>JALBWW010000013.1:17315143-22115143 GCA_023212625.1 Styphnolobium japonicum
TTGGTCACTTCTTTTTCACACCACATCTAGAATGAGAGGATTCAGATCTCCTTCCGGGGTTGTCTCACCGGTTTAGTTTCCTCCTCGAAGTAATATCCACTCGTGCATGCATGTGGAAGGGGAGTTAATACCGAAGAAGATGTCTCAAGTGTCCAACCAATTGCCCTTTGTGTTGCTTCAAGACTTCCAATAACTGGTTTCTTGCTCAGGTTGGAGTGTGTTTGGCCATTATCCCACTTAGTGAGCTTCTCATCCTCTTCCAAGATACGTGCATACTTCAAATGCTTTCCGAGCGAGGCTTAAGTTCAATGGAGGGTGGTTCTTTGGAGTCGATGGTACTAGTTTTGGCAACCGAAACTAAATCTGCTAAATTCTCAATTAGTTGCACTTTGGCTGGCGCACTTGTACCGCAAGCCGTGCACAATCTTGCAAAACAACATCGTCATATCCTATGGAATCAAAAGAATCACACTTAGCGGCCAGGATGAATGACAACATCATTAATAACAAGATCATTGCCATTAATAATGTAATCATCAATGTCGTGGAATTAACAACAGACATGACAAGTATGTAGAAATCTCAAGACAGCAGTACGTACACATTGCATTGGGTTTACAACCGTAAAGTCTCAAACAAGCGAAACAAGTATCACAAGCTATGCTATCGCTGTACCCTACAATTTCAGGAAACTCTTGCCAACATATCAACATGCATATCATCAACTAGTAAATCAATGACATCAAAATGAAAATGCACAGAATGATCCTCTACAGTGGTATTTCATGGCATCAAAAATGTTAAATGCGAATGATATCATCACCAAATTCCATGGAAAGGGTACCAAAGATGCACATCAATCTTAGTTTTAGCAAGTTTTCAAAAATGGCCTACCTAAGATCAATGTGGGAAGAGGCGTATTCATCTTCCATATTCAACACATAAAAATCAGTAGGAATATTAAATTATGTACCCGAACCAACGTCCTCCAACACTCCCGCAGTTGTGCAAAGGTGCTCAGGTTTGCTAACTCGAATGACAATGCCGGTAGGGCTTTAGCTCTCCCATATGCAAGGAAGTGTAAACCGACTTTGGCATTACATTGATGGAGGCTCCCAAGTCTAGCAAGGCATGAGTGAACTGTTGGTGCCCTATGGTGCAAGGGATGGTAAAAGTACCTGGGTCCTTGCATTTGGGAGGCGAGGTTGGAGCTGAATCAAAGGCAGAGACATTTCTCCCCATACTCACTTTTTCGCCCTTTAGCTTCCTCTTACGGGTGCACATCTCTTTCAAGAACTTGGCATACTTGGGGATTTGTTTGATTGCCTCCAAGAGAGGTATATTCACCTCAACCTTCGAAAAGTCTCCATAATTTCCTTTATCCAAGTCCTGTTTCAACCATATGCCTCAGCCAGATTATCATTCGGGTTGGGAAAAGGAAGAGGAATGTTGGAACTCGACTTTTGGATGCTCACTTTTCTCGCTGCATCAATTTTCTCGTCAACCGGCCGATTTGATCCAATTTTTAACGCTTGTTGTTGTAGGATCATTTGTCACTGCACAAAGATTCAATTAGTTGCGTAACTTGAAGTTCTTTGTAGAATCTTGTTTCTCTGGGCCAAGGGTAGAATGCGGAAGTATCTGTTGCCTTTGGTCCATTGATTTGCTTACCACTGCGTAAAGCTATAGCACTAACATTGCCTGCAGGATTTGGAGTGGTTTGAGAGGGTAATTGGCCGTAACCTTGTGACTTTAATTCATGAATTGATGTGGCAAGTTGACCAATTTGAGTCTCCAAGTTCGAATGGTGGTTTCAGTTCTCTGTTGAAAGCGGATGTTATTGGTGGCCAATTGTTTCACCAAATCCTCCAATGAGGGCTCGATTTTGTGGCTACAGGACCTTGCCTTTGGAATGGTGGTTCTACTTGGTCCAAGATGTGGCCGAAACTCGATTTGTCCTGCTTGTCAGCCGTGAATGGTGGTCTATCACGTTTTGTGGGCTGGCGATTTGATGCATTCCCATATCTCAGATTGGGATGGTCCCTCCAGCCCAGGGTTGTAAGTGTTGGAGAATGGATCATATTTAAGTTGTTCTTGGCCGGATGGAATTGTGGCTTCCCAGAAATATACCATTGCAAGCCTACGATTGGTCTTGAAACTCGAGAATCATCCCGCAATGTGGGGCATGAATCTGCAGGATGAGAGGAACTAGAACATATGCTACAAACTCTTGCGAGGGGTTTGCACACGTGGTTCGTGGTTGTCCTATTGCCATTTGTCTAACCAAAGAAGTGAGCTCATCCAATCTATGTTCCACCCTTTGTTGATCAAAGCATGTGAAGAGGTATTAACTTCATTGACTATTCTTGGTTCATAGCGACCCATTCGAGTACCAAATTGCTGAGAATTTGTTGCCATGTTTGCAATTAAGTTTCTGGTAGCAGCTGGAGTTTTATCTACCAATGCTCCACCACTTGCAGCATCAATCATACTTCTTTCCATTGGCATTAATCCTTCATAGAAGTATTGGATCGTAGCTGATCACTAATTTGATGGTGTGGGCGCTTGAGCATAATTTCTTGAATCTCTCCCAATACTCATGGAGAGTTTCACCAGCGATTGCCTTATGCCACAAATATCTTTCCTTATTAGCAGCTTCTTGATGCAGAAAGAACTTTTCAGAAATAATCTTTTCATGTCATTCCAAGAAGTGATGGCGGCAGGTTGTAAGTAATACAACCAATCCTTAGCAAAGACCGGCCCAAAGAGAAAGGAAAGGCCCTTAGCTTGATGTGATCTTGACTATTCCATGAGGTTTCATGGTGGAACAGACAACATGGAACTCCTTCAAATGCTTATGTGGATCTTCACCGCAAGACCATGAAACTTGGGCGACAGTGTATCAATCCGATTTCAACTCCAAAAATCAACATTAAGTCTCAGATATTGAATGCACAAAGGTTGATAATTCACATCAGTGCGCCAATTCCTTAAGGGTCCTATTGTTATAGTCACCATAGTAAAATCAACAGACTCAAGATCGCATACGTAAGTACTAATGTAAGCACTCAACAGGATTAAAAGAGTCAACAAGATTAGGTGCAATGTCAAGTTCAAGCCCAATTCCTAAGTAATTCTATTAGCTCTATGAATGCTACTACCAAATCCCTATGAATTCTATGAAGTGTATGAAATGTTCTATCAATTTCGAGGATCAAATGAATGCAAGGTACCGAGGATCAGATCTAGTCATACAAAGATGCAGTTCATAAGAAGGTATTAGAAAAGCAATAACAACTAAAACACTAAAAATTCCAAAAACAAATACTCCAAAAAAATTAAACAAAAATAAAAACAGTATCAAATGAATTTTAAAAATTATGGAACCACCACAGGATAAAATCTACACAAAAATGCTATCCAACAAAATAATAAAAAATCTTAAAAATTAAAAAAGTGGTCTAAACGATGGAATTTGGCTAAAATATGGGTGACCTCACTATAAATAGTGAGCCTTTATCAGAATAATATTTTCCCATTTGTGTACCAAAATTCAGATCAATCTGAGATGCCCGAACCAAAATTCTTGACCACAACGCCCTTTATCCAAATTAGAATCCTGCTTGAAAAAGCTTCAAAAACAAAACAAACACATTTGTTAGAGTTAGATGGGATCTTGAAATGATCAAATAGTTGCCTTGGATCCCCGGCAACGAGCGCCAAATTTGACAAGAGGATGTCGAGACCTATCAAATAAAATAACCGAGTTCACAAACTAATTTGTAGTATAGAGAATGAACCGAATCGTCTCTCAAGGATCCAAAAACAAAGATTTAATTAGATCAAGATACTTAGAAAAGGGGGTTTTGTTGTTGATTAACAAGATTAATAAAGTAGGAGATTCAAAGTTGTAAACAAATATAAAGAAACAACCAATCCAAGGAAATTTACCGATCTTAAGTTTAACTCATCATTGATCACAAGGAATTCACTTAATTGCTAACCAAGTTCTTGGCCTTAAATCACATCAAGAAGCCTTAACATGATCCAAGAATTCTTTACTAGATAAGCATCTAGGATTTGATTAACCAAAGGTTAGATAAAGTAAGCACCATCCAACATAGATTAACTTAAGATCTAGAATTTAACCAAGCTAAACAATCTATCAAAAAGCTTTAATACATTGTTTAATCTTTATGATCCTCTTTGAATACATGATAATAAAGCTATTACCACATCAACATCTAAATCAAATTAAGCAATTTAATCTAGATAAAAATCAAAAGAGGAAGAAGAGAAACTTGAATAACAATTAAGCAATATGAACAAGTAAACCAAGATCTCCAAATTAAACAACAAGATGGCTAATCCCTTGGATTGATTATGAGAGCCTAGCCTTCCATGGATGGGAAGGAAGAACTCAAAATTTAAAGAACAAAAACGAAATTGCAAAGAGAATGAAGAAGAAGAGAAAGAAAACTCTCACAAATACTTAAACTTTCTTGAAACTTACTTCTAAAATTGAATGCCTCTAATACAAAGAGGTTGGGTCTATTTATACTAATCCTAGAAGCCAATTTGTACATGTACATAATCTGAATACAAGCTATAAGAATCTGAAATTTGTCAAAAATGGAAGCTTGATGCATGGTTGGTGGGTTGGTGCATGGTAGGTGGGTTGGTGTATGGTTGGTGGCTTTTAGTCAACAACTCTTATCCGACTTCTGGCTTCAAATTCATCACCTAGACGGTGCATTTTGGCTTGGATGTCTTCATCAAAGTTGTAGCCAGTTGTCTCCCTTGAAAATCTCCAATTTGAATCATGTCATTTGGACTTTTACAACTCCAGAAATGCCAAAAACACTTCACCTACCTCAAGTTAGGTTGGAAGAACGTGTTTCCAACTTCAGACCAACTTGTAGCTTCTGAAGCATGCCTAAAACGACATCTATTGACAAAATGGTCTTCATTGAAGTTGGAGATATGGATCTTATCTTTCAAGTGACCAAGTTTCAGCCCAAGAGGAGGCCTATAACCCACTATATAGTCCAATATGTACATACTGCCCAGATGGTTCCGTGACAGCAAACCCACTCTGCATTACAGGGAAATTTTGGACCCTTAGCATTCCGATCCAGCTCTTGAGTTCTTCATGAAACTTGTAGAGCATTGTCTTAGCTTTCCAAAGTCACCAAGATCACCTCAATTGGATCACCGAGTCCCAAGTTATGACCTAACCAAGGAAGAAAGGTCAAAATGCATCAAAATCCGAAAATTATTCAATATTTGCATTAAAGCCCAATGAAGCCCAACAACATTAAACTCATCTAAAGTACTAATATTGGGCACAATAAACATCTAATAATGCCTAATACAAAGCTAACATAAGTGTCTCAAATTGATTGATCAATCTTCGTTAAAAAGAACTTCTAGCCAGAGATGTAGATGTTTTGATGAAACACATGAGTTAGATGGTAGCAGAGAGAGTCAACATATGTGTATCAAGCACCCACAGGTCAAGACTCAACATATCTTGGTTTTAAAGTTGAAAGCTCATTGGGACCTTATCGATTGATCTTCATGTAAATGAACTTCTAACCTGGAGATGTAGATGTTTTGATGAAACTCATGAGTTAGCTGGCAGTTGAGAGAGTCAACAGATGTGTATCTAGCACCCACGGAGGCTGAAGACTCAAAATATCTTGGATTTAAAGTTGAAATCTCATTTGGACCATTTCAATTGATCTTCGTTAAAAAGAACTTCTAGCCGGAGATGTAGTTGTTTTGATGAAACACATGAGTTAGATGGTAGCAGAGAGAGTCAACATATGTGTATCAAGCACCCACAGAGGCTGAAGACTCAACATATCTTGGTTTTAAAGTTGAAAGCTCATTTGGACCATTTCGATTGATCTTCGTTAAAAAGAACTTCTAGCCGGAGATGTAGTTGTTTTGATGAAACACATGAGTTAGATGGTAGCGAAAGAATCAACATATGTGTATCAAGCACCCAGAGGATGAAGACTCAACATATCTTGGTTTTAAAGTTGAAAGCTCATTTGGACCCTCCACGATTGATCTTCGATAAAAATAACTTATAGCCTGAGATTTATATGTTTTGATTAAAAAAATGAGATAGATGGCAGTTGAGAGAGTCAGCTGATGGGTATCTAGCGACCACGGAGGTCAAGACTCAAGATATCTTGGTTTAAAAGTTGAAAGCTCATTTGTACATTTTCTATTGATCTTCGATTAGAAGAATTTCTAGGCCAAGTTGTAGATGTTTTGACGAAACTCATGAGTTAGATGGTAGTTGAGAGTGTCAACAGATGTAGATCAAGAACCCAAAGAGGTCAGAGACTCAAGATAATTGGTTTAAAACATGAAAGCTCATTTGTACCTTTTCGGTTGATCTTCGTTCAAAAGATCTTCTGCCCAAGTTGTAGATGTTTTGATGAAACACATGAGTTAGATGGCGATTGAAAGAGTCAACAGATGTGTATCAAGCTACCGCGGAGTCAAGACTCAACATATCTTGGTTTTAAAGTTGAAAGCTCATTTGGACCTTTTTCGATTGATCTTCGTTAAAAGAACTTCTAGCCGAGAGATGTAGATGTTTTGATGAAGCACATGAGTTCAATGGCGCTTGAGAGAGTCAATATGAAGATGTGTTCAAGCTACCACGGAGGTCAAGACTCAACATATCTTGGTTTTAAAGTTGAAAGCTCATTTTGGACCTTGTCGATTGATCTTCGTTAAAAGAACTTCCTAGCCTAGGCGATGTAAATGATTTGATGAAATACATTCGTTAGATGGTAGCAGAGAGTCAACATATGTGTATCAAGCACCCACGGAGGCCGAAGACTCAACATATCTTGGTTTTAAAGTTGAAAGCTCATTTGGACCTTTTCCATTGATCTTCGTTAAAAAGAGCTTCTAGCCAGAGATGTAGATGTTTTGATGAAACACATGAGTTAGATGCCAATTGAGAGAGTCAACAGATGTGTTCAAGCTTACCATGGAGGCTGAATACTCAACATATCTTGGTTTTAAAGTTGAAAGCTCATTTGGACCTTTTCGATTGATTTTCGTTAAAAAGAACTTCTAGTAGGAGATGTAGATGTTTTTAATGAAAGACATGAGTTAGATGGTAGCAGAGAGAGTCAACATATGTGAATCAAGCACCCACGGAGAATTTGAAGACTCAACATATCTTGGTTTTAAAGTTGAAAGCTCATTTGGACCATTTCGATTGGTCTTCGTTAAAAAGAACTTCTAGCCTGAGATGTAGTTGTTTGATGAAACACATGAGTTAGATGGCGCTTGAGAGAGTCCACAGATGTGTATCAAGCACCCACTGGAGGTCAAGACTCAACATATCTTGGTTTTAAAGTTGAAAGCTCATTTTGACCTTTTCGATTGATCTTCGTTAGAAAGAACTTCTAGCCAGAGATGTAGATGTTTTGATGAAACACATGAGTTAGATGGTAGCAGAGAGAGTCAACATATGTGCATCAAGCACCCACAGAGGCTGAAGACTCAACATATCTTGGTTTTAAAGTTGAAAGCTCATTGGGACCTTATCGATTGATCTTCATTTAAATGAACTTCTAGCTGGAGATGTAGATGTTTTGATGAAACTCATGAGTTAGCTGGCAGTTGAGAGAGTCAACAGATGTGTATCTAGCACCCACGGAGGCTGAAGACTCAAAATATCTTGGATTTAAAGTTGAAAGCTCATTTGGACCATTTCAATTGATCTGCGTTAAAAAGAACTTCTAGCCGGAGATGTACATGTTTTGATGAAACACATGAGTTAGATTGCAGTTGACAGAGTCAACAGTTGTGTATCTAGCACCCCGGCTTAGAAGCGTAAGACTCAAGGTATGTTGGTTTGATAGTTGAAAGCTCATTTGTGCCTTTTCTATTGATCTTTGTTCAAAAGTACTTGTAGCCCAAGTTGTAGATGTTTTGATGAAACTCATGAGTTAGATGGTAGTTAAGAGTGTCAACAGATATGGATCAAGAACCCACGGAGCCTGAAGACTCAAGATATCCTGGTTGCAAAGTTGAAAGCTCATTTGGACCCTCTCGATTGATCTTCGATAAAAAGAACTTCTAGCCGGAGATGTAGATGTTTTGATGAAACACATGAGATAGATGGCAGTTGAGAGAGAGAGTCAACTGATGGGTATCTAGCACCCACGGAGGCTGAAGACTCAAGATATCTTGGTTTAAAAGTTGAAAGCTCATTTGTACATTTTCTATTGATCTTCGATTAGCAGAATTTCTAGAACAAGTTGTAGATGTTTTGACGAAACTCATGAGTTAGATGGTAGTTGAGAGTGTCAACAAATGTAGATCAACAACCCAAAGAAATTTGTAGACTCAAGATAACTTGGTTTAAAACATGAAAGCTCATTTGTACCTTTTCGGTTGATCTTCGTTCAAAAGATCTTCTGGCCCAAGTTGTAGATGTTTTGATGAAACACATGAGTTAGATGGCAGTTGAAAGAGTCAACAGATGTGTATCAAGCTACCGCGGAGGCTGAAGACTCAACATATCTTGGTTTTAAAGTTGAAAGCTCATTTGGACCTTTTCGATTGATCTTCGTTAAAAAGAACTTCTAGCCAGAGATGTAGATCTTTTGATGAAGCACACGAGTTCAATGGCAGTTGAGAGAGTCAACAGATGTGTTCAAGCTACCACTGAGGTCGAAGACTCAACATATCTTGGTTTTAAAGTTGAAAGCTCATTTGGACCTTGTCGATTGATCTTCGTTAAAAAGAACTTCTAGCCGGCGATGTAAATGATTTGATGAAATACATTCGTTAGATGGTAGCAGAGAGAGTCAACATATGTGTATCAAGCACCCACGGAGGCCGAAGACTCAACATATCTTGGTTTTAAAGTTGAAAGCTCATTTGGACCTTTTCCATTGATCTTCGTTAAAAAGAGCTTCTAGCCAGAGATGGAGATGTTTTGATGAAACACATGAGTTAGATGGCAATTGAGAGAGTCAACAGATGTGTTCAAGCTACCATGGAGGCTGAATACTCAACATATCTTGGTTTTAAAGTTGAAAGCTCATTTGGACCTTTTCGATTCATTTTCGTTAAAAAGAACTTCTAGCCGGAGATGTAGATGTTTTAATGAAAGACATGAGTTAGATGGTAGCAGAGAGAGTCAACATATGTGAATCAAGCACCCACGGAGGCTGAAGACTCAACATATCTTGGTTTTAAAGTTGAAAGCTCATTTGGACCGTTTCGATTGGTCTTTGTTAAAAAGAACTTCTAGCCGGAGATGTAGTTGTTTTGATGAAACACATGAGTTAGATGGCAGTTGAGAGAGTCCACAGATGTGTATCAAGCACCCACGGAGGTCAAGACTCAACATATCTTGGTTTTAAAGTTGAAAGCTCATTTGGACCTTTTCGTTTGATGTTAGTTAAATAGAACTTCTAGCCTGAGATTTTGATGTTTTAATGTAACACATCAGTTAGATGGTAGCAGAGAGAGTCAACATATGTGTATCGAAGCACCCACAGGAGGTCAAGACTCAACATATCTTGGTTTTAAAGTTGAAAGCTCATTGGGACCTTATCGATTGATCTTCATTTAAATGAACTTCTAGGCTTTGGAGATGTAGATGCTTTGATGAAACGCATGAGTTATTGGCAATTGAGAGAGTCAACAGATGTGTATCTAGCACCCCACGGAGGTCGAAGACTCAAAATATCTTGGATTTAAAGTTGAAAGCTCATTTGGACCATTTCAATTGATCTCATGCGTTAAAAAGAACTTCTAGTAGGAGATGTAGATGTTTTGATGAAACACATGAGTTAGTATGCAGTTGACTGAGTGAACAGTTGTGTATCTAGCAGCCCCAGCGGCAGATGACTCAAGGTATGTTGGTTTGTTAGTTGAAAGCTCATTTGTGCCTTTTCTATTGATCTTTGTTCAAAAGTACTTGTAGCCCAGTTGTAGATGTTTTGATGAAACTCATGAGTTAGATGGTAGTTAAGAGTGTCAACAGATGTGGATCAAGAACCCACGGAGGCTGAAGACTCAAGATATCCTGGTTTCAAAGTTGAAAGCTCATTTGTACACTCTCGATTGATCTTCGATAAAAAGAACTTCTAGCTAGGAGATGTAGATGTTTTGATGAAACACATGAGATAGATGGCGATTGAGAGAGTCAAGCTGATGGGTATCTATCTAGCACCCACGGAGAATTTGAAGACTCAAGATATCTTGGTTTAAAAGTTGAAAGCTCATTTGTACATTTTCTATTGATCTTCGATTAGCAGAATTTCTAGGCCAAGTTGTAGATGTTTTGACGAAACTCATGAGTTAGATGGTAGTTGAGAGTGTCAACAGATGTAGATCAACAACCCAAAGAGGCTGTAGACTCAAGATAACTTGGTCTAAAACATGAAAGCTCATTTGTACCTTTTCGGTTGATCTTCGTTCAAAAGATCTTCTGGCCCAAGTTGTAGATGTTTTGATGAAACACATGAGTTAGATGGCAATTGAGAGAGTCAACAGATGTGTTCAAGCTACCATGGAGGCTGAATACTCAACATATCTTGGTTTTAAAGTTGAAAGCTCATTTGGACCTTTTCGATTGATTTTCGTTAAAAAGAACTTCTAGCCGGAGATGTAGATGTTTTAATGAAAGACATGAGTTAGATGGTAGCAGAGAGAGTCAACATATGTGAATCAAGCACCCACGGAGGCTGAAGACTCAACATATCTTGGTTTTAAAGTTGAAAGCTCATTTGGACCGTTTCGATTGGTCTTTGTTAAAAAGAACTTCTAGCCGGAGATGTAGTTGTTTTGATGAAACACATGAGTTAGATGGCAGTTGAGAGAGTCCACAGATGTGTATCAAGCACCCACGGAGGCTGAAGACTCAACATATCTTGGTTTTAAAGTTGAAAGCTCATTTGGACCTTTTCGATTGATCTTCGTTAAAAAGAACTTCTAGCCAGAGATGTAGATGTTTTGATGAAGCACATGAATTCAATGACAGTTGAGAGAGTCAACAGATGTGTTCAAGCTACCACGGAGGCTGAAGAATCAACATATCTTGGTTTTAAAGTTGAAAGCTCATTGGGACCTTATCGATTGATCTTCATTTAAATGAACTTCTAGCTGGAGATGTAGATGTTTTGATGAAACTCATGAGTTAGCTGGCAGTTGAGAGAGTCAACAGATGTGTATCTAGCACCCACGGAGGCTGAAGACTCAAAATATCTTGGATTTAAAGTTGAAAGCTCATTTGGACCATTTCAATTGATCTGCGTTAAAAAGAACTTCTAGCCAGAGATGGAGATGTTTTGATGAAACACATTAGTTAGATGGCAATTGAGAGAGTCAACAGATGGGTTCAAGCTACCATGGAGGCTGAATACTCAACATATCTTGGTTTTAAAGTTGAAAGCTCATTTGGACCGTTTCGATTGGTCTTTGTTAAAAAGAACTTCTAGCCGGAGATGTAGTTGTTTTGATGAAACACATGAGTTAGATGGCAGTTGAGAGAGTCCACAGATGTGTATCAAGCACCCACGGAGGCTGAAGACTCAACATATCTTGGTTTTAAAGTTGAAAGCTCATTTGGACCTTTTCGATTGATCTTCGTTAAAAAGAACTTCTAGCCAGAGATGTAGATGTTTTGATGAAACACATGAGTTAGATGGTAGCAGAGAGAGTCAACATATGTGTATCAAGCACCCACGGAGGCCGAAGACTCAACATATCTTGGTTTAAAAGTTGAAAGCTCATTTGGACCTTTTCCATTGATCTTCGTTAAAAAGAGCTTCTAGCCAGAGATGGAGATGTTTTGATGAAACACATGAGTTAGATGGCAATTGAGAGAGTCAACAGATGTGTTCAAGCTACCATGGAGGCTGAATACTCAACATATCTTGGTTTTAAAGTTGAAAGCTCATTTGGACCTTTTCGATTGATTTTCGTTAAAAAGAACTTCTAGCCAGAGATGTAGATGTTTTGATGAAGCACATGAGTTCAATGGCAGTTGAGAGAGTCAACCGATGTGTTCAAGCTACCACGGAGGCAGAAGACTCAACATATCTTGGTTTTAAAGTTGAAAGCTCATTTGGACCTTGTCGATTGATCTTCGTTAAAAAGAACTTCTAGCCGGAGATGTAAATGATTTGATGAAATACATTCGTTAGATGGTAGCAGAGAGAGTCAACATATGTGTATCAAGCACCCACGGAGGCCGAAGACTCAACATATCTTGGTTTTTAAGTTGAAAGCTCATTTGGACCTTTTCCATTGATCTTCGTTAAAAAGAACTTCTAGCCAGAGATGTAGATGTTTTGATGAAACACATGAGTTAGATGGTAGCAGAGAGAGTCAACATATGTGTATCAAGCACCCACGGAGGCCGAAGACTCAACATATCTTGGTTTTAAAGTTGAAAGCTCATTTGGACCTTTTCGATTGATCTTCGTTTAAAAGAACTTCTAGCCGATGATGTAGATGTTTTGATGAAACACATGAGTTAGATGGCAGTTGAAAGAGTCAGCAGATGTGTATCAAGCTACCACGGAGGCTGAAGACTCAACATATCTTAGTTTTAAAGTTGAAAGCTCATTTGGACCTTTTCCATTGATATTCGTGAAAAAGAGGTTCTAGCCATAGATTTAGATGTTTTGATGAAACACATGAGTTAGATGGCAATTGAGAGAGTCAACAGATATGTTCAAGCTACCACGGAGGCTGAAGACTCAACATATGTTGGTTTTAAAGTTGAAAGCTGATTTGGACCTTTTCGATTGATCTTCGTTAAAAAGAACTTCTAGCCGAAGATGTAGATGTTTTGATGAAACACATGAGTTAGATGGCAGTTGAGCGAGTCAACAGATGTGTATCTAGCACCCACGGAGGCTGAAGACTCAACATATCTTGGATTTAAAGTTGAAATCTCATTTTGACCATTTTCTATTGATCTTCGATTAGCAGAATTTCTAGGCCAAGTTGTAGATGTTTTGACGAAACTCATGAGTTAGATGGTAGTTGAGAGTGTCAACAGATGTAGATCAAGAACCCAAAGAGGCTGTAGACTCAAGATAACTTGGTTTAAAACATGAAAGCTCATTTGTACCTTTTCGGTTGATCTTCGTTCAAAAGATCTTCTGGCCCAAGTTGTAGATGTTTTGATGAAACACATGAGTTAGATGGCAGTTGAAAGAGTCAACAGATGTGTATCAAGCTACCGCGGAGGCTGAAGACTCAACATATCTTGGTTTTAAAGTTGAAAGCTCATTTGGACCTTTTCGATTGATCTTCGTTAAAAAGAACTTCTAGCCAGAGATGTAGATCTTTTGATGAAGCACATGAGTTCAATGGCAGTTGAGAGAGTCAACAGATGTGTTCAAGCTACCACGGAGGCTGAAGACTCAACATATCTTGGTTTTAAAGTTGAAAGCTCATTTGGACCTTGTCGATTGATCTTCGTTAAAAAGAACTTCTAGCCGGAGATGTAAATGATTTGATGAAATACATTCGTTAGATGGTAGCAGAGAGAGTCAACAGATGTGTATCAAGCTACCATGAGGTGAAGACTCATCATATCTTGGTTTTAAAGTTGAAAGCTCATTTGGACCTTGTCGATTGATCTTCGCTAAAAAGAACTTCTAGCCGGAGATGTGATCAATCAATTTGAGACACTTATATTAGCTTTGTATTAGGCATTATTAGATGTTTATTGTGCCCAATATAAGTATTTTAGATGAGTTTAATGTTGTTGGGCTTCATTGGGCTTTAATGCAAATATTGAATAATTTTCGGATTTTGATGCATTTTGACCTTTCTTCCTTGGTTAGGCCATAACTTGGGACTCGGTGATCCAATTGAGGTGATCTTGGTGTCTTTGGAAAGCTAAGACAATACTCTACAAGTTTGATGAAGAACTCAAGAGCTGAATCGGACTTCTAAGGGTCCAAAACATCCCTGCAATGCAGAGTAGGTTTGCTGTCAGGAAAATCTGGGCAGTATGCACATATTGGACTACATAGTGAGTTATAGGCCTCTTCTTGGGCTGAAACTTGGTCATTTGAAAGATAAGACCCATATCTCCAACTTCACTGAAGACCATTTTGTCAATAGATGTCGTTTAAGGCATGCTTCTAAAGCTACAAGTTGGTATGAATTTGGAAACACGTTCTTCCAACCTAACTTGAGGTAGGTACAGTGTTTTTGGAATTTCTGGAGTTCTAAAAGTCCAAATGACATGATTCAAATTGGAGATTTTCAAGGAGACAACTGGCTACAACTTTGATGAAGACATCCAAGCCAAAATGCACCGTCTAGGTGATGAATTTGAAGCCAGAAGTCGGATAAGAGTTGTTGACTAAAAGCCACCAACCATACACCAACCCACCTACCATGCACCAACCCACCAACCATGCATCAAGCTTCCATTTTTGACAATTTTCATATTCTTATAGCTTGTATTCAGATTATGTACATGTACAAATTGGCTTCTAGGATTAGTATAAATAGACCCAACCTCTTTGTATTAGAGGGATTCAATTTTAAGTAAGTTTCAAGAAAGTTTGAGTATTTGTTAGTTTTCTTTCTCTTCTTCTCCCTTCTCTTTAGAATTTCATTTTTGTTCTTTATTTTCTGAGTTCTTCCTTCCCATCCATGGAAGGCTAGGCTCTCATAATCAATCCAAGGGATTAGCCATCTTGATGTTTAATTTGGAGATCTTGTTTCGCTTGTTCATATTGCTTAATTGTTATTCAAGTTTCTCTTCTTCCTCCTTTGATTTTTATCTAGATTGAATTGCTTAATTTGATTTAGATGTTGATGTGGTAATAGCTATATTATCATGTATTCAAAGAGGATCACATAGAATAAACAATTTATTAAAGCTTTTTGATGGATTGTTTAGCTTGGTTAAATTCTGGATCTTAAATTAATCTATGTATGGATGGTGCTTACTTTATCTAACCTTGGTTAATTAAATTCTAGATGCTTATCTAGTAGAGGATTCTTGGATTATGTTGAGGCTTCTTGATATGATCTAAGGCCAAGAACATGGTTAGCGATTAAGTGAATTCCTTGTGATCAATGATGGATTAAACTTAAGATCGGTAAATTTCCTTGGATTGGTTGTTTCTTTATATTTGTTTACAACATTAAGTCTTATACTTCTTTTCAATCTTATTAATCAACAACAAAACCCCCTTTCTAATTATCTTGATCTGATTAAATCTTTGTTTTTCTGGATCCTTGAGAGACGATTCGGTTCATGCTCTATACTACAAATTAGTTTGCGAACCGGTAATTATTATTTATTTGACGAGGTCTCGACAACCTCTTGTCAAGATGTAAATGATTTGATGAAATACATTCGTTAGATGGTAGCAGAGAGAGTCAACATATGTGTATCAAGCACCCACGGAGGCCGAAGACTCAACATATCTTGGTTTTAAAGTTGAAAGCTCATTTGGACCTTTTCCATTGATCTTCGTTAAAAAGAACTTCTAGCCAGAGATGTAGATGTTTTGATGAAACACATGAGTTAGATGGTAGCAGAGAGAGTCAACATATGTGTATCAAGCACCCACGGAGGCCGAAGACTCAACATATCTTGGTTTTAAAGTTGAAAGCTCATTTGGACCTTTTCGATTGATCTTCGTTTAAAAGAACTTCTAGCCGATGATGTAGATGTTTTGATGAAACACATGAGTTAGATGGCAGTTGAAAGAGTCAACAGATGTGTATCAAGCTACCACGGAGGCTGAAGACTCAACATATCTTAGTTTTAAAGTTGAAAGCTCATTTGGACCTTTTCCATTGATATTCGTGAAAAAGAGCTTCTAGCCAGAGATTTAGATGTTTTGATGAAACACATGAGTTAGATGGCAATTGAGAGAGTCAACAGATATGTTCAAGCTACCACGGAGGCTGAAGACTCAACATATGTTGGTTTTAAAGTTGAAAGCTCATTTGGACCTTTTCAATTGATCTTCGTTAAAAAGAACTTCTAGCCGAAGATGTAGATGTTTTGATGAAACACATGAGTTAGATGGCAGTTGAGCGAGTCAACAGATGTGTATCTAGCACCCACGGAGGCTGAAGACTCAACATATCTTGGATTTAAATTTGAAATCTCATTTTGACCATTTTCTATTGATCTTCGATTAGCAGAATTTCTAGGCCAAGTTGTAGATGTTTTGACGAAACTCATGAGTTAGATGGTAGTTGAGAGTGTCAACAGATGTAGATCAAGAACCCAAAGAGG
This sequence comes from Styphnolobium japonicum, assembly GCA_023212625.1. Taxonomy (NCBI): domain Eukaryota; kingdom Viridiplantae; phylum Streptophyta; class Magnoliopsida; order Fabales; family Fabaceae; genus Styphnolobium; species Styphnolobium japonicum. The sequence continues at coordinate 17,331,432 of JALBWW010000013.1, forward strand.
CTGTAGACTCAAGATAACTTGGTTTAAAACATGAAAGCTCATTTGTACCTTTTCGGTTGATCTTCGTTCAAAAGATCTTCTGGCCCAAGTTGTAGATGTTTTGATGAAACACATGAGTTAGATGGCAGTTGAAAGAGTCAACAGATGTGTATCAAGCTACCGCGGAGGCTGAAGACTCAACATATCTTGGTTTTAAAGTTGAAAGCTCATTTGGACCTTTTCGATTGATCTTCGTTAAAAAGAACTTCTAGCCAGAGATGTAGATCTTTTGATGAAGCACATGAGTTCAATGGCAGTTGAGAGAGTCAACAGATGTGTTCAAGCTACCACGGAGGCTGAAGACTCAACATATCTTGGTTTTAAAGTTGAAAGCTCATTTGGACCTTGTCGATTGATCTTCGTTAAAAAGAACTTCTAGCCGGAGATGTAAATGATTTGATGAAATACATTCGTTAGATGGTAGCAGAGAGAGTCAACAGATGTGTATCAAGCTACCGCGGAGGCTGAAGACTCAACATATCTTGGTTTTAAAGTTGAAAGCTCATTTGGACCTTGTCGATTGATCTTCGCTAAAAAGAACTTCTAGCTGGAGATGTAAATGATTTGATGAAATACATTCGTTAGATGGTAGCAGAGAGAGTCAACATATGTGTATCAAGCACCCACGGAGGCCGAAGACTCAACATATCTTGGTTTTAAAGTTGAAAGCTCATTTGGACCTTTTCCATTGATCTTCGTTAAAAAGAACTTCTAGCCAGAGATGTAGATGTTTTGATGAAACACATGAGTTAGATGGTAGCAGAGAGAGTCAACATATGTGTATCAAGCACCCACGGAGGCCGAAGACTCAACATATCTTGGTTTTAAAGTTGAAAGCTCATTTGGACCTTTTCCATTGATATTCGTGAAAAAGAGGTTCTAGCCAGAGATTTAGATGTTTTGATGAAACACATGAGTTAGATGGCAATTGAGAGAGTCAACAGATATGTTCAAGCTACCACGGAGGCTGAAGACTCAACATATGTTGGTTTTAAAGTTGAAAGCTGATTTGGACCTTTTCGATTGATCTTCGTTAAAAAGAACTTCTAGCCGAAGATGTAGATGTTTTGATGAAACACATGAGTTAGATGGCAGTTGAGCGAGTCAACAGATGTGTATCTAGCACCCACGGAGGCTGAAGACTCAACATATCTTGGATTTAAAGTTGAAATCTCATTTTGACCATTTTCTATTGATCTTCGATTAGCAGAATTTCTAGGCCAAGTTGTAGATGTTTTGACGAAACTCATGAGTTAGATGGTAGTTGAGAGTGTCAACAGATGTAGATCAAGAACCCAAAGAGGCTGTAGACTCAAGATAACTTGGTTTAAAACATGAAAGCTCATTTGTACCTTTTCGGTTGATCTTCGTTCAAAAGATCTTCTGGCCCAAGTTGTAGATGTTTTGATGAAACACATGAGTTAGATGGCAGTTGAAAGAGTCAACAGATGTGTATCAGCTACCGCGGAGGCTGAAGACTCAACATATCTTGGTTTTAAAGTTGAAAGCTCATTTGGACCTTTTCGATTGATCTTCGTTAAAAAGAACTTCTAGCCAGAGATGTAGATCTTTTGATGAAGCACATGAGTTCAATGGCAGTTGAGAGAGTCAACAGATGTGTTCAAGCTACCACGGAGGCTGAAGACTCAACATATCTTGGTTTTAAAGTTGAAAGCTCATTTGGACCTTGTCGATTGATCTTCGTTAAAAAGAACTTCTAGCCGGAGATGTAAATGATTTGATGAAATACATTCGTTAGATGGTAGCAGAGAGAGTCAACGGATGTGTATCAAGCTACCGCGAGGTTTGAAGACTCATCATATCTTGGTTTTAAAGTTGAAAGCTCATTTGGACCTTGTCGATTGATCTTCGCTAAAAAGAACTTCTAGCCGGAGATGTGATCAATCAATTTGAGACACTTATATTAGCTTTGTATTAGGCATTATTAGATGTTTATTGTGCCCAATATAAGTATTTTAGATGAGTTTAATGTTGTTGGGCTTCATTGGGCTTTAATGCAAATATTGAATAATTTTCGGATTTTGATGCATTTTGACCTTTCTTCCTTGGTTAGGCCATAACTTGGGACTCGGTGATCCAATTGAGGTGATCTTGGTGTCTTTGGAAAGCTAAGACAATACTCTACAAGTTTGATGAAGAACTCAAGAGCTGAATCGGACTTCTAAGGGTCCAAAACATCCCTGCAATGCAGAGTAGGTTTGCTGTCAGGAAAATCTGGGCAGTATGCACATATTGGACTACATAGTGAGTTATAGGCCTCCTCTTGGGCTGAAACTTGGTCATTTGAAAGATAAGACCCATATCTCCAACTTCACTGAAGACCATTTTGTCAATAGATGTCGTTTAAGGCATGCTTCTAAAGCTACAAGTTGGTATGAATTTGGAAACACGTTCTTCCAACCTAACTTGAGGTAGGTACAGTGTTTTTGGAATTTCTGGAGTTCTAAAAGTCCAAATGACATGATTCAAATTGGAGATTTTCAAGGAGACAACTGGCTACAACTTTGATGAAGACATCCAAGCCAAAATGCACCGTCTAGGTGATGAATTTGAAGCCAGAAGTCGGATAAGAGTTGTTGACTAAAAGCCACCAACCATACACCAACCCACCTACCATGCACCAACCCACCAACCATGCATCAAGCTTCCATTTTTGACAATTTTCATATTCTTATAGCTTGTATTCAGATTATGTACATGTACAAATTGGCTTCTAGGATTAGTATAAATAGACCCAACCTCTTTGTATTAGAGGGATTCAATTTTAAGTAAGTTTCAAGAAAGTTTGAGTATTTGTTAGTTTTCTTTCTCTTCTTCTCCCTTCTCTTTAGAATTTCATTTTTGTTCTTTATTTTCTGAGTTCTTCCTTCCCATCCATGGAAGGCTAGGCTCTCATAATCAATCCAAGGGATTAGCCATCTTGATGTTTAATTTGGAGATCTTGTTTCGCTTGTTCATATTGCTTAATTGTTATTCAAGTTTCTCTTCTTCCTCCTTTGATTTTTATCTAGATTGAATTGCTTAATTTGATTTAGATGTTGATGTGGTAATAGCTATATTATCATGTATTCAAAGAGGATCACATAGAATAAAACAATTTATTAAAGCTTTTTGATGGATTGTTTAGCTTGGTTAAATTCTGGATCTTAAATTAATCTATGTATGGATGGTGCTTACTTTATCTAACCTTGGTTAATTAAATTCTAGATGCTTATCTAGTAGAGGATTCTTGGATTATGTTGAGGCTTCTTGATATGATCCAAGGCCAAGAACATGGTTAGCGATTAAGTGAATTCCTTGTGATCAATGATGGATTAAACTTAAGATCGGTAAATTTCCTTGGATTGGTTGTTTCTTTATATTTGTTTACAACATTAAGTTTTATACTTCTTTTCAATCTTATTAATCAACAACAAAACCCCCTTTCTAATTATCTTGATCTGATTAAATCTTTGTTCTTTTTGGATCCTTGAGAGACGATTCGGTTCATGCTCTATACTACAAATTAGTTTGCGAACCGGTAATTATTATTTATTTGACGAGGTCTCGACAACCTCTTGTCAAATTTGGCGCCGTTGCCGGGGATCCAAAGGCAACTATTTGATCATTTCATCTAACTCTAACAATTGTGTTTGTTTTGTTTTTGAAGCATTTTCTTGTGGAATTCGGCTGAAATTGGGTAAAGGGCATCCTGTCAAGATTTTGGTTCGGTAACGTATCTCTGATTAATCTGAATTTTGGTAGGCTAATGAAGAACGTTATTTTGAGAAAGGCTCACTAATAATAGTGAGGTCACCCTTATTTGTGCCAAATTCCATCGTTTAGACTACTTTTTCAATTTTTTAAGATTTTTTATTATTCTGTTAGATAGAATTTTTGTGTAGATTTCACTCTGTGGTTGTCCCATAATTTTTAAAAATCTGTAGATATGTTTTCTGTAATTATTTTGTGTGTATATTTAGACTTGTTTTTGTGATTTTGTGTTTTTGTGTTTGATCTCTAATCTGATGGAGCATAAACTTGATGAGTTGGCTTATCTGGTAGGGCAGTTGGCAGTGGAACAACATCACTTACCTGTGCAAGAACCTGCAAGATTTTGTAGTATATGCTGTAGTTCTTATCATCCCACATATGCTTGCACCACATTACAAGATGATGGTTCTGTATTTCATGACTATTCTGTTGATGCAACAGGTGTATTTCTTGGTGAACCACAATACCCACAGCTTGGATATAATCCTTATTCTACCACATATAACCATGATTGGGGAGATCATCCTTGGTTCGAACCTTATGTTGAACCAATCAGTCTATACCAGCAACCTATGCTGCAACAGCAGCAAGCCCCAATAAGCATGGAATCTGAGCCTACACTAGAGGATTTGGTGAAACAATTTGCTCAGAACAACATCCAATTCCAATGAGAACGAAGCTATAGTACAAAACGTGAAGACCCAAGTTGGTCAACTTACATCTTCATTGAGTCAGTTGAGCAAGCAACATATGCAGAAATCTGATTCTGCAAAACATGAGATCATTGATGAGAAAAAATCAATTGATGATTTGTGTGCTGAATTTGCTAGTTTTACTGATTTTGATGATTCTGTTTGTTGTACTGGTTGTGATGGTGATATGTTGTGTAATGCATGTGTTGAGATTGCTGCCTTTCTAAGACATGATGAATCTTTTTCAACAGATAATGCAGCAATTCAATCTACAAAAGTAGTGCAGCCACCAAAATTGGAGTCCATTGTGGCTAAAAACTTCCTTACTGATGAGGAGAAGAGGTTGCTGCAGATTTTTAAGGAGAATCAAAGAGCCATCACACTTGCAGACATTCCAATCATTAGCCATTCCATTTGCACGCACAAGATTTTACTTGAAGATGGAGCTAAACCAGTAAAGCAACCCCGGAAAATACTGAACCCTTTGATTTTGGATGTGGTGATCCATTACACTGGCTATGGTGTGGCCGCCGGGATTTTGTTGCTTCTGCTATCCCTAGGGAGTTTTCTTTCCACACTTTTATTTCATTTTTCTAGTTGTTTTCTTTTTGTTTTTACTGTTTTGCTATTGTTTTTAATATTGTTTCTATTTTTATTTGATTGTTACAATTTACTCTTTTCTGTTGCTGTTGTTTCTGCTGTTTGTGTTGTCTGTTTCTATTTCTGCTTCTGTTTTGTTGTACTGTTAATGTTTGTCTTTTATTATTATTTTTTTTTTTCTGTTTCTGTTTTTATTTTTTGTTTTGTCTGTTGTGTTTATTTTCTGTTTTCTATATAAATCTTCGTTGAAAAAAAAAAAAAGAAGCCACGCTTAAGGTCAATGGCCAGAAATTGAATCATTATGGGGAGGACCCATGGATCGTGCAAAATCTTCAATCACGCTGGCTAAAGACATTAAAAGTAGCGCTTCTTGGGAGGCAACCCAAGTTTTCTAACTTTTTCATTTTTTCAAACTTTGACTTATTTGCATTCACTGGAATCAAGACAGAAAATCGGTCTTGGAGTAAGAAAATCTATCAGAGTTTGATTTTTCTGTCTTAATTTTGTTTGTTTTTCATTGACAGATGATTTTTCACAGGTTAAATGGCGGATAACGGTACTCCGTGAAAAAATTTTTTTCGGTCCTTTCAGTTACCCACAAACACTGAAATTTGTATAAAAATTTTTACTAATTTTTTTTCCCTTCTTCTTTGTTTATTTCGAAATGGATAATCAGCTTGTTAACCTCCGCAAGCAATTCCCCTCTCTCCCTCAAAATGCTTTAACTAACATTTATTGTGCAAGGTTTGAGAGATTAAGGATGCTTATGCACAAAGGCATCCACTCTAACGGATATCTGTTGACCCAGTTAATCGAAGCAAAGGTCCGACTCAGAGGTGAATTTTCTAACGCTCTTGTTTCATATATGCCAGGGCTAGGCAAAAGTTCATATGCAAAGAAGAGAAGAGCAAAAAGGTTACGGGTCTGCTATAAATGTGCAAGATGGACCTGTAACACAAAATGCAAATCAATTGGAATGACGTCTATAAACCGAGATGATAAAATTAACTTCATAAAGGATGGCATGAGTAAGGAGTCTTTAGATAACATTCTATTGACTCTTGAGACACATCCTAGTGGAGATGTGCATAGGGCACTTCTCGATTTATGGCCAATATTCCAAGATGAACATGAGCGTTATAGTCTCGGGAATCTGACTCAAAAAGACCCTGTTTGCCAATTTTTAAGAAAATTGGATGGGAAGCCGACCATCGGCCCATAGAGAGCTTCAAGCCGTTACTGGACGTAAAACCAGAGGAAAATGTGAGCCACAATCACACCTCCTGTAAGTTTTTTTTTTTCCTTTTTTCTTCTTGTTTATTAAAAAAAAAATTCAAAAAAAAAAATTCAAAAAAATAAAAATAAAATAAAAAAAATTAGCCGTATTTTTTGAAATATGTGTTGCATATTTTCAAACTTCTTCTGACACATATAGATTAGTCTTTTATCATTGTCATATAGCTATTATCATTGTTGTGCTTATTTTCAAACTTACCTGACACACGGATCTACCCCTCCTTTATAGGTGTAATTATTACATTTGAGTTTTGATTCTTTAAATAATGCACTTTGCTCTCTTCAGATCATTGATAAGGTGAGAATACAAAAAAAAAAAAAGAGAAAATGGAAGTCACTTCAGTTCGTCGGATCAAGAGTGTTTGTGTCTTTTGTGGATCTAATCCTGGGAAAGATAAAGAGTTTGTAAATATTGCACACCATCTTGGTCGAGTGCTAGCTGAGAGAGAAATCCATTTAGTTTATGGAGGAGGTAGTCTTGGGTTAATGGGTTGTGTAGCAACTGCTGCACATTTAGGAGGTGGCAAAGTCCTTGGTGTCATTCCCAGTCCTTTATCTACCAACAAGCCCATTGGAAAAACATTAGGGGATGAAGTAATGGTATTTTGCATGCACCAACGCATGAACTTTATGATAGCAAATGCTGATGCCTTTATTGCCCTACCTGGTGGTTTTGGAACTTTGGAAGAGCTCTTCCAAATTACATCCTGGTCACAAAGAGAACTTTCACCAAAAACCCATAGGTATATTAAATGTTAATGGTTTTTATGGCACAAGTTTATTTTGTTTTCTTGATCATCTTTGTAGAAAAAGGGTTCATCTCTGGCGACACGTCAAAGTCTTGTAAGCTTGCGCAACTCCCGAACAATTGCTCGATCAACTAAATGAATTTGTACCACAACGTGATCCGAGAATGGCTCCACGGAATTGGGAACAAGGCAGCGCTGACAAAAAGCCAAAACTTGATTTGAATTTGTCTTTGTGAATTTTTGTTTTCTCTTACGGTTTTAGTTTTTGTAATTTTTCTTATTTCGGGCTCGATTTTCGATTTTACGGTAAGACCTTCTACACTCTACGTATCTTTATTTTGACATTGGGGACAATGTCTTTAATTAGTTGGGGGGAGGGATAGTTGACATTACCATGTACATAGTTTAGTTAAAAAAAAAAAACTAACCAGCTAATCTTTATTGTTACTAGCTTATTAGATGTATGATGGCAGAGTAAGGAGTAGTTTTGCTCTTGAGACGCATCTTAACTTGCATTTCATAGTATGTCTTAAATTATTTTGTTCTTGCATATAAAAAAAAAAGACAAAAAAAGAAAAAAAAAAGACAAAAACAAAAAAAAATATTTGATCTTTTCAATTAATTTTGATGCAAGCATGTGCTGAATCTGAGCTTAATTGATAATAAAAGTATGCAAAACAATTTATAGTTGAATCATTTTCATGATATACATGTGTATATGATTGTGGATATTAGGAAGAAGGCATGGTTGAATTGAGTGAATGTTTCATACCTTTGTGAGTTTTGGGCTTTTCCAAGTTTGATACTTACACTTGGTTATTTTCTTTCATGAGTGATGTCAATTATGAATTTATTTTCTAGAACTTGCATTGAATCGATTTGAGATTACATTGGTCTGTATGTTGCATGAAAATGACAGAGGCATTTTTTTCTTGACTTAGCTACTTTGGCCAAATAAACCTACCTTGCATTTATCCCATTGTTAACCCCCACTAAGCCTACTTGCCTATTCTTTGTTCTTAGCTCATTACAAGCCTTAAGTGAAAAACCATGTTTTACCTTACCTTTGAGAATGGGAGAGCATTGATTTTCTTATTGGAGGAGTTCTTTTGCTTGCAATGATTTAAGTGTGGGGGAATTGGTGTGCTGATACGAAATGCTTGGTACAAAAAAAAAAAACAAAAAAAAAACAAAACAAAAAACAAAACAAAAAAAAAACAAAACAAAAAAAAAACAAAAAAAAAGAGAAAAAAGAAAGAAAAATAAAAGAATAGAAAAAGGAAAGAATGTGTGAAGAGAATGAGCATTTTATGGTTTTGGGTAAAAAATTTTATTCTTTCTACTTGAGTTACTCCTCAATGCTCTTTTATTCTCTTTGGTTTTAACCTGCTATTATCCATATTGTTCCCTTCCTTCATCTTATAAGTTCCATTACAACTTTTTTGAAAGACCTCTTGATTTTTGCAATTTATTTGATCTAAGTAGTGGAGAATTGATGTATATGCAAGCCTATGGTAAAATACTTTCATAGTTTGACTGAGTTGAGCATAAACAGTTAACCTAAACACCTTGTGTGATTTGAGTGTCACTAGTGAGGAATTTTACTCAATTTGAACATGCCTATTTCTGATTAAAGCATGATTATGCTATACTTTATTCTCAAATGGTTTGATTTAACTATTCTTTGTTAAGCATACTTGACTTATTAATTATGGTTTATATTTGATACAATGCTTGTATATAAAAATTAGTTGAATTGATTAAATAAAATATTACATGTTTGTGGGTATCATCCTGGTAAACCCTCACGAGACTATAACTCGTCCACTAGGGACACCTAGGGGTTTAAAGGCTTGTGGCACATGCTAAGTGCCATCGTGTTTTCCTACGAAAGTGGATTAGATTAGGTATAATCAGTTTTATGCTTTTAGTTATATAATATGATATTTCTTGTTTTTCTTTAGTTTTGTTCTTATGTGTTTTGCCCAGGAGTGCAAAAGCTTAAGTGTGGGGGCATTTGATCAATCAATTTGAGACACTTATATTAGCTTTGTATTAGGCATTATTAGATGTTTATTGTGCCCAATATAAGTATTTTAGATGAGTTTAATGTTGTTGGGCTTCATTGGGCTTTAATGCAAATATTGAATAATTTTCGGATTTTGATGCATTTTGACCTTTCTTCCTTGGTTAGGCCATAACTTGGGACTCGGTGATCCAATTGAGGTGATCTTGGTGTCTTTGGAAAGCTAAGACAATACTCTACAAGTTTGATGAAGAACTCAAGAGCTGAATCGGACTTCTAAGGGTCCAAAACATCCCTGCAATGCAGAGTAGGTTTGCTGTCAGGAAAATCTGGGCAGTATGCACATATTGGACTACATAGTGAGTTATAGGCCTCCTCTTGGGCTGAAACTTGGTCATTTGAAAGATAAGACCCATATCTCCAACTTCACTGAAGACCATTTTGTCAATAGATGTCGTTTAAGGCATGCTTCTAAAGCTACAAGTTGGTATGAATTTGGAAACACGTTCTTCCAACCTAACTTGAGGTAGGTACAGTGTTTTTGGAATTTCTGGAGTTCTAAAAGTCCAAATGACATGATTCAAATTGGAGATTTTCAAGGAGACAACTGGCTACAACTTTGATGAAGACATCCAAGCCAAAATGCACCGTCTAGGTGATGAATTTGAAGCCAGAAGTCGGATAAGAGTTGTTGACTAAAAGCCACCAACCATACACCAACCCACCTACCATGCACCAACCCACCAACCATGCATCAAGCTTCCATTTTTGACAATTTTCATATTCTTATAGCTTGTATTCAGATTATGTACATGTACAAATTGGCTTCTAGGATTAGTATAAATAGACCCAACCTCTTTGTATTAGAGGGATTCAATTTTAAGTAAGTTTCAAGAAAGTTTGAGTATTTGTTAGTTTTCTTTCTCTTCTTTCTCTTCTTCTCCCTTCTCTTTAGAATTTCATTTTTGTTCTTTATTTTCTGAGTTCTTCCTTCCCATCCATGGAAGGCTAGGCTCTCATAATCAATCCAAGGGATTAGCCATCTTGATGTTTAATTTGGAGATCTTGTTTCGCTTGTTCATATTGCTTAATTGTTATTCAAGTTTCTCTTCTTCCTCCTTTGATTTTTATCTAGATTGAATTGCTTAATTTGATTTAGATGTTGATGTGGTAATAGCTATATTATCATGTATTCAAAGAGGATCACATAGAATAAACAATTTATTAAAGCTTTTTGATGGATTGTTTAGCTTGGTTAAATTCTGGATCTTAAATTAATCTATGTATGGATGGTGCTTACTTTATCTAACCTTGGTTAATTAAATTCTAGATGCTTATCTAGTAGAGGATTCTTGGATTATGTTGAGGCTTCTTGATATGATCCAAGGCCAAGAACATGGTTAGCGATTAAGTGAATTCCTTGTGATCAATGATGGATTAAACTTAAGATCGGTAAATTTCCTTGGATTGGTTGTTTCTTTATATTTGTTTACAACATTAAGTCTTATACTTCTTTTCAATCTTATTAATCAACAACAAAACCCCCTTTCTAATTATCTTGATCTGATTAAATCTTTGTTTTTCTGGATCCTTGAGAGACGATTCGGTTCATGCTCTATACTACAAATTAGTTTGCGAACCGGTAATTATTATTTATTTGACGAGGTCACGACAACCTCTTGTCAAGATGTAAATGATTTGATGAAACACATGAGTTAGATGGTAGCTGAGAGAGTCAACATATGTGTATCAAGCACCCACGGAGGCTGAAGACTCAACATATCTTGGTTTTAAAGTTGAAAGCTCATTTGGACCTTTTCGATTGATCTTCGTTAAAAAGAACTTCTAGCCGGAGATGTAGATGTTTTGATGAAACACATGAGTTAGATGGTAGCAGAGAGAGTCAACATATGTGTATCAAGCACCCACGGAGGCTGAAGACTCAACATATCTTGGTTTTAAAGTTGAAAGCTCATTTGGACCTTTTCGATTGATCTTCGTTTAAAAGAACTTCTAGCCGAAGATGTAGATGTTTTGATGAAACACATGAGTTAGATGGCAGTTGAGAGAGTCAACAGATGTGTATCAAGCTACCACGGAGGCTGAAGACTCAACATATCTTAGTTTTAAAGTTGAAAGCTCATTTGGACCTTTTCGATTGATCTTCGTGAAAAAGAACTTCTAGCCAGAGATGTAGATGTTTTGATGAAACACAAGAGTTAGATGGCAGTTGTGAGAGTCAACAGATGTGTATCAAGCTACCACGGAGGCTGAAGACTCAACATATCTTGGTTTTAAAGTTGAAAGCTCATTTGGACCTTTTCGATTGATCTTCGTTAAAAAGAACTTCTAGCCGAAGATGTAGATGTTTTGATGAAACACATGAGTTAGATGGCAGTTGAGAGAGTCAACAGATGTGTATCTAGCACCCACAGAGGCTGAAGATTCAACATATCTTGGTTGTAAAGTTGAAAGCTCATTTGTACCTTTTCTATTGATCTTCGATAAAAAGAACTTCTAGCCCAAGCTGTAGATGTTTTTACGAAACTCATGAGTTAGATGGTAGTTGAGAGTGTCAACAGATGTGGATCAAGAACCCACGGAGGGTGATGAATCAAGATATCTTGGTTTAAATGTTGAAAGCTCATTTGTACCTTTTCGGTTGATCTTTGTTCAAAAGAACTTCTAGCCCAAGTTGTAGATGTTTTGATGAAACATATGAGTTTGATGGCAGTTGAAAGAGTCAACAGATGTGTATCAAGCTACCACGGAGGTCAAGACTCAACATATCTTGGTTTTAAAGTTGAAAGCTCATTTGGACCTTTTCGATTGATCTTCGTTAAAAAGAACTTCTAGCCAGAGATGTAGATGTTTTGATGAAACACATGAGTTAGATGGCAATGAGAGAGTCAACAGATGTGTATCAAGCTACCCACTGAGGTCAAGACTCAACATATCTTGGTTCTCAAGTTGAAGGCTCATTTGGACCTTTTCGATTGATCTTCGTTAAAAGAACTTCTAGCCGAAGATGTAGATGTTTTGATGAAACACATGAGTTAGATGGTAGCAGAGAGAGTCAACAGATGTGTATCAAGCACCCTCGGAGGCTGAAGACTCAGCATATCTTGGTTTTAAAGTTGAAAGCTCATTTGGACCTTTTCGATTGATCTTCGTTAAAAAGAACTTCTAGCCCGAGATATAGATGTTTTGATGAAACACATGAGTTAGATGGTAGCAGAGAGAGTCAACAGATGTGTATCAAGCACCCTCGCAGGCAGAAGACTCAACATATCTTGGTTTTCAAGTTGACAGCTCATTTGGACCTTTTTGATTGATCTTCGTTAAAAAGAACTTCTAGCCGGAGATCTAGATGTTTTGATGAATCATATGAGTTAGATAGAAGCAGAGAGATTCATCATATGTGTATCAAGCACCCACTGAGGCTGAAGACTCAGCATATCTTGGTTTTAAAGTTGAAAGCTCATTTGGACCTTTTCGATTGATCTTTGTTAAAAAGAACTTCTAGCCAGAGATGTAGATGTTTTGATGAAACACATGAGTTAGATGGCAGTTAAGAGAGTCAACAGATGTGTATCAAGCTACCACGGAGGCTGAAGACTCAAGATATCCTGGTTGAAAATTTGAAAGCTCATTTCGACATTTTCGATTGATCTTCGTTAAAAGAACTTCTAGCCGAAGATGTAGATGTTTTGATGAAACACAGGAGTTAGATGGCAGTTGAGAGAGTCAACAGAAGTGTATCAAGCTACCACGGAGGATGAAGACACAACATATCTTGGTTTTAAAGTTGAAAGCTCATTTGGACCTTTTCGATTGATCTTCGTTAAAAGAACTTCTAGCCAAGATGTAGATGTTTTGATGAAACACATGAGTTAGATGGCGCTTGAGAGAGTCAACAGATGTGTATCAAGCTACCACTGAGGTCAAGACTCAACATATCTTGGTTTTAAAGTTGAAAGCTCATTTGGACCTTTTCGATTGATCTTCGTTAAAAAGAACTTCTAGCCTGAGATGTAGATGTTTTGATGAAACACATGAGTTAGATGGCGTTGAGAGAGTCAACAGATGTGGATCAAGCTACCACTGAGGTCAAGACTCAGATATCTTTGTTTTAAAGTTGAAAGCTCATTTGGACATTTTCGATTGATCTTCGTTAAAAAGAACTTCTAGCCCGAGATATAGATGTTTTGATGAAACACATGAGTTAGATGGTAGCAGAGAGAGTCAACAGATGTGTATCAAGCTACCACTGGGGTTTAAGACTTAACATATCTTAGTTTTAAAGTTGAAAGCTCATTTGGACCTTTTCGATTGATCTTCGTTAAAAGAACTTCTACCCGAAGATGTAGATGTTTTGATGAAACACATGAGTTAGATGGCAGTTGAGAGAGTCAACAGATGTGTATCTAGCACCCACGGAGGCTGAAGACTTAACATATCTTGGTTTAAAAGTTGAAAGCTCATTTGTACCTTTTCTGTTGATCTTCGTTCAAAAGAACTTGTAGCCCAAGTTGTAGATGTTTTGATGAAACTCATGAGTTAGATGGTAGTTAAGAGTGTCAACAGATGTGGATCAAGAACCCACGGAGGCTGAAGAATGAAGATATCCTGGTTGAAAAGTTGAAAGCTCATTTGGACCTTTTCGATTGATCTACATTAAAAAGAACTTCTAGCCGGAGATGTAGATGTTTTGATGAAACACATGAGTTAGATGCCAATTGAGAGAGTCAACAGATGTGTATCAAGCTACCACTGAGGCTGAAGACTTAACATATCTTGGTTTTAAAGTTGAAAGCTCATTTGGACCTTTTCGATTGATCTACGTTAAAAAGAACTTCTAGCCGGAGATGTAGATGTTTTGATGAAACTCATGAGTTAGATGGTAGTTAAGAGTGTCAACAGATGTGTATCAAGCTACCACGGAGGTCAAGACTCAAGATATCTTGGTTTTAAAGTTGAAAGCTCATTTGGACCTTTTCGATTGATCTTCGTTAAAAAGAACTTCTAGCCGAAGATGTAGATGTTTTTATGAAACACATGAGTTAGATGGCAGTTGAGAGAGAGTCAACAGATGTGTATCTAGCACCCACGGAGGCTGAAGACTTAACATATCTTGGTTTTAAAGTTGAAAGCTCATTTGGACCTTTTCGATTGATCTACGTTAAAAAGAACTTCTAGCCGGAGATGTAGATGTTTTGATGAAACTCATGAGTTAGATGGTAGTTAAGAGTGTCAACAGATGTGGATCAAGAACCCACTGAGGCTGAAGAATGAAGATATCCTGGTTGAAAATTTGAAAGCTCATTTGGACCTTTTCTGTTGATCTTCGTTCAAAAGAACTTGTAGCCTAAGTTGAAGATGTTTTGATGAAACTCATGAGTTAGATGGTAGTTGAGAGAGTCAACTAATGTGTATCTAGCACCCATGGAGGCTGAAGACTCAAGATATCCTGGTTGAAAAGTTGAAAGCTCAATTGGACCTTTTAGATTGATCTTCGTTAAAAGAACTTCTAGCCAGAGATGTAGATGTTTTGATGGAACACATGAGTTAGATGGCAGTTGAGAGAGTCAACAGATGTGTATCTAGCACCCACGGAGGCTGAACACTTAACATATCTTGGTTTTAAAGTTGAATGCTCATTTGGACCTTTTCGATTGATCTGCGTCAAAAAGAACTTCTAGCCAGAGATGTAGATGTTTTGATGAAACACATAAGTTAGATGGCAGTTGAGAGAGTCAACAGATGTGTATCAAGATACCACTGAGGCTGAAGAATCAAGATATGTTGGTTTAAAATTTGAAAGCTCATTTGGACCTTTTCTGTTGATCTTCGTTCAAAAGAACTTGTAGCCCAAGTTGTAGATGTTTTGATGAAACTCATGAGTTAGATGGTAGTTAAGAGTGTCAACAGATGTGGATCAAGAACCCACTGAGGCTGAAGAATGAAGATATCCTGGTTGAAAAGTTGAAAGCTCATTTGGACCTTTTCGATTGATCTTCGTTAAAAGAACTTCTACCCGAAGATGTAGATGTTTTGATGAAACACATGAGTTAGATGGCAGTTGAGAGAGTCAACAGATGTGTATCTAGCACCCACGGAGGCTGAAGACTTAACATATCTTGGTTTTAAAGTTGAAAGCTCATTTGGACCTTTTCGATTGATCTACGTTAAAAAGAACTTCTAGCCGAAGATGTAGATGTTTTGATGAAACACATGAGTTAGATGGTAGTTGAGAGTATCAACAGATGTGGATCAAGAACCCACAGAGACTGAAGACTCAAGTCATCTTGGTTTAAAAGTTGAAAGCTCATTTGTACCTTTTCGATTGATCTTCGTTAAAAGAACTTCTAGCCGAGATGTAGATGTTTTGATGAAACACATGAGTTAGATGGCAGTTAAGAGAGTCAACAGATGTGTATCAAGCTACCACTGAGGCTAAAGACTCAACATATCTTGGTTTAAAAGTTGAAAGCTCATTTGGACCTTTTCGATTGATCTTCGTTCAAAAGAACTTGTAGCCCAAGTTGTAGATGTTTTGATGAAACTCATGAGTTAGATGGTAGTTAAGAGTGTCAGCAGATGTGGATCAAGAACCCACTAAGGCTGAAGAATGAAGATATCCTGGTTGAAAAGTTGAAAGCTCATTTGGACCTTTTCGATTGATCTTCGTTAAAAGAACTTCTAGCCGAAGATGTAGATGTTTTGATGAAACACATGAGTTAGATGGCAGTTGAGAGAGTCAATATGTGTATCAAGCTACCACGGAGGCTGAAGACTTAATATGTCTTGGTTTTAAAGTTGAAAGCTCATTTGGACATTTTCGATTGATCTTCGTTAAAAAGAACTTCTAGCCCGAGATATAGATGTTTTGATGAAACACATGAGTTAGATGGTAGCAGAGAGAGTCAACAGATGTGTATCAAGCACCCTCGCAGGCAGAAGACTCAACATATCTTGGTTTTCAAGTTGAAAGCTCATTTGGACCTTTTCGATTGATCTTCGTTAAAAAGAACTTCTAGCCGGAGATGTAGATGTTTTGATGAAACACATGAGTTAGATGGCAGTTGAGAGAGTCAACAGATGTGTATCTAGCATCCACGGAGGCTGACGACTCAACATATCTTGGTTTAAAAGTTGAAAGCTAATTTGTACCTTTTCTGTTGATCTTCGTTCAAAAGAACTTGTAGCCCAAGTTGTAGATGTTTTGATGAAACTCATGAGTTAGATGGTAGTTAAGAGTGTCAACAGATGTGGATCAAGAACCCACTGAGGCTGAAGACTCAAGATATCCTGGTTTAAAAGATGAAAGCTTATTTGGACCTTTTCGATTGATCTTCGGTAAAAAGAACTTCTAGCCGAAGATGTAGATGTTTTGATGAAACACATGAGTTAGATGGTAGTTGAGAAAGTCAACTGATGTGTATCAAGCTACCACGTGAGGTCAAGACTCAAGATTTCTTGGTTTTAATGTGGTAAGCTCATTTGGACCTTTTCGATTGATCTTCGTTAAAAGAACTTCTACCCGAAGATGTAGATGTTTTGATGAAACACATGAGTTAGATGGCAGTTGAGAGAGTCAACAGATATGTATCAAGCTACCACGGAGGCTGAACAGTCAACATATCTTGGTTTTAAAGTTGAAAGCTCATTTGGACCTTTTCGATTGATCTTCGTTAAAAAGAACTTCTAGCCAGAGATGTAGATGTTTTGATGAAACACATGAGTTAGATGGCAGTTGAGAGAGTCAACAGATGTGTATCTAGCACCCACGGAGGCTGAAGACTTAACATATCTTGGTTTTAAAGTTGAAAGCTCATTTGGACCTTTTCGATTGATCTACGTTAAAAAGAACTTCTAGCCGGAGATGTAGATGTTTTGATGAAACTCATGAGTTAGATGGTAGTTAAGAGTGTCAACAGATGTGGATCAAGAACCCACTGAGGCTGAAGACTCAAGATATCCTGGTTTAAAAGTTGAAAGCTCATTTGGACCTTTTCGATTGATCTTCGTTAAAAGAACTTCTAGCCGAAGATGTAGATGTTTTGATGAAACACATGAGTTAGATGGCAGTTGAGAGAGTCAACAGATGTGTATCTAGCACCCACGGAGGCTGAAGACTCAAGATATCCTGGTTTAAAAGATGAAAGCTCATTTGGACCTTTTCGATTGATCTTCGTTAAAAAGAACTTCTAGCCGAAGATGTAGATGTTTTGATGAAACACATGAGTTAGATGGCAGTTGAGAGAGTCAACAGATGTGTATCTAGCACCCACGGAGGCTGAAGACTTAACATATCTTGGTTTTAAAGTTGAAAGCTCATTTGGACCTTTTCGATTGATCTACGTTAAAAAGAACTTCTAGCCGAAGATGTAGATGTTTTGATGAAACTCATGAGTTAGATAGCAATGAGAGAGTCAACAGATGTGTATCAAGCTACCACTGAGGCTAAAGACTCAACATATCTTGGTTTAAAAGTTGAAAGCTCATTTGGACCTTTTCTCGATTGATCTTCGTTGAAAGAACTTCTAGCCGACGATGTAGATGTTTTGATGAAACTCATGAGTTAGATGGTAGTTAAGAGTGTCAACAGATGTGGATCAAGAACCCACTGAGGCTGAAGAATGAAGATATCCTGGTTGAAAAGTTGAAAGCTCATTTGGACCTTTTCGATTGATCTTCGTTAAAAGAACTTCTAGCCGAAGATGTAGATGTTTTGATGAAACACATGAGTTAGATGGCAGTTGAGAGAGTCAACAGATGTGTATCAAGCTACCACGGAGGCTGAAGACTCAACATATCTTGGTTTTAAAGTTGAAAGCTCATTTGGACCTTTTCGATTGATCTTCGTTAAAAAGAACTTCTAGCCGGAGATGTAGATGTTTTGATGAAACACATGAGTTAGATGGCAGTTGAGAGAGTCAACAGATGTGTATCAAGATACCACGGAGGCTGAAGACTCAACATATCTTGGTTTTAAAGTTGAAAGCTCATTTGGACCTTTTCGATTGATCTTCGTTAAAAAGAACTTCTAGCCGGAGATGTAGATGTTTTGATGAAACACATGAGTTAGATGGCAGTTGAGAGAGTCAACAGATGTGTATCAAGCTACCACGGAGGCTGAAGACTCAAGATATGTTGGTTTAAAAGTTGAAAGCTCATTTGTACCTTTTCTGTTGATCTTCGTTCAAAAGAACTTGTAGCCCAAGTTGTTGATGTTTTGATGAAACTCATGAGTTAGATGGTAGTTAAGAGTGTCAACAGATGTGGATCAAGAACCCACTGAGGCTGAAGAATGAAGATATCCTGGTTGAAAATTTGAAAGCTCATTTGGACCTTTTCGATTGATCTTCGTTAAAAAGAACTTCAAGCCGGAGATGTAGATGTTTTGATGAAACACATGAGTTAGATGACAGTTGAGAGAGTCAACTGATGTGTATCTAGCACCCACGGAGGTCAAGACTCAACATATCTTGGTTTTAAAGTTGAAAGCTCATTTGGACCTTTTCGATCGATCTGCGTTAAACAGAACTTCTAGCCGAAGATGTAGATGTTTTGATGAAACACATGAGTTAGATGGTAGCAGAGAGAGTCAACAGATGTGTATCAAGCTACCACGGGGGTTGAAGACTCAACATATCTTGGTTTTAAAGTTGAAAGCTCATTTGGACCTTTTCGATTGATCTTCGTTAAAAAGAACTTCTAGCCGAAGATGTAGATGTTTTGATGAAACACATGAGTTAGATGGCAGTTGAGAGAGTCAACAGATGTGTATCTAGCACCCACAGAGGCTGAAGACTCAAGATATCTTGGTTTAAAAGTTGAAAGCTCATTTGTACCTTTTCTGTTGATCTTCGTTCAAAAGAACTTGTAGCCCAAGTTGTAGATGTTTTGATGAAACTCATGAGTTAGATGGTAGTTAAGAGTGTCAACAGATGTGGATCAAGAACCCACGGAGGCTGAAGACTCAAGATATCCTGGTTGAAAAGTTGAAAGCTCATTTGGACCTTTTCGATTGATCTTCGTTAAAAAGAACTTCTAGCCGGAGATGTAGATGTTTTGATGAAACACATGAGTTAGATGGCAGTTGAGAGAGTCAACAGATGTGTATCAAGCTACCACGGGGGCTGAAGACTCAACATATCTTGGTTTTAAAGTTGAAAGCTCATTTGGACCTTTTCGATTGATCTTCGTTAAAAAGAACTTCTAGCCGGAGATGTAGATGTTTTGATGAAACACATGAGTTAGATGGCAGTTGAGAGAGTCAACAGATGTGTATCTAGCACCCACGGAGGCTGAAGACTCAAGATATCTTGGTTTTAAAGTTGAAAGCTCATTTGGACCTTTTCGATTGATCTTCGTTAAAAAGAACTTCTAGCCGACGATGTAGATGTTTTGATGAAACACATGAGTTAGATGGCAGTTGAGAGAGTCAACAGATGTGGATCAAGAACCCACTGAGGCTGAAGAAGGAAGATATCCTGGTTGAAAAGTTGAAAGCTCATTTGTACCTTTTCTGTTGATCTTCGTTCAAAAGAACTTGTAGCCTAAGTTGAAGATGTTTTGATGAAACTCATGAGTTAGATGGTAGTTAAGAGTGTCAACAGATGTGGATCAAGAACCCACTGAGGCTGAAGAATGAAGATATCCTGGTTGAAAATTTGAAAGCTCATTTGGACCTTTTCGATTGGTCTTCGTTAAAAGAACTTCTACCCGAAGATGTAGATGTTTTGATGAAACACATGAGTTAGATGGCAGTTGAGAGAGTCAACAGATGTGTATCTAGCACCCACTGAGGTCAAGACTCAAGATATCTTGGTTTAAAAGTTGAAAGCTCATTTGGACCTTTTCGATTGATCTTCGTTAAAAAGAACTTCTAGCCTAAGATGTAGATGTTTTGATGAAACACATGAGTTAGATGGCGCTTGAGAGAGTCAACAGATGTGTATCTAGCACCCATGGAGGCTGAAGACTCAACATATCTTGGTTCTCAAGTTGAAGGCTCATTTGGACCTTTTCGATTGATCTTCGTTAAAAGAACTTCTAGCCGAAGATGTAGATGTTTTCATGAAACACATGAGTTAGATGGCAAAGAGAGAGTCAACAGATGTGTATCAAGCAACCACGGAGGCTAAAGACTCAAGATATCATCGTTTAAAAGTTGAAAGATCATTTGGACCTTTTCGATTGATCTTCGTTAAAAAGAACTTCTAGCCGGAGATGTAGATGTTTTGATGAAATACATGAGTTAGACGGTAGTTAAGAGTGTCAACAGATGTGGATCAAGGACCCACGGAGGCTGAGGACTCAAGATATCTTGGTTGAAAAGTTGAAAGCTCATTTGGACCTTTTCGATTGATCTTCGTTAAAAAGAACTTCTAGCCGAAGATGTAGATGTTTTGATGAAACACATGAGTTAGATGGCAGTTGAGAGAGTCAACAGATGTGTATCAAGCACCCACGGAGGCATAAGACTCAACATATCTTGGTTTTAAAGTTGAAAGCTCATTTGGACCTTTTCGATTGATCTTCGTTAAAAAGAACTTCTAGCCGGAGATGTAGATGTTTTGATGAAACACATGAGTTAGATGGTAGCAGAGAGAGTCAACATATGTGTATCAAGCACCCACGGAGGCTGAAGACTCAACATATCTTGGTTTTAAAGTTGAAAGCTCATTTGGACCTTTTCGATTGATCTTCGTTAAAAAGAACTTCTAGCCGAAGATGTAGATGTTTTGATGAAACACATGAGTTAGATGGCAGTTGAGAGAGTCAACAGATGTGTATCTAGCACCCACGGAGGCTGAAGACTCAAGATATCTTGGTTTAAAAGTTGAAAGCTCATTTGGACCTTTTCGATTGATCTTCGTTAAAAGAACTTCTACCCGAAGATGTAGATGTTTTGATGAAACACATGAGTTAGATGGCAGTTGAGAGAGTCAACAGATGTGTATCTAGCACCCACGGAGGCTGAAGACTTAACATATCTTGGTTTTAAAGTTGAAAGCTCATTTGGACCTTTTCGATTGATCTACGTTAAAAAGAACTTCTAGCCGAAGATGTAGATGTTTTGATGAAACTCATGAGTTAGATGGTAGTTAAGAGTGTCAACAGATGTGTATCAAGCTACCACGGAGGCTGAAGACTTAACATATCTTGGTTTTAAAGTTGAAAGCTCATTTGGACCTTTTCGATTGATCTACGTTAAAAAGAACTTCTAGCCGGAGATGTAGATGTTTTGATGAAACTCATGAGTTAGATGGTAGTTAAGAGTGTCAACAGATGTGGATCAAGAACCCACTGAGGCTGAAGAATGAAGATATCCTGGTTGAAAAGTTGAAAGCTCATTTGGACCTTTTCGATTGATCTTCGTTAAAAGAACTTCTAGCCGAAGATGTAGATGTTTTGATGAAACACATGAGTTAGATGGCAGTTGAGAGAGTCAACAGATATGTATCAAGCTACCACGGAGGCTGAACAGTCAACATATCTTGGTTTTAAAGTTGAAAGCTCATTTGGACCTTTTCGATTGATCTACGTTAAAAAGAACTTCTAGCCGGAGATGTAGATGTTTTGATGAAACACATGAGTTAGATGGTAGCAGAGAGAGTCAACATATGTGTATCAAGCACCCACGGAGGCTGAAGACTCAACATATCTTGGTTTTAAAGTTGAAAGCTCATTTGGACCTTTTCGATTGATCTTCGTTAAAAGAACTTCTAGGCCAAGTTGTAGATGTTTTGATGAAACACATGAGTTAGATGGTAGCAGAGAGAGTCAACATATGTGTATCAAGCACCCACGGAGGCAGAAGACTCAGGATATGTTGGTTTAAAACTTGAAAGCTCATTTGTACCTTTTCGATTGATCTTCGTTAAAAAGAACTTCTAGCCGAAAATGTAGATGTTTTGATGAAACACATGAGTTAGATGGCAGTTGAGAGAGTCAACAGATGTGTATCTAGCACCCACGGAGGTTGAAGACTCAAGATATCCTGGTTTAAAAGTTGAAAGCTCATTTGGACCTTTTCGATTGATCTTCGTTAAAAAGAACTTCTAGCCGGAGATGTAGATGTTTTGATCAAACACATGAGTTAGATGGCAGTTGAGAGACTCAACAGATGTGTATCTAGCACCCATGGAGGCTGAAGACTCAACTTATCTTGGTTTTAAAGTTGAAAGCTCATTTGGACCTTTTCGATTGATCTTCGTTAAAAAGAACTTCTAGCCGGAGATATAGATGTTTTGATGAAACACATGAGTTAGATGGTAACAGAGAGAGTCAACAGATGTGAATCAAGCTACCACGGAGGCTGAAGACTCAAGATATATTGGTTTAAATGTTGAAAGCTCATTTGTACCTTTTCTGTTGATCTTCGTTCAAAAGAACTTGTAGCCCAAGTTGTAGATGTTTTGATGAAACTCATGAGTTAGATGGTAGTTAAGAGAGTCAACAGATGTGGATCAAGAACCCGCGGAGGCTGAAGACTCAAGATATTTTGGTTTAAAAGTTGAAAGCTCATTTGGACCTTTTCGATTGATCTTCGTTAAAAGAACTTCTAGCCGAAGATGTAGATGTTTTGATGAAACACATGAGTTAGATGGTAGTTGAGAGAGTCAACAGATGTGTATCAACAACCACGGAGGTTGAAGTCTCAACATATCTTGGTTTTAAAGTTGAAAGCACGTTTTGACCTTTTCGATTGATCTTCGTTAAAAAGAACTTCTAGCCCAAGATGTAGATGTTTTGATGAAACACATGAGTTAGATGGCAGTTGAGAGGGTCAACAGAAGTGTATTAAGCTACCACGCAGGCTGAAGACTCAAGATATCTTGGTTTTAAAGTTGAAAGCTCATTTGGACCTTTTCGATTGATCTTCGTTAAAAAGAAATTCTAGCCTAAGATGTAGATGTTTTGAAGAAAGACATGAGTTAAATGGTAGCAGAGAGTGTCAACATATGTGTATCAAGAACCCACAGAGGCTGAAGACTCAAGATATCTTGGTTTAAAAGTTGAAAGCTCATTTGGACCTTTTCTATTGATTTTCGTTAAAAAGAACTTCTAGCCAGAGATGTAGATGTTTTGATGAAACACATGAGTTAGATGGTAGTTCAGAGTGTCAACATATGTGTATCTAGAACCCACGGAGGTCAAGACTCAACATATCTTGGTTTTAAAGTTGAAAGCTCATTTGGACCTTTTCCATTGATCTTCGTTGAAAGAACTTCTAGCCGACGATGTAGATGTTTTGATGAAACACATGAGTTAGATGGCAGTTGAGAGAGTCAACAGATGTGGATCAAGAACCCACTGAGGCTGAAGAAGGAAGATATCCTGGTTGAAAAGTTGAAAGCTCATTTGGACCTTTTCTGTTGATCTTCGTTCAAAAGAACTTGTAGCCCAAGTTGTAGATGTTTTGATGAAACTCATGAGTTAGATGGTAGTTAAGAGTGTCAACAGATGTGGATCAAGAACCCACTGAGGCTGAAGAATGAAGATATCCTGGTTGAAAAGTTGAAAGCACATTTTGACCTTTTCGATTGATCTTCGTTAAAAAGAACTTCTAGCCGGAGATGTAGATGTTTTGATGAAACACATGAGTTAGATGGCAATTGAGAGAGTCAACAGATGTGTATCAAGCTACCACTGAGGTCAAGACTCAACATATCTTGGTTTTAAAGTTGAAAGCTCATTTGGACCTTTCGATTGATCTTCGTTAAAAGAACTTCTAGCCTAGATGTAGATGTTTTGATGAAACACATGAGTTAGATGGTAGCAGAGAGAGTCAACATATGTGTATCAAGCACCCACGGGGGCTGAAGACTCAACATATCTTGGTTTTAAAGTTGAAAGCTCATTTGGACCTTTTCGATTGATTTGCGTTAAAAAGAACTTCTAGCCGAAGATGTAGATGTTTTGATGAAACACATGAGTTAGATGGCAGTTGAGAGAGTCAACAGATGTGTATCTAGCACCCACGGAGGCTGAAGACACAACATATCTTGGTTTTAATGTTGAAAGCTCATTTGGACCTTTTCGATTGATCTTCGTTAAAAAGAACTTCTAACCGGAGAAGTTGATGTTTTGATGAAACACATGAGTTAGATGGCAGTTGAGAGAGTCAACAGATGTGTATCTAGCACCCCCAAAGGCTGAAGACTCAACATATCTTGGTTTTAAAGTTGAAAGCTCATTTGGACCTTTTCGATTGATCTTTGTTAAAAAGAACTTCAAGCCGGAGATGTAGATGTTTTGATGAAACACATGAGTTAGATGGCAGTTGAGAGAGTCAACAGATGTGTATCAAGCTACCACGGAGGCTGAAGACTCAAGATATGTTGGTTTAAAAGTAGAAAGGTCATTTGTAGATTTTCAGTTGGTCTTCGTTAAAAAGAACTTGTAGCCCAAGATGTAGATGTTTTGATGAAACACATGAGTTAGATGGTAGTTAAGAGTGTCAATGATGTGGATCAAGAACCCACTGAGGTCAAGACTCAAGATATACTGGTTGAAAAGTTGAAAGCACGTTTTGACCTTTTCGATTGATCTTCGTTAAAAAGAACTTCTTGCCGAAGATGTAGATGTTTTGATGAAACACATGAGTTAGATGGCAGTTGAGAGAGTCAACAGATGTGTATTAAGCTACCACAGAGGCTGAACAGTCAACATATCTTGGTTTTATAGTTGAAAGCTCATTTGGACCTTTTCGATTGATCTTCGTTAAAAAGAACTTCTAGCCGAGATGTAGATGTTTTGATGAAACACATGAGTTAGATGGCAATTGAGAGAGTCAACAGATGTGTATCAAGCTACCACTGAGGTCGAAGACTCAAGATATCTTGGTTTTAAAGTTGAAAGCTCATTTGGACCTTTTCGATTGATCTTCGTTAAAAAGAACTTCTAGCCAAGATGTAGATGTTTTGATGAAACACATGAGTTAGATGGTAGCGAGAGTCAACATATGTGTATCAAGCACCCACTGAGGTCAAGACTCAACATATCTTGGTTTTAAAGTTGAAAGCTCATTTGGACCTTTTCGATTGATCTTCGTTAAAAAGAACTTCTAGCCAGAGATGTAGATGTTTTGATGAAACACATGAGTTAGATGGTAGTTAAGAGTCAACATATGTGTATCAAGCACCCACTGAGGTCAAGACTCAACATATCTTGGTTTTAAAGTTGAAAGCTCATTTGGACCTTTTCGATTGATCTTCGTTAAAAAGAACTTCTAGCCGAGATGTAGATGTTTTGATGAAACACATGAGTTAGATGGCAATGAGAGAGTCAACAGATGTGTATCAAGCTACCACTGAGGCTCAAGACTCAAGATATCTTGGTTTTAAAAGTTGAAAGCTCATTTGGACCTTTTCGATTGATCTTCGTTAAAAAGAACTTCTAGCCGAAGATGTAGATGTTTTGATGAAACACATGAGTTAGATGGCAATTGAGAGAGTCAATGATGTGTATCAAGCTACCACTGGAGGTCGAAGACTCAACATATCTTACTTTTAAAGTTGAAAGCTCATTTGGACCATTTCGATTGATCTTCGTTAAAAGGAACTTCTAGCCGGAGATGTAGATGTTTCGATGAAACACATGAGTTAGATGGTAGTTAAGAGAGTCAACATATGTGTATCAAGTACCCACAGAGGCTGAAGACTCAGCATATCTCGGTTTTAAAGTTGAAAGCTCATTTGGACCTTTTCGATTGATCTTCGTTAAAAAGAACTTCTAGCCGGAGATGTAGATGTTTTGATGAAACACATGAGTTAGATGGCAGTTGAGAGAGTCAACAGATGTGTATCAAGCACCCACGGAGGCTGAAGACTCAACATATCTTGGTTTTCAAGTTGACAGCTCATTTGGACCATTTCGATTGATCTTTGTTAAAAAGAACTTCTAGCCTAAGATGTAGATGTTTTGATGAAACACATGAGTTAGATGGTAGTTAAGAGAGTCAACATATGTGTATCAAGCACCCACTGAGGTCAAGACTCAACATATCTTGGTTTTAAAGTTGAAAGCTCATTTGGACCTTTTCGATTGATCTTTATTGTAAAGAACTTCTAGTTGGAGATGTAGATGTTTTGATGAAACACATGAGTTAGATGGCAGTTGAGAGAGTCAACAGATGTGTATCTAGCACCCACGGAGGCTGAAGACTCAATATATCTTACTTTTAAAGTTGAAAGCTCATTTGGACCTTTTCGATTGATCTTCGTTAAAAAGAAATTCTAGCCTAAGATGTAGATGTTTTGAAGAAAGACATGAGTTAAATGGTAGCAGAGAGTGTCAACATATGTGTATCAAGAACCCACAGAGGCTGAAGACTCAATATGTCTTGGTTTTAAAGTTGAAAGCTCATTTGGACATTTTCGATTGATCTTCATTAAAAAGAACTTCTAGCCCGAGATATAGATGTTTTGATGAAACACATGAGTTAGATGGTAGCAGAGAGAGTCAACAGATGTGTATCAAGCACCCTCGCAGGCAGAAGACTCAACATATCTTGGTTTTCAAGTTGAAAGCTCATTTGGACCTTTTTGATTGATCTTCGTTAAAAAGAACTTCTAGCCGGAGATGTAGATGTTTTGATGAAACATATGAGTTAGATGACAGTTGAGAGTGTCAACAGATATGTATCTAGCACCCACTGAGGTCAAGACTCAAGATATCTTGGTTTTAAAGTTGAAAGCTCATTTGGACCTTTTCGATTGATCTTCGTTAAAAAGAACTTCTAGCCAAGTTGTAGATGTTTTGATGAAACACATGAGTTCGATGGCAGTTGAGAGAGTCAACAGATGTGTATCAAGCTACCACAGAGGTTTAAGGCTCAAGATATCAGGGATTTATAGTTGAAAGTTCATTTGTACCCTTACTACTGATCTTCGTTCAAAAGAACTTGTAGCCCAAGATGTAGAAGTTTTGATGAAACACATGAGTTAGATGGTAGTTAAGAGTGTCAACAAATGTGGATCAAGCACCCATGGAGGTCAAGACTCAAGATATCCTGGTTGAAAAGTTGAAAGCTCATTTGGACCTTTTCGATTGATCTTCGTAAAAAGAACTTCTAGCCTGAGATGTAGATGTTTTGATGAAACACATGAGTTAGATGGCGCTTGAGAGAGTCAACAGATGTGTATCTAGCACCCACTGAGGTCAAGACTCAAGATATCTTGGTTTAAAATTTGAAAGCTCATCTGTACCTTTTCGATTGATCTTCGTAAAAAGAACTTCTAGAACAAGATGTAGATGTTTTGATGAAACACATGAGTTAGATGGTAGTTGAGAGTGTCAACAGATGTGTATCAAGAACCCAAAGAGGTCAAGACTCAAGATATCTTGGTTTAAAATTTGAAAGCTCATCTGTACCTTTTCGATTGATCTTCGTTAAAAGAACTTCTAGCCCAAGATGTAGATGTTTTGATGAAACACATGAGTTAGATGGCAATGAGAGAGTCAACAGATGTGTATCAAGCTACCACGGAGGTCAAGACTCAACATATCTTGGTTTTAAAGTTGAAAGCTCATTTGGACCTTTTCGATTGATCTTCGTTAAAAAGAACTTCTAGCCGTAGTTGTATATGTTTTGATGAAACACATTAGTTAGATGGCAGGTGTTAGAGTCAACAGATGTGTATCAAGCTACCACGGAGGCTGAAGACTCAACATATCTTGGTTTTAAAGTTGAAAGCTCATTTGGACCTTTTCGATTGATCTTCGTTAAAAAGAACTTCTAGCCGGAGATGTAGATGATTTGATGAAACACATGAGTTAGATGGTAGCAGAGAGAGTCAACATATGTGTATCAAGTACCCACGGAGGCTGAAGCCTCAACATATCTTGGTTTTAAAGTTGAAAGCTCATTTGGACCTTTTCGATTGATCTTCGTTAAAAAGAACTTCTAGCCGGAGATGTAGATGTTTTGATGAAACACATGAGTTAGATGGCAGTTGAGAGAGTCAACAGATGTGTATCAAGCTACCACGGGGGCTGAAGACTCAACATATCTTGGTTTTAAAGTTGAAAGCTCATTTGGACCTTTTCGATTGATCTGCGTTAAACAGAACTTCTAGCCGAAGATGTAGATGTTTTGATGAAACACATGAGTTAGATGGTAGCAGAGAGAGTCAACATATGTGTATCAAGCTACCACTGAGGCTGAAGACTCAACATATCTTGGTTTTAAAGTTGAAAGCTCATTTGGACCTTTTCGATTGATCTTCGTTTAAAAGTACTTCTAGCCGAGATGTAGATGTTTTGATGAAACACATGAGTTAGATGGCGCTTGAGAGAGTCAACAGATGTGTATCAAGCACCCACTGAGGTCAAGACTCAACATATCTTGGTTTTAAAGTTGAAAGCTCATTTGGACGTTTTCGATTGATCTTGGTTAAAAAGAACGTCTAGCCAAGATGTAGATGTTTTGATGAAACACATGAGTTAGATGGTAGCAGAGAGAGTCAACATATATGTATCAATCACCCACGTAGGCTGAAGACTTAAGATATCTTGGTTTTAAAGTTGAAAGCTCATTTGGACCTTTTTAATTGATCTTCATTTAAAATAACTTCTAGCCGGAGATGTAGATGTTTTATTGAAACTCATAAGTTAGCTGGCGCTTGAGAGAGTCAACAGATGTGTATCTAGCACCCACTGAGGTCAAGACTCAACATATCTTGGTTGAAAATTTGAAAGCTCAATTGGACCTTTTCGATTGATCTTCGTTAAAAGAACTTCTAGCCAGAGATGTAGATGTTTTGATGAAACACATGAGTTAGATGGCAGTTGAGAGAGTCAATTGATGTGTATCTAGCACCCATGGAGGCTGAAGACTCAAGATATCCTGGTTTAATAGTTGAAAGCTCATTTGGACCTTTTCGATTGATCTTCGTTAAAAAGAACTTCTAGCCGGACATGTAGATGTTTTGATGAAAGACATGAGTTAGATGGTAGCAGAGAGAGTCAACATATGTGTATCAAGAACCCACTGAGGTCAAGACTCAACATATCTTGGTTTTAAAGTTGAAAGCTCATTTGGACCTTTTCTATTGATCTGTGTTCATAGAACTTCTAGCATGAGATGTAGATGTTTTGAGGAAACACTTGATTTAGATGGCAATTGAGAGAGTCAACAGATGTGTATCAAGCTACCATGGAGGTCAAGACTCAACATATCTTGGTTTGAAAGTTGAAAGCTCATTTGGACCTTTTCGATAGATATACTTTAAAAAGAACTTCTATCCTGAGATGTAGATGTTTTGATGAAACACATGAGTTAGATGGTAGCAGAGAGAGTCAACATATGTGTATCAAGCACCCACGGAGGCCGAAGACTCAACATATCTTGGTTTTAAAGTTGAAAGCTCATTTGGACCTTTTCGATTGATCTTCGTTAAAAAGAAATTCTAGCCGAAGATGTAGTTGTTTTGATGAAACACATGAAATAGATGGCAGTTGAGAGAGTCAACAGATGTGTATCTAGCACCCACTGAGGTCAAGACTCAACATATCTTGGTTTTAAAGTTGAAAGCTCATTTGGACCTTTTCGATTGATCTTCGTTCAAAAGAACTTCTAGCCGGAGATGTAGATGATTTGATGAAACACATGAGTTAGATGGTAGCAGAGAGAGTCAACATATGTGTATCAAGCACCCACGGAGGCTGAAGACTCAACATATCTTGGTTTTAAAGTTGAAAGCTCATTTGGACCTTTTCGATTGATCTTCATTTAAAAGAACTTCTAGCCGGAGATGTAGATGTTTTGATGAAACACATGAGTTAGATGGCAGTTGAGAGAGTCAACAGATGTGTATCTAGCACCCACGGAGGCTGAAGACTCAACATATCTTGGTTTTAAAGTTGAAAGCTCATTTGGACCTTTTCGATTGATCTTCGTTAAAAAGAACTTCTAGCCAGAGATGTAGATGTTTTGATGAAACACATGAGTTAGATGGCAGTTGAGAGAGTCAACAGATGTGTATCAAGCTACCACGGAGGCTGAAGACTCAACATATCTTGGTTTTAAAGTTGAAAGCTCATTTGGACCTTTTCGATTGATCTGCGTTAAAAAGAACTTCTAGCCGGAGATGTAGATGTTTTGATGAAACACATGAGTTAGATGGTAGTTAAGAGAGTCAACATATGTGTATCAAGCACCCACTGAGGTCAAGACTCAACATA
The DNA here is from genome assembly GCA_023212625.1 of Styphnolobium japonicum. Classification (NCBI taxonomy): domain Eukaryota; kingdom Viridiplantae; phylum Streptophyta; class Magnoliopsida; order Fabales; family Fabaceae; genus Styphnolobium; species Styphnolobium japonicum. The sequence continues at coordinate 17,361,809 of JALBWW010000013.1, forward strand.
TCTTGGTTTTAAAGTTGAAAGCTCATTTGGACCTTTTCGATTGATCTTCGTTAAAAAGAACTTCTAGCCGGAGATGTAGATGTTTTGATGAAACACATGAGTTAGATGGCAATTGAGAGAGTCAACAGATGTGTATCAAGCTACCACGGGGGCTGAAGACTCAACATATCTTGGTTTTAAAGTTGAAAGCTCATTTGGACCTTTTCGATCGATCTGCGTTAAAAAGAACTTCTAGCCGAAGATGTAGATGTTTTGATGAAACACATGAGTTAGATGGTAGCAGAGAGAGTCAACATATGTGTATCAATCAGCCACGGAGGCTGAAGACTCAACATATCTTGGTTTTAAAGTTGAAAGCTCATTTGGACCTTTTCGATTGATCTTCGTTAAAAAGAACTTCTAGCCGGAGATGTAGATGTTTTGATGAAACAGATGAGTTAGATGGCAGTTGAGAGAGTCAACAGATGTGTATCTAGCACCCTCGGAGGCTGAAGACTCAACATATCTTGGTTTTAAAGTTGAAAGCTCATTTGGACCTTTTCGATTGATCTTCGTTAAAAAGAACTTCTAGCCAAGATGTAGATGTTTTGATGAAACACATAAGTTAGATTGTAGCAGAGAGAATCAACATATGTGCATCAAGCACCCACGGAGGCTGAAGACTCAACATATCTTGGTTTTAAAGTTGAAAGCTCATTCGGACCTTTTCGATTGATCTTCATTTAAAAGAACTTCTAGCCGGATATGCAGATGTTTTGATTAAACACATGAGTTAGATGGCAGTTGAGAGAGTCAACTGATGTGTATCTAGCACCCACTGAGGTCAAGACTCAAGATATCTTGGTTTTAAAGTAGAAAGCTCATTTGGACCTTTTCGATTGAACTTCGATAAAAAGAACTTCTAGCCGAGATGTAGATGTTTTGATGAAACACATGAGTTAGATGGCGCTTGAGAGAGTCAACGTGTGTATCTAGCACCCACTGAGGTCAAGACTCAAGATATCCTGGTTTAAAAGTTGAAAGCTCATTTGTTCCTTTTCTATTGATCGTCGATCAAAAGAACTTCTAGCCCAAGTTGTAGATGTTTTGATGAAACTCTCGAGTTAGATGGTAGTTAACAGTGTCAACAGATGTAGATCAAGAACCCACGTAGGCTAAAGACTCAAGATATCTTCGTTTAAAAGTTGAAAGCTCATTTGGACCTTTTCGATTGATCTTCGTTAAAAGAACTTCTAGCCGAAGATGTAGATGTTTTGATGAAACACATGAGTTAGATGGCAGTTGAGAGAGTCAACAGATGTGTATCTAGCACCCACGGAGGCTGAAGGCTCAAGATATCTTGGTTTAAAAGTTGAAAGCTCATTTGTACCTTTTCGATTGATCTTCGTTAAAAAGAACTTCTACCCGGAGATGTAGATGTTTTGATGAAACACATGAGTTAGATGGTAGTTGAGAGTGTCAACAGATGTGTATCAAGAACCCACAGAGGTCGACTCAAATATCTTGGTTTTAAAGTTGAAATGTCATTTGTACCTTTCCGATTGATCTTCGTTCAAATGAACTTCTAGCACAAGTTGTACATGTTTTGATGAAACTCAGGAGTTAGATGGCAGTTGAGAGAGTCAACAGATCTGTATCAAGCTACCACGGAGGCTGAAGAGTCAAGATATGTTGGTTTTGAAGTTGAAAGCTCATTTGGACCTTCACGATTGATCTTCGTTAAAAAGAACTTCTAGCCGAGATGTAGATGTTTTGATGAAACACATGAGTTAGATGGCAGTTGAGAGAGTCAACAGATGTGTATCAAGCTACCACTGAGGTCGAAGACTCAACATATCTTGGTTTTAAAGTTGAAAGCTCATTTGGACCTTTTCGATTGATCTTCGTTACAAAGAACTTGTAGCCGGAGATGTAGATGTTTTGATGAAACACATGAGTTAGATGGTAGCAGAGAGAGTCAACATATGTGTATCAAGCACCCACTGAGGTCAAGACTCAACATATCTTGGTTTTAAAGTTGAAAGCTCATTTGGACCTTTTCGATTGATCTACGTTAAACAGAACTTCTAGCCGAAGATGTAGAAGTTTTGATGAAACACATGAGTTAGATGGTAGCTGAGAGAGTCAACATATGTGTATCAAGCACCCACAGAGGCTGAAGACTCAACATATCTTGGTTTTAAAGTTGAAAGCTCATTTGGACCTTTTCGATTGATCTTCGTTAAAAAGAACTTCTAGCCTGAGATGTAGATGTTTTGATGAAACACATGAGTTAGATGGCAGTTGAGAGAGTCAACAGATGTGTATCTAGCACCCACGGAGGCTAAAGACTCAACATATCTTGGTTTTAAAGTTGAAAGCTCATTTGGACCTTTTCGATTGATCTTCGTGAAAAAGAACTTCTAGCCGGAGATGTAGATGTTTTGATGAAACACATGAGTTAGATGGCAGTAGAGAGAGTCAACAGATGTGTATCAAGCACCCTCGGAGGCAGAAGACTCAACATATCTTGGTTTTCAAGTTGACAGCTCATTTGGACCATTTCGATTGATCTTCGTTAAAAAGAACTTCTAGCCGGACATGTAGATGTTTTGATGAAACACATGAGTTAGATAGTCGTAGAGAGAGTCAACATATGTGTATCAAGCACCCACGGAGGCATAAGACTCAACATATCTTGGTTTTAAAGTTGAAAGCTCATTTGGACCTTTTCGATTGATCTTTGTTAAAAAGAACTTCTAGCCAGAGATATAGATGTTTTGATGAAACACATGAGTTAGATGGCAGTAGAGAGAGTCAACAGATGTGTATCTAGCACCCTAGGAGGCTGAAGACTCAACATATCTTGGTTTTCAAGTTGAAAGCTCATTTGGACCTTTTCGATTGATCTTCGTTAAAAAGAACTTCTAGCCGGAGATATAGATGTTTTGATGAAACACATGAGTTAGATGGCAGTAGAGAGAGTCAACAGATGTGTATCTAGCACCCTAGGAGGCTGAAGACTCAAATTATCTTGGTTTAAAAGTTGAAAGCTCATTTGTGCCTTTCCTGTTGATCATCGTTCAAAAGAACTTGCAGCCCCAGTTGTAGAAGTTTTGAAGAAACACATGACTTAGATGGTAGTTAAGAGTGTCAACAGATGTGGATCAAGGACCCACGGAGGCTGAAGGCTCAAGATATCCTGGTTGAAAAGTTGAAAGCTCATTTGGACCTTTTCGATTGATCTTCGTTATAAATAACTTCTAGCCGGAGTCGTAGATGTTTTGATGAAACACATGAGTTAGATGGCAGTTGAGAGAGTCAACTGATGTGTATCTAGCACCCACGGAGGCTGAAGACTCAAGATATCCTGGTTTAAAAGATGAATGCTTATTTGGAACTTTTCGATTGATCTTCGGTAAAAAGAACTTCTAGCCGAAGATGTAGATGTTTTGATGAAACACATGAGTTAGATGGTAGTTGAGAAAGTCAACAGATGTGGATCAAGAACCCACAGAGGTCAAGACTCAAGATATCTTGGTTTAAAAGTTGAAAGCTCATTTGTACCTTTTATGTTGATCTTCGTTCAAAAGAACTTGTAGCCGAAGATGTAGATGTTTTGATGAAACACATGAGTTAGATGGCAGTTGAGAGAGTCAACAGATGTGTATCAAGCTACCACGGAAGCTAAAGACTCAACATATCTTAGTTTTAAAGTTGAAAGCTCATTTGGACCTTTTCGATTGATCTTCGTTAAAAAGAACTTCTAGCCAGAGATGTAGATGTTTTGATGAAACACATGAGTTAGATGGCAGTTGAGAGAGTCAACAGATGTGTTCAAGCTACCACGGAGGCTGAACACTCAACATATCTTGGTTTTATAGTTGAAAGCTCATTTGGACCTTTACGATTGATCTTCGTTAAAAGAACTTCTAGCCGGAGATGTAGATGTTTTGATGAAACACATGAGTTAGATAGTAGCAGAGAGAGTCAACATATGTGTATCTAGCACCCACGGAGGCTGAAGACTCAACATATCTTGGTTCTCAAGTTGAAGGCTCATTTGGACCTTTTCGATTGATCTTCGTTAAAAGAACTTCTAGCCGAAGATGTAGATGTTTTGATGAAACACATGAGTTAGATGGCAATTGAGAGAGTCAACAGATGGGTATCAAGCTACCACGGAGGCGGAACACTCAACATATCTTGGTATTAAAGTTGAAAGCTCATTTTGACCTTTTGGATAGATCTTCGTTAAAAAGAACTTTGAGCCGGACATGTAGATGTTTTGATGAAACACATGAGTTAGATGGCTGCAGAGAGAGTCAACATATGTGTATCAACCACACACTGAGGTCAAGACTCAACATATCTTGGTTTTAAAGTTGAAAGCTCATTTGGACCTTTTCGATTGATCTTCATTTAAAAGAACTTCTAGCCGAGATGTAGATGTTTTGATGAAACACATGAGTTAGATGGCGCTTGAGAGAGTCAACAGATGTGTATCTAGCACCCATGGAGGATGTAGAATTAACATATCTTGGTTTTAAAGTTGAAAGCTCTTTTGGAAGTTTTCTATTGATCTTCGTTGAATGATCTTCTACCCGAAGATGTAGATGTTTTGATGATAAACATGAGTTAGATGGCGCTTGAGAGAGTCAACAGATGTGTATCAAGCTACCACGGAGGTCAAGACTCAACATATCTTGGTTTTAAAGTTGAAAGCTCATTTGGACCTTTTCGATTGATCTTCGTTAAAAGAACTTCTAGCCTGAGATGTAGATGTTTTGATGAAACACATGAGTTAGATGGTAGCAGAGAGAGTCAACATATGTGTATCAAGCACCCACTGGAGGTCAAGACTCAACATATCTTGGTTTTAAAGTGGAAAGCTCATTTGGACCTTTCGATTGATCTTCGTTAAAAAGAACTTCTAGCCGGGATGTAGATGTTTTGATGAAACACATGAGTTAGATGGCAGTTGAGAGAGTCAACAGATGTGTATCAAGCTACCACGGAGGCTGAAGACTCAACATATCTTGGTTTTAAAGTTGAAAGCTCATTTAGACCTTTTCGATTGATCTTCGTTAAAAAGAACTTCTAGCCAGAGATGTAGATGTTTTGATGAAACACATAAGTTAGATGGTAGCAGAGAGAATCAACATATGTGTATCAAGCACCCACGGAGGCCGAAGACTCAACATATCTTGGTTTTAAAGTTGAAAGCTCATTTGGACCTTTTCGATTGATCTTCGTTAAAAAGAACTTCTAGCCGGAGATGTAGATGTTTTGATGAAACACATGAGTTAGATGGCAGTTGAGAGAGTCAACAGATGTGTATCTAGCACCCACGGAGGCTGAAGACTCAACATATCTTGGTTTTAAAGTTGAAAGCTCATTTGGACCTTTTCGATTGATCTTCGTTAAAAAGAACTTCTAGCCGGAGATGTAGATGTTTTGATGAAACACATGAGTTAGATGGTAGCAGAGAGAGTCAACATATGTGTATCAAGCACCCACGGAGGCTGAAGACTCAACATATCTTGGTTTTAAAGTTGAAAGCTCATTTGGACCTTTTCGATTGATCTTCATTTAAAAGAACTTCTAGCCGGATATGCAGATGTTTTGATTAAACACATGAGTTAGATGGCAGTTGAGAGAGTCAACTGATGTGTATCTAGCACCCACGGCGGCTGAAGACTCAAGATATCTTGGTTTTAAAGTTGAAAGCTCATTTGGACCTTTTCGATTGATCTTCGTTAAAAAGAACTTCTAGCCGGAGATGTAGATGTTTTGATGAAACTCATGAGTTAGATGGTAGTTAAGAGTGTCAACAGATGTGTATCTAGCACCCACGGCGGCTGAAGACTCAAGATATCTTGGTTTTACAGCTGAATGCACATTTGTACCGTTTCAGATGATCTTCGTTCAAAAGAACTTGTAGCCGAAGTTGTAGATGTTTTGATGAAACTCATGAGTTAGATGGTAGTTAAGAGTGTCAACAGATGTGGATCAAGAACCCACTGAGGCTGAAGAATGAAGATATCCTGGTTGAAAAGTTGAAAGCTCATTTGGACCTTTTCGATTGATCTTCGTTAAAAGAACTTCTACCCGAAGATGTAGATGTTTTGATGAAACACATGAGTTAGATGGCAGTTGAGAGAGTCAACAGATGTGTATCTAGCACCCACGGAGGCAGAAGAATGAAGATATCCTGGTTTAAAAGTTGAAAGCTCATTTGTACCTTTTCTGTTGATCTTCGTTCAAAAGAACTTCTAGCACAAGCTGTAGATGTTTTGACGAAACTCATGAGTTAGATGGTAGTTGAGAGTGTCAACAGATGTGGATCAAGAACCCACAGAGGCTAAAGACTCAAGATATCTTGGTTTAAAAGTTGAAAGCTCATTTGTACCTTTTCTGTTGATCTTCGTTCAAAAGAACTTCTAGCCCAAGTTGTACATGTTTTGATGAAACACATGAGTTAGATGGCAGTTGAGAGAGTCAACAAATGTGTATCAAGCTACCACGGAGGCTGAAGACTCAACATATCTTGGTTTTAAAGTTGAAAGCTCATTTGGACCTTTTCGATTGATCTTCGTTAAAAAGAACTTCTAGCCAGAGATGTAGATGTTTTGATGAAACACATGAGTTAGATGGTAGCAGAGAGAGTCAACATATGTGTATCAAGCACCCACGGAGGCTGAAGACTCAACATATCTTGGTTTTAAAGTTGAAAGCTCATTTGGACCTTTTCGATTGATCTTCGTTAAAAAGAACTTCTAGCCGGAGATGTAGATGTTTTGATGAAACACATGAGTTAGATGGCAGTTGAGAGAGTCAACAGATGTGTATCAAGCACCCACGGAGGCTGAAGACTCAACATATCTTGGTTTTAAAGTTGAAAGCTCATTTGGACCTTTTCGATTGATCTGCGTTAAACAGAACTTCTAGCCGAAGATGTAGATGTTTTGATGAAACACATGAGTTAGATGGTAGCAGAGAGAGTCAACATATGTGTATCAAGCACCCACGGAGGCTGAAGACTCAACATATCTTGGTTTTAAAGTTGAAAGCTCATTTGGACCTTTTCGATTGATCTTCATTTAAAAGAACTTCTAGCCGGAGATGTAGATGTTTTGATGAAACACATGAGTTAGATGGCAGTTGAGAGAGTCAACAGATGTGTATCTAGCACCCACGGAGGCTGAAGACTCAACATATCTTGGTTTTAAAGTTGAAAGCTCATTTGGACCTTTTCGATTGATCTTCGTTAAAAAGAACTTCTAGCCGAAGATGTAGATGTTTTGATGAAACACATGAGTTAGATGGTAGTTGAGAGTGTCAACAGATGTGGATCAAGAACCCACAGAGACTGAAGACTCAAGTCATCTTGGTTTAAAAGTTGAAAGCTCATTTGTACCTTTTCGGTTGATCTTCGTTCAAAAGAACTTCTAGCCAGAGATGTAGATGTTTTGATGAAACAAATGTGTTAAATGGCAGTTGAGAGAGTCAACAGATGTGTTCAAGCACCCAGAGAGGTCAAGACTCAACATATCTTGGTTTTAAAGTTGAAAGCTCATTTGGACCTTTTCGATTGATCTTCGTTAAAAAGAACTTCTAGCCGGAGATGTAGATGTTTTGATGAAACAGATGAGTTAGATGGCAGTTGAGAGAGTCAACAGATGTGTATCAAGCTACCACGGAGGCTGAAGACTCAACATATCTTGGTTTTAAAGTTGAAAGCTCATTTGGACCTTTTCGATTGATCTTCGTTAAAAAGAAATTCTAGCCTAAGATGTAGATGTTTTGAAGAAAGACATGAGTTAAATGGTAGCAGAGAGTGTCAACATATGTGTATCAAGAACCCACAGAGGCTGAAGACTCAAGATATCTTGGTTTAAAAGTTGAAAGATCAATTGGACCTTTTCTATTGATTTTCGTTAAAAAGAACTTCTAGCCAGAGATGTAGATGTTTTGATGAAACACATGAGTTAGATGGTAGCAGAGAGAGTCAACATATGTGTATCAAGCACCCACTGAGGTCGAAGACTCAACATATCTTGGTTTTAAAGTTGAAAGCTCATTTGGACCTTTTCGATTGATCTTCGTTAAAAGAACTTCTAGCCGGAGATGTAGATGTTTTGATGAAACACATGAGTTAGATGGCGCTGAGAGAGTCAACAGATGTGTATGAAGCTACCACGTAGGATGAAGACTCAACATATCTTGGTTTTAAAGTTGAAAGCTCATTTGGACCTTTTCGATTGATCTTCGTTAAAAAGAACTTCTAGCCGGAGATGTAGATGTTTTGATGAAACACATGAGTTAGATAGAAGCAGAGAGAGTCAACATATGTGTATCAAGCACCCACTGAGGTCAACACTCAACATATCTTGGTTTTAAAGTTGAAAGCTCATTTGGACCTTTTCGATTAATCTACGTTAAAAAGAACTTCTAGCCGGAGATGTAGATGTTTTGATGAAACACATGAGTTAGATGGCAATTGAGAGAGTCAACAGATGTGTATCAAGCTACCATGGAGGCAGAAGACTCAACATATCTTGGTTTTAAAGTTGAAAGCTCATTTAGACCTTTTCGATTGATCTTCGTTAAAAAGAACTTCTAGCCAGAGATGTAGATGTTTTGATGAAACACATGAGTTAGATGGTAGCAGAGAGAGTCAACATATGTGTATCAAGCACCCACGGAGGCTGAAGACTCAACATATCTTGGTTTTAAAGTTGAAAGCTCATTTGGACCTTTTCGATTGTTCTTCATTTAAAAGAACTTCTAGCCGGAGATGTAGATGCTTTTATGAAACACATGAGTTAGATGGCAGTTGAGAGAGTCAACAGATGTGTATCTAGCACCCATGGAGGCTGAAGACTCAACATATCTTGGTTTTAAAGTTGAAACCTCATTTGGACCTTTTCGATTGATCTTCGTCAAAAAGAAGTTCTAGCCGAAGATGTAGGTGTTTTGATGAAACACATGAGTTAGATGGCGGTTGAGAGAGTCAACAGATGTGTATCTAGCACCCACGGAGGCTGAAGACTCAAGATATGTTGGTTTAAAAGTTGAAAGCTCATTTGTACCTTTTCTGTTGATCTTCGTTCAAAAGAACTTGTAGCCCAAGTTGTAGATGTTTTGATGAAACACATGAGTTAGATGGTAGTTAAGAGTGTCAACAGATGTGGATCAAGGACCCACGGAGGCTGAAGGCTCAAGATATCCTGGTTGAAAAGTTGAAAGCTCATTTGGACCTTTTCGATTGATCTTCATTATAAATAACTTCTAGCCGGAGATGTAGATGTTTTGATGAAACACATGAGTTAGATGGTAGTTGAGAGAGTCAACTGATGTGTATCTAGCACCCACGGAGGTCAAGACTCAAGATATCTTGGTTTTAAAGTTGAAAGCTCATTTAGACCTTTTCTATTGATCATCGTCAAAAAGAACTTCTTGCCAAAATGTAGATGTTTTGATTAAACACATGAGTTAGATGATAGCCGAGAGAGTCAACATATGTGTATCAAGCACCCACGGTGGCTGAAGACTCAACATATCTTGGTTTTAAAGTTGAAAGCTCATTGGGACCTTTTCGATTAATCTTCATTTAAAAGAACTTCTAGCCGGAGATGTAGATGTTTGGATGAAACTCATGAGTTAGCTGGCAGTTGAGAGAGTCAACAGATGTGTATCTAGCACCCACGGATGCTGAAGACTCAACATATCCTGGTTTAAAAGGTGAAAGCTCATTTGTACCTTTTCTGTTGATCTTCGATTAAAAGAACTTCTAGCCCAAGCTGTAGAAGTTTTTACGAAACTCATGAGTTAGATGGTAGTTTAGAGTTTCAACAGATGTGGATCAAGAACCCAAGGAGGCTGAAGACTCAAGATAACTTGGTTTAAAAGTTGAAATCTCATTTGTACCTTTCCGATTGATCTTCGTTCAAAAGAACATCTAGCTCAAGTTGTAGATGTTTTGATGAAACACATAAGTTAGATGGCAGTTGAGAGAGTCAACAGATGTGTATCAAGCTACCACGGAGGCTGAAGACTCAACATATCTTGGTTTTAAAGTTGAAAGCTCATTTGGACCTTTTCGATTGATCTTCGTTAAAAAGAACTTCTAGCCGGAGATGTAGATGTTTTGATGAAACAGATGAGTTAGATGGCAGTTGAGAGAGTCAACAGATGTGTATCAAGCTACCACGGAGGCTGAACAGTCAACATATCTTAGTTTTAAAGTTGAAAGCTCATTTGGACCTTTTCGATTGATCTTCGTTAAAAGAACTTCTAGGCCAAGTTGTAGATGTTTTGATGAAACACATGAGTTAGATGGTAGCAGGGAGAGTCAACATATGTGTATGAAGCATCCACGGAGGCTGAAGACTCAACATATCTTGGTTTTAAAGTTGAAAGCTCATTTGGACCTTTTCGATCGATCTGCGTTAAAAAGAACTTCTAGCCGAAGATGTAGATGTTTTGATGAAACACATGAGTTAGATGGTAGCAGAGAGAGTCAACATATGTGTATTAGTCACCCACAGAGGCTGAAGACTCAACATATCTTGGTTTTAAAGTTGAAAGCTCATTTGGACATTTTCGATTGATCTTCGTTCAAAAGAACTTCTAGCCGGGGTGTAGATGTTTTGCTGAAACCCCTGAGTTAGATGGCGCTTGAGAGAGTCAACAGATGTGTATCAAGCTACCACTGAGGTCAAGACTCAACATATCTTGGTTTTAAAGTTGAAAGCTCATTTGGACCTTTTCGATTGATCTTCGTTAAAAGAACTTCTAGCCATAGATGTAGATGTTTTGATGAAACACATGAGTTAGATGGCAATTGAGAGAGTAAACAGATGTGTATCAAGCTACCACGGGGTCAAGACTCAACATATCTTGGTTTTCAAGTTGACAGATCATTTGGACCATTCGATTGATCTTCGTTAAAAAGAACTTCTAGCCGAAGATGTAGATGTTTTGATGAAACACATGAGTTAGATGGCAGTTGAGAGAGTCAACAGATGTGTATCTAGCACCCACGGAGGCTGAAGACTCAAGATATCTTGGTTTAAAAGTTGAAAGCTCATTTGTACCTTTTCTATTGATCTTCGATTAAAAGAACTTCTAGCCCAAGTTGTAGATGTTTTGATGAAACTCATGAGTTAGATGGTAGATGAGAGTGTCAACAGATGTGGATCAAGATCCCACGGAGGCTGAAGACTCAAGATAACTTGGTTTAAAAGTTGAAAGCTCATTTGTACCTTTTCGGTTGATCTTCGTTCAAAAGAACTTCTAGCCCAAGTTGTACATGTTTTGATGAAACACATGGGTTAGATGGCAGTTGAGAGAGTCAACAAATGTGTATCAAGCTACCACGGCGGCTGAACACTCAACATATCTTGGTTTTAAAGTTGAAAGCTCATTTGGACCTTTTCGATTGATCTTCGTTAAAAAGAACTTCTAGCCGGAGATGTAGATATTTTGAGGAAACACATGAGTTAGCTGGCAGTTGAGAGAGTCAAGAGATGTGTATCAAGCTACCACGGAGGCTGAAGACTCAACATATCTTGGTTTTAAAGTTGAAAGCTCCTTTAGACCTTTTCGATTGATCTTCGTTAAAAAGAACTTCTAGCCGGAGATGTAGAGGATTTGATGAAACACATGAGTTAGATGGTAGCAGAGAGAGTCAACAGATGTGTATCAAGCTACCACGGGGGTTGAAGACTCAACATATCTTGGTTTTAAAGTTGAAAGCTCATTTGGACCTTTTCGATCGATCTGCGTTAAACAGAACTTCTAGCCGAAGATGTAGATGTTTTGATGAAACACATGAGTTAGATGGTAGCAGAGAGTCAACATATGTGTATCAAGCACCCACTGAGGTCGAAGACTCAACATATCTTGGTTTTAAAGTTGAAAGCTCATTTGGACCTTTTCGATTGATCTGCGTTAAAAAGAACTTCTAGCCGGAGATGTAGATGTTTTGATGAAACAGATGAGTTAGATGGTAGCAGAGAGAGTCAACATATGTGTATCAATCACCCACGGAGGTCAAGACTCAACATATCTTGGTTCTCAAGTTGAAGGCTCATTTGGACCTTTTCGATTGATCTTCGTTAAAAGAACTTCTAGCCGAAGATGTACATGTTTTGATGAAACACATGAGTTAGATGGCAGTTGAGAGAGTCAACAGATGTGTATCAAGCTACCACGGGGGCTGAAGACTCAACATATCTTGGTTTTCAAGTTGAAAGCTCATTTGGACGTTTTTGATTGATCTTCGTTAAAAAGAACTTCTAGCCGGAGATGTAGATGTTTTGATGAAACATATGAGTTAGATGACAGTTGAGAGTGTCAACAGATATGTATCTAGCACCCACTGAGGTCAAGACTCAACATATCTTGGTTTTAAAGTTGAAAGCTCATTTGGACCTTTTCGATTGATCTTCGTTAAAAGAACTTCTAGCCTGAGATGTAGATGTTTTGATGAAACACATGAGTTAGATGGCAATGAGAGAGTCAACAGATGTGTATCAAGCTACCACGGAGGCTGAAGACTCAAGATATCTTGGTTTCAAAGTTGAAAGCTCATTTGCCCCTTTTCTGTTGATCTTCATTCAAAAGAACTTGTAGCCAAAGTTGTAGATGTTTTGATGAAACTCATGAGTTAGATGGTAGTTAAGGGTGTCAACAGATGTGGATCAAGAACTCACGGAGGCTGAAGACTCCAGATATCCTGGTTGAAAAGTTGAAAGCTCATTTGGACCTTTTCGATTGATCTTCGTTAAAAGAACTTCTAGCCGAAGATGTAGATGTTTTCATGAAACACATGAGTTAGATGGCAGTTGAGAGAGTAAACAGATGTGTATCAAGCTAACACGGAGGCTAAAGACTCAACATATCTTGGTTTTAAAGTTGAAAGCTCATTTAGACCTTTTCGATTGATCTTCGTTAAAAAGAACTTCTAGCCAGAGATGTAGATGATTTGATGAAACACATGAGTTAGTTGGTAGCAAGGAGAGTCAACATATGTGTATCAAGTACCCACGGAGGCTGAAGACTCAACATATCTTGGTTTTAAAGTTGAAAGCTCATTTGGACCTTTTCGATTGATCTTCGTTAAAAAGAACTTCTAGCCGGAGATGTAGATGTTTTGATGAAACACATGAGTTAGATGGTAGCAGAGAGAGTCAACATATGTGTATCAAGCACCCACGGAGGCTGAAGACTCAACATATCTTGGTTTTAAAGTTGAAAGCTCATTTGGACCTTTTCGATTGATCTTCGTTAAAAAGAACTTCTAGCCGGAGATGTAGATGTTTTGATGAAACACATGAGTTAGATGGCAGTTGAGAGAGTCAACAGATGTGTATCAAGCACCCACGGAGGGAAGACTCAAGATATGTTGGTTGAAAAGTTGAAAGCTCATTTGGACCTTTTCGATTGATCTTCGTTAAAAAGAACTTCTAGCCGGAGATGTAGATGTTTTGATGAAACACATGAGTTAGATGGCGCTTAAGAGAGTCAATCGATGTGTATCTAGCACCCACGGAGGCTGAAGACTCAACATATCTTTGTTTTAAAGTTGAAAGCTCATTTGGACCTTTTTGATTGATCTTCGTTTAAAAGAACTTCTAGCGAGAGATGTAGATGTTTTGATGAAACACATGAGTTAGATGGCAGTCGAGAGAGTTAACAGATGTGTTCAAGCTACCACAGAGGCTAAAGACTCAACATAACTTGGTTTTAAAGTTGAAAGCTCATTTGGACCTTTTCGATTGATCTTCGTTAAAAAGAACTTCTAGCCGGAGATGTAGATGTTTTGATGAAACACATGAGTTAGATGGCAATTGAGAGAGTCATCAGATGTGTGCAAGCTACCACGGAGGCTAAAGACTCAACATATCTTGGTTTTAAAGTTGAAAGCTCATTTGGACCTTTCCGATTGATCTTCATTATAAAGAACTTCTAGCCGAAGATGTAGATGTTTTGATGAAATACATGAGTTAGACGGCAGTTGAGAGATTGAACAATTGTGTATCTAGCACCCACGGAGGCTGAAGACTCAAGATATCTTGGTTTAAAAGTTGAAAGCTCATTTGTACCTTTTCTGTTGATCTTCGTTCAAAAGAACTTGTAGCCCAAGTTGTAGATGTTTTGATGAAACTCATGAGTTAGATGGTAGTTAAGAGTGTCAACAGATGTGGATCAAGAACCCACTGAGGCTGAAGACTCAAGATATCCTGGTTGAAAAGTTGAAAGCTCATTTGGACCTTTTCGATTGATCTTCATTAAAAAGAATTTCTAGTCGGAGATGTAGAACTTTTGGTGAAACACATGAGTTAGATGGCAGTTGAGAGAGTCAACAGATATGTATCAAGCTACCACGGAGGCTGAACAGTCAACATATCTTGGTTTTAAAGTTGAAAGCTCATTTGGACCTTTTCGATTGATCTACGTTAAAAAGAACTTCTAGCCAGAGATGTAGATGTTTTGATGAAACACATGAGTTAGATGGCAGTTGAGAGAGTCAACAGATGTGTATCAAGCTACCACTGAGGTCAAGACTCAACATATCTTGGTTTTAAAGTTGAAAGCTCATTTGGACCTTTTCGATTGATCTTCGTTAAAAAGAACTTCTAGCCGAGATGTAGATGTTTTGATGAAACACATGAGTTAGATGGCTGAGAGAGTCAACAGATGTGTATCAAGCTACCACTGAGGCTAAAGACTCAACATATCTTGGTTTAAAAGTTGAAAGCTCATTTGGACCTTTTCTATTGATCTTCGATCAAAAGAACTTCTCTCCCAAGCTGTAGATGTTTTGATGAAACTCATGAGTTAGATGGTAGTTAAGAGAGTCAACAGATGTGGATCAAGAACCCACGAAGGCTGAAGACTCAAGATATCCTGGTTTTAAAAGTTGAAAGCTCATTTGGACCTTTTCGATAGAACTTCGTTAAAAAGAACTCCTAGCCGAAGATGTAGATGTTTTGATGAAACACATGAGTTAGATGGTAGTTGAGAGAGTCAACTGATGTGTATCAAGCTACCACTGAGGTCAAGACTCAACATATCTTGGTTTTAAAGTTGAAAGCTCATTTGGACCTTTTCGATTGATCTTCGTTAAAAGAACTTCTAGCCGGAGATGTAGATGTTTTGATGAAACACATGAGTTAGATGGCAATGAGAGAGTCAACAGATGTGTATCAAGCTACCACAAAGGCTAAAGACTCAACATATCTTGGTTTAAAAGTTGAAAGCTCATTTGCACCTTTCTCGATTGATCTTCGTTCAAAAGAACTTGTAGCCCAAGTTGTAGATGTTTTGATGAAACTCATGAGTTAGATGGTAGTTGAAAGTGTCAACAGATGTGGATCAAGAACCCACAGAGGCTAAAGACTCAAGATAACTTGGTTGAAAAGTTGAAAGCTCATTTGGACCTTTTCGATTGATCTTCGTTAAAAAGAACTTCTAGCCGGAGATGTAGATGTTTTGATGAAACACATGAGTTAGATGGTAGCAGAGAGAGTCAACATATGTGTATCAAGCTCCCACTGAGGTCAAGACTCAACATATCTTGGTTTTAAAGTTGAAAGCTCATTTGGACCTTTTCGATTGATCTTCGTTAAAAAGAACTTCTAGCCGGAGATGTAGATGTTTTGATGAAACACATGAGTTAGATGGTAGTTGAGAGAGTCAACAGATGTGTATCTAGCTACCACAGAGGCTGAAGGCTCAAGATATCCTGGTTGAAAAGTTGAAAGCTCATTTGGACCTTTCCGATTGATCTTCATTATAAAGAACTTCTAGCCAAGATGTAGATGTTTTGATGAAACACATGAGTTAGATGGCAGTTGAGAGAGTCAACAGATGTGTATCTAGCACCCACAGAGGCTGAAGATTCAACATATCTTGGTTGTAAAGTTGAAAGCTCATTTGGACCTTTTCGATTGATCTTTGTCAAAAAGAACTTCTAGCCGGAGATGTAGATGTTTTGATGAAACAGTTGAGTTAGATGGCAGTTAAGAGAGTCAACAGATGTGTATCAAGCTACCACGGAGGCTGAAGACTCAAGATATCATGGTTTAAAAGTTGAAAGCTCATTTGGACCTTTTCGATTGATCTTCGTTAAAAAGAACTTCTAGCCGAAGATGTAGATGTTTTGATGAAACACATGAGTTAGATGGCAGTTGAGAGAGTCAACAGATGTGTATCAAGCTACCACGGAGGCTGAAGACTCAACATATCTTGGTTTTAAAGTTGAAAGCTCATTTGGACCTTTTCGATTGATCTTCGTTAAAAAGAACTTCTAGCCAGAGATGTAGATGTTTTGATGAAACACATGAGTTAGATGGTAGTTAAGAGAGTCAACAAATGTGTATCAAGAACCCACTGAGGTCAAGACTCAACATATCTTGGTTTTAAAGTTGAAAGCTCATTTGGACCTTTTCGATTGATCTTCATTAAAACGAACTTCTAGCTGGAGATGTAGATGTTTTGATGAAACACATGAGTTAGATGGCAGTTGAGAGAGTCAACATATGTGTATCTAGCACCCACGGAGGCTGAAGACTCAACATATCTTGGTTTTAAAGTTGAAAGCTCATTTGGACCTTTTCGATTGATCTTCGTTAAAAAGAACTTCTAGCCAGAGATGTAGATGTTTTGATGAAACACATGAGTTAGATGGCAGTTGAGAGAGTCAACTGATGTGTATCTAGCACCCACGGAGGCTGAAGACTCAAGATATCCTGGTTTAAAAGATGAATGCTTATTTGGAACTTTTCGATTGATCTTCGGTAAAAAGAACTTCTAGCCGAAGATGTAGATGTTTTGATGAAACACATGAGTTAGATGGTAGTTGAGAGAGTCAACTGATGTGTATCTACCACGAAGGCTGAAGACTCAACATATCTTGGTTTTAAAGTTGAAAGCTCATTTGGACCTTTTCGATTGATCTTCGTTAAAAAGAACTTCTAGCCGGAGATGCAGATGTTTTGATAAAACACATGAGTTAGATGGCAGAAGAGAGAGTCAACAGATGTGTATCAAGCTACCACTGAGGCTGAAGACTGAACATATCCTGGTTGAAAATTTGAAAGCTCATTTGGACCTTTTCTGTTGATCTTCGTTCAAAAGAACTTGTAGCCTAAGTTGAAGATGTTTTGATGAAACTCATGAGTTAGATGGTAGTTAAGAGTGTCAACAGATGTGGATCAAGAACCCACGGAGGCTGAAGAATGAAGATATCCTGGTTGAAAAGTTGAAAACTCATTTGGACCTTTTCGATTGATCTTCGTTAAAAGAACTTCTACCCGAAGATGTAGATGTTTTGATGAAACACATGAGTTAGATGGCAGTTGAGAGAGTCAACAGATGTGTATCTAGCACCCACGGAGGCTGAAGACTTAACATATCTTGGTTTTAAAGTTGAAAGCTCATTTGGACCTTTTCGATTGATCAACGTTAAAAAGAACTTCTAGCCGGAGATGTAGATGTTTTGATGAAACTCATGAGTTAGATGGCTGCAGAGAGAGTCAACAGATGTGTATCAAGCTACCACAAAGGCTAAAGACTCAACATATCTTGGTTTTAAAGTTGAAAGCTCATTTGCACCTTTCTCGATTGATCTTCGTTCAAAAGAACTTGTTGCCCAAGTTGTAGATGTTTTGATGAAACACATGAGTTAGATGGTAG
This sequence comes from Styphnolobium japonicum, assembly GCA_023212625.1. Taxonomy (NCBI): domain Eukaryota; kingdom Viridiplantae; phylum Streptophyta; class Magnoliopsida; order Fabales; family Fabaceae; genus Styphnolobium; species Styphnolobium japonicum. The sequence continues at coordinate 17,379,497 of JALBWW010000013.1, forward strand.
TTAAGAGAGTCAACAGATGTGGATCAAGAACCCACAAAGGTCAAGACTCAAGATATCCTGGTTGAAAAGTTGAAAGCTCATTTGGACCTTTTCGATTGATCTTCGTTAAAAAGAACTTCTAGCCGAAGATGTAGATGTTTTGATGAAACACATGAGTTAGATGGCAGTTGAGAGAGTCAATTGATGTGTATCTAGCACCCACGGAGGTCAAGACTCAACATATCTTGGTTTTAAAGTTGAAAGCTCATATGGACCTATTTGAATGATCATCGTTAATAAGAACTTCTAGACTGAGATGAAGATGTTTTGATGAAACACATGAGTTAGATGGCAAGAGAGAGTCAACAGATGTGGATCAAGAACCCACTAAGGCTGAAGAATGAAGATATCCTGGTTGAAAATTTGAAAGCTCATTTGGACCTTTTCTGTTGATCTTCGTTCAAAAGAACTTGTAGCCTAAGTTGAAGATGTTTTGATGAAACTCATGAGTTAGATGGTAGTTAAGAGTGTCAACAGATGTGGATCAAGAACCCACGGAGGCTGAAGAATGAAGATATCCTGGTTGAAAAGTTGAAAACTCATTTGGACCTTTTCGATTGATCTTCGTTAAAAGAACTTCTACCCGAAGATGTAGATGTTTTGATGAAACACATGAGTTAGATGGCTGCAGAGAGAGTCAACATATGTGTATCAACCACCCACGGAGGCTGAAGACTCAACATATCTTGGTTTTCAAGTTGACAGCTCATTTGGACCATTTCGATTGATCTTCGTTAAAAAGAACTTCTAGCCGGACATGTAGATGTTTTGATGAAACACATGAGTTAGATGGCAGTTGAGAGACTCAACAGATGTGTATCTAGCACCCACGGAGGCTGAAGACTCAAGATATCCTGGTTGAAAAGTTGAAAGCTCATTTGGACCTTTTCGATTGATCTTCATTAAAAAGAACTTCTAGCCGGAGATGTAGATGTTTTGATGAAACACATGAGTTAGATGGCAGTTGAGAGAGTCAACTGATGTGTATCTAGCACCCACTGAGGCTGACGACTCAAGATATCTTGGTTTAAAAGTTGAAAGCTCATTTGGACCTTTTCGATTGATCTTCGTTAAAAAGAACTTCTAGCCAAGATGTAGAAGTTTTGAAGAAACACATGAGTTAGATGGTTGTTGAGAGTGTCAACAGATGTGTATCAAGCTACCACAGAGGCTGAAGGCTCAAGATATCCTGGTTGAAAAGTTGAAAGCTCATTTGGACCTTTCCGATTGATCTTCATTATAAAGAACTTCTAGCCGGAGATGTAGATGTTTTGATGAAACACATGAGTTAGATGGTAGTTGAGAGAGTCAACTGATGTGTATCAAGCTACCACTGAGGTCAAGACTCAACATATCTTGGTTTTAAAGTTGAAAGCTCATTTGGACCTTTTCGATTGATCTTCGTTAAAAAGAACTTCTAGCCGGAGATGTAGATGTTTTGATGAAACACATGAGTTAGATGGTAGCAGAGAGAGTCAACATATGTGTATCAAGTACCCACGGAGGCTGAAGACTCAACATATCTTGGTTTTAAAGTTGAAAGCTCATTTGGACCTTTTCGATTGATCTTCATTCTAAAGAACTTCTAGCCGAAGATGTAGATGTTTTGATGAAACACATGAGTTAGATGGCAGTTGAGAGAGTCAACATATGTGTATCAAGCACCCACGGAGGCTGAAGACTCAACATATCTTGGTTTTAAAGTTGAAAGCTCATTTGGACCTTTTCGATTGATCTTCGTTAAAAAGAACTTCTAGCCGGAGATGTAGATGTTTTGATGAAACACATGAGTTAGATGGCAGTTGAGAGAGTCAACAGATGTGTATCTAGCACCCACGGAGGCTGAAGACTCAAGATATCTTGGTTGAAAAGTTGAAAGCTCATTTGGACCTTTTCGATTGATCTTCGTTAAAAAGAACTTCTAGCCAGAGATGTAGATGTTTTGATGAAACACATGAGTTAGATGGCAGTTGAGAGAGTCAACAGATGTGTATCTAGCACCCACGGAGGCTGAAGACTCAACATATCTTGGTTTTAAAGTTGAAAGCTCATTTGGACCTTTTCGATTGATCTTCGTTAAAAAGAACTTCTAGCCGGAGATGTAGATGTTTTGATGAAACACATGAGTTAGATGGCAAGGAGAGAGTCAACAATGATGTGTATCAAGCTACCACAAAGGCTAAAGACTCAACATATCTTGGTTTAAAAGTTGAATGCTCATTTGTAGCTTTTCTGTTGATCTTCGTTCAAAAGAACTTGCAGCCCAAGTTGTAGAAGTTTTGATGAAACTCATGAGTTAGATGGTAGTTAAGAGTGTCAACAGATGTGGATCAAGAACCCACGGAGGCTGAAGACTCAAGATATCCCGGTTGAAAATTTGAAAGCTCATTTGGACCTTTTCGATTGATATTCGTTAAAAAGAACTTCTAGCCGAAGATGTAGATGTTTTGATGAAACACATGAGTTAGATGGCAGTTGAGATTGTCAACAGATGTGGATCTAGAACCCACAGAGGCTGAAGACTTAACATATCTTGGTTTTAAAGTTGAAAGCTCATTTGGACCTTTTCGATTGATCAACGTTAAAAAGAACTTCTAGCCGGAGATGTAGATGTTTTGATGAAACTCATGAGTTAGATGGTAGTTAAGAGTGTCAACAGATGTGTATCCAGAACCCACGGAGGTCAAGACTCAACATATCTTGGTTTTAAAGTTGAAAGCTCATTTGCACCTTTCTCGATTGATCTTCGTTCAAAAGAACTTGTTGCCCAAGTTGTAGATGTTTTGATGAAACTCATGAGTTAGATGGTAGTTAAGAGAGTCAACAGATGTGGATCAAGAACCCACGGAGGCTGAAGACTCAAGATATCCTGGTTGAAAAGTTGAAAGCTCATTTGGACCTTTTCGATTGATCTTCGTTAAAAAGAACTTCTAGCCGAAGATGTAGATGTTTTGATGAAACACATGAGTTAGATGGCAGTTGAGAGAGTCAACTGATGTGTATCTAGCACCCACGGAGGCTGAAGACTCAACATATCTTGGTTTTAAAGTTGAAAGCTCATTTGGACCTTTTCGATTGATCTCCGTTAAAAAGAACTTCTAGCTGGAGATGTAGATGTTTTGATGAAACACATGAGTTAGATTGCAGTTGACAGAGTCAACAGTTGTGTATCTAGCTGCCACAGAGGCTGTAGACTCAACATATCTTGGTTTAAAAGTTGAAAGCTCATTTGTACATTTTCTGTTGATCTTCGTTCAAAAGAACTTGTGGCCCAAGTTGTAGATGTTTTGATGAAACTCAAGAGTTAGATGGTAGTTAAGAGTGTCAACAGATATGGATCAAGAACTCACGGAGGCTGTAGACTCATGATATCCTGGTTGAAAAGTTGAAAGCTCATTTGGACCTTTTCGATTGAGCTTCGTTAAAAAGAACTTCCAGCCGGAGATGTAGATGTTTTGATGAAACACATGAGTTAGATAGTAGCAGAGAGAGTCAACATATGTGTATCAAGCACCCACGGAGGATTAAGACACAACATCTCTGGGTTTTAAAGTTGAAAGCTCATTTGGACCATTTCGATTGATCTTCGTTAAAAGAACTTCTAGCCGAGATGTAGATGTTTTGATGAAACACATGAGTTAGATGGCAGTTGAGCGAGTCAACAGATGTGTATCTAGCACCCACGGAGGCTGAAGACTCAAGATAATTTGGCTTAAAAGTTGAAAGATCATTTGGACCTTTTCGATTGATCTTCATTAAAAAGAACTTCTAGCCAGAGATGTAGATGTTCTGATGAAACACATGAGTTAGATGGCAGTTGAGAGAGTCAACAAATGTGTATCTAGCACCCAAGGACGCTGAAGACTCAACATATCTTGGATTTAAAGTTGAAAGCTCATTTGGACCTTTTCAATTGATCTGCGTTAAAATGAACTTCTAGCCGAAGATGTAGATGTTTTGACGAAACACATGAGTTAGATGGCAAGAGAGAGTCAACAGATGTGTATCAAGCTACCACGAGGCTAAAGACTCAACATATCTTGGTTTAAAAGTTGAAAGCTCATTTGGACCTTTTCGATTGATCTTCGTTAAAAGAGCTTCTAGCCAGAGATGTAGATGTTTTGATGAAACACATGAGTTAGATGGCAATTGAGAGAGTCAACAGATGTGTTCAAGCTACCACGGACGCTGAAGACTCAACATATCTTGGTTTTAAAGTTGAAAGCTCATTTGGACCTTTTCGATTGATCATCGTTAAAATGAACCTCTAGCCAGAGATGTAGATGTTTTGATGAAACACATGAGTTAGATGGTAGCAGAGAGAGTCAACATCTGTGTATCAAGTACCCACGGAGGCTGAAGACTCAACATATCTTGGTTTTAAAGTTGAAAGCTCATTGGGACCTTATCGATTGATCTTCATTTAAAAGAACTTCTAGCTGGAGATGTAGATGTTTTGATGAAACTCATGAGTTAGCTGACAGTTGAGAGAGTCAACATATGTGAATCAAGCACCCACGGAGGCTGTTGACTCAACATATCTTAGTTTTAAAGTTGAAAGCTCATTTGGACCATTTCGATTGATCTTCGTTAAAAAGAACTTCTAGCCAGAGATGTAGATGTTTTGATGAAACACATGAGTTAGATGGCAGTTGAGAGAGTCAACTGATGTGTATCTAGCACCCACGGAGGCTGAAGACTCAAGATATCTTGGTTTAAAAGTTGAAAGCTCATTTGGACCTTTTCGATTGATCTTCGTTAAAAAGAACTTCTAGCCAGAGATGTAGATGTTTTGATGAAACACATGAGTTAGATGGCAGTTGAGAGAGTCAACAGATGTGTATCTAGCACCCACTGAGGCTGAAGACTCAATATATCTTGGTTTTTAAGTTAAAAGCACATTTTTACCTTTTCGATTGATCATCGTTAAAAAGAACTTCTAGCCGTAGATGTAGATGTTTTGATGAAACACATGAGTTAGATGGCACGAGAGAGTCAACAGATGTGTATCAAGCTACCACAAAGGCTAAAGACTGAAGATATGTTGGTTTAAAAGTTGAAAGCTCATTTGCACCTTTTCAGTTGATCTTCGTTCAAAAGAACTTGTTGCCCAAGTTGTAGATTCTTTGATGAAACTCATGAGTTAGATGGTAGTTAAGAGTGTCAACAGATGTGGATCAAGAACCCACAAAGGCTGAAGACTCAAGATATCCTGGTTGAAAAGTTGAATACTCATTTGGTCCTTTTCGATTGATGTTCGTTAAAAGAACTTCTAGCCGAATATGTAGATGTTTTGATGAAACACATGAGTTAGATGGCGCTGAGAGAGTCAACAGATGTGTATCTAGCACCCACTGAGGTCAAGACTCAACATATCTTGGATTTAAAATTGAAAGCTCATTTGGACCTTTTCGATTGATCATCGTTAAAATGAACTTCTAGCCGAGATGTAGATGTTTTGATGAAACACATGAGTTAGATGGCAAGAGAGAGTCAACAGATGTGTATCAAGCTACCACAAAGGCTAAAGACTCAACATATGTTGGTTTAAAAGTTGAAAGCTCATTTGCACCTTTTCGATTGATCTTCGTTCAAAAGAACTTGTTGCCCAAGTTGTAGATGTTTTGATGAAACTCATGAGTTAGATGGTAGTTAAGAGAGTCAACAGATGTGGATCAAGAACCCACGGAGGCTGAAGACTCAAGATATCCTGGTTGAAATGTTGAAAGCTCATTTGGACCTTTTCGATTGATCTTCGTAAAAAAGAACTTCTAGCCGGAGATGTAGATGTTTTTATGAAACACATGAGTTAGATAGTAGCAGAGAGAGTCAACAAATGTGTATCAAGCACCCACGGAGGTCAAGACTCAACATATCTTAGTTTTAAAGTTGAAAGCTCATTTGGACCATTTCGATTGATCTTCGTTAAAAAGAACTTCTAGCCGAGATGTAGATGTTTTGATGAAACACATGAGTTTGATGGCAGTTGAGAGAGTCAACAGATGTGTATCTAGCACCCACGGAGGCTGAAGGCTCAAGATATCCTGGTTGAAAATTTGGAAGCTCATTTGGACCTTTTCGATTGATCTTCATTATAAAGAACTTCTAGTCGGAGATGTAGATGTTTTGATGAAACACATGAGTTAGATGGTAGTTGAGAGAGTCAACTGATGTGTATCTACTGCCCACGGAGGTCGAAGACTCAACATATCTTGGATTTAAAGTTGAAAGCTCATTTGGACCTTTTCGATTGATCATCGTTAAAATGAACCTCTAGCCAGAGATGTAGATGTTTTGATGAAACACATGAGCTAGATGGCAGTCGAGAGAGTTAACAGATGTGTTCAAGCTACCACAGAGGCTAAAGACTCAACATATGTTGGTTTAAAAGTTGAAAGCTCATTTGCACCTTTTCTGTTGATCTTCGTTAAAAAGAGCTTCTAGCCAGAGATGTAGATGTTTTGATGAAACACATGAGTTAGATGGCAATTGAGAGAGTCAACAGATGTGTTCAAGCTACCACGGACGCTGAAGACTCAACATATCTTGGTTTTAAAGTTGAAAGCTCATTTGGACCTTTTCGATTGATCATCGTTAAAATGAACCTCTAGCCAGAGATGTAGATGTTTTGATGAAACACATGAGTTAGATGGTAGCAGAGAGAGTCAACATCTGTGTATCAAGTACCCACGGAGGCTGAAGACTCAACATATCTTGGTTTTAAAGTTGAAAGCTCATTGGGACCTTATCGATTGATCTTCATTTAAACGAACTTCTAGCTGGAGATGTAGATGTTTTGATGAAACTCATGAGTTAGCTGACAGTTGAGAGAGTCAACATATGTGAATCAAGCACCCACGGAGGCTGTTGACTCAACATATCTTAGTTTTAAAGTTGAAAGCTCATTTGGACCATTTCGATTGATCTGCGTTCAAAAGAACTTCTAGCCCAAGTTGTAGATGTTTTGATGAAACACATGAGTTTGATGGCAGTTGAGAGAGTCAACAGATGTGTATCTAGCACCCACGGAGGCTGAAGGCTCAAGATATCCTGGTTGAAAAGTTGAAAGCTCATTTGGACCTTTTCGATTGATCTTCATTATAAAGAACTTCTAGCCGGAGATGTAGATGTTTTGATGAAACACATGAGTTAGATGGCAGTTGAGAGAGTCAACTGATGTGTATCTAGCACCCACGGAGGTCAAAGACTCAACATATCTTGGATTTAAACTTGAAAGCTCATTTGGACCTTTTCGATTGATCATCGTTAAAATGAACCTCTAGCCAGAGATGTAGATGTTTTGATGAAACACATGAGTTAGATGGCAGTCGAGAGAGTTAACAGATGTGTTCAAGCTACCACAAAGGCTAAAGACTCAACATATGTTGGTTTAAAAGTTGAAAGCTCATTTGCACCTTTTCTGTTGATCTTCGTTCAAAAGAACTTGTTGCCCAAGTTGTAGATGTTTTGATGAAACTCATGAGTTAGATGGTAGTTGAGAGAGTCAACAGATGTGTATCAAGAACCCACAAAGGTCAAGACTCAAGATATCCTGGTTGAAAAGTTGAAAACTCATTTGGACCTTTTCGATTGATCTTCGTTAAAAAGAACTTCTAGCCGAATATGTAGGTGTTTTGATGAAACACATGAGTTAGATGGCAGTTGAGTGAGTCAACTGATGAGTATCTACTGCCCACGGAGGTCAAAGACTCAACATATCTTGGATTTAAAATTGAAAGCTCATTTGGACCTTTTCGATTGATCATCGTTAAAATGAACCTCTAGCCAGAGATGTAGATGTTTTGATGAAACACATGAGTTAGATGGCAGTCGAGAGAGTTAACAGATGTGTTCAAGCTACCACAAAGGCTAAAGACTCAACATATGTTGGTTTAAAAGTTGAAAGCTCATTTGCACCTTTTCTGTTGATCTTCGTTCAAAAGAACTTGTTGCCCAAGTTGTAGATGTTTTGATGAAACTCATGAGTTAGATGGTAGTTAAGGGTGTCAACAGATATGGATCAAGAACCCACAAAGGCTGAAGACTCAAGATATCCTGATTGAAAAGTTGAAAACTCATTTGGACCTTTTCGATTGATCTTCGTTAAAAAGAACTACTAGCCGGAGATGTAGATGTTTTAATGAAACACATGAGTTAGATAGTAGCAGAAAGAGTCAACATATGTGAATCAAGCACCCACGGAGGCTGTTGACTCAACATATCTTAGTTTTAAAGTTGAAAGCTCATTTGGCCCATTTCGATTGATCTTCGTTAAAAAGAACTTCTAGCCGGAGATGTTGTTGTTTTGTTAAAACACATGAGTTAGATGACAGTTGAGAGAGTCCACAGATGTGTATCTAGCACCCACGGAGGCTGAAGACTCAAGATATCCTGGTTGAAAATTTGAAGGCTCATTTGGACCCTCTCGATTGATCTTCGTTAAAAAGAACTTCTAGCCAGAGATGTAGATGTTTTGATGAAAAACATGAGATAGATGGCAGTTGAGTGAGTCAACTGATGTGTATCTACTGCCCACGGAGGTCAAAGACTCAACATATCTTGGATTTAAACTTGAAAGCTCATTTGGACCTTTTCGATTGATCATCGTTAAAATGAACCTCTAGCCAGAGATGTAGATGTTTTGATGAAACACATGAGTTAGATGGCAGTCGAGAGAGTTAACAGATGTGTTCAAGCTACCACAAAGGCTAAAGACTCAACATATGTTGGTTTAAAAGTTGAAAGCTCATTTGCACCTTTTCTGTTGATCTTAGTTCAAAAGAACTTGTTGCCCAAGTTGTAGATGTTTTGATGAAACTCATGAGTTAGATGGTAGTTAAGGGTGTCAACAGATATGGATCAAGAACCCACAAAGGCTGAAGACTCAAGATATCCTGATTGAAAAGTTGAAAACTCATTTGGACCTTTTCGATTGATCTTCGTTAAAAAGAACTTCTAGCCGAATATGTAGGTGTTTTGATGAAACACATGAGTTAGATGGCAGTTGAGTGAGTCAACTGATGTGTATCTACTGCCCACGGAGGTCAAAGACTCAACATATCTTGGATTTAAACTTGAAAGCTCATTTGGACCTTTTCGATTGATCATCGTTAAAATGAACCTCTAGCCAGAGATGTAGATGTTTTGATGAAACACATGAGTTAGATGGCAGTCGAGAGAGTTAACAGATGTGTTCAAGCTACCACAAAGGCTAAAGACTCAACATATGTTGGTTTTAAAGTTGAAAGCTCATTTGCACCTTTTCTGTTGATCTTCGTTCAAAAGAACTTGTTGCCCAAGTTGTAGATGTTTTGATGAAACTCATGAGTTAGATGGTAGTTAAGGGTGTCAACAGATATGGATCAAGAACCCACAAAGGCTGAAGACTCAAGATATCGTGGTTGAAATGTTGAAAACTCATTTGGACCTTTTCGATTGATCTTCGTTAAAAAGAACTTCTAGCCGAATATGTAGGTGTTTTGATGAAACACATGAGTTAGATGGCAGTTGAGTGAGTCAACTGATGAGTATCTACTGCCCACGGAGGTCAAAGACTCAACATATCTTGGATTTAAACTTGAAAGCTCATTTCGACCTTTTCGATTGATCATCGTTAAAATGAACCTCTAGCCAGAGATGTAGATGTTTTGATGAAACACATGAGTTAGATGGCAGTCGAGAGAGTTAACAGATGTGTTCAAGCTACCACAAAGGCTAAAGACTCAACATATGTTGGTTTAAAAGTTGAAAGCTCATTTGCACCTTTTCTGTTGATCTTCGTTCAAAAGAACTTGTTGCCCAAGTTGTAGATGTTTTGTTGAAACTCATGAGTTAGATGGTAGTTAAGGGTGTCAACAGATATGGATCAAGAACCCACAAAGGCTGAAGACTCAAGATATCCTGATTGAAAAGTTGAAAACTCATTTGGACCTTTTCGATTGATCTTCGTTAAAAAGAACTACTAGCCGGAGATGTAGATGTTTTAATGAAACACATGAGTTAGATAGTAGCAGAAAGAGTCAACATATGTGAATCAAGCACCCACGGAGGCTGTTGACTCAACATATCTTAGTTTTAAAGTTGAAAGCTCATTTGGCCCATTTCGATTGATCTTCGTTAAAAAGAACTTCTAGCCGGAGATGTTGTTGTTTTGATAAAACACATGAGTTAGATGACAGTTGAGAGAGTCCACAGATGTGTATCTAGCACCCACGGAGGCTGAAGACTCAAGATATCCTGGTTGAAAATTTGAAAGCTCATTTGGACCCTCTCGATTGATCTTCATTAAAAAGAACTTCTAGCCAGAGATGTAGATGTTTTGATGAAAAACATGAGATAGATGGCAGTTGAGAGAGTCAACTGATGTGTATCTACTGCCCACGGAGGTCGAAGACTCAACATATCTTGGATTTAAAGTTGAAAGCTCATTTGGACCTTTTCGATTGATCATCGTTAAAATGAACCTCTAGCCAGAGATGTAGATGTTTTGATGAAACACATGAGCTAGATGGCAGTCGAGAGAGTTAACAGATGTGTTCAAGCTACCACAAAGGCTAAAGACTCAACATATGTTGGTTTAAAAGTTGAAAGCTCATTTGCACCTTTTCTGTTGATCTTCGTTAAAAATAGCTTCTAGCCAGAGATGTAGATGTTTTGATGAAACACATGAGTTAGATGGCAATTGAGAGAGTCAACAGATGTGTTCAAGCTACCACGGACGCTGAAGACTCAACATATCTTGGTTTTAAAGTTGAAAGCTCATTTGGACCTTTTCGATTGATCTTCGTTAAAAGAACTTCTAGCCTGAGATGTAGATGTTTTGATGAAACACATGAGTTAGATGGTAGCAGAGAGAGTCAACATATGTGAATCAAGCACCCACGGAGGCTGAAGACTCAACATATCTTGGTTTTAAAGTTGATTGCTCATTTGGACCATTTCGATTGATCTTCGTTAAAAAGAACTTCTAGCCAGAGATGTAGATGTTTTGATGAAAAACATGAGATAGATGGCAGTTGAGAGAGTCAACTGATGTGTATCTACTGCCCACGGAGGTCGAAGACTCAACATATCTTGGATTTAAACTTGAAAGCTCATTTGGACCTTTTCGATTGATCATCGTTAAAATGAATCTCTAGCCAGAGATGTAGATGTTTTGATGAAACACATGAGTTAGATGGCAGTCGAGATAGTTAACAGATGTGTTCAACCTACCACAGAGGCTAAAGACTCAACATATGTTGGTTTAAAAGTTGAAAGCTCATTTGCACCTTTTCTGTTGATCTTCGTTCAAAAGAACTTGTTGCCCAAGTTGTAGATGTTTTGATGAAACTCATGAGTTAGATGGTAGTTAACAGTGTCAACAGATATGGATCAAGAACCCACAAAGGCTGAAGACTCAAGATATCCTGATTGAAAAGTTGAAAACTCATTTTGACCTTTTCGATTGATCTTCGTTAAAAAGAACTTCTAGCCGAATATGTAGGTGTTTTGATGAAACAAATGAGTTAGATGGCAAACGAGAGAGTCAACAGATGTGTTCAAGCTACCACGGACGCTGAAGACTCAACATATCTTGGTTTTAAAGTTGAAAGCTCATTTGGACCTTTCGATTGATTTTCGTTAAAAAGAACTTCTAGCCGGAGATGTAGATGTTTTAATGAAACACCTGAGTTAGATAGTAGCAGAGAGAGTCAACATATGTGAACCAAGCACCCACGGAGGCTGTTGACTCAACATATCTTAGTTTTAAAGTTGAAAGCTCATTTGGACCATTTCGATTGATCTTCGTTAAAAAGAACTTCTAGCCGGAGATGTAGTTGTTTTGATGAAACACATGAGTTAGATGGCAGTTGAGAGAGTCAACAGATGTGTATCGAGCTACCACGGAGGCTGAAGACTCAACATATCTTAGTTTTAAAGTTGAAAGCTCATTTGGGCCTTTTCCATTGATCTTCGTTAAAAAGAGCTTCTAGCCAGAGATGTAGATGTTTTGATGAAACACATGAGTTAGATGGCAATTGAGAGAGTCAACAGATGTGTTCAAGCTACCACGGACGCTGAAGACTCAACATATGTTGGTTTTAAAGTTGACTGCTCATTTGGACCTTTTCGATTGATTTTCGTTAAAAAGAACTACTAGCCGGAGATGTAGATGTTTTAATGAAGCACATGAGTTAGATGGTACCAGAGAGTTTCAACATATGTGAATCAAGCACCCACGGAGGCTGAAGACTCAACATATCTTGGTTTTAAAGTTGATTACTCATTTGGACCATTTCGATTGATCTTCGTTAAAAAGAACTTCTAGCCAGAGATGTAGATGTTTTGATGAAACACATGAGTTAGATGGCAGTCGAGAGAGTTAACAGATGTGTTCCAGCTACCACAGAGGCTAAAGACTCAACATATGTTGGTTTAAAAGTTGAAAGCTCATTTGCACCTTTTCTGTTGATCTTCGTTCAAAAGAACTTGTTGCCCAAGTTGTAGATGTTTTGATGAAACACATGAGTTAGATGGTAGTTAAGAGTGTCAACAGATATGGATCAAGAACCCACAAAGGCTGAAGACTTAAGATATCCTGATTGAAAAGTTGAAAACTCATTTGGACCTTTTCGATTCATCTTCGTTAAAAAGAACTTCTAGGCGAATATGTAGGTGTTTTGAAGAAACACATGAGTTAGATGGCAATTGAGAGAGTCAACAGATGTGTTCAAGCTACCACGGAGGCTGAAGACTCAACATATCTTGGTTTTAAAGTTGAAAGCTCATTTGGACCTTTCGATTGATTTTCGTTAAAAAGAACTTCTAGCCGGAGATGTAGATGTTTTGATGAAAGACATGAGTTAGATGGTAGCAGAGAGAGTCAACATATGTGAATCAAGCACCCACGGAGGCTGAAGACTCAACATATCTTTGTTTAAAAGTTGAAAGCTCATTTCGACCATTTCGATTGATCTTCGTTAAAAAGAACTTCTAGCCGGAGATGTAGTTGTTTTGATGAAACACATGAGTTAGATGGCAGTTGAGAGAGTCCACAGATGTGTATCTAGCACCCACGGAGGATGAAGACTCAAGATATCCTGGTTGAAAATTTGAAGGCTCATTTGGACCCTCTCGATTGATCTTCGTTAAAAAGAACTTCTAGCCAGAGATGTAGATGTTTTGATGAAAAACATGAGATAGATGGCAGTTGAGTGAGTCAACTGATGTGTATCTAGCACCCACCTGAGGTCGAAGACTCAACATATCATGGATTTAAAATTGAAAGCTCATTTGGACCTTTTCGATTGATCATCGTTAAAATGAACCTCTAGCCAGAGATGTAGATGTTTTGATGAAACACATGAGTTAGATGGCAGTCAAGAGAGTTAACAGATGTGTTCAAGCTACCACAGAGGCTAAAGACTCAACATATGTTGGTTTAAAAGTTGAAAGCTCATTTGCACCTTTTCTGTTGATCTTCGATCAAAAGAACTTGTTGCCCAAGTTGTAGATGTTTTGATGAAACTCATGAGTTAGATGGTAGTTAAGAGTGTCAACAGATGTGGATCAAGAACCCACAAAGGTCGAAGACTCAAGATATCCCGATTGAAAAGTTGAAAACTCATTTTGACCTTTTCGATTGATCTTCGTTAAAAGAACTTCTAGCCGAATATGTAGATGTTTTGATGAAACACATGAGTTAGATGGCAAATGAGAGAGTCAACAGATGTGTTCAAGCTACCACGGAGGCTGAAGACTCAACATATCTTGGTTTTAAAGTTGAAAGCTCATTTGGACCTTTCGATTGATTTTCGTTAAAAAGAACTTCTAGCCGGAGATGTAGATGTTTTAATGAAAGACATGAGTTAGATGGTAGCAGAGAGAGTCAACATATGTGAATCAAGCACCCACTGAGGTCAAGACTCAACATATCTTAGTTTTAAAGTTGAAAGCTCATTTGGACCATTTCGATTGATCTTCGTTAAAAAGAACTTCTAGCCGAGATGTAGATGTTTTGATGAAACACATGAGTTAGATGGCAATTGAGAGAGTCAACAGATGTGTATCAAGCTACCACGAGGTCAAGACTCAACATATCTTGGTTTTAAAGTTGAAAGCTCATTTGGACCTTTCGATTGATCTTCGTTAAAAGAACTTCTAGCCGAGATGTAGATGTTTTGATGAAACACATGAGTTAGATGGTAGCAGAGAGAGTCAACATATGTGTATCAAGCACCCACTGAGGTCAAGACTCAACATATCTTTGTTTAAAAGTTGAAAGCTCATTTGGACCATGTCGATTGATCTACGTTAACAACAACTTCTAGCCTGAGATGTATATGTATTGATGAAACAGATGATTTAGATGGTCTCAGAGAGAGTCCACAGATGTGTATCTAGCACCCACGGAGGCTGAAGACTCAAGATATCCTGGTTGAAAATTTGAAAGCTCATTTGGACCCTCTCGATTGATCTTCGTTAAAAAGAACTTCTAGCCGGAGATGTAGATGTTTTGATGAAAAACATGAGATAGATGGCAGTTGAGAGAGTCAACTGATGTGTATCTACTGCCCACGGAGGTCGAAGACTCAACATATCTTGGATTTAAAGTTGAAAGCTCATTTGGACCTTTTCGATTGATCATCGTTAAAATGAACCTCTAGCCAGAGATGTAGATGTTTTGATGAAACACATGAGTTAGATGGCAGTCAAGAGAGTTAACAGATGTGTTCAAGCTACCACAGAGGCTAAAGACTCAACATATGTTGGTTTAAAAGTTGAAAGCTCATTTGCACCTTTTCTGTTGATCTTCGATCAAAAGAACTTGTTGCCCAAGTTGTAGATGTTTTGATGAAACTCATGAGTTAGATGGTAGTTAAGAGTGTCAACAGATATGGATCAAGAACCCACAAAGGCTGAAGACTCAAGATATCCTGATTGAAAAGTTGAAAACTCATTTTGACCTTTTCGATTGATCTTCGTTAAAAAGAACTTCTAGCCGAATATGTAGGTGTTTTGATGAAACACATGAGTTAGATGGCAAATGAGAGAGTCAACAGATGTGTTCAAGCTACCACGGAGGCTGAAGACTCAACATATCTTGGTTTTAAAGTTGAAAGCTCATTTGGACCTTTCGATTGATTTTCGTTAAAAAGAACTTCTAGCCGGAGATGTAGATGTTTTAATGAAAGACATGAGTTAGATGGTAGCAGAGAGAGTCAACATATGTGAATCAAGCACCCACGGAGGCTGAAGACTCAACATATCTTAGTTTTAAAGTTGAAAGCTCATTTGGACCATTTCGATTGATCTTCGTTAAAAAGAACTTCTAGCCGGAGATGTAGTTGTTTTGATGAAACACATGAGTTAGATGGCAATTGAGAGAGTCAACAGATGTGTTCAAGCTACCACGGAGGCTGAAGACTCAACATATCTTGGTTTTAAAGTTGAAAGCTCATTTGGACCTTTCGATTGATTTTCGTTAAAAAGAACTTCTAGCCGGAGATGTAGATGTTTTAATGAAAGACATGAGTTAGATGGTAGCAGAGAGAGTCAACATATGTGAATCAAGCACCCACGGAGGCTGAAGACTCAACATATCTTTGTTTAAAAGTTGAAAGCTCATTTGGACCATTTCGATTGATCTTCGTTAAAAAGAACTTCTAGCCGGAGATGTAGTTGTTTTGATGAAACACATGAGTTAGATGGCAGTTGAGAGAGTCCACAGATGTGTATCTAGCACCCACGGAGGCTGAAGACTCAAGATATCCTGGTTGAAAATTTGAAAGCTCATTTGGACCCTCTCGATTGATCTTCGTTAAAAAGAACTTCTAGCCGGAGATGTAGATGTTTTGATGAAAAACATGAGATAGATGGCAGTTGAGAGAGTCAACTGATGTGTATCTACTGCCCACGGAGGTCGAAGACTCAACATATCTTGGATTTAAAGTTGAAAGCTCATTTGGACCTTTTCGATTGATCATCGTTAAAATGAACTTCTAGCCGTAGATGTAGATGTTTTGATGAAACACATGAGTTAGATGGCGTTGAGAGAGTTAACAGATGTTTTCAAGCTACCACAGAGGCTAAAGACTCAACATATGTTGGTTTAAAAGTTGAAAGCTCATTTGCACCTTTTCTGTTGATCTTCGATCAAAAGAACTTGTTGCCCAAGTTGTAGATGTTTTGATGAAACTCATGAGTTAGATGGTAGTTAAGAGTGTCAACAGATATGGATCAAGAACCCACAAAGGCTGAAGACTCAAGATATCCTGATTGAAAAGTTGAAAACTCATTTTGACCTTTTCGATTGATCTTCGTTAAAAAGAACTTCTAGCCGAATATGTAGGTGTTTTGATGAAACACATGAGTTAGATGGCAAATGAGAGAGTCAACAGATGTGTTCAAGCTACCACGGAGGCTGAAGACTCAACATATCTTGGTTTTAAAGTTGAAAGCTCATTTGGACCTTTCGATTGATTTTCGTTAAAAAGAACTTCTAGCCGGAGATGTAGATGTTTTAATGAAACACATGAGTTAGATGGTAGCAGAGAGAGTCAACATATGTGAATCAAGCACCCACGGAGGCTGAAGACTCAACATATCTTAGTTTTAAAGTTGAAAGCTCATTTGGACCATTTCGATTGATCTTCGTTAAAAAGAACTTCTAGCCGGAGATGTAGTTGTTTTGATGAAACACATGAGTTTGATGGCAATTGAGAGAGTCAACAGATGTGTTCAAGCTACCACGGACGCTGAAGACTCAACATATGTTAGTTTTAAAGTTGAAAGCTCATTTGGACCTTTTCGATTGATCATCGTTAAAATGAACCTCTAGCCAGAGATGTAGATGTTTTGATGAAACACATGAGTTTGATGGCAGTCGAGAGAGTCAACATATGTGAATCAAGCACCCACGGAGGCTGAAGACTCAACATATCTTTGTTTAAAAGTTGAAAGCTCATTTGGACCATTTCGATTGATCTTCGTTAAAAAGAACTTCTAGCCGGAGATGTAGTTGTTTTGATGAAACACATGAGTTAGATGGCAGTTGAGAGAGTCCACAGATGTGTATCTAGCACCCACGGAGGCTGAAGACTCAAGATATCCTGGTTGAAAATTTGAAAGCTCATTTGGACCCTCTCGATTGATCTTCGTTAAAAAGAACTTCTAGCCGGAGATGTAGATGTTTTGATGAAAAACATGAGATAGATGGCAGTTGAGAGAGTCAACTGATGTGTATCTACTGCCCACGGAGGTCGAAGACTCAACATATCTTGGATTTAAAGTTGAAAGCTCATTTGGACCTTTTCGATTGATCATCGTTAAAATGAACCTCTAGCCAGAGATGTAGATGTTTTGATGAAACACATGAGTTAGATGGCAGTCAAGAGAGTTAACAGATGTGTTCAAGCTACCACAGAGGCTAAAGACTCAACATATGTTGGTTTAAAAGTTGAAAGCTCATTTGCACCTTTTCTGTTGATCTTCGATCAAAAGAACTTGTTGCCCAAGTTGTAGATGTAACATCCCTAAATTTCATATGTTATGATTTAGCCAAATTCTTTGAATAAGTTGTATGTTCTGTTACAGAAAAGGTAATAGATTGAGTCAGAATGATTGATTTGAGATTCTGGCTATACCGGTGAACTCGGTAGAACCTAAGGAAGAAATAGGTGAAATCTAAACTCTTATATTTACTCTGGCTAAGTTAGGACCTACTGGTAAATTTAATTTTCTTCAGGACCTATTGGGAATTCTTAGAGATCACAAGGGTATTTTAGTCTTTTTACACCTCAGTGGCAATTTGGTATTTTTCCACATAAGTGGGGGGCAAAGTTGACAAAGCAACTTCACCCCCTTGTGGTTAAGAGGACCGGCCAGCCTAAGGAGAGCCAAAGGCTCATCTTCTCCAAATTTGCTAAGTTCCATAGCCAAAGCTTGCTCCAAGGTTCAAGGGTCCAAAGTAAGTATTTTTATACACCTTTTGGCTTAAGTCCTTTGATGGTTATTGATCACTATGATCTCTTCTTCAATCCTATGGTATTAGTTTCTTGAGAAACTCATTTTCATCCCTAAGAATCAAGAACACCCATGTCTAAAAGTTGGTTGTTTTGCTTGAGTGTTTTGAAGGAAGTTGAAGGGAAGGTTGTCTTGACTACCAATACCATCTTGGAATCAAGATAGGAGCACTTCAAGGTGAGTGTGGATTTACTTGTGCTATTGTATGATGTTCTTAGAGTGAAAGTGTATGAAGTAGGATTAAGCTTGAATCTAGGGTTTTCACCTATGCTTGAGGTTGGATGTGTTCTTATTACATGTTTTCAAGGATTAGGGTTTAGGAAAAATGAGTGGAATGATTGGTATACTTGATGGATTTGAGGACATGATCCCATAGAGAAATTAGGGTTTTGATTTGAAGTTGGGCGTGGCACTATTCCCCGCCTGTAAGACCAACCACGGGCGTGGTCCCCACCACGGCCCTACCGTGGTCCTCTCTCGGATAGGAAATATTGGTGTCTCGTGCCCAACCACGGCCGTGGTCCCCACCACGGCTGGCCGTGGTTGGCTGGGAAAGAAAAATGTGTGTCAAATCGACCACGGTGTGGTGGCCACTGGGGCCGGCCGTGGTCCGCATCTACGGGCGTGGTGCCAACCAAAAAGGCGGCCGTGGTTGTCTCGTTTTCAATTTGTTGAGTTTTGTTTTCTCAACCGTGGTCAGGTTACCACCACGGGATGGCCGTGGTTGACTCTGTTTGTGATATTGTGATGCTTATGCCTAGGGTCTTGATACCATATGCTAGGTTTAGGATGAAGAATGACTTAGCATTAGAATGAGATGTGTAGCTAAGTAAGAATGCTTGATAGAAGTGACTTAGCACTATTGTAACTAAGTAAGAATGCTTGCTAGAGTTGAGCATGATGGTTATGTGTTGTATTTGCTTGAATTGTTTACATGTAATGTTATTATGATGATATTATGAATGAGCATGATATGAGTATGAGAACATTGCATTGCATAGCGAGATGGCCTAACCGGAAGGGGTTAGTGTACAAAACAGAGGGGTGCCTAGCTGATGAGCTAGATGGAAATGAAATAGCATACTTATTTGCATTGCATTGCGAGGTGGCCTAACCTAAAGGGTTAGTGTACAAAACAGAGGGGTGCCTAGCTTATTAGCTAGAAGGAAATGGAATTGGCATAACACATTCATATGCATATTGCGAGGGCCTAACCGAAAGGGGTTAGTGCACAACAAGAGGAGTGGAGAAAGAAAAAGTGCGAATAAAAGGTGTGAACATCATGTGCATTCATCCATTGCATTGGTTGGTAGGTGTTACTTGACATATTGTGAATTGTGTTATACTTGCTCTTTACTTACATTTATACTTTATCTGCAAGTTATTCATATTCACTGGGAAGTTGTTCTCACCACCTCTTTCTCGTATTCGCAGAACACCCGGACCCTCTACGGGTTAAGTACGGAGGATTCTGTTGATTCATTTTTGAGATTTGTATTTTAGTGGAGTTAAGCTCCGTGATGTAACTATAACAGGATGTGTATTATTCTGATGTAGATGTTACAGGGAACTGAATACTACTTTGATGTACTCGGTTCTGTATATGTTTAGTGTGCTCAGTCAGGATAGTGTTTAGAATACACTTGCATAACGTTGCATACTCTGATAATGTATTTGGTTGAGATCTGAGATCTCTTTTTGATATATGTGTATTTGTATATATATAATATATGTACTCTGGTTGGTTTGAAATGGTTGTTGGAAATCCGCTGCTTATGTTATATTTTGTGGTAATGTTCAAGAAACAAATGAAACGCTGCCGAATTTTCTATATTTATATATTCCACGTAAGGCTTATGGTTGGTAATTAACATAGTAACTAATAGGTCTTACAGTAGATGTTTTGATGAAACTCATGAGTTAGATGGTAGTTAAGAGTGTCAACAGATATGGATCAAGAACCCACAAAGGCTGAAGACTCAAGATATCCTGATTGAAAAGTTGAAAACTCATTTTGACCTTTTCGATTGATCTTCGTTAAAAAGAACTTCTAGCCGAATATGTAGGTGTTTTGATGAAACACATGAGTTAGATGGCAAATGAGAGAGTCAACAGATGTGTTCAAGCTACCACGGAGGCTGAAGACTCAACATATCTTGGTTTTAAAGTTGAAAGCTCATTTGGACCTTTCGATTGATTTTCGTTAAAAAGAACTTCTAGCCGGAGATGTAGATGTTTTAATGAAAGACATGAGTTAGATGGTAGCAGAGAGAGTCAACATATGTGAATCAAGCACCCACGGAGGCTGAAGACTCAACATATCTTAGTTTTAAAGTTGAAAGCTCATTTGGACCATTTCGATTGATCTTCGTTAAAAAGAACTTCTAGCCGGAGATGTAGTTGTTTTGATGAAACACATGAGTTTGATGGCAATTGAGAGAGTCAACAGATGTGTTCAAGCTACCACGGACGCTGAAGACTCAACATATGTTAGTTTTAAAGTTGAAAGCTCATTTGGACCTTTTCGATTGATCATCGTTAAAATGAACCTCTAGCCAGAGATGTAGATGTTTTGATGAAACACATGAGTTTGATGGCAGTCGAGAGAGTTAACAGATGTGTTCAAGGTACCACAGAGGCTAAAGACTGAACATATGTCGGTTTAAAAGTTGAAAGCTCATTTGCACCTTTTCTGTTGATCTTCGATCAAAAGAACTTGTTGCCTAAGTTGTAGATGTTTTGATGAAACTCATGAGTTAGATGGTAGTTAAGAGTGTCAACTGATATGGATCAAGAACCCACAAAGGCTGAAGACTCAAGATATCCTGATTGAAAAGTTGAAAACTCATTTGGACCTTTTCGATTGATCTTCGTTAAAAAGAACTTTTAGCCGAATATGTAGGTGTTTTGATGAAACACATGAGTTAGATGGTAGTTGAGAGAGTCAACAGATGTGTATCGAGCTACCACGGAGGCTGAAGACTCAACATATCTTAGTTTGAAAGTTGAAAGCTCATTTGGACCTTTTCCATTGATCTTCGTTAAAAAGAGCTTCTAGCCAGAGATGTAGATGTTTTGATGAAACACATGAGTTAGATGGCAATTGAGAGAGTCAACAGATGTGTTCAAGCTACCACGGACGCTGAAGACTCAACATATGTTGGTTTTAAAGTTGAAAGCTCATTTGGACCTTTCCATTGATTTTCGTTAAAAAGAACTACTAGCCGGAGATGTAGATGTTTTAATGAAGCACATGAGTTAGATGGTAGCAAAGAGATTCGACATATGTGAATCAAGCACCCACGGAGGCTGAAGACTCAACATATCTTGGTTTTAAAGTTGATTGCTCCTTTGGACCATTTCTATTTATCTTCGTTAAAAAGAACTTCTAGCCAGAGATGTAGATGTTTTGATGAAAAACATGAGTTAGATGGTAGCTGGGACAGTCAACATATGTGTATCAGTCACCCACGGAGGCTGAAGACTCAACATATCTTGGTTTTAAAGTTGAAAGCTCATTTGGACCTTTTCGATTGATCATCGTTAAAATGAACCTCTAGCCAGAGATGTAGATGTTTTGATGAAACACATGAGTTAGATGGCAGTCGAGAGAGTTAACAGATGTGTTCAAGCTACCACAGAGGCTAAAGACTCAACATATGTTGGTTTAAAAGTTGAAAGCTCATTTGCACCTTTTCTGTTGATCTTCGTTCAAAAGAACTTGTTGCCCAAGTTGTAGATGTTTTGATGAAACTCATGAGTTAGATGGTAGTTAAGAGTGTCAACAGATATGGATCAAGAACCCACAAAGGCTGAAGACTCAAGATATCCTGATTGAAAAGTTGAAAACTCATTTGGACCTTTTCGATTGATCTTCGTTAAAAAGAACTTCTAGCCGAATATGTAGGTGTTTTGATGAAACACATGAGTTAGATGGTAGTTGAGAGAGTCAACAGATGTGTATCAAGCTACCACGGAGGCTGAAGACTCAACATATCTTAGTTTTAAAGTTGAAAGCTCATTTGGACCTTTTCCATTGATCTTCGTTGAAAAGAGCTTCTAGCCAGAGATGTAGATGTTTTGATGAAACACATGAGTTAGATGGCAATTGAGAGACTCAACAGATGTGTTCAAGCTACCACGGACGCTGAAGACACAACATATCTTGGTTTTAAAGTTGAAAGCTCATTTGGACCTTTCGATTGATTTTCGTTAAAAAGAACTTCTAGCCGGAGATGTAGATGTTTTAATGAAACACATGAGTTAGATGGTAGCAGAGAGAGTCAACATATGTGAATCAAGCACCCACGGAGGCTGAAGACTCAACATATCTTAGTTTTAAAGTTGAAAGCTCATTTGGACCATTTCGATTGATCTTCGTTAAAAAGAACTTCTAGCCGGAGATGTAGTTGTTTTGATGAAACACATGAGTTAGATGGCAGTTGAGAGAGTCCACAGATGTGTATCTAGCACCCACGGAGGCTGAAGACTCAACATATCTTAGTTTTAAAGTTGAAAGCTCATTTCGACCATTTCGATTGACCTTCGTTAAAAAGAACTTCTAGCCGGAGATGTAGATGTTTTGATGAAACACATGAGTTAGATGGAAGCAGAGAGAGTCAACATATGTGTATCAAGCATCGACGGAGGCTAAAGACTCAACATATCTTGTTTTAAAGTTGAAAGCTCATTGGGACCTTTTCGATTGTTCTTCATTTAGAAGAACTTCTAGCCGGAGATGTAGATGTTTTGATGAAACTCATGAGTTAGCTAGCAGTTGAGAGAGTCAACAGATGTGTATCTAGCACCCACGGCGGCTGAAGACTCAAGATATCCTGGTTGAAAATTTGAAAGCTCATTTGGACCCTCTCGATTGATCTTCGTTAAAAAGAACTGCTAGCCGAAGATGTAGATGTTTTGATGAAAAACATGAGATAGATGGCAGTTGAGAGAGTCAACTGATGTGTATCTAGTGCCCACGGAGGTCGAAGACTCAACATATCATGGATTTAAAGTTGAAAGCTCATTTGGACCATTTCGATTGATCTTCGTTTAAAAGAACTTCTAGCCAGAGATGTAGATGTTTTGATGAAACGCATGAGTTAGATAGTAGCAGAGAGAGTCAACATATGTGTATCAAGCACCCACGGAGGCTGAAGAGTCAACATATCTTGGTTTAAAAGTTGAAAGCTCATTTATACCTTTTCTGTTGATGTTCGTTCAAAAGAACTTGCAGCCCAAGTTGTAGAAATTTTGATGAAACACAAGAGTTAGATGGTAGTTGAGAGTGTCAACAAATGTGGATCAAGAACCCACGGAGGCTGAAGACTCAAGATATATTGGTTTAAAAGTTGAAAGCATATTTGTATCTTTTCTGTTGATCTTCTTTCAAACGATCTTGCAGCCCAAGTTGTAGAAGTTTTGATGAAACACATGAGTTAGATGGTAGTTAAGAGTGTCAACAGATGTGTAACAAGCAGTCACGGAGGCTGAAGACTCAAGATATCCTGGTTTAAAAGTTGAAAGCTCATTTGTTCCTTTTCTATTGATCTTCGATCCAAAGAACTTCTAGCCCAAGCTGTAGATGTTTTGATGAAACACATGAGTTAGATGGCAGTTGAAAGAGTCAACAAATGTGTATCAAGCTAGCACGGAGGCTGAAGACTCAACATATCTTGGTTTTAAAGTTGAAAGCTCATTTGGACCTTTTCGATTGATCTTCGTTGAAAAGAACTTCTAACCGGATATGTAGATGTTTTGATGAAACATATGAGTTAGATAGTAGCAGAGAGAGTCAACATATGTGTATCAAGCACGCACGGAGGCTGAAGACTCAACACATCTTGGTTTTAAAGTTGAAAGCTCATTTGGACCTTTTCGATTGATCTTCGTTAAAAAGAACTTCAAGCCGGAGATGTAGATGTTTCGATGAAAGACATGAGTTAGACGGCAGTAGTGAGAGTCAACATATGTTTATCTAGCAGCCTCGGAGGCTGACGACTCAACATATCTTGGTTTTAAAGTTGAAAGCTCATTTGTACCTTTTCTGTTGATCTTCGTTCAAAAGAACTTCTAGCCAGAGATGTAGATGTTTTGATGAAACACATGAGTTAGATAGTAGCAGAGAGAGTCAACATATGTGTATCAAGCACCCACGGAGTCTGAAGAGTCAACATATCTTGGTTTAAAAGTTGAAAGCTCATTTATACCTTTTCTGTTAATGTTCATTCAAAAGAACTTGCAGCCCAAGTTGTAGAAGTTTTGATGAAACACATGAGTTAGATGGTAGTTAAGAGTGTCAACAGATGTGTAACAAGCAGCCACGGAGGCTGAAGACTCAACATATCTTGGTTTTAAAGTTGAAAGCTCATTTGGACCCTCTCGATTGATCTTCGTTAAAAAGAACTTCTAGCCGGGATGTAGATGTTTTGATGAAACACATGAGTTAGATAGTAGCAGAGAGAGTCAACATATGTGTATCAAGCACCCACGGAGGCTGAAGAGTCAACATATCTTGGTTTAAAAGTTGAAAGCTCATTTATACCTTTTCTGTTGATGTTCGTTCAAAAGAACATGCAGCCCAAGTTGTAGAAGTTTTGATGAAACACATGAGTTAGATGGTAGTTAAGAGTGTCAACAGATGTGTAACAAGCAGCCACGGAGGCTAAAGACTCAAGATATCCTGGTTTAAAAGTTGAAATCTCATTTGTTCCTTTTCTATTGATCTTCGATCCAAAGAACTTCTAGCCCAAGCTGTAGATGTTTTGACGAAACACATGATGATGGCAGTTGAAAGAGTCAACATATGTGTATCAAGCTTGCACGGAGGCTGAAGACTCAACATATCTTGGTTTTAAAGTTGAAAGCTCATTTGGAGCTTTTCGATTGATCTTCGTTAAAAAGAACTTCTAGCCGGAGATGTAGATGTTTTGATGAAACACATGAGTTAGATAGTAGCAGAGAGAGTCAACATATGTGTATCAAGCACGCACGGAGGCTGATGACTCAACACATCTTGGTTTTAAAGTTGAAAGCTCATTTGGACCTTTTCGATTGATCTTCGTTAAACAGAACTTCAAGCCGGTGATGTAGATGTTTCGGTGACAGACATGAGTTAGACGGCAGTAGTGAGAGTCAACATATGTTTATCTAGCAGCCTCGGAGGCTGACGACTCAACATATCTTGGTTTTAAAGTTGAAAGCTCATTTGTACCTTTTCTGCTGATCTTCGTTCAAAAGAACTTGCAGCCTAAGTTGTAGAAGTTTTGATGAAACACATGAGTTAGATGGTAGTTGAGAGTGCCAACAGATGTGTATGAAGCTAGCACGGAGGCTGAAGACTCAACATATCTTGGTTTTAAAGTTGAAAGCTCATTTGGACCCTCTCGATTGATCTTCGTTAAAAAGAACTTCTAGCCGGGATGTAGATGTTTTGATGAAACAGATGAGTTAGATGGTAGTTGAGAGAGTCAACAGATGTGGTTCAAGCTACCGTGGAGGCTGAAGACTCAACATATCTTGGTTTTAAAGTTGAAAGCTCATTTAGACCTTTTCGATTGATCTACGTTAAAAAGAACTTCTAGCCGGAGATGTAGATGTTTTGATGAAACACATCAGTTAGATCGTAGCAGAGAGAGTCAACATATGTGTTTCAAGCACCCACGGAGGCTGAAGACTCAAGATATCATGGATTTAAAGTTGAAAGCTCATTTGGACCTTTTGGATTGATCTTCGTTAAAAAGAACTTCTATCCGGAGATGTAGATGTTTTGATGAAACACATGAGTTAGATGGCAGTTGAGCAAGTCAACAGATGTGTATCTAGCACCCACGGAGGCAGAAGACTCAAGATATGTTGGTTTAAAAGTTGAAAGCTCATTTGCACCTTTTCTGTTGATCTTCATTCAAAAGAACATGTAGCCCAAGTTGTAGATGTTTTGATGAAACTCATGAGTTAGATGGTAGTTAAGAGTGTCAACAGATGTGGATCAAGAACCCACGGAGGCTGAAGACTCAAGATATCCTGGTTGAAAATTTGGAACCTCATTTGGACCTTTTTGATTGATCTTCGTTAAAAAGAACTTCTAGCCGAAGATGTAGATGTTTTGATGAAACAAATGAGTTAGATGGCAGTTGAGAGAGTCAACAGATGTGTATCAAGCTACCACGGAGGCTGAAGACTCAACATATCTTAGTTTTAAAGTTGAAAGCTCATTTCGACCTTTTCGATTGACCTTCGTTAAAAAGAACTTCTAGCCGAAGATGTAGATGTTTTGATGAAACACATGAGTTAGATGGTAGCAGAGAGAGTCAACATATGTGTATCAAGCACCCACGGAGGCTGAAGACTCAACATATCTTGGTTTTAAAGTTGATAGTTCATTTGGACCATTTCTATTTATCTTCGTTAAAAAGAACTTCTAGCCAGAGATGTAGATGTTTTGATGAATAACATGAGTTAGATGGTAGCTGGGAGAGTCAACATATGTGTATCAGTCACCCACGGAGGCTGAAGACTCAACATATCTTGGTTTTAAAGTTGAAAGCTCATTTGGACCTTTTCGATTGATCATCGTTAAAATGAACCTCTAGCCAGAGATGTAGATGTTTTGATGAAACACATGAGTTAGATGGCAGTCGAGAGAGTTAACAGATGTGTTCAAGCTACCACAGAGGCTAAAGACTCAACATATGTTGGTTTAAAAGTTCAAAACTCATTTGCACCTTTTCTGTTGATCTTCGTTCAAAAGAACTTGTTGCCCAAGTTGTAGATGTTTTGATGAAACTCATGAGTTAGATGGTAGTTAAGAGTGTCAACAGATATGGATCAAGAACCCACAAAGGCTGAAGACTCAAGATATCCTGGTTGAAAAGTTGAAAACTCATGTGGACCTTTTCGATTCATCTTCGTTAAAAAGAACTTCTAGCCGAATATGTAGGTGTTTTGATGAAACACATGAGTTAGATGGTAGTTGAGAGAGTCAACAGATGTGTATCAAGCTACCACGGAGCCTGAAGACTCAACATATCTTAGTTTTAAAGTTGAAAGCTCATTTGGACCTTTTCCATTGATCTTCGTTCAAAAGTGCTTCTAGCCAGAGATGTAGATGTTTTGATGAAACACATGAGTTAGATGGCAATTGAGAGACTCAACAGATGTGTTCAAGCTACCACGGACGCTGAAGACACAACATATCTTGGTTTTAAAGTTGAAAGCTCATTTGGACCTTTCGATTAATTTTCAATAAAAAGAACTACTAGCCGGAGATGTAGATGTTTTAATGAAACACATGGGTTAGATGGTAGCAGAGAGAGTCAACATATGTGAATCAAGCACCCACGGAGGCTGAAGACTCAACATATCTTAGTTTTAAAGTTGAAAGCTCATTTGGACCATTTCGATTGATCGTCGTTAAAAAGAACTTCTAGCCGGAGATGTAGTTCTTTTGATGAAACACATGAGTTAGATGGCAGTTGAGAGAGTCCACAGATGTGTATCTAGCACCCACGGAGGCTGAAGACTCAACATATGTTAGTTTTAAAGTTGAAAGCTCATTTCGACCATTTCGATTGACCTTCGTTAAAAAGAACTTCTAGCCGGAGATGTAGATGTTTTGATGAAACACATGAGTTAGATGGTAGCAGAGAGAGTCAACATATGTGTATCAAGCACCGACGGAGGCTAAAGACTCAACATATCTTGGTTTTAAAGTTGAAAGCTCATTGGGACCTTTTCGATTGATCTTCATTTAAAAGAACTTCTAGCCGGAGATGTAGATGTTTTGATGAAACTAATGAGTTAGCTAGCAGTTGAGAGAGTCAACAGATGTGTATCTAGCACCCACGGAGGCTGAAGACTCAAGATATCCTGGTTGAAAATTTGAAAGCTCATTTGGACCCTCTCGATTGATCTTCGTTAAAAAGAACTGCTAGCAGAAGATGTAGATGTTTTGATGAAAATCATGAGATAGATGGCGGTTGAGAGAGTCAACTGATATGTATCTAGTGCCCACGGAGGTCGAAGACTCAACATATCTTGGATTTAAAGTTGAAAGCTCATTTGGACCTTTGCGATTGATCTTCGTTAAAAAGAACTTCTAGCCGGATATGTAGATGTTTTGATGAAACACATGAATTTGATTGCAGTTGACAGAGTCAACAGTTGTGTATCTAGCACCCACGGAGGCAGAAGACTCAACATATCTTAGTTTGAAAGTTGAAAGCTCATTTGGACCTTTTCCATTGATCTTCGTCCAAAAGAGCTTCTAGCCAGAGATGTAGATGTTTTAATGAAACACATGAGTTAAATGGCAATTGAGAGAGTCAACAGATGTGTTCAAGCTACCACGGACGCTGAAGACTCAACATATCTTGGTTTTAAAGTTGAAAGCTCATTTCGACCTTTTCGATTGACCTTCGTTAAAAAGAACTTCTAGCCGGGATGTAGATGTTTTGATGAAACAGATGAGTTAGATGGTAGTTGAGAGAGTCAACAGATGTGGTTCAAGCTACCGTGGAGGCTGAAGACTCAACATATCTTGGTTTTAAAGTTGAAAGCTCATTTAGACCTTTTCGATTGATCTTCGTTAAAAAGAACTTCTAGCCGGAGATGTAGATGTTTTGATGAAACACATCAGTTAGATCGTAGCAGAGAGAGTCAACATATGTGTTTCAAGCACCCACGGAGGCTGAAGACTCAAGATATCATGGATTTAAAGTTGAAAGCTCATTTGGACCTTTTGGATTGATCTTCGTTAAAAAGAACTTCTATCCGGAGATATAGATGTTTTGACGAAACACATGAGTTAGATGGCAGTTGAGCAAGTCAACAGATATGTATCTAGCACCCCCGGAGGCAGAAGACTCAAGATATGTTGGTTTAAAAGTTGAAAGCTCATTTGCACGTTTTCTGTTGATCTTCATTCAAAAGAACATGTAGCCCAAGTTGTAGATGTTTTGATGAAACCCATGAGTTAGATGGTAGTTAAGAGTGTCAACAGATGTGGATCAAGAACCCACGGAGGCTGAAGACTCAAGATATCCTGGTTGAAAATTTGAAAGCTCATTTGGACCTTTTTGATTGATCTTCGTTAAAAAGAACTTCTAGCCGAAGATGTAGATGTTTTGATGAAACAAATGAGTTAGATGGCAGTTGAGAGAGTCAACAGATGTGTATCAAGCTACCACGGAGACTGAAGACTCAACATATCTTAGTTTTAAAGTTGAAAGCTCATTTCGACCTTTTCGATTGACCTTCGTTAAAAAGAACTTCTAGCCGGAGATGTAGATGTTTTGATGAAACACATGAGTTAGATGGTAGCAGAGAGAGTCAACATATGTGTATCAAGCACCCACGGAGGCTGAAGACTCAATATATCTTGGTTTTAAAGTTGAAAGCTCATTGGGACCTTTTCAATTGATCTTCATTTAAAAGAACTTCTTCCCGGAGATGTAGATGTTTTGATGAAACTCATGAGTTAGCTAGCAGTTGAGAGAGTCAACATATATGTATCAGTCAGCCACGGAGGCTAAAGACTCAATATATCTTGGTTTTAAAGTTGAAAGCTCATTGGGACCTTTTCGATTGATCATCGTTAAAAGAACTTCTTGCCGGAGATGTAGATGTTTTGATGAAACTCATGAGTTAGATGGCAGTCGAGAGAGTCAACAGATGTGTATCTAGCACCCACGGAGGCTGAAGACTCAAGATATCCTTGTTGAAAATTTGAAAGCTCATTTGGACCCTCTCGATTGATCTTCGTTAAAAAGAACTTCTAGCCGGAGATGTAGATGTTTTGATGATTCACATGAGTTAGATGGTAGCAGATAGAGTCAACATATGTGTATCAAGCACCCACGAAGGCTGAAGAGTCAACATATCATGGTTTAAAAGTTGAAAGCTCATTTATACCTTTTCTGTTGATGTTCGTTCAAAAGAACTTGCATCCCAAGTTGTAGAAATTTTGATGAAACACAAGAGTAAGATGGTAGTTGAGAGTGTCAACAAATGTGGATCAAGAACCCACGGAGGCTGAAGACTCAAGATATATTGGTTTAAAAGTTGAAAGCATATTTGTATCTTTTCTGTTGATCTTCTTTCAAAAGATCTTGCAGCCCAAGTTGTAGAAGTTTTGATGAAACACATGAGTTAGATGGTAGTTAAGAGTGTCAACAGATGTGTAACAAGCAGCCTCGGAGGCTGAAGACTCAAGATATCCTGGTTTAAAAGTTGAAAGCTCATTTGTTCTTTTTCTATTGATCTTCGATCCAAAGAACTTCTAGCCCAAGCTGTAGATGTTTTGATGAAACACATGAGTTAGATGGCAGTTGAAAGAGTCAACATATGTGTATCAAGCTAGCACGGAGGCTGAAGACTCAACATATCTTGGTTTTAAAGTTGAAAGCTCATTTGGACCTTTTCGATTGATCTTCGTTAAAAAGAACTTCAAGCCGAAGATGTAGATGTTTTGATGAAACACATGAGTTAGATGGTAGCAGAGAGAGTCAACATATGTGTATCAAGCACCCACGGAGGCTGAAGACTCAACATATCTTGGTTTTAAAGTTGAATGCTCATTTGGACGATTTCGATTGATCTTCGTTAAAAAGAACTTCTAGCCGGAGATGTAGATGTTTTGATGAAACACATGAGTTAGATAGTAGCAGAGAGAGTCAACATATGTGTATCAAGCACCCACGGTGGCTGTAGACTCAACATATCTTGGTTTTAAAGTTGAAAGCTCATTTGGACCTTTTCGATTGATCTTCGTTAAAAAGAACTTCAAGCCGGAGATGTAGATGTTTCGATGAAACACATGAGTTAGACGGCAGTAGTGAGAGTCGACATATGTGTATCTAGCACCCTCGGTGGCTGAAGACTCAAGATATCTTGGTTTAAAAGTGGAAAGCTCATTGGGACCTTTTCGATTGATCATCATTTAAAAGAACTTCTAGCCGGAGATGTAGATGTTTTGATGAAACACATGTGTTAGATGGCAGTTGAGCAAATCAACAGATGTGTATCTAGCACCCACGGAGGCAGAAGACTCAAGATATGTTGGTTTAAAAGTTGAAAGCTCATTTGTACCTTTTCAGTTGATCATCGATCAAACGAACTTGCAGCCCAAGTTGTAGAAGTTTTGATGAAACACATGAGTTAGATGGTAGTTGAGAGAGTCAACAGATGTGTATCAAGCTACCACGGAGACTGAAGACTCAACATATCTTAGTTTTAAAGTTGAAAGCTCATTTCGACCTTTTCGATTGACCTTCGTTAAAAAGAACTTCTAGCCGGAGATGTAGATGTTTTGATGAAACACATGAGTTAGATGGTAGCAGAGAGAGTCAACAGATGTGTAACAAGCAACCACGGAGGCTGAATACTCAAGATATCCTGGTTTAAAAGTTGAAAGCTCATTTGTTCCTTTTCTAATGATCTTCGATCCAAAGAACTTCTAACCCAAGCTGTAGATGTTTTGACGAAACTCATCAGTTAGATGGAAGTTGAGATTGTCAACAGATGTGGATCTAGAACCCACAGAGGCTGAAGACTCAAGATATCTTGGTGTAAAAGTTGAAAGATCATTTGGACCTTTTTCATTGATCTTCGTTAAAAAGAACTTCTAGCCGGAGATGTAGATGTTTTGATGAAACATATGAGTTAGATGGCAGTTGAGAGAGTCAACAGATATGTATCTAGCACACACGGAGGCTGAAGACTAAAGATATCTTGGTTTAAAAGTGGAAAGCTCATTTGGACCTTTTCGATTGATCTTCGTTAAAAAGAACTTCTAGCCGGGATGTAGATGTTTTGATGAAACAGATGAGTTAGATGGTAGTTGAGAGAGTCAACAGATTTGGATCAAGCTTCCACGGAGGCTAAAGACTCAACATATCTTGGTTTTAAAGTTGAAAGCTCATTTGGTCCTTTTCGATTGATCTTCGTTAAAAAGAACTTCAAGCCGGAGATGTAGATGTTTCGATGAAACACATGAGTTAGACGGCAGTAGTGAGAGTCGACATATGTGTATCTAGCACCCTCAGTGGCTGAAGACTCAAGACATCTTGGTTTAAAAGTGGAAAGCTCATTTGGACCTTTTCGATTGATCATCATTAAAAAGAACTTCTAGCCGGAGATGTAGATGTTTTGATGAAACAGATGAGTTAGATGGTAGTTGAGAGAGTCAACAGATGTGGATCAAGCTTCCACGGAGGCTGAAGACTCAACATATCTTGGTTTTAAAGTTGAAAGCTCATTTGGTCCTTTTCGATTGATCTTCGTTAAAAAGAACTTCAAGCCGGAGATGTAGATGTTTCGATGAAACACATGAGTTAGACGGCAGTAGTGAGAGTCGACATATGTGTATCTAGCACCCTCGGTGGCTGAAGACTCAAGATATCTTGGTTTAAAAGTGGAAAGCTCATTTGGACCTTTTCGATTGATCATCATTAAAAAGAACTTCTAGCCGGAGATGTAGATGTTTTGATGAAACATATGTGTTACATGGCAGTTGAGAGAGTCAACAGATATGTATCTAGCACACACGGAGGCTGAAGACTGAAGATAACTTGGTTGAAAAGTGGAAAGCTCATTTGGACCTTTTCGATTGATCCTCGTTAAAAAGAACTTCTAGCCGGAGATATAGATGTTTTGATGAAACACATGAGTTAGATGCCAGTTGAGCAAGTCAACAGATGTGTATCTAGCACCCACGGAGGCAGAAGACTCAAGATATGTTGGTTTAAAAGTGGAAAGCTCATTTGCACCTTTTCTGTTGATCTTCATTCAAAAGAACATGTAGCCCAAGTTGTAGATGTTTTGATGAAAGTCATGAGTTAGATGGTAGTTAAGAGTGTCAACAGATGTGGATCAAGAGCCCACGGAGGCTGAAGACTCAAGATATCCTGGTTGAAAATTTGAAAGCTCATTTGGACCTTTTTGATTGATCTTCGTTAAAAAGAACTTTTAGCCGAAGATGTAGATGTTTTGATGAAACACATGAGTTAGATGGCAGTTGAGAGAGTCAACAGATGTGTATCACGCTACCACGAAGGCTGAAGACTCAACATATCTTAGTTTTAAAGTTGAAAGCTCATTTTGACCTTTTCGATTGATCTTCGTTAAAAAGAACTTCTAGCCAGAGGTGTAGTTGTTTTGATGAAACACATGAGTTAGATGGCAGTTGGTAGAGTCAACAAATATGTGTGTAGCACACACGGAGGCTGATGACTGAAGATATCTTGGTTTAAAAGTGGAAAGCTCATTTGGACCTTTTCGATTGATCGTCGTTAAAAAGAACATCTAGCCGGAGATGTAGATGTTTTGATGAAACACATGAGTTAGATGGTAGCAGAGAGAGTCAACATATGTGTATCAAGCACCCACGGAGGTTGAAGACTCAACACATCTTGGTTTTAAAGTTGAATGCTCATTTGGACGATTTCGATTGATCATCGTTAAAAAGAACTTCTAGCCGGAGATGTAGATGTTTTGATGAAACACATGAGTTAGATAGTAGCAGAGAGAGTCAACATATGTGTATCAAGCACCCACGGAGGCTGTAGACTCAACATATCTTGGTTTAATAGTTGAAAGCTCATTTATACCTTTTCTGTTGATCTTCGTTCAAAAGAACTTGCAGCCCAAGTTGTAGAAGTTTTGATGAAACACATGAGTTAGAGGGTTGGTGAGAGTGTCAACAGATGTGTAACAAGCAACCACGGAGGCTGAAGACTCAGGATATCCTGGTTTAAAAGTTGAAAGCTCATTTGTTCCTTTTCTATTGATCTTCAATCCAAAGAACTTCTAGCCTAAGCTGTAGATGTTTTGATGAAACTCATGAGTTAGATGGTAGTTAAGAGTGTCAACAGATGTGGATCTAGAACCCACAGAGGCTGAAGACTCAACATATCTTGGTTTTAAAGTTGAAAGCACATATAGACCTTTTCGATTGATCTTCGTCAAAAAGAACTTCTAGTCGGAGATGTAGATGTTTTGATGAAACACATGAGTTAGATCATAGCAGAGAGAGTCAACATATGTGTATCAAGCACCCACGGAGGCTGAACACTCAACATATCTTGGTTTTAAAGTTGAAAGAACATTTGGACCTTTTCGATTGATCTTCGTTAAAAAGAACTTCTAGCCAGAGATGTAGATGTTTTGATGAAACACATGAGTTAGATGGCAGTTGAGCGAGTCAACAGATGTGTATCTAGCACCCACGGAGGCAGAAGACTCAAGATATGTTGGTTTAGAAGTTGAAAGCTCTTTTGTACCTTTTCTGTTGATCTTCATTCAAAAGAACATGTAGCCTAAGTTGTAGATGTTTTGATGAAACTCATGAGTTAGATGGTAGTTAAGATTGTCAACAGATGTGGATCAAGAACCCACGGAGGCTGAAGACTCAAGATATCCTGGTCGAAAATTTGGAAGCTCATTTGGTACTTTTCGATTGATCTTCGTTAAAAAGAACTTCTAGCCGAAGGTGTTGATGTTTTGATGAAGCACATGAGTTAGATGGCAGTTGAAAGAGTCAACAGATGTGTATCAAGCTACCACGGAGGCTGAAGACTCAACATATCTTAGTTTTAAAGTTGATAGCTCATTTGGACCTTTTCGATTGATCTTCGTTAAAAAGAACTTCTAGCCAGAGATGTAGATGTTTTGATGAAGCACATGAGTTCAATGGCAGTTGAGAGAGTCAACAGATGTGTTCAAGCTACCACGGAGGCTGAAGACTCAACATATCTTGGTTTTAAAGTTGAAAGCTCATTTGGACCTTTTCGATTGATCTTCGTTAAAAAGAACTTCTAGCCAGAGATGTAGATGTTTTGATGAAGCACATGAGTTCAATGGCAGTTGAGAGAGTCAACAGATGTGTTCAAGCTACCACGGAGGCTGAAGACTCAACATATCTTGGTTTTAAAGTTGAAAGCTCATTTGGACCTTTCGATTGATTTTCGTTAAAAAGAACTTCTAGCCGGAGATGTAGATGTTTTAATGAAACACATGAGTTAGATAGTAGCAGAGAGAGTCAACATATGTGTATCAAGCACCCACGGAGGCTGGAGACTCAACTTATCTTGGTTTTAAAGTTGAAAGCTCATTTGGATGATTTCGATTGATCTTCGTTAAAAAGAACTTCTAGCCGGAGATGTAGATGTTTTGATGATACACATGAGCTAGATGGCAGTTGAGAGAGTCCACAGATGTGTATCTAGCAGCCACGGAGGCGGAAGACTCAACATATCTTGGTTTTAAAGTTGAAAGCTCATTTGGACCTTTTCGATTGATCTGCGTTAAAAAGAACTTCTAGCCGGAGATGTAGATGTTTTGATGAAACACATGAGTTAGATGGTAGTTGAGAGAGTCAACAGATGTGTATCTCTCGCCCACAGAGGCAGAAGACTTAAGATCTATTGGTTTAAAGGTTGAAAGCTCGTTTGTACCTTTTCTGTTGATCATTGTTCAAATAAACTTGTAGCCGAAGTTGTAGATATTTTGATGAAACTCATAAGCTAGATGGTAGTAAAGAGTGTCAACAGATGTGGATCTAGAACCCACAGAGGCTGAAGACTCAAGATATCTTGGATTAAAAGTTGAAAGATCATTTGGACCTTTTTGATTGATCTTCGTTAAAAAGAACTTCTAGCCGGAGATGTAGATGTTTTGCTGAAA
The DNA here is from genome assembly GCA_023212625.1 of Styphnolobium japonicum. Lineage (NCBI taxonomy): Eukaryota > Viridiplantae > Streptophyta > Magnoliopsida > Fabales > Fabaceae > Styphnolobium > Styphnolobium japonicum. The sequence continues at coordinate 17,415,221 of JALBWW010000013.1, forward strand.
TGTATGAGTTAGATGGCAATTGAGAGAGTCAACAGATACATATCTAGCACCCACGGGGGCTGAAGACTCAAGATATCTTGGTTTAAAAGTGGAAAGCTCATTTGGACCTTTTCGATTGATCTTCGTTGAAAAGAACCTCTAGCCGGAGATGTAGATGTTTTGATGAAACATATGAGTTAGATGGCAGTTGAGAGAGTCAACAGATGTGTATCAATCTACCACGGAGGCTGAAGACTCAAGATATCTTGGTTTAAAAGTGGAAAGCTGATTTGGACCTTTTTGATTGATCTTCGTTAAAAAGAACTTCTAGCAGGAGATGTAGATGTTTTGCTGAAACATATGAGTTAGATGACAATTGAGAGAGTCAACAGATATGTATCTAGCACCCACGGAGGCTGAAGACTCAAGATATCTTGGTTTAAAAGTTGAAAGCTCATTTAGACCTTTTCGATTGATCATCGTTAAAAAGAACTTCTAGCCGGAGATGTAGATGTTTTGATGAAACACATGAGTTAGATAGTAGCAGAGAGAGTCAACATATGTGTATCAAGCACCCACAGAGGGTGAACACTGAACATATCTTGGTTTTAAAGTTGAAAGCACATTTGGACCTTTTCGATTGATCTTCGTTAAAAAGAACTTCTAGCCGGAGATGAAGATGTTTTGATGAAACACATGAGTTAGATCGTAGCAGAGAGTCAACATATGTGTATCAAGCACCCACGGAGGCTGAACACTGAACATATCTTGGTTTTAAATTTGAAAGCACATTTGGACCTTTTCGATTGATCTTCGTTAAAAAGAACTTCTAGCCGGAGATGTAGATGTTTTGATGAAACACATGAGCTAGATGGCAGTTGAGAGAGTCCACAGATGTGTATCTAGCAGCCACGGAGGCGGAAGACTCAAGATATCTTGGTTTTAAAGTTGAAAGCTCATTTGGACCTTTTCGATTGATCTGCGTTAAAAAGAACTTCTAGCCGGAGATGTAGATGTTTTGATGAAACACATGAGTTAGATGGTAGTTGAGAGAGTCAACAGATGTGTATCTCTCGCCCACAGAGGCAGAAGACTTAAGATCTATTGGTTTAAAGGTTGAAAGCTCGTTTGTACCTTTTCTGTTGATCATTGTTCAAATAAACTTGTAGCCGAAGTTGTAGATATTTTGATGAAACTCATAAGCTAGATGGTAGTTAAGAGTGTCAACAGATGTGGATCTAGAACCCACAGAGGCTGAAGACTCAAGATATCTTGGATTAAAAGTTGAAAGATCATTTGGACCTTTTTGATTGATCTTCGTTAAAAAGAACTTCTAGCCGGAGATGTAGATGTTTTGCTGAAATGTATGAGTTAGATGGCAATTGAGAGAGTCAACAGATATGTATCTAGCACCCACGGAGGGTGAACACTGAACATATCTTGGTTTTAAAGTTGAAAGCACATTTGGACCTTTTCGATTGATCTTCGTTGAAAAGAACTTCTAGCCGGAGATGTAGATGTTTTGATGAAACATATGAGTTAGATGGAAGTTGAGAGAGTCAACAGATGTGTATCTAGCACCCACGGAGGCTGAATACTCAAGATATCCTGGTTGGTTTAGAAGTTGAAAGCTCATTTGTACCTTTTCTGTTGATCTTCGTTCAAAAGAACATGTAGCCCAAGTTGTAGATGTTTTGATGAAACTCATGAGTTAGATGGTAGTTAAGATTGTTAACAGATGTGGATCAAGAACCCACGGAGGCTGAAGAGTCAACAAATCTTGGTTTTAAAGTTGAAAGCTCATTTGGACCTTTTCGATTGATCTTCGTTAAAATGAACTTCTACTTGGAGATGTAGATGTTTTGATGAAACATATGAGATAGATGGCAGTTGAGAGAGTCAAAAGATGTGTATCTAGCACCCACGGAGGCTGAAGACTCAACATATCTTTGTTTTAATGTTGAAAGCTCAATTGGACCTTTTCGATTGATCTGCGTTAAAAAGAACTTCTAGCCGTTGATGTAGATGTTTTGATGAAACACAAGAGTTAGATGGCAGTTGAGAGTGTCAAGAGATATGTATCTAGCACCCACGGAGGCTGAAGACTCAAGATATGTTGGTTTAAAAGTTGAAAGCTCATTAGTACCTTTTCTGTTGATCTTCGTTCAAAAGAACTTGTAGACCAACTTGAAGATGTTTTGATGAAACTCATGAGTTAGATGGTAGTTAAGAGTGTCAATAGATGTGGATCAAGAACACACGGAGGCTGAATACTCAGGATATCCTGGTTGAAAAGTTGAAAGCTCATTTGGACCTTTTCTATTGATCTTCATTAAAAAGAACTTCTAGGAGAAGATGTAGATGTTTTGATGAAACACATGTGTTAGATGGCCGTTGAGAGTGTCAACAGATGTGTTCAAGCTACCACGGAGGCTGATGACTCAACATATCTTGGTTGAAAAGTTGAAAACTCATTTTGACCTTTTCGATTGATCTTCGTTAAAAAGAACTTCTAGCCGAATATGTAGGTGTTTTGATGAAACAAATGAGTTAGATGGCAAACGAGAGAGTCAACAGATGTGTTCAAGCTACCACGGAGGCTGAAGACTCAACATATCTTGGTTTTAAAGTTGAAAGCTCATTTGGACCTTTCGATTGATTTTCGTTAAAAAGAACTTCTAGCCGGAGATGTAGATGTTTTAATGAAACACATGAGTTATATAGTAGCAGAGAGAGTCAACATATGTGAATCAAGCACCCAGGGAGGCTGTTGACTCAACATATCTTAGTTTTAAAGTTGAAAGCTCATTTGGACCATTTCGATTGATCTTCGTTAAAAAGAACTTCTTGCCGGAGATGTAGTTGTTTTGATGAAACACATGAGTTAGATGGCAGTTGAGAGAGTCCACAGATGTGTATCTATCACCCACGGAGGCTGAAGAATCAACATATCTTGGTTTTAAAGTTGATTGCTCATTTGGACCCTCTCGATTGATCTTCGTTAAAAAGAACTTCTAGCCGGAGATGTAGATGTTTTGATGAAATACATGAGTTAGATGGAAGCAGAGAGAGTCAACATATGTGTATCAAGCACCCACGGAGGCCGAAGACTCAACATATCTTGGTTTTAAAGTTGAAAGTTCGTTTGGACCTTTTCGATTGATCTTCGTTAAAAAGAACTTCTAGCCAAAGATGTAGATGTTTTGATGAAACTCATGAGTTAAATGGCAGTTGAGCGAGTCAACAGATGTGTATCTAGCACCGACGGAGGCAAAAGACTGAAGATATGGTGGTTTAAAAGTTGAAAGCTCATTTGTACCTTTTCTGTTGATCGTCGTACAAAAGAACTTGTAGCCCAAGTTGTAGATGTTTTGATGAAACTCATAAGTTAGATGGTAGTTAAGAGTGTCAACAGATGTGGATCAAGAACCCACGGAGCCTGATGACTCAAGATATCCTGGTTGAAAAGTTGAAAGCTCATTTGGACCCTCTCGATTGATCTTCGTTAAAAAGATCTTCTAGCCGGAGATGTAGATGTTTTGACGAAACACATGAGTTAGATGGCAGTTGAAAGAGTCAACAGATGTGTATCAAGCTACCACGTAGGCTGAAGACTCAACATATCTTGGTTTTAAAGTTGAAAGCTCATTTGGACCTTTACGATTGATCTTCGTTAAAAAGAACTTCTAGCCAGAGATGTAGATGTTTTGACGAAACACATGAGTTAGATGGCAGTTGAGAGAGTCAACAGATGTGTATCAAGCTACCACGGAGGCTGAAGACTCAACATATCTTGGTTTTAAAGTTGAAAGCTCATTTAGACCTTTTTCGATTGATCTTCGTTAAAAAGAACTTCTAGCCGGAGATGTAGATGTTTTGATGAAAAACATGAGTTAGATGGTAGCTGGGAGAGTCAACATATGTGTATCAGTCACCCACGGAGGCTGAAGACTCAACATATCTTGGTTTTAAAGTTGAACGCTCATTTGGACATTTTCGATTGATCATCGTTAAAATGAACCTCTAGCCAGAGATGTAGATGTTTTGATGAAACACATGAGTTCGATGGCAATTGAGAGAGTCAACAGATGTGTTCAAGCTACCACGGACGCTGAAGACTCAACATATCTTGGTTTTAAAGTTGAAAGCTCATTTAGACCTTTTTCGATTGATCTTCGTTAAAAAGAACTTCTAGCCGGAGATGTAGATGTTTTGATGAAAAACATGAGTTAGATGGTAGCTGGGAGAGTCAACATACGTGTATCAGTCACCCACGGAGGCTGAAGACTCAACATATCTTGGTTTTAAAGTTGAAAGCTCATTTGGACCTTTTCGATTGATTTTTGTAAAAAAGAACTTCTAGCCGGAGATGTAGATGTTTTGATGAAACACATGAGTTAGATGGTAGTTGAGAGAGTCAACAAATGTGTATCAAGCTACCACGGAGGCTGAAGACTCAACATATCTTAGTTTTAAAGTTGAAAGCTCATTTGGACCTTTTCCATTGATCTTCGTTAAAAAGAGCTTCTAGCCAAAGATGTAGATGTTTTGATGAAAGACATGAGTTAGATGGCAATTGAGAGAGTCAACAGATGTGTTCAAGCTACCACGGAGGCTGAAGACTCAACATATCTTGGTTTTAAAGTTGAAAGCTCATTTGGACTTTTCGATTGATTTTCGTTAAAAAGAACTTCTAGCCGGAGATGTAGATGTTTTAATGAAGCACATGAGTTAGATGGTAGCAGAGAGATTCAACATATGTCAATCAATCACCCACGGAGGATGAAGACTCAACATATCTTGGTTTTAAAGTTGATAGCTCATTTGGACGATTTCGATTGATCTTCGTTAAAAAGAACTTCTAGCCGGAGATGTAGATGTTTTGATGAAACACATGAGTTAGATGGCAGTTGAGAGAGTCCACAGATTTGTATCTAGCAGCCACGGATGCTGAAGACTCAACATATCTTGGTTTTAAAGTTGAAAGCTCATTTGGACCTTTTCGATTGATCTTCGTTAAAAAGAACTTCTAGGCAGAGATGTAGATGTTTTGATGAAGCACATGAGTTCAATGGCAGTTGAGAGTGTCAACAGATGTGTTCAAGCTGCCACGGAGGCTGAAGACTCAACATATCTTGGTTTTAAAGTTGAAAGCTCATTTGGACCTTGTCGATTGATCTTCGTTAAAAAGAACTTCTAGCCGGAGATGTAGATGTTTTGATGAAATACATGAGTTAGATGGAAGCAGAGAGAGTCAACATATGTGTATCAAGCTACCACGTAGGCTGAAGACTCAACATATCTTAGTTTTAAAGTTGAAAGCTCATTTGGACCTTTTCCATTGATCTTCGTTAAAAAGAGCTTCTAGCCAGAGATGTAGATGTTTTGATGAAAGACATGAGTTAGATGGCAATTGAGAGAGTCAACAGATGTGTTCAAGCTACCACGGAGGCTGAAGACTCAACATATCTTGGTTTTAAAGTTGAAAGCTCATTTGGACTTTTCGATTGATTTTCGTTAAAAAGAACTTCTAGCCGGAGATGTAGATGTTTTAATGAAACACATGAGTTAGATGGTAGCAGAGAGAGTAAACATACGTCAATCAAGTACCCACGGAGGCTGAAGACTCAACATATCTTGGTTTTAAAGTTGAAAGCTCATTTGGACGATTTCGATTGATCTTCGTTAAAAAGAACTTCTAGCCGGAGATGTAGATGTTTTGATGAAACACATGAGTTAGATGGCAGTTGAGAGAGTCCACAGATTTGTATCTAGCAGCCACGAAGGCTGAAGACTCAACATATCTTGGTTTTAAAGTTGAAAGCTCATTTAGACCTTTTCGATTGATCTTCGTTAAAAAGAACATCTAGCCGAAGATGTAGATGTTTTGATGAAACACATGAGTTAGATGGTAGTTAAGAGTGTCAACAGATGTGGATCAAGAACCCACGGAGGCTGAAGACTCAAGATATCCTGGTTGAAAAGTTGAAAGCTCATTTGGACCTTTTCGATTGATCTTCGTTAAAAAGAACTTCTAGCCGGAGATGTAGATGTTTTGATGAAACACATGAGTTAGATGGCAGTTGAGAGAGTCAACTGATGTGTATCTAGCACCCACGGAGGCTGAAGACACAAGATATCTTGGTTTAAAAGTGGAAAGCTCATTTGGACCTTTTTGATTGATCATCTTCAAAAAGAACTTCTAGCCGGAGATGTTGATGTTTTGATGAATCACATGAGTTAGATGGCAGTTGAGCAAGTCAATAGATGTGTATCTAGCACCCACGGAGGCACAAGACTCAGGATATGTTGGTTTAAAAGTTGAAAGCTCATTTGTACCATTTCTGTTGATCTTCGTTCAAAGGAACATGTAGCCCAAGTTGTAGAAGTTTTGATGAAACTCATGAATTAGATGGTAGTTAAGAGTGTCAACAGATGTGGATTAAGAACCCACGGAGGCTGAAGACTCAAGATATCCTAGTTGAAAATTTGAAAGCTCATTTGGACCTTTCCGACTGATCTTCGTTGAAAAGAACTTCAAGCCGGAGATGTAGATGTTTCGATGAAACACATGAGTTAGACGGCAGTAGTGAGAGTCAACAGATGTGTATCGAGCACCCTCGGTGGCTGAAGACTCAACATATCTTGGTTTTAAAGTTGAAAGCTCATTTATACCTTTTCTGTTGATCTTCGTTCAAAAGAACTTGCAGCCCAAGTTGTAGAAGTTTTGATGAAACACATGAGTTAGATGGCAGTTGGGAGAGTCAACAGATGTGTAACAAGCAACCACGGAGGCTGAAGACTCAATATATCTTGGTTTTATAGTTGAAAGCTCATTTGGACCTTTTTGATTCATCTTCGTTAAAAAGAACATCTAGCCGGAGATGTAGATGTTTTGATGAAACACATGAGTTAGATGGTAGCAGAGAGAGTCAACATATGTGTATCAAGCACCCACGGAGGCTGAAGACTCAACATATCTTGGTTTTAAAGTTGAACGCTCATTTGGACGATTTCGATTGATCTTCGTTAAAAAGAACTTCTAGCCGGAGATGTAGATGTTTTGATGAAACACATGAGTTAGATAGTAGCAGAGAGAGTCAACATATGTGTATCAAGCACCCACGGAGGCTGTAGACTCAATATATCTTGGTTTTAAAGTTGAAAGCTCATTTGGACCTTTTCGATTGATCTTCGTTAAAAAGAACTTCATGCCGGAGATGTAGATGTTTCGATGTAACACATGAGTTAGACGGCAGTAGTGAGAGTCAACATATGTGTATCCACCACCCTCGGTGGCTGAAGACTCAACATATCTTGGTTTTAAAGTTGAAAGCTCATTTATACCTTTTCTGTTGATCTTCGTTCAAAAGAACTTGCAGCCCAAGTTGTAGAAGTTTTGATGAAACACATGAGTTAGATGGCAGTTGGGAGAGTCAACAGATGTGTAACAAGCAACCACGGAGGCTGAAGACTCAATATATCTTGGTTTTATAGTTGAAAGCTCATTTGGACCTTTTTGATTCATCTTCGTTAAAAAGAACATCTAGCCGGAGATGTAGATGTTTTGATGAAACACATGAGTTAGATGGTAGCAGAGAGAGTCAACATATGTGTATCAAGCACCCACTGAGGTGAAGACTCAACATATCTTGGTTTTAAAGTTGAACGCTCATTTGGACGATTTCGATTGATCTTCGTTAAAAGAACTTCTAGCCTGAGATGTAGCTGTTTGGAAGAAACACATGAGTTAGATAGTAGCAGAAAGAGTCAACATATGTGTATCAAGCACCCACGGAGGCTGTAGACTCAATATATCTTGGTTTTAAAGTTGAAAGCTCATTTGGACCTTTTCGATTGATCTTCGTTAAAAAGAACTTCATGCCGGAGATGTAGATGTTTCGATGTAACACATGAGTTAGACGGCAGTAGTGAGAGTCAACATATGTGTATCCACCACCCTCGGTGGCTGAAGACTCAAGATATCTTGGTTTTAAAGTGGAAAGCTCATTTGGACCTTTTCGATTGATCTTCGTTAGAAAGAACATCTAGCCGAAGATGTAGATGTTTTGATGAAACATATGAGTTAGATGGCAGTTGAGAGAGTCAACAGATATGTATCTAGCACCCACAGAGGCTGAAGACCCAAGATATCTTGGTTTAAAAGTGGAAAGCTCATTTGGACCCTTTTGATTGATCATCTTCAAAAAGAACTTCTAGCCGGAGATGTAGATGTTTCGATGAATCACATGAGTTAGATGGCAGTTGAGCAAGTCAACAGATGTGTATCTAGCACCCACGGAGGCAGAAGACTCAGGATATGTTGGTTTAAAAGATGAAAGCTCATTTGTACCATTTCTGTTGATCTTCGTTCAAAGGAACATGTAGCCCAAGTTGTTGAAGTTTTGATGAAACTCATGAATTAGATGGTAGTTAAGAGTGTCAACTGATGTGGATTAAGAACCCACGGAGGTTGAAGACTCAAGATATCCTAGTTGAAAATTTGAAAGCTCATTTGGACCTTTTCGACTGATCTTCGTTGAAAAGAACTTCAAGCCGGAGATGTAGATGTTTCGATGAAACACATGAGTTAGACGGCAGTAGTGAGAGTCAACAGATGTGTAACAAGCAACCACGGAGGCTGAAGACTCAATATATCTTGGTTTTAAAGTTGAAAGCTCATTTGGAGCTTTTCGATTGATCTTCGTTAAAAAGAACTTCATGCCGGAGATGTAGATGTTTCGATGAAACACATGAGTTAGATGGCAGTTGGGAGAGTCAACAGATGTGTAACAAGCAACCACGGAGGCTGATGACTCAATATATCTTGGTTTTATAGTTGAAAGCTCATTTGGACCTTTTTGATTCATCTTCGTTAAAAAGAACATCTAGCCGGAGATGTAGATGTTTTGATGAAACACATGAGTTAGATGGTAGCAGAGAGAGTCAACATATGTGTATCAAGCACCCACGGAGGCTGAAGACTCAACATATCTTGGTTTTAAAGTTGAACGCTCATTTGGACGATTTCGATTGATCTTCGTTAAAAAGAACATCTAGCCGGAGATGTAGATGTTTTGATGAAACACATGAGTTAGATGGTAGCAGAGAGAGTCAACATATGTGTATCAAGCACCCACGGAGGCTGAAGACTCAACATATCTTGGTTTTAAAGTTGAACGCTCATTTGGACGATTTCGATTGATCTTCGTTAAAAAGAACTTCTAGCCGGAGATGTAGAAGTTTTGATGAAACTCATGAATTAGATGGTAGTTAAGAGTGTCAACAGATGTGGATTAAGAACCCACGGAGGCTGAAGACTCAAGATATCCTAGTTGAAAATTTGAAAGCTCATTTGGACCTTTCCGACTGATCTTCGTTGAAAAGAACTTCAAGCCGGAGATGTAGATGTTTCGATGAAACACATGAGTTAGACGGCAGTAGTGAGAGTCAACAGATGTGTATCGAGCACCCTCGGTGGCTGAAGACTCAACATATCTTGGTTTTAAAGTTGAAAGCTCATTTATACCTTTTCTGTTGATCTTCGTTCAAAAGAACTTGCAGCCCAAGTTGTAGAAGTTTTGATGAAACACATGAGTTAGATGGCAGTTGGGAGAGTCAACAGATGTGTAACAAGCAACCACGGAGGCTGAAGACTCAATATATCTTGGTTTTATAGTTGAAAGCTCATTTGGACCTTTTTGATTCATCTTCGTTAAAAAGAACATCTAGCCGGAGATGTAGATGTTTTGATGAAACACATGAGTTAGATGGTAGCAGAGAGAGTCAACATATGTGTATCAAGCACCCACGGAGGTCAAGACTCAACATATCTTGGTTTTAAAGTTGAACGCTCATTTGGACGATTTCGATTGATCTTCGTTAAAAAGAACTTCTAGCCGTAGATGTAGATGTTTTGATGAAACACATGAGTTAGATAGTAGCAGAGAGAGTCAACATATGTGTATCAAGCACCCACGGAGGCTGTAGACTCAATATATCTTGGTTTTAAAGTTGAAAGCTCATTTGGACCTTTTCGATTGATCTTCGTTAAAAAGAACTTCATGCCGGAGATGTAGATGTTTCGATGTAACACATGAGTTAGACGGCAGTAGTGAGAGTCAACATATGTGTATCCACCACCCTCGGTGGCTGAAGACTCAACATATCTTGGTTTTAAAGTTGAAAGCTCATTTATACCTTTTCTGTTGATCTTCGTTCAAAAGAACTTGCAGCCCAAGTTGTAGAAGTTTTGATGAAACACATGAGTTAGATGGCAGTTGGGAGAGTCAACAGATGTGTAACAAGCAACCACGGAGGCTGAAGACTCAATATATCTTGGTTTTATAGTTGAAAGCTCATTTGGACCTTTTTGATTCATCTTCGTTAAAAAGAACATCTAGCCGGAGATGTAGATGTTTTGATGAAACACATGAGTTAGATGGTAGCAGAGAGAGTCAACATATGTGTATCAAGCACCCACGGAGGCTGAAGACTCAACATATCTTGGTTTTAAAGTTGAACGCTCATTTGGACGATTTCGATTGATCTTCGTTAAAAAGAACTTCTAGCCGGAGATGTAGATGTTTTGATGAAACACATGAGTTAGATAGTAGCAGAGAGAGTCAACATATGTGTATCAAGCACCCACGGAGGCTGAAGACTCAACATATCTTGGTTTTAAAGTTGAAAGCTCATTTGGACCTTTTCGATTGATCTTCGTTAAAAAGAACTTCATGCCGGAGATGTAGATGTTTCGATGTAACACATGAGTTAGACGGCAGTAGTGAGAGTCAACATATGTGTATCCACCACCCTCGGTGGCTGAAGACTCAAGATATCTTGGTTTTAAAGTGGAAAGCTCATTTGGACCTTTTCGATTGATCTTCGTTAGAAAGAACATCTAGCCGAAGATGTAGATGTTTTGATGAAACACATGAGTTAGATGGCAGTTGAGAGAGTCAACAGATGTGTATCTAGCACCCACGGAGGCTGAAGACACAAGATATCTTGGTTTAAAAGTGGAAAGCTCATTTGGACCTTTTTGATTGATCATCTTCAAAAAGAACTTCTAGCCGGAGATGTAGATGTTTCGATGAATCACATGAGTTAGATGGCGATTGAGCAAGTCAACAGATGTGTATCTAGCACCCACGGAGGCGTAAGACTCGTGGATATGTTGGTTTAAAAGATGAAAGCTCATTTGTACCATTTCTGTTGATCTTCGTTCAAAAGAACATGTAGCCCAAGTTGTAGAAGTTTTGATGAAACTCATGAATTAGATGGTAGTTAAGAGTGTCAACAGATGTGGATCAAGAACCCACGGAGGCTGAAGACTCAAGATATCCTAGTTGAAAATTTGAAAGCTCATTTGGACCTTTTCGACTGATCTTCGTTGAAAAGAACTTCAAGCCGGAGATGTAGATGTTTCGATGAAACACATGAGTTAGACGGCAGTAGTGAGAGTCAACAGATGTGTAACAAGCAACCACGGAGGCTGAAGACTCAATATATCTTGGTTTTAAAGTTGAAAGCTCATTTGGAGCTTTTCGATTGATCTTCGTTAAAAAGAACTTCATGCCGGAGATGTAGATGTTTCGATGAAACACATGAGTTAGACGGCAGTAGTGAGAGTCAACAGATGTGTATCGAGCACCCTCGGTAGCTGAAGGCTCAACATATCTTTGTTTTAAAGTTGAAAGCTCAGTTATACCTTTTCTGTTGATCTTCGTTCAAAAGAACTTGCAGCCCAAGTTGTAGAAGTTTTGATGAAACACATGAGTTAGATGGCAGTTGGGAGAGTCAACAGATGTGTAAAAAGCAACCACGGAGGCTGAAGACTCAATATATCTTGGTTTTATAGTTTAAAGCTCATTTGGACCTTTTTGTTTCATCTTCGTTAAAAAGAACATCTAGCCGGAGATGTAGATGTTTTGATGAAACACATGAGTTAGATGGTAGCAGAGAGAGTCAACATATGTGTATCAAGCACCCACGGATGCTGAAGACTCAACATATCTTGGTTTTAAAGTTGAATGCTCATTTGGACGATTTCGATTGATCTTCGTTAAAAAGAACTTCTAGCCGGAGATGTAGATGTTTTGATGAAACACATGAGTTAGATAGTAGCAGAGAGAGTCAACAAATGTGTATCAAGCACCCACGGAGGCTGAAGACACAAGATATCTTGGTTTAAAAGTGGAAAGCTCATTTGGACCTTTTTGATTGATCATCTTCAAAAAGAACTTCTAGCTGGAGATGTAGATGTTTCGATGAAACACATGAGTTAGACGGCAGTAGTAAGAGTCAACATATGTGTATCTAGCACCCTCGGTGGCTGAAGACTCAAGATATCTTGGTTTTAAAGTGGAAAGCTCATTTGGACCTTTTCGATTGATCTTCGTTAAAAAGAACATCTAGCCGAAGATGTAGATGTTTTGATGAAACACATGAGTTAGATGGCAGTTGAGAGAGTCAACAGATGTGTATCTAGCACCCACGGAGGCTGAAGACACAAGATATCTTGGTTTAAAAGTGGAAAGCTCATTTGGACCTTTTTGATTGATCATCTTCAAAAAGAACTTCTAGCTGGAGATGTAGATGTTTTGATGAATTACATGAGTTAGATGGCAGTTGAGCAAGTCAACAGATGTGTATCTAGCACCCACGGAGGCAGAAGACTCAGGATATGTTGGTTTAAAAGTTGAAAGCTCGTTTGTACCATTTCTGTTGATCTTCATTCAAAGGAACATGTAGCCCAAGTTGTAGAAGTTTTGATGAAACTCATGAATTAGATGGTAGTTAAGAGTGTCAACAGATGTGGATTAAGAACCCACGGAGGCTGAAGACTCAAGATATCCTAGTTGAAAATTTGAAAGCTCATTTGGACCTTTTCGACTGATCTTCGTTGAAAAGAACTTCAAGCCGGAGATGTAGATGTTTCGATGAAACACATGAGTTAGACGGCAGTAGTGAGAGTCAACATATGTGTATCTAGCACCCTCGGTGGCTGAAGACTCAAGATATCTTGGTTTAAAAGTGGAAAGCTCATTTGGACCTTTTCGATTGATCATCGATAAAAAGAACTTCTAGCTGGAGATGTAGATGTATTGATGAAACACATGAGTTAGATGGCAGTCGAGCAAGTCAACAGATGTGTATCTAGCACCTACGGAGGCAGAAGACTCAAGATATGTTGGTTTAAAAGTTGAAAGCTCATTTGTACCTTTTCAGTTGATCTTCGTTCAAAAGAACTTGCAGCCCAAGTTGTAGAAGTTTTGATGAAACACATGAGTTAGATGGTAGTTGAGAGTGTCAACAGATGTGTAACAAGCAACCACGGAGGCTGAAGACTCAAGATATCCTGGTTTAAAAGTTGAAAGCTCATTTGTAACTTTTCTATTGATCTTCGATAAAAAGAACTTCTAACCCAAGCTGTAGATGTTTTGATGAAACACATGAGTTAGATGGCAGTTGAGATTGTCAACAGATGTGGATCTAGAACCCACAGAGGCTGAAGACTCAAGATATCTCGGTTTAAAAGTTGAAAGATCATTTGGACCTTTTTGATTCATCTTCGTTAAAAAGAACTTCTAGCCGGAGATGTAGATGTTTTGATGAAACATATGAGTTAGATGGCAGTTGAGAGAGTCAACAGATATGTATCTAGCACACACGGAGGCTGAAGACTGAAGATATCTTGGTTTAAAAGTGGAAAGCTCATTTGGACCTTTTCGATTGATCTTCGTTAAAAAGAACTTCTAGCCGGGATGTAGATGATTTGATGAAACAGATGAGTTAGATGGCAGTTGAGAGAGTCAACAGATGTGTATCTAGTACCCATGGAGGCTGAAGACACAAGATATCTTGGTTTAAAAGTGGAAAGCTCATTTGGACCTTTTGGATTGATCATCTTCAAAAAGAACTTCTAGCCGGAGATGTAGATGTTTTGATGAATCACATGAGTTAGATAGTAGCAGAGAGAGTCAACATATGTGTATCAAGCAACCACGGAGGCTGTAGACTCAATATATCTTGGTTTTAAAGTTGAAAGCTCATTTGGACCTTTTCGATTGATCTTCGTTAAAAAGAACTTCATGCCGGAGATGTAGATGTATCGATGAAACACATGAGTTAGACGGCAGTAGTGAGAGTCAACAAATGTGGATTAAGAACTCACGGAGGCTGAAGGCACAAGATATCCTAGTTGAAAATTCGAAAGCTCATTTGGACCTTTTCGACTGATCTTCGTTGAAAAGAACTTCAAGCCGGTGATGTACATGTTTCGATGAAACACATGAGTTAGACGGCAGTAGTGAGAGTCAATAGATGTGTATCGAGCACCCTCGGTGGCTGAAGACTCAACATATCTTGGTTTTAAAGTTGAAAGCTCATTTGTACCATTTCAGTTGATCTTCGTTCAAAAGAACTTGCAGCCCAAGTTGTAGAAGTTTTGATGAAACACATGAGTTAGAGGGTAGGTGAGAGTGTCAACAGATGTGTAACAAGTATCCATGGAGGCTGAAGACTCAAGATATCCTGGTTTAAAAGTTGAAAGCTCATTTGTTCCTTTTCTATTGATCTTCGTTCTAAAGAACTTCTAGCCTAAGCTGTAGATGTTTTGATGAAACTCATGAGTTAGATGGTAGTTAAGAGTGTCAACAGATGTGGATCTAGAACCCACAGAGGCTGAAGACTCAAGATATCTTGGTTTAAAAGTTGAAAGATCATTTGGACCTTTTCGATTGATCTTCGTTAAAAAGAACTTCTAGCCGGAGATGTAGATGTTTTGATGAAACATATGTGTTAGATGGCAGTTGAGAGAGTCAACAGATATGTATCTAGCACCCACGGTGGCTGAAGACTCAAGATATCTTGGTTTAAAAGTGGAAAGATCATTTTGATCTTTTCGATTGATCATCGTTAAAAAGAACTTCTAGCCAGAGATGTAGATGTTTTGATGAAACACATGAGTTAGATCATAGCATAGAGAGTCAACATATGTGTATCAAGCACCCACGGAGGCTGAACCCTCAACATATCTTGGTTTTAAAGTTGAAAGCACATTTGGACCTTTCCGATTGATCTTCGTTAAAAAGAACTTCTAGCCAGAGATGTAGATGTTTTGATGAAACACATTAGTTAGATGGCAGTTGAGCGAGTCAACAGATGTGTATCTAGCACCCACGGAGGCAGAAGACTCAAGATATGTTGGTTTAGTAGTTGAAAGCTCTTTTGTACCTTTTCTGTTGATCTTCATTCAAAAGAACATGTAGCCCAAGTTGTAGATGTTTTGATGAAACTCATGAGTTAGATGGTAGTTAAGATTGTCAACAGATGTGGATCAAGAACCCACGGAGGCTGAAGACTCAAGATATCCTGGTTGAAAATTTGGAAGCTCATTTGGTACTTTTCGATTGATCTTCGTTAAAAAGAACTTCTAGCCGGAGGTGTAGATGTTTTGATGAAACACATGAGTTAGATGGCAGTTGAAAGAGTCAACAGATGTGTATCAAGCACCCACGGAGGCTGGAGACTCAACATATCTTGGTTTTAAACTTGAAAGCTCATTTGGACGATTTCGATTGATCTTCGTTAAAAAGAACTTCTAGCCGGAGATGTAGATGTTTTGATGAAACACATGAGTTAGATGGCAGTTGAGAGAGTCCACAGATTTGTATCTAGCAGCCACGGAGGCTGTAGACTCAACATATCTTGGTTTTAAAGTTGAAAGCTCATTTAGACCTTTTCGATTGATCTTCGTTAAAAAGAACTTCTAGCCGGAGATGTAGATGTTTTGATGAAACACATGAGTTAGATCGTAGCTGAGAGAGTCAACATATGTGTATCAAGCACCCACGGAGGCTGAACACTGAACATATCTTGGTTTTAAATTTGAAAGCACATTTGGACCTTTTCGATTGATCTTCGTTAAAAAGAACTTCTAGCCGGAGATGTAGATGTTTTGATGAAACACATGAGTTAGATGGCAGTTGAGCGAGTCATCAGATGTGTATCTAGCACCCACAGAGGCAGAAGACTTAAGATATGTTGGTTTAAAGGTTGAAAGCTCATTTGTACCTTTTCTGTTGATCTTCGTTCAAATAAACTTGTAGCCCAAGTTGTAGATGTTTTGATGAAACTCATGAGCTAGATGGTAGTTAAGAGTGTCAACAGATGTGGATCTAGAACCCACAGAGGCTGAAGACTCAAGATATCTTGGATTAAAAGTTGAAAGATCATTTGGACCTTTTTGATTGATCTTCGTTAAAAAGAACTTCTAGCCGGAGATGTAGATGTTTTGATGAAACATATGAGTTAGATGGCAGTTGAGAGAGTCAACAGATATGTATCTAGCACCCACGGAGGCTGAAGACTCAAGATATCTTGGTTTAAAAGTGGAAAGCTCATTTGGACCTTTTCGATTGATCATCGTTAAAAAGAACTTCTAGCCGGAGATGTAGATGTTTTGATGAAACATATGAGTTAGATGGCAGTTGAGAGAGTCAACAGATGTGTATCAATCTACCACGGAGAATGAAGACTCAACATATCTTGGTTTTAATGTTGAAAGCTCATTTAGACCTTTTCGATTGATCTTCGTTAAAAAGAACTTCTAGCCGGAGATGTAGATATTTTGATGAAACACATGAGTTAGATCGTAGCAGAGAGTCAACATATGTGTATCAAGCACCCACGGAGGCTGAACACTGAACATATCTTGGTTTTAAATTTGAAAGCACAATTGGACCTTTTTGATTGATCTTCGTTAAAAAGAACTTCTAGCCGGAGATGTAGATGTTTTGATGAAACACATGAGTTAGATGGCAGTTGAGAGAGTCATCAGATGTGTATCTAGCACCCACGGATGCTGAATACTCAAGATATCCTGGTTGGTTTAGAAGATGAAAGCTCATTTGTACCTTTTCAGTTGATCTTCGTTCAAATGAACATGTAGCCCAAGTTGTAGATGTTTTGGTGAGACTCATGAATTAGATGGTAGTTAAGATTGTCAACAGATGTGGATCAAGAACCCACGGAGGCTGAAGAGTAAACATATCTTGGTTGTAAAGTTGAAAGCTGATTTGGACCGTTTCGATTGATCTTCGTTAAAAAGAACTTCTAGCCGGAGATGTAGATGTTTTGATGAAACACATGAGTTAGATGGCAGTTGAGAGAGTCAAAAGATGTGTATCTAGCACCCACGGAGGCTGAAGACTCAACATATCTTTGTTTTATTGTTGAAAGCTCAATTGGACCTTTTCGATTGATCTGCGTTAAAAAGAACTTCTAGCCGTTGATGTAGATGTTTTGATGAAACACAAGAGTTAGATGGCAGTTGAGAGGGTCAAGAGATATGTATCTAGCACCCACGGAGGCTGAAGACTCAAGATATGTTGGTTTAAAAGTTGACAGCTCATTAGTACCTTTTCTGTTGATCTTCGTTCAAAAGAACTTGTAGACCAACTTGTAGATGTTTTGATGAAACTCATGAGTTAGATGGTAGTTAAGAGTGTCAACAGATGTGGATCAAGAACACACGGAGGCTGAATACTCAAGATATCCTGGTTGAAAAGTTGAAAGCTCATTTGGACCTTTTCTATTGATCTTCATTAAAAAGAACTTCTAGGAGAAGATGTAGATGTTTTGATGAAACACTTGTGTTAGATGGCCGATAAGAGTGTCAACAGATGTGTTCAAGCTACCACGGAGGCTGAAGACTCAACATATCTTAATTTTAAAGTTGAAAGCTCATTTGGACCTTTTCGATTGATCTTCGTTAAAAAGAACTTCTAGCCAGAGATGTTGACGTTTTGATGAAACACATGAGTTAGATGGCAGTTGAGAGTGTCAACAGATGTGTTCAAGCTACCACGGAGGCTGAAGACTCAACATATCTTGGTTTTAAAGTTGAAAACTCTTTTGGACCTTTTCGATTGATCTTCGTTAAAAAGAACAACCAGCCGGAGATGTAGATGTTTTAATGAAACACATGAGTTAGATGGCAGTTGAGGGAGTCAACACATGTGTATCTATCACCCACGGAGGCAGAAGACTTAAGATATGTTGGTTTAAAAGTTGAAAGCACATTTGTACCTTTTCTGTTGATCTTCGTTCAAAAGAACATGTAGCCTTAGTTGTAGATGTTTTGCTGAAACTCATGAGTCAGATGGTAGTTAAGAGTGTCAACAGATGTGTATCGAGCTACCACCGAGGATGAAGACTCAACATATCTTGGTTTTAAAGTTGAAAGCTCATTTGAACCATTTCGATTGATCTGCGTTAAAACGAACTTCTAGCCGGAGATGTAGATGTTTTGATGAAACACATGAGTTAGATGGCAGTTGACAGAGTCAACAGATATGTATTTAGCTCCCACGGAGGCTGAAGACTCAACATATCTTGGATTTAAAGTTGAAAGCTCATTTGGACCTTTTCGATTGATCTGCGTTAAAAAGAACTTCTAGCTGGAGATGTAGATGTTTTGATGAAACACATGAGTTAGATGGCAGTTGAAAGTGTCAACAGATGTGGATCAAGAACCCACAGAGGCTGAAGACTCAAGATAACTTGGTTTAAAAGTTGAAAGCTCATTTGTACCTTTTCGGTTGATCTTCGATCTTCGTTCAAAAGAACTTCTAGCCCAAGTTGTATATGTTTTGATGAAACACATGAGTTAGATGGCAGTTGAAAGAGTCAACAGATGTGTATCAAGCTACCACAGAGGCTGAAGACTCAACATATCTTGGTTTTAAAGTTGAAAGCTCATTTGAACCATTTCGATTGATCTGCGTTAAAACGAACTTCTAGCCGGAGATGTAGATGTTTTGATGAAACACATGAGTTAGATGGCAGTTGAGAGAGTCAACTGATGTGTATCTAGCACCCATGGAGGTTGAAGACTCAACATATCTTGGTTTTAAAGTTGAAAGCTCATTTGGACCTTTTCTATTGATCTTCGTAAAAAAGATCTTCTAGCCGGAGATTAGATGTTTTGATGAAACACATGAGTTAGATAGTAGCAGAGAGAGTCAACAGATGTTATCTATCACCCACGAAGGGAGAAGACTTAAGATATGTTGCTTTAAAAGTTGAAAGCTCATTTGTACCTTTTCTGTTGATCTTCGTTCAAAAGAACATGTAGCCCTAGTTGTAGATGTTTTGCTGAAACTCATGAGTTAGATGGTAGTTAAGAGTGTCAACAGATGTGTATCAAGCTACCACGGAGGCTGAAGACTCCACATATCTTCGTTTTAAAGTGGAAAGCTCATTTGAACCATTTCGATTGATCTGCGTTAAAAAGAACTTCTAGCCAGAGATGAAGATGTTTTGATGAAACACATGAGTTAGATGGCAGTTGAAAGAGTCAACAGATGTGTATCAAGCTACCACGGAGGCTGAAGACTCAACATATCTTGGTTTTAAAGTTGAAAGCTCATTTGGACCTTTTCGATTGATCTTCGTTAAAAAGAACTTCTAGCCGGAGATTAGATGTTTTGACGAAACTCATGAGTTAGATGGTAGTTGACAGTGTCAACAGATGTGGATCAAGAACCCACAGAGGCTGAAGACTCAAGATAACTTGGTTTAAAAGTTGAAAGCTCTTTTGTACCTTTTCGGTTGATCTTCGATCTTCGTTCAAAAGAACTTCTAGCCCAAGTTGTAGATGTTTTGATGAAACACATGAGTTAGATGGTAGTTGAGAGAGTCAACTGATTTGTATCTAGCACCCACGGAGGCTGAAGACTCAAGATATCTTGGTTTAAAAGTTGAAAGCTCATTTGTACCTTTTCTGTTGATCTTCGTTCAAAAGAACTTGCAGCCCAAGTTGTAGAAGTTTTGATGAAACACATGAGTTATATGGTAGTTGAGAGTGTCAACAGATGTGTAACAAGCAACCACGAAGGCTGAAGACTCAAGATATCCTAGTTTAAAATTTGAAAGCTCATTTGTTCCTTTTCTAATGATCATCGATCAAAAGAACTTCAAGCTCAAGCTGTAGATGTTTTGACGAAACTCATGAGTTAGATGGTAGTTGAGAGTGTCAACAGATGTGGATCTAGAACCCAAAGAGGCTTAAGACTCAAGATACCATGGTTTAAAATTTGAAAGCTCATTTGTACCTTTTCGGTTGATCTTCGTTCAAAAGAACTTTTAGCCCAAGTTGTAGATGCTTTGATGAAACACATGAGTTAGATGGCAGTTAAGAGAGTCAACAGATGTGTATCAAGCTACCATGGAGGCTGAAGACTCAAGATATCATGGTTTAACAGTTGAAAGCTCATTTGTACCTTTTCTATTGATCTTCGTTCAGAAGAACTTGTTGCCCTAGTTGTAGATGTTTTGATGAAACTCATGAGTTAGATGGTAGTTGAGAGTGTCAACAGATGTGGATCAAGAACCCATGGAGGCTAAAGACTCAAGATATCTTGGTTTAAAAGTTGACAGCTCATTTGTACCTTTTGAGTTGATCTTCGTTTAGAAAATTTTCTAGACCAAGTTGAAGATGTTTTGACGAAACTCATGAGTTAGATGGTAGTTGAAAGTGTCAACAGATGTGTATCAAGCTACCATGGAGGCTGAAGACGCAACGTATCTTGGTTTTAAAGTTGAAAGCTCATTTGGACTTTTCCAATTGATCTTCGTTAAAAAGAACTTCTAGCCGGAGATGTAGATGTTTTGATGAAACACATGAGCTAGATAGTAGCTGAGAGAGTCAACATATGTGTATCAAGCACCCACGGAGGCTGAAGACTCAACATATCATGGTTTTAAAGTTGAAAGCTCATTTGGACCTTGTCGATTGATCTTCGATAAAAAGAACTTCTAGCCGGAGATGTAGATGTTTTGATGAAACACATGAGTTAGATGGCAGTAGAGTGAGTCAACAGAAGTGTATCTAGCACCCTCGGAGGCTGAAGACTCAACATATCTTGGTTTTAAAGATGAAAGCTCATTTGTACCTTTTTTGTTGATCTTCGTTCAATAGAATTTGCAGCCCAAGTTGTAGAAGTTTTGATGAAGCACATGAGTTAGATGGTAGTTGAGAGTGTAAACAGATGTGTAACAACTAACCACGGAGGCTGAAGACTCAAGATATCCTAGTTTAAAAGTTGAAAGCTCATTTCTTCCATTTTTATTGATCATCGATCCAAAGAACTTCTAGCCCATGCTGTAGATGCTTTGACGTAACTCATGAGTTAGATGGTAGTTGAGAGTGTCAACAGATGTGGATCAAGAACCCACAGAGGGTGAAGACTCAAGATATCTAGGTTTAAAAGTTGAAAGATCATTTGGTCTTTTTCGATTGATCTTCGTTATAAAGAACTTCTAGCCGGAGATGTAGATGTTTTGATGAAACATATGAGTTAGATGGCAGTTGAGAGAGTCAACAGATATGTATCTAGCACCCACGGAGGCTGAAGACTCAAGATATCTTAGTTTAAAAGTGGAATGCTCATTTGGACCTTTTCGATTGATCTTCGTTATAAAGAACTTCTAGCCGGAGATGTAGATGTTTTGATGAAACATATGAGTTAGATGGCAGTTGAGAGACTCAACTGATGTGTATCTAGCACCCACGGAGGCTGAAGACTCAAGATATCTTGGTTTAAATGTTGGAAGCTCACTTGTACCTTTTTTGTTGATCTTTGTTCGAAAGAACTTGTAGCCCAAGTTGTAGAAGTTTTGATGAAACATACGAGTTAGATGGTAGTTGGGAGTGTCTACAGATGTGTAACAAGCAATCACGGAGGCTGAAGACGCAAGATATCCTGGTTTAAAAGTTGAAAGCTCATTTGTTCCTTTTCTGTTGATCTTCGTTCAAAAGAACTCGTAGCCCAAGTTGAAGATTTTTCGATGAAACTCATGAGTTAGATGGTAGTTAAGAGTGTCAACAGATGTGTATCAAGCACCCACGGAGGCTGAAGACTCAAGATAACTTCGTTTAAAAGTTGAAAGCTCATTTGTACCTTTTCGGTTGATCTTCGTTCAAAAGAACTTCTAGCCGAAGTTGTAGATGTTTTGATGAAACACATGAGTTAGATGGTAACAGAGAGAGTCAACATATGTGTATCAAGCACCCACGGAGGCTGAAGACTCAAGATATCTTGGTTTAAAAGTTGAAAGCTCATTTGTACCTTTTCGGTTGATCTTCGTTAAAAAGAGCTTCTAGCCAGAGATGTAGATGTTTTGATGAAACACATGAGTTAGATGGCAATTGAGAGAGTCAACAGATGTGTTCAAGCTACCACGGAGGCTGAAGACTCAACATATCTTGGTTTTAAAGTTGAAAGCTCATTTGGACCTTTTCGATTGATCATCGTTGAAAAGAACTTCTAGCCGGAGAAGTAGATGTTTTAAAGAAACACATGAGTTAGATGGCAGTTGAGAGAGTCAACAGATGTGTATCTAGCACCCACGGAGGCTGAAGACTCAAGATATCTTGGTTTATAAGTTGAAAGCTCATTTGTACCTTTTCAGTTGATATTCGCTTAGAAGAATTTCAAGGCCAAGTTGTAGATGTTTTGACGAAACTCATGAGTTAGATGGTAGTTGAGAGTGTCAACAGATGTGGATCAAGAACCCACAGAGGCTAAAGACTCAAGATAACTTGGTTTAAATGTTGAAAGCTCATTTGTACCTTTTCGGTTGATCTTCGTTCAAAAGAACTTCTACCCCAAGTTGTACATGTTTTGATGAGACACATGAGTTAGATGGTAACAGAGAGAGTCAACATATGTGTATCAAGCACCCACGGACGCTGAAGACTCAACATATCTTGGTTTTAAAGTTGAAAGTTCATTTGGACCTTTTCAATTGACCTTCGTTAAAAAGAACTTCTAGCCGGAGAAGTAGATGTTTTAAAGAAACACGAGTTAGATGGTAGTTGAGAGACTCAACAAATATGTATCAAGCTACCAGATGGTAGTTGAAAGTTCATTTGTACCTTTTCAGTTGATATTCGTTTAGAAGAATTTCAAGCCCAAGTTGTAGATGCTTTGATGAAACACATGAGTTAGATGGCAGTTGAGAGAGTCAACAGATGTGTATCAAGCTACCACGGAGGCTGAAGACTCAAGATATCATGGTTTAACAGTTGAAAGCTCATTTGTACCTTTTCTATTAATCTTCGTTCAGAAGAACTTGTTGCGCTAGTTGTAGATGTTTTGATGAAACTCATGAGTTAGATGGTAGTTGAGAGTGTCAACAGATGTGGATCAAGAACCCATGGAGGCTAAAGACTCAAGATATCTTGGTTTAAAAGTTGACAGCTCATTTGTACCTTTTGAGTTGATCTTCGTTTAGGAAAATTTCTAGGCCAAGTTGAAGATGTTTTGACGAAACTCATGAGTTAGATGGTAGTTGAGAGTGTCAACAGATGTGGATCAAGAACCCACGAAGGCTGAAGACTCAAGATATCCTGGTTTAAAAGTGGAAAGCTCATTTGGACCTTTTCGATTGATCTTTGTTAAAAAGAACTTCTAGCCGGAGATGTAGATGTTTTCATGAAACACATGAGTTAGATTGCAGTTGAGAGAGTCAATTGATGTGTATCTAGCACCCACGGAGGCTGAAGACTCAAGATATCTTGGTATAAAAGTTGAAAGCTCATTTGTACCTTTTCAGTTGATCTTCGTTTAGAAGAATTTCTAGGCCAAGTTGTAGATGTTTTGACGAAACTCATGAGTTAGATGGTAGTTGAAAGTGTCAACAGATGTGGATCAAGAACCCACAGAGGCTAAAGACTCAAGATAACTTGGCTTAAAAGTTGAAAGCTCATTTGTGCCTTTTCGGTTGATCTTCGTTCAAAAGAACTTCTAGCCCAAGTTGTAGATGTTTTGATGAAACATATGAGTTTGATGGCAGTTGAAAGAGTCAACAGATGTGTATCAAGCTACCACGGAGGCTGAAGACTCAAAATATCTTGGTTTTAAAGTTGAAAGCTCATTTGGACCTTTTCGATTGATCTTCGTGAAAAAGAACATCTAACCGGAGATGTAGATGTTTTGATGAAACACATGAGTTAGATAGTAGCAGAGAGAGTCAAAATATGTGTATCAGGCACCCACGGAGGCTGAAGACTCAACATATCTTGGTTTAAAAGTTGAAAGCTCATTTGGACCTTTTCGATTGATCTTCTTTAAAATGAACTTCTAGCCGGAGATGCAGATGTTTTGATAAAACACATGAGTTAGATGGCAGAAGGGAGAGTCAACAGATGTGTATCTAGCACCCTCGGAGGCTGAAGACTCAACATATCTTGGTTTTAATGTTGAAAGCGCATTTGTACCTTTTCTGTTGATCTTTGTTCAAAAGAACTTGCAGCCCAAGTTTTAGAAGTTTTGATGAAACACATGAGTTAGATGGTAGTTGAGAGTGTCAACAGATGAGTATCATGCTACCAGGGAGGCTGAAGACTCAAGATATCTTGGTTTAAAAGTTGAAAGCTGATTTGTACCTTTTCTGTTGATCTTCGTTCAAAAGAACTTGTTGCCCAAGTTGTAGATGTTTTGATTAAACTCATGAGTTAGATGGTAATTGAGAGTGTCAACAAATGTGGATCAAGAAACCACGGAGGCTAAAGACTCAAGATATCTTGGTTTAAAAGTTGAAAGCTCATTTGTACCTTTTCACTTGATCTTCGTTCAAAAGAACTTCTAGCCCAAGTTGTAGATGTTTTGATGAAACTCCTAAGTTAGATGGTATTTGTACCTTTTCTGTTGATCTTCGTTTAGAAGAATTTCTTGGTTGAAGTTTTGCAATTTGAATCATGCCATTTGGACGTCTAGAACTCTAGATATGCCAAAAACACTGAACCTACCTCATGTTAGGTTGGTAGAACGTGTTTCCAAATTCAATCCAACTTGTAGCTTCATTATCGTGCCTAAAACGACATCTATTGACTAAATGGTCTTCAGTGAAGTTGGAGATATGGGACTAATCTTTCCAATGGCCAAGTTTCAGCCCAAGAGGAGGCCTATAACTCACTATGTAGTCCAATATGTATACACTGCCCAGATTTTCCTGACAGCAAACCTACTCTACATTACAGGGATGTTTTGGACCCTTAGAAGTCCGATCCAGCTCTTGAGTTCTTCATGAAACTTGTAGAGCATTGTCTTAGCTTTCCAAAGACACCAAGATCACCTCAATTGGATCACTGAGTCCCAAGTTATGGCCTAACCAAGGAAGAAAGGTCAAAATGCATCAAAATCCGAAAATTATCCAATATTTACATTAAAACCCAATGAAGCCCAATAACATTAAACTCATCTAAAACACTAATATTGGGCACAATAAACTTCTAATAAAGCCTAATACAAAGCTAACATGTGTGTCTCAAATTGATTGATCAAATTCCCCCACACTTAAGCTTTTGCACTCCTGGGCAAAACACATAAGAACAAAACTAAAGAAAAACAAATAGGTCTCGGCAACCTCTTGTCAAAAACAAACTAAGATAATTAACCGGTTCACAAACTAATTTGTAGTATAGAGAATGAACCGAATCGTCTCTCAAGGATCCAAAAACAAAGATTTAATTAGATCAAGATAATTAGAAAAGGGGGGGTTTTGTTGTTGATTAACAAGATTAATAAAGTAGGAGATTCAAAGTTGTAAACAAATCTAAAGAAACAACCAATCCAAGGAAATTTATCGATCTTGAGTTTAACTCATCATTGATCACAAGGAATTCACTTAATTGCTAACCATGTTCTTGGCCTTAGATCACATCAAGAAGCCTTAACATGATCCAAGAATTCTTTACTAGATAAGCGTCTAGGATTTGATTAACCAAGGTTAGATAAAGTAAGCACCATCCAACATAGATTAACTTAAGATCTAGAATTTAACCAAGCTAAACAATCTATCAAAAAGCTTTAATATATTGTTTAATCTTTATGATCCTCTTTGAAAACATGATAATAAAGCTATTACCACATCAACATCTAAATCAAATTAAGCAATTTAATCTAGATAAAAATCAAAAGAGGAAGAAGAGAAACTTGAATAACAATTAAGCAATATGAACAAGCAAAATAAGATCTCCAAATTAAACAACAAGATGGCTAATCCCTTGGATTGATTATGAGAGCCTAGCCTTCCATGGATGGGAAGGAAGAACTCAGAATTTAAAGAACAAAAACGAAATTGCAAAGAGAATGGAGAAGAAGAGAAAGAAAACTCTCACAAATACTTAAACTTTCTTGAAACTTACTTCCAAATTGAATGCCTCTAATACAAAGAGGTTGGGTCTATTTATACTAATCCTAGAAGCCAATTTGTACATGTACATAATCTGAATACAAGCTATAAGAATATGAAAATTGTCAAAAATGGAAGCTTGATGCATGGTTGGTGGGTTGGTGTATGGTTGGTGGCTTTTAGTCAACAACTCTTATCCGACTTCTGGCTTCAAATTCATCACCTAGACGGTGCATTTTGGCTTGGATGTCTTCATCAAAGTTGTTAGCCAGTTGTCTCCTTGAAAATTTCCAATTTGAATCATGTCATTTGGACTTTTAGAACTCCAGAAATGCCAAAAACACTTCACCTACCTCAAGTTAGGTTGGAAGAACGTGTTTTCAAATTCAGACAAACTTGTAGCTTCATTATCATGCCTAAAACGACATCTATTGACAAAATGGTCTTCAGTGAAGTTGGAGATATTGGCCTTATCTTTCAAATGACCAAGTTTCAGCCCAAGAGGAGGCCTATAACCCACTATATAGTCCAATATGTGCATACTGCCCAGATGGTTCCGTGACAGCAAACTCACTCTGTATTGCAAGGCAATTTTGGGCCCTTAGAAGTCCGATCCAGCTCTTGAGTTCTTCATGAAACTTGTAGATTCTTGTCTTAGCTTTCCAAGGAGACCAAGATCACCTCAATTGGATCACCGAGTCCCAAGTTATGGCCAAACCAAGGAAGAAAGGTCAAAATGCATCAAAATCCGAAAATTATCCAATATTTACATTAAAACCCAATGAAGCCCAACAACATTAAACTCATCTAAAATACTAATATTGGGCACAATAAACATCTAATGAAGCCTAATACAAAGCTAACATAAGTGTCTCAAATTGATTGATCAAATTCCCCTACACTTAAGCTTTTGCACTCCCGGGCAAAACACATAAGAACAAAACTAAAGAAAAACAAGAAACATCATATTATTAAACTAAAAACATAAATAAAAACTGATTATACCTAATCTAATCCATTTTCGTAGGAAAATACGTTGGCACTTAGCATGTGCCACAAGCCTTTAAACCCCTAGGTGTCCCTAGTGGACGAGTTATAGTCTCGTGAGGGTTTACCAAGATGATACCCACAAACATGTAATATTTTATTTAATCAATTCAACTAATTTTTAAATACAGGCATTGTATCAAATATAAACCATAATTAATAAGTCAAGTATGCTTAACAAAGAATAGTTGAATCAAATCAATTGAGAATAAAGTATAGCATAATCATGCTTTAATCAGAAATAGGCATGTTCAGATTGAGTAAAATTCTTCACAAGTGACACTCAAATCACACAAGGTGTTTAGGTTAACTGTTTAAGCTCAACTCAGTCAAATTATGAAAGTATTTTTCCATAGGCTTGCATATACATCAATTCTCCACTACTTAGGTCAAATAAATTGCAAAAATCAAGAGGTCTTTCAAAAAGGTTGTAATGGAACTTATAAGGTGAAGGAAGGGAACAATATGGATAATAGTAGGTTAAAACCAAAGAGAATAAAAGAGCATTGAGGAGTAACTCAAGTAGAAAATATAAAATTTTTACCCAAAACCATAAAATGCTCATTTTCTTCACACATTCCTTCCTTTCTCTATTCTTTTATTTTTTATTTTTTTATTTTTTTATTATTTTTTATTATTTTTTGTTTTTGTTTTGTTTTTGTTTTTTTTTTTTGTACCAAGCATTTCGTATCAACACACCAATTCCCCCACACTTAAATCATTGCAAGCAAAAGAACTTCTCCAATAAGAAAATCAATGCTCTCCCATTCCCTAAGGTAAGGTAAAACATGGTTTTTCACTCAAAGCTTGTAATGAGCTAAGAACAAAGAATAGGCAAATAGGCTCAGAGGGAGTTAATATTTGGATAAATGCAAGGTAGGTTTATTTGGCCCAAGCAGCTAAGTCAAGAAAAAATGCCTCTGTCATTTTCATGCAACATACAGACCAATGTAATCTCAAATCGATTCAATGCAAGTTCTAGAAAATAAATTCATAATTGACATCACTCATGAAAGAAAATAACCAAGTGTAGGTATCAAACTTGGAAAAGCCCAAAACTCAGAAAGGTATGGAACATTCACTCAATCCAACCATGCCTTCTTCCTAATATCCACAATCATATACACATGTATATCATGAAAATGATTCAACTATAAACTGTTTTGCATACTTTTATCATCAATTAAGCTCAGATTCAGCACATGCTTGTATCAATATCAATTGAAAAGATCAAAATTGTGTGTGTGTGTGTGTGTGTGTTTTTTTTTTTTAATATATACAAGAACAAAGATGATTTAAGACCTATTATGAAATGCAAGTTAAGATGCGTCTCAAGAGCAAAACTACTCCTTACTCTGCCATCATACATCTAATAAGTTAGTAACAATAAAGATTAGTTTGTTAGTTTTTTTTTTTTTTAACTAAACTATGTACATGGTAATGTCAACTATCTCTCCCCCCAACTAATTAAAGATATTGTCCCCAATGTCAAAATAAAGATAGGTAGAGTGTAGAAGGTCTTACCAGAAAACTGCAATTCGAGCCTGAAATAAGAAAAACTACAAAAAACTAAAACCGTAAGAGAAAACAAAAATTCACAAAGACAAAGTCAAATCAAGTTTTTGCTTTTTGCTGCTGCTGCCTTGTTCCCAATTCCGTGGAGTCATTACTGGATCACGTTGTGGTACAAATTCATTTAGTTGATCGAGCAATTGTTCAGGAGTTGCAGTAGTTACAAGACTTTGACGTGTCGCTTGTGAGATGAACCTTTTTTCCACAGCATGATCAAGAAAACAAAACAAATTGTCATAAAAACCATTAACATTTAATATACCTATGGGTTTTTGGTGAAAGTTCTGTGACAAGAGGTTGTCGAGACCCCGTCAAATAATAAAAATTACCGGTTCGCAAACTAATTTGTAGTATAAAGCATGAACCGAATCGTCTCTCAAGGATCCAAAAAGATCAAAGATTTAATCAGATCAAGATAATTAAAATGGGGGGTTTTGTTGTTGATTTGAAAAGAAAATATACCGATTGAATTAAAGAAATACAATTAACAAATTAACCAATCCAAGGAAATTTACCGATCTTGAGTTTAACTCATCATTGATCACAATGAATCCACTTAATTGCTAACCATGTTCTTGGCCTTAGATCACATCAAGACGCCTCGACATGATCCAAGAATCCTCTACTAGATAAGCATCTAGGATTTAATTAACTAAGGTTAGATAAAGTAAGCACCATCCAAACATAGATTAACTTAAGATCAAGAATTTAACCAAGCTAAATAATCTATCAAAAAGCTTTAATAAATTGTTTATTCTATGTGATCCTCTTGAATACATGATAATAAAGCTATTATCACATAAACATCCAAATCAAATTAAGCAATTCAATCTAGATCAAAATTAAAAGAGGAAGAAGAGAAACTTGAATAACAATTAAGCAATATGAACAAGTAAAACAAGATCTCCAAATTAAACATCAAGATGGCTAATCCCTTGGATTAATTATGAGAGCCTAGCCTTCCATGGATGGGAAGGAAGAACTCAGAAATAAAAGAACAAAAACGAAATTCTAAAGAGAATGGAGAAGAAGAGAAAGAAAACTCCTACAAATACTCAAACTTTCTTCAAACTTACTTAAAATTGAATTCATAATACAAAGAGATTGTCTCTATTTATACTAATCCTAGAAGCCAATTTGTACATATACATAATCTGAATACAACCTATAAAATATATGGAAATTGTCAAATATGGAAGCTTGATGCATGGTAGGTGGGTTGGTGCATGGTAGATGGGTTGGTGTATGGTTGGTGGCTTTTAGTCAACAACTCTATCCGACTTCTGGCTTCAAATTCATCACCTAGACGGTGCATTTTGGCTTGGATGTCCATGAAAGTTGTAGCCAGTTGTCTCCTTGAAAATCTCCAATTTGAATCATGTCATTTCGACTTTTAGAACTCCAGATATGCCAAAAACACTGCACCTACCTCATGTTAGGTTGGAAGAACGTGTTTCCAAATTCAGACCAACTTGTAGCTTCAGAAGCATGCCTAAAACGACATCTATTGACAAAATGGTCTTCAGTGAAGTTGGAGATATGGGTCTTATCTTTCAAATGACCAAGTTTTAGCCCAAGAGGAGGCCTATAACTCACTATGTAGTCCAATATGTGCACACTGCCCAGATTTTCCTGACAGCAAACCCACTCTGTATTGCAAGGCTATTTTGGGCCCTTAGAAGTCCGATCCAGCTCTTGAGTTCTTCATGAAACTTGTAGATAATGGTCTTAGATTTCCAAAGACACCAAGATCACCTCAATTGGATCACCGAGTCCCAAGTTATGGCCTAACCAAGAAAGAAAGGTCAAAATGCATCAAAATACGAAAATTATCCAACATTTACATTAAAACCCAATGAAGCCCAACAACATTAAACTCATCTAAAATACTAATATTGGGCACAATAAACATCTAATAAAGCCTAATACAAAGCTAACATAAGTGTCTCAAATTGATTGATCAAATTCCCCCACACTTAAGCTTTTGCACTCCTGGGCAAATCACATAAGAACAAAACTAAAGAAAAACAAGAAACATCATATTATTAAACTAAAAGCGTAAAAAAAACTGATTATACCTAATCTAATCCATTTTCGTAGGAAAACACGATGGCACTTAGCATGTGCCACAAGCCTTTAAACCCCTAGGTGTCCCTAGTGGACGAGTTATAGTCTCGTGAGGGTTTACCAGGATGATACCCACAAACATGTAATATTTTATTTAATCAATTCAACTAATTTTTAAATACAGGCATTGTATCAAATATAAACAATAATTAATAAGTCAAGTATGCTTAACAAAGAATAGTTGAATCAAACCATTTGAGAATAAAGTATAGCATAATCATGCTTTAATCAGAAATAGGCATGTTCAAATTGAGTAAAATTCGTCACAAGTGACACTCAAATCACACAAGGTGTTTAGGTTAACTGTTTACGCTCAACTCAGTCAAATTATGAAAGTATTTTACCATAGGCTTGCATATACATCAATTCTCCACTATTTAGATCAAATAAATTGCAAAAATCAAGAGGTCTTTCAAAAATGTTGTAATGGAACTTATAAGGTGAAGGAAGGGAACAATATGGATAATAGTAGGTTAAAACCAAAGAGAATAAAAGAGCATTGAGGAGTAACTCAAGTAGAAAGAATAAAATTTTTACCCAAAACCATAAAATGCTCATTCTCTTCACACATTCCTTCCTTTTTCTATTCTTTTTTTCCTGTTTTTTTTTGTTTTTGTTTTTGTTTTTTTGGTTTTTTTTTTGTACCAAGCATTTCGTATCAGCACACCAATTCCCCCACACTTAAATCATTGCAAGCAAAAGAACTTCTCCAATAAGAAAATCAATGCTCTCCCATTCCCTAAGGTAAGGTAAAACATGGTTTTTCACTCAAAGCTTGTAATGAGCTAAGAACAAAGAATAGGCAAATAGACTCAGAGGGAGTTAATATTTGGATAAATGCAAGGTAGGTTTATTTGGCCCAAGTAGCTAAGTCAAGAAAAAATGCCTCTGTCATTTTCATGCAACATATAGACCAATGTAATCTCAAATCGATTCAATGCAAGTTCTAGAAAATAAATTCATAATTGACATCACTCATGAAAGAAAATAACCAAGTGTAGGTATCAAACTTGGAAAAGCCCAAAACTCAGAAAGGTATGGAACATTCACTCAATCCAACCATGCCTTCTTCCTAATATCCACAATCATATACACATGTATATCATGAAAATGATTCAACTATAAACTGTTTTGCATACTTTTATCATCAATTAAGCTCAGATTCAGCACATGCTTGTATCAATATCAATTGAAAAGATCAAAATTGTGTGTGTGTGTGTGTTTTTTTTTTTTTTTAATATATACAAGAACAAAGATGATTTAAGACCTATTATGAAATGCAAGTTAAGATGCGTCTCAAGAGCAAAACTACTCCTTACTCTGCCATCATATATCTAATAAGCTAGTAACAATAAAGATTAGCTGGTTATATTTTTTTTTAATTTTTTATTTTTAACTAAACTATGTACATGGTATTGTCAACTATACCTCCCCCCAACTAATTTAAGACATTGTCCCCAATGTCAAAATAAAGATAGGTAGAGTGTAGAAGATCTTACCAGAATACTGCAAGTGAGGCCTGAAATAAGAGAAAAAAAATTACAAAAAACTAAAACCATAAGAGAAAACAAAAATTCACAAGGACAAAGTCAAATCAAGTTTTTGCTTTTTGCTGCTGCTGCCTTGTTCCCAATTCAGTGGAGCCATTGCTGGATCACGTTGTGGTACAAATTCATTTAGTTGATCGAACAATTTGTTCAGGAGTTGCAGCAGTTACAAGACTTTGACGTGTCGCTTGTGAGATGAACCCTTTTTCTACAGCATGATCAAGAAAACAAAACAAACTGTCATAAAAACCATTAACATTTAATATACCTATGGGTTTTTGGTGAAAGTTCTGCTATGACCAGGATGTAATTTGGAAGAGCTCTTCCAAAGTTCCAAAACCACCAGGTAGGGCAATAAAGGCATCAGCATTTGCTATCATAATGTTCATGCGTTGGTGCATGCAAAAGACCATTATTTTATCCCCTAATGTTTTTCCAATGGGCTTGCCGATAGATAAAGGACAGGGAATGACACCTAGGACTTTGCCACCTCCTAAATGTGCAGCAGTTGCTACACAACCCATTAACCCAAGACTACCTCCTCCATAAACTAAATGGATTTCTCTCTCAGCTAGCACTCGACCAAGATGGTGTGCAATATTTACAAACTCTTTATCTTTCCCAGGATTATATCCACAAAAGACACAAACACTCTTGATCCGACGAACTGACGTGACTTCCATTTTGTTTTTTCTTTTTTTCTTTGTTTTTTTTTTACTCTCACCTTATCAATGATCTGAAGAGAGCAAAGTGCAATATTTAAAGGCATCAAAACTCAAAGGTAATAATTACACCTATAAAGGAGGGGTAGATCCGTGTGTCAGGTAAGTTTGAAAATAAGCACAACAATTATAACAGCTATATGACAATGATAAAAGACTAATCTATATGTATTAGAAGAAGTTTGAAAATATGCAACACATATTTCAAAAAAATACGGCTAACTTTTTATTTTATTTTATTTTTTTAATTTTTTTGAATTTTTTTAAATAAACAAGAAGAAAAAAGAAAAATAAAAAAGAAAAATTAATACTTACAGGAGGTGTGATTGTGGCTCACATTTTCCCCTAGTTTTACGTCCAGTAACGGCTTAAAGCTCTCTATGGGCCGATGGTCGGCTTCTCATCCAATTTTCTTAAAAATTGGCAAACAAGGTCTTTTTGAGTCAGATTCCTGAGACTATAACGCTCATGTTCATCTTGGAATATTGGCCATAAATCGAGAAGTACTCTCTGCACATCTCCACTAGGATGCGCCTCAAGAGTCAATAAAATGTTATCTAAAGACTCCTTACTCATGCCATCTTTAATGAAGTTAATTTTATCATCTCGGTTTGTAGACGACATTCCAATTGATTTGCATTTTGTGTTACAGGTCCATCTTGCACATTTATAGCAGACCCGTAACCTTTTTGCTCTTCTCTTCTTTGCATATGAACTTTTGCCTAGCCTTGGCATATATGAAACAAGAGCGTCAGAAAATTCACCTCTGAGTCGGACCTTTGCTTCGATCAACCAGCGTATATCCGCAGGGATGCGTTTGTGCATAAGCATCCTTTATCTCTCAAACCTTGCACAATAAATGTTAGTTAAAACATTTTGAGGGAGAGAGGGGAATTGCTTGCGGAGGTTAACAAGCTGATTATCCATTTCGAAAGAAAGAAGAAAGAGAAAAAAATGAGTAAAATTATATACATATTTCAGTGTTTGTGGGTAACTGAAAGGACCGAAATTTTTTTTTTCACGGAGTACCGTTATCTGCCATTTAACTGGTGAAAAATCATCTGTCAATGAAAATCAAACAAAATTAAGACAGAAAAATCAAACTCTGATAGATTTTCTTACTCGGCACCGATTTTCTGTCTTGATTCCTGTGAATGCAAATAAGTCAAAGTTTGAAAAAATGAAAAAGTTAGAAAACTTGGGTTGCCTCCCAAGAAGCGCTACTTTTAATGTCTTTAGCCAGCGTGATTGAAGATTTTGCACAATCCATGGGTCCTCCCCAATAATGATTCAATTTTTGGCCATTGACCTTAAACGTGCCTTTTTTTTTTTCAACAAAGATTTATATAGAAAACAGAAAATAAAAAAACAGCAGACAAAACAAAAAATAAAAACAGAAATAAAAAGTAATAAAAGACAAACATCAGCAGTACAGCAAAACAGAAGCAGAAATAAAAAATGACAACACAAACAGCAGAAACAACAGCAACAAAAAAGAGTAAATTGTTACAGTCAAATAAAAACAGAAACAATATTAAAAACAATAGCAAAACAGTAAAAACAAAAAGAAAACAACAACTAGAAAAATGAAATAAAAGTGTAGAAAGAAAACTCCCTATGGATAGCAGAAGCAACAAAATCCCGGCGGCCACACCATAGCCAGTGTAATGGATCACCACATCCAGAATCAGAGGGTTCAGTCTTCAAGGGGGCTGCTTTATTGGCTTAACTCCATCTTCAAGTAAAATCCTACGCATGCATATGGAAGGGCTAACGCTAGGAATGTCTGCAAATATGATGGCTCTTTGATTCTCCTTAAAAATTTGCAGCAACCTCTCCTCCTCATCAATAAGGAAGTTTTTAGCCACAATGAACTCCAATGTTGGTGGCTGCACTACTTTTGTAGATTGAATTGCTGCATTATCTGTTGAAAAAGATTCATCATATCTCAAAAAGGCAGCAATCTCAGCACATGCATTACACAATATATCACCATCACAACAAACAGAATCATCAAAATCAGTAAAGCTAGCAAATTCATCACACAAATCATCAATTGGTTTTTTCTCATCAATGATCTCATGTTTTGCGTAATCGATTTCGCATCTCATTGCTTGCTCAACTGACTTAATGAAGATGTAAATTGACTAACTTGGGTCTCCAAGTTCTGTACTATAGCTTCTGTTCTCTGCTGGAATTGGATGTTGTTATGAGCCAATTGTTTCACCAAATCCTCTAATGTAGGCTCAGATTCCATGCCTATTGGGGCTTGCTGCTGCTGCATAGGCTGCTGGTATAGACTGATTGGTTCAACATAAGGTTCGAACCAAGGATGATCTCCCCAATCATGGTTATATGTGGTAGAATAAGGATCATATCTAGGCTGTTGTTATTGTGGTTCACCAAGAAATACACCTGTTGCATCAACAGAATAGTCATGAAATACAGAACCATCATCTTGTAATGTGGTGCAAGCATATGTGGGATGATAAGAACTACAACATATACTACAAAATCCTGCAGGTTCTTGCACATGTAATTGATGTTGTTCCACTGCCAACTGCCCCACCAGATAAGCCAACTCATCAAGTCTATGCTCCATCAGATTAGTGATCAAACACAAAAAACACAAAATCACAAAAACAAGTCTAAATATACACACAAAATAATTACAGAAAACATATCTATAGATTTTTAAAAATTATGGGACTACCACAGAGTGAAATCTACACAAAAATTCTATCTAACAGAATAATAAAAAATCTTAAAAAATTGAAAAAGTGGTCTAAACGATGGAATTTGGCAAAAATAAGGGTGACCTCACTATTAATAGTGAGTCTTTCTCAAAATAACAATTTTCATTATCCTACCAAAATTCAGATCAATCAGAGATATGTTACCAAACCAAAATCTTGACAGGATGCCCTTTACCCAATTTCAGTCGAATTCCACTTGAAAATGCTTCAAAAACAAAACAAACACAATTGTTAGAGTTAGATGAAATGATCAGAAAGTTGCCTTTGGATCCCCGGCAACGGCGCCAAATTTGACAAGAGGTTGTCCAGACCCCGTCAAATAATAAAAATTACCGGTTCGCAAACTAATTTGTAGTATAAAGCATGAACCGAATCGTCTCTCAAGGATCCAAAAAGATCAAAGATTTAATCAGATCAAAATAATTAAAATGGGGGTTTTGTTGTTGATTTGAAAAGAAAATATACCGATTGAATTAAAGAAATACAATTAACAAATTAACCAATCCAAGGAAATTTACCGATCTTGAGTTTAACTCATCATTGATCACAATGAATCCACTTAATTGCTAACCATGTTCTTGGCCTTAGATCACATCAAGACGCCTCGACATGATCCAAGAATCCTCTACTAGATAAGCATCTAGGATTTAATTAACCAAGGTTAGATAAAGTAAGCACCATCCAAACATAGATTAACTTAAGATCAAGAATTTAACCAAGCTAAACAATCCATTAAAAAGCTTTAATAAATTGTTTATTCAATGTGATCCTCTTGAATACATGATAATAAAGCTATTATCACATAAACATCCAAATTAAATTAAGCAATTCAATCTAGATCAAAATTAAAAGAGGAAGAAGAGAAACTTGAATAACAATTAAGCAATATGAACAAGTAAAACAAGATCTCCAAATTAAACATCAAGATGGCTAATCCCTTGGATTAATTATGAGAGCCTAGCTTTCCATGGATGGGAAGGAAGAACTCAGAAATAAAAGAACAAAAACGAAATTCTAAAGAGAATGGAGAAGAAGAGAAAGAAAACTCCTACAAATACTCAAACTTTCTTCA
Source organism: Styphnolobium japonicum (assembly GCA_023212625.1). Taxonomy (NCBI): domain Eukaryota; kingdom Viridiplantae; phylum Streptophyta; class Magnoliopsida; order Fabales; family Fabaceae; genus Styphnolobium; species Styphnolobium japonicum. Next base: position 17,452,251 of record JALBWW010000013.1, read on the forward strand.
AACTTACTTAAAATTGAATTCATAATACAAAGAGATTGGCTCTATTTATACTAATCCTAGAAGCCAATTTGTACATGTACATAATCTGAATACAACCTATAAAAATATGGAAATTGTCAAATATGGAAGCTTGATGCATGGTAGGTGGGTTGGTGCATGGTAGGTGGGTTGGTGTATGGTTGGTGGCTTTTAGTCAACAACTCTATCCGACTTCTGGCTTCAAATTCATCACCTAGATGGTGCATTTTGGCTTGGATGTCTCATGAAAGTTGTAGCCAGTTGTCTCCTTGAAAATCTCCAATTTGAATCATGTCATTTCGACTTTTAGAACTATAGATATGCCAAAAAAAACGGCACCTACCTCAGGTTAGGTTGGAAGAACGTGTTTCCAAATTCAGACCAACTTGTAGCTTCAGAAGCATGCCTAAAACGACATCTATTGACAAAATGGTCTTCAGTGAAGTTGGATATATGGGTCTTATCTTTCAAATGACCAAGTTTTAGCCCAAGAGGAGGCCTATAACTCACTATGTAGTCCAATATGTGCACACTGCCCAGATTTTCCTGACAGCAAACCCACTCTGTATTGCAAGGCTATTTTGGGCCCTTAGAAGTCCGATCCAGCTCTTGCGTTCTTCATGAAACTTATAGATAATTGTCTTAGCTTTCCAAAGACACCAAGATCACCTCAATTGGATCACCGAGTCCCACGTTATGGCCTAACCAAGGAAGAAAGGTCAAAATGCATCAAAATCCGAAAATTATCCAACATTTACATTAAAACCCAATGAAGCCCAACAACATTAAACTCATCTAAAATACTAATATTGGGCACAATAAACATCTAATTAAGCCTAATACAAAGCTAACATAAGTGTCTCAAATTGATTGATCATTCCGCTGTGACCAGGATGTAATTTGGAAGAGCTCTTCCAAAGTTCCAAAACCACCAGGTAGGGCAATAACGGCATCAGCATTTGCTATCATAATGTTCATACGTTGGTGCATGCAAAATACCATTACTTCATCCCCTAATGTTTTTCCAATGGGCGTGCCGATAGATAAAGGACTGGGAATGACACCAAGGACTTTGCCACCTCCTAAATGTGCAGCAGTTGCGACACAACCCATTAACCCAAGACTACCTCCTCCGTAAACTAAATGGATTTCTCTCTCAGCTAGCACTCGACCAAGATGGTGTGCAATATTTACAAACTCTTTATCTTTCCCAGGATTAGATCCACAAAAGACACAAACACTCTTGATCCGACGAACTGAAGTGACTTCCATTTTCTCTTTTTTTTTGTACTCTCACCTTATCAATGATCTGAAGAGAGCAAAGTGCATTATTTAAAGAATCAAAACTCAAATGTAATAATTGCACCTATAAAGGAGGGGTAGAACCGTGTGTCAGGTAAGTTTGAAAATAAGCATAGCAATGATAATAGCTATATGACAAGGATAAAAGACTAATCTATATGTGTCAGAAGAAGTTTGAAAATATGCAATGCATATTTCAAAAGAATACGGCTACTTTTGATTTGAATTTTTATTTTTATTTTTTGATTTTTTTTTTGATTTCGTTCAAAAAAACTTGTAGGCAAAGTTGTAGATGTTTTGATGAAACTCATGAGTTAGATGGTAGTTAAGAGTGTCAACAGATGTGGATCAAGGACCCACGGAGGCTGAAGACTCAAGATATCCTGGTTGAAAAGTTGAAAGCTCATTTGGACCTTTTCGATTGATCTTCGTTAAAAAGAACTTCTAGCCGAAGATGAAGATGTTTTGATGAAACACATGAGTTAGATGGTAGTTGAGAGAGTGAACTGATGTGAATCTAGCACCCACGGAGGCTGAAGACTCAAGATCACTTGGTTTAAATGTTGAAAGCAAATTTCTACCTTTTCTGTTGATCTACGTTCAAAAGAACTTGCAGGCAAAGTTGTAGATGTTTTGATGAAACACATGAGTTAGATGGCAGTTGAGAGAGTCATTGATGTGTATCTAGCACCCATGGAGGCTGAAGACTCAAGATATCTTGGTTTAAATGATGAAGGCTCATTTGGACCTTTTCGATTGATCTTCGTTAAAAAGAACTTCTAGCCGGAGATGTAGATGTTTTGAGGAAACACATGAGGTAGATGACAGTTGAGAGAGTCAACTGATGTGTATCTAGCACCCACGGAGGCTGACGACTCAAGATATCTTGGTTTAAAAGTTGAAAGCTAATTTGTACCTTTTCTGTTGATCTTCGTTCAAAAGAACTTGCAGGCAAAGTTGTAGATGTTTTGAAGAAACTCATGAGTTAGATGGTAGTTAAGAGTGTCAACAGATGGGGATCAAGAACCCACGGAGGCTGAAGACTCAAGATATCCTGGTTGAAAAGTTGAAAGCTCAATTGGACCTTTTCGATTGATCTTCGTTAAAAGAACTTCTAGCCAGAGATGTAGATGTTTTGATGAAACACATGAGTTAGATGCCAATTGAGAGAGTCAACTGATGTGCATCTAGCACGCACGGATGCAGAAGACTTAAGATATCTTGGTTTAAAAGTTGAAAGCTCATTTGTACCTTTTCAGTTGATATTCGCATCGAAGAATTTCAAGGCCAAGTTGTAGATGTTTTGACGAAACTCATGAGTTAGATGGTAGTTGAGAGTGTCAACAGATGTGTATCAAGCTACCACAGAGGCTGAAGGCTCAAGATATCTTGGTTTAAAAGTTGAAAGCTCATTTGAACCTTTTCTGTTGATCTTCGTTCAAAAGAACTTGCAGGCAAAGTTGTAGATGTTTTGAGGAAACACATGAGTTAGATGACAGTTGAGAGAGTCAACTGATGTGTATCTAGCACCCACGGAGGTTGACGACTCAAGATATCTTGGTTTAAAAGTTGAAAGCTAATTTGTACCTTTTCTGTTGATCTTCGTTCAAAAGAACTTGCAGGCAAAGTTGTAGATGTTTTGATGAAACTCATGAGTTAGATGGTAGTTAAGAGTGTCAACAGATGTGGATCAAGGACCCACGGAGGCTGAAGACTCAAGATATCCTGGTTGAAAAGTTGAAAGCTCATTTGGACCTTTTCGATTGATCTTCGTTAAAAAGAACTTCTAGCCGAAGATGTAGATGTTTTGATGAAACACATGAGTTAGATGGTAGTTGAGAGAGTCAACTGATGTGTATCTAGCACCCACGGAGGCTGAAGACTCAAGATCTCTTGGTTTAAATGTTGAAAGCTAATTTCTACCTTTTCTGTTGATCTTCGTTCAAAAGAACTTGCAGGCAAAGTTGTAGATGTTTTGATGAAACACATGAGTTAGATGGCAGTTGAGAGAGTCATTGATGTGTATCTAGCACCCATGGAGGCTGAAGACTCAAGATATCTTGGTTTAAATGATGAAGGCTCATTTGGACCTTTTCGATTGATCTTCGTTAAAAAGAACTTCTAGCCGGAGATGTAGATGTTTTGAGGAAACACATGAGTTAGATGACAGTTGAAAGAGTCAACTGATGTGTATCTAGCACCCACGGAGGCTGAAGACTCAAGATATCTTGGTTTAAAAGTTGAAAGCTCAATTGGACCTTTTCGATTGATCTTCGTTAAAAGAACTTCTAGCCAGAGATGTAGATGTTTTGATGAAACACATGAGTTAGATGCCAGTTGAGAGAGTCAACTGATGTGTATCTAGCACCCACGGATGCAGAAGACTCAAGTTATCTTGGTTTATAAGTTGAAAGCTCATTTGTACCTTTTCAGTTGATATTCGCTTAGAAGAATTTCAAGGCCAAGTTGAAGAATTTCAAGGCCAAGTTGAAGATGTTTTGAAGATGTATCAAGCTACCACAGAGGCTGAAGGCTCAAGATATCATGGTTTAAAAGTTGAAAGCTCATTTGATCCTTTACTGTTGATCTTCGTTCAAAAGAACTTGCAGGCAAAGTTGTAGATGTTTTGATGAAACTCATGAGTTAGATGGTAGTTAAGAGTGTCAACAGATGGGGATCAAAAACCCACGGTGGCTGAAGACTTAAGATATCCTTGTTCAAAAGTTGAAAGCTCATTTGTTCCTTTTCAATTGATCTTCGATCGAAAGAACTTCTAGCCCATGCTCTAGATGTTTTGACAAAACTCATGAGTTAGATGGTAGTTGAGAGTGTCAACAGATGTGGATCAAGAACCCACAGAGACTGAAGACTCAAGATATCCTGGTTGAAAAGTTGAAAGCTCATTTGGACTTTTTCGATTGATCTTCGTTAAAAAGAACTTCTAGCCGGAGATGTAGATGTTTTGATGAAACACATGAGTTAGATGGCAGTTGAGAGAGTCATTGATGTGTATCTAGCACCCATGGAGGCTGAAGACTCAAGATATCTTGGTTTAAAAGTTGAAAGCTCATTTGTACCTTTTCTTTTGATCTTCGTTCAAAAGAACCTGCTGTCCATGTTGTAGATGTTTTGACAAAACTCATGAGTTAGATGGTAGTTGAGAGTGTCAACAGATGTGGATCAAGAACCCACAGAGACTGAAGACTCAAGTCATCTTGGTTTAAAAGTTGAAAGCTCATTTGTACATTTTCGGTTGATCTGCGTTCAAAAGAACTTCTAGCCCAAGTTGTAGATGTTTTGATGAAACACATGAGTTTGATGGCAGTTGAGAGAGTCAACAGATGTGTTTCAAGCTACCACAGAGGCTGAAGGCTCAAGATATCTTGGTTTAAAAGTTGAAAGCTCATTTGAACCTTTACTGTTGATCTTCGTTCAAAAGAACTTGTAGCCCAAGTTGTAGATGTTTTGATGAAACTCATGAGTTAGATGATAGTTAAGAGTGTCAACAGATGTGGATCAAGAACCCACGGAGGCTGAAGACTCAAGTCATCTTGGTTTAAAAGTTGAAAGCTCATTTGTACATTTTCGGTTGATCTTCGTTCAAAAGAACTTCTAGCCCAAGTTGTAGATGTTTTGATGAAACACATGAGTTAGATGGCAGTTGAGAGAGTCAACAGATGTGTATCAAGCTACCACAGTGGCTGAAGGCTCAAGATATCTTGGTTTAAAAGTTGAAAGCTCATTTGAACCTTTTCTGTTGATCTTCGATCGAAAGAACTTCTAGCCCATGCTCTAGATGTTTTGACAAAACTCATGAGTTAGATGGTAGTTGAGAGTGTCAACAGATGTGGATCAAGAACCCACAGAGACTGAAGACTCAAGTCATCTTGGTTTAAAAGTTGAAAGCTCATTTGTACATTTTCGGTTGATCTGCGTTCAAAAGAACTTCTAGCCCAAGTTGTAGATGTTTTGATGAAACACATGAGTTTGATGGCAGTTGAGAGAGTCAACAGATGTGTATCTAGCACCCACGGAGGCTGAAGGCTCAAGATATCTTGGATTAAAAGTTGAAAGCTCATTCGTACCTTTTCGATTTATCTTCTTTTGAAAGAACTTCTATGCCTAGTTGTAGATGTTTTGATGAAACACATGAATTAGATGATAGTTTGGAGAGTCAACGGATGTGTATCAAGCACCCACGGATGTTGTTGACTCATGCTATCTTGGTTTAAAAGTTGAAAGCTCAGTGGTACATTTTCAGTTAATCTTGGTTTAAAAGAAGTTCTAGGCCAAGTTGTAGATGTTTTCATTAAATACATGAGTTAGATGGTAGTTGAGAGAGTCAACAGATGTGTATGAAGCACCCACTGAGGTTGAAGACTCAAGATATCTTGGATGAAAAGTTGAAAGCTCATTCGTACCTTTTCGGTTCATCTTCTTTTAAAAGAACTTCTATACCTAGTTGAAGATGTTTTGGTGAAACTGACAAGATGTTGTCGAGACCCCATCAAATAATAAAAATTACCGGTTCGCAAACTAATTTGTAGTATAGAGCTTGAACCGAATCGTCTCTCAAGGATCCAAAAAGAACAAAGATTTAATCAGATCAAGATAATTAAAAGGGGGTTTAGATGATTTGAAAAGATTATACACTAATTGAATCAAAGGAAAGTAATTAGCAAATTAACCAATCCAAGGAAATTTACCGATCTTGAGTTTAACTCATCATTGATCACAAGGAATTCACTTAATTGCTAATCGTGTTCTTGGCCTTAGATCATGTAAGACCTATTAGTTACTAAGTTATTTACCAACCATAAGCCTTACGTGGAATATATAAATATAGAAAATTCGGCAGCGTTTCCTTTGTTTCTCAAACATTACCACAAACTATAACATAAGCAGCGGATTTCCAACAACCATTTCAAGCCAACCAGAGTACATATATTATATATATACACATACACATATATCAAAAAGAGATCTCAGATCTCAACCAAAATATTATCAGAGTACGAAATGTTATACAAGTGTAATCTAAACACTATCCTAACTGAGCACACTAAACATATATAGAACCGAGTACATCAAAAGTAGTATTCAGTTCCCTGTAACATCTACATCAGAATAATACACATCCTGTTATAGTTACATCACGGAGCTTAACTCCACCAAAATACAAATCCCAAAAATAAATCAACAGAATCCTCCGTACTTAACCCGTAGAGGGTCCGGGGTGTTCCTGCGAATCTGAGAAAGAGGTGGTGAGAACAACTTCCCAGTGAATATGAATAACTTGCAGATAAAGTATAAATGTAAGTAGAGAGCAAGTATAACACAATTCACAATATGTCAAGTAACACCAACCAACCAATGCAATGAATGAATGCACATGATGTTCACACCTTTTATTCACACTTTTTCTTTCTCCACTCCTCTTGTTGTGCACTAACCCCTTTCGGTTAGGCCCTCGCAATATGCATATGAATGTGTTATGCCAATTCCGTTTCCTTCCAGCTAATAAGCTAGGCACCCCTCTGTTTTGTACACTAACCCTTTCCGGTTAGGTCACCTCGCAATGCAATGCAAATAAGTATGCTATTTCATTTCCATCTAGCTCATCAGCTAGGCACCCCTCTGTTTTGTACACTAACCCCTTCCGGTTAGGCCATCTCGCTATGCAATGCAATGTTCTCATACTCATATCATGCTCATTCATAATTTCATCATAATAACATTACATGTAATCAATTCAAACATATACAACACATAACCATCATGCTCAACTCTATCAAGCATCCTTACTTAACTAGCCAATCCATACCCAAGATAATATCTAACCCTCTCAATGGTAGTTGAGAGAGTCAACTGATGTGTATCTAGCACCCACGGAGGCTGAAGACTCAAGATCTCTTGGTTTAAATGTTGAAAGCTAATTTCTACCTTTTCTGTTGATCTTCGTTCAAAAGAACTTGCAGGCCAAGTTGTAGAAGTTTTGAAGAAACACATGAGTTAGATGGTAGTTAAGAGTGTCAACAGATGTGGATCAAGGACCCACGGAGGCTGAAGACTCAAGATATCCTGGTTGAAAAGTTGAAAGCTCATTTGGGCCTTTTCGATTGATCCTCATTAAAAAGAACTTCTAGCCGGAGATGTAGATGTTTTGATGATACACATGAGTTAGATGGCAATTGAGAGAGTCAACTGATGTGTATCTAGCACCCACGGAGGCTGAAGACTCAAGATATCTTGGTTTAAATGTTGAAAGCTAATTTCTACCTTTTCTGTTGATCTTCGTTCAAAAGAACTTGCAGGCCAAGTTGTAGAAGTTTTGAAGAAACATACGAGTTACATGCGAGTTGAGAGTGTCAACAGATGTGTAACAAGCAACCACGGAGGTTGAAGACTCAAGATATCCTGGTTTAAAAGTTGAAAGCTCATTTGTTCCTTTTCTATTGATCGTCGATCAAAAGAACTTCTAGCCCAAGCTGTAGATGTTTTGACAAAACTCATGAGTTAGATGGTAGTTGAGAGTGTCAACATATGTGGATCAAGAACCCACAGAGACTGAAGACTCAAGATATCTTGGTTTAAAAGTTGAAAGCTCATTTGTACCTTTTCTGTTGATCTTCGTTCAAAAGAACTTCTAGCCCTAAGTGTAGATGTTTTCATGAAACTCATGAGTTAGATGGCAGTTGAGAGAGTCAACAGATGTGTATCAAGCTACCACAAAGGCTTAAGGCTCAAGATATCATGGTTTAAAAGTTGAAAGCTCATTTGCACCTTTACTATTAATTTTCGTTCAAAAGAACTTGTAGCCCAAGTTGTAGATGTTTTCATGAAACTCATGAGTTAGATGGTACTTTAGAATGTCAACAGATGTGGATCAAGAACCCACGTAGGCTAAAGAATCAAGATATCTTGGTTTAAAAGTTGAAAGATCATTTGGACCTTTTCGATTGATCTTCGTTAAAAAGAACTTCTAGCCGGAGATGTAGATGTTTTGATGAAACACATAAGTTAGACGGCAGTTGAGAGATTGAACTATTGTGTATCTAGCACCCACGGTGGCTGAAGACTCCAGATATCTTGGTTTAAAAGTTGAAAGCTCATTTGTACCTTTTCTGTTGATCTTCGTTCAATAGAACTTGCAGCCCCAGTTGTAGAAGTTTTGATGAAACTCATGAGTTAGATGGTAGTTGAGAGTGTCAACAGATGTGTAAACAGCAACCACGGAGGCTGAAGACACAAGATATCCTCGTTTAAAAGTTGAAAGCTCATTAGTTCCTTTTCTATTGATCTTCGATCAAAAGAACTTCTAGCCCAAGCTGTAGATGTTTTGACGGAACTCATGAGTTAGATAGTTGTTGAGATTGTCAACAGGTGTGGATCAAGAACCCCGAGAGGTTGAAGACTCAATATATCTTGGTTTAAAATTTGAAAGATCATTCGGACCTTTTCAATTGATCTTCGTCAAAAAGAACTTCTAGCCGGAGGTGCTGATTTTTTTATGAAACATATGAGTTAGATGGCAGTTGAGAGAGTCAACAGATATGTATCTAGCACCCATGGAGGCTGAAGAGTCAAGATATCTTGGTTTAATAGTTGAAAGCTCATTTGTACCTTTTTTGTTGATCTTCGTTCAAAAGAACTTGTAGCCTAAGTTGTAGATGTTTTGATGAAACTCATGAGTTAGATGGTAGTTAAGAGTGTCAACTGATGTGGATCAAGAACCCACGGAGGCTAAAGACTCAAGATATCCTCATTGAAAAGTTGAAAGCTCATTTGGACCTTTTCGATTGATCTTCGTTAAAAAGAACTTCTAGCCGGAGATGTAGATGTTTTGATGAAACACATGAGTTAGATGGCAGTTGAGAGAGTCAATTGATGTGTATCTAGCACCCATGGAGGCTGAAGACTCAAGATATCTTGGTTTAAAAGATGAAGGCTCATTTGGACCTTTTCGATTGATCTTCGTTAAAAAGAACTTCTAGCCGGAGATGTAGATGTTTTGATGAAACACATGAGTTAGATGACAGTTGAGAGAGTCAACAGATGTGTTTCTAGCACCCACGGTGGCTGAAGACTCAAGATATCTTGGTTTAAAAGTTGAAAGCTCATTTGTACCTTTTCTGCTGATCTTTGTTCAAAAGAACTTGTAACCCAAGTTGTAGATGTTTTCATGAAACTCATGAGTTAAATGGTAGTTAAGAGTGTCAACAGATGTGGATCAAGAACCCACGATGGCTCATGACTCAAGATATCCTGGTTTAAAAGTTGAAAGCTCATTTGGACCTTTTCGATTGATCTTCGTTAAAAAGAACTTCAAGCCGAAGATGTAGATGTTTTGATGAAACACATGAGTTAGATGGTAGTTAAGAGAGTCAACTGATGTGTATCTAGCACCCACGGAGGCTGAAGACTCAAGATATCTTGGTTTAAATGGTGAAAGCTAATTTCTACCTTTTCTGTTATTCTTCGATCAAAAGAACTTGCAGGCCCAGTTGAAGAAGTTTTGAAGAAACACATGAGTTAGATGGTAGTTAAGAGTGTCAACAAATGTGGATCAACAACCCACGAAGGCTGAAGACTCAAGATATCCTAGTTTAAAAGTTGAAAGCTCATTTGGACCTTTTCGATTGATCTTCGTTAAAAAGAACATCTAGCCGGAGATGTAGATGTTTTGATGAAACACGAGTTAGATGGCAGTTGAGAGAGTCAACAGATGTGTATCAAGCTACCACAGATGCTGAAGGCTCAAGATATCATGGTTTAAAAGTTGAAAGCTCATTTGTACCTTTACTATTGATCTTCGTTCAAAAGAACTTGTAGCCACAGTTGTAAATGTTTTGATGAAACTCATGAGTTAGATGGCAGTTAATAGTGTCAACAAATGTGGATCAAGAACCCACGTAGGCTAAAGACTCAAGATATCTTGGTTTAAAAGTTGAAAGATCATTTGGACCTTTTCGATTGATCTTCGTTAAAAAGAACATCTAGCCGGAGATGTAGATGTGTTGATGAAACACATGAGTTAGATGGCAGTTGAGAGAGTGAACAGATGTGTATCAAGCTACCACAGAGGCTGAAGGCTCAAGATATCATGGTTTAAAAGTTGAAAGCTCATTTGTACCTTTACTATTAATTTTTGTTCAAAAGAACTTCTAGCCCAAGTTGTAGATGTTTTGATGAAACTCTCGAGTTAGATGGTAGTTAACAGTGTCAACAGATGTAGATCAAGAACCCACGTAGGCTAAAGACTCAAGATATCTTCGTTTAAAAGTTGAAAGATCATTTGGACCTTTTCGATTGAGCTTTGTTAAAAAGAACATCTAGCCGGAGATGTAGATGTGTTGATGAAACACATGAGTTAGATTGCAGGTGAGAGAGTGAACAGATGTGTATCAAGCTACCACAGAGGCTGAAGGCTCAAGATATCATGGTTTAAAAGTTGAAAGCTCATTTGTACCTTTACTATTAATTTTTGTTCAAAAGAACTTGTAGCCCAAGCTGTAGATGTTTTCATGAAACTCTCGAGTTAGATGGTAGTTAACAGTGTCAACAGATGTAGATCAAGAACCCACGTAGGCTAAAGACTCAAGATATCTTCGTTTAAAAGTTGAAAGATCATTTGGACCTTTTCGATTGATCTTCGTTAAAACGAACTTCTAGCCGGAGATGCAGATGTTTTGATGAAATACATGAGTTAGATGACAGTTGAGAGAGTCAACAGATGTGTTTCTAGCACCCACGGTGGCTGAAGACTCAAGATATCTTGGTTTAAAAGTTGAAAGCTCATTTGTACCTTTTCTGCTGATTTTTGTTCAAAAGAACTTGCACCCAAGTTGTAGATGTTTTGATGAAACTCTCGAGTTAGATGGTAGTTAACAGTGTCAACAGATGTAGATCAAGAACCCACGTAGGCTAAAGACTCAAGATATCTTCGTTTAAAAGTTGAAAGATCATTTGGACCTTTTCGATTGATCTTCGTTAAAAAGAACTTCTAGCCGGAGATGTAGATGTTTTGATGAAATACATGAGTTAGACGGCAGTTGACAGATTGAACAATTGTGTATCTAGCACCCACGGAGGCTGAAGACTCATGATATCTTGGTTTAAAAGTTGAAAGCTCATTTGTGCCTTTCCTGTTGATCATCGTTCAAAAGAACTTGCAGCCCCAGTTGTAGAAGTTTTGATGAAACTCATGAGTTAGATGGTAGTTGAGAGTGTCAACAGATGTGTAAACAGCAACCCCGGAGGCTGAATACTCAAGATATCCTCGTTTAATAGTTGAAAGCTCATTTGTACCTTTTTTGTTGATCTTCGTTCAAAAGAACTTGTCGCCCAAGTTGTAGATGTTTTGATGAAACTCATGAGTTAGATGGTAGTTAAGAGTGTCAACAGATGTGGATCAAGAACCCACGGAGGCTAAATACTCAAGATATCCTCATTGAAAAGTTGAAAGCTCATTTGGACCTTTTCGATTGATCTTCGTTAAAATGAACTTCAAGCCGAAGATGTAGATGATTTGATGAAACACATATGTTAGATGGTAGTTAAGTGAGTCAACTGATGTGTATCTTGCACCCACGGAGGCTAAAGACTCAAGGTATCTTGGTTCAAATGGTGAAAGCTAATTTCTACCTTTTCTGTTGATCTTCGTTCAAAAGAACTTGCAGGCCAAGTTGTAGAAGTTTTGAAGAAACACATGAGTTAGATGGTAGTTAAGAGTGTCAACAGATGTGGATCAAGGACCCACGGAGGCTGAAGACTCAAGATATCCTGGTTGAAAAGTTGAAAGCTCATTTGGACTTTTTCGATTGATCTTCGTTAAAAAGAACATCTAGCCGGTGATGTAGATGTTTTGATGAAACACATGAGTTAGATGGCAGTTGAGAGAGTCAACAGATGTGTATCAAGCTACCACAGAGGCTGAAGGCTCAAGATATCATGGTTTAAAAGTTGAAAGCTCATTTGTACCTTTACTATTGATCTTCGTTCAAAAGAACTTGTAGCCACAGTTGTAGATGTTTTGTTGAAACTCATGAGTTAGATGGTAGTTAAGAGTGTCAACAGATGTGGATCAAGAACCCACGGAGGCTGAAGACTCAAGATATCCTGGTTGAAAAGTTGAAAGCTCATTTGGACCTTTTCGATTGATATTCGTTAAAAAGAACTTCTAGCCAGAGTTGTAGATGTCTTGATGAAACACATGAGTTAGATGGTTGTTGAGAGAGTCAACAGATGTTGATTAAGCTACCACGGAGGCTGAAGACTCAAGATATCTTGGTTTAAAAGTTGAATGCTCATTTGTACCTTTTCTGTTGATATTCGTTCAAAAGAACTTGTAGCCCATGTTGTAGAAGTTTTGATGAAACACATTAGTTAGATGGTAGTTGAGAGTGTCAACAGATGTGTAAGAAGCAACCACGGAGGCTGAAGACTCAAGATATCCTGGTTTAAAAGTTGAAATCTCATTTGTACCTTTTCTATTGATCTTCGATCAAAAGAACTTCTCGCCCAAGTTGTAGATGTTTTGATGAAACTCATGAGTTAGATGGTTGTTGAGAGTGTCAACAGATGTAGATCAAGAATCCACAGAGGCTGAAGACTCAAGATAACTTGGTTTAAAAGTTGAAAGATCATTTGGACCTTTTCGATTGATCTTCGTTAAAAAGAACTTCTCGCCCAAGCTGTAGATGTTTTGATGAAACGCTTGAGTTAGATGGTAGTTGAGAGTGTCAACAGCTGTGGATGAAGATTCCACTGAGGCTGAAGACTCAAGATATCTTGGTTTATAAGTTGAAAGATCATTTGGACCTTTTCGATTGATCCTCGTTAAAAAGAACTTCTAGCCAAAGATGTAGATGTTTTGATGAAACATATGAGTTAGATGGCAGTTGAGAGAGTCAACAGATATGTATCTAGCACCCACGGAGGCTGAAGACTCAAGATATCTTCGTTTAAAAGTTGAAAGCTCATTTGTACCTTTTTTGTTGATCTTCGTTCAAAAGAACTTGTAGCCCAAGTTGTAGATGTTTTGATGAAACTCATGAGTTAAATGGTAGTTAAGAGTGCAACAGATGTGGATCAAGAACCCACGAAGGCTGAAGACTCAAGATATCCTGGTTTAAAAGTTGAAAGCTCATTTGGACCTTTTCGATTGATCTTCGTTAAAAAGAACTTCTAGCCAAAGATGTAGATGTTTTGATGAAACACATGAGTTAGATGGTAGGTGAGAGAGTCAACTGATGTGTATCTGGCACCCACGGAGGCTGAAGACTGAAGATATCTTGGTTTAAATGGTGAAAGCTAATTTGTACCTTTACTGTTGGTCTTCGTTCAAAAGAACTTGCAGGCCAAGTTGTAGAAGTTTTGAAGAAACACATGAGTTAGATGGTAGTTAAGAGTGTCAACAGATGCGGATCAAGAACCCACGAAGGCTGAAGACTCAAGATATCCTGGTTTAAAAGTTGAAAGCTCATTTGGACCTTTTCGATTGATCTTCGTTAAAAAGAACATCTAGTCGGAGATGTAGATGTTTTGATGAAACACATGAGTTAGATGGCAGTTGAGAGAGTCAACTGATGTGTATCTGGCACCCACGGAGGCTGAAGACTCAAGATATCTTGGTTTAAATGTTGAAAGCTAATTTCTACCTTTTCTGTTGATCTTCGCTCAAAAAAACTTGCAGGCCAAGTTGTAGAAGTTTTGATGAAACACATGAGTTAGATGGTTGTTGAGAGTGTCAACAGATGTGTAACAAGTAACCATGGAGGTTGAAGACTCAAGATATCCTAGTTTAAAAGTTGAAAGCTCATTTGTTCGTTTTCTGTTGATCTTCGATCAAAAGAACTTCTAGCGCAAGCTGTAGATGTTTTGACAAAACTCATGAGTTAGATGGTAGTTGAGAGTGTCAACAGATGTGGATCAAGAACCCATAGAGACTGAAGACTCACGATATCTTGGTTTAAAAGTACAATGCTCATTTGTACATTTTCGGTTGATCTTCGTTCAAAAGAACTTCTAGCCCAAGTTGTAGATGTTTTGATGAAACACATGAGTTAGATGGCAGTTGAGAGAGTGAACAGATGTGTATCAAGCTACCACAGAGGCTGAAGGCTCAAGATATCATGGTTTAAAAGTTGAAAGCTCATTTGTAACTTTTCTATTGATCTTCGTTCAAAAGAACTTGTAGCCCATGTTGTAGAAGTTTTGATGAAACTCATGAGTTAGATGGTTGTTGAGAGTGTCAACAGATGCGTAACAGGCAACCACGGAGGCTGAAGACCCAAGATATCCTGGATTAAAAGTTGAAAGCTCATTTGTACCTTTTCAATTGATGTTCGATCAAAAGAACTTCTCGGCCAAGCTGTAGATGTTTTGATGAAACTCATGAGTTAGATGGTAGTTGAAAGAGTCAACAGATATGTATCCAGCTACCACGGAGACTGAAGACTTAAGATATCTTGGTTTAAAAGTTGAAAGCCCATTTGTACCTTTTCGGTTGATCTTCGTTCAAAAGAACTTCTAGAACAAGTTGTAGATGTTTTGATGAAACACATGAGTTAGATAGTAGTTGAGAGTGTCAACAGATGTGGATTAAATACCCACGGAGGCTGAAGACTCAAGATAACTTGGTTTAAAAGTTGAAAGCACATTTGTACCTTTTCGGTTGATCTTCGTTCAAAAGAACATCTAACCCAAGTTGTAGAGGTTTTGATGAAACACATGAGTTAGATGGCAGTTGAGAGAGTCAACAGATGTGTATCTAGCACGCACGGAGGCTGAAGACTCAAGATATCTTGGTTTAAAAGTTGAAAGCTCATTTGTACCTTATCTGTTGATCTTGGTTCAAAAGAACTTGTAGCCCAAATTGTAGATGTTTTGATGAAACTCATGAGTTAGATGATAGTTAAGAGTGTCAATAGATGTGGATCAAGAACCCACGGAGGCGGAAGACTCAGGATATCCTGGTTTAAAAGTTGAAAGCTCATTTGTAGCTTTTCTATTGATCTTCAATCAAAAGAACTTCTCGCCCAAGCTGTAGATGTTTTGATGAAACTCTTGAGTTAGATGGTAGTTGAGAGTGTCAACAGCTGTGGATCAAGAATCCACAGAGGCTGAAGACTCAAGATATCTTGGTTTATAAGTTGAAAGATCATTTGGACCTTTTCGATTGATCCTCGTTAAAAAGAACTTCTAGCCGAAGATGTAGATGTTTTGATGAAACATATGAGTTAGATGGCAGTTGAGAGAGTCAACAGATATGTATCTAGCACCCACGGAGGCTGAAGACTCAAGATATCTTGGTTTAAAAGTTGAAAGCTCATTGTTGCCTTTTTGGTTGATCTTGGCATAAACAAAGTTCTAGGCCAAGTTGTAGATGTTTTCATGAAATACATGAGTTAGATGGTAGTTGAGAGAGTCAATAGAAGTGTATGAAGCACCCACAAAGGTTGAAGACTCAAGTTATCTTGGTTTAAAAGTTGAAAGCTCATTCGTACTTTTTTGGTTGATCTTCGTTTAAAAGAACTTCTAGGCCAAGTTGCAGATGTTTTCATGAAATACATGAATTAGATGGTAGTTGAGAGAGTCAACAGATGTGTATGAAGCACCCACAGAGGTTGAAGACTCAAGCTATCTTTGTTTAAATGTTGAAAGCTTATTCGTGCCTTTTCGGATGATCTTCTTTTAAAAGAACTTCTATGCCTAGTTGTAGATGTTTTCATGAAATACATGAGTTTGGTGGTAGTTGATAGAGTCGACAGATGTGTATCAAGCTCCGACAGAGGATGAAGACTCATGCTATCTTGGTTTAAAAATTGAAAGCTCAATGGTACCTTTTAAATTAATCTTGGTTTAAAAGATGTTCTAGGCCAAGTGGTACATGTTTTCATGAAATACGTGAGTTAGATGGTATTTCAAAGAGTAAACAGATGTGTATGATGCTCCCACAGAGGTTGAAGACTCAAGCTATCTTGGTTTAAAAGTTGAAAGCTCATTTGTACCTTTTCGGTTGATCTTTGTTTAAAAGAACTTCTAGGCCAAGTGCTAGATATTTTGATGAAACACATGAGTTAGATGGTAGTTGAGAGAGTCAACAGATGTGTATCAATTAACCACGGAGGTTGAAGACTCAAGATATCATGGATTAAAAGTTGAAAGCTCATTTGTACCTTTTCGGTTGATCTTCTTTTTAAAGAAGTTCTATGCCTAGTTGTAGATGTTTTGATGAAACACATGCATTAGATTGTAGTTGAGAGAGTCAACAGATGTGTATCAAGCATCCACGAAGGTTGAAAACTCAAGATAACTTGGTTGAAAAGTTTAAAGCTCGTTTGTACGTTTTCGGTTGATCTTCATTGAAAAGAACTTCCAGCCCAAGTTGTAGATGTTTTCGTGAAATACATGAGTTAGATGGTAGTTGATAGAGTCAACAGTTGCGTATCAAGCAATCACGGAAGATGAAGACTCAAGCTATCTTGGTTTAAAAGTTGAAAGCTCATTGGTGCCTTTTTGGTTGATCTTGGCATAAACAAAGTTCTAGGCCAAGTTGTAGATGTTTTCATGAAATACATGAGTTAGATGGTAGTTGAGAGAGTCAATAGAAGTGTATGAAGCACCCACAAAGGTTGAAGACTCAAGCTATCTTGGTTTAAAAGTTGAAAGCTCATTCGTACCTTTTTGGTTGATCTTCGTTTAAAAGAACTTCTAGGCCAAGTTGCAGATGTTTTCATGAAATACATGAATTAGATGGTAGTTCAGAGTGTCAACAGATGTGTATGAAGCACCCACTGAGGTTGAAGACTCAAGCTATCTTGGTTTAAAAGTTGAAAGCTTACTCATGCCTTTTCGGTTGATCTTCTTTTAAAACAACATCTATGCCTAGTTGTAGATGTTTTTCATGAAATGCATGAGTTTGGTGGTAGTTGATAGAGTCAATGTAACATCCCTAAATTTCATATGTTATGACTTAGCTAAATTCTAGGAATGAATTGTATGTTCTGTTACAGAAAAGGTGATAGATTTAGTTAGAATGATTGATTTGAGATTTTGACTATACCGGTGAATTCGGTAGAACCTAAGGAAGAGATAGGTGGAATCTAAACTCTTATATTTACTCTGGCTAAGTTAGGACCTACTAGTAAATTTCATTTTCTTCAGGACCTATTGGGAATTCTTAGAAATCACAAGGGTATTTTGGTCTTTTTACACCTCAGTGGCAATTTGGTATTTTTCCACATAAGTGGGGGGCAAAGTTGACAAAGCAACTTCACCCCCTTGTGGTTAAGAGGACCGGCCAGCCTAGGGAGAGCCAAAGGCTCATCTTCTCCAAATTTGCTAAGTTTGCATAGCCAAAGCTTGCTCCAAGTTCAAGGGTCCAAAGTAAGTATTTTTATACACCTTTTGACTTAGGTTATTTGATGATTATTGATCACTATGATCTCTTCTTCAATCCTATGGTATTAGTTTCTTGAGAAACTCATTTTCATCCCTAAGAATCAAGAACACCCATGTCTAAAAGTTGGTTGTTTTGCTTGAGTGTTTTGAAGGAAGTTGAAGGGAAGGTTGTCTTGACTACCAATCCCATCTTGGAATCAAGTGAGGAGCACTTCAAGGTGAGTGTGGATTTACTTGTGCTATTGTATGATGTTCTTAGAGTGAAAGTGTATGATAAAGGATTAAGCTTGAATCTAGGGTTTTCACCTATGCTTGAGGTTGGATGTGTTTTTATTACATGTTTTCAAGGATTAGGGTTTAGGAAAAATGAGTGGAATGATTGATATACTTGATGGATTTGAGGACATGATTTCCAAGGGAAAACTTGGGTTTTAGGTATGTGTTGGGCGTGGCACTATTCCTGCCCAGAAGACCAACCACGAGCGTGGTCCCCACCACGGCCCGGCCGTGGTCCTCTCTGGATAGGAAATGTTGGTGTCTCGTGCCCAACCACGGCCGTGGTCCCCACCACGGGCTGGCCGTGGTTGGCTCTGGAAAGAAAAATGTTGTGTGCTGAAATCTGACCACGGGTGTGGTGGCCACCAGGGGCTGGCCGTGGTCTAGACCACGGGCGTGGTGCCAACTAGGGGCAGGCCATGGTTGTCTCTGTTTCCAATTTGTTGAGTTTTGTTTTCTGAACCGTGGCCGTGGTTACCACCACGGGCTGGCCGTGGTTGACTCTGTTTGTGTTATTGTGGTGCTTATGCCTAGGGTCTTGATACCATATGCTAGGTTTAGGATGAAGAATGACTTAGCATTAGAATGAGATGTGTAGCTAAGTAAGAATGCTTGATAGAAGTGACTTAGCACTATTGTAACTAAGTAAGAATGCTTGATAGAGTTGAGTATGATGGTCATGTGTTGTATATGTTTGAATTGATTACATGTAATGCTATTATGATGATATTATGAATGAGCATGATATGAGTATGAGAACATTGCATTGCATAGCGAGATGGCCTAACCGTAATGGGTTAGTGTACAAAACAGATGGGTGCCTAGCTGATGAGCTAGATGGAAATGAAATGGCATACTTATTTGCATTGCATTGCGAGGTGACCTAACCGGAAAGGGTTAGTGTACAAAACAGAGGGGTGCCTAGCTTATTAGCTAGAAGGAAACGGAATTGGCATAACACATTCATATGCATATTGCGAGGGCCTAACCGAAAGGGGTTAGTGCACAACAAGAGGAGTGGAGAAAGAAAAAGTGTGAATAAAAGGTGTGAACATCATGTGCATTCATTCATTGCATTGGTTGGTTGGTGTTACTTGACATATTGTGAATTGTGTTATACTTACTCTCTACTTACATTTATACTTTATCTGCAAGTTATTCATATTCACTGGGAAGTTGTTCTCACCACCTCTTTCTCGTATTCAGAACACCCAGGACCCTCTACGGGTTAAGTACGGAGGATTCTGTTGATTTATTTTTGGGATTTATATTTTGGTGGAGTTAAGCTCCGTGATGTAACTATAACAGGATGTGTATTATTCTGATGTAGATGTTACAGGGAACTGAATACTACTTTTGATGTACTCGGTTCTGTATATGTTTAGTGTGCTCAGTCAGGATAGTGTTTTAGAATACACTTGTATAACGTTGCATACTCTGATAATATTTTTGGTTGAGATCTGAGATCTCTTGATGATATATGTGTATGCGTATATATATAATATATGTACTCTGATTGGTTTGAAATGGTTGTTGGAAATCCGTTGCTTATGTTATATTTTGTGGTAATGTTCAAGAAACAAATGAAACGCTGCCGAATTTTCTATATTTATATATTCCACGTAAGGCTTATGGTTGGTAAATAACATAGTAACTAATAGGTCTTACAGTCAACAGATGTGTATCAAGCTCCGACGGAGGATGAAGACTCAAGCTATCTTGGTTTAAAAGTTGAAAGCTGAATGGTGCCTTTTAAGTTAATCTTGGTTTAAAAGAAGTTCTAGGCCAAGTGGTACATGTTTTCATGAAATACATGAGTTAGATGGTATTTAAAAGAGTAAACAGATGTGTATGATGCTCCTACGGAGGTTGAAGACTCAAGCTATCTTGGTTTAAAAGTTGAAAGCTCATTTGTACCTTTTCTGTTGATCTTCGTTAAAAAGAACTTCTAGCCAGAGTTGTAGATGTTTTGATGAAACACATGAGTTAGATGGCAGTTGAGAGAATCAACAGATATGTATCAAGCACCCACGGAGGCTTATGACTCAGGATAGCTTAGTTTAAAAGTTGAAAGCTCATTTGTGCCTTTTCAGTTGATCTTCGTTAAAAAGAACTTCTAGCCTGAGATGTAGATGTTTTGATGAAACACATGAGGTAGATGGCAGTTGAGAGAGTCAACAGATGTGTATCAATCACCCACGGAGGTTGAAGACTCAAGATATCTTGGATTAAAAGTTGAAAGCTCATTCGTACCTTTTCGGTTTATCTTCTTTTAAAAGAACTTCTATGCCTAGTTGTAGATGTTTTGATGAAACACATGAATTAGATGATAGTTTGGAGAGTCAACGGATGTGTATCAAGCACCCACGGATGTTGGTGACTCATGCTATCTTGGTTTAAAAGTTGAAAGCTCAGTGGTACATTTTCAGTTAATCTTGGTTTAAAAGAAGTTCTAGGCCAAGTTGTAGATGTTTTCATTAAATACATGAGTTAGATGGTAGTTGAGAGAGTCAACAGATGTGTATGAAGCACCCACAGAGGTTGAAGACTCAAGATATCTTGGATGAAAAGTTGAAAGCTCATTCGTACCTTTCGGTTCATCTTCTTTTAAAAGAACTTCTATACCTAGTTGAAGATGTTTTGGTGAAACTGACAAGAGGTTGTCGAGACCCCATCAAATAATAAAAATTACCGGTTCGCAAACTAATTTGTAGTATAGAGCTTGAACCGAATCGTCTATCAAGGATCCAAAAAGAACAAAGATTTAATCAGATCAAGATAATTAAAAGGGGGTTTAGATGATTTGAAAAGATTATACACTAATTGAATCAAAGGAAAGTAATTAACAAATTAACCAATCCAAGGAAATTTACCGATCTTGAGTTTAACTCATCATTGATCACAAGGAATTCACTTAATTGCTAATCGTGTTCTTGGCCTTAGATCATGTAAGACCTATTAGTTACTAAGTTATTTACCAACCATAAGCCTTACGTGGAATATATAAATATAGAAAATTCGGCAGCGTTTCCTTTGTTTCTCAAACATTACCACAAACTATAACATAAGCAGCGGATTTCCAACAACCATTTCAAACCAACCAGAGTACATATATTATATATATACACATACACATATATCAAAAAGAGATCTCAGATCTCAACCAAAATATTATCAGAGTACGAAATGTTATATAAGTGTAATCTAAACACTATCCTAACTGAGCACACTAAACATATACAGAACCGAGTACATCAAAAGTAGTATTCAGTTCCCTGTAACATCTACATCAGAATAATACACATCCTGTTATAGTTACATCACGGAGCTTAACTCCACCAAAATACAAATCCCAAAATTAAATCAACAGAATCCTCCGTACTTAACCCGTAGAGGGTCCGGGGTGTTCCTGCGAATCTGAGAAAGAGGTGGTGAGAACAACTTCCCAGTGAATATGAATAACTTGCAGATAAAGTATAAATGTAAGTAGAGAGCAAGTATAACACAATTCACAATATGTCAAGTAACACCAACCAACCAATGCAATGAATGAATGCACATGATGTTCACACCTTTTATTCACACTTTTTCTTTCTCCACTCCTCTTGTTGTGCACTAACCCCTTTCGGTTAGGCCCTCGCAATATGCATATGAATGTGTTATGCCAATTCCGTTTCCTTCTAGCTAATAAGCTAGGCACCCCTCTGTTTTGTACACTAACCCTTTCCGGTTAGGTCACCTCGCAATGCAATGCAAATAAGTATGCTATTTCATTTCCATCTAGCTCATCAGCTAGGCACCCCTCTGTTTTGTACACTAACCCCTTCCGGTTAGGCCATCTCGCTATGCAATGCAATGTTCTCATACTCATATCATGCTCATTCATAATATCATCATAATAACATTACATGTAATCAATTCAAACATATACAACACATAACCATCATGCTCAACTCTATCAAGCATCCTTACTTAACTACACATCTCATTGTAGTGCTAAGCTACTTCTATCAAGCATTCTTGCTTAGCTACACATCACATTATAATGCTAAGTCATCCTTAATCCTAACCCTAGCATATGGTATCAAAACTCTAGGCATATGCACCACAATAACACAAACAGAGTTAACCACGGCCAGCCCGTGGTGGTAACCACGGCCACGGTTCAGAAAACAAAACTCAACAAATTGAAAACAGAGACAACCACGGCCTGCCCCTGGTTGGCACCACGCCCGTGGTCTGGACCACGGCCTGCCCCTGGTTGGCACCACGCCCGTGGTCTGGACCACGGCCAGCCCCTGGTGGCCACCACACCCGTGGTCAGATTTCAGCACACAACATTTTTCTTTCCAGAGCCAACCACGGCCGGCCGTCTTTGGGACCACGGCCGTGGTTGGGCACGAGACACCAACATTTCCTATCCAGAGAGGACCACGGCCGGGCCATGGTGGGGACCACGCCCGTGGTTGGTCTTCTGGGCAGGAATAGTGCCACGCCCAACTTCAAATCAAAACCCTAATTTCTCTATGGGATCATGTCCTCAAATCCATCAAGTATACCAATCAGTCCACTCATTTTTCCTAAACCCTAATCCTTGAAAACATGTAATAAAAACACATCCAACCTCAAGCAACCCTAGATTCAAGCTTAATCCTTTATCATACACTTTCACTCTAAGAACATCATACAATAGCACAAGTAAATCCACACTCACCTTGAAGTGCTCCTATCTTGATTCCAAGATGGGATTGGTAGTCAAGGCAACCTTCCCTTCAACTTCCTTCAAAACATTCAACCAAAACAACCAACTTTTAGACATGGGTGTTCTTGATTCTTGGAGATGAAAATGAGTTTCTCAAGAAACTAATACCATAGGATTGAAGAAGAGATCATAGTGATCAATAACCATCAAATAACCTAAGCCAAAAGGTGTATAAAAATACTTACTTTGGACCCTTGAACCTTGGAACAAGCTTAGCTATGGAAACTTAGAGATTTTGGAGAAGATGAGCCCTTTGGCTCCCTAGGCTGGCCGGTTCTCTTATGCAAGAGGGAGGGGGTGTGTAATGTCCATTTTGCCCCTCACTTAAAGGAAGAATCACTAATTTGCCACTGAGGTGTTAAAAGACTAAAATACCCTTGTGATGTCTAAGAATTCCCAATAGGTCCTGAAGAAAATTAAATTTACCAGTAGGTCCTAACTTAACCAGAGTAAATCTAAGAGTTTAAATTCCACCTATCTCTTCCTTAGGTTCTACCGAGTTCACCGGTATAGCCAGAATCTCAAATCAATCATTCTAACTCAATCTATCACCTTTTCTGTAACAGAACATACAATCCATTCAAAGAATTTAGCTAAATCATAACATATGAAATTTAGGGATGTTACAGATCACATCAAGACGCCTCAACATGATCCAAGAATCCTCTACTAGATAAGCATCTAGGATTTAATTAACCAAGGTTAGATAAAGTAAGCACCATCCAAACATAGATTAACTTAAGATCCAGAATTTAACTAAGCTAAACAATCTATCAAAAAGCTTTAATATATTGTTTATTCTTTGTGATCCTCTTTGAATACATGATAATAAAGCTATTATCACATAAACATCCAAATCAAATTAAGCAATTCAATCTAGATCAAAATTAAAAGAGGAAGAAGAGAAACTTGAATAACAATTAAGCAATATGAACAAGTAAAACAAGATCTCCAAATTAAACATCAAGATGGCTAATCCCTTAGATTGATTATGAGAGCCTAGCCTTCCATGGATGGGAAGGAAGAACTCAGAAATAAAAGAACAAAAATGAAATTGTAAAGAGAATGGAGAAGAAGAGAAAGAAAACTCTCACAAATACTCAAACTTTCTTCAAACTTACTTAAAATTGAATATTTTCATAATACAAAGAGATTGGCTCTATTTATAATAATCCTAGAAGCCAATTTGTACATGTACATAATCTGAATACAAGCTATAAAAATATGGAAATTGTCAAATATGGAAGCTTGATGCATGGTTGGTGGGTTGGTGCATGGTAGGTGGGTTGGTGTATGGTTGGTGACTTTTAGTCAGCAACTCTTATCCGACTTCTGGGTTCATTTTCATGATCTAGATGGTGCATTTTGGCTTTGAGGTCTCATGAAAGTTGTAGGCAGTTGTCTCCTTGAAATTTTGCAATTGGAATCATGCCATTTGGACGTTTAGAACTCCAGATATGCCAAAAACACTGAACCTACCTCAAGTTAGGTTGGCAGAACGTGTTTCCAAATTTAAACCAACTTGTAGCTTCATTATCATGCCTAAAACGACATCTATTGACTAAATGGTCTTCAGTGAAGTTGGAGATATGGATCTTATCTTTCCAATGGCCATGTTTCAGCCCAATAGGAGGCCTATAGCTCACTTTGTAGTCCAATATGTGCACACTACCTAGATTTTCCTGACAGCAAACCCACTCTGTATTGCAGGGATATTTTGGACCCTTAGAAGTCCGATCCCGCTCTTGAGTTCTTCATGAAACTTGTTGAGCATTGTCTTAGCTTTCCAAAGACACTAAGATCACCTCAAATGGATCACCGAGTCCCACGTTATGGCCTATCCAAGGAAGAAAGGTCAAAATGCATCAAAATCCGAAAATTATTCAATATTTGCATTAAAGCCCAATGAAGCCCAACAACATTAAACTCATCTAAAATACTAATATTGGGCACAATAAACATCTAATAAAGCCTAATACAAAGCTAACATAAGTGTCTCAAATTGATTGATCAGAAACACATGAATTAGATGGTAGTTTGGAGAGTCAACAGATGTGTATCAAGCACCCACGGAGGTTGAAGCCTCATGCTGTCTTGGTTTAAAAGGAGTAGAGCCCTTTGTTCCTTTTCGGTTTATCTTCAATGCAAAGAACTTCTTGGCCAAGTTATAGATGTTTTCATGAAATACATGAGTTAGATTGCAATTGAGAGAGTCAACAGATGTGTATGAAGCACCCACGGAGGTTGAAGACTCAAGATATCTTGGTATAAACGTTAAAAGCTCATTCGTAAGTTTTCAGGATTAAAAGATCTTCTAGGCCAAGTTGTAGATGTTTTGACGAAACACATGAGTTAGAAGGTAGATGAGAGAGTCAACAGATGTGTATCAATCACCCTTGGAGGTTGAAGACTAAAGATATCATGTATTAAAAGTTGAAAGCTCATTCGAACATTTTCAATTGATCTTCGATTAAATGAACTTCTATGCCTAGTTGTAGATGTTTTAATGAAACACATGAATTAGATTGTAGTTGACAGAGTCAACTGATGTGTATCAAGCACCCACGGAGGTTGAAGACTCAAGATAACTTGGTTTAAAAGTTGAAAGCTTATTTGTACCTTTTCGGTTGATCTTCGTTGAAAAGAACATCTAGCCCATGTTGTAGATGTTTTCATGAAATACATGAGTTAGATGGTAGTTGATAGAGTCAACAGATGTGTATCAAGCACCCACGGAGGTTGAAGACTCAAGATAACTTGGTTTAAAAGTTGAAAGCTCATTTGAACCTTTTCGGTTGATGTTCGTTGAAAAGAACATCTAGCCCAAGTTGTAGATGTTTTCATGAAATACATGAGTTAGATGATAGTTGATAGTGTCAACAGATATGTATCAAGCAACCATGGAAGATGAAGACTCAAGCTATCTTAGTTTAAAAGTTTAAAGCTCATTGGTACCTTTTCGGTTGATCTTAGCATAAACAAAGTTCTAGGCCAAGTTGTACATGTTTCCATGAAATACATTAGTTAGATGGTTGTTGAGAGAGTCAATAGATGTGTACGAAGCACCCACAAGGGTTGAGTGCTCAAGCTATCTTGGTTTAAAAGTTGAAAGCTCAATGGTACCTGTTTAGTTAATCTTGGTTTAAAAGAAGTTCTAAGCCAAGTTGTACATGTTTTCATGAAATACATGAGTTAGATGGTAGTTAAAAGAGTAAACAGATGCGTATGAAGCTCCTACAGAGGTTGAAGACTCAAGCTATCTTGGTTTAAAAGTTGAAAGCTCATTCGTACTTTTTTGGTTATTCTTCGTTTAAAAGAACTTCTAGGCCAAGTGCTAGATATTTTGATGAAACACATGAGCTAGATGGTAGTTGAAAGAGTCAATAGATGTGTCTCAACCACCCACAAATGTTGAAGACTTAAGCTATCTTGGTTTAAATGTTGAAAGCTCATTCGTACTTTTTTGGTTGATCTTCGTTTAAAAGAACTTCTAGGCCAAGTTACAGATGTTTTCATGAAATACATGAGTTAGATGGTAGTTGAGAGAGTCAACAGATGTGTATCAACCACCCACAAAGGTTGAAGACTCAAGCTATCTTGGTTTATAAGTTGAAGCTCATTCGTACTTTTTTGGTTGATCTTCGTTTAAAAGAACTTCTAGGCCAAGTTGCAGATGTTTTCATGAAATACATGAGTTAGATGGTAGTTGAGAGAGTCAACAGATGTGTATGAAGCACCCACAGAGGTTGAAGACTCAAGCTATCTTGGTTTATAAGTTGAAAGCTTATTCGTTCCTTTTCGGTTGGTCTTCCTTTAAAAGAACTTCTATGCCTAGTAGTAGATGTTTTCATGAAATACATGAGTTAGGTGGTAGTTGATAGAGTCAAAAGATGTGTATCATGCACCCACGGAGGATGAAGACTCAAGCTATCTTGGTTTAAAAGTTCAAAGCTCAATGGTACCTTTTCAGTTAATCTTGGTTTAAAAGATGTTCTAGGCCAAGTTGTACATGTTTTCATGAAATACATGAGTTAGATGGTAGTTAAAAGAGTAAACAGATGTGTATGATGCTCCCACGGAGGTTGAAGACTCAAGCTATCTTGGTTTAAAAGTTGAAAGCTCATTTGTACCTTTTCGGTTGATCTTCGTTTAAAAGAACTTCTAGGCCAAGTGCTAGATATTTTGATTAAACACATGAGTTAGATGGTAGTTGAGAGAGTCAACAGATGTGTATCAATCACCCACAGAGGTTGAAGACTCAAGATATCTTGGATTAAAAGTTGAAAGCTCATTCATACCTTTTCGGTTGATCTTCTTTTCAAAGAACTTCTATGCCCAGTTGTAGATGTTTTGATGAAACATATGAATTCGATGGTAGTTTGCACAGTTAATGGATGTGTATGAAGCACCCACGGAGGTTGGTGACTCATGTTATCTTGGTTTAAAAGTTGAAAGCTCAGTGGTACCTTTTTGGTTAATCTTCGTTTAAAAGAAGTTTTAGGCCAAGTTGTAGATGTTTTCATGAAATACATGAGTTAGATGGTAGTTGAGAGAGTCAACTGATGTGTATGAAGCACCCACAAAGGTTGAAGACTTAAGCTATCTTGGTTTAAAAGTTGAAAGCTTATTCGTGCCTTTTTGGTTGATCTTCTTTTAAAAGAACTTCTATGCCTAGTTGTAGATGTTTTCATGAAGTACATGAGTTAGGTGGTAGTTGAGAGAGTCAACAAATGTGTATCAAGCACCCGCAGTGGTTGATGACTCAAGCTATCTTGGTTTAAATGTTGAATGCTCATTTGCACCTTTTCGGTTGATCTTCGTTTAAAAGAACTTCTAGGCCAAGTTGTAGATGTTTTCTTGAAGTACATGAGTTAGATTGTAGTTGAGAGAGTCAACAGATGTTTATCAAGCACCCACGGAGGTTGAAGACTCAAGTTATCTTGGTTTAATGGTTGAATGGACATTTCATCCTTTTTGATTTATCTTCGATTAAAAGAAGTTCAACTCTATGTTGTCAAAGTTTTCATGAAATACATTTTAGATGATTTTAATGTTGTTGGACCTCATTGGGCATTAATGCTAATTATGAATAATTCTTGGATTTTGATGCATTTTGACCTTTCCTCCTTGGTTAGGCTATAAGTTGGGAGTCGTTGATCCATTTGAGGTGATCTTGGTGTCTTTAGAAAGCTAAGACAAGCCTCTACAAGTTTCATGAGAACTCAAGTGCTGGATTGGACTTCTAGGGGTCCTAAATATCCTTGCAATGCAGAGTGGGTTTTTTGTCACTAAAATATGGGCTGTGTGTACATAGTGGACTATATAGTGGGCTATAAGCCTTCTCTTGGGCTGAAACTTGGCCAATGGAAAGATAAGATCCATATCTCCAACTTCACTGAAGACCATTTAGTCAATAGATGTTGTTTTAGGCATCATTATGAAGCTACAAGTTGGTTTGAATTTGGAAACACGTTCTGCCAACCTAACTTGAGGTAGGTGCAGTGTTTCTGGCATCTCTGGAGTTCTAAAAGTCCAAATGACATTATTCCAACGCCAAAATTTCAAGGAGACAACTGGCTACAACTTTCATGAGACCTCCAAGCCAAAATACACCGTCTAGGTCATGAAAATCAAGCTGGAAGTCGGATATGAGTTGCTAACTAAAAGCCACCAACCATACACCATCCCACCAACCCACCAACCATGCATCAAGCTTCCATATTTGACGATTTCCATGTTTTTACAACTTGTATTCAGATTATTTTCAATTACAAATTGGCTTCTAGGATTAGTATAAATAGAGTCAATCTCTTTGTTTTATAGATTTTTGAATTTGAAGTAAGTTTGAAGAAAGTTTGAGTATTTGAGAGAGTTTAC
The DNA here is from genome assembly GCA_023212625.1 of Styphnolobium japonicum. Taxonomy (NCBI): domain Eukaryota; kingdom Viridiplantae; phylum Streptophyta; class Magnoliopsida; order Fabales; family Fabaceae; genus Styphnolobium; species Styphnolobium japonicum. The sequence goes on from JALBWW010000013.1 coordinate 17,480,890, forward strand.
TTTCTCTTCTTCTCCATTGTCTTTACAATTTCGTTTTTGTTCTTTTATTTCTGAGTTCTTCCTTCCCATCCATGGAAGGCTAGGCTCTTATAATCAATCCAAAGGATTAGCCATCTTGATGTTTAATTTGGAGATCTTGTTTTACTTGTTCATATTGCTTAATTGTTATTCAAGTTTATCTTCTTCCTCTTTCGATTTTGATCTAGATTGAATTTCTTAATTTGATTTAGATGCTGATGTGATAATAGCTTTATTATCATGTATTCAAAGAGGATCACAAATACTAAACAATATATCAAAGCTTTTTGATGGATTGTTTAGCTTGGTTAAATTCTGGATCTTAAGTTAATCTATGTTAGGATGGTGCTTACTTTATCTAACCCTGGTTAATTAAATCCTAGATGCTTATCTAGTAGAGGATTCTTAGACCATGTTGAGGCGTCTTGATGTGATCTAAGGCCAAGAACATGATTAGCAATTAAGTGAATTCCTTGTGATCAATGATGAATTAAACTCAAGATCGGTAAATTTCCTTGGATTGGTTAATTTGTTAATTACTTTTCTTTAAATTCAACCGTTGTATTTACTTTACAAATCATCAAAACCCTCCATTTTAATTATCTTGATCTGATTGAATCTTTGTTTTTTTTGGATCCTTGAGAGACGATTGGGTTCATGCTCTATACTACAAATTAGTTTGTGAACGGGTAAATTTTTATTATTTGATGGGTCTCGACAACCTCTTTTCAAAGACATAAAAGTAAAGATTAGAAACCCTGAAAAGAGAATATTGAAGTTTGAAGAAGAAGGAGATTGTTCTTGAAGAGATAGGGGAAACCCTTCATCCTTACCTCTGTTTCTTTGTGATGTCTTCTATTTCTTCATCTATCATGTGCTTTCTTGTAATCATGAGAGGCTAGGTCTTTTTATCTAAGATAGGGATGTAACTCTTCTATGATTCTATGACATGGTTGTGAACCTCTTTTAGTTAATGGAAGATTGTTATTTTGATTCAATTCTAGTGTTCTTAATGCTTGCCTTATATTGGTACCCATAATCGCATGATCCTAGATAATTAAATGAAGAATCGAAAGATGAAGTTTATTATCTGACAATCTAGAATTCAAACTTAGGTTTTATGACCACGAAAGTAGGCATAATCCTTCGATGGGCAACTGAACTTCATAGAGCTTAATGGCTTTCAATTAATTTAGTACCATGAAAATAGGTATTACTTTAATTCTAAAACGTTTCTTGTAACTTGAGAGAGAGCATCAAACAAAATAGGAAGATTCAACTTCAAAACACAATCGAACCATTAACTAGAATGTTCTAAGCCTTTGTCATAGAAAATAGATGTAGTGAATCCTGAATCCTAGAGTTTCAATCCATTGATATTTCATTATTGTTACTTATTCAATTTGATTTTCTTGCGATTTAGTTTCTGTTTTATTGCCTTAATTAATTATCTAGATAATCGTAATCGTTAAAGTGCGGTATTCACACGATCCTCGTTGGAACGATATCTTTCTTTACTACTTGTACGATCCGTGCACTTGCAGTGAGCAACAAGTTCATGCTCTGACACCAGACCACGGCCGTGGTGTCCACTACACTCTGTTCGTGGTTGTCTTTGTTTCCATTTTGTTGAGTTTCTGGTTTCCTGAACCATGGCCGTGGTTGACTCTGTTGGTGTCCTTATGGTGCATTTGTCTATTGCTTTAATACCTTATGTTATGTTTACGAATAAGGATGACTTAGTTTAATGATGGGATGTATAACTAAATGAGAGTGGTTGAAAAGAGTGAGCATAATCCTTATGTAGTTTAAATTTTGAATTCATATACATGTGATGTTAATGTGATATTATGAATTGAGCATGATATGACTATGAGAACATTGCATTGCATAGTGAGATGGCCTAACTGGAAGGGGTTAGTGCACAATATGTGAGAGATTACCTAACTATACAGGGTTAAATGAAAGAATAAGCGTTGCATAATTAATTGCATTGCATTGCGAGATGGCCTAACCGGAAGGGGTTAGTGTACAATATGTGAGAGGTTATCTAACCATACGGGGTTAGATGGAGAAGATATTACATAAAACATTGCATATGCATATCGCGAGGGCCTAACCGTAAGGAGTTGGTGCACAACAAGAGGAGTGGGAAAGAAAAAGTGTGAAAAAAAGGTGTGAACATATGTGCATTCATTCATTGCATATGTTGATTTGGTATTACTTGATATATTGAAATGTGTATATTCTTGCATTCTAATTACTTACATACTTTATTTGCAAGTTTTATTCACATTCACTGGGAAGTTGTTCTGACCCCCTCTTTCTCAGATTCGCAGGAACACCCCTGACCCTCTACGGGTTAAGTACGGAGGATTCTGTTATTTATCCCTTTCAGTGATAAAATGTATTGAGACTAATATTTTGGGGGAGTTAAGCTCCATGATGTAATTATAATATGATGTGTATTATATTACTCTGATGTAAATATGACAGGGAACTGGTGAACTACTGTTAATGTTCTCAGTTCTGTTAATATTTAAGTGTGCTCAGTCAGGATAGTGTCTAATATACACTTATATAACTTGCATACTCTGATAATATTTTGAATGAGATCTAAGATCTCATGTTTATGAATATATATATATATATGTACTCTGGTTAGTTTGAAATGACTGATTGGAATCTGCTGCTTATTTTATGTCATGTGGTAACATACGAGAAACGAAGGAAACGCTGCTGAATTTTTTTTCATATAACGAAAAAAAAAATATTCCACGTAAGACTTATGAGTTGGTAAATGACATAGTAAATATTAGGTCTTACACGTTAGCTGTAGGGACTTATCATTTATGTTTGCCCTCTGGGCTTGTTATTGAACTGGATAATTGTTATTTTGTGCCTGCTATTAGCAGAAACATCACTTTTGTTTCTTGTTTGGACAAGAAAGGTTTTTCATTTATAATAAAGAACAAATGTTGTTCTATTTATATGGATGATATGTTTTATGGTAGTGCACAATTATACAATGGACTTTATGTTCTTGATCTAGACATGCCCGTCTATAACATTAATATTAAGAGGTTCAAATCAAATGATATAAACCCCACTTATCTCTGGCATTGTCGTTTGGGCCATATAATTGAGAACCGCATATCCATACTCCACAAAGATGGATTCTTGTAGTTATTTGATTTTGAATCATATGAGGCATGTGAACCTTGTATATTAGGCAAGATGATTAAGGCCTCTTTTCCTGGAAAAGGGGAAAGCGCTAATGATCTTTTGGGCCTCATACATAGTGATGTATGTGAACCCCTAAACACAATGGCTAGAGGTGGATTTCAATATTTCATTACATTTACTGATGATTTCAGTAGATATGGGTTTGTGTATCTAATGAGACACAAATTAGAATCTTTTGAAATGTTCAAAGAATTCAAGAATGAAGTACAAAACCAGCTTGGCAAAAGTATTAAGACACTTCATCAGATCGAGGTGGTGAACACTTAAGCTAAGAATTTGATGACTATCTGAAAAAGTGTGAGATTTTATCCCAGCTCACTCCCCCTGGAACACCACAATGGAACGGTATTTCTGAGAGGAGGAACCGAACATTGTTAGACATGGTTCGGTCTATGATGAGTCATGCAAATCTTCCAAACTCCTTTTGGGGACATGCTTTATTAACAGTTGCTTTCACACTTAACTATGTTCCATCTAAAACGATTCAAAAGACACCATATGAGATATGGACCGAGCGGCATCCCAGTGTGTCTTTTATGAAGATTTGGGGTTGTGAGGCTTATGTAAAACATCAAATTTCTGATAAGCTCAGTCCTAAGTTGGATAAATGTCTCTTTGTGGGGTATCCCAAAGAAACCAAGGGATACTATTTCTATAATCCCGTCGAAGGCAAAGTGTTTGTCGCACGGACTTCTGTATTCCTAGAAAGAGGGTTTATCTCCAAAGGAACCAGTGGGAGGAATATAAAATGTGAAGAAATTCAAGGACTACAGAGTGGCAGCAAACCTATGGTGAAAGAGGAGTAGACTCCACGAAATGTTATGGAACAACAACTTGCTCAAGTGGCATAAGAACCCTGTAAGTCTGGTAGAATACGTTATTAGCCCGATAGATATGGATTTCTCATGACTCAACCTAGTGACATAATGCTCATAGATCAAGATGAGCCTACGACTTATGAGGAGGCCATAACAAACCTGGACTTTGAGAAATGGCTTGAGGCCATGAGATCTGAGATGGAATCCATGTATACCAACCAAGTTTGGACCTTGGTGGGCACACCTGAAGGGGTAAAACCCATTGGGTGCAAATGGATCTTCGAAAAGAAGACTAATATGGATGGTAACATGCATACCTTTAAGGGGCGATTGGTGGCTAAAGGTTTTAAACAAATTCATGGTGTAGACTATGAAGAAACTTTTTCCCCAGTTGCTATGCTTAAATCCATTCGGATCTTGCTTGCTATTGTAGCTTACCACAATTATGAAATCTGGTAGATGGATGTCAAAACCGCTTTCCTAAATGGAAATCTCCTTGAGGATGTGTACATGACACAACCATAGGGTTTTGTCACTCCAAGGGATGATGGAAAGGTGTGTAAGCTACAACAATCCATTTATGGATTAAAGCAAGCTTCTAGGAGCTGGAATCATCGTTTCAACGATGCAATCAAAGAGTTTGGTTTCATCAAGAATGACGATGAACCTTGTGTTGGCAAGAGGGTTAGTGGGAGCACATTTGTCTTTCTGGTGTTGTATGTGGATGACATACTACTCATCGGGAATGACATCCCTACCTTGCAGTTGGTAAAAACTTGGTTAGGGAATTGTTTTTCAATAAAGGACTTATGTGAAGCTACCTATGTACTAGGTATCAGGATCTATAGAGATAGATCAAGTTGACTGCTTGGCCTGAGTCAGCGTACATACATAGATAAAGTGTTAAGATGCTTCAATATGCAGGAGTCCAATAAAGGATTCTTGCCTATGTCGCATGGTATAAGCCTATCTAAGGTTTAATGTCCATCCACACAAGATGAAAGAAATCGCATGACTATGATTCCATATGCATCTACAATTGGATCTATCATGTATGCCATGCTATGTACTTGACCAGATGTCTCGTATGCTTTGAGCATGACGAGTAGGTACCAGTCAGATCCCGGTGATAGTCACTGGATTACCGTCAAGAACATCCCTAAGTACTTGAGAAGGACTAAGAATTCGTTCTTGGTATATGGAGCCGAGGAAGAGCCCATTGTAAAAGGTTACACTGATGCTAGCTTCCAGACTGATAAAGATGACTCTAGATCGCAATTGGGTTTTGTGTTTTGCCTAAATGGCGGAACTATGAGCTGGAAAAATTCAAAGCAAGAGACAGTAGCCGATTCTATCACAGAGGTCGTGTATATCACTGCGTCCAATGCAGCAAAAGAGGCCGTTTGGATCAGAAAGTTCATCAGTGAACTTGGTGTGGTTCCTAGCATTATGGACCCAATGGCGCTCTATTGTGATAGCAATGGGGCCATCGCACAAGCTAAGGAGCCCAGATCTCACCAGCGATCCAAACATATACTCAGGTGTTTTCATATCATTCGAAAGATCAGCGATAGAGGAGATGTACAAATATGCAGGGTACCGACTAATGATAACATCGTTGACGCACTGACCAAGCCTTTTGCTCAACGTAAGCATAAGGCTCACACTAGGTCTACAAGTATTAGAGATATGCCTGATTGGCTTTAATGCAAGTGGGAGATTGTTGGTGTATGCCCTAGAGGCTAGTTATATCTTGACTTTATGGTTTACAATGTATTATGACGTTTATTTAAAATATGAGGCATTTCATTTATTGTGTTATTTATTTATATTAAATGAGCATAATAAAGTCCTTAGAATGAAAGTTCCATGCCATGGAACATCAAGTACATGACTTGATAGTCAGACATTGTTGGCTCTCTTTAGAACGCTATTCTTAAATAACCCAAGTCAAGTATTATTGTCATTTAGGACAACAATAATACATTGAGACTAGTATGTGCGTAGACTAATGACCAAATCTCGTGTGTCATAGATATGAGATATCAAGTCTACACATTGGTACACATTAGAGTAATGTTGTACTGGATTGAGCCAACATGAGAATGCTGCATGGATCGTTATGTGAATGTCATAAGTGATTCTCACAGTAACAATGGTGTATGTGGTCTTTTGACTTGATGGCACTACAATTCCCTACATGAGGAGTTGTATGACTTGATACCGTCAAACGCCTCTTGTAACAAGGAGATCATTAAGGCAACTATTGGACATACAGTGAATCATGCAGAGGGATGTGAGTGGCCTAGATAGGATTTGTCCTTCCTACTTAATGGGAGCGATATCTGTGAGCCCCTTGATAAGAGTGAGACTGAAAATGCATGGCCATGCTCGAATGAATCAATATGAGATATTGATCTCATTTGTCTGAGTATGTCTTCTCAGAGATCAAGAAACCAAAGATTAAACCATACAAGGATGACACGTTCCATGCCTTGTGTTTAATCAAGATATCTGGACAAAGGGACTAGACTAAATGGTAACATTGGTCACGGAAAGGTTATGTCAAACATTAACTTTCTCACTACTTCGGTAGCAATGATTTGTTGCTAGACACTGCTTATTGTTTATGATATTTAAATTATTTAATATTATTGCCAACGTAGTGAAAACCTATAGGATCACACACTTAGAGTTGATTATCTGGAGCACAAGGAATTAGAGTTAGACTCAATCCCACGTGGGCCGAGTTCATGTCAGTGAGCCCATAACGCTAAGGCTAGGTCTTTTCACTATACCATTGTGTGCTGCTTAAAAATAGCAACACTAAGAGTGTTGTGCCATTTAATCCTAACCCTAGCCGCATACTGTACTCAGTTTGTGAGGAAGGAAACAGCCAACGCGTCTCATTTGGCATCTAGCAGTGCATCAAGACACGCTCCAAGCATCTGCTCGTGTGGACTTGATAGAGGCGCTATTGCATTCCTGTGGTGCTACGGTGTTTGACAGCCTTCTTCTACACATTCCACGCTACAAGAGGTAAACATTTTGAACATGAACCATGACCATTCATTTGGATTCCTGGTGGGAATTTTTTCCGCAGTGTATTTTGCTTTTATCTGCTTTTCCCAACAATGAGATATCAAGTCATCACACGGGTATGCATTAGAGTAATGTTGTACTGGATTGACCCACCATGAGAACGCTGCATGGATCGTTACTTGAATGTCATAAGTGATTCTCACGGTCACAATGGAGTATGTGGTCCTTTGACTTGATGGAACTACAGTTCCCTACATGAAGAGTTGTATGACTTGGTGCCATGCCCTTGTAACAAAGAGATTATCAAGACGGCTATTGGACATACTGCGAATCATGTAGAGGGATGTGAGTGACCTAGATAGGATTTGTCCCTCCTACTTAACGGGAGCGATATCTGTGGGTCCCTTGATAAGAGTGAGACTGAAAATGCATGGCCAATCTCAAATGAGTCAATATGAGATGTAGACATCATTTGTCTCAGTATGTCTACTCGTAGATCAAGAAACCTAAGATTGAACAATACATGGATGACACGTTCCATGCCTTATGTTTAATCAAGATATCTGGACAAAGGGACTAGACTACATGGTAACATTGGTCACGGAAAGGTTATGTCAAACCATTGACTTTCTCACTTCTTGGGTAGCAATGATTTGTTGCTAGACATCGCTTATTGTTTATGATATTTAAATGATTTAATATTATGCCAATGTTGTGAAAACCTATAAGGTCACACACTGAGAGTTGATTATTTGGAGCACAAGGAATTAGAGTTGGACTCAATCCCCCGTGGGCCGAGTTCATGTCAGATGAGCCCATAAGGCTAAGGCTAGGTCTTTTCACCATACCATTGTGTGCTGCTTATAAATAGCAACACTAAGAGTGTTGTGCCATTTAATCCTAACCCTAGCTGCATACTGCACTCAGTTTGTGTGGAAGGAAACAGCCAACGCTTCTCATTTGGCATCTAACAATGCATAGAGACTCGCTCCAACATTTGTTCGTGTGGACTTCATAGAGACGTTGCTGCGTTGTTGTGTTTCTGTGGTGTTTGACAGCCGTCTTTTTCACATTTCAGGCTACATGAGGTAAACGTTTTGAACTTGAACCATGACCATTCACTTGGATTCCTTGGAGGAATTTTTTCCACTGCGTATTTTTTTTATCTGCTTTTCCCAACAATGAGATATCAAGTCTTCACACGGGTATGCATTAGAGTAATGTTGTACTAGATTGACCCACTAGGAGAAAGCTGCATGGATCGTGACGTGAATGTCATAAGCGATTCTCACGGTGACAATGGTGTATGTGATCCTTTGTCTTGATGGCACTATAGTTCCCTACATAAGGAGTTGTATGACTTGATACTGTGCCCCTGTAACAGGGAGATTATCAAGACGGCTATTGGACATACTGCGAATCATGCAGAGGGATGTGAGTGACCAAGATAGGATTTGTCCCTCCTACTTAACGGGAGCGATATCTGTGGGCCTCTTGATAAGAGTGAGACTGAAAATGCATGGCCATTCTCGAATGAGTGTATATGAGATGTTGATATCATTTTTCTTAGTATGTCTACTCATAGATCAAGAAACCTAAGATTGAACAGTACAGGGATGACACGTTCCATGCATTGTGTTTAATCAAAATATCTGGACAAAGGGACTAAACTACATGGTAACATTGATCACGAAAAGGTTATGCCAAACCACTGACTTTCTCACTACTTGGGTAGCATTGATTTGTTGCTAGACACCGCTTATTATTTATGATATTTAAATGATTTAATATTATTGCCAACATAGTGAGAGCCTATAGGTTCACACACTTAGAGTTAATTATTTGGAGCACATGGAATTAGAGTTGCACTCAATCCCTCGTGGGCCGAGTTCATGTCAGATGAGCCCATAAGGCTAAGGCTAGGTCTTTTCACCATAGGGAAAGAAATAGGGAGTACCCCGTAGATACTTGGGAGGAGATGAAAAGTTTGATGAGGAGGAGGTTTGTCTTTTCATGGTACCATAGGGAATTACACAATAAACTCCAAAGACTTACCCAAGGAAGTAGGAGTGTGGATGAATACTACAAGGAGATGGAGGTGGCCATGATAAGGGCTAATGCCATTGAAGATAGGGAGACTACCATGTCACGTTTCCTTCATGGTTTAAACCGTGAGATAGGAGGCATTGTGGAGCTGCACAACTATGAAGAGCTTGATGAATTAGTCCACCAAGCCATAAAGGTGGAGCAACAACTCAAAAGAAAGGGTGCATGGAAGAAGCTTTCTAACCTCAAACCTTCCACCTGGAAGGACAAGTAAACAAAGGAAGACTCCTTTACACAACCTAAGGGAGGTATGATTTCTAAAAACTCTAGTGTTTTTCCTTCCACTAATGCTTCTTCCTTTTTTTCTTCTAAAAGTAGGAACATCTAGTGCTTCAAATGCTTGGGGAATGGACACATAGTCTCTCAATGCCCAAACAAAAGGGTAATGGTGATAAAAGAGGGACACCTCTCTAGTGATTCATGTCCAAATTCCCCTCCCTCAAGTGAAGGAGAAGAAGACTGTGAGACCTATGCTCATGATGGTGACTTGCTAATGATAAAGAAACTTTTGGGTAGCCAAGTTGTGGCAAGGGACCAAGACCAAAGGGAAAACATCTTCCACACAAGATGTACCATCCAAGGCAAAGTGTGCTCATTAATCATTGATGGGGGAAGTTGCACCAATGTGGCAAGCACTCGCTTGGTAAGAAAACTTGACCTTAAAACTACTCCTCACCCTCGACCATACAAGCTTCAATGGCTAAGTGAGAATGGTGAATTTATAGTAAATCAACAAGTGTTGGTAAGTTTGTCAATTGGTAAGTATAATGATGATGTTTTATGTGATGTTGTTCCCATGAAAGTCGGCCATATTTTGCTTGGAAGGCCTTGGCAATTTGATAAACATGTTATTCGTGATGGTTTCACTAACAAGTACTCATTTGTTCATAATTCTTTGAAGGTGACACTTGAACCCCTTACTCCTAAACAAGTTTGCGAAGACCAAGTGGCTTTAAATCTAAGAAGGGAGCAAGAGAAGGACTTAAAAGTAAAATCAAAGGGAGAAGCAAAGAATAGGAACCCAGAACTTGTAAATGAGAAAAAAATTGAATATTTAATTGCTAGGGAGAGTGAGATTAAGAGGGCTTGCTTTATGACAAGAGGTTGTCGAGACCTATCAAATAAAATAACCGGTTCACAAACTAATTTGTAGTATAGAGAATGAACCGAATCGTCTCTCAAGGATACAAAAACAAAGATTTAATTAGATCAAGGTAATTAGAAAAGGGGGGGTTTTGTTGTTGATTAACAAGATTAATAAAAGTAGGAGATTCAAAGTTGTAAACAAATCTAAAGAAACAACCAATCCAAGGAAATTTACCGATCTTGAGTTTAACTTATCATTGATCACAAGGAATTCACTTAATTGCTAACCATGTTCTTGGCCTTAGATCACATCAAGAAGCCTTAACATGATCCAAGAATTCTTTACTAGATAAGCATCTAGGATTTGATTAACCAAGGTTAGATAAAGTAAGCACCATCCAACATAGATTAACTTAAGATCTAGAATTTAACCAAGCTAAACAATCTATCAAAAAGCTTTAATATATTGTTTAATCTTTATGATCCTCTTTGAATACATGATAATAAAGCTATTACCACATCAACATCTAAATCAAATTAAGCAATTTAATCTTGATAAAAATCAAAAGAGGAAGAAGAGAAACTTGAATAACAATTAAGCAATATGAACAAGCAAAACAAGATCTCCAAATTAAATAACAAGATGGCTAATCCCTTGGATTGATTATGAGAGCCTAGCCTTCCATGGATGGGAAGGAAGAACTCAGAATTTAAAGAACAAAAACGAAATTGCAAAGAGAATGGAGAAGAAGAGAAAGAAAACTCTCACAAATACTTAAACTTTCTTGAAACTTACTTCCAAATTGAATGCCTCTAATTCAAAGAGGTTGGGTCTATTTATACTAATCCTAGAAGCCAATTTGTACATGTACATAATCTGAATACAAGCTATAAGAATATGAAAATTGTCAAAAATGGAAGCTTGATGCATGGTTGGTGGCTTGGTGCATGGTAGGTGGGTTGGTGTATGGTTGGTGGCTTTTAGTCAACAACTCTTATCCGACTTCTGGCTCCAAATTCATCACCTAGACGGTGCATTTGGGCTTGGATGTCTCATCAAAGTTGTAGCCAGTTGTCTCCTTGAAAATCTCCAATTTGAATCATGTCATTTGGACTTTTAGAACTCCAGAAATGCCAAAAACACTACACCTACCTCAAGTTAGGTTGGAAGAACGTGTTTCCAAATTCAGACCAACTTGTAGCTTTAGTAACATGCCTAAAACGACATCTATTGACAAAATGGTCTTCAGTGAAGTTGGAGATATGTGTCTTATCTTTCAAATGACCAAGTTTCAGCCCAAGAGGAGGCCTATAACCCACTATATAGTCCAATATGTGCATACTGCCTAGATGGTTCCGTGACAGCAAACTCACTCTGTATTGCAAGGCTATTTTGGGCCCTTAGAAGTCTGATCCAGCTCTTGAGTTCTTCATGAAACTTGTAGATCCTTGTCTTAGCTTTCCAAAGACGCCAAGATCACCTCAATTGGATCACCGAGTCCCAAGTTATGGCCTAACCAAGGAAGAAAGGTCAAAATGCATCAAAATCCGAAAATTATCCAATATTTACATTAAAACCCAATGAAGCCCAACAACATTAAACTCATCTAAAATACTAATATTGGGTACAATAAACATCTAATGAAGCCTAATACAAAGCTAACATAAGTGTCTCAAATTGATTGATCACTTTACAAAGCAAGAGATGTGCATTTGTTTATACAAGGACTTGTACTTAAATTGTAACTCTAACCCTCTACCTAGTGAAGTTGATTCTCTTTTGCAGGACTTTGAAGATGTCTTTCCAAAGAGTGTCCCTCTCGGACTACCACCTTTGAGGGGGATTGAACATCAAATGGACTTCATCTTGGGAGCCCTTTTTCCCAATAGGCCCGCCTATAAGACAAATCCTGAGGAAACTAAGGAACTTCATAAACAAGTGGAGAATTTGATGCAAAAAGGATGGGTTTATGCCTCTCATAAAAAAGGAAGAGACTCAATTTTTGTGGTAAACACGACCCTATCAACCTTGCTGCAATCAATCATCAAGAGGAACATCAAAACCTGGGAAGAATGCTTACCTCTTGTTGAATTTACTAATAATAGAATTGTGCATCTGACTACTAGCTTTTCTCCTTTTGAGATTGTACATGGTTTTAATCCCTTCACACCACTTGATTTACTACCTCTACCTAATGTCTCTTCTTTAATTCATAGGGATGGACATACAAAAGTTAAATTTGTGAGGAAGCTCCATGAACAAGTTAAGACTCAAATTGAAAGAAAGATGGAGCAGTATGCCAGGCAAGCAAACAAGGGAAGAAAGCAAGTTGTTTTTTATCCAGGAGATTGGGTGTGGGTGCACATGCGAAAAGAAAGGTTTCCTTTGAAATCAAAATCGAAGTTCTTACCTAGAAGAGATGGACCTATCCAAATCTTAAAAAGAATCAATGACAATGCTTACAAAGTTGACCAACTAGGTGATGAAGGATCAAATTCTAGGACAAATTCTTTCAAAGGGGGAGGGCATGATGGAGACTAAGGAAGCTCAAGTGGAAGCCCAACGGGCCCAAGGCCCAGAGATGCACTACGAGGACTTGGAGGCCCAATGACAAGGTTAAGAGCTAAGAAGGCTAAGAAGGATTTAGATACAGAAGTCAACCACTTTTTCTCACTCAAGCCCATTCCAAAAGAAGAAGCACACAAGATGGTCCAAATGAACTAAGTTGATGAAGGGCCCAATGTGGGGGCATGATTTCATCTTAGTCATTTTTATTTAATTATGTATTTCAACCATTTAATCTTTTCAGTTTTGATTCTTATTTTCTTTTTGGGATATTTTTGTAATAAGGGCCTATTGCTTGGGCTTAACTAAGTGCATAACATAGCTAGGGATAGATGCTGCCTTCTAATTGAGCTTGGGCCACATTTGTGCTAGGATTAGGGTTAAAAATGTGCTAGCTTACTGCCTCTTTTAAGCTAGACCTAGCCGCCAACTCAATCCCTATAAATAGGCTTGTATTTGCAGTATTTGTCACTTAGAATTTCATAATACAATCACACTCCTTTGTGAGTTTTTGAGAGCTTAGTTCTCTTGGGATTCTTGGGTGAACCATCTCGATTTTTATCAAAGGTTTCCTTACCTCTTTGGCGAATCTTTGCTTGACTTATCACTCTCCAAGAGTGTGGCGTCATCTTTCTTCCAACCCTTGTCTTCTTCCACTTTCTTTTTTTACTGTTCATGTCACTATTTACGGTATAGTTCACGTCACCACCCACTGTACTGTTGATGTTACTGTTCACGTACAGGGGGTACCGTTACTGTTTCACATATTGTTCTTCTTCGTCTTTAATTCTTTTAAACAAGAAATCAACTCAAGGACGATTCGTAAAAACAATATGCATCCGACTTGGATCATATCACATTTGGCATCTAGCAGTGCATATAGACGCGCTCCAAGCATCTGCTCGTGTGGACTTCATAGAGGCGCTGCTGTGTTGCTGTGGTGCTGTGGTGTTTGACAACCGTCTTCTACACATTTCACGCTACAAGAGGTAAACGTTTTGAACATGAACCATGACCATTCACTTGGATTCCTGGTGGGAATTTTTTTCGCTGCATATTTTGTTTTTATCTGCTTTTCCCAACAATGAGATATCAAGTCATCACACGGGCATGCATTAGAGTAATGTTGTACTGGATTGACCCACCATGAGAACGCTGCATGTATCGTTACGTGAATGTCATAAGTGATTCTCACGGTGACAATGGTGTATGTGGTCCTTTCACTTGATGGCGCTACTGTTCCCTACATGAGGAGTTGTATGACTTGATACTGTGCCACTGTAACAGGGAGATTATCAAGAAGCCTATTGGACATACTGCGAATTATGCAGAGGGATATGAGTGACCTAGATAGGATTTGTCCCTCCTACTTAACGGGAGCGATATCTGTGGGCCCCTTGATAAGAGTGAGACTGAAAATGCATGGGTATTCTCAAATGAGTGAATATGAGATGTTGATATCATTTGTCTTAGTATGTCTACTTGTAGATCAAGAAACCTAAGATTGAACAGTACAGGGATGACACGTTCCATGCCTTGTGTTTAATCAAGATATCTGGACAAAGGGACTAGACTACATGGTAACATTGGTCACGGAAAGGTTATGTTAAACCATTGACTTTCTCATTACTTGGGTAGCAATGATGTGTTGCTAAACACCACTCATTGTTTATAATATTTAAATATGATTTAATATTATTGCCGACGTAATGAGAACCTATAAGGTCACACACTTTGAGTAGATTACTTGGAGCATGAGGAATTAGAGTTAGACTCAATCCCTCGCGGGCCAAGCTCATGTCAGATGAGCCCATAAGACCAAGGCTAGGTCTTTTCACCTTACCTTTGTGTGCAGCTTATAAGTAGCAACACTAAGAGTGTTGTACCGTCTAATCCTAACCGTAGCCACATACTACACTTAGTTTGTATGAAAAGAAAAAGCCACCACGTCTCTATTGGCATCTTGTAGTGCATAGAGACGTGCTCCAAGAATTTGCTCATGTGGACTTCGTAGAGGCGCTGCTGCCTTGCTGCAGTGCTGTGGTGTTTGACATCTGTCTTCTACACATTACATACTACAAGAGGTAAACATTTTGAACATGAACCATGACCATTCGCTTGGATTCCTGGTGGGAATTTTTCTGTTGCGTTTTTGTTTTTATCTGCTTTTCCCAACATCATCAATGGGGAGATCGTCATTGCCAAGAACAGCTTGGTCTTGCTCTAGTCTTGAGAGGCGATCTGCAACAACATTCTCAGTTCCCTTCTTGTCTCGGATTTCCAAGTCAAACTCTTGGAGGAGGAGAATCCATCTAATGAGTCGTGGCTTGGCATATTTCTTGCTCAAGAGCTACCGGATAACGGCATGGTCAGTGTGCACAGTAACTTTGGAATCCAATAGGTATGACCTGAACTTGTCAAAGGCAAAGACAACCGCCAAGAGCTCCTTTTTGGTGGTGGCATAGTTCACTTAGGCTTCATCCAAGGTGTGACTGGCATAGTAGATGGAATACATCTTTTTGCCCTTCATTTGCCCCAAAATGGCTTCGACGGCATGGTCACTAGCATCACACATCACTTCAAAAGGAAGATTCCAATCTGGTGGTTGCATGATCAGGGCTAAAGTCAAGTCTGCTTTCAAACTACAAAATGAGTCAAGACAAGATTTATCAACCTCAAAAGGGACATCTTTATTAAGCAAATTGGTCAAGGGTTTAGCAAGTTGAGAAAAATCCTTAATAAATCGCCGGTAGAACCCGACAGGCCCCAAGAAACTTCGAACGACTTTCACTGAAGTTGGAGGTGGTAGCTTCTCTATCACTTCGATCTTTTCTTTATCAACCTATATGCCCCTTTCGGACACCATGTGTCCAAGCATTATGCCTTCTCTTACCATGAAGTGACATTTCTCCCAATTGAGGACAAGGTTAGCTTCTTCACATCTTTGTAAAACTTTAGAAAGGTTAGACAAACAATTATCAAAAGTAGTGCCATAAACAGAGAAGTCATCTATAAAAACTTCCATGATATCTCCAATAGAATAAAAAAAAATAGCCGTCATGCATCTTTGGAAAGTGGCCAGGGCATTGGATAGCCCAAAAGGCATACGTTTATAGGCAAAAGTACCATATGGGCAAGTGAATATGGTCTTTTCTTGGTCATTAGGGTAAATGGGGATTTGGAAAAATCCTAAGTGTAACACCCCAAACTTTCACCTTATGTTATATGTTATTTTTTGTGATTTTGATGGTAAATGGTTTTTAGGAATTTCTGTGAGTTCAATTAAATTAAAATTTAACTGGACTTAACCTTATAAGTTGATTTTAGACCATTCTGAAAATAAAATAAAATGATCTTATTTTTTATCCAAAATACCTTTGGGGAATTTATGAGCTAATAAAATCTCTGGGAGATTTTGGGTACATCCTATTGTCCATTGGACAATAGATACTAATCTTTATCCATTAGGTAAAACTTACTGATAAAAATCTTGAGAAAATATCTCTAGGTAATTAATGACATTGGTGACTCAAGGGGGTGAGTCATGGTGAATATTAATTACTTAGGTGAATCACCATGGCATTAATGGTTGCAAGAAAGCCAAATTGAAGACCACCACTTGCCCTTGGAAAGGCCGGCCACCCTAGGAGAAAAATCTCCAAGTTTTAATTCCCATTGTGCCCTAAATTTCTTCTATAATTACCAAGCAACCCATTCATTCATTTCCACACCAAAATCTCTCTTCTTTCTCTACATAAACCCCATGGCCAAGCTTTCCATAGCCAAGCTCTCCATAGCCACGGCCTTGCTCCCTTAATTCCCTTCCCAAACCCTTGTTAGCATTCCAAGCCTTGCCCTAGCATCTTTGTAGTATTTTGAGAACTTCTCTAGTTAAGAATTTCTCAAAAAGAAGCTTAGAGGTTGGAGAAATCCTAAGGTGAAAATCTTTCCCTTTCACTTTTTTAATTTTACTTCAAGGTTATAGATCATTGGGTTAGTCCATGATCAATATTCATATGTGTTATGATGCTTGAAATAATATGTGGCTATGTTTCTTTGTGATGTTGTATTGGTAGAAGTCAAGAAGCTAGTATTGTTGGAAAAGCTAGATTAAGAACCAAGGTAAGGGAGAGTTTTCTCTATCAACCAATATTATGTTATAAAATAGCTTGTTGTATGTGATGAGTATGTGATGAAAACCGTGACTTGTAGTAGATGTCATATTGCTTGATTAAAATCTTTTATGGTTAAAGATTCATGCTTATGTTATGTTTGATACTTGTTTCTATACTTTGTTTAAATTGTGTGTCTTATAATTTCCTTAAAAATAGGTATGAATTTGTGATAGATAAATATATCTAGGACATATATATATTTAGTTTGATACATAGATTTATTTAATGTTATAGTATTTAAAGTATTATTGTTAGTATTTTTGAAAACTTAGAAAAGTTGTTTTAGAAAGATTTAGAAATTTAAATTAAATATTTTGATTATGGAAAAAAATTATTTTAATAAGCTTCGTATTTATTTAGAATAATTCTTGAAATTTAAAAAATATAAGAATATGGGATTTTATCAAAATTATTATTTTAAAGAACATTCTTGCTTATGAAAAGAATTTATTTTAAGGTTTAGATATTTATTTTTACTTATTTTATAGCAAGAAAGTAAGAATAAAAACTTGAAAATAATTTATTTAGTATGAAATAAATTAGTTTTTGTGAAAAATACCCTACGCGATTGAAAATTTACAGAAAACACTTTACGCGACGGAAAAACAATTTTTTATGGCTTACTCGATTGAATTTTTACGAAAAAAGCTTTACGCAACTTGAAAACCGTAACAGATGTGTTACGTGATTTTATACATTATTTTGTAGCACCATATAATTGAGAAACACCGACGATCTCGATTATACATTGGTCCATTCACGATTGGTGGAGAGTGTTCACGTGAGCTGTATGCGCAAATGATTTGTTAGCACTTGTTGGCTGACTAATATAGAACATGTACTCCCAATCACTCTCTCCGACTTATTGTGTTTAGCTCCATGGAGTATGAGTCATTTGTATGCATCTGCATGGTCAGTTGTCATACTTGCATTATCTATTTGGACACTGAGGTTGGCATGTCATTTTATTTAATTAAATATGACTTTATATGTGGATTAAGTGTTTATTGATGTGAATTTATATATGTTATTTTATACGGTATTATTGGTACTTTGATGATATGAGAATCTCACCCCCTTTTTTTGTGAAAATTGTATTTTTCTTGTATATTCAAAGATGTCGGTGAGTGATTTATTCAGGTTCATTATCGTCGATTTCCATGATGGGCCAAACGCTTGGCATGTTGAGTTGGTTGAAGAACGAGTTACCTATGTTGGTGGACTCACTATTACTTTACGAAGGACCTATGATGGAAACTCAGTGACAATGTTTTCTCTTTCCACTTATGTTGAGCTGCATATGTCGTTTGGTGACATCTGGAATGCCCTACCTGCCGTACACCTCGCGAGAGATCAACAGTCTCTTCTACGCGAACCCCGAGGTGGCGCCGTGCTCATCAGACCTCAGCTCCAAGACCATCACATCATAACAGGTTTATTTATGATGACCCTTCGATGAAGTTAGAGGGAGATGTCTGTATTGTGTATATGTTTAAAAACTAGTGGGAAAAATATATAGTTGTAGGAATATATGATATGTATGAATAGCTGTATATATATATATATAACATGTGTAAAATAACCATAAATAAATAAAAACTATGTGATATATTCCTTATCTGTTCATGTTACATCACTAGATATACAAAGAATTTTATAAATGAAAGCTTAGGAAACTGGTTAATAAAAAAAATGTGGCACTCAATTGAGGGTATTACATTATGTACTCGTCTAAATAGCAAAAGAAAGAGTGACGAACTAATCTTTCTAGCATTTGATCAATGAATGGGAGTGGGAAGTGATCCTTTTGAGTAACACCATTCAATTTCCTATCATCAATGCATATTCGCCACCCGGTGACAGTTCTAGTTGGAATCAAGTCATTATTATCGTTCTTAACTACCGTTATACCCCTTTTCTTAGGCACCACAAGGACTAGACTTACCCAAGTACGATCTGAAATAGGATAGATAATTCCAGCATCAAGTAGTTTCAAAATTTCTTTCTTATCTACCTCTTTCATGTTTGGATTAAGTCTTCTTTAGTGCTCAATGGATGGTTTAAAATTATCTTCCAAGAGAATGCGATGCATGCAAAAAGATGGGGAGATACCTTTAACATCATCAATGCTATATCCAATGATTTTTCTATGTAATTTAAGGTCCCTAAGAAATTTGTCAACTTCCTCTCATTACCAAGGCTAGCATTTATGATGACAAGATATGTAGAATTAGGACCAAGGAATGCATACCTTAACTTAGGAGGAAGGGGTTTCAGTTGGATTAAAAGGACTACTATGCCATGCTATGTACTAGAGTGTCATGTACACATCCTCTAGGAGATTTCCATATAAGAAAGCAGTTTTGATATCCATCTGCCAGATTTCATAATTGTGGTAAGCTGCAATAGCAAGCAAGATCCGAATAGATTTAAGCATGGCAACTGGGGAAAAAGTTTCATCATAGTCTACACCTTCAATTTGTTTGAAACCTTTAGCCACCAATCGCCCCTTAAAGGTATGTACGTTACCATCCATGTTAGTCTTCTTTTTGAAGATCCATTTGCAGGGTTTTATCCCTTTAGGTGGGTCCACCAAGGTCCAGACTTAGTTGGTATACATGGATTCCAACTAAGATCTCATGGCCTCAAGCCATTTCTTAGAGTCCAAGCATGTTATGGCCTCCTTATAAGTCACAGGCTCATCCTGATCCGTGAGCATTACATCACTAGGTTGAATCACGAGAAATCTATATCTTTTGGGCTGATGACATTTCTACCAGACTTACGGGGTTCTTATGCCACTTGAGCAGGTTGTTGTTGCACAACATTTTGTGGAGCCTGCTCCTTTTCCACCATAGGTTTGTTCCCACTTTGTGATCCTTGAATTTCTTCAAGTTCTACATTCCTTCCACTGGTTCCTTTGGAGATAAACTCTCTCTCTAAGAATACAGCAGTCCGTGCGACAAACACTTTGCCTTCAGTTGGATTATAGAAGTAGTATCCCTTGGTTTCTTTGGGATACCCCACAAAGAGACATTTATCCAATTTGGGACTAGGCTTGTCAGAAATTTGACATTTCACATAAGCCTCACAACCCCAAATCTTCATAAAAGACACATTGGGACGCCTCCCGATCCATATCTCATATGGTGTCTTTTGAACCATTTTAGATGAAACACGGTTTAGTGTGAAAGCAGCTGTTAATAGAGCATGCCCCCAAAAAGAGTTTGGAAGATCTGCATGACTCATCATAGATCGAACCATGTCTAACAGTGTTCGATTCATCCTCTCAGAAACATCATTCCATTGTGGTGTTCTGTAACACCCTCCTTTGGATGTCAAATTTTACGGAACCTCAAGTTAATTTCAAAAACCTCTTAAAATTTCTTTATGAAAATATGAGTTCTAAAATTTCTTTTTGTGGATATAACATAAGATAACTAGAAAAGAAATAACTCAATATCAGAAGATTTCAAGAATATACATCATAAGTATTTATATCCAATTTTACTATTTAATTATAATGTTTAACAAAATACATAAAAGATACACAGTAGAATGTCTACAAACTTGGTATAACATCCTATTGACCAAAGTCCTACATACTTAATTATTCCGTAACTGAGTGGACGCTCCATATGTCAGAATTACTACGGAATTTAATCAAACTAAACAGATCCTTCCTTGATGCCTTCTCTGTCTTCATAATACAGAAAGAAAACCAGCTACCTCGTCGTCTTCATAAGACCAAAGAAAACAATACAAAACATACAAAAATAATACAACAAAGAGGTGAGATCCTCGTCACCTATCAATACCAATAAAGCAATGTAGAAAATATAATAATTTATATAGTTCAATAAATATAATCATGTTATCAAATAATGGGTAAATCCATACCAATATGCATCATGATAATGTGACAGTATGACACCTGACTATTCAATCATCCAATGATTGACGCCTACTCCATGGAGCTAAAACACAACAAGTTGGAGAGAGTGATTGGGAGTACATGTTATGTATCTCATTAGCCTCCAATTCACTCAAAAGTGCTATAGAATCATTTATTTTGGCAATACGGTTCACGAGAACACTCTCCACCAATCGGGAACAGGATAGTGTCTGGTTGGGATTGTTCGGTGTGTTGCAATCATATCATCACGGCACAGTCCAACTGGCCTCTTGTGGAGTTTTCGCACCCCGATGTCCCCAAGATCATTGAAGATCTTCACTACACAATTCGTACCCACACTAAGGTGTAAGCTCAAACTCCTAGGCTTAAAGCCTTTAACAACATCAAATCTCATAAAGACTATTACAATGCCATGGTCAACTAACCCATGCAAAGTATAATCACTCATAATTTAATATAATAATTCATGGTCAACTAACCCATAATTATTAAATTAACCATGATCAACCTAATAATTCATGGTCAATGAACTCATAATTATTGGTTTATCAAAACACAATCCCCTCGGGATTCAAGCCACCATTTTAAGAATAGCATCAATTATCCTATCGTCCAGTCTATGTCGGCTCAATAGTAGTACCATTGTTCCTTAACCTATGGTGCTTTTAAAACATTTTCCAAATCACGTAACACTACAGTTATGGTTTTCCAATTGCGTAACATTTCTGTCACGTTTTTCAATCTCGTAAAACCATTTTTCTGTTCTTCAAATCGTGTAACTCAAAAATTAATATTTTTATATCGCGTAACAATTTAAAATCACTTTTCAATTGCTTAAAGCATTTTCTGTAAAATTTAAATCGCGTAAAGCATTTTTCACAATTATTAAGCTATTTTGAACTAAATAAAATATTTCCAAGTCTATTCTCATTATGTGAACTAAAACTAAATTTCAAATATAAATAGAGATTTTTCAACAAATCTTCCGAAAATCATTTCTATTGAAAAACATTTATTTCTACATCAAATCATCACTAAAATGTTCTTCTCAAACTTTCTGAAAGATAAAAGTCTTTAATAAAAATAAGCATTAATTGAAAATAGTTTGATACTAGCAAATACTTCAAGGTTTAAACTAATCTTTAGAAAACCTTTCAAGATCCAAACAAATTTTCAAAAGTGTTTCTACTTGAAAAATATTTATTTTCATCTTTAAATCATAACTAAATATTTTCTCTCATATTTTCGAAATTCCTTTAAACCATATTCTAATTTTCGAAAATAATAACAAAAACTTTGATAAAGTAAATATCACTTCTACAATAGTTTCTTTTCAAAGCCTTTCCATTTCCATCATGATTCATTGGTTTCTAATCAAACATATGCATGTTCATAACCATGTTTTTCATCCACACATATATCATCTTATTCACACATAAGCTATATCATACTTTAATCATAACAAGTTCATCCCATATCTCAAAAATATAAAAACACATAGAATAATCAAAACATAAATCATAAAGCACAAACCACAAAACATAAACCATAAAATATAAATCATAAATTAGTTCCTCACCACCATATTGGTTGATGAGGGAAATCTCCCCCTTACCTTGGTTCAAAATCCTCTCTAGTGCAAGTTCCTTATCTTCCCACCAATAAAGATTCTTTTTCCACCAACGAAATCCCTTATAGAACCAAGTTCATAACTTTTAAACTCTAAAACATGGAATAAGATGATCATTGATCAATCCAATAATCTAGAACTTTGAAATAGAAATTTAAAAGTGAAGAAAATAATTTTCACCTTTAATGCCTCAAACTTTGATTGCCCAAAAGTGGTAGAAGAAACTTTTTTCTCAAGAACTCTTCAACACAAGAACTCTCTAAAATGATATTTGGAAGCAAGAACTAAGCTTGAATCTTTGGTTAAAAGCTTGGAAGGGAAAAATGGTGTATTGGCTGTGGGATTCAAGGAGAGAAAGGTGAAGGTTGTTGGTGAATTTCAAGTGAAGTGAAGGTGGCTATTTATAGAAGAAAAGTAAGGACCAAGTAATTAAATAAAAAGAAAATTCAAGATATTTCTACCTACCTTGGCCGTCCACCTTGAGGAGCATTTGGAGGTGATGGTTTCAAATTTGATAACCATGATTTTGCCATTGATACATAGGTGATTCACCTCCCACCATTAATGCTTAAGTGACTCACCAAGGTGGGATGCCATAGATATTTTCCTCAAGATATTTTTCAATAGCTATTATCCAATGGACAAAGATCAATATCTATTATCCACTGGACAATAGGATGTACCCAAAATCACCCGAAGATTTTATTTGCTCAAAAAATCCCTAGAAATGAAAAATGATCAAATCTGTTAACGGATTTGAAATCTGAACTTCCATTTATTTTTAAAAATTCTCCAAAGGTATTCCTGACCAAAAATAAAATTATTTATTTTTATTTTCTAGAATGGTTTAAAATCAACAAATAAGGTTAAGTTCAATCAAACTTTGATTTAATTGAACTCACAAAAATTCCTAAAAATGATTTATCACAAAATCTAGGAAAATAACATATGTAATAGAATTCGAGAATTTGGGGTGTTACATGTTCCAAGGGGAGTGAGCTGGGACAAAATTCCACACTGTTTTAAATAGTCATCATGTAACACCCAATTCTTTAACCGCATAATATACCAATTTTCCAGTGCTTACGAAAATTTTCTTGATTTTAAACAAATTTAATATAGAGTTTCCTCTCTATTTCTCAAGCAATCTCAACAAGCAAACATAACAAAAGTACCAGCCGGCCTAGTCATATGCAATACTAACAAACATCCACAAAATAGGTATCATATAGAGGCATCCGACCTCGATAAAAAAGTACAACATTATGTTCTATGCCCAAAACCAATTTTCATACTCCACACGAATCACTAATCAACATAACCAATTTTCACCCTCTATCATCATGCACACCACAATGCAACAACATAACTAGGGTTCACCCTCCATCAAGATACACATCACAATGCAATAACATAACTAGGATTCACCCTCCATCAACTCACATACCATAATGCATCAACATAGTTGGGTTTCACCCTCGATCAATATACACATTACAATGCAATACATAAACAAGTGTCAACCCCCATCAACATACACCACAATGCCCAATGACTCTCAAGGTCTGGGTTTTCCTTATGTGTGCCAAGGACTACATCATGGTCCGAATTTTCCTCATTTTTGGTCAAGACTATCTCACGGTCCAACACTCTGTCATTTTTGCCAAGGACTAACTCAAGGTTCGACTTTTCCTCAATTTGCCAAGGACTACGTCATGGTCCAACTTTTCCTCATTTTGCCAAGGACTAACTCAAGGTCCAGTTTTTCTCATTTGTGCATCCAACATTCATACATCAACATCATTCATGTGAAATCATATTCAAGACAATAATGTACAATTCATCATTTCCTCAACATCATCACTACATTCATCAATCATGCAATATCATCATTCATCTCAAATTCACAATCAAAACAATAATGCACAATTCACCATTTTAGACAATGCATGCCTCAACTTCCTATAAACTAGGTCTTGCACTAATTCTCAACACTAAGCAATTTCCCTCATTTTGATATATACTATCTACCCATCCAATCAAACAATTCTAACCACATTGTAGCATAATTAATAATACTAAACAAGCATTCAACACATACTAGAATCATAATTTTTGGATTTCCCCCATCAACCCTCAAAACCTTAACTTCACCATACCAAAGTTACAAGTAATCCACACTCACCTAAGGTGATTTGGGGCACCCAAGCTACCACCCTTGAGCCTTCCCAGAGCACACCAATAGCCCCCCTAATTACAACACTTGCTCCCCGAATTTCGTGCTCCAAATGCTTCCAAATTTTGGTGGTATACTCAAGAGGCACTCCCCAACACTTCTTCTCAAAGGATCCAAGCCATCCAAGCAACTTTAGGCAATGGGTATTTTCGAGTTTGGGGAGAAAAATAAAGGTTTCAAGATTTTGAAACCATGGAAGTGTAGAGGAAGGTGAGGGGAGTAATTTTTGTGAAGGAAGTAAGGTGAAAGGAGGTGAGGAAGATGGTGTTTTGAGAGCTTGAGAGGGAGAGCATCAATGGAGGAGAGGGAATGGAGGAAGAAGATGAAGTTAGGCTCTTCTCCCTCCCTCCATCTACCAGTCCCCACATAGAGAAAGGGAGAAAATTTCTTGCATCCCATTTTGCCCCCCAACCATTCCCAACTAGGACTAACTTGGCCCCCTACTGAGTGGTATTCTTAAAATGCCATTAAGGAGTGAAATGGACTAGAGTGTCCCTAGTAATTTCACATTGATTCCTAAAATGTCATCCCTCACTAATATTTTTACTAGTTTGCCATATGGTGAGGCCTTCAGTCGAAATGTCCCCGTAGTTTGGCCGGAACTGCAAAAATTTAAAATTTCGTATTCTCTTTCTTTTTCTGTCTCAATTCTCCCAGACCATCTGAAGTTATTAAAATATTATTATAAATTCTCAAATCTCGATTCTCACACCAATTTCCCAGAATCATACACTTTGTCAAACACAACTCATATATAGTCTCAGAATTGAAAATCAGGGATGTTACACATCAAATTCTTGGCTTAAGTATTCACCACCTCAATCTGATCAAAGGATCTTAATACTTTTGCCAAGCTGGTTTTGTACTTCATTCTTGAATTCTTTGAACTTTTCAACTGATTCTGATTTGTGTCTCATTAGATACACAAACCCATATTTACTGAAATCATCAGTAAATGTAATGAAATACTGAAAAACACCTATAGCCATTTTGTTTAGGGGTCCGCATACATCACTATGTATGAGATCCAAAAGATCATTAGCCCTTTCCCTTTTTCCAGGAAATGGGACCTTAGTCATCTTGCCTAATAAACAAGGTTCACATGCCTCATATGATTCAAAATCAAATGAGGACTCCAACAATCCATCTTTGTGGAGTATGGATATGCGATTCTCATTTATATGGCCCAAACGACAATGCCAACGATAAGTGGAATTCATATCATTTGATTTGAACCTCTTAGTTTTAATGTTATAGACGGGCATGTCTAGATCAAGAACATAAAGTCCATTGTATAATTGTGCACTACCATAAAACATATCATCCACGTAAATAAAACAACATTTCTTCTTTATTATAAATGAAAAACCTTTCTTGTCCAAACAAGAAACAGAAATAATGTTTCTACTAACAGTAGGCACAAAATAACAATTATCCAGTTCAATAACAAGCCTAAAGGGCAAAGATAAATGATAAATCCCTACAGCTAAGGCAACAACTTTTGCTCCATTTCTAACTCATAGGTCCACTTCACCCTTAGCCAATGGTCTACTATTCTTTAGTTCCTGCACATTTACACAAATGTGAGAATCACATCCATTATCAAATACCCAAGATGTAGAAGTAGATAAATTGACTTCTATAACAAATATACCTGAAGTGGAAGCATCAACTCCCTTCTTCTTTTTTAGCTCTTCCAAGTATACGTGGCAGTTCCTCTTCCAATGTCCGGTCTGACTGCAATGGAAGCATGTTCCCTCCTTAGCCACTCCACCCCTGGGTTTCAAGGCAACAATCTTGGGCTTGCTAGTGCCCTTGCCTTTGCCTTCTCCCTTGGGCTTTGTGGTTTGCTTCCTACCCTTGCCCTTGCCTTTGGCGGGTTGGACCATCAGAATGGCCTTTCCATTGCTGATGTTCTGCTTAGTAGTTTTTAACATGCTAAGTAGCTCTGGCAGAGGTTTGTCAATTTCATTCATGTTATATTTCATGACGAATTGACTATAGCTTCCAACAACGATTGCAAGACTAAATTAGTGGCCAACTCTTGACCCAAAGGAAAACCAAGCCTTTCAAGGTTCTCAATGTACCCAATCATCTTGAGCACATAAGCTCCAACTGGGTTTCCTTATGCCAGTTTGCTTTGGAACCGAGCCTTAGAGACTTTAAATCTCACATGCTTAGCTTGCTCTTGTTAGAGCCTCTTTAAATGTACAGTCATATCATACGCCTCCAGGTTCTCATATTGCTTCTGAAGCTCAAAGTTCATGGTGGCCAGCATGAGACATCCAATGTCCAAGGCATCATCTTGATGCTTCTTTTGAGCATCTTTGTCAGCATGTGGGGCATTAGCAACAGGTGGTGCAGGAACGGGTTGCTCTAGTACGTACAACTTTTTCTCTTGTCTGAGGACTATCCTCAGATTTATGTACCAGTCTAGGAAATTTGTCCCAGACAACTTGTCCTTCTCAAGGATTGATTGCAATGAAAGGTTGCTCGATGTGTTTGATGTCATTATGATCTATCAATGAAATATGCAGTGTAGGTATTATGCCATTAAAATATTTAATAAGGTCTTTAATTAAATATACCTCCCACTATTTTTAAGCAAACCAATGACCCTCATCATTGACTCGGAAAATCCCATCGTAAGATTTTCTAGCGGGCCAAGATCCATATTTCACCTTGTTCTGAGTCAGCTTTGGCTGATCACCCAAAACTTGGTTTATTTAGGTAGGGAACACCTTCCCAATTACATCACATGTAACTCTTGGATGGTTGGGTGAATAACACTTATTCTAATCTATGATATAGATTATACCCCAACCCTATGCCTCAAAGCCTTTAATCCTATTGAAATAGCCCAGTTAAGTCAGACCCAATGGTTAGTAGTCGGATACTACATTTATCATATAGCATCTCACCAGGATAGATAAAGGTACCTTGCTTTAGCAGACCTACACTTAATCGATCCTAGCCTTAACGAGTGCTACGCATTGGAAGGCATCTAAACACGACTTAATATTTGCTTTGAGGGATTTTGTTACTGAATTAATTGATCTCACCATTTATTACCTACTAGCATATAACTAGTGATCATGCATATCATACATATTCAACTACTAATCATGCATCTCATACATATTCAACGACTAATCATTGATCAATCAATTTGAGACACTTATGTTAGCTTTGTACTAGGCTTTATTAGATGTTTATTGTGCCCAATATTAGGATTTTAAATGAGTTTAATGTTGTTGGGCCTCACTGGACTTTTAATGCAAATTATGAATAATTCTTGGATTTTGATGCATTTTGACCTTTCCTCCTTGGTTAGGCCATAACTTGGGATTCGATGATCCATTTGAGGTGATCTTGGTGTCTTTGGAAAGCTAAGACAAGGCTCTACAAGTTTCATGAAGACCTCGAGAGCTGGATTGGAATTCTAATGGTCCAAAATATCTATACAATGCAGAGTGGGTTTGCTGTCATGGAAATCTAGGCAGTGTGCATATATTGGACTATATAGTGGGCTATAGGTCTCTTCTTGGGCTGAAACTTGGCCATGGGAAAGATAAGACCCATATCTCCAACTTCACTGAAGACCATTTATTTAATAGATGTCGTTTTAGGCATGGTTATGAAGCTACAAGTTGGTTTGAATTTGGAAACACGTTCTGCCAACCTAACTTGAGGTAGGTACAGTGTTTTTGGCATATCTGGAGTTCTAAAAGTCCAAATGGCATTATTCCAACGCCAAAACTTCAAGGAGACAACTAGCTACAACTTTCATGAAGACTACTAAACCACAATGCACCGTCTAGGTCATGCAAATCATGCTAAAAGTCGGATAAGAGTTGCTGACTTGAAGCCACCAACCATACACCAACCCACCTACCATGCACCAACCCACCAACTATGCATCAAGCTTCCATTTTTGACAATTTTCATGTTTTTACAACTTGTATTCAGATTATTTTCAATTACAAATTGGCTTTTAGGATTAGTATAAATAGAGCCAATCTCTTTGTATTAGACATCATTCAATTTTAAGTAAGTTTGAAGGAAGTTTAAGTATTTGTGGGAGTTTTCTTTCTCTTCTTCTCCATTCTCTTTACAATTTCATTTTTGTTCTTTTATTTGTGAGTTATTCCTTCCCATCAATGGAAGGCTAGGCTCTTATAATCAATCCAAGGGATTAGCCATCTTGATGTTTAATTTGGAGATCTTGTTTCGCTTGTTCATATTGCTTAATTGTTATTCAAGTTTCTCTTCTTCCTCTTTTGACTTTTATCTAGATTAAATTGCTTAATTTGATTTAGATGTTGATGTGATAATAGCTTTATTATCATGTATTCAAAGAAGATCACAAAGACTAAACAATATATCAAAGCTTTTTGATGGATTGTTTAGCTTGGTTAAATGTCCGATCTTAAGTTAATCTATGTTTGGATGGTGCTTACTTTATCTAACCATGGTTGATTAAATCCTAGATGCTTATTTAGTAGAGGATTCTTAGATCATGTTGAGGGGTCTTGATGTGATCTAAGCCCAAGAACACGGTTAGTAATTAAGTGAATTCCTTGTGGTCAATGATGAGTTAAACTCAAGATCGGTAAATTTCCTTGGATTGGTTGCTTCTTTATATTTGTTTACAACTTTAAGTCTTGTACTTTTTTCAATCTTATTAATCAACAACAAAACGCCCCATTTTAATTATCTTGATCTGATTAAATATTTGTTTTTTTTTGTTCCTTGAGAGACGATTCGGTTCATTCTCTATACTACAAATTAGTTTGTGAACCGATAATTTTTATTATTTGACGGGTCTCGACAACCTCTTGTCAATTTTGGCGCCGTTGCCGAGGATCCAAGGCAACTATTTGATCATTTCAAGACACCATCTAACTCTAACAATTGTGTTTGTTTTGGTTTTTGAAGCTTTTTCAAGTGGAATTCGGCTGAAATTAGGTAAAAGGCATCGTGTTATGATTTTGGTTCGGTAAAGTATCTCTGATCGAGCTGAATTTTGGTGGGCTAATTGAAAACATTATTTTGAGTAAGGCTCACTATGTACAATGAGGTCACCCTTATTTTAGCTAAATTCCATCGTTTTCACCACGTTTTTAATTTTTTAAGATTTTTTATTATTCTGTTAGATAGAATTTTTGTGTAGATTTCACTCTGTGGTAGTCTCGTAATTTTTAAAAATCTATAGATATGTTTTCTGTAATTGTTTTGTGTATATATTTAGACTTGTTTTTGTGATTTTGTGTTGTTGTGTTTGATCACTAATCTGATGGAGCATAAACTTGATGAGTTGGCTTATCTGGTAACGCAGCTAGTAGTGGAACAACATCAGTTACATGTGCAAGAACCTACAAGATTTTGTAGTATATGTTGTAGTTCTTTTCATCCCACATATGCATGCCCCACATTGCAAGATGATGATTCCGTATTTCATGACCATTTTGTTGATGGAACAGGTGTATTTCTTGGTGAACCACAATACCAACAGCTTCGATATGACCCTTATTCTGCTACCTATAACCTTGGCTAAGGAGATCATCCCTGGTTCGAACCTTATGTTGGACTAAGCAGTCTATACCAGCAGGCTATGCCCCAGCAAGCTCTAGTAGGCATAGAATCTGAGCCTACATTGGAGGACTTAGTGAAGCAATTGGAAACTAATAATCTGCAATTTCAAAAGAAAACTGAGATCACCATTCAAAATTTGAATACCCAAATTGGTCAGCTAACATCTTCATTAAGTTAGTTGAGCAAGCAACAAATGCAGATATCTAATTCTGTAGCACATGAGATCATTGATGTGAAAAAACCAATTGATGATTTGTGTGCTAAATTTGCTAGTTTTACTGATTTTGATGATTCTATTTGTTGTACTGGTGATATATTGTGTAATGCATGAGCTGAGATTACTGCCTTTTTGAGACATGATGAATCTTTTTTAGCAGATTATGCAGCAATTC
Source organism: Styphnolobium japonicum (assembly GCA_023212625.1). NCBI lineage: Eukaryota > Viridiplantae > Streptophyta > Magnoliopsida > Fabales > Fabaceae > Styphnolobium > Styphnolobium japonicum. The sequence goes on from JALBWW010000013.1 coordinate 17,511,716, forward strand.
AATCTACAGAAGTAGTTAAGCCACCAAAATTGGAGTTCATTGTGGCTAAGAACTTCCTTATTAATGAGGAGGAGAGGTTGCTACAGATATTAAAGGAGAATCAAAGAGCCATCATACTTGCAGACATTCCTAACATTAACCCTTTCCATATGCATGCGTAAGATTTTACTTGAAGATGGAGTTAAACCAATAAAGCAGCCCCAGAGGAGACTAAACCCTCTGATTCTAGATGCGGTGATCCATTACACTGGCTATGGTGTGGCCGACGGGATTTTGTTGCTTCTGCTATCCGTTGGGCAAAGTCTTTTCAACTCGAGGTTGAAATTATTTCTTGGGACAAATCTTCAAGCACGCTGGCTGAAGACGTCAAGAGTAGCGCTTCTTGGGAGACCACCCAAGTTTTCTAACTCTATCATCTTTCCAACTTTGACTTATTTGAATTTATAGGAATCGAGACAGAAAATCGGCGCCAAACAGCAAAATCTACCAGAGTTTGATTTTTCTGTCTTCATTTTGCTTGTTTTTCATTAATAGATGATTTTTCACCGGTTAAATAGCAGATAACAGTACTCCGTGAAAATCTTTTTCAGTCCCTTCAGTTACCCACAAACACTAAAATCTGTATATAGTTTTACTCAATTTTTTTTTCTTTATTCTTTTTTTCTTTCAAAATGGATAATTAGCTTGTTAACCTCCGCAAGCGATTCCCTTCTCTCCCTCAAAATGCTTTAACTAACATTTATTGTGCAAGGTTTGAGAGATTAAGGATGCTTATGCACAAAGGCGTCCATGTGGATATACACTGGTTAATCGAAGCAAAGGTCTGAATCACAGGGGAATTTTCTGACGCTCTTATTTCATAAATGCCAGGGCTAGGCAAAAGTTCATATGCAAAGAAAAGAAGAGCAAAAAGGTTACGAGTCTGCTATAAATGTGCAAGATGGACCTGTAACACAAAATGCAGATCGATTGGAATGGCGTCTATGAAAGGACTTGATAAAATTCACTTCATTAGGGATGGCATGAGTAAGGAGTCTTTAGATAACATTTTATTGACTCTTGAGACGCATCTTAGTGGAGATGTGCATAGAGTACTTCTCGATTTATGGCCAATATTCCAAGATGAACATGAGCGTTATAGTCTCGGGAATCTAACTCAAAAAGACCCTGTTTGCCAATTTAAAAGAAATTTGGATGGGAAATCGACCATCGGCCCATAAAGAGCATTCAAGCCGTTACTGGACGTAAAACTAGAGGAAAATGTGAGCCACAATCATACCTCCTGTAAGTATTTTTTATTTTTTATTTTTTATTTTTTATTTTTCCTTTTTCTTCTTGTTTATTTAAAAAAATTAAAAAAAAATTTAGCCGTATTTTTTTGAAATATGCGTTGCATATTTTCAAACTTCTTCTGACACATATAGAATAGTATTTTATCCTTGTCATATAGCTATTATCATTGATGTGCTTCTTTTCAAACTTGCTTGACACACGGATCTACCTCTCCTTTATAGGTGTAATTATTACATTTGAGTTTTGATTCCTTTAAATAATGCACTTTGCTCTCTTCAGATCATTGATAAGGTGAAAGTACAAAAAAAAAGAGAAAAAGAAAAGAAAATGGAAGTCACTTCAATTCGTCGGATCAAGATGTTGGAACCAAAGAACCTTATGAAATTAAGTTTGAAATCATACTAATTAAATAATCATTACCCCATAAAGTTTTGAAGATAACAAAAGTTTCAATTTAGATTGAATAAGTAAAAGACTCATGTAACTATTTCAAGAAGAAAAGTGTTAACAAACAGTTACTAATATGTGCGTCCACTCTTACTTGAGCGAAAGGAAACTTAGTATGCGTCCAAAATCCTTTTAAACTATTTCACAAGTTTTATTATATTGCATCGTCCAATGCCAAATTTCAAATGTGAAGAAACTGTTCATCATTAAATACTAAGAAGGACTCTGACAGTGCACACTTCAAAAGAAGTCAACTGAGCCGGTTAGCTGACATCGCTAACAACTACAAAGTCCTGCGAATAAGGAACTTTCTGCACGCTCAAACAAGTCAGGAGTAAGCTATCATTTTTCCTGGACATTCCTGATACTCAAAGTGTCTTTTCAGAAGGAGCTCTACACGCTTTCTTCTTAGGCATTTAATACTACTCAGAATGGTAATAAATGTTTCCGTTGGACGAAGAAGCTTATGAAGACTGCTCAAATTGCTTTCACCTATAAATACAATTGTCTTCAAAGAAGAAAGTGACATCTATCTAAGTAAATCAAAAGTGAAAAAGGATTAAAGCTTTCATTCTTCGTAGTATTCTCACTCTTGTAAAGAGATTAAGTCTTGAGATTTATTTTCTATCCTCACCTGTAGTGAGTTAAAAACTCAAGCACTTCTATACCTTTTTCATTATTCAACTTGGTTTTAAGCCTGAAGAGGCTGTGTACAAAAGAATACTTGGATTGTAGAACCTGAAGAGGTTGAGAATACTTGTATACCTGAAGAGGTGAATAATACTTGTAATCTTGTAAAAGGTTAGTGGAAAATCCTTCTAGTTGAAGGGACTGGAAGTAGCTCTCGGTTTGTGAGAGTGAACCAGGATAAATATCTGGTGTAAGCTTCTTCTCCCTACTTGTGTGTTTTATTTATTCACTAACCTCTGGGGAATGCCATTGTGTTTTTAACAAAGTTTTTAAAGTTATTTTTTAGAACTTCTTAACTACGTCCAAAAGAAAATTCTTACAAACCTTTTAGAGTCCAATAAGACTGAGAAGCCTTTTTATTCGTCCATTGCTTGGTATCTTGTAACCTTCTTCTTGTTCAAATTTGAAGTAAACAAGTGAAACACAAGAAGTGGGGTTGAATTGTGTTTCTTAACCTTTTTGAAAAAACATTTTCACAAGAAGCGAAAAGCAATGGACGCAGAAAGCTTATGAGTCCAATTGGACGCTAATGCAAATTTGAGATAAACAACTTTAAACGAAGTGAAAAAGTTCTAAGGTTTAACTCAACTCTTTAGTTAGGAAAACAATGGCAATCCCCAGAAGTTAGTGAATAAGTAAAACACAAGAGGAGGAAAGAAGAGCTTACGCCAGATGTTTATCCTGGTTCACTCCCACAAACCGAGAGCTACGTCCAGTCCCTTCAACCAGAAGGATTTTCTACTAATCTTGTACAAAGATTACAAGTATTGTCCACCTCTTTAGGTATACAAGTATTCTCAACCTCTTTAGGTTCTACTATTCAAGTATTCTTTTATACATAGCCTCTTCAGGCTTAAACACCAATGAATAAAAAGGTATAGAAGAGCTTGAGTTTTTAACTCGCTACAGTTGAGGATTGAAAATGAATCTCAAGACTTAATCTCTTTACAAGAGTTTGAATACAAAGAAGAATGAGAGCTTTAATCCTTTTTTACTTTTGATTTTCTCAGAAAGTTGTCACGTTTCTCTTCTTAGAAGACAATTGTAGTTATAGGTGAGAGCAAATTAAGCAGTCTTCATAAGCTTCTTCGTCCAACGAAAACATTTATTACCGTTCTGAGTGGTATTAAATGCCTAAGATGAAAATGTGTAGAGCTTCTTCTGAAAGGACACTTTGATTATCAGGAATGTCCAAGAATATGATAGCTTACACCTGACTTGTCTGAGCGCGCAGAAAGTTCCTTATTCGTAGGTTTTTGTAGTTGTTAGCAATGTCAGCGAAGCGGCTCAGTTGACTTCTTTTTGAAGTGTGCGCTGTCAGAGTCCTTCTCAGCATTTAATGAAGAACAGTTTCTTCATATTTGAATTTTGGCATTGGAAGAATACTTTGAAATCTGAGCTTAGTAAGAAAAACATTGGAAAATCCAAATATAATGAAACTTTGTGAAACAGTTCAAAAGGTATTGGACGCATACTTAGTTTCCTTTAGCTCAGAAGAGAATGAACGCACATACAAGTAACTGTTTGTTAACACTTTTCTTCTTGAAATAGTTATGAAACAAGTTACAAGAGTCTTTTACTTATTCAATCTAAATTGAAACTTTTGTTATCTTCAAAACTTTATGAGGTAATGATTATTTAATCAGTATGGTTCCAAACTTAATTTCATAAGATTCTTTGGTTCCAACAAAATTGTTAGGTGAAGAAAAACTTTCAAATTCATTTAAAAGGGTTAAGAAACACAATTCACCCCCTTCTTGTGTTTCACTTGGTTATTTCACAAGAGTGTTTGTGTCTTTTGTGGATCTAATCCTGGGAAAGATAAAGGGTTTGTAAATATTGCAAACCATCTTGGTCGAGTGCTAGCTGAGAGAGAAATCCATTTAGTTTACGGAGGAGGTAGTCTTGGGTTAATGGGTTGTGTAGCCACTGCTGCACATTTAGGAGGTGGTAAAGTCCTTGGTGTCATTCCTAGTCCTTTAGCTATTGGCAATCCCACTGGAAAAATAGTAGGGGATGAAGTAATGGTATCCTGCATGCACCAACGCATGAACATTATGATAGCAAATGCTGATGCCTTTATTGCCCTACCTGGTGGTTTTGGAACTTTGGAAGAGCTCTTCCAAATTACATCCTGGTCACAACTGAACTTTCACCAAAAACCCATAGGTATATTAAATATTAATGGTTTTTACGACAGTTTGTTTTGTTTTCATGATCATGTTGTATAACAAAGGTTCATCTCACAAGCGACATGTCAAATTCTTGTAACCGCTGCAACCCCTGAACAATTGGTGGATCAACTACACGAATTTGTCCCACAACGTCATCCAGCAATTGTAACACCCTCTGTAGGATATCACATTTAACGAAATATTAAATTAAGATTAAAAATAATTTTATAATATCTGCATATAAAATATGAGTTCCAAAATTTCTTTTCGCGGATATAACATTAATCAAATAGAATAGTAATAATATACATATTGAGATATGAATAATACGCATACTTTATATTACTTATTGTTTAAGTTTATCGATAATACATAATACAAATCATAAGTACTGACAAGAAAATAAATAAACATACAATACTAATATATTATTATTATCTGGCCATCAAAGTCTACCAACGGAGAAGGGTCCTCCTCCGGGTCCTCCTCCAGATCCTCCTCCGATATGGGCCTTTTGGGTGCAAGCCATCCGAAGTTAGTAGGCCTCTGACAAGAGGTTGTCGAGACCTATCAAATACAATAACCGGTTCACAAACTAATTTGTAGTATAGAGAATGAACCGAATCGTCTCTCAAGGATCCAAAAACAAAGATTTAATTAGATCAAGATAATTAGAAAAGGGGGGGTTTTGTTGTTGATTAACAAGATTAATAAAAGTAGGAGATTCAAAGTTGTAAACAAATCTAAAGAAACAACCAATCCAAGGAACTTTACCGATCTTGAGTTTAACTCATCATTGATCACAAGGAATTCACTTAATTGCTAACCATGTTCTTGGCCTTAGATCACATCAAGAAGCCTTAACATGATCCAAGAATTCTTTACTAGATAAGCATCTAGGATTTGATTAACCAAGGTAAGATAAAGTAAGCACCATCCAACATAGATTAACTTAAGATCTAGAATTTAACCAAGTTAAACAATCTATCAAAAAGCTTTAATATATTGTTTAATCTTTATGATCCTCTTTGAATACATGATAATAAAGCTATTACCACATCAACATCTAAATCAAATTAAGCAATTTAATCTAGATAAAAATCAAAAGAGGAAGAAGAGAAACTTGAATAACAATTAAGCAATATGAACAAGCAAAACAAGATCTCCAAATTAAACAACAAGATGGCTAATCCCTTGGATTGATTATGAGAGCCTAGCCTTCCATGGATGGGAAGGAAGAACTCAGAATTTAAAGAACAAAAACGAAATTGCAAAGAGAATGGAGAAGAAGAGAAAGAAAATTCTCACAAATACTTAAACTTTCTTGAAACTTACTTCCAATTTGAATGCTTCTAATACAAAGAGGTTGGGTCTATTTATACTAATCCTAGAAGCCAATTTGTACATGTACATAATCTGAATACAAGCTATAAGAATATGAAAATTGTCAAAAATGGAAGCTTGATGCATGGTTGGTGGGTTGGTGCATGGTAGGTGGGTTGGTGTATGGTTGGTGGCTTTTAGTCAACAACTCTTATCCGACTTCTGGCTTCAAATTCATTACCTAGACGGTGTATTTTAGCTTGGATGTCTTCATCAAAGTTGTAGCCAGTTGTCTCCTTGAAAATCTACAATTTGAATCATGTCATTTGGACTTTTAGAACTCCAGAAATGCCAAAAACATTGCACCTACCTCAAGTTAGGTTGGAAGAACGTGTTTCCAAATTCAGACCAAATTGTAGCTTCATTATCATGCCTAAAACGTCATCTATTGACAAAATGGTCTTCAGTGAAGTTGGAGATATGGGTCTTATCTTTCAAATGACCAAGTTTCAGCCCAAGAGGAGGTCTATAACCCCCTATATAGTCCAATATGTACATACTGCCCAGATGGTTCTGTGACAGAAAACTCACTCTGTATTGCAAGGCTATTTTGGGCCCTTAGAAGTCCGATCCAGCTCTTGAGTTCTTCATGAAACTTGTAGATCCTTGTCTTAGCTTTCCAAAGACACCAAGATCACCTCAATTGGATCACCGAGTCCCAAGTTATGGCCTAACCAAGGAAGGAAGGTCAAAATGCATCAAAATCCAAAAATTATCCAACATTTACATTAAAACCCAATGAAGCCCAACAACATTAAACTCATCTAAAATACTAATATTGGGCACAATAAACATCTAATGAAGCCTAATACAAAGCTAATATAAGTGTCTCAAATTGATTGATCAAATTCCCCTACACTTAAGCTTTTGTACTCCTGGGCAAAACACATAAGAACAAAACTAAAGAAAAACAAGAAACATCATATTATTAAACTAAAAATATAAAAAACTGATTATACCTAATCTAATCCATTTTCGTAGGAAAACACGATGGCACTTAGGATGTGCCACAAGCCTTTAAACCCTTAGGTGTCCCTAGTGGACGAGTTGTAGTCTCGTGAGGGTTTACCAGGATGATACCCACAAACATGTAATATTTTATTTAATCAATTCAACTAATTTTTTAAATACAAACATTGTATCAAATATAAACCATAATTAATAAGTCAAGTATGCTTAACAAAGAATAGTTGAATCAAATCAATTGAGAATAAAGTATAGCATAATCATGCTTCAATCAGAAATAGGCATGTTCAGATTGAGTAAAATTCTTCACAAGTGACACTCAAATCACATAAGGTGTTTAGGTTAACTGTTTACGCTCAACTCAGTCAAATTATGAAAGTATTTTACCATAGGCTTGCATATACATCAATTCTCCACTACTTAGATCAAATAAATTGCAAAAATCAAGAGGTCTTTCAAAAAGGTTGTAATGGAACTTATAAGGTGAAGGAAGGGAACAATATGGATAATAGCAGGTTAAAACCAAAGAGAATAAAAGAGCATTGAGGAGTAACTCAAGTAGAAAGAATAAATATTTTTACCCAAAACCATAAAATGCTCATTCTCTTCACACTTTCCTTCCTTTTTCTATTTTTTTTCTTTCTTTTTTTTTTGTTCTTTTTTGTTTTTTTTTTGTTTTTTGTTTTTTTTTGTTTTTTTTTTTTTGTATACCAAGCATTTCGTATCAGCACACCAATTCCCCCACACTTAAATCATTGCAAGCAAAAGAACTTCTCCAATAAGAAAATCAATGCTCTCCTATTCCCTAAGGTAAGGTAAAACATGGTTTTTCACTCAAAGCTTGTAATGAGCTAAGAACAAAGAATAGGCAAATAGGCTCAGAGGAGTTAATATTGGATAAATGCAAGGTAGGTTTATTTGGCCCAAGCAGCTAAGTCAAGAAAAAATGCCTCTGTCATTTTCATGCAATATACAGACCAATGTAATCTCAAATCGATTCAATGCAAGTTCTAGAAAATAAATTCATAATTAACATCACTCATGAAAGAAAATAACCAAGTGTAAGTATCAAACTTGGAAAAGCCCAAAACTCACATAGGTATGGAACATCCACTCAATTCAACCATGCCTTCTTCCTAATATCCACAATCATATACACATGTATATCATAAAAATGATTCAACTATAAACTGTTTTGCATACTTTTATCATCAATTAAGCTCAGATTCAGCACATGCTTGTATCAAAATCAATTGAAAAGATTAAAATTGTGTGTGTGTGTGTGTTTTTATTTTTTTATTTTTTTAATATATATACAAGAACAAAGATGATTTAAGACCTATTATGAAATGCAAGTTAAGATGCATCTCAAGAGCAAAACTACTCCTTACTCTGCCATCATACATCTAAAAAGTTAGTAACAATAAAGATTAGTTTTTTTTTTTTTAACTAAACTATGTACATGGTAATGTCAACTATCCATCCCCCCAACTAATTAAAGACATTGTCCCCAATGTCAAAATAAAGATAGGTAGAGTGTAGAAGGTCTGACCAGAAAACTGCAAATCGGGCCTGAAATAAGAAAAATTACAAAAAACTAAAACCATAAGAGAAAACAAAAATTCACAAAGACAAAGTCAAATCAAGTTTTTGCTTTTTGCTGCTGCTGCCTTATTCCCAATTCCGTGGAGCCATTACTAGATCACGTTGTGGTACAAATGCATTGAGTTGATCGAGCAATTGTTCAGGAGTTGCAGCAGTTACAAGACTTTGACGTGTCGCTTGTGAGATGAACCTTTTTTAGGAGGTGTGATTGTGGCTCACAAATTCCTCTGGTTTTACGTCCGATGCGGCTTGAATGCTCTCTATGGGCCAATGGTCGGCTTCCCATCCAATTTTCTTAAAAATTGGCAAACAGGGTCTTTTTGAGTCAGATTCCCGAGACTATAACGCTTATGTTCATCTTGGAATATTGGCCATAAATCGAGAAGTACTCTTTGCACATCTCCACTAGGATGCGTCTCAAGAGTCAATAGAATGTTATCTAAAGACTCCTTACTCATGCCATCCTTAATGAAGTCAATTTTATCAAGTCGATTTATAGACGCCATTCCAATTGATCTGCATTTTGTGTTACAGGTCCACCTTGCACATTTATAGCAGACTCGTAACCTTTTTGCTCTTCTCTTTTTGCATATGAACTTTTGCCTAGCCACGACATATATGAAACAAGAGCATCGAGAAAATTCCCCTGTGATTCGGACCTTTGCGTCGATTATCCAAACAGTATATCCGCAGGGATGCCTTTGTGCATAAGCATCCTTAACCTCTCAAACCTTGCATAATAAATGTTAGTTAAAGCATTTTGAGGGAGAGAAGGGAATCGCTTGCGGAGGTTGACAAGCTGATTATCCATTTTGAAAGAAAGAAAGAAGAAAAACAAATTGAGTAAAATTATATACAAATTTCAGTGTTTGTGGGTAACTGAAGGGACCGAAAAAGATTTTCACGGAGTACCGTTATCCGCCATTTAACCGGTGAAAAATCATCTATTAACGAAAAATAAACAAAATTAAGACAGAAAAATCAAACTCTGATAGATTTTCTCGCTTGGCACCGATTTTCTGTCTCGATTCCTGTGATTGCAAATAAGTCAAAGTTGAAAGATGAAAGTGTTAGAAAACTTGGGTTGCCTCCCAAGAAGCGCTACTTTTAATGTCCTTAGCCAGCGTGATTGATGATTTTGCACGAGCGATGGGTCCTCCCCAATAATTTAGTCACTACAAAATCGCCACAGATATGGATCATCCCACACATAATATTTTGATTCACTCTTAAGTTAATAAATTTGTGCACGAGTGAAATGTGAGGGAAAAACTGTAGCAACCAAGAAATTCACCATATCAGCAAACCAAGGGAAGGTGTTCTTACCTTGCAACTGCATAAGCTGCTCATCTGGGAAGGAGTCCCGTACAGGGAAGGGATCTGAAGCCCTTTCAATGCGGCTCAAATGATCTGCCACTAGGTTCTCTGCTCCACTCTTGTCACGGATCTCTATGTGAAACTCTTGGAGCAGTAGCATCCATCTTATTAGTCGGGGCTTTGCATCTGGCTTCTTCAAAAGGAACTTCAGAGCTGCATGATCAGTAAACACAACAACCTTAGAACCAAGCAAATATGATCTAAACTTATCCAAAGCAAAAACAATGGCTAAAAGTTCTTTTTCGGTTGTGGTATAGTTGGCCTGAGCAGCATCTAGAGTTCTGGAAGCATAGTATATCACATGAGAAGCTTTCCCCACTCTACGTGCCAAGGCTGCTCCTCTTTGCATAGTTAGAAGCATCACACATTAACTCAAATGGCAATGTCCAATCAGGTGGTTGGATGATAGGGGTACTAGTCAAGGCCTGCTTCAAGTGGTTGAAAGCTGTCTTGCACTTGTCATCAAAATTGAACTCCACATCTTTCTGCGATGGCGGGAAAGTGGAAGAGCAATCTTCTTTGAAGTCGGCAATGAAGCGCTGTAGAAACCTGCATGACCAAGAAAAGAACGCACTTCCCGCACGCATGTGGGGTAAGATAGACAAGTAATTACATCAATCTTGGCGGGATCTACCTCAATGCCCTTCTTGGATACTACATGGCCTAAAACTATACCACTGTTCTACCATAAAATGGCATTTCTCAAAATTTAGCACAAGGTTAGTCTCAATGCATCTTTGCGGTACTCTAGATAGGTGGCTAAACATGAATCAAAAGAAGAACCATAGACAGTAAAGTCATCCATAAATACCTCCATGCACTCCTCTAAGAAATCAGAAAATATGCTCACCATGCCATTGGAATGTACCAGGGCATTGCGAAGCGAAGGGCATCCGTGCGTAAGCAAAGGTGCCGAAGGGACAAGTAAATGTGGTCTTCTCTGATCTTCCTGCAATGTGGATTTGGAAGTATCCAGGTAGCCATCTAAAAGCGATAATGGGACTTACCCAACCGTTCCGACATCGATCAATGAACGGAAGGGGTAATGATCTTTCCAGTGGCTTGGTTGAGACGCCCCGTAGTCAATGCGGACTCTCCGGCAGTGCACTCGGGTTGGAATGAGCTCATTCTTCCGGTTGGCCACAACAGTCACCCGGTTTCTTTGGAACTACTTGCAGGGCTCACCCACTTCTGTCAGTCGGAGATGGGATAGATAATGCCGACTGCGATAGCTTGGTCACTTCTTTTTCACCACATCTAGAATGAAAGGATTCAGTCTCCTCAGGGTTGTCTCACTAGTTTAGTTTCCTCCTCAAGTAATATCCTGTGCATGCATGTGGAGGGGTTAATACCAGAATGTCTGCAAGTGTCCAACCAATTGCCCTTTTGTGTTGCTTCAAGACTTCCAATAATCTGGTTTCTTGCTCAGGTTGGAGGTGTTTGGCCATTATCACCGGGAGCTTCTCATCCTCTTCCAAGAATGAATACTTCAAATGCTCGGGCAAGGGTTTAAGTTCAATTGAGGGTGGTTGCTGGACTGACGGTACTAGTTTTGGAACCGAAACTAAATCTGCTAAATTCTCGTGATTGCACTGCACTGCAAAATTTGTGCACAATCTTGCAAAACAACATCATCATATCCTATGGAATCAAAAGAATCACACTTAGCAGCAGGATGAATGATAACATCATTCATAACAACATCATTGCCATTAATAACAGAAACAGAATCATCAATGTCAGCAGAATTAACAACAGCACATGATAAGTATGTAGAAATCTCAGCACAGGCTGCACACATTGTAGTGGGTTTACAACCAAAAAGTCCGGCAGTGTAACAAGTATCACAAGCTATGCTATCGGTGTATCCTACAATTTCGGGAAACTCGCCAACATATCAGATGCATATCATCAACCAAGTAAATCAATGACATCAAAATGAAAAAGCAGAATGATCCTCTAAAGGGTATTTCATGGCATCAAAAATGTTAAACTGAATGATATCATCACCAAATTCCATGGAAAGGGTACCAAAGATGCACATCAATCTTAGTTTTAGCGAGTTTTCAAAAATGGCCTACCTAAGATCAATGGGGGTGGGGAAGAGGCAGATTCATCTTCCATATTCAACACATAAAAATCAGCTGGGAATATTAAATTATTTACCCGAACCAGAACGTCTTCCAACCCTCCTGCAGGTTGAGCAGTGCTTCGGTTTGCTAACTGAATGACAATGCCGGTGGATTTTAGCTCTCCCATATGCAATGAAGTGTAAACTGACTTTGGCATTACATTGATGGAGGCTCCCAAGTCTAGCAAGGCATGAGTGAACTGTTGGTGCCCTATGGTGCAAGGGATGGTAAAAGTGCCTGGATCCTTGCATTTGGGAGGCAGGTTGGGCTGAATTAAAGCAGAGACATTTCTCCCCATACTCACTTTTTCAGTGCCCTTTAGCTTCGTCTTATGGGTGCACATCTCTTTCAAAAACTTGGTATACTTGGGGATTTGTTTAATTGCCTCCAAGAGAGGTATATTCACCTCAACCTTCTGAAAAGTCTCCATAATTTCCTTATCCAAGTCAGTTTCAACCATATGCCTAGACTGTATCATTCAGTTTGGAAAAGGAAGAGGAATGTTGCAAGCTGACTTTTGTGGATGTTCACTTTTCTGCTTTACTGAATTTTCTGTCAACTGCTGGTTTGATCTGACTTTCTGCTTGGATGTTGTAGGATCATTTGCTGCTGAATCTGCTACAGCATCTTGTTTTTCTGGGTCAATGGTAGAATCTGGAATTATCTGCTGTACTGGTCCATTGATTTGCTTACCACTGCGTAAAGCTATAGCACTAACATTGCCTCTAGGGTTTGGAGTGGTTTGAGAGGGTAATTGGCCAGAACCCTGTGACTTTAATTCATGAATTGATGTGGCAAGTTGACCAATTTGAGTCTCCAAGTTTTGAATGGTGGTTTCAGTTCTCTGTTGAAACTGGATGTTATTGGTGGCCAACTGTTTCACCAAATCCTCCAATGAGGGCTCAGATTTTGTGGCTACAGGACCTTGCTGTTGGAATGGTGGTCTACTTGGTCCGGCATGTGGTCAAACCGATTTGTCCTTGCTTCTTTCTTTGGAATGGTGGTCTATCTTGGTTTGGTGGCTGGCGATTTGATGCATTCCCATATCTCAGTTGGGATGGTCCCTCGACCAGGGTTGTAAGTGTTGGAGAATGGATCATACTTCTGTTGTTGCTGATGATGAAATTGTGGCTTTCCAGGAAATATACCAGCTGCAGCCACAGATTGGTCTTGAAACTCAGAATCATCTTGCAATGTGGGGCACGCATCTGTGGGATGAGAGGAACTAGAACATATGCTACAAACTCTTGCAGGGGTTTGCACACGTGGTTCGTGTTGTCCTATTGCCATCTGTCTAACCAAAGAAGTGAGCTCATCCAATCTATGTTCCACCCTTTGTTGATCAGCATGTGAAGAGGTATTAACTTCATTGACTACTGCAGTTGCGGCACCCATTCGAGTACCAAATTGCTGAGAATTTGCTGCCATGTTTGCAATTAAGTTTCTGGCAGCAGCTGAAGTTTTATCTACCAATGCTCCACCACTTGCAGCATCAATCATACTCCTTTCCATTGGCATCAATCCTTTATAGAAGTATTGGATCAGCAGTTGATCACTAATTTGATGGTGTGGGCAGCTTGAGCACAATTTCTTGAATCTCTCCCAATACTCATGGAGAGTTTCACCACTGATTTGCCTTATGCCACAAATATCTTTCCTTATTGCAGCAGTTCTTGATGCAGGAAAGAACTTCTCCAGAAACAGTCTTTTCATGTCATTCCAAGAAGTGATGGCAGCAAGTTGTAAGTAATACAACCAATCCTTAGCAGCACCATCCAAGGAGAAAGGAAAGGCCCTTAGCTTGATGTGATCTTGACTATTCCATGAGGTTTCATGGTGGAGCGGACAACATGGAACTCCTTCAAATGCTTATGTGGATCTTCACCGCAAGACCATGAAACTTGGGCGGCAAGTGTATCAATCCAGATTTCAACTCAAAATCAACATTAAGTTCAGGATATTGAATGCACAAAGGTTGATAATTCACATCAGGTGCAGCCAATTCCTTAAGGGTCCTATTGTTATAGTCAGCCATAGTAAAATCAACAGACTCAGTATCAAACACTGAAGTACTAACAGAAGCAGACTCAACAGGATTAAAAGAGTCAACAAGATTAGGTGCAATGTCAAGTTCAAGTCCAATTCCAGAAGTAATTCTATTAGCTCTATGAATGCTACTACCAGTCCTATGAATTCTATGAAGTGTATGAAATGTTCTATCAATTTCAGGATCAAATGAATGCAAGGTACCAGGATCAGATCTAGTCATACAGCATGCAGTTCATAAGAAGGTATTAGAAAAGCAATAAGAACTAAAACACTAAAAATTCCTAAAAAAATTCTCCAAAAAAAATTAAACAAAAATAAAAAACAGTATCAAATGAATTTTAAAAATTATGGAACCACCACAGGATAAAATCTACACACAAATGCTATCCAACTAAATAATAAACAATCTTAAAAAATTGAAAAAGTGGTCTAAACGATGGAATTTGGCAAACATAAGGGTGACCTCACTATAAATAGTGAGCCTTTCTCAGAATAATATTTTCCATTTGTGTACCAAAATTCAGATCAATCAGAGATGCCCGAACCGAAATTCTTGACACAATGCCCTTTATCCAATTTCAGCCGAATCCCACTTGAAAAGGCTTCAAAAACAAAACAAACACATTTGTTAGAGTTAGATGGGATCTTGAAATGATCAAATAGTTGCCTTGGATCCCCGGCAACGGCGCCAAATTTGACAAGAGGTTGTCGAGACCTATCAAATAAAATAACCGGTTCACAAACTAATTTGTAGTATAGAGAATGAACCGAATCGTCTCTCAAGGATCCAAAAACAAAGATTTAATTAGATCAAGATAATTAGAAAATGGGGGGTTTTGTTGTTGATTAACAAGATTAATAAAAGTAGGAGATTCAAAGTTGTAAACAAATCTAAAGAAACAACCAATCCAAGGAACTTTACCGATCTTGAGTTTAACTCATCATTGATCACAAGGAATTCACTTAATTGCTAGCCATGTTCTTGGCCTTAGATCACATCAAGAAGCCTTAACATGATCCAAGAATTCTTTACTAGATAAGCATCTAGGATTTGATTAACCAAGGTTAGATAAAGTAAGCACCATCCAACATAGATTAACTTAAGATCTAGAATTTAACCAAGTTAAACAATCTATCAAAAAGCTTTAATATATTGTTTAATCTTTATGATCCTCTTTGAATACATGATAATAAAGCTATTACCACATCAACATCTAAATCAAATTAAGCAATTTAATCTAGACAAAAATCAAAAGAGGAAGAAGAGAAACTTGAATAACAATTAAGCAATATGAACAAGCAAAACAAGATCTCCAAATTAAACAACAAGATGGCTAATCCCTTGGATTGATTATGAGAGCCTAGCCTTCCATGGATGGGAAGGAAGAACTCAGAATTTAAAGAACAAAAACGAAATTGCAAAGAGAATGGAGAAGAAGAGAAAGAAAACTCTCACAAATACTTAAACTTTCTTGAAACTTACTTCCAATTTGAATGCTTCTAATACAAAGAGGTTGGGTCTATTTATATTAATCCTAGAAGCCAATTTGTACATGTACATAATCTGAATACAAGCTATAAGAATATGAAAATTGTAAAAAATGGAAGCTTGATGCATGGTTGGTGGGTTGGTGCATGGTAGGTGGGTTGGTGTATGGTTGGTGGCTTTTAGTCAACAACTCTTATCCGACTTCTGGCTTCAAATTCATCACCTAGACGGTGCATTTTGGCTTGGATGTCTCATCAAAGTTGTAGCCAGTTGTCGCCTTGAAAATCTCCAATTTGAATCATGTCATTTGGACTTTTAGAACTCCAGAAATGCCAAAAACACTGCACCTACCTCAAGTTAGGTTGGAAGAACGTGTTTCCAAATTCAGACCAACTTGTAGCTTCATTATCATGCCTAAAACGACATCTATTGACAAAATGGTCTTCCGTGAAGTTGGAGATATGGGTCTTATCTTTCAAATGAAAATGTTTCAGCCCAAGAGGAGGTCTATAACCCACTATATAGTCCAATATGTGCATACTGCCCAGATGGTTCCGTGACAGCAAACTCACTCTGTATTGCAAGGCTATTTTGGGCCCTTAGAAGTCCGATCCAGCTCTTGAGTTCTTCATGAAACTTGTAGATCCTTGTCTTAGCTTTCCAAAGACACCAAGATCACCTCAATTGGATCACCGAGTCCCAAGTTATGGCCTAACCAAGGAAGAAAGGTCAAAATGCATCAAAATCCGAAAATTATCCAACATTTACATTAAAACCCAATGAAGCCCAACAACATTAAACTCATCTAAAATACTAATATTGGGCACAATAAACATCTAATGAAGCCTAATACAAAGCTAATATAAGTGTCTCAAATTGATTGATCAGCCTCCTTACAGAAATTCTAGCAGTTCTATGCCTAGGAGCTCTAGCGATAGAAACTTCAGAGTTTCCTGGGGAGTATACTCAGTGCCAAAACCCAACAAATCCCTAATTGGCATAAACAATTCTACAAAGCAAGTAATTGTAAATGAACTAATAGGATTCCCATGACGGGTTCTACGGAGTGTGAGAGATATGTCTCCAACATACTCTACACATTCCGTTTCTAAATGTACGCACCACGCTTGCGGACCTCCGTGGAATTGGACTTGGATGAATCCCAAGAATTCACGCCTGTCGCCCATCTTGGTCTTCATAACCAGATCACAAATATAATAATATAATAGAACGGGTGAGATTCTAATATCATCATAAACCAATCAAGCAGTATAGAAAAGACAGTACAACCAATCTACACAACATAATAACTATTTAACAGTTATACATATTATCACATCAATGAGTAATCAAGTTTGACATAGACCAAGATAAAGCAACAGTGTAACAACTGACTATGCACATACTCAATGATTGACCCCTACTCCATGGAGCTATACACAACAGTCGGAGAGAGTGATTGGGAGTACATGTTCCATATCTCATTAGCCCCAAAAGTGCAATATAACCTCAATTGCGCAACTTGGCTCTCAAGAACACTATCCACCAATCGGGAATAGAATAGTGTTTGGTCGGGATCGTTTGGTGTGTTGCAATCATATTACCACGGCACAGCGGTGCTTCCAACTGGCCCCCTATGGAGTTTCCACACCCCGACGTCCCCAAGATCATTCATAGATCTTCACTAAACAATTCGCACCCGTACAAGGTGTAACTCAATCTCCTCGGCATTAAAGCCTTGACCACAAGTCTTTACAGACTTTTCTTAATGCAACACAAAAATGCAATTTATTCATAAACAAAATAAAACAATCCCCTCGGGATTTCAAAAATCACGTAACACTACAGTTACGGTTTTCAAACATATAACCCTCATGTTCCAGTTTTTCTGTCATGTAACATTTCTGTTACGTTTTTCAGTCGCGTAAAACTATTTTTCTATTTTTTTTAAGTCCTGTAACTTCAAATTTAATATTTTTCAATCACGTAAGACAGAATAATCATTTTTCAATCGCGTAAAGCTTTTTCTGTAAATTCCTAATCGTGTAAGACATAAATATCATATTTTAATCGGTTTAGGCTTAAAGGTTCACTTTTTAACAGCAAAAGGGTTTTCTGTAAACTCCAAATCCCGTAAAACACATTCTGTAGTTTTTAATTCATAAGGCATAAATAAATCACTTTTTAACCGCGAAAGGGTTTTCTGTAAACTCCAAATCGGGTAAAGTGTTTTCTGTCCATTTTAATACATAAGGCATAAATAAATCACTTTTTAACCTCGAAAGGGTTTTCTGTAAACACCAAATCGCGTAAAACATATTCTGTAGTTTTTAATTCATAAGGCATAAATAAATCACTTTTTAACCGCGAAAGGGTTATCTGTAAACTCCAAATCGTGTAAAGTGTTTTCTGTCTATTTTAATACATAAGGCATAAATAAATCACTTTTTAACCGCGAAAGGGTTTTCTGTAAACACCAAATCGGGTAAAGTGTTTTCTATCCATTTTAATCGCGTAGAGATTTAAAAATCACCTTTCAACTACGAAACGGTTTTTTGTAAACTCCAAATCGCGTGAAAGTGTTTTTCGTAAAAATGAAGCTATTTTGAGCTTATTTAATTATTTCCCAATATATTATCATTATTATTGATAAAGATCAATTAAAAACAGCATAAGTATAAATTAAAGCATTATTTCGGCTCTTTTCTATTTATTTACAGAAATCATTAACTTAATTAAATATCCCCTAATTAATTAAGTTAAACAATTAATAAAATAAACTCCTTTGTAACTATAGAGTGTTTAAAATGTTCAATGGTCTTTGGACCAAAATCCATCATTTTCCCACCATGATTTCCATAACACCAACCAGCCATATGTATGTCCAAGAAATATTATGCATCTAATATTACCATATATGCAATATTTCAAAGCTATAAAAACACATAGGCTAAATAAGCATATAAACACAAAACACAAATCATAAATCAAGAAACATAAAGCATAAACAATTTAAATATCAATTATAACTACTCATACGAAATTTTAAGAACATGAACCATAAATCTTATTTTCCTTCCACAAGATTGGTTGATAAAGAAAACTCCCCCTTACCTTGGTTTAAAAATTCCTCAAGAGAACTTTGTGAAAGTTCTTTGTTCTTCCACCAACAAATATCCTTTTGATTCTTCAACTTTGAGATTTCTCAAGAAAACGGTTTTGAGAACAATTTCTTCTCAAGAAACTTCCTACACAAGATCTTCCTAAAATGATATTTGGATTAAACTAGAAATGGAACTTGGATCACAAATTTGAGAGAAAAGCTCAAGGGCTTGGCCATGACTTTAGAGAGAGAATGAAGAGGAAATTGGTGAGTTTTCAATGGTGCTTGAATGCTTATTTATAGGCAAAGTTTAGGATAATTTTGTTATTAAAAAGTTTATAGGGAAAGACATTTTTATCCTCCCCACTTGTTTGGCCACCCACCTTGAAGCTTGTAGAAGTTTGGGGAAGCTTGGAGAAGAATGTGTATTCTACGTATAAATACTAGTATGTATCGTCAAATGAAAAATAAAATGCGCCTAAATCTTGATTCATAATAAAATCCCTTAAAATAGAAAATTTCTAAATCTGTTCTCGGATTTGAGTTTCGTAAACTCTCCTACTCCTAATAAATGGTCAAAGCATTTAAGGGTCAAAATTTTAAAATTATTATTTTATTATTCGAAATACCCCCGGTTTAACACATAAGGTCAGCAAAAACTAAAAATTCCCAAAAATAGAAAACTTAAGAATTTGGTCTTAGAATCGAGTTTCGTGACTTTCCCCGGCCCAAATAAATAGTTAAGGTATATACAGGCCGAAAATATAAGCTTTTATTTTTATTTTCTGAAATTGGCCAGAATCGACACATAGCGTTCAAGAAAATACACTAATTTTAAATGAAGTTCAGAAAAATTCCCAAAAATCATCATAAACCACAAAAATTGAGAAAATCAATATTTCAATTAAAAAACAGAAATTTCGGGGTGTTACAACTCTCCCCCTCTAACAAGAATTTCGTCCTCGAAATTGTTGTATCTTAAAACAAATACGGATATTGTTCTTTCATCTTGTTCTCCAATTCCCACGTTGCTTCACCGGTCACATCGTTCCAGATTATTTTTACCAAAGCAATGTCTTTTCCTCTGAGTTGCTTCACCCTCCTATCCTTAATCTTAACAGGTAAAGTCTGATAGGTCAAGTTTTCTTTCAATTGTACTGTATCCGGTTCTATGACATGACTTGGATCAGAAATATACTTTCGTAATTGCGAAACATGAAAAACATTGTGTAGATTAGACAAAAAGGGTGGTAAAGCTATTTGATATGCAACAGGACTAATCCGACAAAGAATTTGATATGGTCCGATGAATTTTGGAGTGAGTTTTCTGGATTTAATTTCCCGACCAACCCCAGTTGTGGGTGTGACTCTCAAAAACACATGCTCACCTTCCTCGAACTCAAGAGGTCTCTTTCTCTTATCAGCATAACTTTTCTGTCGACTTTGAGTTACCCTCATCTTTTCCTGAATCATCTTTACCTTCTCAGTGGTTTGTTGTACAAGATCAGGTCCTAATGCCAGATTCTCTCCATCCTGATACCAGCACAAAGGTGTTCTACACCGTCGTCCATATAATGCTTCATAAGGTGCCATTCCTATACTTGAATGAAAGCTATTGTTGTAGGTGAATTCTATCAAAGGTAGAAATTCATCCCAACTCCCAGAATGTTCAAGTACACAAGCTCTCAATAAGTCCTCCAATGACTGAATTGTCCTTTCTGATTGACCCTCAGTTTGTGGATGGTATGCAGAACTCAAACGAAGTTTTGTCCCTATAGCTTCTTGTAAACTATGCCAAAATCTCGAAGTAAATCTAGGGTCTCTATCTGAAATGACACTTGAAGGTACATCGTGAAGTCTAACAATTTCACCAATGTACACTTGAGCTAACTTTTCCATTGAATATCTGATGTTGATAGGTAAGAAGTGTGCAGACTTCGTAAGCCGATCAACAATTACCCAAATGGAATCAAAACCCTTTCTTGTCTTAAGCAGTCCTACTACAAAATCCATCGCAATGCCATCCCATTTCGATTCAGGAATAGTTGGAGGTTGTAACATTCCTGAAGGTTTTTGGTGTTCTACCTTCGCCTTTTGACAGATCAAACACGATGCTACGTAATTAGCAATGTCTCTCTTCATCCCTTGCCACCAATACAATTGTTTTAAATCTTGGTACATTTTGGTCGCTCCAGGATGCATACTCAATTTACTCTTATGGGCTTCATCTAAAATTAACCTTTTCAGCTCATGATCATTTGGTAAACAAATTCTATCCCTAAACCTCAAAATTCCATCTGATCCTACCTTAAAATTTGATACCATATTCTGCTTAATCAATTCAATCTCATTCTGCAAGTACTGGTCACCTCCCTATTTAATCCTAATATCGTTCATCAAATCATTTGAAATAGTGGTCATATTTAAACACAATTTTCCCGGTGTTAAATCTACAGATAACCTCATATCCCTAAATTGCTCTAACAATTCTCTTTCCTTCATCATCATATTAGAGACACTAATTATCTTCCTACTTAAAGCATCTACTACAATGTTTGCTTTTCCGGGATGGTACTGAAGTTGAAAATCATAGTCCTTTAAGAATTCTAACCACCGTCTTTGCCTCATATTAAGCTCCTTTTGATCAAACAGGTATTTTAAACTCTTATGGTCACTAAAAACATTAAATGTTGCACCACAAAGAAAATGTCTCCAAATTTTTAATGTGAATACTACAGCTGCTAGTTCTAAATCATGGGTAGGGTAATTCCTTTCGTGCACTTTTAATTGCCTAGAAGCATAAGCTACTACCTTTCTATTTTGCATCAACACACATCCTAAACCTTGATGTGAAGCATCACAGTATACCTCAAAAGGTTCATTAGGATCAGGTAAAATTAAAACTGGTGAGGTAGTCAAACGCCTTTTTAATTCTTGAAAACTTTCCTCACACGCAACATTCAAAATAAAAGTATGGTTCTTTCGCATGAGTTGTGTCAGAGGTCCTACTATCTTAGAAAATCCTTCTATAAATCTCCGGTAATAACTGGCTAATCCTACAAAGCTTCGGATTTCTGTTGCGGTCTTAAGTCTCACCCATTGAAGTACCGCTTCAACTTTTGACGGATCTACAGTAATTCCTTCTTTCGAGATCACATGATCCAAAAATTGAACTTCTTCCAACCAAAATTCACATTTAGACAATTTTGCATATAAAACCTTCTCCTTAAGAATCTGGAGAACCACACTAAGATGTTCAGCGTGTTCATCCCGATTACGAGAATAGATCAAAATGTCGTCAATAAAAACAACGACAAATCTGTCTAGGTAGGGATGAAAGATTCTATTCATGTAGTCCATGAATATTGATGGAGCATTAGTCACACCAAAAGGCATCACTAAATACTCGTAATGACCATAGCGTGTTCTAAATGCAGTCTTCGGCACATCTTCTGCTTTTACACGAATTTGGTGATAACCAGATCGTAAATTTATCTTTGAGAAAACAGCAGCTCCCCTCAGCTGATCCATCAAATCATCTATCATAGGCAGTGGATACTTATTCTTAATTGTAATCTTGTTCAACCGTCGATAATCCACACATAGACGAGAAGTTCCGTCCTTCTTTTTGACAAGCAAAACTGGAGCTCCACAAGGTGAAACACTAGGCCTCACAAACTATTTTCCTAACAACTCCTCTAATTGCTTCTTAAGCTCAATTAACTCAGACGGCGCCATCCTATAAGGTGCTATAGAAATAGGACCAGATCCAGGCACAAGGTCGATAGAAAATTCTATCTCTCTATTTGGTGGTAATCCAGGAATATCATCAGGAAACTCACTGACTACAGGAATAGTATTCACATCCTCTTCACCCTTGACCTTCGAAGAAAATAGTAGCATGTATCCTTGGGCTCCTTCTTTCAAAGAAGCTTTAACTTGGTTGGCTGTTATAAATCCAGAATTCTCAACCTCAGGAAATACCAAGGTTTTATTGGAACAGTCTAACAGGATATGGTTAGAAGATAACCAATCCATTCCTAAGATTATATCTATTTGAGAAAGTGGTAGACAAATCAAATCAACAAGAAATTTTTGATTTTTAACAGTAATAGGACAATTTAGACAAACTTGGGTAGTTAGCACAGGTTTGGCAGTAGGAGTAGAAATAATCAAATCAAATGGCAAAGATGACACAGGTAATCCTAACTGATTCACACAGTCATAGGAAATAAAAGAATGTGTTGCTCCAGAATCATACAGTACAATTAAAGACTTACCTCCTATGATGCAATCCCCTGTAATTAGATCTTCAGATTGGGAGACTCCTGCTCCACTCATGGTGTAGACTCTTCCTCCTGCTTGTGGCTTTGAAGCACGTACATTGCTAATAAGAGACTCAGTCTTCGGCTATGAACAGTCCTTGGCAATATGTCCTTCCTTCCCGCATCGGAAACATATGAGTCCTTTGATTGAGCAATCTTTGGCAAAGTGCCCTTTTCCACACTTAATACATTTTATAGGTGGTGCTGCTGAGTTTCCCCCAGAAAATTGTTGTTGTTGACCACCCTGCGGTCGTGAATAGGGTTTCTGCTGAAATCGGTTATTATTACTACTACTCCCCCTCTGAGTATTGCTACCTCCTTCGCCCCTTTGGAACCATGTAGGTCCAAAGTTACGGGTCCTTGTGTCGCGGGATCGATCTAGCTCCTCGATCCTACAACATGTATCCAAAAGTCTCGGGAACTCAGATATTCCCAAGGACAACACTGCCCTATTCAAATCATGCCTTAAACCCTCCTCAAACTTCCTACACTTCCACTCCTCATCAGGCTGGAGTTGAAAGTATCTAGAGAATTTGGATAAATTTTCAAATTTGGCCGCATACTCGCTGACCGACATTCCTCCTTGTTTCAGACCAAGGAACTCCATCTCCTTAGCATGTCGGATACTGGCTGGAAAATACTTTTCTAGGAACTTGCTGCAGAAAAGCTCCCAAGTAACAATTCTTCCCTCAGCTTCCAACAGTTGTTGTGCCCCCGTCCACCAGTCCTCGCCATCACCGACAAGCATATAAGTAGCATAAGTTACCTTACGCTCATCTGTACAGCCTATTCCCCTAAAAATCTTTTCTAACTCCTTGATCCAAAGACTAGCTTTCTCGGGATCAAATTCCCCTTTGAACTGGGAGGATTGTTACGACGAAATTCAAACAGATTGAGAGTATCTGCTGCTGCTTCTTGCTGTTATGCAGCTGACAAGAGGATGTCGAGACCTATCAAATAAAATAACCGGTTCACAAACTAATTTGTAGTATAGAGAATGAACCGAATCGTCTCTCAAGGATCCAAAAACAAAGATTTAATTAGATCAAGATAATTAGAAAAGGGGGGTTTTGTTGTTGATTAACAAGATTAATAAAAGTAGGAGATTCAAAGTTGTAAACAAATATAAAGAAACAACCAATCCAAGGAAATTTACCGATCTTGAGTTTAACTCATCATTGATCACAAGGAATTCACTTAATTGCTAACCAAGTTCTTGGCCTTAGATCACATCAAGAAGCCTTAACATGATCCAAGAATTCTTTACTAGATAAGCATCTAGGATTTGATTAACCAAGGTTAGATAAAGTAAGCACCATCCAACATAGATTAACTTAAGATCTAGAATTTAACCAAGCTAAACAATCTATCAAAAAGCTTTAATACATTGTTTAATCTTTATGATCCTCTTTGAATACATGATAATAAAGCTATTACCACATCAACATCTAAATCAAATTAAGCAATTTAATCTAGATAAAAATCAAAAGAGGAAGAAGAGAAACTTGAATAACAATTAAGCAATATGAACAAGTAAACCAAGATCTCCAAATTAAACAACAAGATGGCTAATCCCTTGGATTGATTATGAGAGCCTAGCCTTCCATGGATGGGAAGGAAGAACTCAGAATTTAAAGAACAAAAACGAAATTGCAAAGAGAATGGAGAAGAAGAGAAAGAAAACTCTCACAAATACTTAAACTTTCTTGAAACTTACTTCTAAAATTGAATGCCTCTAATACAAAGAGGTTGGGTCTATTTATACTAATCCTAGAAGCCAATTTGTACATGTACATAATCTGAATACAAGCTATAAGAATCTGAAATTTGTCAAAAATGGAAGCTTGATGCATGGTTGGTGGGTTGGTGCATGGTAGGTGGGTTGGTGTATGGTTGGTGGCTTTTAGTCAACAACTCTTATCCGACTTCTGGCTTCAAATTCATCACCTAGACGGTGCATTTTGGCTTGGATGCATCAAAGTTGTAGCCAGTTGTCTCCTTGAAAATCTCCAATTTGAATCATGTCATTTGGACTTTTAGAACTCCAGAAATGCCAAAAACACTTCACCTACCTCAAGTTAGGTTGGAAGAACGTGTTTCCAAATTCAGACCAACTTGTAGCTTCTGAAGCATGCCTAAAACGACATCTATTGACAAAATGGTCTTCATTGAAGTTGGAGATATGGGTCTTATCTTTCAAGTGACCAAGTTTCAGCCCAAGAGGAGGCCTATAACCCTCTATATAGTCCAATATGTACATACTGCCCAGATGGTTCCGTGACAGCAAACCCACTCTGCATTGCAGGGATATTTTGGACCCTTAGCATTCCGATCCAGCTCTTGAGTTCTTCATGAAACTTGTAGATCATTGTCTTAGCTTTCCAAAGACACCAAGATCACCTCAATTGGATCACCGAGTCCCAAGTTATGACCTAACCAAGGAAGAAAGGTCAAAATGCATCAAAATCCGAAAATTATTCAATATTTGCATTAAAGCCCAATGAAGCCCAACAACATTAAACTCATCTAAAGTACTAATATTGGGCACAATAAACATCTAATAATGCCTAATACAAAGCTAACATAAGTGTCTCAAATTGATTGATCAAATTCCCCCACACTTAAGCTTTTGTACTCCTGGGCAAAACACATAACAACGAAACTAAAGAAAAACAAGAAACATCATATTATTAAACTAAAAACATAAAAACTGATTGTACCTAATCTAATCCACTTCCGTAGGAAAACACGATGGCACTTAGCATGTGCCACAAGCCTTTAAACCCCTAGGTGTCCCTAGTGGACGAGTTATAGTCTCGTGAGGGTTTACCAGGATGATACCCACAAACATGTAATATTTTATTTAATCAATTCAACTAATTTTTAAATACAAGCATTGTATCAAATATAAACCATAATTAATAAGTCAAGTATGCTTAACAAAGAATAGTTGAATCAAATCAATTGAGAATAAAGTATAGCATAATCATGCTTTAATTAGAAATAGGCATGTTCAGATTGAGTAAAATTCTTCACAAGTGTCACTCAAATCACACAAGGTGTTTAGGTTAACTGTTTACGCTCAACTCAGTCAAATTATGAAAGTATTTTACCATAGGCTTGCATATACATCAATTCTCCACTACTTAGATCAAATAAATTGCAAAAATCAAGAGGTCTTTCAAAAAGGTTGTAATGGAACTTATAAGGTGAAGGAAGGGAACAATATAGATAATAGCAGGTTAAAACCAAAGAGAATAAAAGAGCATTGAGGAGTAATTCAAGTAGAAAGAATAAACTTTTTTACTCAAAACCATAAAATGCTCATTCTCTTCACACGTTCCTTCCTTTTTCTATTTTTTTTTCTTTCTTTTTTTTTCTCTTTTTTTTTTGTTTTTTGTTTTTTTTTGTTTTTTTTTTGTACCAAGCATTTCGTATCAGCACACCAATTCTCCCACACTTAAATCATTGCAAGCAAAAGAACTCCTCCAATAAGAAAATCAATGCTCTCCCATTCCCTAAGGTAAGGTAAAACATGGTTTTTCACTCAAAGCTTGTAATGAGCTAAGAACAAAGAATATGCAAATAGGTTTAGAGGGAGTTAATAATTGGATAAATGCAAGGTAGGTTTATTTGGCCAAAGCAGCTAAGTTAAGAAAAAAAAAATGCCTCTGTCATTTTCATGCAACATACAGACCAATGTAATCTCAAATCGATTCAATGCAAGTTCTAGAAAATAAATTCATAATTGACATCACTCATGAAAGAAAAGAACCAAGTGTAAGTATCAAACTTGGAAAAGCCCAAAACTCACAAAGGTATGAAACATTCACTCAATTCAACCATGCCTTCTTCCTAATATCCACAATCATATACACATGTATATTATGAAAATGATTCAACTGTAAACTGTTTTGCATACTTTTATCATCAATTAAGCTCAGATTCAGCACATGCTTGTATCAAAATCAATTGAAAAGATCAAAATTGTGTGTGTGTGTGTGTGTTTTTTTTTTTAATATATATACAAGAACAAAGATGATTTAAGACCTATTATGAAATGCAAGTTAAGATGCGTCTCAAGAGCAAAACTACTCCTTACTCTGCCATCATACATCTAAAAAGTTAGTAACAATAAAGATTAGCTTTTTTTTTTAACTAAACTATGTACATGGTAATGTCAACTATCCCTCCCCCCAACTAATTAAAGACATTGTCCCCAATGTCAAAATAAAGATAGGTAGAGTGTAGAAGGTCTTACCAGAAAACTGCAAATCGGGCCTGAAATAAGAAAAATTACAAAAGACTAAAACTATAAGAGAAAACAAAAATTCACAAAGACAAAGTCAAATCAAGTTTTTGCTTTTTCCTGCTCTTCTTGCCTTGTTCCCAATTCGGTGGAGCCATTGCTTTGGATCACGTTGTGGTACAAATGCATTGAGTTGATCGAGCAATTGTTCGGGAGTTGCAGCGATTACAAGACTTTGACGTGTCGCTTGTGAGATGAACCTTTTTCTACAAAGATGATCAAGAAAACAAAACAAACTGTCATAAAAACCATTAACATTTAATATACCTATGGGTTTTGGTGAAAGTTCTGCTTGTGACTGAGGATGTAATTTGAAAGAGTTCTTCCAAAGTTTCAAAACCACCAGGTAGGGCAATAAAGGCATCGGCATTTGCTATCATAATGTTCATGCGTTGGTGCATGCAAAATACCATTACTTCATCCCCTAATGTTTTTCCAATGGGCTTCTTTGGTAGATAAAGGACTGGGAATGACACCAAGGACTTTGCCACCTCCTAAATGTGCAGCAGTCGCTACACAACCCATTAACCCAAGACTACCTCCTCCATAAACTAAATGGATTTCTCTCTCAGCTAGCACTCGACCAAGATGGTGTGCAATATTTACAAACTCTTTATCTTTCCCAGGATTAGATCCACAAAAGACACAAACACTCTTGATCAAATGAAACTGAAGTGGCTTCCATTTTTTTTTTTTTTTTTGTACTCTCTCCTTATCAATGATCTGAAGAGAGCAAAGTGCATTATTTAAAGGCATCAAAACTCAAAGGTAATAATTACACCTATAAAGGAGGGGTAGATCTGCGTGTCAGATAAGTTTGAAAAATAAACACAGAAATGATAATAGCTATATGACAAAGATAAAAGGCTAATCTATATGTGTCAGAAGAAGTTTGAAAATATGCAATACATATTTCAAAAAATACGGCTAATTTTTTTTTTTTGAATTTTTTTTGTTTGAATTTTTTTTTGAATTTTTTTGATTTTTTTAATAAACAATAAAAAATACTTACAGGAGGTGTGATTGTGGCTCACATTTTCCTCTGGTTTCGTCCGATGCGTCTTGAATGCTCTCTATGGGCCGATGGTCGGCTTCCCATCCAATTTTCTTAAAAATTGGCAAGCAAGGTCTTTTTGAGTCAGATTCCCGAGACTATAACGCTCATGTTCATCTTGGAATATTGGCCATAAATCGAGAAGTACTCTCTGCACATCTCCACTAGGATGCGTCTCAAGAGTCAATAGAATGTTATCTAAAGACTCCTTACTCATGCCATCCTTTATGAAATTAATTTTATCATCTCGGTTTATAGACGTCATTCCAATTGATTTGCATTTTGTGTTAAAGTTACATCTTGCACATTTATAGCGGACGTAACCTTTTTGCTCTTCTCTTCTTTGCATATGAACTTTTGCCTAGCCCTGGCATATATGAAACAAGAGCGTCAGAAAATTCACCTCTGAGTCGGACCTTTGCTTCGATCAACCAGCGTATATCCGCAGGGATGCCTTTGTGCATAAGCATCCTTAATCTCTCAAACCTTGCACAATAAATGTTAGTTAAAGCATTTTGAGGGAGAGAAGGGAATTGCTTGCGGAGATTAAAAAGCTGATTATCCATTTCGAAAGAAAGAAGAAAGAGAGAGAAAAAAAAATTGAGTAAAATTATGTACAGATTTCAGTGTTTGTGGGTAACTGAGGGACCGAAAAAGATTTTCACGGAGTACCGTTATCCGCCATTTAACCGGTGAAAAATCATCTGTCAACGAAAAATAAACAAAATTAAGACAGAAAAATCAAACTCTGATAGATTTTCTCACTTGGCACCGATTTTCTGTCTCGATTCCTGTGATTGCAAATAAATCAAAGTTGAAAGATGAAAGAGTTAGAAAACTTGGGTTGCCTCCCAAGAAGCGCTACTTTTAATGTCCTTAGCCAGCGTGATTGAAGATTTTGCACGAGCGATGGGTCCTCCCCAATAATGATTCAATCTCTGGCAATTGACATTAATCGTGGCTTTTTTTTTTTTCTTCTCTTTTTTCTCTTTTTTTTTTTCAACACAGTAGTGATCAATCATGGTAGAGGGCATCCTGCAGTTGAACTTCCTCCACGAGGTTCTCTTGAGCTCCTTCATAAAAATTTTTGAGGCGGTGACCATTAACTTTGAACACTTTGTTGGTGGCTTCACTCTTAATTTCCACTGCACCATGAGGAAAAATGTTAGTGACAACAAACGGACCGTCCCACCTAGACCTTAATTTACCAGGCATCAACTTAAGGCGAGAATTAAACAAGAGAACTTTTTGCCCAACTGAAAACTCCTTCCGAAGAATAAACTTATCATGGAAGGCTTTAGTCTTTTCTTTGTAGAGTCGGGAGCTCTAATAGGCAACTAGGCGGAACTCATCCAATTCCTCGTAATCGCAACTTCCGCTCTATGCCGACTCAGGCCAAATTCATGTTGCATTGCTTCACGACCCAATATGCTTTGTGCTCAATTTCTACTGGTAAGTGGCATGCCTTACCATAGACTATCCGATATGGAGACATCCCGATTGGAGTTTTGTAAGCGGTCCGGTAAGCCCAAAGAGCATCCTCAAGCCTCATGCTCCAATCCTTCCGATTAGGTTGGACTGTTTTTTCAAGTATGCGCTTGATCTCTCTATTGGAGACCTCGGCTTGACCATTAGTCTGGAATGGTAAGGTGTAGAAACTTTATGCAACACGCCATATTTCCTCATCAATCCCTCCATGCTCCGGTTACAGAAATGGGTGCCTTGATCACTGATGATAGCTCTCGGGATTCCAAACTGCAGAAAATCGTGATCTAACAAAATCCACAACAACTTTGGAATCATCGGTCCCGAGTGGCTTTAGCCTCCACCCATTTTGATACATAATCAACGGCTAGCAAAATGTAAACATAACCAAAGGAAACAGGAGAAGGTCCCATGAAATCAATACCCCATACGTCAAAGATTTCACAATACGATGAGGATTCTTTGGGGCATCTCATTCCTGCGAGAAATGTTCCTGTTCTCGACCTTTATTCACAAGACTTACGTAACAAATATGCATCATGAAACAAGGTAGGCCAATATAAACCGTAGTCTAAAACTTTCCTAGCTGCACGTTGAGGCCCAAAATGTCCACCACATGCAAATGCATGACAAAAGCTAAGAACAGAATGAAACTCTTGATTAGGCACACATCGCCTAATAATTTGGTCACTACAAAATCGCCACAGATATGGATCATCCCACACATAATATTTTGATTCACTCTTAAGTTTATAAATTTGTGCACGAGTGAAATGTGAGGGAAAAAGCGCAGCAACCAAGAAATTCACCATATCGAAACCAAGGGAAGGTGTTCTTACCTTGCAGTGCATAAGTCGCTCATCCGGGAAGGAGTCCCGTACAGGAAGGGATCTCAAGCCCTTTCAATGCGGCTCAAATGATACTGCCACTAGGTTCTCTGCTCCACTCTTGTCACGGATCTCTATGTGAAACTCTTGGAGCAGTAGCATCCATCTTATTAGTCGGGGCTTTGCATCGGCTTCTTCAAAAGGAACTTCGTAATCGCATGATCGCAAACACAACAACCTTAGAACCAAGCAAATATGATCTAAACTTATCCAAAGCAAAAACAATGGCTAAAAGTTCTTTTTCGGTTGTGGTATAGTTGGCACGAGCAAGATCTAGAGTTACGGAAGCATAGTATATCACATGAGAAGCTTTCCCCACTCTCTCGTGCCAAGATCGCTCCCTCTTGCATAGTTAGAAGCATCACACATAAACTCAAATGGCAATGTCCACTTAGTAGGCAGGATGATAGGGGTACTAGTCAAGGCTAGCTTCAATTCGTTGAAAGCTGCCTTGCACTTCTCAGCAAAATTGAACTCCACATCTTTCTGCGATGGCGGGAAAGTGGAAGAGCAATCTTCTTTGAAGTCGGCAATGAAGCGCTGTAGAAACCTGCATGACCAAGAAAAGAACGCACTTCCCGCACGCATGTGGGGTAAGATAGACAAGTAATTACATCAATCTTGGCAGATCTACCTCAATGCCCTTCTTTGGATACTACATGGCCTAAAACTATACCTGTTCTACCATAAAATGGCATTTCTGAAAATTTTGCACAAGGTTAGTCTCAATGCATCTTTGCATTACTCGAGTTAGGATGGCTATAGATGAATCAAAAGAAGAACCATAGACAGTAAAGTCATCCATAAATACCTCCATGCACTCCTCTAAGAAATCAGAAAATATGCTCACCATGCACCGCTGGAAGGTACCAGGGGCATTGCAGAGGCCGAAGGGCATCCGTCTGTAAGCAAAGGTGCCGAAGGGACAAGTAAATGTGGTCTTCTCCTGATCCTCCGGTGCAATGTGGATTTGGAAGTATCCAGTGTAGCCATCTAAAAAGCAGTAATGGGACTTACCAGCCGTTCGCCAAAGATTCCGATCAATGAACGGAAGGGGTAATGATCTTTCCGAGTGGCTTGGTTGAGACGTCTGTAGTCAATGCGGACTCTCCGGCTATTCTCGCACTCGGGTTGGAATGAGCTCATTCTTACGGTTGGCCACAACAGTCACCCCATTTCTTTGGAACTACTTGCACCGGCTCACCCACTTCTTTGTCGAGAGATGGGATAGATAATGCCCGACTGCGGTAGCTTGGTCACTTCTTTTTCACCACATCTAGAATGAGAGGATTCACTTCTCTTCGGGGTTGTCTCACCGGTTTAGTTTCCTCCTCAAGTAATATCCTGTGCATGCATGTGGAGGGGTTAATACCGAGGAATGTCTGCAAGTGTCCAACCAATTGCCCTTTTGTGTTGCTTCAAGACTTCCAATAATCTGGTTTCTTGCTCGGAGTTGGAGGTGTTTGGCCATTATCACCGGAGCTTCTCATCCTCTTCCAAGAATGCATACTTCAAATGCTCGGGCAAGGGTTTAAGTTCAATTGAGGGTGGTTCTTGGACTGACGGTACTAGTTTTGGAACCGAAACTAAATCGCTAAATTCTCGGTGATTGCACACTGCAGCAAGTCGTGCACAATCTTGCAAAACAACATCATCATATCCTATGGAATCAAAAGAATCACACTTAGCGGCCAGGATGAATGATAACATCATTCATAACAACATCATTGCCATTAATAATGTAAATGTAATCATCAATGTCGTGAGAATTAACAACAAGACATGATAAGTATGTAGAAATCTCGGCCAGTCGCACACATTGTAGTGGGTTTACAACCAAAAAGTCCGAAGCAGTAACAAGTATCACAAGCTATGCTATCGTTGTATCCTACAATTTCAGGAAACTACGCCAACATATCAAAGCATGCATATCATCAACCAAGAATCAATGACATCAAAATGAAAACGAGAATGATCCTCTAAAGGGTATTTCATGGCATCAAAAATGTTAAACTGAATGATATCATCACCAAATTCCATGGAAAGGGTACCGAGATGCACATCAATCTTAGTTTTAGCGAGTTTTCAAAAATGGCCTACCTAAGATCAATGGGGGTGGGGAAGAGGCGATTCATCTTCCATATTCAACACATAAAAATCACCGGGAATATTAAATTATGTACCCGAACCAGAGCGTCCTCCAACACTCCCGCAGTTGTGCGGTGCTCGATTTGCTAAGCTGAATGACAATGCGGTAGGTTTTAGCTCTCCCATATGCAAGGAAGTGTAAACTGACTTTGGCATTACATTGATGGAGGCTCCCAAGTCTAGCAAGGCATGAGTGAACTGTTGGTGCCCTATGGTGCAAGGGATGGTAAAAGTGCCTGGATCCTTGCATTTGGGAGGCGGGTTGGTTGAATCAAAGCGAAACATTTCTCCCCATACTCACTTTTTCAGTGCCCTTTAGCTTCCTCTTATGGGTGCACATCTCTTTCAAGAACTTGGCATACTTGGGGATTTGTTTAATTGCCTCCAAGAGAGGTATATTCACCTCAACCTTCTGAAAAGTCTCCATAATTTCCTTATCCAAGTCAGTTTCAACCATATGCCTCGGCTGTATCATTCGGTTGGGAAAAGGAAGAGGAATGTTGGAACTTGACTTTTTTGGATGCTCACTTTTATGCATCTTGAATTTTTACGTCAATTCTTGATTTGATCCGGTTTTACGCTTGGTATTTGTAGGATCATTTCTTCTTAATTTATTCTGACATCTGAATTAGGCTATGAGAACTTGAAGTTGCTTTGTAGAATCTTGTTTCTCCGGTCAAGGGTAGAATGCGGAATTATCTGCTGCCTGGTCCATTGATTTGCTTACCACTGCGTAAAGCTATAGCACTAACATTGCCTCTAGGGTTTGGAGTGGTTTGAGAGGGTAATTGGCCAGAACCCTGTGACTTTAATTCATGAATTGATGTGGCAAGTTGACCAATTTGAGTCTCCAAGTTCTGAATGGTGGTTTCAGTTCTCTGTTGAAACTGGATGTTATTAGTGGCCAACTGTTTCACCAAATCCTCCAATGAGGGCTCAGATTTTGTGGCTACAGGACCTTGTTGCTGGAATGGCGGTCTACTTGGTCCAGCATGTGGCTGAAACTGATTTGTCCTTGCTTCTTCTTTGGAATGGTGGTCTATACTTGGTTTGGTGGTCACGATTTGATGCATTCCCATATCTCAGTTGGGATGGTCCCTCCACCAGTACATGTAAGTGTTGGAGAATAGATCATATTTCTGTTGTTGCTGCTGATGGAACTGTGGCTTCTTAGGAAATATACCAGCTCCAGCCATAGATTGGTCTTGAAACTCAGAATCATCTTGCAATGTGGGGCACGAATCTGTAGGATGAGAGGAACTAGAACATATGCTACAAACTCTTGCAGGGGTTTGCACACGTGGTTCGTGTTGTCCTATTGCCATTTGTCTAACCAAAGAAGCGAGCTCATCCAATCTATGTTCCACCCTTTGTTGATCAGCATGTGAAGAGGTATTAACTTCATTGACTATTAAGTTCTGCGACACCCATTCGAGTACCAAATTGCCGAGAATTTGCTTTGCCATGTTTGCAATTAAGTTTCTCGGCGAAATTGGAGTTTTATCTACCAATGCTCCACCACTTGCGGCATCAATCATACTCCTTTCCATTGGCATCAATCCTTCATAGAAGTATTGGATCGTGATTGATCACTAATTTGATGGTGTGGGCGGCTTGAGCACAATTTCTTGAATCTCTCCCAATACTCATGGAGAGTTTCACCACCGATTTGCCTTATGCCACAAATATCTTTCCTTATTGCGTGAGTTCTTGATGCAGAAAGAACTTCTCCGTAAATAATCTTTTCATGTCATTCCAAGAAGTGATGGCGGCGAGGTTGTAAGTAATACAACCAATCCTTAGCAAACACCATCCAAAGAGAAAGGAAAGGCCCTTTGGTTGATGTGATCTTCAGCTATTGCATGTGGTTTCATGGTGGAGCGGACAACATGGAACTCCTTCAAATGCTTATGTGGATCTTCACCGCAAGACCATGAAACTTGGGCGGCAAGTGTATCAATCCGATTTCAACTCAAAAACAACAATAAGTTCAGGATATTGAATGCACAAAGGTTGATAATTCACATCAGGTGCAGCCAATTCCTTAAGGGTCCTATTGTTATAGTCAACCATAGTAAAATCAACAGACTCAGATCGTATTAATCGAAGTACTAATGTACCGAGACTCAACGAGATTAAAAGAGTCAACAAGATTAGGTGCAATGTCAAGTTCAAGTCCAATTCCGTAAGTAATTCTATTAGCTCTATGAATGCTACTACCAAATTCTATGAATTCTATGAAGTGTATGAAATGTTCTATCAATTTCAGGATCAAATGAATGCAAGGTACCAGGATCAGATCTAGTCATACAGCATGCAGTTCATAAGAAGGTATTAGAAAAGCAATAACAACTAAAACACTACAAATTCCTAAAACAAATACTCCAAAAAATTAAACAAAAATAAAAAACAGTATCAAATGAATTTTAAAAATTATGGAACCACCACAAGATAAAATCTACACAAAAATGCTATCCAAAAAAATAATAAAAAATCTTAAAAAATTGAAAAAGTGGTCTAAACGATGGAATTTGGCAAAAATAAGGGTGACCTCACTGTACACAGTGAGTCTTTCTCAGAATAATATTTTCCATTTGTGCACCAAAATTCAGATCAATCTAAGATGCCCGAACCAAAATTCTTGACACAACGCCCTTTATCCAATTTCAGCCGAATCCCACTTGAAAAAGCTTCAAAAACAAAACAAACACATTTGTTAGAGTTAGATGGGATCTTGAAATGATCAAATAGTTGCCTTGGGTCCCCGGCAACGGCGCCAAATTTGACAAGAGGATGTCGAGACCTATCAAATAAAATAACCGGTTCACAAACTAATTTGTAGTATAGAGAATGAACCAAATCGTCTCTCAAGGATCCAAAAACAAAGATTTAATTAGATCAAGATAATTAGAAAAGGGGGGGGGTTTTGTTGTTGATTAACAAGATTAATAAAAGTAGGAGATTCAAAGTTGTAAACAAATATAAAGAAACAACCAATCCAAGGAAATTTACCGATCTTGAGTTTAACTCATCATTGATCACAAGGAATTCACTTAATTGCTAACCAAGTTCTTGGCCTTAGATCACATCAAGAAGCCTTAACATGATCCAAGAATTCTTTACTAGATAAGCATCTAGGATTTGATTAACCAAGGTTAGATAAAGTAAGCACCATCCAACATAGATTAACTTAAGATCTAGAATTTAACCAAGCTAAACAATCTATCAAAAAGCTTTAATACATTGTTTAATCTTTATGATCCTCTTTGAATACATGATAATAAAGCTATTACCACATCAACATCTAAATCAAATTAAGCAATTTAATCTAGATAAAAATCAAAAGAGGAAGAAGAGAAACTTGAATAACAATTAAGCAATATGAACAAGTAAACCAAGATCTCCAAATTAAACAACAAGATGGCTAATCCCTTGGATTGATTATGAGAGCCTAGCCTTCCATGGATGGGAAGGAAGAACTCAGAATTTAAAGAACAAAAACGAAATTGCAAAGAGAATGGAGAAGAAGAGAAAGAAAACTCTCACAAATACTTAAACTTTCTTGAAACTTACTTCTAAAATTGAATGCCTCTAATACAAAGAGGTTGGGTCTATTTATACTAATCCTAGAAGCCAATTTGTACATGTACATAATCTGAATACAAGCTATAAGAATCTGAAATTTGTCAAAAATGGAAGCTTGATGCATGGTTGGTGGGTTGGTGCATGGTAGGTGGGTTGGTGTATGGTTGGTGGCTTTTAGTCAACAACTCTTATCCGACTTCTGGCTTCAAATTCATCACCTAGACGGTGCATTTTGGCTTGGATGTCTTCATCAAAGTTGTAGCCAGTTGTCTCCTTGAAAATCTCCAATTTGAATCATGTCATTTGGACTTTTAGAACTCCAGAAATGCCAAAAACACTTCACCTACCTCAAGTTAGGTTGGAAGAACGTGTTTCCAAATTCAGACCAACTTGTAGCTTCTGAAGCATGCCTAAAACGACATCTATTGACAAAATGGTCTTCATTGAAGTTGGAGATATGGGTCTTATCTTTCAAGTGACCAAGTTTCAGCCCAAGAGGAGGCCTATAACCCACTATATAGTCCAATATGTGCATACTGCCCAGATGGTTCCGTGACAGCAAACCCACTCTGCATTGCAGGGATATTTTGGACCCTTAGCATTCCGATCCAGCTCTTGAGTTCTTCATGAAAATTGTAGATCATTGTCTTAGCTTTCCAAAGACACCAAGATCACCTCAATTGGATCACCGAGTCCCAAGTTATGACCTAACCAAGGAAGAAAGGTCAAAATGCATCAAAATCCGAAAATCATTCAATATTTGCATTAAAGCCCAATGAAGCCCAACAACATTAAACTCATCTAAAGTACTAATATTGGGCACAATAAACATCTAATAATGCCTAATACAAAGCTAACATAAGTGTCTCAAATTGATTGATCAGCAGCCTTTTGATTTTGTTGGACTAATACGTCTGCCATCCATTGCATTGCTGCTGCTGCAGCAGCCATATCATGGTTGTCACGTCTGGTATCCATTTGCGCGCTTCTATCACGAGCCATTTTATTTCCTTCTAAGTTATGTAAATCAAATACAGTGGAAACCAAAAGTAACCACCTCAAACAATATTGTTGCCTTTCGGAAACAATAAGACAGAGAACACACAGCACAAACAAAACAGACCTAACCCCACAAATCCGAGAGACTAGGCCAGAGCTCTAATACCAACTAATGTAACACCCTCGGTAGGATATCACATTTAACGAAATATTAAATTAAGTTTAAAAATAATTTTATAATATCTGCATATAAAATATGAGTTCCAAAATTTCTTTTCGCGGATATAACATTAATCAAACAGAATAGTAATAATATACATATTGAGATATGAATAATACGCATACTTTATATTACTTACTGTTTAAGTTTATCGATAATACATAATACAAATCATAAGTACTGACAAGAAAATAAATAAACATACAATACTAATATATTATTATTATTTGGCCATCAAAGTCTACCAACGGAGAAGGGTCCTCCTCCGGGTCCTCCTCCAGATCCTCCTCCGATATGGGCCTTTTGGGTGCAAGCCATCCGAAGTTAGTAGGCCTCCTTACAGAAATTCTAGCAGTTCTATGCCTAGGAGCTCTAGCGAAAGAAACTTCAGAGTCTTCCTGGGGAGTATACTCAGTGCCAAAACCCAACAAATCCCTAATTGGCATAAACAATTCTACAAAGCAAGTAATTGTAAATGAACTAATAGGATTCCCATGACGGGTTCTACGGAGTGTGAGAGATATGTCTCCAACATATTCTACGCATTCCGTTTCTAAATGTACGCGCCACGCTTGCGGACCTCCGTGGAATTGGACTTGGATGAATCCCAAGAATTCACGCCTGTCGCCTATCTTGGTCTTCATAACCAGATCACAAATATAATAATATAATAGAACGGGTGAGATTCTAATATCATCATAAACCAATCAAGCAGTATAGAAAAGATAGTACAACCAATCTATACAACATAATAACTATTTAACAGTTATACATATTATCACATCAATGAGTAATCAAGTTTGACTTAGACCAAGATAAAGCAACAGTGTAACAACTGACTATGCACATACTCAATGATTGACCCCTACTCTATGGAGTTATACACAACAGTCGGAGAGAGTGATTGGGAGTACATGTGCCGTATCTCTTTAGCCCCAAAAGTGCAATATAACCTCAATTGCGTAACTTGGCTCTCGAGAACACTCTCCACCAATCGAGAATAGAATAGTGTTTGGTCGGGATCGTTTGGTGTGTTGCAATCATATTACCACGGCACAACGGTGCTTCCAACTGGCCCCCTATCGAGTTTCCGCACCTCAACGTCCCCAAGATCATTCATAGATCTTCACTACACAATTCGCACCCGTACTAAGGTGTAACTCAATCTCCTCGGCATTAAAGCCTTAACCACAAGTCTTTACAGACTTTTCTTAATGCAACACAAAAATGCAATTTATTCATAAACAAAATAAAACAATCCCCTCGGGATTTCAAAAATCACGTAACACTACAATTACGGTTTTTCAAACATATAACCCTCCTGTTCCAGTTTTTCTATCATGTAACATTTCTGTTACGTTTTTCAGTCGCGTAAAACTATTTTTCTATTTTTTTTAAGTCGTGTAACTTCAAATTTCATATTTTTCAATCACGTAAGACAGAATAATCATTTTTCAATCGCGTAAAGCTTTTTCTGTAAATTCCTAATCGCGTAAGACATAAATATCATATTTTAATCGTTTTAGACTTAAAGGTTCACTTTTTAACCGCGAAAGGGTTTTCTGTAAACTCCAAATCGCGTAAAACATATTATGTAGTTTTTAATTCATAAGGCATAAATAAATCACTTTTTAACCGCGAAAGGGTTTTCTGTAAACACCAAATCGCATAAAACATATTCTGTAGTTTTTAATTCATAAGGCATAAATAAATCACTTTTTAACCGCGAAAGGGTTTTCTGTAAACACCAAATCGGGTAAAGTGTTTTCTGTCCATTTTAATCTCGTAGAGATTTAAAAATCACTTTTCAACTACGAAAGGGTTTTCTGTAAACTCCAAATCGAGTAAAGTGTTTTCTGTCCATTTTAATACATATGGCATAAATAAATCACTTTTTAATCGCGAAAGGGTTTTCTGTAAACACCAAATCGCATAAAACATATTCTGTAGTTTTTAATTCATAAGGCATAAATAAATCACTTTTTAACCGCGAAAGGGTTTTCTGTAAACACCAAATCGGTTAAAGTGTTTTCTGTCTATTTTAATCCCGTAGAGCTTTAAAAATCACTTTTCAACTACGAAATGGTTTTTTGTAAACTCCAAATCGCGTGAAAGTGTTTTTCGTAAAAACGAAGCTATTTTGAGCTTATTTAATTATTTCCCAATATATTATCATTATTATTGATAAAGATCAATTAAAAACAGCATAAGTATAAATTAAAGCATTATTTCGGCTTTGTTTAATAATTCCTCTCTTTTCTACTTATTTACGGAAATCATTAACTTAATTAAATATCCCCTAATTAATTAAGTTAAACAATTAATAAAATAAACTCCTTTGTAACTATAGAGTGTTTAAAATGTTCAAAGGTCTTTGGACCAAAATCCATCATTTTCCACCATGATTTCCATAACACCAACCAACCATATGTATGTCGAAGAAATATTATGCATCTAATATTACCATATATGCAATATTTCAAAGCTATAAAAACACATAGGCTAAATAAGCATATAAACACAAAACACAAATCATAAATCAAGAAACATAAAGCATAAACAATTTAAATATCAATTATAACTACTCATAGAAATTTTAAGAACATGAACCATAAATCCTATTTTCCTACCACAAGATTGGTTGATAAAGAAAACTCCCCCTTACCTTGGTTTAAAAATTCCTCAAGAGAACTTTGTGAAAGTTCTTTGTTCTTCCACCAACAAATATCCTTTTGATTCTTCAACTTTGGGATTTCTCAAGAAAGCGGTTTTGAGAACAATTTCTTCTCAAGAAACTTCTTACACAAGATCTTCCTAAAATGATGTTTGGATTCTAAAACTAGAAATGGAACTTGGATCACAAATTTGAGAGAAAAGCTCAAGGGCTTGGCCATGACTTTAGAGAGAGAATGGAGAGGAAATTGGTGAGTTTTCAATGGTGCTTGAATGCTTATTTATAGGCAAAGTTTAGGATAATTTTGTAATTAAAAAGTTTATAGGAAAAGACATTTTTATCCCTCCCCACTTGTTTGGCCACCCACCTTGAAGCTTGTAGAAGTTTGGGGAAGCTTGGAGAAGAATGTGTATTCTACGTATAAATACTAGTATGTATCGTCAAATGGAAAATAAAATACGCCTAAATCTTGATTCATAATAAAATCCCTTAAAATAGAAAATTTCTAAATCTGTTCCCGGATTTGAGTTTCATAAACTCTCCTACTCCTAATTAATGGTCAAAGCATTTATGGGTCAAAATTTTAAAATTATTATTTTATTATTCGAAATACCCCCGGTTTAACACATAAGGTCAGCAAAAACTAAAAATTCCCAAAAATAGAAAACTTAAGAATCTGGTCTTAGAATCGAGTTTCATGACTTTCCCCGGCCCTAATAAATAGTTAAGGTATATACAGGCCGAAAATATAAGCTTTTATTTTTATTTTCTGAAATTGGCCTGAATCGACACATAGCGTTCAAGAAAATACACTAATTTTAAATGAAGTTCAGAAAAATTCTCAAAAATCATCATAAATCACAAAAATTGAGAAAATCAATATTTCAATTAAAAAATAGAAATTTCGGGGTGTTACAGCAATGACTCCATTGAATTGGGAACAAGGCAGCAGCAACAAAAAGCAAAAACTTGATTTGACTTTGTCCTTGTGAATTTTGTTTTCTCTTATGGTTTTAGTTTTTTGTAATTTTTTCTTATTTCAGGCCCGATTTGCAATTTTCTGGTCAGACCTTCTACACTCTACCTATCTTTATTTTGACATTGGGGACAATGTCTTAAATTAGTTGGGGGGAGGTATAGTTGATAATACCATGTACATAGTTTAGTTAAAAAAAAAAACTAACCAGCTAATCTTTATTGTTACTAGCTTATTAGATGTATGATGGCAGAGTAAGGAGTAGTTTTGCTCTTGAGATGCATCTTAACTTGCATTTCATAATATGTCTTAAATTATTTTGTTCTTGCATATTAAAAAAAATTCATTTTGATCTTTTTAATTAATTTTGATGCAAGCATGTGCTGAATCTAAGCTTAATTGATAATAAAAGTATGCAAAACAGTTTATAGTTGAATCAATTTCATGATATACATGTGTATATGACTGTGGATATTAGGAAGAAAGCATGGTTGAATTGAGTGAATGTTCCATACCTTTGTGAGTTTTGGGCTTTTCCAAGTTTGATACTTACACTTGGTTTATTTTCTTTCATGAGTGATGTCAATTATGAATTTATTTTCTAGAACTTGCATTGAATCGATTTGAAATTACATTGGTCTGTATGTTGCATGAAAATGACAGAGGCATTTTTCTTGACTTAGCTGCTTTGGCCAAATAAACCTACCTTGCATTTATCCCATCGTTAACCCCCTCTGAGCCTACTTGCCCATTCTTTGTTCTTAGCTCATTACAAGCCTTGAGTGAAAAACCATGTTTTACCTCACCTTAGGGAATATGATAGCATTGATTTTCCTATTGGAGGAGCTATTTTGCTTACAATGATTTAAGTGTGGGGGAATTGGTATGCTGATGTGAAATGCTTGGTACAAAAACAAAAAAAAACTAAATAAATAAAGCCAAAAGGTTGAAAAAGAAAAGAATAGAAAAAGGAAGAAATATGTGAAGAGAATGAGCATTTTATGGTTTTGGGTAAAATTTTATGCATTCTACTTGAGTTACTCCCCAATGCTCTTTTATTCTCTTTGATTTTAACCTGTTATTATCTATATTGTTCCCTTCCTTCACCTTATAGCCATTACAACCTTTTTGAAATACCTCTTAATTTTTGCAATTTATTTGATCTAAGTAGTGGAGAATTGATGTATATGTAAGCCTATGGTAAAATACTTTCATAATTTGACTGAGTTGGGCAAACAGTTAACCTTATCACCTTGTGTGATTTGAGTGTCACTTGTGAGGAATTTTACTCAATTTGAACATGCCTATTTCTGATTAAAGCATGATTATGCTATACTTTATTCTCAATTGGTTTGATTCAACTATTCTTTGTTAAGCATACTTTACTTATTAATTATGGATTAAATTTGATACAATGCTTGTATGTAAAAATTAGTTGAATTGATTAAATAAAGTATTACATGTTTGTGGGTATCATCCTGGTAAACCCTCATGAGACTATAACTCGTACACTAGGGACACCTAGGGGTTTGAAGGCTTGTGGCACATGCTAAGTACCATCGTGTTTTCCTACGAAAGTGGATTAGATTATGTATAATCAGTTTTTATGCTTTTAGTTTAATAATATGATGTTTCTTGTTTTTCTTTAGTTTTGTTCTTATGTGTTTTGCCCAGGAGTGCAAAAGCTTAGTGTGGGGGAATTTGATCAATCAATTTGAGACACTTATGTTAACTTTGTACTAGGCTTTATTAGATGTTTATTGTGCCCAATATTAGTATTTTAGATGAGTTTAATGTTGTAGGGCCTCATTGGACTTTAATGCAAATTATGAATAATTCTTGGATTTTGATGCATTTTAACCTTTACTCCTTGGTTAGGCCATAACTTGGGACTCGGTGATCCATTTGACGTGATTTTTGTGTCTTTGGAAAGCTAAGACAAGGCTCTACAAGTTTTGTGAAGAACTCAAGAGCTAGATTGGATTTCTAAGGATCCAAAATATCACTGCAATGTAGAGTGGGTTTGCTGTCATGGAAATCTGGGCAGTGTGCACATATTGGACTATATAGTGGGCTATAGGCCTCCTCTTGGGCTGAAAATTGGCCATTGGAAAGATAAGACACATATCTCCAACTTCACTAAAGACCATTTAGTCAATAGATGTCGTTTTAGGCATGATTATGAAGCTACAATTTGGTTTGAATTTGGAAACAAGTTTTGCCAACCTAACTTGAGGTAGGTGCATTGTTTTTGGCATATCTGGAGTTCTAAAAGTCCAAACGGCATGATTCCAATGCCAAAATTTCAAGGAGACAACTGGCTACAACTTTCATGAAGACCACTAAACCAAAATGCACCGTCTAGGTCATGCAAATCAAGCTAAAATTCGGATAAAAGTTGCTAACTTGAAGCCACCAACCATACACCAACCCACCTACTATGCACCAACCTACCAACCATGCATCAAGCTTCCATATTTGACAATTTTCATGATTTTACAACTTGTATTCAGATTATTTTCAATTACAAATTGGCTTCTAGGATTAGTATAAATAGAGTCAATCTCTTTGTATTAGA
Source organism: Styphnolobium japonicum (assembly GCA_023212625.1). Classification (NCBI taxonomy): domain Eukaryota; kingdom Viridiplantae; phylum Streptophyta; class Magnoliopsida; order Fabales; family Fabaceae; genus Styphnolobium; species Styphnolobium japonicum. The sequence goes on from JALBWW010000013.1 coordinate 17,555,664, forward strand.
CATCATTCAATTTTAAGTAAGTTTGAAGAAAGTTTGAGTATTTGTGAGCGTTTTCTTTCTCTTCTTCTCCATTTTCTTTATGATTTCATTTTTGTTCTTTTATTTGTGAGTTCTTCCTTCCCATCCATGGAAGGCTAGGCTCTTATAATCAATCCAAGGGATTAGCCATCTTGATGTTTAATTTGGAGATCTTGTTTCGCTTGTTCATATTGCCTAATTGTTATTCAAGTTTCTCTTCTTCCTCTTTTGACTTTTATCTAGATTAAATTGCTTAATTTGATTTAGATGTTGATGTGATAATAGCTTTATTATTATGTATTCTAAGAATATCACAAAGACTAAACAATATATCAAAGCTTTTTGATGGATTGTTTAGCTTGGTTAAATACCCGATCTTAAGTTAATCTATGTTTGGATGGTTGATCAATCAATTTGAGATACACATGTTAGCTTTGTATTAGACTTTATTAGATGTTTATTGTGCCCAATATTAGTGTTTTAGATGAGTTTAATGTTGTTGGGCTTCATTGGGCTTTAATGCAAATATTGAATAATTTTAGGATTTTGATGCATTTTGACCTTTCTTCCTTGGTTAGGCCATAACTGGGGACTCGGTGATCCAATTGAGGTGATCTTGGTGTCTTTGGAAAGCTAAGACAATTTTCTACAAGTTTCATGAAGAACACAAGAGCTGGATCGGACTTCTAAGGGCCCAAAACATCCCTGCAATGCAGAGTGGGTTTGCTGTCAGGAAAATCTGGGCAGTATGTACATATTGGACTACATAGTGAGTTATAGGCCTCCTCTTGGGCTGAAACTTGGTCATTTGAAAGATAAGACCCATATCTCCAACTTCACTGAAGACCATTTTGTTAATAGATGTCGTTTTAGGCATGCTTCTGAAGCTACAAGTTGGTATGAATTTGGAAACACGTTCTTCCAACCTAACTTGAGGTAGGTGCAGTGTTTTTGGCATTTCTGGAGTTCTAAAAGTCCAAATGGCATGATTCAAATTGGAGATTTTCAAGGAGACAACTGGCTACAACTTTCATGAAGACATCCAAGCAAAAATACACCGTCTAGGTGATGAATTTGAAGCCAGAAGTCAGATAAGAGTTGTTGACTAAAAGCCACCAACCATACACCAACCCACCTACCATGCACCAACCCACCAACCATGCATCAAGCTTCCATTTTTGACAATTTTCATATTCTTATAGCTTGTATTCAGATTATGTACATGTACAAATTGGCTTCTAGGATTAGTATAAATAGACCCAACCTCTTTGTATTAGATGAATTCAATTTTGAAGTAAGTTTGAAGAAAGTTTAAGTATTTGTGAGAGTTTTCTTTCTCTTCTTTATTTTCTTTAGAATTTCGTTTTTGTTATTTTATTTCTGAGTTCTTCCTTCCCATCCATGGAAGGCTAGGCTCTCATAATCAATCCAAGGGATTAGCCATCTTGATGTTTAATTTAGAGATCTTGTTTTACTTGTTCATATTGCTTAATTGTTATTCAAGTTTCTCTTCTTCCTCTTTCAATTTTGATCTAGATTGAATTGCTTAATTTGATTTGGATGTTTATGTGATAATAGCTTTATTATCATGTATTCTAAGAGGATCACATAGAATAAACAATTTATTAAAGCTTTTTGATGGATTGTTTAGCTTGGTTAAATTCTTGATCTTAAGTTAATCTATGTTTGGATGGTGCTTACTTTATCTAACCTTGGTTAATTAAATCCTAGATGCTTATCTAGTAGAGGATTCTTGGATCATGTTGAGGCGTCTTGATGTGATCTAAGGCCAAGAACATGGTTAGCAATTAAGTGAATTCGTTGTGATCAATGATGGATTAAACTCAAGATCGGTAAAATTTCCTTGGATTGGTTAATTTGTTAATTGCATTTCTTTAATTCAATAGGTATGTTTTCTTTTCAATTCATTAAAACCCCCTTTTAATTATTTTGATCTGATTAAATCTTTGTTCTTTTTGGATCCTTGAGAGACGATTCGGTTCATGCTCTATACTACAAATTAGTTTGCGAACCGGTAATTTTTATTATTTGACGAGATCTCGACAACCTTTGATCAATGGTGCTTCTTCATCTAACCTTGGTTAATTAAATCCTAGATGCTTATCTAGTAGAGGATTCTTGGATCATGTTGAGGCGTCTTGATGTGATCTAAGGCCAAGAACACGATTAGCAATTAAGTGAATTCCTTGTGATCAATGATGAGTTAAACTCAAGATCGGTAAATTTCCTTGGATTGGTTGCTTCTTTATATTTGTTTATAACTTTAAGTCTTGTACTTTTTTTCAATCTTATTAATCAACAACAAAACCCCCCTTTTAATTATCTTGATCTGATTAAATCTTTGTTCTTTTTGGATCCTTAGAGACGATTCGGTTCATTCTCTATACTACAAATTAGTTTGTAAACCAGTAATTTTTATTATTTGACGGGTCTCGACAACCTCTTGTCAATCATGCATCTCATACATAAGAGGCATACAATAAAAGTGACATGGATGTGGCCCCTAGCGCATTGATTCCCTCAAGCCAATGAGGGATCCAACAACTAAACTTAGGGAACAAATCGCCTTCTCCAAGTCTTTCCTTCAACGCTTCATGTAGGGTTGCCAACTCCTTGCCTCTTCCTCTTCACAAAGATTACAACTGAGAGAAACCTCGTTTTACATACAAGGGGAGTGAGGTGAGAAGAGAATGTACAATCGGATTGTATAGAGAAAGGCATGACACACAGGTTGCATTTAAATATAAAAACAAAAGGCACGACATGTAGGCCGTAATTAAAAATATACAAAAAGAAGCGGAAAATAAAGGTCTAAGGCCATAACCATGCACCATGCATCAAAAGCAAATAAATCAAGAATACAATCTCACAATGATTTATTCAATTAACTTTAATGAAAAGCATTAATTGAGGGGAATCAGAAATAACCCTATGCAAAGGTAGCACAAGGGTCAAGGAGAGGCTGCCCCTTATTCGGATTGGGGTAGCACCTCGAAACAAAATTTTTTTTCTCATCATCCCTTACCACCTCTTTGCTCAAGACTTAGCGCCACACATCACATGTTAAGGACACCCTAGCACCGTCATGGGTTAAGGAAACCCTAGCACCGTCATAAGTTCCTCAAACCCTAGCACCGTCACACCAAGGTAACCCTAACGTCGTCATTCGCCAAGGAAACCATAGTGCCGTAATGAACCAAGGATCCTAGCACCGTCGCACATCAACCCTTGATGTTCACGGCTTAACCATTGATCTTCTAAGGTTGTCGACGGTTCCAAATCGTGGACTTCCATGGTGCGGCTTCTATGCCTTTTGCCATCAAGGCAAACGAATCTTTATGCCGTAACACTTGCAAGAAATAAACAAATGGATACAAGTATCCACATACTATCATTTAAGATCATACAAACGCATATGATATAACAAACTGCAAACATATCACATACAATCACATGATGAACATGTTTTCACATATAATAGGTAAAGCACGCAAATAGAACCATGGTTTCGCAAGTGGCTCTGATACCACTGTTGGAAAAAGCGAATAAAAACAAAAACGTTGTGGGAAAAAATCTCATCAAGAATCCAACCGAATGGTCATGGTTCATGTTCAAAACGTTTACCTCTTGTAGCGTGTAATGTGTAGAAGATAGCTGTCAAATACCACAGCACCGCAGCATCACAGCAGCGCCTCTACAAAGTCCACACGAGCAGATTCTTGAAGCGCGTCTCTATGCACTGCTAGATGCCATTGGAGACGCGATGGTTGTTTCCTTTTTACACAAACTGAGTACAGTATACGGCTAGAGTTTGGATTAGAGAGCACAGTACTCTTAGTGTTTCTATTTATAAGCAGCACACAATAAGAAGGTGAAAAGAACTAGCCTGGTTCTTATGGGCTCATCTGACATGAGCTTAGCCCGCGAGGGATTGAGTCTATCTCAATTTCCTCATGCTCCAATTAATTTACTCTAAGTGTGTGACCCTATAGGTTGTCATAATGTTGGCAATAATATCAAATCATATTTAATATTATAAACAATAAGTGGTGTCTAGCAACACATCACTGTTACGCAAGTAATGAGAAAATCAATGGTTTGACATAACCTTTCTGTGACCAATGTTACCATGTAGTCATCCTTATACTGTTCATTCTCTGGTTTCTTGATCTCCGAGTAGACATACTAAGACAAATGAGATCAGTATCTCATATTGACTCATTCGAGCATGGCCATGCATTTTCAGTCTCACTCTTATCAAGGGGCCCACATATATCTCTCTCGTTAAGTGGGAGGGACAAATCCTATCTAGGCCACTCACATCCCTCTACATGATTCGCAATATGTCCAATAGTCGTTTTAATAATCTCCTCGTTACAAGGGACGTTTGACGGTATCAAGTCATACAACTTCTCATCTAGGGAATTGCAGTGCCTTCAAGTCAAAGGACCACATACACCACTGTCACTGTAAGAATCACTTATGGCATTCACGTAACGATCCATGCAGCGTTCTCATGGTGGGTTAATCCAGTATAACATTACTCTAATGTGTACCCATGTGAAGACCTGATATCTCATATCTATGACCCGTGAGATATGGTCATTAGTCTACGCACATACTAGTCTCGATGTATTAATGTTGTCCTAAATGACAATAATACTCGACTAGGGATATTTAAGAATATCGTTCTAATGAGTGCCAACAATATCTCACTATCAAGTTACATACTTGATATTCCATGGCATAGAACGTCCATTCCAAGGACTTTATTATGTTCATGTAATATAAATAAATAGCACAATAAATGAAATGCCTCATATATTAAATAAATGTCATGATACAATGTAAACCATAAAGTCATGATATAACTGGCCTCTAGGGTATACACCAACATCCACTCCCAAGAACCACGCGGGCTAGGCCGTGTGAAAACACATAGCCGTGTGTTTGGCCCAGACCCCAACCAAACCCTTTGCCAAGAACCACACGGCCGTGTGGTCGTGCGCAACCCCATACACTCCCTTAAATCCCCAAATCCCTAACCCTAACCCTTCATTTTCCCCCACCCTCTTCCACTCAAAACAAACGGCCCCTCCACTATTTTTCCCCCACCACCCATTCCCTCCTCCACCCTCCACCAATCTCCTTCTCCCGCCACATTTATCCTCCTTACACCCACACCACCTCCTTTTTCCCATCTCCTCTTCCTCTCCTTCCCTTATCCCTCCACCCAACTCTTATGCATGCAGTCTCATCCATAAGATTATATATAGATGTGTTTGATTGATTTGGAGTGTTTATTTTCTCTTTAGTGTTGGTCTTATAGTGATCAATTATATTTTTGATATTATATTAAATTATGCTATTGTTTGTTGAATTTTTTTCAAGTTTTATTAATACACCGAAATATTACATTAGTTAACATAATATAATAATAATTAAATATTTTTACTTTAATTAATCAAAATTATCAATATATTAATTATTGAAGAATATTTTAAAATCAAAGTTATCCTTTATAAAAAAAATAACATAAACATATTAACCACTGTCTTTTGATAAACTAGAGTAAACATCCAATTTGATCCTCTAAAGATATACGTGACATCAGTTTGGTCCTCTAATCATTTTTATATCAAATTGGTCCTTTTGAAGGGACTAATTTAATGTAAAAATTGACATTAGAAGACAAATCTAATGTAAAAAAATTGGCATTAGAGAATTATTTTAAAGTAAAAAATAATTAGAGAATCAAACTGATGTCTCGTGTATCTCTAGGAACCAATTTCACTACAAAAAAATGTGTATATTATGGCTATTTTTTGCATGTAATGGCGGTTTCAAACCGCCATTATTTGCAATAATGGAGATTTGATAAAACGCCGTAATTGCATTCGCCATTCAGTATATTACGGCGGTTTTCAGTAAACTGCCATAAATTTCAATGTGTATATTACAGCAGTTTGGAACCGCCATAATATTCACAATTTGACTTGATTTATTGTATATTATGGCGGTTTTGAACCGCCGTAATTTGCACAATTTTGACTTGACTTGTATATTATGGCAGTTTTGAACCACCATAATTTGCACAATTCTGATTTAATTTCTTGTATATTATAACAGTTTGGAACTATTATAATTTGCACAATTCTGGCTTGTTTTTATATTATTACAATGGTTTGGAACCATCGTAATTTCTTTTTATTTTTAATTATTATATTGTATTTTTTCATCTTCTTACTTTAACATTTGACCTCTGTCAATTTGATTTTTATATATAATAATTTTGGCTATAACCTTAATCATGTCTAAAAAGAAATACTTATGAATTTATAAACTAAGTAATCATCATTATTGTAAATCAAATATGAGTACACCAACTTAGGGCCAAATAATCTCAAAATTACATGACAAGTTATTAAAGTTATGAGAAATAATATCCTATAACTCATTTAGCAACAAGTATCAAACTACTTAATGAGGACTTGCATGACTCGTCGATTGATGAGTGTTACTTCTATTTGATGATTTTCTATGCTCATTGGGCCACTCAGCCTCACTTCCTGCATCTGGTGGCTACAATAAATACAAGAAAAATATTAAATAAGAATAAGTCCATTAGAGAAAAAGGACTCAAAATTGGGGCTACAAAAATCAAATATTTTTCCAAAAAAAAAATAATTGAAAAGATAAATAAATCCAATTTCCTCATAATGGTTTTTAAATATTTATCAACTATGAAAAGAAAGAAAACTATTGCAATCTAAAACCACGAGACTGGATAGGTGAATGATCTTAAAAACCATTAAGCTTTATTAATATACTAGAATCGGCAACAATAGATGACAACATATATCTTGGATCATAATAAGTGATTTTTTAAATGTTGAGTGAACATGCAAGTTAACCTCTTTGATAGCATAATCCCATTGATAAGTGTGCAACGTGCATAGCAAGTGACATACCCATGGAATTCCTTTACTAGCATCAGAAAACCACTTAAGTCATTGCTTGTTGTTATTGAAGTAAACAAGTGAAACACAAGAAGGGGGGTTGAATTGTGTTTCTTAACCTTTTTGAAAAACTTTTTCATAGGAAGTGAAAAGCAATGGACGTAGATGCAAATTTGAGATAAACAACTTTAAACGAAGTGAAAAAATTCTAAGGTTTAACTCAACTCTTTAGTTAGGAAAACAATGGCAATCCCCAGAAGTTAGTTAATAAATAAAACACAAGAGGAGGAAAGAAGAGCTTACACCAGATGTTTATCCTGGTTCACGCCCACAAACCGAGAGCTACGTCCAGTCCCTTCAACCAGAAGGATTTTCTACTAATCTTGTACAAAGATTACAAGTATTGTCCACCTCTTCAGGTATACAAGTATTCTCAACCTCTTTAGGTTCTACTGTTCAAGTATTATTTTATACACAGTCTCTTCAGGCTTAAACACCAATGTGAATAAAAAAAGTATAGAAGAGCTTGAGTTTTTAACTCACTACAGGTGACAATTGAAAATGAATCTCAAGACTTAATCTCTTTACAAGAGTTTGAATACAAAGAAGAATGAAAGCTTTAATCCTTTTTACTTTTGATTTTCTCAGAAAGTTGTCACTTCTCTTCTTCGAAGACAATTGTATTTATCGGTGAGAGCAAATTGAGCAGTCTTCATAAGCTTCTTCGTCCAACAGAAATATTTATTACCGTTCTGAGTGGTATTAAATGCCTAAGATGAAAACGTGTAGAGCTTCTTCTGAAAAGACACTTTGATTATCAGGAATGTCCAAGAATATGATAGCTTACACCTGACTTGTCTGAGCGCGCAGAAAGTTCCTTATTCGCAAGTCTTTGTAGTTGTTAGCAATGTCAGCTAAGCGGCTCAGTTGACTTTTTTTTTAAGTGTGCGCTGTCAGAGTCCTTCTCAGCATTTAATGAAGAACAATTTCTGTTACCAAGTGGCTTCAATAACTCAAGAGGGGGGGTGAATTGAGTTTTCAAAAACTTTCGCAAGGTTTATTTTAATGATGCTAATTATTTAAAAACAATGGACTTGCAAAGGATAATGACTAAAATTAATGAGCTTTTAATACGTAAAGTATAAGACAAGAATTCACAACATTAAAAACATCAAGTTAGATAAGTTGATAGAATATAACTTATAAGTAAAAGATAAGGGTTGAGAGAATGCAAACAAGATTTATACTGGTTCAATCACTTCTTGTGATCTACGTCCAGTCCTCGAGATCGTCCACCCGAGATTTCAACTATACTTCAAGCTTCTAACTTGGGTGCTTGATAAAAACCCTTACAATAAAGAGCACTCTTCACTTAGTATGGGATCCTCCACCCTCTATGTGCAAGAGCCTCCCTCAATACAACAAGGATTTTCTCTCCTTCAACTTACACAAGATAATCTAATGGTTTTTGGTAGATTGTAACTCTCACAAGAGTAGATATACAACTTGAAGAACAGATGAGTATATGATCAAATCACTAAGCAAGCTTTTTCAAATAGAAAACAGAGTATGATGAACTGAAGATTAGAAAAAGCTCTTTCAAAATGAATTTCTGATCTTTTTATATTTTTGAAACTTAATTTAGATGAGCTATAAATAGCTCTTACAAGTTTTTGATCCGTTGGGTAGTAGGTAAGTATTAAAACAATATTCAAACTAGCCGTTGGAAAAGTTTCTGGAGCGTGTGTAGTCGACTACACGACTGTTGTAGTCGACTACCAAGCCTTTCTGACTTTTAAAAACATGAGAGTTTATTATTAACAGAATGCATGTAGTCGACTACACTTACAAGGTAGTCGACTACAATAGCTCTCGGATTCTCTTTTAAAAGCAAGGCAACTGAGATATATTATCAAAAATAATATGTAGTCGACTACAGAGCTTATGTAGTCGATTACATGTCTCCTCTGGTTTATGCATTTTTTAAAAAGGAACAATTTTTAAAACGATGTAGTCGACTACAATAGCTTTGGTAGTCGACTACAATAGCTTTGGTAGTCGACTACAAATGTCCTCGGGTTAACATGTATTTAGCAAAAGTATTTTTATCAGCATTGTAGTCGACTACCTCAGCATTGTATTGCACTACAAGCATCCTGACATTTCAAAAGACAGCATTTCAAGGTTTTGTTGGTAGTCGACTACAATACTTGTGTAGTCGACTACAAGTTTGTTACGACTTTTGGGAAAGCGTTGTAAATTTAACATTTTCCGTACGTGTAGTCGACTACATCAATCTTGTAGTCGACTACAAGTGACTTAAAACTCATTTTTGATAAGTTAAAAATCTTTCTTTCCAAAGCATTTTTAAAGATAATATCTTTTTATCAAACCTTATTTTAGGAATAGTTTTGAAAGATTGAAACAAAATGCTTGCTAGGTGATTTAAGCAATTTATAACTTTTACAATGATAAGTAAAAGCCTATAAGTCTTGAGTACTCCTTGTGAACTTGTTCTTGTCTTCTTGGTGCGGAATCCTTTGTTTGGTTATCATCAAAATTCAATATGACAAATGTTGCTCACATTCTCCCCCTTTTTGATGATGACAAACAATATAACTGTGGAGTGAGAAATGTCAGTAATAAAAAGAAATAGATAGACAAAATCTCCCCCTTTGATAATCAGAGTTTTAGGAAATGTCGCAGCAGGAGCGATTTCATCTTGTATTGACTCCCCCTTAGTTTTACAATAGGAGCATTTCAATTTTTTATTTATAACATTGTACCTTCATTATGAAATATATATTAGCAATGTTATTTAGTCATATAAGCATATTCATTCCATTTTAAGCATATTCATTCCATTTTATTTAACATATTTCTCCCCCTTTTGGCATTATCAAATAAGGGTAACATTTAAGAGTAAATAGTCATGATAAACTTTGAGAGAAGATAAATAACAATCCAGCATTAAGTCAAGTAAAGATCAAACATTTAACTTGTTCAACATCAAATAACTAAATGGCATAAACTTTGGATTTGTTCAAAACATAATAAGATAAAATAAAGAGAAATCCTAAGAAAAGTCTAAGCCCCATCATCGTCCTCGTCTTCATCCTCATCCTCGTCATCTGAGCCAGCCAATTCATGTTGAGAAGGATCATCTGCTGGAATGGTCAGTTGGTTTAGCTGGAAAGTGACATCGGTCATTTGGGAAGTCAAGTCTCCAACTGAGGTTTCAAGACGTTCAAGCCGCGCATCCATGGAGTGAAGATGAGTCTCCATAGCAACTACCCTCCCAAATAAGTCTTCTTTCACAAAGGAGGTCGTGATCGTGGAGCCCAGTCATAATCTCAGCTATGCCGTGAGAGTAGTCCGGCATTGGTCCTGAAGGATAAGCGTTAGATGGTGGCTGATCTTCCTCCATGTGGTGGTGAGTGGACTGATCATCAAACTCCTCATCTTCAGCGTCTCGTACCCAATGCATGTCAACCTTCTTCAAGCCCATTTTCCTAAGGTTTTGTTCACAGATCCGGTTAGCATCGGTGACCGTAATTGAGTTTTCACCTTCCAAGGGCACATTAAACTTTTCTAGAATTTTGTTTATCAAAGACATGGCGTATGGAAGTGCAGTCCAGGGTTTCTCGAGAGACACGTTCCATATGCTTCATGATGCGATAAGCCCAGTTGAGTTTCACTCTTTTGTTTAGTGCCCACATGTATAGCAAATCTTCTTCAGAAACGGTGGCATAGTTCCCATTTCTCGGAAGCAAAACTCGGCACAGAATATAATGAAGTAGCCGATTCTCAACAGATAAATATCCTACTTTAAACCTAGAGGTTGGAAATGGTCCACCTTCTCTAAGCACACTCCATGTTGCTGCAGTTTTCTCAAAATCTTCTAAGCTTTCTTCACTTCGCCCAGGGATAAGGGGAATGCTGGTGAGTTCAGCGAGTTCAGAAAAGCCTAGATCTATCTTAATTTTCTTGACTTCAGAGGAAATGCGTTTATTATGATACTTGAAGTTGCAAAAGAATACCTTCACCAATTGTGGGTAAATCGGACAGAGAATCCTAGTGAAGGCATCGAGTTGCAAATCTTTGAGCAAATGCGGAAGAGCGAAACCTTCGATCCGTAGAAAGATCTCATCTAGATAGCGGGGTGCCACTATAGGACGAGATTGAAAGTCATTGGTGAACTTGATCATCTGCTCTTCCTTGGTGAAATACCGTCGCAGGTTGAGGGTTGGAGGAATTGAGACATGGCTATGGGTGGTTTTCTTTCGTTTGGGAGCAGAGGAGGAGCTTGCCATGATGATGATGAAACGATGAAGTGAGAGGAGGGTTTGGTGAAGGGATTGGGCGGCTAGGGTTTGGGAAGAGATTTGAGAGAGAGAGAGAGGAGTGGGTCGCAGGAGAGAAGAAGGAGAAATGAGATGAGTGGCTGCCGTGGGGTATTTAAAACCCGCGATTGTAGTCGACTACGCCCAACTTGTAGTCGACTACAAGTTGCTTTCTGTTGCAACTTGTTGCACGTGTAGTCGACTACAAGTATATGGTAGTCGACAATGAGCTTCTCGAGATTTTATTTTCGCTTAAAGAAAAAGCTAATTGTAGTCGACTACAATACCTGTAGTCATCGACTACCAATGCTTTCTGGAAAATTAAAATTGTACGAGAGAAGCTTCATTACCTGTGTGTAGTCGACTACAAGATCTGTGTAGTCGACTACCTTGCTTCTGAAAACACTTTTTAGCTTAAACAATTTGTCCAAAACTTCATCAATCTAAATTGGGGGACTTAGGCTATATTAGGATTACCTGCAAAACAAAATTAGGGAAACCTCCGATGCCTAAGTCAGTAATTGAAATAAAAAAAAAATTGTATAACAATGAAACAGAAACAAGATCTTTAAATGCAACTGTGATCAATCATTCCAAGTTCTCTTCTTATAAAAAAGAAATTTTCTTTTGCAAGTGGTTTGGTAAAGATATCAGCAAGTTGTTTTGTTGTTTCTACAAATTCAACTACACAATCTCCATTTTGTACATGATCTCTTATAAAATGGTGCCTAATTTCAATGTGCTTGGTTCTAGAGTGCATTATGGGATTTTTAGTTAAGTTAATTGCACTAGTGTTATCACATCTTATAGGAATGTGATCAAGCTTAAGTCCATAGTCTAGAAGTTGTTGCTTCATCCAAAGGATTTGAGCACAACAACTTCCAGCCGCAACATATTCAGCTTCAGCAGTAGACAATGCCACACTATTTTGCTTCTTGCTATGCCAAGAGACAAGAGAGCATCCTAGAAAGTGACAAGTTCCACTAGTACTTTTCCTATCCATTTTGCATCCAGCAAAATCAGAATCGGAATAACCAACTAGACTACTTGAGGCACCCTTGGGGTACCACAAACCCATTTGTTGAGTGCCAACTAGATACCTCATAATTCTTTTAACAGCACTTAAGTGTGATTCCTTAGGATTTGCTTGAAATCTAGCACACATGCACACACTAAACATGATATCCGGTCTACTAAGCGGTAAGATATAGTAGTGAGCCAATCATACCTCTATATTTTTGTAATTTCTATGGGCTTACCACCTTCATCTTTGTCCAACCGGCAAGAGGTGCTCATGGGAGTGTCAAAAACCTTTGAATTTTCCATTTCAAATCTTTTGAGCAATTCCTTATGAGTATTTGGATTGGTTAATGAAGATTCCTTCACTTGTTTGCTTGATTTTGCAATCCAAGAAAGAAGGTGAGCTCTCCCATCATAGACATTTCAAATTCACTTTGCATGATGTTGGCAAATTCCTTACATAGAGATTCATTAGTAGCACCAAAATGATATCATCTACATAGATTTGTACAAGGAGAATGTCATGATTTCTATTTTTAATGAAAAGTGTTGTGTCAACTTTTCCTCTAGTAAAACCTTTTCTAAAGAAACTTGCTCGATCTTTCATACCAAGCTCTAGGAGCTTGTTTTAAGCCATACAATGCCTTTTAAGTTTAAAAACATGATTGGGCAGTTTATAATTTTCAAAACCAGGAGGTTGGTCAACATACACTTCTTCTTGAATAAAACCATTTAGGAAGGCACTTTTTACGTCCATTTGATAAAGTTTAAAGTTCATGATGCGTGCATATGCAAGTAACATTCGAATAGTTTCTAATCTAGCAACAGGAGCATAGGTTTCTTCATAATCTATTCCTTCTTCTTGATTATAACCTTTAGCTACTAGCCTAGCTTTATTTCTGTAATTATTCCGGTTTCATCAAGTTTGTTCCTAAAAACCCATTTGGTGCCAATAATGGGATGATCATTGGGTCTTGGAACAAGTTCCCAAACTTGGTTCCTCTCAAATTGATTTAATTCTTCTTGCATTGCCAAGATCCAATTTTCATCATTTATGGCCTCATCTATGTTTTTTGGTTCAACTTGAGAAACAAAAGCTAAATGATTGCATACATTTTTAATGGAGTTTCGAGTAATTACCTTTTGAGAGACATCACCAATTACCAAGTCAAGTGGATGGTTCCTATGCGTTCTCCATTCTCTTGGTAAGTCATTGATTTGAGATTGACCTTGTTGTGGGGAAGCAATCTCTCCTTGTTCTTCTTTCTTAAGGTTCTCCACTTTGTCATTTAAGTGAATATCAGTCAAATTTTCCACAATATCATCAACAACATCATCTTTTGGCTCTAGAGAGTTTGTTTCATCAAAAGCAATATGTATTGATTCCTCAATTGTCATTGTTCTTTTATTATAGACTCTAAAAGCTTTGCTAGTTAATGAATACCCAAGAAATATTCCTTCATCAGATTTTGCATCAAACTTGCCTAAGTTATCCTTTCCATTATTTAAAACAAAGCATTTGCATCCAAAGACATGAAGGTGGGAAATATTTGGTTTTCTTCCTTTGTAAAGTTCATAAGGAGTTTTCTTCAAAATGGGCCTTATTAGTGCCCTATTCATTACATAACAAGCGGTGCTTACCGCATCGGCCCAAAAATATTTAGGAAGATTAGTCTCATTTAGCATGGTTCTAGCCATTTCTTCTAAGCTTCGATTTTTTCTTTCTACAACTCCATTTTGTTGTGGAGTTCTAGGGGCTGAAAAATTGTGTTCAATGCCACTTTCATTACAAAAGTTTTCAAAATCTTGATTTTCAAATTCCCCACCATGATCACTTCTTATGGATACAATACTAGAGTTTTTCTCATTTTGGATTAACTTTGCAAGTCTTCTAAAAGCTTTAAAAGCTTCATTCTTGTGGGCAAGAAATAATGTCCACGTAAATCTAGAATAATCATCCACAATCACAAGTGCATAGTAATTCCCACCAAAGCTCATTGTTCTTGATGGTCCAAAAAGGTCCATGTGTAAAAGTTGTAAAGGTCTAGAGGTTGAAACAATATTTTTGCTTTTGAAAGAGACCTTTACTTGTTTTCCTTTTTGACAAGCATCACAAAGTTTGTCTTTGTAAAATGAAGCTTTGGGAGTCCAATTACTAAGTCTTTGGAAATTAGTTTATTTAAATGATCCATGTGAATGTGTGCAACTCTTCTATGCCATAACCATGAATCATTTTCCTTACTCACTAGGCATTTTGCATCATTTGAGGATATTTCATCTAGACTAATCATATAAATGTTATCCACTCTATGACCAACAAACTTGACTTGTTTATCATTTTTATCCTCAACTATGCAACAATTTGAATCAAAAATAACTCTATTATTCTTGTCACACAATTGACTAATGCTAAGTAAGTTATGTTTAAGTCCATCAACTAACAACACGTTTTTAATAGAGGTAGATGGAGTTTTACCAACTTTTCCAACTCCAAGAATTTTTCCTTTGCTGTTATCTCCAAAAGTGACATGTTCATGCTCCTTTGATGTGAAAAAGGAAAATTTGGTCTCATCTCTCGTCATGTGCTTGGAGCAACCACTATCAAGATACCATTTTGAACTCTTGGCCTTCAAGCACACCTACAAGCAAATTTAAGTTTTGGTTTTAGGTACCCAAACTTTCTTGGGTCCTTTGATGTCAGGGCTTTGGGCAAGGTGCCCTTAGGAACCCATATCTTCTTTTGTCCAACATGTAAATTCTTTCTAACTCTACATGTAGATGCACTATGTCCTTTCTTGCCACAATAAAAACAAGTTATAAATGGGCTACTTGACATTGTTGTGGAAACAAAGAAACTTTTGTAGGATTTTTGTTGAGTCTTGGGTTTGTATCCCAAACCTGCTTTATCAAAAACACATCTTTGTTTTCCAAGCAATGTGTTGAGATTGTCTCTTCCAAAAGTAAATTTTGCAAGAGTGTTTTTCAAGTCCTCAATTTCTTTTTCAATTTAAGCCGGGAGTAACATGAAGAGGATGATGAGGGAACATTTTTATGAGATATACAAGTAGAGCAGGAAGAATTAGCATCAATCAATCCAAGGGTTTCATTTTCTAATTTTAGTTCCTCAATCTCCTTATTTAAACAAGCAATTTGATTTTCTAAAGACATGATAGATTTTTTTGAGGTTGAGACCAACTTTGCTAATCTCATAGATTCTTCATGCAATTCTTCAAATGCTTCTTGTAATTCATCATAAGAAGGTTGTATATCAAGGGATTGAGATGTTACCTCTAAATCATCATTTGCCATGAGACAAAGATTGGCTTCCTCATTGTCGGAATCATCCGATAAGCTCAAGTCATTGTCCTCCCATGCAATGTATGCTCTTCTTCCTTTCTTTTCTTGCTTTGGTTTTCTATCAAATCTTTCCATCTTCTTTTGGTATAGCGGATACCCATCTTCATGTGACACAGTTTGCCACATTCAAAGCAAGTAGGTGGGAGTAGGTGTTGAACCTTCTCCTTTGAAGTTTTTCTTTGGAGGAAAGGGTGGCCTTCTTCCATTGTTTTTCTTTTGAGAAATTTTCCAAATTTTCTCACAAGAAGACTAAGGTTTTCTTCATTTATTTCAAGATCCTCTATAGAGCCTTCATCATCATCTTCATTATCATTGTGAGATGAGGTTGCCTTTAGAGCTATTCCTTTCTTCTTCTTGTCAACTTCTTCATGTTCACTTAGTCTTATTAACTCCATTTCATGTTCTTGGAGTTTTCCAAAAAGTGTTGGAAGAGTCATTGTTGCTAAGTTTCTTGATTCCGAAATTCGTCACTTTGGGTTGCCAGTCCCTGTTTAAACATCTCAAAACTTTGTTAATTAAATCTTCATCTGGAAATGTTTTTCCCAATGAAGATAGATGATTAACTATATGAGTGAATCTCTTTTGCATATCTTGTATGCTTTCACCTTGATTCATTCTAAAGAGTTCATACTCATGTATGAGAGTGTTAATTCTAGACCTCTTTACCTCACTGGTTCCTTCATGGGTTACTTGAAGTGCATCCCACATTTCTTTTGCGCTTTTGCGCTTGGAGATGCGAAAATATTCATCATAACCTAAGGCACTAGTAATGATGTTTTTGGCCTTAGCATTATGTTGAACTTTCTTTTATCATCGGTCCATTCAAACTCTTGGTTTAAGAACCTCATGGTTATCAACCACCTTCTTTGGAACAAAAGCACCATTTTCAACGGCATCCCAAATATCAATATCAATAGATTCCATGAAAATTCTCATTCTTTCTTTCCAATAAGTATAACCAGTACCATTGAAAGTCGGAGGTCTATTTATAGAAGCTCCTTCGGGTAAAGCAAATTGAAAAGAAGCCATCTCTTGAAGTTAGCTCTTTACACAAGAGTCAAGCTCATTACCACTTGTGTTACCAAGTGGCTTCAATAACTCAAGAGGGGGTGAATTGAGTTTTCAAAACTTTCTCAAGGTTTATTTTAATGATGCTAATTATTTAAAAACAATGGACTTGCAAAGGATAATGACTAAAATTAATGAGCTTTTTAATACAGAAAGTATAAGACAAGAATTCACAACATTAAAAACATCAAGTTAGATAAGTTGATAGAATATAACTTATAAGTAAAAGATAAGGGTTGAGAGAATGCAAACAAGATTTATATCGGTTCAATCACTTCTTGTGATCTACGTCCAAATCCTCGAGATCGTCCACCCGAGATTTCAACTATACTTCAAGCTTCTAACTTGGGTGCTTGATAAAACCCTTACAATAAAGAGCACTCTTCACTTAGTATGGGATCCTCCACCCTCTATGTGCAAGAGCCTCCCTCAATACAACAAGGATTTTCTCTCCTTCAACTTACACAAGATAATCTAATGGTTTTTGGTAGATTGTAACTCTCACAAGAGTAGATATACAACTTGAAGAACAGATGAGTATATGATCAAATCACTAAGCAAGCTTTTTCAAATAGAAAAGCAGTATGATGAACTGAAGATTAGAAAAAGCTCTTTCAAAATGAATTTCTGATCTTTTTATATTTTTGAAACTTAATTTAGATGAGCTATAAATAGCTCTTACAAGTTTTTGATCCGTTGGGTAGTAGGTAAGTATTAAAACAATATTCAAACTAGCCGTTGGAAAAGTTTCTGGAGCGTGTGTAATGACTACACGATCGTTGTAATCGACTACCAAGCCTTTCGACTTTTAAAAACATGAGAGTTTATTATTAACAGAATGCATGTAGTCGACTACACTTACAAGGTAGTCGACTACAATAGCTCTCGATTCTCTTTTAAAAGCAAGGCAAGCTGAGATATATTATCAAAAATAATATGTAGTCGACTACTGAGCTTATGTAGTCGATTACATGTCTCCTACAGTTTATGCATTTTTTTAAAAAGGAACAATTTTTAAACGATGTAGTCGACTACAATAGCTTTGGTAGTCGACTACAAATGTCCTCGTTAACATGTATTTAGCAAAAGTATTTTTATCGGCATTGTAGTCGACTACCCTCGGCATTGTAGTCGACTACAAGCATCCTGAGGACATTTCAAAAAGACAGGCATTTCAAGGTTTTGCCTGTTGGTAGTCGACTACAATACTTGTGTAGTCGACTACAAGTTTGTTCTGACTTTTGGAAAGCGTTGTAAATTTAACATTTTCCAGCTGTATAGTCGACTACATCAATCTTGTAGTCGACTACAAGTGACTTAAAAACTCATTTTTGATAAGTTAAAAAATCTTTCTTTCCAAAGCATTTTTAAAGATAATATCTTTTTATCAAACCTTATTTTAGGAATAGTTTTGAAAGATTGAAACAAAATGCTTGCTAGGTGATTTAAGCAATTTATAACTTTTACAATGATAAGTAAAAGCCTATAAGTCTTGAGTACTCCTTGTGAACTTGTTCTTGTCTTCTTGGTGCGGAATCCTTTGTTTGGTTATCATCAAAATTCAATATGACAAATGTTTCTTCATATTTGAAATTTGGCATTGGATGAATACTTTGAAACCTGAGCTTAGTAAGAAAAACATTTGACGATCCAAATATAATGAAACTTTGTGAAACAGTTCAAAAGGTATTGGACGCATACTTAGTTTCCTTTAGCTCAGAAGAGAATAGATGCACATATAAGTAACTGTTTATTAACACTTTTCTTCTTGAAATAATTACGAAACAAGTTACAAGAGTCTTTTACTTATTCAATCTAAATTGAAACTTTTGTTATCTTCAAAACTTTATGGGGTAATGATTATTTAATCAGTATGGTTCCAAACTTAATTTCATAAGGTTCTTTGGTTGCAACAGTTATCACTTGAAAGTCCAAGTTTAGTGTGTGGTTTTCAATCTTCACCTCATGTCACAAAAGTTTAAAAAATATCATTATATAATTCAAATATTTGTTAAATAAAAAAATAAAATTTATAAGGTTATCAAAAGCATTTCTATTATTTTCCATTAAGTGAGACTGTTTAGTAGATGAGTTATTAGTTCACCATAAAAACTCGTGGACATTCACATGCCACCTTCCTATGGTCCAAGAGTTATATATATATATATATTGCCTTTTAACAATCAAGATACACCATTGGTGGTGCCCTTGAATAAGTATAAAATTACACTTAATACATAGGGAAATATACATACAACTGAATTAATCTTTCCTCTTTTAATTTACTGATGAGAAAATGTTGGTGTATGCCGTAGAGGCCAGTTATATATTGACTTTATGGTTTACGTTGTATCATGACATTTATTTTAATATATGAGGCATTTGATTTATTGTGTTATTTATTTATATTAAATGAACATAATAAAGTCCTTAAAATAGAAAGTTCTATGCCATGAAATATCAAGTACATGACTTGATAGTGAGATACTATTGGATAAATTGGAACGCTATTCTTAAATCTCCCTAGTTAAGTATTACTGTTAATCAGGACGACAGTGATGCGTTGAGACTAGTATGTGCATAGACTGACAAATGTGTCTCACTGGTCATGGATATGAGATATCTAGTCTACACATGGGTACATATTAGAGTAATAATGTACTGGATTGACCCACCATGAGAACACTACATGGATTGTTACATGAGTGTCATAAGCAGTTCTCATAGTGACTATGGTGTCATGGTTGTAACACCCTCCTTTGGATGTCACATTTTACGGAACCTCAATTTAATTTCAAAACCCTTTTGTATTTTCTTGATGAAGATATGAGTTCTAAAATTTCTTTTTGTGGATATAAAAAAAGTAACCAAAAAAGAATTAACTTAATATCACAAGATTTCAAGAATAAACATCATAAGTATTTATATCCAATTTTACTGTTTAATTATACTGTTTAACAAAATACATAAAAAATATTCAGCAGAATGTCTACAAACTCTGTATATCATCTTATTGACCAAAATTCTAAATACTTAATTATACCATAACCGAGTGGATGTCCCATACGTCAGAATCACTACGAAATTTAATCAAACTAAACAGATCCTTCCTTGGTGCCTTCGTCGTCTTCATAATACAGAAAGAAAGCCAACTACCTCGTCGTCTTCATAATAAAGAGGTGAGATCCTCGTCACCTATCAATACCAATAAAGAAGTGTAGAAAACATAATAATTTATATAGTTCCATAGATACAATCATGTTATCTAACGATGAGTAAATCAAAATCAAATAGTATAGTTAACATAGCAAATAACATAGTTTCATACTGGATCAACAGATATAATCATATTATCAAACAATGGTTAAATCCATATCAATATGCATCATGATAATGTGACAGTGTGACAACTGACTATGCAACCATCCCATGATTGACCCCTACTCCATGGAGCTAAATCACAACAAGGCAGAGAGAGTGATTGAGAGTACATGTTCCGTATCTCATTAGCCTCTAATTTGCTCAAAAGTGCTACAGAATCATTTCTTTTGGCAATACGGCTCACGAGAACACTCTCCACCAATCGGGAATAGGATAATGTCTGGTCGGGATCATTCGATGTGTTGCATTCATATCACCACGGCACAGTCCAACTAGCCTCCTGTGGTGTTTCTGCACCCCGACGTCCCCAAGATCATTCATAGATCTTCACTACACAATTTGCACCCGTACTAAGGTGTAAGCTCGACTCCTAGGCTTAAAGCCTTAACAACAAGTCTCATACAGACTATCACAATGTCGTGGTCAACTAACTCATGCAAAGTGCAATCACTCATACTTAATATAATAATTCATGGTCAACTAACCCATAATTATTAAATTAATCATGATCAACCCAATAATGCATGGTCAATGAACCCATAATTATTGGTTTATCAAAACACAATCCCCTTGGGATTTAAGCCACCATTTTAAGAATAACGTTAATTGTCCTATCCAAGGTCCAGTCTACGTCGGCCCGATAGTAGTGCCATTGTTTCTTAACCTATGGTGCTTCCAAAATATTTTCTAAATCACGTAATACTACTTTTACGGATTTCAAATCGTGTAACATTTCTGTTACGTTTTTCAATCATGTAAAACCATTTTTCTATTCTTCAAATCGTGTAACTAAAAAGATTAATATTTTTGAATCACGTAAGAGTTTAAAATCACTTTTCAATTGCGTAAAGCATTTTCTGTAAAATTTAAATCGCGTAAAGCATTTTTCACAAATATTGAGTCATTTTGAACTAAAAATATTTCCAAGTCTATTCTCACTATGTGAGCTAAAAATAAGTTTCAAATATGAATAGTGACTTTTCAACAAATCCTTCAAAAATCATTTATATTGAAAAACATATTTCTACATCAAATCATTACAAAAATGTTTTTCTCCAACTTTCTTAAAAATAAAAGTCTCTAATTAAAGTAAGCATTAATTCAAAATAGTTTGATACTACTAAATACTTCAAGATCTAAACTAATCTTTAGATAACCTTTTAAGATTCAAACAAATTTTCAAAAAGTGTTTCTATTTGAAAAATAATTGTTTTCATCTTTAAATCATAACTAAATATTTTCTCTCATATTTTTGAAAATCCTATAAACCATATACTTATTTTTTAAAATAAGAACAAAAATCTTTAATAAAGTAAATATCACTTCTTCAATAGTTTCTTTTCAAAGCCTTTCCATTTCCATCATGATTCATTGGTTTCCAACCAAACATATGCATGTACATAACCATGTTCTTCATCCACACATACATCATCTTATTTACACAAAAGCTATATCATACTTTAATCATAATAAGTTCATGCCATATATCTCAGAACATAAAAACACATTGGATAATCAAAACATAAATCATAAAGCACAAACCACAACACATCAACCATAAAACACGAAAGCATAAAATATAAACCATAAATTTGTTCCTCACCACCATATTGGTTGATGAGAAAAATCTCCCCCTTACCTTGGTTCAAAATCCTCTCTAGTGAAAGTTCCTTAGCTTTCCACCAAGAAAATACTTCTTCCACCAACGAAATCCCTTATAAAACCAAGTTTATAACTTTTAAACTCTAAAACATGGAATAAGATGATCATAGATCAATCTAATGATCTAAAACTTTGAAATAGAAATTTAAAAGTGAAGAGAAAGAATTTTCACCTTAGGCTCCTTCAAATTTAGGCAAGCTTGAAAGTCATGAAAATAGTTTGCATTTCAAGAAACTCATAACATCAAAGTTTCTCAAAACACTACTAGGATGCTAGAAACTAACTTAAAATTTTAGCAAGAGTTTGGGAAGGTGAAGAAGAGCTCTAGGCCGTGAGCTTTAGAGAGAAGAAGTGAAGGTTTTAGTGTGAGTTCAAGTGAATGGTGAAGTTGGCTATTTATAGAAGAAAAGTAAGGCCAAGAAGTAATTAAAAGAAAAGAAATCAAGATATTTAGCTTACCTTGCCATTAATACATAGGTGATTCACCATGTCATTTAATACATTCATGACTCACCCATCCACATAAATTCCATAGATATTTTCCTTGAGATATTTTTCAGTAGCTATTATCTAATGGACAAAGATCAGTATCTATTGTCCAATGAACAATAGGATGTATCCAAAATCACCCAAAGATTTTATTTGTTCATTAAATCCCTAAAACTGGAAAATGATCAAATTTGTTCCCGGAATTGAGTTTTGTAAACTTCCCTGTTCTAATAATTAGTCAAAGTATTTTTTGGTCAAAATTTTAAAATTATTATTTTATTATCCGAAATAGCCCCTGTTTAACACAAAGTCAACAAAAACTAAAAATTTCCAAAAATGAAAAACTTAAGAATCTGGTCTTAGATTTGAGTTCCGTGACTTTCCCCGGTCCTAATAAATAGTAAGGGTATTTACGGGCCAAAAATATAAGTTATTTATTTTTATTTTCTGGAACCGCCCCGAATTGGCTCATAGCATTTATGAAAAATAACATATTTTAAATGAAGCTCAGAAAAATTTCAAAAAATCATCATAAATCACAAAAATTGGGAAAATCATTATTTCAATTAAAAATAGAAATTTTAGGGTGTTAAAATGGTCCTTTGACTAGAGGTCACTACAGTTCCCTACATGAGTTATATGTTTTAATATCGTCAAATGTCACATGTAAAAAGGTGATTATAAAGTTGGTCATTGGACATGTGACAAGTCATGCAGAGGGATGTGAGTGACGCAAATAGGATTTGTTCGTCCCACATAACGGGAGTGATATTTTCGGGCCCCTTGATCAGTGAGACTTGAAAATGCATGGTCGTGCTCAAATGAGAAGATATGAGATATTGATCTCATTTGTCTTTATAAGTCTACGTGGCAATCAAGAAACCAATGATTGAACTATACAAGGGTGACACATTCCATGCCTTGTGTTCAATCAAGATATCGGGACAAAGGAACAAGACTACATGGTAACATTAGTCATAGTTAGGTTATGTCGAATCACTGACATTCCTATTATTTGAGTTGTAGTGATTTATTGCTAGATACTGCTTATTGGTTGTAATATTAAATAGGATTTAATGTTACTGTCAACGTAATAGGATCCTACAGGGTCACACACATAGAATGGATTGAAATGGAGTTAAATGAGGCTAGTTGGACCTTTAGTAAGACTAGATGGGCCAACCCAATCGAATACACGCATGAGTCTAACCTAGGTCAGATATGTATATGGGGCCTATATATACTTTTTTTAGTCTCTTGTGCCGCACTACTACATAGGCACAACTGAGAGTCAGAAACAGTTTCCAAATAGAGAGAGTTAGAGAGGACTCGTGATGGAGACCAAGGAAGCTCAAGTGGAAGCCCAACGGACCCTAGGCCCAAAGATGCATTACGAGGACTTGGAGGCCCAATGACAAGGTCAAGAGCTAAGAAGGATTTGGATAAAGAAGTCAACCACTTTTTCTCACTCAAACCCATTCCAAAAGAAGAAGCACTCAAGATTGTCCAAATGAACTAAGTTGATGAAGGGCCCAATGTGCGGGCGTGATTTCTTCTTAGTCATTTTATTTAATTATGTATTTGAACTTTTTATTCTTTTCAGTTTTGATTCTTATTTTCTTTTTGGAATAAGAGCCTATTGTTTGGGCTTAACTAAGTGCATAGCATAGCTAGGGATAGATGCTACCTTCTAATTGGGTCTGGGCCACACTTGCATTAGGATTAGGGTTTAAAATGTGCTAGCTTGCTGCCTCCTTTTAGCTAGACCTAGTTGCACACTTAAATGCCTATAAATATGCTGGTATTTGCTGCATTTGGCACTTTTGGAATTTCAAAATAACATCACACTCTTTGTGAGTTTTTTTCAGAGCTTAGTTGTCTTGGGGTTCTTAGGTGAACCATCTTGGTTCTTATCAAAGGTTTCTTTACCTTTGTGGCAAATCTTTGCTCGACTTATCACTCCCTAAGAGTGTGGCATCTTCTTCCTACCATCCCTTATCTTTTTCCATATTTTCCATTTTATTTTTTTACTGTTAGGCACTGTTCACGTCACTATTCACGATACTATTTACATCAATGTTTTACCGGGGGTACTGTAGCCTCATTATTAACGTATTGTAGCATTACTGTTCATGGGACGAAGTGTTCATGATTTGCTGTCCATCATGACATCAGGTTCATCAGTAAGGTAATCATCTTAACACGGATTATGACCATCGCTTGGATCCTTGGAGGGTTTCGATTTTTTTGTGTTTTTCCGCTGCCTTTTTCTTGTATAGAAACCCAACAGAAAATCCAGCAATGGAAAAGTATTTGACCTTATTGGGGAAAAACAACGTTTAGAATAATCCTAAGCATATTATTCCATAGTTCACACATGCTGAGGACTCCTTAGTCCAGTGAAAAAGTTTCATTGCAATACCTGCTAAATATTCAACCAAAAATAGAAAATTACAATTATATATTTCCAGTCAGTTTAGTGATACTTAATAAATGTTCTAGTGGGAATTTTGTTATTGTATAAAAAATAATCTGTTTTACCAAGAATCATGTAAGGAGACCAATGGGATACTAGTTGCTAAACTTCTCAATAGCATCTGAGAAATATATAAGGGTTTAAGTGGCTTTCTCAAGAATCATGTAAGGCACCCTGCCTCTTGTTGAAGTAAACAAGTGAAACACAAGAAGGGGGTTGAATTGTGTTTCTTAACCTTTTTGGAAAACTTTTTGTTAAATAGCAACTTCGTTAAGACAAAGGTTGAACCAATAAAACGCAATGAACGAATAAAACTTCTCAGTCCAATTGGACGCTAAAAAGATTTTGTAATAAATCACTTTGAACGTAGTGAAAAAGTTCAAAGTTTTATCTTATAACCTTTGTTAAGAAAACAATGGCAATCCCCAGATGTTAGTGAAAAAATAAAATACAAAAGGAGGGAAGAGAAGCTTACACCAGATGTTTATCCTAGTTTACTCTCACAAACCGAGAGCTACGTCCAGTCCCATCAATTAGAAGGATTTTCCACTAATCTTTTACAAAGATTACAAGTATTGTCCACCTCTTTAGGTATACAAGCATTCTCAACCTCTTCAGGTTCTACGATCCAAGTATTCTTTTATACTCAGCCACTTCAAGCTTAAACAACCAAGTTGAATAAAAGGAGATGTAGAAGTGCTTGAGTTTTTAACTCACTACAGGTGTGGATAGAAAATAAATCTCAAGACTTGAACTCTTTACAAGAGTAAGAGTACTAGGAAGAATGAAAGCTTTGATTCTTTTACACTTTTGATCACACAGATTGTTATTTTATATTTTTCTTCTTCAAAGACATTTTTATATATATAGGTGAGAGCATTTGGAGAAGTCTTCATAAGCTTCTTCATCCAATGGAAACATTTATTACCGTTCTGAGTAGTATTAAATGCATAAGTTGATATCGTGTGGAACTTCTTCTGAAAAGACACTTTGATTATCAGGAATATCCAAGAATAGGATAGCTTAGCCTTGACTTATTTGAGCGCGCAGAAAGTTCCTTATTTGCAGGTCTTTGTAGTTATTAGCGATGTCAGCTAAGTGGCTCAGTTGACTTCTTTTGTAGTGTACTTTGTCAGAGTCCTTCTCAGCATTTAATGATGAACAATTTCTTCACATTTGAATTTTGGCTTTTGGACGAGTGCTTCGAACTTGAGCTTAATAAAGAAAGCTTTGGACGATCCAATATAATAACTTAAAAAAAATTATTCAAAAGGTATTGGACGAATACTTAGTTTCCTTTGGCTCAAGAAAGAATGGACGCACGTACTAGTAACTGTTTGTTAACACTTTGTTTTCTTGTTAAGAAATTAGCAAACAGTTTAGATACAAGTTACGTGAGTCTTTCACTTATTCATTCTAAATTAAAAATTTTGTTATCTTCAAAACTTTATGGGGTATTAATTCTTTAAACAATTTTGTTCCAAACCTAATTTCACAAAGGTTTTTTGGTTCCAACAATCTCCTCCTTTTTGAAGATGACAAAACTGTTTAAATTTTGATTGAATACATATCTTTTTACTTGAAAGAATGCTAACTCGAAAGAACACTCCCCCTAAGAACGTGCATAAAAGCAGAATGGACGCAAAAAGGATACAACAGAGTTTAGCTAAGAGTGAGTAACAAAGTTACCAAAAAAAAAAACTTAGTTTCGAAAGCATTTTATTTAGAAATATTACTTAAAGGATGGGAAAATGCTATTTTTAGAGCTGAGTAAGCACATCCTTTACCAAAGCAAAACAAGCATTAGAGCAAGAATATAAGCAAGTTTAGATTAGTAGTGAATATATCAGAGTAATAGAATTAATTGAAGTAACCCATAGTAAATACGACTTAGAACAAGATACACAATAGATTCTCAGATATGCTCATATTATCTAATCAGAGATATTAACAAAGATATGAACAATTGAAACATTCAATCAAGAGAGATATTAACAAATATATGAACAATTGAAACATTCAATCAAGATTTCCCATTTTCTCCCCCTTTGTCATCAGACAAAAAGTGAAGAAAAAAACATCATTGACAAAAAGGAAAAAAATTTGAAGAAAATTTGTAAAGAAGAAAGGAAAAAAAATTTAAGAGGAAGAAGGAAGAGGAAGAGGCCCTTGTTGAAGGAAAGATTTAAGAAGGTCTTCAACTCTCTTGAAAAGATTTGAGTGGTCATATAAGCTTGAATTTCAGGGGCCACTTGAGGTTGTGGTTTAATAGTGGGAGGGCTTCCAGCAGAGGTCTCCAGGTCAGTTTCCATAACCATTAACTCAGTTGAGGATGCAGGAGGAGCAACCGAGATAGGAGCAACATTAGGGACTGTTGATGCTGGGTCTTCTACTGCCGTAAGCACTTCAACTAGGTCCACTTCGTCTTCAGACAACATTAAGTCCAAATTCCAAGGAATTAGATCTCTTTGATATCCGAAAATTTTATCCCAAGGCTATGGTCTACCTAAGTTGTCAGCAGGAGATCCTGAGACGTAGCTTTGAGAAGAAAAGATTGTGGGCGCAGGTGTTCTCAGCGGTAATCCAAGGATATCGTCCACCATGTAGATTGGACGAAAACACTTAAAGCTTTGTCCTGACATAGTAACTATTTCTTCTTTCTCTTCATCGCTTAGCCCTGAAGTGGAAGCTTGTTGTTCACAATCCCAAATGTACTTTTCCCAGAAAGTCTTTGCATCCTTCTCCTCTACCTCTCCTTTCTCTGAGATTTGCCATAAGAATCCCAAGTCTACCTCAGGTGATTTTTGAATTCCAAAAGTAGGTTTGAAGTAGAATGGTGTTGGCAAAGTAGTTTGGCTTCTGTACTTCTTCAAATCCTTGTTCTTATTCAAATCTACCATTGGCAGTCTTGGACATATTCTATCAGGCAGAATCTTGATGGCAGTTGCAGGAGTGACACGTATGGATGGGGTACATATCATAGATTCTTCAACAGAAGACTCCCTTTGATGACACTAACAAAAATTGTGTCATAAGGACTTGCAAACTAATCTATTTCTTCCAAGGATACGGGTTTGAAGGTGAGTTGGCTTGGAAAGATATGAACCCTTGTGCTAATCCCATCACAGCATCTGGATCTTCTTGTCGTTAGCGAGAGAGAAGAGTCCTTTGATTCCCATGGGGGAATTATATGGGGGTGACTCCCACAGAGAAAAAATTTGAGAAAGGGGTGGTCAAGGTGAAGTGTGTTGAATGGTATGACTTGTGTTTGTAAGGAGGGTTCAGTGTTTGATGGAGAGGGAGCTATTTGAGAGTTTGGTGATGAAATTGAAGGTTCAGTGTGAGAAGAAAGTAAAGGTGGTGAAGGAATGGGGGTAGGAATGGGTTCCTTAGGAATGGACACAGGTTTGGCAGTGGGTTTTCTCTTGATAGGTAACTTGGTCCTCATTCACTTGGGAATAGTTACTTTGGACACAACCTTCATCCTTTTCGCGATGGGTTGGTCATCGTCAGAGTCATCGTCCATTATTAGTCTTCTCTTTGGAGGAGCTTGAGTGGATGGTAACCTCTTCTTTGGACTCTCTTTCTTTGCAGCTTTTATTGAGTCTTTTTGCTCAAGGAAGTCTTGGAAGCTCTAAAGCTTCATACTCATCAGATTACTTCGTCCAAAGATTTGCTGCACTTGGACACGTCCAAAAATCCTCTTCCTCTCCTTAAACTCATTAGTCTCATAGGGACTAAAGACACCTTGATTCTTGAAGATCTTGGTTAGGAGGACACCATAAGAGATGGTGGTCTTCATCCCTTTCCTTTGGACACTTCTCTTGAAGTTCTTGAACAGCAGGGAGGGGAGGTTAATTTGTTGAAAGAGCATCAGATGACATAAGCAGAAGGCATGAACAGTAGACACAGAGTCTTTGGATCTTGCCTTGTGGAGTATAGCCTTGTTCAACAGCTGATGCAGTACCCTTGCTTTGTCGTGCATCTTTGATGCAGTTATTTTCCTGGTAGATGACTCCTTTAGCAAGGTGTCAAGAACAGCATCCCAAAAGCTTTATCCCAGTCTGAGGTGATGGTGGCTCCTTCCAACCAACATTGTGTAGCATTGGAGATGGTTACTTCTGAGACTACCACTTGTTTACCTAGAACTTCTCCTCTGACTTCATTTGCAGACACAGAGGCATTTTTCCAAAAATTTTTCATTAGTTCGGGATAAACTTCCACTGGTTCTCTAAAGTAGCTCTCCCAGCCATCACCTTGAAGACTATCCTAGATGTCGACCCCACACTCTGCTAGAACAAAGGCTTGAAATAAATATTTCACTAATACTTCAGCTTCTTCAACTTTAAGAGTCCTTCCTCCGGCCATTTCTTAGAGTTTTGTGAAAAGAATTTTAGGGATGTAGAGAAGAATGGGATCTATTGAAGATTTTTCAGCAAAGGGTTTTTCTCATACTTGATAGCGTAAAAATTTGATCTTGAAAAGAGATAATATATTTATAAGAGAGCAAGGCTAAAACTGAAAGGTTTCTTGAAAGAGAGAACGGACGTTTTTCAAATAATAAAAGTGTATTAAAAGTAACTGTCACGTCCGCAGTAAAAAGTAACTTCTGTGACCTTTCATAAACTGACTCAGCGTGGGGAATTTGAAAAGATTCAAATGAGATAAAAAGAATTTTTTAACTTAAATGTAAATGATATATATTTATTTACTTATCAGAAAATTCATCACATATATTAACAAGTACAAACCATATTGGACGCAGATTATCAATGGACGTATAGATGTCAATTCTTTACAAAATGCATACTTAAATGCTTTCTTAAAAAATGAAATTTTTCCTCGAAGAGAGATTTTGTAAAAATATCAGCCAATTGATGATCTGTGTCCACAAATTGAATATCAAACACACCTTTTTGGATATAATCTCTTATAAAGTGATGTTTAATTTCAATGTGTTTTGCTCTTGAATGTAAGATGGGATTCTTTGATAAGTTAATTGCAGCAGTATTATCACAAAGTAACAGAATCTTACTTTCAAAGATGTTTGTAATCTTCCAATTGATGGTTGATCCAAAGTAGTTGAGAGTAGCAATTGGATGCAGAAGTATATTCAGCTTCGGCTGTTGAAAGAACAATCGTGTTTTGTCTTTTGCTAGACCATGATACTAGGTGTAATACCCGAAAATTTCAACCTATATTATATATGTTATCTTTTGTGATTTCTATGATAAATGATTTTTAAGAATTTCTGTAAGTTCAATTAAATTAAAATTTAACTAGACTTAACCTTATAAGTTAATTTTAAACCATTCTGGAAAATAAAATAAAATAATTTTATTTTTGATCCAAAATACCTTTGGGGAATTTTTGTGAATAAATGGAAGTTCAGTTCTCAAATTCGTTAACAGATTTGATCATTTTCCATTTTTAGGGATTTTATGAGCTAATAAAATCTCTTGGTGATTTTGGGTACATCCTATTGTCCATTGGACAATAGATACTGATCTTTGTCCATTGGGTAAAACTTACTGATAAAAATCTTGAGAAAATATCTCTAGGAAATTAATGACTTGTGATGACTCAATAGGTGAGTCATGGTGAATATTAATTACCATGGTGAATCACCATGGCATTAATGGTTGCAAGGAAGCCAAATTGAAGAGCACCACTTGCCCTTGGAGAGGCCAGCCACCCTAGGAGAAAAATCTCCAAGTTTTAATTCCCTTTGTGTCCTAAATTTCTTCTATAAATAGCAAGCAACCCATCCATTCATTCCTACACCAAAATCTCTCTTCTTTCTCTCCATAAACCTCACGGCCAACACTCCATAGCCACGGCCTTGCTCCCTTAAATTCCCTTCCCAAACTTTTCTTAGCATTTCAAACCTTGTTCTAGTATCTTTGTAGTATTTTGAGAACTTCTCTAGTTGGGACTTTCTCAAGAAGAAGCCTAGAGGTTGGAGAACTCTTAAGGTGAAAACCTTTCCCTTTCACTTTTTAAATTATTATTTCAAGGTTATAGATCATTGGGTTAGTCCATGATCAATATTAATATGTGTTATGATGCTTGAAATAATATGTGGCTATGTTTCTTTGTGATATTGTATTGGTAGAAGTCAAGAAGCTTTGTTGTTGGAAAAGCTAGATGACAAGAGGTTGTCAAGACCTGTCAAATAATAAAAATAACCGGTTCACAAACTAATTTGTAGTATAGAGTGAAATAACCAAGTGAAACACAAGAACGGGGGTTGAATTGTGTTTCTTAACCCTTTTAAAAACTTTTCCTTTTAACAACAGAATGAACACAATGAAGGTTAAAGGTTGACAAGCAAAGAACGTAAAAACAAGACTTCTCAGTCCTATTGGACTCAACGATTTTGAAGAAATTTTTAAGTAAGCAGTTAAGAAGTTCGAAGAACCAAAGAAAACTTGTTAATAAACACAATGGTAAACCCCAGAAGTTAGTGGAAATAATAAAACACACTAGAAGAGAAGAGAAGCTTATACCAGAGATTTATCCTGGTTCACTCTCACCAACCGAGAGCTACGTCCAGTCCCTTTAACCAGAAGGATTTTCAACTAATCTTTTTCGAGATTACAAGTATTATTCACCTCTTCAGGTCACAAGTATTTTCAACCTCTTCAGGTTCAACCACACCAGTATTCTTTTATATCCAGCCTCTTCAGGCTTACAACACTAATATGAATAAGTAGAAGAGATGAAAGCTTGAGTTTGAAACTCACTAAAAAGTAAGAATAGACAATGAATCTCAAAACTTTTATCCTTTTTACAAGTGAAAAGAATTCCAAGAGATAAAGCTTTTTAGTCTTTTTAGCAGCTTGGGCAAAAATACTCTCTTCTTCTAACGCTGCTTTTCCTTTTTATAAGCGAGAATAATTTGAGCAGACTTCATAGGCTTCGTCGTCCAACGGAAACATTTATTACCGTTCTGAGTAGCATTAAATGCATCGACTGAAATCGTGTTGAGCTTCTTCTGAAAGGTGACTTTGATTATCAGAGATTTCCAATCATATGATAACTGAGTCCTGATTTGTCTGAGATCACAGAAAGTTCCTTATTTGCTGATCTTTGTAGTTGTTAGACAATGTCAGCAAAAAGCGGCTCAGTTGACTTCTTCTGTAGTCATAAGCTGTCAGCGTTATTTTCGAGCAATTAATGAGGAACAGTTCTTCATTTTTGAATTTTAACATTGGACGAGAGCTTGAGCTTGAACTTTGTAAGAGTGATTTAAGTCTGAGCTTTGGTAAAAAGAAAGTATTGGACGAACCAATAAAATAGTAACTGTATATGCAGACAGTCATTGGACGCAGGAATATATATGACAGAATGGACGCATAAAAAGATTTCGCAGAAACATGTTGGACGCAGACTATCAAATAGTTTATTTTAAGAAGCTATTTGCTCTTTTAAAACTCATCGAAGACTTCTAAAAAAAAAACAGCAACAGTGTCAATAAATAAAGGAATTTCAGTTCTATTAAACCACTCTGTCGAAACGCTTACTTGTTCAAACTTAATAAATATTTTTGTTATCCTCAAAACTTAAGCAGGGAAAGCTACAGCTTTTTGTCATTAGTGCTAAACCTTATAAAAGATTTTGGTTTCAACAATCTCCCCCTTTTTGATGATGACAAAATTATTAATTTGATTGAACACATAATTCTTTTGCGAAACATTATTTGCTCCCCCTAAGAAAAACATTTCAAAGAAAAGGACGCAGAGTCTGTTGGACGCTGCACGAAGCATTATTTCTGAAACGAAGTTTAGTACTTAACAGAGAAAATGTTATCAAAGACAATACCTTTTGAAAAGAAATAACCATGCTGATAATTAGAGCAAATCCTTCACAACAATACAGTGTATTAACAGAGTAGTCACAATTTCAAATAAAGCAACCCGATAATGAGCAGATGAATAGACGAGACATGAATAATAAAACAACCAGATAAAATAATAGTTCACAATTTTATTGACACAGTATAATTGACAAATCAAGTTCGTAACAAATCAAATTCCCATTATTCTCCCCCTTTGTCATCAGACAAAAAGAAGAAAGACATCATTGTCAGAAAAAACTTGGCTAGATAAAAAAGTTTAAGAGGAGGAAGGCGGAGGAGGAGGAGGAGGAGGCCCTTGTTGAAAAAGAGATTTGAGGAGGTCTTCAACTCTCTTGTACATTAAGTCCATTTGATTATTCACATAGGCCTGAAAAGCTGAGGGCACTTGGGTGAGAGTTTCAGCAGGAGGTTGTGGTTCCAAAACAACTAACTCAGTGGAGGTAGCAGGAGGGGTCACTTCCATTTGCTGCTTAACAGATTCAACTTCTTCTTTGGACAGAGGAAGATCAAAATCCCAAGGAAGAAGATCTCTCCGATAACCAAACAAGTGATCCCAGGGATAAGGTCTGCCAATGTTGTTAGAAGGAGGTCCAGAGACATAACATGGACAAGAGAAGATTGTTGGTAAAGGCGAGTTCAGAGGCAGTCCAAGAATATCATCTACCATAAAGATAGGACGAAAACACTGGAAGCTCTGACCCGGTACCGTTATAGTATCTTTCTTATCTTCATCGCTTAGACCTGAAGAAGACGCTTGTTGCTCACAATCCCATATGTGCTTTTCCCAGAAAGTCTTGGCCTCGTTCTCCTCTGCTTCTCCTTTAATTGAAACTTGCCACAAGAAATCAACATCAACATCAGGGGAACTTAGGATCCCAAAATTTGGTTTGAAATAGGAAGGTTTGGGAAAGGTGGCTTGGCTTCTGTATTTTTTCAAATCTTTGTTTTTATTCAAATCCACCATTGGCAACCTTGGACAAACCCGATCAGGCTGAATCTTGATGGCAGTTGCATAAGAGATGATCAGAGAAGGGGGTACAAATCTCAAATCCTTCAACAGAAGACTCCCCTTGATGACACTGACAAAGATGGTGTCAAATGGACTCGCAAACCGACCCATTTCTTCCAAAGTGACTGGTTTGAAGGAGAGTTCACTAGGGAAGATATGAACCTTTGTAGAACAACCATCACAGCATCGGGAGCGTCTTGCTGTGAGTGAGAGAGAAGAGTCCTTGGATTCCCAGAGAGGAATAATGTGGGGGGTAACGCCCACAGAGAAGGGGTTAAGGTTGAGGGAGTTTGAGAAGGTCCTATGTGGGGGTGAAGGTGAAGAGGGTTTGAAAGGTATTCTGTGAGTTTGAGAAGAAGGTTCAGTGTTTAAGGGAGAGGAAGTGATTGGAGAGGTTGGGAAAGAGGTTTGAGGTTCTGGTAGAGAAGAGGGTAAAGTAGAGGAAGAGGAAGTGATAAGAAGGGGTTCCTTAGGAATGGACGCAGGCTTGGAGGAGGGTTTCCTTGTGATGGGTAGCTTCGTCCTCGTTCCCTTTGGAATGCTTATAATGGACGCAACCTTCATCCTTTTAGCGATGGGTTGGTCATCGTCCATTATGAGTCTTCGCTTTGGAAAGGTTTGGACGGATGGTGACTTCTGCTTTGGACTATTGGCCTTTGCAGTCTTTAGAGGCTCTTTCTGGTCCAGAAAATCTTGGACGCTCTAAAGTTTCATTCTTAACAAATTGCTTCGTCCAAAGATTTGTTGCTCTTGGATCCGTCCAAAGATCCTCTTCTTCTCTTCAACATCTTTAGTCTCATAGGGACTAAAGATACCTTGATCTCTGAAGATCTTGGTTAGGAGGACACCATAGGAGATGGTGGTCTTCTTCCCTTTTCCTTGCACGCTTCTCTTGAAGTTCTTAAACAGTAGGGAAGGCAGATTGATCTGTTGACACAGTATCAGATGACACAGGCAGAAGGCATGAACTGTAGAGACTGAATCTTTGGACCCTGCCTTGTGGAGTATTGTCTTGTTCAGAAGTTGATGCAATACTCTTGCCTTATCATTCATCTTAGATGCAGTTATTTTCCCCGAAGATGACTCCTTCAGTAAGGTGTCAAGGACAACATCCGTCCCCCCAAAATTTTTCTCCCAGTCTGAAGTGATGGTGGCTCCTTCCAACCAACACTGGGTGGCGTTGGATATGGTTACCTCTAAGACAATAACTGGTTTTCCCAGCACACACCCCCTGACCTCAGTTGCAGACACAGAGGCCTCTTTCCAGAACATCTTCACCAAATCTGGATGAACCTCAACTAGTTCTCTAAATTAATTATCCCAGCCAGCACCGACAAGACATTCTTTGATATCGACCCCACATTCTGCTAGGATCAAAGTTTGGAACGAGTATTCGACCGATACCTCTGCTCTTTCAACATCAAGGGTCTTTCCTCCGGCCATTTCTCAGGGTTAAGGAATAAAGAACTTGAGAGAGAGAGGGAAATCTGTGGAGGTTCCTTTTGCAAAGGGTTTCTTTCAAGGCTTGAAGGCGTAAAAAATTTGATCTTGAAAAGAAAGAAAATATTTATAGTAAAAGGCAAAGCTTACACAGAAAGGTTTCTGAAGGAAAACGAATCGATTTTTTTTTTAAAAGAAAAACAAACACATTAAATGTGTATTAAAAGCAACTGTCACGTCCACAGTAAAAAGTAACTTCTGTGACTTTTCAAAAACTGACTCAGCGTGGGAAATTTGAAAAGTATCAAACAAGATAAATGCAAATGAAATATGTCTTATCAAGAAATTTACCTCACTATTTAACAAGTGCAAAGCATTTTGGACGCAGATCTTCAATGGACGCAAGAAGTATTAATTCTTTACAAAATGCATACTTAGATGTTTTCGAATAAGGGTGAATCTATCCTCTGAAAGAGGTCTTGTGAAAATATATGCCCATTGATGATCTATATCCACATATTGAATATCAAACACACCTTTTTGAATATAATCTCTTATAAAGTGATGTTTGATTTCAATGTGTTTTGCCCTTGAATGTAGTATAGGATTTTTTGATAAGTTAATTGCAGCAATATTATCACATAGTAAAGGAATCTTACTTTCAAAGACGTTGTAATCTTCTAATTGATGTTTGATCCAAAGTAGTTGAGAGCAACAATTGGACGCAGAAATGTATTCAGCTTCAGCTGTTGAGAGGGCAATTGTGCTTTGTCTCTTGCTGGACCAAGATTCTAGATTTCCTCCAATGAAGTGACATCCTCCACTTGTACTTTTCCTTTCGATTCTATCTCCAGCATAGTCAGCATCACAAAAACCAACTAATCTGTACTCATGAGATTTCTTAAATACCAAACCCAGATTAGTAGTTCCTTTCAAGTATCTGAAAATTCTTTTTACAGCAATTAAGTGTGACTTTCTAGGATCAGATTGAAAACGTGCACATAGACACACACTAAACATTATATCCGGTCTGGACGCAGTGAGATATAAGAGTGATCCAATCATACCTCTGTATACCTTTTCGTCCACCTTTTTATCCTTATCGTCCAATCTTAGTGTGGACGATGGATGCATTGGTGTGCTCATAGTTTTGCAATCGTCCATCTTGAATTTCTTCAGAAGTTCATTTGTGTATTTTGTCTTATGTATGTAGATTTCGTCCAATGTCTGTTTCACTTGCAAACCCAGAAAGAATTTTAATTCTCCCATTAAGCTCATTTCGAACTCCTTCTGCATCATATTGGAAAATTCCTTGCAAAGAGATTCATCAGTAGCTCCAAAAATAATATCATCAACATAAATTTGAACTATAATGAATTTTGAGTTTTTTTCTTTGCGAAAAAGAGTAGTGTCAACTTTTCCTCTAGAAAAACCGCTTTCTTTTAAAAACGTGCTTAACCTTTCATACCAGGCTCGAGGAGCTTGCTTTAATCCATACATGGCCTTTTTTAATTTGAAAACATGCCTAGGGAAATTTTGATCCTCGAAACCAGGTGGTTGTTTAATGAAAACTTCTTCATTGATTATACCATTTAGAAACGCACTTTTTACATCCATTTGATAATGCTTCATGCTATGATGAGCAGCAAATGAAAGTAAGAT
Organism: Styphnolobium japonicum; assembly: GCA_023212625.1. Taxonomy (NCBI): domain Eukaryota; kingdom Viridiplantae; phylum Streptophyta; class Magnoliopsida; order Fabales; family Fabaceae; genus Styphnolobium; species Styphnolobium japonicum. Next base: position 17,592,430 of record JALBWW010000013.1, read on the forward strand.
GCGTATGGCTTCTAATCTAACTACAGGAGTAAAAGTTTCAGTGAAATCAATACCTTCTTGTTGTGAGTAACCTTGGGCTACTAACCTTGCTTTGTTTCTCACAACCTTACCATCTTCGTCCAATTTGTTTTTGAATATCCATTTTGTGCGGATGATGGACTTGTCTTTAAGCTTTTGAACCAGCGTCCAAACATCGTTTCTTTTAAATTGATTTAGCTCTTCTTGCATGGCTAAGATCCATCCTTCGTCCTCCAGTGCTTCTTCTATTTTTCTTGGCTCCATTTCTGAGACGAGGGCTACATTTGAGTAATCTCTGAAGATAGATCTTGTACGCACTTTATCATCTGGATTACCAATGATTTGGTGCTCTGGATGATAAGTTTTGAAGTGCTAACTTCTTTGACCATCAGTTGTTTCTTCTTTTCTTTCATCGTCCAATGCTTCTTTGTATAGGGTAGTTGATCCTTCTCCTTTGTCATTTAGGTTTAACTCTGCAAAAGACTCATCTAGCTTTGACAAATCATTATCAGGCTTTTTGTCATTGAATTTAACATGAACAGATTCTTCAACAGTTAAAGAGCGAGAGTTATATACTCTATATGCTTTAGATGTTTCTGAGTATCCTAAGAAAATACCAGAGTCAACTTTAGCATCAAATTTTCTTAAAGAATCCTTAGTATTCAAGATAAAGCATTGACAGCCAAAAGAATGAAAATAAAAGATGTTGGGTTTTCGTCATTTCCACAATTCATAAGGAGTCTTGTTTAAAAGAGGTCTAATGTATATTCTGTTTTGAATATAACATGCAGTGTTAACAGCTTCAGCCCAGAAGTGTTTGGAGATTGAGTTGTCATTAAACATTGTTCTAGCCATCTCTTGAAGAGATCTATTTTTTCTTTCTACCACACCATTTTGTTGTGGTGTTCTTGGGGCAGAGAAGTTATGAAGAATACCATTTTCTTCACAGAACAATTGAAAGCTCTCATTCTCAAATTCTCCTCTGTGATCACTTCGGATTGAGTTGATACACATGCCTTTTTCATTTTGAATTCTTTTACAGAAAATAGAGAAGACTTTGAAAGACTCATCCTTGTGAGCTAGAAACATAACCCAAGTCCATCTAGTATAGTCATCTACTATGACCAATCCATATTTCTTTCCATTTAGTGAAAAAGTTCTTGTTGGACCAAACAGATCAAGATGTAACAATTCCAGTGGTCTAGAGGTGGAAATGATATTTTTGGACTCAAACGAGTTTTTGATTTGTTTCCCCTTTTGACATGCTTCACAGAGAACGTCTGATTTGTACACAAGCCTTGGTAGTCCTCTTAGGAGGTTATGCTTATTTAGCTTGGAGATTAACCTCAAGCTTGCATGACCAAGCTTCTTGTGCCAAATCCACTCTTCTCCTTTTATAGATACTAGACATAATACATTTTGATCTGAAAGATCTTCCAAGTCAATTTTATAGAGATTGTTTTGCCTTTTAGCAGTGAAGGTATGGATCCGTCAAAGTTTTTAACTATACATTCTCCTTAATTGAATGAAACATTAGATCCACTATCACATAATTGACTAATGCTAAGCAGATTATGTTTCAATCCTTCAACCAGAAGAACATTATCGATAGAGGGAAAATGATGCTTACCAATCTTACCTATTCCAACTATTTTACCCTTCTGGTTTCCTCCAAACGTAACGAAGCCGCCTGATTTTGTTTTGATGTCTTGGAACATAGACCTTTCTCCCGTCATGTGCCGTGAGCAACCACTGTCCAGGTACCATGACAAGTGTCTTTTTCTTGTTGCTAAGCACATCTGCAAGAGGAATTATCATATCCTTAGGTACCCATATCTTTTTGGGTCCTCTTTGGTTAGCTCTTGGAGATACATAATATTTTGACCTTTTATTAAAGAGATCTTTTGAAGAGGGGTGAACGTTCTTTTTATAAGCATTCTTAAAAGATTTAGGTTGAGTAGTAGTTTTTTGAAAAAACTTTTTATTAGTATCTTGATATCCCAATCCAGATTTGTCATGAGGATCTCTGGAATACCTGAGTAAGATGTTTAGGTTGTTGGTGCTTTTCACAAATTTACTGAGATCCTCCGTTAACGCTTTTACCTCACTATGAAGTTTATCAACTTCATCTGAAGTGTTGGACTCAGAAGATGTTTTCAAAAGAGCATTTTCAATTTTTAATTTTTCACAACAAATTTCAAGTTCTTGTTTTTCTTAAAGCATTTTTCCATATTCTCTAGTTAATTTTGAAAACTTTCTTTTCAGGGATTTATATTCAACATCTAAAATGGATGAATTATTTAACAACTCATCAAAGGCATTTTGAAGATCAAGGTCACAGTTTGTTACCTCATCATCTTCTTCTTCCAACAAGGTGTTTGCCATGAGACATAGATTGGCTTCTTCTTCTGCTTCTTCTTCATCATCAGTAGTTGAAAGATCAAGATCTTCCCAAGTGGCCATTAATCCTCTTTTCTTCTTTGGAAAGAATCTCCTTTTCTCTTTCTCCTTGTTAAGTGAAGGGCATTCCGCTTTAATGTGTCCAGGCTTCTTGCATTCATAGCATATGATTGGACTCTTGTCTTTTGTTTCTGTTCTGTCCTTTGGTGATCTTCGTCCAAAGTGCTTTCTCCGCATACCTCCTTTCTTTTTCCACATTGCTTGTATCTTTCTAGAGATGAAAGATAGCTCGTCATTATCTGAGATATCATCTTCTGATGACTCGGCCTCATCAGATATTTTTCAGCTTTAAGTGCTTTGGACTTGTGAGCTTTAAGGGAAATTGATTTCTCTTTTCTTGAGCTTTCCTCTTCTTGAAGTTCCAGCTCATGAACTTTAAGGGAACCCAAGAGTTCCTCCATGGTAAAAGAAGCTAGGTTCTTTGCTTCCTGTATGGCAGTAACCTTAGGTCTCCACTGTCTGGAAAGGCTCCTTAGAATTTTTCTGATATGATCTTGATTATCATAGGTCTTTCCCAGATATCTCAAGCCATTGGTTATTGTTTGGAATCGTCCAAACATTTGATCAATGTTTTCATGCTCTCCCATTTTGAAGAGCTCATACTAGTGAACCAGCATGCTTATCTTTGATTCCTTGACTTGAGATGAACCTTCATGTGCTAAGGCCAGAGTATCCTATATCTCTTTAGCTGTTTCACAGCTATGGACTTTGTCGTGTTCCGATCTGGTGATGGCACACATAAGATAGTGTTTGGCTTTTGAGTTAAGCTGATGTCTGGTTCGTTGTCCTTCTGTCCATTGTGGTCGAGGGAGTTCCTATCCTTCTGCGTTGGTGGGTATTTGATATCCATTTTGGACTAAGTCCCAAATGTCCATATTTTGGGCATCAAAAAATGCAATCATCCTCTTCTTCCAGTAATCATAGTCGTTTCCATTAAATAGAGGTGGTCTGTTCACAGCTTGTCCTTCGTTCTCCATTTAAGGGTGTACTGGATCTTTTCCTCTCCACTGTTAGATGCTCAACCCAAGAGGCTGAGCTCTGATACCAATTGAAATAACCAAGTGAAACACAAGAAGGGGGGTTGAATTGTGTTTCTTAACCCTTTTAAAAACTTTTCCTTTTAACAACAGAATGAACACAACGAAGGTTAAAGGTTGACAAGCAAAGAACGTAAAAACAAGACTTCTCAGTCCTATTGGACTCAAGGATTTTGAAGAGATTTTTAAGTAAGCAGTTAAGAAGTTCGAAGAACCGAAGAAAACTTGTTAATAAACACAATGGTAAACCCCAAAAGTTAGTGGAAATAATAAAACACACTAGAAGAGAAGAGAAGCTTACACCAGAGATTTATCCTGGTTCACTCTCACCAACCGAGAGCTACGTCCAGTCCCTTCAACTAGAAGGATTTTCAACTAATCTTTTTCGAGATTACAAGTATTATTCACCTCTTCAGGTCACAAGTATTTTCAACCTCTTCAGGTTCAACCACACCAGTATTCTCTTATATCCAGCCTCTTCAGGCTTACAACACTAATATGAATAAGTAGAAGAGATGAAAGCTTTAGTTTGAAACTCACTAGAAAGTAAGAATAGACAATGAATCTCAAAACTTTTATCCTTTTTACAAGTGAAAAGAATTCCAAGAGATAAAGCTTTTTAGTCTTTTTAGCAGCTTGGGCAAAAATCACTCTCTTCTTCTAACGCTGCTTCTCCTTTTTATAAGCGAGAATAATTTGAGCAGACTTCATAGGCTTCGTCGTCCAACGGAAACATTTATTACCGTTCTGAGTAGCATTAAATGCATTGACTGAAATCGTGTTGAGCTTCTTCTGAAAGGTGACTTTGATTATCAGAGATTTCCAATCATATGATAACTAAGTCCTGATTTGTCTGAGATCGCAGAAAGTTCCTTATTTGCTGATCCTTGTAGTTGTTAGACAATGTCAGCAAAAAGCGGCTCAGTTGACTTCTTCTGTAGTCATAAGCTGTTAGTGTTCTTTTCGAGCAATTAATGAGGAATAGTTCTTCATTTTTGAATTTTAACATTGGACGAGAGCTTGAGCTTGAACTTTGTAAGAGGATTTGAGTATGAGCTTTGGTAAAAAGAAAGTATTGGAAGAACCAATAAAATAGTAACTGTATATACAGACAGTCATTGGACGCAGGAATATATATGACAGACTGGACGCATAAAAAGATTTCGCAGAAACATGTTGGACGCAGACTATCAAATAGTTTATTTTAAGAAGCTATTTGCTCTTTTAAAACTCATCGAAGACTTCTTAAAAATAACAGCAACAGTGTCAATAAATAAAGGAATTTCAGTTCTATTAAACCAGTCTGTCGAAACGCTTACTTGTTCAAACTTAATAAATATTTTTGTTATCCTCAAAACTTAAGCAGGGAAAGCTACAGCTTTTTGTCATTAGTGCTAAACCTTATAAAAGATTTTGGTTTCAACATAGAGAATGAACCGAATCGTCTCTCAAGGATCCAAAAACAAAGATTTAATTAGATCAAGATAATTAGAAAATGGGGGGTTTTGTTGTTGATTAACAAGATTGACAAAAGTACAAGATTTAAAGTTGTAAACAAATCTAAAGAAGCAACCAATCCAAGGAAATTTACCGATCTTGAGTTTAATCCATCATTGATCACAAGGAATCCACTTAATTGCTAACCATGTTCTTGGCCTTAGATCACTTCAAGAAGCCTTAACATGATCCAAGAATCCTCTACTAGATAAGCATCTAGGATTTGATTAACCAAGGTTAGATAAAGTAAGCACCATCCAACATAGATTAACTTAAGATCCAGAATTGAACCAAGCTAAACAATCCATCAAAAAGTTTTAATATATTGTTTAGTCTTTGTGATCCTCTTTGAATATATGATAATAAAGCTATTATCACATCATCATCTAAATCAAATTAAGCAATTTAATCTAGATAAAAATCAAAAGAGGAAGAAGAGAAACTTGAATAACAATTAAGCAATATGAACAAGCGAAACAAGATCTCCAAATTAAACATCAAGATGGCTAATCCCTTGGATTGATTATAAGAGCCTAGCCTTCCATGGATGGGAAGGAAGAACTCAGAAATAAAAGAACAAAAACGAAATTGTAAAGAGAATGGAGAAGAAGAGAAAGAAAACTCTCACAAATACTCAAACTTTCTTCAAACTTACTTCAAATTGAATGATGTATAATACAAAGAGATTGGCTCTATTTATACTAATCCTAGAAGCCAATTTGTAATTGAAAATAATCTAAATGCAAGCTGTAAAAACATGGAAATTGTCAAATATGGAAGCTTGATGCATGGTTGGTGGGTTGGTGCATGGTTGGTGGCTTTTAGTCAGCAACTCTTATCCGACTTCCAGCTTGATTTGCATGACCTAGACGGTGCATTTTGGCTTGGAGGTCTTCATGAAAGTTGTAGTCAGTTGTCTCCTTGAAATTTTGGCGTTAGAATCATGTCATTTGGACTTTTAGAACTCTAGATATGCCAAAAACATTGTACCTACCTTAAGTTAGGTTGGCAGAATGTGTTTCCAAACTCAAACCGACTTGTAGCTTCATAATGATGCCTAAAACGACATCTATTGACTAAATGGTCTTCAGTGAAGTTGGAGATATGGGTCTTATCTTTCCAATGGCCAAGTTTCAGCCCAAGCGGAGGCCTATAGCCCACTATATAGTCCAATATGTGCACACTGCCCAGATTTCCGTGTGAGCAAACCCACTCTGCATTATAGGGATATTTTGGACTCATAGAAGTCTGATCCAGCTCTTGAGTTCATGAAACTTGTAGAGCTTTGTCTTAGCTTTCCAAAGACACCAAGATCACCTCAAATGGATCATCGAGTCCCAAGTTATGGCCTAACCAAGGAGGAAAGGTCAAAATACATCAAAATCCAAGAATTATTCATAATTTGCATTAAAGCTCAATGAGGCCCAACAACATTAAACTCATCTAAAATACTAATATTGGGCACAATAAACATCTAATAAAGCCTAGTACAAAGCTAACATAAGTGTCTCAAATTGATTGATCACTAGACTAAGAACCAAGGTAAGGGGGAGTTTTCTCTATCAACCAATATTATGGTATAAAATAGCTTGTTATATGTGATGTTGTATGTGATGAAAACCGTGACTTGTATTAAGTGTCATATTTCTTGATTAAAATCTTTTATGAGTAAAGATTCATGTTTATGTTATATACTTGTCTCTATACCTTGTTTAAATTATGTGTCTTATACTTTATTAGGAAATAGGTATGACTTTGAGATAAATAAATATGTCTAGGACATACATATATTTAGTTTGATACATAGATTTTTTTAAAGTTATATTATTTAAAGTATTATGGTTAGTATTTTCAAAAACTTAGAGAAATCATTTGAGAAAGATTTATAACTTTAAATTAAATATTTTGATTATGGAAAGGAATTATTTTAATGAATTCTATATTTATTTAGAAGGATTTTTGAATTTTCAAAAATGTGGGGATAAATAGTTTTATTAACATTTATCATTTTGAAGGATATTTTTGCATATGGAAAGAATTTTTGAGAATTTATTTTAAGGTTTAAATATTTATTTTTACTTATTTTATAGTGAAAAAGTGAAAATAAACTTGAAAATAATGTCTTCAGTATAAAATAAATTAGTTTTTGTGAAAAATACCTTACGCGATTGAAAATTTATAGAAAAAGGGTTACGCGACTAAAAATTTACAGAAAACACTTTACGCGATGGAAAAACTTTTTTTGTAGCTTACCCAATTGAATTTTTATGGAAAAAGCTTTACGCGACTGGAAAACCTTAACAGATGTGTTACGTGATTTTTGGCACCATATAATTGAGAAACAACGGTACTACTATCGGGCCAACATAGATTGGACCCTAGATAGGACAATTGACGCTATTCTTAAAGAAATGGTAGCTTGAATTCCACGGGGATTGTGTATATATATTCTGGGAATATTTATACTGTATATATATATAAGTCTGTATGAGACATTGTTGTTGTAAGGCTTGGAGCCTAGGAGATTGAGCTTACACCTTAGTGCGGGTGCGAATGGCCGAGTAAATATCTTCAATGATCTTGGAGTCGTCGGGGGTCCGGAAACTCACAAGTGGCCGGCTAGGACTGTGCCGTGATATTATGATTGCAAAACATCGACGATCTCAACTATACACTGGTCCATTCACGATTGGTGGAGAGTGTTCGCGTGAGCCATATGCGCAAATGATTTGTTAGCACTTGTTGGCTAACTGATACGGAACATGTACTCCCAATCACTCTTTCTGACTTGTTGTGTTTAGCTCCATGGAGTAGGAGTCATTTATGTGCATCTGCATGGTCAATTGTCATACTTGCATTATCTATTTGAACACTGAGGTTGGTATGTCATTATATTTGATTAAATATGACTTTATATGTGGATTAAGTGTTTATTGATTTGAATTGATATATGCTATTTTTATACAGTTTTATTGGTATTTATGATGATATGAGAATCTCACCCCTTTTGTGTGAAAATTGTATTTTTTTGTATGTTTTAAAGATGTTGATAAATGATTTCTTTAGATTCATTATCGTCGATTTCCACGAAGGGCCAGACGCTTGGCATGTTAAGTTGGTGGAAGAATGAGTTACCAATGTTGATGAACTTACTATTTCTTTACGAAGGACCTATGATGGAAACCCAGTAACAATGTTTTCTCTTTCTATTTATGTTGAGCTGCATATGCCGTTTGGTGACATCTGAAATGTCACAACCTGCCATACACCTTGCGAGAGATCAACCGTCTCTTCTGCGCGAACCCCGAGGTGGCGCCATGCTTATTGGACCTAAGCTCCAGGACCCTCACATCATAACGGGTTCATTGATGATGACCCACCGATATAAACGAAGGAAGATGTCTGTATTGTGTATGTGTTTAAAAACTACTGTGAAAAATAAGATATAGTTGTAGAATATAGTATGTGAAAATATGTGTAGATAACTTGTGTAAAAATAAACTTAAGTAAATAAAATCTATGTGATATTAGTTATATATTCCTTAGTTGTTCATACTACATCACTAGATATATAAAGACCTTTATACTGAAAGATTTGAGAATTTGTTAGGAAACTGTTTAAAATTAAAAATGCGGTACCTAATTGAGGGTGTTACACTAGGTTTCCTCCAATGAAGTGACATCCTCCACTGGTACTTTTTCTTTCAATTCTATCTCCAGCATAGTCAGCATCACAAAAACCAACTAATCTGTACTCATGAGATTTCTTAAATAACAAACCCAAATTAGTAGTCCCTTTTAAGTATCTTAATATTCTTTTAACCGCAATTAGATGTGACTCTCTAGGATCAGATTGAAAACGTGCACAAAGACACACACTAAACATTATATCTGGTCTGGACGCAGTGAGATATAAGAGCGATCCAATCATACATCTGTATACCTTTTTGATCTTTATCGTCCAATCTTAGTATGGACGATGGATGCATGGGTGTGCTCATTGTTTTGCAATCGTCCAATTTGAACTTTTTCAAGAGTTCATTTGTGTATTTTGTCTGATAAATGTAGATTTCGTCCAATGTTTGCTTTACTTGTAAGCCCAGGAAAAAATTTTAATTCTCCTATTAAACTCATTTTGAACTCCTTCTGCATCAATTTGGAAAACTCCTTGCAAAGAGGTTCATCAGTAGCTCCAAAAATAATATCATCTACATAAATTTGGACTATGATAAAATGTGAGTTTTTGCCTTTATGAAATAGAGTAGTATCAACTTTTCCTCTAGAAAATTCATTTTCCATTAAAAAAGTGCTTAATCTTTCATACCATGCTCGAGGAGCTTGTTTTAGTCCATACAGAGCCTTTTTCAGTTTGTAAACATGCTCTGGTTGGTTTTGATCCTCAAAACCAGGTGGTTGTTTAACATAAACTTCTTCGTTGATTATGCCATTTAGAAAAGCACTCTTTACATCCATTTGATAAAGTCTCATGTTGTGATGAGCAGCAAATTAAAGTAAGATGCGTATGGCTTCTAGTCTAGCTACAGGGGCAAAGGTTTCAGTGAAATCAATACCTTCTTGTTGCGAGTACCCTTGAGCAACTAACCTTGCTTTATTTCTCATAACTTTGCCATCTTCGTCCAATTTTATTTCTGAATACCCATTTTGTGCCGATGATAGTCTTGTCTTTAGGCTTTTGAACCAACATCAAAACGTCGTTTCTTATAAATTGATTTAACTCTTCTTACATAGCTAATATCCACCCTTCGTCCAAAAGAGCTTCTTCAATTTTCTTTGGTTCCATTTCTGAGATGAAGGCTACATCAGAGTATTCTCTAAAGGTAGATCTTGTACGCACTTTATCTTCTGGATTACCAATGATTTGGTCTTCCAGATGATATATTTTGAAGTGCCAACTTCTTTGAACTCCATTTCTTGTTGTGTTTTCTTCTCTTCTTTCATCGTCCAAAGCTTCTTTGTTTGTTGACGATGTTCCTTCTCCTTTGTCATTGAGGTTTAATTCTGCAAAAGACTCATCTAGCTCTGATAAATTTTTATCAGGCTGTTTGTCATTAAATTTAACATGGATAGATTTTTCAACAGTTAAAGAGCGAGAGTTGTACATTCTATATGCTTTTGAAGTTTCAGAGTATCCTAAGAAAATACCACAGTCAACTTTAGCATCAAAATTTCCTAAAGAATCTTTGGTATTTAAAATAAAGCATTGACATCCAAAAGAGTGAAAATAAGAAATGTTGGGTTTTCGTCCTTTCCACAATTCATAAGGAGTCTTATTTAATAAGTGTCTAATATATATTATGTTTTGAATATAACATGCAGTGTTAACAGCTTCAGCCCAGAAATGTTTGGAGGTTGAGTAGTCATTGAGCATTGTTCTAGCCATCTCTTGAAGAGATCTATTTTTTCTTTCTACCACACCATTTTGTTGTGGTGTTCTTGGTGCACAGAAGTTGTGAAGGATACCACTTTCTTCAAAGAACAATTGAAAGCTCTCATTCTCAAATTCTCCTCCATGATTACTTCGGATTGAGTTGATACACATGCCTTTTTCATTTTGAATCCTTTTACAGAATATAGAAAAGACACTAAAGGACTCATCCTTGTGAGTTAGGAACAAAACCCATGTCCATCTAGTATAGTCATCTACTATGACATGTCCATATTTCTTCCCATTTAATGAGGTAGTTCTCGTTGGACCAAATAGATTAAGATGTATCACTTCTAGTGGTCTAGAGGTGGAAACAACATTTTTGGACTCAAAAGAGTTTTTGATTTGTTTCCCCTTTTGACATGCTTTGTATGGAACATCTGATTTGTACACAAGTTTTGGTAGTCCATTGTTCTCCATTTATGGATACTAAACATGATACATTCTGATATGAGAGATCTTCTAAATCAATCTTGTAAAGATATTATTTTGCCTTTTAGCAGTGAAGAGTATGGATCTGTCAGAGTTTTTAACTATACATTCTTCATGAATGAATGAAACATTTGATCCACTATCACATAATTGACTTATACTAAGCAGATTATGTTTCAACCCTTCAACTAGAAGTATATTATCAATAGAGGGAAAAGGGTGCTTACCAATCATACATATTCCAACTATTTTACCTTTCTGGTTTCCACCAAAGGTGACGAAGCCACCAGCTTTAAGTTTGAGGTCTTGGAACATTGACTTTTCTCCCGTCATGTGTCGTGAGCAACCACTGTCCAGGTACCATGATAGGTGTCTTTTTCTTATTGCTAAGCACATCTGCAAGAGGAATTATCATATCCTTAGGTACCCATATCTTTTTGGGTCCTTTCAAGTTAGTTTTTGGAGATCCATAATGTCTTGATCTTTTATTGTTTAAATACTTTGAAGTAAGAGATTATCCTTTTTATTAAAATTTCCAACATATTTTGCAGGAATGGGTACTTTTTTTAAAAATATTTTCTCAGTGTTTTGATACCCCAATCCAAATTTATCATGAGGGTTAATGGAGTATTTTAATAGGGTGTTTAGCTTTTTTGGAGCTGCCTATAAATTTACTGAGATCCTCAGTTAGTTCCTTTATCTCTGATTGAAGTTTATTAACCTCATCAGTTACATTAGACTCAGAGGATGTTTTTAAAAGTGAGTTTTCAGTTTTTAGTTTTTCACAAAGGATTTCAAGCTCTTGTTTTTCTGAAAACGCTTTTTCATAATCCTTAAATAATTTTGAAAATTTTCTTTTGAGAGATTTGTATTCAACAGCTAAGATAGATGAGTTGTTTAACAATTCATCAAAAGCTTCTTGAAGATTAAGGTCAGAGTTTGTTACTCATGTTCTTTCTCTCTTCAGAGAATGTGCTTGCCATGAGGCATAGGTTGGCTTCTTCTTCTGCTTCTTCTTCATAATCAGTATACGAGAGGTCAAGGTCTTCCCATGTGGCCATTAATCCTCTTTTCTTCTTTGAAAAGAATCTCTTTTTCTCCTTCTCCTTGTTTAGAGAAGGGCATTTAGCTTTGATGTGTCCAGACTTCTTGCACTCATAACATATGATTGGACTTTTATCTTTTGTCTCAGTCCTGTCCTTTCCAGGTCTACGTCCAAAGTATTTTCTCCGCATGCCTCCTTTCTTTTTCCACATTGATTATACTTTTCTGGAGATGAAAGATAATTCGTCGTTGTCTGAGGCATCTTTTCCAGATGATTCAGTTTCATCTGAAGATTCTCCAACTTTAAGTGCTTTGGACGCACTTCCTTTATGAGCTTTAAGGGCAATTGATTTCCCTTTTCTTGAGCTTTCCTCTTCTTGGTGCTCAAGTTCATGAACTTTGAGGGAACCTAGGAGTTCCTCCATGGTAAGAGAAGCTAAGTTCTTTACTTCTTGTATGGCAGTAACCTTAGGTCTCCATTGTTTGGAAAGACTTCTAAGAATTTTTCTGATATGATCTTGATTATCATATGTCTTTCCCAAATATCTCAAGCTATTGATTATTGTTTGGAATCGTCCAAACATTTGATCAATATTTTCATGTTCCCCCATTTTGAAGAGTTCATGTGAACTAGCATGCTTATCTTTGATTCTTTGACCTGAAAGGAGCCTTCATGTGCTAAAGCCAGAGTATCCCATATCTCTTTAGCTGTTTCACAGCTATGAACTTTATCGTGTTCTGATCTAGTAATGGTGCACATAAGGTAGTGTTTGGCTTTTGAGTTTAACTGGTGTCTGATTCGTTGTCCTTCCTTCCATTGTGGTCGAGGAAGTTCTAGTCCTTCTGCGTTGGTGGGTATTTGATAGCCATTTTGGACTAGGTCCCAAATGTCCATATTTTGTGCATCAAAAAATGCAATTATCCTCTTCTTCCAGTAATCATAGTCATTTCCATTGAATAGAGGAAGAGGTATGTTCACCGCTTGTCCTTTGTTCTCCATTTGAGGTAGTACTGGATCTTTTCCTTTGCACTGTTAGATGCTCAACCCAAGAGGCTAAACTCTGATACCAATTGAAGTAAACAAGTGAAACACAAGAAGGGGTGTTGAATTGTGTTTCTTATCCTTTTTGGAAAACTTTTCGTTAAATAGCAACTTCGTTAAGACAAAGGTTGAATCAATAAAACGCAATGGATGAATAAAACTTCTCAGTCCAACTGAACGCTAAAAGGATTTTGTAATAAATCACTTTAAACGCAGTGAAAAAGTTCTAAGTTTTATCTTATAATCTTTGTTAAGAAAACAATGGCAATCCCCAGATGTAGTGAAACAATAAAACACAAGGGGAGGGAAGAGAAGCTTACACCAGATGTTTATCCTGGTTCACTCTCACAAACCGAGAGCTACGTCCAGTCCCTTCAACTAGAAGGATTTTCCACTAATCTTTTACAAAGATTACAAGTATTGTCCACCTCTTTAGGTATACAAGTATTCTCAACCTCTTCAGGTTCTATGATCCAAGTATTCTTTTATACTTAGCCTCTTCAGGCTTAAACAACCAAGTTGAATGAAAGAAGATGTAGAAGTGATTGAGTTTTTAACTCACTACAGGTGAGGATAGAAAATAAATCTCAAGACTTGAACTCTTTACAAGAGTAAGAATACTAGGAAGAATGAAAGCTTTAATTCTTTTACACTTTTGATCACACAGATTGTTATTTTATATTTTTCTTCTTCGAAGACATTTTTATATATATAGGTGAGAGCATTTGGAGCATTCTTCATAAGCTTCTTCGTCCAACGGAAACATTTATTACAGTTCTGAGCAGTATTAAATCCATAAGCTGATATCGTGTAGAACTTCTTTTGAAAAGACACTTTGATTATCAGGAATGTCCAAGAATATGATAGCTTAGTCCTGACTTATCTGATCGCGCAGAAAGTTCCTTATTTGCAGGTCTTTGTAGTTGTTAGCGATGTCAGCTAAGCGGCTCAGTTGACTTCTTTTGTAGTGTACTTTGTCAGAGTCCTTCTCAGCATTTAATGATGAACAGTTTCTTCACATTTGAATTTTGGCTTTTGGACGAACGATTTGAACCTGAGCTTAGTAAGGAAAGCTTTGGACGATCCAATATAATAACTTAAAAAAAATTAATTCAAAAGGTATTGGACGAATACTTAGTTTCTTTTAGCTCAAGAAAGAATGGACGCACGTAATAGTAACTGTTTGTTAACACTTTGTTTTCTTGTTAAGAAATTAACAAACAGTTTAGAAACAAGTTACGTGAGTCTTTCACTTATTCATTCTAAATTACAACTTTTGTTATCTTCAAAACTTTATGGAGTATTAATTCTTTAAACAATTTTGTTCCAAACCTAATTTCACAAAGGTTCTTTGGTTCCAATACTTGTGACTTGAGAAATAACCCAGACATTATTTTTTACTCTAATGCACACCTCTAGATCATTCCCACAACCACAATTATCTTGCTTTGCTATACTCTTCTCCAACTCAACCTCTTGCCTAAGGTTATTTCATAAGAAGTAATGATTCCTACACCAGGCACAAAAATGAACCACAATTTAAAATGTTTTATGCTCAGTCAGTTCACAAGCAATGAGAACACTAATGACATGTACATTATAATGCCAACTACCAATTACTGCCATTAGAAGTTTGACCTCCAGCGTAAAGTTGAACTTTGAATAACAAGTCATATCTTTCAATTTATAAAAGTTCTATCACATATTGATAAAAAGTTATGGGAAACGAAAACCAAAACAAAGCCCGATGACAACATCACCTTGGTTAAAGTTGTAACTGTTGTTGCTAGAGAAGCCCTTAATACATTTCTATCACCATCCATCCACTAATAAGTAGCGATACCCGCTGATGTGATATGCATTCTTACTACCCCATTTGTTTGATAGTTTCTCTTCAACTTTCAATACCTTAAGTGATGTTTGATGTATTCAGCAAAGAAAAAGATGTGACTTCAATGCCAATGGTTATATATCTGAATTCAATGCCAATAGTTATATTTTCATAACATAGTAAGCCAATAAGCCATTGTAACCTACCACTTACATTAGCCAGTAGAATTAGATTTATTTCGTTAAGTGTTGTTAACAAAGATGTGGATCAAAATAGAATGTTATGATTTGTTAATCATTCTATTTACCTAGCAAAATGTTATGATCAAAATAGAATGGAAGCTTTCTAGAGAAACCATGTTGTAGTGGCAAAATGCTGAAATACTTGCATCTTTTTTCTTTAATAAAATAAAAACGAGGGCGTCTACAAAAGCACAATGAACCCAATGCTGTGATGCACAGATACTTCAAAATTGGTGACATATCTGTATCGTACCCGTATCCGATACCGATACGCTTATTATACTCCTGCATCCATATTTTTATTGTATTCTTGTGTTTTTTGTTTTTTGAATACCTATCGCCCTAAAAATACTACTACTTGAAAAATCCTAACTATAGATTCAAGCCCCGTTCTCATCAATTATCTTCTTTAAAACATATTCTTACTCTTGCAATATTGCCTTCCTCAAAATCAAAGTAAATTAGTGAGGAATTTCACCAAATTTAAAGTTTATTTTTTTACGTATATAAATATAAATTTATTTTATTTAATCTACATTGTCGTACCCGTATTCTAATTTTTTTAAAAACTACCGTATTTATGTATCGTATCGTATCGTATCGGATACTCGTACCCGTACCGATGCAACATAGACCCAATGAGATAGAGCTTTTATTTCGCATTTCACATTCAATTGTAAGATCCCAAAACTTCACATTTCTGAAACATCCCACTTTATCATGTTCTGCTTTTGTTCCTTTCGATCTCTTATGGTCTACACCACAAGAGTGTATCAAACAATTTATACAGATTTTGGATTATGAGCGTGGAATGTTTTGAGTGTAATTTATTACTTCTATCTTTGCACGGTCTACAACCAAATACATGAAAACAAACATTGAAAAATCCCTAATCCAAAGGAACAAAGAAAATCCTTTGCTGATATATCAACATCTCTCTTAAAGAAAATCCCTCACATGAAAATTTCAATGCCAGGAGAGAAAGATTTGAAGTTGTAATCGACAGAGAGAGAGAAACAGAGCCGAGAGAAAGAAAGAGACTCACCATGAGAGAGACCAAGAGCCGCTCGTCAACCACCTGCTCGTTGCCATTCACCGTAGCTCACTATTCATTGATGCCCGTTGTTCACCGTCACTCGCCATTCAACCGAGAGACATCCGAGTGTGCTTTCGAAGAGAGGAAGAGAGGCAGGAGAGAAAAGGGCTTGATCTAAAAAATGAGTGATGGAAAATATTAGGTCATGTTAAGATGCAAATTACGACGGTTTAGAACTATCGTTTTATGCAAATAACCATAATTTTATTCATGTAAAATGTGACAGTTTAAAAACTATCTTAATGAATTGTATAATATGGCGGTTTTCTAAAACAGCTGCAATAAAACCGCCATAAAATACATTAGTGTTTGAGTATTTACACTAAAAACTTTATTAAAACATCTTGTACTAAGAAAAAAAAATATATTAAAACCCTTTCACCCAAAAAAATATATTAAAACCCTAACCACAAGACGAACATTTTATAAGATTTATTGGCTTTGTCTTTTTCCCATATGCAAGTAAACATACTCTCTCTTTCATCACTACGTACCATCCTTAGTTTGCAGCCATAATCGCTCATTGATTGCTACTCATGCATGAATCTGTGTTAAATTTTATGGAAGAACATATTTATATAAACTATGTCAAGTATATACATAATTTAAATTATTTTTAAAAAAATTATAGTTGAAATAACCAAGTGAAACACAAGAAGGGGGTTGAATTGTGTTTCTTAACCCTTTTTAAAAAACTTTTCTTTTAACAGAAGATTGAACACAATGAAGGTTAAAGGTTAACAAGCAAAGAACGTAAAAACAAGACTTCTCAGTCCTATTGGACTCTAAGGATTTTGGAGAGATTTTTAAGGAAGCGGTTAAGAACTTCGAAGAACCAATTTAAAAACTTTGTTAATGAACACAATGGTAAACCCCAGAAGTTAGTTGAAAAATAAAACACACAAGAAGAGAAGAGAAGCTTACACCCGAGATTTATCCTGGTTCACTCTTACCAACCAAGAGCTACGTCCAGTCCCTTCAACCAGAAGGATTTTCAACTAATCTTTTTCAAATTACAAGTATTATTCACCTCTTCAGGTTACAAGTATTTTCAACCTCTTCAGGTTCAAACACACCAGTATTCTTTTATACCCAGCCTCTTCAGGCTTACAACACTAAGATGAATAAGTAGAAGATGATGAAAGCTTGAGTTTGAAACTCACTTGAAAAAATGAGAATAGACAATTGATCTCAAGACTTTAACCTTTTTACAAGTGAAAAGAATTCCAAGAAGAGATAAAGCTTTTGAGTCTGTAAGTTGCTTGGGCATGAAATCTCTCTACTTCTTGTAGTGCTGCTTCTCCTTGTTTTTATAAGTGAGAATAAATTGAGTAGACTTCATAAGCTTCGTCGTCCAATAGAAGCATTTATTACCGTTCTGAGCAACATTAAAAGCAACGACTGAAATCGTGTTGAGCTTCTTTTGAAATGTGACTTTGATTATCAGAGATTTCCAATCATATGATAAATGAGTCCTGATTTGTCTGAGATCGCAGAAAGTTCCTTATTTGCTGGTCTTTGTAGTTGTTAAACAATGTCAGCAAAAAGCGGCTCAATTGACTTCTTATGTTGTCATGAGTTGTCAGAGTTCTTTTCTAGCATTAAATGAGGAACAATTCTTCACTTTTGAATTTTAACTTTGGACGAGAGCTTGAGAACATTGTAAGAGTGTTTTGAGTCTGAGCTTTGGTAAAAGGATAGTATTGGACGAACCAATAAAATAGTACCAATATATGCATACAAACATTGGACGCACCAATAGTAATAGTATATGTAGAATGGATGCAGATAAAAGATTTCGCAGATTGGACGCAGACTATCAAATAGTTTATTTTAAGAAACAAGTTTGCTCTTAAAAAAAAAACTCATTAAAGAATTCCTCAATTAACAGCAACAGAGTCAATATATAAAGGAATTTCAGTTTTAATGAAACACTCTGTCGAACCACTAACTTGTTCAAACTTAATAAATATTTTTGTTATCCTCAAAACTTAAGCAGGGAAAGCTACAGCTTTTTGACATTAGTGCTAAACCTTTTCTTTTAAAAGATTTTGGTTTCAACAATAGTGTTATCTAATAATTAACTTAAATAAGAATACATAAAAAATGTGTGAATATAAATTTATGTAAGTATCATTATGTTATAATATGTTTTATTATGGGCTGCCACTAATTGATATTATTTTGTCTTAATAATACGGGCTGATGGTCGATCCATATGGGAGGCGGTATGAGGCTTTAAATTAGTTATCAATTGTCTTGTGCTTCTTTCACCTTGTTGGGCCAATGTGGCAAGCGACTGTTAGTGTAGGCCTAACCCTACAAGCTCGTGATGGGAGGGCTTGGCTAGGGTTGAGATTAGGTCTCCTCTCCTATCTATCATATCATTGTAATCTTTACCTATTGAGAGTCATATTAAGACTAGAGAAGGAGAGAAAGACCTAGCCACTTGCGGGTTCATCGGTAAGCCTAATGGCTAACAAAAATATGTTTTCTATCTTGCTAATTACGGTGTTCTAAATTCATATATGACCTATAGTCAGTGTTTTTAAACCTGGTCCAATCGGACCTATTGGACCGCGGACGGGGTACTTTTCCGGTCTTGGTTCAACTCCTAAACCGCTTAAGCGGTTCAACCAGTATTATTTCATATGAACCGGTTCAACTAGTTCAAAATCGGGAACCGGAACCATCCGGTTCTATTTTTTTTTCGTAAACATAACTTTGAATTTTTTAATAATATCAAAATGAAAACTTGGGTTTTAGATTCAGTTTCTCATTATCTTCACTCGTTCACCGCTGCTATCTATCTCCCTTTCTTCTTGTCTTCACTGCTGCGTATAAGACAGGGCACACGAAGTCACGAACGCAACAGCTCCGCAATAGCACAACCACAACGTGAGCTCGAGGTTGACTACGGCGACGCTAGCTCTCTTCTACAACACAACAGCCGCGGTCTTCTACAACACAGCAGCAGCAGCAATCTCTGCAGTGATGGCGAGCTTGAAGAACGGCGAGCTCTGCAGATGATTTCCTTCCCCTGTTTTTCTAATTTTGTTGCTTTGATTCGTTGGGATGGCCTATTAACAAGATTGAATTTATTTACTCATCACTGCCATCAGGATGTTGTTTGAACTTTGATGACTTGATTTGGTTTTCACCTTAAATCCATACTCCATAGCTAGTTAATTAGGTAGTGTTTCCCTATTAGAGTATAATTTTGAGTGACATTGGTTTTCACCTTCCTGATTAAAATTTGATCTAATTAATTTGGTTAAAATGTCAAAATAAACATTGGGTTTGACTTGTATGAAATTTGACTTGATGATTGGTCTCTTTATTAATGTATATATATATATATTATACACACCAGTTCGACCTCCGATTTAACCAGTTGAATCTTGAACCGCTCTCCTTTCCGGTTCTCCGATTCAACTGGTTTTTAAAACATTGCCTTTAGTTTAATCTTACATCATTATTCAAATTTTATCATTTATTACTCTTCTAGAATCTCAACTCTTTGCTTCACTATTCCCTTCTTCTTAATTATATTTTGTTTTGAAACAAGGGAAAATAATACTTCAAACTATTTTATAATTTTCCCTTCTCATTTTTATTATGATATTTTGAAAAATATCATGAGTTTTCAAAATACAGAAGAAGCCTTCTTTCAAGGATATGCGTTTTGAGCAAATTCTGCTTAAGAGATTGTTCTATTTCTTATAATAATTTTGGATTAATTAATGTACAGTGACTGTCACTTTCTTTCAAATCCATAGATGTTCTCTCTCACTTTAATGTCATAATCAACTTGTTTCTCACCTACACTATAAGGTCACCTATATGAAGTCAATATCATTATGTTATAAACAAAAAATGCCATTAATACAAGGCTCATTATAGCGACATAAATTTAACAAAACCAAATTGTGTTTAGGTCAATGCTACTTGCATAACTGGATTCACTCGCCAGTTATTTCTGTTTATGGATCTAAGAGTTAAACAAGTAACATTACTCAAATGAAAATGGCAGGACAATTTTGTATTCACAAACTTTTCATCGTACATTAAATTGATCCCTATAGATTAATTTGAGCATATTTTATGATTTTGGATATAATCTGATATGAATTTGAGTAGGTTTTGGTCATTGGGATAATAAAATACGTGAATCGGTTGCATATTATAGTTTATAAAATTAGATCTACATGTGTCAACTTCACATGAACTCAATGATTGAAAACAAAATGTTTGCATCGTAAAATTCCATATAATTGTGGAGAAAAGGGAGGAGAGGGAAAGCTAATCGTTAGCATTTTGGTAAAAAGAAGCAATAGACTGATAAAACATGTTTACATCAAGCAACTCTATGCTTTTCTAAAGTCTTGAAAACAATGAGATCTGAGTCATCTCTCACATGTCAACATTACTAGAAACTTCTGTGACATAATATGGAAAGAAGCCTGAGTTAACTCATGTTCTAATTTCACTTTCTGAAGATAACTTGAAGATGAAAGGCTATTGAAGATTTAAAAAGTACTAATAGAAATTTTTAAGTATTGGCTGGCTTCATGTAATTGATTTTAACTCGAGTCAAAACATTTCAGTGCAACCCATTTCAGTAAAAAGTTAAATAAATAAGCAAACATTTTTTAGCCCCATTTTAGTTTATGGATATTGAATGACACTCTTTTTCTATAGGCTATTAGTAATAGTTACATTTTATTTTAATTTTTTAAAACAATTCAAATTGCTTACAACTCTTATATATTAGATGTGAAACAATCATTATCCACTTATTAATTTGTAGAATCTCAATAAATTAAATTTAAGAATGACAAATTCTATGTTGTTTTAGTATGGAGCAACCAAAAACAATTATTTTTTATTTAAATAACAAGACTTGTCTAATAAAGGAGCCCTCAATTGGTAGGTTAAAAATAGCTCAAGTGAGATATGTCTCAATGTTCAACCCAACTCAATCAACTAAATTGGTGGGTTAGATGTATAAAAAGACTAATCTGTGTTTATAATCAAGCAACTCAACTCGGTTTGCTTTTTCTCCAACCACTAATGAGTGAACTCAGATGAGCTGAGTTGGCTTACTCTAGAAATTAAATTAGTTAAAGTTTTAGATTTTATGAATTCTTAGTCTTATTTTAATGATGTTTATGAGTATGACCGTCTCAAGGTAAAGTCTTCCAAGCCTTGTCTTAGGCTTCAATATTTCATACGTCTTATAATTTTATAATCATATATTAAATATAATTTATAATAAAAATATAAATTTCAAGATAATAAATAAAATGTACATATTTTTTCTCTTTCATATTCAATTGCCTAATAAATTTATTTGTTCTCCTACTTCTCACATTTATATTAATTCTCAACTATCTCTCTCATTTCCAAAATTTATATTAAAAATATGTAAAAGTTAAGATATTTAAAACAAATTGTCTACATATCCTCTCACCCTCTTAAATATATTCCTAGTAAATTTTTTTATTTTTTCTCACTTTCCACAAATACAATACTTATTATGCTATATATATAGTGATAAAAAGTTGAACTCAATTGACATCATAATTTAAAAGAATATTGTCCGAATCTAAAATGTTCATTAAAATATAATAATTACTCTGTCATGGTTTTGATTTATTTTCATAGCTTAATTTTTTAAAAAATACATAAATGGATAAATAGCTCAATCAACAAACTCAACAAGACTCAATTCTTTTCCAAATGCATAATTGTTTGTAAAATAATGTTAAGAATATTTTATAAGTGTTGCTACAGTATAAATAATTTTTAAAAAATAAATTTAGTAAAATATTATTTAAGATTAATAATGTCTCATATTAAATGGGTTGATTATATCATTAATTGAAAATGAAATATTTGAAGAACTTGATTATAAAAGTTTAAATAAGAATTTTGCATTGGAAAAAGTTTTAAAAAATTTCTAATAAAAAAATTTCCGTAAACTTCAATAAATTTCCTTTATTTTGATATTTATCATTAAACATTTATACATATTGAGCCATCCCCATTTATGACAATTAATAAATAAGTTTGATGATTATTAGTTAAAGATTTTGTAATTTTTGTGCGTTATTTTATTTTATTTATTTCAAATTTGTAATGAGCCAACAAGTTTAAGCAATAATTCGAATTAATTTTATGAACCCGTATCAAAAGTAAACAAACTGGATTTGGTTTACTTTTTCCCAAATTAAGGGTGATCAATTAACCCAAGCAAGTTGGAATGGCTTACTTTTAAGGGGGCGTTTAGTTCAAGTTTTAAAAAATATTCTCAAGAGTAACATGCCCAAGAATGATATTCCCAAAAATGATGATTATTATATTTGGTTGATTAATCTCGGGAATAACTCCAACTGTTGGGGACAGTAGTAGAAGCCACCTGCAACCATCAACCTCAGGCGGCAGCAGGGGTGGCTGGATTCTTGTGACCACGGCGGTGGCCGAAGTTGTCGAATTCTAGTGACTAGTGCGGTGGCTAGATTCCGGTGACTAGCTTGGTGGCCGAAGTCGTCGTTCACCATCAACTGGCAATGGCGTAGGGGGTGACCGGATTCCAATGACTAGCCATCGTAGATGGCGATCGATGGCGGTCACCGTTAATGATATGATGGTTGTTTGTTGATAACATGACGATAGAAGGATAAATATTTTAGACATTTCACATATAAAAAATATTCACATGTCATAAGAATGTTGCAAACTCACCTCTCCCAATGAGAATGAAAGTGTAAGAATGTATGACAAAAATATTCCCGGGAATTATTTTTTGATGAAAATGATTTTTCAAAATTTGTAACAAACATGGGAATCCAACATTCCCATGTAAAGATTCTCAAAAATGAAAAAATAATCCATAAACCAAATGCCCCATAACACTTCTAGACAAAATTAGTGGCTTTAAATGAGGAGGTTTTGTCCACTATCAAGAGTTTGCTTCGATCCCATCCTAGCTAACGCATGGGCCGGCTAATTAACCTTCTAAAGTACATGAATGAACTGTACAAAATAGAAAGGCAAATTTTTTGTACTTTTTAGGCAATAAAGAAAAGGGAAAGAAATTTTCTTTCTTTTTTGTACACAAAAATCTTATATTTCATTGTTAGCCTGTAGAATATATATATATATATATATATATATATATATATATATATAAAAGACATATTTAGTGAGAGTACTATTTTATTATGAGAGATGAGAGGAACAAATCTTAACCATTGGATCATCCATGTATGATCAAGATTAGAAGTTACTTAAATGTCACATGATTACTTAAAAAAGTCACATGACTTTATGTTTTAATCTTGACTATACATGGATGATCCAATGGTCAAGATTTGCTCCTCTCACTAAGTATGCCCCATATATATATATATATATATATATATATATATATAAGTTAAGAATATGAAACAAACTCTTGACAATTTTAACTTATAAAGATCTAAACTATTGACAGGTGTCTTAATTAAAATCTTAACTAGTGTCACTTAAATATGGAGAGATTAATACATTAAAAATATTATTAATTGAAAATAATAACCCATAATTGAATGAATCACTTTATTAGTAACAAAAATATAAATATGAAAATATGAAATTATAAACATACGTTGAACTTTATAACTAACACATAACTTTTAGAAAGAATATGCACTCATCCTCATTATAAAAGTACAAGAGTAATAATAAAATAGCATAAAAACACTAATTTCAAAGAGACACTGAAAGAACATGAAAAGAATGCCAGCATTCAAAGCATTTTTCACTTAGCTTATAACCTTAATCAACGTAAATCTTAAATTGCAGTTTAACCCCAATAAAATTAAAACGACCATAACACATGCATGCCTAATATGTGATCCCATATAGGATCAAGCTTGTAGATTATTGAGATTTATCAATAATAAATAATTAACAAATTTTATTTAAATTGTTTTCCTTTTTTTTGGTACATACTATGTCACTTTTGAAAAGAGTAAATATTCATTTTGCTCCTCCAAAAATATATGTGACATCAGTTTAGTTTTCTAATTATTTTTTACATCAAATTGGTCCTATTTGAAGACCAATTTGATGTAAACAAATTAACATTTGAGAACTATTTAGATGTAAAAAACTATTAAAGGACTAAACTGATATCATCTGTATATTTGGAGAACTAATTTGAGTGCTTACTCTTTTTTAAAATTATAATAGCTACACATATTTTTTATTTTTATTTTTGTTTAATTGAAGCTGAGCTCAACATAGTTTAATTTAAAAAATATTAAATATATTTACTTTTCAGTTCAACTCTTTTAATATCAATATTCAAAAACAACTTTGTAAAATACTAATTTTTTAAAAAAATTAGCAAGAGTCAAGCTTTTTTTCATATAGAAGAAGTAATGATGACTTTTTCTTTAATATATTCTTAATTCGAAAATACATATAACTAATCATAATGAATGAAATGCTTAATTGAAAAATTAAATAGTAAATATACTAATGTAACATTCTGGTTGGAGTTCACGAGCTACACATTATATTTTTTCAGTGATTTCGTTCATTTTATATAACATGTGAATAATGAGACTATTGGTACTTGCAATTGTATATTGACACTCCCACTAATTACTTTAAATTTTAATTTCTTAAATTATCATCTATTAAAGAATTTTTTTTAATTCAAATCAAGTCTTAATTATATTTTTATTTGAGTATTTATATCTAATTGAGAGAAATTAAAAAATAACAATAAAAAACTAGTTAGTGAAGAGTGTAAATAGACAATTGAGAGCACCAATAGCATTACCCCATATGAAATAGTTGATTCTTTAATAATTGTATTTAATTATCATAAGTAATTTCTTAGAGTGTAAGAGTATCTCATCTTTTTTAAAATATGACCTATGTAGTGCTATATTATTTTTTTACACTCATGTAAAATTCATTTTGGTATAGTCATGATAGTTACTTTCTAAATCAAGATTTTTCATTTCAATTTAAGCTTTTACTATAAGAGGAGAAGAGAGATTCTATATAAAAAGAATACACATAAATAATATTTAATAATCATTATATTTATATATAAATTAACCAATAAAATATAATAATTATTAAATTCAAATTTTATAAAATTAATTTTTTTATAAACTGAGCAACGCTTTGATTCTATACTAGTAGTTCCTAATTAACTAGAAAGGTTAAAGATTATTATGTTAGCTAATGACACTTGAGTTAGTTGATAAAATCAAATTGCGTTGCCCTACCTTTTTTATGGAGCAACTTATTTATCTCTTAAATTTTTTTTGTAAAAGTATCATTATGTTGAGTTTCTAGGTTATTTTAGTTTTTTTTTAGATTTGATGACCTGATTTGAAATATTCAACTGAGATTAATAATTTTGAAATTTTATTATATGTAAAGATTATATATTGGTATATTTAATCTAAGCTTGTGTTTTCGACTCTGGCTTAACTAGAGCAATAAAGAATTTTACTGGGCCAGTATTTGAGCTCATTCCAATACATTTCATCGTTGACTTGAGTAAGCGGATCAAGCATAACGAGCAGGAGAGTGTGCTTGTGAAATTTGTATGTTTAAGGATTAGTCATATTTTGTTTTTATGGATCATGACTTTACATTCAGATTATAAACATATTGGATCTTGGTACTTGATTTGTGTGAAACAACATCATGTTTTTGTTCTTGTTTTGCTTGCATTTTTGGGAATTTTAGTTTCCTTTTTATCTATTTTTCCTTTAGTTCGAATAACTGTGGCGTTTGTGGTATTGTTGTGCAAGACTGGTGCTAAATCGACTTAAAATGGATGGAAAGCTTGCATGAATGAAGCTGGATGTCACGGCCTTGGACACACTCCAACGCAACCGTGCCGGCACTTGGCACTTTCTCAACCTTTTGAGCAAAGACCAAGTCAGCCTCGCTCTCACCAAGTAGGAATTTGTGACTAGAGAAGCAAGATTATGCAGGAAGTACTTGAAAGAGAACTTGTATTGATAAAGGATGTTTTGTACAAGAGTTTCTTACAATCTCTCAATCTATGCCTCTATCAATCTCTATCAATCTCTATGCCTAACACTAGGGAAGCTTCACCTATTTATAGTAGTTCTACCTCCTTAATGGACGGTAGAGATTAAGCCAAGTGTAAGGTGGGGATGAGGTTCTAGAACCTTCCCACCTCCTTACTCTAAGATATTTTATATAGAACTTTGTAGAGAGTCTTGGAGTTTTCTCCAAGAGTCTAGAGACTTCTAGGTCTCTCTTGGTGTCTAAAGTCTTCTAGAACCTTCCATAAGATTCTAGAGTCTTCCAAAGAGTTCTAGAATATTCTTCATGGTTCTAGAACGGTCTAGAGTATTCTAGAATGTTCTTCAAGGTTCTAGAACATTCTGGAGTCTTCTAGATTCTTCTCCAAAGATCTAGAATTATCTAGGCATCAAGCTTTTATGAGAAAAATTAAACTCCAAGAGTGTCCAAGAAGTCAGGTCGTGACACTCTCCCCCACCTATAACGCAAACGTCCTCGTCGCGTTCGTGTCATGGTAGAGGTTCAAGAGGTCTTTGAATTGCCAAAGGTCTTCTTGTGTTTCCCAGCTTGTCTCACTATCTGGCAATCCCTTCCATTTGATTAAGTATTAGGTACTTGGTGGTACCCTTCTCCTTCTCTGGACTCGATCAGCTAGTACCTCTTCCATGTCTTTGTCAAACGATTTAATAACCACAGGTGGAGCTCGCCTTGAGTCGCCTCTAGTTTGATCCTCCTTTATGAGGCTTCTCCTCAAGTTGTTCCATTTAGGAACATAAAGTCTCTTCCCTTTTGTATAGAGAAGGCCATCCTCTAACCAAAACCTCTTAGTCTTACCTTTTCTAGTTAGCTCAATAAGTTGGTTAGCCAAGGAATCATGATCTAACCCTTCCTTGATGAGATCTATGATGTCTCCCTTGACCTCAGAGATGGCAGCCAATTCTGCTTTGCGACTTAGCGCATCGGCTACAACATTCGCCTTCCCTGGTTTATACTCTAACTTGAAGTCGAACTCCGCCAAGAAGTCTTGCCACCTTGCTTGCTTGGGGGTTAACTTCTTTTGAGTTTGGAAATAACTTGTAGCCACATTGTCTCTGCCTTGATGACGAAGTGTGATCCCAACAAGTAATGACGCCAAGTCCTCAGACAATGCACTACTGCTGTCATCTCCTTTTCTTGCACTGTGTATCGCCGCTCTGTCTCATTCAACTTACGGCTTTCATATGCTATAGGATGTCCCTCTTGCATTAGGCCCCCTCCTATTGCAAAGTCGGAAGCATCTGTGTGTACCTCGAACAATTTTGAGTGATCTGGAAGAGCCAACACAGGTTCTTTCACCACTGCAGTCTTTAACCCGTCAAAGGCTTTTTGGCACTTCTCATTCCACTCCCATGCATGGTTCTTCTTAAGAAGATCCGTGAGAGGTGCTGCTTTTGCAGAATACCCTTGGATGAACCGCCTATAGTAATTCACCAGCCCAAGAAAGGATCTCAATTCAGAGACCTTAGTTGGGGGCTCCCTGATCAATCAATTTGAGACACTTATGTTAGCTTTGTATTAGGCATTATTAGATGTTTATTGTGCCCAATATTAGTACTTTAGATGAGTTTAATGTTGTTGGGCTTCATTGGGCTTTAATGCAAATATTGAATAATTTTCGGATTTTGATGCATTTTGACCTTTCTTCCTTGGTTAGGTCATAACTTGGGACTCAATGATCCAATTGAGGTGATCTTGGTGTCTTTGGAAAGCTAAGACAATGCTCTACAAGTTTCATGAAGAACTCAAGAGCTGGATCGGAATGCTAAGGGTCCAAAATATCCCTGCAATGCAGAGTGGGTTTGCTGTCACGGAACCATCTGGGCAGTATGCACATATTGGACTATATAGTGGGTTATAGGCCTCCTCTTGGACTGAAACTTGGTCACTTGAAAGATAAGACCCATATCTCCAACTTCAATGAAGACCATTTTGTCAATAGATGTCGTTTTAGGCATGCTTCAGAAGCTACAAGTTGGTCTGAATTTGGAAACACGTTCTTCCAACCTAACTTGAGGTAGGTGAAGTGTTTTTGGCATTTCTGGAGTTCTAAAAGTCCAAATGACATGATTCAAATTGGAGATTTTCAAGGAGACAACTGGCTACAACTTTGATGAAGACATCCAAGCCAAAATGCACCGTCTAGGTGATGAATTTGAAGCCAGAAGTTGGATAAGAGTTGTTGACTAAAAGCCACCAACCATACACCAACCCACCTACCATGCACCAACCCACCAACCATGCATCAAGCTTCCATTTTTGACAAATTTCAGATTCTTATAGCTTGTATTCAGATTATGTACATGTACAAATTGGCTTCTAGGATTAGTATAAATAGAGCCAATCTCTTTGTATTTTGGGATTCAATTTGAAGTAAGTTAGAATTCAATTTTGTAGTAAGTTTGAGTATTTGTTAGTTTTCTTTCTCTTCTTCTCCCTTCTCTTTAGAATTTCATTTTTGTTCTTTATTTTCTGAGTTCTTCCTTCCCATCCATGGAAGGCTAGGCTCTCATAATCAATCCAAGGGATTAGCCATCTTGTTGTTTAATTTGGAGATCTTGTTTTGCTTGTTCATATTGCTTAATTGTTATTCAAGTTTCTCTTCTTCCTCTTTTGATTTTTATCTAGATTAAATTGCTTAATTTGATTTAGATGTTGATGTGATAATAGCTTTATTGTCATGTATTCAAAGAGGATCACAAAGAATAAACAATTTATTAAAGCTTTTTGATGGATTGTTTAGCTTGGTTAAATTCTGGATCTTAAATTAATCTATGTATGGATGGTGCTTACTTTATCTAACCTTGGTTAATTAAATTCTAGATGCTTATCTAGTAGAGGATTCTTGGATTATGTTGAGGCTTCTTGATATGATCTAAGGCCAAGAACATGGTTAGCGATTAAGTGAATTCTTTGTGATCAATGATGGATTAAACTCAAGATCGGTAAATTTCCTTGGATTGGTTGTTTCTTTAGATTTGTTTTCAACTTTAAGTCTTGTTCTTTTATCAATATTGTTAATCAACAACAAAACCCCCCTTTTAATTATCCTGATCTGATTAAATCTTTGTTCTTTTTGGATCCTTGAGAGACGATTCGGTTCATGCTCTATACTACAAATTAATTTGCGAACCGGTAATTTTTATTATTTGAGGGGGTCTCGACAACCTCTTGTCACTCCCATTCCTTGATAGCCTTTACCTTTGCTTCATCCATCGTTAGGGTCCCATCCTTGATAATGTGCCCTAAGAAGTGTACCTCATTCTTAGCAAATGAGCATTTTTCCTTCTTGACATATAAGTTATTTTCCCTCAATGTCTTGAATACGGTTCGAAGGTGCTCCACATGTTCCTCTAGAGTGTTACTATAGATGACAATGTCATCCAAGTACACCACTACGAACTGATCAAGATAAGGATGGAAGATCTCATTCATCAAGGTGAAAAATGTGGCTGGCGCGTTGGTTAGGCCGAAAGGCATCACCAACCATTCATAAGACCCATATCTAGTCACGCAAGTGGTTTTTGGTTCATCACCATCGGCGATCCTCACTTTGTGATAACCTGACCTTAAGTCTAACTTTGTAAACCACTTGGCTTTTCCGAGTATATCAAACAGGTCAGCTATCAAAGGAATGGGGTACTTGTTTTTTATTGTTACCTTGTTGAGTGCCCGATAGTCGATGCATAACCTCAACGATCCATCGTGCTTCTTTTGAAATAAAACTGGTGCGCCAAAAGGTGCTTTAGAGCGTCGTATGTGCCCTGCATCAAGTAAATCTTTAAGTTGTCTTCTCAACTCTTCCAACTCTGGCGGTGCCATCCTATAAGGCGCCATGGCAGGTGCTTTTGCTCCCGACTCCAACTCGATCTTATGATCTACCATCCTTCTTGGTGGAAGTTGCCTCGGTAACTCGAGCGGCATGATGTCCTCATTTTCCTTAAGGACTTCCTCGATCATAGCTGGTAGATCTTTTTCCTCCTTTATGGACTCCTCCTTAAGTGTAGCCAAATAGGTGAGTTCACCCTTCTTGAGTCCCTTCTTGGCTTGCATGGCAGACATCATTTGGATTTCTTTGGGTTTAGAAGATGTGGAAACCATACACGGAGACCCTTTCTCCATGATGCACACGGTGTCACAGAATGGCATAGGTACCACATTCACTTTCCTTAGGAAATCCATGCCCAATACTATCTTGAAGTCATCCATGCTCGCAATGGAGAAATCCACAACTCCCTTCCAAGAGCCAAGAGTAAACTCTACTCCTTTAGCCACTCCGGCAAGGGGTAAGCCCTTGGTGTTGACGGTTTTTAGCCATCCTACTCCCTTGGAAATTTTCAACCCTATCCTCTCAGCTTCTTTGGGTGTGATGAAGTTATGGGTAGCTCCAGTGTCAATCATGGCTTCCACCGGCTTCCCATTTAGTAAGGCTTCAACATACATCAACCCATTTCTCTCATTTGGTCGTGGAGGCTCTTTTGCCTTTAGGGCATTTAAAAGTTGGAGAGATCCCACATGCTCGACCTCATGAGATTGGGACTCTCGCTCCTCCGCAATAGATGCTAATGTCCCTAACTTGGGACAATCCTTCATTTGATGTGGCCCTTTGCACACAAAGCAGCCACTTCTAGGCACAAAGGCCTTCTTTTTCTCCTCGTACTCTTTCTTTGAAGAGTACTTGTTCTCCTTCTTAGAAGTACCTTTTCCTTTTTCTCCCCCACTTTTGCTAGTATTAAATTTAGAAGAGAGTTTAGTTTTGGACTCACCTCGTTGATACTCAGTGAGTGACTCGGCCACGACAATGGCTTCATCCACATCTTTCACTCCTTTTCGTTGTAACTCTTGCTTTGCCCAAGACTGAAGTCCATCAATGAAGAAGAAAAGAGCATCTTCAGTGGCTAAGTTAGGGATTTGAAGTGTAAGAGTGGTGAATTCCCTAACATAGTCACTTATCGTGGTCTTGTGTTTAAGTTCTCGCAACTTCTTTCTTGTCTCATATACCACATTTTCAGGGAAGAATTGCTTCTTCAACTCCTTCTTGAAATCATCCCATGTGGCTATGGTGTATAAGCCTTTCTCCATATCGGCATGCTTCCTTCGCCACCATAAAGTTGCATTATCAGTGAGGTAGAGGGAAACGGTACGTACTTTCATCTGCTCATCCTCAACCTTCATGCATTCGAAGTACCTCTCCATCTGCCACAAGAAGTTCTCCACCTCTCTGGCGTCCCTTACGCCCTTGAACTCCTTTGGCTTAGGAAGGTCGATTCTTGGAGTATCCCGTACTCCACTTGAGCTTACGATCCCAGTAGGAAGCGCCCTTACCTCCTCAAGAGATGTCTTGAGTTCTTCGAGTTGTTTCATGACAATCTGGAGTTTGCTCTCAAGGGTGTCGAGGCGCTCTTCCCTCTCTTCTTCACCCTTTTGAGTACTCAAGACATCCTCCTTCAAAAGGTCGAATTGCCCCAAGACATGAGACTCCAATGTCTCCTTGTCATGCTCAACCTTTTGAACCCTCACGTCTATGGTGCTAAGGGCATTCTCTAGCAAGGATAACTTCTCTTCTAAGGGTGTGATGTCTTCTCCCCTTGGCTTGCTAGACCCTCGTGTCTTCCTGCCACCAGTAGGAGGAATAATAGTATCCCTCCCCCTCGGAACCTCAACGTGCTCCTCAATCACATTAGACATTTCCTACTGAGTCAGTATTCGCCCCTTCACGAACCTTGCTCTGATACCACGTTGTCACGGCCTTGGACACACTCCAACGCAACCGTGCCGGCACTTGGCACTTTCTCAACCTTTTGAGCAAAGACCAAGTCAGCCTCGCTCTCACCAAGTAGGAATTTGTGACTAGAGAAGCAAGATTATGCAGGAAGTACTTGAAAGAGAACTTGTATTGATAAAGGATGTTTTGTACAAGAGTTTCTTACAATCTCTCACTCTATGCCTCTATCAATCTCTATCAATCTCTATGCCTAACACTAGGGAAGCTTCACCTATTTATAGTAGTTCTACCTCCTTAATGGACGGTAGAGATTAAGCCAAGTGTAAGGTGGGGATGAGGTTCTAGAACCTTCCCACCTCCTTACTCTAAGATATTTTATATAGAACTTTGTAGAGAGTCTTGGAGTTTTCTCCAAGAGTCTAGAGACTTCTAGGTCTCTCTTGGTGTCTAAAGTCTTCTAGAACCTTCCATAAGATTCTAGAGTCTTCCAAAGAGTTCTAGAATATTCTTCATGGTTCTAGAACGTTCTAGAGTATTCTAGAATGTTCTTCAAGGTTCTAGAACATTCTGGAGTCTTCTAGATTCTTCTCCAAAGATCTAGAATTATCTAGGCATCAAGCTTTTATGAGAAAAATTAAACTCCAAGAGTGTCCAAGAAGTCAGGTCGTGACATGGAGCTTTAAGGATAGCAAGATTGGGACAAAAGTACATTTCAGAGCATTCCACAGCTTGCCTGTGGAATTCCCCTCAGCCATGGATCGAGCAGCTATACAACAGAAGCAAAACGTGCTGGGCAAAGCATTCCACGGCCAGCCCTTGGAATTCCCCACGGCCGTGGAATTATGGAGCAGCAAAATCCCACTTGGCAGAAGATTCCACGATCTGCCCGTGGAATTTCCCACGGCCATGGAATGCAAGTGAAGTTCAATTCCCCTTGGCAGAACATTCCACAGCCAGCCCGTGGAATTCCCTACGACCGTGGATCACGACCGAACTCAGCTTTTAGATTTTGTTTTCCTTTCTTTTTATGGGCTTGGACCAGCTTAGACCCCTAGGGGTATTTATAGTTTTTATGAATACAATTTTAGGGTTCGCATTCAATTTTGTTGGAGGCACCTTTGGAGGCTAGGGATCTTGATCTTCTTCTTCTCTTCTCTCCCAGATATAGGTTTGGATGTTCTTTATTGTATTTTCTGGTTTCTTCTTCTTTATGTCTGAGTAGTTTACTTTCTTTCTAGGATTGGGCAATGCCCTTTGATACATTGATGATGATCAATTGATTTGATTTATCTTTTGTTAATTTTGAATGTTCTATGATTCAATTCTTATCGCGCTTGTTCATGTGAATTTGCTGGCCACATATTTGCATCTCATAGACACTTAGGGACCTACTGAGAGGTGAACCTAATTGTTAGAACCATAAGAATTGAACTTAAGGTCTAAATCACGAGAGTAGGTTTAGCCTTTCGAGGACTTAATGAATTTCCACAAAGCGTAAGGGGTTCAATTTGAATTCAATTACCACGAGAGTAGGAATTGATTTGATTGGGCACCATTCTTGTCTATTGACAAAGAACATTAACTAATTTAGGGTAATTCACCTTCATTTCGATTTCAATTTTAATAAAAGGGATTGTCAATTAGGATTTGTCTTGTATCATTGTGGTTAACCCCAATCCTGGAAGTTTTCTTGATATTTGAAAAAACCCTTCTAAAACAGCTTGCTAATTTGTTCTGAATTTTTGCACTTTATATTTCTTAATTCAATCGCTTGGTTACTACGTTTTGTTCACTTCACGAATTTACTCCCTTTGTTTAATTAAATTAAATTAATTAATTAATTGGTATTCATAGAAATAGTCCCTGTGGATTCGATCTTTTTATTACTTGACGACGAAAACGTACACTTGTGGATTTCACGCACCAATACTTATTTGTGGATTTGATTTATAATGTATTTAACGAATGATATTTTAAGGATATAAATAAAGTAGATGATCTAATACAGGTGAACCTTCAAGTTAGCTTTTTTATTATATTCATTGATTATTTTGCATCGTATTTGTATGAATGAACCAATGTATGCTTTAGATGTTTATTTCATTTACTAAGTTGTGTAAACTCAACGAATCTTCATATTTTTCAGATATTATTATTTGTATTATGGACTAATGCTTCTCTATAGGTAACATGCTCAGGGGGCTTCGAGCAAAGGGCAAAGCTTTGTGCCCTAGAAGAAGGTTGCTCCTCAATGCGCCTGGGAACTACCTACTGAGTGGTTTGGTGGGCCTTGGGATAGAGGTAAGCCTTGCCCAAGTTGCACACCTCGGGGAACAAGTGGCCGCGAAGCTAGCAAGGTGTAAAACGCCTTGGACGTGCGTCTCACGAAGATAGCGCGCCCTCGAGAATCTAATTCTCAATCACCATCATGTCAAATCTCACGTAACCTCTTACACCTACTTACACACTCAACCCCTAAACAGTCTAGCCTTGAAAATCGAACCCTAATGCGCATTGCCCAATGTCTTTTGTTCCATCAGCACACGCTGCGAGGGTGGCTCCTAAGGCAACGTGCTTGCTACAGCGCCCCTTATGCCTGCCATGCTTTAAGGCTTCGCTAGTGACTTTCCCAAGAAGCCAAAGCACCTCTCTCCATTTCTCCCCTATAAATAACCCATTCAAACCATATAGAAGGGGTTGGCACAAGATAGAAAAGAGAGTGACTCAAGAGCAAAATACACCCATAGTCTCTCCAAACACCATGAGTGATCCTTCGCCACCAGCTTCACCCACCTTCACCCACCTTCATCTTCAAAATCTTACTCCATACTAACCATCTCAAAGAGGATCAGAAGTTGTGCATGTGCTACATCGCAGGTTTCGTTCAAGGCGCTCCATCTTTGCCATTCCTTGTTGGCCTCGACGCTTTGCCCGTTCTCCACCGCGCCCCCAACCGGTCAGCTCCTTACTGATACACGTTTCAAAAGTGCACTAGGAGAATGCCTCACGTCTGGGTAGCTATAGAATCCACTCCTTGCAAACCCTAACCAAACACACTTTAGTATACCAAATACCCATCAAAGTTGCTACCTATAGCTTCGCGAAAGCGCTTTAGACTCATGAACCAAAGCTCCCTATGCTATTCAACACCAAGCCTTCTTCATGAACGCATTACTCACTCTCCCTACAACTAGCTAGATTGACTTCTCATTATATAACATCCCCTTGGTGCAAATGAACCTAATCACCTTTTGCCCTATAACACAACAATTACCACTTGGTCCCCCACGATGTTTATGGGAATAGAGTCACCTTAGTGAGAAATAGTAGGTACAACTGTAGAAGAACACACGAAACATTTTAGTTCGGATTCAATTTGGAATCAAATAATTTTGTTGAGATTCAATTATGAAATTAAGTAATTTCAAACTTGATGGCACTTGAGCCTCTTAAAAAAATTTCATTTTGCTTTTAATTCACAAGTTAATGTAGTATGTTCTTAATGTTTTTGCTTCCATAGTTCCATGATACTTTCCAGCATAGCTCCATAGCAGCCTCACTTGAAGTGTCCAACATTGCACTATTGGGATGTTTAGTTTATGGATTTTTTTTTATTTATGAGAATATTTACGTGAGAATGTTAGATTCCTATGTTTGTTATAAGATTTAAAGAATTATTCCAATCAAAAAATGATTCACAGGAATATGCTTGTCCAACATTTCTACACTTTCATTCTCATGAAGGAGGTGAGTTTGTTATATTCTCATGGGATGATAATATTTTTCATCAGAAAAGTAATTGTGTATGAATGTATTGTTATTCATTGATGAAGCATCTATATAATATATATAGGGGTTTGTCATAACAGACTTTGGTGATGTGGCATGTAACAAATTCTATACATGTCAGCAACACATCAGCAATTAACTTATAAACAAAAACTAACTCTAACTAACTTTTGTTACTGCTAATTATTTTACAATTATGCATATACTAGTAACCTGAGAGAACATGAGGCAACTTGATGGAACGATTATTAGCCATGATTTGCTAGCTCTTGGATTGAATTAGCTGGCTCTTGGATTGGTTTGCTTGGTAATCCCCCTCGGCAAGCTGGAGAATATATATCCATCATTCCCAGCTTGGAGTGAAGGGTTCAAAAGAGTGTGGTACTGATTGGTTTAGTGTGGATGTCAGCAATTTGATTAGCAGAAGAAATAGGAAGCAAACGAATGAGGCCTGCTTGGA
Source organism: Styphnolobium japonicum (assembly GCA_023212625.1). NCBI lineage: Eukaryota > Viridiplantae > Streptophyta > Magnoliopsida > Fabales > Fabaceae > Styphnolobium > Styphnolobium japonicum. The sequence goes on from JALBWW010000013.1 coordinate 17,628,656, forward strand.
GTTTCTCATGCACAAAATGGCAATCGAGCTCAATGTGTTTTTGTTTTCTTGTGGAATGTGGGATTGGCAGCTGTGTAAAGCTGATTGACTATCACAATAGAGCAGAGAAGGTTGCTTGAACTGAATGTGAAGCTCTTGAGGAGATAAGTAAGCCATTGTATCTCCCATGTGGCAGCAGATAGAGCTCGATATTCTGCCTCTGACAAGAGGTTGTCGAGACCTATCAAATAATAAAAATAACCGGTTCACAAACTAATTTGTAGTATAGAGAATGAACCGAATCGTCTCTCAAAGATCCAAAAACAAAGATTTAATTAGATCAAGATAATTAGAAAAGGGGGGTTTTGTTGTTGATTAACAAGATTAATAAAAGTATGAGACTTAAAGTTGTAAACAAATCTAAAGAAACAACCAATCCAAGGAAATTTACCAATCTTGAGTTTAATTCATCATTAATCACAAGGAATTCACTTAATTGCTAACCATGTTCTTGGCCTTAGATCACATCAAGAAGCCTTAACATGATCTAAGAATTCTCTACTAGATAAGCATCTAGAATTTGATTAACCAAGGTTAGATAAAGTAAGCACCATCCAACATAGATTAACTTAAGATATAGAATTTAACCAAGCTAAACAATCTATCAAAAAGCTTTAATATATTGTTTAATCTTTGTGATCATCTTTGAATACACGATAATAAAGCTATTATCACATCAACATCTAAATCAAATTAAGCAATTTAATCTAGATAAAAATCAAAAGAGGAAGAAGAGAAACTTGAATAACAATTAAGCAATATGAACAAACAAAACAAGATCTCCAAATTAAACATCAAGATGGCTAATCCCTTGGATTGATTATGAGAGCCTAGCCTTCCATGGATGGGAAGGAAGAACTCAGAAATAAAAGAACAAAAACGAAATTGTAAGGAGAATGGAGAAGAAGAGAAAGAAAACTCTCACAAATACTCAAACTTTCTTGAAACTTACTTAAAAATTGAATGATCATAATACAAAGAGATTGGCTCTATTTATACTAACCCTAGAAGCCAATTTATACATGTACATAATCTGAATACAAGCTGTAAAAATATGAAAATTGTCAAATATGGAAGCTTGATGCATGGTTGGTGGGTTGGTGCATGGTAGGTGGGTTGGTGTATGGTTGGTGGCTTTTAGTCAGCAAATCTTATCCGACTATTGGCTTGATTTTTATGACCTAGACGGTGCATTTTGGCTTGGAGGTCTTCATAAAAGTTGTAGCCAGTTATCTCCTTGAAATTTGCAATTGAAATCATGCCATTTGGATGTTTAGAACTCCAAATATGCCAAAAACACTGAACCTACCTCAAGTTAGGATGGCAGAACATGTTTCCAAATTCAAACCAAATTGTAGCTTCATAATCATGCCTAAAACGACATCTATTTACTAAATGGTCTTCAGTGAAGTTGGAGGTATGGGTCTTATCTTTCCAATGGCCAAGTTTCAGCCCAAGAGGAGGCCTATAGCTCACTATGTAGTCCAATATGTCCACACTGCCCAGATTTTCATGACAGCAAACCCACTCTACATTGCAGGGATATTTTGGACCCTTAGAAGTCCGATCCAGCTCTTGAGTTCTTCATGAAACTTGTAGAGCATTGTCTTAGCTTTCCAAAGACACCAAGATCACCTCAAATGGATCACCGAGTCCCAAGTTATGGCCTAACCAAGGAAGAAAGGTCAAAATGCATCAAAATCCGAAAATTATTCAATATTTGCATTAAAGCCCAATGAAGCCCAACAACATTAAACTCATCTAAAATACTAATATTGGGCACTATAAACATCTAATAAAGCCTAATACAAAGCTAACATAAGTGTCTCAAATTGATTGATCAAATTCCCCACACTTAAGCTTTTGCACTCCTGGGCAAAACACATAAGAACAAAACTAAAGAAAAACAAGAAACATCATATTATTAAACTAAAAGCATAAAAACTGATTATACCTAATCTAATCCACTTTCATAGGAAAACACGATAACACTTAGCATGTGCCACAAGCCTTTAAACCCCTAGGTGTCCCTAGTGGACGAGTTATAGTCTCGTGAGGGTTTACCAGGATGATACCCACAAACATGTAATACTTTATTTAATCAATTCAACTAATTTTTAAATACAAGCATTGTATCAAATATAAACAATAATTAATAAGTTAAGTATGCTTAACAAAGAATAGTTGAATCAAACCAATTGAGAATAAAGTATAGCATAATCATGCTTTAATCAGAAATAGGCATGTTCAAATTGAGTAAAATTCCTCACAAGTGACACTCAAATCACACAAGGTGTTTAGGTTAACTGTTTGCCCTCAACTCAGTCAAATTATGAAAGTATTCTACCATAAGCTTGCATATACATCAATTCTCCACTACTTTGATCAAATAAATTGCAAAAATCAAGAGGTCTTTCAAAAAGGTTGTAATGGAACTTATAAGGTGAAAGAAGGGAACAATATGGATAATAGCAGGTTAAAACCAAAGAGAATAAAAGAGCATTGAGAAGTAACTCAAGTAGAAAGCATAAATTTTTTACCCAAAACCATAAAATGCTCATTCTCTTCTCAATTCCTTCCTTTTTCTATTCTTTTTCTTTTTCTTTTTTTTTTGTTTTGTTTTTTTTTTGGTACCAAGCATTTCGTATCAACACACCAATTCCCCCACGCTTAAATCATTGCAAGCAAAAGAACTCCTCCAATAAGAAAATCAATGCTCTCCTATTCCCTAAGGTAAGGTAAAACATGGTTTTTCACTCAAAGTTTGTAATGAGCTAAGAACAAAGAATGGATAAATAGGCTCAGAGAGAGTTAATAATTGGATAAATGCAAGGTAGGTTTATTTGGCCAAAGCAGCTAAGTCAAGAAAAAAATGCCTCTGTCATTTTCATGCAACATACAGACCAATGTAATCTCAAATCGATTCAATGCAAGTTCTAGAAAATAAATTCATAATTGACATCACTCATGAAAGAAAATAAACCAAGTGTAAGTATCAAACTTGGAAAAGCCCAAAACTCACAAAGGTATGGAACATTCACTCAATTCAACCATGCTTTCTTCCTAATATCCACAGTTATATATACATGTATATCATGAAAATGATTCAACTATAAACTGTTTTGCATACCTTAATTATCAATTAAGCTCAGATTCAGCACATGTTTGCATCAAAATTAATTGAAAAGATCAAAATAAATTTTTTTTTTATATGCAAGATCAAAATAATTTAAGACATACTATGAAATGCAAGTTAAGATGCGTCTTAAGAGCAAAATTACTCCTTACTCTGCCATCATACATCTAATAAGCTAGTAACAATAAAGATTAGCTGGTTAGTTTTTTTTTTCTTTTTAACTAAACTATGTACATGGTATTGTCAACTATCCTTCCCCCCAAATAATTTAAGACATTGTCCCCAATGTCAAAATAAAGATAGGCAGAGTGTAGAAGGTCTTACCAGAAAACTGCAAATCGAGCCTGAAATAAGAAAAAATTACAAAAAACTAAAACCATAAGAGAAAACAAAAATTCACAAGGACAAAGTCAAATCAAGTTTTTGCTTTTTGCTGCTGCTACCTTGTTCCCAATTCAGTGGAGTCATTGCTGGATGACGTTGGGGGACAAATTCATGTAGTTGATCAAGCAATTGTTCAGGGGTTGCATTGATTACAAGAATTTGACGTGTCGCTTGTGAGATGAACCTTTGTTCTATAGCATGATCAAGAAAACAAAACAAACTGTCATAAAAACCATTAATATTTAAAATACCTATGGGTTTTTGGTGAAAGTTCAGTTGTGACTAGGATGTAATTTGGAAGAGCTCTTCCAAAGTTCCAAAACCACCAGGTAGGGCAATAAAGGCATCAGCATTGGCTATCATAATGTTCATATGTTGGTGCATGCAAGATACCATTACTTCATGACCTACTGTTTTTCAGTGGGATTGCCAATAGCTAAAAGACTAGGAATGACACCAAGGACTTTGCCACCTCCTAAATGTGCAGCAGTTGCTACACAACCCATTAACCCAAGACTAACTCCTCCGTAAACTAAATGGATTTCTCTCTCAGCTAGCACTCGATCAAGATGGTGTGCAATATTTACAAACTCTTTATCTTTCCCAGGATTAGATCCACAAAAGACACAAACACTCTTGATTCGACGAACTGAATTGACTTCCATTTTTTTTCCTTTTTTTTTTGTACTCTCACCTTATCAATGATCTGAAGAGAGCAAAGTGCATTATTTAAAGAATCAAAACTCAAATGTAATAATTACACCTATAAAGGAGGGGTAGATCCGTGTGTCAGGCAAGTTTGAAAACAAAACACAGTAATGATAATAGCTATATGATAAGGATAAAAGACTAATCTATATGTGTCAGAAGAACTTTGAAAATACGCAACGCATATTTCAAAAAAATACGGCTAATTTTTTTTTTTTTGAATTTTTTTGAATTGTTTTTGAATTTTTTTAATAAACAAGAAGAAAAACGAAAAATAAAAAATAATACTTACAGGAGGTGTGATTATGGCTCACATTTTCCTCTGGTTTTACGTCCAGTAACGGCTTGAATGCTCTTTTATGGGCCGATGGACGGTTTCCCATCCAATTTTCTTAAAAATTGGCAAACAGGGTCTTTTTGAGTCAGATTCCCGAGACTATAACGCTCATGTTCATCTTGGAATATTGGCCATAAATCGAGAAATACTCTCTACACATCTCCACTAGGATGCGTCTCAAGAGTCAATAGAATGTTATCTAAAGACTCCTTACTCATGCCATCCTTAATGAAGTGAATTTTATCAAGTCGATTTATGGACGCCATTCCAATTGATCTGCATTTTGTGTTACAGGTCCATCTTGCACATTTAAAGCAGACACGTAACCTTTTTGCTCTTCTTTTCTTTGCATATGAACTTTTGCCTAGCCCTGGCATATATGAAACAAGAGCGTCAGAAAATTGCCCTGTGATTCGGACCTTTGCTTCGATCAACCAGCGTATATCCGCAGGGATGCCTTTGTGCATAAGCATCCTTAATCTCTCAAACCTTGCACAATAAATGTTAGTTAAAGCATTTTGAGGGAGAGAAGGGAATTGTTTGCGAAGGTTAAAAAGCTGATTATCCATTTCAAAAGAAAGAAGAAAGAGAGAAAAAAAATTGAGTAAAATTATATACAAATTTCAGTATTTGTGGGTAACTGAAGGAACCGAAAAATATTTTCACAGAGTACCGTTATCCGCCATTTAACCAGTGAAAAATCATCTGCCAAAGAAAAACAAACAAAATAAAGACAGAAAAATCAAACTTCGATAGATTTTCTCAATTGGCACCGTTTTTTTCTGTCTCGATTCCTGTGATAGCAAATAAGTCAAAGTTTGAAAAAAGAGAAAGTTAGAAAACTTCGGGTTGCCTCCCAAGAAGCGCTACTTTTAATGTCATCAGCCAGCGTGATTGAAGATTTTGCACGATCGATGGGTTCTCCCCAGTAATGATTCAATTTTTGACCATTGACCTTAAACGTGACTTCTTTTTTTTTTTTTCAACAAAGTAGTGATCAATCATGGTAGATGGTCGCCTGCAGTTGAACTTCCTCCACGAGGTTCTCTTGAGCTCCTTCATAAAAATTCTTGAGGCGATGACCATTAACTTTGTACACTTTGTTGGTGGCTTCACTCTTAATTTCTACTGCACCATGAGGAAAAACATTAATAACAATGAAAGGACCAAGCCACCTAGAACGAAGCTTACCGGGTATAAGTTTGAGGCGAGAATTGTAGAGAAGGACTTTTTGACCAATGGTGAACTCTTTTCGCACCAACATCTTATCATGAAGGAGTTTAGTCTTCTCCTTGTAAATCCGGGAGTTCTCATATGCCTCTAATCGAAACTCATCAAGTTCCTGAAGTTGGAGCTTCCTTTGAGATCCGGATTGACTCAAGTCAAGGTTACACTGTCTCACCGCCCAATAGGATTTATGCTCAATTTCCACCGGAAGGTGGCACGCCTTCCCAAAGACAATCCGGTACAGGGACATCCCTATTGGTGTCTTGTAGGCAGTTCGGTAAGCCCACAAAGCATCCTCAAGTCTCAAGCTCCAATCCTTCCTATTAGGTTGGACTGTCTTCTCAAGTATGAGCTTGATCTCTCGGTTTGAGACCTCGGCTTGCCCGTTTGTCTGGGGGTGATAAGGTGTAGAAACCTTGTGCAGGACACTGTACTTTCTCATCAAAGCCTCTATTCTCCGGTTACAAAAGTGTGAACCCTGATGACTGATAATGGCCCTCGGGATTCCAAACCTGCAGAAAATCTGTGATCTAACAAAGTCCACAAAAACTTTGGAATCATCAGTCCGAGTGGCTTAAACCCTAAGACAAAGCTAACATAAGTTTCTCAAATTGATTGATCACTTCACTTTTAAATTTCTATTTCAAAGTTTTAGATCATTGGATTGGTCCATGATCATCTTGTTTTATGTTTTAGAGTTTAAAAGTTATGAACTTGGTTCTTTAAGGGGTTTTGTTGGTGGGAAGACAAGGAATTTGCACTAGAAAGGATTTTTGAACCAATGTAAGGGGTAGATTTCTCTCATCAACCAATATGGTGGTGAGGAATAAATTCTATGGCTTATATTTTATGTTTTCATGTTTTATGGTTGGTGTTTTGCGGTTTGTGTTTAATGATTTATGTTTTGACTATTCTATGTGTTTTATGTTTCAGATATATGGCTTGAACTTGTTATGATTAAAGTGTGATATAGCTTATGTGTGAATAAGATGATGACGTATGTGTGGATGAAAAACATGGTTATGAACATGCATATGTTTGGTTGGAACCAATGAATCATAATGGAATGGAAAGTTTTGAAAAGAAGCTATGTAGAAATGATATTTACTTTATTAAAGGTTTTGTTCTTATTTTCAAAGATTTAGTATATGATTTTAAGTGTTTTCGAAAATATGAGAGAAAATATTTAGTTATGATTTAAAGATGAAAATAAATATTTTTTTTCAAGTAGAAACACTTTTGAAAATTTGTTTGGATCTTGAAAGGTTTTTTAAAGATTAGTTTTGACCTTGAAATATTTATGAGTATCAAACTATTTTGAATTAATGCTTAGTTTTATTAAAGACTTTTATTTTGAGAAAAATTTTTGGTGATGATTTGAGGTTGAAATAATTGTTTTTAAATAGAAATGATTTTTGAAAGATTTGTTGGAAAATCCCTATTTGTATATGAAACTTATTTTTAACTCACATAGTGAGAATAGGCTTGGAAATATTTTATTCAGTTCTAAATAGCTCATTATTTGTGAAAAATGCTTTACGCAATTTTAATTTCACAGAAAATGCTTTATGCGATTGAAAAGTGATTTTAAACTGTTACACGATTTGAAAAATAGAAAAATGGTTTTACACGATTGAAAAACATAATAGAAATGTTACGCGATTTATAAAACATAAAAGAGGTGTTACACAATTTGAAAATCGTAACCGTAGGTTACGTGATTTGGAAAAATATTTTAGAAGCACAATAGGTTAAGAAACAGTGGTACTATTATCGAGCCAACGTAGACTGGATCCTAGATAGGACGGTTGACGCTATTCTTAAAATGGTGGCTTGAATCCTGAGGGGTTGTGCTTTGGTAAACCAATAATTATGGGTTAGTTGACCATGAATTATTATATTAATTATGAGTGATTGCACTTTGCATGGGTTAGTTGACCATGGCATTTTGATAGTCTGTATGAGACTTGTTATTAAGGCTTTGAGTTTAGGAGTTAAGCTTACACCTTAATGCAGGTGCGAATTGTATAGTGAAGATCTATGAATGATCTTGGGGACGTCGGGGTGCCGAAATTCCACAGGAGGCCAGTTGAAGCTATGCCGTGGTAATATGATTGCAACACACCGAATGATCCCGACCAGACACTATCCTATTCCTGGTTGATGGTGAATGTTCTCCTGAGCTGTATTGCCAAATGAAATTCTATAGCACTTTTGAGCATATTTGAGGCTAATGAGATATAGAACATGTACTCTCAATCACTCTCTCCAACTTGTTGTGTTTTAGCTCCATGGAGTAGGGGTCAATCATTGGATGATTGCATAGTTAGTTGTCATACTGTCACATTATCATGATGCATATCGATTTTGATCTACCCATTGTTTGATAATATGATTATATTTGTTGATTCAGTATGAAACTGTATTATTTGCTATGTTAACTATACTATTTATTATTGATTTACCCATTGTTTGATAACATGATTGTATCTATTTCACTATATAAATTATTATATTTTCTACACTGCTTTATTGGTATTAATAGGTGACGAGGATCTCACCTTTTTGTTGTATTGTTTTGTATGTTTTGTGTTGTTTTTCTTTTTGTCTCATGAAGACGGCAAAGACATCAAGGAAGGATATATTCGGCTTCGTTAGAATATAGTTCCAAGGTGATTTAGACGTTGGATGCATTCCTTGGATATTATGTAAACAGGTATTTAGGACGTTGGCCAGTAGGGTGGTATACGGAGTCTGTATACATTCTACTGAGTATTGTTATCTTTTATGTATTTTGTCAAACAGTAGAATTATACTATGTATATTCTTGAGATGTTTTGATATCGAGTTATTTCTTTTCTGATTATTTTATGTTATATTCGTAAAAAGAAATTTTAAAACTCATACTTTTATAAAGAAAATACAAAAGGTTTTTTGAAATTAACTTGAGGTTCCATTAAATGTGACACCCAAAGGAGGGTGTTACATTGCTTGGTTTGCATAAACTCATCTTGAAACATTTAGATTCTTGAGTTTGGTCTATGTTGGTTTGTTTAGTTTCATTAGTGACCTTTGTTAAACTTGAATGCATTAATTGAGTGTGCAACCTCTTATTGCTTGATCAAGTTGTTGTTGTGTTGTTCCTTTAAAAGTTCTCTCTGGAAATTTGGATTGGTACTTTCTCATTATTTCATTGGATCTTACCTCTTGTTTTTCAATTACAAATTCTTTTCAATGCTTGAGGACAAGCAATAGTTCAAGTGTGGGGGTATTTCATGTGTGTCATTTGCACACCTATTTGAAATAAACAAGTGAAACACAAGAAGGGAGTAAAACTTTGTTTCTTAACCTTTTTGAAAAACTTATCTTAAACAGTTCTTGAAGAACACAAGTTTCACAAGAAAGTAAGAGATAATGGACGAAGCGTAAACTATTTACAGCCTGATGGACGCAAATAGTATTTTTCTAAAAACTTTTGGATGCAAGTTGAAAATCTTTATATTTTCAGAAAAGAGTAGATAGGAACAACAATAGCAATCCCAGATGTTAGTTGAAAAATAAATTAACACAAGAAGAGGGAAGAAAAGCTTACACCAGATATTTATACTGGTTCACTCTCATAAATCATGAGTGTTGGGTTTTGATACCTGAAAAAGGCAACCAAAAAACAAAAAGAAAACAAAACTAAAACCCTCTAAGGATCCAAACGAAGGTCATAATATGTGTTAAGACAATTACCTTAATGAAGGAATTGATGTCGTGATGGACAACAAATCACGAACGCTGCAACATATGAACATTGTTGAAGCGTCTCTACGGTATCCACACGAATGGATGTAATGGTGTCCCTCTTCGGCACAATGCTAGCAACGAAGGGGGCACAAATTCCTCTCTGACTTTCTCTCTATTCAAAAATAGTTTCCATCTCTCAGTTGTGCATGTGTAGTTATGCGGCATAAAGAGTCTAGGAGATGTTTATATAGGCCCCTACTCATATCTGAGCTAGGTCAAACTCATGTGGGCCTATTCAATTAGGTTGACCCATCTAGTTTTACCAAATGTCCAATTAGCCCCATTTAAATCCATTACAATCCATTCTATTTGTGTGACCCAATAGGATCCTAGTACGTTGACAGTAACATTAAATTCTATTCAATATTACAAACAGTGAGCGGTATCTAGCAATACAATTACTGTTACTCAAATAATAGGAATGTTAGTGATTCGACATAACCTAACTATGACAAATGTTACCATGTAGTTGAGTCCCTTTGTCCTGATATCTTAATTGAACATAAGGCATGGAGCATGTCACCCTTGTATAGTTCAATCGTTGGTTTCTTGATCGCTGAGTAGACTTATAAAGAAAAATGAGATAAATATCTCATATCGACTCATTTGAGCACGACTATGCATTCTCAAGTCTCACTCATCAAGGGGCCCGAAGATATTGCATCGTTATGTGGGAGGGACAAATCCTATTCATGTCACCCATATCCCTCTGGATGACTTGTAACATGTCCAATAACTGACTTTATGATCACCTTATTACAAGTGACGTTTGACTATATTAAAAACATGTGACTCCTCATGTAGGGAACCATAGTGACCTCAAGTCAAAGAACCATATACACCATTGTCACTATGTGAACCATTTATGACACTCACGTAACGATCCATGTAGTGTTCTCATGGTGGTTAGTTCAGTACATTATTACTTTAATATGTATCGATGTGTAAACTTGATATCTCATATCCATGACCTGTGAGACATGGTCATCAGCCTACGCATATAGTAGTCTCAACACATCACTGTTGTCATAATTGATAATAATACTTAATTAGGGACATTTAAAAATAGTGTTCCAATTAAGTCATTAGTGTCTCACTATCAAGTCACGTACTTGATATTCCATGACATAGAACTTTTCATTCTAAGGACTCTATTATGTTCATTTAATATAAATAAATAACACAATAAATGAAAATGCCTCATATATTAAACAAATGTCATGATACAATGTAAACCATAAAGTCAATATATAACTGACCTCTAGGGCATACACCAACAATCTCCCATTTGCACTAGAGCCAATCTGGCATATCTCTAATGCCTATAGACCTAGTGTGACCCTCATGCTTACACTAAGCAGGAGGCTTGGTCAGTGGGTCAGCGATGTTATCATTAGTTGGTACCTTGCATATCTTCACATCTCCTCTATCGATGATCTCGCAAATGAGATGAAAACGCCAGAGTATATGCTTGGATCGCTGGGGAGATCTAGGCTCCATAGCTTGTGCAATGGCCCCATTGTTGTGACAATAGAGCGCCACTGGGTCCACAATACTAGGAACCATGCCAAGTTCACTAATGAACTTTCTGATACAAACAGCCTCCTTTGCTGCATTGGAGGCAACGATATACTCGGCCTCTGTGGTATAATCGTCTACTGTCTCTTGCTTTGAACTTTTCAAACTCATAGCTTCGTCATTTAGGAAAAACACAAAACCCGATTGCGATTTGGAGTCATCTTTTGTCAGTTTGGAAGCTAGCATCTGTGTAACCCTTTACAATGAGCTCTTCCTCGGTTCCATATACCAGGAACAAATCCTCAGTCCTTCTCAAGTACTTTAGGATGTTCTTGACAGCAATACAGTGACTATCTTCGAGATTCGAACTGGTACCGACTTGTCATGCTTAAAGCATTCGAGACATCTGGTTGAGTACATAGCATGGCATACATGTTAGATCCAATTTCGGAAGCATATGGAATCTTAGTTATGCGATTCCTTTCATCTTGTGTGGAAGTGTTGGTGTTTGCCCTAGATGCTAGTTATATATTGACTTTATGGTTTGCATTATATCATGGCATTTATTTTATATATGAGAAATTTGATTATTTATTTATATTAAATGTGTTGGTGTATGCCCTAGAGGCCAGTTATATCTTGACTTTATGGTTTACATTGTATCATGACGTTTATTTAATATATGAGGCATTTCATTTATTGTGTTATTTGTTTATATAAAATGAACATAATAAAGTCCTTAGAATGGAAGTTCTATGCCATGGAATATCAAGTACATGACTTGATAGTGAGATATTCTTAGCACTCATTAGAATGTTATTCTTAAATATCCCTAGTCAAGTATTATTGTCATTTAGGACAACAGTAATACATTGAGACTAGTATGTGCATGGACTGATAACCATATCTCACGGGTGATAGATATGAGATATTAAGTCTTCACATGGGTACACATTAGAGTAATGTTGTACTAGATTGACCCACCATGAGAATGCTGCATGGATCGTTATGTGAATGTCATAAGCAATTCTAACAGTGACAATGGTGTATGTGGTCCTTTGACTTGATGGTACTACAGTTCTCTACATGTGGAGTTGTATGACTTGATACCGTCAAACATCCCTTGTAACAAGGAGATCATTAAGATGACTATTGGACATACTGCGAATCAGGCAGAGGGATGTGAGTGGCCTAGATAGGATTTGTCCTTCCTACTTAACGGGAGCGATATCTGTGGGCCCTTTGATAAGAGTGAGACTAAAAATGCATGGCCATGCTCGAATGAATCAATATGAGATATTGATCTCATTTGTCTTAGTATGTCTACTCGAAGATCAAGAAACCAAAGATTGAACAGTACAAGGACGACACGTTCCATGCCTTGTGTTGAATCAAGATATCTGGACAAAGGGACTAGACTGCATGGTAACATTAGTCACTGAAAGGTTATGTCAAACCATTGACTTTCTTACTACTTGGGTAGCAATGATGTGTTGCTAGACACCGCTAATTGTTTATAATATTTAAATATGATTTAATATTATTGCCAACGTAATAAGAACCTATAAGGTCACACACTTAGAGTTGTTAATTGGAGCACGAGGAATTAGAGTGTGACTCAATCCCTTGCGAGCCGAGTTCATGTCAAATGAGCCCATATGGCCAACGCTAGGTCTTTTCACCTTACCATTGTGTGCTGCTTATAAATAGCAACATTATGAGTGTTGTGCCACCTAATCCTAACCCTAGCCGCATACTGCACTCAGTTTGTGTGAAAAGAAATAGCCACCGCGTCTCCTTTGGCATCTAGCAGCGCATAGAGACATGCTCCAAGCATATGCTCGTGTGGACTTCGTAGAGGTGTTGTTGCGTTGCTGCGGTGCTGTGGTGTTTGACAGCCGTCTTCTGCACGTTTCACGCTACAAGAGGTAAACATTTTGAACATGAACCATGACCATTCGCATGGATTCCTAGTGGGAATTTTTCCGCTGTGTTTTTGTTTTTATCTACTTTTCCCAACAAAAGGAACATAATAGAGTCCTTAGAATGGCAAGTTCTATGCCATGGAATATCAAGTACGTGACTTGATAGTGAGATGCTATTGGATGAATTGGAACACTATTCTTAAATGTCCATAGTCAAGTATTACTGTCAATTAGGACGATAATGATGCGTTGAGACTAGTATGTGCATAGGCTGATGAACGTGTCTCACAGGTCATAGATATGATATATCAAGTCTACACATAGGGACATATTAGAGTAATGATGTACTAGACTAACCCACCATGAGAACACTACATGGATCGTTACGTGAGTGTCATAAGCGGTTCTCATAGTGACAATGGTGTACATGGTCCTTTGACTTGAAGTCACTACGGTTCCCTATATCAGGAGTTATATGTTTTAATATCGTCAAACATCACCTGTAACAAGGTGATCATAAAGTCGGTTATTGGACATGTTACAAGTCATGCAGAGGGATGTGAGTGACGTAGATACGATTTGTCCCTCTCACATAACGGGAGCGATATCTTCAGGCCCTCTTGATGAGTGAGACTTGAAAATGCATGATCGTGCTCAAATGAGTCAATACAAGATATTGATCTCATTTGTCTTTATAAGTCTACTCGGCAATCAAGAAACCAATGATTGAACTATACAAGGGTGACACGTTCTATGCCTTGTGTTCAATCAAGATATCAGGACAAAAGGACTAGACTACATGATAACATTAGTCATGGTTAGGTTATGTCAAATCACTAGCATTCCTATTACTTAAGTAGCAGTGATGTATTGCTAGATACCGCTCACTGTTTGTAATATTAAATAGGATTTAATGTTGCTGTTGTTGGCAAAAACGGATAAAAAAACATAAACACAGCGAAAAAATTCCCACTAGGAATCCAAGCGAATGGTCATGGTTCATGTTCAAAACATTTACCACTTGTAGCGTGTAACGTGTAGAAGATGGCTCTCAAACACCAAAGCACGACAACAACACAACAGCGCCTCTACAAAGTCCACACGAGCAGATACTTGGAGCGCGTCTCTATGCATTGCTAAATGCCAATGGAGACGCGGTGGCTATTTCTTTTTCACACAAACTTAGTGCAAAATGCAGGTAGGATTAGGATTAAGGAGCACAACACACTTAGTGTTGCTATATATAAGCAACACACAATGGTAAGGTGAAAAGACCTAGCCTGGGTCTTATCTGACATGAGCTTGGCCTGCAAGGGATTGAGTCTAACTCTATTTCCTTATGCTCCAATTAATCTACTCTAAGTGTGTGACCCTATAGGTTCTCATAACGTTGGCAATAATATTAAATCATATTTAATATTGTTAGAATATCTCTGAATATCTTGAGGGTATTTTAGTATATCTTTATAATATCTTAGCATATCATTAGAAGATCTTTATAATATATTGTGAAATCAATTAGTCATCTAACTAAAGAAGCAATCTTAGAAGTTGTTTCATAATTTCATTATATTTCCTGATTTGTTTCCTTTTTAATTAGGGTTAGGAGTCTTATTGTCTTCGTGGGCTTGGGCTTGTACTACTACTACACTAGTACTTGACCTAATTATTAGTATAAATATGGGTTAATGTTTTGTATTTTACAACACATCAAATCAATCTAATCTCACATTATTCATTAATATTTCCTTTCTCTTTTACTCATTCTCTACCTAAACCCTATAATTTGAACAAATATTATGAACAATGAGCAGTGTCTAGCAACACGTCATTACTACCCAAGTAATAAGAAAGTCAATGGTTTGACATAACCTTTCCGTGACCAATGTTACCATCCAGTCTAGTCCCTTTGTCCAGATATCTTGATTAAACACAAGGCATGGAACGTGTCATCCTTGTACTGTTCAATCTTAGGTTTCTTGATCACCGAGTAGACATACTAAGACAAATTACATCAACATCTCATATTGATTCATTCGAGCATGGCCATGCATTTTTAGTCTCACTCTTATCAAAGGGCCCATAGATATCACTCCCGTTAAGTAGGAGGGACAAATCCTATTTAGGCCACTCACACCCTCTGCACGATTCATAGTATATCCAATAGCCGTCTTAATGATCTTCTTGTCACAGGGGATGTTTGACGGTATCAAGTCACACAACTCCTCATGTAGGGAACTATAGTGCCATCAAGTCAAAAGACCGCATACACCATTGTCACTGTGAGAATCTTTTATGATATTCATGTAACGATCCATACAGCGTTCTCATGGTGTGTCAATCCAGTACAACATTACTCTAATGTGTACTCATGTGAAGACCTGATATCTCATATCTATGACCCATGAGGTACGATCATTAGTCTATGCACATACTAGTCTCAATGTATTACTGTTGTCCTAAATAACAATAATACTTGACTAGATATATTTAAGAATAGCATTCTAATGAGTGCCAACAATATCTCACTGTCAAATCATGTACTTGATATTCCATGGCATAGAACCTTCATTCTAAGGACTTTATTATGTTCATTTAATATAAATAAATAACACAATAAATGAAATGCCTCATATATTAAATAAATGTCATGATACAATGTAAACCATAAAGTTAAGATACAACTGACCTCTAGGGCATACACTAACAACTGTCCACGTAAGAGGATCCTATAGGGTCACACAGATAAAATGGATTGGAATGGAGTTAAAAGGGGCTGGTTGGACCTTTAGTAAGACTAAATGGGCCAACCCAATTAAATAGGCCCACCCATGAGTCTGACCTAGGTCAGATATGTGTAGGGGCCTATATAAACATCTCTTAGACTATTTGTGTCGTACTACACCACGTACAATTCAAATTCGGAAATCGTTTCCTAGTAGAGAGAGAGTTAAAGAGAGAGAACTCGTAAAGAGAGTTGCCCCCCTTTCGTGGCGAGCACCATGCCGAAGAGGGAGACCATCACATCCGTTCATGTGGATACCGTAGAGGCACCGTTCAATATTTGTGCACGTGTTTGACATTCGTTTCTTCTTATAGGTAAATCCGTTAACACATTTTATGATTTTCGCATGGGTCCTTGACTTGGTTTGGGATTTGGTTTTTTTTATTTCTGCTGCGTTTCCCGATCCCGAATGCAACAAGAAGGACATTTAACCATAGATAGGCTTACACCATGTGACATAGGCAAGAATCCTTTCTTGGATTCTTGTATATTAAAGCGTCTTAACACTTTATCAATGTATGTACTCTGACTTAGGCCAAGTAGTCTCCTTGGTCTATCTCTGTAGATCCCGATACCTAGTACATAGGTATCTTCGCCTAAGTTCTTCATTGAAAAACAGTTCCCTAGCAAGTCTTTACAGACTGTAAGGTAGGGACGTCGTTTCCGATGAGTAATATGTCATCCACATACAACACCAGAAAGACAACTGTGCTCCCACTAACCTTCTTGTAGACACAAGGTTCATCTTCATTCTTGATGAAACCAAACTATTTGATTACATCGTTGAAACGAAGATTCCAGCTCCTAGAAGCTTGCTTTAATCCATAAATGGATCGTTGTAGCTTACACACATTTCTGACATCCTCTGGAGTGACAAAATCCTCCGGTTGTGTCATGTACACATCCTCAACGAGATTTCCATTTAGGAAAGTAGTTTTGACATTCATCTTCCAAATTTCATAATCATGGTAAGCCACAATAGCAAGCAAGATCTGAATGGATTTAAGCATGGAACCTAGGGAAAAGGTTTCATCATAGTCTACACCATGAATTTGTTTGAAACCCTTAGCCATCAACCATCCCTTAAAGGTATGTATCTTACCATCCATGTACGTTTTCTTACCAACCGTCCTAATACGTTTTACCCCTTCAAGTGGGTATACCATGGTCCATACTTGGTTGACATATATGGATTCCATTTCAAATCTCATGGCCTTAAGCCATTTCTCATAGTCTGGGTCTGTTACAGCTTCCTTATAAGTCATAGGCTCATCCTTATCCATGAGCATTACATCATCAGGTTGAGTCACGAGAAATCCATATCTCTCGGGATGACGATGTATTCTACTAGACTTATGGGGTTCTTATGCTATTTGGGTAGGTTGTTGTTCCACAATGTTTTGTGGATCCCGCTCCTCTTCCACCATGGGTTCATTGTCATTTTATGGTCCTTGAATTTCTTCAAGTTCTATATTTCTACCACTAGTTCATTTGGAGACAAATTCTCTCTCTAGGAACACACCAGTCCGTGCAACAAACACTTTGCCTTTTGTGGGATTATAGAAATAGTATCCTTTGATTTCTTTTGGATACCTGATCAATCAATTTGAGACACTTATGTTAGATTTGTATTAGGCTTTATTAGATGTTTATTGTGCCCAATATTAGTATTTTTTATGAGTTTAATGTTGTTGGGCTTTAATGCAAATTGTGAATAATTTTCGGATTTTGATGCATTTTGACATTTCTTTCTTGGTTAGGCTATAACTTGGGACTCGGTGATCCATTTGAGGTGATCTTGGTGTCTTTGAAAAGCTAAGACAAGGCTTTACAAGTTTCATAAAGAACTCAAGAGCTCAATCGAACTTCTAAGGGTCCAAAATATCCCTGCAATACAAAGTAGGTTTGCTTTCACGGAAATCTGGGCAGTGTGCACATATTGGACTACATAGTGAGCTATAGGCCTCCTCTTGGGCTGAAACTTGGCCATTGGAAAGATAAAACCCATATCTCCAACTTCACGGAAGACCATTTAGTCAATAGATGTCGTTTTAGGCATGATTATGAAGCTACAAGTTGGTTTGAATTTGGAAACACGTTCTGCCAACCTAACTTGAGGTAGGTGCAGTATGTTTGGCATATCTGGAGTTATAAAAGTCCAAATGACATGATTCCAATTGCAAAATTTCAAGGAGACAACTGGATACAACTTTCATGACAGACCTCCAAGCCAAAATGCACCGTCTAGGTCATAAAAATCAAGCCAAAAGTCGGATAAGATTTGCTGACTAAAAGCCACCAACCATACACCAACCCACCTACCATGCACCAACCCACCAACCATGCATCAAGCTTCCATATTTGACAATTTTCATGATTTTACAGCTTGTATTCAGATTATGTATATGTATAAATTGTCTTCTAGGATTAGTATAAATAGAGCCAATCTCTTTGTATTAGATTCATTCAATTTGAAGTAAGTTTAAAGAAAGTTTGAGTATTTGTGAGAGTTTTCTTTCTCTTCTTCTCCATTCTCTTTACAATTTCATTTTTGTTCTTTTATTTCTGAGTTCTTCCTTCCCATCCATGGCAGGCTAGGCTCTCATAATCAATCCAAGGGATTAGCCATCTTGATGTTCAGTTTCGAGATCTTGTTTCGCTTGTTCATATTGCTTAATTGTTATTCAAGTTTCTCTTCTTCCTCTTTTGATTTTTATCTAGATTAAATTGCTTAATTTGATTTAGATGTTGATGTGATAATAGCTTTATTATCATGTATTCAAAGAGGATCACAAAGACTAAACAATATATTAAAGCTTTTTGATAGATTGTTTAGCTTAGTTAAATTCTAGATCTTAAGTTAATCTTTGTTGGATGGTGCTTACTTTATCTAACCTTCGTTAATCAAATCCTAGATGCTTATCTAGTAGAGAATTCTTGGATCATGTTAAGGCTTCTTGATGTGATCTAATGCCAAGAACATGGTTAGCAATTAAGTGAATTCCTTGTGATCAATGATGAGTTAAACTCAAGATCGGTAAATTTCCTTGGATTGGTTGTTTCTTTAGATTTGTTTACAACTTTAAGTCTCATACTTTTATTAATCTTGTTAATCAACAACAAAACCCCCATTTTCTAATTATCTTGATCTAATTAAATATTTGTTTTTGGATCCTTGAGAGACGATTCGGTTCATTCTCTATACTACAAATTAGTTTGCGAACCGGTTATTTTTATTATTTGATAGGTCTCGACAACCTCTTGTCAATACCCCACAAAGAGACATTTATCTGATTTGGGACCGTGCTTATCATATATTTGACGTTTCACATAAGCCTCACAACCCCAAATCTTCATTAAAGACATACGAGATGCCTCCCGGTCCAAATCTCATATGGTGTCTTTTGAACTGTATTAGATGGAACATGGTTAAGTGTGAAAACAGTTGTTAATAGAGCACATCTCCAAAAGGAGTTTGGAAGAACTGCATGACTCATCATAGACCGAACCATGTCCAGCAAAGTCTGGTTCCTCCTATCAGAAACCCCATTCCATTGTGGTGTTTCAGGGGGAGTGAGCTGGGATAATATCCCACACTCTTTTAGATAGTCATCAAATTCTTGGCTTAAGTATTCACCACCTCAATCTGATCGAAGGATCTTGATACTTTTGCCAAGCTAGTTTTGAACTTCATTTTTGAATTCTTTGAACTTTTCAAAAGATTCTGATTTATGTCTCATTAGATACACAAACCCATATCTACTGAAATCATCAGTAAATGTAATGAAATACTGAAAACCACCTCTAGCCATCGAGTTTAGGGGTTCGCATACATCATTATGTATGAAGCCCAAAAGATCACTAGCCCTTTCCCTTTTTATAGGGAATGGGGCCTTAGTCATCTTGCCCAATAAACAAGATTCACATGCCTCATATGATTCAAAATCAAATGAGTCCAAGATTCCATTTTTGTGAAGTATGGATATACGATTCTCATTTATGTGGCCCAAACGACAATGCTAGAGATAAGTGGGGTTCATATCATTTGATTTGAACCTCTTAGTATTAATGTTATAAACGACCATGTCTAGATCAAGAACATAAGTCCATTATATAGTTGTGCACTACCATAAAACATATCATCCACATAAATAGAACAACATTTGCTCTTTATTATAAATGAAAAATCTTTTCTTGTCCAAACAAGAAACAGAGATAATGTTTCCACTAATAGCAAGCACAAAATAATAATTATCCAATTCAATGACAAGCTCAGAGGGAAAAGATAAATAATAAGTCCCTACAGCTAAGGCAGCAACTTTTGCTCATTTCCAACTCGTAGGTCCACTTCGCCTTTAGCCAATGGTCTACTTCTCTTTAGTTCCTGCACATTTATACAAATGTGAGAACCACATCCAGTATCTAATACCCAAGATGTAGAAGTATATAAGTTGACGTCTATAACAAATCTACTAGAAGCAGAATCATCGCTTCTCTTCTTCTTTTTCAACTCTTCTAGGTAAATATCGTAGTTCCTCTTCCAGTGTCCGGTCTGACCGCAATGGAAGCAAGTTCACTCCTTAGCCACTCCACCCTTGGGTTTCAAGGTAGCAGTTTTGGGCTTGTTAGTGCCCTTGCCTTTGCCCTTTCCCTTGGGCTTTGTGGTTTGCTTTTTGCCCTTGCCTTTACCTTTGGCGAGTTGGACGATCATAATTGCCTTTCCTTTGCTGATGTTTTGCTCAGCAATTCTTAGCATGCTAAGTAGCTCTGGCAAAGGTTTGTCAATTTCATTCATGTTATAGTTCATGACAAATTGACTATAGCTTTCCGGTAATGATTGCAGGACTAAATCAGTGGCCAACTCTTGACCCAAAGGAAAACCAAGTCTTTCAAGGTTCTCAATGTACCCAATCTTCTTAAGCACATGAGCTCCAACCGAGTTTTCTTCTGCCATTTTGCTTTGGAACAGAGCCTTAGAGACTTCAAATCTCGCATGCCGAACTTGCTCTTGGTAGAGCCTTTTCAGATGTATGATCATATCGTATGCCTTCATGTTCTCATGTTGCTTCTGAAGCTCAGAGTTCATGGTGGCCAACATGAGACATCCAATGTCCAAGGCATCATCTTGATGCTTCTTATGAATATCTTTACTAGCACGTGTGGCATTAGCAGTAGACGGTGAAGGAATGGGTTGCTCTAGTACATACAACTTTTTCTCTTTTCTAACGACTATCCTTAGATTTCTGTACCAGTCTAGGAAATTTGTCCCAGACAACTTGTCCTTCTCAAGGTCTGATCACAATGAAAAGTTTCTCGATGTGTTTGATGTCATTATGATCTATCAATAAAAATCTGCAATGTAAGTATCATGCCATTAAAATATTTAATAAGGTATTTTATTTAATATACCTCCCATTATTTTTAATCAAACCAATGACCCTCATCATTGACTCGGAAAATCCCATCGTAAGCTTTTTGGTGGGTCAAGATCCATATTTCACCTAGTTTCGAGTCAACTTTGGCTGATCGCCCAAAATTTGGTTTATTTAGTTAGGGAACACCTTCCCAATTACACCACATGTAACTCTTGGATGGTTGGGTGAAGAACACTCATTCTAATCTATCTCATAAATTAAAGCCCAACCTTATGCCTTTAAGCCTTCAGTCCTATTGAAATAGCCTAGTTAAGTCAAACCCAATGGCTGGTAGTTGGATATTACATTTGTCCTATTGTGTCTCACCAGGATAGATAAAGGTACCCTACTTTGGCAGGCCCACACTTAATCGATTCTAGCCTTGATGAGTGCCACGCATTGGAAGGCATCTAAACGCAACTTAATATTTACTTTGAGGGATTTTGTTACTTTATTAATGATCTGACAATTTATAACCTATTACCATACAACTAATAATCATGCATCTCATACATATTTTAAGTCATTAGCATATAACTAACGTAACAAGGATGTGGTGTAACATCCCTAAATTTCTATTGTCTGACTTAGATAAATTATCTGAACATCTTTGTATATTTTATTATAGAAATTGGGATAGACTGAATTAGAGTACTTATTTTGAGATTCTGGTGATACTGGAAAACTCGGTAGAACCTAAGGAAGAAATAGGTCAAATGTAAACTCTTAAATTTTCTCTGGTTAAGAGGGGACCTACTGGTACATTAATATTTTCAAGACCTATTGGGAATTGTTAGAAATCATCAAGGGTATTTTAGTCTTTTTACACCTTCAGTGGCAATTTGGTATTTTTCCACTTAAGTGGGGGGGCAAAGTTGACAATTCAACTCCACCCCGTTGTGATTAGGAGGACCAGTCACACATGGATGGCCATAAGTCCATCTTCCCCAAAATTCAAGACAAGTTCTTCATAGCCAAGCTCTTGCCAAGCTTTCAAGGTCCAAAAGTAAGCATTTTTATTCATCTTTTGGCTTTGGTTATTGATGGTTATTGATCACTATGATCTCTTCTTCAATCCTATGGTTTTAGTTTCTTAAAAAACTCATTTTCATCTCTAAGAATCGAGAACACCCATTTCTAAAGTTGGTTGTTCTAATTGAGTGTTTTGAAGAATGTTGAAGGAAAGGTTGTCTTGATTATAAATCCAATTTTGGAATCAAGTTTGGAGCATTTCAAGGTTAGTGTGGGTTAATTTGTGATATTGTATGGTATTCTTAGAGTGTAAGTTTAGATGTAGGATTAAGCTTGAAAGTAGGGATTTACATGTGTTTTGAGGTTGGATGTGTATTTGTTACTTGTTTTCAAAGATTTGGGTATATGAAAGTTAATGATATTGTTGGTATATTTTGATGAATTGGGGGACATGATCCCAAAGGGAAAAACCAGTTTTTGGTTGTGGTTGGGCGTGGCATTATTGCTGCCCAAATTCCAGACCACGGTTGTGGCCTCCACCACGCCCTGGCCGTGGTTGGCTCTAGAATGGGAATTTCGTGTGCTGACATCAGACCACAGCCGTGGTGTCCACCGTGTAAGACCAAATCTTTACTGTGTTATTTCCTATACATAAGTCTTACGTGAAATATTTTTTTCTTTTATTACATATAAAATTCGGCAGTGTTTCCTTTGTTTCTTGTACGTTACCAAACGTCATAAATTCACAGCGGATTCCAATCAATCATTTCCAACCAACCAGAGTACATATATATATATCACAAAAGATCTCCGATCTCATTCAAAATATTATCAGAGTATGTACATTATACAAGTGTATACTAAACACTATCCTGACTGAGCACACTTAAATACAAACAGAACTGAGAACAACAATGCTAGTTCATCAATCTCCCTGTCATGTCTACAATGGATTAATATATAATACACATCATATTATAATTACAACACGAAGCTTATCTCCACCAAAATACAAGTCTCATAATACATTCTATTGATGTCAGCAATACACAACAGAATCCTCCACACTTAACCCGTAGAGGGTCTGGGGTGTTCCTGCGAGTCTGAGAAAGAGGGGCGAGAAACAACTTCCCAGTGAATGTGGATAAAACTTGTATACAAGGTATGCATGTAAATAGAATGGAAGGATACACAACTCAATATATCAAGTAATACCAATTCAACATATGCAATGAGTGCATGAATGCACATGATGTTCACACCTTTTCTTCACACTTTTTCTTTCTCCACTCCTCTTGTTGTGCACTAACCTCTTTCGGTTAGGCTCTCGCAATATGCTTATGCAATGTTTTATGTCATTCCTTTTTCATTTAACCCCTTGACAAGAGGTTGTCGAGACCACGTCAAATAATAAAAATTACCGGTTCGCAAACTAATTTGTAGTATAGAGCATGAACCGAATCGTCTCTCAAGGATCCAAAAACAAAGATTTAATTAGATCAAGATAATTAGAAAAGGGGGGTTTTGTTGTTGATTAACAAGATTAATATAAGTAGGAGATTCAAAGTTGTAAACAAATCTAAAGAAACAACCAATCCAAGGAAATTTACCGATCTTGAGTTTAACTCATCATTGATCACAAGGAATTCACTTAATTGCTAACCGTGTTCTTGGCCTTAGATCACATCAAGACGCCTCAACATGATCCAAGAATCCTCTACTAGATAAGCATCTAGGATTTAATTAACCAAGGTTAGATAAAGTAAGCACCATCCAAACATAGATTAACTTAAGATCCGTGAATTTAACCAAGCTAAACAATCTATCAAAAGCTTTAATAAATTGTTTATTCTATGTGATCCTCTTGAATACATGATAATAAAGCTATTACCACATCAACATCTAAATCAAATTAAGCAATTCAATCTAGATAAAAATCAAAAGAGGAAGAAGAGAAACTTGAATAACAATTAAGCAATATGAACAAGCAAAACAAGATCTCCAAATTAAACAACAAGATGGCTAATCCCTTGGATTGATTATGAGAGCCTAGCCTTCCATGGATGGGAAGGAAGAACTCAGAATTTAAAGAACAAAAACGAAATTCTAAAGAGAAGGGAGAAGAAGAGAAAGAAAACTAACAAATACTCAAACTTACTACAAAATTGAATTCTAACTTACTTCAAATTTTGAATCTTCTAATACAAAGAGGTTGGGTCTATTTATACTAATCCTAGAAGCCAATTTGTACATGTACATAATCTGAATACAAGCTACAAGAATATGAAAATTGTCAAAAATGGAAGCTTGATGCATGGTAGGTGGGTTGGTGCATGGTAGGTGGGTTGGTGTATGGTTGGTGGCTTTTAGTCAACAACTCTTATCCGACTTCTGGCTTCAAATTCATCACCTAGACGGTGCATTTTGGCTTGGATGTCTTAATCAAAGTTGTAGCCAGTTGTCTCCTTGAAAATCTCCAATTTGAATCATGTCATTTGGACTTTTAGAACTCCAGAAATGCCAAAAACACTGCACGTACCTCAAGTTAGGTTGGAAGAACGTGTTTCCAAATTCAAACCAACTTGTAACTTCATTATCATGCCTAAAACGACATCTATTGACAAAATGGTCTTCAATGAAGTTGGAGATATGGGTCTTATTTTTCAAATGACGAAGTTTCAGCCCAAGAGGATGCCTATAACCCACTATATAGTCCAATATGTACATACTGCCCAGATGGTTCCGTGACAGCAAACTCACTCTGTATTGCAAGGCTATTTTGGGCCCTTAGAAGTCCGAACCAGCTCTTGAGTTCTTCATGAAACTTGTAGATCCTTGTCTTAGCTTTCCAAAGACACCAAGATCACCTCAATTGGATCACCGAGTCCCAAGTTATGGCCTAACCAAGGAAGAAAGGTCAAAATGCATCAAAATCCGAAAATTATCCAATATTTACATTAAAACCCAATGAAGCCCAACAACATTAAACACATCTAAAACACTAATATTGGGCACAATAAACATCTAATAAAGCCTAATACAAAACTAACATGAGTGTTTCTCTCAAATTGATTGATCAAATTCCCCCACTCTTAAGCTTTTGCACTCCTGGGCAAAACACATAAGAACAAAACTAAAGAAAAACAAGAAACATCATATTATTAAACTAAAAACATAAAAAACTGATTATACCTAATCTAATCCATTTTCGTAGGAAAACACGATGGCACTTAGCATATGCCACAAGCCTTTAAACCCCTAGTTGTCCCTAGTGGACGAGTTATAGTCTCGTGAGGGTTTACCAGGATGATACCCACAAACATGTAATATTTTATTTAATCAATTCAACTAATTTTTAAGTACAAGCATTGTATCAAATATAAACCATAATTAATAAGTCAAGTATGCTTAACAAAGAATAGTTGAATCAAATCAATTGAGAATAAAGTATAGCATAATCATGCTTTAATCAGAAATAGGCATGTTCAGATTGAGTAAAATTCTTCACAAGTGACACTCAAATCACACAAGGTATTTAGGTTAACTGTTTACGCTCAACTCAGTCAAATTATGAAAGTATTTTACCATAGGCTTGCATATACATCAATTCTCCACTACTTAGATCAAATAAATTGCAAAAATCAAGAGGTCTTTCAAAAATGTTGTAATGGAACTTATAAGGTGAAGGAAGGGAACAATATGGATAATAGCAGGTTAAAACCAATGAGAATAAAAGAGCATTGAGGAGTAACTCAAGTAGAAAGAATAAAATTTTTACCCAAAACCATAAAATGCTCATTCTCTTCACACATTCCTTCCTTTTTCTATTCTTTTATTTTTTTTTTTTTTTTTTTTTTGTTTTTTTTTGTTTTTTGGTTTTTTTTTGTACCAAGCATTTCGTATTAGCACACCAATTCCCCCACACTTAAATCATTGCAAGCAAAAGAACTTCTCCAATAAGAAAATCAATGCTCTCCCATTCCCTAAGGTAAGGTAAAACATGGTTTTTCACTCAAAGCTTGTAATGAGCTAAGAACAAAGAATAGGCAAATAGGCTCAGAGGGAGTTAATATTTGGATAAATGCAAGGTAGGTTTATTTGGCCCAAGCAGCTAAGTCAAGAAAAAATGCCTCTGTCATTTTCATGCAACATACAGACCAATGTAATCTCAAATCGATTCAATGCAAGTTCTAGAAAATAAATTCATAATTGACATCACTCATGAAAGAAAATAACCAAGTGTAAGTATCAAACTTGGAAAAGCCCAAAACTCACAAAGGTATGGAACATTCACTCAATTCAACCATGCCTTCTTCCTAATATCAACAATCATATACACATGTATATCATGAAAATGATTCAACTATAAACTATTTTGCATACTTTTGTCATCAATTAAGCTCAGATTCAGTACATGCTTGTATCAAAATCAATTGAAAAGATCAAAATGAATATTTTTTTTTATTTTTTATTTTTTAATATGCAAGAACAAAATAATTTAAGACATACTATGAAATGCAAGTTAAGATGCGTCTCAAGACCAAAACTACTCCTTACTCTGCCATCATACATCTAATAAGTTAGTAACAATAAAGATTAGCTTGTTAGTTTTTTTTTTTTTTACTAAACTATGTACATGGTAATGTCAACTATCCCTCCCCCCAACTAATTAAAGACATTGTCCCCAATGTCAAAATAAAGATAGGTAGAGTGTAGAAGGTCTTACCAGAAAACTGCAAATTGAGCCTGAAATAAGAAAAATTACAAAAAACTAAAACCGTAAGAGAAAACAAAAATTCACAAAGACAAATTCAAATCAAGTTTTTGCTTTTTCTTTCGCCTTGTTCCCCAATCTGAGCCATTGGTTGGATCACGTTGTGGTACAAATTCATTTAGTTGATCGAGCAATTGTTCAGAGTTGCAGCGATTACAAGACTTTGACGTGTCGCTTGTGAGATGAACCCTTTTTCTACAAAGCATGATCAAGAAAACAAAACAAACTCGTCATAAAAACCATTAACATTTAATATACCTATGGGTTTTTGGTGAAAGTTCTCACGTGACTGTGATGTAATTTGGAAAAGCTCTTCCAAAGTTCTAAAACCACCGGTAGGGCAATAAAGGCATCGCACATTTGCTATCATAATGTTCATGCGTTTGGTGCATGCAAAATACCATTACTTCATCCCCTAATGTTTTTCCAATGGGCTTGCTTTGGTAGATAAAGGACTGAATGACACCAAGGACTTTGCCACCTCCTAAATGTGCAGCGCTTGCTACACAACCCATTAACCCAAGACTACCTCCTCCGTAAACTAAATGGATTTCTCTCTCAGCTAGCACTCGACCAAGATGGTGTGCAATATTTACAAACTCTTTATCTTTACCAGGATTAGATCCACAAAAGACACAAACACTCTTGATCCGACGAACTGAAGTGACTTCCATTTTCTTTCTTTTTTCTCTTTTGCTTTTTTTTTTTGTACTCTCACTTTATCAATGATCTGAAGAGAGCAAAGTGCAATATTTAAAGGCATCAAAACTCAAAGGTAATAATTACACCTATAAAGGAGGGGTAGATCCGTGTGTCAGGTAAGTTTGAAAATAAGCACAACAATGATAATAACTATATGACAATGATAAAAGACTAATCTATATGTGTCAGAAGAAGTTTGAAAATATGCAACGCATATTTAAAAAAAAATACGGCTACTTTTGATTTGATTTTTTTTTGAATTTTTTTTAATAAACAAGAAGAAAAAATAAATAAAATAAAATAAAAAAAATACTTACAGGAGGTGTGATTGTGGCTCACATTTTCCTCTGGTTTTACGTCCAGTAACGGCTTGAATGCTCTCTATGGGCCGATGGTCGGCTTCCTATCCAATTTTCTTAAAAATTGGCAAACAGGGTCTTTTTGAGTCAGATTCCCGAGACTATAACGCTCATGTTCATCTTGGAATATTGGCCATAAATCAAGAAGTACTCTCTGCACATCTCCACTAGGATGCGTCTCAAGAGTCAATAGAATGTTATCTAAAGACTCCTTACTCATGCCATCCTTTATGAAGTTAATTTTATCATCTCGGTTTATAGACGTCATTCCAATTGATTTGCATTTTGTGTTACAGGTCCATCTTGCACATTTATAGCAGACCCATAACCTTGTTTCTCTTCTCTTCTTTGCATATGAACTTTTGCCTAGCCCTGCATATATGAAACATGAGCATCGTAAAATTCACTCTACAGTCGGACCTTTGCTTCGATTAACCAAACAGATATCCAGGGATGCCTTTGTGCATAAGCATCCTTAATCTCTCAAACCTTGCACAATAAATGTTAGTCAAAGCATTGTGAGAGAGAGGGAATTGCTTATGAGGTTAACAAGCTGATTATCCATTTCGAAATAAAGAAAGAAGAAGGGAAAAAAATTAGTAAAATTTTATACAGATTTCAGTGTTTGTGGGTAACTGAAAGGACCGAAAAAAAAAAATTTCACGGAGTACCGTTATCCGCCATTTAACCGGTGAAAAATCATCTGTCAACAAAATTAAGACAGAAAAATCAAACTCTGATAGATTTTCTTGCTAAGACCGATTTTCTGCCTTGATTCCCCGTGAATGCAAATAAGTCAAAGTTTGAAAAAATGAAAAAGTTAGAAAACTTGGGTTGCCTCCCAAGAAGCGCTACTTTTAATGTCTTTAGCCAGCGTGATTGAAGATTTTGCACGATCCATGGGTCCTCCCCAATAATGATTCAATTTCTGGCCATTGACCTTAAACATGGCTTTTTTTTTTTCAACAAAGATTTATATAGAAAGCAGAAAATAAAAAACAGCAGACAAAACAAAAAATAAAAACAGAAACAGAGAAAAGAAAAAAAAATAATAAAAGACAAACATCATAGACAAAGAAATGTAGTAAATAGAAACAGTAATACAAAATATAAACAACAACAATAGAAAAGAGTAAATTGTGACAGTCAAATAAAAACAAAAACAAAATTAAAAACAATAGCAAAACAGTAAAAACAAAAAGAAAACAACAACTAGAAAAATGAAATAAAAGTGTGGAAAGAAAACTCCCTATGGATAGCAGAAGAATTAACGTTCAAAGCTGGCCACACCATAGCCGATATAATGGATCACCACATCCAAAATCAGATAGTTTAGTCTCCTCGGGGGCTGCTTTATTGGCTTAACTCCATCTTCAAGTAAAATCCTACGCATGCATATGGATGGGCTAACGCTAGGAATGTCTGCAAGTATGATGACTCTTTGATTCTCCTTAAAAATCAAGTAAAGAACCTCTCCTCCTCATCAGTAAGGAAGTTTTTAGTCACAATGAACTCCAATTTTGGTGGCTGTACTACTTTTGTAGATTGAATTGCTGCATAATCTGCTGAAAAAGATTCATCATGTCTCAAAAAGGCAACAATCTCAGCACATGCATTACACAACATATCACCATCACAACCAAGATAAACAAAATGAATCATCAAAATCGCAAAACTAGCAAATTCATCACACAAATCATCAATTGGTTTTTTCTCATCAATGATCTCATGTTTTGCGTAATCAGTTCTGCATCTCGTTGCTTTGCTTCAATTGACTCAATGAAGATGTAAGTTGACCAACTTGGGTCTTCACGCTTTGTACTATAGCTTCTCGTCGGCCGAATTGGATGTTGTTATGAGCAAATTGTTTCACCAAATCCTCTAGTGTAGGCTCAGATTCCATGCTTATTGGGGCTTGCTGCTGTTGCAGCATAGGTTGCTGGTATAGACTGATTGGTTCAACATAAGGTTCGAACCAAGGATGATCTCCCCAATCATGGTTATATGTGGTAGAATAAGGATCATATCCAAGCTGTGGGTATTGTGGTTCACCAAGAAATACACCTGTTGCATCAACAGAATGGTTATGAAATACAGAACCATCATCTTGTAATGTGGTGCAAGCATATGTGGGATGATAAGAACTACAACATATACTACAAAATCCTGCAGGTTCTTGCACATGTAATTGATGTTGTTCCACTGTCAACTCCGCTCCCACCGTATAAGCCAACTCATCAAGTCTATGCTCCATCAGATTAGTGATCAAACACAAAATCACAAAAACAAGTCTAAATATACACACAAAATAATTACAGAAAACATATCTACAGATTTTTAAATATTATGGGACTACCATAGAGTGAAATCTACACAAAAATTCTATCTAACAAAATAATAAAAAATATTAAAAAATTGAAAAAGTTGGTCTAAACGATGGAATTTGGCTAAAATAAGGGTGACCTCACTATTTATAGTGAGCCTTTCTCAAAATAACGTTTTGCATTAGTGTACCAAAATTCAGGTCAATCAGAGATACTTTACCGAACCGAAATTCTTGACAGGATGCCCTTTACCCAATTTTAGCCGAATTCCACTTGAAAATGCTTCAAAAACAAGACAAACACAATTGTTAGAGTTAGATGAAATGATCAAATAGATGTCTTTGGATCCCCGGCAACGGCGCCAAATTTGACAAGAGGTTGTCAAGACCACGTCAAATAATAAAAATTACCGGTTCGCAAACTAATTTGTAGTATAGAGCATGAACCGAATCGTCTCTCAAGGATCCAAAAACAAAGATTTAATTAGATCAAGATAATTAGAAAAGGGGGGTTTTGTTGTTGATTAACAAGATTAATATAAGTAGGAGATTCAAAGTTGTAAACAAATCTAAAGAAACAACCAATCCAAGGAAATTTACCGATCTTGAGTTTAACTCATCATTGATCACAAGGAATTCACTTAATTGCTAACCGTGTTCTTGGCCTTAGATCACATCAAGACGCCTCAACATGATCCAAGAATCCTCTACTAGATAAGCATCTAGGATTTAATTAACCAAGGTTAGATAAAGTAAGCACCATCCAAACATAGATTAACTTAAGATCCAGAATTTAACCAAGCTAAACAATCTATCAAAAAGCTTTAATAAATTGTTTATTCTATGTGATCCTCTTGAATACATGATAATAAAGCTATTACCACATCAACATCTAAATCAAATTAAGCAATTTAATCTAGATAAAAATCAAAAGAGGAAGAAGAGAAACTTGAATAACAATTAAGCAATATGAACAAGCAAAACAAGATCTCCAAATTAAACAACAAGATGGCTAATCCCTTGGATTGATTATGAGAGCCTAGCCTTCCATGGATGGGAAGGAAGAACTCAGAATTTAAAGAACAAAAACGAAATTCTAAAGAGAAGGGAGAAGAAGAGAAAGAAAACTAACAAATACTCAAACTTACTACAAAATTGAATTCTAACTTACTTCAAATTTTGAATCTTCTAAGACAAAGAGGTTGGGTCTATTTATACTAATCCTAGAAGCCAATTTGTACATGTACATAATCTGAATACAAGCTACAAGAATATGAAAATTGTCAAAAATGGAAGCTTGATGCATGGTAGGTGGGTTGGTGCATGGTAGGTGGGTTGGTGTATGGTTGGTGGCTTTTAGTCAACAACTCTTATCCGACTTCTGGCTTCAAATTCATCACCTAGACTGTGCATTTTAGCTTGGATGTCTTCATCAAAGTTGTAGCCAGTTGTCTCCTTGAAAATCTCCAATTTGAATCATGTCATTTGGACTTTTAGAACTCCAGAAATGCCAAAAACAACACTGCATTACCTCTAGGTTGGAAGAACGTGTTTCCAAATTCAAACCAACTTGTAACTTCATTATCATGCCTAAAACGACATCTATTGACAAAATGGTCTTCAGTGAAGTTGGAGATATGGGTCTTATCTTTCAAATGACCAAGTTTCAGCCCAAGAGGATGCCTATAACCCACTATATAGTCCAATATGTGCACACTGCCTAGATTCCCATGACAACAAACCCACTATGCATTGCAAGGCTATTTTGGGCCCTTAGAAGTCCGAACCAGCTCTTGAGTTCTTCATGAAACTTGTAGATCCTTGTCTTAGCTTTCCAAAGACACCAAGATCACCTCAATTGGATCACCGAGTCCCAAGTTATGGCCTAACCAAGGAAGAAAGGTCAAAATGCATCAAAATCCGAAAATTATCCAATATTTACATTAAAACCCAATGAAGCCCAACAACATTAAACACATCTAAAACACTAATATTGGGCACAATAAACATCTAATAAAGCCTAATACAAAGCTAACATGAGTGTCTCAAATTGATTGATCTCCCCTCCCGACTAGGCAATCTCTCACATATTGTACACTAACCCCTTCTGGTTAGGTCATCTCACTATGCAATGCACTTAATTATGCAAACACTTATTCTTTCATCTAACCCCTTCCGGCTAGGTAATCTCTCACATATTGTTCACTAACCTCTTCCGGTTAGGCCATCTCACTATGCAATGCAATGTTCTCATATTCATACCATGCTCAAATCATAATATCATAATAACATCACATGTAAATCATTTCAAGATTTATACCACACAAGCATTATATTCAATCCTCTCAATTCAAGATTGAACCACACAAGCATTATATTCAATCCTCTCAATTCAAGATTGAACCACACAAGCATTATACTCAATCCTTTCAACCACTTTTAGTTTCACATCTCATCATTGTACTAAGTCATCCTTATTCACACATATAGCATATGGTTTCAAAGCAATAGACATATGCACCACAAATACACAAACAGAGTCAACCACGGCCTACCCGTGGTGGGAACCATGGCCATGGTTCAGGGAACCAAAAACTCAATGAAATGGAACAGAGACAACCACGGCCAAACCGTGGTGGAGGCCACGGCCATGGTCAGGAATTTGGACAGCAATAGTGCCACGCCCAACCATAACCAAAACCTAATATTTTCCCTTTCGGATCATGTCCTTAAATCCGTCAAGATACACCATTCATATTGACAAGAGGTTGTCGAGACCCGTCAAAATAATAAAATTTACTGGTTCACAAACTAATTTGTAGTATAGAGCATGAATCGAATTTTCTCTCAAGGATCCAAAAACAAAGATTCAATTAGATCAAGATAATTATAAAGGAGGGTTTTGATGATTTGAAAAGAAAATACACCGGTTGAATTAAAGAAATGCAATAAACAAATTAACCAATCCAAGGAAATATACCAATCTTGAGTTTAATCCATCATTGATCACAAGAAATCCACTTAATTGCTAATCATGTTCTTGGCTTTAGATCACATCAAGAAGCCTCAACATGAACCAAGAATCCTCTACTAGATAAGCATCTAGGATTTGATTAACCAAGGTTAGATAAAGTAAGCATCATCCAACATAGATTAACTTAAGATCTAGAATTTAACCAAGCTAAACAATCCATAAAAAAACCTTAATATATTGTTTAGTCTTTGTGATCCTCTTTGCATACATGATAATAAAGCTATTATCACATCAACATCTAAATCAGATTAAACAATTTAATCTAGATAAAAATCAAAAGAGGAAGAAGAGAAACTTGAATAACAATTAAATAATATGAACAAGCGAAACAAGATCTCCAAATTAAACATCAAAATGGCTAATCCCTTGAATTGATTATAAGAGTCTAGCCTTCCATGGAAGGGAAGAAAGAACTCATTGAATAATGAACAAAAACGAAATTCTAAAGAGAATGGAGAAGAAGAGAAAGAAAACTCTCACAAATACTCAAACTTTCTTCAAACTTACTTAAAATTGAATGATGTCTAATACAAAGAGATTGGCTCTATTTATACTAATCATAGAAGCCAATTTGTAATTGAAAATAATCCGAATACAAGCTGTAAAAACATGGAAATTGTCAAATATGGAAGCTCCATGCATGGTTGGTGGCTTCAAGTCAGCAACTTTACTTCGACTTCCAGCTTGCTTTTCATGACCTACACGATGTATTTTGGCTTGGAGGTCTTCATGACAGTTGTAGAGCATTGTCTCCTTGGAATTTTGACGTTAGAATCATGTCATTTGGACATTTACAACTCCATATATGCTAAAAACACTACACCTACCTCAAGTTAGGTTGGCAAAACGTGTTTCCAAATTCAAACCAAATTGTAGCTTCACAATCATGCCTAAAACGACATCTATTGCTAAATGGTCTTCAGTGACGTTGGAGATATGGGTCTCATCTTTCCAATAACCAAGTTTCAGCTCAAAAGAAGGCCTATAGCCCACTATATAGTCCAATATGTGCACACTGCCTAGATTCCCATGACAACAAACCCACTATGCATTGCAAGGCTGTTTTGGACCCTTAGAAGTCTGATCTAGCTCTTGCGTTCTTCATGAAACTTGTAGAGCCTTGTCTTAGCTTTCCAAAGACACCAAGATCACCTCAAATGGATCACCGAGTCCCAAGTTATGGCTTAACCAAGGAGGAAAGGTCAAAATGCATCAAAATTCAAGAATTATTCACAATTTGCATTAAAGACTAATGAGGCCCAACAACATTAAACTCATCTAAAATACTAATATTAGGCACAATAAACATCTAATAAAGCCTAGTACAAACTAACATAAGTGTCTCATATTGATTGATCACATATCATTCACTTTCCTATACCTAAATCCTTGGAAACATGTAACAAATACACATCCAACCTCAAGCATAAGTGAAAACCCTAGTTTCAAGCTTAATCATACATCTTATACTTACACTCTAGGAACATCATACAATATCACCAATTAACTCACACTCACCTTGAAATGCTCCAAACTTGATTCAAATATTGGATTTGTGATCAAGGCAACCTTCCCTTCAACTTCCTTCAAAGCACTCAATCAAAACAACCAACTTTAGAAATAGGTGTTCTTGATTCTTAAAGATGAAAATCAGTTTCTCAAGAAACTAAAACCATAGGATTGAAGAAGAGATCATAGTGATCAATAACTATCAAATAACCTAAGCCAAAAGATGAATAAAAATGCTTACTTTTGGACCTTGAAAGCTTGGCAAGAGCTTGGCTATGGAGAACTTGTCTTGAAGTTTTGGAGAAGATGACCTAATGGTCTTCCCCATGGAGGCCGGTTCTCTTAAACACAAGGGGGTGAAGTTGCATTGTCAACTTTGCCCCCCACTTAAAAGGAAAAATATCAAATTGCCACTAAGAGTGTAAAAAGACTAAAATACCCTTGTGATTTTTAGGAATTCCCAATAGGTCCTGAAAAATATTAATTTACCAAAAGGTCCTATCTTAGCCAGAGAAAATATAAAACCTTAGATTTGACCTATTTCTTCCTTAGGTTCTACCGTGTTTCCTAGTATCACCAGAATCTCAAAGTAATCACTATAATTCAGTCTATCCCAAATTCTGTAACAAAATATACAAACACGTTTAGATAATTTAACTAAGTCAAGAAATATGAAATTTAGGGATGTTACACACCACACCATGGCCGTGGTGTCCACCACACCCTAGCCATGGTTGTCTTTATTTTCATTTCGTGGATTTCTGGTCTCACCACACCCAGGCCGTGGTTGACTTGTTTGTGTCATTTTGGAGCATTTGTCTATTACTTTAATACCATATGCTATGTTTGTGAATAAGGATGACTTAGTACAATGTTGGGATGTGTAACTAGGTGAAAATGTTTGGGAAGAATTGAGCATAATGCTTGTGTGATTTTAAATCTTGAATTGGTTTAAATGTTATGTTATTATGATATTGTCACTTTGAGCATGGTATGAGTGCATTATATTGCATAGTGAGATGGCATAACCGGAAGGGGTTAGTGTACAATATGTGAGTGGTTACCTAGCCGAATGGGGTTAGATGAAAGAATAAGCGTTGCATAATTAAGTACATTGCATAGTGAGACGGCCTAACCGGAAGGGGTTAGTGTACAATAGGTGAGAGATTACCTAGCTGAACGAGGTTAGATGAAAAAGATATGACATAA
This sequence comes from Styphnolobium japonicum, assembly GCA_023212625.1. Lineage (NCBI taxonomy): Eukaryota > Viridiplantae > Streptophyta > Magnoliopsida > Fabales > Fabaceae > Styphnolobium > Styphnolobium japonicum. Next base: position 17,664,803 of record JALBWW010000013.1, read on the forward strand.
AACATTGCATATGCATATCGAGAGGGCCTAACTGAAAGGGGTTAGTGCACAACAAGAGGAGTGGTTTGTCTAACCAGAAGGGGTTAGATAGAAAGAAAAGGTGTGAAGAAAATGTGTAAACATCATATGCATTCATAAACTCATTGTAACACCCTCAGTCGGATGTCACATTTAACAAAATATTAAATTAAGTTTAAAAAATAGTTTTATAATATCTGCATATAAAATATGAGTTCCAAAATTTCTTTTCGCGGATATAACATTAATCAAACAGAATAGTAATAGTAATAATATACATATCGAGATATGAACAATACACATACTTTATATTACTTACTGTTTAGTTTATCGATAATACATAATACAAATCATAATTACTGACAAGAGGATAAGTAAATGTACAATACTAATATATTATTACCTATCTAGCCATCAAAGTCTACATACGGAGAAGGGTCCTCCTCAAGGTCGTCCTCGGGATCTTCCTTCATTATAGGCCTTTCAAGTGCAAGCCATCTGAAGTTAGTAGGCCTCCTTACAGAAATTCTAGCAGTTCTACGCCCAGGAGCTCTAGCGGAAGAAACTTTAGAGTCTTCCTGGGAGTATACCCAGCGCCAAAACCCCACAAATCCCTAATAGGCATAAATAATTCTATAAAGCATGTAATAGTAAATGAACTAATAGGATTCCCATGATGGGCCCTATGGAGTGTGAGAGATATGTCTCCAACATACTCTATGCATTTCATTTCTAAATGTACGTGCCACGCCTGTGGACCTCCGTGGAATTGGACTTGGATGAATCCCAAGATTTCATGCCTGTCACCCATCTTGGTCTTCATAACCAGATCACAAATATAATAATATATTAGAACGAGTGAGATTCTAATATCATCATAAACCAATCAAGCAGTATAGAAAAGATAGTACAACCAATCTACACAACATAACAACTATTTAACAGTTATACATATTATCACATCAATGAGTAATCAAGTTTGACATAGACCAAGATAAAGCAAGAGTATAACAACTGACTATGCACATACTCAATGATTGACCCCTACTCCATGGAGCTATACACAACAGTTGGAGAGACTGATTGGGAGTACATGTTTCGTATTTCATTAGCCCCAAAAGTGCAATATAACCTCAATTGCGCAACTTAGCTCACGAGAACACTCTCCACCAATCAGGAATAGGGTAGTGTCTGCTCGAGATCGTTCGGTGTGTTGCAATCATATTACCATGGCACAGCGGTGCTTCCAACTAGCCCCCTGTGGAGTTTCCGCACCCTGATGTCCCCAAGATCATTCATAGATCTTCACTACACAATTCACACCCGTACTAAGGTGTAACTCAATCTCCTCGGCATTAAAGCCTTGACCACAAGTCTTTACAGACTTTTCTTAATGCAACAAAAAAGAAATACAATTTATTCATACAGAGAATAAAACAATCCCCTCGGGATTTCAAAAATCACATAACACTACAATTATGATTTTTCAAACATATAACCCTCCGATTACAGTTTTTTTTTCTGTCGCATAACACTTCTGTTACGTTTTTATAAATCGAGTAACATTTCTATTACGTTTTTCAATCGCGTAAAGCTTTTTTCTGTAAATTCCTAATCGCATAAGACAGAAATATCATATTTTAATCGCTTTAGGCTTAAAGATTCATTTTTTAACCATGAAATGGTTTTCTGTGAACTCCAAATTGCGTAAAACATATTATGTAATTTTTGTAATACACAAGGCATACATAAATCACTTTTTAACCGCGGGTAAAGTGTTTTCTGTAAATTTTTCATACATAAGGCATAAATAAATCACTTTTTATTTGCGAAAGGGTTTTCTGTAAACACCAAATCGGGTAAAGTGTTTTCTGTCCATTTTAATTGCGTAAAGCTTTAAAAATCACTTTTCAACCACGAAAGGGTTTTCTGTAAACTCCAAATCGCGTGAAAGTGTTTTTTTGTAAAAACGAAGCTATTTAGAGCTTATTTAATTATTCCCTAATATATTATCATTATTATTGCTAAAGATCAATTAAAACAACATAAGTATAAATTAAACCATTATTTCGGCTTTGTTTAATAATTCCGCTCTCTTTCTATTTATTTACAGAAATCATTAACTTAATTAAATATCCCCTAATTAATTAAGTTAAACAATTAATAAAATAAATTCCTTTGTAACTATAGAGTGATTAAAATGTTCAAAGATCTTTAGACCAAAATCCATCATTTTCCCACCATGATTTTTTTTGTAAAATCAACCAACCATATGTATGCTTAAGGAATATTATGCTTCTAATATTACCATATATGCAATATTCTAAAGTCATAGAAACACATAGGCTAAATAAAGCATATAAGCACAAAGCACAAATCATAAATCAAGAAACATAAAGCATAAACAATTTAAATATCAATTATAATTACTCACACGAAATTTTAAGAACATGAACCATAAATCCTATTTTCTTACCACAAGATTGGTTGATAAAGAAAACTCCCCCTTACCTTGGTTTAAAAATTCCTCAAGAAAACTTTGTGAAAGTTCTTTGTTCTTCCACCAATAATTATCCTTTTGATTCTTCAACTTTGGGATCTTTTCAAGAAACCGTTTTGAGAATGATTTCTTCTCTAGAAACTTTCTACACAAGATCTTCCTAAAATGATGTTTGGGTTCTAAAACTATGGATGGAACTTGGATCACAAACTTTGAAAAGAAAAACTCAAGGGTTTGGCCATGGGATTTGAGAGAGAATGGAGAGGAATTTGTGAGTTTTTCAAGTGATGCTTGCATGTCTATTTATAGGAAAAGTGTAGGATAATTTGGTAATTAAAAAGTTTATAGGAAAAGACATTTTTATCCCTCCCCACTTGTTTGGCCACCCACCTTGAAGCTTGTAGAAGTTTGGAGAAGCTTGGAGAAGAATGTGTATTCTACGTATAAATACTAGTATTATCGTCAAATGGAAAATAAAATATGCTTAAATTTTGTTTCATAATAAAATCCCTTAAAATGGAAAACTTCTAAATCTGTTCCCGGATTTGAGTTTCGTAAACTCTCCGATTCCTAATAAATAGTCAAAGCATTTACGGGTCAAAATTTTAAAATTATTATTTTATTATTCGAAATAATCCCGGTTTAACACATAAAGTCAACAGAAACTAGAAATTTTCAAAAATGAAAAACTTAAGAATCTGGTCTTAGAATCGAGTTTCGTAACTTTCCCGGCCCTAATAAATAGTCAAGGTATTTACAGATTGAAAATATAAGTTATTTATTTTTATTTTCTGAAACTGCCCTAAACTGACATATAACATTTATGAAAAATAACCTAATTTAAATGAAGCTCATAAAAATTCCCAAAAATCATCATATATCACAAAAATTGAGAAAATCATTATGTCAATTAAAAACAGAAATTTTGGGGTGTTACACTCATTGCATATGTTGATTTGGTATTACTTGATATATTGAATTCTCTTTATTCATGCATTCTAATTACATGCATACTTTGCTTGCAAGTTTTATTCACATTCACTAGGAAGTTGTTCTCACCCCCTCTTTCTCAGAATCGCAGGAACACCCCGGACTCTCTACGAGTTAAGTACGGTGGATTCTATTGTTTATCGCTGGTAGCGATAGAATGTATTATGAGACTTGTATTTTGGTGGAGTTAAGCTCCGTTACGTATTTATAATATGATGTGTATTATATATTACTCTGATGTAGATATGATAGGGAAATTGATGAACTAATGTTGATGTTCTCAGTTCTGTTAATATTTAAGTGTGTTCTGTTAGGATAATGTCTAATATACACTTGTACAATTTACGTACTGTGATAATATTTTGCATGGGATCGGAGATCTCCTGTTTATAGATATATATGTACTCTGGTTGGTTTGATTTGAATATGTTGGAAGCCGCTGTTTTATTTTATGTCAATTGGGAACATACGAGTAATAAAAGAAACTCTGCCGAATTTTTTATATAATGAAAAAAAAAATATTCCACGTAAGACTTACGAGTTGGTAAATGATGTAGTAATAAAAGGTCTTACATTTTTGGTATCAGAGCAGTTCTTTCTTTAGGACTATGAAATATGGGTCTAGAGTTATACTGAGCACTTAGGATGTATGCATATAGTTTTCATATACTTCTGATATATTGCATGTGGGGAATTGGGACTGATCAACCCGATATTTTCTGTGCTGCATACAGAGTTATGAGTGGACTAGGGTGAACTCATAGTGGAGGCCGAGGCAGAGGCCCAGGCCAACCCACTGCTACTGCTGGAGAGGGTGATGGTCTGGTGGCTATGCTTGCACATTTGGCTTAAGCCATAGACCATATGCTCGAACCCCAACAGGATGGTTATCCTATTGCGGGACTTGTCGTTCCTCAACAGATGGGACTGACGGAGTTCTACAAGAGGGATCCCCCATCTTTTCATGAGAACTATGACCTTGTGGCTGCTGAAAGGTGGGTGAAACACCTTGAAAAGATTTGTAAGGGCATGCAGTGTACTGAAGAGCAGAAAGTTAACTTTGTTGCTTACAAATTGGAGGATGAGGCCAAACACTGGTGGGAGGTCGAACACTTGGGAATCTTTTAAGATGACATTTCTGCGTAAGTATTTTCCCGCTAATGTCAAAATTCAAAAGGAACAAGAGTTTATGCATTTGAGACAGGGAGATCTCATAGCTCGTTAGTATGCAGCCAAATTTGATGAACTGTTTAAATACTCTAGTTACCTGCAGAACGGACCGAATGAGATTTGAAAGTCCATTCAGTTCGAGAGGGGACTTGAGTTTAAGCTGAGAAAGGCTGTTGCTAGCTTTGAGATTAGGGATTTCGCTTCCCTGGTTGAGAAGTGTTTGACTATGGAAGAGTGCATGACCCCTATTGTAGAAGGAAGTCAGGGAACTGGGAAGAGAAAGGCAGAAGTTTTCCAGGCTGCACGAACTACTAAGAAGGCTAAAGTAGAACCATGCAAGACATGCAAAAAAATTGCATTAGGGTATTTGTAGGACAACTACTAGTGTGTGTTTTGTTTATGGCCACAAGGGACACTTCCCGAGATTGCCCACAGACTTCTAAGGCACCAGTCCCTACTCCTAGACCTCCAACCCAGGGGTAAGTGTATACCCTTAGTGGGGCAGAGGCACAGGCGAATGATTTGATCCAAGGTATGTGCTTACTGAATGGTCAAAACTTAATTGTACTGTTTGACTCTGGGGCAACCCATTCATTCATTTCTAATGCATGTGTGAAGTCCTTGAGTCTGACCACTACTTCCTTACCTTATACATTGTCAATGACTACTCCTGCTAATGATAATATTCTTACCACCCGTATTTGTTTAAACTGCAAGTTTGTGTTCTAGGACCGAACCTTTGTTGTTGATTTAATTTGTTTACCTTTGAGAGGGTTAGATGTTATCTTGGGTATGGATTGGCTTGCAACCAACCAGGTGTTGTTAGATTGTTGTAATAAGACTGTCATTATTCCTTCTGTTATAAATCATACACTGATTCCTGAAATCTCCATGTTACCCAAAGTGTCAGAATTGAACCATTGCCTGATAGATGGGACTCAAGTATACATGGTACTATTTTCTCTTGACCTAGAGGTTCAGTCAGAATTGGCCTGAGTACCAATAGTGAGTGAATTTATGGATGTGTTTCTGAAGGAGATTCCTAGTTTGCCACCTGATAGAGTGGTAGAGTGGTTATAGACTTAGTACCGGGAGCCAGACCTGTGTCTATAGCACCTTATAGAATGTCACCATTGGAACTAGGAGAACTTAAGAAACAAGTAGAAGAATTACTTGAAAGGGGATTCATCAGACCCAGTGTGTCTCCATGGGGAGCACCAGTGTTGTTGGTGAAAAAGAAGGATAGGAGTATGAGATTATGTGTGGATTATAGGTAGCTGAATAAGATTACCATAAAGAATAGGTACCCATTACCTAGGATAGATGATTTGCTTGACCAACTTAGAGATGCCACAGTATTCTCTAAGATTGATCTTTGATCTGGTTACCATCAGATTAAAATAAAGCCGGATGATGTACCAGAGTTAGCTTTTAGAACTAGGTATGGACATTATGAGTATTTGGTGATGCCATTTGGCCTAACTAATGATCCAGCGGTGTTTATGGATTATATGAATAGAATTTTCATGTCGTACCTAGATAAATTTGTGGTAGTGTTCATAGATGATATTCTCATATATTCTTAGACGATGGAAGAACATGAGGAACATCTTAGAATAGTACTGTAGATACTTAGAGAGAGGAAACTATATGTTAAACCTGAGAAGTGTGAATTTTGGTTGAATGAAGTGAAATTTTTAGGGCAAAGTATATCCCAGGAGGGGGTAGTAGTGGACTCTAGTAATGTTGATGCGATAATACAGTGGGAGCGACCAAAGTCGGTTATTGAGATTAGGAGTTTTCTAGGATTAGCAGGATATTATTGGAAATTTATTCGGGGTTTTTCTCAGTTGGCTCTTCCTCTAACTGAACTGACCCAGAAGGGACAAGCCATGGTGTGGAGTGAAAAGTGTGAGAAGAGTTTTCATGAACTCAAGCATAGATTGACCACAGCTCCAGTTTTATTTATTGCTGACCTATCTAGAGATTTGGAGGTGTACTGTGATGCCCCTTAAATGGGTTTAGGATATGTATTAATGCAGGATAAGAAAGTAGTACTTATGCCTCTAGACAGCTTAGACCTCATGAGGAGAATTATCCAGCCCATGATCTAAAACTAGCAGTCATAGTTTTTGCACTTAAGATCTGGAGACATTATTTGTATGGTGTAAAGTTCGAGGTGTTCAGTGATCATTAGAGTTTGAAGTATCTGTTTGATCAGAAAGAGTTGAACATGAGACAAAGAAGGTGGATGGAATACTTAAAGGAATATGACTTTGAACTTAAGTATCATCCAGGAGAGGCTAACATTGTGGCTGATGCCCTCAGTAGGAAAGCTTTGCACGTATCTCAGATGATGGTGCATGAGTTAGACCTGGTAGAGCAATTTCGAGACCTTAGTATACAAGTGGATATGAGTAGTGTGACGCTGAGATTGGCTTTGTTGGAAATCTCATGCGGCCTTAAGGATCAAATTAGACATGAATAAAGTTTGGATAAGGAACTACAAGATCGCAGGGTCTCGATAGCTTTTTCTTTGGAAGATGATGGATTGGTCAAGTTTAGACAGAGGATTTGTGTTCCAAAAGGGGGAAACCTTAAAGAACGGATTCTTGAGGAGGCTCATAAGAGTAAATTCTCGATATCCTGGTGCGACTAAGATGTATTAAGATTTGAAAGAGAGATTTTGGTGGCTAGGTATGAAAAGGGATGTGGCTGAGTATGTGGCCAAATGTTTGACTTGTTAGAAGGTCAAGATCGAACACCAGAAACCAGTTGGAATGCTCCAACCTTTGGAAATACCCGTGTGGAAGTGGAACAAAATTACCATGGATTTTGTGACCAGTTTGCCTAGGGTACAGAAGGGTTATGATGCTATATAGGTCATTGTGGACAGACTGACTAAGTCTGCTCATTTTCTTCCCATTAGGATTTCTTATTCCCTAGATAAACTTGTTGAGTTATTTGTTGGAGAGATTGTCTGATTACACAGAGTGCCATTGAACATAGTGTCAGATAGAGATCCCAGATTTACCTCTAGATTTTGGAATGCCTTACATCAGTCTTTTGGGACTAAGCTTAGTTTTAGTACTGCCTATCACCCACAGTCAGATGGTCAGTCCAAGAGGACTATCCAGACATTAGAAGATATGTTAAGAGCTTGTGTCCTCGAAGATAAGGGTAGTTAGGATAGGTATTTACCATTGGTAGAGTTTGCATACAACAACAGTTACCATTCCAGTATAGGGATGGCACCATATGAGGCACTCTATGGTAGGAAGTGTAGGTCACCTCTGTTGGTATGAGGTAGGTGAACGGAACCTGTTAGGTCCAGATTTAGTTCAAGAAACTACAGAGAAAATTTGGGTTATACAGGAGAAAATAAGAATTGCTCAAAGTCGGTAAAAGAGTTATGCTGACAAAAGAAGGCATCCTCTAGAGTTTGAAGAGGGTGATCATGTATTTCTTAGAGTCTCACCCATGACAGGAATTGGTAGAGCCATTCGGGCAAAGAAGTTAAATCCTCATTTCATTGGTCTGTTTCAAATTCTAAAACGTATTGGACATGTAGCTTACCACATAGCTCTTCCTCCGCATCTGTCAAATCTCCATCTCGTGTTTCATGTATCCCAATTAAGAAAGTATGTTCCGGATCCTTCACACATCATGGAAATTGAGTCGGTACAATTAAGAGCTGACCTTACATTTCAGGCTAAGCCAACTAAGATCATGGACCGCAGTGTGAAGTCCCTAAGGAACAAGACTATTTCCCTTGTGAAGGTATTCTGGGATGGACTGTCACCTGAAGAGGCTACGTGGGAATTGGAGGAAGATTTGCGCAAGCAACATATCGATTTATTTTTATCAGGTATATCTTTAACTAAATTTTGTGGGCAAAATTCTTTTAAGGAGGGGAGAATGTAACATCCCTAAATTTCTATTGTCTGACTTAGATAAATTATCTGAACATCTTTTGTATATTTTGTTACAAAAATTGGGATAGACTAAACTAGAGTAATTATTTTGAGATTCTAGTGATACCGGGAAACTCGGTAAAACCTAAGGAAGAAATACGTCAAATCTATACTCTTAAATTTTCTCTGGCTAAGAGGGGAGCTACTAGTAAATTAATCTTTTCAGGACCTATTGGGAATTGTTAGAACTCATCAAGGGTATTCTAGTCTTTTTACACCCTCAGTGGCAATTTGGTATTTTTCCACTTATTCAACTCCACCCCCTTGTGATTAGGAGGACCGGTCACACATGGATGGCCATAAGTCCATCTTCCCCAAAATTCAAGACAAGTTCTCTATAGCCAAGCTCTTGCCAAGTTGGCTTAGGTTATTTGATGGTTATTGATCACTATGATCTCTTCTTCAATCCTATGGTTTTAGTTTCTTGAAAAACTCATTTTCATCTCTAAGAATCAAGAACACCCATTTCTAAAGTTGGTTGTTTTGAAGGAAGTTGAAAGAAAGGTTTTCTTGATTACAAATCCAATCTTGGAATCAAGTTTGGAGCATTTCAAGGTGAGTGTGGGTTAATTTGTGATATTGTAAGGTGTTCTTAGAGTGTAAGTTTAAGATATAGTATTAAGCTTGAAAGTAGGGATTTACATGTGTTTTGAGGTTTGATGTGTATTTGTTACTTGATTTCAAAGATTTGGGTATATGAAAGTGAATGATATTTGGATGGATTGGGGGACATAATCCCAACGGGAAAAACTAGGTTTTGGTTGTGGTTGGGCGTGGCACTATTGCTGCCCAGATTCCAGACCACGGTTGTGGCCTCCACCACGCCCTGGCCGTGGTGTCCACCACACCTTGGCCGTGGTTGTCTCTGTTTTCATTTCATGGATTTCTGGTCTCACGGATTTCTGGTCTCACCACACCCAGGTTGTGGTTGCCACCACACCCTGGCCGTGGTTGACTCTGTTTGTGTCATTTTGGAGCATTTGTTTATTACTTTAATACCATATGCTATGTTTGTGAATAAGGATGACTTAGTACAATGTTGGGATGCGTAACTAGGTGAAAGTGTTTGGGAAGAATTGAGCATAATGCTTATGTGATTTTAAATTTTGAATTGGTTTAAATGTTGTTATTGTGATATTGTCACTTTGAGCATGGTATGAATGCATTGCATTGCATAGTGAGATGGCCTAACCGGAAGGGGTTAGTGTATAATCTATGAATGGTTACCTAGCCGAACGGGGTTAGATGAAAGAATAAGCGTTGCATAATTAAGTGCACTGCATTGTGAGACAGCCTAATCGGAAGGGGTTAGTGTACAATACGTGAGAGATTACCTAGCTGAATGGGGATAGATGAAAAAGATGTGACATAAAACATTACATATGCATATCAAGAGGGCCTAACCGGAAGGGGTTAGTGCACAACAAGAGGAGTGGTTTGTCTAACTAGAAGAGGTTAGATGGAAAGAAAAGGTGTGAACATCATATGCATTCATAAACTCATTGCATATGATGGTTTGGTATTACTTGACATATTGAATTGTGTTTATTCTTGCATTCTAATTACATGCATACTTTACTTGCAAGTTTTATTCACATTCACTGGGAAGTTGTTCTCACTCCCTCTTTTTCAGATTCGCAAGAACACCTCGGACCCTCTACGGGTTAAGTACGGAGGATTCTGTTGTTTATCACTGTTAGTGATAGAATGTATTATGAGACTTATATTTTGGTGGAGTTAAGTTCCGTGATGTATTTATAATATGATGTGTATTATATATTACTCTGATGTAGATATGACAGGGAAATTGATGGACTACTGTTAATGTTTTTAGTTCTGTTAATATTTAAGTGTGCTTAGTTAGGATAGTGTCTAATATACACTTGTACAATTTACGTACTTTGATAATATTTTGAATGAGATCGAAGATCTCCTGTTTATATATATATATATGTACTCTGGTTGGTTTGATATGAATGTGTTGGAAGCCACTGTTTTATTTTATGTCAATTGGGAACATACGAGGAATAAAGGAAACTCTACCGAATTTTCTATATAATGAAAAAATAATAATATTCCACGTAAAACTTATAAGTTGGTAAATGATGTAGTAATAAAAGGTCTTACATGTGGCCCCTAATGATGGAACCAAAGATAGTTCTTACTTTCTTAACTGTTCAATAAAATTGAACCCCTCAAAGTTTTGAAGATAACAATAATATTAAATTAAAATGAAACAAATAAGCTTTGAAAATAACTTATACTTTTACGAAATTGTTTTTGTTTTGGACGAAAGAACAACTCTGTTTTAAGTTCTTATTTAAACCGTGCGTCCAATACGTTATGTTATATTATATTATATTGGATCGCCCATTGTTTGCCTCAGTCGTTTGTCTCTGTGGTTTGTCTCTGTTGTTTATCTCTGTTGTTTCTTTCTTAAATAGCTTCGTCCAAAGCATTTCAAAAAGACAAGCAAAACAAAGTGCATTAACTACTGATAGGATATCTGACAAAAGCATCTTTCGAGATATCAACTATATATGCTGGAGCCAACACTCCTAACAACTCCAAAGATTAGCAAATGAGGAATTTTCTACGTATTCAGAAAATTCAGAATTAAGATATCATATTCCTTGCTAGTGTTGATAACCAAAGCCATTTTTCAAAAGAAGATCAGCACGTTATCAGTTCAACACATTTAATACTACTCAGAACAGTAATAAATATTTCCGTTGAACGAAGAAGCTTACGAAGACCATTTCAAGTGCATGGTACCTATAAATACAAGTGTCTTTGAAGAAGAAATGAGAGATCAACAAGATCATAAAAGAAATCCAGAATTTCAACAAATACAAGAGAAACTTTTCAAAGCTTAGTGTTAATATCCTTACTCTTGTTAGAGAATTATACTTGAGCGCAATTTATTTTATTCTCACTTGCTATGAGTTAAACTCAAGTGTTTTACAAAACACCTTTTTCACTTCTATTATTTAAGCCTGAAGAGGTTGTGTTCAAAGAATACTTGTTGATACGAACCTGAAGAGGTTTGAGAATACTTGTTGTAACCTGAAGAGGTGATTAGAAGAATACTTGTAAGCTTTGTGAAGTTTAGTGGAAAATCCTTCAAGTCAAAGGGACTAAACGTAGCTCTCGGGATGTGAGAGTGAACTAGTATAAATCTCTGGTGTAAGCTTTTCTTCCCTCTCTGTGTTATTTCTTTTATTCACTAACATATGGGGATTGATATTGTTTATCGTAACTAAGATTTTCTAAAAGGATAAAGTTTCAAACTATCGTCCAATAACTTTTGAGTAACTCTCTTTGCGTCCAGCGGACTGTTAAGAGTTTATGCTTCATCCATTCTTACTTGCTTTACTGCAAAATTATCTTTCAAAAGGTTGCTTTACAAAAAGTTTTCCAAAATGGTTAAGAAACACAATTCAACCCCCTTCTGGTGTTTCAACTAGTTATTGCAATTGGTATCAGAGCTCAGCCTGTAAGACCTATTATTTAGTGTGTTATTTACTAACTCATAAGTCATACGTGGAACATATATATAGAAAATTCGGCAACGTTTCCTTTCTTTCTCAAACATTACCACACGACATAACGTAAGCAGCGGATTCCAACAATCATTTCAAACCAACCAGAGTACATATATTATATATATATACATACACATATATATCTAACAAGAGATTGTCGAGACCTATCAAATAATAAAAATAACCGGTTCACAAACTAATTTGTAGTATAGAGAATGAACCGAATCGTCTCTCAAAGATCCAAAAACAAATATTTAATTAGATCAAGATAATTAGAAAAGGGGGGTTTTGTTGTTGATTAACAAGATTAATAAAAGGATGAGACTTAAAGTTGTAAACAAATCTAAAGAAACAACCAATCCAAGGAAATTTATCGATCTTAGTTTAACTCATCATTGATCACAAGGAATTCACTTAATTGCTAACCATGTTCTTGGCCTTAGATCACATCAAGAAGCCTTAACATGATCCAAGAATTCTCTACTAGATAAGCATCTAGGATTTGATTAACCAAGGTTAGATAAAGTAAGCACCATCCAACATAGATTAACTTAAGATCTAGAATTTAACCAAGCTAAACAATCTATCAAAAAGCTTTAATATATTGCTTAATCTTTGTGATCCTCTTTGAATACATGATAATAAAGTTATTATCACATCAACATCTAAATCAAATTAAGCAATTTAATCTAGGTAAAAATCAAAAGAGGAAGAAGAGAAACTTGAATAACAATTAAGCAATATGAACAAGCGAAACAAGATCTCCAAATTAAACATCAAGATGGCTAATCCCTTGGATTGATTATGAGAGCCTAACCTTCCATGGATGGGAAGGAAGAACTCAGAAATTAAAGAACAAAAACGAAATTGTAAAGAGAATGGAGAAGAAGAGAAAGAAAACTATCACAAATACTCAAACTTTCTTCAAACTTACTTAAAATTGAATGATCATAATACAAAGAGATTGGCTCTATTTGTACTAATCCTAGAAGCCAATTTGTACATGTACATAATCTGAATACAAGCTGTAAAAATATGAAAATTGTCAAATATGGAAGCTTGATGCATGGTTGGTGGGTTGGTGCATGGTAGGTGGGTTGGTGTATGGTTGGTGGCTTTTAGTCAGCAACTCTTATCCGACTTCTGGCTTGATTTTCATGATTTAGACGGTGCATTTTGGCTTGGAGGTCTCCTGAAAGTTGTAGCTAGTTGTCTCCTCGAAATTTTGCAATTGGAATCATGCCATTTGGACGTTTAAAACCCCAGATATGCCAAAAACACTGAACCTACCTCAAGTTAGGTTGCCAAAAAACGTGTTTCCAAATTCAAACCAACTTGTAGCTTCATAATCATGCCTAAAACGACATCTATTGACTAAATGGTCTTCAGTGAAGTTGGAGATATGGGTCTTATCTTTCCAATGGCCAAGTTTCAGCCCAAGAGGAGGCCTATAGTTCACTATGTAGTCCAATATGTGCACATTGCCCAGATTTTCGTGACAGCAAACCCACTCTGCATTACAGGGATATTTTGGACCCTTTGAAATCTGATCCAGCTCTTGAGTTCTTCATGAAACTTGTAGAGCATTGTCTTAGCTTTCCAAAGACACCAAGATCACCTCAAATGGATCACCGAGTCCCAAGTTATGGCCTAACCAAGGAAGATAGGTCAAAATGCATCAATATCCAAAAATTATTCAATATTTGCATTAAAGCCCAATGAAGCCCAACAACATTAAACTCATCTAAAATACTAATATTGGGCACTATAAACATCTAATAAAGCCTAATACAAAGCTAACATAAGTGTCTCAAATTGATTGATCAAATTCCCCCACACTTAAGCTTTTGCACTCCTAGGCAAAACACATAAGAACAAAACTAAAGAAAAACAAGAAACATCATATTATTAAACTAAAAGCATAAAAACTGATTATACCTAATCTAATCCACTTTCGTAGGAAAACACGATGACACTTAGCATGTGCCACAAGCCTTTAAACCCCTAGGTGTCCCTAGTGGACAAGTTATAGTCTTGTGAGGGTTTACCAGGATGATACCCACAAACATGTAATACTTTATTTAATCAATTCAACTAATTTTTAAATACAGCATTGTATCAAATATAAACCATAATTAATAAGTTAAGTATGCTTAACAAAGAATAGTTGAATCAAACCAATTGAGAACAAAGTATAGCATAATCATGCTTTAATCAGAAATAGGCATGTTCAGATTGAGTAAAATTCTTCACAAGTGACACTCAAATCACACAAGGTGTTTAGGTTAACTGTTTACGCTCAACTCAGTCAAATTATGAAAGTATTTTACCATAGGCTTGCATATACATCAATTCTCCACTACTTAGATCAAATAAATTGCAAAAATCAAGAGGTCTTTCAAAAAGGTTGTAATGGAACTTATAAGGTGAAAGAAAGGAACAATATGAATAATAGCAAGTTAAAACCAAAGAGAATAAAAGAGCATTGAGGAGTAACTAAAGTAGAAAGCATAAATTTTTTACCCAAAACCATAAAATGCTCACACATTCCTTCCTTTTTCTATTTATTTCTTTTTCCTTTTTCTTTTCTTTTTTTTTTTTGTTTTTTTTGTTTTTTTTTTGTGGTACCAAGCATTTCGTATCAACACACCAATTCCCCCACACTTAAATCATTGCAAGCAAAAGAACTCCTCCAATAAGAAAATCAATGCTCTCCCATTCCCTAAGGTAAGGTAAAACATGGTTTTTCACTCAAAGTTTGTAATGAGCTAAGAACAAAGAATGGGCAAATAGGCTCAGAGGGAGTTAATAATTAGATAAATGCAAGGTAGGTTTATTTGGCCAAAGCAGCTAAGTCAAGAGAAAAAAATGCCTCTGTCATTTTCATGCAACATACAGACCAATGTAATCTCAAATCGATTCAATGCAAGTTCTAGAAAATAAATTCATAATTGACATCACTCATGAAAGAAAATAAACCAAGTGTAAGTATCAAACTTGGAAAAGCCCAAAAGTCACAAAGGTATGGAACATTCACTCAATTCAACCATGCTTTCTTCCTAATATCCACAATCATATACACATGTATATCATGAAAATGATTCAACTATAAACTGTTTTGCATACTTTTATTATCAATTAAGCTCAAATTCAGCACATGCTTGCATCAAAATTAATTGAAAAGAACAAAATTAATTTTGTTTTTTTATATGCAAGATCAAAATAATTTAAGACATACTATGAAATGCAAGTTAAGATGCGTCTCAAGAGCAAAATTACTCCTTACTCTGCCATCATACATCTAATAAACTAGTAACAATAAAGATTAGCTGGTTAGTTTTTTTTTTTTTTAACTAAACTATGTACATGGTGTTGTCAATTATCTCTCCCCCCAACTAATTTAAGACATTGTCCCCAATGTCAAAATAAAGATAGGTAGAGTGTAGAAGGTCTTACCAGAAAACAACAAATCAGGCCTGAAATAAGAAAAAATTACAAAAAACTAAAACCATAAGAGAAAACAAAAATTCACAAGGACAAAGTCAAATCAAGTTTTTGCTTTTTGCTGCTGCTGCCTTATTCCCAATTCAGTGGCGTCATTGCTGGATGACGTTGGGGGACAAATTCATGTAGTTGATCAAGCAATTGTTCAGGGTTGCAGCGGTTACAAGAATTTGACGTGCCGCTTGTGAGATGAACCTTTGTTCTACAGCATGATCAAGAAAACAAAACAAATTGTCATAAAAACCATTAATATTTAAAATACCTATGGGTTTTTGGTGAAAGTTCAGTTGTGACCAGGATGTAATTTGGAAGAGCTCTTCCAAAGTTCCAAAACCACCAGGTAGGGCAATAAAGGCATCAGCATTGGCTATCATAATGTTCATGCGTTGGTGCATGCAAGATACCATTACTTCATGACCTATTGTTTTTCCAGTGGGATTGCCAATAGCTAAAGGACTAGGAATGTCACCAAGGACTTTGCCACCTCCTAAATGTGCAGCAGTTGCTACACAACCCATTAACCTAAGACTACCTCCTCCGTAAACTAAATGGATTTATCTCTCAGCTAGCACTCGACCAAGATGGTGTGCAATATTTACAAACTCTTTATCTTTCCCAGGATTAGATCCACAAAAGACACAAACACTCTTGATCCGACGAACTAAGGTGACTTCCATTTTTTTTTCTTTATTTATTTGTACTCTCACCTTATCAATGATCTGAAGAGAGCAAAGTGCATTATTTAAAGAATCAAAACTCAAATGTAATAATTACACCTATAAAGGAGGGGTAGATCCATGTGTCAGGCAAGTTTGAAAAGAAGCAAAGCAATAATAATAGCTATATGACAAGGATAAAAGACTAATCTATATGTGTCAGGAGAAGTTTGAAAATACGCAACGCATATTTCAAAAAAATACGGCTAAATTTATTTTTTTTGAATTTTTTTTGAATTTTTTTAATAATTAAGAAGAAAAAGGAAAAATAAAAAAATAATACTTACAGGAGGTGTGATTATGGCTCACATTTTCCTCTGGTTTTACGTCCAGTAACGGCTTGAATGCTCTTTATGGGCCGATGGACGGTTTCCCATCCAATTTTCTTAAAAATTGGCAAACAGGGTCTTTTTGAATCAGATTCCCGAGACTATAACACTCATGTTCATCTTGGAATATTGGCTATAAATCGAGAAGTACTCTCTACACATCTCCACTAGGATGCGTCTCGAGAGTCAATAGAATGTTATCTAAAGACTCCTTACTCATGCCATCCTTAATGAAGTGAATTTTATCAAGTTGATTTATGGACGCCATTCCAATTGATCTGCATTTTGTGTTACAGGTTCATCTTGCACATTTAAAGCAGAAACGTAACCTTTTTGCTCCTCTTTTCTTTGCATATGAACTTTTGCCTAGCCCTGACATATATGAAACAAGAGCTTCAAAAAATTCCCCTGTGATTCGGACCTTTGCTTCGATCAACCAGTGTATATCCGCAAGGATGCCTTTGTGCATAAGCATCCTTAATCTCTCAAACCTTGCACAATAAATGTTAGTTAAAGCATTTTGAGGGAGAGAAAGGAATTGCTTGCGGAGGTTAAAAAGCTGATTATCCATTTCGAAAGAAAGAAGAAAGAGAGAAAAAAAATTGAGTAAAATTATATACAGATTTCAGTGTTTGTGGGTAACTGAAGGAACCAAAAAAGATTTTCACGGAGTACCGTTATCCGCCATTTAACCGGTGAAAAATCATCTGTCAAAGAAAAATAAACAAAATAAAGACAGAAAAATCAAACTTTGATAGATTTTCTCACTTGACACCGTTTTTTTCTATCTCGATTCCTTTGATAGCAAATAAGTCAAAGTTTGAAAAAAGAAAAAGTTAGAAAACTTTGGGTTACCTCCCAAGAAACGCTACTTTTAATGTCATCAGCCAGCGTAATTGAAGATTTTGCACCATCGATGGGTCCTCCCCAGTAATGATTCAATTTCTGGCCATTAACCTTAAACGTGACTTCTTTTTTTTTTCAACAAAGTAGTGATCAATCATGGTAGATGGCTGCCTGCAATTGAACTTCCTCCACGAGGTTCTCTTGAGCTCCTTCATAAAAATTCTTGAGGTGATGACCATTAATTTTGAATACTTCGTTGGTGGCTTCACTCTTAATTTCTACTGCACCATGAGGAAAAACATTAATAACAATGAAAGGACCAAGCCACCTAGAACGAAGCTTACCGGGCATAAGTTTGAGGCGAGAGTTGTAGAGAAGGACTTTTTGACCAATGGTGAACTCTTTTCGTACCAACATCTTATCATGAAGGAGTTTAGTCTTCTCCTTGTAGATCCGGGAGTTCTCATATGCCTCTAATTGAAGCTCCTCAAGTTCCTGAAGTTAGAGCTTCCTTTGAGATCCGAATTGACTCAAGTCAAGGTTACACTGTTTCACCGCCCAATAGGATTTATGCCCGATTTCCACCGGAAGGTGGCACGCCTTCCCAAAGACAATCCGATACGGGGACATCCCTATCGGTGTCTTGTAGGCAGTTCGGTAACCCCATAGAGCATCCTCAAGTCTCAGGCTCCAGTCCTTCCTATTAGGTTGGACTGTCTTCTCAAGTATGTGCTTGATCTCTCAGTTTGAGACCTCGGCTTGCCCGTTTGTCTGGGGGTGATAAGATGTAGAAACCTTGTCCAAGACACTGTACTTTCTCATCAAAGCCTCTATTCTCCGGTTACAAAAGTGTGAACCCTGATCACTGATAATGGCCCTCGGGATTCCAAACTTACAGAAAATCTGTGATCTAACAAAGTCCACAACAACTTTGGAATCATCAGTCTGAGTGGCTTTTGCCTCCACCCATTTAGATACATAATCAACAGCCAACAAAATATAAATAAAACCAAAGGAAACAGGGAAAGGGCCTATGAAATCAATACCCCAAACATCAAAGATCTCACAAGACAGCATAGGCTGCTGAGAGCATCTCATTCCTGTGTGAAATTGTCCCTGTTCTCTGGCACTGTTCACAAGACTTACAAAACAGATATGCATCATGAAATAGGGTAGGCCAATACAATCCAGAGTCCAAAACCTTCCTAGCTATACGTTGGGAGCCAAAGTGCCCACCACATGCAAATGTATGACAAAAGCTAAGAATAGAATGAAACTCATGATCAGAGACACATCTTCCAATAATCTGGTCACTACAAAGCTTCCACAGATAAGGATCATCCCATACATAGTACTTAGACTCACTTTTTAATTTATCAGATTGAGCTCTAGTAAAATATGCAGGAAGAACACCAGCAACCAAAAAATTAACCATATCTGCAAACCAAGGGGAGGTGTTCTTACCTTGTAGCTGCAGAAGTTGCTTATCTGGGAAGGAGTCCTGTACAGGGAAGGGATCTGAAGCCCTTTCAATGCGGCTCAAGTGATCTGCCACTAGATTTTCTGCTCCACTCTTGTCATGGATCTCTATATGAAACTCTTGGAGCAGTAGTATCCACCTTATTAGTCGAGGCTTTGCCTCTGGCTTCTTTAAAAGAAACTTAAGAGCTACATGATCAGTAAACATAACAACCTTAGAGCCAAGCAAATATGATCTAAACTTATCCAAAGCAAAAACAATGGCTAAAAGCTCTTTTTCGATTGTGGTATAGTTAGCGTGAGCAGCATCCAGAGTTCTGGAAGCATAGTATGTCACATGAGAAGCTCTCCCCACTCTCTGTGCCAAGACTGCTCCTACTTTATAGTTAGAAGTATCACACATTAACTCAAATGGCAATGTCCAGTCAGGTGGCTGGATGATAGGGATACTGGTCAAGGCCTGCTTCAAGTGGTTGAAAGCTGCCTTGCACTTGTCATCAAAATTAAACTCTACATCTTTCTGCAGTAGGTGGGAAAGTGGAAGGGCAATCTTGCTGAAGTCGGCAATGAAGCGTCTGTAGAAACCTGCATGACCAACAAAAGAACGCACTTCCCGCACGCATGTGGGGTAAGATAAACAAGTAATTATATCAATCTTGGCAGAATCTACCTCAATGCCCTTACTGGATACTACATGGCCTAAAACTATACCTTGTTCTACCATAAAATGGCATTTCTCAAAATTTAGCACAAGGTTAGTCTCAATGCATCTTTGCAGCACTCTAGATAGGTTAGCTAAAAACATGAATCAAAAGAAGAACCATAGACAGTGAAGTCATCCATAAATACCTCCATGCACTCCTCTAAAAAATCAGAAAATATGCTCACCATGCACAGTTGGAAGGTACCAGGGGCATTGCAGAGGCCGAAGGGCAACCGTCTGTAAGCAAAGGTGCCGAAGGGATAGGTAAATGTGGTCTTCTCCTGATCCTCTGGTACAATGTGGATCTGGAAGTATCCAGTGTAGCCATCCAAAAAGCAGTAATGGGACTTACCACCACTGTTCCAAAGATCTGATCGATGAACGGAAGGGGGTAATGATCTTTCCGAGTGGCTTGGTTGAAACGTCTGTAGTCAATGCAAACTCTCCAGCTATTCTGCACTCAGGTTGAAATGAGGTCATTCTTTTGGTTGGCCACGACAGTCACCCCGGATTTCTTTGGAACTACTTGCACTGGGCTCACCCACTTGCTGTCAGAGATGGGATAGATAATGCCAGCCTGCAGTAGCTTGGTCACCTCTTTTTTCACCATATCTAGAATGAGAGGATTTAGTCTCCTTTGGGGTTGTCTCACTGGTTTAGTTTCCTCCTCATGTAATATCCTGTGCATGCATGTGGAGGGGTAAATACCTGGAATGTCTGCAAGTGTCCAACCAATTGCCCTTTTGTGTTGCTTCAAAACTTCTAATAATCTGGTTTCTTGCTCAGGTTGGAGGTATTTGGCTACTATCACCGAGAGCTTCTCATCCTCCTCCAAGAATGCATACTTCAAATGCTCGGGCAGGGGCTTAAGTTCAATGGAGGGTGGTTGCTAGACTGATGGTACTAGTTTTGGAACCGAAACTAAATCTGCTAAATTCTCAGGAGTTGCACTTGCTGCACTTATACCTGCAAGCTGTGCACAATCTTGCAAAACAACATCATCATACCCTATGGAATCAAAAGAATCACACTTAGCAGCAGGATGAATGACAACATCATTAATAACAACATCATTGTCATTGATAACAGAAACAGAATCATCAATGTCAGCCAAATTAACAACAGCACATGACAAGTATGTAGAAATCTCAGCACAGGCTGCACACATTGCATTGGGTTTGCAACCAGAAAGTTTGAAACAAGTATCGCAAGCTATGCTATCAGTGTATCCTACAATTTCAGGAAACTCTGCCAACATATCAGCATGCATATCATCAACCAGTAAATCAATGACATCAAAATGAAAAACAGAATGATCCTCTAAAGGGTATTTCATGGCATCAAAAATGTTAAACTAAATGATATCATCACCAAATTCCATGGAAAGGGTACCAGCATGCACATCAATCTTAGTTTTAGCAGTTTTCAAAAATGACCTACCTAAGATCAATGGGGGTGGGGAAGAGGCAGATTCATCTTCCATATTCAACACATAAAAGTCAGCTGGGAATATTAAATTATTTACCCGAACCAGAACGTCCTCCAATACTCCTCCAGGTTGAGCAGTGCTCCGGTTTGCTAACTGAATGACAATGCCGGTGGACTTTAGCTCTCCCATATGCAAGGAAGTGTAAACTGACTTTGGCATTACATTGATGGAGGCTCCCAAGTCTAGCAAGGCATGAGTGAACTGTTGGTACCCTATGGTGCAAGGGATGGTAAAAGTGCCTGGGTCTTTGCATTTGGGAGGCAGGTTGGGCTGAATCAAAGCAGAGACATTTCTCCCCATACTCACTTTATCAGTGCCCTTTAGCTTCCTCTTATGGGTGCACATCTCTTTCAAAAACTTGGCATACTTGGGGATTTGTTTAATTGCCTCTAAGAGAGGTATATTCACCTCAACCTTCTGAAAAGTCTCCATAATTTCCTTATCCAAGTCAGTCTCAACCATATGCCTTGGCTGTATCATTCGGTTAGGAAAAGGAAGAGGAATGTTGGAAGCTGACTTTTGTGAATGTTCACTTTTCTGCTGTACAGCATTTGAATTTGCTGCAGAATCAATGGTAGAATTTGGAATTATCTGCTGCACTGGTCCATTGATTTGCTTACCACTGTGCAAAGCTATAGCACTAACATTGCCTCTAGGGTTTGGAGTGGTTTGAGAGGGTAATTAGCGAGAACCCTGTGATTTTAATTCATGAATAGATGTGGCAAGTTGACCAATTTGAGTCTCCAAGTTCTGAATGGTGGTTTCAGTTCTCTGTTGAAACTAGATGTTATTGGTGGCCAACTGTTTCACCAAATCCTCCAATGAGGGCTCAGATTTCTTGGCTACAGGACCTTGCTGCTGGAATGGTGGTCTACTTGGTCCAGCATGTGGCTGAAATTAATTTGTCCTTGCTTGCTGCTGGAATGGTGGTCTATACTGGTTTGGTGGCTGCTGATTTGAAGCATTCCCATATCTCAGATTGGGATGGTCCCTCCATCCAGGGTTGTAAGTATTGGAGAATGGATCATATTTTTGTTGTTGCTGCTAATGGAACTGTGGCTTCCCAGCAAATATACCAGCTGCAGCCACAAATTGGTCTTGAAACTCAGAATCATCTTGCAATGTGGGGCACGAATATGTAGGATGAAAGGAACTAGAACATATGCCACAAACTCTTGCAGGGGTTTCCACAGGTGGTTCGTGTTGTCCAATTGCCATCTGTCTGACCAAAGAAGTGAGCTCATCCAATCTATGTTCCACCCTATGTTGATCAGCATGTGAAGAGGTATTAACTTCATTGACTACTCTGGTTGCAGCGCCCATTCGAGTACCAAATTGCTGAGAATTTGCTGCCATGTTTACAATTAAGTTTCTGCCAGCAGCTGGAGTTTTATCTACCAATGCTCCACCACTTGCAGCATCAATCATACTCCTTTCCATTGGCATCAATCCTTCATAGAAGTATTGGATCAGCAGTTGATCACTAATTTGATGGTGTGGGCAGCTTGAGCACAATTTCTTGAATCTCTCCCAATACTCATTAAGAGTTTCACCACTGATTTGCCTTATGCCACAAATATCTTTCCTTATTGTAGCAGTTCTTAATGCAAGAAAGAACTTCTCCAGAAACAATCTTTTCATGTCATTCCAAGAAGTGATGGCAGCAAGTTGTAAGTAATACAACCAATCCTTAGCAGCACCATCCAAGGAGAAAGGAAAGGCCCTTAGCTTGATGTGATCTTCAGCTATTCCATGAGGTTTCATGGTGGAGCAGACAACATGGAACTCCTTCAAATGCTTATGTGGATCTTCACCAGCAAGATCATGAAACTTGGGCAGCAAGTGTATCAATCCAGATTTCAACTCAAAATCAACATTAAGTTCAGGATATTGAATGCACAAAGGTTGATAATTCACATCAGGTGCAGCCAATTCCTTAAGGGTCCTATTGTTATAGTCAGCCATAGTAAAATTAGTAGACTCAGTATCAGACACTGAAGTACTAACAGAAGCAGACTCAATAGGATTAAAAGAGTCAACAAGATTAGGTGCAATGTCAAGTTCAAGCCCAATTCCAAAAATAATTCTATTAGCTCTATGAATGCTACTACCAGTCCTATGAATTCTATGAAGTGTATGAAATGTTCTATCGATTTCAGGATCAAATGAATGCAAGGTACCAGGATCAGACCTAGTCATACAACATACAGTTCATAAGAAGGTATTAGAAAAGCAATAACAACTAAAACACTAAAAATTCCTAAAACAAATACTCCAAAAAATTAAACAAAAAAAAAACAGTATCAAATGAATTTTAAAAATTATGGAACCACCACAGGGTAAAATCTACACAAAAATGCTATCTAACAAAATAATAAAAAATCTTAAAAAATTGAAAACGTGGTCTAAACGATGGAATTTGGCTAAAATAAGGGTGATCTCACTATAAATAGTGAGCCTTTCTCAGAATAATATTTTCCATTCGTGTACCAAAATTTAGATCAATCAGAGATACTTTACCGAACCGAAATTCTTGGCAAAATGCCCTTTATCCAATTTCAGCCGAATTCCACTTGAAAAAGTTTCAAAAACAAAACAAACACATTTGTTAGAGTTAGATGGGATCTTGAAATGATCAAATAGTTGCCTTGGATCCCCGGCAACGGCGCCAAATTTGACAAGAGGTTGTCGAGACCTTTCAAATAATAAAAATAACCTGTTCACAAACTAATTTGTAGTATAGAGAATGAACCGAATCGTCTCTCAAGGATCCAAAAACAAAGATTTAATTAGATCAAGATAATTAGAAAAGGGGGGTTTTGTTGTTGATTAACAAGATTAATAAAAGGATGAGACTTAAAGTTGTAAACAAATCTAAAGAAACAACCAATCCAAAGAAATTTACTGATCTTGAGTTTAACTCATCATTGATCACAAGGAATTCACTTAATTGCTAACCATGTTCTTGGCCTTAGATCACATCAAGAAGCCTTAACATGATCCAAGAATTCTCTACTAGATAAGCATCTAGGATTTGATTAACCAAGGTTAGATAAAGTAAGCACCATCCAATATAGATTAACTTAAGATCTAGAATTTAACCAAGCTAAACAATCTATCAAAAAGCTTTAATATATTGTTTAATCTTTGTGATCCTCTATGAATACATGATAATAAAGTGATTATCACATCAACATCTAAATCAAATTTAGCAATTTAATCTAGATAAAAATCAAAAGAGGAAGAAGAGAAACTTGAATAACAATTAAGCAATATGAACAAGCGAAACAAAATCTCCAAATTAAACATCAAGATGGCTAATCCCTTGGATTGATTATGAGAGCCTAGCCTTCCATGGATGGGAAGGAAGAACTCAGAAATTAAAGAACAAAAACGAAATTGTAAAGAGAATGGAGAAGAAGAGAAATAAAACTCTCACAAATTTGAATAATCATAATACAAAGAGATTGGCTCTATTTATACTAATCCTAGATGCCAATTTGTACATGTACATAATCTGAATACAAGCTGTAAAAATATGGAAATTGTCAAATATGGAAGCTTGATGCATAGTTGGTGGGTTGGTGCATGGTAGGTGGGTTGGTGTATGGTTGGTGGCTTTTAGTCAGCAACTCTTATTCGACTTCTGGCTTGATTTTCATGATCTAGACGGTGCATTTTGGCTTGGAGGTCTCATGAAAGTTGTAGCCAGTTGTCTCCTTGAAATTTTGCAATTGGAATCATGCCATTTGGACGTTTAGAACTCTAGATATGCCAAAAACACTGAACCTACCTCAAGTTAGGTTGGCAGAACGTGTTTCCAAATTCAAACCAACTTTTAGCTTCATAATCATGCCTAAAACGACATCTATTGACTAAATGGTCTTCAGTGAAGTTGGAGATATGGGTCCTATCTTTCCAATGGCCAAGTTTCAGCCCAAGAGGAGGCCTATAGCACACTATGTAGTCCAATATGTGCACACTGCCCAGATTTTCGTGACAGCAAACCCACTCTGCATTGCAGGGATATTTTGGACCCTTAGAAGTCCGATCCAGCTCTTGAGTTCTTCATGAAACTTGTAGAGCATTGTCTTAGCTTTCCAAAGACACCAAGATTACCTCAAATGGATCACCGAGTCCCAAGTTATGGCCTAACCAAGGAAGAAAGATCAAAATGCATCAAAATCCGAAAATTATTCAATATTTGCATTAAAGCCCAATGAAGCCCAACAACATTAAACTCATCTAAAATACTAATATTGGGCACTATAAACATCTAATAAAGCCTAATACAAAGCTAACATAAGTGTCTCAAATTGATTGATCAATATCATCAAGAGATTTCAGGTCTCATCCAAAATATTATCAGAGTACGCAAAAATTTATACAAGTGTATTCTAGACACTATCCTGACTGAGCACACTAACCTATACAGAACTGAGTAATATAATACAGATCCTGTTATTGTTATAACACGGAGCTTAACTCAACCAAAATACAAGTTTCAAAATAAAGCAACAGAATCCTCCGTACTTAACCCGTAGAGGGTCCGGGGTGTTCCTGCGAATCTGAGAAAGAGGTGATGAGAACAACTTCCCAGTGAATGTGAATAAACTTGCAGATAAAGTATGCATGTAAGTAGAGAGCAAATATAACACAATTCAATATATAACAAGTAACACCAACCAACAATGCAATGAATGAATACACATGATGTTCACACCTTTTATTCACACTTTTTCTTTCTCCACTCCTCTTGTTGTGCACTAACCCCTTTCAGTTAGGCCCTCGCAATATGCATATGCAATGTATTATGCCGTTCCATTTCCATCTAGCTCCGTAAGCTAGGCACCCCTCATATTTTGTACACTAACCCCTTCCGGTTAGGCCATCTCGCTATGAAATGCAATTAATTATGCCATTCGATTTCCATCTAGCTCCGTAAGCTAGGCACCCCTCATATTTTGTACACTAACCCTTTCTGGTTAGGCCATCTCACTATGCAATGCAATGTTCTCATATCCATATCATGCTCATTCATAATATCAGAATAACATCACATGTAAATTAATTCAAGTATATACAACACACAACCATTATGCTCAAATCTATCAAGCATTCTCACTTAGTTACATATCTCATCATAGTACTAAGTCATCCTTAATCCTAAACATAGCATAGGGTAACAAGACACTAGACATATACTCCACAAGAACACAAGTAGAGTCAACCACGGCCAGGGTGTGGTGGTAACCACGGCCATGGTTCAGGAAAACAGAAACTCAACAAATTGGAAACAGAGACAACCACGGCCTACCCCTGGTTGGCACCACGCTCGTGGTCCAGACCACGGCCAGCCCCTGGTGGCTACCACGCCCGTGGTCTGGCATTAGCACTCAACATTTTATTTTCCAGAGACAACCACGGCCAGCCCGTGGTGGTGGCCACTGCCGTGGTTGGCCGCGAGACACAACAATTTCATTTCCAGAGAGAACCACAGCCAGCCCGTGGTGGTGGCCACTGGAATTCTGGGCAGGAATAGTGCCATGCCCAGCCACAAACCAAAACCCTAACTTCCCTTTAGGATCATGTTCTCAAATCCATCTAAATATACCAACCATATCATTCACTTTCATATACCTAAATCCTTGAAAACATGTAATAAAACACATCCAACCTCAAGCATAGGTGAAAACCCTAGATTCAAGCCTAAGCATACATCTTACACTTTCAGTCAAAGAACATCATACAATATCACAAGTTAAACCACACTCACCTTAAAGTGCTCCAAACTTGATTCCAAGATGGGATTGGTAGTCAAGGCAACATTCCCTTCAACTTCCTTCAAAACACTCAATCAAAACAACCAACTTTAGAAATGGGTATTCTTGATTCTTAGAGATGAAAATGAGTTTCTCAAGAAACTAATACCATAGAATTGAAGAAGAGATCATAGTGATCAATAACCATCAAATAACCTAAGCCAAAAGATGAGTAAAAATACATACTTTTGGACCTTGAAAGCTTGAAGCAAGCCTAGCTATGGAGACTTGGCAAATTTTGGAGAAGATGAGCCCTTTGGCTCTCTTATGCTGGCCGACCCTCTTAAACACAAGGCGGGTGAAGTTGCATTGTCAACTTTGCCCCCCACTTAAGTGGAAAAATACCAAATTGCCACTAAGGGTGTAAAAAGACTAAAATACCCTTGTGATTTCTAAGAATTCCTAATAGGTCCTGAAGAAAATTAAATTTACCAGTAGTTCCTAATTTAGCCAGAGTAAATATGAAAGTTTAGATTTCACCTATTTCTTCCTTAGGTTCTACCGAGTTCCCCAGTATATCCAGAATCTCGAAACAATTACTCTAACTCAATGTATTACCACTTTTGTAACAGAAACAACAACATATTCAAAGAATTTAGCTAAGTCATAACATATGAAATTTAGGGATGTTACACAGCCTCTTGGGTTGAGCATTTCACAGTGCTGAGGAAAAGATCTAGCACGACGACAAATGGAAAACGAAGGACATGCAGTGAATAGACCACCTCTATTCAATGGAAACGACTACGACTACTGGAAGAAAAGAATGATTGCATTCTTTGATGGATAGAACATGGACATTTGGGACTTAGTCCAAAATGGCTATCAAATACCCATAAATGCAGAAGGACAAGAACTCCTTCGACCTCAATGGAAGGAGGGACAACAGACCAGACACTAGCTAAACTCGAAAGGAAAACACTATCTTATATATGCCATCACCAGATCTAAACATGACGAGGTTCATAGTTGTGAAACAGCTAAGGTAATATGGGACACTCTTGCCTTGACCCATGAAGGTTCCACTCCTGTCAAGGAATAAAAAATAAGCATGTTGGTTCATCAGTATGAGCTTTTCAAAATGGTAGAGCATGTGAACATTGATCAAAAGTTTGGACGATTCCAAACAATCATCAACAATCTGAAATATCTAGAAAAATATACGATAATCAAGATCATATAAGAATAATTCTAAGAAGTCTTCCTAGGCAATGGAGGCCCAAGGTCATAACTATACAGGAAGCAAAAAATCTTGCTTCACTCTTTATGGAGGAACATCGTGGTTCTCTAAAAGTTCATGAACTTGAACAACAAGAAGAGGACAATTCAAGAAAAGGCAAATCTATTGCCCTAAGTGTAACATCCCTAAATTTCATATTTTTATGACTTAGCTAAATTCTCTGAACATGTTGTATATTCTGTTACAAAAATTGTGATAGATTGAGTTAGAGTAATTATATTGAGATTCTGGTTATACCGGGGAACTAGGTAAAACCTAAGGAAGAAATAGATGAAATCTAAACTTTTATATTTTCTCTGGCTACGAAAGGACCTACTGGAAAATTAATTTTCTTCAGGACCTATTGGGAATTTTTAGAAATCACAAGGGTATTTTAGTCTTTTTACACCCTCAGTGGCAATTTAATATTTTTCCACATAAGTGGGGGGCAAAGATGACAATGCAACTCCACCCCCTTGTGTTTAAGAGGACCGGCCAACATAGGGAGGGCTTAGGGCCCATCTTCTCCAAATTTTGCTAATCCTCCATAGCCAAAGCTTGCTTCAAGGTTCAAGAGCCAAAAGTAAGTATTTTTATTCATCTTTTGGCTTAGGTTATTTGATGGTTATTGATCACTATGATCTCTTATTCAGCCGTATGGTATTAGTTTCTTAGAAAACTCATTTCAATCTCTAAGAATCAAGAACACCCATTTCTAAAGTTGGTTGTTTTGATTGAGTGTTTTGAAGGAAAGGTTGCCTTAACTACAAATCCAATCTTGGAATCAAGTTTGGAGCACTTTAAGGTGAGTGTGGGTTAACTTGTGTTATTGTATATGTTCTTAGAGTGTAAGTATAAGATGTATGATTAAGCTTGAATCTAGGGTTTTCACCTATGCTTGAGGTTGGATGTGTTTTATTACATGTTTTTAAGGATTTGGGTATAGGGAAAGGGATGATATGGTTAGTGTATTTTGATGGATTTAAGGACATGATTCAAAAGGGGAAATTAGGTTTTTGGTTTGTGGTTGGGTGTGGCACTATTGTTGCCCAGATTCCAAACCACGGTCATGTCCTACACCGTGGCCAGGCCGTGGTTGTTTTTGGAAAGATGGTTTAGTGTATGAAATTCCAGACCACGGGCACCTCCACCACGGGTTGGCCATGGTTGGCTCTGGAAATCCAGACCACAAGCGTGGCCTCCACCACAGGTTGGTAGTGGTTGGCACTGGAATTAAGGTTCGTGCTATGACACTAGACCACGGCCGTGGTGTCCACCACGGTCTGGCTGTGGTTGTCTCTATTTTCATTTTGTTGAGATTCTGGTTTCCTAACCTGTGGCCATGGTTGCCACCACACCCTGGCCGTGGTTGACTCTGCTTGTGTCTTTATGGTGCATATGTCTAGTGTCTTGATACCATATGCTAAGTTTATGAATAAGGATGACTTAGTACTATGATGAGATGTGTAGCTAAGTGAGAGTGGATGATAGAATTGAGCATAATGGTTGTGTGGTGTATCTATATATCTTGAATTGATTTACATGTGATGTTATTCTGATATTATGATTTGAGCATGATATGAATATGAGAACATTGCATTGCATAGTGAGATGGCCTAACTGAAAAGGGTTAGTGTACAATATGTGAGAGATTACCTAGCCTTCAGGGTTAGATGAAAGAATAAACAGTGCATAATTAATTGCATTGCATTTCAAGATGGCCTAACCGGAAGGGGTTATTGTACAAAACATGAGGGGTGCCTAGCCTACGGGGCTAGATGGAAAGGGAATGGCATAAAACATTGCATATGCATATCGCAAGGGCCTAACCGGAAAGGGTTAGTGCACAACAAGAGGAGTGGAGAAAGAGAAAGTGTGAAGAAAAGGTGTGAACATCATGTTCATTCATTCCTTGCATATGTTGATTGGTATTACTAACAATATTGAATTGTGTTTATACTTGCATTCTAATTACATGCATACTTTACTTGCAAGTTTTATTCACATTCACTAGGAAGTTGTTCTCACCCCCTCTTTCTTAGATTCGCAGGAACACCCCAGACGCTCTACGGGTTAAGTACGGAGGATTCTGTTGTTATATGTATTATGAAACTTGTATTTTAGGTGGAGTTAAGCCCCGTGATGTAATTACAATTTGGTGTGTATTATAGTACTCTGATGTAGATATGACTGGGAGCTGGTGAACTACTGTTGATGTTCACAGTTCTGTTATATTTAAGTGTACTCAGTCAGGATAGTGTCTAATATAAACTTGTATAATTTGCGTACTCTAATAATATTTTGAATTAGATTGAAGATCTCCTGTTTGTGAATATATATATATGTACTCTGGTTGGTTGGAATGATTGATTGGAATCCGCTGCTTATGTTATGTCGTGTGGTAATGTTTGAGAAACAAAGGAAACGCTACCGAATTTTCTATATAATGAAAAAAAAATATCCCACGTAAGATTTAGGAGTTGGTAAATGACATAGTAAATAATAGGTCTTACATTTTTGGTATCAGAGCAGTTCTTTCTTTAGGACTGGGAAATATGGGTCTAGAGTTATACTGAGCACTTAGGATGTATGCCTATAGCTTTTCATATACTTATGATATATTGCATGTGGGGAATTGGGACTGATCAACTCGATATTTTCTATGCTATATACAGAGTTATAAGTGGACTAGGGCGCACTCGTAGTGGAGGCCGAGGCTGAGGCTGAGGCCAACCCACTGCTACTGCTGGTGAGTGATGGTTTGGTGGCTGTGCTTGCACATTTGGCTCAAGCCACCCCAGCATGATGGAAATCCTAATGTGGGACTTGTCGTTCCTCAACAATTGGGACTGACAGAGTTCTGCAAGAGGGATCCCCCATCTTTGCATGGGAACTATGACTTAGTGGCTGCTGAAAGGTGGGTGAAACACCTTGAAAAGATTTTTAAGGTTAGCAATGTACTAAAAAGCATAAAGTTATCTTTACTGCTTACAAACTGGAGGATGAAGCCGAACATTGGTGGGAGGCTACTCATCCAGGTTTACTTCTCCGTGAGGATCCCATCACTTGGGAGACATTTAAGACGGCATTTCTGCATAAGTACTTCCCTGCCAATATCAGGATTCAAAAGAAACAAGAGTTTATGCACTTGAGACAAGGAGATCTCACAGCTGGTCGGTATGTAGCTAAGTTTGATGAATTGTCTAAATACTCTAGTTACCTGCAGAATGGACCGAATAAGATTTGGAAGTCCATTCAGTTTGAGAGGAGAATTGAGTTTGAGCTGAGAAAGGCTGTTGCTGGCTTTGAGATTAGGGAGTTTGCTTCTCTAGTTGAGAAGTGTTTGATTATGGAAGAGTGCATGACCCCTATTGCTGAGAGCAGTTAGGGAACTGGGAAGAGAAAGGCGGAAGTTACTCTACCTGCACGAAGTACTAAGAAGGCTAAAGTGGAACCGTGCAAGACGTGTGGGAATCGCATCAGGGTACTTGCTGGGCAACATCTAGTGTGTGTTTTGTTTGTGGCCAGAAGGGACACATTGCAAAATATTGCTCACAGCGAATAGTGATTTGTTTCAAGTGCCAACAGAAGGGGCACACTTCCCGAGATTGCCCATAGACTTTTAAGGCACCAGTTCCTACCCCTAGACCACCAACCGAGGGACGAGTGTATACCCTTAGTGGGGCAGAGGCGCATGCGGATGATTTGATACAAGGTATGGGCTTACTGAAGGGTCAAAACATAATTGTACTGTTTGACTCTGGGGCAACCCATTCATACATTTCTAATGCATGTGTGAAGTCCTTGAGTCTGATCACTACTTCCTTACCTTATACACTGTTAGTGACTACTCCTGCTAAGGATAATATTCTTACCACCCTATTTGTTTATACTGCAAGTTTGTGTTCTAGAACCGAACCTTTGTTGTTGATTTGATTTGTTTACCTTTGAGAGGGTTAGATGTTGTCTTGGGTATGGATTGGCTTGCAACCAACCAAGTGTTGTTAGATTGTTGTAATAAGATTGTCATTATCCCTACTGTTACAAACCATACACTGGTTCCTGAAATTTCCATGTTACCTAAAGTGTCAGAATTGAACCAATGCCTGATGGATGGGAGTTGTATACATGGTACTATTTTCTTTAGACTTAGAGGTTCAGTCAGAATTGGTTGGAATACCAATAGTAAACGAGTTTATGGATGTGTTTCCTAAGGAGATTCCTAGTTTACCACCTGATAGAGAGGTAGAGTTTGTTATAGACTTAGTACCGGGAGCCGGTCCTGTGTCTGTAGCACCCTATAGAATGTCACCATTGGAACTAGGAGAACTTAAGAAACAGGTAGAGGAATTGCTTGAAAGAGGATTCATCTAACCCAGTGTGTCTCCGTGGGGAGCACCAGTATTGTTGGTGAAAAAAAAGGATGGGAGTATGAGGTTGTGTGTGGATTACCGGCAACTGAATAAGATTACCATAAAGAATAGGTATCCATTACCTAGGATTGATTATTTGCTCGACCAACTTAGATATGTCACTGTATTCTTTAAGATTGATCTTTGTTCTGGTTACCATCAAATTAAGATAAAGTCGGATGATGTACCAAAGTCTGCTTTTAGAACTAGGTATGGACATTATGAGTATTTGGTGATGCCGTTTGGCCTAACTAATGCTCCAACGGTGTTTATGGATTATATGAATAGAATTTTCAGGTCGTACCTAGATATGTTTGTGGTGGTGTTCATAGATGATATTCTCATTTATTCTCAGATAGTGGAAGAACATGAGGAACATCTTAGAATAGTACTACAGATACTCAGAGAGAGGAAAATGTATGCTAAACCCGAGAAGTGTGAATTTTGGCTGAATGAAGTGAAATTTCTAGGGCACACTATATCCTAGGACGGGGTAGCAGTGGATTCTAGTAAGGTTGAGGCGGTAGTACAGTGGGAGCGACCAAAGTCGGTTACTAAGATTAGAATTTTTCTGGGATTAGCTGGATATTACTGAAAATTCATTCGAGGTTTTGCTCAGTTGGCTCTCCCTTTAACTGAACTGACCCGGAAAAGGACAAGCCATGGTATGGAGTGAAAAGTGTGAGAAGAGTTTTCTGGAACTCAAACATAGATTGACCACAACTCCAGTTTTAGTTATTGCTGACCTATCCAAAGATTTGGAGGTGTACTGTGATGTCTCTAAATTGGGCTTAGGATGTGTGTTAATGCAGGATAAGAAGGTAGTGGCTTATGCATCTAGACAGCTTAGAACTCATGAGAAGAATTATCCTACCCATGACCTCGAGCTAGCGGCTATACTTTTTGCATTTAAGATCTAGAGACATTATTTATATGGTGTAAAGTTTGAGGTGTTCAGTGATCATAAGAGTTTGAAGTATCTGTTTGATCAGAAGGAACTGAACATGAGACAAAGAAGGTAGATGGAGTAGTTAAAGGATTATGACTTTGAGCTTAAGTATCATCCTGGTAAGGCCAACGTTATGGCTGATGCCCTTAGTAGGAAATCTCTGCATGTATCTCAGATGATGGTGCATGAGTTAGACCTGGTAGAGCAATTTCGAGACCTTAGTATACAAGTGGATATGAGTAGTGTGACGCTGAGATTAGCTTTGTTGGAAATCTCATATGACCTTAAGGATCTGATTAGACAGGAACAAAGTTTGGATAAGGAACTACAAGATCGTAGGGTCTCGATAGCTTTTTCTTTGGAGGATGATGGATTGATTAGGTTTAGACAAAGGATTTGTGTTCCTAAAGGGGGAAACCTTAAGGAACGAATTTTGGAGGAAGCTTATAAGAGTAAGTTCTCGATACATCCTGGTGCGACTAAGATGTATCAAGATCTGAAAGAAAGATTTTGGTGGCCAGGAATGAAAAGAGATGTAGTTGAGTATGTAGCCAAGTGTTTGACTTGTCAGAAGGTTAAGATCGAACACCAGAAACCAGCCGGAATGCTCCAACCTTTGGAAATACCTGAGTGGAAGTGGGACAAAATTACCATGGATTTTGTGACCAATTTGCCTAGGGTACAGAAGGGTTATGATTCTATATGGGTTATTGTGGACAAACTAACTAAGTCTGCTCATTTTCTTCACATTAAGATTTCTTATTCCCTAGTTAAACTTGCTGAGTTATTTGTTGGATAGATTATCCGATTACACGAAGTACCATCGAGCATAATGTCAGATAGAGATACCAGATTTAACTCTAGTTTTTGGAATGCCTTACATTAGTCTTTTGGGACTAAGCTCAGTTTTAGTACTGCTTATCACCCACAGTCAGATGGTCAGTCCGAGCGAACTATCCAAACGTTAGAAGATATGTTGAGAGCTTGTGTCCTAGAAGATAAGGGTAGTTGGGATAGATTTACCATTGGTCGAGTTTGCATACAATAACAGTTACCATTCTAGCATTAGGATGGCACCATATGAGGGACTCTATGGTAGAAAATGTAGGTCACCTCTATGTTGGTATGAGGTAGGTGAGCAGAACTTGTTAGGCCCATATTTAGTTCAAGAAACTACTGAAAAGATTAGGGTTATACAGGAGAAAATAAGAATTGCTGAGAGTCAGCAAGCAAGTTATGCTGACAAAAGAAGGCGTCCTCTAGAGTTTGAAGAGGGTGATCATGTATTTCGTAGAGTCTCACCCATGACAGGAATTGGTAGAGCCATTCGAGCCAAGAAGTTAAATCCTTGATTCATTGGTCCGTTTCAAATTCTGAAACGTGTTGGACATGTAGCTTACCACATAGCTCTTCTTCCACATCTGTCAAATCTCCATCCTGTGTTTCATGTATCCCAGTTGCGAAAGTATGTTCCGGATCTTTCACACATCATAGAGGTTGAGTCAATACAATTGAGAGCTGACTTTACATTTCAGGCTAAGCCAGCTAAGATCATTGACCGCAGTGTGAAGTCCCTAAGGAACAAGACAATTTCCCTGGTGAAGGTATTCTGGGATGCACTGTCACCTGAAGAGGCTACGTGGGAATTGGAGGAAGATATGCGCAAGCAACATCCTGATTTATTTTTATCAGGTATATCTTTAACTAAAATTTTGTGGGCAAAATTCTTTTAAGGGGGGAGAATGTAACATCCCTAAATTTCATATTTTTATGACTTAGCTAAATTCTCTGAACATGTTGTATATTCTGTTGTAGAAATTGTGAAAGATTGAGTTATAGTAATTATTTTGAGATTCTAGTTATGCCGGGGAACTCGGTAGAATCTAAGGTAGAAATAGTTGAAATCTAAACTTTTATATTTTCTTTGGCTAAGATAAGACCTACTAGTAAATTAATTTTCTTCATGACCTATTGGGAATTTTTAGAAATCACAAGGGTATTTTAGTCTTTTTACACCCGCAGTGGCAATTTAATATTTTTCCACGTAAGTGGGGGGCAAAGTTGACAATGCAACTCCACCCCCTTGTGTTTAAGAGGACCGGCCAGCATAGGGAGGGCTTAGGGTCCATCTCCAAAATTTGCTAATCCTCCACAGCCAAAGCTTGCTTCAAGGTTCAAGAGCCAAAAGTAAGTACTTTTATTCATCTTTTGGCTTAGGTTATTTGATGGTTATTGATCACTATGATCTCTTTGATCAATCAATTTGAGACACTTATGTTAGCTTTGTACTAGGCTTTATTAGATGTTTATTGTGCCCAATATTAGTATTTTAGATGAGTTTAATGTTGTTGGGCCTCATTGGACTTTAATGCAAATTATGAATAATTCTTGGATTTTGATGCATTTTGACCTCTCCTCCTTGGTTAGGCCATAACTTGGGACTCGGTGATCCATTTGAGGTGTTCTTGGTGTCTTTGGAAAACTAAGACAAGGCTCTATAAGTTTCATGAAGAACCCAAGAGCAGGATCAGACTTCTAAGGGTCCAAAATATCCCTGCAATGCAAAGTGGGTTTGCTGTCACAGAAATCTGGGCAGTGTGCACATATTGGACTACATAGTGAGTTATAGGCCTCCTCTTGGGCTGAAACTTGGCCATTGGAAAGATAAGACCCATATCTCCAATTTCACTGAAGACCATTTAGTCAATAGATATCGTTTTAAAGAGTTTGTAAATATTGCAAACCATCTTGATCGAGTGCTAGCTGAGAGAGAAATCCATTTAGTTTACGGAGGAGGTAGTCTTGGGTTAATGGGTTGTGTAGCAACTGCTGCACATTTAGGAGGTGGCAAAGTCCTTGTTGTCATTCCTAGTCCTTTAGCTATTGGCAATCCCACTGGAAAAACAGTAGGTCATGAAGTAATGGTATCTTACATGCACGAACGCATGAACATTACGATAGCAAATGCTGATGCCTTTATTGTCCTACCTGGTGGTTTTGGAACTTTGGAAGAGCTCTTCCAAATTACATCCTGGTCACAATTGAACTTTCACCAAAAACCAATAGGTATATTAAATGTTAATGGTTTTTATGACAGTTTGTTTTGTTTTCTTGATCATGCTGTAGAACAAAGGTTCATCCCACAAGCGACATGTCAAATTCTTGTAACCGCTGCAACCCCTAAACAATTGCTCGATCAACTACATGAATTTGTCCCCCAACATCATCCAGCAATGACTCCCCTGAATTGGAAACAAGGCAGTAGCAGCAAAAAGCAAAAACTTGATTTGACTTTGTCCTCGTGAATTTTTGTTTTCTCTTATGATTTAGTTTTTTGTAAATTTTTCTTATTTAAGGCCCGATTTGCAGTTTTCTGGTAAGACCTTCTACACTCTACCTATCTTTATTTTGACACTAGGGACAATGTCTTAAATTAGTTGGAGGGAGGTATAGTTGACAATACCATGTACATAGTTTATTTATAAAAAAAAAACTAACCAGCTAATCTTTATTGTTACTAGCTTATTAGATGTATGATGGCAGAGTAAGGAGTAGTTTTGCTCTTGAGACGCATCTTAACTTGCATTTCATAGTATGTCTTAAATTATTTTGTTCTTGCATATTAAAAAAAATAAAAAAAAAACTTTCATTTTGATCTTTTCAATTAATTTTGATGCAAGCATGTGTTGAATATGGGCTTAATTGATAATAAAAGTATGCAAAACAGTTTATAGTTTAATCATTTTCATGATATACATGTGTATATGACTGTGGATATTAGGAAGAAAGCATGGTTAAATTGAGTCAATGTTCCATACCTTTGTGAGTTTTTGGCTTTTCCAAGTTTGATACTTACACTTGGTTTATTTTCTTTCATGAGTGATGTCAATTATGAATTTATTTTCTAGAACTTGCTTTGAATCGATTTGAGATTACATTTGCCTGTATGTTGCATGAAAATGATAGAGGCATTCTTCTTGACTTAGCTGCTTTGACCAAATAAACCTACCTTGCATTTATCCCGTTGTTAACCCCTCTGAGCCTATTTTCCCATTCTTTATTCTTAGCTCATTACAAGCCTTGAGTGAAAAACCATGTTTTACCTTACCTTAGGGAATAGGAGAGCATTGATTTTCTTATTGGAGGAGTTCTTTTGCTTGCAATGATTTACGTGTGAGGGAATTAATGTGCTGATGCAAAATGCTTGGTACCAAAAAAAAAAAAAGAAAAAAAAGAGAAAAAGAAAAAGAAAATAAAGCCCAAAGGTTGTAAAAGAAAAGAATCGAAAAAGGAAGGACTGTGTGAAGATAATGAGCATTTTATGATTTTTGGTAAAAATTTTATGCTTTCTACTTGAGTTACTCCCCAATGCTCTTTTATTCTCTTTAGTTTTAACCTGCTATTTTCCATATTGTTATCTTCCTTCACCTTATAGCCATTATAACCTTTTTGAAAGACCTCTTGATTTTTACAATTTATTTGATCTAAGTAGTGGAGAATTGATGTATATGCAAGCCTATGGTAAAATAATTTCATAATTTGACTGAGTTGAGTGCAAACAGTTAACCTAAACACCTTGTGTGATTTAAGTATCACTTGTGAGGAATTTTACTCAATTTGAACTTGCCTATTTCTGATTAAAGCATGATTATGCTAAACTTTATTCTCAATTGGTTTGATTCAACTATTCTTTGTTAAGCATACTTGACTTATTAATTATGGTTTATATTTGATACAATGCTTGTATTTAAAAATTAGTTGAATTGATTAAATAAAGTATTACATGTTTGTGGGTATCATCCTGGTAAACCCTCACGAGACTATAACTCGTCCACTAGGGACACCTAGGGGTTTAAAGGCTTGTGGCAAATGCTAAGTGCCATCGTGTTTTCCTACGAAAGTGGATTAGATTAGGTTTAATCAGTTTTTATGCTTTTAGTTTAATAATATGATGTTTCTTGTTTTTCTTTAGTTTTGTTCTTATGTGTTTTTCCTAGGAATGCAAAAGCTTAAGTGTGAGGGAATTTGATCAATCAATTTGAGACACATATATTAGCTTTGTACTAGGCCTTATTAGATGTTTATTGTGCCCAATATTAGTATTTTAGATGAGTTTAATGTTGTTGGGCCTCATTGGACTTTAATGCAAATTATGAATAATTCTTGGATTTTGATGCATTTTGACCTTTCATCCCTAGTTAGGCTATAACTTGGGACTCGGTGATCTATTTGAGGTGATCTTGGGTTCTTTGGAAAGTTAAGACAAGGTTCTACAAGTTTCATGAAGAACTCAAGAGCTAGATCGGACCTCTAAGGTTCCAAAATATCCCTGCAATGCAGAGTGGGTTTGCTGTCACGGAAATCTGGGCAGTGTGCACATATTGGACTACATAGTGAGTTATAGGCCTCCTCTTGGGCTGAAACTTGGGCATTGGAAAGATAAGACCCATATCTCCAACTTCACTGAAGACCATTTAGTCAATAGATATCGTTTTAGGCATGATTATGAAGCTACAAGTTGGTTTGAATTTGGAAACACGTTCTACCAACCTAACTTGAGGTAGGTACAGTGTTTTTGGCATATTTGGAGGTCTAAAAGTTCAAATGCAAAATTGGCATGATTCCAAATACAAAATTTCAAGGAGACAACTGGCTACAGCTTTTATGAAGACCTCCAAGCCCAAATGCACCGTTTAGGTCATGAAAATCAAGCTGGAAGTCGGATAAGAGTTGCTGACTTGAAGCCACCAACCATACACCAACCCACCTACCATGCACCAACCCACTTACCATGCATCAAGCTTCCATATTTGACAATTTCCTTGTTTTTACAACTTGTATTCAGATTATTTTCAATTACAAATTGGATTCTATGATTAGTATAAATAAAGTCAATCTCTTTGTATTATACATCATTAAATTTTAAGCAAGTTTGGAGAAAGTTTGAGTATTTGTGAGAGTTTTCTTTCTCTTCTTCTTCATTCTCTTTAGAATTTCATTTTTGTTCTTTTATTTCTGAGTTCTTCCTTCCCATCCATGGAAGGCTAGGCTCTTATAATCAATCCAAGGGATTAGCCATCTTGATGTTTAATTTGGAGATCTTATTTCGCTTGTTTATATTGCTTAATTGTTATTCAAGTTTCTCTTCTTCCTCTTTGATTTTTATCTAGATTGAATTGCTTAACTTGATTTAGATATTGATGTGGTAATAGCTTTATTATCATGTATTCAAAGAGGATCACATAGAATACACAATTTATTAAAGTTTTTGGATGGATTGTTTAGCTTAGTTAAATTTTGGATCTTAAGTTAATCTATGTTTGGATGGTGCTTACTTTATCTAACCTTGGTTAATTAAATCCTAGATGCTTATCTAGTAGAGGATTCTTGGATCATGTTGAGGCGTCTTGATATGATCTAAGGCCAAGAACATGGTTAGCAATTAAGTAAATTCCTTGTGATCAATGATGAATTAAACTCAAGATCGGTAAAAATTTCCTTGGATTGGTTAAGTTGTTAATTGCATTTCTTTAATTCAACTAGTATATTTTCTTTTCAAATCATCAAAACCCCCCTTTTAATTATCTTGATCTGATTAAATCTTTGTTCTTTTTGGATCCTTGAGAGACGATTTGCTTCATTCTCTATACTACAAATTAGTTTGTGAACCGGTAATTTTTATTATTGACGGGTCTCGACGACCTCTTGTCACTCTTCTTCAACCCTATGGTATTAGTTTCTTGGAAAACTTATTTTTATCTTTAAGAATCAAGAACACCCATTTCTAAAGTTAGTTGTTTTGATTGAGTGTTTTGAAGGAAGTTGAAGGAAAGGTTGCCTTGACTACAAATCCAATCTTGGAATCAAGTTTGAAGTACTTTAAGGTGAGTGTGGGTTAACTTGTGATATTGTATGATGTTCTTAGAGTGTAAGTATAATATGTATGATTAAGCTTGAATCTAGGGTTTTCACCTATGCTTGAGGTTGGATGTGTTTTATTACATGTTTTTAAGGATTTGGGTATGGGGAAAGGGATGATATGGTTAGTGTATTTTGATGGATTTAAGGACATGATCCAAAAGGGAAAATTAGGTTTTTGGTTTGTGGTTGGGCGTGGCACTATTGCTGCCCAGATTCCAAACCATGGCCTGGCCGTGGTTGTCTTTGGAAAGATGGTTTCGTGTATGAAATTCCAGACCACGGGCGTGGCCTCCACCATAGGCTGGCCGTGGTTGGCTCTGGAAATCTAGACCACGAGCATGGCCTCCACCACCGGTTGGGTGTGGTTGGCTCTGGAATTAGGGTTCGTGCTCTTACACTAGACCACGACTGTGGTTGTCTCTGTTTCCATTTTGTTGAGTTTTTGGTTTCCTGAACCGTGGCCATGGTTGCCACCACACCCTGGCCGTGGTTGACTCTGCTTGTGTCTATATGGTGCATATGTCTAGTGTCTTGATACCATATGCTAAGTTTATGAATAAGGATGACTTAGTACAATGATGAGATGTGTAGCTAAGTGAGAGTGGTTGATAGAATTGAGCATAATGGTTGTGTGGTCTATCTATATATCTTGAATTGATTTACATGTGATGTTATTCTGATAATATGATTTGAGCATGATATGAATATGAGAACATTGCATTGCATAGTGAGATGACCTAACCTGAAGGGGTTTGTGTACAATATGTGAGAGATTACCTAGCCTACAGGGATAGATGAAAGAATAAGCGGTGCATAATTAATTGCATTGCATTGCGAGATAGCCTAACAGAAAGGGGTTAGTGTACAAAATATGAGGGGTGCTTAGCCTACAGGGCTAGATGGAAATGGAATGGCATAAAACATTGCATATGCATATCGCAAGGGCCTAATCAGAAGGGGTTAGTGCACAACAAGAGGAGTGGAGAAAGAAAATGTGTGAAGAAAATGTGTGAACATCATGTGCAGTCATTCCTTGCATATGTTGATTGGTATTACTTGTTATATTGAATTGTGTTTATACTTGCATTCTAATTACATGCATACTTTACTTGCAAGTTTTCTTCACACTCATTGGGAAGTTGTTCTC
The DNA here is from genome assembly GCA_023212625.1 of Styphnolobium japonicum. Classification (NCBI taxonomy): domain Eukaryota; kingdom Viridiplantae; phylum Streptophyta; class Magnoliopsida; order Fabales; family Fabaceae; genus Styphnolobium; species Styphnolobium japonicum. The sequence continues at coordinate 17,706,536 of JALBWW010000013.1, forward strand.
ACCCCCTCTTTCTTAGATTCGCAGGAACACCCCGGACCCTCTACGGGTTAAGTACGGAGGATTCTGTTGTTATATGTATTATGAGACTTGTATTTTTGGTGGAGTTAAGCTCAGTGATGTAATTATAATCTTTTGTGTATTATAGTACTCTGATGTAGATATGACAGGGAGCAAGTGAACTACTGTTGATGTTCACAGTTTTGTTATATTTAAGTGTGCTCAGTCAGGATAGTGTCTAATATACACTTGTATAATTTGCGTACTCTGATAATATTTTCAATGAGATCGGAGATCTCCTGTTTGTGAATATATATATGTACTCTGGTTGGTTGGAATGATTGATTGGAATCCGCTGCTTATGTTATGTCGTGTGGTACTGTATGAGAAACAAAGGAAACGCTGCCGAATTTTCTATATAATGAAAAAAAAATATCCCACATAAGATATAGGAGTTGGTAAATGACATAGTAAATAATAGGTTTTACACTAAGAGCCCACAAAGGAAGTGTGTCCAAGGCACTCAAAGCTGAAGAATCTTCAGATGAAGCTAAATCATCTAGGGAAGATATCTTCGAAAATGATGAGTTATCTTTCATTTCTAGAAAGATACAATCAATGTGGAGAAAGAAGGGTGGCATGAGAAGAAAACACTTTGGACGAAGAACTCCAAAGGATAGAGTTGAGACAAAGGACAAAAATCTTATCATTTGCTACGAGCGCAAGAAGCCTGGACATATCAAGGTTGAATACCCTTCTCTAAACAAAGATAAGGAGAAGAAAAGATTCTTCATCAAGAAGAAAAGAGGACTAATGGCAACCTGGGAAGATCTTAACCTCTCATCAACTGAAGATGAAGAGGAAGCAGAAGAAGAAGCTAACATATGCTTCATGGCTAACACATCCTCTGATGAGGAAGAAGATGAGGTAACCAGTTTGGACTTTAATCTTCATGAAGCTTTCGATGAACTATTAAATAATTCATCTATTATGTCCTTTGAGTACAAATCTCTTAAAAGAATGTTTTCAAAATTATCCAAGGAATTTGAAAATTTGTTTTCAGAAAAACAAGAACTCAAAACTTTTTGCGAAAAACTAAAAGTAGAAAACCTTCTTTTAAAAACATCCTCTGAGTCCTATACATCTAATGAAGTTTAGAAACTTCAAACTAAAGTAATGGAAGTTACTGAGGATCTCAATAAATTTGTGGGTAGTACCAAAAAGCTAAATACATTGCTCAAATACTCCAGAGACCCTTGTGACAAATCTGGAATTGTGTATCAACATACTGAGAGAAATAATTTCCAAAAGACATCTACTTTTACAAAACCAAAATCTTTTTGTAACATTTGGAAAAAGAAAAGACATACAACGTCCAAATGTTTTTACAAAAAGAAATCGAGGTATTATGAGTCTTCAAAAACTAACCTGAAAGGGCCCAAAAAGATATGGGTACCTAAAAATATGATAATTTCTCTTGCAGATGTTCTTAGCAGCAGGAAGAGGACACCTACCATGGTACCTGGATAATGGTTGCTCACACCACATGAAGGGAGAAAGGTCTATCTTCCAAGACCTCAAACATAAATCAAGTGGCTATGTCACATTTGGAGGAAACCAAAAGGGTAAAATCATAGGGATTAGTAAGATTGGTAAGCACCCATTTCCTACAATTGATAATATGATTCTCGTTGAAGGTTTAAAACACAACCTACTTAGCATAAGCCATTTATGTGATAGTGGATCTAATGTTTCCATCAACAAAGGAGAATGTATAGTCAGAAACCCTGATGGATCCATACTCTTTACTGCTAAAAGGAAAAATAATCTTTATAAGATTGATTTGGGTAATCTAACATAATATAATGTATCATGCCTAGTGTCCATCAAAGAACAATGGATATGGCACAAGGAGCTTGGTCATGCAAGCTTGAGGTTAATCTCAAAACTGAACAAGCATAACCTTGTAAGAGGATTACCAAATCTTGTGTACAAATCGGAAGTTCTGTGTGATGCTTGTCAAAAGGGGAAACAAGTTAAAAACTCTTTTGAATCCAAAAATATTGTTTCCACCTCTAGACCACTAGAGCTGCTACATCTGGATCCATTAGGTCCAACAAGAACTGCTTCTTTAAATGGAAAGAAATATGGATTAGTCATAGTAGATGACTATACTAGATGTACATGAGTTATGTTCCTTGCTCACAAGGATGAGTATTTTAATGTATTTTCTATATTCTGCAAAAGAGTTCAGAATGAAAAAGGCATGTGTATCAGCTTAATCCGAAGTGATCATGGAGGAGAGTTTGAGAATGAGAGTTTTTAACAGTTCTATGAGGAAAGTGATATTCTTCACAACTTCTCTGCTCCGAGTATACCTCAGCAAAATGGTGTAGTAGAGAGCAAAAAATCGATCTCTCCAAGAGATGACAAGAACCATGCTCAATGACAACTCAATTTCAAGAAACTTTTGGGATGAAGCTGTTAACACTGCCTGCTACATTCAAAACACAATATATATATATATATATATATATCAAACCTATCTGAAAAAGACTCCTTATGAATTGTGGAAGGTGTAACATCTTGATTTTTAATTTACACTCCAAGGGTGAAAGAACAAAACACCGAAAAATAGACCTTAGGATGACTTGAAGAGGATAACTAGGTACTTAAAAAGCTCAGTCTATGATAACCTTAGAAACTATGATAGTACATGGAGAATAAAAAAGAAACTTTCTGTAAGCTAATTTATCGTTAGGCTTTCAATCAAAATAACATAGCTAAAATTTAGTAAAGCAAGGCTATCTCTAAACTTTTAATTCTAGCAAGTGACATGAACCAATTAAAATCAAATTAATGACTAAGGCTTAGATTATCAAATTAAGATTTCTAAGACACGTTAAACTTAAGAAAGAAAATGATTTACACAAGTTCACACAATGACACCTCACTAAGTATAAGAATCACACACCTAGCACATAGACACATATACACATTAGAAGCAAGACATATGGACTTAGGGATGAAAAAATTCATGCAAAAATCTACACATGAAACCGTGACACCTCAATACGCACACACCTTGACACAAACACACTCTAACACGTTGACACACACACACTTACACATGAACACTTGCTGCACCATGGCAGCCAAATACACACACAAATGACACAACACACACTAGGAATTAATAAAGAAACATCACACAAACTTCTGCACTTTAGAATAAATAAATAAAACAACACCTACACATGCACACCAACATGTTTATATGCTGAAAATTAAGAAAGAATTCTGCACTTGGAAGACCATGAGGTTGCTGACCACGTTACCAAGAGGCAACCATGTAGAGAATATTCTGCATGTAAGACATAATCATGGCCATGGCAAGCCAAGAGAATCCTGCCATATTCCCATCATCTTGTTGGAGAATCTTCCATCATTAGGACATAACCCCTTGCCTCCTTCCACTTAACTAACCTAGGCTTATTTATACACTAGAATACACACACACCTCATCCACACACACACACAGCTCCTGCACATAAAACAGAAAGAATGGAACGTGCGAAGGAGAGAAGACGTGAGGAAAGAAAGGGTAGGAAGCAAGCATGATCTCACTCACCATTTCCTTCAATCAAGCAAGAACCAATCTGTTTTATTTTCTTTTCTTTCTTGACTTGTTCTTCTTATATTCTAACCTTTCTTTTATTGATTTCAAGCTTGAAAGGTTGATGTCACAGTTTCACTAAATTTTAATTTCAAATACCAATTTTAAATAAGACTAGTTTAGTAAGAATTCCTAGTACGATTCTAGCCAATCTATTTTTGTATAACCATTTGCTTACTTGATCTTTTATACTCCCAAAGGGCCACGATTTGGTAAGGTATTAAGGAGTAAGGATAGCTTTCTTACTAGTATTAGAATTTATCAATGATACTTGACTTACTTTGCTTAACTACCGTGAAATTCCTATGCTTAACTAGGTGCTTTTGACATTTAAATTAGCTTAAGCATTCTGTTTTAAATGATCATGTTTGTATATATATTTTTTGGTTATGTATGGCCACGGTTTTGAGAAGGAAGAATCATTTCAAGAGGGTTTATGTTTTGCAACTTTGAGTTGATTTCAATTGAACTAAGACTCACCACTAAAGACTATGTTAAATGACATGTTGGAGGAGTGGCCTTTCGCCTATGTATCATCTTGAAAGATGATGGGAATTCCCTATGTTTATAAGGCTAATGGAGGGAAGAATGGAAAGAATTGGTTTGAAAGTGGTTGAGTATGAATAATTCTTGAAACCTTCTCTAAGTTATGATGAATACTTTGTGTTTTATAAATTGAAGTTCATATTATTCTATCGCTTTTTGTTAAAGTATGTTTCGAAAGAAAAAGTTTGTGAAATTTATCACTTGATTTATGAAGTATAAGTTTTATTTTAACGCTCATTTCCTACTAAGATTGCATAATCTTACCCTAATTTTACTGTTTTTCAAAATCAAAGAGAAATGGGGATTACCACCATACTAATTGAAATTGAGTGGGAATGATTATATTCTGTGGAGGACGGTGGTCATGTAAAAGTGATCAAGGATATCCGATTCCATTTAGTTGACACTTGATCATCATAATGTAAATATTAGTAACTAGGGCTTATGTCAAGAAGTCTTGGAAGTTTTGTTTAGGCAATTTACTTTAGGTAATTTGCTTAATGTTGTAAATATATCAAGACATGTTTCTCTATGCCCATGAACGAAATCACGACTTTTAGGCCTTGTAAAATGAAGATGGAACTACCTTTGCCATGTGTTAACTTATGCTTGTTATTACTAACTTGTATTACTAATTGAATAATTTAGTATATGTTGTAAGAATTGAACATTCAAGTGAACTTTGCATGAAATCTGTTAATGAACCTCATTGAGATTCTTAACTTGCCTTGACATTTGGACAAAGATCTTAACTATGATAAATTGTTCAAGTAAATTCAAGAAAACCCGACAAAACAGGACATTGGACCTTGAAGAGTTTAAATAAAAGAATAAATTAGTGACAAATTTCAAGATGGCAGAAATCTAGCCGAGTCTCCGAGATAAGTAACCACCGTTTCTTTTAGCCAGTTCTAAGGTATGGTCTCTTAGACTATGTAAATTCTTAAAATAGAATTGTCTAGGTTAAGGATTTATTTTCATAATTGATAACTTCTCTCTTAGAATCTAGTAATTCTTAGTGAAGATTTAGTAATTTTTTTTATTAAGACTATAGAAGGCGATATACTTATGTTTGTTGGGATTAGATATTGGAATGGTTACTTGCAAGCCACCATATCTAGTTCTTCCTTGCCTCTATAACTAATTGTATAGTCTTTCTATTTACTACGAGGGTGGTTATAGAAGGGACAAAAACCCAACATTTCTTATTTTCATTCATTTGGTTGTCAATGCTTTATTCTAAATAATAAAGATTTATTAGAAAAATTTGATGCAAAAGTTGATTATGGTATTTTCTTAGGATACTCTGAAACTTCAAAGGCATACAGAGTTTATAACTTTCGTTCTTTGACTATGGAAGAATCTATCCATGTTAAGTTTAAGGATAAAAAGCCTGATAAAAATTTATCAAAGCTAGATGAGTCTTTTACATATTTGAATCTAAATAATAGAGAAGAAGGACCATCTTCAGTCAGCAAAGAAGCATTGGACGATGAAGAAAATAGAGAAAATGCAACAAACAATGTTCAATGAAGCTGTTACTTCAAAACTTATCATCCGGAAAACCAAATCATCGGGAATCCAGATGACGGAGTGCGAACAAGGTCAACCTTCAAAGAATATTCAGACGTTGCCTTCATATTGGAGTTGAAACCAAAGAAGATTGAAGAATCTCTGATGGACAAAGGATGGATATTGGCCATGCAAGAAGAACTCAATCAATTCACCAGAAATGATGTTTGGACGCTGGTTCAAAGGACTGAAGACAAATCCATCATCGACACAAAATGGGTATTCAGAAACAAATTGGACAAAGATGGTAAGGTTGTGAGAAACAAGGCAAGATTAGTTGCCCAAGGTTATTTAGAACAAGAAGGTATTGATTTTACTAAAAACTTTTGCTCCAATAGTTAGATTAGAAGCCATACGTATTTTACTTTAATTTGCTACTCATCATAGTATGAGACTCTATCAAATGGATGTAAAAAGTGCTTTTCTAAATGGAATAATCAATGAGGAAGTTTACATTATGCAACAACCTGGTTTTGAGGATCAAAACTATCTAGAGCATGTCTTTAAACTGAAAAAGGCTCTGTATGGATTAAAACAAGCTCCTTGAGCATGGTATGAGAGGTTAAGTACTTTTCTAATGGAAAATGGCTTTTCTAGTGGAAAATTTGATACTGTAAGACCTATTAGTTGCTATGTTATTTACCAACCATAACCCTTACGTGGAATATATAAATATAGAAAATTTGGCAGCGTTTCCTTTGTTTCTTAAACATTACCACAAACTATAACATAAGCAGCGAATTTCCAACAACCATTTCTAACCAACCAGAGTACATATTATATATATACACATACACATATATCATCACGAGATCTCAGATCTCAACCAAAATATTATCAGAGTACGCAATGTTATACAAGTGAAATCTAAACACTATCCTGACTGAGCACACTAAACATACACAGAACCGAGTACATCAATAGTAGTATTCAGTTCCCTGTCATATCTACATCAAAATAATACATATCCTGTTATAGTTACATCACGGAGCTTAACGCCACCAAAATACAAATCCCAAAATACATCAACAGAATCCTCCGTACTTAACCCGTAGAGGGTCCGGGGTGTTCCTGCGAATCTGAGAAAGAGGTGGTGAGAACAACTTCCCAGTGAATATGAATAACTTGCAGATAAAGTATGCGTGTAAGTAGCGAGCAAGTATAACACAATTCATAATATTTCAAGTAGCACCAACCAACCAATGCAATGAATGAGTGCACATGATGTTCACACCTTTTATTCACACTTTTTCTTTCTCCACTCCTCTTGTTGTGCACTAACCCCTTTCGGTTAGGCCCTCGCAATATGCAGATGCAATGTGTTATGCCCATTCCGTTTCCTTCTAGCTAATAAGCTAGGCACCCCTCATTCTTGTACACTAACCCTTTCCGGTTAGGCCACCTCGCAATGCAATGCAAATAAGTATGCCATTTCATTTCCATCTAGCTCATCAGCTAGGCACCCCTCTGTCTTGTACACTAACCCTTTCCGGTTAGGTCATCTCGCTATGCAATGCAATGTTCTCATATTCATATCATGCTCATTCATAATATCATAATAACATTACATGTATCCAATTCAAACATATACAACACGTAACCATCATACTCAATACTTAGCTACACATCTCATTATAGTGCTAAGTCACTTCTATCAAGCATTCTTACTTAGCTACACATCTCATTATAATGCTAAGTCACTTCTATCAAGCATTCTTACTTAGCTACACATCACATTATAATGCTAAGTCATCCTTAATCCTAAACATAGCATATGGTATCAAGACCCTAAGCATATGCACCACAATAACACAAACAGAGTCAACCACGGCCAAGGTGTGGTGGTAACCACGGCCACGGTTCAGAAAAACAGAAACTCAACAAGTTATAAACAGAGACAACTACGGCCAGGGTGTGGTATAGACCACGCCCGTGGTGGTAATTCCAGAGCCAACCACGGCCAGCCCGTGGTGAAGGCCACGACCGTGGTGTGGTATTTAAACATGAAACCAAACTTCCAGAGACAACCATGAAATAACCAAGTGAAACACAAGAAGGGGGGGTTGAATTGTGTTTCTTAACCCTTTTTGAAGATTAACAAAAGATTTTCCTTTTCAAAAGAAAATAGAACACAGCGAAGGATAAAGTTTGACAAGCAAAGAGCTTAGAACCAACACGGCTTAGTCCTATTGGACTCTAAGGATTTTGAAAAGACTTTTAATAAAATGGTTAACACGTTCTAAAACCAAATAAAAGATCTTTGTTAATAAACACAATGGTAAACCCCAGAAGTTAGTGAATATAATAAAGCACACTAGAAGAGAAGAGAAGCTTACACACGAGATTTATCCTGGTTCACTCTTATCAACCAAGAGCTACGTCCAGTCCCTTCAACCAGAAGGATTTTCCAACTAATCTTTTTCACGATTACAAGTATTATGCACCTCTTCAGGTAACAAGTATTTTCAACCTCTTCAGGTTCAATCTCACAAGTATTCTTTTACACACAGCCTCTTCAGGCTTACAATGCTTAAGATGAATAAGTGAAAGTAGATGAAAGCTTGAGTTTGAAACTCACTGACAAATGAGAATAGACAATAGAAATCTCAAGGCTTTTTCTTTTTACACATATATGGAAATCCAAGAAGAAATAAAGCTTTTTAGACTTTGTAGGATGCTTCAGCGAAGATCTCTTTTTTTTTTTCAAGTGCTGCTTCTTCTCTTTATAAGTAAGAACAAATTGAGCAGACTTCATGGGCTAGATCGTCCAACGGAAATATTTATTACTGTTCTGAGTAGCATTAAATGCATCTACTGGAAAAGTGTTGAACTTCTTCTGATGATGACTTTTATTCTCTGAGATTTCCAATCAATGAAAACAAAAGTCCTGATTTGTCTAAGATTGCAGACGGTTTCTTATTTGCAGATCTTTGTAGTTGTTAGACAATGTCAGCAAAAGTGGCTTAGTTGACTTCTTACTCGTAGTGAGTCACGAGTTCTTTTCTAGCATTTAATGAGGAACAGTTCTTCATTTTTGAAATTTCACTCGGACGAGATCCTGAGCTTGAACTTTGAAAGAGTGAATTGAGTCCGAGCTTTGGCAATAAGATCGTTTTGGACGAACTAATAAAAAGTAACAGTATATGGATACAAATATTGGACGCACCAATAGTAAAAGTATATAATACATTTATTGGACCCACAAAGAGTTATAGCATATTGGACGCACGAAGAGTTATCTTTAAGCATCGAGCAGAATGGACGCTCATACAAGTAGCGATTTGTTAATACTATTGTCGAAACACTTACTTGTTCAAACTAAATAAATATTTTTGTTATCCTCAAAACTTAACCAGGGAAAGCTACAGCTTTTAAGAATTTAGTACTTAAACCTTTTTTATAAAAAAATTTGGTTTCAACAAACCACGGCCAGACCGTGGTGGAGGCCACGGCCGTGGTTGGCCACGAGACACCAAAATTTCATTTCCAGAGAGAACCACGGCCAGGCCGTGGTAGAGACCACGCCCGTGGTTTGGAATTCTGGGCAGGAATAGTGCCACGCCCAACTTCAAATCAAAACCCTAACTTCTCTATGGGATCATGTCCTCAAATCCATCAAAATACACTAACCATATCATTCACTTTCTTATACCTAAATCCTTAAAACATATAACCAAACACATCAACCTTAAGCATAGGTGAAAACCCTAGATTCAAGCTTAATCCTAAATCATACACTTTCTCTCTAAGAACATCATACAATAGCACAAGTAAATCCACACTCACCTTGAAGTGCTCCTAACTTGATTCCAAGATGGGATTGGTAGTCAAGGCAACCTTCCCTTCAACTTCCTTCAAAACACTCAACCAAAACAATCAACTTTTAGACATGGGTGTTCTTGATTCTTGGAGATGAAAATGAGTTTCTCAAGAAACTAATATCATAGGATTGAAGAAGAGATCATAGTGATCAATAACCATCAAATAACCTAAGCCAAAAGGTGTATAAAAATACTTACTTTGGGACCTTGAACCTTGGAGCTAGCTTTGGCTATGGAGAACTTAGAGATTTTGGAGAAGATGAGCCTTTGGCTCTCCTATGCTGGCCGGTCCTCTTAACCACAAGGGGGTGAAGTTGCTTTGTCAACTTTGCCCCCCACTTATGTGGAAAAATACCAAATTGCCACTAAGGGTGTGAAAAGACTAAAATACCCTTGTGATTTCTAAGAATTCCCAATAGGTCTTGAAGAAAATTAAATTTACCAGTAGGTCCTAACTTAGCCAGAGTAAATTTAAGAGTTTATATTTTACCTATTTCTTCCTTAGGTTCTACCGAGTTCACCGGTATATCCAGAATCTTAAATTAATCATTCTAACTCAATCTATTACCATGTCTGCAACAGAACATACAACTCATCCAAAGAATTAACTAAGTCATAACATGTGAAATTTAGGGATGTTACAGATACTACTCTTTTTCGAAGAAATGTAAACTCACATTTCATTATAGTCCAAATTTATGTAGATGATATTATCTTTGGAGCTACTGATGAATCTCTTTGTAAAGATTTTTCCAAGTTGATGCAAAAGGAGTTTGAAATGAGCCTAATGGGAGAATTAAGATTCTTTCTGGGTTTTCAAGTAAACCAAATATTGGATGGAATCTACATTCATCAAACAAAGTATACAATGGAACTTCTGAAGAAGTTCAAAATGGACGATTACAAAATGATGAGCACACCAATGCGTCCATCGTCCACACTAAAATTGGACGATAAAGAACAAAAGGTAGACCAAAAGGTATATAGAGGTATGATTGGATCTCTCTTATATCTTACTGTGTTTAGACCTGATATAATGTTTAGTGTGTGTTTATGTGCATGTTTTCATTCTAATCCTAGATAGTCACACCTAGTTGCTGTTAAGAGAATATTCAGATATTTGAAAGGTACTACTAATATGGATCTGTTATTTAAGAAATCTTATGAGTAGAGATTAGTTGGCTTTTGTGATGCGGACTACACTGGAGACAAAATTGAAAGAAAAAGCACCAATGGAGGATGTCACTTCATTACTCTAATGTGTACCCATGTGAAGACCTGATATCTCATATCTATGACCTATGAGATATGGTCATCAGTCTACGTACATACTAGTCTCAATGTATTATTGTTGTCCTAAATGACAATAATAATTGGCTAGGGATATTTAAGAATAACGTTCTAATGAGTGCCAAGAATATCTCACTATCAAGTCATGTACTTCATATTCCGTGGCATAGAACTTCCATTTTAAGGATTTTATTATGTTCATTTAATATAAATAACACAATAAATGAAATGCCTCATATATTAAACAAATGTCATGATACAATGTAAACTATAAAGTTAAAATATAACTGGCCTCTAGGGCATACACCAACAATCTCCCACTTGCACTATGGACATTTAAGAATAGTGTTTTGAAAGTAACCAATAGGATCTCACAACCAAGTCATACACTTGATGTCCCATGGCATTGTACTTATTATTCTGAGGACTTTATCATGCATATTTAAATAAAATAAATAACACAATAACTGAAATGCCTCATATAAATAATTGACAAGATACAAGGTATCTAAGACAGTCAGTAGACAACTGGCCTCTATGGCATACACCAACAGACGCTACTTCAGCCACTGAGCTACTCACCGAAATTCTGCCACCCCACCACTAGTGGTGGTTGACAGTGGCTGACGACTTCGGCCACCGTGCTGGTCATCGGTATCCAACCATCCCTCGTCACAGTCGGCTGTTGACAGTGGCTAACAATTTTGGTCACTTCGTCGGTCACCAAAATTCGACCACCCACAATAGTCACCAACAATTGATAATGGCTAGCTACTTTGGCCATCACCTGCAATCAGAGTCATTCCCGAGAATATTTTGTTGTTAACCGAACGTAATAATCATCATTCTCAGTTATACCATTCATGGTGTCATACCCCAACATAGAGCATAAGGCAACCTAGCAGAAGAAATTAACCAGGTATGTTTTCTTAAGAGTTAGACTATAAAAATGGGATTAGGTAAGATTATCAAAGAAATTCATAAGTGCCAATTTTCATCTAGGAGTGATTTGAAAAATAGATAGGCATAGTTTGGACATTTAAATTTTTAACTCTTCTAAGTCCAATGGAAGAAATAAGAAAAACAAAAAGAAAAGAGTAGTAGAAAATAAGATAAAAACTTCTTAGCCAACTAAACCAAGGTCACGTAGAAACTAAGGTCATGAAGATGCATGAAGCTTAAGTGACACCACGATATCAAGTGTTAGATGCTGCAGATTTAATTGAATAAATAAAACAAAGAGAAAACAAAGAAAGTCCTAAAGGTACCGTGGAAGATGGAAAAAGTGAAAGAAAAAGACTATCAAATAAAGCAAGCTTCCTATTGTTAGTCCAAAAGTAACTTGACTAATGGTTTGTTGTGGAAAGCAAACAGACCATGTAGAAAATGAGAGAAGGAAAGTGATTGGCTAAGAACTAAACAGAAAACTGCACTAGAAGCCGTAGGAAGTAAGGAAAGAAAAGATAAAAGATTTAAACATAATACTAAGAACACTATTACTAGTCTAAACAAGACTTGACTCATGGTTTGTATGTGTGGATAACTATAGATATTTTTCTGTTTCTGTTTCTGTCCATGCAAGAAATAAAAACAGCTGCTGCAGTAAGCCAAGGAACTGTGAGAACCATGAGAAAAAAGACCAAGAAAAAGAATAGGTTAGCTAAGCAAGTCAAGGAAGCTAGGACTTAAGAGGGGAGCTGCCACGGTGTTGCTAGCAGCCACAAGATAAAGCCACATTACTTGACTAACAATAATCCAAGCAGAAAATGAAGAGGGCAGTCACGGTTTTGTAGTCCAAGCAATTATGACTCAAGTAACTAGTAGGAAAACTAAGTTAAGAACCAACCAAATCTTCTAATGTTTAGTTACAAGCCAACCAAAATTTAAGTATAAAAGGCACAAGCTCACTCACGGCACCTACACACTCACAACAACATCAAGACACTCTACACCTTTGGCAGCATTACTCACATACAAAGGGTAGGGATCAAGCCTCTTGAACTAAACCATGGCTGTATTATTTTATTTAGCTTGACATCTCTTTTCTATAAAAGTCACGTATAGTTTGAGTAGGAAAGGAAGCATATTTTTCATGATCTTATCACCAAGAATATTATTACTTTCCATTAGTAGAAATCAACCTTAAACCAACTTATGGCTATCTTGTTTTCTTGCTGTTTTGATCTTATAATTCAGCTACATACTAGTTACTTTCTTTCACTTTACTTCCTTTCATCTTCCATAAAAGTCACGTTGTATTTTGGGAAAAGGAAGGATTTGATTTTCATGGATTGATGTTAAGACATGATATGTTGAAACGTTACTTTCATAAAATTCTTAAAGCTTAATTTCTTTCTTTTACTAGACAAGGACGTAGAGTCTAGTCATCATGAGCTTTGTTTCTTCACTTATGAGATATGGTGTGAACTTTTGTTTAAAACATGCAAAATCTGTTTCCAGCATGTGTGTGTAAACCGTGAGGTAAAAGAATGGTTTCTATAGTGGAATTTGTTGACTTGAGACATGTTGTTTCCAAAATTATGTGCACGGTTTTATACTCAAGTATAAGGGAGACTCTTGAATGTGTAAGACTTGTGGGGACCGAGGCAAGGCTCCAAAAGGTCTTGGATGTGAAATGCATTTGGGGACCGAGGCAAGGCTCCAAAAGTGGTAGTATAAAGCCAAGAGGAATTTCCTAGTTTATGTGTTTGACTTGGTGGCTACAAAAAGAATTAAATTGGTCTTTGATGAGACCAAGAGAACGTGTACTATGAGTACAAGAAGGGACCTTTGAAGATACTTGAGCAAGAATATATCTTTGTGTTTAACTGTTGTTTTTTGTAAGCAGCTATGCATTTTCTGCGAACAGCAGTTGGAACCATAAAAGGAAAATTTCTATTTGTTTTATATTTCTTGATTCCTACTAAGATTATATATCATATGTATTTTCTATGGTTTCAAATTACTCAGCATGAATACTACTATAATCTGGATTGAAATCAAGTGGTCCTGGGTTTATTCCGTGGACGATGGAGGCTATATAAAAGTTTTAAATGAAATTGTATTTCATATGCCTGAAGTGTAAAATAGGAAATCTGTAGGACTTGATTTTGTTAAAGGAAAATGTAGGGGCAGAAGCTAGGAATCTTTGGTTGTAATAGAAACATGCCCTACTGTATGTCTGTACCTAAAATAACTTGTCTTACTTGTATTTATCTCGGATAGCAAAACAAAGAAAGTATGCCTTTACAAGTTTATCTATTATGTCTTCTTATTCTAAAAAGCCACGAGCCATATAGAAAGAATGAAATCAAAGACTTTACTCCTAAAATATAATCATAAACGATAAGAAGGAACTTTTTGGAGTTCTTGGACTTTCAAGTCAATAGGGAACAATTCCATCAACTTGGAACTATATAGACACACGTGGGGTAAGAAATGCACGTCCTACAATAAAAGATGCTAAGAATGAAGATAGTATTGACTTAAGATTATGTCTTGACCATAGATAATTTCCCAAAGTTGCTAAATAAATATTTAAATTCGTGAGGCCAGGAACTTAAAACAAAACATAGCTTGTCTTGCGTATATAGATCCAGGTGAACTTTACTATTAATATTCTGTGGGGGAATAGAGAGCCTACAATAGGCTAATGGGGTCACTACACATGGCAATATCTTTCCTTAGCATTCTATTCCCAGGAGTATCTTTTCAAAACTTAAAGAATAAATGAACACTTTGGTCCTTGAAAAATTTGCTCAACTACACATTAGTCCCTAAAATATTTTCCCATTACATGCTAGTCCCTGTAAATTAAAACATCTAATCAAATTAGTCTTTCTATTAAGCCCTCACATTAAAATCTAACAAAGTTGCTGATGTTGGGAAAAAGCGTATAAAACACAAAACGTAGTGGAAAAATTCCCACTAGGAATCCAAGCGAATGGTCATGGTTCATGTTCAAAACGTTTACCTCTTGTAGCGTGTAGGGTGTAGAAGATGATTATTAAACACCACAGCACCGCAACAACGTAGCAACGCCTCTACGAAGTCCACATGAGCAGATTCTTGGAGCGTGTCTCTATGCACTACTAGATGCCAATGGAGATGCAGTGGCTATTTCTTTTCACACAATCTGAGTGCAGAATGCAGCTAAGGTTTGGATTAGACGATACAATACTCTTAGTGTTGCTATTTATAAGTAGCACACAATGGTAAAGTGAAAAGACCAAGCCTTGGTTTTATGGGCTCATCTGACATGAGCTTCGCCCGCGAGGGATTGAGTCTAACTCTAATTCCTCATGCTCCAATTAATATACTTTAAGTGTATGACTCTATAGGTTCTCATTACGTTAGCAATAATATTAAATCATATTTAAATATTATAAACAATGAGCGGTGTCTAGCAACACATCATGGCTACCTAAGTAATGAGAAAGTCAATGGTTTGACATAACCTTTCCGTGACCAATGTTACCATGTAGTCTAGTCCCTTTGTCCAGATATCTTGATTAAACACAAGGCATGGAACTTGTCATCCTTGTACTATTCAATCTTAGGTTTCTTGATCTCCAAGTAGACATACTAAGACAAATGACATCAATATCTCATATTGATTCATTCGAGCATGGCCATGCATTTTCAATCTCACTCTTATCAAAGGCCCCACAGATATTGCTCCCGTTAAGTAGGAGGGACAAATCCTATCAAGGCCACTCACATCCCTCTACATGATTCGCAGTATGTCCAATAACCGTCTTGATAATTTCCTTGTTACAGGGGACGTTTGACGGTATCAAGTCATACTCCTCCTCATGTAGGGAACTGTAGTGCCATCAAGTCAAATGACCACATACACCGTTGTCACTGTGAGATTCACTTATGACATTCACGTAATGATCCATGCAGCGTTCTCATGGTGGGCCAATCTAGTACAACATTACACTAATGTGTACCGATGAGAAGACTTGATATCTTATATCTATGACCCGTGAGATATGGTCATCAGTCCACGCACATATTAGTCTCAATGTATTATTGTTGTCCTAAATGACAATAATACTTGACTAGGGATATTTAAGAATATCGTTCTAATGGGTGCCAACAACATCTCACTATCAAGTCATGTCCTTGATATTCCATGGCATAGAACATCCATTCTAAGGACTTTATTATGTTCATTTAATATAAATAAGTAACACAATAAATAAAATGCCTCATATATTAAATAAATGTCTTGATACAATGTAAACCATAAAGTCAAGATATAACTGGCCTCTAGGGCATACACCAACAACTGATGTGTAACGTTAAATGCCATGCTAGATCCTATGAGGCAAAGTTGTTCAAAGTTGCATCTCCCCTGCTGCATTTCAGTTTGGCTAAATTTGTCACCACATTTAAAGGAAAACTAAAACCCTGAAATTGTTCATCGTTCCCAAAATCCATCCCATTATCCCATAAGTGCTGCAGTTGGGTTACAGAGGTAAACCCTAATATTTGACAAGAACATGAGATGTTCTCATTGCCTATGTTCTCGGTAACAACTCTAAAAAGAAATTATGATTCTCACCAATGATCATCAATTCCATCCATCCATAACAGGGTAAAAGAAAACAAAAGGAAAGAGGGGGAAAGATGGAAAAAAGAGAATGAATAAATTTTTATATTAATTTCCTTGATGCAGCAGCCTCCTACATTAACCCACATTGGCAGCAAAATCATGTGCAATTTCAATCGATTAGGAATTTCAATTTAAGGCAATGAATGAAGGTTCGAGCACCCAAATCACATGCAAAGGTACAAATTGGTGGTGGTAATGGAGGCTCATGGTGGCATTGCAGGATGGCAACTGGAGGTGGGAAAGGCATTTCGATTATAGTGTTGGCGATGTCCCACTACAAGTGCATCATGATGACTCTTCCTCTCTTTGTGGTGTTGTGCTCCATGATTTCTTCCTCCCCAAAGGGACAAATTATTGAGCCAGGGGGAGCCAAAAATGTCAGGAAGATATGTTTTAATGGACTTAGTGAGGAACCACAGTAGTGGGCTTGACACTACATCTCAACCCAAAAATCTTAAGGTATTAGGTTTATGAGTCCTTCCACTTATATGTTCCTCACTTTGTCCATTCTTTACCAATGTGAGACTCTTCACCCACATCCTACTCACACTTGAATTTCTAACAATCTCCCATTCAAGTATGAGTCCTTACATAGGTTCATTGCCCATCGAATCGAAGCCTTTTCTTTCCCAAGTATTTTAGGGGCACCAAGTTTTCTTCACCTAGCCCGCTTTCCAAGACCCATTGCTCTTCACTGGAGTGTGCGCCTATCAATGCTTCACAACATGGGCTGGGTTGTAGCTCACCACAAGTGCACGGATCGTACAAGTAGTAAAGTAAAGATATCGTTCCCATGAGGATCGTGTGAATACCGCACTATAACGATTACAATTATCTAGACAATTAATTGAAGTGATAAAACTAAAACTAAATTACAGAAGACTATTAAAAGAAAGTAAACTAATAATAACGAATACCAAAGGACTAAGGTTCTAGGACTCAGGATTCACTACATCTATTTTCTATGACAAAGATTAGAACATTCGAGTTAATCAGTTAATCATGCTTTGAAGGTGAATCTTCCAATTTTGTTTGATGCTCTCTCTCAAGTTACAAGAAACGTGTTAGAATTAAAGTAATACCTATTTTCATGGTACTAAGTTAATTGAAACCCATTAAGTTCAATGAAGTTCAATTGATCCTCGAAGGATTATGCCTACTTTCGTGGTCTTAAAACCTAAGTTCAAATTCTAGATTTTTAGATAACAAACTTCATCTCTCGATTCTTCATTTAATTATCTTAGATCATGCGAATATGGTGCACAACATACCGCAAGCATTAAGAACACTATACTTGAATCTAAAGCAATAATTACTCAGTAACTGAAAAGAGGTTCAACACTTTATCATATAATCATAGAAGAGTTACATCCCTAACCTAGATAAAAGATCTAGCCTCTCATATTTACAATAAAGCTCATAACGATTAAAGAAACTATGAACATCATAGAGAAAGAGAAGTATAGATGAGAAGGTTCCCCAATTTCTCCAAGAGTGTTCTTCTTCTTTTCAATCTTCCGGTTCGATCTCCAATCTCCAATCCTTGATCTTCCACCCGGCCGTTTTCGGCTCTCTTTGGCCCCCTCTTTTTGGGTTTCTTCTCTTAGTATTTATAGGTCTAGCCTCCCTTAGGGTTTCCTTATGTGTGGAGGACTCTCTCTCTTTCTATTTTGTGTAGCCCAAGCCCAAGAGAGCTTGTTTATGCATAATTCGCACCACAACACAGGCTAGGCCGTGTAATTTCACACGGCCTGAAAGAGGATGGCCGTGTAATGCTCTAGAGTCCAAATTAGGAGATGTGTCCAACAGCAAAGTTGTATTTTGTCTCTTAGATTTCCAACGCAACAAAGATCACCTCAATATCATCTTTCTAGCTCAAGATATGGCCATTTTACTGCCAACGGGTCAGATAGCTACGGGATTCAGCAACATTCTTTGTTCAAGCTTGTGGATCCTCCAAGGAATAGGTCCAAAACGTCCATTAGGTACCTAAAAACATCAAGAATGAGTGGAAACGAGTCAAACTATAAAAGTTTGTAAAAAATAGCAAAGAGGGGAAGGATTCAATCAAAATCGATCCAAATCCATATCAAATCAAGCACTAGATGTGTGCATTTTACTCACACATCAAATACCCCCAAACTTAAACTATTGCTTGTCCTCATGCAATAAACAAATTAAACATAGATGGGAATATTTCATTATTAAAATAACAAGAATTGTAATCCAAGACTTTTGAAGAAAAACCTCATGAGAATCAATCCATGAACAACTCATTTAAGTGCTAAAGAAGTTAAAAGTTCACTCATGCACCTATGTCCAAGCAAAGAAAAAGTATGCACACAAAGTATTCATAATCCAAGCATGCATTCATAATCCAATCTCATGAATTAATAGCTCCCAAATAAGTTTATGCACACAAAGTAGTTCCTAATACCACCATGAATGTGAGTTCCCAAGTCTCATAGGCAAGACAACTATTCCTGTCTCCACTAATGTAGCACACACTTGCAAATGATCAAAGGTCTTTATAGGCTGGTAATGGGGCTAAGTGGTCATGGTTAAGCAAAAAGAAAGGAATGGGAAGATGAACAAGGATGGGCCGATATAGAGTGAAAAAGATCAAAACTTACCCAAGGAATCATGTTTGAAACATAGGGAAACTTTCAAATTTTTATTTTTTTAAATTTTTTTTTAAACTAGCACTATTTTTTTCTTTTTATTTATTTTTTCCTTTTGGCAAGAGAATCATTACTTCGAGATTTTTTTTTGTTTTCTTTCTTCCCTCCACCCCCAAACTTATTTCTTAGCAAATCGGGGTGGATTACTTTTTCAATTCTTTAGTGCTTTCATTTTTTTTCTTCCCCTTTTTCCTTTGATTTCATTCATTAGCAAATCTCTCACTTCCTCACAAAAATCCATCTCATATACGGTAGGTATAAGTGTTTAGGCTAATAGGGTAAGGTGAATGTGGGTTACATGAAAGAAAAGGCTAAGTGTATGAAGGCTTCAAAGTGGGTACTAGGGAAAAAATATGAGTCAAGGGTGGTCTAAGGTCTAGATGGGTTAAAAGAAAGAATGCCTAATCATCTCCTTTTTGCAAGTGCACACTAGGATTTCGCCTCAATAGGTTTAGAAGACTTGTTCTAGGAGTTGGTGGGGTACTTTGGAAACTACAATCATGTACATAAACCTTCTCTAAGAACACATAAACTCAATCAACGGATTCATGAAAAACAAACTAAAGAAAGCAAAATGTTCTAAGCTAGACATGCATAGTAATCATGAACAATTATCCACTCAACACTTTCATAAGCTAAACATGCATTGAACTCTTTTGGCACCCTCAATTATCTAGTAAAGCAATTCTCATTCTCTTTGAAAACAAAGTTTAGTGCTTAGATTCCAAATGGATTGGCAACATTCAAATTATTCAAATCAAAAGGATAGGATGTAGCTCAAAAATAAATAAACTAAAATAAAATAAGATAAAATATACTAAATAAAGAAAACCAAAATATTTTTGGTGGCCGACACTATATACATTCCCCTACAAAGGCTCCGAACTCGGGGAGGCACCTAAGCTGACACAACATAATGCAACAAAAGTAAAGCAAAGAAAGAGAAAAAAAAATGTTTAGAAGCAAATCTAATCTTATCTTATCTAATCTAAACTAATCTTATCCTAAGAAAAAGAAATAAATTCAAATCGCAAGGCTAATATAATCTTATCTTAAGAAAAAGAAATAAATTCAAATAGCAAGAATAAGCAAATCTAATCT
This sequence comes from Styphnolobium japonicum, assembly GCA_023212625.1. NCBI lineage: Eukaryota > Viridiplantae > Streptophyta > Magnoliopsida > Fabales > Fabaceae > Styphnolobium > Styphnolobium japonicum. The sequence goes on from JALBWW010000013.1 coordinate 17,726,843, forward strand.
AATCTAAACGAATCTTATCTAATCTAATCTAGAATGACACCCCCAAACTTAAAATGGACATTGTGCCCATGTCAACAAGCATCATATCAAAGCATAAGAGGACAAGAGTTAGGAAATTTTGGGGGGGGGGGGTTTGAAAGAGCTTTGGGGTCGTGCACTACCACACGGCCGTGTGATTTCACACAACCTAGCCCGTGTGATTCTCGGGAGTAGATTACATGACCTGTGATTTCTCACGGCCATGCCTGGATTTTCCTCTGTTTTGCTTTACCAAAGGCCTAGAATGGCCAAACTCAACCTATAACACCACAAAATTTCGACTTATATTATATATGTTGTTTTCTTAGATTATTGTGATAAAAGAACTTTAGGAATTTCTGTGAGTACAATTAAATCAAAGTTTAACTGAACTTGACCTTATAAGTTAATTCTAAATCATTTTGAAAAATAAAATAAATAATTTTTATTTTTGATCCGGAATACCTGTGGAGAATTTTTAAGAATAAATGGAAGTTCATATTTCAAATCCGTCAACAGATTTGATCATTTTCCATTTTTAGGGATTTTATGAGCTAATAAAATCTCTGGGTGATTTTGGGTAGATTCTATTGTTCATTGGACAATAGATACTGACCTTTGTCCATTGGATAACACTTACTGATAAAAATCTTGAGGGAAATATCTCTAGGTAATAAATAGACTTAGTGACTCAAGGGGGTGAGTCATGGTGATAATTTATTACCATGGTAAATCACCTAGGTGAATCACCATGGCATTTAATGAAACAAGGAAGCCAAGATGATCACCATCACCTTGCAATGGAGAGGACGGCCAAGCTAGGGAGAAACATCTCCAAATTTAATTCTCATTTCATCCTAAATTTCATCTATAAATAGCACCTTGATCCATTCATATCACTCACACCAAAATCCTTTCTTCTTTCTCTCTTTCTCTCTATAAGCTCACGGCCAAGCTTCCAAAAACCCATGGCCAAGCCTTGTGCTTTCTTTCCCAAGCCTTTGTTAAAGTTTCCAAGCCTAGTTCTAGTGTCTTCTTAAAAAAATGGTAGCTTGAATCCCAAGGGGATTGTGTATATATATATTCTGGGAATATTTATACTCTATATATATATATATATATATTTAGTATGTATGAGACTTGATGTTGTAAGGCTTGGAGCCTAGAAGATTGAGCTTACACCTTAGTGCTAGTGCGAATGGCCGAGTGAAGATCTTCAATGATCTTGGAGTCGTCGAGGGTCCGGAAACTCCATAAGTGGCCGGCTAGGACTATGCTGTGGTATTATGATTGCAAAACACCGACTTGGTGGAGAGTGTTCGCGTGAGCCGTATGCGCAAATGAATTGTTAGCATTTGTTGGCTAACTGATACGGAACATGTACTCCCTATCACTCTCTCCGACTTGTTGTGTCTAACTCCATGGAGTATGAGTCATTTATGTGCATCTGCATGGTAAGTTGTCATACTTGCATTATCAATTTGGACACTAAGGTTGGTATGTCATTTTATTGATTAAATATGACTTTATATGTGGATTAAAGTGCTTATTGAACTGCGTAATTGTTGAATGCTATTTGTATACTGTTTTATTGGTATTTATGATGATGTGAGAATCTCACCCCCTTTTTGTGAAAATCTGTGATTTGGCTATACATTCAAAGATGGCTGGAAATAAATTCTTCGGGTTCATCATTGTTGATTTCCACGAGACCCGATATCTAGCATGATGAGTTAGCTGAGGAGAGGGTTACCTACGTAGTGGAACTCACCATCACTCTCCGTAGGACCTATGATGGGAATCCTGTAACGATGTTTACTCTTTCTGCTTACGTCGAGTTACACATGCCATTTAGAAATATTTGGAATGCCATTGTCCTTCGCACACCACAGGAGAGATCCACAGTTTCTTCAGCGCGAACCCCTAGGTGGCGTCGAGCTCATTGGACCTTTGCTCCAGGACCTTCGCATCACAATGGGTTTATTGATGATGACCCTCCGATGTAGATGGAAGGAGGCGTATAGGTTGTATATATATGTTTGAACTAGTTGTAAAATATGTGACATATGTGAATATCTATGTATAAATAATATGTGTAAAATAAACTTAATAAAAGCTATGTAAATATTAGTTGTATATTCTGTATCTGTTTATGCTACATCACTAAAAACACAAAAAAATTTATGATAAAGGATTGAAGAAAAATTTATTAGGAAACTAGTTATGTAAAAATGTGGCACCCAATCGAGGGTGTTACACAACCAAGTCATAGGGATCAAGGATTCAAATAATTTCAAACCACCCAATATCATCAAGCTAAGTAATAATCACTCAAAAAAAAAACCTAGAAATTGGCACACATACAAACAATGAACAATGATTAAACTCAAAACATCAAATCAAATAGGAGCAAACATAAGAGGTTTAAGATGTCAAGAGTAAAAAAAAGTGTACTTCCCTTTGAAGTATGTTTCCTTTGAAGACATGTTTGCATGTGTTGCCATCCTTCTTTATTCACAAGAATACCTAAATGTCAAAATTAAGCTTAGTGGTGAGGAAACAAATGACACTAAAAAGAAAGAAAATAAAACTAAGCAAAACTAAACGAAACTAAGTATATCTAAATAAAAAGAAAAGAAAGCTTGGGTTGCCTCCCAAGAAGAGCTAATTCAAGGTCCTTAGCTTGACCTTAGGTTGTTCATGGTGGATCAAGGAAGTGGTAAGTAGCACCCTTCTTGTAAGACCTATTATTTACTACATCATTTATCAACTCATAAGTCTTACGTGGAAATATATATTTTTTCATTATATGGAAAATTTGGCAACACTTCCTTGTTTCTCGTAAGTTCCCAATGACATAAAGTAAACAATGGTTCTCAACACAATCATTTCAAATCATCCATCATATATATATATATATATATATATATATATATACACAGGAGATCTCTGATCTCATTCAAAATAATATCAGAGTACGTAAATTATACAAATGTATATTAAACACTATCCTGACTGAGTACACTTAAATATTAACATAACTGAGAACATCAACAGTAGTTCATCAGTTTCCCTATCATACATATATCAGAGTACTATATATTACACAATATATTACAAATACATAACGAAGCTCAACTCCACCAAAATACAAGTATTATAATAGACATTCATTGCTAACAGCAATAAACAACAGAATCCTCTGTACTTAACCCATAGAGGGTTTGGGGTTCTCCTGCAAATCTAAGAAAAAAGGGGTGAGAACAACTTCCCAGTGAATGTGAATAAAACTTGTAAATAAAGTATGCATTCAACTAGAATGCAAGAATAAACATTTGCTTCAACACATCAAGTAATTCTAATCCAATATATGCAATGGGTTTATGATGCATATGTATTCACATATTTTCTTTCCATCTAACCCCTTCCAGTTAGGTATACTCTCAACGTTTTTGTACGTTAACCCCTTCCGGTTAGGCCGTCTTGCTATGCATATGCAATGTATTTATGTTACACTTTTTCTTTCCATCTAACCCCTTTCGGTCAGGTATACTCTCAACGTTTTTGTACACTAACCCCTTCCGGTTAGGCCGTCTCACCATGCATATGCAATGTATTTATGACACACTTTTTCTTTCCCTCTAACCCCTTCCGGTTAGACGAACCACTCCTCTTTTGTACACTAACCCCTTTCGGTTAGGCCATCTCACTATGCATGTGCAATGCATTCATACCATGCACAAAATGACAATATCACAATAATATAACATTTGCAACAATCCTAGACTTACAATCACACAAGTATTATTCTCAAATATAGCGTATGGTATAAAAATAGTAAACAAATGCCCCAAAAAGACACAAACAGAGTCAACCATGACGTGTGTGTGGTGGGAACCACGGCTATGGTTCGAGGAACCAGAAATTCAATGAAATGGAAACAGAGACAACCACGACCGTGGTCTGCAATCTGGGCAGCAATAGTGCCACGCCCAACCAAAACCAAAACCTAATTTTTCCCTTTAGGATCATGTCCCCCAATCCATCAAAATATACCAACCATATCATTCATTTTCATATACCCTAATCTTTGAATACATGTAACAAATGCACAACCAACCTCAAACACATGTGAATCCCTACTTTCAAGCTTAATCTTACATCTTAGACTTACATCCTAACAACACCATACAATATTACAAATTAACCCACACTCACCTTGAAATGCTCCAAACGTATTTGTAACCAAGACAACCTTTCTTTCAACTTCCTCAAAACACCAAAACAAAATACACAACTTTCAAAATGGGTGTTCTTGATTCTTAAAGATGAAAATGAGCTTTTCAAGAAACTAAAACCATAGGCTTGAAGAAGAAATCAAAGTGATCAATAACCATCAAATAAGTTAAGCCAAAAAATGAGTAAAAATGCTAACTTTTGGCTCTTGCAACCTTGAAGAAACCTTGGCTATGGAGCAAAGCTTGCAATTTGGAGAAGATGACCACTTGGTCTTCCCCAAAATGGTCGGTCATCTTATTCACAAGGGGGTGGAGTTGAATTGTCAACTTTGCCCTTCACTTAAGTGGAAAAATACTAAATTGCCATTGAAAGTGTAAAAGACCAAAATACCCTTGGTGATTTCTAAAAATTCCCAATTTATCCCAATTACAGAAAATTACACTAGGACTTCCATATGATTTAATTAAGCTGGAAATCAAAATTTAGGGATGTTACACTTCTGAAAAGGCTTTAGTCTTCGAATGGTGGGAAGGGTTGTGAGACCATGGTCAAACTTCCTCTTAGGCTTATGCTTGTCTCGTTCAGGAGGAAGGCAATTGAATACTACCCCTGGAGGCGGTGGATCGGAAGTGTCATTTAGTTGAAACTCAATTTTATCTTCCTCAACCTCCATTGCCAACTTCTCTCTCTTTACATCGATCATGGCTCTAGCTGAAGCTAAAAATGATCTCCCCAAAATAGCTTAGAGAGGTATATCAACCTCCATCTCGATTATCACAAAATCGATTGGAACATATGACTGTCCAACCTTGGCTGGAACATTTTCCAACACCCCAATGGGATTTTTCAATGATCCATCTGCCATCTTTATTGATATGGTGGTCGATTGAAGCACTCCAGTATCCATCTTCTCATCAATATCTGGTGGCTGCTCATTAATATCTCCTTCAGTGCCGAGCTCCTCTCCAACCTTTGGATTTTCCAATTGTTCACCACTTGCAAGATAACCATATTTGCTTGCTCTTTTGGATTTGGCTCGGGTTAGCTAGGAAGTCTTCCTGAATCTTTGCTAGACAAACTTGCTAGTTGGGCAAATTGATTCTCAAGCATTTTGGAGTGGGTGGCAAGTTGATCAACTTCATTGGAGAGTTGCCTTATGGCCTCACTTTGTTGCTTCATATAGTATGTTTGTTGTTGCATGACAGCTAGGTAACTTTCCAACATAGCCTCTAATTTGGAGTTGAGCTTTTAAGGTTGTGATGGATGTGGTACTGAACCATAGGAACTTCTCTCACGGAAACTCGATGGTGGTCTATTTCTTGGCTGGTTGCCTTGATTATGCTAATTTTCCCAAAAAGAATTAGGGTGATTCCTCCAACCTTGGTCATATGTGCTAGAATATGGATTCCCTTGAGGATTGAAGTAGTTGTGGCCGAAGTTCATTTGTTTCATGGAGGGGTATTGAGGGTAAGAATTTCCCATATAGTAATCCAAACTAATGTGTCCTCCTCCATACATATTGCAAGCCATCTCAAAAAATTCCAACTGGTTTCATAAACATGTGAAAGTACTTGAAGAAAAAAATACAAACAAAGTAAAAATCAAATATATACAAAGTAATATAAAAAAAATCTAGATTAATCAAATCGCTAATGGTAACGATATCAGCACCAATCCCCAGCAACGTCGCCAAAAACTTGTTACTCACCGCAAGTACACGGATCGTACAAGTAGTAAAGTAAATATATCATTCCCACAAGGATCGTGTGAATACCGTACTATAATGATTACAATTATCTAGACAGTTAATTGAAGTGATAAAACTAAAAATAAATTGTAGAAGACTAATAAAAGAAAGCAAACTAATAATAACGAATACCAAAGGACTAAGGTTCTAGGATTCGGGATTCACTACATCTATTTTCTATGACAAAGATTAGAACATTCGAGTTAATGGGTTAATCATGCTTTAAAGGTGAATCTTTCTATTTTGTTTTATGCTCTCTCTCGAGTCACAAGAAACGTGTTAGAATTGAAGTAATACCTATTTTCATTGTACTAAGTTAATTGAAACCCATTAAGTTCAATGAAGTATAGTTGATCCTCGAAGGATTACGCCTACTTTCGGGGTCATAAAACCTAAGTTCAAATTCTAGATTTTTAGATAACAAACTTCATCTCTTGATTCTACATTTAATTATCTTAGATCATGCGAATATGGTTCACAACATACCACAAGCATTAAGAACACTAGACTTGAATCTAAAGTAATAATTACTCAATAACTGAAAAGAGATTCAACACTTTATCATATAATCATAGAAGAGTTACATCCCTAATCCTAGATAAGAGATCTAGCCTCACATATTTACAATAAAGCTCATAACGATTAAAGAAACTAAGAACGTCATAGAGAAAGAGAGATAGAGATGAGAAGGTTCCCCAATTTCTCCAAGTGTGTTCTTCTTCTCTTCAACCTTCCTGCTCGATCTACAATCTCCAATCCTTGATCTTCCTCCCGGTCGTTTTCAGCTCTCTTCGGCCCCCTCTTTTTGGGTTTATTCTCTTAATATTTATAGGCAGCCTCCCTTAGGGTTTCCTTATGTGTGGAAGACTCTCTCTCTTTCTATTTCGTGCAGCCCAAGCCCAACAGATCCTGTTTCCGCATAATTGACACCATAACACTGGCTAGGCCGTGTGATTTCACACGGCCTGAAATAGGGTGGTCGTGTGATGCTTTGGAGTCCGAATTAGGAGATGTGTCCAACAGCAAAGTTGTAGCTTTGTATCTTAGCTTTCCAATGCACTATAGATCACCTCAATATCATCTTTCTAGCTCGAGATATAGCCGTTTTACTGCCAAGGAGTCAGATAACTACAGGATTCAGCAACATTCTTTGTTCAACCTTGTGGATCCTCCAAGGAATGGGTCCAAAACGTCCATTAAGTACCTAAAAACACCAAGAATGAGAGGAATGGAGTCAAAGTGTAAAAGCGTGTAAAATATAGCAAAGAGATGAAGGATTCCATTAAAATTGGTCCAAATACATATCAAATCAAGTACTAAATGTGTGCATTTTACTCACACATCATAGGTCAAATACATATCAAATCAAGTACTAAATGTGTGTATTTTACTCACACATCATGGGTCGAATCCGTTTTCAACTTAAGCCTACACCTTACCACTCTACCTAGGCTTTGGTGGTTCTTCTTTCTCAATGGGGGCGGTAACCATGAGAGTAACAACTATTATCGCCAATATTCATGTTCCTAGCAGAACCATTGGCTCTAATACCACTTGTTGAGGCAGGAGGAGCCCAAAACATCGAGAAGATATGCTTTAATGGACTTAGCGAGGAACATACTAGTGGGCTTGACACCACATCTCAACCTAAAATCTTAAGGGATTAGGTTTTATGAGTCCTTTCACTTTTATGTTCCTCAATTTGTCCACTTTTTTTACCAATGTGGGACTCTTCACCCACATCCTACTCATACTTAAATTTCCAACTCAAATTTGGTTTGTTCAAAATAATTTTGGGATTAGGGTTTTTACAATACCAATGGGGATCCACACTGTCATTTGTTATTTTTTTTTATCCAAACACTTTGCCACATGTGATCTAGTTGGCAATTAATGTTATACATCAACATCTTGTTAAAATTTGACATGGTAGCTTAACAAATGGATTAACTTATATGGATGTTTCAACTTACCGGGACTAATGTGTAACTAAAAAATGTTTTAAGGACTAAAGTGTATCTTAGCAAGTCTTTGAAGGACCAAAGTATACATTAACTCAAACTTAAACCAATGCTCCCCCATATATTAGGATAAAGCAAATATATGTGCACAAATTATGCGAGGTATGTATACAATTTTGACCATTCAAAAAAAGATAATAGGATTAGGATGTTACCCAATAACTTACATGTGTATATAAAAAATGTATGGGTATAAATTATCATTCAATATGTAAAAAGTGTATAAATGTAAATTTATAGAAGTATCATTACTGGTTTGGATATTGATAATATAATAACCATGTTATTGTTTATATTTTTGGGCAATACCCTATCACTTGTCATATACTTATATACACGCATTACGTCACACATATAAGGCTCACTAATAGTTTATGCCACTGGTTACATCTAAGTAGTGTGTGACAATAATAAAATAATTACATTTTAAATTATAATCATCATATTATAAAGGATGATTATTTAATTATAAAAATTTAATTAAATTTGTGAAGATCCTTTACACAAAAATACTATGATTTTGTAAAAGAAAAAGATAAATGCACACTATTTTTTACACTATTTTTATACTTGGTTAATGATGAGTAAATTTTTGGTTAATACAGTATATCGTTTGGTTAATAGGTTTTTGTAAACAATCACTTATAGGCTAGTAATATATTAATCAAACGATATATTTCATTAACTAATAATTTGTTCTTCTGTAACCAAGTATGTAAATAATCGATTATCAAAACTCATTAATTAAATGATATATTGTATTAACTAAAAATTTATTCATTATTAACTAAATATAAAAATAATATAAAAAATAATATATAAATATCATTTTTGTTTTGTAAATCAACTAAACAAAACTTAAGTGTAACATTATTTTATTACAAAATTCAAAATTTTAAAGTGATTAAATTTAATGTTTATAATATTATAAAGCTGCCACAAGTAGTGCCTATAAAAAAAAAATTTGAGTAAACCACCATTTTCGTTATCCTTAAAAGAATTTACGGACATCATATTAGTTTTTTAATAATTTTTTACATTAAATTGATTTTTTTAGACTAATTTGATGTCAAAAAATAACTTTATATGACCAATTTGATGTAAAAAATTATTGAAGGACTAACTATATCACTTGTATTTTTAAAGGACTAATTTGATAATTTACTCTATTTTTTTATATTTTTTAATAATATTTTAGATGTACTCATTACTCTCATTAATGCTATTCAATTCCGTTAATTTATTAAAATATTAAAAGAAGTCCTTTAATTGATACGATCACCAGAATGACCTTTTAGCGAAAATTAAATGCACAATATGACGTTTGGATAGAGACAACTAAAACTTAATAAATATTAACACTGGCAAGGGGCAAATGTACTTGTCTATTTACAGCTCTTTCCATTACCATGTATAAATGCTGGAGTATATGTGCATCATAATTAAGGTATCATTTTCCCCTTTTGAATATACAATTTTACCTAATATTCTCACTCATTTAAACCTTAGGATAAAATTAAACGGATCCTATATCGTTCAATGATTGTGTCCTAACATTTAATTCACGCCATGTATTACTTTTTTGTTATCCTCTCGGTTTAATACTTCTACTCAGTGGCAGAATGAGAAATAATATATTATAGTGCAAAAACAGAAAATTTTAAGGAATATATATATATATATAATGTTATAACTTAAGTTTTTTAATTTACTAAATTAAATCTTTCAAAAAAAAATTTACTAAATTAAAATGCTATAATTTAAAATTTAATCAAAGCTTTTAGAAAAAGTGATGGATTACAAGTAGTACCAAATTAAAATACAATTTTATACTCTATTATAATTTTCTAATATTTTTTTCTGTCAAATATAAATACAACCACATAAATAATTTATGGATAATTTGTCCAATGATTTTGTAAATCACATTTCTCGCTAATTACACGAGTGTATACTTTTCTTTGATAAAATCACATGTAAGTATCACTGTAAATTATTATAAAAACTTATAATATGTCTTAACTTGGAATAAGTTTCTTTTCTCTCTAAGCTTTTTTTCTTTAAAAACTAATCAAATGGGACGAGAGTAAAGATTGACAACTAGATGTCATTAGATATTTAGTAATGCTTTACAAAATGAATTTTGGAAAGTAAAATATCAAAATGGGGAAATGAAGCCTGAAATTTGTGAGTTAACAGTCCCTCTTTCTTGTTCTTTTTCTACAATTGGGGCATATAACTAAATGAAAAGAGAGTGAGAAGCACAAGAAGTCCATGGAATGGGTGGTCATGCAAGCATGACAGAATACAAAAGCATATGAGACTCGGATAAATAAAAAGGGAAGGAAGGGATCACCGCAGCTTCCGTGGTTCCAGGCTTGCACTCCAATCATCTCGTGCACAATCGTTGAGGCAAAGTAATAGGCTATTGCTTGCTTCCCTGCTTTCCTTCCTTCACACCCCCTATTCCCATCTCTCTCTTCTACTTTCTCTCTCTAAAAATAGTATACACATGTATATCAACCTGTATCTTGTAGTGTATACATCTTTCTTCAGCAAGACGTGTTAGTAACTAAACCCAACATATTGGTCCTCACGCGCTTTCAAGACAACCAAATTTAGGTGATAACTCATCTTTCTATGGATATCACATTCATTAGAATATCCCATAAAAGTGAAACAACTATTAGATTGATTGATGAAAACTTCAGTTTTTGTACTGCTAGTGACTAAAAATTGATTGTGGGCATAAAGTTTTAGATTCCATTTTTCAGTGGTTTACAATTGACCCAAAATGGTGCATACCAAACCTTTGTGTGGTTTAGATCTCCAAGTTAGTGAAAAGATTGAGAGGTTGGAGTCATATGCAGCCTATATATAGAATGAGCTATAGGGAATCCAACCCATGGGTGTGAGAGTGGGGGTGGTAAATAGTAATTACTCTGACTAGAGGTCTAAGGAATAGAGAGAGGTAATAAAGAGCATGCTAATATCGTGCCACCAAGCTTTGGTTGGGGTAGTTTTCATTTCGTGAAGTGCGTTGGCAAAGTGTGAGAAAGAGAGTGTGAGACGGACTCTGTGTTCAACAAACCACTCCTTCTCCCCTCTTCCAATCTGTTAACCCTGCACCACACTCTCTAAATTTGGCCACTTTCTGTTAAATTGCATTATTTTTGGTCTCTCTTTTAATTGAGTGCTATATTTTCTCTCTTTCAATTTCTAAATTTCCAATTTCCAACCCCAAGTAGCCTATAAATAAACACTTCCAAAAGTTGGATTGCAATGCTATTCACAGTTACTGTTGTATTGGGTGGCTTTTGACTCCCGCAACTTATTATATCCTTCACTACCTATCTATATATAATAACCAACCCCCACTCTCCCTCCTCTGCTTCCTTACAACCCTCCTAACCTCTCTCTCGCTCGCTCTTTCTCTCTCTGTTTCTCTGTGTCTTTTAAGCCTCTCTTCGGTGGTGTAAGAACCAACATGGAAGCTCCAGAGGAACTCTCTTTGGGCTCCAAAGAGCGTACCAACATTGTCAAAGGGAAAAGAACCAAAAGGGTAAGGCCACAATCCCCTCTCCCCTTCTCAATCACTGCTAATTCTTCCACAGGAGAAGGAGACAGAGGAGATTGCTACAATGGTGACGACAACAAAGATGACAATAACAATAACAACAGCTCCCCCACCACTTCTTCTGCAGGATTACAAGATAGCACCGATGAAGAGGAGGACATGGCGAATTGCCTGATCCTTCTAGCACAAGGACAATCCCGGGAATCCCCGAAACAAGCCGAGGAAGATTTTGGAATGAACTACAGCAAGTATAGCAGTAGAAAATTCTTGGAAGCTGCTCCCATGGGGTCTGGCAGGGCAGGGTATTATGTCTATGAATGCAAGACATGTAACAGAACTTTCCCTTCATTTCAAGCACTTGGAGGCCACAGAGCTAGCCACAAGAAGCCAAAGGCCATGGCTGCATTGGCCATTGGTCAAGAGAAGAAACAACTCTTGTTGTCATCAGATGAGGAAGAGTTTCAATTGAAGACCAATAAATCACTTTCCCTTCAATTGAATAGCAGAGGGAATTTGTGTAGCAATAACAAGTCTAAGGTGCATGAGTGCTCTATTTGTGGTGCAGAATTCACATCAGGACAGGCACTGGGTGGCCATATGAGACGGCACCGGGCACCTCTAGGGACCAACACCACACTGTCTTTGACCCCAATGGCTTTGGAACCAGAAGAAGATCAACCCAGAAAGAGAAGGAGCGTGTTGTCTTTGGATTTGGATCTCAACCTTCCTGCCCCAGAAGATGATCAAAGAGAATCCAAGTTTGCCTTTGCACCCAAGCAACAACAACAACAGGGGCAAAAGAGGCAGCAGCAGCAGCAACAACAACAACAACAAACAGGTCTTGTCTTCTCCGCCCCTGCTTTGGTGGATTGTCATTACTGACAAGGTTTCAATTTTCTAGTACTCCACAAATCAAATTAAACTTGGCATTCCGCATGATGATCAGGAAACTGGATTTGATGCAATTTTAGTAATACATTTGTTGTCTAATTCTTTCTATACATTTCAAATTTGCTTGATTCTTTATCAACTTGATTGAGCACCTGCTGATAATGGGTGAACTCAGTTGTTTACTGAAGAAATTTAATTTGTTGTCTGAAAAGTCCTCTACAACTCATTGATAGCGCATGTTGGGTATCTTTTTCTTCTTTTTCATTGGATTTTTGCACTTTTTCAGTGCCAGAGAATGTGATGTATTATCACTACAGAGAGAGAGAGAGAGGCAGAGAGGGTGTTGGTACTATGCTAAAAGTCATTAAGTTTCATTGTTTTGTCCACAAGAAAGCCTGCCTCCTCTCTCTCTCTATGTTCTGTCTGTCTCCCTGTCTCTCTCTCCTCCTCAATGTGTGTGTGTGTAGCCTCTTATTGGTCATGGAAATAGAAGTAAGTAACTGCTATTCCCACATGAATCCTCATACTGTCCTTCTTTTCTCCTTTAACAATACATTGACATTAAAAAAATGTTACTGTTCGGCTATTTTTGTTTCTTTTCTTTGCTTGGCCCTTCCCTGTGTTAGTTAATTGCCTACTCAATTTACACCTAAGCAACCCATGAAACCATCCACTACTTCATAATTCACAAGCTTGGCTTTAGATGTACAGCTAATAAATACCAAGTTACATCGGATCAAATCCACAAAGAATAGTAAAGATTGGAGTTCTACTGAATCAAGCTATTTAGCACATTAATAACTACTTGGGTTTTGAATTTTATCACTTTCTTTTCTTCTTGATCAAGTAAAAAAGAGAGGCGTTGGAAAAAACTGTGTTCCTCCAGAATTACAGATTTACACTCAACCTCTTATAAGTAGGGCCATTATATTTTATAAGATTAATATACAAACATTTCACAACCAATGGGTCTTTTTTTTATTTTGGTTAGAAGTCAAAACGCAGCATGAGATTATGTAAGTACAAGTTGAGGATGAATCTACTTATTTAGAAACGGGTATAAAAGAAATATGAAAATAAGGAAGAGAGAGAGGACCAACGTGAGATGCAGCTAATGAGTTTACCAAGTTGAGCTGGTTGCTAATTTAGGTGGTTCACTAGCTAAAGCTAAATCCATTGTACAAATTTGAGATCATATATGTGAAATAAACAGATGAAACATAAGAAGGACGGTTGAGTTGTGTTTCTTAACCTTTTTTAAAACTTTTATTAAAACAGTTCTCAGAATAAAAGTTTCCCAAGATTGTAAGAGAATATGGAAGAAATAGAAGCTCTTTACAGTCCGTTGGACGCAAGGAGAGTTTTTCCAAAAATCTTTGAACACAAGTTAAGGACTTAAAATTTCATATAAAAAGAGTTGTTAAGAACAACAATGACAATCTTCAAATGTTAGTAAAAATGAAAGTAACACAAGGATAGGGAAGAAGAGCTTACACTAAGTATTTATACTTATTAACTCTCACAATTCGAGAATTACGTCGAGTCCCTTATACTTGAAGGAATTGTTGGTGTATGCCCTAGAGGTGCATGATAAAGTCTTTAGAATAGTAAGTATAATGCCATAAGATATCAAGTGCATGACTTGGTTGTGAGATCCAATTGGTTACTTTCGGAACACTATTCTTAAATGTCCCTAGTCGAGTACTATTGTGAATTAGGACAACTGTAATACATTAAGACTAGTATGTGCGTAGACTGATGACCAAATCTCACGGGTCATAGATATGAGATATTAAGTCTTCACATAGTGATGGAGACCAAGGAAGCTCAAGAGGAAACCCAACAGGCCCAAGGCCCAAAGATGCACTATGAGGACTTGGAGGCCCAATGACAAGGTCAAGAGCTAAGAAGGCTAAGAAGGATTTGGATAAAGAAGTCAATCACTTTTTCTCACTCAAGCCCATTCCAGAAGAAGAAGCACTCAAGATGGTCCAGATGAACCAAGTTGATGAAGGGCCCAATGTGGGGGCATGAGTTCTTCTTAGTCATTTTTATTTAATTATGCATTTGAATCTTTTAATCTTTTCAATTTTGATTCTTATTTTCTTTTTGGGATATTTTTTGTAATAAGGGCCTATTGTTTGGGCTTAATTAAGTGCATAGCATAGCTAGGGATAGATGTTGCCTTCTAATTGGGCTTGGGCCACATTTGTGGTAGGATTAGGGTTAAAAATGTGCTAGCTTGTTGTCTCCTTTTAGCTAGACCTAGCCACCAACTCAATCCCTATAAATAGGCTTGTATTTGCTGCATTTGTCACTTTTGAATTTCAGAATACAATCACACTCCATTGTGAGTTTTTGAGAGCTTAGTTCTCTTGGGTTCTTAGGTGAACCATCTTAGTTCTTATAAAAGGTTTCCTTACCTTTGTGGCGAATCTTCGCTTGACTTATCACTCCCCAAGAGTGTGGCATTTTCTTCCTACCATCCCTTATCTTTTTCCATCTTTTCCTTTTTTACTATTCACGTGCATTGTTCACTGCACCGCTACTGTTCATCCTTCATTTTATTTCCTTAAACACAAGTAATCAACTCAAGGACGATCTATAAAAATAATATGCATCCGATTTGGATCATATCACATAGGTACACATTAGATAATGTTTTACTGGATTAACCCACATTGAGAACGTTGCATGGATCGTTACATGAGTGTGATAAGCGATTCTTACAGTGACAATGGTATATGTGGTCCTTTGACTAGAAGGTACTACAGTTCCCTACATAAGGAGTTATATGACTTGATACCGTCAAATGTCTCCTGTAACAAGGAGATTAAAAAGGCAGCTATTGGATGTGTAACACCCCAAAACTTCAAACTTATGATATATATATATGTTATCTTCTGTGATTTCCATGATAAATGATTTTTAGGAATTTCTGTGAGTATAATTAAATCAAAATTTAACTGGACTTCACCTTAGAAGTTAATTCTAGGCCATTCTGAAAAATAAAATAAAATATTTTTATTTTTGATCTCAAATACCTTTGAGGAATTTTTATAATTAAATGGAAGTTCAGTTTTCAAATCAGTTAACAGATTTGATCACTTTCCATTTTTAGGGATTTTATGAGCTAATAAAATCTCTAGGTGATTTTGGGTACATCTTATTGTCCATTGGACAATGGATACTAATCTTTGTCCATTGGGTAAAACTTACTGATAAAAATCTTGAGAAAATATCTCCAATGCATTAATGTCACTTGGTGACTCAAGTGGTGACTCATGGTAAACATTAATGACCAAGATGAATCACCATGGTGAATCACCAAGGTGATTCACCATGCCATTAATGCCTTAAGGTGGCAAAATTGAAGACCAACTCTTCTTGCAAGCTCATGAAGGGCCAGCCACCCTAGGGGGAATTTCTCCAAATTTTAATCCCTTATGTATCCTAACTTTTCCCTATAAATAGCAAGTGATTCAAGTATAAGCCTTCACACCAAAATTCTCTCTTCTTCCTCTCCATAAGCTCACGGTTTCCCTTCCCATAGGCCACGGCCTTGCTTCCCAAAAATCCTTCCCAAACCCTTGCCAAAGTTCTAAACCTTGCCTTAGTATCTTAGTATTATTCTAAGAATATCTCTAGTTAAGACTTTCTCAAAAAGAGGCCAAGAAGTTAGAGAAATCCTAAGGCGAAATTCTTTTCTTTCACTTTTTAAGTTATGATTTCAAGGTTGTAGATCATTGGGTTAGTCCATGATCAATCTTAAAAATTGTTATGATGTTTGAAATAATATGTGGCTATGTTTCTTTGTGATACTATATTGATAGAAGTCAAGAAGTCTTGTTGGAAGAGCTAGATTAAAAAGCAAGGTAAGGGGGAGTTTTCTTTATCAACCAATATTATGGTATAAAATAACTTGTTATATGTGATGACTTGTTTTTATGTGTTAAAAACCATGACTAGTGTCAAGTGTCATCTTGCTTGATTTAATTAAAGATTCATGATCGTATTATGTTAATACTTAGTTTTATACCTTGTTAAATTATGTGTTTTATAATGAATTTAAAAATAGATGTGACTTTGTGATAAATAATTATGTCTTGAATATGCATATATTTTAGTTTGATACATAGATTTATTTAAAGTTATATTATTATGGTTAGTATTCCCAAAACCTTAGAGAAATTATTTAAGAAAGATTTATAACTTTAAATTAGACAGGATGATTATGGAAAATAATTATTTTAATGAATTTAATAATTATTTAGAATAAGTCTTGAATTTTCAAAAATATGAGAATATAGGACTTTATCAAATTTATAGTTTTTAAAGATATTATTGTTCATTGAAAAGGAATTTTGAGAAATTATTTTAAAGGTTTAAATAAATATTTTTATTTATTTGGCAATAAGAAAATAAAAATAAACTTGAAAATAATTTATTTATTATGAAATAAATTAGTTTTTGTGAAAAATACCCTACGTGATTTAAAACTTATAGAAAAAAGGTTACGCGATTGAAAAATTACAGAAAACACTTTACGCGACGGAAAAACGATTTTTATAGCTTACCCGATTGAATGTTTACGAAAAAAGTTTTACGCGATTTGAAAACCGTAACAGATGTGTTACGTGATTTTTGGCACCATATAATTGAGAAACAACGGTACTACTATCGGGCCGACGTAGACAGGACCCTAGATACGACAGTTGATGCTATTCTTAAAGAAATGGTAGCTTGAATCCCGAGAGGATTATATATATATATATTATGAGAATATCTATATTGTGTATATTAATCTATATGAGACATTATTGTTGCAAGGCTTGGAGCCTAAGAGATTGAGCTTACACCTTAGTGCGGGTGCGAATGGCCGAGTGAAGATCTTCAATGATCTTGGAGTCGTCGAGGGTCCGGAAACTCCACAAGTGGCCGGCTTGGACTGTGCCGTGGTATTATGATTGCAAAACACCGACGATCTCAACTATACACTGGTCCATTCACGATTGGTGGAGAGTGTTCACGTGAGCCGTATGCGCAAATGATTTGTTAGCACTTGTTGGCTAACTGATACGGAACATGTACTCCCAATCACTCTCTCCGACTTGTTGTGTTTAGCTCTATGGAGTATGAGTCATTTGTATGCATCTGCATGGTCAGTTGTCATATTTGCATTACCTATGTGGATTATGAGGTTAGTATGTCATTATATTTGATTAAATATGACTTTACATGTGGATATTGACTTTAAATTGATATGTGTTATTTTTATACAGTTTTATTGGTATTTATGATGATATTAAGAATCTCACCCCTTTTGTGTGAACATTATATTTTCTGTATGTTTTAAAAGATGTCGATAAATGATTTCTTTGGATTCATTATCATCGACTTTCACGAAGGGCCAGATGCTTGGCACATTGAATTGCTAGAGGAACAGGTTACGTATGTGGGTGGACTTACTATTTCCTTGAAGAGAACTTATGATGGGAACCCCATAACCATGTTTTCTCTTTCTATTTATGTGGAGTTGCATATGCCCTTTGCTGATATCTGGAGTGCCACAACCCGCCAAGTACCTCGTGAGAGATCCACCGTCTCTTCAGCACGAACCTCGAGGTGGCGCCGTGCTCACAGGACATCAGCTCTAGGACCCTCACATCATAATGGGTTCATTGATGATGACCCGCCGATGTAGAAGAGGAAAAATGTTTGTTTTGTATATATGTTTATTATAACTAGTGTGAAAAAGGATGTAGTTGTAGAATAAAGTGTGTAAAAATATGTATGTGTAAAATTATATAGGTAACCTTGTAAATAGAACTTAAATAAATAAAACCCATGAAATATTAATTGTATATTTTATCTGTGCATGTTACATCACTAGATTAAGAAAGAACTTTATAATAAAGGAAACTGTTTAGAATTTTAAAAATGTGACACTCAACTGAGGGTGTTACAAGATGTACTGGAAATCATGCAGAGGGATGTGAGTGGCCTAGATAAGATTTGTCCCCCTACTTAACGGGAATGATATCTATGGGCCCCTTGATAGAGTGAGACTGAAAATGCATGGCCATGCTCGAATGAATCAATATAAGATATTGATCTCATTTGTGTTAGTATGTCTAATCGGAAATCAAGAAACCAAAGATTGAACTATACAAGGATGGTCGTTCCATGCCTTGGGTTCAATCTAGATATTTGGACAAAGGGACTAGACTACACAGTAACATTATTCAGGAAAAGGTTATGTCAAATCACTGACATTCCTGTTACTTGAGTAGCAGTTATGCATTACTAGATGCCGCTCATTGTTTGTATTGCTAAAATTGGATTTTAGTATTACTGTCAACGTAATGGGAACCTACAGGGTCACACATTTAGAATGGACCGATATTGGGGTTTAACATTCATGAGATGAATTTAATTGGGAATCGAATTATGACTTGGGCTCCTAGATAACTGGTTGGGCATTTAGTTTAACTAAATGGGCCAATTGAGTAGATGGGCGTGCACATAATTGTGTTGTAGGTTAGATTGTGAGCAGGCATATCAATGCTCCTCTTCCTCACTGAAGACGGCAACCCTAGTTATATATATGACATATAGCCACTGCAGTCACACACAACACAAGTGACAAAACAGTGAGTGTGAGAGGATTGCCCCCCTCGCTACTAGTACCGCAGAGTGGAGGATAGCCTGATTTCAGTCCATTTGTGTGGATACCGTAGAGGCACCGCTGGATTGCTGTGCTCGTGATTGACAACCGGTTCTTCATAGTGGTAAATCATTTTTACATGTAACACCCTGAAATTTCTGTTTTTAATTGAAATTTTGATTTTCTCAATTTTTGTGATTTATGATAATTTTTGGGAATTTTTGTGAGCTTCATTTAAGTTAGGTTACTTTTCATAAACGTTGTGTCGATTTGGGGTAGTTTCAGAAAATAAAAATAAATAACTTATATTTTCGGCCCATAAATACTCTTACTATTTATTTTAGTTTTTGTTGACTTTATGTGTTAAACCGAGGCTATTTCGGATAATAAAATAATAATTTTAAAATTTTGACCTAAAAATACTTTGACTATTTATTAGGAACAATAAAGTTTATGAAACTCAAATCTAGGAACAAATTTAGAAGTTTTCCATTTTTAGGGATTTAATGATCAAATAAAAACTTTGGATCATTTTGCGTACATCCTATTGTTCATTGGGCAATAGATACTGATCTTTGTCCATTGGATAATAGCTATTGAAAAATATTTTGAGGAAAATATCTATAGCATTTATGTAAGGTGATGAGTCATTTTGGTGAGTCATGAATGTATTAAATGACTTGATGATTCACCTAAGGTGAGTCATCTAGTCTTAATGGCAAGGTAATGGTCTTCAAATTTGAAACCACCACTTCCATCCAAGCCAAGGTGTGGCCGGCCAAGGGAAGGCAATTATCTTGATTTTTCTTTTAATTTAATTACTTATTAGTCCTTACTTTTCTTCTATAAATAGTCAAGATCACCATTCATTTGAAACACACCAAAAACCTTCACTTTCTCTCTCTAAAGCTCACAACCAAGAGCTCTTCTTAACCTTCCTAAAACTCTTGCCAAAATTCTGAGTTAGTTCTAGTATCCTAGTAGTATTTTGAGAAACTTTGATGTTGTGAGTTTCTTAAAATACAAACTTCTTTCACTACTTTCAAGCATGCCGAAATTTGAAAGAACCTAAGGTGAAATTTCTTTCTCTTCACTTTTAAATTTCTATTTCAAAGTTTTAGATCATTGGATTGGTCCATGATCATCTTGTTTTATGTTTTAGAGTTAAAAGTTATGAACTTGGTTCTTTAAGGGATTTTGTTGGTGGGAAGACAAGGAATTTGCACTAGAAAGGATTTTCGAACTAAGGTAAGGGGGAGATTTCTCTCATCAACCACTATGGTGGTGAGGAACAAATTCATGGTTTATATTTTATGCTTTCATGTTTTATGATTGATGTTTTGTGGTTTGTGTTTTATGATTTATGATTTGATTATCCTATGTGTTTTTATGCTTTTGAGATATGACATGAACTTGTTATGATTAAAGCGTGATATAGCTTATATGTGAATAAGATGATGTATGTGTGGATGAAAAACATGGTTATGAGCATGCATATGTTTGGTTGGAAACCAATGAATCATGATGGAAATGGATTTGAAAAGAAACTATGTAGAAATGATATTTATTTTATCAAAGATTTTTTTCTTATTTTCAAAAATTTAGTATATGGTTTTATGTATTTTCGTAAATATGAGAGAAAATATTTAGTTATGATTTAAAGGTGAAAATAAATATTTTTCAAGTAGAAACACTTTTGAAAATTTGTTTGAATCTTGAAATGTTTTCTAAGGATTAGTTTGGACCTTGAAATATTTACGAGTATCAAACTATTTTAAATTAATGCTTATTTTTAATAAAGACTTCTATTTTGAGAAAAAACATTTTGGTGATGATTTGAGATAGAAATAAATGTGTTTTACAAATGATTTTTGAAAGATTTGTTGAAAAATTCCTAATTGTACTTGAAACTTATTTTTAGCTTACATAGTGGGAATAGACTACGAAATATTTTATTTAGTTCAAAATAACTCAATATTTGTGAAAAATGCTTTACGCGATTTAAATTTCACAGAAAATGCTTTATGCGATTAAAAATGATTTTAAACTGTTACGCGATTTGAAAAATAGAAAAATGATTTGACGCGATTGAAAAACGTAACAGAAATGTTACACGATTTATAAAACGTAACAGAGGTGTTAGGTGATTTGAAAATCGTAGCCGTAGTGTTACATGATTTGGAAATTATTTTATAGGACCATATAATTAAGAAACACTACTTCTATCGGGTCAACGTAACTGGACCTTGGATAGGGCAATTGACGCTATTCTTGAAGAAATGGTAGGTTGAATCCCGAAGGGACTATATATATATTATGGGAATATTTATATTGTATATATATATATTTAGTCTTTATGAGACTTGTTGTTGTTGTTGGAACCAAAGATAAATTGAGAAATTGACTTTAGGACCAAAATAGTTCAAAGTATTGAACCCCTCAAAGTTTTGAAGATAACAAAGGTATTAAATAAGAATGAACAAGTAAAAGTTTCATTTAACTAGTGTATAACATAATAGATAATCCAATAATGTTTATCTGGCTTAAGAATATGTTAATAATACTCTGATAATGAAACACAGTTGTAACTAATCCTTATTAGTGAGCATCCAATAAGACTTATGTTTTGGCTGAAACTGGTATGCGTCCAATATACTCTCAATTACTTTATCATATTGGATCGTCCAAAGTTTCCATGAATAGCTCAGATTCCAACATTCGTCCAAAGCTCGAATTTAAATAACAAGAAATGTTCATCATTAAATGCTAAAGAGACCTATAACAAAGTACACGGCAAAAAAAAAGTCAACTAAGCTGCTAAGCTGATAC
Source organism: Styphnolobium japonicum (assembly GCA_023212625.1). Lineage (NCBI taxonomy): Eukaryota > Viridiplantae > Streptophyta > Magnoliopsida > Fabales > Fabaceae > Styphnolobium > Styphnolobium japonicum. The sequence goes on from JALBWW010000013.1 coordinate 17,748,832, forward strand.
TACTAACAACTACAACGACCAGCGAATAAGGACCTTTTTGCGCGCTCAAATAAATCAAAACTAAGATATCATATTCTTAGTAGTATCTGATAATCAAAGTCACTTTGCAGAAAGAAGCTCAACACGATATCTGCTTATGCATTTAATGGTGCTCAGAACGGTAATAAATGTTTCTGTTGGACGAAGAAGCCTATGAAGACTACTTCAAGTGTGCATTGCCTATAAATACAAGTGTCTTCAAAGAAAGAAATAGAAGAAGTCTTACATGAACAAAATGAGAAAAAGATTCAAAGCTCATTTTCTTTTTATTTCTTTACACTCTTGTATAGAGTCTCTCTCTTGAGAATCATTGTTTATCCCCACCTGTTGTGAGTTAATCTCATGTGTATTTACAACATCCTTTATTCAACTTAGTTGTTTAGCCTGAAGAGGCTATGTATAAGAAAATACTTGTGTGTTATAACCTGAAGAGGTTTGATAATACTTGTATACCTGAAGAGGTGGAGAATACTTGTAATTTTTGTGAAGATTAGTGGAAAAACCTTATCGTTGAAGGGACTGGACGTAGCTCTCGGGTTGTGAGAGTGAACAAATATAAACATCTGGTGTAAGCTTCTCTTTCCTCTACTTGTGTTTTAATTATTCACTAACATCTAGGGATTGCCATTGTTTTCTTAACAAAGTTTCTAAGTTAAACTTAAAACCTTTCAACTGCGTCTAAAAGAAGTTTCATAAAAACCTTCTCTGTGTCCAACGGAGTGAGAAGCATTTCTTTTCGTCCATTTCTTATTAAGTTTCAATAGGATCTTTGCTTGAACTCTTAGTTAAACAAAAAGTTTTCCAAAAAGGTTAAGAAACACAATTCAAACCCCCTTCTTGTGTTTCACTTGGTTATTTCAATTGGTATCAGAGCTCAGCCTCTTGGGTTGAGCATCTAACAGTGTAGAGGAAAAGATCCAGTACAACCACAAATGGAGAACGAAGTGCGTCCAAAGCACTTAAAGCTGAAGAATATTCAGATGAGACTGAGTCATCTGGAGATGATGTCTCAAAAAATGATGAGTTATCTTTCATCTACAAAAGATACAAGCAATGTGGAAAAAGAAAAGAGGCATGCGAAGAAAACACTTTGGATGAAGAGCTCCAAAGGACAAGACTGAGACAAAAGACAAAAGTTCAATCATATGCTATGAGTGTAAGAAGCCTGGACACATCAAGGTTGAATGCCCTTCACTAAACAAGGAGAAGGAGAAAAAGAGATTCTTTCCAAAGAAGAAAAGAGGACTAATGGTCACTTGTGAAGATCTTGACCTCTCATCTACGGATAATGAAGAAGAAGCAAAAGAAGAAGTTAACCTATGTTTCATGGCAAACACATCCTCTGATGAGGAAGAAGATGAGGTAATAAGCTCTGACCTTAATCTTTAAGAAGCATTTAGGAACCTGGCTCTGATACCACATGATATGATCCAAGTCAGATGCATATTGTTTTTACGGATCGTCCTTAATTTGATTTCTTGTTTTAAAATAATTAAAGATAAAGGATGAACATTATGTGAATAGTGCAGCATGTGAACAGTACGTGTGAATAGTAAAAAAATAGAAAAGATGGAAAAAGGACAAGGGATGGAAGGAAGAAGACGCCACACTCTTGGGGAGTGATAAGTCAAGCAAAGATTCGCCACAAAGGTAAGGAAACCTTTGATAAGAACCAAGATGATTCACCTAAGAACCCTAAGAGAACTAAGCTCTCAAAACTCACAAAGGAGTGTAATTGTATTCTGAAATTCAAAGTTGATAAATGCAGCAAATACAAACCTATTTATAGGGATTGAGTTGGAGGCTAGGTCTAACTAAAAGGAGGCAGGAAGCTAGCTTATTTTTTTAACCCTAATCCTAGCACAAATGTGGCCCAGGCCCAATTACAAGGCAACACCTATCCCTTGCTTTGCTATGCATAGTTAACCCCAAACAATAGGCCTTTATTACAAAATAATCCCCAAAAGAAAATATGAACCAAAACTAAAATGATTTAAAAGGTTCAAATACATAATTAAAAAAAAAGACTAAAAAGAACTCATGCCCCCATATTGGGCCCTCCATCAACTTGGATAATTTGGACCATCTTGAGTGCTTCTTTTTCTGGAATAGGCTTGAGTAAGAGAAAATGGTTGACTTCTTTATCCAAATTCTCCTTAGCCTTCTTAGCTCTTGTCCTTGTCATATTGGGCCTCCAAGTCCTTGCAGTGCATCTTTGGGCCTTAGGCCCATTGGGCTTCCACTTGAGCTTCCTTGGTCTCCATCATGCCCTCCCCCTTCAAAAGAATTCGTCCTCGAATTTGATCTTTCGTCACCTTTCTTTTTGCATGTGCACCCACACCAATCTCCTGGATCAAAAATAACTTGTCTCCTTCCCTTGTTTGCTTGCCTAGCATATTGCTCCATCTTCCTTTCAATTTGAGCTTTGACTTGTTCATGGAGTGTCCTTACATATTCAGTTTTTGCCTGTCCATCCCTATGAATTAAAGAAAAGACATTAGGTAGAGGCAGTAAATCAAGGGGGCTGAAGGGATTAAAATCATATACAATCTCAATAGGAGAAAAGCTAGTAGTAGCATGCATAGCCCTATTATAAGCAAATTCAACAAGTGGTAAGCATTTTGAGTTGAAAGAGGCTCCTGAGATGAAGTCCATTTGATGTTCAATCCCCCTCAAGGGTGGTAGTCCAGGAGGGACACTCTTTGGAAAGACATATTCAAAGTCCTGCAAAAGAGACTTAACTTCACTAGATAGAGGGTTAGAGTTATAATTTAAGCACAAGTCCTTTTGTATACTAATGTACATCTCTTTCTTTGCAAAGCAAGCCCTCTTAATCTCACTCTCCCTAGTTATTAAATATTCAATTTTTTTCTCATTTACAAGTTCTTGGTCCCTATTCTTTGCTTTCCCCTTTGATTTTACTTTTAAGTCCTTCTTCTCTTGCTCCCTTCTTAGCTTCAAGGCCACTTGGTCTTCACAAACCTGTTTGGGAGTAAGGGGTACAAGGGTTACCTTCAAAGAATTATGAACAAAGGAGTACTTGTTAGTGAAACCATCATGAATAGCATGCTTATCAAATTGCCAAGGCCTTCCAAGCAAAATATGGCCAGCCTCCATGGGAACAACATCACACAAAACATCATCATTATACTTACCAATTGACAAACTTACCAACACTTGTTGATTTACTATCAATTCACCATTCTCACTTAGCCATTGAAGCTTGTATGGTCGGGGGTGAGGAGTAGTTTTAAGGTCAAGTTTTCTTACCAAGAGAGTGCTTGCCACATTGGTGCAACTTCCCCCATCAATGATTAAAGAGCATACTTTGCCTTGGATGCTACATCTTGTGTGGAAGATGTTTTCCCTTTGGTCTTGGTCCCTTGCCACAACTTGGCTACCCAAGAGTCTCCTTATCATTAGCAAATCGCCATCATGAGCATAGGTCTCACATTCTTCTTCTTCTTCACTTGAGGGAGGGGAATTTGGACATGAATCACTAGAGAGGTGTCCTTCTTTTATCACCATTGTCCTTTTGTTTGGGCATTGAGAGGCTATGTGTCCACTCCCCAAGCATTTGAAGCACTTGATATTCCTACTTTTAGAAGAAGAAGAGGAAGAAGCATTAGTGGAAGGAAAAACACTAGAGTTTTTAGAAATCATACCTCCCTTAGGTTGTGTAGAGGAGTCTTCCTTTGGTTGCTTGTTCTTCCAGGTGGAAGGTTTGAGGTTAGAAGGCTTCTTCCATGCATCCTTTCTTTTGAGTTGTTGTTCCACCTTTATGGCTTGGTGGACTAACTCATCAAGCTCTTCATAGTTGTGCAACTCCACAATGTCTCCTATCTCACGGTTTAAACCATGAAAGAAATGTGACATAGTAGCCTCCCTATCTTCAATGACATTGGCCCTTATCATAGCCACCTCCATCTCTTTGTAGTACTCATACACACTTCTACTTCCTTGGGTAAGTCTTTCGAGTTTATTGTATAATTCCCTATGGTACCATGAAGGGACAAACCTCCTCCTCATCAAACTTTTCATCTCCTCCCAATTATCTATGGGGTATTCCCTATTTCTTTCCCTCTCTTTTTGTACTTGGTTCCACCAAATTAGGGCATAGTTGGAAAATTCTAGGGTAGCCACCTTCACCTTCCTTTCTTCATTGTAATGGTGATAGGAAAAGATTTGTTCTACCTTAGTTTCCCATTCTAAGTAGGCTTTAGGGTCATTTTTTCCTTGAAAAGAAGGTATTTGGGTCTCTACTCCTCCTAGCTCTCCTCCCCTTTCATCATTCCTATGTCTCCTATTCCTCCTTTCATAACTCCTTTCACTCTTCCCATCCTCATTCTCTTATCATGGTTCCTCCTAGTCCTCCTTTCCCTACCCAAATCATAAATATCATCATCCTCATATGAGACTTCATGTTGAGAGTCTCTCCGCCTTTCATTATCGAGCCTTGTATTAATTTCCACCCTAAACTTCTCAAGTTCTTTAGCTAAGGCTTGCATAAGGTTTGCGGTTCTAGGGGATGGGGGTGTACTTCCTTCACTCATCTTTGCACAAGTAATAAGAATAATTTAAGATTGAAATGTCCTTACCACTCTTCTCACGTGTATACACTCTTAGATTGATTCCACTCGTGTTTCACACAATTAGGCTTTTGTTTAATGAAAACGCTCTTGCCTTTTACCACTCAAGTTCTCTTTGCAAGTTCTTAAATAAACCCTCTCGCGTTTCAATTATCAAAAGATCTTACATAAGTAGCGGTCTTCTCAAGAGTAAGCACTCAGAAGTTGAAGAAAGGATGAAACTCTAGACAAAACTCAAAGGAATTTAAAAGACAAGCAAGAAAAGCTAATTAAAAAGAAAGGTAGAACTCAAAAGGAAAAGAAGAAAAGAAATGCGCAAGGTATGTAGAATAGCACCGCTTAATGAAGTCCACAAGGCAATCAAACTTAATCTTGCTTAAGTGCAAGGGCAGTCTCTTTTTTTTTTTTGAATAGATCCCTTTTTTTGGAATAGACCTTTTTTTTTTGGAATAGACCTTTTTTTTTCTTTTTTTTTATGCTATTTTTCACGCCCTTGTTCTCCTTTTGCACTTAAAAAAATTGGTTCTTGAATTTTGTTTTTGTTCCAATTGTTATGCCCAATTGTGTATTTAGGAGCTTCCTTTCAAATTAGGGTGCTATAAAACATATAACAACAATGGATATAGAATTTGATAAGATCAAAGCTGTAAATATTGCAGAAATTTAAGAACAGAAACTAAAAGCAGGAAATAAAAGGAATGGAATTTAAATGACAGAAAATAAATGACAAGAATTAAATGACTGGAAGATAAATGACAGAAAGTAATGAACAGAAGATAAATGGCAGAAGGTAAATAACAGAAAGTAAAGAATGTAGCCAAGTCTTAGAAATGACAGAGATCAATGATGATCAAGGTTGTGTACAATTATGACATTCAAGTAGTGGTGCTTGATGTTTGGAAAGCAATAAGAACAAGCACACAAAAATACAAGAACTCAACTCTAGGAACCTGGCTCTAATACCACATGATATGATCCAAGTCGGATGCATATTGTTTTTACGGATCGTCCTTGAGTTGATTTCTTGTTTTAAAATAATTAAAGATAAAGCATGAACATTATGTGAATAGTGCAGTGAATAGTCGCATGAACAGTACTGTACCATGAACAGTCGCGTGAATAGTAAAAAATAGAAAAGATGGAAAAGAGACAAGGGATGGAAGGAAGAAGACGCCACACTCTTGGGGAGTGATAAGTCAAGCGAAGATTCGTCACAAAGGTAAGGAAACCTTTGATAAGAACCAAGATGGTTCACCCAAGAACCCTAAGAGAACTAAGTTCTCAAAACTCACAAAGGAGTGTAATTGTATTCTGAAATTCAAAGTTGATAAATGCAGCAAATACAAACCTATTTATAGGGATTGAGTTGGCGGCTAGGTCTAACTAAAAGGGGGCAGCAAGCTAGCTTATTTTTTTAACCCTAATCCTAGCACAAATGTGGCTCAGGCCCAATTACAAGGCTACACCTATCCCTTGCTTTGCTATGCATAGTTAACCCCAAACAATAGGCCTTTATTTCAAAATAATCCCCAAAAGAAAATAAGAACCAAAACTAAAATGATTTAAAAGGTTCAAATACATAATTAAAAAAAAAGACTAAAAAGAACTCATGCCCCCATATTGGGCCCTCCATCAACTTGGATAATTTGGACCATCTTGAGTGCTTCTTCTTCTGGAATGGGCTTGAGTAAGAGAAAATGATTGACTTCTTTATCCAAATTCTCTTTAGCCTTCTTAGCTCTTGCCTTGTCATATTGGGCCTCCAAGTCCTTGCAGTGCATCTTTGGGCCTTGGGCCCATTGGGCTTCCACTTGAGCTTCCTTGGTCTCCATAAAAAAAGAAAGGTCATTCTACATCAAAAAGTTTTTTGCAGTAAGAAATCAAGGTATTATGAATCTTCAAAAACTAACTTGAAAGGACCCAACAAGATATGAGCACCTAAAAATATGATAATACCTCTTACAGATGTGCTTAGCAACAGGAAAACGACACATGACCGGAGAAAGGTCTATGTTCCAAGACCTCAAACTTCAATCAAGTGGCTTTGTCACCTTTGGCGGAAACCAGAAGGGTAAAATAGTTGGAATATGCAAGATTAGTAATGTACTTTTGGTTAAAGGTTTGAAGCATAATCTACTGAGCATAAGTCAATTATGTGATAGTGGATCCAATGTTTCGTTCAACCAAGGAGAATGTATAGTCAAAAACTCTAACGGATCCATACTCTTTACTGCAATAAGGAAAAATAGTCCTTACAAGATTGACTTGGAAGATCTTTAAGATCATAACGTATCATGCCTAGTATCTATAAAAGGAGAACAATGGATATGTCACAAGAAACTTGGTCATGCAAGCTTGAGATTAATCTCAAAGCTAAATAAGCATAACCTCGTGAGAGGACTATCAAAGCTTGTGTACAAATCAGATGTTCTCTATGAAGCATATCAAAAGGGGAAACAAATCAAAAACTCTTTTGAGTCTAAAAATGTTATTTCCACCTCTAGTGTAACACCCTCGGTAGGATGTCACATTTAATGAAATATTAAATTAAGTTTAAAAATACTTTTATAATATCTGCATATAAAATATGAGTTCAAAAATTTCTTTTCGCGGATATAACATTAATCAAACAGAATAGTAATAATATACATATCAAGACATGAATAATACACATACTTTATATTACTTATCAAGGTCCTCCTTCGGATCTTCCTCCGGATCTTCCACCGATATAGGCCTTTCAGGTGCAAGCCATCCGAAGTTAGTAGGCCTCCTTACAGAAATTCTAGCAGTTCTACGCCCAAGAGCTCTAGCGGAAGAAACTTCAGAGTCATCCTAGGGAGTATACTCAGTGCCAAAACCCCACAAATCCCTAATTGGCATAAATAATTCTACAAAGCATGTAATAGTAAATGAACTAATAGGATTCCCATGATGATTCCTACAGAGTGTGAGAGATATGTCTCTAACATACTCTACACATTTCGTTTCTAAATGTACGCGCCACGCCTGTGGACCTCCGTGGAATTGGACTTGGATGAATCCCAAGAATTCACACCTGTCGCCCATCTTGGTTTTCATAACCAGATCACAAATATACTAATATAATAGAACACGTGAGATTCTAATATCATCATAAACCAATAAAGCGGTATAGAAAAGATAGTATAACCAATCTACACAACATAATAACTATTTAACAGTTATACATATTTTCACATCAATGAGTAATCAAGTTTGACATAGACCAAGATAAAGCAACAGTATAACAACTGACTATGCACATACTCAATGATTGACTCCTACTCCATGGAGCTATACACAACAGTCGGAGAGAGTGATTGTGAGTACATGTTCTGTATCTCATTAGCCCCAAAAGTGCAATATAACCTCAATTGCGCAACTTAGCTCACGAGAACACTCTCCACCAATCGAGAATAGGGTAGTGTCTGGTCGGGATCCTTCGGTGTGTTGCAATCATATTACCATGGCACAGAGGTGCTTCCAACTGGCCCCCTGTGGAGTTCCCACACCCCGACGTCCCCAAGATCATTCATAAATCTTCACTACACAATTTGCACCCGTACTAAGGTGTAACTCAATCTCCTCGGCATTAAAGCATTGACCACAAGTCTTTACGGATTTTTCTTAATGCAACACAAAAAAATGCAATTTATTCATAAACAGAATAAAACAATCCCCTCGGGATTTCAAAAATCATGTAACACTACAGTTACGGTTTTTTTCAAACATATAACCCTCCGGTTACAGTTTTTCTGTCGCGTAACACTTTTGTTACGTTTTTATAAATCGCGTAACATTTATGTTATGTTTTTCAATCGTGTAAAACTATTTTTCTATTTTTTTCAATTTGCTAACTCAAAAATTTATATTTTTCAATCACGTAAGACAGAATAACCATTTTTCAATCGCTTAAAGCTTTTTCTGTAAATTTCTAATCGCGTAAGACAGAAATATCATATTTTAATCGCTTTAGGCTTAAAGATTCACTTTTTAACCGCGAAAGGGTTTTCTGTAAATTTCAAATCGCGTAAAACATATTCTATAATTTTTTTAATACATAAGGCATAAATAAATCACTTTTTAACCGCGAAAGGGTTTTCTGTAAACACCAAATCGGGTAAAGTGTTTTCTGTAAATTTTTAATACATAAGGCATAAATAAATCACTTTTTAACCGCAAAAGGGTTTTCTGTTAACACCAAATCGGGTAAAGTGTTTTCTGTCCATTTTAATTGCGTAGAGCTTTAAAATTCACTTTTCAACCACAAAAGGGTTTTCTGTAAACTCCAAATTGCATGAAAGTGTTTTTCATAAAAACGAAGCTATTTTGAGCTTATTTAATTATTTCCCATTATACTATCATTATTATTGCTAAAAGATCAATTAAAACAGCATAAGTATAAATTTAAGCATTATTTCGGCTTTGTTTAATAATTCTGCTATTTTTCTATTTATTTAAAGAAATCATTAACTTATTTAAATATCCCCTAATTAATTAAGTTAAACAATTAATAAAAATAAATTCCTTTGTAATTATAGAGTGATTAAAATGTTCAAAGATCTTTGGACCAAAATCCATCATTTTCCCACCATGATTTTTTTGTAAAATCAACCAACCATATGTATGCTTAAGAAATATTATGCTTCTAATATTACCATATATGCAATATTCCAAAGTCATAAAAACACATAGGCTAAATAAAGCATATAAACACAAAGCACAAATCATAAATCAAGAAACATAAAGCATAAACAATTTAAATATCAATTATAACTACTCACATGAAATTTTAAGAACATGAACCATAAATCCTATTTTCCTACCACAAGATTGGTTGATAAAGAAAATTCCCCCTTATCTTGGTTTAAAAATTCCTCAAGAGAACTTTGTGAAAGTTCTTTGTTCCTCCACCAACAAATATCCTTTTGATTCTTCAACTTTGGGATTTTCTCAAGAAAAATGTTTTGAGAATGATTACTTCTCTAGAAACTTTCTACACAAGATCTTCCTAAATGATGTTTGGGTTCTAAAACTATGGATGGAACTTGAATCACAAATTTGAGAGAAAAGCTCAACGGCTTGGCCGTTAGTTTAGAGAGAGAAAGGAGAGGAAATTGGTGAGTTTTCAAATGGTGCTTGAATGTTTATTTATAGGCAAAGTGTAGGATAATTTGGTAATTAAAAGTTTATAGGAAAAGACATTTTTATCCCTCCCCACTTGTTTGGCCACCCACCTTGAAGCTTGTAGAAGTTTGGAGAAGCTTGGAGAAGAATGTGTATTCTACGTATAAATACTAGTATGTATCGTCAAATGAAAATAAAATACGCCTAAATTTTGTTTCATAATAAAATCCCTTAAAATGGAAATTTTCTAAATCTGTTCCCAGATTTGAGTTTCGTAAACTCTCCTATTCCTAATAAATAGTCAAAGCATTTATGGGTCAATTTTAAAATTATTATTTTATTATTCAAAATAACCCTGGTTTAACACATAAAGTCAACATAAACTAAAAATTTCCAAAAATGGAAAACTTAAGAATCTGGTCTTAGAATCGAGTTTCCTAACTTTCCCCAGCCCTAATAAATAGTCAAGGTATTTACAGACCGATAATATAAGTTATTTACTTTTATTTTCTGAAATTGGCCCAAATTGACACATAGCGTTCAAGAAAAATACACTAATTTTAAATGAAGTTAAGAAAAATTCCCAAAAATCATCATAAATCACAAAAATTGAGAAAATCAATATTTCAATTAAAAACAGAAATTTTGGGGTGTTACATCTAGACCACTAGAGCTGTTACATCTGGATCTGTTTGGTCCAACGAGAACTGCTTCATGAAATGGGAAGAAATACAGATTAGTCATAATAGATGACTATACTAGATAGACATGGGTTATGTTCCTAGCTTACAAGGATGAGTCCTTTAAAGTCTATTCTATATTCTGAAAAAGGCATGTGTATCAACTCAATCCGAAGTGATCATGGAGGAGAATTTGAGAATGAGAGCATTCAACTGTTCTGTGAAGAAAGTGGTATTCTTCACAACTTCTCTGCCCCAAGAACATCATAGCAAAATGGTGTGATAGAGAGGAAAAACAGATCTCTTCAAGAGATGGCTAGAACAATGCTAAATGACAACTCAACCTCCAAACACTTTTGGGCTGAAGCTGTTAACACCGCCTGTTATATTCAAAACTGAGTATATAGTACATCCTTTTTGAATAAGACTCCTTATGAATTGTGGAAAGGGTGAAAAGCCAACATATCTTATTTTCATTCATTTGGTTGTCAATGTTATATTTTAAATACCAAGGATTCCTTAGGAAAGTTTGATGCTAAAGTTGATGTTACGCTAAAATCACACTTAAGGGCAAGTGCACCCTGTCGCACAAGTAATAAAGGAGTATTTGGGACTCCAAGTATCGAACCCACAAGGATTGTTGGCAATTACTAAGTTAATTTATCCCTTATGTTATCTAGACAATGAAATTCGAATGAGAAAGGAGAAAATATCAAGCAATTAGGAGAAAGTGAAGAAATCAAAGATTATCAAGCAAAGATTCAATTATGGAAAGCCTAGGGTGTCTGGTTTCACTTATGTCAAAACTCATAAAATTACCCAATTCCTCAATAATATGTGTTCCGATTGATTGCCAATCACCTGCTCGAATGCTATTAATACCCAATGGTCATGCAATATTAATATTCTTTTTCTCAATCTGAAACCCCCAATGGTCATGCAAGGCAAACAGTTAAGAAAAGCATAAAGAACCAGCAGATTTGTTAATTAAATAACTGATTGAAAATAAAGGATTGAGTTTGGTCCACACAACCCCAAATCCGATTAATCCTAGAGTTCCGTTAACTAATTGTGGTACGGTCGCCAGTCAATCAATTAACTTTTTAAAGGGTGCGCAAACCTTATTGGAAAACAAAGCACTAGGAAAAATCCAATCAATTGGGGAAACACAATTATTTAGAATTAGGAAAACATTATAAGAATTTGAACATAAGATCCACCATAACCCTAGTTATGGATTTAGCTACGCATAGTCAAAGAGAACAAAGCATAAACTAAAACCAAATTCAAATCCATAAAAGAACAATAGAAAAACTAAAACCCAGAAACCCCCTTGCGGTGAAACAGGTCCTTCACGAACAATTGGGGAGACAGTCCTTCACTTAATAGCTTCAAAAACCTCTCAAGCTCCGCTACAACTCTCTAATCAAGCAAAGGGCTATAGCTACTTTCTTTCTCTGAATGCCGGATACCCTTCTCCTTGCGCTGCCAGTCCTCCTTTATAATATTTTAGTGGCCCAACAACTCTACAATCTTTTCTTCTAGGGTTTCCTAATTGTGCACAAATTCATTTAATGTGCAATTCTTGGATAACAGGGAAAGTAGATTGCTTTCCCACTTTGAGTATTCTTAATTAATGTGAGATAAGAGGGAAAATCTTCCAAGAATATAAAAATAGGAAACTTCCACAACTGGATTAATGATATCTTTGTAGGATCTTGCCAAAATCTTTCATAATTATGTTGATGATATCTTCATAGAATCCTGGAAAAATCCTTCATAATTAGGTTGCTGATATCTTTGTATCTTTCCCAAGATTGTTTCCATTTTAACACTTAAAAGCTTGATTCTCATAAATCTTCAACCTGCAATATTTAAAGGAAATTGGGTAAGTTTCCCTTATAAAATCTTCAAATAAATACCAAATCAAACTCAAATTCCTAGCATTTAAGTATATAAAATGGCAGTTTATCAGTTGACTGTGGTATTTTCTTAGGATACTCTGAAACTTCAAAAGAATAAAGAGTTCATAACACTGGCTCTTTGACTGTGGAAGAATCTATCCATGATAAGTTTAATGACAGAAAGAGATGAGTCTCTTGCATATTTAAACCTAAATGACAGAGGAGAAGGCTCATTTTCAACAAGCAAAGAAGCATTGGACGACGAAGGAAGAGAAGAAAATGCAACAAGAAATGAAGTTCAAAGAAGTTGGCACTTCAAAACGTATCATCCAGATGACCAAAGAAAATTGAAGACGTTTGACAAGAGGTTGTCGAGATCTGTCAAATAATAAAAATAACCGGTTCACAAACTAATTTGTAGTATAGAGAATGAACCGAATCGTCTCTCAAGGATCCAAAAACAAAGATTTAATTAGAAAAAAGGGGGGGTTTTGTTATGATTAACAAGATTGACAAAAGTACGAGATTCAAAGTTGTAAACAAATCTAAAGAAGCAACCAATCCAAGGAAATTTACCGATCTTGAGTTTAATCCATCATTGATCACAAGGAATCCACTTAATTGCTAACCATGTTCTTGGCGTTAGATCACATCAAGAAGCCTTAACATGATCCAAGAATCCTCTACTAGATAAGCATCTAGGATTTGATTAACCAAGGTTAGATAAAATAAGCGCCATCCAACATAAATTAACTTAAGATGCAGAATTTAACCAAGTTAAACAATCCATCAAAAAGCTTTAATATATTGTTTAGTCTTTGTGATCCTCTTTGAATACATGATAATAAAGCTATTATCACATCATCATCTAAATCAAATTAAGCAATTTAATCTAGATAAAAATCAAAAGAGGAAGAAGAGAAACTTGAATAACAATTAAGCAATATGAACAAGCAAAACAAGATCTCCAAATTAAACATCAAGATGGCTAATCCCTTAAAGCCTAGCCATCCATGCATGGGAAGGAAGAACTCATAAATAAAGAACAAAAACGAAATTGTAAAGAGAATGGAGAAGAAGAGAAAGGAAACTTGATCAATCAATTTGAGACACTTATGTTAGCTTTGTATTAGGCTTCATTAGATGTTTATTGTGCCCAATATTAGTATTTTAGATGAGTTTAATGTTGTTGGGCTTCATTGGGTTTTAATGTAAATATTGGATAATTTTCGGATTTTGATGCATTTTGACCTTTCTTCCTTGGTTAGGCCATAACTTGGGACTCGGTGCTCCAATTGAGGTGATCTTGGTGTCTTTGGAAAGCTAAGACAAGGATCTACAAGTTTCATGAAGAACTCAAGAGCTGGATCGGACTTCTAAGGGCCCAAAATAGCCTTGCAATACAGAGTGAGTTTGCTGTCACGGAACCATCTGGGCAGTATGCACATATTGGACTATATAGTGGGTTATAGGCCTCCTCTTGGGCTGAAACTTGGTCATTTGAAAGATAAGACCCATATCTCCAACTTCACTGAAGACCATTTTGTCAATAGATGTTGTTTTAGGCATGCTTCTGAAGCTACAAGTTGGTCTGAATTTGGAAACACGTTCTTCCAACCTAACTTGAGGTAGGTGTAGTGTTTTTGGCATTTCTGGAGTTCTAAAAGTCCAAATGACATGATTCAAATTGGAGATTTTCAAGGAGACAACTGGATACAACTTTCATGAGACCTCAAAGCCAAAATGCACCGTCTAGGTGATGAAAATAAAGCCAGAATTCGGATAAGAGTTGTTGACTAAAAGCCACCAACCATACACCAACCCACCTACCATGCACCAACCCACCAACCATGCATCAAGCTTCCATTTTTGACAATTTTCATATTTTTATAGCTTGTATTCAGATTATGTACATGTACAAATTGGCTTCTAGGATTAGTATAAATAGACCCAACCTCTTTGTATTAGATGGATTCAATTTTAAGTAAGTTTGAAGAAAGTTTGAGTATTTGTGAGAGTTTTCTTTCTCTTCTTCTTCATTCTCTTTAGAATTTCGTTTTTGTTCTTTAATTTCTGAGTTCTTCCTTCCCATCCATGGAAGGTTAGGCTCTTATAATCAATCCAAGGGATTAGCCATCTTGATGTTTAATTTGGAGATCTTGTTTTACTTGTTCATATTGCTTAATTATTATTCAAGTTTCTCTTCTTCCTCTTTTAATTTTGATCTAGATTGAATTGCTTAATTTGATTTGGATGTTTATGTGATAATAGCTTTATTATCATGTATTCAAGAGGATCACATAGAATAAACAATTTATTAAAGCTTTTTGATGGATTGTTTAGCTTGGTTAAATTCTTGATCTTAAGTTAATCTATGTTTGGATGGTGCTTACTTTATCTAACCTTGGTTAATTAAATCCTAGATGCTTATCTAGTAGAGGATTCTTACATCATGTCGAGGCGTCTTGATATGATCTAAGGCCAAGAACATGGTTAGCAATTAAGTGAACTCTTTGTGATCAATGATGAGTTAAATTCAAGATCGGTAAAATTTCCTTGGATTGGTTAATTTGTTAATTACTTTCCTTTAATTCAATTAGTTATTATCTTTTCAAATCATCAAAACCCCCCTTTTAATTATCTTGATCTGATTAAATCTTTGTTCTTTTTGGATCCTTGAGAGACGATTCGGTTCATGCTCTATACTACAAATTAGTTGCGAACGTAATTTTTATTATTTGACGAGGTCTCGACAACCTCTTGTCAAAACTCTCACAAATACTCAAACTTTCTTCAAACTTACTTCCAATTGAATGATCTCTAATACAAAGAGATTGGCTCTATTTATACTAATCCTATAAGCCAATTTGTAATTGAAAATAGTCTGAATACAAGTTGTGAAAACATGGAAATTGTCAAATATGGAAGCTTGATGCATGGTTGGTGGGTTGGTGCATGGTAGGTGGGTTGGTGTATGGTTGGTGGCTTTTAGTCAGCAACTCTTATCTGACTTCCAGCTTGATTTTCATGACGTAGACGGTGTATTTTGGCTTGGAGGTTTTCATGAAAGTTGTAGCCAGTTGTCTCCTTGAAGGTTTGGCGTTGGAATAATGCCATTTGGACTTTTAGAACTCCAGATATGCTAAAAACACTGTACCTACCTCAAGTTAGGTTGGCAAAACGTGTTTCCAAATTCAAACCAACTTGTAGCTTCATAATCATGCCTAAAACGACATCTATTGACTAAATGGTCTTTAGTGAAGTTGGAGATATAGGTCTTATCTTTCCAATGACCACGTTTCAGCCCAAGAGGAGGCCTATAGCTCACTATGTAGTCCAATATGTGCACACTGCCCAGATTTTCGCGACAGTAAACCTACTCTACAGTTCAGGGATATTTTGGACCCTTAGAAGTCTGATCTAGCTCTTAAGTTCTCATGTAACTTGTAGAGCCTTATCTTAGCTTTCCAAAGACACCAAGATCACCTCAAATGGATCACCGAGTCCCAAGTTATGGCCTAACCAAGGAGGAAAGGTCAAAATGCATCAAAATCCAAGAATTATTCATAATTTGCATTAAAGCCCAATGAGGCCCAACAACATTAAACTCACCTAAAATACTAATATTGGGCATAATAAACATCTATTAAAGCCTAGTACAAAGCTAACATAAGTGTCTCAAATTGATTGATCAAATTCCCCCTCATTTAAGCTTTTTCACTCCTGGGCAAAACACATAAGAAACATCATAATATTAAATTAAAAGCATAAAAATTGATTATACCTAATTTAATCCACTTTTGTAGGAAAACACGATGGCACTTAGCATGTGCCACAAGCCTTTAAACCCCAAAGTGTCCCTAGTGGACGAGTTATAGTCTCGTGAGGGTTTACCAGGATGATACCCAGAAACATGTAATACTTTATTTAATCAATTCGACTAATTTTTAAATACAGGCATTGTATCAAATTTAATCCATAATTAATAAGTCAAGTATGCTTAACAAAGAATAGTTGAATCAATCCAATTAAGAATAAAGTATAGCATAATCATGCTTTAATTAGAAATAGGCATGTTCAAATTGAGTAGAATTCCTCACAAGTGACATTCAAATCACACAAGGTGTTTAGGTTAACTGTTTGCGCTCAACTTAGTCAAATTATGAAAGTATTTTACCATAGGCTTGCATATACATCAATTCTCCACTACTTAGATAAAATAAATTGCAAAAATCTAGAGGTCTTTCAAAAAGGTTGTAATGGGACTATAAGGTGAAGGAAGAGAACAATATGGATAATAGCAAGTTAAAACCAAAGAGAATAAAATAACATTGGGGAGTAACTCAAGTAGAAAGCATAAAATTTTACCCAAAACCATAAAATGCTCATTCTCTTTACATATTCCTTCCTTTTTCTATTCTTTTCTTTTTCAACCTTTTGGCTTTATTTTATTTATTTTTTCTTTTTTTGTTTTTGTTTTTGTACCAAGCATTTCACATCAGCACACAAATTCCCCCACACTTAAATAATTGTAAGCAAAATAGCTTCTCCAATAGGAAAATCAATGCTCTTATATTCCCTAAGGTGAGGTAAAACATGATTTTTCACTCAAGGCTTGTAATGAGCTAAGAACAAAGAATGGGCAAGTAGGCTCAGAGGGGGTTAACAATGGGATAAATGCAAGGTAGGTTTATTTGGCCAAAGCAGCTAAGTCAAGAAAAATGCCTCTGTCATTTTCATGCAACATACAGACCGATGTAATCTCAAATCGATTCAATGCAAGTTCTAGAAAATAAATTCATAATTGACATCACTCATGAAAGAAAATAAACCAAGTGTAAGTATCAAACTTGGAAAAGCCCAAAACTCACAAAGGTATGGAACATTCACTCAATTCAACCATACTTTCTTCCTAATATCCACAGTCATATACACATGCATAGCATGAAAATGATTCAACTATAAATTGTTTTGCATATTTTTATTATCAATTAAGCTCAAATTCAGCACATGCTTGCATCACAATTAATTGAAAAAAATCAAAATGAATTTTTTTTTAATATGCAAGAATAAAATAATTTAAGACATACTATGAAATGCAAGTTAAGATGTGTCTCAAGAGCAAAATTACTCCTTACTCTGCTATTATACATCTAATAAGCTAGTAACAATAAAAATTAGCTGGTTAGTTTTTTTTTTTTAACTAAACTATGTACATGGTATTATCAACTATCCCTCCCCCCAACTAATTTAAGACATTGTCCCCAATGTCAAAATAAAGATAGGTAGAGTGTAGAAGGTCTTACCAGAAAACTGCAAATCGAGCCTGAAATAAGAAAAATTACAAAAAACTAAAACCATAAGAGAAAACAAAAAATCACAAGGACAAAGTCAAATCAAGTTTTCGCTTTTTGCTGTTGCTTCCTTGTTCCCAATTCAGTGGAGTCATTGCTGGATAACGTTGTGGTACAAATTCGTGTAGTTGATTAAGCAATTGTTCGGGGGTTGCAGTAGTTACAAGAATTTGGCATGTCGCTTGTGAGATGAACCTTTGCTCCACAGCATGATCAAGAAAACAAAATAAATTGTCATAAATACCATTAATATTTAATATACCTATGGGTTTTTAGTGAAAGTTTAGTTGTGACCAGGATGTAATTTGGAAGAGCTCTTCCAAAGTTCCAAAACCAACAGGTAGGGCAATAAAGGCATCAGCATTGGCTATCATAATGTTCATGCGTTGGTGCATGCAAGATACCATTACTTCATGACCTACTGTTTTTCCAGTGGGATTGCCAATAGCTAAAGGACTAGGAATGACACCAAGGACTTTGCCACCTCCTAAATGTGCAGCAGTTGCTACACAACCCATTAACCCAAGACTACCTCCTCCGTCAACTAAATGGATTTCTCTCTCAGCTAGCACTCGACCAAGATGGTTTGCAATATTTACAAACTCTTTATCTTTCCCAGGATTAAATCCATAAAAGACACAAACACTATTGATCCAACAGACTGAAGTGACTTCCATTTTATTTTTTTTCTCTTTTTTTTTGTACTCTCACCTTATCAATGATCTGAAGAGAGCAAAGTGCATTATTTAAAGAATCAAAACTCAAATGTAATAATTACACCAATAAAGGAAGGGTAGATCCGTGTGTCAGGCAAGTTTGAAAAGAAGCGCAACAATGATAATAGCTATATGAGAAGGATAAAAGACTAATCTATATGTGTCAGAAGAAGTTTGAAAATACGCAACGCATATTTCAAAAAAAATACGGCTAAATTTTTTTTTTGAATTTTTTTAATAAACAACAAGAAAAATGAAAAGTATAAAATAATAATAATACTTATAGGAGGTGTGATTGTGGCTCACATTTTCCTCTGGTTTTACGTCCAGTAACGACTTGTATACTCTCTATGGGCCGATGGTCGATTTCCCATCTAATTTTCTTAAAATTTGGCAAATAGGGTCTTTTTGAGTCAGATTCCCGAGATTATAACGCTCATGTTCATCTTGGAATATTGGCCATAAATCGAGAAGTACTCTCTGCACATCTCCACTAGGATGCGTCTCAAGAGTCAATAGAATGTTATCTAAAGACTCCTTACTCATGTCATCCTTAATGAAGTAAATTTTATCAAGTCGATTTATGGACGCCATTCCAATTGATCTACATTTTGTGTTACAGGTCCATCTTGCACATTTAAAGCAGACTCATAACCTTTTTTCTCTTCTTTTCTTTTCATATGAACTTTTGCCTAGCCTTGGCATATATGAAACAAGAGCGTTAGAAAATTCCCCTGTGATTCGGACCTTTGCTTCGATCAACCAGCGTATATCCGCAGGGATGCCTTTGTGCATAAACATCCTTAATCTCTCATACCTTGCACAATAAATGTTAGTTAAAGCATTTTGAGGGAGAAAAGGGAATTGCTTGCGGAGGTTAACAAGCTGATTATCCATTTCGAAAGAAAGAAGAGAGAGAAAATTTTTTTTTGAGTAAAATTATTTACAGATTTCAGTGTTTGTGGGTAACTGAAGGGTACGAAAAAGATTTTCACGGAGTACCGTTATCCGCCATTTAACCGGTGAAAAATCATGTGTCAAAGAAAAACAAACAAAATTAAGACAGAAAAATCAAACTTTGATAGATTTTCTCACTTGGCACCGACTTTCTGTCTCGATTCCTGTGATAGCAAATAGGTCAAAGTTTGAAAGATGAAAGATTTAGAAAACTTGGGTTGCCTCCCAAGAAGCAGTACTTTTAATGTCATCAGCCAGCGTGATTGAAGATTTTGCACGATCGATGGGTCCCTCCCAATAATGATTCAATTTCTGGCCATTGATCTTAAACGTGGCTTAATTATTTTTTTTCAACAAAGTAGTGATCAATCATGGTAGAGGGCCTCTTGCAGTTGAACTTCCTCCACGAGGTTCTCTTGAGCTCCTTCATAAAAATTCTTGAGGCGATGACTATTAACTTTGAACACTTTGTTGGTGGCTTCACTCTTAATTTCTACAGCACCATGAGGAAAAACATTAATAACAATGAAAGGACCAAGCCACCTAGAACGAAGCTTACCTGGTATAAGTTTAAGGCGAGAGTTGTAGAGAAGGACTTTTTGACCAATGGTGAACTCTTTTTGTACCAACATCTTATCATGAAGGAGTTTGGTCTTCTCCTTGTAGATCCGAGTGTTCTCATACGCCTCTAATCGAAGCTCCTCAAGTTTCTGAAGTTGGAGCTTCCTTTGAGATCTGGCTTGACTCAAGTCAAGGTTACACTGTTTTAAAGCCCAATAAGATTTATGCTCAATTTCCACCGGAAGGTGGCACGCCTTCCCAAAGACAATCCGGTACAGGGACATCCCTATTGATGTCTTGTAGGCAATTCAGTAAGCCCATAGAGCATCCTCAAGTCTCAGGCTCCAGTCCTTCATATTAGGTTGGACTGTCTTCTCAAGTATCTGCTTGATCTCCAGACCTTGGCTTGCCCGTTTGTCTGGGGGTGATAAGGTGTAGAAACCTTGTGCAACACCCTGTACTTTCTCATCAAAGCCTCTATTCTCCAGTTACAAAAGTGTGAACCCTGATCACTGATAATCATCAGTCCAAACCTGTAGAAAATTTGTGATCTAAGAAAGTCTACAACAACTTTGGAATCATCAGTCCGAGTGGCTTTTGCCTCCACCCATTTGGATACATAATCAACAGCCAACAAAATATAAATAAAACCAAAGGAAGCAAGGAAAGGGCCCATGAAATCAATACCCCAAACATCAAAGATCTCACAAGACAGCATAGGCTGCTGAGGCATCTCATTCCTGTGTGAAATTGTCCCTATTTTCTAGCACTGTTCACAAGACTTACAAAACAGATATGCATCATGAAATAGGGTAGGCCAATACAACCCAGAGTCCAAAACCTTCCTAGCTGTACGTTGGGAGCCAAAGTGCCTACCACATGCAAATGTATGACAAAAGCTAAGAATGGAATGAAACTCATGATCAGAGATACACCTTCTAATAATCTGGTCACTACAAAGCTTCCACAGATAAGGATCATCCTATACATAGTTCTGAGACTCACTTTTCAATTTATCAGATTGAGCTTTCATAAAATATACAGGAAGAACACCATCAACTAGAAAATTAACCATATCTACAAACCAAGGGGAGGTGTTCTTACCTTGCAGCTGCAGAAGCTGCTCATCTGGGAAAGAGTCCTATACAGGGAAGGGATCTGAAGCCCTTTCAATGCGGCTCAAGTGATCTGCCACTAGATTTTCTGCTCCATTCTTGTCATAGATCTCTATATGAAACTCTTGGAGTAGTAGCATCCACCTTATTAGTCGGGGCTTTGCCTCTGGCTTCTTCGAAAGGAACTTTAAAGCTGCATGATCAGTAAACACAACAACCTTAGAACCAAGCAAATATGATCTAAACTTATCCAAAGCAAAAACAATGGCTAAAAGCTCTTTTTCAGTTGTGGTATAGTTGGCCTGAGCAGCATCTAGAGTTCTAGAAGCATAGTATATCACATGAGAAGCTCTCCCCACTCTCTGTGCCAAGACTACTCCTACTGCATAGTTAGAAGTATCGCACATCAATTCAAATGGCAATGTCCAGTCAGGTGGCTGGATGATAGGGGTACTGGTCAAGGCCTGCTTCAAGTGGTTGAAAGCTGCCTTGCACTTGTCATCAAAATTGAACTCTAGATCTTTCTACAGTAAGTGGGAAAGTGGAAGGGCAATCTTGCTGAAGTCGGCAATGAAGCGCCTGTAGAAACCTGCATGACCAAGAAAAGAACGCATTTCCCGCATGCATGTGGGGTAAGATAAACAAGTAATTACATCAATCTTGGCAAGATCTACCTCAATGCCCCTACTGGATACTACATGGCCTAAAACTATACCTTGTTCTACCATAAAATGGCATTTCTCAAAATTTAGCACAAGGTTAGTCTCAATGCATCTATGCAGCACCCTAGATAAGCTAGCTAAACATGAATCAAAAGAAGAACCATAGACAATGAAGTCATCCATAAATACCTCTATGCACTCCTCTAAGAAATCAGAAAATATGCTCACCATGCATTGTTGGAAGGTACCAGGGGCATTGCCGAGGCCGAAGGGCATCCTTCTGTAAGCAAAGGTGCCAAAGGGACAGGTAAATATGGTCTTCTCCTGATCCTCTGGTGCAATGTGGATCTGGAAGTATCCAGTGTAACCATCCAAACAGCAGTAATGGGACTTACTAGCCAACTGTTTCAGCATCTGATTAATGAATGGAATGGGGTAATGATCCTTCCGAGTGGCTTGGTTGAGGCGTCTGTAGTCAATGCAAACTCTCCAGCTATTCTGCACTCGGGTTGGAATGAGCTCATTCTTCTGGTTGGCCACGACAGTCACTCCGGATTTCTTTAGAACCACTTGCACTGGGCTCACCCACTTACTGTTAGAGATGGGATAGATAATGCCAGCCTGCAGTAGCTTGGTCACCTCTTTCTTCACCACATCTAGAATGAGAGGATTCAGTCTCCTCTGGGGTTGTCTCACTGGTTTAGTTTCCTCCTCAAGTAATATCCTGTGCATGCATGTGGAGGGGTTAATACCAGGAATGTCTGCAAGTGTCCAACCAATTGCCTTTTTGTGTTGCTTCAAGACTTCCAATAATTTGGTTTCTTGCTCAGGTTGGAGGTGTTTGGCCACTATCACCGGGAGCTTCTCATCCTCCTCCAAGAATGCATACTTCAAATGCTCGGGCAGGGGATTAAGTTTAATGGAGGGTGGTTGCTAGACTGACGGTACTAGTTTTGGAACCGAAACTAAATCTGCTAATTTCTCAGCAGCTACACTTGCTGCTCCTGTACCTGCAAGCTGAGCACAATCTTGCAAAACAACATCATCATATCTTATGGAATCAAAAGAATCACACTTAGCAAGAGGATGAATGACAACATCATCAATAACAGCAT
The DNA here is from genome assembly GCA_023212625.1 of Styphnolobium japonicum. Taxonomy (NCBI): domain Eukaryota; kingdom Viridiplantae; phylum Streptophyta; class Magnoliopsida; order Fabales; family Fabaceae; genus Styphnolobium; species Styphnolobium japonicum. The sequence continues at coordinate 17,771,672 of JALBWW010000013.1, forward strand.
CGTTACCATTAATAACAGAAACAGAATCATCAATGTCAGCAGAATTAACAGCACATGATAAGTATGTAGAAATCTCAGCACAGGCTGCACACATTGTAGTGGGCTTACAACCAAAAAGTCCGAAGCAGGCAAAACAAGTATCACAAGCTATGCTGTCAGTGTATCCTACAATTTCAGGGAACTCTGCCAACATATCAGCATGCATATCATCAACTAGTAAATCAATGACATCAAAATGAAAAACAGAATGATCCTCTAATGGGTATTTCATGGCATAAAAAATGTTAAACTGAATGATATCATCACCAAATTCCATTGAAAGGGTACTAGCATGCACATCAATCTTAGTTTTAGCAGTTTTTAAAAATGGCCTACCTAAGATTTATGGGTGTGGGGAAGAGGGAGATTCATCTTCCATATTCAACACATAAAAATCAGCTAGGAATATTAAATTGTTTACCCAAACCAGAACATCCTCCAACACTCCTGCAGGTCGAGCCGTGCTCCGGTTTGCTAACTGAATGACAATGCCGGTGGGTTTTAGCTCTCCCATATGCAAGGAAACGTAAACTGACTTTGGCATTACATTGATGGAGGCTCCCAAGTCTAGCAAGGCATGAGTGAACTGTTGATGCCCTATGATGCAAGGGATGGTAAAAGTGCCTGGGTCTTTGCATTTGGGAGGCAGGTTGGGCTGAATCAAAGCAGAGACATTCCTCCCCATACTCACTTTTTCAGTCCCCTTTAGCATCCTCTTATGGGTGCACATCTCTTTTAAAAACTTAGCATACTTTGGGATTTGTTTAATTGCCTCGAAGAGAGGTATATTCACCTCAACCTTTTGAAAAGTCTCCATAATTTCCTTATCCAAGTCAGTCTCAACCATATGCCTCGGCTGTATCATTCGGTTGGGAAAAGGAAGAGGAATGTTGGAAGTTGACTTTTGTGGATGTTCATTTTTCTGCTGTACTGAATTTCTGTCAACTGCTGGTTTGATCTAGTTTTCTGCTTGGCTGTTGTAGGATCATTTGCTGTTGAATATGCTACAACATCCGAATTAGCTGTAGAACTTGAATTTGCTGCAGAATCTTGTTTTTCTGGGTCAAGTGTAGAATCTGGAATTATCTATTGCACTGGTCCATTGATTTGCTTACCACTGCGCAAAGCTATAGCACTAACATTGCCTCTAGGGTTTGGAGTGGTTTGAGAGGGTAATTGGCCAGAACCCTGTGACTTTAATTCATGAATAGATGTGGCAAGTTGACCAATTTGAGTCTCCAAGTTTTGAATGGTGGTTTCAATTCTCTGTTGAAACTGGATGTTATTGGTGGCCAACTGTTTCACCAAATCCTCCAATGAGGGCTCAGATTTCATGGCTACAGGACCTTGTTGCTGGAATGGTGGTCTACTTGGTCCAGCATGTGGCTAAAACTGATTTGTCCTTGCTTGCTGCTAGAATGGTGGTCTATACTGGTTTGGTGGCTGCTGATTTGATGCATTCCCATATCTCAGATTGGGATGGTCCCTCTAGCCAGGGTTGTAAGTATTGGAGAATTGATCATATTTTTGTTGTTGCTGCTGATGGAACTGTGGCTTCCCAGGAAATATACCAGCTGCAGCCACATATTGGTCTTGAAACTCATAATCATCTTGCAATGTGGAGCACGAATCTGTGGGATGAGAGGAACTAGAACATATACTACAAACTCTTGCAGGGGTTTGCACAGGTGGTTCGTGTTGTCCCATTGCCATCTGTCTGACTAAAGAAGTGAGCTCATCCAATCTATGTTCCACCCTTTGTTGATCAGCATGTGAAGAGGTATTAACTTCATTAACTACTCTGGTTGCAGCACCCATTCGAGTACCAAATTGCTCAGAATTTGCTGCCATGTTTGTAATTAAGTTTCTAGCAGAAGCTGGAGTTTTATCTACTAATGGTCCACCATTTACAGCATCAATCATACTCCTTTCCATTGGCATCAACCCTTCATAGAAGTATTGGATTAGCAGTTGATCACTAATTTGATGGTGTGGGCAGCTCGAGCACAATTTCTTGAATCTCTCCCAATACTCATGGAGAGTTTCACCACTGATTTGCCTTATAACACAAATATCTTTCCTTATTGCAGCAGTTTTTGATGCAGGAAAGAACTTCTCCAGAAATAGTCTTTTCATGTCATTCCAAGAAGTGATGGCAGCAGGTTGTAAGTAATACAACCAATCCTTAGCAGCATCATCCAAGGAGAAAGGAAAGGCCCTTATCTTGATGTGATCTTCAGCTATTCCATGAGGTTTCATGGTGGAGCAGATAATATGGAACTCCTTCAAATGCATATGTGGATCTTTATCTGCAAGACCATGAAACTTGGGCAGCAAGTGTATCAATTCAGATTTCAACTCAAAATCAACATTAAGTTCAGGATATTGAATGCATAAAGGTTGATAATTCACATCAGGTGCAGCCAATTCCTTAAGGGTCCTATTATTATAATCAACCATAGTAAAATCAACAGACTCAATATCAGATACTGAAGTACTAACAGAAGCAGACTCAATAAGATTAAAAGAGTCAACAAGATTAGGTGCAATGTCAAGTTCAAGCCCAATTCCAGAAGTAATTCTTTGAATGCTACTACCAATCCTATGAATTCTATGAAGTGTATGAAATGTTTTATCAATTTCAGGATCAAATGAATACAAGGTACCAGGATCAGACCTAGTCATACAGCATGCAATTCATAAGAAGGTATTAGAAAAGCAAAAACAACTAAAACACTAAAAATTCCTAAAACAAATACTCCAAAAAAATAAAAACAGTATCAAATAAATTTTTTAAAATTATTAAACCACCATAGGGTGAAATCTAGACAAAAGTGTTATCCAACAAAATAATAAAAAATCTTAAAAATTTGAAAAAATGGTCTAAACAATGGAATTTGGCTAAAATAAGGGTGACCTCACAATATATAGCCTTTCTCAAAATGACGTTTTCTATTAGTGTGCCAAAATTCAGGTCAATCAGACATATTTTACTGAACTAAAATTCTTGACACAATGCCCTTTACCCAATTTCAGCCGAATTCCACTTGAAAAAGCTTCAAAAACAAAATAAACACAATTGTTAGAGTTAGACGAGTTGTTGAAATGATCAAATAGCTGCCTTGGATCCCCGGCAACGGCGCCAAATTTGACAAGAGGTTGGTGTGACCTATCAAATAATAAAAATAACTGGTTCACAAACTAATTTATAGTATAGAGAATGAACTGAATCGTCTCTCAAGGATCCAAAAACAGAAATTTAATTAGATCAAAATAATTAGAAAAGGGGGGGTTTCGTTGTTGACTAACAAGATTGATAAAAGTACGAGATTTAAAGTTGTAAACAAATCTAAAGAAGCAACCAATCCAAGGAAATTTACCGATCTTGAGTTTAATCAATCATTGATCACAAGGAATCCACTTAATTGCTAACCATGTTCTTGGCCTTAGTTCACATCAAGAAGCCTTAACATGATCCAAGAATCCTCTACTAGATAAGCATCTAGGATTTGATTAACCAAGGTTAGATAAAGTAAGCACCATCCAACATAGATTAACTTAAGATCTAGAATTTAACCAAGCTAAACAATCTATCAAAAAGCTTTAATATATTGTTTAGTCTTTGTGATCCTCTTTGAATACATGATAATAAAGCTATTATCACATCAACATCTAAATCAAATTAAGCAATTTAATCTAGATAAAAATCAAAAGAGGAAGAAGAGAAACTTGAATAACAATTAAGCAATATGAACAAGCGAAACAAGATCTCCAAATTAAACATCAAGATGGCTAATCCCTTGGATTGATTATAAGAGCCTAGCCTTCCATGGATGGGAAGGAAGAACTTAGAAAAAAAAAGAACAAAAACGAAATTGTGAAGAGAATGGAGAAGAAGAGAAAGAAAACTCTCACAAATACTCAAACTTTCTTCAAACTTACTTAAAATTGAATGATGTCTAATACAAAGAGATAGGCTCCATTTATACTAATCCTAGAAGCCAATTTGCAATTAAAAATAATCTAAATACAAGTTGTAAAAGCATGGAAATTGTCAAATATGGAAGCTTGATGCATGGTTGGTGGGTTGGTGCATGGTAGGTGGGTTGGTGTATGGTTGGTGGCTTCAAGTCAGCAACTCTTATCTGACTTCCAGCTTGATTTTCATGACGTATACGGTGTATTTTGGCTTGGAGGTCTTCATGAAAGTTGTAGCCAGTTGTCTCCTTGAAATTTTGGCGTTGGAATCATGCCATTTGGTCTTTTAGAAAACCAGATATGCCAAAAACACTGCACCTACCTCAAGTTAGGTTGGCAGAACATGTTTCCAAATTGAAACCAACTTGTAGCTTTATAATCATGCCTAAAACGACATCTATTTACTAAATAGTCTCCGTGAAGTTGGAGATATGGGTCTTATCTTTCCAATGGCCAGTTTCAGCCCAAGAGGAGGCCTATAGTTCACTATGTAGTCCAATATGTGCACACTGCCCAGATTTCCGTGACAGCAAACCCACTATGTATATTTTGGACCCTTAGAAGTCTGATCCAGCTCTTGAGTTCTCATAAAACTTGTAGATCCTTATCTTAGCTTTCCAAAGACACCAAGATCACCTCAAATGGATCACCGAGTCCCAAGTTATGGCCTAACCAAGGAGGAAAGGTCAAAATGCATCAAAATTCAAGAATTATTCATAATTTGCATTAAAGCCTAATGAGACCCAACAACATTAAACTCATCTAAAATACTAATATTGGGCATAATGAACATCTAATAAAGCCTAGTACAAAGCTAACATAAGTGTCTCAAATTGATTGATCACCCATTCACTTGCTGTCAAAGATGGGATAGATAATGCCAGCCTGCAGTAGCTTGGTCACGTCTTTTTTCACCACATCTAAAATGAGAGGATTCAGTCTCCTTTGGGGTGGTCTCACTGGTTTAGTTTCCTTCTCAAGTAATATCCTGTGCATGCATATGGAGGGGTTAATACTAGGAATGTCTGCAAGTGTCCAACCAATTGCCCTTTTGTGTTGCTTCAAGACTTCCAATAATCTGGTTTCTTGCTCAGGTTGGAGGTGTTTGGCCACTATGACTAGGAGCTTCTCATCCTTCTCCAAGAATGCCAACTTCAGATGCTCGGGCAGGGGCTTAAGTTCAATAAAGTGTGGTTGCTGGACTAACGATACTAGTTTTGGATCCGAAACTAAATCTACCAAATTCTCAGCAGTTGCACCTGCTGCACTGTACCTGCAAGTTGTGCACAATCTTGCAAAAGAACATCATCATATCCTATGAAATCAAAAGAATCACACTTAGCAACAGGTGAATGACAACATCATTAATGATAGCATCATTGCCATTAATGATAGAAACAGAATCATCAATGACAGCAGAATTAACAATAGCACATGACAAGTATGTAGAAATCTCAGCACAGGCTGCACACATTGTAGTGGGTTTACAACTCGAAAGCTTGAAGCAGGCAGAACAATATCGTAAGCTATGCTGTCAGTGTATCCTACAATTTCAGGAAACTCTGCCAACATATCAGCATGCATATCATCAACCAGTAAATCAATGACATCAAAATGAAAAACATAATGATTCTCTAAAGGGTATTTCATGGCATAAAAAATGTTAAACTGAATGATATCATCACCAAATTCCATGGAAAGGGTACCAGCATGCACATCAATCTTAGTTTTAGCAGTTTTCAAAAATGGCCTACCTAAGATCAATAGGGGTGGGGAAGAGGCAGATTCATCTTCCATATTCAACACATAAAAATCTGCTGGGAATATTAAATTATTTACCTGAACCAGAACGTCCTCCAACACTCCTGCAAGTTGAGTCGTGCTTCGGTTTGCTAACTAAATGACAATGCCGGTGGGCTTTTGCTCTTCTATATGCAAGGAAGTGTAAACTGACTTTGGCATTACATTGATGGAGGCTCCCAAGTCTAGCAAGGCATGAGTGAGCTGTTGGTGCCCTATGGTGCAAGGGATGGTAAAAGTGCCTAGGTCTTTGCATTTGGGAGGCAGGTTGGGTTGAATTAAAGCAGAGACATTCCTCCCCATACTCACTTTTTCAGTCTTCTTTAGCTTCCTCTTATGGGTGCACATCTCTTTCAAAAACTTGGCATACTTGGGGATTTGTTTAATTGCCTCTAAGAGAGGTATATTCACCTCAACCTTCTGAAAGGTCTCCATAATTACCTTATCTAAGTCAGTCTCAACCATATGCCTCGGTTGTATCATTCGGTTGGGAAAAGGAAGAGGAATGTTGGAAGCTGACTTCTGTGGATGTTCACTTTTCTGTTGTACTGAATTTTCTATCAACTTCTGGTTTGATTTGGTTTTCTACTTGTCTGTTGTAGGATCATTTGCTGCTCATGAATTTAAATTTACTGCTGAATCTGCTACAACATCTGAATTTGCTGCAGAACTTGAATTTACTGCAGAATCTTGTTTTTCTGGGTCAAGGGTAGAATCTGGAATTATATGCTGCACTGGTCCTTTGATTTTCTTACCACTACGCAAAGCTATATCACTGACATTGCCTCTAGGGTTTGGAGTGGTTTGAGAGGGTAATTGGCCAGAACCCTGTGACTTTAATTCATGAACAGATGTGGCAATTTGACACCAATTTGAGTCTCCAAGTTTTGAATGGTGGTTTCAGTTCTCTGTTGAAACTGGATGTTATTGGTGGCCAACTGTTTCACCAAATCCTCTAATGAGGGCTCAGATTTCGTGGCTACAGGACCTTGCTGCTGGAATGGTGGTCTACTTGGTCCAGCATGTGGCTGAAATTGATTTGTCCTTGCTTGCTGTTGGAATGGTGGTCTATACTAGTTTGGTGGCTGCTAATTTGATGCATTCCTATATCTCAAATTGGGATGGTCCCTCCATCCAGGGTTGTAAGTGTTGGAGAATGGATCATATTTTTATTGTTGCTGTTGATGGAACTGTGGCTTCCCAGGAAATATACCAGCTGCAGCTATAGATTTGTCTTGAAACTCAGAATCATCTTGCAATGTGGGGCACGAATCTATGGGATGGGAGGAACTATAACATATGCTACAAACTCTTGCAGCCACAGGTGTTTGATGCTATCCTATGGCTAATTGCCTCACCAAGGAGTTTAACTCATCAATTCGGTGCTCCATCCTCTGTTGGTCAGCATGGGAAACATGAACCACATTGACTCCTTTAGTTGAGGTAATGACCCTAGTGCCAAACTGTTGGGCATTGGCAGCCATATTAGCAATTAAATCCCTAGCAGCAGCAGGAGTTTTGTCAACCAGGGCACCTCCACTAGCAGCATCAACCATGCTTCTATCCATAGGTAGCAAGCGTTTATAATAATACTGAATCAGTAATTGGTCACTGATTTGGTGATGAGGACAGCTCACACAAAGCTTGTTGAACCTCTCCTAGTATTCATGCAAAGTCTCCCCAGTCACCTGCCTTATGCCATATATGTCCTTTCTGATTGCAATAGCTCTTGAGGCAGGGAAGAATTTCTCTAGAAATAGCCTCTTCATGTCATTCCAGGATGCTATTGAGGCTGGTTGAAGGTAATATAACCAGTCCTTGGCTGCACCATCTAGTGAAAATGGAAATGCCCGCAACTTGACGTGATCCTCAGCTATTCCATGAGGTTTCATGGTCGAGCAGACCACATGGAATTCCTTCAAGTGCTTGTGTGGATCCTCACCTGACAGACCATGAAACTTGGGCAACAAGTGTATTAATCCAAATTTAAGCTCAAAATCAACAAGAAGGTCAGGATATTAGATGCATAAAGGCTGATATGCAACATCAGGTGCAGCAAGTTCTTTCAAAGTTCTCATACTATTGTCAGCCATAGTAAAATCTGCAAACTCGGTATCAAACACTAAAATAGTCACAAAAATAGACTCAACAAGATTAACAGAGTTAACAACAAGATCAAGTACAATGTCGAATTTAATTCCAATTCCAGAAGTAATTTTATTAGCTCTATGAATGCTACTACCATTCTTATGAATTCAGTGAAGTGTATGAAATGTTCTATCAATTTCAGGGTCAAATGAATGCAAGGTACCTGGATCAAACCTAGTCATACAGCATGCAGCTCATAAGAAGGTATAGAAAAGCAATAACAACTAAATCACTAAAAATTCCTAAACAAGTACTCCAAAAATCTAAAGAAAAATAAAAACAGTATCAAATGAATTTTAAAAATTATGGAACCACCACAAGGTGAAATCTACACAAAAATGTTATCCAACAGAATAATAAAACATCTTAAAAAATTGAAAAAGTGGTCTGAACGATAGAATTTGGTTAAAATAGGGGTGACCTCACTAATAGTGAGCCTTCCTCTAAATAATGTTTTCTATTAGTCGAAAAAACTTCAGGTCAATTAGAGATAATTTACCGAATTGAAATTCTTGACACAATGCCCTTTACCCAATTTCAGCTGAATTCCACTTGAAAAAACTTCAAAAACAAAACAAATGCAATTGTTAAAGTTAGATGGGGCCTTGAAATGACCAAATAGTTACCTTGGATCCGCTGTAACGACACCAAATTTGACAAGAGGTTGTCAAGACCCGTCAAATAAATAAAAATTATCGGTTCACAAACTAATTTGTAGTATAGAGAATGAACCGAATCATCTCTCAAGAATCCAAGAAAAACAAAGATTTAATCAGATCAAGATAATTAAAATGGGGGGTTTTGATGATTTTTAAAGTAAATACAGCGGTTGAATTTAAAGAAAAGTAATTAACAAATTAACCAATCCAAGGAAATTTACTGATCTTGAGTATAATCCATCATTGATCACAAGGAATTCACTTAATTGCTATCCATGTTCTTGGCCTTAGATCACATCAAGAAGCCTTAACATGATCCAAGAATCCTCTACTAGATAAGCATCTAGGATTTAATTAACCAAGGTTAGATAAAGTAAGCACCATCCAACATAAATTAACTTAAGATCCGGAATTTAACCAAGCTAAACAATCCATAAAAAAGCTTTGATATTTTGTTTAGTCTTTGTGATCCTCTTTGAATACATGATAATAAAGCTATTATAACATCAACATCTAAATCAAATTAAGCAATTCAATCTAGATAAAAATCAAAAGAGGAAGAAGAGAAACTTGAATAACAATTAAGCAATATGAACAAGCGAAACAAGATCTCCAAATTAAACATCAAGATGGTTAATCCCTTGAATTGATTATAAAAGCCTAGCTTTCCATGGATAGGAAGGAAGAACTTATAAAATAAAGAACAAAAATGAAATTCTAAAGGGAATGGAGAAGAAGAGAAAGAAAACTCTCACAAATACTCAAACTTACTTCTAAGTTTATTGATGCTTAATACAAAGAGATTGACCCTTTTTATACTAATCCTATAAGCCAATTTGTAACTGAAAATAATATGAATGCAAGCTATAAAAAAATAGAAATTGTCAAATGTGGTAGCTTGATGCATGGTTGGTGGCTTCTAGTAAGCAACTCTTCTCCGACTTCTAGCTTGACTTTCATGCCCTAAACGATGTATTTTGGGTTGAAGGTCTCATGACAGTTGTAGACAATTGTCTCCTACAACTTTTGGCACTGGTTTCAACTCCATATATTCCAAAAACACTGTGCCTACCTCAAGTCACATTGGCAAAACGTGTTTCCAAATTCAAACCAACTTGCAGCTTCATAGTCATGCTTAAAACGACATCTATTGACTAAATGGTCTTCAATGAAGTTGGAGATATGTGTTTTATCTTTCCAATGGCACCGGTTTCAGCTTAAAAGGAGGCGTATAGCCCACGATATGGTCAAATATATGCACACTACTCAGATTCCAACGATAGCAAACCCACTCTAACTTGCAGGGCTATTTTGGACCCTTAGAATTCTGATCTAGCTCTTGAGTCTTCATGAAACTTGTTGAGCCTTGTCTTAGCTTTCCACAGACACCAAGATCACCTCAAATGGGTATTCGAGTCCTAAGTAATGGCCTAACCAAGGAGGAAAGGTAAAAAAATGCATCAAAATCCGATAATTATTCACAAATTGCATTAAAGCCCAATGAGACCCAACAACATAAAACTCAACTAATATACTAATATTGGGCACAATAAACATCTAATAAAGCCAAGTATAAAGCTAAAATAAGTGTCTCAAAATGATTGATAAAATTCCCCCACACTTAAGCTTTTGCCCTCTTGGGCAAAACGCATAAGACCAAAACTAAGGAAAAACAAGAAACACCTTAATATTAAACTAAAAACATAAAAGCTGATTATTCTTAATCTAATCCACTTTCGTAGGAAATCACGATGGCACTTAGCATGTACCACAAGCCTTTAAACCCCTAGGTGTCCCTAGTGGACGAGTTATAGTCTCGTGAGGGTTTACCAGGATGATACCCACAAACATGTAATACTCTATTTAATCGATTCAACTAATTTTTAAATACAAGAGAATTAAGAGTAACCACAGTTTCAAGGATTCCAAACATTAATGAATTGATATGCTTTTACATCCCAAATTAACAACCAAAGTGAATTCAAGTAGAATCATGGATCAAGCATGATAGAATCTCACAAGATACACTATCAATCGCTCAGCTGCTTAGGTTTGTGTTTACACTCAAATCAACTCATGAAAAATTGCACTACCATAAGTTTGCTTATCTTCTACTTCTCCACTACTCAAAACACATGCACACACAAATCAAGAAGACTTTATTCAGGGTTGTAATGGGGCCAAGGTAAGGGAAGGGAACAATATGGTTATAACAAGTTAAAACCAAAGAGAATAAAAGAGCAATGGGGAGGAACTCAAGTAATAAGCATAGAAGTTTACCCCAAACCATAAAATGCGCATTCTCTTAACATATTCCTTCCTTTTTCTATTCTTTTCTTTTACAACCTTTTGGCTTAATTCTTTTTTTTTTTTTGAATTGGTCACTTGTTCTTTCTTTTGCACCAAACATTTTGCATAAGCACCCCCTAACACTTAAACCATGGCTTGTCCTTAAGTAAAAAGAGCTCCTCCAATAAGAAAACCAATGCTCTCCTATTCGCTAAGGTGAAGTAAAACATATTTTTTTTACTCAAGGCTTGTAATGAGCTAAAAACAAAGAATGGGCAATTAGGCTCAAAGGGGGTTAACAATTGGATAAATGCAAGGTAGGCTATTTGGCTAAAGTAGCTAATTCAAGAAAAATGCCTTAATCAAGTTCATGCATGCATATGAAAATGTAGCCTAAAAAAGAATCAAAGCAAGTTCTAGAGTGACAAAATCCATGAGTGAAACTCACACAAGAAAGGAAGAAAATGACATAGATGCAACATCCATTCATCAATAGCTTCAAAATCTCACAAGGTATGGATGCATCTACCAAACTTAATCCACTAATCCAAAATCCAACACCAAGCATGTGAAATTCAAGGGGAAAGACAATTCATTCACTTATGTTAGGAAACTTGAACTTCAATTAATGCAAGCTCATGACTTTCATAATTCTTAAAACACCATTGGAAGGGACCTAAACACACGAAAATCACACCTCTTTTTCAAAACAGAAATTTAAATAGAAAACAAAAACAACAAATAAAACAAAAAACAGAAATGAAAGATAGCAAACAAAATCAAAACAGAGACAACAAACAGCAAAAATGACAACAAAAGAAAAGAGTAAATAGTAACAGTAAAATAAAAACATAAATAAGATTGAAAACAATAGCAAAACAGTAGCAAAACAGTAAAAACAAAAAGAAAACAACAACCAAAAAGATGAAATAAAAGTGTGGAAAGAAAACTCCCTATGGATAGCAGAAGCAACAAAATCCCAACAGCCACACCATAGCCAGTGTAATGGGTCACCACATCAAGAATTAGATGGTTTAGTCTCTTCTAGGGCTGCTTTATTGGCTTAACTCCATCTTCAAGTAAAATCCTATGCATGCATATGTAAGGGCTAATGCTAGGAATGTCTGCAAGTATGATGGCTCTTTGATTCTCCTTTAAAATCTGCAATAACCTCTCCTCCTCATCAATACGGAGGTTATTAGCCACAATGAACTCCATTTTTGGTGGCTTCACTACCTCTGCAGATTGAATTGCTGCATAATCTGCTAAAACAGATTCATCATGTCTTAAAAAGGCAGTAATCTCAGCACATGCATTACACAACATATCACCATTACAACTAGTACAACAAACAGAATCATCAAAATCAGTAAAACTAGCAAATTCAGCACACAAATCATCAACTAGTTTATGCATATCGATGGTCTCATGTTCTACAGTATTAGATATCTGCATATGTTGTTTGCTCAACTGACTCAATGAAGATGCTAGTCAACCAATTTGAGTCTCCAAATTTTGTAGTGTAGTTTCTGTGGTCTATTGGAATTGGAGGTTGTTGGTTGTCATCTACTTCATTAAATCCTCCAATGTAGGCTCAGATTTCGTGCCTACTATAGCTTGTTACTGCTGGTATGGCCTGCTTGGTCTAACATATGGCTGGCATTGTTGTTGTGTAGGGAATACACCTGTTGCAATAATTGAATAGTCTTGAAATATAGAACCATCATCTTGCAATGTGGTGCATGCATATGTGGGATGAAAAGAACTATAACATATACTGCAAAATCATGTAGGTTCGTGTACAGGTAACTGATGTCGTCCCATTGTTAGTGTTGCTCACCACAAGTGCACGGATCGTACAAATAGTAAATAAAGATATCGTTCCCATGAGGATCATGTGAATACCGCACTTTAACGATTACGATTATCTAGACAATTAATTAAGGCAATAGAATGGAAACTAAATCGCAAGAAAATCAAATTAAACAAGTAACAGTAATGAAATATCAATGGATTAAAACTCTAGGATTCGGGATTCACTACAACTATTTTCTATAACAAAGGCTTATAACGTTCTAGTTAATGGTCCAATTATGTTTTGAAGGTGAATCTTCCTATTTTGTTTGATGCTCTCTCTCAAATCACAAGAAACGTGTTAGAATTAAAGTAATACCTATTTTCATTGTACTAAGTTAATTGAAACCCATTAAGCTCTATGAAGTTTAGTTGCTCCTCGAAGGATTACGCCTACTTTCGTGGTCATAAAACCTAAGTTCAAATTCTAGGTTGTCAGATAATAAACTTCATCTTTCGATTCTTCATTTAATTATCTAGGATCATGCGATTATGGGTACCAACATAAGGCAAGCATTAAGAACACTAGAATTGAATCAAAAACAACAATCTTCCATTAACTAAAAGAGGTTCACAACCAAGTCATAGAATCATAGAAGAGTTACATCCCTATCCTAGATAAAAGACCTAGCCTCTCATGATTACAAGAAAGCACATGATAGATGAAGAAATAGAAGACATCACAAAGAAACAGTGGTAAGGATGAAGGGTTTCCCCAATCTCTTCGAGAACAATCTCCTTCTTCTTCAATCTTCACTCTTTGATCTTCAATCCTTGATCTTCCTCCCCTACAGGGTTTCTAATCTTTGCTTCCATATGTCTTGCCCCACTTAGGGTTTCCTCATGTGTGTAGGAGTCTCTCTCTTTCTATTTCGTGCAGCCCAAGCCCAAGAAGTTCAGTTTCTGCACCATTCGTACAACAACACGGGTTAGGCCGTGTGAATTCACACGGCCATGTGATTCTCTGGAGTTTGAATTAGGAAAAGTGTCCAACAGCAAAGTTGTAGCTTTGTCCCTTAGCTTTCCAACGCAACAAAGATCACCTCAATATCATTTTTCTAGCCCGAGATATGGCCATTTTACTGCCAGGGGGTTAGATAGCTACAGGATTTAGTAACAGTCTTTGTTCAAGCTTGTAGATCCTCCAAGGAATGGGATGGGTCCAAAATGTCCATCAAGTACCTAAAAACACCAAGAATGAGAGGAAAGGAATCAAAGTATAAAAGTATGTAAAAATGTAGCAAAGAGAGAAAGGATTCAATCAAAATAGGAATAAATCCATATCAAATTAAGCACTAGATGTGTGCATTTTACTCACACATCAGTTAGCTGCCTCACCAGATAAGACATCTCCTCAACTCTATTATACTCCATCAGATAAGTGACCAAACAAGAAGTTGTTAATACCTGTCAAAATAATAAAAATTACCGGTTCACAAACTAATTTGTAGTATAGAGCATGAATTGAATTGTCTCTCAAGGATCCAAAAAATAAAGATTTAATTAGATCAAGATAAATAAAAAGGGGGGTTTTTGATGATTTGTAAAGTAAATACACCGGCAGAATTAAAGAAACGCAATTAACAAATTAATCAATACAAGGAAATTTACTGATCTTGAGTTTAACCATCATTAATCACAAGGAATTCACTTAATTGCTAACCAAGTTCTTGGCCTTAGATCACATCAAAAAGCCTTAACATGATCCAAGAATCCTCTACTAGATAAGCATCTAGGATTAAGTTAACTAAGGTTAGATAAAGTAAGCACCATCCAAACATAAATTAACTTAAGATCTGGAATTTAACCAAGCTAAACAATCCATCAAAAAGCTTTGATATATTGTTTAGTATTTGTGACCCTCTTTGAATACATGATAATAAAGCTATTATCACATCAACATCTAAATCAAATTAAGTAATTCAATCTAGATAAAAATCAAAAGAGGAAGAAGAGAAACTTGAATAACAATTAAGCAATATGAATAAGCAATACAATATCTCCAAATTAAACATCAAGATGGTTAATCCCTTGGATTGATTATAAGAGCCTAGCCTTCGATGGATGGGAAGGAAGAACTCAGATAAATAAAGAGCAAAAATGAAATTCTAAAGAGAAGGGAGAAGAAGAGAAAGAAAACTCATAAATACTCAAACTTACTTCAAATTTTATTGATGCTTAATTCAAAGAGATTGGCACTATTTATACTAATCCTAGAAGCCAATTTGTAACTGAAAATAATATGAATGCAAGCTGTAAAAAAATGGAAATTGTCAAATATGGTAGCTTGATGCATGGTTGGTGGGTTGGTGCATGGTTGGTGGCTTCTAGTCAGCAACTCTTCTTTGACTTCCAGCTTGGCTTTCATGCCCTAAACGATGTATTTTGGCTTGGAGGTCTTCATGACAGTTGTAGACATTTGTCTCCTTGAACTTTTGGCGCTGGTTTCATGCCAATTGAACTTTTACAACTCCAGATATTCCTAAAACACTGCACCTACCTCAAGTCACGTTGGCAGAACGGGTTTCCAAATTCAAACCACCTTGCAGCTTCATAATCATGCTTAAAACGAAATCTATTGACTAAATGGTCTTCAGTGAAGTTGGAGATATACATTTTATCGTTCCAATGGTACCGATGTCAGCTCAAAAGGAGGCCTATAGCCAAGATATGATCTAATATGTGCACACTACTCAGATTCCAATGACAACAAACCCACTCTGACTTGCAGGGCTATTTTGGACCCTTAGAAGTCCGGTCTAGCTCTTGAATTCTTCATGAAACTTGTAGAGCCTTGTCTTAGCTTTCCACAAACACCAAGATCACCACAAATGGATCACCGAGTCCCAAGTTATGGCCTAACAAAGGTGGAAAGGTAAAAAATGCATCAAAATTCGATAATTATTCACAAATTGCATTAAAGCCCAATGAGACCCAAGAACATAAAACTCAACTAATATACTAATATTGGGCACAATAAACATCTAGTAAAGTCAAGTACAAAGCTAACATAAGTGTCACAAAATGATTGATCAGTACTCATACCTTTTTGGGTCCTTTCCGGTTAGTTCTTGGAGATTCATAATGCCTTGATTTCTTATTGTAAAGACATTTTGAGGTAGAATAACCTTCCTTTTTATAAATATTGCCAAAGCATTTGGACTTTACAGGAGTAGATGACTTTTGGAAAAATATTTTCTCAGTATGTTGATACCCAGTCCAGATTTGTCACTAGGGTCTCTTGAGTATCTGAGTAATGTGTTTAGCTTTTTGGTGCTACCTGATCAATCAATTTGAGACACACATGTTAGCTTTGTATTAGGCATTATTAGATGTTTATTGTGCCCAATATTAGTACTTTAGATGAGTTTAATGTTGTTGGGCTTCATTGGGCTTTAATGCAAATATTGAATAATTTTCGGATTTTGATGCATTTTGACCTTTCTTCCTTGGTTAGGTCATAACTTGGGACTCGGTGATCCAATTGAGGTGATCTTGGTGTCTTTGGAAAGCTAAGACAATGCTCTACAAGTTTCATGAAGAACTCAAGAGCTGGATCGGAATTCTAAGGGTCCAAAATATCCCTGCAATGCAGAGTGGGTTTGCTGTCACGGAACCATCTGGGCAGTATGCACATATTGGACTATATAGTGGGTTATAGGCCTCCTCTTGGGCTGAAACTTGGTCACTTGAAAGATAAGACATATATCTCCAACTTCAATGAAGACCATTTTGTCAATAGATGTCGTTTTAGGCATGCTTCAGAAGCTACAAGTTGGTCTGAATTTGGAAACACGTTCTTCCAACCTAACTTGAGGTAGGTGAAGTGTTTTTGGCATTTCTGGAGTTCTAAAAGTCCAAATGACATGATTCAAATTGGAGATTTTCAAGGAGACAACTGGCTACAACTTTGATGAAGACATCCAAGCCAAAATGCACCGTCTAGGTGATGAATTTGAAGCCAGAAGTCGGATAAGAGTTGTTGACTAAAAGCCACCAACCATACACCAACCCACCTACCATGCACCAACCCACCAACCATGCATCAAGCTTCCATTTTTGACAAATTTCAGATTCTTATAGCTTGTATTCAGATTATGTACATGTACAAATTGGCTTCTAGGATTAGTATAAATAGACCCAACCTCTTTGTATTAGAGGCATTCAATTTGAAGTAAGTTAGGATTCAATTTTAAGTAAGTTTAAAGAAAGTTTGAGTATTTGTTAGTTTTCTTTCTCTTCTTCTCCCTTCTCTTTAGAATTTCATTTTTGTTCTTTATTTTCTGAGTTCTTCCTTCCCATCCATGGAAGGCTAGGCTCTTATAATCAATCCAAGGGATTAACCGTCTTGATGTTTAATTTGGAGATCTTGTTTTGCTTGTTCATATTGCTTAATTGTTATTCAAGTTTCTCTTCTTCCTCTTTTGATTTCTATCTAGATTGAATTGCTTAATTTGATTTAGATGTTAATGTGATAATAGCTTTATTGTCATGTATTCAAAGAGGATCACAAAGAATAAACAATTTATTAAAGCTTTTTGATGGATTGTTTAGCTTGGTTAAATTCTGGATCTTGAATTAATCTATGTATGGATGATGCTTACTTTATCTAACCTTGGTTAATTAAATTCTAGATGCTTATCTAGTAGAGGATTCTTGGATTATGTTGAGGCTTCTTGATGTGATCTAAGGCCAAGAACATGGTTAGCGATTAAGTGAATTCCTTGTGATCAATGATGGATTAAACTTAAGATCGGTAAATTTCCTTGGATTGGTTGTTTCTTTAGATTTGTTTTCAACTTTAAGTCTTGTTCTTTTTTTCAATCTTATTAATCAAAACAACAAAACCCCTCTTTTAATTATCCTGATCTGATTAAATCTTTGTTCTTTTTGGATCCTTGAGAGACGTTTCGGTTCATGCTCTATACTACAAATTAATTTGCGAACCGGTAATTTTTATTATTTGACAAGGTCTCGACAACCTCTTGTCACTACCCACAAATTTACTAAGATCCTTAGTTAGTTCCTTTACCTCAGATTGAAGTTTATCAACTTCATCATACGTATTGGACTCAGATGATGTTTTCAAAAGAATGTTTTCAGTTTTTAGTTTTTCACAATAGGTTTCAAGCTCTTGTTTTTTTTTTAAACACTTTTTCATAATCCTTTAATAATTTTAAAAATTTTCTTTTGAGAGATTTGTACTCAACAGCTAAAATAGATGACTTATTTAACAGTTCATCAAATGCTTCTTAAGATTAAGGTCAGAGCTTGTTACCTCATCTTTTTCCTTTTCAGATGATGTGCTTGCCATGAAGCATAGATTAGCTTCTTCTTCTGCTTCCTCTTCATCATCAGTGGATGAGAGGTCAAGATCATCCCATGTGGCCATTAATCCTCTTTTCTTCTTTGGAAAGAATCTCTTTTTCTCTTTCTCCTTGTTTAGTAAAGGGCATTTAGCTTTAATGTGTTCAGGCTTCTTACACTCATAGCATATGATTGGACTTTTGTCTTTTGTCTCAGTCCTATCCTTTAGAGCTCTTCGTCCAAAGTGTTTTCTCTGCATGTTTCCTTTCTTTTTCCATATTGCTTGTATCTTTCTAGAAATGAAAGATAACTCGTCGTTGTCCGAGACATCTTCTCAGGATGACTAATCTTATCTGAAGATTCTTCAGCTTTAAGTGCTTTGGACACACTTTCTTTGTGAGCTTTAAGGGCAATTGATTTCCCTTTTCTTGAACTTTCCTCTTCTTGTAGTTCAAGCTCATAAACTTTAAGAGAATCTAAGAGTTCCTCCATGGTAAGAGAAGCTAAGTTCTTTGCTTCTTGTATGGCAATAACCTTATGTCTCCACTGCCTGGAAAGACTTCTCAGAATTTTTCTGATATAATCTTGATTTTCATATGTCATTCCCATAGATCTCAAGCTATTGATTATTATTTGGAATCGTCGAAACATTTGATTAATATTTTCATGCTCTCCCATCTTGAAGAGCTCATACTGATGAACCAGCATGCTTATCTTTGATTCCTTGACTTGAGAGGAACCTTCATGTGCTAAGGCCAGAGTATCCTATATTTCTTTGGCTGTTTCACAGCTATGAACTTTGTCGTGTTCAGATTTGGTGATGACACACATAAGATAGTGTTTGGCTTTGGAGTTGAACCGGTGCCTAGTTTGTTGTGCCTCCGTCTATTATGGTTGAGGGAGTTCCTGTCCTTCTACGTTGGTGGGTATTTTATAGCCATTTTGGACTATGTCCCAAATGCCCATGTTTTGTGCATCAAAAAATGCAATCATCCTCTTCTTCCAGTAATCATATTCGTTTCCATTGAATAGAGGTGGTCTATTCACAACTTGTCCTTTGTTCTCCATTTAAGGTTGAACTGGATCTTTTCCTCTGCACTATTAAATGCTCAACCCAATAGGGTGAGCTCTGATACTAATTGAAATAACCAAGTGAAACACAAGAAGGGGGGTTGAATTGTGTTTCTTAACCTTTTTGGAAAACTTTTTGTTCAACAAAAAGTTCAAATTAGATACCTGTTGAAACTTAAGGAGCAGTGGACGAAAGAAAAAGCTTTGACTTCTTGTTGCCGCACACTTTATCAGAGGTCTCTCTAGCATTTAATGATGAACAGTTCTTGGAATTGAATTTGAAGCTTTGGACAAATGCTTGAATCTGAGCTAAGTAAGGAAACATTGGACAATCCAATAATATACTAACAATCAATTTAGAGTCAATTGGACGAAAACTAAGTTTTCCTTTTTTTTTTGTTAAGAGACAGAATGGATGCACACAAAAAAATAACGATTTGTTAACACATTGTTTCCTTTTTAGAGGATTATCAACATGTCTTTAAGCCAGATAAACATTATTGGATTATCATTTTATGAAATCAACTAGTTTTATTGAAATATTACATGCTCATTCTGTAACACCCCGAAATTTTTGTTTTTAATTGAAATATTGATTTTCTCAATTTTTATGATTTATGATGATTTTTGGGTATTTTTCTGAACTTCATTTAAAATTAGTGTATTTTCTTGAACGCTATATGTCGATTCGGGCCAATTTTAGAAAATAAAAATAAATAACTTATATTATCGGTTTATAAATACCTTGACTATTTATTAGGACCGGGGAAATTCACGAAACTCGATTCTAAGACCAGATTCTTAAGTTTTCTATTTTCGGGAATTTTTAGTTTTTGCTGACTTTATGTGTTGAACCGGGGTTATTTCGAATAATAAAATAATAATTTTAAAATTTTGACCCATAAATGCTTTGAACATTTATTAGGAATAGGAGAGTTTACTAAACTCAAATCCGGGAACAGATTTATAAATTTTCCATTTTTAGGGATTTTATTATGAAGCAAAATTTAGACGTATTTTATTTTACATTTGACGATACATACTAGTATTTATACGTATAATACACATTATTCTCCAAGCTTCTCCAAACTTCTACAAGCTTCAAGGTGGGTGGCCAAACAAGTGGGGAGGGATAAGAACGTCTTTTCCTATAAACTTTTAATTACCAAATTATCCTAAACTTTGCCTATAAATAAACATTCAAGCACCATTTGAAAACTCACCAATTTCCTCTCCTTTCTCTCTCTAAACTCACGGCCAAGCCCTTGAGCTTTTCTCTCAAATTTGTGATCCAAGTTCCTTCCATAGTTTTATAACCCAAACATCATTTGGGAAGATCTTGTGTAGAAAGTTTCTAGAGAAGAAATCATTCTCAAAGCATTTTCTTGAGAAAATCCCAAAGTGGAAGAATCAAAAGGATATTTGTTGGTGGAGGAACAAAGAACTTTCACAAAGTTCTCTTGAGGAATTTTTAAACCAAGGTAAGGGGGAGTTTTCTTTATCAACCAATCTTGTGGTAGGAAAATAGGATTTATGGTTCATGTTCTTAAAAATTTCGTGTGAGTAGTTATAATTGATATTTGAATTGTTTATGCTTTATGTTTCTTGATTTATGATTTGTGCTTTGCGCTTTGTGTTTATATGCTTTATTTAGCCTATGTGTTTTTATGGCTTTGAAATATTGCATATATAGTAATATTAGATGCATAATATTTCTTGGACATACATATGGTTGGTTGGTGTTATGGAAATCATGGTGGGAAAATGATGGATTTTGGTCCAAAGACCTTTGAATATTTCAATCACTATATAGATATAAAGGAATTTATTTTATTAATTGTTTAAACTTAATTAATTAGGGGATATTTAATTAAGTTAATGATTTCTGTAAATAAATAGAAAAAGAGCAGAATTATTAAATAAAGCCAAAATAATGCTTTAATTTATACTTATGTTGTTTTAATTGATCTTTAGCAATAATAATGATAATATACTGGGCAATAATTAAATAAGCTCAAAATAGCTTCGTTTTTATGAAAAACACTTTCATGCGATTTGGAGTTTACAGAAAACCCTTTCGTGGTTGAAAAGTGATTTTTAAAGCTCTACGCGATTAAAATGGACAGAAAACACTTTACCCGATTTGGTGTTTACAGAAAACCCTTTTACGGTTAAAAAGTGATTTATTTATGCTTTATGTATTAAAATGGACAGAAAACACTTTACCCGATTTGGTGTTTACAGAAAACCCTTTCACGGTTAAAAAATGATTTATTTATGCCTTATGTATAAAAAAATTACAGAATATGTTTTACGCGATTTGGAGTTTACAGAAAACCCTTTCGCAGTTAAAAAATGAATCTTTAAGCCTAAAGTGATTAAAATATGATATTTCTGTCTTACGCGATTAGGAATTTACAGGAAAAACTTTAAGCGATTGAAAAATATTAATTTTTAAGATACGCGACTTGAAAAACAGAAAAATAGTTTTACGCGATTGAAAAACGTAACAGAAATGTTACGCAATTTATAAAATCGTAACAGAAGTGTTACGCAACAGAAAAACTGTAACCGGAGGGTTATATGTTTGAAAAACCGTAACTGTAGTGTTACGTGATTTTTGAAATCCTGAGAAGATTGTTTTATTCTATTTATGAATAAATTGCATTTTTTATGTTGCATTAAGAAAAATCTGTAAAGATTTGTGGTCAAGGCTTTAATACCGAGGAGATTGAGTTACACCTTAGTACGAGTGCGAATTGTGTAGTGAAGATCTATGAATGATCTTGGGGACGTCGGGATGCGGAAACTCCACAGGGGGCCACTTGGAAGCACCATTGTGCCGTGGTAATATGATTGCAACACACCGAACAATCCCGACCAGAGACTATCCTATTCCCGATTGGTGGAGAGTGTTCTCGTGAGCTAAGTTGTGCAATTGAGGTTATATTGTACATTTGGGGCTAATGAGATACGAAACATGTACTCCCAATCACTCTCTCCGACTGTTGTGTATAGCTCCATGGAGTAGGGGTCAATCATTAAGTATGTGCATAGTCAGTTGTTATACTCTTGCTTTATCTTGATCTATGTCAAAACTTGATTACTCATTGATGTGATAATATGTATAACTGTTAAATAGTTATTATGTTGTGTAGATTGGTTGTACTATCTTTTCTATACTGCTTGATTGGTTTATGATGATATTAGAATCTCACCCATTCTACTATATTATTATATTTGTGATCTGGTTATGAAGATCAAGATGGGCGACAGACGTGAATTCTTGGGATTCATCCAAGTCCAATTCCACGGAGGTCCGTAGGCGTGGCGCGTACATTTAGAGTATGTTGGAGACATATCTCTCACACGCCGTAGGACCCATCATGGGAATCCTATTAGTTCATTTACTATTATATGCTTTGTAGAAATGTTTATGCCCATTAGGGATTTGTGGGGTTTTGGAGCTGAGTATACTCCCCAGGAAGACTCTAAAGTTTCTTCCGCTAGAGCTCCTGGGTGTAGAACTGCTAGAATTTCTATAAGGAGACCTACTAACTTCGGATGACTTGCACCTGAAAGGCCTATATCGGAGGAAGATCCCGAGGAGGATCTGGAGGAGGACCCTTCTCCGTAGGTAGACTTTGATGGCCAGATAGGTAATAATATATTAGTATTGTACGCTTATTTTCTTGTCAGTACTTATGATTTGTATTATGTATTACCGATAAACTTAACAGTAAGTAATATATAGTATGTGTATTATTCATATCTCGATATGTATATTATTACTATTCTGTTTGATTAATGTTATATTCACGAAAAGAAATTTTGGAACTCATATTTTGTATGCAGATATTATAAAAGTATTTTTAAACTTAAAATATTTTGTTAAATGTGATATCCTACCGAGGGTGTTACACATTCTAATTTAATACTTTTGTTATCTTCAAAACTCTGAGGGGCTAAATCTTTGAATTATTTTGGTTTCAACATTAATAACATAAAACGTCTTTGATTCCAACATCCTTTACTCTGTGATAATACTGCAACAATTAACTTGTCAAAAAATCCCATCTTACATTCAAGAGCAAAACACATTGAAATTAAACATCACTTTATAAGAGATTATATTCAAAAAGGTGCGTTTGATATTCAATTTGTGGATACAGACCATCAATGAGATGATATTTTTACTAAACCCCTTGCTGAAGATAGATTTAGTTTTATTAGAAAGCATCTAAGTATGCACTTTGTGAAGAACTAATATTTATTCATCCATTGATAGTTTGCGTCCAATGAATCTTACACTTGTTATGTATTTTGTATATTTTCTGATAAGCAAATAGACTTATAATATTCGCAATTATTATATAATATCTTTGTCTCATTTGTCAAATTTCCCACACTGAGTCAGTTTTCAAAAGGTCACAGAAGTTACTTTTTACTGCGGATGTGACAATTACTTTTAATACACATTTATTGTGATTGTTTTTCAAAATGCTTCACCTTTCACTCAGAAACCTTTCAGTATCAAATTTTTTTTTTTTATAAATATCTCTTTTTGCTTCAAGATCAAATTTTTATGCTACCAAGTTTATCAAAAAACTCTTCTTTGAAAAATCTTCTGCAACTAAATCTCCTTTCTTCTCAAAAACCTAAAGCCTCTTCACAAATCCCTGAGAAATGGCCAGAGGAAAGACCTTCAATATGGATGATGCTAAAGTCTTAGTGGAGTATATGTTTCAGACCTCTATGCTAGCTGACTATGGGATTGATATCTAAGACAGTTTTCAGGTTGCTAGATGGGACCACTACTTCAAGGAACCCATGGTGGTTCATCTGGAACTAGTGAAAGTGTTCTGGAAAAATGCCTCTGTCTCCAAAACTGAGGTTAAAGGAGAAGTGCTGGGAACACAAATTGTTGTCTCAAAAGTGACAATATCTGATGCGACACAGTGTTGGCTAGAAGGAGCTAGTGTCTCTACTGGTTGGGAGAAAACTTTTGGGCGTGTAGATGCTGTTCTAGACATCTTGCTGAAGGAACCCTCACATGTGAAAGTGACAGCAGCAAAGATGCATGATAAAGCTAGGGTGCTGCATTAGTTACTGAACAAGGCTATATACTTCACAAGGCAGAGTCCAAAGACTTTGTGTCAACAAATCAACCTCCCCTCTTGCTGTTCAAGAACTTCAAAAGGAGCGTGTAAGGGAAAGGGAAAAAGACCACCATCTCCTATGGTGCCCTCCTAACCAAGATCTTCAAGGATCAAGGTGTCTTTAGTTCCCATGAAGGGAAAGACAAAGAGGAGAGAAAAAGGATCTTTGGACGGATCCAAATGCAACAAGTGTTTAGACGAAGCAATTTGATGAAGATGAGGCTTCAAAGTGTCCAAGCTTTCCTTGACCAGAAGGACACTATAAAAGCTTCAAAGGATGAGAGTCCAATGAAGCCAAAGGCTAGTAATGGACGATGATTCAGTTGATGATGACCAACCCATCGCTAAAAGAATGAGGGTTGCGTCCAAAGTTAAGATCAACATTCCTTCGGGAACTCATACGAAGCTAACTCTAAAGAAGAGAATCACTTTTGTGTCCATTCCCAAAATAACCATCCCTGCATCCATCCCTTTACCACCCTTAATCTCTTCTCACGCAAAACCATAAATCTCCACACCAAACTCTCAAACACTTTCCTCACCACCAAACACTGATCTTTCTCCACATACATGACAAGAGGTTGTCGAGACCCGTCAAATAAATAAAATTACCGGTTCACAAAATAATTTGTAGTATAGAGCATGAACCGAATCGTCTCTCAAGGATCTAATAAAACAAAGATTTAATCAGATCAAGATAAATAAAAAGGGGGTTTTGATGATTTATAAAGATAATACACTAGTTGAATTAAAGGAAAGTAATTAACAAATTTAAAGAAATAACCAATCCAAGGAAATTTACCGATCTTGAGTTTAACTCATCATTGATCACAAGGAATTCACTTAATTGCTAACCGTGTTCTTGGCCTTAGATCACATCAAGACGCCCCAACATGATCCAAGAATCCTCTACTAGATAACCATCTAGGATTTAATTAACCAAGGTTAGATAAAGTAAGCACCATCCAAACATAGATTAACTTAAGATCCAGAATTTAACCAAGCTAAACAATCCATCAAAAAGCTTTAATAAATTGTTTATTCTATGTGATCCTCTTTGAATACATGATAATAAAGCTATTACCACATCAATATCTAAATCAAATTAAGCAATTCAATCTAGATAAAAATCAAAAGAGGAAGAAGAGAAACTTGAATAACAATTAAGCAATATGAACAAGCGAAACAAGATCTCCAAATTAAACATCAAGATGGCTAATCCCTTATTTTGATTATAAGAGCCTAGCCTTCCATGGATGGGAAGGAAGAATTCAGAAATAAAAGAACAAAAATGAAATTCTAAAGAGAATGGAGAAGAAGAGAAAGAAAACTCTCACAAATACTCAAACTTTCTTCAAACTCACTTAAAATTGAATCATGATAATACAAAGAGATTGGCTCTATTTATACTAATCCTAGAAGCCAATTTGAACATGTACATAATCTAAATAAAAGCTGTAAAAACATGGAAATTGTCAAATATGGAAGCTTGATGCATGGTTGGTGGGTTGGTGCATGGTAGATGGGTTGGTGTATGGTTGGTGGCTTTTAGTCAACAACTCTTATCCAACTTCTGGCTTGATTTTCATCACCTAGATGGTGCATTTTGCAATTGGAATCATGCCATTTGGACTTTTAGAACTCCATATATGCCAAAAACACTGCACCTACCTCAAGTTTGGTTGGCAGAACGTGTTTCCAAATTTAAACCAACTTGTAGCTTCATAATGATGCCTAAAACGACATCTATTGACTAAATGGTCTTCAGTGAAGTTGGAGATATAGGTCTTAGCTTTCCTATGGCCAAGTTTCAGCCCAAGAGGGGGCCTATAGCTCACTATGTAGTCCAATATGTCCACACTGCCCAGATTTTCGTGACAGTAAACCCACTCTGTATTGCAGGGATATTTTGGACCCTTAGAAGTCCAATTCAGCTCTTGAGTTCTTCATGAAACTTGTAGCGCCTTGTCTTAGCTTTCCAAAGACACCAAGATCACCAAGTCCCAAGTTATGGCCTAACCAAGGAAGAAAGGTCAAAATGCATCAAAATCCGAAAATTATTCACAATTTGCATTAAAGTCCAATGAAGCCCAACAACATTAAACTCATCTAAAATACTAATATTGGGCACAATAAACATCTAATAAAGCCTAATACAAAGCTAACATGAGTGTCTCAGATTGATTGATCAAATTCCCCCACACTTAAGCTTTTTAACTCCTGAGCAAAACACATTAGAACAAAATTAAAGAAAAACAAGAAACATCATATTATTAAACTAAAAGCATAAAAACTGATTATACCTAATCTAATCCACTTTCGTAGGAAAACACTATGGCACTTAGCATGTGCCACAAGCCTTTAAACCCCTAGGTTTCCCTAGTGGACGAGTTATAATCTCATGAGAGTTTACCAGGATGATACCCACAAACATGTGATACTTTATTTAATGAATTCAACTAATTTTTAAATACAAGCATTGTATCAAATATAAATCGTAATTAATAAGTCAAGTATGCTTAACAAAGAATAGTTGAATCAAACCAATTGAGAATAAAGTATAGCATAATCATGCTTTAATAAGAAATAGGCATGTTCAAATTGAGTAAAATTCCTCACAAGTGACACTCAAATCACACAAGGTGTTTAGGTTATCTTTTCGCACTCAACTCATTCAAATTATGAAAGTATTTTACCATAGGCTTGCATATACATCAATTCTCCACTAGTTAGATCAAATAAATTGCAAAAATCAAGAGGTCTTTCAGAAAGGTTGTAATGGCTATAAGGTGAAGGAAAGGAACAATATGGATAATAGCAGGTTAAAACCAAAGAGAATAAAAGAGCATTGAGGAGTAACTCAAGTAGAAAGCATAAATTTTTTACCCAAAACCATAAAATGCTCATTCTCTTCACACATTCCTTCCTTTTTCTATTCTTTTCTTTTTCTTTCTTTTTTCTCTTTTTTTTTTCTTTTGGTTCTTTTTTGTTTTTTTTTTGTACCAAGCATTTCGTATCAGCACACCAATTCCCCTACACTTAAATCATTGCAAGCAAAAGAACTCCTCCAATAAGAAAATCAATGCTCTCCCATTCCCTAACGTAAGGTAAAACATGGTTTTTCACTCAAAGCTTGTAATGAGCTAAGAACAAAGAATGGGCAAATAGGCTCAGAGGGAGTTAATAATTGGATAAATGCAAGGTAGGTTTATTTGGCCAAAGCAGCTAAGTAAAAAAAAATGCCTCTGTCATTTTGACAAGAGGTTGTCGAGACCCCGTCAAATAATAAAAATTACCGGTTCGCAAACTAATTTGTAGTATAGAGCATGAACCGAATCGTCTCTCAAGGATCCAAAAAGTGCAAATATTTAATCAGATCAAGATAATAAAAATGGGGGGTTTTGTTGTTGATTAACAATATTGATAAATATACAAGACTCAAAGTTGAAAACAAATCTAAAGAAACAACCAATCCAAGGAAAGTTTACCGATCTTGAGTTTAATTCATCATTGATCACAAGTAATTCACTTAATTGCTAACCATGTTCTTGGCCTTAGATCACATCAAGACGCCTCAACATGATCCAAGAATCCTCTACTAGATAAGCATCTAGGATTTAATTAACCAAGGTTAGATAAAGTAAGCACCATCTAAACATAGATTAACTTAAGATCGGGGATTTAACCAAGCTAAACAATCCATCAAAAAGCTTCAATAAATTGTTTATTCTATGTGATCCTCTTGAATACATGATAATAATGCTATTATCACATAAACATCCAAATCAAATTAAGCAATTCAATCTAGATCAAAATTAAAAGAGGAAGAAGAGAAACTTGAATAACAATTAAGCAATATGAACAAGCGAAACAAGATCTCCAAATTAAACATCAAGATGGCTAATCCCTTAGATTGATTATGAGAGCCTAGCCTTCCATGGATGGGAAGAAAGAACTCAGAAATAAAATAACAAAAATGAAATTGTAAAGAGAATGGAGAAGAAGAGAAAGAAAACTCTCACAAATAATCAAACTTTCTTCAAACTTACTTCAAAATTGAATCTTTCTAATACAAAGAGGTTGGGTCTATTTATACTAATCCTAGAAGCCAATTTGTACATGTACATAATCTGAATACAAGTTATAAAAATATGAAAATTGTCAAAAATGGAAGCTTGGTGCATGGTTGGTGGGTTGGTGCATGGTTGGTGGGTTGGTGTATGGTTGGTGGCTTTTAGTCAACAACTCTTATCTGACTTCTGGCTTCAAATTCATCACCTAGACGGTGCATTTTGGCTTGGATGTCTCATGAAAGTTGTAACCAGTTGTCTCCTTGAAAATCTCCAATTTGAATCATGTCATTTGGACTTTTAGAACTCCAGATATGCCAAAAACACTGCACCTACCTCAAGTTAGGTTGGAAGAACGTGTTTCCAAATTCAGACCAACTTGTAGCTTCAGAAGCATGCCTAAAACGACATCTATTGACAAAATAGTCTTCAGTGAAGTTGGAGATATGGGTCTTATCTTTCAAATGACCAAGTTTCAGCCCAAGAGGAGGTCTATAACCCACTATATAGTCCAATATGTGCATACTGCCCAGATGGTTCCATGACAGCAAACTCACTCTGTATTGTAAGGCTATTTTGGGCCCTTAGAAGTCCGATACAGCTCTCGAGTTCTTCATGAAACTTGTAGATCCTTATCTTAGCTTTCCAAAGACACCAAGATCACCTCAATTGGATTACCGAGTCCCAAGTTATGGCCTAACCAAGGAAGAAAGGTCAAAATGCATCAAAATCCGAAAATTATCCAATATTTACATTAAAACCCAATGAAGCCCAATAATATTAAACTCATCTAAAATACTAATATTGGGCACAATAAACATCTAATAAAGCCTAATACAAAGCTAACATAAGTGTCTCAAATTGATTGATCACATTTTCATGCAACATACAGACCAATGTAATCTCAAATCGATTCAATTCAAGTTATAGAAAATAAATTCATAATTGACATCACTCATGAAAGAAAATAAACCAAGTGTAAGTATCAAACTTGGAAAAGCCCAAAACTCACAAAGGTATGGAACATTAACTCAATTTAACCATGCTTTCTTCCTAATATCCACAATCATATACACATGTATATCATGAAAATGATTCAACTATAAATTGTTTTGCATACTTTTATTATCAGTTAAGCTCAAATTCAGCACATGCTTGCATCAAAATTAATTGAAACGATCAAAATGAAATTTTTTTTATCTGTAAGATCAAAATAATTTAAGACATACTATAAAATGCAAGTTAAGATGCGTCTCAAGAGCAAAACTGCTCCTTACTCTGTCATCATACATCTAATAAGCTAGTAACAATAAAGATTAGCTAGTTAGTTTTTTTTTTTAAAACTAAACTATGTACATGGTATTGTCAACTATACCTCCCCCAACTAATTTAAGACATTGTCCCCAATGTCAAAATAAAGATAGGTAGAGTGTAGAAGGTCTTACCAGAAAACTGCAAATCGGGCCTGAAATAAAAAATTACAAAAAACTAAAACCATAAGAGAAAACAAAAATTCACAAGGACAAAGTCAAATTAAGTTTTTGCTTTTTGCTGCTGCTGCCTTGTTCCCAATTTAGTGGAGCCATTGCTGGATCACGTTGTGGTACAAATTCGTTTAGTTGATCAAGCAATTATTCAGGAGTTGCAGCAGTTACAAGACTTTGACGTGTTGCTTGTGAGATGAACCTTTTTTCTACAGCATGATCAAGAAAACAAAACAAACAGGCATAAAAACCATTAACATTTAATATACCTATGGGTTTTTGGTGAAAGTTCTGTTGTGACCAGGATGTAATTTGGAAGAGCTCTTCCAAAGTTCCAAAACCACCAGGTAGGGCAATAAAGGCATCAGCATTTGCTATCATAATGTTCATGCGTTGGTGCATGCAAAATACCATTACTTCATGACCTACTGTTTTTCCAGTGGGATTGCCAATAGCTAAAGGACTAGGAATGACACCAAGGACTTTGCCACCTCCTAAATGTGCAGCAGTTGCTACACAACCCATTAACCCAAGACTACCTCCTCCGTCAACTAAATGGATTTCTCTCTCAGCTAGCACTCGACCAAGATGGTTTGCAATATTTACAAACTCTTTATCTTTCCCAGGATTAGATCCACAAAAGACACAAACACTGTTGATCCAACAGGCTGAAGTGACTTCCATTTTATTTTTTTTTCTCTTTTTTTTTGTACTCTCACCTTATCAATGATCTGAAGAGAGCAAAGTGCATTATTTAAAGAATCAAAACTCAAATGTAATAATTACACCTATAAAGGAGGGGTAGATCCGTGAGTCAGACAAGTTTGAAAACAAAATACAACAATGATAATAGCTATATGACAAGGATAAAAGACTAATCTATGTGTCAGAAGAACTTTGCAAATACGCAACGTATATTTCAAAAAAATACGGCTAAATTTTTTTTTTTTTTGAATATTTTTGAATTTTTTTAATAAAAAAGAAGAAAAATAAAAAATAAAAAATAATACTTACAGGAGGTGTGATTGTGGCTCACATTTTCCTCTGGTTTTATGTCCAGTAACGGCTTGAACACTCTCTATGGGCTGATGGTCGGTTTCCCATCCAATTTTCATAAAAATTGGCAAACAGGGTCTTTTTGAGTCAGATTCCCGACACTATATTGCTCATGTTCATCTTGGAATATTGGCCATAAATTGAGAAGTACTCTCTGTACATCTCCACTAGGATGCGTCTCAAGAGTCAATAAAATGTTATCTAAAGACTCCTTACTCATGCCATCTTTAATGAAGTTAATTTTATCATCTCGGTTTATAGACGTCATTCCAATTGATTTCCATTTTGTGTTACAGGTCCATCTTGCACATTTATAGCAGACCCGTAACCTTTTTGCTCTTTTTTTCTTGGCATATAAACTTTTACCTAGCCCTGGCATATATGAAACAAGAGCATAAGAAAATTTACCTATGAGTCGGACCTTTGCTTCGATTAACCAGCGGATATCCGCAAGGATGCCTTTGTGCATAAGCATCCTTAATCTCTCAAACCTTGCACAGTAAATGTTAGTTAAAGCATTTTAAGGCAAAGAAGGGAATCGATTGTGAAGGTGAACAAGGTGATTATCCATTTTGAAATAAAGAAAGAAGAAGGGGAAAAAAATTAGTAAAATTTTATAGAGATTTCAGTGTTTGTGGGTAATTGAAAGGATCGAAAATATTTTCACTGAGTACTGTTATCCACCATTTAACCGGTGAAAAATCATCTGTCAAAGAGAAACAAACAAAATTGAGACAAAAAAAAAATCAAACTTTGATAGATTTTATTGCTTGGCACCGATTTTCTGTCTCGATTCTTGTGTATTCAAATAAGTCAAAGTTAGAAAGAGGACAGAGTTAGAAAACTTTGGGATGCCGCCCAAAAAGCGCTACTTTTAACGTCTTCAGCCAGCATGATTGAAGATTTTTCACGATCGATGGGTCCTCCCCAATAATGATTCAAGTTCTGGCCATTGACCTTAAACGTGGCTTTTTTTTTTTCAACAAAGATTTATATAGAAAATAGAAAATAAAAATAGCAGACAAAACAAAAAATAAAAACAGAAACAGAAAAAAAAAGTAATAAAAAACAAACATCAGCAGTACAACAAAACAGAAGCTGAAATAGAAACAGACAACACAAACAGCAGAAACAACAGCAATAGAAAAGAGTAAATTGTAACAGTCAAATAAAAACAGAAACAATATTAAAAAAAATAGCAAAACAGTAAAAGCAAAAAGAAAACAACGACTAGAAAAATGAAATAAAAGTGTGGAAAGAAAACTCCCTATGGATAGCAAACGAATTAAAGTTCCAGCAGCCACACCATAGCCAGTGTAATGGATCACCACATCCAAAATCAAAGTGTTCAGTATCTTCCGGGGTTGCTTTACTGGTTTAGCTCCATCTTCAAGTAGAATCCTACGCATGCAAATGGAAGGGCTAATGCTTGGAATGTCTGCAAGTGTGCATGCTCTCAGATTCTCCCTCAAAATGGGTAGCAACCTCTCTTCCTCATCAGTAAGGAGGTTTTTAGCCACAATGGATTCCAATTTTGTTGGCTTCACTACTTCTGTAGATTGAATTGCTGCATAATCTGCTGAAAAAGATTCATCATGTCTCAAAAAGGCAGCAATCTCAGCTCATGCATTACACAACATATCGCCATCACAGCTAGTACAACAAACAAAATCATCAAAATCAGTAAAACTAGCAAATTCAGCACACAAATCATCATTTGTTTTTTGCACATCAATGGTCTCATGTTCTGTAGAATCAAATTTCTGCATATGTTGCTTGCTCAACTGACTCAATGAAGATGTAAGTTGACCAACTTGGGTCTCCAAGTTCTGTACTATGGCTTCTGTTCTCTGCTGGAATTGGATGTTGTTATGAGCAAATTGTTTCACCAAATCCTCTAATGTAGGCTCAGATTCCATGCCCATTGGGGCTTGCTGCTGCTGCTGCATAGGCTGCTGGTATAGACTGATTGGTTCAACATAAGGTTCGAACCACGAATGATATCTCTGGTCATGGTTATATTTGGTAAAATAAGGATCATACCTTGGCTGTCGGTACTGTGCTTCGCCAGGAAATATACCTACTCCAGCAACAGAATAGTCTTGAAACACAAAACCATCATCTTGCAATGTGGGGCATGCATATGTGGAATGAAAAGAACTACTACAAAATCTTGCAGGTTCTTGGACATGTAACTGATGTTGTTCCTCTGCCAGTTGCCTCACCAGATAAGCCAACTCATCAAGTCTATGCTCCATCAGATTAGTGACCAAACACAAAAACACACACAAATGTAAAAAATAGATAAAGCAATTACAAAAAACATATCAAAAGATTTTTACAAAATACAAAACCACCACAGGGTGAAATCTATACAAAAATGATATCTAACAGAATAATAAAAATTATTAAAAAATTGAAAAAGTGGTCTAAACGATGGAATTTCGCAAAAATAGGGGTGACCGCACTATTAATAGTGAGCCTTTCTCAAAATAACGATTTTCATTA
The DNA here is from genome assembly GCA_023212625.1 of Styphnolobium japonicum. Lineage (NCBI taxonomy): Eukaryota > Viridiplantae > Streptophyta > Magnoliopsida > Fabales > Fabaceae > Styphnolobium > Styphnolobium japonicum. The sequence goes on from JALBWW010000013.1 coordinate 17,805,094, forward strand.
TTCCACCAAAATTCAGATCAATCAGAGATACGTTACCAAACCAAAATCTTGACAGGATGCCCTTTACCCAATTTCAGCCGAATTCCACAAGAAAAAAAAAAACTTCAAAAACAAAACAAACACAATTGTTAGAGTCAGATGGGGTCTTGAAATGATCAAATAGTTGCCTTGGATCCCCGGCAATGGCGCCAAATTTGACAAGAGGTTGTCGAGACTCGTCAAATAAATAAAATTACCGGTTCACAAAATAATTTGTAGTATAGAGCATGACCCGAATTATCTCTCAAGGATCTAATAAAACAAAGTTTTAATCAGATCAAGATAAATAAAAAGGGGGTTTTGATGATTTATAAAGATAATACACTAGTTGAATTAAAGGAAAGTAATTAACAAATTTAAAGAAATAACCAATCCAAGGAAATTTACCGATCTTGAGTTTAACTCATCATTGATCACAAGGAATTCACTTAATTGCTAACCGTGTTCTTGGCCTTAGATCACATCAAGACGCCTCAACATGATCCAAGAATCCTCTACTGATAACCATCTAGGATTTAATTAACCAAGGTTAGATAAAGTATGCACCATCCAAACATAGATTAACTTAAGATCCAGAATTTAACCAAGCTAAACAATCCATCAAAAAGCTTTAATAAATTGTTTATTCTATGTGATCCTCTTTGAATACATGATAATAAAGCTATTACCACATCAATATCTAAATCAAATTAAGCAATTCAATCTAGATAAAAATCAAAAGAGGAAGAAGAGAAACTTGAATAACAATTAAGCAATATGAACAAGCGAAACAAGATCTCCAAATTAAACATCAAGATGGCTAATCCCTTATTTTGATTATAAGAGCCTAGCCTTCCATGGATGGGAAGGAAGAACTCAGAAATAAAAGAACAAAAATGAAATTCTAAAGAGAATGGAGAAGAAGAGAAAGAAAACTCTCACAAATACTCAAACTTTCTTCAAACTAACTTAAAATTGAATCATGATAATACAAAGAGATTGGTTCTATTTATACTAATCCTAGAAGCCAATTTGAACATGTACATAATCTGAATACAAGCTGTAAAAACATGAAAATTGTCAAATATGGAAGCTTGATGCATGGTTGGTGGGTTGGTGCATGGTAGGTGGGTTGGTGTATGGTTGGTGGCTTTTAGTCAGCAACTTGTATCTGACTTCTGGCTTGATTTTCATGACCTAGACGGTGCATTTTGGCTTGGTGGTCTTCATGAAAGTTGTAGCCAGTTGTCTCCTTGAAATTTTACAATTGGAATCATGCCATTTAGACTTTTATAACTCCAGATATACTAAAAACACTGCACCTACCTCAAGTTAGGTTGGCAGAATGTGTTTCCAAATTCAATCCAACTTGTAGCTTCATAATGATGCCTAAAACGACATCTATTGACTAAATGGTCTTCAGGGAAGTTGGAGATATGGGTCTTAGCTTTCTTATGGCCAAGTTTCAGCCCAAGAGGAGGCCTATAGCTCACTATGTAGTCCAATATGTGCACACTGCCCAGATTTCTGTGACAGCAAACCCACTCTGTATTGCAGGGATATTTTGGACCCTTAGAAGTCCGATTCAGCTCTTGAGTTCTTCATGAAGCTTGTAGAGCCTTGTCTTAGCTTTCCAAAGACACCAAGATCACCGAGTCCCAAGTTATGGCCTAACCAAGGAAGAAAGGTCAAAATGCATCAAAATCCGAAAATTATTCACAATTTGCATTAAAGTCCAATGAAGCCCAACAACATTAAACTCATCTAAAATACTAATATTGGGCACAATAAACATCTAATAAAGCCTAATACAAAGCTAACATGAGTGTCTCAAACTGATTGATCAATACACAAATCATACCATTCCATCCTCCCCCACCTTTACCTTAACTTCACCACGCCTGAGAATCTTCACTGCTGGAGTGACACCCCATGTCATTCCCCACTGGGAATCAAAGAATCATCTCTCTCTTTTATTGCAAAGAGATCCCGATACTGTGATGATAACTCTGCAAAGGTTCACATCTTCCTTCAACAACTCATATTCAGACTAGTGACGTTGGAAGAAATGGATCACTTTGCAAGTCCATATGACACCATCTTTGTCAGTGTCATCAAAGGGAGTCTACTGCTCAAGAACCTACACTTTGTACCTCCATCTATGATCATCACTCCAGCCACCTCCATCAAAATCTAGCCTGACAGAGTTTGTCCAAGGTTGTCAATGGTGGACTTGAACAAGAACAAGGATCTCATAAAGACGAGGATTCACAAAGAATGGCCTGAACCTATTGGTTTTAGACCTTATTTTGGGATTCTACATTCACCAGAGGTTGATTTTGAGTTCTTATGGCGGGTATCTAAAAATGGAGAGGCCAAGGAAAATGAAGCCAAGACCTTCTGGGAGAAGCACATATGGGATTGTGAACATCATGCCTTGTCCTCTAGACTAAGTGATGAGGAGAAGATAGAAACAGTTATTGTGCCTGGCCAAAGTTGTAAATTCTTCAGTCCATTCTATATGGTGGATGACATTCTTGGACAACCATTGAAGAGGTCGGTAGCATCTATCTTTTATTCTTAAAGTTATGTCTCAGGATTTCCTCCTGACAATCTGGTTAAACAATATCCTTATGATCAAATGTTTGGATATCAAAGAAATACCATCCCTTGGAATTTTGACTTACCAAGATCAATGGACGAAGAAGAAGAAGTTGATACGACTGAGGCATAAGAAATAGATGATTAAGAACCCTCAATAATTTTGCCCCAATCGTTGTTGCTCCTCCTGCACCCCATACTGAGTTATCAATTGCAGTAGTGGGAACTGAATTGGAAACATTCGCTGAGAGCCACTGATCAATCAATTTGAGACACTTATATTAGCTTTGTATTAGGCTTCATTAGATGTTTATTGTGCCCAATATTAGTATTTTAGATGAGTTTAATGTTGTTGGGCTTCATTGAGTTTTAATGTAAATGTTGGATAATTTTCGGATTTTGATGCATTTTGACCTTTCTTCCTTGGTTAGGCCATAACTTGGGACTCGGTGATCCAATTGAGGTGATCTTGGTGTCTTTGGAAAGCTAAGACAAGGATCTACAAGTTTCATGAAGAACTCAAGAGCTGGATCGGACTTCTAAGGGCCCAAAATAGCCTTGCAATACAGAGTGAGTTTGCTGTCATGGAACCATTTGGGCAGTATGGACATATTGGACTATATAGTGGGTTATAGACCTCCTCTTGGGCTGAAACTTGGTCATTTGAAAGATAAGACCCATATCTCCAACTTCACTGAAGACCATTTTGTCCATAGATGTCATTTTAGGCATGATAATGAAGCTACAAGTTGGTATGAATTTGGAAACACGTTCTTCCAACCTAACTTGAGGTAGGTGCAGTGTTTTTGGAATTTCTGGAGTTCTAAAAGTCCAAATGACATGATTCAAATTGGAGATTTTCAAGGAGACAACTGGATACAACTTTGATGAAGAAATCCAAGCCAAAATGCACCGTCTAGGTGATGAATTTGAAGCCAGAAGTCGGATAAGAGTTGTTGACTAAAAGCCACCAACCATACACCAACCCACCTACCATGCACCAACCCACCAACCATGCATCAAGCTTCCATTTTTGACAATTTTCATATTCTTATAGCTTGTATTCAGATTATGTACATGTACAAATTGGCTTCTAGGATTAGTATAAATAGACCCAACCTCTTTGTATTAGAAGCATTCAATTTGGAAGTAAGTTTCAAGAAAGTTTAAGTATTTGTGAGAGTTTTCTTTCTCTTCTTCTCCATTCTCTTTGCAATTTCGTTTTTGTTCTTTAAATTCTGAGTTCTTCCTTCCCATCCATGGAAGGCTAGGCTCTCATAATCAATCCAAGGGATTAGCCATCTTGTTGTTTAATTTGGAGATCTTGTTTTGCTTGTTCATATTGCTTAATTGTTATTCGAGTTTCTCTTCTTCCTCTTTTGATTTTTATCTAGATTAAATTGCTTAATTTGATTTAGATGTTGATGTGGTAATAGCTTTATTATCATGTATTCAAAGAGGATCATAAAGATTAAACAATATATTAAAGCTTTTTAATAGATTGTTTAACTTGGTTAAATTCTAGATCTTAAGTTAATCTATGTTGGATGGTGCTTACTTTATCTAACCTTGGTTAATCAAATCCTAGATGCTTATCTAGTAAAGAATTCTTGGATCATGTTAAGGCTTCTTGATGTGATCTAAGTCCAAGAACATGGTTAGCAATTAAGTGAATTCCTTGTGATCAATGATGAGTTAAACTCAAGATCGGTAAATTTCCTTGGATTGGTTGTTTCTTTAGATTTGTTTACAACTTTGAATCTCCTACTTTTATTAATCTTGTTAATCAACAACAAAACCTCCCCTTTTTCTAATTATCTTGATCTAATTAAATCTTTGTTTTTGGATCCTTGAGAGACGATTCGGTTCATTCTCTATACTACAAATTAGTTTGTGAACCGGTTATTTTATTTGATAGATCTCGACAACCTCTTGTCAGCCACCAAGTTGCTCCACAACCCATTGTGCCCCCATAATTTCAAGCTTATGTAAGCTCACAGATGGAATCTATGTATAAGAGAGTTGAAGATCTCATCAAATCCCTCTTTCAATAAGGGCCTCATCCTCCTCCTCCACCTTCTTAGCCAAATTTCTTTTTACTTTTGTTTACAAATTTCCTTTCTTTCAGTTTTAACTTCTCAAAAAAAATTTTGACAATGATGGTCACCTTCACTTTTTGTCTGATGACAAAAAGGGGAGAAATGAGAATTTGATTGATTTAATTGATATTGTTATTCGTTCAATAACTTTGATTCAATAAAATGAGATATTCAATCATTTTGTGTTGCTCTAATATTTTCATTTACTATTACTCTGATATATGTTGCTCTGACTTTTTATTTCATTTATTATTGCTCTGATACTTGTTGCTCTGACTTTTTTGATAATAACTGACATATTTGAAATTGTAATCTCTCTGTCAACTTATTATGTAAGGATGTGCATGCTCTGTTCTAATAGTTAGCATTTTTCCATCCTTCTTAAATCGTATAAGTAATATATTGATGTGTGTGATTCTTCATGTCATTTTGAGTTTAGTTTGCATACATTTCATTATCTTTTTAGTACATTTATTCACTTAATCCTCCATTTTTTGTTGTAGTTCGGATAACTGCGGTGTGTTTATGTTCAGTTGCAAGAATGGTGCAACATTGAAGCTTGGAGGAGCCAAAACGGAACTACCCTGAAGAGATACTGAGATCTCAAAGTTAGCTGGACCCCTGAGGAGTAATTTGAGCATAACTTGAGCTACAAAGGTCATTTTGAGGTGATTCTGGTTGCTATGGAAAGCTAAGACACAAGGCTACAAGTTTGATGTTGGAAACTTTGGCAAATTCCCCAAGATGCTTGATGAACAGAGGCAACCATGGCCTAGCCATGGTTGAAACCACGGCCATGGTGTGAGGGAATCTCAAAGCTGAAGATTTCTGAAGCAGAACCAACCACGGTCGTGGTTGGTAGCCTGCTACATCAGCAAGTGCGATAAAAGGCCCTGGAGGCAGCCCATTCCTTCTCTTCTTGCCTGAAAAGAATTGGGGTTGAGAGATGGGAGTTTATAGGGTATAAAAGGCAAGCCATTAGGGTTGAGTGAGTTTTTTTGGATGAGAGGAACTTCACAAGAGCAGCCAAAGATTTTTTGCAGAATTTTTCTTCTCATTTCTTCTAGTCTTTATATTTTATTTTTCTGAATGGTGTTCTTCATTCTTATGGTTTGCATTTTGTTAAACATGTTTGAGTAGTTCTTTGTTCTAGGAATTGGTAGTAACCCGATGGTGTATTAACAATGCTTGATGTATGAATTTGCTATCTCTTCTATGCTAAGTTTATCTTGATTTAGTTTTTGGCACACCAAGTGTTTGTGAAAATGCTGGCCACATTGTTTGCATGATCTTAGTCATTAAGGGAAAAACTGAAAGGTGACTCTTGATAATTGAACTCCATGAACTGAACTTGAGCTTTTAAATCACGAAAGTAGATTAAAACTCTCGAGGCTTTCATTGAATCATCTCCTCTTAAAGGATTCTTTCTAATTTGATTATCATGAAAATAGAAGTTGAGTTAGATTGAATATGTTATTGTATTCTGAAAGGAAACAATAATTCTTTAGGATGATTCGTCTTCAAGAGTAACTTAGTTAAGAAGAGGTGATAAGATTACAGACTTGTTAATTACCATCGTGGTGAACCCATATCCTAGATTCCTTAAAAACCAAATTTCTGTACACTGTTTTTCTGCATTCATTCCAAAAATAGATATTCTTATTTGTTTCTAGATTTTAATTTCTATGTTCTTGTTCTATCACCACAATTTTATAATAATGGTTTCATTTAGTTAATCACAATTAAGGGTAATTGTTAATCATAATCCAAGTCCCTGTGGATTGATATTTTTACTACTTGACGAAATCGTGCACTTGCGATACGAAACACATCAAGTTTTTGGCGCCGTTGCAGGGGACTTGTGTTTTCTGATTATCAATTCAATTCTTAATCTGATTTTCTAGTTATTCTTTTATTATTTTCTTTTGTTCTCTGCAGGTAATTTCTCTCATTTATGCGAAGTACTCGACATTTTGAAACTCTCATTGAAGCAGACCATGAAATTGAAACGACTTTGCATCGAAGGAGAAGACAACAGCTGCAAAGTGCAAGAGTGCCACAACAACCTATTCTCACTATGGCAACACGTGATGAAAATAGGCCACTGAAGGATTATCCAGCCCCTAATGCTCGAGGTTTGCGATCTGGGATTGTTCGGCCGGCCATTGAAGCTGGACTCTTCACCATACCACCCGTTTTGCTCTCTATGAAGCCTAGCCTTCCATGGATGGGAAGGAAGAACTCAGAAATAAAAGAACAAAAATGAAATTGTAAATAGAATGGAGAAGAAGAGAAAGAAAACTCTCACAAATACTCAAACTTTCTTCAAACTTACTTAAAATTGAATCATGTCTAATACAAAGAGATTGGCTCTATTTATACTAATCCTAGAAGCCAATTTGTAATTGAAAATAATCTGAATACAAGTTGTAAAAACATGGAAATTGTCAAATATGGAAGCTTGATGCATGGTTGGTGGGTTGGTGCATGGTAGGTGGGTTGGTGTATGGTTAATGGCTTAAAGTCAGCAACTCTTATAAGAATTCTAGCTTGATTTTCATGACCTAGACGGTGTATTTTGGCTTGGTGGTCTTCATGAAAGTTGTAGCCAGTTGTCTCCTTGAAATGTTGCATTTGGAATCATGCCATTTGGACTTTTAGAACTCCAGATATGCCAAAAACACTGTACCTACCTCAAGTTAGGTTGGCAGAACGTGTTTCCAAATTCAAACCAACGTGTAGCTTCATAATCAGTGAAGTTGGAGATATGGGTCTTATCTTTCCAATGGCCAAGTTTCAGCCCAAAGGAGGCCTAGAACCCACTATATAGTCCAATATGCGCAAATTGCCTAGATTTCCGTGACAGCAAACCCACTCTAAATTGCAGGGATATTTTGGACCCTTAGAAGTCCGATCCAGGTCTTGAGTTCCGCATAAAACTTGTAGAGCCTTGTCTTAGCTTTCCAAAGACACCAAGATCACCTCAAATGGATCACCGAGTCCCAAGTTATGGCCTAACCAAGGAGAAAAGGTCAAAATGCATCAAAATCCAAAAATTATTCACAATTTGCATTAAAGCCTAATGAAGCCCAAGAACATTAAACTAATCTAAAATACTAATATTGGGCACAATGAACATCTAATAAAGCCTAATATAAAGCTAACATAAGTGTCTCAAATTGATTGATCAAATTCCCCCACACTTAAGCTTTTGCACTCCTGGGCAAAACACATAAGAACAAAACTAAAAAAAAAACAAGAAACATCATATTATTAAACTAAAAGCATAAAAACTGATTATACCTAATCTAATCCACTTTTGTAGGAAAACACGATGATACTTAGCCTGTGCCACAAGCCTTTAAACTCCTAGGTGTCCCTAGTGGACGAGTTATAGTCTCGTGAGGGTTTACCAGGATGATACCCACAAACTTGTAATACTTTATTTAATCAATTCAACTAATTTTTAAATACAAGCATTGTATCAAATATAAACCACAATTAATAAGTCAAGTATGCTTAACAAAGAATAGTTGAATCAAACCAATTAAGAATCAAATATTGCATAATCATGCTTTAATCAGTAATAGGCATGTTCAAATTGAGTAAAATTCCTCACAAGTGACACTCAAATCACACAAGATGTTTAGGTTAACTGTTTACGCTTAACTCAGTCAAATTATGAAAGTATTTTACCATAAACTTGCATATACATCAATTCTCCACTACTTAGATCAAATAAATTGCAAAAATCAAAAGGTCTTTCAAAAAGGATGTAATGGCTATAAGGTGAAGGAAGGGAACAATATGGATAATAACAGGTTAAAATCAAAGAGAATAAAAGAGCATTGGGGAGCAACTCAAGTAGAAAGCATAAAATTTTACCCAAAACTATAAAATGCTCATTTTCTTCACACATTCCTTCCTTTTTCTATTCTTTTCTTTTTCTTTCTTTTTTTTTTGTTTTTTTGTTTTTTTTTTGTACCAAGCATTTCGCATCAGCACATCAATTCCCCCACACTTAAATCATTGCAAGCAAAAGAACTCCTCCAATAAGAAAATCAATGCTCTCTCATTCCCTAAGGTAAGGTAAAACATGGGTTTTCACTCAAAGCTTTGTAATGAGCTAAGAACAAAGAATGGGCAAATAGGCTTAGAGGGGGTTAACAATGGGATAAATGCAAGGTAGGTTTATTTGGCCAAAGCCGCTAAGTCAAGAAAAATGCCTCTGTCATTTTCATGCAACATATAGACCAATGTAATCTCAAATCGATTCAATTCAAGTTATAGAAAATAAATTCATAATTGACATCACTCATGAAAGAAAATAAACCAAGTGTAAGTATCAAACTTGGAAAAGCCCAAAACTCACAAAGGTATGGAACATTCACTCAATTCAACCATGCTTTCTTCCTAATATCCACAATCATATACACATGTATATCATGAAAATGATTCAACTATAAACTGTTTTGCATACTTTTATTATCAATTAAGCTCAGATTCAGTACATGCTTGCATCAAAATTAATTGAAAAGATCAAAATGAAATTTTTTATTTTTATTTTATAATTTTTTTTAATATGCAAGAACAAAATAATTTAAGACATACTATGAAATGCAAGTTAAGATGCGTCTCAAGAGCAAAACTACTTCTTACTCTGCCATCATACATCTAATAAGCTAGTAACAATAAAGATTAGCTGGTTAGTTTTTTTTTAAACTAAATTATGTACATGGTATTGTCAACTATACCTCCCCCCAACTAATTTAAGACATTGTCCCCAATGTCAAAATAAAGATAGGTAGAGTGTAGAAGATCTTACCAGAATACTGCAAATCAAGCCTAAAATAAGAAAAAATTACAAAAAACTAAAATCATAACAAAAAACAAAAATTCACAAAGACAAAGACAAAGTCAAATCAAGATTTTGCTTTTTGCTGCTGCTGCCTTGTTCCCAATTAAGTGGAGCCATTGCTGGATCACGTTGTGGTACAAATTCATTTAGTTGATCGAGCAATTGTTCAGGAGTTGCAGCAGTTACAAGACTTTGACGTGTCACTTATGAGATGAACCATTTTTCTACAGCATGATCAAGAAAACAAAACAAACTATCATAAAAACCATTAACATTTAATATACCTATGGGTTTTTGGTGAAAGTTTTGCTGTGACCAGGATGTAATTTGGAAGAGCTCTTCCAAAGTTCCAAAACCACAAGGTAGGGCAATAAAGGCATCAGCATTTGCTATCATAATGTTCATGCGTTGGTGCATGCAAAATACCATTACTTCATCCCCTAATGTTTTTCCAATGGGCTTGCTGATAGATAAAGGATTGGGAATGACACCAAGGACTTTGCCACCTCCTAAATGTGCAGCAGTTGCTACACAACCCATTAACCCAAGACTACTTCCTCCGTAAACTAAATGGATTTCTCTCTCAGCTAGCACTCGACCAAGATGGTTTGCAATATTTACAAACTCTTTATCCTTTCCAGGATTAGATCCACAAAAAACGCAAACACTTTTGATCCGACGAACTGAAGTTACTTCCATCCTTTTTTTCTTTTTTCTTTTTTTGTACTCTCACCTTATCAATGATCTGAAGAGAGCAAAGTGCAATATTTAAAGGCATCAAAACTCAAAGGTAATAATTACACCTATAAAGGAGGGGTGGATCCGTGTGTCAGGTAAGTTTGAAAATAAGCATAACAATGATAATAGCTATATGACAATGATAAAAGACTAATCTATATGTGTCAAAAGAAGTTTTAAAATATGCAACGCATATTTCAAAAGAATACGACTACTTTTGATTTTTTTTTCTTTTTTTTTTGAACAAGAAGTAAAAGAAAAATAATAATAAAAATACTTACAGTAGTTGTGATTGTGGCTCATATTTTCCTCTGGTTTTACGTCCAGTAACGGCTTGAATGCTCTTTAGGGGCCGATGGTCGGCATCCCATCCAATTTTCTTAAAAATTGGCAAACAGGGTCTTTTTGAGTCAGATTCCCGAGACTATAACGCTCATGTTCATCTTGGAATATTGGCCATAAATCGAGAAGTGCCCTTTGCACATCTCCACTAGGATGCGTCTCAAGAGTCAATAAAATGTTATCTAAAGACTCCTTACTCATGCCATCTTTAATGAAGTTAATTTTATCATCTCGGTTTATAGACGTCATTCCAATTGATTAGCATTTTGTGTTACAAGTCCATCTTGCACATTTATAGCAGACCCGTAACCTTTTTGCTCTTATTTTCTTGGCATATAAACTTTTACCTAGCCCTGGCATATATGAAACAAGAGCGTCAAAAAATTCACCTCTGAGTCGGACCTTTGCTTTGATTAACCAGCGGATATCCGCAGGGATGCCTTTGTGCATAAGCATCCTTAATCTCTCAAACCTTGCACAGTAAATGTTAGTTAAAGCATTTTGAGGCAGAGAAGGGAATCGATTGCGAAGGTGAACAAAGTGATTATCCATTTTGAAATAAAGAAAGAAGAAGGGAAAAACATTAGTAAAATTTTATACAGATTTCAGTGTTTGTGGGTAACTGAAAGAACCGAAAAAAAATTTCATGGAGTACCGTTATCTTCCTTTTAACCGGTGAAAAATCATTTGTCAACGAGAAACAAACAAAATTGGGACAAAAAAAAAAATCAAACTTTGATAGATTTTATTGCTTGGCACTGATTTTCTGTCTCGATTCTTGTGAATGTAAATAAGTCAAAGTTAGAAAGATGACAGAGTTAGAAAACTTGGGATGCCGCCCAAAAAGCGCTACTTTTAACTTCTTCAGCCAGCGTGATTGAAGATTTTTCACGATCAATGGGTCCTCCCCAATAATGATTCAATTTCTGGCCATTGACCTCAAACGTGACTTTTTTTTTTTAAACAAAGATTTATATTGAAAACAGAAAATAAAAACAGCAGGCAAAACAAAAAATAAAAATAGAAAAAGAAAAAAAAGTAATAAAAGACAAACATCAGCAGTACAGCAAAACAGAAGTAGAAATAGAAACAGACAACACAAATAGGAGAAACAACAGCAACAGAAAAGAGTAAATTGTAACAGTCAAATAAAAACAGAAACAATATGAAAAACAATAGCAAAACAGTAAAAACAAAAAGAAAACAACAACTAGAAAAATGAAATAAAAGTGTGGAAAGAAAACTCGCTATGGATAGAAGAAGAATTAAAATTCCAGCAGCCACACCATAGCCAGTGTAATGGATCTCCACATCCAAAATCAAAGGGTTCAGTATGTTCCGAGGTTGCTTTACTGGTTTAGCTCCATCTTCAAGTAAAATCCTACGTATGTAAATGGAAGGGCTAATGCTTGGAATGTCTGCAAGTGTGCATGCTCTCAGATTCTCCCTCAAAATGGGTAGCAACCTCTCCTCCTCATCAGTAAGGAGGTTTTTAGCCACAATGGACTCCAAATTTGTTGGCTTCACTACTTCTATAGATTGAATTGCTGCATAATCTGCTGAAAAAGATTCATCATGTCTCAAAAAGGCAGCAATCTCAGCACATGCATTACACAACATATCACCATCACAACCAGTACAACAATCAAAATCAGTAAAACTAGCAAATTCAGCACACAAATCATCAATTGGTTTTTGCACATCAATGGTCTCATGTTCTGTAGAATCAAATTTCTGCATCTGTTGCTTGCTCAACTAACTCAATGAAGATGTAAGTTGACCAACTTAGGTCTCCAAGTTCTGTACTATGGCTTCTGTTCTCTGCTGGAATTGGATGTTGTTCTGAGCCAATTGTTTCACCAAATCCTCTAATGTAGGCTCAGATTCCATGTCTATTGGGGCTTGCTGCTGCTGCATAGGCTGCTGGTATAGACTGATTGGTTCAACATAAGGTTCAAACCAAGGATGATCTCTCCAATCATGGTTATATGTGGTAGAATAAGGATCATATCTAGGCTATTGGTATTGTGGTTCACCAAGAAATACACCTGTTGCATCAACAGAATGGTCATGAAATACAGAACCATTATCTTGTAATGTAGGGCATGCATATGTGGGATGAAAAGAATTACAACATATACTACAAAATCTTGCAGGTTCTTGCACAGGTAACTGATGCTGTTCCACTGCCAGTTGCCTCACCAGATAAGCCAACTCATCAAGTCTATGCTCCATCAGATTATTGACCAAACACATAAACGCACAATTGTAAAAAAATAGATAAAACAATTACATAAAACATATCTAGAGATTTTTACAAAATACAAAACCACCACAGGGTGAAATCTATACAAAAATGATATCTAACAGAATAATAAAAATGATTAAAAAATTGAACAAGTAGTCTAAATGATGGAATTTAGCAAAAATAGGGGTGACCGCACTATTAATAGTGAGCCTTTCTCAAAATAACGATTTTCATTAGCCTACCAAAATTCAAATCAATCAGAGATACGTTACCGAACCAAAATCTTGATAGGATGCCCTTTACCCAATTTCAGCCGAATTCCACTTGAAAAAAAAAAACTTCAAAAACAAAACAAACATAATTGTTAGAGTTAGATGGGGTCTTGAAATAATCAAATAGTTACCTTGGATCCCCGGCAACGGTGCCAAATTTGACAAGAGGTTGTCGAGACCCGTCAAATAAATAATAATTACCGGTTCTCAAACTAATTTGTAGTATAGAGCATGAACCTCGAATCGTCTCTCAAGGATCCAAAAAGAACAAAAATTTAATCAGATCAAGATAATAAAAGGGGGGTTTTGTTGTTGATTAATAAGATTGTACACTAGTTGAATTAAAGGAAAGTAATTAACAAATTAACCAATCCAAGGAAATTTACCGATCTTGAGTTTAATCCATCATTGATCACAAGGAATTCACTTAATTGCTAATCATGTTCTTGGCCTTAGATCACATCAAGACGCCTCAACATGATCCAAGAATCCCCTACTAGATAACCATCTAGGATTTAATTAACCAAGGTTAGATAAAGTAAGCACCATCCAAACATTGATTAACTTAAGATCCAAACTTTAACCAAGCTAAACAATCCATCAAAACGCTTTAATAAATTGTTTATTCTATGTGATCCTCTTTGAATACATGATAATAAATCTATTACCACATCAACATCTAAATCAAATTAAACAATTCAATCTAGATAAAAATCAAAAGAGAAAGAAGAGAAACTTGAATAACAATTAAGCAATATGAACAAGCGAAATAAGATCTCCAAATTAAACATCAAGATGTCAAATCCCTTGGATTGATTATAAGAGCCTAGCTTTCCATGGATGGGAAGGAAGAACTCATAAATAAAAGAACAAAAACGAAATTGTAAAGAGATTGGAGAAGAAGAGAAAGAAAACTCTCACAAATACTCAAACTTTCTTCAAACTTACTTAAAATTGAATCATGTCTAATACAAAGAGATTGGCTCTATTTATACTAATCCTAAAAGCCAATTTGTAATTGAAAATAATTTGAATACAAGTTGTAAAAACATGGAAATTGTCAAATATGGAAGCTTGATGCATGGTTGGTGGGTTGGTGCATGGTAGGTGGGTTGGTGTATGGTTGTTGGCTTCAAGTCAGCAACTCTTATCCGACTTCTAGCTTGATTTTCATGACCTAGACGGTGCATTTTGGCTTGGTGGTCTCGTGAAAGTTGTAGCCATTTGTCTCCTTGAAATGTTGCATTTGGAATCATGCCATTTGGACTTTTAGAACTGCAGATATGCCAAAAACACTGTACCTACCTCAAGTTAGATTGGCATAACGTGTTTCCAAATTCAAACCAAATTGTAGCTTCGTAGTCATGCCTAAAACGACATCTATTGACTAAATGGTCTTAGTGAAGTTGGAGATATGGGTCTTATATTTCCAATGGCCAAGTTTCAGCCCAAGAGGAGGCCTAGAACCCACTATATAGTCCAATAAGTGCACACTGCTTAGATTTCCGTGACAGCAAACCCACTCTGAATTGCAGGGATATTTTGGACCCTTAGAATTTCGATCCAGCTCTTGAGTTCCCATGAAACTTGTAGAACCTTGTCTTAGCTTTCCAAAGACACTAAGATCACCTCAAATGGATCACCGAGTCCCAAGTCATGGCCTAACCAATGAGGAAAGGTCAAAATGCATCAAAATCCAAAAATTATTCCCAATTTGCATTATAGCCCAATGAAGCCCAACAACATTAAACTCATCTAAAATACTAATATTGGGCACAATAAACATCAAATAAAGCCTAATACAAAGCTAACATAAGTGTCTCAAATTGATTGATCAACAACATTCTGGAAGTTGAAATTTTTGATGTTTGGGGAATTAATTACATGGGACCTTTTCCATCCTCCTGTAACAATAAATTTATTCTTGTAGCTGTTGATTACGTATCTAAATGGGTAGAAACCATTCCATCCCCAACAAGTGATGTAAAGACTGTGATCAAGCTATTTAAGAAGATTATTTTTCCGAGGTTTGGAGTCCCTAGGGCAGTGATTAGTGATGGTGGTTCACACTTCATTGAGCGACAATTTGAAATATTTTTAAAAAAATATGGAGTCACTCATAAAGTTGCTACACCTTACCATCCTCAAACCAGTGGCCAAGTAGAAGTATGTAATAGAGAGATCAAGAGTATTTTGGAGAAAACTGTATCTAGATCAAGGAAGGATTGGTCCTTGAAGCTAGACGATGCTCTTTGGGCTTATCGTATTGCTTACAAAACTCCTATTGGGACGACTCCGTTCTGATTGATTTATGGTAAGCCATGTCATCTTCCAGTTGTGTTGGAACATAAAGCTTTCTGGGATAATTTCTCAATTTTGATATGAAAACTATTGGGGAGGAAAGGAAGCTTCAAATCCAAGAGTTAGATGAATTGAGGCTTGATGCCTATGAACATGCCAAATCTTACAAGGAACGAACGAAGCGTTGGCATGACAAGCATATCATTCGCAGAGAGTTCCGTGAAGGAGATCTTGTGTTGTTGTTCAACTCAAGATTGAAACTATTCCGAGGAAAGCTAAGGTCAAGGTGGTCAGGGTCGTTTCAAGTTCGCCAAGTATTTCCTTATGGAGCTGTTGAAGTATGGAGCGAAGCAACGGGATCCTTCAAAGTGAATGGGCAAAGATTGAAACATTACCTTTGTGATGAATCAGTTGAGAAGGGAGTGCAGCACCACCTTCTCAACCCAAGTGCTCCACATTGAGAATTACAGGGGTCTAGCTCAAGACCATAAATAAGTGCTTCTTGGGAGGCAACCCAAGTTTTATTTTATTGCAATTTCATTTCCTTGTGTTTTTGTGTTTGTTAATTGCTTTAAATTTCATAATTGTAGGGCAATAATCACTTACTGATAAATGGTAATTGTTTTTTGTGTAGGTTGGACCTAATGGTGGACTTAAAATGGTAAATATCCAAAGACCAGTTGAACCATGGTTAGGCCATGGTATGGACCACAGCCATGGTGAAGGAAATTTAAAAAAAAAAAGAAAAATTGAAGTCCAGAGCCAACCACAGCGAGGCAGTGGTGGTGGCCACGGCCGTGGTGGCTGCAAGAAATGGAAAACCAAATGGCCGAGAGAACCACGGCTTGGCTGTGGTGTAGACCACGGCCGTGGTTCGTGGCCAGTGGGTATTAAACCCCACGAACCCTTCTCAACCTTCACTCACCTTCTTCTTCTTCTTCTTTCTTTCTTCCCTATCCTCCATACCCATACCTCCAAACCTCCATTACTCCCTCATTCTCTCACAAAACCTTCATAAACCTTCACATTTCTCCATCAAAAACACCTAACCATCCCCATTTTTCACTTCTTCTTCCTTCTTCTTCTTCTTTCTCATCCCTCATTCCACCATTGCCAAACCTCAAGTTTCTCCTATCTCCCCTCCATTGCCATTTCTTCCACCATAACCACTCATTTTCTTCACTTTTTCACCTTACCCAACCATTCTCAACCAAACCCATCCATCAAATCCTCCAATTTGGCCTTGAATCAAGAACCCCCAAATTTAAGAACCCTAAGCCCCATATTTCGAAATTTCAAGAATACAAGGGGATTCTTGCTAAATTTTTTATCTACATTGCATTTGGAAGTACCAATGGCAAGCAAGAGACAAAGAATTGATCAATCCTCATCTTCAAGGACACATGGTACTTCTTCAAGAGGTAATTCTTCTACCCCTAACCCTTATGGCATTGTGTTTGAGGATAGAGAACAAAGGGATAGGTATAATGTACTTGTCAAATGAAAAATTGTAAATACAAAATACCTAGATGACCAAGTTCTTGAAACTCTAGGATTATCTGATGATATTGCATGGATGTTAGAAAATGTAGGATGGAGCACCTTTGCTCACACCCGTTATGTTACTCTAATTGGCCCTACATTGGAGTTCTTAAGCTCCCTTGATGCTGACATTCTGCAAGGGGAAGGGTGTGAAGAAGGCCGGATAACTTTCCGGCTATTCAATAATGATCATGTTCTGAATCTTGAGGAGTTTAACTCCATTTTCTGTTTGCCCGTTGGTGGGGATAGACGTCTGCCCACAGAGTTTAGAGCCGATTCATTCTGGAGTGAGATTAGTGCAATAGGTGCAGGTGCCTATGACTCTTCCAAAGTTAAGGCCACTGCCTTAGTAAACCCCTGTTTTCGTTATCTTCACCGCGTAATGGCTAATACTTTGTTTGGTCGCAGGGATAGTGATGGATCCGTCCGCCAGGATGAACTTCTTTTCCTTTGGGCTATGTTACATAGTGTACACCTGGACACAGGGGCACACATGGTGAGGCACTTACTGAAAGTAGCCAAAAAGGAGATGGCACTATAGTCATTGGAGGACTTATAACCGCAATAGACGACCATTTTAATTATGATTTAGATGGCTATGCGGAAGCCGAGGGACGAACTAGAATTGATCTTACTGCATGCATAGCCATGAAGATGATTGTTCGGGAGTAAGATTCATATTCTTGGTTCTTCCTCACCGACAACGCCCTCTACCTCTTCCTAACCCTGGTGCCATCTCACCAAGAAACCCTGCAAACTGGCGTGTGCCAGCAACGGATGAGCCTGAACCAATTAATGTTCAGCAGCCTCTTCGCCCACCACCATAGACTAGGCCATCTAGGCATTCTTCATCTTCTGCAGGTCCTTCTGATGATGCCTTTGCTCGGCTCTATACCTCTTTTGATGCCGTTCAGGCCGAGTAAGCACACATTTGTGCAGATCAAGAGCATATCCAAGCCAAACAGGTTCAGCAGAGATTGATAATGGAGCAGCTCCAACAACAAGGTCAAGGCATGGAGAGCATGATCCGTGCCATGTATGACTGGCATGTGAGCCAACACCACTTTCCACCACAGTGAGTCCATTCCTTTTCTTTTTCTTCTCTTCTCTCTAACTTAATAATTTACATTGAGGACAACGTAAGTTTTAAGCTTGGGGTGGGGTATTTACTTTTTTATTATTTATTTTCATGTTTTCATATTACATTCTTTTGTCTGATCACACTATCTTGTTGCCCCTTAATAAGTTTGCATCCTCTTGTTGAACTTTATGCCAATATGAAAGACATAATGAATTTGGAACCTAAATTTGTTATCCATGTGATAGGCTAATTACAAGAGTTGATCTTTTTGATCGTTAATGATTAGCATGAGGTTTCTGTTTTCGTGTTTCTCATTAATTTTGCTACTAAATGTGAGATTTGAACTTGAAAGGGGTATTTGCTTTACATTGATATTAAACCCTACCTGTTGTTTGAGTGAATTATTGTACTCTGGGATTTTGTGCTCTAGAACTTGATTTGAAACCATTTTGAAGCAAAATAATTGTTTGCATACTTGAAAGTGATTAAGGCATTTTACGTATCTTTCCTGGCCTTCTGAATATATTGATATATCACTACCCATTAGTTGCCGATTTTGAGCCTATTGCAATTTCTTGGTACCTATGATGACATATTATTGGTTACCCTTTAGAAACTAAATGGAGCAAATATTTGGTTTGAAAGTTGAAAGGGAATTATGTGTTGAGATATTCTCTTATTAAAATGAAAACAAAAAGAAAAGAGAAATCAAAAAGGAAAGAAAAGAAAGAAAAAAAATTTGGGGATAAAAAAAAAGAAGAGAAGAAGTAAAGAAAGGGCTTAGCAAGAAGCTTAGCAATGTGCTTTTATGATATAATCATTCTCCAAATTGGTTCTATTGGGTTCTCTTATTTCATTGAAAATTTTGCCAACCCTTTGTGCATACTCTCCTTTCTTTATCCTACCTAACAATATTCCCTTGGCCAAGTTAAAACCCATACAAGACCTTTTGATTCTTGCATGCATGCAATTTAAAAAGTGGAAATTTGGTTTCTTATCAAGCTTATGGAAGTGCTTTTTCTTAAGAGGATCTTGAGTGATATTTCTTCACCCTTAGACATTTTGAGAGTGGTTAGGTGAGTAACCCCAATTGATGAGAAGTATGAAATTAGGGAACCTAAGCCTCTAATCGGACTTTACATTGATCATCTTTATGTTCATTGAAATGTTATGCCTATTACTTGGATCTGTTGTTCTTTGGGTTCCTAATTCACAGTCATATTTTGAAAATTCTGATCTTTATTTGGCTTTAGTAATTGCTTGAGGACAAGTAAAACCTTAAGCTTGGGCTAGTTTGATGTGTGTGATTCTTCATGTCATTTTGAGTTTAGTTTGCATACATTTCATTATCTTTTTAGTACATTTATTCACTTAATCCTCCATTTTTGTTGTAGTTCGGATAACTGCGGTGTGTTTATGTTCAGTTGCAGGAATGGTGCAACATTGAAGCTTAGAGGAGCCAAAACGGAACTATCCTGAAGAGATACTGAGATCTCAAAGTCAGCTGGACCCTTGAGGAGTAATTTGAGCATAACTTGAGCTACAGAGGTCATTTTGAGGTGATTCTAGTTGCTATGGAAAGCTAAGACACAAGGCTACAAGTTTGATGTTGGACACTTTGGCAAATTCCCCAAGATGCTTGATGAACAGAGGCAACCACGGCCTAGCCGTGGTTGAAACCACGACCATGGTGTGAGGGAATCACAAAACTGAAGATTTTTGAAGCAGAACCAATCACGGATGTGGTTGGTAGCCTGCTACATCAGCAAGTGCGAGAAAAGGCCCTGGAGGCAGCCCATTCCTTCTCTTCTTGCCTGAAAAGAATTAGGGTTGAGAGAGGGGAGTTTGTAGGGTATAAAGGCAAGCCATTAGGGTTGAGTAAGTTTTTTTGAATGAGAGGAACTTCACAAGAGCAGCCAAAGATTTTCTGCAGAGTTTTTCTTCTCATCTCTTCTAGTCTTTGTATTTTATTTTTCTAAGTGGTGTTCTTCATTCTTATGGTTTGTATTTAGTTAAACATGTTTGAGTAGTTCTTTGTTCTAGGAATTGGTAGTAATCCGATGGTGTATTAACAATGCTTGATGTATGAATTTGCTATCTCTTCTGTGCTAAGTTTATCTTGATTTAGTTTTTGGCACACCAAGTGTTTGTGAAAATGCTGGCCACATTGTTTGCATGATCTTAGTCATTAAGGGAAAAACTGAAAGGTGACTCTTGATAATTGAACACCATGAACTGAACTTGAGCTTTTAAATCACGAAAGTAGATTAAAACTATCGAGGTTTTCTTTGAATCATCTCCTCTTAATGGATTCTTTCTAATTTGATTATCATGAAAATAGAAGTTGAGTTAGATTGAATACGTTATTATATTCTGAAAGTGTAACCACCATCGTAGTAAATAGAAAAACTATACAATTAATTATATCGGCAAGGAGGAACTAGATATGACTTGCAAGTAACCACTAATTGTATATCTAATCCTAACCAGCATAAGTATATTGCCTTTTGTAGTCTAAATCAAAATCACTAAACCGTCACTAAGAATTATTAGATTCTAAGATAGGAGTTATCAATTATGGAAATAAATCCTTGACCTAGACAATTCCATTCTGAGAATTTACATAGTTTAAGAGACCTTACCTTAGAACTGGCTAAAAGAAACAATGGTTACTTATCTCGGAGACTCGGCTAGATTTTTGCCATCCTGAAATCTGTCACTAATTTATTCTTTTATTTATATTCTTCTAGGTTCAATGTCCTGTCTTATCGGGTTTCTTGAATTTACTTGAACGATTTATCCTAGTTAAGAACTTTGCCCAAATGTCAAGGCAAGTTAAGAATCCAAATGAGGTTTATTAATAGATTTCATGCCAAGTTCACTTGAACGTTCAATTCATACAACATATACTAAATTATCCAATTAGTAATATAAGTTAGCAATAACAAGCATAAGTTAACACATGACAAAGGTAGTTCCATCTTCATTTTACATGGCTTAAAAGCCTTGATTTCGTTCATGGGCATAGAGAAACATGTCTTGATATATTTACAACATTAAGCAAATTACCTAAAGTAAATTGCCTAAACAAAATTTCCAAGACTTCTTGGCATAAGCCCTAATTACTACTATTTACATTATGATGATCAAGTGTCAACTAAATGGAATCGAATATCCTTGATCACCTTTACATGACCACCGTCCTCCACAGAATATAACCATTCCCACTCAATTTCAATTAGTATGGTGGTAATCCCCATTTCTCTTTGATTCTGAAAAACAGTAAAATTAGGGTAAGATTATGCAATCTTAGTAGGAAACGACCATTAAAATAAAACTTATACTTCATAAATCAAGTAATAAATTTCACAAACTTTTTCTTTCAAAGCATACTATAACAAAGATAGAGAGTGATATGAACTTCAATTTATAAAACACAAAGTATTAATCATAACTTAGAGAAGGTTTTCAAGAATCACTCATACTCAACTGCTTTCAAACATAGGTCTTTCAAACCAATTCTTTCCATTCTTCCCTCCATTAGGGCTGCCTTATAAACATAGGGAATTCTCATCATCTCTCAAGATGATACATAGGCCAAAGGCCATTCCACCAACATGTCATCTAACATAGTCTTTAGTGGTGAGTCTTAGTTCATTTGAAATCAACTCAAGGTTACAAAACATCAACCTTCTTGAAATGATTCTTCCTTCTCAAAACCGTGGCCATACATAACCATAAAATAGATATACAAACATGATCATTTAAAACAGAATGCTTAAGCTAATTTAAATGTCATAAGCACCTAGTAAGCATAGGAACTTCATGGTAATTAAGCAAAGTAAGTCAAGTATCATTGATAAATTATAATACTAGTAATAAAATAGGTTATGAAAACTATTCTTACTCCTTAATTCCTTACCAAGTCATGACCATTTAGAACTATAGAAGATCAAGTAAGCAAATGGTTATTGTTACGCTAAAATCGCACTTAAGGGCAAGTGCACCCTGTCGCACAAGTAATAAAGGAGTATTTGGGACTCCAAGTATCGAACCCACAAGGATTGTTGGCAATTACTAAGTTAATTAATCCCTTATGTTATCTAGATAATGAAATTCGAATGAGAAAGGAAAAACTATCAAGCAATTAGGAGAAAGTGAGGAAATAAAAGATTATCAAGCAAAGATTCAATTTTGGAAAGCCTAGGGTGTCTGGTTTCACTTATGTCAAAACTCATAAAATTACCCAATTCCTCGATAATATGTGTTCCAATTAATTGCCAATCACCTGCTCTAATGCTATTAATACCCAATGGTCATGCAATATTAATATTCTTTTTCTCAATCTGAAACCCCCAATGGTCATGCAAGGCAAACAGTCAAGAAAAGCATAAAGAACCAACATATTTGTTAATTAAATAACTGATTGAAAACAAAGGATTGAGTTTGGTCCAGACAACCCCAAATCCGATTAATCCTAGAGTTCCGTTAACTAATTGTGGTACGGTCGCCAGTCAATCAATTAACTTTTTAAAGGGTGCACAAACCTTATTGGAAAACAAAGCACTAGGAAAAATCCAATCAATTGGGGAAACACAAAATTATTTAGAATTAGGAAAACATTATAAGAATTTGAACATAAGATCCACCATAACCCTAGTTATGGATTTAGCTACGCATAGTCAAAGAGAACAAAGCATAAACTAAAACCAAATTCAAATCCATAAAAGAACAATAGAAAAACTAAAACCCGGAAACCCCCTTGCGGTGAAACAGGTCCTTCACGAACAATTGGGGAGACGGTCCTTCACTTGATAGCTTCAAAAACCTCTCAAGTTCCGCTACAACTCTCTAATCAAGCAAAGGGCTATAGCTACTTTCTTTCTCTGAATGCCAGATACTTCTCCTTGCGCTGCCACTCCTCCTATTTATAATATTTTAGTGGGCCAACAACTCTAGCAAACTTTTCTTTTAGGGTTTCCTAATTGTGCACAAATTCATTTAATGTGCAATTCTTGGGTAACAGGGAAAGTAGATTTCTTTCCCACTTTGAGTATTCTTAATTAATGTGAGATAAGAGGGAAAATCTTCCAAGAATATAAAAATAGGAAACTTCCACAACTGGATTTATGATATCTTTGTAGGATCTTACCAAAATCTTTCATAATTATGTTGATGATATCTTCATAGAATCCTGGAAAAATCCTTCATAATTAGGTTGCTGATATCTTTGTATCTTTCCCAAGATTGTTTCCATTTTAACACTTAAAAGCTTGATTCTCATAAATCTTCAACCTGCAATATTTAAAGGAAATTGGGTAAGTTTCCCTTATAAAATCTTCAAATAAACACCAAATCAAACTCAAATTCCCAGCATTTAAGTATATAAAACTGCAATTTATCAGTTATGCAAAAATAGATTGGCTAGAATCATACTAGAAATTCTTACTAGACTAGTCTTGTTTAAGATTTGGTGGTCGAAGTCAACATTTAATGAAACTATAACAGCAACCTTTCAAGCTTGAAATCAATAAAAGAAAGGTTAGAAATATGAGAAGAACAAGCCAAGAAAGAAAAGAAAATAAAACAGCTTGGTTAGAATCATACTAGAAATTCTAACTAGACTAGTCTTGTTTAAAATTAGTGTTTGAAATAAAAATTTGTGAAACTGTAACAGCAACCTTTCAAGCTTGAAATCAATAAAAGAAAGGTTAGAAATATGAGAAGAACAAGCCAAGAAATAAAAGAAAATAAAACAGATTGGTTCATGCTTGATTGAAGGAAATGGTGAGTGAGGTCATGCTTGCTTCCTACCCTTTCTTTCCTCACTTCTCCTCTCCTTCTCACGTCCCTCTCTTTCTGTTTTAAGTGCAGGAGCTGTGTGTGTGTATTCTAGTGTATAAATAAGCCTAGGTTAGTTAAGTGGAAGGAAACAAGGTGTTGGAACCTAATGATGGAAGATTCTCCCAACAAGATGATGAGAATATGGCAGGATTCTCTTGGCTTGCCATGGCCATGATTATGTCTTACATGCAGAATATTCTCTGCATGGTTGCCTCTTGGTAACATGGCCAACAACCTCATGGTTTTCCAAGTGCAGAATTCTAGCATATAAACGTGTAGGTGTGCATGTGTAGGTGTTGTTTTATTAATTGTAAAGTGCAGAAGTTTGTGTGATGTTACTTTATTAATTCCTAGTGTGTGTTATGTCATTTGTGTGTGTATTTGGCTGCCATGGTGCAGCAAGTGTTCATGTGTAAGTGTGTGTGTGTCAACGTGTTAGAGTGTGTATGTGTCAAGGTGTGTGTGTGTTGATGTGTCACGGTTTCATGTGCAGATTTTTGCATGAAATATTTTTATCCCTAAGTCCATGTGTCTTGCTTCTAATGTGTATATGTGTCTATGTGCTAGGCGTATGATTCTTATGCTTAGTGAAGTGTCATTGTGTGAACTTGTGTAAATCATTTTCTTTCTTAAGTTTAATGTGTCTTAGAAATCTTAATTTGATAATCTAAGCCTTAATTATTAATTTGATTTTTAATTGGTTCATGTCACTTGTAGAATTAAAAGTTTAGATATAGCCTTGCTTTACTAAGTTTTAGCTATGTTATTTTGATTGAAAGCCTAACATTAAATTAGCTTACAGAAAGTTTCTTTTTATTCTCTATGTACTATCATAGTTTCTAGGGTCACCATGGACTGAGCATTTTAAGTGCCTAGTTATCATTCTCAAGTCACCCTAAGGTTTATTTTTCTGTGTTTTGTTCTTTCACCCTTGGGGTGCAAATTAAGATGTTACAGAAAGGAAACAATAATTCTTTAGGATAATTTGTCTTCAAGAGTAACTTAGTTGAGAAGAGGTGATAAGATTACAGACTTGTTAATTACCATCGTGGTGAACCCATATCCTAGATTCGTTAAAAACCAGATTTCTGTACACTGTTTTTCTGCATTCATTCCAAAAATAGAGATTCTTATTTGTTTCTAGATTTTAATTTCTATGTTCTTGTTCAATCACTACAATTTTATAACAATGGTTTCATCTAGTTAATCACAATTAAGGGTAATTGTTAATCATAATCCAAGTCCCTGTGGATCGATATTTTTACTACTTGACGAAATCATGCACTTGCGATACGAAACACATCATATATCGATTAAAATTACCTTTGTCACTTCTTCAAACATAGCTCTATATTATTTACAATAACTCTCATACACTTGATATATGCAATTCTAATTTTGATACTTGTAATTGCAAAACTCTTAACTCTTTTTTTAATATGCTTTGCATCCAATATTAACAGGCAACAATAATTAACATAACTGGTTAATTTTTTTTTACATGTGTCCAATAGACTCTGCGTCCATTCCTTTTCTATGCATGTGCTAAGGGGGAGTTAGTGTTTTACTCTCGAAAATGTCTTGGTGTTCAATCAAATTTAATAATTTTTGTCATCATCAAAAAGGGGGAGATTGTTGGAACCAAAGATAAATTGAGAAATTGATTTTGGAACCAAAATAGTTCAAAGAATTGAACCCCTCAAAGTTTTGAAGATAACAAGGTATTAAATAAGAATGAACAAGTAAAAGTTTCATTTAAACAGTGTATAACATAATAGATAATCCAATAATGTTTATCTAGCTTGAGAATATGTTGATAATACTTTGATAAGGAAACACAGTTGTAACTAATCCTTATTAGCGAGCATCCAATAAGACTCATGTTTTGACTGAAATTGGAATGTGTCCAATATACTCTCAATTACTTTATTATATTGGATCGTCCAAAGTTTCCTTGAATAGCTCAGATTCAAACATTCATCCAAAGCTTGAATTCAAATAACAAGATTGTTCATCATTAAATGCTGAAGAGACCTCTGACAAAGTACGTGGCAAAAAAAAAAAAGAAGTCAATTGAGCTGTTAAGCTGACACTGCTAACATCTACAAAGACCAGCAAATAAGAAACTTTCTGCGTGCTCAGATAAATCAGAATTAAGATATCATATTCTTAGTAGTATCTGATAATCAAAGTTACTTTTCAGAAAGAAGCTCAACACGATATATGCTTATGCATTTAATGTTACTCAGAACGGTAATAAATGTTTCCGTTGGACGAAGAAGCCTATGAAGACTACTTCAAGTGTGCGTTTCCTATAAATACATGTGTCTTCAAAGAAAGAAATAGAAGTCTTACACAAACAAAAAGAAAAAAAAGATTCAAAGCTCATTTTCTTTTTATTTCTTTACACTCTTGTATAGAGTCTCTTTCATGAGAATCATTCTTTATCCTCACCTGTTGTGAGTTAATCTCAAGTGTATTTTGACAAGAGGTTGTCGAGACCCGTCAAATAATAAAAATTACCGGTTCACAAACTAATTTGTAGTATAGAGAATGAACTGAGTCGTCTCTCAAGGATCCAATAAAAACAAAGATTCAATCAGATCAAGATAATTAAAATGGGGGGTTTTGTTGTTGATTAACAAGATTGATAAAAGTACGAAACTTAAAGTTATAAACAAATCTAAAGAAACAACCAATCCAAGGAAATTTACCGATCTTGAGTTTAATCCATCATTGATCACAAGGAATCTACTTAATTGCTAGCCATGTTCTTGGCCTTAGATCACATCAAGAAGCCTTAATATGATCCAAGAATCCTCTACTAGATAAGCATCTAGGATTAGATTAACCAAGGTTAGATAAAGTATACATCATCCAGCATAGATTAACTTAAGATCTAGAATTTAACCAAGCTAAACAATCCATCAAAAAGTTTTAATATATTGTTTAGTCTTTGTCATCTTCTTTGAATACATGATAATAAAGCTATTATCACATCAACATCTAAATCAAATTAAGCAATTTAATCTAGATAAAAATCAAAAGAGGAAGAAGAGAAACTTGAATAACAATTAAGCAATATGAACAAGCGAAACAAGATCTCCAAATTAAACATCAAGATGGCTAATCCCTTGGATTGATTATAAGAGCCTAGCCTTCCATGGATGGGAAGGAAGAACTCAAAAATAAAAGAACAAAAATGAAATTGTAAAGAGAATGGAGAAGAAGAGAAAGAAAACTCTCACAAATACTCAAACTTTCTTCAAACTTACTTAAAATTGAATGATGTATAATACAAAGAGATTGACTCTATTTATACTAATTCGAGAAGCCAATTTGTAATTGAAATAATCTGAATGCAAGCTTTAAAAGCATGGAAATTGTCAAATATGGAAGCTTGATGCATGGTTGGTGGGTTGCTGCATGGTAAGTGGGTTGGTGTATGGTTGGTGGGTTTTAGTCAACAACTCTTATCTGACTTCCAGCTTGATTTTCATGACCTAGACGGTGCATTTTGGCTTGGAGGTCTTCATGAAAGTTCTAGCCAGTTGTCTTCTTGAAATTTTGACGTTAGAATCATGTCATTTGGACTTTTAGAACTCCAGATATGCCAAAAACACCGCACTTACCTCAAGTTAGGTTGGCAGAACATGTTTCCAAATTTAAACCAACTTGTAGCTTCATAATCATGTCTAAAACAACATCTATTGACTAAATGGTCTTCAGTCAAGTTGGAGATATGGGTCTTATCTTTCCAATGACCAAGTTTCAGCCCAAGAGGAGGCCTATAACCCACTATATATTCCAATATGTGCACACTGCCTAGATTTCCGTGACAGTAAACCCACTCTGCATTGCAGGGATATTTTGGACCCTTAGAAGTCCGATCCAGCTCTTGAGTTCTCATAAAACTTGTATATCCTTGTCTTAGCTTTCAAAAGACACCACGATCACCTCAAATGGATCACCAAGTCCTAAGTTATGGCCTAACTAAGAAGGAAAGGTCAAAATGCATCAAATCCAAGAATTATTCATGATTTGCATTAAAGCCCAATGAGACCCAACAACATTAAACTCATCTAAAATACTAATATTGGGCACAATAAACATCTAATAAAGCCTAGTACAAAGCAAACATAAGTGTCTCAAATTGATTGATCATGTTTATAACATGCTTTATTCAACTTAGTTGTTTAGCCTGAAGAGGCTGTGTATAAAAGAATACTTGTGTGTTAGAACCTAAAGATGTTTGAGAATACTTGTATACTTGAAGAGGTGGAGAATACTTGTAATCTTTGTGATGATTAGTGGAAAAACCTTCCCGTTGAAGGGACTGGACGTAGCTCTCAGGTTGTGAGAGTGAACTAGTACAAACATATGGTGTAAGCTTCTCTTCCCTCTACTTGGATTTAAATTATTCATTATCATCTAGGGATTGCCATTGTTTTCTTAACAAAGTTTTTAAGTTAAACTTAAAACTCTCAATTGTGTCTAAAAGAAGTTTCATAAAAACCTTCTTTGCGTTCAACGGACTGAGAAACATTTATTTCCGCCCATTTCTTATTAAGTTTCAACAGGATCTTTGCCTGAACTCTTAGTTAAACAAAAAATTTTCCAAAAAGTTTAAGAAACACAATTCAACTCCCCTTCTTGTGTTTCACTTGGTTATTTCAGTTGTAAGGATTGGAGCCTAGGAGATTGAGCTTACACCTTTGTGCGGGTGCGAATTACCGAGTGAAGATCTTCAATGATCTTGGAGTTGTCGGGGGTGTGGAAACTCCACAAGAGGCCTGCTAGGACTGTGCCATGGTATTATGATTGCAACGCACTGACGATCTTGACTATACGCTTGTCTGTTCAAGATTGGTAGAAGAGTGTTCTCGTGAGCCGTATTACGCAAATGAAATTTATTGCACTTGGTAGCTAAATGATACGGAACATGTACTCTCAATCACTCTCTACGACTTGTGTTTTAACTCCATGGAGTAGGGGGTCAATTATGTGGTATTTGCATAGTTGTTATACTGTCACATTATCATGATGCATATTAATTTTGATCTACCCATTGTTAGATAATATGATTATATATGTTGATTTTGCATGAAACTGTACTATTTGTTATATGTTGATTTAGCATGAACTGTACTATTTGTTATATGTTGATTTAGCATGAAACTGTACTATTTGTTATATGTTGATTCAGTATGTTAACAGTACTATTTGTAATTGATTTACCCATTGTTTAATAAAATGATTGTATCAATTGATTTACTATGGAAACTATATAAATTATTATATTTTCTACACTGCTTTGTTGGTATTGATAGGTAATGAGGATCTCACCTCTTTGTTGTATTGTTTTGTATGTTTTGTATTGTTTTTCTTTTGTCTTATGAAGACGACGAGGTAGCTGTTTTCTTTCTGTCATGTGAAGACGACAAAGACTTCAAGGAAGGACCTATTCGGTTTTGTTATAAGATAGTTTCACGGTGATTCAGATGTATAGGTCATCCACTTGGATATTAAGTAAACAAATATTTAGGACTTTGGTCAATAGGATGATATACAGTGTTTGTAGACATTCTACTGAGTATCTTTTATGTATTTCGTTAAACAGTAGAGTTGGATATAAATACTTATAAGGTATATTCTTGAAATCTTTTGATATTGAGTTATTTCTTTTCTAGTTATTTTAGGTTATATCCGCAGAAAGAAATTTTATAACTCATATTTTCATGAAGATAATATAACAGGCTTTTGAAATTAACTTGAGATTTCGTAAAATGTGATACCCAACGGAGGGTGTTACGTTACACGTTTTATGATCGCATGGATCCTCGGTTGGGTTTAGGATTTGGTCTTAGTTTTTCTGCTGCGTTTCCTGATCCCGAAACCCACCAGGAATTCCACTAATTTTTTTCAAAGATTACAAGTATTCTTCACCCCGCCTCTTCAGGCTTACAACCAAGTATTCTAAACCTTTTCAGGTTCTACCAACAAGTATTTTTTACTACACAAGCCTCTTCAGGCTTACAATCAGAGTATTAAAAAGGATAGAGTTTAAAACACTTGAGAGTAAATCTATACAAGTGTATACAAAGTATTTGTAAAGCAGAGTAAATCTTTTTGCTTCGTATGTTTTTCTTTTCTCGTTGTCTACTTCTCTGCTTGATCCCTCGAAGACTTCGAGTATTTATAGGCTTGAGAGTTTGTACAAGTCTTCATAAGTTTCTTCGTCCAACGACAATATTTATTACCGTTCTGAGTGGCATTAAATGCAAAATGCTGATAACGTGTTGACCTTCTTCTGAAAAGTGGGTTTGGTTATCAACGTTGAAAGAACTTTGATATCTTTGTTCTGACTCTTCTAAGTGAGCAGAAAGTTCTTATTTGTTGGTCCTTGTAGTTGTTAGGTATGTCAGCTCCAGCGTACAATGTTGATTTTGAAAGTCACATACTTTGCAAGGATCACATCAGCAATTAATGCACTTTGTCTTGCTCTTTTTTTTAAAATGCTTTGGACGAATGCTTTTAAGAAAGGAACAACAGAAACAATATAATAGACGATCCAATAAAATATATAGTAAACCACCATTTTTGTCCTTGAAAGATTTCACACACGTCACATTAGTCCTCAAATAATTTTTTACATCAAATTAGTCCTTTTGGGGGACCAATTTGATGTCAAAAAATAACTTTAGAGGACTAATTTGATGTGAAAAATTGACATTCGATGACTAATTTGAAGTAAAAAATTATTGAAGGACTAAACTAAACTGATGTCACATGTATCTTTGGAGGACCAATTTGGTGGTTTATTCTAAAATAGAATAAACAATTCATATTTTATTGGACGCTTGTACTGAAACAGTAATTTTGTCTTTAACAAAGCTTGTCTTTAGTCCAAAAGTATCTATAAAAGATTTGTTCAAAAGATTCAACTTGGACTATTTCTTTTTAGAACAAAATAACATAAGTTTATTTAAAACTTATTTGCTCAATCTAATCTAATATTTATTATTATCTTCAAAACTTTGAGGGGTTCAATTTCTTTGAACAATTTTGTTTCCAATATAAAAATTTTGATTACATCTTTGGTTCCAACAATCTCCTCCTTTTTGATGATGACAAACAATATTAAATTTGATCGAACAAAATCTTTTATCAGTTCGAAAAGGTATAAGCTCCCCCTAAGAACTTGCTATATACGAACTTGAAGGACTAAACTAATGTCACCTGTATCTTTGCTATATATTGTTTAATATTGTTCGAAAACTTGGTATAACCTAGAATCATTGTTTAACAAAATAAAGTTTAAGTCCATAACGTATTAGAGCAATAAAACAGATTGAACAAGTAATTGAGTGAAGCAAAGTAATGAAAATTTTAAGTCCAATGAGTTTTACCAGCATCAGAGTAATAGTTTATAACCAGTATAGAGTAAAATTTTAAAAGTATCAGAGTAAAAATATTTTTATCAAGTAATCAGAGCAACAGAGTAATTTTGCTGTTAGTTGACAAAGAACAACGCAAAAATAACTAGAAGATCTGATCAACATCAGATTTATGATTAGTACAAATAGAAAAAGTTATATCTGAGTAAACTAATAATAACAGAGGTTAGAATAAGAATAGATATATGCAAAGAATAAATTCAATTTTATTCCCATTTCATGTATAAGTGTGTACTATACATAATCAAATTTTATTTCCCAATTCTCCCCATTTTTTCATCAAATAAAAAGATGAGGAAAGGCATCACAGTCAGAAAACAATGAAAGAAATAAAAGAACTAAAAAGAATGAGAGTGGTAAAAAAATTTAGAGAGAAAAAGAATTGGAAAAAGTTTTTATTGTGGAGGATGCGGAGGAAGAGGGCCATATGGGAAGTATAGCTTGAGTAGTTGTAACACCCCAAAATTTCGACTGATATTATATATGTTGTTTTCTTACATTTTTGTGATAAATAATTTTTAGGAATTTCTGTAAGTTCAATTAAATCAAAATTTAACTAAACTTAACCTTATAAGTTGATCTTAGACCATTCTGGAAAATAAAATAAATAATTTTATTTTTGATCCGAAATTTCCTTTGGGGAATTTTTAAAAATAAACAGAAGTTTAGATTTCAAATCCTTTAGCAGATTTGATCATTTTCCATTTTTAGGGATTTTATGTGCTAATAAAATCTTTGGGTGATTTTGGGTACATCCTATTGTCAATTGGATAATAGATATTGATCTTTATCAATTGGATAATATTTACTGATAAAAATCTTAAGGAAAATATCTTATGTAATAAATGGTCTTGGTGACTCAAAGGGGTGAGTCATGGTAAGAATTTATTACCATGGTGAATCACCATGGCATTAATTGAATCAAGAAGCAAAGATGAAGACCACCACCTTGCATGGAGAGGCCAGCCAAGCTAGAGGTAAATATCTCTAATTTTAATTCCCATTTCATCCTAATTTTCATCTATAAATAGCACATTGCTTCGTTCATTTAACTCATACCAAAATCCTTCCTTCTTTCTCTCTATAAGCTCACGCCCAAGGTCCCAAAGACCCATGGCCAAGCCTTTGTGTTTTCTTTCCCAAACCTTTGTTAAGTTTTCAAGCCTAGTTCTAGTGTCTTAGTGAGATTTTGTGTGACTTTCTAGTTGAAAGTTTCTTAAGAAAAAGCTTGGAAGTTGAAGAACCTTGAGGTGAAAATTCTTTCCTTTCACTTTTAAATTTCTATTTCAAGGTTTTAGATCATTGGATTGATCCATGATCATCTTAATATATGTTTTAATGCTTGAAATGTTATATGTATATTTTCTTTGTGACTTTGTATTGGTAAAAAACCAAGAAGCTAAGTGAAAGACCTTGAATTAAGAACTAAGATAAGGGGGAGTTTTCTCTATCAACCAATATTATGGTATAGAATAGATTTTTGATATGTTGATGAACCGTGACTAGTTGTATGAGTTATATTGTTTGATAAATCTTTTATGATTAAGATTTATGTTCATGTTATATTTGATACTTGTTTCCTTACTTTGTTTAAACTCTGTATTTTATAATTTCCTTGAAAATGGTATGAATTTTTGATGAAAAAAGTATGGTAAATTTTTGATATAAATGAATTGATTTATATTTAAATAGACATGTCTAGGACATACATATATTTGGCTTGATATGTGAATTTATCTGAATTTACTAGAATTTATATTATTATTTTTGAAATTTAAGAGGAATATTTTAGAGGTATTTAGAACTTTAATTAAATATTTTAATTATAGAAAAGAATTACTTTAATGGAATTTATTTTATTTAGAAGAAATTCTTGAATTTTTGAAATTTTAAGGATAAATAGTTTTATTAATATTTATCATTTTGAATAGATATTTTGAATATGGAAAGAAATTTGGAGAATTTATTTTAAAGTTAAATATTTATTTTTACTTATTTTTATTATGAGAAAGTGAAAATAAACTTGAAAACATTTTATTTAGCATAAAGTAAATTAGTTTTTGTGAAAAATACTTTACGCAATTAAGAATTTACAAAAAATAGTTTACGAGACTGAAAGTTTACGGCAAACACTTTACGCGATGGAAAAAAGATTTTTATACCTTACCGATTAAATTTTTACGGAAAAAGCTTTACGTGATTTGGAAACCGTAACAAATGTGTTATACGATTTTTTTGAAAGTATGTTGTAGCACTATATAATTGAGAAACAACGGTACTACTATCGGGCCGACGTAGACTGGACCATGGATAAGGCAGTTGACCTTATTCTCAGAGAAATGGTAGCTTGAATCTTGAATCCCAAAGGGATTGTGTATATATATTCTAGGAATATTTATATTGTATGTATATATTTAGTCTGTATGAGACTTGATGTTGTAAGGATTGGAGCCTAGGAGATTGAGCTTACACCTTAGTGCTGGTGTGAATGGCCGAGTGAAGATCTTCAATGATCTTGGAGTCGTCGGGCGTCCGGAAACTCCACAAGTAGCCGGCTGGGATTGTGCCATGGTATTATGATTGCAAAACACCGACGATCTCGACTATTCACTGGTCCATTCACGATTGGTAGAGAGTGTTCGCGTGAGCCGTATTGCGCAAATGAATTGTTAGCACTTGTTGGCTAACTGATACGAAACATATACTCCCAATTACTCTCTCCGACTTGTTGTGTTTAGCTCTATGGAGTATGAGTCATTTATGTGCATTTGCATGGTCAGTTGTCATACTTGCTTTATCAATTTGGACACTAAGGTTGGTATGTCATTTCATTGATTCCATATGACTTTATAAGGTTGGTATGTCATTTCATTGATTCAATATGACTTTATACGGAACATATACTCTCAATCACTCTCTCCGACTTGTTGTGTTTAGCTCTATGGAGTATGAGTCATTTATGTGCATCTGCATGGTCAGTTGTCATACTTGCTTTATCAATTTGGACACTAAGGTTAGTATGTCATTTCATTGATTCAATATGACTTTATATGTGGATTAAGTGCCTATTGACTTGAATTAGTTTGTATAACTATTATATATTATTTTTATACTATCTTATTGATATTTGTGATGATGTGAGAATCTCACCCCCTTTTTTGTGAAATTTGTGATTTGATTGTATATTCAAAGATGGATGAACATGATTTCTTCGGATTCATAATTGTGGATTTCCACAAAGGACCCGACATCTGACACGTTGAGTTAGCAGAGGATAGGGTTATCGATGTAGGGGAACTCACCATTACTCTCCGTTGGGAACCCTATGACCATTTTTACCATTTTTGCCTATGTCGAGTTACACATGCCTTTGTCGATATTTGGAGTGCCACTGTCTCCCGCACGCCACAGGAGAGATCCACAGTCTCTTTAGCACGAACCCCTAGATGGTGTCGAGCACATCGGACCTTTGCTTCAAGACCCTCTCATCACAATGGGTTCATTGATGATGACCCTCCCATGTAGATGGAGGGAGGCTTTTTGGGTTGTGTATATATGTATGAAATAGTTGTAAAATATGTAACATATGCAGATATCTGTGTATAATAAAATAGTATCTGTAAAATAAACTTAATAATGAATAAAAACTATGTAAATATTAGTTGTATATTCTTAGTTTGTTTTATGTTACATCACTAGAAACACAAGGAATTTTAAAATAAATGAGAAAGAAAAGATTGTTAGGAAACTAGTTATTATGTTAAAATGTGACACCCAACTATGGGTGTTATAGTCGGAATAGGGTCCAAGAGAAAGGTGTAGCCACCAGATGGCCTCAGAGGTATCCTAAAGATATCATCAATGTTGACACCCAAATTTGTCCTGAAATTTTAATTTTCACCAATGGGCATTGTATCAATAAATTTAGATCTAATCCAGTCACCAAGCCCAAACCCATTGCTTTAAAATGATTGATAAAAAAAAGAAAAAAATAATTTTGGTCTGGCTTGCAGAAATGGAAAAAATCTCCACTGATCCAATAAAATTTAGAATAAGGAAATAAATTTGAATTCATAAATACATTTAATCCCTTATTAATGGCAATTTGGGGTTTAAATAATTAATTGATTTTGATTGATTCTGATTGCACAAATTGATCTTGATTGATAGGAGAAATTTATTCTAATTTACCATAATTAATTGAGCTGATTGAGGTGATGAGAATAATTATTTGGGCTATAAATAACTAAGAGTAGACAAACCCTAAAAAAAGAAAAGAGAAGGGAGGGAGGAGCCTTAACACAAAAAAGAAAGAGAGAAAAAAGTGCAGAGAGGGAGAGCTACAACATTCAAAATGAGATAATACACACAAAGAAAGAGAGAAAGAATGAGAAGATAGAAGAAACCTCTCCTCATAGCCCTTCCATCTGGGAATTCGACTTAAGGTATGACCTTAATCTTTTTCTATTCTTTGCTTCTTGCATAAAATAGTGGAGATCTTTTGTATCCATGGCTGAAATTTCAAAACAGCCACCATGAGCCCTCCTCCTCTACTAACAGAAACAAGCCATCATAAACCCTCGCTTCCACTAACATATTGATATTTATTCATGCTTTTTTTATAAAACAATAATAATAATGAATTAAGATTTCCGAGGATGGAATAATCAAAATTAACCGAAGTGACGGCGACATTTTGACTTTCCTGAGGTGAGGAGTTTCTCTTTAGTTTTGCCAGAAGTGCTGGCGGGGCTTTAGGCGATATCCAATATAAATATCTCTCTTCACACATTAATCTCTTGTTATGATTACATGTTTGTCATTTCAGTCAAATATCAAATTAATCCTTAAACTTTGCCGACGACGGAAAATTTGGGAGAGGATCGAAGAGACGATCAACTAAACTCTTCTCGATATTCTTGAGGCTATTAATATTAGATTTTGCCAAGAGCGCTGGCGGGGTCTAATTTTCACAATTAATTAAATAAAATATTTTAAAATAAAAAATAAATGTGAACAAATTAATATAGCCTTAAGTTTGTGGTGGTGGTAAATTAAAATTTCATTTAATCACACATTCCAAAAATTTCATTTTTGAAAATCATTTCACGAATCACTTTTTTAAAAAATTTCCTTTTATAAAAATCATTTAAAAATCTCATATTTTATTTAGAAATATTTCTTAAAAATATGATTTTTTAATTTACCACCTTCAAGTAATGTGTTGTGGGCTTACATTTGTTTCATACAATAATGGCTATTTAGCCACCCATTCCCTGTCTTAGTCATATATCATTTTTGATAATATGCCGACAAAATGGGACATGTCAAAATAAAATAAAAAATATTTTTTTATAATAAAGGACCAATTTAATTAATTTGACAAGATAACAATAGATTAAATAGGTAACCATTCTTAGAATGGACGGTGTAAGGTGCTAACACCTTCCCTACCCGTAATCAACCCCTGAACCTAAACTCTTAAAAGCAGACCATTTTTTTAAGATGTCCAATCGCACCATTCCATTTTTAATGGAAGAATCGGTTGGTGGCGACTCCTAAACATTAAATCTTAGTTGCCTTCTCCTATCGCGGTGCGCAATCAATGATAAAGTAAGGGGTATACCATTGACAGCTTTGGCATTCAATAGTAATGATCTTTTCTCTCTCTTTTGCACTCAGCCAAGAGGAAGATGCTTCTTGTTCACACTCCTAGACATATCGATTCCACATAGACTTGCCTTGTCCCTCCTTAGCTTCTCCATTCAAATATATCTGTCTCAGAAAGGCCAAGTTGACCACTGGTGAAAGCTTCTTTCCAAAGTCAGAGTCAAAAGCAACAGGTAGGGCCATTGGTCTTGATTTCTGAGCTTTTTGAGATCCTTGTCTTTGTTGGCATCCACCATTGGCAGTCTTGGGGAGATCCAATCAGGCTGAATCTTTATGGAGGTAGCCGAGGTGATAATTAGTGGTGGAGGAATATACCTCAAGTATTTAACAAAGACACTAGTTTTGATGACACCCACAAACATGGTGTCAATAGCAGTGGCATAGAAGCCCAATTCTTCAATGGTCAGGGGTTGGAACTTGAGTTGAGTTACTGAGGGTATATGTGTATCTATTGTGAGTACCCATCTCAGCCTTGAGATTGCCTCTGAACCATTGAAAGACCAGGGTCGTTCAACTCCAGTGTTTTATGTAGTGGGGCGTCACTCCCAAGGTAAGGTGCAAAAGTTCCAATCTCTAATAACATAGTTTGAAGAAGGTTTAGAGGAGAGAGGGATGAATGTTTGTACAGGTGAAGAGGGAAGGGGAGGTGTAAAGCATGGCGAGGCAGGTGTTGGAGGTGAAGTTTGGTGGTGTATGCCCTAGAGGCCAGTTTTATGTTGACTTCATGGTTTACATTGTATCATGACATTTATTTAAATATGAAGCATTTCATTTATTGTGTTATTTATTTATATTAAATGAACATAATAGTGTCTTTAGAATGACAAGTTTTGTGCCATGGAATATCAAGTACGTAACTTGATAGTGAGATGCTATTGGCTGAATTGAAACGCTATTCTTAAATGTCCCTAGTCAAGTATTATTGTCAATTAGGACTACAATGATGCTTTCAGGCTAGTATGTGCATAGGCTGATAACCATGGCTCATAGGTCATGTACATGAGATATCAAGTCTACACATGGGTACTTATTAGAGTAATGATGTACTGGACTGACCCACCATGAGAACACTACATGGATCGTTACGTGAGTGTCATAAGCGGTTCTCATAGTGACAATGGTGTACGTGATCCTTTGACTTGAGGTCACTACGGCTTCCTACATGATGAGACATATGTTTTAATATCGTCAAATGTCACCTGTAACAAGGTGATCATAAAGTCAGTTATTGGACATGGTACAAGTCATGCAGAGGGATGTGAGTGACGTGAATAGGATTTGTCCCTCCTACATAACAGGAGAGATATCTTCGGGCCCCTTGATGAGTGAGACTTGAAAATGTATGGTCGTGCTCAAATGAGTCAATATGAGATATTGATCTCATTTGTCTTTATAAGTCAACTTAGAGATCAAGAAACTAAAGATTTCTATACAA
Organism: Styphnolobium japonicum; assembly: GCA_023212625.1. NCBI lineage: Eukaryota > Viridiplantae > Streptophyta > Magnoliopsida > Fabales > Fabaceae > Styphnolobium > Styphnolobium japonicum. Next base: position 17,843,600 of record JALBWW010000013.1, read on the forward strand.
GGGTGATACACTCTATGCCTTGTGTTCAATCAAGATATCAAGACCAAGGGACTAAACTACATGGTAACATTAGTCACGGTTAGGTTATGTCGAATCACTAACATTCTTATTACTTGAGTAGCAGTGACGTATTGCTAGATACTGCTCACTGTGAGTAATTTTAAATAGGATTTAATATTATTATCAACGTAATATGATCCTACAAGGTCACACACACAGAATGGATTGGAATGGAGTTAAATGGGGCTAGTTGGACATCTAGTAAGACTAGATGGGCCAACCCAATCAGATAGGCCCACACATGAGTCTGTCCGAGGTCAGATATGTGTAGGGGCCTATATAAACATCTTTTAGACTCTTAGTGCCGCACTACTACATACGCACAACTAAGAGCCGGAAATTATTTCCGAATAGAAAGAGTAAGAGAGGAATCTACCCCCTTTGTGGCTAGTACTGTGCCAAAGAGGGAGACTATTAGATCCGTTCATGTGGATACCGTAGAGACGCTACAACAATGTCCGTGCGTTGTAGTGTTCGTGATTTGATATCCATCACGAAATCAATTTTGTCTTTAAGGTAATCATCTTAACATCGATTATGACCATCGCTTGGATCCTTGAAGGGTTTCATACTTTTTTGTTTTTTTCCGCTACCTTTTTCTGGTTGCAATACCCAAGAAAGTTTGTGTATGATTTGAGGGTGAATGTGAGGGTTGTATCTGAGTAGTTGGAGGTGAAGGAGGGTTAACTGTTTGAGGTGGGGATACTGTTTGAGGTGGTTAAAGTGTTTAAGGGTTAGGTTAGGCAGGTTAAGAAGGAGAAGTTGGGATGGATTCAATTGCATGAGTGAGGGTGTGTTTCTTGAAAGGCCTTTATCTAGCACTCATCTTCTTCCTAGTGCCCTTAGGCACTTTAAAAGTGGACATAACCTTAGACTTTAGCTTCTTGGCTATAGGTTGGTCATTGTCTGAGTCATCATCCATAATCAACTTTCGTGGACACTTAGACTTTGTTGCTTTGGGCGCAACCTCTTGTGGACGCTCAGCTTCTAAGAGAGAAGGTTTGTCTTCTTCTCCAACGTCACTTCGTCTTTTGAAGTCTATGACAATTTGAAGCCTCATCTTCATTAGATTGCTTCATTCAAAGACTTGTTGAACTTGTCTTTTGCTATACACCTTTTTCTTTTCTTCATCCAAGGCTTCGAGAAAGGTGTATATGTATTGTTCTAGGAAGATCTTTGTCAGCAGAACACCATAGGAGATGGTTGTTTTCTATCCTTTCCCATGACCACTTTTGTTTTAAGTTCTTGAAGAACAAGGATGAGAGGTTGATCTGTTGACACAATATTAAGTGGCAAAGGCAAAAGGCATGCCCACTTGAGGCAAAGTCCTTGCACCCAGCTTTGTGAAGAATCACTTTGTTCAGGAGTTGATGTAGGACTCACACCTAGTCATGCATTTTGGATGCAGTCATTTTATCAGTAGATGGATTGTCACAATCGTCTTGAAGGGCGCTAACGACGTGAGGAGGCAACTAAAATTTTAAAATTTTATTTGGGAGTCGCCACCAACTGATTCTTCCATTAAAAATGGAATGGTACAATTGGACACCTAAGAAAATGGTATGCGTTTAAGAGTTTAGGTTCGGGGGTTGATTACGGGTAGGGAAGGTGTTAGTACCTTACGCTATTTGTTCCAGGAACGCTCACCTATTTAATCTAGTGTTATCTTACTCAATTAATTAAATTGGTCCGTTATTATTTTAAACAAAAAATGTTGTTATTTTTATTTTTAAATGTCTCATTGTGTTTGGCATAATATCAAAAAATGATAAATGACTAAGAAAGGAAATGAGTGGCTAAATAGTCATTATTGATTGAACAAATGTAAGCCCACAACATATTGCATGAAGGTGTCAAATGAAAAACTAAGGAGAGAAGACGGTTCAGGACAAGCAGATGCCTCCAAGTATAGAAGTCTCATTGGTAGCCTACTCTACCTCACAGCTACAAGACCAGACATAATGTATGCGACGAGCCTACTATCAAGATATATGCAAAGCCCAACTCAAGTATACTAGGGAACTGTAAAGAGAATACTAAGATACTTGCAAGGCACAGTCGACTATGGAATATGGTATAAACCCACTCCATATTCGAGGTTAATCGGGTTCACGGATTGTGACTGGGCTGGATCTGTGGATGACATGAAGAGCACTTATGGCTACGGGTTTATACTAGGTTTAGGATATTTCTCATGGGCATCCAAGAAATAAGACACTATTGCACAATCATCAGCAGAAGCAGAGTATATAGCAGCAACAATGACAACAAATCAAATGATATGGCTAAGAAGAATACTTGAAGATATGGGAGAACGACAAAATGGTCCAATTGAGATCTTCTGCGACAACAAGTTTGCAATTGCAATGACTAAGAACCCAATATACCATAGCAGAACAAAACATATTGCAATTAATCATCCTTTTTAAAACTAGCAGTTTCTATATTTCTTAATCATCATATAAAATTTAATAAATATATAGCTTACTTTTTGAAAGAGAAATGTTATTTGTATATTTTCTTAATCTGCATCTATCCGCATCTATTTTATATCTTTACATATTTATGCCAATATTTTAGTTGGAAAATGATAAATAGTCAATTTTTTTAATAGAATTGACTCGTATATAAATGAGTGATCTTATCATTTTGACTTATCAAGCAACTATCATTGAATATGGGTAAATTTTGATTTTTTTTCCGGTGTGTAACACTACTCATTTGAGTTTCACATCACTTGATCTTACTCTTTTTCAGCTGTGTACTAGCTCTATATAACTAACTTATACATATAATGTGTAAATACCATTTTCTATATAACATAAACATAATATGGAAATACCATTTTCCTTTTCAAATATGTTAGTAAATATTGTAAATATAAAATTATTATTGGTTTACTGAAAGTTACAAATTATTGTAAAATTTATTAAATTAATGTTATTTATACAACATGTAAATTTTATTATAGGTTACAATTGCATAAGTATTTGTAACTAATTTTAACTAAAATAAATTGAGAGTAGGGGCTAGACTACGTAACAGTTAGTCTCACAATTGACCACAGTAGTAGTGTCTGTGCCCGACTTTAACAAAAGAAAATCAAAAGAGACCAATTGCCTTTTATAGACATTTATGCAATTGTGTTTATTTTTTTTTATCTAAGTATTATGCAAGTAGTAGTACTAAAAGTTTTCAGTAGTTGTTCGTGAAAATATTTTGCAAATTGTGTTAGTATCAATAACAATTTTGATCTCCATTAGGTTATTTTTGCTAATTATTTTCAGTCTGTCACAGATCCAGATCGATGAGGCTGATTGCCTTGTTAGGAGATTTACTGCTAGTTTTATTTTCAGCAATATTAGCCCTTGTGTGATCTTGGACGCTTAAGGAGATAATCATCAAACAGTACTAATGAAAAAGATAGCAGCTGTAAATTTCATTGGCAGTGTTGGTGATATATACGGTTGCAATAACATTAACGAGACCAAATGTAAAGAGGAGAGGGAGGCAACAGTTGCAATAACAATAGCTTATAATATGGTAGTAGTGAGTTGATAGGTCAGTCTAGTGAGAGAGGGCACTCAGAGAGAGAAGCAATCAAAGAAAATGGAAACATCACGATTTAATATAATTGAGAGTATTACATTGGAATGAAAAGGGACCAGATGAAACATTTAAGTTGTGAAAAATGTTTGCTAGTAATATAGCAATCAAGACGCCCTTGCATGTTGTTGACCTTAAAACATGCATCATTCTCCACCCTTCTGTAGATTAAGCAACATCCACCATGTGTGGCCAAAGAATGACACTGCAAAATTTAACTTGTATATATTGAAAATTAAACTAGTAACATGACTGAAGTAATAAGTAACCAAACAATATTGTTGTCAATAGCTTTCATTCTTGACTTAATTAACATGTTAACAAAGAAGAAAAAAACTATTGCGAATAGCTTTCATTCTTGCTGTAACAACTTAAAAAAGAAGAAAATACTGTGGGAAAATTCTGTGTCTGTCTGCATATCTCCAATCTCCTTAGCAAAGGGTACACCCTCTCAATGGTGACCAATATAGAGGAAACATGTGGAAATGGTGATCATGTCAATAAGAGACCTATTATTACAAAGAAAACATAGAAAGAAGAACCCTATTAGCTGATAAGCATTTCACATAAATGATAAGTCACAACTCAAAATTAGTTAATACCATGTGCTATGTAGAGTGTATGCCCCGGATGATGGGACTTGTGGTGGTGCCGGTGACACTGAGGGAGCAGGGGTTAGGGCTGGAGGTTGAAACTTGCCTGTGAACATTCAAAAGCATCATCATCATCTTGTTTTCATCATCCTTCAAGAATGAAAGTTTGAAAAGAAAAAAAAAGGAAGAGAAAAACAACTAGAAAAGTTTTTTCACATGAACTAACCACATAAAAGGACATTCTCTGGTGGTGGCCTCTCTTTGGCAGGGTTGGGATCAGGATCATAAACCCTCAAATAGAGCTCCTGACCTAAATACCAGTTTTTCAAGTTCTGTGATCTCAAGTTCCACATTCCTGGGTTGTCAGGGTACACATACACTGCACTCCACCCTCCCGGGAACACTTGCACAGTGGAGCGAGCTACAGGGTCAAAAAGATTATAAGTTGAGCGTGATTCTGGTTTCCATTCCCCATCTCCCAATCTAAACAGAAACATTTGGTATCAATCAACTGGGAAATTTCATATGCAGTAAATGTGCTGATTTGGATCTGATTTTTCTAATTTATCTAACTTTAGCTGTTTACTTGACCACTTGCTTGTCTTGAATTTGATGTGATATATTCCTATGTTACACTTACCCAACAACAAAGAAGCTATATCCATCCAAATGCCAAGCATCAATGATGTCTAAATTGTTCTTAAACACTATCTCCGTCCACCTTTTATGCAATGCACTTGCTACAAAGACTCCACGCACGGCGTTAACATTTGAAGAGTTAATAGGATAAGCATCAAGTTCATATACTCCAGATCCATTAGCAAAGTAATCAGCTAGCTTTAGTGGTGTATCTGGGGTCAAGTAAGACACATTGTTGACAGTGTAGCGAGATAAACCATCAACCACCGCTGTTGATGCCTGTAGAATGAAAGTCTGAGATATTGTCACATTTGTTACATTGAAGGTTCCTTGAGGATTAGGCCTTGCAGCTCCAGTGGTCAGGTTCCACCTTCAACTCAAACAGATCCACAATGTGAATGTCGGAATATGTTATGAATATGACCTCAAAATCAGAGTAAGTTTTCATAACTACTCAAAACTGCGTAGAGGCATTGCTGTTACTAACATTAGTATGGGTGCAAGCTATTACCTTCAAAGTTACAGATACAGCCAAACAAAAACAGGAAATCAAAGATGTTCTTTTTGAGTAAGCAGAGCACCTTTTTGTGACATGTAATTACCTAATGGATTTTGCTTGGTTGATGGAAAAGTGTAGATCAAATGGGTTAGGACCACTTGGGAGAGACCCATTAGCTGGGCTGGTAGAGTTATCATAATGAAGCACAGCAATGCCAACAAGCTTGCTCATATCTGTGGCATTATGCATTTTAGGAGAGGCCACTATGTAGTAATCAGCTGCACTTTGGCTTGCTGTGACAAGAACAGAGTAGGATTGCCCTACATGAACATCAAGAGAGTCCAATTGTATCTGATTGACGTAAGATCCTTCAGTTTCAACCAAAGCCATTTGATGATTTTGAATCCTGAAATTGAAGCTCCAAGCGGTCCCTACATTTGATATCCTAAGCAAATATATTTTACCTGTGCCATATGAACATAAAGGAATTGTTAATAGACCACATGATCATAAAGTGGGAGTGACTATTACTAACACTTCTATTGTTCATTTCTTACCTTGTGTAACATTGAAGGTCTCAAAAGATTTTGAAAGAGGGTTCATATATGGTCCTTTGCCATTTATTAGCATCCAATCAGGAGAAATATCATCGGCCGTAAGGCTCAAGTTCAACTTGGACCTAATATCCTAGTTGAAATTATGTCAAAGATAGTCAGAACTAGCAAATCCACAGAAATAACTACTGGAATCAATTGAATATCAGAAAATGGAGTGGCATTCTAGGAAATTGATCATGCCATATTATCCATGTTCAAAAGTGAGAATCAAAGATAATATGACAAGAAAGCAGTCAGTTACCTTGTAGCTACTTTGGTGCCAGTCACCAATTAAAAGATCAAACTCTGCTTCAGGTTTTGGAAAGGGAACTCTTATCACAGGGCGATTGTGGACTCGAATTGGGCCAAAACCTCCACCAGCTTTAAGGAAATTGATGGAAGGGAAGTAGAAGAACGTGCCAATTTGGTCTTTGGTTTGGAAAACATAAGTCCAGTTCCTACCAGGTTGGATGGGGCAGTTTGTGCCAGACACTCCATCTTGCCATGAATTTAGCCTATGTTGTATGCCATTCCTACATCAGAACCAGAGTTTTGTATGTTTAGTGCATAACCCCATTCCTAAAACCAAAGCAATACGATAATCATTAAAATATATGAATCTTGGAAGATTCCATTAGCATTGGCTTTCTTATGACTCTCCCAATAGCATAATTATTTGTACAAGGCCAGCAACATTGACCTAGTCCAAGTTTATCTGAAGGAGGATGTTACAAACACAAGGGTTTCTCTGGCTTCAAATGGAACTTGGTTTTTTGTTTTAATCCAACATTACATCCAGAAAGTGCCTGGAGATTATTTTGAGAGAGAGAGAACATTATACCATGTAAATAGCAAGGGTTCATCCAAATCATTGAAAACATCGACATGGATATTATCATTTGTTGTTGCATTTATAAGGGGTCCAGGGAAGATGCCATTGATTGTTATAACCTGCCAATCATATCAGCAATGAGATTAGGATACAATCTATGTTACTCAAAAATGAAAGATGAATAGATCATAGGCTACAATCACTACCGGTTGATCCGCAGACACTGGCTTAACATTGAAGTCAGTCGAAACGTGCCAATCAAGGAATATATCAGCACTTGTGGCCATTGTGGTAAAGAGTACAAGCAGCACAATTGCACATGTAACATGTTCCAGTTGAGGACCTGCAGACCCCGCAGCCATTGAAACAAGGCCTTAACTTCTGGCTTTGGTTGTGATTACCGCATTGCCTCTTAGTTGTTTTTTTCAGGAGCCAGACGGCTGTGTTAAGAGTTTAAATAGCTTTGAATTTCTCAATTGCTATATGCCTATATGTAAGGAAGAAAAGAACAAGAGGTTCGGTTAAATTCAAATAGTACAAAGCCGGCCAAAGTGCAACACTTCAAATTTGGATTAACGTTGGCTTCTTGTAATTCTTTTATTGAAAATTTCAATTATGACAAACAAAAAATCTAAGACTCTAATATAAACCCAAATCCCTCTAGCACCAAAAAAAAAACTTACTCCCCTATGTTTCCCATAAAAAAAAAAATTACGCCCTAACATGTTTTAACAAGAAATATATATATATATATATTTTTAAAGTACAAATTTGAGAGTAAAAACATATTTTCAATGAAGAGAGAATAATAAAATATATATTTAATGCAAAAAGAGAATTTGACACCAATTATTAAATAAAAAATAAAAAAGGTAAAAAATTAAAAGACTTAACTATTCAATAAAAATAAAAATTATGTTTTTTCAAAAACTTATAAACCATTGAATTACTTTTTATGAAATAATTTTTTCAAAAAAATCCACCCTTAGATCGATTGAAATTTCTTATCATGTAGATTATACTTATAAAATTTTACATTAATTCAAAATTGTTTTGTACTTCATTGATATAGATCAAGATGAACGTAATATATATATATATTTGAAATATATAAAAATAAGAGTTTTTTGATTACATTCTTATTGTATTTAATTTTTTTAAAATTTGATATGAATGATCAACATGATGGATAGTTATAATTCAACAGTTGGATCGATAAAAAATACATTTTATGAAAAGTTATTAAGTGGTATAAGAAATTCCTGCCCTATATATATATATATATATATATATATATATATATATATAATGCAAAGAAGTGCCTAAACAAAGGCATACATGGAGGTTTAGGAAATTTACTCCCACTCAATAGTTGAAATTTACACTATTTAAAAAAGAAAGTCTTTGTGTAGTTAAAGATTAGGTAGCTCACATGGCCACCAATCACAGTTATTACTGTCATATGCTTGATGTTATGGTTTGATTATTACTATAAAAAAGTATTTATATAATTTAAAACTAGAGGAGCTAATGAGTAGATTTTGAAATTTCAGGATGTTCGTCTAATTCATTCTTACATGATATCTATACAAACAGATAAAAAAAATTAAATTAAAACATTTGAATCAATGCAAATTTAACATATCAATGTCTCATTCTGTTTTCAATTAATTAATCTCCTTGATAGATTAGACCACGAGCCTGTAACTTTAAGGATTCCGTTCATTAGAATCCAGGTTCAAAAGCTCTATCTTTAGCCAAAGAAAAGAAAAACAAATGGATAGATTACAAATACGTACCATCATAACATCCCAACGTGCAAGTTATGCAGAGCGCACATTTTTCATCTCTACGTTTTGTTGCCTAGTTATGTCATCTTATCCAATCGCATAACAATTAAGGGAAAAAAGCATTCAGCCCCTTAACTTTAGGTTATTTGCAAACAGTTATTATAAACTATAAAATTTTCTAATTTAGTCCCTAATCTATACCAATTATTGCAATAAGTAATTCCATCAAAGATCTGTTAAGTTACTAACTAAGTAGTGACGTGGCAAAATCTTGACCGTCCACGTGTATCCAATCATTACTGTTAAGTTTTTTTTAAGAAAATTCTTTACCTCATTTTTACCTTATTAAATAATCTTTAGAAATAAAAATATATTTAACTAAAGTTTAAAAAAGAAAAGAAAAGGTTTACACGTTCAAGATGGCATATATATCTCAGCTCTCATAGGAAACCGTCCATTACAAGACAACTCCTCTGATATCTCAACTTGGCTTGAGAGCATGCTTTCTAGCCTCAACCCACCTCCCAATTTCGACACTCCTTCATCCATTGATGATCCCATCTTAAAATCCTCCACTATCACCTACATTGAGCAGATGAATCCCCTACACAAGCACAAGCACCGAGATAGTAGCATGGTCTTCGAAGATGCATATTCTTTAGATTACAATCTCAAAGCTATTTTTGGTAAAGCAATCTACAGCATTCAACAGCAACTCGACTCTCCCTCTTCTAGAGAACCCAAACTCAAACCTTCCTCATCTGAATTATTATCACCCTCTTCAATGGTGGCTTTCGAGTTACCTACCATCGAGTCAACTTGCCCCGTGGTCGTTGTCGACTCTCAAGAAAACGAAATCTAACTCATCCACACAATGATGGCATGAGCAGAAGTCGTTCACTAAAGCAACCTCCCTTTGTCCAAATCTTTGGTGCAGCATATCAGGTTCTGGGCAATGTCCCAATTGGGTTCAAAGTATGCACATGCTTAACCCAGAAAAGCCATTCAACCATTCCCTCTTAGACATGTTGCAAATTCACTTCTATGAGACCTGCCCATACCTCAAATTTGTGCACTTCATTGCAAACCAAGCCATTCTCGAACACAAGAACCATGTTCACGTCATCGATTTCATAATGAACCAAGGGATGCAATGGACAGCACTGATGTAAGTACTGGCTCTTCAGTGCTTATGCAAGCACTAGACTGCGAAAATATCTTCGTCCTTTCCCTTCGTCCTATATATGGTTAACCATTCTTCAATCCTACTAGAAATTTGAGCCTTCTGTTCTTCAGTCATGGAGGAAGGATGAAGGATACCACGTGCCAAGCATTTTTCTTCTTCTGCTTCTTCTTAAAATTTAGTTATATATATTTTCATTTCTAAAGATTATTTAATAAGTTAAACATGAGGTAAAAAGTAAAAAAAGAAAAAGAAACTTAACGGTAATGATTGGATACACGTGGACGGTCAGGATTTTGTTACCTAACTACTCTATTAGTAACTTAACAGATTTTGGATGGAAGGACTTATTTTAATAATTGTTTTAGTTTAGGGACTAAATTGGAAGATTTTATAGTTTATGGTGGTTGTTTGCAAATGACTTAAAGTTGAGGGGGTCCGAATGCTATTTTCTCAAAAATTAATCATAAAAAATTATTGATCATTGGGTTTAAACTATTCTTTTCATATAAAGAAATGTCCTTTGAATTGGATCATATTGTTCAATGTACTCTGAGAACTCTAGATCATTAATTGGTTCAATGGTTAGGATACTTATTGTGTCTTTGAAAGATGGACACTTATCATTAGGTTCTGGAGCTTACCAAGATCCAATTGTGCTTTAGCTTCCCCCATTTGGTCTATTGTCTTTTTCCTTTGTACCCTTTACTTTCCACCATTTGCTTCATTCCATAACAAAGATTGACTTAACCATTCTAAGGATTTATTGATCACACATCGAATATCAAATGCCCATGCTAATCAACAACAACCAAGCCTTATTCTACTAGGTAGCAGATGCACAAGTTGATCATGATGTAAATTTTTTTTTGAAGAATCTGTCCCACATGGGCATATTTATATGACAAAAAAAGTAGTTGAGTTGCGTGTCATATACAAACTACTAGGAAGTTCTAAGTAATACTTAGGTCTGCTTTGCATCTTACAAGGTTAACTGTTTGTATGGTTTTGGGATCAGGAAACGCAGGGGAAAACAAAACCACATCCCAAACCTAGTCGAGGATCAATGTGAAAATCATAAAAAGTGTTAGGGATTTACCTCTAGGAAGACACGGCTGTCAATCACAAGCACAGCAAACGAGCAGTGCCTCTACGGTATCCACATGAACGAATAGAATATGGGTTCTCCTCCACTCTGCGGTACTAGCAGCAAGGGGGTGCATGCTACTCTCACACTCACTGTTTTTTATCACTGGTGTTGTGTCCGGCTGCAGCTGCTATATATCATATATATAGTTAGAGCAGCCGTTATAAGAGCATGAAAGGAGCATTAAAGTATCTTGTCATAATTTGACCGAGGTCACAATTATGTGCAGGCCCATCTACTCAGCTGGCCCATTTAGTCTAACTAAAAGTCCAACTACTTGTCTAGGAGCCCAAGTCATAATTGCATTCGTAATTAAATTCATCTCATGAATATTAAGCCCCAATACCAATCCATTCAAAGTGTGTGACCCTATAGATTCCCATTACATTGACAATAATGCTAAAATCCAATTTTAGCAATACAAACAGTGAGCGATATCAAGTAATACATCACTGCTACTCAAGTAACAGAAAGTCAGTGATTTGACATAACCTTTTCGTGAACAGTGTTACCGTGTAGTCTAGTCCCTTTGTCCAGATATCTAGATTGAACACAAGGCATGGAATGGTCATCCTTGTATAGTTCAATCTTTGGTTTCTTGATCTCGAAGTATACATACTAAGACAAATGAGATCAATATCTCATATTGATTCATTCGAGCGTGGCCATGTATTTTCAGTCTCACTCTATCAAGGGGCCCACAAATATCGCTCCCGTTAAGAAGGAGGGACAAATCCTATCTAGGTCACTTACATCCCTCTACATGATTTGAAGTATGTCTAATGGTCGTCTTTATAATCTCCTTGTTACAGGAGACGTTTGACAGTATCAACTTATACAACTCCTTATGTAAGGAAGTACAGTGCCTTCAAGTCAAAGGATCACATACACCATTGTCACTGTGAGAATCGCTCATGACACTCACGTAATGATCCATGCAGCGTTCTCATGGTGGGTCAATCCAGTACAACATTATTCTAATGTGTACCCATGTGAAGACTTGATATCTCATATCTATGACCCGTGAGATATGGTCATCAGTCGATGCACATACTAATCTCAATGTATTACAGTTGTCCTAATTCACAATAATACCTAACTAGGGACATTTAAGAATAATGTTCTGAAAGTAACCAATAGAATCTCACAATCAAGTCATGCATATATAAATGAAATAAATAATACAATAATTGAAATGCATTATATATATATATATATATAAAACAAGATACAAAATATCCAAAAAGGTTAGTATACAACTGGCCTCTAGGGCATACACCAACAATCTTTCACTTGCACTAGAGCCAAGCAGACACATATCTAATGCCTAAAGACCTAGTGTGACCCTCATGCTTACGCTGAGTAAGAGGCTTTGTTAGTGGGTCAATGATGTTATCCTCTGTTGTTACTCTGTATATCTTCACGTCTCGTCTGTCGATAATCTCTCGAATAAGATGGAAGCGCCTATGTATATGCTTGGATCGCTGATGAGATCTAGGTTCCTTAACTTGTGTAATTGCCCCATTGTTGTCACAAAAGACGTCCACTGGGTCCACAATGCTAGGAACCACGCCAAGTTCAGTGATGAACTTCTTGATCCAAACAACCTCCTTTGCAGCACTGGAGGTAGCAATATACTCAGCCTCTGTGGTAGAATCGAGTATGGTCTCTTGCTTTGAACTTTTCCAGCTTACAGCCCCACCATTTAGGCAAAACCCAAAACATGATTGTGATATGGAGTCGTCCTTATCAAACTGGAAGCTAGCATCAGTGTAACCCTTTACAACTAGCTCTTCCTCGCCTCCATATACCAAAAACAAATCATCTGTCCTCCTTAAGTACTTAAGGATGTTCTTGGCAGCTATCCAGTGACTCTCACCGGGATCTGAGTAGTACCTGCTCGTCATGCTCAAGGCATATGAGACATCTAGATGAGTTCATAACATGACATACATGATAGATCCAATTGCAAATGCATATGGAATCTTACTCATGCACTCCCTCTCAACTTGAGTGGAAGGGCATTGAGCCTTCAAAAGGCTTACACCATGCGACAAAGGCAAAAACCCATTTTTAGATTCTTGCATATTAAAACATTTTAATACTTTGTCTATGTAAGAACTCTGACTTAAACCAAGCAGTCTCCTTGATCTATCTCTGTAGATCTTGATGCCCAACACATAGGCAGCTTCACCCAAGTCTTTAATGGAAAACCACTTCCCTATCTAAGTCTTTACGGACTACAAACTAGGGATATCATTTCCAATGATTAGTATGTCATCTACATACAACACAAGAAATCCTAGATGTTTATCTAGTAGAGAATTCTTGGATCATGTTGAGGCGTCTTGATGTGATCTAAGGCCAAGAACATGGTTAGCAATTAAGTGAATTCCTTGTGATCAATGATGGATTAAACTCAAGATCGGTAAATTTCCTTGGATTGGTTAATTTGTTAATTACTTTCCTTTAATTCAATTAGTGTATTATATTTACAAATCATCAAAACCCTCCCTTTTAATTATCTTGATCTGATTAAATCTTTGTTCTTTTTGGATCATTGAGAGACGATTCGATTCATTCTCTATACTACAAATTAGTTTGTGAACCGGTAATTTTTATTATTTGATGGGTCTCGACAACCTCTTGTCAACAAGTTCTAGGTTCCTATTCTTTGCTTCCCCCTTTGATTTTACTTTTAAGTCCTTCTTCTCTTGCTCCCTTCTTAGCTTCAAGGCCACTTGGTCTTCAAAAACCTGTTTCGGGGGTAAGGGGTACAAGGGTTACCTTCAAAGAATTATGAACAAATGAGTACTTGTTAGTGAAACCATCATAAATAGCATGCTTATCAAATTGCCAAGGCCTTCCAAGCAAAATATGGCCAGCCTCCATGGGAACAACATCACACAAAACATCATCATTATACTTACCAATTGACAAACTTACTAACACTTGTTAATTTACTATCAACTCACTGTTCTCACTTAGCCATTGAAGCTTGTATGGTCGGGGGTGAGGTGTAGTTTTAAGGTCAAGTTTTCTTATTAAGAGAGTGCTTGCCACATTGGTGCAACTTCCCTCATTAATGATTAATGAGCACACTTTGCCTTGGATGACACATCTTGTGTGGAAGATGTTTTCCCTTTGGTCTTGGTCCCTTGCCACAACTTGGCTACCCAATAGTCTCCTTATCATTAGCAAATCGTCATCATGAGCATAGGTATCACATTTTTCTTCTCCTTCACTTGCGAGAGGGGAATTTTGACATGAATCACTAGAGAGATGTCCCTCTTTTATCACCATTGTCCTTTTGTTTAGGCATTAAGAGGCTATGTGTCCACTCCCCAAGCATTTGAAGCACTTGATGTTCCTACTTTTAGAAGAAGAAAAGGAAGAAGAATTAGTGGAAGGAAAAGCACTAGAGTTTTTAGAAATTATACCTCCCTTAGGTTGTGTAAAGGAGTCTTCCTTTGGTTGCTTGTCCTTCCAAGTGGAAGGTTTGAGGTTAGAAGGCTTCTTCCATGCATCCTTTCTTTTGAGTTGTTGTTCCACCTTTATGGCTTGGTGGATTAATTCATCAAGCTCTTCATAGTTGTGTAGGTCCACAATGTCTCCTATCTCACGGTTTAAACCATGAAGGAAACGTGACATAGTAGCCTTCCTATCTTCAATGACATTGACCCTTATCATAGCCACCTCCATCTTTTTTGTAGTACTCATCCATACTTCTACTTCCTTGGGTGAGTCTTTGGAGTTTATTGTGTAATTCCCTATGGTACCATGAAGGGACAAACCTCCTCCTCATCAAACTTTTCATCTCCTCCCATGTATCTACAAGGTACTTCCTATATCGTTCCCTCTCTTTTTGTACTTGGTTCCACCAAATTAGGGCATAGTTGAAAAATTCTAGGGCAGCCACCTTCAATTTCCTTTCTTCATTGTAATGGTGATAGGAAAAGATTTGTTCTACTTTGGTTTTCCATTCTAAGTAGGCTTCGGGGTCATTCTTTCCTTGGAAAGAAGGTACTTTGGTCTTTACTCCTCCTAGGTATCCTCCCCTTTCATCACTCCTATGTCTCCTATTCCTCCTTTCACTCCTCCCATGCCTCCTTCTTCTATCATGGTTCCTCCTAGTCCACCTTTCCCTACCCGAATCATAGGTATCTTCATCCTCATGTGAGACTTCATGTTGAGAGTCTCTCCGTCTTTCATTATCGAGCCTTGTATTACTTTCCACCCTAAACTTTTCAAGTTCTTTAGCTAAGACTTCCATAAGGTTTGCGGTCCTAGGGGATGGGGATGTACTTCCTCCACTCATCTTTGGACAAGTAATAAGAATAATTCAATATTGAAATGCCCTTACCACTCTTCTCACGTGTATACACTCTTAGATTGATTTCACTCGTGTTTCACACAATTAGGCTTTTGTTTAAAGAAAACACTCTTGCCTTTTACCACTCAAGTTCTCTTCGCAAGTTCTTAAATAAACCCTCTCACGTTTCAATTATCAAAAGATCTTACAAAAGTAGCGATCCTCTCAAGAGTAAGCACTCAGAAGTTGAAGAAAGGATGAAACTCTAGACAAAACTCAAAGGAATTTAAAAGACAAGCAAGAAAAGCTAATTAAAAAGAAAGTTAAAACTCAAAAGGAATAAGAAGAAAAGAAATGCGCAAGGTATGTAGAATAGCACCGCTTAATGAAGTCCACAAGGCAATCAAACTTGATCTTGCTTAAGTGCAAGGGCAGTCTTTATTTTATTATTATTTTTTTTTTGGAATAGACCTTTTTCCCCTTTTTTTAATGCTATTTTTTCACGCCCTTGTTCTCTTTTTGCACTTAAAAAAATTGGTTCTTGAATGTTTTTTTTTCCAAATGTTATGCCCAATTGTGTATTTAGGAGCTTCTTTCCAAATTAAGGTGCTATAAAACATATAACAACAATGGATATAGAATTGATAAGATTGAAGCTGTAAATATTGCGCAGAAATTTAAGAACAGAAACTAAAAGCAGATAATAAAAGGACTGGAATTTAAATGACAGAAAATAAATGACAAGAAATAAAGGACGGAAGATAAATGGCAAAAAGTAAAGAACGGAAGATAAATGGCAAAAAGAAAAGAATGGAAGATAAATGACAGAAAGTAAAGAATGGAAAGTAAAGAATGTAGCCAATTCATAGAAATGGCAGAGATCATGATGATCAAGGTTGTGTACAACTATGACATTCAAGCAATGGAGCTTGATGTTTGGTGTAACACCCCAAAACTTCAAACTTATGTTATATATGTTATCTTCTGTGATTTCTATGATAAATGATTTTTGGAAATTTCTATGAGTTTAATTAAATCAAAACTTAATTGGACTTAACCTTATAAGTCAATTCCAGACCATTCTGAAAAATAAAATAAAATATTTTTATTTTTGGTCCCAAATACCTTTAAGGAATTTTTATAAATAAATGGTAGTTCAATTTTCAAATCCGTTAACAGATTTGAACATTTTCCATTTTTAAGGATTTTATGAGCTAATAAAATCTCTGGGTGATTTTGGGTACATCCTATTGTCCATTGGACAATGGATATTGATCTTTGTCCACTGGGTAAAATTTATTGATAAAAATCTTGAGAAAATATCTCTAATACATTAATGTCACTTGATGACTCAAGGGGTGACTCATGGTAAACATTAATTACCAAGATGAATCACCATGGTACCATTCACCATGCCATTAATGCCTTAAGGTGGCAAAGTTGAAGACAAACTCTTCTTGCAAGCTTGTGAAGGGCCGGCCACCCTAGGGGATTTTTCTCCAAACTTTAATCCCTTATATGTCCTAGCTTTTCCCTATAAATAGCAAGTGATCCAAGCATAAGTCTTCACACCAAATTCTCTCTTCTTCCTCTCTATAAGCTCACGGTTCCCTCTCCCAAAGGCCATGGCCTTGCCTTCCTCTTTTCCTTCCCAAACCCTTGCTAAAGTTCTAAACCTTGTCTTAGCATCTTAGTATTATTTTAAGAATATCTGTAACACCCCGAAATTTCTGTTTTTAATTGAAATATTGATTTTCTCAATTTTTTTATTTATGATGATTTTTGGGAAATTTTCTGAACTTCATTTAAAATTAGTGTATTTTCTTGAACGCTATGTGTCGATTCGGGCAAATTTCAGAAAATAAAAATAAAAGCTTATATTTTCAGCCTGTAAATACCTTAACTATTTATTAGGGCCGGGGAAAGTCACGAAACTTGATTCTAAGACCAGATTCTTAAGTTTTCTATTTTTGGGAATTTTTAGTTTTTGCTGACCTTATGTGTTAAACCGGGGGTATTTCGAATAATTAAATAATAATTTTAAAATTTTGACCCATAAATGCTTTGACCATTTATTAGGAGTAGGAGAGTTTACAAAACTCAAATCCGGGAACAGATTTAGAAATTTTCCATTTTAAGGGATTTTATCATGAAACAAAATTTAGGCGTATTTTATTTTTCATTTGATGATACATACTAGTATTTATATGTAGAATACACATTCTTCTCCAAGCTTCTCCAAACTTCTACAAGCTTCAAGGTGGGTGGCCAAACAAGTGGGGAGGGATAAAAATGTCATTATCTATAAACTTTTTAATTACCAAATTGTCCTAAACTTTGCCTATAAATAAGCATTCAAGCATCACTTGAAAACCTCACCATTTCCTCTCCATTCTCTCTCAAATCCCACGGCCAAGCCCTTGAGTTTTCTTTTCAAAGTTTGTGATCCAAGTTCCATCCATAGTTTTAGAATCCAAACATCATTTTAGGAAGATCTTGTGTAGAAAGTTTCTTGAGAAGAAATTGTTCTCAAAACCGTTTTCCAATCAATCTTAAAAATTGTTATGATGCTTGAAATGATATGTGGTTATGTTTCTTTGTGATATTATATTGGTAGAAGTCAAGAAGCTTTGTTGGAAGAGCTAGATTAAAAACCAAGGTAAGGGGGAGTTTTCTTTATCAACCAATATTATGGTATAAAATGACTTGTTGTATGTGATGAGTCTATGTGCTAAAAACCGTGGTTAGTGTCAAGTGTTATCTTGCTTGATTTGATTAAGGATTCATGATCATATTATGTTTGATACTTATCTTTATACCTTGTTTAAATTATGTGTTTTATAATTAATTTAGAAATAGATATGATTTTGTGATAAATAACTATGTCTAGGACATGCATATATTTTAAGTTTGATACATAGATTTATTTAAAGTTATATTATTATGGTTAGCATTCTCAAAAACTTAGAGAAATTATTTAAGAAAGATTTATAACTTTAAATTAAACATGATGATTATGGAAAATAATTATTTTGATGACTTTAGTAATTATTTAGAATAAATCTTGAATTTTCAAAAATGTGAGAATATAGGACTTTATCAAATTTATAGTTTTAAAAGATATTCTTGTTCATGGAAAGAAATTTTGCTGTCATTGGAATCTAAGCAGTGTACACATATTGGACCATATCGTGGGTTATAGGCCTCCTTTTGAGCTGAAACTCGGCCATTAGAAAGATAAGACCCATATCTCCAACTTCACTGAAGACCATTTAGTCAATAGATGTCGTTTTAGGCATGATTATGAAGCTACAAGTTGGTTAGAATTTGGAAACATGTTCTACCAACCTAACTTGAGGTAGGTGCAGTGTTTTTGGAATATCTGGAGTTGTAAAAGTCCAAATGGCATGAAACCAACACCAAAAGTTCAAGGAGACAATTGTATACAACTGTCATGAAGACCTCCAAGGCAAAATACATCGTTTAGGGCATGAAAAGTAGACTGGAAGTCATAGTAGAGTAGCTAACTTGAAGCCACCAACCATACACCAACCTACCTACCATGCACCAACCCACCTACCATGCATCAAGCTTCCATATTTGACAATTTTCATGTTTTTACAACTTGCATTCAGATTATTTTCAATTACAAATTGGTTTCTAGGATTAGTATAAATAGAGTCAATCTCTTTATATTATACATCATTCAATTTCAAATAAGTTGGAGTATTTATTTGAAGAAAGTTTGAATATTTGTAGGAGTTTTCTTTCTCTTCTTCTCCATTCTCTTTAGAATTTCGTTTTTGTTCTTTATTTTATGAGTCCTTCCTTCCCATTCATGGAAGGCTAGGCTCTTATAATCAATCCAAGGGATTAGCCATCTTGATGTTTAATTCGGAGATCTTGTTTCGATTGTTCATATTGCTTAATTGTTATTCAAGTTTATCTTCATCCTCTTTTGATTTTGATCTAGATTGAATTGCTTAATTTGATTTAGATGTTTATATGATAATAGCTTTATTATCATGTGTTCAAAGAGGATCACAAAGAATAAACAATTTATTAAAGCTTTTTGATGGATTGTTTAGCTTGGTTAAATTCTGTATCTTAAGTTAATCTATATTTGGAGGGTTCTTACTTTATCTAACAATGGTTAATTAAATCCTAGATGCTTATCTAGTAGAGGATTCTTGGATCATGTTAAGGCTTCTTGATGTGATCTAAGGCCAAGAATATGGTTAGCAATTAAGTGAATTCCTTGTGATCAATGATCGATTAAACTCAAGATCGGTAAATTTCCTTGGATTGGTTAATTTGTTAATTACTTTTCTTTAAATTCAACCACTGTATTTTCTTACAAATCATCAAAACCTCATTTTTTAATTATCTTGATCTAATTGAATCTTTGTTTTTAGATCCTTGAGAGACGATTCGGTTCATTCTCTATACTACAAATTTGTTTGTGAACCGGTAAATTTTATTTATTTGACAGGTCTCAACAACATCGTGTCAACAATCCATCAAAAAGCTTTGATATATTGTTTAGTCTTTCTGATCCTATTTGAATACATGATAATAAAGTTATTATCACATCAGCATCTAAATCAAATTAAGCAATTCAATCTAGATAAAAATCAAAAGAGGAAGAAGAGAAACTTGAATAATAATTAAGTAATATGAACAAGCAAAACAAGATCTCCAAATTAAACATCAAGATGGTTAATCCCTTGGATTGATTATAAGAGCCTAGCCTTTCATGGATGGGAAGGAAGAACTCAGAAAATAAAGAACAAAAACGTAATTCTAAAGAGAATGGAGAAGAAAAGAAATAAAACTCTCACAAATACTCAAACTTACTTCAAATTTCATTCATGTATAATATAAAGAGATTGACTCTATTTATACTAATCCTAGAAGCCAATTTGTAATTGAAAATAATATGAATGCAAGCTGTAAAAAAATGAAAATTGTCAAATATGGTAGCTTAATACATGGTTGGTGGGTTGGTGCATGGTTAGTGAGTTGGAGCATGGTTGGTAGCTCTAGTCAGCAACTCTTCTCTGACTTCCAGCTTGACTTTCATGCCCTAAACGATGTATTTTGGCTTTAATGTCTTCATGACAATTGTTTACAATTGTCACTTTGAGCTTTTGGCATTAGTTTCATGCTAAAAGGATTTTTACAACTCCAGATATTCCAAAAACATTGCACCTACCTCAAGTTAGGTTGGCAGAACGTGTTTCCAAATTCAAACCAACTTGCAGCTTCACAATCATGCCTAAAACGACACCTATTGACTAAATGTTCTTTAGTGAAGTTGGAGATATACATTTTAGCTTTCCAATGGCACCAGTTTCAGCTCAAAAGGAAGCCTATAGCCCATGATATGGTCTAATATATGCACATTGCTCATATTCCAGTGACAGCAAACCCACTCTGACTTGCAGGGCTATTTTGGACCCTTAATAGTCCGATCCAGCTCTTGAGTTCATGAAACTTATAGAGCTGTCTTAGTTTTCCACAGACACCAAGATCACCTCAAATGGATCACCAAGTCTCCAGTTATTGCCTAATTAAGAAGGAAAAGTCAAAATGCATCAAAATCCAATAATTATTCACAATTTGCATTAAAGCCCAATGAGACCCAACAATATTAAATTTAGCTAAAATACTAATATTGGGCACAATAAACATCTAATAAAGCCTAGTACAAAGCTAAGATAAGTGTCTCAAATTAATTGATCACATGTTCAACTGGGTGTATGAGTCAAATTTCCCTTCAAAAGGAAGCTTTTTCTTTGAGGTTTCGGGTCTTCTTTACTCTTTTTGGTGTTGCTCGGGGTCAAACGTCTCCTTTTAGGCCTTGCCCCTTGACACCTCTTCCAATTTGATGTACTTTTCGGCCCAGGCTCTCAGCTCGTTCATGTCAAATGGTGGTTTTTTAGCCAAGGATTTCGAGAAAGGTTTGTGCTTGAGGGCTACCAAGATGGCGTGCATGGCCCCCTCCGGGCTCAAGTGGTTGATATGAAGGGTGTCTGTGTTAAACCTTCCCATGAAGTCTCTTAACGACTCTTCCTTTTGTTGCTCTAGAGAGACAAAACTCATAGAGGGCATTTTATGGGCGCTACTAGTTGCGAAGTGCACTGTGAAACTTTGGGTATGATCCATGAAATCATTTATGGACTTGGGGGGCAAGGCTGAGAACCATTGGAGGGCTACCTTTCAGAGGGTCCCAAGGAAGGATCTACACAGGATGGGGTCTGGGGCTCCCGAGAGTAACATGGCCGAGCATAGGGCATCTACATGCTCTTGGGGATCTGACGTGCCATCATATGGCTTGAGGTTCGCAAGGGCTTGGAAAGCCCTTAGCAAAGGCATGGCCACGATGTGGTCAGCAAAAGGATAGCTAACGACCCAAGGTGCTAGCTCTTAGGGATGGCCGATTGTTCGAGTAGCTAGATCCTGAGTTTAAGGGGGGGTAAATGAAAAGGCTCTCGATCATCGTTGAGGGGCGACAGTAGTGCTAGTTTTGATATATCAGGGACGTATAGTGGCCTGAGGGGCCATAGTACGTCTCAGAGTTGCCACTTTGGGGTGCAAATGTGTGGTGTAGGTGTAGCCCAATCTCATAGTGTTGATAAGGCAATGGGTAAGGCATGTATCCCACAATTTGGTACTCAGGATACTACTGGTGTGGTGTATTGTTTTGTGATCAATCAATTTGAGACAATTATGTTAGCTTTGTATTAAGCTTTATTCGATGTTTATTATGCCCAATATTAGTAGTTTAGATGAGTTTAATGTTGTTGGGCTTCATTGGACTTTAATGCAAATTATGAATAATTTTCGGATTTTGATGCATTTTGACCTTTCTTCCTTGGATAGGCCATAACTTGGGACTCAATGATCCATTTGAGGTGATCTTGGTGTCTTTGGAAAGCTAAGACAAGGCTCTACAAGTTTCATGAAGAACTCAAGAGCTGAATCGGACTTCTAAGGGTCCAAAATATCCCTGCAATACAGAGTGAGTTTACTATCACAGAAATCTGGGTAGTGTGGTGCACATATTGGACTACATAGTGAGCTATAGGCCTCCTCTTGGGCTGAAACTTGGCCATTGGAAAGATAAGACCCATATCTCCAACTTCACTGAAGACCATTTAGTCAATAGATGCCGTTTTAGGCATTATTATGAAGCTACAAGTTGGTTTGAATTTGGAAACACGTTATGCCAACCTAACTTGAAGTAGGTGCAGTGTTTTTAACATATCTAGAGTTCTAAAAGTCCAAATGGCATGATTCAAATTGCAAAATTTCAAGGAGACAACTGGCTACAACTTTCATGACCTCCAAGCCAAAATGCACCGTCTAGGTCATGAAAATCAAGCCAGAAGTCGGATAAGAGTTGCTGACTAAAAGCCACCAACCATACACCAACCCACCTACCATGCACCAACCCACCAACTATGCATCAAGCTTCCATATTTGACAATTTTCATGTTTTTACAGCTTGTATTCAGATTATGTACATGTATAAATTGGGTTCTAGGATTAGTATAAATAGAGTCAATCTCTTTGTATTAGGATCATTCAATTTGAAGTAAGTTTGAAGAAAGTTTGAGTATTTGTGAGAGATTTCTTTCTCTTCTTCTCCATTCTCTTTACAATTTCGTTTTTGTTCTTTTATTTCTGAGTTCTTCCTTCCCATCCATGGAAGGCTAGGCTCTCATAATCAATCCAAGGGATTAGCCATCTTGATGTTTAATTTGGAGATCTTGTTTCGCTTGTTCATATTGCTTAATTGTTATTCAAGTTTCTCTTCTTCCTCTTTTGATTTTTATCTAGATTAAATTGCTTAATTTGATTTAGATGTTGATGTGACAATAGCTTTATTATCATGTATTCAAAGAGGATCACAAAGACTAAACAAAATATTAAAGCTTTTTGATAGATTGTTTAACTTGGTTAAATTCTAGATCTTAAGTTAATCTATGTTGGATGGTGCTTACTTTATCTAACATTGGTTAATCAAATCCTAGATGCTTATCTACTAGAGAATTCTTGGATCATGTTAAGGCTTCTTGATGTGATCTAAGGCCAAGAACATGGTCAGCAATTAAGTGAATTCCTTATGATTAATAGTTAAACTCAAGATCGGTAAATTTCCTCGGATTGGTTGTTTCTTTATATTTGTTTACAACATTAAGTCTTGTACTTCTTTTCAATCTTATTAATCAACAACAAAACCCTCCTTTCTAATTATCTTGATCTAATTAAATCGGATCCTTGAGAGACGATTCGGTTCATACTAGAGCTGTCAATATGGGTTAAAGCCCATGGGACAACCCCTCAAGCCCCACAGGTAACCCATTTATTTGATAACCCACTTAATTATAGGGCTTTTTAGCCCTCAATCCACACAACCCACTGCTTAAGTGGGCTAGGGAGGGGCCAACCTATGGGTCAGCCCACACCTAATATATCCTACATTTAATGACTTATCCCAAATTATCAAATTCCTAATTTCTTCTCAATCCCTAACCCTAACTTAATCCTGCGAAGAGAATCTACAAATCCCACAAATCCTAACTCATTTGTTCGTTCGTTGATGCTCAAAGTCGCAGCCTTGTTCATTCGCAACCTTGAATCTTCAATGCTCGTAGGCTCGCAAGCAAGGTTCATCTAGTTGATAAACCTCTCTCTTTCTCTAAAGCTCTTCTTTTCTCTCTCTCTCTCTCTCTGTTATTGGGACTTTGAATTCTGTGGAGGAGCTTGTTAGGTTCTCTTGAGTTTTCACCTTTACTGGGTCTGATCCAAAGAAAAGTCTCAACTATCTTGAAGAATTCTTCTCTGCAAATTCCGGGTGGTGGGTACTCTTCTAAGCTTGGTTTAGCAGGAAATGGCAGCGGTGAGTTCTTATTTTTTCTCTCTCCTCTTTGTCAATTATTTTGGTCCTAATTTGGCCATGTTTTGTGTGTCTCTGATTGCTGAGAAAATTTGAGAAAAAGGGTAGGGAATCAGAGTTTCAATCTCTTGCATTATGTTTTATCTTTTGCTATGCTAAGTGCAGTTCCCTTTTTTTTTCCTTCACTGTTTATCTCTTTTGTTCATCTTCTAAAGCTTTAATATGGTTGACCAAAATTAGATTATTATTATTTTTGGTTGTCCCATTATTACTCTGCTGATGAATCAACCATAGGCAACTTTGCCTTCCGCTTGTTGGAACCATGAGGCAATTCAATTATAATCTTGGCATGTATAGTTTTCTGAGTTTATGCTGGAAACTAGTCTCATAAATCAGGCTGCATTAAAAATTTAGCTTAGTCTTGTGAATTGGGTTTGTTTTGTTTTCATGGATGTCTGACTATAAAAGTTTGGTTAGGTATGGATCAATTATCTAGTTAATTAAAAAATATTGTATTCGGGATGTTTGCATTATAGAAAAACCACAAATTCTTAAATTTATCTTTTGGTTGAAATAAAATAAGACAAAACAAGCAGTTGGTTGAGCAGTATGAGTTGTTTCTATTTCTGTAATCCCATGTTTGAGCTGTAATGGTCAATTCACAATAGAAATTATTGTACCACTGTCAGTTGACTATTTGCTTTTTTGGAATTAGAACAGATTGGTGATGCATATGGGGTTCCATGTCTAAATGTGTACAATAGTAACAATTTTGCAACATGGATGTGACATTAAAAAGTAAACAAATTTTAAGCTCTATGTTTGCATGTTTGGCTGCGTATTCCTTAAGTAAACAAATTTTGTTTTCTTTTTCATTTAATTTTTTGTTGCTACTTTTCTTTCTTTTTGTCACTTAACTAGAGGCGCCAGAAAAACAAGTCTGAAATGAAAGCTTGTTTGCTTGTGAATCTGATGGGGCTTTTTTTTCTTGCTTGTACTGATTTGGTGCTAAGTTTTGTTTTCTTTTTCATTTAATTTTTTGTTGCTATTTTTCTTTCTTTTTGTCACTTAACTAGAGGCGCCAGGAAAACAAGTCTGAAATGAAAATAGGTACCTATATGGCCTATTTTAGAAATAAATTTTATTTTACAAATAATATGCCCTGCTGTTCCACAACAATGAAAATACCATCCTAATACTAGCATAAAATGGAATTGCTTGTATAGTTAGGTTCTGGATTTTGGTAGTTTGCAAATAATTCTATATTTTGACTAATTTGGAATAGTATTTTTCTGAATTTCAACCCTTTATACCAATTGGGTGTCTGCAAATATATAAGAAAAATAACTCTTTGAGAAAACCTTATAAACAATGCCTTAACTTGCTATTTGAATGACTATGCTACTTGGGACTCTATGAGTTGTTGCTCATGTTTTCTTGCCTTTGGCCTCTGCTAATTATATATTGGTGTTCTTTGTAGATTCTTTTGACACTGCGTGTAACCCTGAATATTAGCTGTTGAGTGTTTGGGCTCCTGTGCACATTATTTGTAGCATTTATTAGTTTGGAGGGTGTTCCTATTCTAATTCTAATAGCATCATCAAGGTAAGCTTACTCCATAACTATGAACCTTGCTATTTGAGCCATTAAGGTTATAAATGGTTAATTGGTTATTGCTTGTTTTGGGATTTGTGTTTGTGCTGTTGACTTTTTACTGCTGTTTTTGGTTTTGGTTTTGGTTTTTGTGCTGAATGCTTAATACCCACAATGTGAGACTTATTGCTGCTGTTCTGATTGTACTATATTTTTATTTGTTTTAATGTATAGGAATTAGAAGATTATGTTATGGAGTCTGTGAATAAGACTGTGAGTGTGGATGATGAAGAGGTTTTTGAAACTCCTCCTGTTGTGTCTAGAAAGAATGAGAGTAGTAAGAAAGAAACATCAAATGTTTGGAAATTCTTTACAAAAACTGGTAAAGATAAAGATGATGTTGAAAGAGCAATGTGCAATTATTGTGATCATGACTATGCAATAGGTAGAAATCCCAAGACCAAATCAAACTATGGGACTTCACATTTAAGTCGCCATATTTTAGTTTGTAAAGGTATTGCAAAATCAAGTTCGGATGTGGGTGAAATGCTAATTGATCAAGATGGAAATTCTAGGATGAGAAAGATTAATCAAAAGACCCATCGGAACATGCTTGCACAAGCTATAATTCAGCATGATCTTCCTTTTAGTTTTGTTGAATATGAGAAGATTAGAGATTGGGCAAATTATCTAAATCCAGATGCAGTGATGCCTTCTAGAAATACCATTGTGTCGGATGTGCAAAAAATTTATGTCAAAGAAAAGGACAAACTTAAGCAAGTCATGTCAAAGATTCCTAATAGAGTGTGTTTAACTTCCGATGTATGGACAGCATCTACCACTGAGGGTTACATTTGTTTGACTGCTCATTTTGTTGATGATAATTGGAAACTAATAAGTCGAATTCTGAACTTTTGTCGTATGAAGCCTCCACACACTGGAGTTGAGTTAGAAGCGACTATATTTGATTGTTTGAAGCAATGGGGAATAGATAAGAAAGTGTTTTCTATTACCTTGGACAATGCTTCTGCTAATGATAACATGCAAGTTATCTTAAGAAATCATTTGTGTTTGCAACATAACTTGTTGTGTGATGGTGAGTTCTTGCATGTGCGTTGTTCTGCTCATATACTTAATCTCATTGTTCAAGAGGGCTTAAAAGTGGCAAATGAAGCCTTATTTAAAATTAGGGAAAGTGTTAAGTATGTGAGAGGATCAGATGGGAGGATGGTCAAATTCCAGGAATGTGTTCAACAAGCAGGCATTCACACAGGGATTGGTTTACGATTAGATGTGTCAACTAGGTGGAATTCAACATATTTGATGCTTGACAGTGCAATAAAATATGAAAAAGCTTTTGATATTCTCCAAGTGATTGATAGGAATTACAGACATTGTCCAACAAATGAAGATTGGAGGAGAGGAGAAAAAATATGTGAATTCTTAGAACCATTCTTTGAGACTACAAATATGATCTCCGGCTCATCTTACCCAACCTCGAACTTGTACTTTATGCAAGTTTGGAAGATTGAATGTATGTTGAATGATAATTTGTTCAATGATGATGGTGTAATAAGGGACATGTCTGTGAGGATGAAAGGAAAATTTGACAAATATTGGAAGGAGTATAGTGTAGTCCTTGCTTTTGGAGCTATTCTTGACCCACGCTTGAAGCTTGATTTTTTAAATTTTTGTTATGCAAAACTTGACCCTTCAACCTCTCAAGATAAGGTTAAAAATGTGAAGGACAAGTTGGAGAAGCTCTATGGAGAATATGCAAGCAACTTCAACCCACCAAGTGCTTCTCATTCTCACTCATCCAATGAATCCACTATGTTGCATAGGACAAGTGGAAGTGGAGAAGGAAGTAGACACAAGAGATCAAAAGTATTCAGCGTAAGTTTTTTTATGCTAACTTAGTATTTATTTGTTTTTTACTTTCATTTTTGTTTTGTTTATATGGTTCGTATATTATATATTGGCATATTGCAGGAGTACAAAATGTTTCAAAATGAAACTAGTTCTAACATTGGCAAGAGTGAATTAGATCTTTATTTGGATGAAGCACAAGTTGATTCTGATGACAATGAGGATTTTGATGTCCTTAATTATTGGAAGATTAATGAGAAACGACTTCCTACTATCTCTATCATGGCACGAGATGTGTTGAGCATTCCAATTACTACAGTGGCATCTGAATCGGCTTTTAGCATTGGTGGTCGTGTTCTCACCAAATATAGAAGTTCAACTCTTCCTGAAAATGTTCAAATGTTGATTTGCACTAGAAATTGGTTGCATGGTTTTGTTCCAAATCCCAATGGTAATGTGTTATTATGCATTATCGTTTTATAACTACATGTAATCATGGTTGTCTAATTGATTATCTTATTGTTTTTTAATTGGTTGTGAATTTTAGATGAGGATGATTTTAAAACATCTGGTCTTGAGACATCAAGAGTGGAGTCCAATGTGCTTCAAGGAGATCAAATTGAAGACTAAACAGGAATATGTTATTTTCTCTGCTATCAAACAACCTGATATAATAGATGCAATAGAGCATGTATAGTACCATCTAGATCAACCTATTAGTTTTGCAGTATGTGTTTAGTAGCCTTACTTCTTACTGTTTGCTTTCAGCTTCCAAGAATCATATCATTGTGTAGCAAGTATATACCAGCTATCATGAACCTTGTCAGAAGACTAGCAAAGGAGGGACATAACCTTGCAACTAACTTTTTGTGTTATGTAGTGTTTCATCTGATGTAACTTCACTGGACAATGGGCCCAGTACACTAGTCCATCAAAACAATGTCATCTTATTGAAGAGCAATTCTGTTATAAAATGGTGGTTCTGTTTGTTTTTGCTTGTCCACGAATTTATGACTTGTGATAATATAAGACATTCAAAGGCATTTATAAATTTTGTTCCCAGGTTTCCCCTTGAAATAGCTATCTCTGTTCCAATTTAGATTCTTTAGTTAGTTGGAGAAACTAGCTTATCCTTCATGATTTTTTATGGTTATACTTATACTAGCTTTGCATTCAGTTTTGTTTATAAGAGTTGTATTAGTGTTCTGAATGTTTCTTTTCAAAAATTTATAAGAGTAATATCAACGATGATAATTTGATAATAAAGAAAAAATATATGGTTGATTTAGTTGACTACATCAATTGCAAATTTAACATTTTTTTTTAATTTAGTGGCCTAGCCTATGGGCTGACCCGGGAATACTTTTTTTTTAATTTGGTAGGCTGGCCCATGCCCACATTGCATAAAATGAAAAAAAAAATTAATATAGTGGGCTGACCCATGGGCTGGCCCTAGCCCACGTGAGGTGGGCTTGGGTCAGCCCATTTAAATAGTGGGCTTTGTGGCCCTGTGGGCTTTTTGGCCCTGGCCTACATGGGCTAGGGCTTAGTGGGGTGGGCTAGCCCATATTGACAGCTCTAGTTCATACTCTATACTACAAATTAGTTTGTGAACCGGTAATTTTTATTATTTGACGAATCTCGACAACCTCTTGTCATTCTGCTGGAGCTCTTCCAACAGACATTGTAAGGCATAAATATCTCCTCTTGAGGGAGGTTGGGGGGTATCATAATGACAATGTTACCAAAGCTTCTGCACTATCCTCCATGATAAAGTCGTTTCTGTGGGGGTTAATTGACGTCAAGGAGGATAAAGTGAATAAAGTATAGGGATAATGATTTATCGATTTTCCACAGACGGCGCCAATGTTTTAGTCCGGCAGGTTTCTGAACTTTGGTGCTCTTATCACGAACTAGGATGGATGCGTACCTACAAAGGAACTCCAATGCTCAAGTCAATCTCTGTAAGAAATATATCTTATTCAGAGGGGGAAAGGAAAACTTACCTTATTCTTTCCTGGCTTTCCCCTATATATCTTTCCATGTTTTTAGGTAGTCACCTCCACCCACTATACTCAATCACTTGTTGATGTGTGTCAAGCTCTGTTGCGTCAAATTGCAAGTGATTTGACTCTTACAAGGGGGCGGTGGCAAGTCATCTTGGGAGAAAGGTCCAATTGGGAATATGAGAGAGAAGGGGAGAGTTGTTTATTGGGCTTGGGAGTTTGGGCCTTACGGCCCAATATGGTAAGAAGGGGTAATCGTAAAACTTCTTTTCTTGGACATAAATTCAGAACTCAAAATGTTACTTTCCCCGTATTAAAATTTCTCTATATCTAAAGTTGTAGAAGAAAATACATTACCACATGTTCCAAAAGTTGAGTAAGGCCCAAGAATATCCTCAACACTTCATGATAAAATTTTAGTACGTTATACTGTTGTTTTAGTCCGTTTTGCTGTTAGAAAAGTACACATTTGGAGTTTATCCGAATAACAAAACAAAAGCTTAAGAAAAAGTTAGCTAAAATGCTTTTTCTTTTCCCTCGCAAAAACACTTTGTAAATATAGTTCTCATAAAATCAAAAATTTCACAGCAAGTTCATATTAAATCTAAATATCACCACAGTGAAAAAACAATCATTTGACAAAAGCATAAAAGTGAAAGGTAAAAAATAGAACATTTTATATCTCTAACAATGTTCAATTACACAAAAACCTATTTATAATTTAAATAAGGACGTAGAACAATAGAACATTTTAATCTCTAACAATGTTCAATTACACAAAAATCTATTTATAATTTAAATATGGACATAGTACAACTAGTGGCGAAACTTGCCACCGAATTTTGGAGGCAAAGATGAAATCTAGATGGATAAGTAAATAAAATATATGGTATATTTTTATTATATGTTTGTTTTCTTTAGAGTATTTTACATTTTCTTAATTACATGTGTTTTATTTCATTCTTCTTTCACATTTTTGACAATATAATTTTAACTTATATTTTATTTTATATCTAGATAATTTTATAATTTATTTAAAATTTTATTTTAACAACAATCATTCTTTAATTTCACATATATTTTTATTTTTTATTTTATTATACTTAATGTATTCTTTGGCTCGGACATGTGCATTTTTTTATTGTTCATTCATACTTATACTATATTTTTAATTTAATATTTTATATATTTATTTATGGTATATCTCACATAATTTTATATTTTATTATAAAATTTTATTTTAATACACTTCAAAAGTTAAAAAAATGTCTTATATATTAAAATTGTTATTAGACATGTTTTAAATTGTCTTTATAATCACTGCTATTCAAAGGACATTTGTAGATTTTATTTTATTTCTTTTGTGTGATATTATCTTTTTTATTTGATTTTAATTAATTATTAGTGTAAAATTTAAGCTTCATAAATTATGTAGCTTCATTTATTTAAAATATTATTAATTTATTTTACTAATAAATTTTTTTAATTATTATAATATTATAAAATATTCTTGCATAACTATAACATAAAAACTACCAGGTTAATAAAAAAAATTATTAAGAAAAATACAATAATTAAATATTAAAGTTTTCATTTTGCTGCCAGTTTAATTAAGACACAGTTTGCCAATCAATCAATTCCCAACACTTAAGTTATTTTGTATAAGTAACAAAGTATATAGATAGAGCACTTAACACTTAAGTTTTTTTGTATAAGTAATAATAGATTATATAAATAGAGCACTTCTTAATCAATTGATTGTTTTATTTGTGTAAAAGAGGATGAAGAGTTTGCTTTGGTTAGAAAGCCACGTGCCCACTTGTTGCCAGTGACAAAATAGAAATCTGCGAGAAGCGGGAAGAGAATAAACAAGGGAAAATGACCAATTTGGTCAGTCTGTGAAAAATAATTATAAGTTCGTTTTAAAAATTAATTAAATATTTAATTACATTAATTAATAATTTATATATGGTTAACTAATAATTTATCTTTATTTTGATACTTGATACGTGGTTAACCATATATAAATTATTGGTTAATATAGTTAAATACTTACTTAATTTTCAAAACGAATCTATAGGGAATTATTTTCCTCAAGCCGACCAAACCGATCATTTTCCCAATAAACAATGAAATTTGAGCGGAAAATAATTTAGTGAATTGAAACCAGGATTAAGTGAGTCTCTTTATATATATATATTAACAAATTAGACAAGAAAGTATGATAAATTTAAAGCATTCAACAAAGTCATGAAAATGTTTTTTTTCCTTCTTATTTTAATAAGCCTTCAAATTTTTGAATGTATCTAAAGGATAGAGATTCCAGAAATGAAAAACTTTGTTTTTATCTTTTAATAATAATAAACAAGGTGCCGAAAAGTGATTAATTTAGTGTTACCTATAACCATCATAAAAGAAATCATTAGTATGAAAGTAAAAGATCATTTCTTGAGGCTCTAGTTTTGACCTTTCTACAAGCTAGCTTGGATTCAAGCATATGAAATAATCATAAGATTAGATAATAGACTATTTTGTTTTGACAGCGACTACTTCAAAAGATTCCATACCTAACATGTTAACATCAAATCAGAGAGTAACATAAATTTAGAATAGTAGTAATATAATTAAACACACATCCTTTATATATATATTTAAAAAAAATTAGGGGAGCAGCTGCGCCCTAAAGAAGCTACGCCACTGTGCATAACCTCAGCATTATCCCATGCAGCCATGCTCATATTTAGTTTGTCAGCACAACATAGCTCAAACTCTAGATCAGGTCAAAAACATTGTCATACCATATAAAAGAACTTCTCAATCTAAACACTTCAAACCAATAGAAACAAAACTAAAATAGCTGTTATATCTCTGTAACCACCAAATTTATAACAATACAATAATTTCTGCAAAACATGAATCTGCTTTCTTCCTCATTATAATTTTTCATGAATTCACCACCTCAATTCAGCATGAGTATATGAAGAGCTTCTGTTTCCATGCCATGATATTTTTTACTTGACCTAAAGATAAAAACTTGATCATAATTGTGTAGAAATTGTCAATAGACAAAGCTATAAACATCAATTTCGTGCCCATACATCTTGGGGTTTGAATACAAAATCGTTTCTCACCTGAGGTTATAAGGAAATAAAATAAGCAAAACCAAAACAGAACATGTAATTTTGCTGCATATCCTAACCAAACCAACCCTCACACATTCAAACTTGCGACATATTTACATAAGATGTACAAGACCTTCGGTGTTTCTAAAACTGTAAGAGAAGTAAGAAAAAGGTGCAAGATATTAAAGAGCTTCGTGATCATCTTGACTACCAGATGCCAAAGTTATACCAGAGGTTCCAAAAGATATGGAGAGCATATATCCATCTCGAGCATCTGCTTGTGAAAGTTATGAAAATTGGCTGGATAAAATATTGAAGCATATGATCATCTGGACTATCTGATTGTGACACTTGATATGATACAAAGACCAGCTAGTAACAAAACCTTCTTAGCTGTAGTATCCCTGTTGTGAAATCTATTGCACATTCATGTTGCAGCATATTTACTGGGAACAGCAACCACCACTTCGAGGTGTCTCATATATGTGCTTTTGATTTTGTCTCTTCACTACCACAGATCCCTTTTCTCGTAAACTTGGCACTTCCAGTATCTGTAAATCAATGTTAAATGGAACAGAAAAAACATTTAGTTAGTTGCAAGCTGTTAAAATTTTAGGGAGTAGATAGAAAGGGGAAAAGAGAGATAGAGAGGCAACAAAATAATTATATATTTCACTGATAAGATTCCGATTAACTGTGTTACATAACACTGACATAGAACTGTATTTCTACTAAAATTATAACTATGAAAACTGAAAAGACAATTGTACCCTTGGTTCCTTGATTTTGCATGCAATGCAAGTAATTACTAACTTAACCAAGAAAACACAGCATAATAAATTATATTTCTCAACACACTTAACTTGTTTAAACACGCATATCACAAAAAAACATCAAACTTAAAACTTGAAACATGATAGGCTCCTCAACCCAAATATTTAATGGATGCCCCAACCAATGACCTGGAACTGTTGTTAAAGAAAATGAGCATGGCTGAGGAGACAACATGACGAATGGATGACTGGAATGACACATTGCCAAAAGAGCTAGTCGGAATGTTGCACGGCCAAGGAAAAAGAGACACTGCTGGAAAGACGCACATAGGAAATACAAAGGCAGCAATTCAAAGACACACAGCAGGAAACAGACATCTCCTAGGAACACGATCATATAAAAGAAGGCCCGAAGACAACGAAGCATCAAAACACTAATTGGAAGCCTCAAAAAACATGAAATAACAAAATTGAGCTTTGGAGACCCAAAAAACATGGAAAAGATGTCTGAAAGATAGGAAAATGAAACTGACTTGGAAACAGCTCAAAAGCCACTTGGTCTAAGACAAGTCAGTATACAACGGCTTGGCTCAGCCAAAAGAATCAAGGGAGAATGGCCCTCATGTTCAGCATGAGGGAAAAGTGTGACAGTTTGGTTTCTTTCAAAAATTAACCAAGTATTCAACTAATTTAACCAATAATTTATCATCAATTTTGATACTTGATACATGGTTAACCGTATGTAAATTATTGATTAAATTAATTGAATTCTTGGTTAATTTTTCCCTCACGCCGAACGTGAGAGTCATTCTCCCAAGAATCAAGGGAAAATGACCATTTGATTCAGCTTGGGGGAAATAATTTCCCTTTGGTTCGTTTTGAAAATTAACCAAGTATTCAACTACATTAACCAATAACCAATAATTTACATACGGTTAACCAATAATTTATCTTCATTTTGATACTTGATACATGGTTAACCGTATGTAAATTATTGATTATTGGTTAATGTAGTTGAATACTTGGTTAATTTTCAAAACAAACCAAAGGGGATTATTTTCCCCAAGTCGAACCAAATGGTCATTTTCCCAAGAATCAATAAACAACGGCTTGGCTCGTGGCTCTGTTCAAACTGGTAAACGGCTAAATGACTATAGATGACTACATCTCATCGACGAATAGGAGGATTCTGCAATAGGCTTCCACCTTCTAGTTGATCAGTGGCCTCCTAGAGGAAGAGTAGAACTAACTCAGAAGACTGTGAACAATATGATAAAGAGGAAAACAAAGGGGTACTACCAGTGGTGAAACTTGATCTAAACTTTTAGGGGACAAGAGTTTGGAATGACATAAATTTTTTGGTGAACAAAAGAGTTTTTGTTATTTGAATTCAGATATAATTTTATGAATGAAGTTGCTCTGTTTTTTGAACTGAAAAACATGACAAAATTTCGTCTTAAAGAAAAGCTAATTAGGTGGAGAGAGTATGAGTTCAAAAAAATATTGGAAGGGCAGCTGCCAATCCCCAGCCCCAAAGTAGTTACGCCACTGGGTACTACAAAAAAATTCCTATATGTTGGGAACACAACAGCAGAAAGAGAGATGGATCAGGTCATGGAGGGTGGTACCCTTCCACTCCAATACTATGTAGAAATTTTAGGAGTTAGATGGAAAGGGGAAAAGCGAGATAGAGAGGGAACCCAAGAAAATTGAGACTTAGAATAATTGTTACATAACACTGACTTAGACCTCTATTTATACTAAAACTAAAAACTATGAAAAGAAAATTATACCCTTTACTTTGGATGCAAAAAGTAATTACTAACTTAACCAAGAAGAAACATAATAATAAACTGAATTTCTCAACACAAGCCATGCAAATTGATCCTACATTAACTAGTTAAAACTATGACAAAATAATACAAGATCACATCAATAAAAGATGTTTAAAATATTTTAACAATGTTTTAGGACGCTACCTATTACTAAGGTGCACAAAAGAAAAATAAGGGAGAATATAGGGGATTATTGATGGCTGGAAGTGATGGAAGGTGTGAGGGGCTGACTAGGAGAGAGAGAAATGTTGAGAGCAACTACCTAATAGCTGGTTGCTCATGGTTGGGGGAAGAATATTCTAGAATCATACCAGAATTGGGACGAGCACAAGATAAAAGGGAAGGGAAGGAAAGGATCATGGGAGGGGCATCCAGCCATTGAGTAAGGATTTGGGGCCTTTGGGTAGGGAGGAAGCAGACCCCTCGAAGAGTCTACATCTTTATCTTTCTCTTTTCTTTTTCTATTTCTGTGAGACTGAGAGGTTGTGTTTTGTAAGTTCTGCTCCTATAATTAGGAATTACTCCCATTTTTCTATAATCAAATGTCTGGGTTCCTAACAAATTGGTATCAGAGCTCCCAATCTTGGGGAGCCCTGTATAGTGTAGAGTACAAACCAGAATGCAAAAGGCAGAGGTTCCATATTTCTGTGGTGAAGATCTTAATGGCTGAATCTACATAGTTGAGACATACTGTCGCATCAACCAAGTCCTAGAATCTGAGAAGGCATTTGTAGCATCCTTTAGCTTGGAGGGAAAGGCCCCCAACTGGTTTTATTTGTGGGCATTCAGAACATTGCAGATCTTGTGGGACAAATTTCGTGTGGCACTTCTTCAACGATTCTAGCCACAGTTTAGTCGGCATTTACCGGCCATCGTCCAAACTGAGGAACCAGATCCTTTGGCGTCAAGAAATGGGAGCAAAGATGAAGCTACGAAGGATATTTGTGAAGTAGAGACCATCCTTAATGCTCTCGACACCACTGCTCAAGAAACAAAAATGCTTTCTGATACTGCACCTAAGAAGCTGGAGTTTGAGGCCAGTGGGAATTTCACGAGAATAGGTGAGGAAACTCATAAGTAAGAGCCAAGGGCAAAGGAGGTGATGACTGAGGAGGAGGAGGAAATTCAGAGGGAGACGGAGGAGGAAACCCACCACTTATATTGTGCAATCGCCCTTATTTTTTATGTGCATTGCTCCAAAAATATGCGAAACAGTGTTCGCAAATGGGAGAAGCGGAAACGAGGAAGAAATGCAGCCACTCTATGTATCGTATAATCTGCGTCGCTCAAATTCAGCTTCATGATTGTACGAGTCTTGACGAATCCACTGCGAGGGAGAGAGCCTTGAGTAATCCGACCAGTCCCCCTCCACCACCGGCACCACTAGATAAGAATCGTTGTGCAGAAGCTCACTCCAAACCAAAATGTGGAGACCAGTTCGCAATGCCAAAACCAAAGGAACAAGGTGACGTTGAGAACTTGCTTGGTGACCAGTGTTGTTAAAGGCGCTTGATGCGGGGCGGAATTCGAAAAAAACGCCTCAAATGACCAGAGGCAGAGCGGCTTGCATAATGCGGCCCTATCACCTTGATGCAGCTGATGCGCTGATGCGTGCGCATCATGATGTTCTGCCAAATTTCTTTAATGCCCTCACTTAAAAAACCCATTATCCAATGGGTATCTATTCTAAAGGGTGATTTCGGTCTATTCACCCATCCTACACTAATTCTTAACCCTAAAAACATATCTAACATCTAACAAACAGAATCAGCCGCTGCTGCACTTCTGTTCTGGAGAGCAGATAACAGAGGAGAACTTGTGTGCGCTTCTGGAGAGTAGAACACGGATGTTTTGGTGAGGCCTTCTTCTGCAAAAGCCGTGGGTCAAGAAGAATCTCTCCCTCTCCTTTGTTCCTTGTTTTCCTCACCGTTTCTCTCTTTTCTAAGCTCATCAAATCTCCCTGTTTTAGTGTTTATATGGCAACCCAAAAGGAGTCATTAACTTCTAGGGGAAAAGATATTGGTTGGAAGTACAATCATTTGAAGGACCCATAAAATAGGAATGCTGTGACTTGCAATTTTTGCAATAAAACTAAAATGGGGGTGTATTAATCGGGCAAAACAACGCCAAATGTGTAAGGCTGGTAATGCCAAGGCATGCCAACATGTGCCTCCAGATGTTAGAGTTGAGTTATGGAATAATTACAATGAAAAGTTGTCCCTATAGTCAGCAACAACTGAATCAACTCCTACTTTGGAAGAATATGAAATTGGTGATGAATTGGAGGAGATTGAAGTTCAACAAAGCATTCAAAAAGGCAAAAGGGTGGCAAGTAGCAGCAGTGTGTTAGGCCCAAGGTTACATGGTCTACACTAAGAGGCCTAAGAAGGATAATTTGGAGAATAAAGTAGAGAGGCGCATGAGAAGTGAGGGGAGTAACTACCTCCTGAATTGTAACTAACCTCTTGCTGACTTGGCAAGTGGGAGAGGGAGAGAAGATTCTAGAATGGGGAGGCTGTTAGGCGAGAGAGAGTATTAAGGGAGTGAGGGTGGGAAGAATGAGGTAGGCGTAAATTGAGTGAGGATTTGGGGCCTTTTGGCAGGAGGAGCAGCACTCGTAAATTCTGCACTATCGCAGATCCTGCTTTTTCTATTTTCTTCAAGTTCTAGCTTCCGTTTAGTTCTTTTAGTTCTGCTTTTAGTGAGTGAGAGAGTTTCGGGTTGTGATTCTCACATCGTAATTGGGGATTATTCCCATTTTCTCGTAATCAAACACTTGGGTTCTATCAATTTGGCACGTGAGCTGATCTTGGAGCCGTGGTATCGCTTATTTTTATTTTTATTTTTAAAAAAATGATTCCAAAATTTGATGGGAGAGAGACTTATTGGTGGTCGATCCAAAATTGGATCGCATTTTAGGGACCACAACTCGGATCCATGAAGATAGGAAGAAAATGTGGGTGACTACGCTTGCATTGAGAGGAGAAGCTTTCAAATGGTGGTCTTCTTGGCAAAGAAGACAATCAAAATGCAACATGGAAGACTTTTTGAAAGGGTCGTGATCAAGAAATTCCAACCGTATCTATGGGCTTGTCTTCAAGTTTCGTAAGATGAAGAAGTTGAGGAGGAAATTCCGATGGGGAAACGCAGAGTCTTGGCCAAGGTGGTGAAATGGAGAAGGAGATGGCAAGTGAGGAATCGCACAGGAAATGATGTTTCATAACGATTGTGGACTGGAGGAATGAGGAACCGAGAAAAGAAGAGCTCGTGCAACCCACCCCACCCGCCTCACCTCTACTTGGACCACTAGACGCAGACACCGCAAGGAGGTCGAACCCGAGTCGACCGTCGACTGCAGGGAGCAGGAAACCATGGCTTCTTTCGACAAAGAAATCAGCCACGAGCAAGAAACTCGTGAGCATTCCACCGATCTCATGAAAGGGGGAGGAAAAGTGATCCTGCTCGCAGAATAGAGGAGAGGGACCTCCGGTGGGCCAAAACCACCATTTCTTACTCGCATACAAGACCGGGCCCAAATTCACGAGACTAGCTTTGGGCATTCGGCCCAATGGGACACCCAAACCCATATCTCCCATACAAACCGCACGAACAAGGGACTCTTATACGGGACTCGAAACCAACAAGCAACCCACCCATCCACCTTTGGGACCCGAATGGAGACACCTTCAACAGAATAGAGTGGTCGACTGTAGGAGGAATGGGTTCCACCAAAATGCGGCAGCTAGCCACGCTCTGCTTTTCCGGTCCAAAATGCCACAAAAACAGAAAGCAATGACCCAGGAGGAAGCTCATCCGTTTCATGCATAGCTTGGTCATTATGCTTCAAGATACGGGACCCTGGAGGAGGTTCTTTAGTCATTACCAAACACTTAACCAAACCTTCACCTCGAGGAGGTTCTTTCACCGGCCACAAACACTTAACCAAACCTTCACCTTGAGGACAAGGTGAATCTTTTGGGGGGGAGTATTGTTAGGCCCAAGGTTACATGGTCTACACTAAGAGGCCTAAGAAGGATAATTTGGAGAATAAAGTAGAGAGGAGCATGAGAAGTGAGGGGAGTAACTACCTCCTGAATTATAACTAACCTCTTGCGACTTGGCAAGTGGGAGAGGGAGGAGAAGATTCTAGAATGGGGAGGTCAGTTAGGCGAGAGAGAGTATTAAGGGAGGAGGGTGGGAAGAATGAGGTAGGCGTAAATTGAGTGAGGATTTGGGGCCTTTTGGCAAGGGAGGAGCAAGACCCTCAGAAATTCTGCACTATCGATCTGCTTTTCTATTTTCTTCAAGTTCTAGCTTCTGTTTAGTTCTTTTAGTTCTGTTTAGTGAGTGAGAGAGTTTCAGTGTTGTGATTCTGTCACTGTAATTGGGGATTATTCCCATTTTCTGTAATCAAACACTTGGGTTCTATCACAGTGTTAAAGGCAGCAAAAAATTGAAGGGCCCATTGGATTTGTCGATGTATCAAGAACCTGAGAGCATTCTTAAGAAAAAGAAAGGGGGGAAAATTAGGCAAACAAGTATTAATGACACATGTGACAAGGAAGCAAGAGCTAGAACAGTTCAATATATAGCTAGATTCTTATATCAAGCTGGGATTGCATTTAATGTAGCAAATTTGGACAGCTTCAAGCATATGATTGATGCTATTGGGAGGTATGGTCCAAACTTGAAGGCTCCAAGTTATCATGAGTTAAGGGTTCCATTGCTGAAAAAAGAGTTAGAACACACAAATAACATGTTGAAGGACCACAGGGTTGCATGGGAAAAGCACGGCTGCTCCATTATGTCGAATGAATGGACGGATAGGAGGCAAAGAAGTATAATTAATTTCTTCGTAAATTGTCCAGCTGGGACAATGTTTGTGGAATCTGTTGATGCTTCTGCATATACGAAAACTGGGGAGAAGATATATGAGCTACTTGATCGTTTTGTGGAGCGCATTGGAGGGCAGAATGTGGTTCAAGTGATTACTGACAATGGCAGCAATTATGTCTTGGGTGGTAAAATGCTAGAACAAAAAAGACAGCATTTATATTGGACTCCTTGCACAGCACATTGTATTGATCTTATGTTGGAAGATATTGGGAAGAAGCCTATGGTAAAGAAAACATTACAGAGAGCTATTTCTCTAGTTAGGTTCATCTACAACCATACATTCTCTTTGAATTTGTTGAGAACCTTCACAAATAAGAGAGAATTGGTTAGGTATGACCTAACAAGGTTTGCTACAACCTTTCTTACATTGCAAAGGGTCCATAAGCAAAAGCTCAACCTTAGAAAAATGTTTACATCGGATGAGTGGTTAAAGAGTAAGCTTGCTAAGGATGCCAAGGGGAAGAGAGCTACTGATACTGTTTTGATGCCTTCTTTTTGGAGTAATGTGCTGTATATCCTTAAAATTATGGGCCCTCTTGTCAAAGTCCTTCGTCTTGCTGACAATGAAAAAAACCAGCAATGGGCTATATATATGAAGCAATGGATAGGGCAAAGGACGCAATAGCAAATTCCTTCGATGGGAAAGAAGAGAAGTACAAAGAGGTATTTGACATCATTGACAATAGATGGAAAAATCAGTTACATCATCCATTGCATGCTGCTGGTTATTTCTTGAACCCAGCATACTTTTATAGCAATCCTGATATAGAGTTTAATAATAAGATTAACTCTGGATTAATTCAATGCATTGAGAGATTGGTGCCTAATTGTGATATCCAAGACAAGATTATGGATGAGTTGACATTGTACAAGACAGCTGAACACATATTTGGGAATGAAATGGCACAAAGAGCTAGGACAAGAAAGGCTCTCTTGGTAAGAATAATTTCAATCCAAGTTTCAAATTTAGATTTGAGTTGATAAGTCAATTCTTTTGAATGAGAACTAAATTGATTACAATTGTCAACTTTGCAGCTGAGTGGTGGGCTTCATATGGTTCATCAACTCCAAACTTGCAACAACTAGCTATTAAAATCTTGAGCTTAACAATTAGTGCAGCTGGTTATGAGAGGAACTGGAGTGTTTTTGAGCAAGCATAAACTAAAATATACAGCTTACACATATTGATTTGAAATGTTTTTAACTTAATGACAGATTCATAGCAAGAGAAATAGACTTGAGCATAAGAAAATGCAAGATTTAGTTTACATCAAATACAATCAGGCACTTAAAGCTCGTTAAGACTGTAAGGATGTGATTGATCCTATCTCTCTTAATGAGATTGATGACAGCAACGAATGGTTGCTTGGAGAGATGAATGATGCTGAACAAGAGTTAGTCTTTGGTGATGATAACTTGACTTGGGGAGACGTTGCTACAGCAGCTGGTGCTGGACAACCTAGAACATATACTAGGCAAGCAAGAAGACAATCAATGTCAATAGCTACAAGCTATAGAAGAGGAAGAGACCAACTTAGAGAAAACTGATGATGAAGAAATTGAGGGCTACAAATCGAGTGATGAAGAAGAGAATATTTATTATGATGATGAGGACATTGATTGTGATGATGATGACTTGCTGTCTTAGGAGTTAGAATTTAGGAGACTTGTGGTCTTATTTTGTGTGGTATCTTTTATGTGTTTGACTTGCACTTGGTTGGATATCAACTTACTATGTTTCTAGTATTTTCTATTTGGATTACTTTATGTTTTATGTATTGTGAAGATTGAAATTTATTTTGATGATGATTTGTTGTTATATGCATAATTTTAGCTATTTTTTAAATATCCACATCACTTTGTTGATGAGCCCGCATTGCCTCACCGCATCAAAGTGATGCGGTTTTTGGGGTGGCCGCATCAACCCGCTTTTCGCCTTGTGACAACACTGTTGGTGACTTAGTGAGGTACGAGAGCAATACAGTGGGACAAGTAGTTGATGTACCACCCACTCGAGTTCCTCTAGTTCATGGGTTCTATGATTTTAGGACTGTAAGCTCAAGCAGTGAGAAGGTAGGGGAAGAAGTGGGTCTCACCCCTACAAGCTCCAATTCTGGTAGCTAGTTGTGGCAAGATGAATCGAGAGGCACAACAGAGAAGTGAGCAGTCTTCAGTCCAGGTGGCTGCCCCACCACCTGACTCATCAGTGGAGCTAACCATGTTAGTGGGGGCAACTTTGACATTGCACAGGTTTTCTCCTAATGCTATGCATTTTGCTGTGTGGGCCGAAGAATTATGGGCCAGTGAAGGAAGGGGTGATGTGCTGGGTTGCTTCTTCAAGGAAAACAACAATAAATTTGGACGTGGGGACAATAGCAATGCGAGGCCCATCACTGAAATGGCCAAAGTATATACAGAGGAGATGCTTGTTACGAAGGCATAGTGAGCAATTTCTCCATTTTAGTTTTGGGGCCATTGTAGCATCTGTAGTAGCTTCGAGCTAAGAAAGATTACCTTGTCCAACATATTTTTCTTGACTATGGGACACAAGAATTTGTGGGTGGCTTGTTGTTTATGGGCGTTAACATGCTTCCTTCTTCCTTCTTATTCTTGTGGACTTTTGAGAATTGGTTTGAGTAAGAGACCCCTAGATTTTTATAGTATTAATGCTCCTAGAATGGTAAGAAAAGATCTAAGATCAGGCAGACCAATGACATGTGCATATGATCAGTACATTGGTAAGTCAAATGGTGAAGAAATAGTATCTTTGACGAATTATTTGGATGCACCATATTTTGGTGAGATTGGAGTTGGCACATCCCCACAAACCTTTACTATCATATTTGATATTGGCGGTTCCAACCTCTGGGTTCCGTCATCAAAGTGCTATTTTTCTCCTTCCTGCTATACCCATTCTTGGTACAAGTCAACGGGTGTTTGTGTGGGTGGCTCTGCTACTATTATAAATTTAGGAACATCCTTGCTTTCTGGCCCAATCCCTGTTGTGGCTGAAGTCAACCATGCTATTGGAGTTGAAACAAAACCTCCAATATGCTTGCTAAATGGCCAAATGTATGGCACTAAGTTCCAAGGCAATGCAGATGGTTTCCTGCAGGTTCATGTTGTTTGCATTCAGCCAACTCCTAAGGAGTTATTGAAGACCGTAACTGAAGTTAGCAGTGCCAAAGTGGGTTCCAAGGGATGGGGCTCCCAGCCATTAGGTTTCAAGCAATGGGACCCTTGAGGAAGTCCTTGTGTTGTTATAGGATACATCCCCAGCTCTTCACCTTGAGGACAAGGTGAATCTTTTGGGGGGGAGTATTGTTATGACTCTACCTATTACTAAGATGCACAAAAGAAAAATAAGGGAGAATATAGGGGATTATTGCTGCCTAGAAGTGATGAAAGGTGTGAGGGGCTGACTAGGAGAGAGA
The DNA here is from genome assembly GCA_023212625.1 of Styphnolobium japonicum. NCBI lineage: Eukaryota > Viridiplantae > Streptophyta > Magnoliopsida > Fabales > Fabaceae > Styphnolobium > Styphnolobium japonicum. The sequence continues at coordinate 17,887,290 of JALBWW010000013.1, forward strand.
GAAATGTTGAGAGCAACTACCTAACAGCTGGTAGCTCATGGTTGGGGGAAGAATATTCTGGAATCATACCAAAATTGGGACGAGCAGGAGATGAAAGGGAAGGGAAGGATCATGGGAGGGGCATCCAGTCATAGAGCAAGGGTTTGGGGGCTTTGGGCAGGGAGGAAGTAGACCCCTCGAAGAGTCTGCATCTTTATCTTTCTCTTTTCTTTTACTGTTTGTGAGAGTGAGAGGTTGTGTTCTGTAAGTTCTGCTCCTATAATTAGGAATTACTCCCATTTTTCTATAATCAAATATCTGGGTTCCTAGCACAATGCTTCTATCAGTTGCTAGAGGAAGTATCCCCCCTCCCCCTCCCCAACACCCACCCACCAAAAAGAAAACAAAAACAAAAACACCACATAAGGAAGCAGTCTGATTATCACGTGGTCTGAACTTCAGCAAAGCACAACAGGAAAAGTTGAAACACACTCTTCATGCTCATATAGGATACCTAACTCAACACAATTGTGTCACCACTAGTAAGTCAATATCACCTTCAGTGCAATGTTACTTTTCCAACAACCCTCTTGACATTACAGGCTAGGTCTATTCGAAGTTCAATTTTGTTGACTCAACACCTTCCACGCTTGACTCAAATGAGATTGATGGCGAATGACATAATTATTTGTCATATATGAAATGATTAGGGATTTAACTAATTTGTAGATTTAGTACTTTCTAATAAAATAAGGCTTTGAATGTAAATTAGAATTAATTAGTATTGGATCGAGTGCTTACCACTAGGCCAAAAGCTATAGCTGTTAGTCAAGGGCGCAACTTTTACCACATAAGTCCATAAGCAAGCGCCACAGTTTAATCTGACTCCGACCTTACTTGGGTCTTGCCAAGGCAAGATGCTGGCCCGCAACCAACAACCAGAAATTAAGATTTATTATTTCAATAGATTAATCACTAGTGGGGTTTTATGGAAAAGGGAGATTGTTACTTTAAATTTCAGCTCTTGCCTTGGTGGTTTGTTATTGATATTTATGAATTTGGTTAAATTTTTATCATAACTTCCCTCCTCTTTCTCTCTACTTGTTTCTCTCCTTTATCTTCTTTTTGCACACAAGAATTCTCCTTCCTTAACATTAATTTCAACACATACATATGGTCTAGCAGACAACAACACAAATGATCAGAAGTCAGGATTCTTAAAAGAGCAAATACGTGATTATTTCTTTTTATTTTAAAGAAAATAAGTCTTTGAAGTAAGCCAGTGCAAGTGCATTTTGTCCAACTTGTTTAGATAAGCTTCCTATGGCACTATAACATGTTTAATCCCAGCCATAAAACAGAAACTAGTATGACCCTATACCATGCTCTTTCTAGCATGGCTTAAAGAAAAGTGAAAATTGAGAGATTATGTGATCTAAAAAGTGCCTTTAGAAGCTGCTGACTATAAATGGGGAGAAGTGAACAAGCTTTTCTTATACCCACAACATCACAAATGGAATATTGCTAAAGCAGAATACAACAAAGCAACTAGACTACCACAGGTGTAACAAAATCATATATACCTTTAAGGTGAGATCATTAAAGCATTGCTGAACATTTTCTCTAGTTTTGGCACTACACTCTAGGAACAAGCATCTATGTTCCTGTGCAAGAGCCATTCCCTCTTCTTTGGTTACAGCTCTTTCACTCTCCTGAAAAGTAATACAAACGGACCATCTTCAAAATCAAAATCAAAATAAAAAGCAAGAAAATAATATTAAGAAACAAATTGAAGTTCAATTATAATTCCAAAACAAATTATTACTTCAGAATTTGTTAGTATGAGAGAAAAAATTGCATAATCTATACGGTTTTCTGTCTTTTTCTGAGTAAGGAAAGGACTGCAAGACCATTCACCATTAAAATTACCTTATCCATCTTATTCCCAACTAGAATTTTGATGCAATCATGATTAGTGGAGTAGAGCTCAAGTTCTTTTACCCATATATCCACCAGGTTCGTAAATGTTTCACGCCGTGTCACATCATAGACTAAATTAGAAAATTGAAGAAGAAAAGCTGTAAGATGTCAACACTATTAGGCAATAGTGAAAAGCATAAAGAGTGAACACCACATTGATGCAAGTAAATTCACTCCTTCCAAGAACTTAATAATTGTTAAAGAGTATAGAAAGCTATTAAGGAAAGTCTTATGAATGAAGGAAGTGTGATGTGGCTGTTGACCATAAAATCAAGGGTGATTAAATGAGGATTGGAGCTTGATTGCTGGGTGATTGATTGACAATTATACAATTGTATACTGTTCCTCTATTATAAACACAAGTATAGGCTAGAGGCAATGTGTAGTGCATCAACCAACAGCCTCTATATTGTCTCCATCTCTCTCTATAACTCTCTACTAAACCCTTATTTTCTCACTCTAATTTTTCAAATAGCAAAAAGTCCTCCTCACTGTGGGAAGATCCATTTTTTAACAAAAACTCGTAATAAGTTATTGCACATCCTCCAAGCAGCAGTGCAAGAATCAGCGGTTTTAAAGCTCAAAATTTTCAACATGTACCACAAACATTAGGGCACATATCTTGGGAATGCATCAGAAATCGCAAGAAAGATTTACAAGTGAAGGAATGTCAAATATTGAAAACCCTAATCTACTTGAACAAGTAGTGAAACAGGAAAAGGAGGGGGAGCAGAGGGGGGGGGGGGACAAGCTATGTAGCAACAAGAAGATTTAAAACTTTACCACTAACATTTATAGTAAAATGTGCCTTTCAAGGGATATTAGTACATCCAAACATTAAAACATGAATAAGAACAGTGTGCATAGCTTAGAGATGACCAAAACAGGAGACAAAAAATGGGGGGAAAAGTGATGGTTAATGAGAAGAGCCTATAAATGCTTATTTTCAAGGGCATGACTTGTGGGAAGAACAATAATGGATGAAATTCAATATTCATATTTATAAGATTTAGATGGATAAATGATTTGTGCAATAAATCCAGAAGATAAAAAAGAAAACTGTGAATTTAAATTGCAATGGAAGAAGCTGGCACCAATGTTTATTTCTATATGGGATTTAAATGAAATCATTGTGCGGTTGTACCCTTCCATCCCATAATATTTGTCCACATTTGAATATTCCAACAATTTAAGGAAATTTCATTAAATGTATTTTCATTTTACTGTGTTATGGCTAGTTTTCTGCTAGAAACTTATTTTGGAGTTTATGAATCTAAAGGTACATGACTAGGGAAACTTGAAGATTTTAATGCACGATTTTGTCTAAATGGACATAATGGATGAAATTCAATATTCATATTTATAAGATTTAGATGGATAAATGATTTGTGCAATAAATCCAGAAGATAAAAAAGAAAACTGTGAATTTAAATTGCAATGGAAGAAGCTGGCACCAATGTTTATTTCTATATGGGATTTAAATGAAATCATTGTGCGGTTGTACCCTTCCATCCCATAATATTTGTCCACATTTGAATATTCCAACAATTTAAGGAAATTTCATTAAATGTATTTTCATTTTACTGTGTTATGGCTAGTTTTCTGCTAGAAACTTATTTTGGAGTTTATGAATCTAAAGGTACATGACTAGGGAAACTTGAAGATTTTAATGCACGATTTTGTCTAAATGGACATAATTTTGAACATCCAATAAAGAAATAGAGGACAAAAGCTATATGACGAAGGGAACACTAAAATATTAATTTTTTGACCTCACAATTCTTCTTTTCCCCTCTCCCAACTCTTTCTTCCATTTTGTCGGAAAGATACTTAACCGGTGTTATCACTTCTAAAGGCATTTATTGTATTAATCTGTAATAATAATTTAAGCATTTTAATCCATAGATTGATTTTTAGTATAGATCTATAATAAATCTGTCTACCTATCCATATGTTTACATATTGTCATGGATGTGAATCATAACAGTTGTGATTAGAACACACTGTTATTGTAAAAGAAATTATTTATTACCAAATGTACAGTGGAAGCATATGCACAGACAGGTGTACTGATAAATCAGTTAAAACTGGTGTAAAATGTTATACCCTTATACATCCAACAACATCTCATAGAATATCATTATTAACAATCATATTACCAAATTATCATGTTGATTTTTGCTCGCCAAATTTTAAAAAAAGGATATACAAACAGAATACAAATTGATTTCAAATTAATATGAAACTTTATAAGCATGATCTATGAGATAGGAACTTTCAATCCAACAGTACATTTGTTAAGAATTTATCCCATAAAAAGTTATTCAATTGCGTAAAATTGACTTTGTTTTACACTAGTGGCAATTGATCTTAATCCATATGTACTTAAGTGCAAATGAATACATTAAGAACAGGAAGAGCAACATACTTTTTCATGAAACAAATATTTTATGCTTATTACCCAAATGTAGCCTGTATTATGAAACCATTATTTGAAAAATACTTACCTAGACACAACCTAGCACATGCACCTTAGCTCATCCATTAAGGAGACGCATCATTTAAACACTCAAACTTCCCTCTTGAATTAAACAAGTTAGCCTCTTCTGATATCAACTTTTGAAATGGTGCATCTCCTTCTAGGCAGTTGGGAATAAGGTAAATGCATTCGGCTACGCATAGGAGAGAATCTCTTACCTTATTTATGCCATCAATGTTATATCCCAAAATTTTGGCACCCTCGGTTATAAAATAATTCTATCACCAATTTTATATTCCCGGCCAATATTTTATTATTTTCTTTAATGATAACCTAAAATTACGTGTGTAATACAAATTTAATAATACAATATATAAACATCAATACTAATATAAATGATTAAATATAAAGTAAAAAGGGGGGGGGAGAAAGCCATCTTGTAAAAATAACCACCACAAAATACATCTTTAAATGTCATAAATCTAAGTATATGTAAAAAAAAGTTTAAGTTAAATTTTATAATATCCACAGCATACCAAGAATGATTCCATCCGCACCTCTGTAGTAAGAGCTTATTACTGTTCCAAACCTCTCCTGTCCCGCTGCAAACAAAACTAAATGTTATAAACCAACTGCACCAAATCACCACTACAAGGTTCTATATTAATGGAAATCAATCTGCAAGTACTAGTGGTCAACATGTATCCCCATATATCTTGAAAGAATGGGAAAGATAGCTTCCTCTGCAATCAGAGACAGATTTTGACCCCAACCCCAAGTGTCCTACTGGAAACTAGAAACTAAACCAAAGCATATTCTTAGCTTCCAGATCACTGAAGTTTATATTTATATATATATTTGATCAACTAACACTGATATGCTAGTCCATACAAAGTTATATATTGTTTTCATAGTTTTATGCATTACTGTATGTGTAGTATTATTAAGCCTAGTTTAAAGGCCAACTAAATAGCCTGTGCTGACACTTACTAATGGGGAAAAATTATCTCTATTGATCATTAATGAACTGAATTTGTAGAAGAGCGTCTAGTGCTATTGCAGAGAATTGCATATTTCTTTAAGTACTTTCTAGCAGTTAAAAGTTGTTGATGCTGAGTTGCATTGACAGTCTTGGGCTTATGTTCTCATGTGAGGTACACGCTTTTGTCCTTAAAAGGTGCATTACATGGCGGAAGTAGAATACCTCCTTATAAGTCTCAAAATTAGCTCGACTTTACTTGATGTGCCTTTGGCACCAATACCTTTTAAGGACACAACTGTTAGGTCTAATCCATTGGGCCAAAGTGAACAATACCTCACGTGAGAACATAAGCCCAAGACCATCAACAAAAGTAATCACCCATTAATCAGTTTCCATTTACTCTCGAAGAAGCAATTTGAGTGAATAAGTAATACTCTAACAGAAGAACACATTACCAATGAAATCCTCATGTTGAATTAGTTTATTCCAATTTTGCCTCATTCTGGGCTTCGTTGGGTTAGTATGAATGACATAAATACATATGAATTTTACAGTCTTACTTTCTGGGTTTTGATGGGGTATGCCCTTGTTATTTCTCAACTATTTTGAGTTTAAGAGAGTTTTAAATGTCTTCAACCGTGGAATTTCTTCACCATCCTCACCAATGAAATGGAACAAAAACTGAACCAATTTTTGTGTCTTTAGTTAATCTTTTCTTTTTCTTTTTTTTCTTTGGGTGACTGAATGCAGAACACATAATCTTTTGGATCCTGTGCTGACAGAAGGCTAATTTTGGTTGTACTGTGGTCCATTCAACTGGTCTTACTTCAAGTGTTGACTACAAAATTCTTGAGACTGGTGTGCTCTATCAAGGGATTGGATTGTAAAACAAACCATAAGCTAGCATTCCTTTTGCTGCACCGAATTGAAAGTGTTTCTCACCCTTTCCAAGGTCCCTGTAGCACCTTCAGCTTGGAACATACTCCTATATATGTTTAGGCTTGTAGTAACTTTTAACTCTTATCCCCAACAGGTATGAATTTTCAGTAACTTTCATGTTACCACATTCAACCTATAGCCTTTACTTCAGACTTGTAAATGATTTTACATTAAAAGATTAAAATTTTGCAACTTTAAATTTAGCTTCAAAAGCTTTGCTACTTGAGGGAAGGGAAGGGAAGGAGAACTGACAAAACACAGGCTGTGATCTAAAAAACTTGTTATTGTAAGAGACTAATGACTTCTTATCATTACCTATCACTTGGTTACATCAATCATGGGCCCTACTTTCAAATGGAACCATGGATCAAGTATAATCTAGTGCAAAAATCCACATGGTTACCATATTCACAGATCACTTATCTCTTTTATTTATTTACTATAAGACTCTAATGAGTGAAGATGGATCAAGTTGTACATGGCAAAAGCCAAAATGATAGCATCACCCTCCATCAGACATGGCCCCTTAGAAGTGATAGATGGGCAGCCTGTATTCAATTTATGGCATTCAATGTGACGCATGAAGTATTAAACAAGGCAGATAGGACACATAGCCTCAGGCATGATTTTTTGTGGCACATGATGTGAGTTTAAAGAAACAGTTAATATTCAAATCCAAGCAAGATAGTTATGATTGTGTCATTATGATGCGAGGCTCTTTAATTGCTTCAAGCATCATTCAACAACCCAGATGATATAAAAAAGAGAAGGCACCATTTGAAGAGTTTATGTACTAATAAAACAGAATTACATCAGTGTTTTATTTGATTCCTTCTACATTACCGGAGTGTCCAAATAGAAACAGGATTTAAAGTAATTTTTCAGTTTCAGCAAGGAGTAGAAGGAATTAGCGATCCTCCTTATCCTACATTTCCACTTACTTGATCGTCATATTTATGTTATTCATGTTTTTACCTCTTTCTTAATATTGAATTTGCTAAAGAACAAATGTTGCATTGACATCTCCCTGTTCTTTCCGCACAAGGGACAAAGTGGCATCTTAAGAAACAACAGTTCTAATAAAAATATTATGGGTAACCACATTTCTAAATGAAAAAGACAAGAAAACAATGTTAATATTACAAAAAATTTCCCAAATGAACAGAAGATAGAGTTAGAAAAAGGAAAAAAAAAATCTTAACTATATATCTGTATGAGGAATTTCTTTACAAAAGGAAAATGAAAACGTGATCAGATAACTACAAAAGCAGTTACCTGTGTCCCAAATAGTAAGCTTCAATCTTTTACCACCAATTGTAAAAAGCTTGATCTTGAAGTCCACACCTGTAAATGATTTAAGAATACCAACAGCTCAGTATGTATCAAGAAACAATGAAATAGCAAATTACAATGCAAAAGTCCCTTAGGCTATAAAGCAATCAATCATATAGAAAGCAAAAACTTCAAAGCCATATGCCACAAAATTCTGATAAACTATTACCATTGTAATGTAAGACACAAATAAAAAGCTATAAACAAAGGTTTCAAAGGTCTAGAGACATCTCCTCATTAGTCAAACACACCATTTCACAGTCATGTAATGGATAACATTCCTGAAATATGTGGGATGTTTGACAGATTTAAATGCATATAACATTGAATACAACAATGCTAAGATATGAACCTGTCCCAATTTCAATTGTAGGATAGGCGGGGTGGCTAAACAAAAGTAAGGCATAAATAATCACGGATTTGGATCCTCTAAAGTGAGGGGTGCAGTTAAGAGAGTATAGTAGAGAATTCTAATCGCTAATGAAAAATTTAAGGTAGTGGATTATCACATATCCATTATCTGTTATGCAATTGCTTGTATTTTGTAAGATCCTATACCCTTGATTTTCTCATCAAGGGTTAGAATTCTGCACTTTATTCTTTAAAGTGTAACCCTCACTTTAGGAGATCCAAATCCAATAACAACCCCTTCTGCTGAAGTCACAAATACCATAATACAACAGCTAAACATGAAACAGAGAGAAATTGTGCCCAAAAGTCTAGAAACATTTGTCATTGCAAGTCGAAGACACGGGTTCAATTCCCGTAAGGGATGGTTACTCTTTCCCAGCCGCTTACAGTTAGTGTTCATTGCTGAGTCAGTGATCGCTCGCTATCTGGCTGGAAAAGGTGGTCGAAGCTTTCTCTCTTCCAGCAATAATTTGCAAAGTTGGTTTAACATAATATTGGCACAAGTCTCGACCCCTTTAGGGAGCTCAAGTCACACCAAATCTATAGAATAGAAACTAGCATAAGGTTGAACAAGCAGATGCAAATTTAAAAAAACAAAATAAAAACTTTTAAACTAGAGGCCCTTATAATCTAGTTAAACGAAAGCCTTTAATAAGGGTGTTGAATTTGTAAGAAAACGAGAACGTAACCAAAAGTTTGGTTATTGGTATTCTAACCCAGCAAATAGATGATGTATCATCCTATGCTACAGTCACCTAGACCATCTTGTTCCATTCTCACAAGCAAGAAAGAGAAAGGTACCCAAATTCACATATTTCAAACTGAACCCAGAAATGAATTATTCTTCCCATATACAACCGAGAATAGAAACTAGAAAAGTACCAATTGTGGGAGAGAGGTCATGAACAGATTTGGAAATGAAGCTGAGGAGAAGACTGCTCTTGCCAACACCAGAATCACCAATCAACAAAACCTTAAAGGAGTAATCATAGCTGTTATTCCCAACTTTTGAAGCAGAACCCATGTTTTCTTTTCTGTTTTTTTTTTTTTCAGCTTTCAGACAGTATCTGAATCACTCCACTATGATTATCTCTCACTTTGACAAAAAAGGTCAGAATTCAGAAACAAAGACAAGGGAAAGAAAGAAGTTAGAGAGAAGAAGGAATGGGAACCAATGTTTGGAAGTAGCATTGGGGAATGAGACAAGGAGGTGAGGTTGGCGGGTAGTCCATGCTGTTGGGAGTTTGGTCCAAGGAAATCAGAGTGGTTAGGACAAATGTCCTCTTTGCTTCAACACTTTTTTGAGTCTAGATTAGATTCTGTCCACGCGCCCTATCTTCCTGTGCACAACATGGGACTACTTGTCTTCGTGCCGGCAAATGCCAATTAATGTTTTGTCTCCTTCTCGCTCAATTGACCTGATCAGCATTCTATTGACGAATTTAAATAGGGAGTTATTCTCAACGGTAAATTTCATAATAAATATTAAAAAATTTATTAAATATAAATAATAATTAATAAATATTAAATAATTTACTTTAGATATCAATACTTTTAAAAAATTATAAGTACTAGAGTAATCCTCATTTAAATATTATGCCTCCTTTTTTTCTTTTTTTTCAATTATAGATAGATAATTGTAAAAATATAGATCTCTTAATTAGTCGTTAGTTATTTTATTTTATTGTTGAATTATTAATATTTAATTAAAAAGATGAAAGACGAGACAAAAAAATTGATTACCTCAATTAACTTACCTAACTAACCTTAAGAATGAAAAAAAATTATATTCTCATAAAAACAATCAGGTATTAAATATATTTTAGATTTTTAATATTTTTAATATTTTTATTTTTTATTTAATACATTTTGTTTTAAATAATTAAAAAGATGTTAAGATAATGTATTATAAAGATATAATATTATCCGAATGAGAAATGCTTTAGGAAAAGAAAATAAAATCTAAAAATGAGAAATGCTTTAAAATTAAATTAAGATTATCAAGAACTCTTTAATAAGTGCTTGATTATGGAATCGGGCTACTTTTACCTGCACTTTTACTTCCCCTCCTCTCCTCACACCAATTTAAACTCGTTAAAGTATAATGTTACTTTTAAATTATTTTTTTGCCACTTAGCTATAGTTTAGGTGACTTGATTAGTAGTTAAAAATTAGGGAGAATAGTAAGTACGAGGTGTGGCTAAATTAACAAACTAAGACTTATGTAGATAGACTTTACTTGTAATATAAGTATTCGAATTTCACTAAAATCACTTTGTGATTAGGACCAAATCGACGCCCAAGAGATTAGTCTCATACCAAAAAGTGTGATGACACACATTAGTGACACTAAAAAATAGGAAGAATAATATTCAGCTCAAGTATTAAAATGAATTTTTATTATATTTTAAAAACTTTTTTTAGTGGTAAAGCATAGCTTAACCAGTACATGTCCTAATCTTTATTATGGAACTGTGATTATGTAGTGGGAGTTCGATCCCCCACATCTTATTTTTCATTCTATCTTAAGTCCAATAGAATCTTCAACACAAAAAAAAAAACTTTTTTGTATGTGAAACTCACAAAATTTTATTTCAACTAATAAGTACTTTTCTTTTGGTTAAGAAGAGATATTTCGTTATATTTAAATCACAAACGTAAGAAAAGGAATTTTCAGATTTAAGGAAAACACATTTTTTTAGTTAAATTTAGTTTGGCAATGTGGTTTAGAGCGATAACATTTTGTCACCCATGATATTAACTTTGTCATTTTACTCCTTGTGATTTGCTATATTATCACTTTGTAGCTCCTTGTGTTTTCTTTTAGCGATCAACTAAGAAAATACTTATTTTATATTATAATTCGTTAAACCAGCAGGTTTATATTAGCCCAAGGTTTCTAAAATAGTTAATTTCTAATGATGATCTCAAACATTATTCTAATATGTAACATTGTATACTTGCAATTGATCAAAGCTAAAATGAAGTGTTGTAGATTTATCAAAGAAAACATGATCTCATGTTATAGATAAAGTATTTCAAATGTCTCAAGCCTACATGAGTCAGCTATTATGCATGCATGAGCCAGCTACTATCAAATTGTGAGAAGATTCACGTTGCTATTAGTAAACCAAATTGAAGACCCATGTTAGTTTTAGAAAAGCATATGGAAAACCAAAAGATAAGCTTGCTCATATAAGATATCAGCTTATTAAAAATACACTAAGGAGTCGTTTCATGAATGAAAATGAGCCAGCTTTTGTCAAGAATTCAAAATCCTCCGTTTTGAGATTCAAGCTTCCAAATGGACTGTGAATGACTCCAAAATGCTTATAACCGTTAGAATATCCCATGATTTGGTCATAATAGTACAAGACATGCATGGAAGAGTAATGAGTCATTTGACAAGAAAATAAAGGACAATACACATCCAAGTAAATGACAAAATGCTTTTCTGCTAAAAGGAATGCAGTACAGCAACGTTCAAATTCTCTTTTGCCTAGTACTACTCACCATTCCAGAGGATTAAACATACAAGAAGAAGAATCATTTGAGCCTTTTCTCTGAGAATCATCTTGTATTTTTGTGCTAATCTTACATTGGCTTATTTATTCCTTGAGAGAGAGTTTTTCAATCTTTCTATTGTAAAGCCATGCATGGCTGTGAGTTTCCATCTTAATCAGCTAGTTTGTAGGTATGTGAGTGACCTATGAGCAAGGTTGAGTGAGCAACTTGTTGTTTCATAGCTTGGATTGGATAGGGTTGATCAAAACTACTTGTATCTAGCTTGGAGAGGCTAGGATGGATCAAAGAACACTCAGTTAATAGTAGAAAATCTCAGTTGTTGGTGTATGCCCTAGAGGCTGTTGTATACTAACCTTCCTGCTACATTGTATCTTGTCATTTATTATATATGAGGCATTTCTTTCATTGTGTTATTTATTTTATTTAAATATGCATGATAAAGTCCTTAGAATAATAAGTATAATGCCATGAGATATCAAGTGCAAGACTTAGTTGCGAGATCCTATTGGTTATTTTCGAAACACTGTTCTTAAATATCTCTAATCAAGTATTATTGTGGATTAGGACAATTGTAATACATTGAGACTAGTATGTGCGTAGATTGATGACCATATCATATCTCAAGGGTCATGGATATGAGATATCAAGTCTTCACATGGGTACACATTAGAGGGATGTGAGTGTCATTAGTGATTCACACAAAGATATCAAGTCTTCACATGGGTACACATTAGAGTATTGATGTACTCGATTAACCCACTATGAGAAAGTTGCATGGATCGTTACGTGAGTGTCATGAGTGATTCACACAGTGATAATGGTGTATGAGGTCCTTTGACTTGCTACAATTCCCTACATGTGTAGTTATATAACTTGATACCGTCAAACATCCCCTGTAACAAGGTGATTAAAAATATAGTTATTGGACTTATTGCAAATCATGCAGAGGGATGTGAGTAGCCTAGATAGGATTTGTCTCTCCTACATAACATGAGCGATATCTTTGGGCCCCTTGATAGAGTGAGACTGGAAAATGCATGGCCATGCTCGAATGAGTCAATATGAGATATTGATCTCATTTGTCATTGTATGTCTACTCGAAGATCAAGAAACCAAATATTGAACTTTACAAGGGTGACACTTTCCATGCCTTGTTCAGTTTAGATATCTGGACAAAGGGACTAGACTGCACGGTAACATTATTCATGGAAAGGTTATGTCAAATCACTAACATTCCTGTTACTTGAGTAGCAGTGATGTACTACTAGATACCGCTCACTGTTTGTATTGCTAAAATTGAATTTTAGTGTTACTGTCAACGTAATGGGAACCTACATGGTCACACTTTGAATGGATCAAAATTAGGGTTTAATATTCATGAGATGAATTTAATTGGGAATCCAATTTTGACTTGGGCTCCTAAATAACTAGTTGGACATTTAGCTAAACTAAATGGCCAACTAACTGGATGAGCTTGCACATAATTGTGACCTACGTCAAATTATAAGTTGGCACATCAATGCTTCTCAGGCTCACTGATGACAGCTGCCTTAGCTATATATATGATATGTACATGCAGCAATCGCACAAGAGAAAAGACAGGCTTGAGAGAACTGAAACTATTTCATAAAACCTAGCCATCATTCCTAAATAGTGAAAGTGAGAGGAGCAACCCCTTCCCCTCATAACTAGTATCACGGAGTGGAGAAGAGCCCAATCTCAGTTCGTTTGTGTGGATATCATAGAGGCACTACTCCTTGCTGTTCTCGTGATTGACTGCCTGTAGCGACAGTTATCTCTTCATAGAGGTAATTCCCTAATCATGTTTATGATTTTCACATGAATTCTCGGCTGGGTTTGGGATTTGGTTTTGTTTTCCGCTATGTTTCCTGATCCCGAAACCCGATATCAGCAAGGCTAGGGACTGGACGTAGGTTCCACATTAGGGTCGAACTAGTATAAATATTTGTGTGCAAGCTCTTCTTAACCCTTCTATTTACATTATCTTACATGCTTGTATGTTAATTTCCATTGTGCATTTGATTTTGGTTGCCTATGCATCATACTCTATTTTCTGGTTTCTAAAGACTAGCCAAGTCATCCTTTTCATAAGATGTCTCACCTCTGCATCAGATTTTTGTTTGAGTTTGATTTTGCAAAAACTTTCATTTGAGCATATATCTTACGCTTGTGCTTATAGAAGAAATTTGCATTATAAAGGAAATATGATTTGGTTACCTAGAACTACTTGATATGTTTTGTAGGTATTATGAAATAAACAAAATTGAGCAATGATTCATTGATACTTGATAGTGATTACTCAAGTCATATGAAGGGTGATCCATCTAAGTTCACCACTTTTACTCTAAAGGATGATGGAAATATGACTTTAAGTGACAATCACTACAGGAAAACTGGTTATTTGTGACACATAATTTTTTACGGTCATTAAAAATTATAGAAAAAAGAGTTATATTATAACATTCATTTGAGGCCGTTGAAAAAAATAAAAAATAATTTTACCCACACTCTAAACAAGTGTAGAAACAACACTCTCTTAAACTAATTGTAGATGACCGACGAAAAAAACAAAATAAAACTTCCAAAAGTCTATTTTTCGAAGAGTCTATTCCACCGGTCACCACCACTACATTTGGATCCTCCTCGAGCTTATGGTTCTACTGTTATTTCTCTACGAAAACGAAATAGGGTTTCATTGCTCATTGATCAATTAATTTGAGACACTTATATTAGCTTTGTATTAGGCTTCATTAGATGTTTATTGTGCCCAATATTAGTATTTTAGATGAGTTTAATGTTGTTGGGCTTCATTGGGTTTTAATGTAAATGTTGGATAATTTTCGGATTTTGATGCATTTTGACCTTTCTTCCTTGGTTAGGCCATAACTTGGGACTCGGTGATCCAATTGAGGTGATCTTGGTGTCTTTGGAAAGCTAAGACAATGATCTACAAGTTTCATGAAGAACTCAAGAGCTGGATCGGACTTCTAAGGGCCCAAAATAGCCTTGCAATACAGAGTGAGTTTGCTGTCACGGAACCATCTGGACAGTATGCACATATTGGACTATATAGTGGGTTATAGGCCTCCTCTTGGGCTGAAACTTGGTCATTTGAAAGATAAGACCCATATCTCCAACTTCACTGAAGAACATTTTGTCAATAGATGTCGTTTTAGGCATGCTTCTGAAGCTACAAGTTGGTCTGAATTTGGAAACACGTTCTTCCAACCTAACTTGAGGTAGGTGCTGTGTTTTTGGCATTTCTGGAGTTCTAAAAGTCCAAATGACATGATTCAAATTGGAGATTTTCAAGGAGACAACTGGCTACAACTTTGATGAAGACATCCAAGCCAAAATGCACCGTCTAGGTGATGAATTTGAAGCCAGAAGTCGGATAAGAGTTGTTGACTAAAAGCCACCAACCATGCACCAACCCACCAACCATGCATCAAGCTTCCATTTTTGACAATTTTCATATTCTTATAGCTTGTATTCAGATTATGTACATGTACAAATTAGCTTCTAGGATTAGTATAAATAGACCCAACCTCTTTGTATTAGATGAATTCAATTTTGAAGTAAGTTTGAAGAAAGTTTAAGTATTTGTGAGAGTTTTCTTTCTCTTCTTCTTTATTTTCTTTAGAATTTCGTTTTTGTTATTTTATTTCTGAGTTCTTCCTTCCCATCCATGGAAGGCTAGGCTCTCATAATCAATCCAAGGGATTAGCCATCTTGATGTTTAATTTGGAGATCTTGTTTCGCTTGTTCATATTGCTTAATTGTTATTCAAGTTTCTCTTCTTCCTCTTTTGATTTTTATCTAGATTAAATTGCTTAATTTGATTTAGATGTTGATGTGGTAATTGCTTTATTATCATGTATTCAAAGAGGATCACAAAGATTAAACAATATATTAAAGCTTTTTGATAGATTGTTTAGCTTGGTTAAATTCTAGATCTTAAGTTAATCTATGTTTGGATGATGCTTACTTTATCTAACCTTGGTTAATTAAATCCTAGATGCTTATCTAGTAGAGGATTCTTGGATTATGTTGAGGCGTCTTGATATGATCTAAGGCCAAGAACACGGTTAGCAATTAAGTGAATTCCTTGTGATCAATGATGAGTTAAACTCAAGATCGGTAAATTTCCTTGGATTGGTTGTTTCTTTATATTTGTTTTCAACTTTAAGTCTTGTATTTTTATCAATATTGTTAATCAACAACAAAACCCCCCTTTTAAATATCTTGATCTGATTAAATCTTTGTTCTTTTTGGATCCTTGAGAGACGATTCGGTTCATGCTCTATACTACAAATTAGTTTGCGAACCGGTAATTTTTATTATTTGACGGGGTCTCGACAACCTCTTGTCACTCATTCACGAAATCTGCTCACTCCAATGTGTGCTGAGTTTATTCAATGAATTAATGATTCGGTGATTTGGTGATTTGGTGATTCGGTTCTTCAGGTATGGTCCATTTGGTGTATTTGATCTCACATTCTTCCTTTTTTTTTTAAATTAATTTGTGGATGATTACTTTGCGAATTTTATTTTGGTTCTCAATGATTTTCAGTGAGATTTTCATGTGATAGCAAATGAATTTGAGTTTTCATGTGATTTTCAGTGAAATAGGGAAAACCTCACTTCTAAAATGGATATTGCATGTGAGGTGTTTGATAAAATGAGTATTAGACTTCTCAAGTTTTTTTTTTCTATTTGCTTCATCAGTTTGGAAGCACGTAACTGGTATTAGAGCGTTTATTCCTCTTTTTGATAATATAAGTTGACCATACAAATCTTGTATCTTGTGTAGAACTATGATAGGTGCTTAATCTTAGTTGTGAGTTGTGCAATTGCATAAAATTAGTGGATATATTTCAGTATAAGTTCTTTAACAAGTGCCTATTGCCATTGTCAACTGTTCAGGTCTACTTTGTATCGAAAGTAAATCTTAGATCGAAATCATAGCATTTTGCTGAATATTCTAATCAAAATCATCATGCACAACATTCATAATTTGGTAGCCGACCAAATCACTCAGAGGACCATTCAACCCGTCAACAGATGACGATGTCATATTTACTATAAGAGTAGAAATAGAACACCTATGGTTTCTTACCTTGCACCACCACTGTGCTTGGCAACTTGTTCCTCATCATCATCTATGGCTTCCTCATTTTCAAAGTTGCTACCTACTTGTCCAATGGCAGCAAGCACTTGCTTGAGATCTTGGGCCCCGGTATCGTTGGTGGCTTGTTTCTCCCCATCCTCGGTGCTCTCCCTCATGCCTTGCTCATTCTCGGTATCGTTTTTCTTTAATCTCTTTGTTTTATGGGAGGGAAAAATTAGTCTTACTGAGATTTTCTTTTCTCTTTTTGGTAAATGAGGAGAAAAATTGAAAAATCTAAGTTTTGATCTTAATATGTTGGAGAAATTTCAATGGATTTGTTAGAGATTTTTAAGTTGTTGTGGTTTAAAAATTCTAGCTTCTGTTTGCTGATCTATTAGCTTTATAAGTAACGCACTTGATGTGGAATGCTCTGTTGCTTTAATTTTGGGAAATATTGAGACAAAAAAAATAATAATGATTTGGATTGTTCTGATTCTCTTTGTCTCTGTGAATTGTTGAAATGAGTTGTTCAATTTTCAATGTACATGTTTATCCACTACCATTCAGAAGAATCAGAACCTTGTTATTGTTCCTTGTACATATCTTCCTTTTTCATTGTGTTTATTCTCTTTTGAGGTATTTGTCATCTAACTCAGCGAAGAGAATATTTCTTGAATTTGAGTCATTAATTCCGCTGGATTCTGCGCAACTCTCCTTTTATGTTTTTGGCCTTTGCTCTGGGATATTTTCATTTTATATTCTTCTTGTTATTTTCAATTTTGTACCTCTCCTTTTCTATTTGCTTTTGGTGATTCAGTTGCATGTGGCATACGACCACTGTGAACACCCCCACAAGTTGGAATAACCCATTTTCACAGCTTATGTTTTTTATGCTACTTTCTTTTTTCCACTTCCCTCCTCTCCCACACGATTCCACATTGCATTTTGTGTGGCGACAAGGGATGGCCCATGAAATAGCAGCTGCATAATCAAGTGAAGAAACACTCATTATTATTATTATTATTAATCTTACTATTACTATTTACTATTACTATTACTAATAGTCCAGGATGCATGTTTACCTGTTTCTCTAGGATTCCATGCTTTTCAAACCTCTTTACATATTAGTTGATACGTGTATAGCTGAGTGAGATAATTGCTTTTTTCTTATCCACGAGGTGTGTGCAAGTCTAACTAAAAGTATGAGAGATAGCAGTGGTAGCTGATTAGGGACGAGTTATTTTTTTATGGAGTTGGGGTTTATCTTTGCATTTTTTTCCTTTTTTTTATTTCACTTTAGAGGATTACTTGCCTCATTCTTGTAAACTTTTTTTTTCATCTTGATAAAATCTGGACCATGGTTGAGACTTTCTTTGGTTTATGAATTAAAGTAGTTTTGTTTCTGTTGTTCATTAGGATATTAGGATATAGTCTCATATATTTATCATGGACAACTCTCCACATGCTATATGATTAATTGAATCATCTGGTTTTGTCTTTTTCAAAACTTTTGGAAAGCTTAGAAAACTTTTAGTCATGAAAATAAATCAGTATGCAACTATTGATATTAGGATTTGACTAAAGCTTATATAAATTTGAAAAACAAGCCAGCCTTGTGCAGTTGTGCATGGGCTCAACAACATTAACATAGACTTTGGGATTGAGAAAAACACACAGATGTATTCTTCTATTTGAAATTTAACTTGTGATGATTCCAACATTTTTAAATAGATGACCCTTATCAAGGTATGCATTGCTCATAGGCACAGCTCACTCTTATAGAAGAGAAGAAAGCACAAAAAATGTTGAGCTAATTTTTATTAATAAGAGCTAATTTTATTTTATGACACTTAATTGTGGCCTAAAGACTTGTCATAGCATCTCAGGATCTAATGCAGTTAAGAAAATAAAAAATGCTGCTAGTATGACGTGATACCTATTTTTTTTAATTTAATATTTTTACTGGTTTGATCTAAGGTGCTGAGTTGTTTTGGCTCAATATATTTCAATATATTGAATTATACCTTTAGATCTAATATTGCATAATTGGTTAGTAAAAGAAATAATGGACAAAAGAAAGTGAGAGTGGTAACATGAAAATGAATCCACATAATTTCCTCATCCTTTGAAATGGTCGGCAACACATGTCAAAGTTTGTTTTATCTTTTTTTTTTAAATTTAATTGCCTATTTTGTTTTCTTTTAATTTATGTTATGTTATTTGTTCATGCTTACTATTTTTTTACTTTTAAATATTTGAATTGATAATTTTATCCTTATTGGTTTACCTGTATTAATTATTCTAAGTAATAGGTATATATCTAGTGAAAAAGAGTGGTGAACACAATGAATAAAAATTGGATGCAAGTAAAATTACAACTATGGTGAGTGCAAGTAAAAGTAAAGACACTATTAGTGGCAATGACTTTATTTCAAAAGGTGTCAAAAAGATGGGCTCAATGATCCAAAAGAAGCCACCTATTAGAGGCGAAGCTAATGCAACAGACAAGAAAGTTCGATTTTTACCTCCTCTTCTTTCACAAGCTAGTCTTGTAGTAAAATCAAAAGTTACAGGTAATGACATCAATAATGTTTTCTTATTCTAATGCAATAGCCTTTTATTTAATTATATTATAATAAATTATAGGACAAGAAGGACAACAAAGAACTACGCAACCTATTAGAGGAGTAAATATTAAGAACAAGTGTGCTCACTCTTCAAGGCCTCCATTTTTAGGTAATGATACAACAATGTTTTTGGCACAATATATTTTTTTTAAATTGTGAAATCAAGTGTATGTTTATTATTTGCATTGCAGGACAAGAACAACAATCAAATAAAAGGCCACCTATTGGAGGAGAAGCTAGCTTAAAAGCCAAGCATGTTCAAGAAGGCCAGCCAAGCAATTCAACAATTAATGAGTCTAGTACCCAAGATGCTAGTGAAATTTCTATTAGTGGTACACTTTAAAGTATTGAAATTCTATTGGTGGTTATCGATATGTCAAAGTGCATGTTGATAAAATGAGATATTATTAATATTTATAATTGGAACAGCTGCATCTAATGGAAAAAAAAAAAGAGGACGAGGTCGCACTCGCAACCTTGCATTAGCTAAAATGAAAACTCATGAAAAATTTGAAATCACATGGAGATATAAGAGAGCAGTAGGCAAATTCTCAAGGTTGTTTAAGTCAAAGTGCACAACCTTGGTCAGGCAAGTCCAAAATACACCATTGAAGGTGACAGATTGGGCAGAAATTCCAAAAGAGAAGAAGCTAAAAATGTTTCAACTCATAGAGGTTGGTGAATTGATTATATACTGCACTTTGAGTTGGTTATAGTGTGTTATATCTTGCAAGTGTATAATGTCCTTGTTAATAAGAGTTCGTAGGGTTATTTAGGCTCAATTCAAAGTTGAACATCATATATTGTGGGTATGGGCTCAACTAAATAGATCCTACAAGAATTACAGATTTTGTTTCAAGAAAAAGTATTTTGACCCATATGAGGACCCAAATGAGGCATGTGCAAATGTTCCACCGGACATTGAAAAAGAAGATTGGATTTACCTTGTAAATTTTTGGACTTCTCCTAATTGGAAGGTTTGTATATCTCTATTTAGGATATTGCAATAATGTTTTTGCCTTAATACTTTTATTTATTTATTATTATGGCTTCATCTTTGTTTTTGTTTGCAATATGGAGTGTAGAAAGTAAGCAAAAGAAACAAGGCAAATCGAGCAGCAAATTTTATTTGTCACACTTCTGGTTCAAAAAGCTTTATGCAAAGGGTAGAGGAAAAGGTATTAATGCCTACATAACACTTGATGAAGTTTAAAGTTTTCATTATTTTTCTAATTCTAGATGTATGTTTTGTTATGCTTCAATGGTAGAAGGAGAAGACTGGGCAAGAAATTGGTCGAATTCGCTTATGGGAAGTCACTCATACAAAATTGAATGGTCAAGCTGTTAATGATAGTACACAAGAAAAGCTTGTAAGACCATTTTAATTCTATGTGTTCTTGGCTGTTCTGAGTTGTTCTTCATTTAATTGGATGAGAAATGTATGGGATAATTAGTTCACAAGTTTCAAGTTTTGATTTACTACTATGAACCATTTGCATTGGGTTGTGCTTAGAATAAAGAATTAGCATAGATTTCTATAACTTAAATTTAAGTGGTGAAATCTCATATAGGATTGAGTTCATATATCATGCAGATTTGAGTTTCTAGCTGTAGGATGTCTATAGTAAAAAAGGAAGTCCCTATAGCATTAATATCATCACCAAGAAAACTAAAGACATTTCATATTGTTGTGTTTTAGCAGACATTGTGCAATGATACTTAAATTAGGAAGTGAAAACAACTAAACATCAGAGTGATATAATTCCACTCACAAGATGAAAAAAAAAATTGTTATCTACTTGTTACTGCCAGGTAATCCAACCTCATATCACATAAACATGGAGTATATATAGATACCACCAAATTGACTTTCTTTTGTTATGGACCTATGGTTTTAGTGTTTGACATGCTACAAGGATAACATATGTTTATAATTTAGCTCGTTTTGTTTAAGTTATTGGATTTATATTCAACCATTTGTCCTTTAAATTATCCAAAGAACAGAATAATAAATCAGTGGATCTTGTTATTTCAAGTTTCTATTAGAAATTTTCCAGCATTGTTTAGATTGACAAGTAAAGCACCATTATGGTACCTCAATGTGTTCATATATTAGTTTTAGTAAGCGAGAAATAGTGTTTTTATGTCCAATTTTGGAAAGAAAAGACTATTCTACCAATTCTTTACCTTCTGCAGAACCATTTGTTATGTGTATTGTTTATGTGTAGAGCTTGTGTATTATAATTAATGAAGGAAAGGCCAACTAAGAACTAGTTTTTATTAGATGTACTGTCATCATTATATGATGAGAATACTCTTCATTTTTGTTGGTTCACTCGATCCAACAATTTCATTGCAAAAATTCTTACCAGAGGGAAATAAAATATTGAGAGCAAAGTAAAAGAATCAGCAAGGATTAAATGGCTTATTATCTCACCTACTGTAGCTCATTTCTGAACAATAAGCAATAAGCAAGTTATATCATGAGGATCTTGAAAGTTAGTATTCTTTCTAGGGGCTGTAATTTGAGCAAAGCATTTACAAACACTGTAAATTTTGTTCAGTTTAGACAGTGATGTCCTTAATTAAAAAAATCAGTGACACTAGGATGCATTTAATTATAGAGGGTGTTTCACACATTGATTTGGTAAGGGAGGAGAGGGACTTATTGGAGGTAGAAATTTCTGAGAAAGCTAAGCTATTAAAAAATAAAAAATAAAATAAAATCATCTTAACAATAATTAATGAGATCATATGGTTTCAATGGAATTAACAAGCCCTCGTCAATAAATATTTGCAAATCTCATATATCAAAACATGGTTTTTGATGCATGTTGTATGTTCGGTTCTGCATTGCTACTTGAAGCCTAGAGGGTCAAATTTACAACAGCATTTTTTTTACTTGAGTGACTATATACTATCCAAATTTGAATCACAGTACTGTAAAATTGTTTTATATCATGGTCTACTCATTATCAATTTTTAGTTCCTTATAAGTGCCTATGATCTTATCAAATGTAGCAAGAACTAAAAAATCTAGAAGGTGATGTGAATGAAGGATCTTCACAAATGAATGAGGATGAAATCTTTGTAAAGGTTTTTCGGCCAGAAATACATGGTAAAGTGCGTGGATTTGGGGCTGGTGCAACTCCAACAGATTTGTGGGGATCTACATCATCATCAACTATCATTTGTGATCTCTAAACAAAACTTCAAGAATCAGAAAGGAGGCGTGAAGAATCTGATACTAAGGTGAAAACTCTTGAGGATAAAATGAGTTGGGTTGAGGAACTGTTGGCACAATTGTTGGGTGGAAAGGTGGCTCAATCAAAAACATGCCACTCCACTAGTGTTGAAGTTGAAGACATGGTATGTTTTTTCTTCCTAAGAGAACTCAACTTTGTTCACTAGCGTTTGTAATCCCAATATATTTTGTCATGGAGCTATCTTTGATATTCATATATTGTTTTTCCTTTTTATTGCAGCAATATTGGAATTGTTACATTGCTTCTCAGAGGAAAAGCAATGGAATTCAAATTTGTTGCCACAAGTACATCTAGCTGTTTTTGAGAATGTATTTTGTACCATTTTGGAACCTAGCATGTTGTCAATAGAAAAGTAGTATCTACAAACTTACTAGTGGAGTTCTTTGACAGCTAGGATTTCAATGTTAAGCAATTTGAATGAGAAATAACACTTCTATAAATGCATCAAATGTCCATGAGTTTCCTTTCATTATCTTTTTATTATCTTGTAAGAAAGTGTTGTGTTGTGCAAGAAGAAAGCTACTTGAAATTACCCACATACTTGTGATAGTATTTTTTTTGTTTTGGGTAACTTATTTTTTATAGCCACTGGCTGTGGTTAAATATGTAAACTTTTTATGACATTCACGTAGGTAGAAAAAGATGATTGGTTTTCCATCTTCTGCCCATTCTTGTTTTGACGGTTATAGGTGTAGAAATTGATATCTACTTATAATCAACAGCCAGTGGCTGTGGAAAATAGTTTTTGTGACACCACTTTTAATGTCGCTTAGCTACGAGTGAATGAACGTGGGAAAAATTATTTGTGACAGTCGTTGTTAGTATTATTGACGGTTGTGACCGTGGAAAATAATGTAATTTGTTGTTGTGAATTGCAAAGGCAAAATTGTTAGTATAGTTTCAAACTTGGATGATGAGATTGAAGGGATGAAATTTCTAGAAATTGAAGATATCACACGTAATAAAAAGCATTCTATCCTAGACAAAGATGAGCCAGCTCATTAGGCTACACCAGTCATCTAATTCGAAAGCTCACATCAGCAATTTTCAATGAAATGAAGATTATTTGATGCCTATCCAGATGAATTCATCATTGGAGATTCTACATAATGGATAAGGATCACATTCTCCTACAAGAACACCAACAACATGGCACTTTTGTCTCAATTTGAACCAAAGTCCATTAATGAAGCCTTTAATGATGAAGTATGGACTTAAGCTGTGAAAGAAGAGCTACTGCATTTTGAAAAGAACAAAGTCTACAATCATGTTCCCCAACCTAGTGGAAGCATAATTATTGGAACAAGATGGGTCTTTCACAACAATTAGTTGAAAGTGGAAAGATTGTGAGAAACAAAACAAGACTTATAGCCCAAGGTTTCAACCATCAAGAAGAAATGTTTTGCATAGTGAGAAACAAAATCGAGATGTCTATCACTATGGACTTGTCTTGACATGCTATATTTGTGTTTTTAGGCTCAAACTTATATCTCACATGTTTTTGTTTGGTTTGTTACATCATTTTCTGTATAAATGCACTATTTATCGTGTTAGAATGCATTTTGTTGTATAAATCTTTGCATAATCAGTATTTTCTACTTTCAAACTTCAAAACAAATTTGTTTTATCATGCTTTACTATTTTGGAATGGTTTATAATGGTTTACCATAGTTTTTCAAATTTTGGGAATTCAAAACCTTGAGTTTAGCATACTTTATTGTGGTTTTGGCATGTTTATTACTGATAAGAGCTTACTTTTGATTATGATACTATTTTTGAAGTTATCCAAGTGTGACAACAAGATTTCTATTATTTTTATATCAGTTTGGAAATCATTCTGCAAAAAAACTATTTTTATTGTATAAATTGCATTTTTTGTTTTTAAGCTACCAAACAACTTTTGTTTTGCCCTATTTTAAGGTTCTAGAATGTTTTAAAATGGTTTAGAACTATTTTCCAAAATTTATGTACTCAAAACACCCATTTTAGGATTGCTGCATAATTGGTTTATCATGTTTTTTGCATAGTATAAGCTTCCAGTTGGATATGAGCTGGTGCATAAGCTATCTAATAGACTTTGTGTCTTATTTTTCTTAAAATATCATTATGCAGAAATTGATTTTACTGTCAGTAATGAGCCATCTCATACAAAGGATAAGCCAGCTCATAATGTGTCCTATGTCTAGAAAATGACTAAAGCGTACAATAAGCCAGCTTATGTTTTTCTATGAGACAACTCATCTTGTACTAAAACTGTAGAACTTATGTTGTTTTTGGAATTAATTGATACAAAAAGGGAAAGTTATTTTCATTATTTATATTATCTGGTATAATTGTTATTTGTTTGATGTCACTGCAATTCCCACCTGTGATGATGCCAAAAGGGAGAGAAATGAAGAAGAGAGCTTTCTCAAAATGAGGAGAAAAGATAATTTCTCAAAAGAGTGAGATAAAAAGAACAATTCTCAAAGGTACTATCTATTATTGAGTGAGCAACTTGTTCTTTCATAAATTTGAGAGGTTATGGTTGATCAAAACTACTTGTATCTAGCTTAAAGAGGCTAGGGTGGATCAAAGAACACTCGGTTGATAGAGGAAAATCTCAGCGAGGTTAGGAATTGGACGTAGGTTCCACATTGGGGTCGAACCAGTATAAATCTTTGTATGCAAGCTCTTTCTAACCCTTCTATTTACACTATCTTTCATCCTAGCATGTTAATTTTCGTTGTGCATTTGATTTTGGTTGCCTACGCATATGTTGGGGGGGTAAAATGACAAGTTCTAATTCGACGAAGAAAGAAAAAAGGATGTTCAACAAGTTGGACAATTGAAAAAGTTTTAGATCGTCGCGAGTGTTGATTTGTCAAACGTTGGTTTTTGTCGAGAGAGTTCATAGTGGCCGTTATGATTAGACGAAATATTGAACGTCAAATATTTGGCATAACCGCCATATATGTGTCTTTTTTTAGGAGTCAGTTATTTCTTTAGTTTGCTTATAAATACTAGTATTCACAATGTAAAAAAGGTTTGTTACTAAATATACAATCCTAATACCTCACTCTAGCATATTAAAGGATTTGATCCAAGTACGCTTTCCGCTTTCATTTCAAGATATTTACTTTAATGCAATGTTTTTCTACAATTTCTTTAGTTCTTGTCTTGTTATTTAAATTTCTTTACATTTTGTTGTAATCTTTACATGCTTTATTTTATCGATGTTCTTTAAGTTTTTTGCATTACACATTCTTCTGTATTTTATTTTTCCTTCAACAAATTTTTAAACTTTTATTTGCATGTTGTTTCTTTTCCTTTTCCTTGCACAGTTTTATAAACTTTTGTTATTTACATTCAGTTTGCTTTTCAAAGGCATTTTCACACGAGATTACCATATAACTCTGAGCCCACATTTAACTGAAAACAATCATTCATTAGTTGAGATTTATATTAACCAAATTTCACAATAAACAACAACATACTTTATTTTCAGGTTTCTAAAGACTAGATTGCTCATCATTTTTATAAGTTGTTCATCTCTGCATCATATTTGTGTTTGAGTTTAATTTTCCAAAACCTTTCATTTAGATTGGACTTGATTCAACCTCCCTTCTCAAATCATTTTTTACCATCAGTTTAGATTTCAAAACTTATCCAATTTGTGCACATCAAGATATCAAGAATTTGTTTACCAAAAAGAAATATATAAAAAGCATCAAAACTTTACCATTAATTTGCTAAATATTTGTTTCAGGTTCATAATTTTCAACATAGGAGAACATTGTTTTCATGAAAATAAATGAATCTTTACTAGATATATTGTAATTTCCATTAATTAAGTTATGAATTTCTAGCATAAGTTAACAAAAAAAAACTACAAGGAGACAAAATGCTATTAGAACTAACCACTGAACAAAGTGACAAAGTCTACACTATGACTAAGTAATATTGGCTCAAGGAGGGGGGGAGGGGAACTAAATTTAACCTTTTTTTACTTTTTAATACATTAATATTGAATTTTAGTGAATTTATCGTTAAATAAGGATGATGAGTCTGTTTACACAATTTTTCTTACACACATCTCACATAGTATTATTCTAAATTAGAGTAAATGTCTATTTTAGTCCACCAAAAATATATATGTCATCAGGTTGATCCTTTATTTATAAATACATCAAATTAGACATTTAATGTTAATTTATGTCATCAAATTAATCTTTAAAATGATGAAGCTGATAGCATTAATAATTATTAAATGATGAATTTGATGTCATTAATAAATAAAGGATCAATGTGATGATGACACATATATCGTTTGGAGGACAAAAAAACATTAACTCTTCTAAATTATTTAATAAATTTTAGATATGTTAGAGTTACATAAAAGCTTAAATCTTTGTAGCATAAGTCATTTACAATTTAACAATTTTATAGACATATAAAAATCTATATTGAAATGTGTTTAGGTTTATCCATTGCATTATATATCATTGATGAACCAATACGCACCTTAAGGTTGAGGACAATAAACACCTCAATTGGTTAACTTGGAACTCTGGAAAAAGAATTACCCTTATTTGAATACATAAATCAAATAGACAATGAACTTCTAAGAAACAAACTGCATCATCTAAAACCTCCAAAACTCTTTGACATTCTATTTGGCAAAAAAAGATGGCATCTGTATTAATATTTACAAATAAGATTAAATAATCATATTTTAAAGAGATTAATGATATTATTTAACTAAACTCACACCTGAATTCTTGTATGTAATTCTATTATCTTGAAGGGAAGAAGGGAAACGAGAATCTTTTCTTTTTCTTATTTTGGTATGGAACAATGAAAATGCAATCAAGAGTATTATATTTTCTCTATGCAAGTATTTAGTTTAGTCTTTACTTTTAAAATTTGTTAATTTTAATCTCATATATAATTTATCAATAACATCCAATTCAATATTGTCTTTATGGTAATTCATTCTTCAAATTATTTTATTCAATACTAACATTTCAAATAATTATTGATATAATAGTTCTAGATTAAAAAATATATTTAGCAAGACACGTCAGAATTTAACAAAAATAGTTTGAATGAAGGTTTACTATAAAAGACAACATTAAATGTAATAAGTAAATTAAAATATTAAAGTGAACAAACTAAACTGTAGAGACAAAAAGAAACACAAAATAAAAAAAAA
Organism: Styphnolobium japonicum; assembly: GCA_023212625.1. NCBI lineage: Eukaryota > Viridiplantae > Streptophyta > Magnoliopsida > Fabales > Fabaceae > Styphnolobium > Styphnolobium japonicum. The sequence goes on from JALBWW010000013.1 coordinate 17,915,135, forward strand.
TTGGACTAAAAACTTAATTAAGTCAAAAATAAATTAGAAACATTTTTATTTTTAATATAATTTTTATTATCCTCTTCTAATGTACTTAATTATTTAAAATAAAAGCAATCACCCAATGGAGCATATCTTAACTGTATCTCCTCATGTCTTTAATAGGAGAATGTGGTTATGTGATGGGAGTTTGATCCCTCACATCCTCATTTCCTATTCCCCCTTAAGTTGAATAACACCTTCCTATGACCCAAAAAATAAAATAAAAAAAGAAATTATTTTTTAATTAATTCAAAAACTGCAATGATTATTTTTATTTTAAATAATTAAAATGTATAAGAATAATATAATGAATTTAATTTTGATTCAATATGAGTGTAAAGTTTTTATAGTCAAACTATGTTAATGATTTAACAATATATGTTTGGATGATAATTTAAAAAACAAAAATTACACTAATAGTAAAATAAATTTAAACTCTTATATAATATGTGAAAGTAACATTTTCCAATAAAATTACTTGTGGAAAGTTTTCTTCAAATATCAAAAGAAAAGAGTTATGATATTTTCTTGTTGTTGTTTTATTTTTATTTTTTTTGGTAATCTCCATTCCTATTTCTAGGTAGGAATAAGCAATTGAAAACTTTTTTTTTTTTTGGGTACAAAAATGGGGCCATAGCCCAAACAACAAACTAAACTAACAGAGTTACTCCTACAAGGCACTGAAACCCCTACCAAATTAGCCTAAGCCAAAAAAGTTGTATCACCTTAGGGCCTAATCCAAAATTTAAGACCATAGTCTTGCTCCAAACTCTTGTTGGCCAACTAGTCATCACAAGAGTTACCTTCCCTGAGTGTGTGCTTAAAGATTAGCTCCCAATTAGACCAACTACAGCTCCTTTGCACTAAGCGGTTGTGGTGTGCCAATGCCCGTGGAGGGTGAATAATTCTTGGATTTTTATGCATTTTGACATTTTCTCCTTGGTTAGGCCATAACTTAGGACTCAGTAATCCATTTGAGGTGATCTTGGTGTCTTTGGAAAGCTAAGACAAGGCTTTACAAGTTTTAAGAAGAACTCGAGCTGGATCAGGCTTATAAGGGTCCAAAATATCCCTGCAATGCAAAGTGGGTTTTCTGTCATTAGAATCTAGGCAGTGTGCACATATTGGACTTTATAGTGAGCTATAGGCCTCCTTTGGAGCTGAAACTCAACCATTGGAAAGATAAGACACATATCTCCAACTTCACTGAAGCCTATTTAGTCAATAGATGTCGTTTTAGGCATGATTATGAAGCTACAAGTTGGTTTGAATTTGGAAACACATTCTGCCAACCTAACTTGAGGTAGGTGCAATGCTTTTGGTATATCTGGAGTTGTAAAAGTCCAAATGTCATGAATCCAATGCCACAATTTCAAGGAGACAACTGACTACAACTTTCATGAAGACCTCCAACCAATAATACATCGTTTAGGACATGAAAAGCATGCTGGAAGTCAGATTAGAGTTGCTAACTTGAAGCCACCAACCATACACAAACCCACCTACCATGCATCAAGCTTCCATATTTGACAATTTCCATGTTTTTACAGCTTGCATTCAGATTATTTTCAATTACAAATTGGATTCTAGGATTAGTACAAATAGAACTAATTTCTTTGTATTATACATCATTCAATTTGAAGTAAGTTTGAGTATTTGTTGAAGAAAGTTTGAGTATTTGTGAGTGTTTTCTTTCTCTTCTTCTCCATTCTCTTTAGAGTTTCGTTTTTGTTCTTTTATTCCTATGTTCTTCCTTCCCATCCATGGAAGACTAGGCTCTTATAATCAATCCAAGGGATTAACCATCTTGATGTTTAATTTGGAGATCTTGTTTCGCTTGTTCATATTGCTTAATTGTTATTCAAATTTCTCTTCATCCTCTTTTGATTTTTGTCTAGATTGAATTGCTTAATTTGATTTAGATGTTTATATAATAATAGCTTTATTATCATGAATTCAAAGAGGATCACAAAGAATAAACAATTTATTAAAGCTTTTTGATGGATTGTTTAACTTAGTTAAATTCTGGATCTTAAGTTAATCTATGTTTGGATGGTGCTTACTTTATCTAACCTTGGTTAATTAAATCTTAGATGCTTATCTAGTAGAGGATTCTTGGATCATGTTGAGGCGTCTTGATGTGATCTAAGGCCAAGAACATGGTTAGCAATTAAGTGGATTCCTTGTGATCAATGATGGATTAAACTCAAGATCGGTAAATTTCCTTGGATTGGTTAGTTTGCTTTTTGATTTTCTTTAAATTCAACCGGTGTATTTTCTTTACAAATCATCAAAAAACCCTTTTAATTATCTTGATCTGATTAAATCTTTGTTCTTTTTGGATCCTTGAGAGACGATTCGGTTCATTCTCTATACTACAAATTAGTTTGTGAACCGGTAATTTTTATTATTTGACGGGTCTCGGCAACCTCTTGTCAAATTTGGTGTCGTTGCCGGGTATCTAAGGCAACTATTTCATCATTTCAAGACCCTATCTAACTCTAACATTTGTGTTTGTTTTGTTTTTGAAGCTTTTTCAAGTGGAATTCGGCTGAAATTAAGTAAAGGGTATCGTGTCAAGAATTTCGGTTTGGTAAAGTATCTGTAATCAAGTTGAATTTTGGTAAACTGATTGAAAACATTATTTTAAGAAAGGCTCACTATATATAGTGAGATCACCCTTATTTTATTCAAATTCCATCGTTTAGACCACTTTTTCAATTTTTTAAGATTTTTTATTGTTTTGTTGGATAGCATTTTTGTGTACATTTCACCCTGTGGTGGTTCCATAATTTTTAAAATTCATTTGATACTATTTTTATTTTTGTTTAGATTTTTGGAGTATTTGTTTTAGGAATTTTTAGTGTTTTAGTTGTTATTAGTTTTCTATACCTTCCTATGAGCTGCATGCTATACGACTAGGTCTGATCCTAGTACCTTGCATTCATTTGATCCTGAAATTGATAGAACATTTCATACACTTTTCAGAATTCATAGGACTGGTAGTAGCATTAATAGAATCACTTCTGGAATTGGACTTGAACTTGGCATTACACCTGATCTTGTTGACTCTTTAATCCTATTGAGTCTGCTTCTGTTAGTGCTTCAGTGTCTGATACTGAGTTTGCTGATTTTACTATAGCTAACTATAATAATAGGACTGACAAGAGGTTGTCGAGACCTCGTCAAATAATAAAAATTACCGGTTCGCAAACTAATTTGTAGTATAGAGCATGAACCGAATCGTCTCTCAAGGATCCAAAAAGAACAAAGATTTAATCAAATCAAGATAATTAAAAGGGGGTTTTGATGATTTATAAAGATAATACACTAGTTGAATTAAAGGAAAGTAATTAACAAATTTAAAGAAACAATCAATCCAAGGAAATTTACCGATCTTGAGTGTAACTCATCATTGATCACAAGAAATTCACTTAATTGCTAACCATGTTCTTGGCCTTAGATCACATCAAGAAGCCTCAACATAATCCAAGAATCCTCTACTAGATAAGCATCTAGGATTTAATTAACCAAGGTTAGATAAAGTAAGCACCATCCATACATAGATTAATTTAAGATCCGATTTAACCAAGCTAAACAATCCATCAAAATCTTTAATAAATTGTTTATTCTTTGTGATCCTCTTTGAATACATGACAATAAAGCTATTATCACATTAACATCTAAATCAAATTAAGCAATTCAATCTAGATAGAAATCAAAAGAGGAAGAAGAGAAACTTGAATAACAATTAAGCAATATGAACAAGCAAAACAAGATCTCCAAATTAAACATCAAGATGGCTAATCCCTTGGATTGATTATGAGAGCCTAGCCTTCCATGGATGGGAAGGAAGAACTCAGAAAATAAAGAACAAAAATGAAATTCTAAAGAGAAGGGAGAAGAAGAGAAAGAAAACTAACAAATACTCAAACTTACTACAAAATTGAATTCTAACTTACTTCAAATTGAATCTATCTAATACAAAGAGGTTTGGTCTATTTATACTAATCCTAGAAGCCAATTTGTACATGTACATAATCTGAATACAAGCTACAAGAATATGAAAATTGTCAAAAATGGAAGCTTGATGCATGGTAGGTGGGTTGGTGCATGGTAGGTGGGTTGGTGTATGGTTGGTGGCTTTTAGTCAACAACTCTTATCCAACTTCTGGCTTCAAATTCATCACCTAGACGGTGTATTTTGGCTTGGATGTCTTCATCAAAGTTGTAGCCAGTTGTCTCCTTGAAAATCTCCAATTTGAATCATGTCATTTGGACTTTTAGAACTCCAGAAATGCCAAAAACACTTCACCTACCTCAAGTTAGGTTGGAAGAACGTGTTTCCAAATTCAAACCAACTTGTAACTTCATTATCATGCCTAAAACGACATCTATTGACAAAATGGTCTTCAGTGAAGTTGGAGATATGGGTCTTATCTTTCAAATGACCAAGTTTCAGCCCAAGAGGATGCCTATAACCCACTATATAGTCCAATATGTACATACTGCCCAGATGGTTCCGTGACAGCAAACTCACTCTGTATTACAAGGCTATTTTGGGCCCTTAGAAGTCCGAACCAGCTCTTGAGTTCTTCATGAAACTTGTAGATCCTTGTCTTAGCTTTCCAAAGACACCAAGATCACCTCAATTGGATCACCGAGTCCCAAGTTATGGCCTAACCAAGGAAGAAAGGTCAAAATGCATCAAAATCCGAAAATTATCCAATATTTACATTAAACCCCAATGAAGCCCAACAACATTAAACACATCTAAAACACTAATATTGGGCACAATAAACATCTAATAAAGCCTAATACAAAGCTAACATAAGTGTCTCAAATTGATTGATCAAATTCCCCCACACTTAAGCTTTTGCACTCCCGGGCAAAACACATAAGAACAAAACTAAAGAAAAACAAGAAACATCATAGTATTAAACTAAAAACATAAAAAACTGATTATACCTAATCTAATCCATTTTCGTAGGAAAACACGATGGCACTTAGCATGTGCCACAAGCCTTTAAACCCCTAGGTGTCCCTAGTGGACGAGTTATAGTCTCGTGAGGGTTTACCAGGATGATACCCACAAACATGTAATACTTTATTTACAAGAGGATTATGAGTAACCACAATTTCAAGGATTCCAAACATTCATGAAGTGATATGCCTTTACATCCCAAATTAACAAGCAAGGTGAATTCAAGTAGAATCATGGATCAAGCATGATAGAATCTCACAAGATATACTCTCAATCTCTCAAGTGTTTAGGTTTGTGTTTACACTCAAATCAACTCATGAAAAATTGCACTACCATAAGCTTGCTTATCTTCTACTTCTCCACTACTCAAAACACATGCACACACAAATCAAGAGGACTTTATTCAAGGTTGTAATGGGGTCAAGGTAAGGGAATGAAACAATATGGATATACACAAGTTAAAACCAAAGAGAATAAAAGAGCATTGAGGTGTAACTCAAGTAGAAAGAATAAAATTTTTACCCAAAACCATAAAATGCTCATTCTCTTCACACATTCCTTCCTTTTTCTATTCTTTTATTTTTCTTTCTTTTTTCTCTTTTTTTTTTGTCTTTTTTTTGTCTTTTGTTTTTTTTTCGTTTTTTGTTTTTTTTTTTTTTGTACCAAGCATTTCGTATCAGCACACCAATTCCCCCACACTTAAATCATTGCAAGCAAAAGAACTCCTCCAATAAGAAAATCAATGCTCTCCCATTCCCAAAGGTAAGGTAAAACATGGTTTTTCACTCAAGGCTTGAAATGAGCTAAGAACAAAGCATAGGCAAGTAGGCTCAGAGGGGGTTAACAATGGGATAAATGCAAGGTAGGTTTATTTGGCCAAAGCAGCTAAGTCAAGAAAAAATGCCTCTGTCATTTTCATGCAACATACAGACCAATGTAATCTCAAATCGATTCAATGCAAGTTCTAGAAAATAAATTCATAATTGACATCACTCATGAAAGAAAATAACCAAGTGTAAGTATCAAACTTGGAAAAGCCCAAAACTCACAAAGGTATGAAACATTCACTCAATTCAACCATGCCTTCTTCCTAATATCCACAATCATATACATATGTATATCATGAAAATGATTCAACTATAAATTGTTTTGCATACTTTTATTATCAATTAAGCTCAGATTCAGCACATGCTTGCATCAAAATTAATTGAAAAGATCAAATTTTGTTTTTGTTTTTGTCCTTTTTTTTGTCTTTTTTTGTCTTTTTTGTTTATATGCAAGAACAAAATAATTTAAGACATACTATGAAATGCAAGTTAAGATGCGTCTCAAGAGCAAAACTACTCCTTACTCTGCCATCATACATCTAATAAGCTAGTAACAATAAAGATTAGCTGGTTAGTTTTTTTTTTTTTTAACTAAACTATGTACATGGTAATGTCAACTATCCCTCCCCCCAACTAATTAAAGACATTGTCCCCAATGTCAAAATAAAGATAGGTAGAGTGTAGAAGGTCTTACCGTAAAAAGCGCAAATCGGGCCTCGAAATAAGAAAAATTACAAAAAAACAACAAAAGCGCAGAAAACAAAAATTCACAAAGACAAATTCAAATCAAGTTTTGGCTTTTTCTTCTTTGCCTTGTTCCCAATTCCGTGGAGCCATTACTGGATCACGTTGTGGTACAAATTCATTTAGTTGATCGAGCAATTGTTCAGGAGTTGCAGCAGTTACAAGACTTTGACGTGTCGCTTGTGAGATCAACCCTTTTTCTACAGCATGATCAAGAAAACAAAACAAACTGTCATAAAAACCATTAACATTTAATATACCTATGGGTTTTTGGTGAAAGTTCTGCTATGACCAGGATGTAATTTGGAAGAGCTCTTCCAAAGTTCCAAAACCACCAGGTAGGGCAATAAAGGCATCAGCATTTGCTATCATAAAGTTCATGCGTTGGTGCATGCAAAATACCATTACTTCATCCCCTAATGTTTTTCCAATGGGCTTGCTTGTAGATAAAGGACTGGGAATGACACCAAGGACTTTGCCACCTCCTAAATGTGCAGCAGTTGCTACACAACCCATTAACCCAAGACTACCTCCTCCATAAACTAAACGGATTTCTCTCTCAGCGAGCACTCGACCAAGATGGTGTGCAATATTTACAAACTCTTTATCTTTCCCAGGATTAGATCCACAAAAGACACAAACACTCTTGATCCGACGAACTGAAGTGACTTCCATTTTCTTTTTTTTTTGTGTTCTTTGTTTTTTTTTGTACTCTCACCTTATCAATGATCTGAAGAGAGTAAAGTGCAATATTTAAAGGCATCAAAACTCAAAGGTAATAATTACACCTATAAAGGAGGGGTAGATCCGTGTGTCAGGTAAGTTTGAAAATAAGCACAACAATGATAATAGCTATATGACAAAGATAAAATGCTAATCTATATGTGTCAGAAGAAGTTTGAAAATATGCAACACATATTTCAAAAGAATACGGCTACTTTTGATTTGATTTTTTTTTTTTTTGAATTTTTTTTTGAATTTTTTTTTAATAAACAAGAAGAAAAATAAAATAAAATAAAAAGAAAAAAAAAATAATACTTACAGGAGGTGTGATTGTGACTCACATTTTCCTCTGGTTTTACGTCCAGTAACGGCTTGAATGCTCTCTATGGGCCGATGGTCGGCTTCCCATCCAATTTTCTTAAAAATTGGCAAACAGGGTCTTTTTGAGTCAGATTCCCGAGACTATATCGCTCATGTTCATCTTGGAATATTGGCCATAAATCGAGAAGTACTCTCTGCACATCTCCACTAGGATGCGTCTCAAGAGTCAATAGAATGTTATCTAAAGACTCCTTACTCATGCCATCCTTTATGAAGTTAATTTTATCATCTCGGTTTATAGACGTCATTCCAATTGATTTGCATTTTGTGTTACAGGTCCATCTTGCACATTTATAGCAGACCCGTAACCTTTTTTCTCTTCTCTTCTTTGCATATGAACTTTTGCCTAGCCCTGGCATATATGAAACAAGAGCGTCAGAAAATTCACCTCTAAGTCGGACCTTTGCTTCGATTAACCAGCGTATATCCGCAGGGATACCTTTGTGCATGAGCATCCTTAATCTCTCAAACCTTGCACAATAAATGTTAGTTAAAGCATTTTGAGGGAGAGAAGGGAATTGCTCGCGGAGATAAAAAACTGATTATCCATTTCGAAAGAAAGAAGAAAGAGAGAGAGAGAAAAAAATTGAGTAAAATTATATACAGATTTCAGTGTTTTGTGGGTAACTAAAGGGACCGAAAAAGATTTTCACGGAGTACCGTTATCCGTCATTTAACCGGTGAAAAATCATCTGTCAAAGAAAAACAAACAAAATAAAGACAGAAAAATCAAACTTTGATAGATTTTCTCACTTGGCACCGTTTTTCTGTCTCGATTCCTGTGATAACAAATAAGTCAAAGTTAGAAAGAGGACAGAGTTAGAAAACTTGTGATGCCGCCCAAAAAGCGCTACTTTTAACATCTTCAGCCAGCGTGATTGAAGATTTTTCACGATTGATGGGTCATCCTCAATAATGATTCAATTTCTGGCCATTGACCTTCAACGTGGCTTTCTTCTTTTTTTTTTCTTTTTTTTTTACGCAAAGATTTATATAGAAAACAGAAAATAAACACAACAGACAAAACAAAACATAAAAACAGAAACAGAAAAAAAAAATAATAAAAGACAAACATCAGCAGTACAGCAAAACAGAAGCAGAAATAGAAACAGACAACACAAACAGCAGAAACAACAACAACAGAAAAGAGTAAATTGTAACAGTCAAATAAAAGCAGAAACAAAATTAAAAACAATAGCAAAACAGTAAAAACAAAAAGAAAACAACTCGAAAAATGAAATAAAAGTGTGGAAAGAAAACTTCCTATGGATAGCAGAAGAATTAACGTTCCAGCAGCCACACCATAGCCAGTGTAATGGATCACCACATCCAAAATCAAAGTGTTTAGTATTTTCCGGGGTTGCTTTACTGGTTTAGCTCCATCTTCAAGTAAAATCCTACGCATGCAAATGGAATGGCTAATGTTTGGAATGTCTGCAAGTGTGCATGCTCTTAGATTCTCCCTCAAAATGGGTAGCAACCTCTCCTCATCAGTAAGGAGGTTTTTAGCCACAATGGACTCAAATTTTGGTGGCTTCACTACTTCTGCAGATTGAGTTGCTGCATAATCTGTTGAAAAAGATTCATCATGTCTCAAAAAGGCAGCAATCTCAGCACATGCATTACACAATATATCACCATCACAACAAACAAAATCATCAAAATCAGTAAAACCAACAAATTCAGCACACAAATCATCAATTGGTTTATGCACATCAATGGTCTCATGTTCTACGTAATCGAATTCTGCATCTTGCTTGCTCAATCGACTCAATGAAGATGTAAGTTGACCAACTTGGGTCTTCACGTTTTGTACTATAACCACGTTCTCTCTTTGGAATTGGATGTTGTTCTGAGCAAATTGTTTCACCAAATCCTCTAGTGTAGGCTCAGATTCCATGCTTATTGGGGCTTGCTGCTGCTGGTATAGACTGATTGGTTCAACATAAGGTTCGAACCAAGGATAATCTCCCCAATCATGGTTATATGTGGTAGAATAAGGATCATATCTAGGCTGTTGGTATTGTGGTTCACCAAGAAATACACCTGTTGCATCAACAGAATAGTCATGAAATACAGAACCATCATATTGTAGTGTGGTGCAAGCATATGTGGGATGATAAGAACTACAACGTATACTACAAAATCTTGCAGGTTCTTGCACAGGTAAGTGATGTTGTTCCACTCCCAACTGCCCCACCAGATAAGCCAACTCATCAAGTCTATGCTCCATTAGATTAGAGATCAAACACAAAAACACAAAATCACAAAAACAAGTCTAAATATACACACAAAATAATTACAAAAAACATATCTACAGATTTTTAAAAATTATGGGACTACCACAGAGTGAAATCTACACAAAAATTCTATCTAATAGAGTAATAAAAAATCTTAAAAAATTGAAAAAGTGGTCTAAACGATGGAATTTGGCAAAAATAAGGGTGCCCTCACTACATGTAGTGAGCCTTTCTCAAAATAACGTTTTTCATTAGCCTACCAAAATTTAGATCGATCAGAGATATGTTACCGAACCAAAATCTTGACAGGAAGCCCTTTACCCAATTTCAGCCGAATTCCACTTGAAAATGCTTCAAAAACAAAACAAACACAATTGTTAGAGTTAGATGAAATGATCAAATAGTTGCCTTTGGATCCCCGGCAACGGCGCCAAATTTGACAAGAGGTTGTCGAGACCTCGTCAAATAATAAAAATTACCGGTTCGCAAACTAATTTGTAGTATAGAGCATGAACCAAATCGTCTCTCAAGGATCCAAAAAGAACAAAGATTTAATCAAATCAAGATAATTAAAAGGGGGTTTTGATGATTTATAAAGATAATACACTAGTTGAATTAAAGGAAAGTAATTAACAAATTTAAAGAAACAATCAATCCAAGGAAATTTACCGATCTTGAGTGTAACTCATCATTGATCACAAGAAATTCACTTAATTGCTAACCATGTTCTTGGCCTTAGATCACATCAAGAAGCCTCAACATAATCCAAGAATCCTCTACTAGATAAGCATCTAGGATTTAATTAACCAAGGTTAGATAAAGTAAGCACCATCCATACATAGATTAATTTAAGATCCAGAATTTAACCAAGCTAAACAATCCATCAAAAAGCTTTAATAAATTGTTTATTCTATGTGATCCTCTTGAATACATGATAATAAAGCTATTATCACATAAACATCCAAATCAAATTAAGCAATTCAATCTAGATCAAAATTAAAAGAGGAAGAAGAGAAACTTGAATAACAATTAAGCAATATGAACAAGCAAAACAAGATCTCCAAATTAAACATCAAGATGGCTAATCCCTTGGATTGATTATGAGAGCCTAGCCTTCCATGGATGGGAAGGAAGAACTCAGAAAATAAAGAACAAAAATGAAATTCTAAAGAGAAGGGAGAAGAAGAGAAAGAAAACTAACAAATACTCAAACTTACTACAAAATTGAATTCTAACTTACTTCAAATTGAATCTATCTAATACAAAGAGGTTGGGTCTATTTATACTAATCCTAGAAGCCAATTTGTACATGTACATAATCTGAATACAAGCTACAAGAATATGAAAATTGTCAAAAATGGAAGCTTGATGCATGGTAGGTGGGTTGGTGCATGGTAGGTGGGTTGGTGTATGGTTGGTGGCTTTTAGTCAACAACTCTTATCCAACTTCTGGCTTCAAATTCATCACCTAGACGGTGTATTTTGGCTTGGATGTCTTCATCAAAGTTGTAGCCAGTTGTCTCCTTGAAAATCTCCAATTTGAATCATGTCATTTGGACTTTTAGAACTCCAGAAATGCCAAAAACACTTCACCTACCTCAAGTTAGGTTGGAAGAACGTGTTTCCAAATTCAAACCAACTTGTAACTTCATTATCATGCCTAAAACGACATCTATTGACAAAATGGTCTTCAGTGAAGTTGGAGATATGGGTCTTATCTTTCAAATGACCAAGTTTCAGCCCAAGAGGATGCCTATAACCCACTATATAGTCCAATATGTACATACTGCCCAGATGGTTCCGTGACAGCAAACTCACTCTGTATTACAAGGCTATTTTGGGCCCTTAGAAGTCCGAACCAGCTCTTGAGTTCTTCATGAAACTTGTAGATCCTTGTCTTAGCTTTCCAAAGACACCAAGATCACCTCAATTGGATCACCGAGTCCCAAGTTATGGCCTAACCAAGGAAGAAAGGTCAAAATGCATCAAAATCCGAAAATTATCCAATATTTACATTAAACCCCAATGAAGCCCAACAACATTAAACACATCTAAAACACTAATATTGGGCACAATAAACATCTAATAAAGCCTAATACAAAGCTAACATAAGTGTCTCAAATTGATTGATCAAGGACCCTTAAGGAATTGGCTACACCTGATGTGAATTATCAACCTTTATACATTCAATATCTTGAACTTAATGTTGATTTTGAGTTGAAATATGGATTGATACACTTGCTGCCCAAGTTTCATGGTCTTGCAGGTGAAGATCCACATAAGCATTTGAATGAGTTCCATGTTGTCTGCTCCACCATGAAACCTCATGGAATAGCTGAAGATCACATCAAGCTGAGGGCCTTTCCTTTCTCCTTGGATGGTGCGGCTAAGGATTGGTTGTATTACTTACAACCTGCTGCCATCACTTCTTGGATGACATGATAAGACTGTTTCTGGAGAAGTTCTTTCCTGCATCAAAAACTGCTGCAATAAGGAAAAGTATTTGTGGCATAAGGCAAATCAGTGGTGAAACTCTCCATGAGTATTGGGAGAGATTCAAGAAATTGTGCTCGAGCTGCCCCCACCATCAAATTATTGATCAACTGCTAATCCAATACTTCTATGAAGGGTTAATGCCAATGGAAAGGAGTACGATTGATTCTGCAAGTGGTGGAGCATTGGTAGATAAAACTCCAGCTGCTACCAGAAAATTACTTGCAAACATGGCAGCAAATTCTCAGCAATTTGGTACTCGAATAAGTGCTGCAACCAGAGTAGTCAATGAAGTTAATACCTCTTCACATGCTGATCAACAAATGATGGAACATAGATTGGATGAGCTCACTTCTTTGGTCAGATAGATGGCAATGGGACAACACGAACCACCTGTGCAGACCCCTGCAAGAGTTTGCAGTTTATGCTCTAGCTCATCCCATCCCACAGATTCGTGCCCCACACTACAAGACGATGGTTCTGCCTTTCCAGACCAATATGTTGCTGCAGTAGGAATTTTTCCTGGTAAACCTTAATTTCAGCAGCAGCAGCAGAGATATGACCCATTCTCCAACATCTATAACCCTGGTTGGAGGGATCATCCAAATATGAGATATGGCAATGCCACTGCCCAACAGCCAAATCAATATAGGCAGCCTTTCCAACAGCAACCAATGAGGCAGTAGCAATGTCAATCCCATGCTGGAACTAGTAGGCCATTTCAATCAAATATGCAGCAGCAGCAAGCAAATGCAACACCAAAGTCTGAGCTTTCATTAGAGGATATAATGAAGCAACTTGTTACCAACAATCTCCAATTCCAACAAAGGACTGATGCCACAATTCAAAATTTGGAGACACAAATTAGTCAATTAACATCCTCTATGAATCAGTTACAAGAGGCGGCTGAAAGACAATGAGAGAATTAGCATGAGCCGGAACATCTCAACCCTCATTCAACCTATGCCACAGAAATGCAAAGATCCAGGGACTTTTACCATTCCATGCATAATAGGCAACTCGAAATTTGAAAATGCCATGCTAGACTTAGGTGCTTCAATTAATGTTATGCCTATGTTTGTATTTAACACTCTTGGACTTGGACCTTTGCATGCCACAGGTGTAGTGATTCAGTTGGCAAATAGGTACAATGCCTATCTAGCCGGACTAATTGAGGATGTGCTGGTGTGAGTGGCTGAATTGATATTCCCTGCAGACTTCTACATTTTGGAAATGGAGGGCGAATCACCAACCACTAAGGCTCCACTCATTTTGGGGAGACCTTTCCTTAAGACTGCTCGGACAAATATTGACGTGCATGCAGGAACTCTTTCCATGGAGTTTGGTGACTCCATTGTGCAGTTAAACATCTTTGATGTTATGAAGCATCCCATGGAGGAGCATTCTGTTTTTCATATTGATGTCCTTGCTGATTTGATTGATATTGCATATGATGAGTTGTATGCTGCTGACTTTGATGGTTTTTCTGATTCTGTATGCATTGGTTGTAATGGTGTTATTTTGTGTAATGCATGTGCTGAGATTGCTGCAATTTTGAGTGTTGGCCATTCTGTTTCAGCAATTGATGTGAATTGTGCAGATTATGCGGAACTAGATTCTGTAGCAACTGATTCTGTAGATACAGAAATTATAGCAACTGCAGAAGTTAATTCCACCAGTAGCATGCTTCCCTCTATAGTGCAACCACCTAAATTAGAATTGAAGCAACTGCCTGACCATCTCAAATATGTTTTCCTTGCAGAAGATGAACATTTACGTGTCATAGTGGCCAAACACCTCCAACCTGAGCAAGAAACCAGATTATTGGAAGTCTTGAAGCAACACAAAAAGGTAATTGGTTGGACACTTGCAGACATTCCTAGTATTAACCCCTCCACATGCATGGACAGGATATTACTTGAGGAGGAAACTAAACCAGTGAGACAACCCTAAAGGAGACTGAATCCTCTCATTCTAGATGTGGTGAAGAAAAAGGTGACCAAGCTACTGCAGGCTGGCATTATCTATCCCATCTCTGACAGCAAATGGGTGAGCCCGGTGCAAGTGGTGCCAAAGAAATCTGGAGTGACTGTCGTGGCCAACTAGAAGAATGAGCTCATTCCAACCCGAGTGCAGAATAGTTGGAGAGTCTGCATTGACTACAGACGCCTCAACCAAGCCACTTAGAAGGATCATTACCCCCTTTCGTTCATTGATCAAATGCTAGAATGGTTGGCTGCTAAGTCTCATTACTGCTTTTTGGATGGTGGCTACACTGGATACTTCCAGATCCACATTGCACTAGATGATCAGGAGAAGACCACATTTACCTGTCCTTTCGACACCTTTGCTTACAGACGGATACCCTTCGGCCTTTGCAATGCCCCTAGTATCTTCTAGCGGTGCATGGTGAGCATATTTTCTGATTTCTTAGAGGAGTGCATGGAGGTATTTATGGATGACTTCACTATCTATGGTTCTTCTTTTGATTCATGTTTAGCTAGCCTATCTAGAGTGCTGCAAAGATGCATTGAGACTAACCTTATGCTAAATTTTGAGAAATGTCATTTTATGGTAGATCAAGGTATAGTTTTAGGCCATGTAGTATCCAGTAAAGGCATTGAGGTAGATCCTGCCAAGATTGATGTAATTACTTGTTTATCTTACCCCACATGCGTTCAGGAAGTGCGTTCTTTTCTTGGTCATGCAGGTTTCTACAGGCGCTTTATTGCCGACTTCAGCAAGATTGCTCTTCCACTTTCCCACTTACTGCAGAAAGATGTAGTGTTTAATTTTGATGACAAGTGCAAGGCAACTTTCAACCACTTGAAGCGAGCCTTGACCAGTACCCCCATCATCCAGCCACCTGACTGGACATTGCCATTTGAGTTGATGTGTGATGCTTCTAACTATGCATTTGGAGCAGTCTTGGCACAGAGAGTGGGGAGAGCTTCTCATGTGATATACTATGCTTCTCGAACTCTGGATGCTGCTCTGGCCAACTATACCACAACCGAAAAAGTGCTTTTAGCCATTGTTTTTGCTTTGGATAAGTTTAGATCATATTTGCTTGGTTCTAAGGTTGTTGTGTTTACTGATCATGCAGCTCTAAAGTTCCTTTTGAAGAAGCCAGAGGCAAAGTCCCGACTAATAAGGTGGATGCTACTGCTCCAAGAGTTTCATATAGAGATCCGTGACAAGAGTGGAGCAGAGAACCTAGTGGCAGATCACTTGAGCCGCATTGAGTGGGCTTCAGATCCCTTTCCTGTATAAGACTCCTTCCCAGATGAGCAGCTTTTGCAGCTGCAAGGTAAGAACACCTCTCCTTGGTTTACTGATATGGTTAATTTCCTAGTTGCTGGTGTTCTTCCTACATGTTTTACTAGAGCTCAATTTGATAAATTGAAAAGTAAGTCTAAGTACTATTTATGGGATGATCCTTATTTGTGGAAGCTTTGTGGTGACCAGATTATTAGAAGGTGTGTCTCTGATCATGAGTTTCATTCCATTCTTAGCTTTTGTCATACATTTGCATGTGGTGGGCACTTTGGCTCCCAACGTACAGCTAGGAAGGTTTTGGACTCTGGGTTGTATTGGCCTACTCTATTTCATTATGCATATATGTTTTGTAAGTCTTGTGAATAGTGCCAAAGAACAGGGACAATTTCACACAGGAATGAGATGTCTCAGCAGCCTATGCTATCTTGTGAGATCTTTGATGTTTGGGGTATTGATTTCATGGGCCCTTTCCCTGTTTCCTTTGGTTTTATTTATATTTTGTTGGCTGTTGATTATGTATCCAAATGGGTGGAGGCAAAAGCCACTCGGACTGATGATTCCAAAGTTGTTGTGGACTTTGTTAGATCACAAATTTTCTGCAGGTTTAGAATCCCGAGGGCCATTATCAGTGATCAGGGTTCACACTTTTGTAACCGACGAATAGAGGCTTTGATGAGAAAGTACAGCGTGTTGCACAAGGTTTCTACACCTTATCACCCCCTGACAAATGGGCAAGCCGAGGTCTCAAACCGAGAGATCAAGCACATACTTGAGAAGACAGTCCAGCCTAATAGGAAGGATTGGAGCCTGAGACTTGAGGATACTTTGTGGGCTTACCGAACTACCTACAAGACACCGATAGGGATGTCCCCGTACCGGATTGTCTTTGGGAAGGCGTGCCACCTTCTAGTGGAAATTGAGCATAAATCCTCTTAGGCGGTAAAACAGTGTAACCTTGACTTGAGTCAAGCAGGATCTCAAAGGAAGCTCCAATTTTAGGAACTTGAGGAGCTTCGATTAGAGGCGTATGAGAAATCCCGGATCTACAAGGAGAAGACCAAACTCCTTCATGATAAGATGTTGGTATGAAAGGAGTTCACCATTGGTAAAAAAGTCCTTCTCTACAACTCTCGCCTAAAACTTATGCCCGGTAAGCTTCGTTCTAGGTGGCTTCGTCCTTTTATTGTTATTAATGTTTTTCCTCATGCTGCAGCAGAAATTAAGAGTGAAGCCACCAACAAAGTGTTCAAAGTTAATGGTCATCGCCTCAAGAATTTTTATGAAAGAGCTCAAGAGAACCTCGTGGAGGAGGTTCAACTGCAGGAGGCCCTCTGCCATGATTAATCACTACTTTGTTGAAAAAAAAAAACTCAAGCCACGTTTAAGGTCAATGGTCATAGATTGAATCATTATTGGGGAGGCAACCCAAGTTTTCCAACTTTTTCATCTTTCAAACTTTGACTTATTTGCAATCACAGGAATCGAGGCAGAAAATCGGTGCCATGCAATAAAATCTATCAGAGTTTAATTTTTCTGTCTTCATTTTGTTTGTTTTTCATTAACAGATGATTTTTCACTGGTTACATGGCAGATAACAATACTTCGTGAAAATCTTTTTCGGTCCCTTCAGTTACCCACAAATACTGAAATCTGTATATAGTTTTACTCAATTTTTTTCTTTCTTCTTTCTTTCTTTCAATATGGATAATCAACTTGTTAACCTTCGCAAGCGATTCCCTTCTCTCCCTCAAAATGCTTTAACTAACATTTATTGTGCAAGGTTTGAGAGATTAAGGATGCTTATGCACAAAGGCATCCCTGTGGATATACGCTGGTTAATTAAAGAAAAGTTCCGAATCACAAGGGAATTTTTTGACGCTCTTGTTTCATATATGTTAGGGCTAGGCAAAAGTTCATATGCAAAGTTAAGAAGAGCAAAAAGGTTACGAGTCTGCTATAAATGTACAAGATGGACTTGTAACACAAAATATAGATCAATTGGAATGGCGTCTATAAATCGACTTGATAAAATTCACTTCATTAAGGATGACATGAGTAAGAAGTCTTTAAGATAACATTCTATTGACTCTTGAGACACATCCTAGTGGAGATGTGCAGAGAGTACTTCTAGATTTACGGCCAATATTCCAAGATGAACATGAGCGTTATAGTTTCGGGAATCTGACTCAAAAAAACCCTGTTTGCCAATTTTTAAGAAAATAGGATGAGAAACCGGCCATCGGCCTATAGAGAGCATTCAAGCTGTTACTTGACGTAAAACCAGAGGAAAATGTGAGACACAATCACATCTCCTGAAGTATTATTTTTTATTTTTCCTTTTTCTTCTTGTTCATTAAAAAAAATATTTTTTAGCCGTAATTTTTTTTAAAAATATGCGTTGCGTATTTTTAAACTTCTTCTGACACATAGATTAGTCTTTTATCCTTGTCATATAGCTATTATCTTTGCTGTGCTTCTTGTCAAACTTGCCTGACACACAGATCTACCCCTCCTTTATAGGTATAATTATTACATTTGAGTTTTGATTCCTTTAAATAATGCACTTTGCTCTCTTCAGATCATTGATAAGGTGAGAGTACAAAAAAAAAGAAAAAAAAATGGAAGCCACTTTAGTTCGTCGGATCAAGAGTGTTTGTCTTTTGTGGATCTAATCCTGGGAAAGATAAAGAGTTTGTAAATATTGCAAACCATCTTGGTCGAGTGTTAACTGAGAGAGAAATCCATTTAGTTTACGGAGGAGGTAGTCTTGGGTTATTGAGTTGTGTGGCCATTGCTGCAAATTTAGGATGTGGCAAAGTCCTTGGTGTCATTCCTAGTCCTTTAGCTATTGGCAATCCCACTGGAAGAACAGTAAGGGATGAAGTAATGGTATCTTGCATGCACCAATGCATGAACATTATGATAGCAAATACTGATGCCTTTATTGCCCTACCTAGTGGTTTTGGAAGTTTGGAAGAGATTTTCCAAATTGCATCCTGGTCACAGCTGAACTTTCACCAAAAACTCATAGGTATATTAAATGTTAATGGTTTTTATAACAATTTGTTTTGTTTTCTTGATCATGCTGTGGAACAAAGGTTCATCTCACAAGCGACATGTCAAATTCTTGTAACTACTGCAACCCCTAAACAATTACTCGATCAACTACACGAATTTGTCCCACAACGTCATCCAGCAATGACTCCACTGAATTTGGAACAAGGCAGCAATAGCAAAAAGCAAAAACTTAATTTGACTTTGTCCTTGTGAATTTTTATTTTCTCTTATGATTTTAGTTTTTTGTAATTTTTCTTATTTCAAGCTTGATTTGTAGTTTTTCGGTAAGATCTTCTCCACTCTCTATCTATCTTTATTTTGACATTGGGGACAATGTCTTAAATTAGTTTGGGGGAGGGATAATTGACATTACCACGTACATAGTTTAGTAAAAAAAAAACTAACCTACTAATCTTCATTGTCACTAACTTATTAGATGTATAATGGCAGAGTAAGGAGTAATTTTGCTCTTGAGACGCATCTTAACTTGCATTTCATAGTAGGACTTAAATTATTTTGTTTTTGCATATAAAAAAAATTTCATTTTGATCTTTTCAATTAATTTTGATGCAAGCATGTGTTGAATCTGAGCTTAATTAATGATAAAAGTATGCAAAACAGTTTATAGTTGAATCATTTTCATGATATACATGTGTATATGACTGTGGATATTTGGAAGAAAGCATGATTGAATTGAGTGAATGTTCCATACCTTTGTGAGTTTTGGGCTTTTCCAAGTTTGATACTTACACTTGGTTTATTTTCTTTCATGAGTGATATCAGTTATGAATTTATTTTCTAGAACTTGCATTGAATTGATTTGAGATTTCATTGGTCTGTATATTGCATGAAAATGACAGAGGCATTTTTTTGACTTAGATGCTTTAGCCAAATAAACCTACCTTGCATTTATCCCGTTGTTAACCCCCTATGACCCTATTTTTCCATTCTTTGTTCTTAGCTCATTACAAGCCTTGAGTGAAAAACCATGTTTTACCTTACCTTAGGGAATAGGAGAGCATTGATTTTCTTATTGGAGGAGTTCTTTTGCTTGCAATGATTTAAGTGTGGAGGAATTAGTGTGCTGATGCGAAATGCTTGGTACAAAAAAAAAAGAAAAAGAAAATAAAGCCAAAAGGTTGTAAAAGAAAAGAATCGAAAAATGAAGGAATGTGTGAAGAGAATGAGCATTTTATGGTTTTGGGTAAAAAATTTATGCTTTCTACTTGAGTTATTCCCCAATGCTCTTTCATTCTCTTTGGTTTTAACCTGCTATTATCCATATTGCTCCCTTCCTTCACCTTATAGTCCCATTACAACCTTTTTGAAAGACCTCTTGATTTTTGCAATTTATTTGCTCTAAGTAGTGGAGAATTGATGTATATGCAAGCCTATGGTAAAATACTTTCATAATTTGACTGAGTTGAGCGTAAACAGTTAACCTAAACACCTTGTGTGATTTGAATGTCACTTGTGAGAAATTTTACTCAATTTGAACATGCATATTTCTGATTAAAGCATGATTATGCTATACTTTATTCTCAATTGGTTTGATTCAACTATTCTTTGTTAAGCATACTTGACTTATTAATTATGGTTTATATTTGATACAATGCTTGAATTTAAAAATTAGTTGAATTGACTAAATAAAGTATTACATGTTTGTAGGTATCATCCTGGTAAACCCTCACGAAACTATAACTCGTCCACTAGGGACACCTAGGGGTTTAAAGGCTTGTGACACATGCTAAGTGTCATCGTATATTTCCAACAAAAGTGGATTAGATTAGGTATAATCAGTTTTTATGATTTTAGTTTAATATTATGATGTTTCTTGTTTTTCTTTAGTTTTGTTCTTATGTGTTTTGCTCAGGAGTGCAAAAGGTTAAGTGTGGGGGAATTTGATCAATCAATTTGAGACACTTATGTTAGCTTTGTACTAGGCTTTATTAGATGTTTATTGTGCCCAATATTAGTATTTTAGATGAGTTTAATGTTGTTGGGCCTCATTGGGCTTTAATGCAAATTGTGAATAATTCTTGGATTTTGATGTATTTTGACCTTTCCTCCTTGGTTAGGCCATAACTTGGGACTCGGTGCTTCATTTGAGGTGATCTTGGTGTCTTTGGAAAGCTAAGACAAGGCTCTACAAGTTTCATATCAGACTTCTAAGGGTCTAAAATAACCCTGCAATGCAGAGTGGGTTTGCTGTCACTGGAATCTAGGCAGTGTGCACATATTGGATTATATAGTAGGCTATAGGCCTCCTTTAGAGCTAAAACTCGGCCATTGGAAAGATAAGACCCATATCTCCAACTTCACTGAAGACCATTTAGTCAATAAATGTCGTTTTAGGCATGATTATGAAGCTACAAGTTGGTTTGAATTTGGAAACACGTTATGTCAACCTAACTTGAGGTAGGTGCAGTGTTTTTGGCATATCTGGAGTTGTAAAAGTCTAAATGGCATGAAGCTAACGCCAAAATTTCACGGAGACAACTGGCTACAACTTTCATGAAGACTTCTAAGCCATAATACATCGTTTAGGGCATGAAAAGCATGCTGGAAGTCAAAGTAGAGTTGTTGACTTGAAGCCACCAACCATACACCAACCCACCTACCGTGCACCAACCCACCAACCATGCATCAAACTTCCATATTTGACAATTTCTATGTTTTTACAGCTTGCATTCAGATTATTTTCAATTACAAATTGGATTCTAGGATTAGTACAAATAGAGCCAATTTCTTTGTATTATACATAATTCAATTTGAAGTAAGTTTGAGTATTTGTTGAAGAAAGTTTGAGTATTTGTGAGAGTTTTCTTTCTCTTCTTCTCCATTCTCTTTATAGTTTCGTTTTTGTTCTTTTATTCCTGAGTTCTTTCTTCCCATCCATGGAAGGCTAGGCTCTTATAATCAATCTAATAGATACCATCTTGATGTTTAATTTGGAGATCTTGTTTCGCTTGTTCATATTGCTTAATTGTTATTCAAGTTTCTTTTCTTCCTCTTTTGATTTTTATCTACATTGAATTGCTTAATTTGATTTAGATGTTTATATGATAATAGCTTTATTATCATGAATTCAAAGAGGATCACAAAGAATAAACAATTTATTAAAGTTTTTTGATGGATTGTTTAGCTTGGTTAAATTATGGATCTTAAGTTAATCTATGTTTCGATGGTGCTTACTTTATCCAACCTTGGTTAATTAAATCCTAGGTGTTTATCTAGTAGAGGATTTTTCAATCATGTTGAGGTGTCTTGATGTGATCTAAGGCCAAGAACATGGTTAGCAATTAAATGGATTACTTGTGATCAATGATGGATTAAACTCAAGATCGGTAAATTTTCTTGGATTGGTTAATTTGTTATTTGATTTTCTTTAAATTCAACCGATGCATTTTCTTTACAAATCATCAAAAACCCTCTTTTAATTATCTTGATCTGATTAAATCTTTGTTCTTTTTGGATCCTTGAGAGACGATTCGGTTCATTCTCTATACTACAAATTAGTTTGTGAACCGATAGTTTTTATTACTTGACGGGTCTCAACATCCTCTTGTCAGAGGGTTGCTAAGAATTGAGATGATCAATGAAAAGTCACTCTCCGGGATGACTTTTCTTCGTCAAGAATCCTATGCCATTTGGAGACCTTGCTGAACACCCTAGAGTTCTACCATGAAGGAGTTACAAACATTGTATCTGTAAGAGAAACCTATGAGCCATGATCCATCATCTGACTTGAGAATTCTCCCACAACCAGCTTCACCAGGATTCCCCTTCGATGACCCATCCTTGAGGTGGGAAGGACCAACTTATGTTTCTGGTTATGGATCCTCCCAAGCAAGGTCAAAACTCAAAACTTGTTCTTGTTCTTTGCATGAAACCCACGTAGTTCTTGATAATTTTAATAGCATTGATAGGGTGGTGGAAACCTTCCTCAAAGTTTTCCATGTTTCTCCACTGCCATAAGAACTAGAAAGTGACGAGGTATATGTCCTTCCAGTTTGGGTATGGGGGTATGCCAGAGTCCTTGTTGAGGTTATGTTGTATCCAGCCTTGATGATCACTCGAAAAGAAACACTTGATGTGATGCGAGGCTACCAGGAGAATCCAAATCCTTGAAGCTGAGGGACAATCACGGAGCACATGAATTATAGTTTCCTCTATGCTAGTGCAATGAAGGCAATCCCCAGTTCCCCTCCCCTAGCAACTTCTCCAAGCATCCATGAGAATTCTATTGTGGGTGGCTTGCCTCATGAGCGTCTTGATCCTCTGTGGGCCATCTCATCACCATATACTCTCCCAAGGCCTTTGTATGGTGTTTTGGTTGCCTAATAGTAGCTCATAGGCACTCTTGGTGGAAAATTCCCCACTAGAAGTCCCAATCCAACTAGTTTTGTGTCAGCACCATCCAGAGGTAAGGGAGGAAGTAAGGCAAGAATTCTTTGAACCATACTTTCAAGAGGACTGTGTGGAGGAGCTCTACATCCCACTCAATCACTCACCATTGGGAGATGAGAAGTAGGCCACAGTAAGTAAGTGATCTTCCTCATTAATTTGGATTAAAGCATTTTCATTGAGGTTATGAGAGTCATGTAACCAATTATCTTTCCAAAAGCGGGTGGTTGATCCATCCCTTAGTCTATTTGTAGTGTTGCTAATTACTTTGAACCAAAGAGTTACCAATTCCTTCTACAAAAGGGACTCAGTGTTACACTTATAGCTCATGGTACTAGTATGAAGTCTCTGATCACAACTGTACTTTCCTACTAGAACTGTAACCCAAAAATCATTGGGTTTGTTGATGATGTCCCACCCAATTTTCAATAAGCAAGCCTCATTAAAGGTAGTGATTTGTTTGAAACCAAGCCCATCTCTGCATTTTGGAAGGCAAAGAGTAGACCAACCAATCATGGACTTTCCTGTGATGAATAGTACTACCCCATACAAACCTTCTTTGGGATTTCTCAATCTCATGGCACATTCCTTTGGGGATACATGTGTGCTCCAGGTTTCTAAAGAGCTAAGGACCAAAAAGTTAACAAGTCCTTCCTTAGTTTCACTACTAACATTCTTTGACAAAATTATGGATGTTTTATGGGGGTTAATCCTTTGTCCTAAAGCTTCACAAAAGATATTGAGACAATTGAGAATGCACTTCAGCTTATCCATGTTGGCTTCAGCAAAGAGTAATAGGCCATCTGCAAATAGAAGATAATAAATTTGATGCCCATTTTTACCTATTTTCATGGGTTTCCATTGGTTAGGTTCCACTTGTTTAGCAATAATATGAGAAAGCTTCTCCATGCAAATTACAAAAATATAAAGGGATATCGGGTCTCCTTATTGAATACCTCTTGTGGGTTGGAAAACATCTGCCTTGTCTCCATTCCAGAGAATTTGGAAAGAAAAAGAGAAGATGCAATTCATTATGAGATTAATAAGGTTATATGGGAGAGAGAATTCTTCCAAACAGTCTTTTATGAAGTTCCAATTTAGACTTTCATAAGCCTTTTCCAAGTCGACCTTGATAGCCATGAATCCCATCTTACCTCTCACTTTCCTTAGGGAATAATAAGCCATATATTGGGAAATAGTTATGTGTCACGAATCTTCCTTCTTGGTATAAAGTTGGCTTGGTAGGGGAGATTTTGTCATGAAGGAATGGTTTTGGCCGATTAACAATATGCTTGGTGGTACATTTATATATCACATTGCAAAGGGCTATGGGTCTAAATTGGTTGATAAACTCAGGGGTGTCAACCCTGGAGATCAACACCAATAATGTTCTGTTAACATCCCTGACCAACTCATGGTCCTGTCAGGCCTTGGAGATAAACTTGACCATGGTATCTCTAATAGTTTCCCAATTTTCATGAGGTAGGAAAACCATTTTCTCCATGGACCTTTAAGGGGCTCATGTCAAGCCTTGATATTGGGATGAAGTTTGGATTTGGGTAGGTTACATAAGTCATAAGCTTATGTCTATTGGTTACATCATCTCTTAATAGATTACCATAAAAATCCCTTACTAAACTTTGGAGGGTATCTTAATCTTAAATTCATGCACCATCTTGCCCTCTTATAGTGAGGATTCTATTTTGCCTTCTTTTGATAATGGTCTTGGTATGGTAGAACCTAGTATTATGGTCCCCCTCCTTAATCCATTAGGTTCTCGCCTTTTGGAGCCATAGCGTTTGTTCCTGTTCCAACATGTCGTCAAGCTTGTCATAGAGGTCTTTTTCAAGATTGTCCAGGAAATGGTTTCTGCCATAAGCAGGGGAGTTTTGGATGCCATTTAAATGAACTAGTAGCCTTTTCTTTCTCTTGAATACGTCGCCAAAAAATATCTTTATTCTAGTCTCTTAGTTTGGTTCTCACGTGATCTCTAGCTTGGTTGAAATTGGTTCTATCTTCCCAACTGTTGGCCACAAAGCTCTTGAAGTCTTTATGATGCATCCACATTGCTTCAAATCGGAAAGGGTTGTTGTTTTGGTATGTGGTTTACCTTCCAGCCTAATGAACAGAGGGTGATGATCAGAGTGTAGGCGAGGGAGAGAGGAGGAGACTACAACTTCATGTAATCTAGCTTTCCATCTAGCATTACAAAGAGCCCTATCAAGTCTTTTAAACACCCGGTCTATCTGCTCCCATTGAGGTCCCCTCTAGGTAAACTTTGTACCCGTACACCCCAAGTTAATGAGGTTGCAATCACTAATTCAATCAGCAAAGTTATGGCACTTTTGTCTGTCAACCATGGCCCTACCTTTCTTCTCTTGTTTCTTTGAGTAATCTCATTAAAGTCTCCCATCAACATCCAAATATCAACAATAGAGGGGGTGACCTCCTTAATTCGAGTCCAGGCTTCGTTGTGTTGAACCTCCCTAGGACTAACATATATGACAGTAAGAAGCCACCAGTCATGGTTAGGTTCCTTTATTTTGGTTGTAAGGAATTGGGGATGCTGCACGACAATGTCAACCTTAAGAGTACTGTTGTTCCATAAAAGACATATACCCCCCGAGAACCCATGGCTTCCACAATGGCATAGTGGATAAATCCTAACTTTTTTATGGTCTTAGAAACAATGGCCCCATTACATCTAGGTTCTTTGAGCGCGACCATATCAGGCTACTAATGTTTCGTCATTTCTCTGAGTGTTCGGTTGAATGCTTTGCCCGTCCCTACAATTCCAAGATAATAAAATTATCAAGACTAAAAAGAGGGAAATGGGGAAAAACATGGCCAGTTAGGCCAATTTCACGTCGTCACCCCTAAAGGAGGTGTTGGATCACTTGGGTCCATGGTTTGCACATTGTCTTCGCACATATCCTCTAAGGAGTCTCACACGTTGTTCAAAGGGAGATTAGAGGGCTTTGGGTCTAAGTGAAAGCGGGTTCCCTCATTAACACACTATTCTTTGGAGTGGATTTCATCTTCAAGAAGAAGATTGGTCTTCCTTTGAGATCCAATAGGTCTAGTGGTGGGTGAAGCCATTTTGTTGTGGTTTGGGCCTGAGCTAGAATTTGGGCTTTGTGTGTTTTCCCTAGGTGGTGAGTGTTGCATGAGTTCTGTCCTTTGAATAGTTTTTATCCTCTCTTTTATTTTCCTCTTTGGATTCCCCCAAGCATGACTCTTCCCTTTTCCCCACTCGTCCTATTCGAGCACTGTGGGAGCTTTATCCCTTCGCATTTGGTTGCCCTTCAAAAAATTACTTTCCTTACTTGTCTCATTGTTGGCAACTAATGGTTGACCAGAATCCTCCTTGGAATCCGTCTTTGGAACTTGCTCATTATTCCCCTCATATCTTAGTGCTTCAAAACAGGACAATTCTACATTAGCTTGCTTTCCATTGAGATTCATTGATTGTCCCTCTTCGCCATGTATGTTATTTGTGTCCTTGGCAATGTGCCTCATGCGTTTTGGCCATTGCACCATCATCCAATGGCCATACCGACACTGTCCATTTTTGTCATGTTTATTTGAATTGCTAGAGTGTTCATCGGGATTTTGTTCTGCCCAAAAATTCCCTCATTCTTGCCCAGCTTCCGGTGAGGTTTTCTTGTCTTTCTTCTAAGAGTAATAGTCTTTGTCATGTCTGTATTTGCCACAGGTAAAGCAAATCATGTGGATGCCCTTGTACTCAATGTTGTGCATTTCACTGTTGATTATGTATTAGGATATTAGGGGATTTTCAAGGTTTACTTCAATGCATATTCTTGCAAAATTTCCTCTACTTTGTTGGGTTATGTTTAGATCGACTTTCAAGGTTTTTCCAACTAAGTTGCCCACTGTTTCCTGAAAACGCTTATCATAATACTCAATAGCTAAATTTGGAAGTATAACCTAGGCTATATCCTGTTAATGGTGGTGTTGTAAGGTTTGAAATCAGCTTACCATTTCCTAACTGAGAGATAGTTGTCAAAATTGGCAAGGCCCCTCTCATTAGTACAAAAGCATAGTTTATGGATGATTTGAACTTAACCAAGAAAAGGTCGTTTCCTAGATCAATGAGATTTATCATTCCATTTCTCGCCCAAATATTGTCTAACCCTTTTTTAAAAACATTGTACCCAATTTTGCTCCCCAACAGTTTGACAATGAGAGCATCTTGCCAAGGCTTACCAAATCTGCTCTTCTCGGCCTTCTTGGTATCAATGTTGAAGCATCCCCTATCATCCCAAATAATTGAAATTTTGGGATTTTCTTTCGTGCCCTTTGCTCCTCTTTATCCATGGTTGTGTTTTCATTTTCCTCCTCCTTCTTGAGTCTTCCTCATTAGAGCTAGATGAAGAGCCCTCAATATTTTGAAACTCTATTTCATTCACCAGGCATGCCAAGTAGGACTTCTTTTTCTCCAATCCATTACAAGGTTGGGTTTTGTTCTGTACTATTACTACTGTAGAGGAGCAGGTCAAACATATCAATGCATTAACTCCAAAATCCCATAAATGATGCCAGAATAGGAGGCACCACCAAAGGAGTGGTCACCTCAATTGTACGCTCTCCCTCCTTACCCACTCCTATATAAGAGAGGGCTAATCTCACAAGCTAACAATTCTGAACACATTACAGTCTCCCCAAGAGACTAACTTGAGCGTCGGTGTGCCTTTGCAAGTATCCACCCATCGAGGAGAGCAACCTCAACACTATCAGATAAGACAACAAACACGTCGGAGTTTGTACGAAGATCGGGCAAAGTCCAGGCGTGAACATTGGCGCCGCATGTGGGAAACGGTAAAACGATTCTTATCACTTAAGCTGCCTTTCATGGCACACCTCAAACACTGTTTCAAATAGTTCACATAGCAACTTATCCATGGAGTGCCAAGAAGAGCTACATGGAGATAAGTCTAGAAGAAGATAATAAGACTCTCCTTCCCCATGCCACCCTCTGAAACATGTACATCTACAATGGTGGCACCATATTTAATTGCCACCACACCTAAAAGAATATTTCCAAGCTCCCAAAACTAGGTGGCAGAACTTTAGTACTAATTTCATGGAGCCAGGAATCCGACCCAAAGACGTGCCTCTTCCTCCACCAACCAATCTTGAGCCACTTAGGACAAGGAAAACCAAATCCGATCATAGAGCCAGGAACCCGAAATGTAGAGGAGCAGGTCAAACATATTAATGCATTAACTCCAAAATCCCATAAATGACACCAGAATATGAGGCACCACTAAAGGAGAGGTCACCTCAATTGTACGCTTTCCTTCCTTACCTACTCCTATATAAGAGAGGGTCAACCTCACAAGGTAACAACTTTGAACACATTACAGTCTCCCCAATGGACTAACTTGAGCATCAGAGTGCCTTTGCAAGTATCCACCCATCATGGAGTGTAACCTCAACACCATTAGAGAAGACAACAACCACGTCGGAGCTCTTATAGAGATCAGGCTGAGTTCAAGTGTGAACATTAGCACCTTCTGTGGGAAACGGTAAAACGATTCCTATACACTCAAGCTGCCTTTCCGGCACACCTCAAACACTGTTTTAGATAGTTCACATAGCAACTTATCTGTGGGGTGCCAAGAAGAGCTACATGGAGATAAGTCTGAAAGAAGATAATAAGACTCTCCTACCTCACGCCACCCTCTGAAGCATGTATGTCTACAACCATATTTAATTGGCACCACACCTAAAAGAATATTTCCAAGCTCCCAAAATTAGGTGGTAGAACTTTAGTACCAATTTCACGGTGCCAGGAATTCGACCCAAGGTCATGCCTCTTCCGCCTCTGACCGATCTTGAGCCATTCAGGACATGAAAAACCAAATCCAATCAAGGAGCTAGGAATTTGACCCTAGGTCGTGCCACTTCCTCCATTGACCGATCTTGAGCCACTCAGGACAAGGAAAACAAAATCATATCACAAAGCCAAGAATCCGAAATGTAGAGGAGCAGGTCAAACAAATCAATGTATTAACTCCAAAATCCCATAAATCAAGCTAGAATAGAAGGCACCACCAAATGAAATGTCACCTCAACTGTACGCTCTCTTTCCTTACCCACTCCTATATAAGAGAGGGTCAACCTCACAAAGTAACAACTCTGAACACATTACAGCCTCCCCAAGAAACTAACTTGAGTGTTGGAGTGCCTTCGCAGGTACCCACCCATCATGGAGAGCAACCTCAACACCATTGCATAAGACAGCAAACACGTCAGAGCTTGTACGGTGATCGAGCTGAGTTCAGGCATGAACATTGACACCGTCTGTGGGAAACAGTAAAATGATTCCTCTACACTCAAGCTTCCTTTCACGGCACACCTCGAACACTGTTTCAGATAGTTCACATATCAACTTATCTATGTGGTGCCAAGAAGAGCTATAGGGAGATAAGTCTGGAAAAAGATAATAAGACTCTTCTACCCCACGCCACCCTCTGTATCCTGTACGTCTACAATGGCGGCATCATATTTAATTGGCACCACACCTAAAAGAATATTTCCAAGCTCCCAAAACCGGATGGCAGAACTTTAGTACCAATTTCACAGAGCAAGGAATCCAACCCAAGGTTATGCCTCTTCCTCCTCCAACAGATCTTGAGCCACTCAGGACAAGGAGAACCAAACCTGATCACGGAGTCAGAAATCCTAACCAAGCATAGAGCCAGGAATCCGATCTGAACACGTTCCTTAATCCTCCAACCGGTTTTGAGGGAGAAACAAATCCAATCTTGAAACCAGGAATTTGACCTGAGGTCGTGCCTCTTCCTCCTCCGACCGATCTTAAGTCACTCAAGATAAGTAGAACTAAATCCTATCACGGAGCCAAGAATCTGATCCGAGGTCGTGCCTCTACCTCTCCGACCAATCTCGAGCCACTCAGGACAAGGAAAACATAATCCGATCACGGAGCTAGGAATCCAATCCGAGGTCATGCCTTCCTCCTCCGACCGATCTTAATCCACTCTGGATGAGATCCAAGTCCTATCACGGAGTCAAAAATCCTAACTGAACATGGAGCTAGGAATCCGATATGAACATATTCCTTATTCCTCCAACTGATCTTGAGGGATAATATAATCCGATCACGGAGCCAGGAATCTGACTTGAGCTCGTGCCTCTTCCTCCTCCAACCGATCTTGAGTGACTCAAGATAAGGAGATGGTGTCAGAAATCCAATTCAAGCACGTGTGTTAATCCCCCAAATCCATTTTGAGCAACAGGTCAAGGAGTCAAATCCGCAAAGAAGTCAAGATCTCAGCTTGAGCACTGGACCTTTCTTCCTAACCGATTTTGCGCAATTGAGGATTGAACTCCTATCAAAGATTCCAGACAAACAGATGTTGCTTATGACTCCAAAGGCCATCATGTTTGCAGCCACTAGCTCAACTAACCCTATTAATCTGAAGATATAGCTAACAAAGAAATCAAATGATACTGAATGAACACTTTTTTTAAAGGGGCAAGCATAACTGATCCAATGAGGGAAACCCGACGTAGTTAAGGGTTAGCCGATTCGCTGATTTGACCAAAGTCACCTGAGACAAGTTCTCCCCCAAGGGCGAGCTGATGAGCCGATCTTCCGATCTGACAAGTTCTCCTCAAGAGTGAGCCAATAAGACCGATCCAATAAGGAAAACCCGATGTAATCAGAAGGGTGAGTTGATGATCCGATCTTTTTATCTGACAAGTTCTCCTTAAGAGTGAGCCGATAAGACCAATTCAATAAGGAAAACCTGATGTAATCACAAGGGTGAGCTGATAAGCCAATCTTCTGATCTTCCCAGAGTCATTTGAGACCAGATTTTCCCCAAAACCAAGCTGATTAGCCAATGAGCTTATCCAACCAAAGACTGCCGACACGGTTTCCTCACCCTAGATGACCGAAGTCATCTCAAGGAAGAAAGGAAAATCGATGTCTTCATAGGTTTGAGCCGACCAAAGTACGTCGACACGGTTTCCTCACCCAAATGATTGAAGTCATCTCGAGCAAGCAAGGAAACTTGATGTCTTCACAGGTTCGAGCCGACCAAAGAATGTCGACACGGTTTCCTCACCCAGATGATCAAAGTCATCTCGATGAAGAAAGGAAAATCGATGTCTTCACATGTCGTATCCGACCAAAGTACGCCATCATGATTTCCTCACCCCAGATGACAGAAGTCATCTCAAGGAAGAAAGGAAAATCGATGTCTTCACAGGTCCGAGCTGACCAAAGTACGTCGCCATGATTTCCTCACCCAGATGACCGAAGTCATCTCAAGGAATAAAGGAAAACCGATGTTTTCACTTGGCCAATCTGACCAAGGCAAAACCAACATGGCTTCCTCCCCAAAAATGACCACAGTCATCTAGGGACATAAGCAAACTCGATGCCTTCACGAAGCTGACCCGACCATAGATAAAGTTTCAATGTCACCCCCCTAACTGAGATTACCAAAATCACTCTAGATGTGAACCAAAAGGTCGAATGGAGAAAATGACCCTAGCATCGATGGCATCCAGAAAATGAATTCCTAAGCTTGGCAACAAGCATGACTGCCATATACCCGAGATGGGGGCAGTGTTCAAAACTTAGCTAAAATGAATGTGACTCACCTCAGCCAAGAAGCCTCAGGTTATCAAGAACACCTCGACATTTAGCCTCACCTCGGCCAAGAAGCCTCGGTGTCAAGAATAGCTTGGCCAAAGCCTCAGGTTGTCCCGAACACCTCGACATTTAGCCTTACCTCTGCCAAGAAGCCTCAGGTCGTCAAGAACACCTCGTCATTTAGCCTCACCTCAGCCAAGAAGCCTCAAGTCGTCAAGAACACCTCGGCATTTAACCTCACCTCGGCCAAGGAGCCTCAAGAACACCTCGGCATTTAGCCTCAGCTCGGAAAAGAAGCCTTAGCTTCAAGAATAGCTCGGCCAAATCCTTATGTCAGCATGTACACCTCGGCATTTAGCTTGACTTCGGCCATGAAGCCTCAGGTTGTCAAGAACATCTCGACATTTAGCCACACCTCAGCTAAGAAGCCTCAAGTCGTCAAGAACACCTCGGCATTTAGTCTCACCTCTGCCAAAAGCCTCAGCTTGTCCAATACACCTCGGCTAATTTTTAACCAGATAGGTCATGCAACTTGTGAGTTTGGCACCTGATACTATTATCAAGCACCAAACTGGGGGAATGTGATGTACTATTACTACTGTAGAGGAGCAGCTCAAACATATGAATGCATTAACTCCAAAATCCCATAAATCACGCTAGAATAGGTGGCACCACCAAAGGAGAGGTCACCTCAACTGTACGTTCTCCCTCCTTACCCACTCATATATAAGAGAGGGCCAACCTCACAAGGTAACAACTCTGAACACATTACAGCCTCCCTAAGAGACTAACTTGAGCATCAGAGTGCCTTTGCAGGTACCCACCCATCGTGGAGAGCAACATCAACACCATTAGAGAAGACAACAAACACGTCAGAGCTTGCACGGAGATCGAGCTAAGTTCAGGTGTGAACATATTTTTTCCACCATCCATTCCTCCTCCTCCCTAGCAACTTGGGAGGAGGTCCCCCAGTAATACCCTAGGCCTTTTCTCACTTTCTTCTTCCTCCGTTGCAGTTGGTTTGGCTCCTCTGGTGAAGGGACCGAAAAGAATTGGTTGTTTGTACTCTTTCCCTGCATCCCGGAGGGTGGATTATTGTAATATAGAAGACAATACTCATTGCATTTAAACACATACATGAATAGAGAGACTCAACAGACTCTTGATCATGAACTGTGCTCTATACCACGTGGTTTGGACTAGGGTTACTAGAATCATGGTCATTGTTTCATGTACAAATCACTATAAAATCATGGACAAATAATTCTATGAATTGGAATGCTATACAAAGAAACTCCCTCTCTGTTTTTAGAATGTTACATGTGTTATTATCTGTCAATATAATAATAATAATAATAATCTAAGAGAAAAATAGATTCAGATATCATTTAAGGAAGAAAAAAGTTTTTAATCAAAGATTCTTCAAACGTGCCATAGGTACAGTGTAGTGACCCCATTAGCCTACTGTAGGCTCTCTATTCTCCCACAGAATATAATAGTAAAGTTCACCTGGATCCATATACGCAAGATAAGTTATGTTTTGTTTTAAGTCCCTAGCCTCAAGAATTTAAATATTTATTTAGCAACCTTGGGAAATTGTCTACGGTCAAGACATAATCTTAAGTCAATACTATCTTCATTCTTAGCATCTTTTTGTTGTAGGACGTGCATTTCTTATCCCACGTGTGTCTACATAGTTCCAAGTTGATGGAATTGTTCCCTATTGACTTGAAAGTCCAAGAACTCCAAAAAGTTCCTTCTTACCGTTTATGATTATAGTTTAAGAGTCAAGTCTATTCTTTCTATATTGCTCGGGGCTCTTTAGAATAAAAAGACATAATAGAGGAATTTATAAAGTCATAATTTCTTTGTTTAGCTATCCGAGAGAAATACAAGTAGGACAAGTTATTTTAGGTACAGACATACAGTAGGGCATTTTTCTATTACAAACCAAAGATTCCTAGCTTCTGCCCCTACATTTGTCTTTAACAAAATCAAGTCCTACAAATTTCCTATTTTACATTTCAGACATATGAAATACAATTTCACTTAAAACTTTTATATAGCCTCCATCGTCCACGGAATAAACCCAGGACCACTTGATTTCAATCCAGATTATGGTAGTATTCATGCTAAGTAATCTGAAACCATAGAAAATACATAAGATATATAATCTTAGTAGGAATCAAGAAATATAAAAGAGATAGAAATTTTCCTCTTTATGGTTCCAACTGTTGTTCGCAGAAAATGCATAGCTGCTTACAGAAAACAAAAGTTAAGCACAAAGATATATTCTTGCTCAAGTATCTCCAAGGGTCCCTTCTTGTACTCATAGTACACGTTCTCTTGGTCTCACCAAAGACCAATTTAATTCCTTTTGTAGCCACCAAGTCAAACACATAAACTAGGAAATTCCTCTTAGCTTTATGCTACCACTTTTAGAGCCTTGCCTCGGTCCCCAAAAGCATTTCACATCCAAGACCTTTTGGAGCCTTGCCTCGGTCCCCACAAGTCTTACACATTCAAGAGTCTCCCTTATACTTGAGTCTAAAACCGTGCACATAATTTTGGAAACATGTCTCAAGTCAACAATTTCAAACATGGAACCATCCTTTAACTCACGGTTCACACACACACATGCTGAAAACAGATTTTGCATGCCTAAACAAAAGTCCACACCATATCTCATAAGTATAGAAACAAAGCTCAAGTGTGTAATGCATGGACTCTACGTCCTTGTCTAGCAAAAGAAAGAAAATAAGCTTTAAGAATTTTATGAAAGTATCGTTTTATCATATCATGTCTTAACATCAATCCATGAAAACCAAATCCTTTCTTTTCCCAAACTACAACGTGACTTTTATGGAAGATGAAAGGAAGTAAAGTGAAAGAAAGTAACTAACATATAGCTAAACTATAATATCAAAACAACAAGAAAACAAGACAGCCATAAGTTAGTTTAAGAGGTTGATTTCTACTAATGGAAAATAACAATATTCTTAGTGACAAGATCATGAAAAATATGCTTTCTTTTCTTCTCAAACTATACGTGACTTTTAGAGAAAAGAGATGTCAAAGCTAGATAAAAATAATACAACCATGGTTTAGTTCAAGAGGCTTGATCCCTACCCTTTGCACATGAGTAATTTCTTCCAAGGGTGTAGAGTGTTTTGATGTTGTTGTGAGTGTGTAGGTGCCGTGGGTGAGCTTGTGCCTTTTATACTTAAATTCTGGTTGGCTTGTAACTAAACATTAGAAGATTTGGTTGGTTCTTAACTTAGTTTTCCTACTAGTTACCTTCAGTAATGATTTCTTGGACTACAAAACCATGACTGCCCTCTTCATTTTCTGCTTGGATTATTGTTAGTCAAGTGGTGTGGCTTTATCTTTTGGCTGCTGGCCACACCGTGGCAGCTCCCCTCTTAATTTTTCCTAAGCTTAAGTCCTTGCTTCCATGACTTGCTTAGCTTACCTATTCTTTTTCTTGGTTTTTCTCTCACGGTTCCTTGGCTTACTGTAGCAGTTGTTTTATTTCTTGCATGGACAGAAACAGAAACAGAAAAATGTCTATGGTTTTCCACACACACCAACCGTGAGTCAAGTCTTGTTTAGACTAGTAATAATGTTCTTAGTGTTCTGTTTCAATATTTTATCTTTTCTTTCCTTACTTCCTACGGCTTCTTTTGGGGGTGCAGTTTCTGTTTAGTTCTTAGCCAATCACCTTCCTTCCTTTCCTTGTCTCATTTCCTACATGGTCCATTTGCTTTCCACAACAAAACCATTAGTCAAGTTCCTTTTGGACTAACAATAGGAAGCTTGCTTTATTTGATAGTCTTTTCCTTTCACCTTCTACATATTCCACGGTACCTTAGGACTTTCTTCTTTTTCTCTTTGTTTTATTTATTCAATTAAGTCTTAAGCATCTAACACTTGCTACCATGGTGGCACTTAAGTTTCATGCATCTTCATGACCTTAGTTTCTACGTGACCTTGGTTTAGTTGGCTAGGAAGTTTTTATCTTATTTTCTACTTTTTGTTTTTCTTATTTCTTCCATTGGACCTAGAAGAGTTAAAAATTTAAATGTCCAAACTATGCCTATCTATTTTTCAAAGCACTACTAGATGAAAATTAGCACTATGAGTTTTCTTTGCTACTCTTGCCTAATCCTATTTTATAGTTTAACTATTAAGAAAACATACATGGTTATTCTCTTCTGCTAGGTTGCCTTATGCTCTATGTTGGAATATGACATACAGCATGACATTTTCTATAGCAAGTTTCCTTCAATAAACTCCCTACCTTAAGGTTACTGTAGAGAAAAGAAAATTGCAAACAATTTTTGGTACATAAAATCAGTGCATGAAGAATCATTTGAGGACCTAAATCTTTTATGATAAATCAATTAAGGGACAACTTTTATTATTCTTAATTAAGGAACTCAACTTCACCAGATAATTTTTTAATTCATCGAAAAATGTCAAAAAGATTAAAATATCCAACTTAACATATCTAAAAAATTTAGAATATAAACAAGATACTTAAGATATATGTCCTAAAAAGTTGTTTTATGATTGAAATCTATTATCAGAATATTCTGTTATTAAATTTATTAACTTAATTAGTAAAGATTTAAATAAACTTTTGGCACTTATAGTTTACACTTATTTTAAATTTAACCCTTATATTTTTTCTTTATAAATTAGTCATTGTACTTACAATCGTTAGCAAAATGGTTCCTGTCATTAGTTCTGGTTATGACGCCGTCAATTTATGGTCCCTATAGTTTTCTCTTGTTTTTAATTTGGTCCATATAGGTTTCTCATGTTTTTTATTTGGCCCCTATAAACTGTCACCATCATAACCGAGTCTAATGATAAGGACTATTTTGCAAACGATTGAAAGTACGAGAACTGATTTACAAAGAAAAAAAGCATAATGACTAAATTAAAAATGAATGTAAATTATAGGGACCAAAAGTCTATTTAAACTATTAGTAAATTGTGAAGCTAATGACTTTGAATAGTTATCACACTAAAATTGACTTCTTTGTAAACCATTTTTCTCTACAACCAACTGGATAAGATTGAATTCCAAATAATTCAAAGAACTGAAGAGAACCCAAGTTCCATTTCTGGGAGTCTCTCATGGGGAAAGCTTTACTGTTTCGTTCCCAGCCTTAGGAAGATTAGTCCAATGGGCGGTTCAACTGAACCGAACCTGCGAGAGATACTTCATGGTTTCACCCAAACAAGAAAAGTCAAATTAAAGAACTCGATATAAAACTTGTTTAACTATAGCAATATCAATTCCTTATTTATGAAGTTTTCATATTTTTCGATTTTATAAGAAAAAAATCTATATTTGTTATTTTCTATAAAAGTTCAATAATTTCTAAGTAAAAAAAATTTATTCTATTTATACATTAGAAAGCAGTCTCTCTATTCATGCTAGTCTCTTGACAGGGGTTCGCAATAGATTCTTTTTTGTAAACTTGAATGCTTTATAATCTTGTATATATACATAATATGTTTATTATAATAAAAATGTTTGAATAACAGTCACTACAACAGAAATGGCTTTTAAATTCGATTAAAAACCCATTTTAAATTCGGTTGAAAACTCACTTTAAATTCAGTTTTGAAAACGGATTATATCTGAGATAACCAAGTGAAACACAAGAAGGGGGGTTGAATTGTGTTTCTTAACGCTTTTTGAAAAATAAAAGATTTTCTTTTTAACAAACGATTGAACACAGAGAAGAATAAAGTTTAACAAGTAAAGAACGTAGAAACAACACTACTCAGTCCTATTGGACTCTAAGGATTTTGAAAAGACTTTTAAGAAAACAGTTAACAAGTTCAAATAACCAATTAAAAAGTCTTTGTTAATAAACACAATAGTAA
The DNA here is from genome assembly GCA_023212625.1 of Styphnolobium japonicum. Classification (NCBI taxonomy): domain Eukaryota; kingdom Viridiplantae; phylum Streptophyta; class Magnoliopsida; order Fabales; family Fabaceae; genus Styphnolobium; species Styphnolobium japonicum. The sequence goes on from JALBWW010000013.1 coordinate 17,952,857, forward strand.
ACCCCAGAAGTTAGTGGATATAATAAAACACACTAGAAGAGAAGAGAAGCTTACACACGAGATTTATCCTGGTTCACTCTCTCAAACAAAGAGCTACGTCCAGTCCCTTCAACCAGAAGGATTTTCCAACTAATCTTTTTCGAGATTACAAGTATTATACACCTCTTCAGGTAACAAGTATTTTCAACCTCTTCAGGTTCAACCACACCAGTATTCTTTTATACACAGCCTCTTCAAGCTTACAACGCTAAGATGAAAAAGTATAAGAAGATGAATGCTTGAGTTTGAAACTCACTAACAAATGAGAATAGACAATGAATCTCAAAACTTTTTCTTTTTACACGTATATAGAAATCCAAGAAGAGATAAAGCTTTTTAGACTTTGTAAGATGCTTCGGCAAAGATCTCTATATTCTTCAAGTGCTGCTCCTTCTTTTTATATGAAAGAACAAGTTGAGCATACTTCATGAGCTTCATCGTCCAACGGAAACATTTATTACCGTTGTGAGTAGCATTAAATGTATCTATTGAAAATGTGCTGAGTTTCTTCTGAAAAGTGACTTTGATTCTAAGAGATTTCCAATCATGTGATAACAAAGTCCTGATTTGTCTAAGATCGTAGAAAGTTCCTTATTTGCAGATCTTTGTAGTTGTTAGACAATGTCAGCAAAAGTGGCTCAGTTGACTTCTTCTATTGTCGTGAGCTGTCAGAGTTCTTTTCCAGCATTTAATGAGGAACAGTTCTTCATTTTTGAATTTTAGCTTGGACGAGAGCTTGAGCTTGAACTTTGTAATAGATATTTGAGTCTGAGCTTTGGCAAAAGGATAGTATTGGACGAACCAATAAAATAGTAACAGTAAACGTATACAATCATTGGATGCACCAATAATAATAGTATATCTAGACAGTCATTGGACGCATATAAAGGTTTTGTAGAAACCGTATTGGACGCAGACTATCAAACTATTTGTTTTATAAAAACTTCATTGAAGAAATCCTAAAATAATTATAACAGAGTCAATATTTAAAGGAATTATAGTTTTAAAAAAAACACTCTGTCGAAACACTTACTTGTTCAAGCTTAATAAATATTTTTGTTATCTTCAAAACTTAACAGGAAAAGCTTGAGCTTTTTTACATTAGTGCTAAACCTTTTAAATGAATTTGGTTTCAACAATCTCCCCCTTTTTTATGATGACAAAACTTTTAATTTGATTGAACACAAATTCTTTTTAAAACATTATTTGCTCCCCCTAAGAAAAACATTTCAAAGAAATGGACGCAGAGTCTGTTGGACGCAGTACAAGAAATTTATTTTTACAAAAAAATTTCAAGTGCAAGTAACATTATTTCTATATCGAAGTTTAGTACTTAAGAGAGAAATGTTAACAGAGACAATACCTTTTGAAAAGAAATAACCATGCTAACATTTAGAGCAAATCCTTCACAGCAACACAGTGTATTAGCAGAGTAGTCACAATTTCAATTAAAGCATTTAGAGGACAACAGAATAGACGAGACAAGAGTAATGAAACAACCAGATAAAAATAAAAATTCACAGTTTCATTGAATCAGTATAATTTATAAAACAAGTTCGTAACGAATCAAATTCCCATTATTCTCCCCCTTTGTCATCAGACAAAAGGAAGAAAGACATCATTGTCAAAATAAAAACAATTTTGGCTAAAAAAAATTAAGAGGAAGAAGGCAGAGGAGGAGAAGGAGGCCCTTGTTGAAAAAGAGATTTGAGGAGGTCTTCAACTCTCTTGCACATTAAGTCCATTTGATTATTCACATAGGCCTGAAAAGCTGGGGGCACTTGGGTGAGAGTTTCAGCAGGAGGTTGTGACTCCAAAACAACTAACTCAGTGGAGGTAGCAGGAGGGGTCACTTCCTTTTGCTGCTTAACAGATTCAACTTCGTCTTCGGACAGAGGAAGATCAAAATCCCAAGGAAGAGAATCTCTCCGGTATCCAAACATTTGATCCCAGAGATAAGGTCTGCCTATGTTGTCAGACGGAGGTCCAAAGACATAGCTTGGACAAGAAAAGATTATTGGTAAAGGCGAGTTCAGAGGCAGTCCAAGAATATCATCTACCATAAAGATAGGACGAAAACACTGGAAGCTCTGACCAGGCACCGTTATAGTATCTTCCTTATCTTCATCGCGTAGACTTGACGAAGACGCTTGTTGCTCACATTCCCATATGTGCTTTTCCCTTGGCCTCGTTCTCCTCAGCTTCTCCTTTATTTGAAACTTGCCACAAGAAATCAACATCAACATCAGGGGAACTTAAGCTCCCAAAATTTGGTTTGAAGTGGATAGGCTTGGGAAAGGTGGCTTGGCTTCTGTACTTTTTCAAATCTTTGTTTTTATTCAAATCCACCATTGGCAACCTTGGACAAACCCGATCCGGCTGAATCTTGATGGCAGTTGCAGAAGAGATAATCAGAGAAGGGGGTATAAATCTCACATTCTTCAACAGAAGACTCCCCTTGATGACACTAACAAGGATGGTGTCAAATGGACTCGCAAACTGACCCATTCTTCCAAAGTGACTGGTTTGAAGGAGAGTTCACTAGGGAAGATATGAACCTTTGAAGAACAACCATCACAGCATCGGGAGCGTCTTGCTATGAGTGAGAGAGAAGAGTCCTTGGATTCCCAAATAGGAATTATGTGGGGAGTAACGCCCACAAAGAAGGGGTTAAGGTTGGAGGAGTTGGAGAAGGTCCTTTGTGAGGGTGAAGGTGAAGAAGGTTTGAAAGGGATTGTGTGAGTTTGAGAAGAAGGTTCAATGTTTAAGGGAGAGGAAATGATTGGTGAGGTTGGGAAAGAGGTTTGTAATTCTGGTAGAGAAGAGGGTAAAGTGGAGGAAGAGGGAATGGTAGGAAGGGGTTCCTTAGGAATGGACGCAAGCTTGGAGGAGGGTTTCCTTGTGATGGGTAGCTTCGTCCTGGTTCCCTTTGGAATGCTCGCAATGGACGCAACCTTCATCCTTTTAGCGATGGGTTGGTCATCATCAGAGTCATCGTCCATTATGAGTCTTCGCTTTGGAATGGCTTGGACGGATGGTGACTTCTGCTTTGGACTCTCGGCCTTTGTAGTTTTTAGAGGCTCTGTCTGGTCCAGAAAATCTTGGACGCTCTGAAGTTTCATCCTTAGTAAATTGCTTCGTCCAAAGATTTGTTGCACTTGGATCCGTCCAAAGATCCTCTTCTTCTCTTCAACATCTTTAGTCTCATGGGGACTAAAGATACCTTGATCTCTGAAGATCTTGGTTAGTAGGACACCATAGGAGATGGTGGTCTTCTTCCCTTTTCCTTGCACACTTCTCTTGAAGTTCTTAAACAGCAGGGAAGGGAGATTGATCTGTTGACACAGTATCATATGACACAGGCAGAAGGCATGCACTGTAGAGACTGAATCTTTGGACCCTGCCTTGTGGAGTACTGCCTTGTTCAGAAGTTGATGCAATACTCTTGCCTTGTCATTCATCTTGGATGCTATTATTTTCCTCGTGGATGACTCCTTCAGTAAGGTGTCAAGGACAGCATTCGTGCCCCCAAAAGCTTTCTCCCGGTCTGAAGTGATGGTGGCTCCTTCCAACCAACATTGTGTGGTGTTGGAGATGGTTACCTATGAAACAACAACGGGTTTTCCCAAAACACACCCCCTGACCTCAGTCGCAGACACAGACGCGTCTTTCCAGAACATTTTTACCAACTCCGGATAAACTTCCACCGGTTCTCTGAAGTAATTATCCCATCCAGCACCGACAAGACAATCTTTGATATCTATCCCACATTCTGCTAAAATTGAAGTTTGGAACGAGTATTCGACCAATACCTCGGCTCTTTCAACATCAAGGGTCTTTCCTCCGGCCATTTCTCAGGGATAGGAAACTTGAGAGAGAGAGAGAGAGAGAGAAATTTGCTAAGGTTCTTTTTGCAAAGGGTTTCTTTTAAGGTTTGAAGGCGTAAAAATTTGATCTTGAAAAGAAGGAAAATATTTATAGAAGACGGTAGGGTTTTACACTGAAAGGTTTCTGAAAGAAAACGAATCGTTTTTCCCCCTTTTTTTTTAAAGAGAAACAAGCACATTAAATGTGTATTAAAAGCAACTGTCACGTCCGCAGTAAAAAGTAACTTTCGTGACCTTTCAAAAACTGACTCAGCGTGGGAAATTTGAAAAGTTTCAAACAAGATAAATGCAAATGATGTATGTCTTATCAAGAAATTTACCACACTATTTAACAAGTACAAAGCATTTTGGACGCAGATCTTCAATGGACGCAAGAAGTATTAATTTTTTACAAAATGCATACTTAGATGTTTTCGAATAAGAGTGAATCTATCCTCTGAGAGAGGTTTTGTGAAAATATCTGCCCATTGATAATCTGTATCCACATATTGAATATAAAACACACCTTTCTGAATATAGTCTCTTATAAAGTGATGTTTGATTTCAATGTGTTTTGCCCTTGAGTGTAGTATAGGATTTTTTGATAAGTTAATTGCAGCAGTATTATCACAAAGTAAAGGAATCTTACTTTCAAAGACGTTGTAATCTTCTAATTGATGTTTGATCCAGAGTAGTTGAGAGCAACAATTGGACGCAGAAATATATTCAGCTTCAGCTGTTGATAGAGCAATTGTGCTTTGTCTCTTGCTGGACCAAGATACTAGATTTCCTCCAATGAAGTGACATCCTCCACTTGTACTTTTCCTTTCGATTCTATCTCCAGCATAGTCAGCATCACAAAAACCAACTAATCTGTACTCATGAGATTTCTTAAATACTAAACCCAGATTAGTAGTTCCTTTCAAGTATCTAAAAATTCTTTTTACAGCAATTAAGTGTGACTCTCTAGGATCAAATTGAAAACGTGCACAAAGACACACACTAAACATTATATCAGGTCTGGACGCAGTGAGATATAAGAGTGATCCGATTATACCTCGGTATACCTTTTCGTCCACCTTTTTATCCTTATCGTCCAATCTTAGTGTGGACGATGGATGCATTGGGGTGCTCATAGTTTTGCAATCGTCCATCTTGAATTTCTTCAGAAGTTCATTTGTGTATTTTGTCTGATGTATGTAGATTTCGTCCAATGTCTGTTTCACTTGCAAACCCAGAAAGAATTTTAATTCTCCCATTAAGCTCATTTCGAATTCCTTCTGCATCAGATTGGAAAATTCCTTGCAAAGAGATTCATCAGTAGCTCCAAAAATAATATCATCAACATAAATTTGAACTATAATGAATTTTGAGTTTTTGTCTTTGCGAAAAAGAGTAGTGTCAACTTTTCCTCTAGAAAAATCACTTTCTTTTAAAAACGTGCTTAACCTTTCATACCAGGCTCGAGGAGCTTGCTTTAATCCATACAGGGCCTTTTTTAATTTGAAAACATGCCCAGGGAAATTTTGATCCTCGAAACCAGGTGGTTGTTTAACGAAAACTTCTTCATTGATTATACCATTTAGAAACGCACTTTTTACATCCATTTGATAAAGCCTCATGCTATGATGAGCAACAAATGAAAGTAAGATGCGTATGGCTTCTAATCTAGCTACAGGAGCATAAGTTTCAGTGAAATCAATACCTTCTTGTTGTGAGTAACCTTGGGCTACTAACCTTACTTTGTTTCTCACAACCTTACCATCTTCGTCCAATTTGTTTTTGAATATCCATTTTGTGTCGATGATGGACTTGTCTTTAGGCTTTTGAACCAGCGTCCAAACATCGTTTCTTTTAAATTGATTTAGCTCTTCTTGCATGGCTAAGATCCATCCTTCATCCTTCAGTGCTTCTTCTATTTTCCTTGGCTCCATTTCAGAGATGAAGGCTACATTTGAGTATTCTCTGAAGGTAGATCTTGTACGTACTTTATCATTTGGATTACCAATGATTTGGTGTTCTGGATGATAAGTTTTGAAGTGCCAACTTCTTTGACCATCAGTTGTTTCTTCTTTTCTTTCATCGTCCAATGCTTCTTTGTTTTGAGTAGCTGATCCTTCTCCTTTGTTATTTAGGTTTAACTCTGCAAAGGACTCATCTAGCTCTGACAAGTCATTGTCGAGCTTTTGTCATTGAATTTAACATGAACAGATTCTTCAACAGCTTAAAGAGCGAGAGTTATATACTCTATATGCTTTAGATGTTTCGAGTATCCTAAGAAAATACAAGTCAACTTTAGCATCAAACTTTCCTAAAGAATCCTTAGTATTCAAGATAAAGCATTGTGACCAAAAGAATGAAAGTAAGAGATGTTGGGTTTTCGTCCTTTCCACAATTCATACGTAGTCTTGTTTAAAAGAGGTCTAATATATATTCTGCTTTGAATATAACATGCAAGTGTTAACAAATTTTGACCGTATGTTTGGAGATTGAGTTGTCATTGAGCATTGTTCTAGCCATCTCTTGAAGAGATCTATTTTTTCTTTCTACCACACCATTTTGTTGTGGTGTTCTAGAAGCAGAAGTTATGAAGAATACCATTTTCTTCACAGAACAATTGGAAGCTCTCATTCTCAAATTCTCCTCCATGATCACTTCGGATTGAGTTGATACACATGCCTTTTTCATTTTGAATTCTTTTACAAAAAATAGAGAAGACTTTGAAAGACTCATCCTTGTGAGCTAGAAACATAACCCATGTCCATCTAGTATAGTCATCTACTATGACCAATCCATATTTCTTTCCATTTAGTGAAGAAGTTCTTGTTGGACCAAATAGATCAAGATGTAACAATTCTAGTGGTCTAGAGGTAGAAACGATGTTTTTGGACTCAAAAGAGTTTTTGATTTGTTTCCCCTTTTGACATGCTTCACAGAGAACGTCTGATTTGTACACAAGCTTTGGTAGTCCTCTTAGGAGGTTATGCTTATTTAGCTTAGAGATTAATCTCAAACTTGCATGACCAAGCTTCTTGTGCCATATCCACTGTTCTCCTTTTATGGAAACTAGACATGATACATTTTGATCTGAAAGATCTTCCAAGTCAATTTTATAGAGATTGTTTTGCCTTTTAGCAGTGAAGAGTATGGATCCGTCAGAGTTTTTAACTATACATTCTCCTTGATTGAATGAAACATTAGATCCACTATCACATAATTGACTAATGCTAAGCAGATTATGTTTCAATCCTTCAACGAGAAGAACATTATCGATAGAGGGAAAATGATGCTTACTAATCTTACCTATTCCAACTATTTTACCTTTCTGGTTTCCTCCAAACGTGACGGAGCCGCCTGAATTAGTTTTGATGTCTTGGAACATAGACCTTTCTCCCGTCATGTGCCGTGAGCAACCACTGTCCAGGTACCATGACAGGTGTCTTTTTCTTGTTGCTAAGCACATCTGCAAGAGGAATTATCATATCCTTAGGTACCCATATCTTTTTGGGTCCTTTTTGGTTAGCTCTTGGAGATCCATAATATTTTGACCTTTTATTAAAGAGATCTATAGAGGAAGGGTAAACGTTCTTTTTATAAACATTCTTAAAAGATTTAGGTTGAGTAGTAGTTTTTTGAAAAAGCTGTTTATCAGTATCTTGATATCCCAATCCAGATTTGTCACGAGGGTCTCTGGAATATTTGAGTAAAATGTTTAGGTTGTTGGTGCTTTTCACAAATTTACTGAGGTCCTCCGTTAACTTTTTTACCTCAGTATGAAGTTTATCAACTTCATCTGAAGTGTTGGACTCAGAAGATGTTTTCAAAAGAGCATTTTCGGTTTTTAATTTTTCACAATAAATTTCAAGTTCTTGTCTTTCTGAAAACATTTTTCCATATTCTTTGGTTAATTTTGAAAACTTTCTTTTCAGGGATTTATATTCAACCGCTAAAATGGATGAATTATTTAACAACTCATCAAAAGCATTTTGAAGATCAAGATCACAGTTTGTTACCTCATCTTCTTCTTCCGACAAGGTGTTCGCCATGAGACATAGATTTGCTTCTTCTTCTGCTTCTTCTTCATCATCAGTAGTTGAAAGATCAAGATCTTCCCAGGTGGCCATTAATCATCTTTTCTTCTTTGGAAAGAATCTCCTTTTCTCTTTCTCCTTGTTTAGTGAAGGGCATTCCGCTTTAATGTGTCCGGGCTTCTTGCATTCATAGCATATGATTGGACTCTTGTCCTTTGTTTCTATTCTGTCCTTTGGTGATCTTCTTCCAAAGTGCTTTCTCCGCATACCTCCTTTCTTTTTCCACATTGCTTGTATCTTTCTAGAGATGAAAGATAACTCGTCATTATCAGAGATATCATCTTCAGATGACTCGGCCTCATCTGATGATTTTTCAGCTTTAAGTGCTTTGGACGCACTGCCTTTGTGAGCTTTAAGGGCAATTGATTTCCCTTTTCTTGAGCTTTCCTCTTCTTGAAGTTCCAGCTCATGAACTTTAAGAGAACCCAAGAGTTCCTCCATGGTAAGAGAAGCTAAGTTCTTTGCTTCCTGTATGGCAGTAACCTTAGGTCTCCACTGTCTGGAAATGCTCCTTAGAATTTTTCTGATATGATCTTGATTATCATAGGTCTTTCCCAGAGATCTCAAGCCATTGATTATTGTTTGGAATCGTCCAAACATTTGATCAATGTTTTCATGTTCTCCCATTTTGAAGAGCTCATACTGGTGAACCAGCATGCTTATCTTTGATTCCTTGACTTGAGATGAACCTTCATGTGCTAAGGCCAGAGTATCCCATATCTCTTTAGCTGTTTCACAGCTATGAACTTTATCGTGCTCTGATCTAGTGATGGCACAAATAAGATAGTGTTTGGCTTTTGAGTTAAGCTGATGTCTGGTTCGTTAACCTTCCGTCCATTGTGGTCGAGGGAGTTCCTGTCCTTCTGCGTTGGTGGGTATTTGATATCCATTTTGAACTAGGCCCCAAATGTCCATATTTTGGGCATCAAAATATGCAATCATCCTCTTCTTCCAGTAATCATAGTCGTTTCCATTGAATAGAGGTGTTCTGTTCACCGCTTGTCCTTCGTTCTCCATTTAAGGGTGTACTGGATCTTTTCCTCTGCACTGTTAGATGCTCAACCCAAGAGGCTAAGCTCTGATACCAATTGAGATAACCAAGTGAAACACAAGAAGGGGGGTTAAATTATGTTTCTTAACCCTTTTTGAAAAATAAAAGATATTCTTTTTAACAAACGATTGAACACAGCGAAGAATAAAGTTTAACAAGTAAATAACGTAGAAACAACACTACTCAGTCCTATTGGACTCTAAGGATTTTGAAAAGACTTTTAAGAAAACAGTTAACAAGTTCAAATAACCAATTAAAAAGTCTTTGTTAATAAACACAATAGTAAACCCCAGAAGTTAGTGGATATAATAAAACACACTAGAAGAGAAGAGAAGCTTACACACGAGATTTATCCTGGTTCACTCTCTCAAACAAAGAGCTACGTCCAGTCCCTTCAACCAGAAGGATTTTCCAACTAATCTTTTTCGAGATTACAAGTATTATACACCTCTTCAGGTAACAAGTATTTTCAACCTCTTCAGGTTCAACCACATCAGTATTCTTTTATACACAGCCTCTTCAGGCTTACAACGCTAAGATGAAAAAGTATAAGAAGATGAATGCTTGAGTTTGAAACTCACTAACAAATGAGAATAGACAATGAATCTCAAGACTTTTTCTTTTTACACGTACATAGAAATCCAATAAGAGATAAAGCTTTTTAGACTTTGTAAGATGCTTCGACAAAGATCTCTATATTCTTCAAGTGCTGCTCCTTCCTTTTATATGAAAGAACAAGTTGAACAGACTTCATGAGCTTCATCGTCCAACGGAAACATTTATTACCGTTGTGAGTAGCATTAAATGTATCTACTGAAAATGTGCTGAGCTTCTTCTCAAAAGTGACTTTGATTCTAAGAAAGTCCTGATTTGTCTGAGATCGCAGAAAGTTCCTTATTTGCAAATCTTTGTAGTTGTTAGACAATGTCAGCAAAAGTGGCTCAGTTGACTTCTTCTATTGTCGTGAGCTGTCATAGTTCTTTTCCAGCATTTAATGAGGAACAGTTCTTCATTTTTGAATTTTAGCTTGACAAGAGCTTGAGCTTGAACTTTGTAATAGAGATTTGAGTCTGAGCTTTGGCAAAAGGATAGTATTGGACGAACCAATAAAATAGTAACAGTAAACGTATACAATCATTGGACGCACCAATAATAATAGTATATTTAGACAGTCATTGGACGCATATAAAGGTTTCGGAGAAACCGTATTGGACGCAGACTATCAAACTATTTGTTTTATAAAAACTTCATTGAAGAAATTCTAAAATAATTGTAACAGAGTCAATATTTAAAGGAATTATAGTTTTAAAAAAAACACTCTGTCGAAATACTTAATTGTTCAAGCTTAATAAATATTTTTGTTATCTTCAAAACTTATCAGGGAAAGCTTGAGCTTTTTGACATTAGTGCTAAACCTTTTAAATGAATTTGGTTTCAACAATATCCGGGGGTAGTCTTTTGTACTGACTTTTAAATTCGCATAACGAAACCGAATTGAATAAACATTTTCCAATTTGGGGTATTTTTAACCGGATCAAGAAGCAAACATGTTTGGGGTTAATTTGGCCCTTTCTTGTTCATATATTTAATCCGGCTAAACACCGGATTCTGGTTGAATTCATCCGAATTGGAAAGTATATAAATCCAATTTAACACCGAATTTAAAACTTCATATTCAATCTGGTTGAACTCAACCGAATTGGAAAGTCTATAAATCCAGTTGAACACTGGATTAAAAACTTCATATTAAATTCGGTTGTTAATAACCGAATTGAAAAGTCTATAAATCCTGTTTAATACAGGATTGAAAACTTCATATTCAATTCGATTGTTCACAACCAAATTACAAAGTTTAAGACACAACCTTTAACAGGGGTGGTCTGGAAACCAATATCAGAATTTAAAACATGCAATTTCCACAATTAAAGTCTGTACAACATTGAATTCAAAGATAAATTAGTGTTTATGTACATAATATTGACATTTACAAAATTACTTGACACATCCTTTAACAGGGGTGGTCTGGAAACCATTACAAAATTTCAAAAATGCAATTTACACATTACCAAAGTCTGTATAAGATTGAATTCAATGATAAATTACAATAGTTTATGTACATAATATTAACATTATGTTCACAAAAAACTAAAATCATCCCATCTTGTTCGATGATGCTGCCAAAACAGATGTTGTCCATTCAAGCTATCCTTTATCTCTTCTGTAAAGGTAGGTGCTTCTGAAAACTGAGCCAAGTAAAATAAATAAGATCAAGTTAAAAATTTTGTACAAGTTAAAAACATAACCACATCCATCTATAAAGTCTTAAAACTTACTTTCTGTGGCATTGTTTTCATCTTGTTCGTTATGATGTCTCTCATATATTTCAAGACATAGAAACCACAAGATTTACTATCCGTTTGCCTTAGTGCCTATACATAATACAAAAACTAATTAAGTGAAAAAAAAAGTAGTCCAAAGATTTCACTCTGTCAATAACACATTATACACAATACCTTGATAGTGGTGATGTTGATGGTGTCCTGTGGTGATGTTGATGGTGTCCTTTTTGCCTTGTCATATTCTTTTTTCCTTTTTGTATCTCCTCAAAGCTCTTTTAAAATATCAAATGAAACATCATAGTTTTGTTTAACTTTAAAAAACAAGTTACACATGATGGAGGTTAGAATAACTTACATTGCAAGCACCTTCCTTATGTCATCTCGAATGGGTTTTCCTAAAGGGTCCATCCAAAACACAATGATCTTGGATATATTGATCACAGTCAGCATCCAATGAGATCTATAAAATATAAATAATAACAGCTTGAGTACATATATGCTATATTGGAATGAGAGTTGTAAATTTTCTGAATCTTACCCTCCATTATATGGTACAAAGACCATGGACTGAGTTGGAACCCCCAATAAAACTTCGGGCAGGTATTAGGCCCTTAATTTGGGGTCCTCTTGGCCACCAAGAAGTGACACCCTTATTGGGCCAACAAACCCATAAGGTGGACATCCAGGTATGGTGTGGATCAAATCAACCAAGTTACTAGAAATTAAATGAAAAAAAATTAGCATCAAATTAATTATGAACTAAAGCTATATTTAGAACAAATACAACCAGATGATTAAGATATTTGTCCTACCTGAAGTATCATGATATCGAACCAGCTGATATCCATTCCAATTTACAAAAGTCCTGCATATCTTCTGGTGAGATATATGTTATAAAGTCTGCGTCCAACCCATGAGCCTGAACTTGACATGAGAGTATGTCATCGCTGGCCAATTCATTTGACAATTGTAATAGCCAGTCCAAGTCAGTTATGACTAGTATATCCGGTCGTTGAGTTGCTTGTAGTCAAAATAATAGGCAAGTTATGTGATTCAAAAACACTAATCTTCATGGAAAGGCTGTTTGAATTACTTACATCCATGTCGTGATTGATTAAATTTCGAGGCCAAGCTAAAAAGGTTCCCAATGCATCTTTAACAAGTTCAATATCGTTGCATGGGCATGGAACTTGTTCATCGGGTTTAGGTACCTTGTCCACGGCGACCTTTACAAAATCCAAAGGAAGGTCCTTGATGTGGAGGGTCATCCCTTTGCCTCCAACAACATGTACTACTGTACCTTCGGCTACATAATTGTTTAGTTGGCCAGCAGCCAATAGACAACATAAGTTTGGCTACATCAAACAAAAATGGAATGAGGCACAAAATAAGGAAGTTTACATTAGTAATGTAAAACATTAATAATGTATTTACCACAGAAAATCCAGGACACCATCCTAAAGACAAGGTTGTATCATCCACTGGAGCACAAGGTGGACTTGTTTGTTTTTCAAACAACCCTCCAACAACATTAGGGTCTTCTGTAGAAGGTGTTTTATGTAAGGAAAAGCTTGTTGGAGATGATGTTGTTTTATTTGTTTCGGTTGTCCCTCCAACGATGCCTAGGTCCTCTGCAACATTCTTTTTCGATGCACAAGGTGTGACATTTAAATTTATTGAGCTAGATAAAGAGAGGTTTACACCCTTGTCTCCCATGAAAGCTTTGATATCAAACTTTGGGATGTTGGGGTTTGATTGGGCTAGCATTTCTTGCCACTGCAGAATGCCATATAAAATACTCTCTATCTAGGAAACCTTGTTGCACACGGCCCTGTGTTCATCCATGCTAACCGTGTTCCTTCTTCCCCAGTACATCGTTGGGTTGGACAATCAGTTAGCTGCACGTAATCGTCCATCGTTGGAAAGAACCTAAGGTTTGCTTTGTTGCAAGGTCATCCTAAAACCATATATTTAACAGTTAGTTTAATCCATATAATATTCAATAACTTTTAATAGTTACTTTAAGACATAAGTTGGAAACTTACTATTTTTTTGGCAATCTCAGCATCTTCGGGTTTTTAAAATTCCCTTTTCTTATCAACCCACGCTTGTTTCCACAACTCATATCGTTCGATTTTTTCTGTAGTTTGTAACTTCTTTTGCTGTAAGACAGTAAACAGTTACATGTATTTCGCTTTATAAATGAATTTAAGTATAAAAATTTGCATATAGCCTTACCAACTCTCTTTCTAATTGAGCGTATCCCTTCCTTAAGGTGAGATGGCGGAATTTGATTTTCCTAGCTTGTACTAAGCTCTTCTCCCTAATTTCCTGTTACATTAAGTATATGTCAATAAGTGAAAGAACCTCATGAAGCCACTAGTTATAAACAAATTATAATGTATGTACTTTGAATTTATCGGACAAACGCGATTTGACAAACTCATTCCATATGTCTTGGGTGATAAATTTGTAACTTGTTGGGGGTTTTAACATCTGCTCAGTATCCTCCTCATAAAAAGGCCATGTGTAATTCCTCCCTAACCTAGTCTTGAATTGTTTGAGTTTGTCCGCTGCACTCATCATCATCATATGTCTAAATTTCTCAATCTTGGGAATTATGAATGAGTTCTATTGCATGTAAAAAAAATCATAAGTAGCCAATTTAATATACTAGTAACATATATTTTGGGAATTCAAAGTATGAGAGAAACTTACCGTTAAAGTATCCCAAATTCTATCCTTCAATGATTTAGGGACGTCAGCCCATGAATTATACGTGATAGGAACAGTGTCTCTTGTCACTATGCCTAGATAAGTCATCAAGTCCTTCCCACTGTCTTCAATAGGAACACCATCATAATTAGTTTCAACAGGTATTTTTTGCCCGGTTGCACGCACCTTAGAGATGCGGTCCAACACAATTGGACCCCTAGTTCTGTTCTTTGATGAAGTATGTTTACTTGATGAATCACCATTGTCGGAGCTAAGTTGGTATTCAGGATCGGACGACATCTGTAATATTAGAGTCAGTAAAACAATATTGAAAATATCCAACACATTTAACAGCATTCTAAACCCAAAATCTTGATAAATTTTGGACAACTATAAAGCCATGCAAAAGCAATATCTTTGCTTACATACAAGATATGATAAACAAGAATCTAAACTAGTTACACATGACAATATATAGCATCAACATAGGAATATCAAACAAGAGACAAAAATTACCCATATATTATTCAGTATATAAAATTCCTTTAAAATTTGTTAAATATAACATTAAACATAAAAACAATGGATTTTGAAGAAACCAACCTCACAGTTGAAGAAACGAATGGAAGACTCTGCTTCTATATAACCGTTTAACCTGTTAGAAAACACAGGTTAGTAAACCCCAGATTCTGTAAATGTTCAAGCAAAAGCTTTATTAGAAATGTAAAATGGAGTAAAAATGGTTACCCCTGTTTAGTGTTCGACAAAGATGAAGATGGAGCAACTTCTTACTTCAAGAAACATTAATGGTTGCAATTTTGGGGTAGCATGAGCAAGTGTTGTTTGATACACAAGGACCAGAGAGAAAGCGAGGGAAAGAAGTGTAAAGGTTTTCTATCTTTGTTTTTTTCTTAAATATTCCAGTACCTCTTTCAATCCGGTCCCCCAATAACTAATTTAGAAAGTCCCCACTGGAACGACTTTCTAATCCAGTAACCCAGACACTGATTTCGAAAGTCCCCAATGGAAGGACTTTCTAATCCAGTTATTAGTAACTAGCTTTGATAATTAGAACTTATTAATCCGATAACCCACCAACCAGTTTAGAAAGTCCACACTGGAACGACTTTCGAATCCGATGATTAGGAGCCAGTTTTAATAATTATAACTTTAATCTGGTTCCTTAGTAACCGGATTAGAAAGTCCATACTGGAACGACATTTGAATCCGGTGATAAGGAACCGGATTGGATAATAAGAACTTATTAATCTGGTATCCCACTAATCGGTTTACAAAGTTTATTGAAAAATTAAATACTTTTGCGTGACTTTTCCACTCCGGTGAAGAATCACTGGATTTGAATATGTCCATTACGACACTACCGCCGCCGGTTTCGAAAGTCCACATAAGTCAATTAAAAAAAATACACATTACGTTGGAATAAGTAAAATTTAAATAATCTGAAGAAAAACACAATACAAATGTAAAGTAAATTTCAATATACAGTTATATGATTC
This sequence comes from Styphnolobium japonicum, assembly GCA_023212625.1. NCBI lineage: Eukaryota > Viridiplantae > Streptophyta > Magnoliopsida > Fabales > Fabaceae > Styphnolobium > Styphnolobium japonicum. Next base: position 17,968,475 of record JALBWW010000013.1, read on the forward strand.
CAATAAAATTCAAATTCACCCATGTTTTTATGTGTATAGATGATTAGATATAAAAGATTATATACATTTAATATTGAGTATGAAACATATCCCTAAACATATAAATCAATAGAGTCCCCTGATCAATCAATTTGAGACACTTATGTTAACTTTGTACTAGGCTTTATTAGATGTTTATTGTGCCCAATATTAGTATTTTAGATGAGTTTAATGTTGTTGGGCCTCATTGGGCTTTAATGCAAATTATTAATAATTCTTGGATTTTGATGCATTTTGACCTTTCCTCCTTGGTTAGGCCATAACTTGGGACTCGGTGATTCATTTGAGGTGATCTTTGTGTCTTTGGAAAGCTAAGACAAGGCTCTACGAGTTTTATGAAGAACTCAAGAGCTGGATCGGACTTCTAAGGGTCTAAAATATACCTGCAATGCAGAGTGGGTTTGTTGTCACAGAAATCTGGGCAGTATGCACATATTGGACTATATAGTGGGCTATAGGCCTCCTCTTGGGCTAAAACTTGGCCAGTGGAAAGATAAGACTCATATCTCCAACTTCACTGAAGACCATTTAGTCAATAGATGTCATTTTAGGCATGATTATGAAGCTACAAGTTGGTTTGAATTTGGAAACACGTTCTGTCAACCTAACTTGAGGTAGGTGCAGTGTTTTTAGCATATATGGAGTTCTAAAAGTCCAAATGGCATGATTCCAATGCCAAAATTTCAAGCAGACAACTAGCTACAACTTTCATGAGACCTCCAAGCCAAAATGCACCGTCTAGGACATGAAAATCAAGCTGGAACCCACCAACCATACACCAACCCACCTACCATGCACCAACCCACCAACCATGCATCAAGCTTCCATATTTGACAATTTCCATGTTTTCACAACTTGTATTCAGATTATTTTCAATTACAAATTCGCTTCAAGGATTAGTATAAATAGAGTCAATCTCTTTGTATTATAGATGATTGACAAGAGGTTGTCGAGACCTATCAAATAAAATAACCGGTTCACAAACTAATTTGTAGTATAGAGAATGAACCGAATCGTCTCTCAAGGATCCAAAAACAAAGATTTAATTAGATCAAGATAATTAGAAAAGGGGGGGTTTTGTTGTTGATTAACAAGATTAATAAAAGTAGGAGATTCAAAGTTGTAAATAAATCTAAAGAAACAACCAATCCAAGGAAATTTACCGATCTTGAGTTTAACTCATCATTGATCACAAGGAATTCACTTAATTGCTAACCATGTTCTTGGCCTTAGATCACATCAAGAAGCCCTAACATGATCCAAGAATTCTTTACTAGATAAGCATCTAGGATTTGATTAACCAAGATTAGATAAAGTAAGCACCATCTAACATAGATTAACTTAAGATCTAGAATTTAACCAAGCTAAACAATCTATCAAAAAGCTTTAATATATTGTTTAATCTTTATGATCCTCTTTGAATACATGATAATAAAGCTATTACCACATCAACATCTAAATCAAATTAAGCAATTTAATCTAGATAAAAATCAAAAGAGGAAGAAGAGAAACTTGAATAACAATTAAGCAATATGAACAAGCAAAACAAGATCTCCAAATTAAACAACAAGATGGCTAATCCCTTGGATTGATTATGAGAGCCTAGCCTTCCATGGATGGGAAGGAAGAACTCAGAATTTAAAGAACAAAAACGAAATTGCAAAGAGAATGGAGAAGAAGAGAAAGAAAACTCTCACAAATACTTAAACTTTCTTGAAACTTACTTCCAAATTGAATGCCTCTAATACAAAGAGGTTGGGTCTATTTATACTAATCCTAGAAGCCAATTTGTACATGTACATAATCTGAATACAAGCTATAAGAATCTGAAAATTGTCAAAAATGGAAGCTTGATGCATGGTTGGTGGGTTGGTGCATGGTAGGTGGGTTGGTGCATGGTAGGTGGCTTTTTTTCAACAACTCTTATCCGACTTCTGGCTTCAAATTCATCACCTAGACGGTGCATTTTGGCTTGGATGTCTTCATGAAAGTTATAGCCAGTTGTCTCCTTGAAAATCTCCAATTTGAATCATGTCATTTGGACTTTTACAACTCCAGAAATGCCAAAAACACTTCACCTACCTCAAGTTAGGTTGGAAGAACGTGTTTCCAAATTCAGACCAACTTGTAGCTTCTGAAGCATGCCTAAAACGACATCTATTGACAAAATGGTCTTCATTGAAGTTGGAGATATGGGTCTTATCTTTCAAGTGACCAAGTTTCAGCCCAAGAGGAGGCCTATAACCCACTATATAGTCCAATATGTGCATACTGCCCAGATGGTTCCGTGACAGCAAACCCACTCTGCATTGCAGGGATATTTTGGACCCTTAGCATTCCGATCCAGCTCTTGAGTTCTTCATAAAACTTGTAGAGAATTGTCTTAGCTTTCCAAAGACACCAAGATCACCTCAATTGGATCACCGAGTCCCAAGTTATGACCTAACCAAGGAAGAAAGGTCAAAATGCATCAAAATCCGAAAATTATTCAATATTTGCATTAAAGCCCAATGAAGCCCAACAACATTAAACTCATCTAAAGTACTAATATTGGGCACAATAAACATCTAATAATGCCTAATACAAAACTAACATAAGTGTCTCAAATTGATTGATCAATGATTCAATTTGAAGTAAGTTTGAAGAAATTTTGAGTATTTGTGAGAGTTTTCTTTCTCTTCTTGTCCATTCTCTTTAGAATTTCGTTTTTGTTATTTTATTTCTGAGTTCTTCCTTCCCATCCATGGAATGCTAGGTTCTTATAATCAATCCAAGGGATTAGCCATCTTGATGTTTAATTTGGAGATCTTGTTTTACTTGTTCATATTGCTTAATTGTTATTCAAGTTTCTCTTCTTCCTCTTTTAATTTTGATCTAGATTGAATTGCTTAATTTGATTTAGATGTTTATGTGATAATAGCTTTATTATCATGTATTCAAGAGGATCACATAAAATAAACAATATATCAAAGCTTTTTGATGGATTGTTTAGCTCGGTTAAATTCTGAATCTTAAGTTAATCTATGTTTGGATGGTGCTTACTTTATCTAACCTTGGTTAATTAAATCCTAGATGCTTATCTAGTAGAGGATTCTTGGATCATGTTGAGGCATCTTGATAGATCTAAGGCCAAGAACATGGTTAGCAATTAAGTGAATTCCTTGTGATCAATGATGGATTAAACTCAAGATCGGTAAATTTCCTTGGATTGGTTAATTTGTTAATTACTTTCCTTTAATTCAACTAGTGTATTATCTTTTCAAATCATCAAAACCCCTTTTTAATTATCTTGATCTGATTAAATCTTTGTTCTTTTTGGATTCTTGAGAGACAATTCGGTTCATTCTCTATATTACAAATTAGTTTGTGAACCGGTAATTTTTATTATTTGACGGGTCTCGACAACCTCTTGTCATCCCCTACTACCAAAAAAAAAAGTGGGTAGGAACTATTTTGTTTTTTTTTTGTGGGTAGTGGGGGACCTTATTATTTTTTTTATTACTTTATCGAAGACAAATTAGATATAAAAGATCATATAAATTTAATTTTGTGTATGTAACATATCCCTAAACATATAAGTCAATAGGGTCCCCCACTACCCACAAATATCAAAAAAGTTCCTATATATGGAAATATATATTACCATATATAGGAACTATTTTTGTTTTTTTGTGGGGAATGGGTAGTGGGGGGGACCTTGTTCTTTTTGTTCATTACTTTATCAGAGACAAATTTTTTACTTTCCACACATTTTGCATAATAAAAAATTGAACGATTAAACCTGTATACAGTACCTCACTAACAGGTTTAGAAAGTGTATTTAAAAATAAAGTAAATTTAAATTTACCATAATGGAATATATACACTTCTTAATCCGGCAACTCATCCACCGGTTTCGAAAGTCCACATTGGTACGACATTCTAATCTGGTTATTTTTAACCAGATTTAATAATAAGCAGTTATTAATCCGGCACCTCATCCACTGGATTAGAAAGTGTACACTATAACGACTTTCTAATCCTGTGATCACTTATCGGATTGGATTATGTACTTTTTAAAGACTTCTAAATCCGGGTTTTCAATACCCGAATTAAAAAGTTTGTACATATTTATAATTCTTTCAACTTACTAGTTTTAACAGTTGGTAAATATGCTATCTAATCAACTATGGTGCATCATGTCATATTTCTCATTCTCTTAGTAATTTCATCATTGCAACAGAAGTCAAAGTTCATTCCATAGGTTCTGTACAACTAACACCACAAAGAATAATTCAGTTGAAGAATACCAGAACAAAGCAACCCACTTAGCATACATAAAGGCTAATGGTAACAAAATACCAGAACAAGTCAAATACAAATAAATAGCCCTAAAGATTAGTTTCTTACAATGATAAACATTAACTCATTTAAATACAGTTAATCAAAATTAAGGTTTCTTTGATTCTCTATGAGATGCATCTCCCCATTGCCCAACCAGTTTGGTTTATCATCTCAGTCAATGAACATGGGATTAGTAATTTGGAGAATGTTCCCAGTTCCATTTCATCTTCCCCGATGGAGTATCCATCTGTCATGAATCTTGAATTCCTTGCAAGTACTATTTTTTGAGCTGCATTGCTACCATCATTGACATAGAAAAATTGTCTAGCTTGTGTAGCCAATATAAAAGGATCATTCTTGAACCCAATCTTATTGCAATCGATAAATGTTAACCCCTAATCATCAACTTTCAATCCTGTTGGATCAAACCATCTACACTTGAAAACAGGAATTCTGAATTTTATGTAATCAAGTTCCCAAATCTCCTGAATCACCCCCAAAGTATAAGGTACTAGATAGTATTAGGTTTGCAACCTTCACTGATGACACATAGTATGATTCTGCAACTACTGTGACTCTAGAATTCTAATTAATATGCATGTTGTCTCTCTGTATAGTTTGAAACATACAACCGTTAATTAGGTACCCTTCATAGCTCAGTACTCGTGCTTGTGGCATATGACTAAACCATCTCAACATATCATCAATATTTGTACCACTTTGAATCTCTTTATCTATATGTTTCTGCAATCATGCAGCGAATGATTTAGTATGATAGTTTTGTAAACTTACCTCATTCCTACACTTAGAAGGGAATGATTCTTTAATAAATGTAACATGTTCTTCCACATATGGCTGGATAACAGCCATGTTCCTCAAAACATATAGGTGAGCAATATTAAGCTCGTTAGTTAGAACACGCAACACCTTGGGTCCAAATAATCCTCTCTCAGTTTCATCAGATATAATTTTTAGAGCAGAAAGTCCAATGACATTTGCTTTTGCAACGTACTCTGAACAAAACTCAAATGCATCCTCTCCAACGTAGCATTCTACAATACAAGCTTGTGGCCTACTTTTGCTACTAACCATGCTCTTCAATGTTCTCATGAACAGTTCAAATGGGTACATCCACCGAATGAATACTAGACCACAAATCTTTACTTCACATACTAAGTGGACTACCAAGTGCACCATGACATCAAAAATTGATGGAGGAAAATACATTTTAAAAGTGCAAAGTGTTTCAACGATATGCATTTGCAAGTCATCAAGAATGGAAGGATCCACAACTATAAAACATAACTTATTGAAGAAGTAACAAAGTTTAGTTATGGCAATCTCAACTTCTTTTTGCAAATTTCCTCTCAAGGCCATTGGAAGAATCTGTTGCATTAGCACATGACAATCATGAGACTTCATGACTTGCAACTTCAACTCTTGCATATTAACCCTGGACCTCAAATTAGACGAGTATCCTTCAGGCACCTTTAAATCCTTTATGAATTGACATAAACTATTTTTCTTTCCTTGACATTGTATAACACGCTGGAGGAAAGTACATTCAGCTATCCTTTTCAATTGGAGCAAGTTTTGCCCTAATGCCTAACTCCATCATGTCGAGCCTAGCTGAGAGAGAATCTTTAGACTTGCCTTTCATATTTAACAAGGTGCTAATCAAAGATTCACATACATTCTTCTCTATGTGCATGACATCCGAATTATGTCGGACCATGAGGGAACCCCAATAAGGAAGATCGTAAAAGATACACTTTCTCTTCCAAGACTTCGTCATTGGCTTATCAGAATTCAATGAATCAAGTAGCTGTAGGATTTGACAGAAACTTTGAGGCTTTGGTGCAAAATCAAAGTCCTGTTGGCCATTAAATGCCTTTCTTCGCTTTCTATATGGATGATTGGATGGAAGCCACTTTCGATGTCCCATGTATGACATTTTCTTCCCATGTTTAAGTCTAAAAGCTTTGGTATTATCTCCACAAATTCCACATCCATAGTACCCTTTTGTCACGGCACCAGAAATATTACCATATGCGGGGTAATCTGACACTGTCCACATCATAGCTGCTCTCAGTGTAAAGGACTCCTTCCGATGCGCATCATAAGCTTCAACACCATCACTCCATAAAGTCTTAAGATCATCAATTAAATGACGTAAGTAAGTATTTATCTTGTTTCCCGGCTGTTTTGGACCAGATATCATCATACAAAGATGCATGAATTTTCTTTTCATCGTTAGCCACGGAAGGAGGTTATAAATAACTATTATAACAGGCCAAGAACTATGTTGTGTACTCTGATTACTGAATGGGTTAATTTCATCGGTGCACAATCCCAATTTGAGATTTCTAGGATCTGCCGAGAAATCTAGGTATGTAACATCGAAACTCCTCCAATGAGGTGCATCAACCAGATGTCGCAAATTGAAATCACACTTCCTTTCGTCTCCATCCTTATAACATGTTAACATTTTTGCATGCTCCTTGTTCACAAAAAGTCTCTTCAACCTTGGAACGATTGGCAAGTACCAAAATACCTACGCATGAATTTTTTTTCTTCCTAAACTGTCCAATACACTATGCTTTCCATCTTGAATTGTTACATTTCAGACAGTGGTCAGATTCATTGTACCCATCGTAGTAGATGATGCAATCATTTGGACAAGCATGGATCTTTTCATATTTCAAACCAAGTGATGACATTGTCTTCTTTGCATTGTTCATTATTGTTGAAAGGAGGTTACCTTCAGGGAGCATATCATGAATTAATTTAAGAAGGTCACTAAAACTTTTGTTAGACCATCCGTTTGAAGCCTTCAAATTGAATAATCTAATAAGTATTGTAAGTTTTGAGAATTGTTTACAACCTTCACATAATGGTAATTCTGCCTCATCCATTGTGTCTTCAAATTTTTTAGGATTGTCAACAGCATCAATTTCAACATCTGTCCTTAATTTGTCAATCATGTCAAAATCTTCATGTACTCCAAATCCGGTTGAATTTGGTTCAACATTGGATGTCCCTGATGAAGTTGCTTCACCAAGCCAAAACCACCTGGTATAAGTCAAGTCGAACCCGTTGAAGTATAAGTGATCCCTGACCTGTTGGATGCTTAACTACGTTAGGTTCCCACAACGCTGACATGGACATCTAATCAATCCATTGAAGTCAGGATTCTTTTTTGTGAAATCAAGAAAGCACTCGACACCCATTTCATATGCACCAAACAAACGATCCATGTGTACCCACGAACGATCCATTACGTAATATGTTTAACCTAAAAAACCAAAATAATATCACACCATCTAAATTAACAAAACAGAGTAACCACATTTAAAAATGGAAATAGTTGAATGCAAACCTTACCAACAAAAATAAATGATGAAATAGAAGCCCTAGATGCACAGAAAATGGAAGCCTCGATGGGAATACAACTCAAACGGGAGATACACTCAATGTAACAATTTCATATTTCGCATTAGGCATAGTAGTTGTCATTGTCATTCCAATCTGATTATTGAACCAACCGAATTCATAACTACACACAATAAAATCATTTTTCAATAAACGAATGTGTGTAGTGTAAAAAAGAATAGAGGAACTTATTTGTTTTTAAATGAATTGATTTTTAAATTAAGCATCAGAACTTTCTAATCCAGTTTTTTAAAAAACCATCACCCTCCAACATGCACAAGGGTGGCTGGCCAACACAAGGTGAAATATCCTTGATTTATACTTTTATTTAATTACTTATTAGTCCTTACTTTTCTTCTATAAATAGCCAAGACCACCATTGACTTGAACTCACACCAAAACCTTCACTTATTCTCTCTAAAGCTCTCGACCAAGAGCTCATCTTCACCTTCCCAAACTCTTGCCAAAAGTCTAAGTTAGTTTCTAGCATCCTAGTAGTGTTTTGAGAAACTTTGATGTTGTAAGTTTCTTGAAATATAAACTATTTTCACTACTTTCAAACTTGCTGAAATTTGAAGGAACCTAAGGTAAAAATTCTTTCTCTTCAATTTTAAATTTCTATTTCAAAGTTTTAGATCATTGGATTGGTTCATGATCATCTTATTCCATGTTTTAGAGTTTAAAAGTTATGAACTTGGTTCTTTAAGGGATTTTGTTGGGGGGGAAGAGATAAGGAACTTGCACTAGAAAGGATTTTGAACCAAGGTAAGAGGGAGATTTCTCTCATCAACCAATATGGTGGTGAGGAACAAATTTATGGTTTATATTTTATGCTTTCATGTTTTATGGTTGATGTGTTGTGGTTTGTACTTTATGATTTATGTTTTAATTATTCTATGTATTTTTATATTTTGAGATATGGCATGAACTTGTTATGATTAAAGTATGATATAGCTTGTAACATCCCTACATTTCATATTTTCTGACTTAGCTAAATTATCTGAACATGTTGTATATTCTGTTACAGAAATTGTGATAGATTGAGTTAGAATAATTATTTTGCGATTCTGGTTATACAGGGGAACTTGGTAGAACTTAAGGAATAAATAAGTGAAATCTAAACTTTTATATTTTCTCTGGCTAAGATAGGACCTACTGGTAAATTAATTTTCTTCAGGACCTATAGGGAATTTTTAGAAATTACAAGGGTATTTTAGTCTTTTTACATCCTCAGTGGCAATTTGGTATTTTTTCACTTAGGTGGGGGCAAAGTTGACAATGCAACTCTTGCCCCTTGGGAATAAGAGGACCAGCCCCCTTGGATGACACTAAGGTTATCTTCTTCACAAGAACACAAGTTCACCATAGCTAAGCTTGCTTCAAGGATTCAAGGTCTAAAAAGTAAGTATTTTTATTCATCTTTTGGCTTAGGTTATTTGATGATTATTGATCACTATGATCTCTTCTTCAATCCTATGGTATTAGTTTCTTGGAAAACTCATTTTCATCTCTAAGAATCAAGAACACCCATTTCTAAAGTTGGTTGTTTTGATTGAGTGTTTTGAAGGAAGTTGAAGGAAAGGTTGCCTTGACTACAAATCCAATCTTGGAATCAAGTTTGGAGCACTTTAAGGTGAGTGTGGGTTAATTCATGATATTGTATGGTGTTGATAGGATGTAAGTATAAGATGCATGACTAAGCTTGAATCTAGGGTTTTCACTTATGCTTGAGGTTGGATGTGTATTTGTTACATGTTTCAAGGGTTTAGGTATATAAGAAGGGATAATATGGTTGGTATATTTTGATGGATTGGGGGACATGATCCTAAAGGGAAAATTTGGTTTTTGGTTTGTGGTTGGGCATGGCACTATTCCTGCCCAGAATTCCAGACTACGATCGTGGCCTCCACCACAGCCTGGCTGTGGTTGTCTCTGGAAAGAATGATTTCGTGTATAAATCCCAGACCACAGTCGTGGCCTCCACCACGGGCTGGTCGTGGTTGCCTCTGGAATTAGGGTTCGTGCTCTGACACCAGATCACGGCCGTGGTGTCCACCACGGTCTAGCCATGGTTGTCTCTGTTTCCATTTCATTGAGTTTCTGGTTTCCTGAACCATGGTCGTGGTTGCCACCACACCCTGGCTGTGGTTGACTCTGTTTGTGTCCTTGTGGTGCATTTGTCTATTGCTTTAATACCTTATGCTATGTTTATGAATAAGGATTAGATGAAAGAATAAGCGGTGCATAATTAATTGCATTGCATTGCGAGATGGCCTAACCGGAAGGGGTTAGTGTACAATACGTGAGGGGTGCCTAGCCTACGGGGCTAGATGGAAAAAGAATGACATAAAACATTGCATATGTATATCGCGAGGGCCTAACCGGAAGGGGTTAGTGCACAACAAGAGGAGTGGAGAAAGAAAAAGTGCGAAAAAAAGGTGTGAACATCATGTGCATTCATTCATTGCATATGTTGATTTGGAATTACTTATATATTGAATTGTGTGTATTCTTGCATTTTATTTACATGCATACTTTATATACAAGTTTTATTCACATTCACTGGGAAGTTGTTCTTACCCTCTCTCTCTCAGATTCGCAGGAACACCCCTGACCCTCTACGGGTTAAGTACGGAGGATTCTATTATTTATCACTTTTAGTGATAGAATGTATTATGAGACTTGTATTTTGGTGGAGTTAAGCTCTGTGATGTAATTATAATATGATGTGTATTATATTACTCTAATGTAGATATGACAGGGAACTGGTGAACTACTGTTAATGTAATCAGTTCTGTTAATATTTAAGTGTGCTCAGTCAGGATAGTGTCTAATATACACTTGTATAATTGCGTACTCTGATAATATGTTGAATGAGATCGGAGATCTCCTGTTTATATATATATATGTGTGTGTGTGTGTGTGTGTGTGTGTGTGTACTCTGGTTGGTTTGAAATGATTGATTGGATTCCGCTATTTATTTTATGTCGTTTGGTAACGTAAGAGAAACAAAGGAAATGCTGCCGAAATTTATATACAATGAATATATATATATATAAAATATTACACGCAAGACTTTTGAGTTGGTAAATGACATAGTAAATAATAGGTCTTACATAGCTTTTGTGTGAACAAGATGATGATGTATGTGTGGATGAAAAACATGAACATGCATATGATGGTTGGAAACCAATGAATCATGATGGAAATAGAAAGGTTTTGAAAAGAAACTATTGTAGAATTGATATTTATTTTATCAAAGATTTTTATTCTTATTTTCGAAAATTAGTATATGGTTTAAAGGATTTTTCGAAAATATGAGAGAAAATATTTAACTATGATTTAAAAATGAAAACAAATATTTTTTTAAGTAGAAACACTTTTGAAAATTTGTTTGGATCTTGAAATGATTTCTAAAGATTAGTTTGGACCCTGACGTATTTACTAATATATCGAACTATTTTTATTAATGCTTATTAAAGACTTTTATTTTTCAGAAAGTTTGAGAAAAACATTTTAGTGATGATTTGAGGTAGAAATAAATATTTTTAATAGAAATGATTTTTGAAAGATTTATTGAAAAGTCTCTAATTCTATTTGAAAACTTATTTTTAGCTCACATCGTGAAAATAGACTTAGAAATATTTTATTTAGTACAAAATATCTCAGTATTTGTGAAAAATGCTTTGTGCTATTTAAATTTTATAGAAAATGTTTTACACAATTGAAAAGTTATTTTAAACTGTTACGCAATTGAAAAGTTATTTTAAACTGTTACGCAATTTAAAAATATTAGTTTTTGAGTTACGCGATTTTAAAACAGAAAAATGATTTTATGTGATTTATAAAACGTAATAGAAATGTTACGCTATTTGAAAAGCCATAACCGTAGTGTTACATGATTTGAAAAATGTTTTGGAAGCACCATAGGTTAAGAAACAACTGTACTACTATTGGGCCGACGTAGACTAGACCCTGGATATGACAGTTGACGTTATTCTTAAGATGGTGGCTTGAATCCTGAAGGGATTGTGTTTTGATAAACCAATAATTATGGGTTCGTTGACCATAAATTATTGGGTTGATCATGATTAATTTAATAATTATGGGTTAGTTGACCATGAATTATTATATTAATTATGAGTGATTGCACTTTGCATGGGTTAGTTGACCATGACATTGTGATAGTCTGTATGAGACTTGATGTTGGTAAGGCTTTGAGCCTAGAAGTTGAGCTTACACCTTAGTGTGGGTGCAAATTGTGTAGTGAAGATCTATGAATGATCTTGGGGATGTTGGGGTGCGGAAACTCCACAGGAGGCTAGTTGAACTGTGCTGCGGTGATATGATTGCAACACACCAAACAATCGCAACCAGACACTATCCTATTCTCGGTTGGTGAAGTGTTCTCGTGAGCCGTATTGCCAAATGAGATTCTACAACACTTTTGAGCATATTTGAGACTAATGAGATACGGAACATGTACTCCCAATCACTCTCTCCGACTTGTGTTTTAGCTCCACGGAGTAGGGCTCAATCATTGGATGATTGCATAGTTAGTTGTCATACTGTCACATTATCATGATACATATTGATATGGATTTACCCATTGTTTGATAACATGATTATATCTGTTGATTCAGTATGAAACTGTATTATTTGCTATGTTAATTGTACTATTTATTATTGATTTACCCATTGTTTGATAACATGATTATATATGTTGATTCAGTATGAAACTATAATATTTGTTATGTTGATTGTAATATTTGTTATGTTTTTCTACACTGCTATATTTGTATTGATAGGTGACAAGGATCTCACCTCTTTGTTATATTGTTTTGTATGTTGTGTTGTTTTTCTTTCTGTTTTATGAAGACGGCGAAGGCATCATGGAAGGATCTGTTCAGTTTTGTTAGAACATAGTTCCACGATGATTCAGACGGATGGCGCGTCCCCTTGGATATTAAGTATACGGATATTTAGGACTTTGGCCAGTAGGGTGGTGTACAGCATCTGTATACATTCTATTGAGTATTGTTTTTCTTTCATATTATTATTAAATAGTAGAATCCGATATAAGAACATATTATGTATATTCTTGAGATCTTTTAATATTAAGTTATTTCTTTTCTAGTTATTTTATGTTATATCCGCGGAAAGAAATTTTAAAACTCATATTTTCATAAACATAATACAAAAGGTTTTTGAAATTTAACTTGAGATTCTGTTAAATGTGACATTCAAAGGAGGGTGTTACACCTTAGTAATCTTGTCGGATGTGCTGGTGACTAAGGTTTGGGGCCAGGTCAGTCATCCTACCTTATATTCTCGGTCGGTACACCAAGACAGATATTTTAAAAATAAGAAAACAAGACAGTTTAAAGATGTTTTTAAATTTATTATTTCGGAAACAATAAAAATATGGAGAATACTGTATCATTAATGTCAATTTTGTAATAAGAAGACAGATTGGTTCTAGAACTGTTTCGAGAGCAAATTATTCAAAGATATTTTTTTATTTGTTATTGTTCATTTTTTTAAAATCTAATTTTACATAATTGATTTCAGAAACAATAAAACAAAAAAAAAAGCATATCTTAACTATGTTTTAAATTTTAATTATATAATTACGTTTATAACCGCATATTTTCTATTAATATATTAATTAAAAGTATAAATAAAATAAAGACCTTATGGAACGCTACTGTGTCTACCCGACAAAAAACTCGGGGAGACAACTTTGGAAAATATAGTGTTTTTTACTATCATTTTAACAAAATTATTATACTGAAAAAACTTACACTTATACATATTACAATGTTAATAGGTTAGACTCGTTTACGGTGCAACTAAATAATAATAATAATAATAAATTTAAAGGGTATTGCTAATAAATGTTCTTAGAATATTTTAAAAAAAATATTTAATATCTTTCATTAAATATATTATTTAATAAATATTACTAAAAATATTAAATATTTTTTAAATTTTAAAATATTAAATACATTTATTTTTATTTTTATTTATTAATAAATATTTTTAAGACATTTATTAACAAATATTAAATTTAAAATATTATTATTATTATTAGCGTATTAAGAAGCCTTACGTGCCTGTCAATCTCCATTTTGTATTATTGTTCATTTAGTTATTATATACATAAAGGATGAAAAGTGAAAAAGAAATTTTAAAACTGGATAGATAATAAAAAAAAATTTAACTAAGGGTGTTTTGTAACTTCTAAACTGTTTTTAAAAACTGTTAAAGGGAGTTTTGTAACCATTGTATCTTGAAGGGAGTATTATAAGTGATTTTTGAAAATGTTTTACCAAACAGTAAGAGTGGAACGTGTAATTAGAAAATTAGTAACATAAAATTATAATTTTAGCCCTTTTTCTATTTATGTTTAACGAATAAAGATAGTTTTTTTTAAATAAAAGAAATTGAAAACTAAATAGGGGAATCCCCTTTATAATAATATATATAGATATAGATATAAATATACATTTAGTAAATGTACGTCTCTGCACGCGCTCTGAAGGGCTATGTGGCTTTTGTTTAATAAGTAGAGTGGCTACGTATTTGCTTGCTGAGTATATCTTAATACCACCATGCGAAACCGCAAGACAAGTGTTCGCCATGCAACCAATAAGCAATCACTGCTTTCGTCTTCCCTTCCCATATACTACTTGTTTTTAATTATATTCAAATAATAATAATAATTTTTAAAACTTGACGTAGGGGACATGCATGCTAATATAATATAATTAGGATGACCTTGAGTGTTTTTATCATTAATTTTTTTAATTTTTTTTAAAATGTGATATTTAATTATAAAATAAAAAATAAATTGTAATGTGAAACAATAATTTGAACTCCTATTAGCTGAGCCTTTAATAACATCTGCCCGTATAATTATGGTAGTTATATCCTAAACAATGTTTATAAAATCGGACAAGACCGGCAGGTCCAACCGGTTGAATTGTGACCCGCGTGCTTGGTCGGTCCGATCAATTTCCAAAAACCGTTTCAACTGTTAACCTATCAAAAAACTATCTGAACTAATAAAAATTAGGATGAATCGGACTTGGTTTTGAATAACCGACCGATTTTTTTTTTTTAAATTCCTTTTTTTTTTGTTTTCTTTATCTTTTATTCTATCTCTCTTGTTTTTCTTCTTCTATTTCTTTGTTTAGTAGCACCACATCCAGCCACCACTGTCGTCTAGCCACCACCGCTGTTTAAGTACCGCCACCGTCCAGCTGATGCCGTAGTCCAGCAAATGCCATCGTCCAACCACCGCCACCTTCCAGCCAACGCCGTGGTCCAGCAAACTCTTAGTCCTATTATGTTTCTTCCATAGAAAAAAGGGATGGAAGAAGAAAGAAGAAGAAGAAGAAGAAACGAGGGAAGAAGAAGAATTATAAAGAAAAAGAAGATGAGGAAGAGAGAGTAAGTCAGGGAAAAGTAGTGGACTGATCGTGAGAGTTAAAGAGAGAAATTGGAAATTGTGTTTGTTTTGAGAGACAGAGTGATAGACTGGTAGATGAATTAAATACAACATTGGAAAGTTAAAAAGAGTAAAGGATAAAGTATTATTTTAAATTTAAACTCAAATTGAAAGATAATTGTTATTCTAAATTTAAATTTTAATAAACATATTTATTAATGTAGTATTTTAAACGAAAACTTAATTATTTGAGCTAAGATATATCAATAATTTAGTATACATTATCTTATGAATCTAAACTATATAGTATCTTTTATAATTTATGTTATTAGGTTTAGTAATATATATTATATATAATTATAATTATAATTATTATGTCATCTAGTTCGACCACCGGTTTGACCGGTTGAACCAATTGAACTATGATCTGGAAGTCTCGTCGGTTCAATCTCTAGTTCAGTTCTTAAAACATTGATCTTAAACAATAACTTTATCAAGAGAAATTCTTAGGTATGCATGGTCTACCATAAACACTTCATTCAACATTAAACATGTATAAGGTTAGCTGAATCATGTTATAAATACACCTATATTTAAAGAATGACCTTACACATATCTATTGTTAAATAAAGTGCTTATAATAAGTAATGCGTACCTAACTAAGAATTACTCTATCAACAATAGCACAACTGACTTTATTCTTGATTTCTGAAAACAACCGAATTGATTGCAGGAACAATTTATAATAGTGGTGCCAGGGACACCCTTACACCGGGTTCGTTAATTGCGTGGAGAATTAATGAGAAGAAATACAGAATAGAGGAGTGTGAGAAAACTTAATTTCTTTTTTTTCACAGTGCAAAATTTCTATCTAATATTTAAAAAGTTTCTAATGTCTCTGGTTGATAATGTAATATATCTGATAACAATTTTTTACAATTCTTCTTCTTTTATCCTTTTTTTTTTCATTATGGTTATTCTTAAGATTGTTTTTGAGAATGAATTTTCTTTTTTTTTCTTTTACATTAAGAATGGTGGAGAAAACAAAGGATCAAAATTCTGACATTATTATTACACTCCGATTTCACTGGAGTTACAAAGTCATAGACGAGTTGTCGCCTTTTTATACAGTATACATATTGTAACTAACAATAATACATATCAAAAGTAAAATAATAGCTCATAAGACTTTTATAAAAGTAATCAATTTTTCCTAGATTAAAAATAATCATCAATAAGTATATATTAAAAAGATTTAACTTTAATCCCATATCAATGTAATTTCTTTTTACATTATTATTTAATTCTGTATTGACACATCATTAAATGAGTTTAAATATTACAAAAATTACTCAAAATGTCAAACTTTCTTAATGAGACATTACTCCAGTACCCATATATTTTTTTTAAGGTACTAATACTCAGAGTAAGTTGTCTAGCATTTCTAATAATATGTCACCACATAATTTAATGATAGTGTAAAAAATATTTTACACTATCAGTAAATGAAAATAAAATCATAATAAAATTAGTGTAAATATATAATTAAAAATAGAAATAGAAACTAAGTTTTGCTAATCGGCTAAATAAACTTGAAAAAGATTATCCTTAATTTGTTTATTAGAACACTAGTCTATGCCCCAGTCAATTTCACGCTATTTTTGAATTTTCATTTCTTTTATTTTTGTGTAATTTTTTTTAGTACAACTCTATTGATTTTATTTTCCTTTTAAGTTTGTGAATATATGGGTTAATAAGAAGAAAAAAAAGTAAAAATGACCATTCCTACGAGATCTATCTGAATATCTTTAGTTATTTATGAAAATATTATCTTTTCGTTCATTCATAAAAAGGGGTGTCTGGAGATGTTAAAGCCAAAAATTCATTCATTATATGAATTAAAAAAATGTTCAATAAAAATTGACGTGTTTTATGGGCAAAATACTGCCCAAAATTAACAGAGTATTCATTCATATTGCTGTAAAAAACAATTTCCACAACAAGATATAACCAACAATTAAATCAAACCTTGTCCATATACCAGCATTATCAAATATTGTCCATATAACAACATTTATCAAGTATAAGCACTAAAAAATTAACAGTAAACATTTTCTAGACTATAAGTAAAGTTGCCACAAAAGAAGAAAACAAATAATTAGCAGTGTTGGTCAAACAATAATTAGAAATCAAATCTACATATGGCACGCATTTAGGTCTACTAATATATTGATTTACTAATGTGTTGAAAGGAAATTCACCTGAATCAAGAAAGAAAAGGACAAAATAATTACATAACACTCAATAACGAATCATATATATATGCATTAACCAGCAAAAGGAACACAAATCTACGTTTTAAAAAATGTGAACCTATAGTCATTTCATCCCAAAATAGAGGTATCTAATTTCTGCCCCATTTTTCAAGCTTGCTAAGACATTTGCTTTACTGAATTGTTTGCTTTTCTTAAATTAAAAGAAAAATTGATGTTTTGCTTATATATAACTAAAAAAGATAAAATTATCATTACAAAACTACAAACACCTACAACTTATCGTCACTCTTATTTTTAAATAAAGGTCCAATATAGCAAGCAAAAATACAGACTCAATAAATTAAAAGATTTAATTACAAATAATTTTACAACTCTTCGACTCTTTTGTAATTCTCCTTTCAACTGTCAAGGTTACCGTAGCCAAGCAAATATTCAACATAGTAGCTTGAATCATCTCAGCAACCCCAAGCGAACTTCTTAACTAGACATGTCCTGAATTATTAATGATTCTAAAACTCAGAAAGGATTACACTATCTAGTTGCTAAACATTGCTCAAAATCACAAGAGCAACCATCACCAAAAGTAGATTAATCATGTAAGATATTGCATGATTCATGTAAAATCTGAGAATTTTTAAAAACAAAAACAAAAAGCTTACCAGAAGAAGCTAACAGATACACTTTCAGCAGCAAAGTATAATGGCTAAAAAGTCCTGAAATGATTCATGGCAGAGTTGTAAGAAGCTGCCTATTATTATTTTTAAATGATTGATAGCAGAACTGGTCCAAGCTTACTACTATTATTGAGGCACAATTTGCCACTTCTCACTTATGCACCCAGCGTAACCTAAAAAAATCTCAAATTCACAAAATTTGTCATCAATCTATTTCAGATTATAAAACAAATGTTGTAGCGGTTGGAGGTATTTTTGTATGAAAATAGCAAAAAATATTTTATTTATGATTTTAGTTGGGAAGTCGGTTTTGATAAAACTGACTTCCCAACATAAATAAAAATAAAATGTAATCATGTTAGAAAATTCAATTTCATCAAAATCGATTTTTCAACAAGATTTTTTTACTTTTATGAATTTAATAAGTGAATTCGGGTTTTGTTAGAATGATTTATGGTTAAATAATGGTTTAGGATTTATGATTAATTAAGGATTTTAATGTTTAATTAAGATGTTAGGGTTTAAGTTTTAAGTCAAGGGTTACTTAAGAGTTATGATTAATTAAGGGTTTAGGGTTAATTTAGGTTTAGGGTTAGTTTAGGTTTAATGTTTAGGGTTAATTAATCATTTAAGGGTTTATGTGGTTAATTAAGAGTTTGGATTAATTAAGGGTTTAGGGTTAATTAAGGTTTGAGAGTTAGGGTTAATTAACGGATTAGCTTTTAGGTTAATTAAAGGGTTAAGGGTAAAATAATGGTGAATGTCAATTAAGAGATTAGGGTTTAGGTTAAAATTTTTAAAAAGTAGGGTGAGCCCTTAATTTTATTAAAAATCATAACATAAACCCTAACCTCTTAATTAACATTAACCATTATTTTACTCTTAACTCTAACCTCTTAATTAACCTAAACGCTAATCCGTTAATTAACCCTAACTCTCAAACTCTAATTAATCATAAATCATTAATTAACCATAACTCTTAATTAACCATAAACCCTTAAATGATTAATTAACCCTAAACACTAAACCTAAATTAACCCTAAATCGTAAACCTAAATTAAACCCAAACCCTTAATTAATCATAACTCTTAAGTAACCCTTAACCTAAACCCTAAACCCCAATCTCTTAATTAAACATTAAAAACCTTAATTAATTATAAACCCTGAATTATTATTTAACCCTAAACCATTCTAAGAAAATCCTAATTCATTTATTAAATTCATAAACTTAAAAAAGATATGTTGATAAGTCGATTTTGGTGAAATCATCTTGTCAACATGATTAAAAAAATAATTTTTGAAACTAACTTCTCAACTAAAAAAAAGCATATTTCTATAATTAATTACTTAAGTACAATAAAATTATAAATAAATAAAAATTGTTATTTTTGTACAAAAAAGCCACAGTTAGAAAGTGAAAGTGGAATTAATAAATTGATAAAGTAATTTATAGTAAGCCTATATATTGTAACCCTCTCCACCATCTTTCCTCTCTCCAAAGAGTCATTTGCTTGTTTTGGGATGTTACGCTTCCTTAGATATATTACAAGAAATTACTTGATTTGTGACCGTCAAATCAGTCACAAAAATTAGAAAAAAGGCCACAAATGGGTTTTATGATTGATTTAAGCCAGTCATTATTTTGCTGGTTGGAAATATTTTCTAACCAGTCATAATTGATCAGTAGTATTTGTGACCAATTTTATCACCAAAAATTCCTTACAAAATCAGTTGCAAAAAAAAGTACAAAAAATGATTGTTTTGTCTAATTTTGTAACCGATTTTATCAGTTAGAAGATCGGTCAGTAAAGTCTATGACCTATTTTCGGTCAAAATGGCATTTAAATTTGATACTTGAAAAAAAAAATCAATCAATCCCAAAACTGGTCACAAGATCGGTCACAATTTTTTTATGAATTTAAAAAATAAAATAAAATATCACACCTATTATTTTTAAACCTATTATAAACTTTACTTTTACATTCAAACAAAATATATATCAATCTCATATGAACACATGCAGTATTTCATAAAACTGAAATCATTTTACATAGCTAAGTATCGAGATCATCTAATAAACGTGGTAAATAGTACCAAATACACAACTCCTAAAATTAATCTAATAATAATCATCATCATCGTGATCAAAAAGTGTAGAAGTAGCTCATGTAGGCTATGAAGTATATAAGATGCGATCAAACTCAACAAACAACTCTTCAACCTTAGCTTTAGTATAAAGCCTTTGTAGAACTTGCCTTTTCTCATGGCGCTCTATTTCAACTTCAGCTCGTAGTTCAAATGTCATGGCAGCAACTAAAGACCTCAATTGCTCTTGACATTCTGAATCCATAAACTTGTCTGCATGGAAGAAGAAGCAAAGGAATGCTGGTCAAATACTACTGTGCACTCCAGTCCAAGTCCATAAATCATCCCTTCTTCTTTCCATATATGTGCTACAAAATTGAGAAACTGCCTAGCTGCTTGCCATGCAAACACAATTACCAATCTATGCAGATACTAACTAGCTAAATCAAGTAATGACTATCCACTAAAGTGACTAAACATATAATATATACTAATTAAGGAAAGTAAATCGGAATTGTGTATGAGCCATTGAGATTATAAGATTTCTTTACCAATAATGCAGCAACCAACCGCCTTACTTGGTGGAAGAAAGAACTAAAGGAAATCAGGTCGGCCAGTGCTGTGTCATTTGTGTTTCTAAAGTTTAGTGTGTTGCCATATATCACAATTTGGAACTGCCACTTTGGCGGGGTTAGTTGGAAACTAAATGGTCAGAATGCCCAGATTCTATAATTTAATGAGAATCCTAGAGCCATTATGCAATAAAATTATAATGATAAGAAAATCATCAAACTGTTAATTTCATTGAATTTTTCAGCGAACTATTAATTTTTTTTTTGATTTAGGACTTAATTAGTCAACGAAAATTTCAACCCAAAGCTTACCTATTGACGAGGTGATTCCATTTGTGCCCAATAAATATGCGTTCAAGACGGAAAAATGTTAGTATTTTCATGTTTGAAAATTTAAATAAAAAATAAGAAGAGAAATTATCAAACATAACGCTTGATTCTATCTTGTCCTATTTGTGTTTTGCAACAATAAAGCCTAGAAGCAATTTGATATATGCACCCAAGTTTTCACAGTAAGTTGGCATATACTTTGTTTTAAGCTGTGACATATACTGCTAGGCCAGATTAGTATTGTCCAATTTACCTTAATACCTTAATTTTCAGGACTTTCATCCATCATGGTTCTGAGACTATATGTCTACGAAATCCTCCAATCCTGGTATCCTAATTCCTAGCTATTAATCTAACATTGTATCTGCAACTATCAATTTACTTTCATGGTACAGACAAGGTTTCAAAATTAGCCATATTGCATTAAACTTCATACAACTTGTTTCAACCATTTCCTTATTAGCTTTAAATTGTCAGACAACTGGTAGCCGAACAAATGTCTACCTCTATGTGTTATTGATTGAGATAAAAGGTGTTCATAGTAAAGTAGACTGACATTTTTAAGGCACCAAAAATAAAACTGAAACTAACCAAAAATTGAAGCAACATTTGGCACAAATAAGTTAGTAGTTCATGTAAATTATGCACACAGGATGTAACCTATTCAACTTTTGACATCAGTACATTTTTAAACGCTAGTTTTAAGTTTAAAACTAAACCAAAACATAATCTGACAAGTGGTAACAATTTAAGCACAGCCTAGATAAAGCCAAAAACATAATCAGAAAAAACAACGGTCATTGTATCATAAGATGAAAAATAATAAAGTCAACTGCCAAAAATTAATCAAAGATTCTCCTATAAAACTATCAATTCCTGATAAAAATAATAAGCAAGACAATAACTCAAAGGTACTGTGTTATCTGGAGTTCAATTTTCAATTCTCCACTCAAAGATACCCAATTACATTCCTCTAGCACTAAAATCTCAGCAAGAAAATTTTTCAAAAGTATCAACACATTTTAACAATACATTTTAAGAAATGTTTTTCTCAAACAAAAAGCAGGATAATCGTAAATAAAAAGTTACATCAACTTCTCGTCAGCAGCAACCAATATATAGTTTAGCTACTTAAAATACTTGATATCTATCCTCAACAAGCAGGACAATAGCCTTATGAATTATTACTAGTGTTCCAATTAATGCCTTATCGCGCTATCATCTTGACTTCATCCAAAAGCTTGTCAGGTGATAACTCAAGTTGATTAATCCTTTGAGAATGGTTGACTTGAATCATTTCAATACTGAAGAATAAGGAAGACGTACAACACATGGAATTAATGTCTAATCAAATTTGATTATCCAATGCTTAAAACTTAAATATAATGGTTTTCCTTGTCCCACACCACTATCTATTATCAGTTAGCCAACAAACAGAAGATGCCTATACAAAAAAATAAATAAATGCAGGCCACATACTGACATTTCGTTTTAAACAAAAAATAAAATAAAAATAGAAGAGCCATGTTTGCTCTTGCCATTCAAATTTTCAACCCAAATAACATCTTAAACTCGTTATTATTACAAGAAACCATCATAGTCAGTGTCTGAAGGTTTAAATCAGCCAAATTACTAAAACATAATCAGTTTAATGCCAAAAAATAATAATAATAAGGAATTCAATGACGCTCGCATTTAACAAAACCTATGTACCGTTCTTCAAGCCAATGGTGGAATCTCGTAGAAGAACACAGAACACCCTCTAACAAATCTCGTACTTGGAAATCAAGACGATTCCCAAAAAAATAACAATGAAATTTCAGTTATTCAACTATGGAAGGTGATCCAAAAATTGAGCTCGAGAGATGCTAACCTGGCATACAATTCGAAGAGATGAAAGGAGAATGTCCTGCTATTTCGAAGAGATGGCCCAACGCGAACCTAGGGCATTCGGGAGATGGCCAAACGCTTAGTGAGCAGCATAGGCAGAGTGGCCTCAGCCTCCTATGGCAGCGGCGTCTCTCTCTTGCAGCTGGGAGATGCCCGAAAGCTTAGGCATGTCTGGAAGCGTCTTTAAAAACAGATTTTCTGTTTTTAAAAATATTGGAGAAAAAAAATAAAAGAAAACACTACCAATTTAATTCTTGAAAATAGTTTGTAATTATAATTTAGTTTTTAAATTTATTTTTATATATAAGTTAATTTTTAAAATTTTAAAATATATAGTAATTTAATCTTTTTATTTTTTTTCCTTTCAAAATACATATAAGTTAGTCTTTAAAATTTTAAAACACATAACAACTTAGTCCTTTTATTTTTTCTCCTTTCAAAATTAAACGGTAACACGTGATGTGATGTGTTAAGTACTTACATGTACCGTTAAATGTCACATAATTAATTACTCTACATGTCTAACGCTTCTAATAATATTGTTTAAGTGAGAAATATGATACCCTTCTACATGACTCAAATCTCTTAACCAACCGCGGAATCCTTATACCTGAGAGATACCCAAAAGCTTAGGCATGTTTGGAAGCGTTTTTAAAAATAGATTTTCTGTTTTTAAAAACAATAGAGAAAAAAAAAAAGACGTTTGGGTCAATATTTTTTTATAATTATCTTTAAAAATTATTTTGTAAAAAGTATAATTCTCAAAACAAAAAATAAAGAACATCTATTAGATGTTATTAGGTGTTTTGAAAAATAATTTGAAGAAACACACAAAGAACACATGAGAAAAATTGTTTTCAGTAATGACAATTTTGTAAATAAACCATTTCATTTTTTTAATCCTCAATACAATATATTCAAACATATTTTCTGTTCTTTTATTCTTAAAAAATTATTTTATGTACTTTTTTTAAACACAATTTTGTAAAATAAAAAAATAACAACACTTTCAAACATGCCCTTTGAGTTCGCAGAAGCAAATAAGGAAGAATATAACCTCCTTCAACACATCGTTTTTATAGTAATAACTAACAAATTAATTTGTTTAGTTATTTTTTTAAATTGATATTTAATTTATTTTTACTTCAATTCTAAAAATATTTTTACTATAAAAAATACTTACTGTATTTTTAAATTTAAATTAAAAATAATTTATCAAAAAAATATAAATTTATTTTGTAAAATATTAATTAATATGTTTCTATTCAAAGCTAATCTATTTTTTTAATTAAAAATCTAAAATTACAAATAAAACTTTTTAACCAATAATTATCAATCACATAATAATATAATTAAAATTTAAAAAATAATTAAATTCTGAATAAAATATCAGTCACAAATTTTTTTAAAAAAAATTAATTAAATTAAATATTTTATTATTGATATTATCAGTCACAAATTATTATAATTATAAATTTAGAAAAAAATAAATTTCTAACCAAAATATCGATCACAAACCTTTTTAAAAAATTATAATTATAATAAAATATTTTTTGATCGATAATTATTGGTAAAAAATTAATATATTTATAAAATTTTAAAAATAAATAAATTTCTAACCGAAATATTGATCACAATTTTTTAAAGAAATTTAAACTATAATTAAATAGTTTTCACTGATAATAATCTATCACAAATTAACATATTTATAAATTTAAAAAAATAGAAAATTTTGGAAAAAAATAGTGATCACAAATTTTGTTAAAAAATTAAAATTAAATATTTTCTGACCAAAAATTTGGTCACAAATATATTCCCTTCTTGATGGCGCCAAAAGTTTCAACTGATTTTCTGACCACTTTTATTTCGATCACAAATTTAGACCTTTTCTTTTTTCTTATCTATATCAGTCACAAATTGGGACTGATATTTTCAGTCACAATTTTACCATTTTCTTGTAGATATGGATATCAATTTTGACATTCTTGTCTCTTACCTTCTTTCATAAGCTATTGGTGGTAAGTGTATTTTTTATCCCCACTTTTTGGATTGTGTTCATGTCTGATCTCTTGTTGTCAAGTTCCGACGTGCTTTAAGCCTCTCCGATGTCAAGAGGAAGTTCTTCACGACGGGTGGATACTTGCACCAGTCCTCTGATGCTCAAATCAGTCTCTATGGGTTATTGGAAAAATATGTGTGATCAGATTCCTTACCTTGTCGGACTGATCCTTCTATATATAGGAGTGATTAAGGAGAAATGAAACATTGTTGAGATGACATCTTCTTTGAGTTATTTCCCATGTTCTGGCATGAATGAGGGCATTTAAAAGTTAATGGTCTGATACGTTGACATGCTCTCCACAGTGCCTTACTCTCCTTGATGGGTTGGGCCTGAGCCTGCATAGTTTGGCTGGGTCAGGAACAGTATCACACATCTAAGTACTGATAAGATAAGACTAGTACTGAACATTTCCCCTAGTGCGCTATTGGGAAATGATGTCAGATGCCGAGTGATGTGTGTCATTTATACACATATTATGTATTTGTTTTATCTTGAATTAAAGTCAAGTTAGAATAGTTTTATATGTTTTTAGGTGTTTTATTAATAAGTTCCCTTTATTACTCTCCTTGCTTCATTTGCATGTGCTAGACATAGAATTTAATGTCTTAAGATTATTTTCATAGAATCCTGAATTGATTTGATTTGATTCTGTGCATTGATTGCATATCCTAGCTTTGGATATCTTATGATAAGATTCTCGTAATTCAGATTTAATACTTCCTAATTGAATTTAATGTTTATTTGAATTTGAAATCAGATGGATAAGTCAAAGGGAGATAAATCTTATCAAATCTTATTTGGATTGGATAGAGATCTCAAAGTCAACCGGACCCCTGGATAGTAATTTGATCATATCTTGAGCTACAGAGATCGGATTGAGGTGATTCTGATTGCTATGGAAAGCTAAGACATAGGGCTACAAGTTTGATGTTGAACACTTTTGCAAATTCCCTAAGCAGAGGAAAGCACGACCGTGCTACACAACACGGCCTGACCGTGTTTCTTGTCGCAACCAGCATGAACTTGAGGTTAGGCTGTGCTATGGAGCACGACCGTGTCAGAGGCTGAGCCCAGAAAAAAAAAATAAGAAAAAGCCCAATGGCAATGTTGGGCCTAATTAAGAAGAGTTAAGGGTCAAACCTTTGCCCTAATCATTTAACTTGGACGAAATTGAGCAGTCGTCAAGGAGCAAGATGAGAATTTTCTTCCTTGGGAGCGACTTGAAGAGAAGGAGATCAAGATCTATCGATTTGTTTCTTCTTCCCTATTTACTTGTGTCTTGAACTCATGATGTCTATTCATTATTATCTTTTGATGTTGTTCAAGAACATATTAGGCTAGATTTCTTTTTGGTTAAGGGTGATTTGAAGCCCTAGACATGATTTTGTAATTGGATTAAAGATGTTATTCCCTTAGTTTTATTTGAAGTTGTTTATGATTCTTCTACTTGATTCATTTATGATTGTTGTCTTGATCCATTTAGGTGGCCAACTAAATAGAACTTTATAATGATCTAATGCTAGCTTGGGAGACTTGATCTGTAATTGTCATGCTTTCATAATCCCAAGTAGCAATTCGCAATTAATCATTGTAGTGAACTTTTTCTTTAATTGTGAAGAAGAACATAACCTAGGCTAGATAACCCAATCAAACTGAGGTTGTCACCTAGATCAACCTATCTTTCTCAACTTAAGGCTGGCATTAGGTTAAATCTAAAGATCAGACCTCTAGGTTACTTAATGGTTAGAGAATTAATTAGATATCAGACTTCTAATTAACGACAAACTAAGGAAAGATTGGGGCAACAGATCAGACTTGTTATCTACGATTGGTTGTTTCATTAGGATTAAGGAATAACATTGGAAATCTAATTGCAATTATCTTAAGTCTAGTAGTGGAGAAAATCCCTTAACTAAGCTTTATCCATCTTTAATTCTCTTGCTCATTACGTTTGTTGATTTCGTTTGCTATTTTTATTTGCATCTTAGTAGTTTTAGTTATTTTAATTTTAATTCATCACTCACAACCCCCCCACATTTAGTTATTGTTATTTTAGTTTTAGTTTCTTAACACTTTTACATTTCAATTGGTACAATCCTCTGCGGGAATGACCATTACTTTCCACTATACTATACCACATCTTCTGCAAGGTTTAATTTGGTAGTTTCTTCAGATTAGTCAAATCTTGGCTTAGTTGTCGGGATACATTTAGCACACACCACCGAGCTTTAGGAGTTGATCTTGTCGTGGCCAATGTGGGTGTCTTTAGACCAATCATTTAGCAAGTCATCAGCTTGTGGTTTGAGCATATAGGCTTGATACATGGAGAAGACAGGAGTCCCCAATTCTTCTGGAGTCGTGTGCGCGGTTAGGTCAGAGCAAGGGGACAATTTTTGAGGTGAAAACCATCATACTAACACTTCAACAATGAAGGGTCATTTCACTTTATAAGAATAAAAGAGGGGTTGTCTTCATCCCTCAGGTGACAAGTAGGTTCACGTCCTGAGGTCTAAATGGACAATGGTGCCTTCCATCTGGGTTTGAGGGGTTGACGGGCCGATATATTGTAGAGGATTTGAATTTTTACGATCCTATTCGATCTAGTGACTCTGCATGTCCAAAGTGTAAACAACACATATAGCGAATAGAGTTTTGATGATAACCAAACAAAGTTCCCTCTCCAAAGAACAAGTACAAAGATCACAAGATCCTGCTCTTATTTTTCAACAAGTGTTTGTAAGACTTAGCGTCTCTTTGTAAGAGTATTTTCTCATGAATCACTTTGCAAGCATTTTTTTTGTTTTCACAAAACCCTTTTAAAAAGAAGAACCTAGCAAAGGTTAAAAGTCGACAAGTTCTTTGGAAAGAAAGCGTCTCCTTGGATATAAAATGTGCAAGCTCTTTCAATTCTAAAGTGCACGTTTCATATCTTTGGTCAGTAGAGACTTGTAGTCGACTACACCTGTTTAAACTTTTTTTAAGTCTCTTCCTTTATAAAATCATAATATACCTTTTCCAAGGAAACTTGTAGTCAACTACAAGTTTTATGTAGTCGACTACAAAAGCTTTGCAAAATTACTCTTTGGAAGGTAAACTGATCCGAGAAGACTCATAGTCGACTACAGGTTTGGTGTGGTCGACTACAATGTTTTTCAAAAATTACTCCTTTTGAAAGTAAAATGTCTTGAGAAGACATGTGTCGACTACCTGGTTATTGTATAGTCGACTACATCATCTTATGTAAAATTTCTCACTAACTTTGCCTTTACTCTGAGCTTATCCGAGAACTCTTGTAGTCAACTACAAGACATCCGTAGTCGACTACTTGTGGAAAAATTTCTTTTACTAGTAGTGCTTTTGAACTCGTTTTTTCTAAGTCAGAATGACAAGGTATTCGACTACAAGATATGTGTAGTCGACTATATACGCGCCAGAAATTATTTTCTAATAGCTAGTTAAGCATTACATGCTCCCTAACTACCACCCAACTGCTCTAATTTACTATGGGGGTATTTATTGCTTACCTAAAGGAGTTTTAATGTAGAAAAAAATATCATTGATTCATTCTTGAGAGCATTTACTCCTCATAAGTTGATCACACTCTGTTTTTCTCTTTGAAAAAGCTTGCTTAGTGATTTGATCAAATATTCATTAGAACTTCAAGTTATATTCTGCTCTTGTGAGAGTTACAAACACCAAAAACCATCTGATTATATTGTATAAGTTCAAGGAGAGAAGTTCCTTGTTGTATTGAATGAGGCTCTTGCACAAAGAGGGTGGAGGATCTTGAACTAAGTGAAGAGTGCTCTAAATTGTAAGGGTTTTTCTCAAGCACCCAAGTTAGAAATGTGAAGAATAGTAAAAATCTCGAGTGGATGATTTCGAGGACTATACGTAGATCACAGGGAGTAATTGAACCAGTATAAATCTTGTTTGCATTCTCTCAACCCTTATCTTTTACTTATAAGCTTTGTATTGTTCATTTAACTTGCTTGATGCTTTCATTTTATGAACCCTTTTCTCATCAATTTCTATGTTGAGAGTATATTATCATTAGTCTATATCACTCTTTAAGCTCATTGATTTAATATAATTAGTACCATTGAGACAATTAAGAAAAGGATTTTGAAAATAGTTTGAAAATTCAATTCACCCCCCTCTTGAGTTATTGAAGCCACTTGGTAACACGAAGGTTTCACCAGTTTCCAGGATGGCTAGAGGGAAATAGCTAGGGCCCCTGTATGGGAGTATCCCCTCCCCTCGATCATGATTTTTATTGCTGGGTGGAGCTCGAAGCTTTACACATCTGATCTTCCATTACGTCAGAAGCCAGAATGAGTGAGCTGCAACAATATATGTAGGTGGAGGATCGCACATGGGATTCTCACTTCGTTTGTCGACCTTGTGACCCAGAGGATCTGATATGCAAGATGCATACTGAGGGTCCTCATTTCATGTACATGTATGGAACCTTATTTACTCCCTCACAAACCACACACTCGGCCTCATTTCACACAAACACACACATGCTTATGCCTACCCATAGCGAACCTCACGCCCTACTCTCCTCCACAGCCAGATACCGCACCAAGATTCCATCTTCACTCAAACAATGGACGATGTAGGGGAGAGGGAAGTGAGTGCATCACACCCAACCTAGTCAAGCACAACACGGCGATCGTTCGTGACTCCACATGCGCGCACATGGGGAGGGGGATGTTGGCGCGCTCTGGCCGTGAATCGCTTGGAGTGGAGAGCAAGGCCTCGTCCTCGCTCATAAAGGACATGCCCTCCAACTGCCAAAGGGGGGTTTGTCCCCCTGTGCTCACATTCTTGGACGACAAAAGGGGACCAGATCGTGGACGGTATGATGGAGATCATAGGGCATGGATTGATCTAATCAATGCCACTCACACCAAATCAAGGGGATTTTTCGCACAGGATCATCAGGGGGCTTTATTTTGGGTTGAGGTATTTAAAATAGGGAATGAGGGTTTAGAAAAGGAAGAGGACATTTTTTGTTTCTCGGGGAAGCTTCTTTTCTTTTTCCTTTGGAATTTTGAGTTGTTTTGGAGAGTGAGAGAAAGCTCGAGACTTGGGATTAGATTTCTAGAGGAGGAGGCATCAGTACACACAAAGCACTTTTGGTTTTAGTTGAGGATTACATTCTTGGTAACCCTTCGATCCATTTTGTCGTTTCTGTATTGAGAATTGTATTTTAAGGTTTGAATGTGTATCAACAATATCTATAGATGTTTAAGACTCATAACTCTGGTTCGATTGATATCAATGTCTTCCTTTAATTTGTGATGTCATAGTGTAATCTGCATTTATGTTTGCTTTGTGAAAATAGACCAACTTCTTTTTCTTATTTTGTGGTGTTTGGTTATTGACTAATGATTTTGGGACGCCTGATGAGTGCTTGTTATCTCTTTGCTCGTATCATCCATCTATATATATGCAGATAAATGAATATGTGTGATTGGTTTGGGTGGACCTGTAATGAGTTGTCTGTAAGTGTACTCTGGTGGTAGAAATAAATGGTATATTGTGATGTTTTGGTTTGAACCTATAATGAACCTATATGGTGAATAAAGTTTGAACTGAATGTGTATTTAATATCCATATGGAGTCTTTGTTTATTGAGATGGGCTCCTCAGCATGCATGCTTTTAGTTTGATTGGTTGGATTTTGGTTTGGTGCTGATGAGTTTTAATCTATGACAGATTTGATAGTGTTGTAAATGGTGATCATTTGGGTCATAAATCTTTGTTTTCAATTGCTCATACGTCATACTGTGAATAGGTGTCCACTATTGCATAAATCTTTGCTTTCATTTTTGTGGTTGGCTACTATCAAATAATCACACTGTAGAACATGGTTGTTTTAAAAAAATTGAAGTTCTCTTGGTTTAATTATGTCTGGTTGTGATTTTAAACTTTGACTTTCTATGGTTGGGTCTGAGGTGTCAGGATCATGTATGCCGGTGTAGGCTGACCAGATATGTCAAACTTGGGATTTGGATTAATAAAACAGTGCTTCTATTTTTCATTTTTTAGTCAAGCTAGAAGAATTTTGCATTTGTATTTGATTATTTGCCTATTCTGTTCACAAGAGTTTAATGATACCTATCTCTTTATATCCTGAATTTGTGTGTCTAGGTTCATTTGCATTATTGATCTGTTTCCACTATTGCATGGTGAGGTGACTCAGGTTTAACACATTTATCCTCTCAAAACTAGTAACTTTTGGTCACCAATCTGTAGGATATGGTCGAAGTAAAAAATTGGTTTTTGGGTTTGGAAGTGACTATGGTTTGGCTACGTATAATCTGTTTGATCCCCTTGTTAATGTTCATGTCTGAATGTTGAAATTTTGATAGTAGGGTTCGAGTAATAATCAGTGACAAAATTGGTGTGGTTTAGGAATGTGTTCAATCTTTTTTTGACCCTTGTACTCTTTTTTGAGGTATCAAGGTCACATCTAATGGTCTATGCCAGGCAATTTTGTTAAAGATTGGGATTTGGGATAATATGATGTGTTATGTGCTTTACCTGCTCACTGGGGTTTTTGACCAATCAGATCCTACTCAAACACTTTTTCCCATCATCCAACAGAACCCCCTTAAATACTTTTCCACATAACTACCAGACCGATTCGAGCAAACTTAACCTTAGCCTTAAAGCCTCAGCTCTCCAAATCGACCGAACAAACTTTGCTCCTAATCCATTAACCCCTCATACCTAGCCTTAGCCTTAACCACTCAGATCAACTAACCGACCAACCTAAAGACCAGTCCCGACTGAGCAGACTTAGCCTTAGCCTGTCAGCTCAACCAACCTACCTACTGAGCTTACCTTGCCCGATCACCACCCTACCATTAACCAATCGATTCTGACCGATTCTAACCCTTTTATGATCACCAACTGACTGATCACTTCCCTACTAATTAGATAACCTTTCACATGTTTTCCTCCAGTCAAATCGATTAAGTTCCTACCTGATTTGATCCTATGGTCTCCTTTGTTCGATCGGATTCTCACTGATTTGGTCTCGATCGGGTACCCCCTCCCTTTGTTAGTCAGCCTACTGACAAGAGGTTGTCGAGACCTATCAAATAAAATAACCGGTTCACAAACTAATTTGTAGTATAGAGAATGAACCGAATCGTCTCTCAAGGATCCAAAAACAAAGATTTAATTAGATCAAGATAATTAGAAAAAGGGGGGTTTTGTTGTTGATTAACAAGATTAATAAAAGTAGGAGATTCAAAGTTGTAAACAAATCTAAAGAAACAACCAATCCAAGGAAATTTACCGATCTTGAGTTTAACTCATCATTGATCACAAGGAATTCACTTAATTGCTAACCATGTTCTTGGCCTTAGATCACATCAAGAAGCCTTAACATGATCCAAGAATTCTTTACTAGATAAGCATCTAGGATTTGATTAACCAAGGTTAGATAAAGTAAGCACCATCCAACATAGATTAACTTAAGATCTAGAATTTAACCAAGTTAAACAATCTATCAAAAAGCTTTAATATATTGTTTAATCTTTATGATCCTCTTTGAATACATGATAATAAAGCTATTACCACATCAACATCTAAATCAAATTAAGCAATTTAATCTAGATAAAAATCAAAAGAGGAAGAAGAGAAACTTGAATAACAATTAAGCAATATGAACAAGCAAAACAAGATCTCCAAATTAAACAACAAGATGGCTAATCCCTTGGATTGATTATGAGAGCCTAGCCTTCCATGGATGGGAAGGAAGAACTCATAATTTAAAGAACAAAAATGAAATTGCAAAGAGAATGGAGAATAAGAGAAAGAAAACTCTCACAAATACTTAAACTTTCTTGAAACTTACTTTCAAATTGAATGCTTCTAATACAAAGAGGTTTGGTCTATTTATACTAATCCTAGAAGCCAATTTGTACATGTACATAATCTGAATACAAGCTATAAGAATATGAAAATTGTCAAAAATGGAAGCTTGATGCATGGTTGGTGGGTTGGTGCATGGTAGGTGGGTTGGTGTATGGTTGGTGGCGTTTAGTCAACAACTCTTATCCGACTTCTGGCTTCAAATTCATCACCTAGACGGTGCAATTTGGCTTGGATGTCTTCATCAAAGTTTTAGCCAGTTGTCTCCTTGAAAATCTCCAATTTGAATCATGTCATTTGGACTTTTAGAACTCCAGAAATGCCAAAAACACTGCACCTACCTCAAGTTAGGTTGGAAGAACGTGTTTCCAAATTCAGACCAACTTGTAGCTTCATTATCATGCCTAAAACGACATCTATTGACAAAATGGTCTTCAGTGAAGTTGGAGATATGGGTCTTATCTTTCAAATGACCAAGTTTCAGCACAAGAGGAGGTCTATAACCCACTATATAGTCCAATATGTACATACTGCCCAGATGGTTCCGTGACAGCAAACTCACTCTATATTGCAAGGCTATTTTGGACCCTTAGAAGTCCGATCCAGCTCTTGAGTTCTTCATGAAACTTGTAGATCCTTGTCTTAGCTTTCCAAAGACACCAAGATCACCTCAATTGGATCACCGAGTCCCAAGTTATGGCCTAACCAAGGAAGAAAGGTCAAAATGCATCAAAATCCGAAAATTATCCAACATTTACATTAAAACCCAATGAAGCCCAACAACATTAAACTCATCTAAAATACTAATATTGGGCACAATAAACATCTAATGAAGCCTAATACAAAGCTAATATAAGTGTCTCAAATTGATTGATCAAATTCCCCCACACTTAAGCTTTTGTACTCCTGGGCAAAACACATAAGAACAAAACTAAAGAAAAAC
This sequence comes from Styphnolobium japonicum, assembly GCA_023212625.1. Lineage (NCBI taxonomy): Eukaryota > Viridiplantae > Streptophyta > Magnoliopsida > Fabales > Fabaceae > Styphnolobium > Styphnolobium japonicum. The sequence continues at coordinate 18,002,449 of JALBWW010000013.1, forward strand.
AAGAAACATCATATTATTAAACTAAAAACATAAAAAACTGATTATACCTAATCTAATCCATTTTCGTAGGAAAACACGATGACACTTAGCATGTGCGACAAGCCTTTAAACCCCTAGGTGTCCATAGTGGACGAGTTGTAGTCTCGTGAGGGTTTACCAAGATGATACCCACAAACATGTAATATTTTATTTAATCAATTCAACTAATTTTTTAAATACAAACATTGTATCAAATATAAACCATAATTAATAAGTCAAGTATGCTTAACAAAGAATAGTTGAATCAAATCAATTGAGAATAAAGTATAGCATAATCATGCTTTAATCAGAAATAGGCATGTTCAGATTGAGTAAAATTCTTCACAAGTGACACTCAAATCACACAAGGTGTTTAGGTTAACTGTTTACGCTCAACTCAGTCAAATTATGAAAGTATTTTACCATAGGCTTGCATATATATATCAATTCTCCACTACTTAGATAAAATAAATTGCAAAAATCAAGAGGTCTTTCAAAAAGGTTGTAATGGAACTTATAAGGTGAAGGAATGGAACAATATGGATAATAGCAGGTTAAAACCAAAGAGAATAAAAGAGCATTGAGGAGTAACTCAAGTAGAAAGAATAAATTTTTTTACCCAAAACCATAAAATGCTCATTCTCTTCACACATTCCTTCCTTTTTCTATTTTTTTTTCTTTCTTTTTTTTGTTTTTTTGTTTTTTTGTTTTTTTGTTTTTTTTTTTGTGTACCAAGCATTTCGTATCAGCACACCAATTCCCCCACACTTAAATCATTGCAAGCAAAAGAACTTCTCCAATAAGAAAATCAATGCTCTCCCATTCCCTAAGGTAAGGTAAAACATGGTTTTTCACTCAAAGCTTGTAATGAGCTAAGAACAAAGAATAGGCAAATAGGCTCAGAGGGAGTTAATATTAGATAAATGCAAGGTAGGTTTATTTGGCCCAAGCAGCTAAGTCAAGAAAAAATGCCTCTGTCATTTTCATGCAATATACAGACCAATGTAATCTCAAATCGATTCAATGCAAGTTCTAGAAAATAAATTCATAATTAACATCACTCATGAAAGAAAATAACCAAGTGTAAGTATCAAACTTGGAAAAGCCCAAAACTCACATAGGTATGGAACATTCACTCAATTCAACCATGCCTTCTTCTTAATATCCACAATCATATACACATGTATATCATGAAAATGATTCAACTATAAACTGTTTTGCATACTTTTATCATCAATTAAGCTCAGATTTAGCACATGCTTGTATCAAAATCAATTGAAAAGATCAAAATTGTGTGTGTGTGTGTGTTTTTATTTTATTTTTTTTATTTTTTTAATATATATACAAGAACAAAGATGATTTAAGACCTATTATGAAATGCAAGTTAAGATGCGTCTCAAGAGCAAAACTACTCCTTACTCTGCCATCATACATCTAAAAAGTTAGTAACAATAAAGATTAGTTTTTTTTTTTTAACTAAACTATGTACATGGTAATGTCAACTATCCCTCCCCCCAACTAATTAAAGACATTGTCCCCAATGTCAAAATAAAGATAGGTAGAGTGTAGAAGGTCTTACTAGAAAACTGCAAATCGGGCCTGAAATAAGAAAAATTACAAAAAACTAAAACCATAAGAGAAAACAAAAATTCACAAAGACAAAGTCAAATCAAGTTTTTGCTTTTGTCAGTCGCCTTGTTCCCAATTCCGTGGAGCCATTATCGATCACGTTGTGGTACAAATGCATTGAGTTGATCGAGCAATTGTTCAGAGTTGCCCAGCTACAAGACTTTGACGTGTCGTTTGTGAGATTAACCTTTTTTATAAAGCATTATCAAGAAAACAAAACATACTGTCATAAAAACCATTAACATTTAATATACCTATGGGTTTTTGGTGAAAGTTCTCATTGTGACTGTGATGTAATTTGAAAGAGTTCTTCCAATGTTTCAAAACCACCAGGTAGGGCAATAAAGGCATCAGCATTTGCTATCATAATGTTCATGCGTTGGTGCATGCAAAATACCATTACATCATCCCCTAATGTTTTTCCAATGGGCTTGCTGGTAGATTAAGGACTGGGAATGACACCAAGGACTTTGCCACCTCCTAAATGTGCAGCAGTTGCTACACAACCCATTAACCCAAGACTACCTCCTCCGTAAACTAAATGGATTTCTCTCTCAGCTAGCACTCGACCAATGATAATAGCTATATGAACAAGGATAAAAGACTAATCTATATGTGTCAGAAGAAGTTTGAAAATATGCAATGCATATTTCAAAAGAATACGGCTACTTTTGATTTGAATTTTTTTTTAATTTTTTTTTAATAAACAAGAAGAAAAACAAAAACAAAAACAAAAATAAAAATAATACTTACAGGAGGTGTGATTGTGGCTCACAAATTCCTCTGGTTTTACGTCCAGTAACGGCTTGAATGCTCTCTATGGGCCAATGGTCGGCTTCCCATCCAATTTTCTTAAAAATTGGCAAACAGGGTCTTTTTGAGTCAAATTCCCGAGACTATAACGCTTATGTTCATCTTGGAATATTGGCCATAAATCGAGAAGTACTCTTTGCACATCTCCACTAGGATGCGTCTCAAGAGTCAATAGAATGTTATCTAAAGACTCCTTACTCATGCCATCCTTAATGAAATCAATTTTATCAAGTCGATTTATAGACGCCATTCCAATTGATCTGCATTTTGTGTTACAGGTCCACCTTGCACATTTATAGCAGACTCGTAACCTTTTTGCTCTTCTCTTTTTTGCATATGAACTTTTGCCTAGCCCTGGCATATATGAAACAAGAGCATCAGAAAATTCCCCGTGATTCGGACCTTTGCTTCGATTATCCAACAGATATCCGCAGGATGCCTTTGTGCATAAGCATCCTTAACCTCTCAAACCTTGCATAATAAATGTTAGTTAAAGCATTTTGAGGGAGAGAAGGGAATCGCCATGAGGTTGACAAGCTGATTATCCATTTTGAAAGAAAGAAAGAAGAAAAACAAATTGAGTAAAATTATATACAAATTTCAGTGTTTGTGGGTAACTGAAGGGACCGAAAATGATTTTCACGGAGTACCGTTATCCACCATTTAACCGGTGAAAAATCATCTGTCAACGAAAAATAAACAAAATTAAGACAGAAAAATCAAACTCTGATAGATTTTCTCGCTTGGCACCGATTTTCTGTCTCGATTCCTGTGATTGCAAATAAGTCAAAGTTGAAAGATGAAAGAGTTAGAAAACTTGGGTTGCCTCCCAAGAAGCGCTACTTTTAATGTACTTAGCTAGCGCGATTGAAGATTTTGCACGAGCGATGGGTCCTCCCCAATAATGATTCAATCTCTGGCAATTGACATTAATCGTGGCTTTTTTTTTTCAACACAGTAGTGATCAATCATGGTAGAGGGCATCCTGCAGTTGAACTTCCTCCACGAGGTTCTCTTGAACTCCTTCATAAAAATTTTTGAGGCGGTGACCATTAACTTTGAACACTTTGTTGGTGGCTTCACTCTTAATTTCCACTGCACCATGAGGAAAAATGTTAGTGACAACAAACGGACCGTCCCACCTAGACCTTAATTTACCAGGCATCAACTTAAGGCGAGAATTAAACAAGAGAACTTTTTGCCCAACTGAAAACTCCTTCCGAAGAATAAACTTATCATGGAAGGCTTTGGTCTTTTCTTTGTAGAGTCGGGAGCTCTCATAGGCATCTAGGCGGATCTCTTCCAATTCATGTAACTGCAACTCGCTCTATGCCACTCCGCTAAATTCATGTTGCATTGCTTCACGTACCCCAATATGCTTTGTGCTCAATTTCTACTGGCAAGTGGCATGCCTTACCATAGACTATCCGATATGGAGACATCCCGATTGGAGTTTTGTAAGCGGTCCGGTAAGCCCAAAGAGCATCCTCAAGCCTCATGCTCCAATCCTTCCGATTAGGTTGGACTGTTTTTCAAGTATGCGCTTGATCTCTCTATTGGAGACCTCGGCTTGACCATTAGTCTGGGGATGGTAAGGTGTAGAAACTTTATGCAACACGCCATATTTCCTCATCAATCCCTCCATGCTCCTAAGCATGTAAATGGGTGCCTTGATCACCGATGATAGCTCTCGGGATTCCAAACCCGCAGAAAATCAGATCTAACAAAATCCTCAACAACTTTGGAATCATCAGTCCGAGTGGCTTTAGCCTCCACCCATTTTGATACATAATCAACAGCTAGCAAAATGTAAACATAACCAAAGGAAACAGGAAAATGTCCTATGAAATCAATACCCCATACGTCAAAGATTTCACAATACAGTAGAGGTTGCTGGGGCATCTCATTCCTGTGAGAAATGTTCCCTGTTCTCTGAAACTATTCACAAGACTTACAGAACAAATATGCATCATGAAACAAGGTAGGCCAATATAAACCAGAGTCTAAAACTTTCCTAGCTGTACGTTGAGGCCCAAAATGTCCACCACATGCAAATGCATGACAAAAGCTAAGAACAAAATGAAACTCTTGATTAGGCACACATCGCCTAATAATTTGGTCACTACAAAATCGCCACAGATATGGATCATCCCACACATAATATTTTGATTCACTCTTAAGTTTATAAATTTGTGCACGAGTGAAATGTGAGGGAAAAACTGTAGCAACCAAGAAATTCACCATATCAAAGAAACCAAGGGAAGGTGTTCTTACCTTGCAACGCATAAGTCGCTCATCCGGGAAGGAGTCCCGCATGCAGGAAGGGATCTCAAGCCCTTTCAATGCGGCTCAAATGATCTCGCCACTAGGTTCTCTCGCTCCACTCTTGTCATGAATCTCTATGTGAAACTCTTGGAGCAAGAGCATCCATCTTATTAGTCGGGGCTTTGCATCCGGCTTCTTCAAAAGGAACTTCGTAGTCGCATGATCAAGAAACACAACAACCTTAGAACCAAGCAAATATGATCTAAACTTATCCAAAGCAAAAACAATGGCTAAAAGTTCTTTTTCGGTTGTGGTATAGTTGGCCTCGAGCAAGATCTAGAGTTCGAAGCATAGTATATCACATGAGAAGCTTTCCCACTCTGTGCCAAGATCGCTCCTACCGCATAGTTAGAAGCATCGCATATTAACTCAAATGGCAATGTCCAAATCGGTGGGTCGGATGATAGGGTACTAGTCAAGGCCTCGCTTCAAGTGGTTGAAAGTTGCCTTGCACTTGTCATCAAAATTGAACTCCACATCTTTAAAGAATCGGGAAAGTGGAAGAGCAATCTTGTCAAGTCGACAATGAAGCGCTGTAGAAACCTGCATAACCAAGAAAAGAACGCACTTCCCGCACGCATGTGGGGTAAGATAGACAAGTAATTACATCAATCTTGGCAGGATCTACCTCAATGCCCTTACTGGATACTACATGGCCTAAAACTATACCCTGTTCTACCATAAAATGGCATTTCTCAAAATTTAGCACAAGGTTAGTCTCAATGCATCTTTCTTTGTACTCTAGATAGGTCAAGCTAAACATGAATCAAAAGAAGAACCATAGACAGAAAGTCATCCATAAATACCTCCATGCACTCCTCTAAGAAATCAGAAAATATGCTCACCATGCACCGCTGGAAGGTACCAGGGGCATTGCAGAGGCCGAAGGGCATCCGTCTGTAAGCAAAGGTGCCGAAGGGACAAGTAAATGTGGTATTCTCCTGATCCTTCGGTGCAATGTGGATTTGGAAGTATCCAGTGTAGCCATCTAAAAAGCAGTAATGGGACTTACCAGCCAACCGTTCCAAAGATCTCGATCAATGAACTAAGGGGGTAATGATCTTTCCGAGTGGCTTGGTTGAGACGTCTGTAGTCAATGCAGACTCTCCAGCTATTCTGCACTCGGGTTGGAATGAGCTCATTCTTCTGGTTGGCCACAACAGTCACCCCGGATTTCTTTGGAACTACTTGCACCGGGCTCACCCACTTGCTGTCAGAGATGGGATAGATAATGCCAGCCTGCAGTAGCTTGGTCACTTCTTTTTTCACCACATCTAGAATGAGAGGATTCAGTCTCCTCTGGGGTTGTCTCACTGGTTTAGTTTCCTCCTCAAGTAATATCCTGTGCATGCATGTGGAGGGGTTAATACCAGGAATGTCTGCAAGTGTCCAACCAATTGCCCTTTTGTGTTGCTTCAAGACTTCCAATAATCTGGTTTCTTGCTCATGTTGGAGGTGTTTGGCCATTATCATCGGGAACAAGTATGCACATCAGTGTATCCTACAATTTCAGGTGGAACAAGTATCGCAAGCTATGCTATCAGTGTATCCTACAATTTCAGGAAACTCTGCCAACATATCAGCATGCATATCATCAACCAGTAAATCAATGACATCAAAATGAAAAACAGAATGATCCTCTAAAGGGTATTTCATGGCATCAAAAATGTTAAACTCGAATGATATCATCACCAAATTCCATGGAAAGGGTACCAGCATGCACATCAATCTTAGTTTTAGCAGTTTTCAAAAATGGCCTACCTAAGATCAATGGGGGTGGGGAAGAGGCAAATTCATCTTCCATATTCAACACATAAAAATCAGCTGGGAATATTAAATTATTTACCCGAACCAGAACGTCTTCCAACACTCCCGCAGTTGAGCAAAGGTTTCTGCTTGCTAATCGAATGACAATGCCGCAGGATTTTAGCTCTCCAATATGCAATGAGGTATACACTGACTTTGACATTACATTGATGGAGGCTCCTAAGTCTAGCAAGGCATGAATGAACTGTTGGAGCCCTATGGTGCACGGGATGGTGAAAGTGCCTCGATCCTTGCATTTGGGAGGCAGTTGGGTCAATCAAAGCGGACATTTCTCCCCATACTCACTTTTTCAGTGCCCTTTAGCTTCCTCTTATGGGTGCACATCTCTTTCAAGAACTTGGCATACTTGGGGATTTGTTTAATTGCCTCCAAGAGAGGTATATTCACCTCAACCTTCTGAAAAGTCTCCATAATTTCCTTATCCAAGTCGGGCTTCAACCATATGCCTCTACTGTATCATTCGGTTGGGAAAAGGAAGAGGAATGTTGGAACCTGACTTTTTTGGATGTTCACTTTTCTGCTGTATTGAATTTTCTGTCAACTGCTGATTTGATCCGGTTTTCTGCTTGGCTGTTGTAGGATCATTTGCTGCTGAATTTGCTACAGCATCTGAATTAGCTGCAGAACTTGAAGTTGCTGTAGAATCTTGTTTCTCTGGGTCAAGGGTAGAATCTGGAATTATCTGCTGCACTGGTCCATTGATTTGCTTACCACTGCGTAAAGCTATAGCACTAACATTACCTCTAGGGTTTGGAGTGGTTTGAGAGGGTAATTGGCCAGAACCCTGTGACTTTAATTCATGAATTGATGTGGCAAGTTGACCAATTTGAGTCTCCAAGTTCTGAATGGTGGTTTCAGTTCTCTGTTGAAACTGGATGTTATTGGTGGCCAACTGTTTCACCAAATCCTCCAATGAGGGCTCAGATTTTGTGGCTACAGGACCTTGCTGTTGGAATAGTGGTCTACTTGGTCCAGCATGTAGCTGAAACTGATTTGTCCTTGCTTGCTGCTGGAATGGTGGTCTATACTGGTTTGGTGGCTGCTGATTTGATGCATTCCCATATCTCGTATTGGGATGGTCCCTCCACCAGGGTTGTAAGTGTTGGAGAATGGATCATACTCGTTGTTGCCGATGATGAAATTGTGGCTTTCCAGAAATATACCAAATGGCAGCCTACGATTGGTCTTGAAACTCGTAATCATCTTGCAATGTGGGGCACGCATTCGTGGGGTGAGAGGAACTAGAACATATGCTACAAACTCTTGCAGGGGTTTGCACACGTGGTTCGTGTTGTCCTATTGCCATCCTGTCTAACCAAAGAAGTGAGCTCATCCAATCTATGTTCCACCCTTTGTTGATCGGCATGTGAAGAGGTATTAACTTCATTGACTACTCGTTGCAAAGACCCATTCGAGTACCAAATTGCCGAGAATTTGCCGCCATGTTTGCAATTAAGTTTCTCGGCAAAGCACTGGAGTTTTATCTACCAATGCTCCACCACTTGCAAGATCAATCATACTCCTTTCCATTGGCATCAATCCTTCATAGAAGTATTGGATCAGCTGATCACTAATTTGATGGTGTGGGAAGCTTGAGCACAATTTCTTGAATCTCTCCCAATACTCATGGAGAGTTTCACCACCGATTTGCCTTATGCCACAAATATCTTTCCTTATTGCAGCAGCTTCTTGATGCAGGAAAGAACTTCTCCGTAAATAATCTTTTTATGTCATTCCAAGAAGTGATGGCAAGCAGTTGTAAGTAATACAACCAATCCTTAGCAAGCACTCATCCAAAGAGAAATGAAAGGCCCTTAGCTTGATGTGATCTTCACTATTCCATGAGGTTTCATGGTGGAGCAGACAACATGGAACTCCTTCAAATGCTTATGTGGATCTTCACCGCAAGACCATGAAACTTGGGCAAGAAGTGTATCAATCCGCATTTCAACTCAAAATCAACATTAAGTTCAGATATTGAATGCACAAAGGTTGATAATTCACATCAAAGTAAATAATTCCTTAAGGGTCCTATTGTTATAGTCACCATAGTAAAATCAACAGACTCAAGATCGTATTAATCAAGTACTAATGTATGCACTAACAGGATTAAAAGAGTCAACAAGATTAGGTGCAATGTCAAGTTCAAGTCCAATTCCGTATAATTCTATTAGTTCTATGAATGCTACTACCAGTCCTATGAATTCTATGAAGTGTATGAAATGTTCTATCAATTTCAGGATCAAATGAATGCAAGGTACCAGGATCAGATCTAGTCATACAGCATGCAGTTCATAAGAAGGTATTAGAAAAGCAATAACAACTAAAACACTAAAAATTCCTAAAACAAATACTCCAAAAAATTAAACAAAAATAAAAAACAGTATCAAATGAATTTTAAAAATTATGGAACCACCACAGGATAAAATCTACACACAAATGCTATCCAACAAAATAATAAAAAATATTAAAAAATTAAAAAAGTGGTCTAAACGATGGGATTTGGCAAAACTAAGGGTGACCTCACTATAAATAGTGAGCCTTTCTCAGAATAATATTTTCCATTTGTGTACCAAAATTCAGATCAATCAGATATGTCCGAACCGAAATTCTTGACACAATGCCCTTTATCCAATTTCAGCCGAATCACACTTGAAAATGCTTCAAAAACAAAACAAACACATTTGTTAGAGTTAGATGGGATCTTGAAATGATCAAATAGTTGCCTTGGATCCCCGGCAACGGCGCCAAATTTGACAAGAGGTTGTCGAGACCTATCAAATAAAATAACCGGTTCACAAACTAATTTGTAGTATAGAGAATGAACCGAATCGTCTCTCAAGGATCCAAAAACAAAGATTTAATTAGATCAAGATAATTAGAAAAAGGGGGGGTTTTGTTGTTGATTAACAAGATTAATAAAAGTAGGAGATTCAAAGTTGTAAACAAATCTAAAGAAACAACCAATCCAAGGAAATTTACCGATCTTGAGTTTAACTCATCATTGATCACAAGGAATTCACTTAATTGCTAACCATGTTCTTGGCCTTAGATCACATCAAGAAGCCTTAACATGATCCAAGAATTCTTTACTAGATAAGCATCTAGGATTTGATTAACCAAGGTTAGATAAAGTAAGCACCATCCAACATAGATTAACTTAAGATCTAGAATTTAACCAAGTTAAACAATCTATCAAAAAGCTTTAATATATTGTTTAATCTTTATGATCCTCTTTGAATACATGATAATAAAGCTATTACCACATCAACATCTAAATCAAATTAAGCAATTTAATCTAGATAAAAATCAAAAGAGGAAGAAGAGAAACTTGAATAACAATTAAGCAATATGAACAAGCAAAACAAGATCTCCAAATTAAACAACAAGATGGCTAATCCCTTGGATTGATTATGAGAGCCTAGCCTTCCATGGATGGGAAGGAAGAACTCAGAATTTAAAGAACAAAAATGAAATTGCAAAGAGAATGGAGAATAAGAGAAAGAAAACTCTCACAAATACTTAAACTTTCTTGAAACTTACTTTCAAATTGAATGCTTCTAATACAAAGAGGTTTGGTCTATTTATACTAATCCTAGAAGCCAATTTGTACATGTACATAATCTGAATACAAGCTATAAGAATATGAAAATTGTCAAAAATGGAAGCTTGATGCATGGTTGGTGGGTTGGTGCATGGTAGGTGGGTTGGTGTATGGTTGGTGGCTTTTAGTCAACAACTCTTATCCGACTTCTGGCTTCAAATTCATCACCTAGACGGTGCATTTTGGCTTGGATGTCTTCATCAAAGTTTTATCCAGTTGTCTCCTTGAAAATCTCCAATTTGAATCATGTCATTTGGACTTTTAGAACTCCAGAAATGCCAAAAACACTGCACCTACCTCAAGTTAGGTTGGAAGAACGTGTTTCCAAATTCAGACCAACTTGTAGCTTCATTATCATGCCTAAAACGACATCTATTGACAAAATGGTCTTCAGTGAAGTTGGAGATATGGGTCTTATCTTTCAAATGACCAAGTTTCAGCCCAAGAGGAGGTCTATAACCCACTATATAGTCCAATATGTGCATACTGCCCAGATGGTTCCGTGACAGCAAACTCACTCTGTATTGCAAGGCTATTTTGGGCCCTTAGAAGTCCGATCCAGCTCTTGAGTTCTTTATGAAACTTGTAGATCCTTGTCTTAGCTTTCCAAAGACACCAAGATCACCTCAATTGGATCACCGAGTCCCAAGTTATTGCCTAACCAAGGAAGAAAGATCAAAATGCATCAAAATCCGAAAATTATCCAACATTTACATTAAAACCCAATGAAGCCCAACAACATTAAACTCATCTAAAATACTAATATTCGGCACAATAAACATCTAATGAAGCCTAATACAAAACTAATATAAGTGTCTTCAATTGATTGATCACCTACCGACCGACCAAATTGTTTTTCTTGTAGCAATATCAATGATCTGGTCAAATCCTCTCGGAGGTGCTCAGACTGCCGACCGATCGACCAGTCCTTTTTCCTTTTGTGCTGTTATGTTTTTTATTTTTCGCATCCAAACTATTTAATTTTAGTTTTAATAAATATCCTTGAAATAATTGCTTCAGTTTATATTGTAAATAAGGAGTTATAAAGGGTAAGTGGTCCAATATCATAACATTTGCGTTTAGTTGTCTTCAAGGGTCAAGTACCCACAAGACAATTTCTGTAGGGTGGATCAATGGGTTTAATACTGCATTCCATCCCGTTTAGGACACGCTTATAAGTTTTGTTTTTAAATAAGTGGTCCAATGCCACAAATCGTGTTAGTTGTCTTCCCGGTCGTGACAGTGCACATTATGTTCTCTTATTAAACCATAAAGGTATTGTCATATGGAACAAGTGGGAGAATGTAAGAATTTGTGTCCCATATGTTATTTATATTATGTTTTATCTGATAATTGATGGTTTAATAATTATTGAAATGATTAAATCTTATTGGTTAATTTATTGAAGAGTTATCTTTATTTTGAATAGTCCTATCTGTTTGCACAAGTCACATCTAGTCAAATAGATATATATTGGGTAATAAAAGAACATGACTATTAAATAGTCATATCTATTTGAATAGTTATATCTATTCAAATAGATACCCATTGAAGTGTAAAGGACATGACTATTTAGAATATGTATGTTTTATGAATAAAGGTGTTTGATGGATACACCTTATCATGCTCTGTAAATTAAGGATGTGGTCCTCACTCTATCCATAATAGAAGTACATTAGTTTCATCAATATTGTACTATAAAGAAAAGGGTCAACAGAAAGAAATCAACATTCTTCTACTTCTTCAAGAGATTGTTTCTTCAATCATGTCCATGGAAAACGGTACACTCTCTCTTACAAATTGTGTGAAAAACATGAAATTCTAGATCATGAGATCAATGTATTTATGCCAATTTGTTCATGCATAAATAGACTTATTGCTTACATTTCAAACATGATAAAATCAATGCAGTGTCATTTCTTGTTCTTTTTTAGTATCCCTTTTTTAAATGACATTCAGGTTTGACACTTATAACAAAGAATGAAGCACTGTTGCGGACCAATGGACGCTATTTTTTGCAAGCAACACAACAACTTAGTGATCAGTGAAAGCAAATGCATATTGGTGAAGATCTTATTGTAGATATCTGGATGGCTTATATGAGTCATCAGCTTTTAAAAAGCATTATTTGATGCATATGATTGATAAGTATTAAGATTTAAGACAAATGAAAAATTTTAGCAAATGATTTTTTATATGGTTTTCTCTTTGTTTGGCCTCAGTGGAGCATAATATTACAGCTTGGGTTAAGAATCACTTTGTCTACATCTGTCCACAACTAGCTTCTCCTTGTACTCTCTTGTGCACTTTTAACAAATTATAGAGAGAGAAGAAGGATTTGGAAGAGAATTAGTGAGAGATAAACAGAGAAAAAAAGACAACGTAAAAACATTGTAGGATGAAGCACAATGTGTCAATTTCTCCCAGCCTACACCTCAATTTATACTAAATGCTAGAGGTATTTTTTTTAAAATAGAAAGGTCTAGAGGAAGCTTGTGGTATAATTTTCACACCACTTAATGAAGTGAGTGTGTCCTCTTAATAACTCTTCTTTTTGTTTCTTTTTCCTTAACTCATGTTTTCCAAGTTTGAGGATATTTTCTCCTCACATGTTCATCCTTTTTAAGATTATTATCTATTTTTTTCATTTAATATTTACAACAATGTGGCTATAATTAAAGTTGCATGGTAGTATAATATTTGTGGAAGTGATGTGGCATATTGTCCTGTTATTCATGCATTTGCTATTGTCACATCCAAATCAACTTTCTTTTATGTTGATAGGAAAAAGGTGTCTGTTGGGGTCAGCTTGAATAATGTCTCAATGTGTTTCAGAATGGCTTTTGCTTGGTTGTAACAGTATAGCAAAATCATTATATAATTATATTATATCAAGTTACTATCAATGTATATTGTACTAGGATTATGGTAAAATAAATTTTGTCCTTACTTATGTATATAATCTTATATGAATGAGAGGGTTTCAGATTTCAAAATGTTTATTACTAGTCATCTGAACAAAAATTACCACCTAGGAGAAGAGGTTTACATCGCTTTTATGACAAAAAAAATTTCAATGAAAACATTTTTCCCATGGTCAACTTAGATCAAAATTCATTTACTTGTGAAGATTATGAATGATCTATTAGTAGAGTGTTACTTTGGGTCTTGGTTAATGGTCTAGGTATCCTACTATTGGGAAGTGTAGATTTAGAGATATGAAACTTATTGACAATGGTAAAAATTTTCCTATTTATATGGCTTAATAGATATCCACGTTAGGAGATGAATTTTTAGGTGCTAGAGGTTATAATTTAGGCACTACTTGAGTACTTGTCAACGTGTCTTGTGATGTTGGATGACTTAACTGAAAATTTTGTGTTTTGTGCCAGGTAAAAAAACTCATCTAGAGGAGAATGGAATTGAAATTCGAGAGTATACAACAGTGAGCTTTCTTAAAGGTGATGTTTTTTGCTGATTATTGAAAATGTTTAGGGTATAGGGATGTCTTTCAAAGTAATTAGCTCCAGATGCTCCTCCCCCCTCCCATATTAGATTTTATAAGTAGAGCTAATGTAGATGGTACTATATCATTGGTTGGGGCCCATTGCATTTTTGTAACTTCATTTTATTATCATATTTAACTGCATTTACTTAAGCATAAAAGGTTATGGGTTTGATGGGAATGAAAATAATGAGGAAAAACATTCCTTTCCTAGAAACTTACTCGAATATGGATGTATGAATGTAGATATCCATATGCATACCACATTAAGGTATTCGGTGATGGGGCTTACTTTTAATTTTACTTTTCAGGTTAGCAATCATTTTTTTTATAATATTATTAGTGGCGGTTCACAATCGCCTTCAATTTTTTTGTTTTCTAAAACACTATCAGCTACAGTTGTGTCAGAATATTTTCTTTTTAAAATATTATTAGTGGCAATTCTAACCATCTTATACTAGCAGTTAGTTAAAACCGTCGTGGTATAACCTCCCGAAGGTGGTAACCATGGCGATTTCTAAACCATTGGTAAAGTCATTTAGTGCTAATTGCTTTTAAAATTGACGCAATTTATCTTTTTTCTTGTAGTGCTTGTTGTTCTACATTTTCACCATGCTTAATATTTGTCATGCACGCCATTATCAATAGAAGAAAGGATTTTTTAGAGTGAATCACTGAGATAACACGTGGATACAAAAAAAAAACTTAATTAAAAACTAAAAAGTAACAATAGGCATGTCTTCTAGAGAGTGAGCTTGGCGTGTCTGATAGAAAATGAGATGACAAGAGTGCCGAGCTCAACCAAATACAATAAAATCAGTTCAATGCAAAACTTGTAGCATAAGTAGTTGAACCAAGTCGTCTCTCAAAGATCCGGATGCAATTTAATCAAACCAAGATAAGAAAAAAAAGGGTTTGAATGATTACAGTATGTAAAAACACAAATGAAACTAAGAGAAATCAAATGGTACATAACCAATCCAATAATTCATATGAAATCCCATTTGATCTTTTATGACCACTAAACATGCAATTGAGTTCAATTGATTGGCTAACCTTGATCTAACCGAAAGCTCTACATTGGATCTAGCGTTCACTACTATGAAATCACCTAGAATTCAACTAACAATTGACACACAAATCTACTAATATAACCAGTTGAAACACAAGAAGAGGTGGAATTGTGTTTCTTAACCTTTTTGGAAAACTTTTGCTAAAACAATCTTTCAAAAGATAACTTGCAGTAAAGTAAGTGAGAATGTACAAAATGTAAACTCTTTACAGTCTGTTGGATGCAAAGAGAGTTTTTCAAAAGTAATTGGACGATAGTTTAAATCTTTAACCCTTTAGAAAAGTTTAGTTATTAAAGACAATACCAATCCCCAGATGTTAGTAAATAAAAGATATAACACAAAGAGGAAAGAAAAACTTACACTAGAGATTTATACTAGTTCACTCTCACAACTCGATAGCTACGTCCAGTCCCTTCGACTTGAAGCATTTTCCACTAAACTTTATAAAGTTTACAAGTATTCTTCTAAACGCCTCTTTAGGCTACACCAAGTATTCTCAAACCTCTTCAAGTTCTAACTAATAAGTATTCTTTTAAATACAGCCTCTTCAGGCTTAAACAACAATATTGAAAAAAGGTGTTTTGTGAAACACTTGAGTTTAACTCACAACAAGTGAGGATAAAAAGAAATGCGCTCAAGTAGAATTATCTTACAAGAGTAAAAAAAAATATTAACAAAAAGGGAAGCTTGAAAATTTTCTCTTGTTGTATTAATATTCTTGATTTCTCTTCTTTTCTTCTCCGAAGACTCTTGTATTTGCAGGAGTGGGCACTTGTAATGGTCTTTATAAGCTTCTTCGTCCAACTAAGATATTTATTACCGTTCTGAGTAGCATTAAATGCATTGAACTGATAACGTGTTGATCTTCTTCTGAAAAGTGACTTTGGTTATCAACAATAGCAAGGAATAAGATATCTTAGTTCTGACTTTTCTGAGTGCACAAAAAGTTCCTCATTTGCTAGTTTTTGTAGTTGTTAGGAGTGTCAGCTCAACGTACATAGTTGATTTCTTGAAAGTCGCTTTTTGTCAGAGATATCATCAGCAGTTACTGCACTTAGTTTTGCTTGTATTTGAAATGCTTTAGACGAAGTTGTTTTAAGAATAAGCACAGAGACAAGAAACACAAAGTACTATCCAATAGAATAATATATAGGTTGGCTGTATTGGACGCACGTTGCTTATATGAGATGTGTCTTTAGCAAAGCTTGTTTTTTCGTCCCAACAATATTGTCATTTATGATTCTTTCCAAAAGATGTGACTTTTGCAGATGAAAACACTACTTATTTGATCTCTTCAATTTAATATTATTTCGTTATCTTCAAAACAATTTAGGGGTCTAATATCTTTGAACAGGCATTGATTCTAATATTAGTTCTCTTGAATACATCTTTGGTTCCAACATCTACATTTGCACAATTCATGTTGGATCTATGTTAGTTTAAGAACAAGAATTCGATTAGCCTAGATAGCAAATCTGCACATCAAATCTCTGCAATTCAAATAATGAAATCGAGATTAATCAATCACAACAATATCATATTTTCTAATCAAGAACAAACAAATAGAAATCTCCATTCATAGATTCAAGATCAGAATTAGAGAAGAGAAAATACAATTGAACATCAATTTCGAATTTCAATACAAAGTCCCAAGATCAAAACAAAACTTCTTCAAGGATCTTGGATTGATCTCAGAATTAGTCTTCCATCGCTACAGTCCAAGAAAGCTTGTGAGGGAAGAGAGAAGAGGATGAGAGAAAAGCTAAAGAGAAAACACAAAAGTCTAGGAAAAATGATGGAATGAGAAGTGTTTTTTTCGTGCTCTGTGCTTCTCTCCAAATAACTGACTCTAAAACTAAATTTATAAGTCTTCCAATAGATTAGGAATAATCTCCTTCCTCCTAGCTTTAATTGGCCATCACATTTTGATGTGTGCGAAATGTACATCGGCAACTAAGCCACGATTTAAACTAATCTGAAGGAACTACCAAATTAAACTTTGCAGAAAATGTATTGTAGTAAGTGATAAGTAAGGGTCATTCCAGCAGAGGATTGTACCAATTGAAATGTAAAAATGTCACGAAACTAAAAATTAAAATAACAATAACTAAATGGGGCGTTTGTGAGTGATGAATTAAAAGTAAAATAACTAAATTAAATTATGAAGAAGCAAGTAAAAAGAGTGAACAAAAATAACAAACGTAATAAGCAAGAGATTCAAATATGGAAAAAGATTGGTTAAGGGATTTTCTCCACCACTAGACTTAAGATAATTGCAATTAGATTTTTGATGTTATTCCTTATTCCTAATGGAACTACCAATCGTAGATAACAAGTCTACTCTATTACCCCAATATTTCCTTAGTTTGTCGTTAATTAGAAGACTGCTATCTAATTAATTTCTTAACCATTAAGTAACCTAGAAGTCTGATATCTAGATTTAACCTAACGACAGCCTTATGTTGAGAAAGATA
Source organism: Styphnolobium japonicum (assembly GCA_023212625.1). Lineage (NCBI taxonomy): Eukaryota > Viridiplantae > Streptophyta > Magnoliopsida > Fabales > Fabaceae > Styphnolobium > Styphnolobium japonicum. The sequence continues at coordinate 18,019,717 of JALBWW010000013.1, forward strand.
GGTTGATCTACGTGATAGCCTCGGTCTGATTGGATTATCTAGCCTATGTTATGTTCTTCTTCACAATTAACTAAGGAGTTCATTGCAATGATTAATTGCGAATTGCTACTTGGGATTAAGAAAACATGACAATTACGGATCAAGTTCCTTAACCTAGCATTAGATTATTATCATGTTCTATTTAGTTGGCCACCTAAATGTATCAAGATGACAATCATAGACAATTCAAGTAGAAGAATCATAAATAATCTCAATTAAAACTAAGGGAATAGCATCTTTAATCCGATTACAAAATCATGTCTAGGGTTTTGAATCACCCTTAACCAAAAAGAAAATCTAGCCTATCATGTTTTTAAACAACATCAAAAGATAATAATGAAACATCATGAGTTCAAGACATAAAGGAAAAGGGAAGAAGAAACAAATCGATGGATCTTGATCTCCTTCTCTTCTAGTTGCTTCCAAGGAAGAAACTCTCCTCTTGCTCCTTGACGGCTGCTCAATTTCGTCCAAGTCAATGTTAGAGTTAAGGTTTGACCCCTAACTCTTCTTAATTAAGCCCAAAATTGCAATTGGTCCATTTTCTTCTTTTTTTGTGCAGGGTACTCGACACGGTCGTTGTGATGACCCCATTAGCCTACTATAGGCCTTATATTATCCTACATAGTATAGTTGTAAATTCCACTCGAATCTAGATAACTATGACAGGTCAAGTTATATTTAATTTACACTTTCTCAAGAATTCTAGTCATAGTTTGTCAAAAGCTTAAGGAATTGTCTACGGTCAAGTCACAATCCTAAGTCATCATCATCATCTATTTCTTAACATATTTCAATTCAACCTTTATGTTGAAGTACACGAATTCTTTTATTCCAACATATGATTACCTAGGTTCATGATTGTGAATTTGTTCCTTCTAGACTTGCAAGTCCAAGAACTCCAAAAATTCATTCTTTGCCTTTTATGGTTACAGTTGTCATGGTTTAGGAAGTCAAATCATTGAATTTATTTTCTATAACATTTGTAGCTTCTTAGAATAAAAAAAGATAATGGACTAAGCTATAAAATTTATACTTTCTTCATTAGCTATCCGTGGAAAATACAATATGACAAGTTATTATTGATATAGACATATAATAGGGCATGTTTTCTTTTCATTACAAACCAAAAGTCTCTAGCTTCTAACCCTATATTTTGTATGACTATTATTTCGATCATATGAAACAAAATATCTCGCAAGACTTGGCCCACTTAATCTTTATCCAAATGACGGTCGTACTCATGACTTGAAATCTGAAACCATGAAAAACACGTAAGATAATAATCTTAGTAGGAAATCAAGAAAATAGAATCTTCTTCTTATGGTTCCAGCTGTTGTACACTGAAAATTCATGACCGTTAATCATTTAAAATAAATCATTATTTATGCATGAAAACCATCAATGCATCAAATAATTTATACTCAAGTATCTTCAAGAACCTCGAGGGTAGTACTCTAGGTCTCCAAGACCCTTATCTCATAGCCGCCAAACCAAACACTAGCTAGGTGAATTCCCAGAATTTCTCATGGTTCCATACTATACATCTATGCTTTGGAATCACGCCTCGGTCTCCAAACCTTGGCTCCAAACATAAATTTCACATTCAAGAGCATCCTTATACTTAAGTCTAAAACAATGCATAAAAATAAGTTCATTTTAAGTCTTAAGTCAAATAAAACATGTAAGTACCATCATCCACGGTTCAACCTTGCTTCAAAACAATTCACAATATGCAAGGATATCTCCATCATAAAATCTCTAAGTACAAAGCCTATGGACTTCACATTCTTGGTCATCAAAAAGATATGAAAAGATGATTAAAACATGTATGAAAATAACATTTCAGCATCTTCTTTTTCAAATGGAAAATAACAACACTTTTGGTCATAAAATCATGAGAAAATAAGATTTCTTTTCTTCCAAAACATACATGATTTTCATAAAGATAACAAAACAGCCATGGGTTCAATGTTTAGAGGCTTGATCCCTACTAACAATACTTTAGTTATGAAAACATGAAAATTATGCTTTCTTTTCTTCTAACACATAACGTGACTACTATGGAAAGAAAGATGACAAGAATAAAACAGCCATAATTTTTAGTTTAGAGGCTTGACTCCTACCCATTTTCACGTGCAACAACTTCTTCTTGTTTAGGTGTGGAAAGTGTTTTAGTGCTTAGTGATTAGATGAGTGTGAGTGCCCTGAGTATTGTTTTGCTATTTATAACCAAATTTCTAGTTGTTTCCTAACAATCATTAAGGAACTTTGGTTGGTTCTGAACTAGTTCAACTCTTAGTTTCCTTAGGTAATCATTATTTTCTCTTGATTGGAAATCCTTGGCTGCCAAAACCATGAGCTTCCATCTAGTTTTCCAGCTTGCTTTTTATTAGTCAAGCTCCATATTAATGGCATTCTCTCATACATTGATGTTGTCCAAACCGTTGGCAGCTTCTTCCTTACATTAACCATGCATTTTTTTCCATATTAACTCTTTGTTTTTTCTTTCTTTTTGGGTAAAGACTTGACTAACTCAAGTTTACTTTACTGTTTTGGCTCTTTTTCCTTCCTAACCGTCACCCCTCTGAAGCTTGTGGAAACTAATGTCTTGTATCTAGCTTTCTTACACGGTTAAAGCTAAGAAACTACCTATTTTCTATGCAAACCGTTAGTCAAGATTCCCTTGACTAAGAATAGTACATAGTCTTCATGCCTTTAATGTTGTGACAATTTATTATGTTTTTTCTTTCTCTTGTTTCTTACCGTTTCCTCTATGTGCTGCTCACTTCTATTTCTTTCTCATGTAATAGTCAAGCTTTCTTAGACTAACAATAGTGTATAGTCTTTAGTATATATAAACTTTGCCTTATTTAATTTATTTATTCTTTTCCTTGGCTTTTGTATGCTTCACGGTTCTTTTAAGTACATGTGCTCTTCCTTTTTGTCATTTTATTAAGTCTAGTCTAGTTTTTGTGACACTTTAGTATTACTTAGCTTACACATTTAACTCCTTATTTCTTTCACGTTGAGTTAAGACTAGAGGTTTTTCTTAGTTACTAGTTTATTTCTTTGTTTCTTCCATTGGACCTAGAAGAGTTGAAGTTTAAATGTCTAAACTCATTAGTACTAAATTCCTTTCTCAAACCTTAACCGATGACTAAATATTCCTTAATCACACTTGTACCACTAAATTAAAATCTAACACTATTCTATGAATTTCCTTGAGATCCTTAACTAGTATATAATCCAAAATGTCTAATCCTATTCTTAAAGAATTTATAGACTAATCGTTTGTAATAAAACATACCTGGTCATTTTTTTGCTATGTTGCCTTATTACCTATGTTGGGATATGACAATCGTGTCTAGAAACACGGCCCAAGTCTCGGCCCGTGCTAGCTCTAGTAAGAAACACAGTCGTGTTTTCCTCTGAGTAGGGAATTTGAAAAAGTGTCCAATATGAAACTTGTATCCCTATGTCTTAGTTTTCCATAGCCACCAGAATCACCTCAATCCGATCTTTGTAGCTCAAGATATGCTCAAATTACTGCTCAGGGGTCTGGATGACTTTGAGATTTCTACCTGAAAAAGATAAGATTTGATTTCCTTTATCTTCTCTTGACTTATCCATCTAATTTCAAATTCAAATAAATATTAAATTCAATTAAAAAATATTAAATCTCAATTAAGGGAAACATATCATAAAAAATCCAAAGCTAAGATATGCAATCAATGCACATAATCAAATCAAATCAAATCAATTCAGGATTCTATGGAAATCATCTAAAACATTAATTTCTTATATCTAGCACATCAAAATGAAGCAAAGAGAGTAATAAAGGGAACTTATTAATAAATCACCTAAAAGCATATAAAACTACTCTAATTTAACTTTAATTCAAGATAAAACAAGCACATAATAGGTGTATAAATGACACACATCAAATACCCCCACACTTGAACTATTGATTGTCCTCAAGCAATGAAAAAGAATTTGTAAATAAGAAACACGGGGTAAGATCCAATAAAACAATGAGGAATTACTAATCCAAATTCTAAAGATGACGTCAAGAGGAACAACACGACAACAACTCAATCAAATAATAAAAAGGTTGCACAATCATAAAATGCATTCAAACTTAACAAAGGTCATCAATAAAACTAAGCACACCAACATAGACCAAACTCAAGAATCTAAATTCTTCTGGATGAGTTTATGCATACCTCTATGAGTTTATTGAACTACCAATCCCATAGGCAACTCTATTATCTCTAACTCCACTAATGTAGTGCACACATTCAAGAGATCAAAAGGTCTTTATTAAGGCTATAACGAGGCTAAGGGGTTAAGGTTAATGAACAAAAAGGGGATAGGATAAAACAAAGGTGGGAAAAATCAAAATGCGAAAACTCAAATCACAAATAAGATGAACAATTGATGACATGGAAAGATTCTTCATTCAAACTAGCAATATTTTTTTCTTTTATACCATAACTTTTGTCATGATTTGTTTTTTTTTTTAAGAAATTTTTTTTTCTTTTCTTACTTCACCCCCACACTTATTCCTTTGTATGAACTTTGGGTGAAGTCTTTTTCAAACTTCTCGTGCTAGTGTTTTTTTATATTTTTCTTCCCTTCTTTAAGTATAATTCATCCTCATGCAATTTTCAAGTTCATAATCAATTATTCTCACATAGGGTAAGGCCAAATGTTTAGGCTAAAAAGGTAGGTGATATGGGTTAAATGAAATAAAATAGGCCAATGTTATTAGGTTTCAAAGGGTTACTAGGAAAAATATGTGAAAAGGGTAGGAAAATAGGCTAATGCCTAAACAAAGAAGTTCCTTAATCATCTTTAGAATGCAAACCCTAGGATTTCGCTTTGAAAGATTTAGCAAAGTTGTTTTAGGACCTGTGGGGTAATTTGAAAGCTACTTAAATGCACATAAACTTTCTCCAAAAATCACAAGAAAACAAGATGAGGATATATAAAAAGCATGCTTAGTAAAACAAAATGACCTAGGCTAAACAAGAATGACAATCATTAATGACTTCCAAATCAAAACTCTCTTAAGCTATCATGCATTGTCCTCTTTTAGTTTATCAAGTTATCTTTCAAAGTACTTCTCATTAAACTTTAGTTAAAAAACATTAAGTGCTTGAATTGTCAAAAATCGAAAGTCAAGAATTAGTTCTAAACACAAAGCAACTAAATAAAAGCAAACAAACTAAGAACTGAAATAATGAAACAAAAACAAAAGCAAACATTCGTAAAATGACAAAACAAGAATAACCAAATCATAAGATTGTGCCCCCACACTTGAATTGGACAGTGTCCTCAATGTCACCATGCTTGCATGTACAATGAAAATAACAAAGATAATCAATAGAGAATGAGATAATCAACAAGCAAAAGTGAAAAGAAAAACATATCAAATAAAACATCAATAAACAAGTCAAGGGGAGTAGCAATAATAAAACAAATAGGGGAGGGAATTGGGAAAAGTGAGGGAGGGCAGCCAACACGGCTGTGTCATACAACACAACTTTGCCATGTTTGGTGCTGACTCTTTTTTTTTTTAAAGAAACACGGTCGTGCTGGTCGTGTTCCCCTCGGGAAGAGGCCTCCAAGATGCATCTAAAACAACCAAAAATCAATCCTAAACTAACCAAGTCAAGATCAAAGCTTCGAAATTGAATCAATCAAATGAAACGAGGCACTAAACAAGTCAAGAATCCACAACCAAGAAGTAACATATCAATTCCACCACAATTCATGAATCAAACACTTCAAACCATTATTCCAATATGGATCTATCCTCCCACTTAACATGCAAATAATAGCAAGATGCGAATGAAAGAAAACTAACTAGAAAACACAATGAAAGAACAATCAAAAGTAAAAACAAAAATGAACAAGAAAGCAAATCTGATTTTTGTGGTTTTGTAATGTTGGGTTGCCTCCCAATAAGCGCTTGGTTTAAAGTCCTCAACTTGACTTGGTTCCATCTTCTCGACCTCCAGCATACCCTAGTTCATATAATGGAGTCTCCTCTATGTCATGGGTCTCCAAGTGTTCAAAATATGGTTGCAGGCGATGGCCATTCATCTTGAACGCCCTTTCAGATTTCAGTTTCAACTGCACCAGGAGACGCTTTGTCTTCTCCTTATTGATCCCATGCCTTGTTCTTTTCCTTTTAAGCCTTGGTCTTTTCAACTTTTGGGAAGGGACCTGCATAATAGACCGTAGAAGTTTCTTGTTAAATAGGGGCAAATCAATATAAGAATCTTCATACTTTTCATTGTTTGGAGGTAAAGTATGCAATGATGCCAATGGTTTAGAATTTTTCAATCCAAGATGTTCGACTTAATGGTCCAAAAGACAATTGCATTAACCGCAAAGACAGAATGCACATCACTTGGGTATCGAATGGCATAAAAAATATTAAAACAAATTATTTCACCATCAAATTTCATAGTAAGTGTGCCTTCATGAATATTAATTATAGCATGGGCTGTCTTCAAGAAGGGTCGTCCCAATAAGATTAGGATTGGAGTGGGGGAGCCCTCATCCTCCATATTTAAGACATAAAAATCAGCCGGAAAGACCAACTCATTAACCTGCATAAGCACATTTTCTACAACATCTCTAGGATAAGCATTAGAACGATCCGCAAGTTGTATGATAACACTAGTTTCCTTTAAGGGACCAAGATGCAAAGAAGCATAAATAGAATAAGGCATGACATTTATAGATGCTCCTAAGTCTAACATAGCTTTCTCAAACCTAGTGTTCCCAATGGTACATGGGATAGTAAAAGTGCCTAGATCCTTGCATTTTGGTGGAAGCCTCTTTTGAAAGATAGCTGACACGTTCTCCCTCGTACTTACTTTCTCATCACCTTTGAGCTTTCTCTTGGAGGTGCAAAGCTTTTTAAGTAACTTGGCATAGCGAGGCACTTGCTTGATGGCATCAAGAAGGGGTATGTTTACCTCTACCTTTCGAAAGGTCTCCAAGATCTCATTCTCTTCCTTATTCTTAGATTTAGCCAATATACTTGGGAATGGTGGAGGAGTAACATAATAAAGAATGGATGGCTTCAAGCTTGCTTTAGGAGGCTTTGAATAAGCCTTTTCATCTTTTTGGGTGGCTTCCTTAGGTGGCACCACTTGTTGTGAGTTAGGTGGTGCTTCCATTGTCTTTCCACTTCTCAAAGTAACTGCACTCACATTCTCTTTGAGAATTATCACATCTTGAGAAGGTAGTTTTCCTGAATTTTGAGGCTCTAACTGGCTCACTATAGTTGCTAATTGACCAAATTGGGTCGCCAAGTTCTGTGTGCTGGTCTTAAACTCTTGTCGAAATTGCAATTGAATGGATGCTAAGGCTTTGACAACCTCATCAAGAGATGAACTAGAATTTTATGGAGCTTGTGGTGGTCTCGCCTAGAATGGTGGATTCATCCTTTGTTGCAAACCCGGTGGTTGGTGAGGAATTGAATTGGGAGTTGTTTGTTGTTGGTTCCTCCCATAACTAAAGTTGGGATGATCCCTCCACCCCGGATTATATGTGTTGGAGTAAGGATCATATTTCCTTGGAGCCCCCAGGAATCCTTCCATAGCATTGGCTTACTCCATACTTTCATCTTGAAGTGTGGGGCACATATCAGTTAGGTGCCTCATAGTATAACAGATTCCACAAGTCTTCACCCGTTGCATGTTTCCAACCGCGATTTGTTAAACAAGAGAAGTGAGATGGGCTAATTATTGTTCAATGGATGAAACACTGACTTCCTTCACTTGTTTGACTAGTGGTGGTGCATGATGGTGGCCAAACTGTTGAGAGTTATATGCCATATTAGATATGAGATTTCTTGTGGCTTCAAGCGTCTTGTCTACTAGAGCTCCTCCACTTGCAGCATTAATCATGCTTCTATCCATAGGAATGAGTCCTTCATAAAAGTATTGAATGAGGAGTTGCTCACTAATTTGGTGATGTGAGCAACTTACACAAAGCTTCTTGAATCGCTCCCAATACTCATACAAGGTCTCTCCATTGTATTGCCGAACACCACATATTTCTTTCTAGATATTTGCTGCCTTGGAAGCAAGAAAATACATCTCCAGAAATAACCTCTTCATCTCATTCCATGTGGTGATGGATCCAGATGGTAAGTAATAGAGTCACTTCTTTGCAGCATCCTTTAAGGAGAAAGGAAAGGCTGTCAATTTGACTTACTCTTCACTTATGCCCATGGGTTTCATGCAAGAGCAAACCATATGGAACTCTTACAAATGTTTGTTAGTGTCCTCTCCCGATAAGCCATGGAATGAGGGAAGGAGATGAATCAAACCGGACATGAGCTTAAAGGCCACCTCAAGATTAAGGAACTCAATGCACCATGGTTATTGATCTAGATCTGGGGTTGTCAATTCCTTCAAGGTTCTTTAAGTCATCTCTCCTTGATTTGAGAAGACACTTTCAGATAAAGTTAGGTGTCTTGCAAACTGAAATTCAAGGGGTTGAGTGTAGACTGGATGAGAAGATGATGATGGAGGATGAACTGCAATTTGTGGCTCAAACCGGGACCTATAATTGTCACAAAAGTCTCTAATTCTTCGCAGTTTAAGCTCCAACTCGTCTTCGAACATAAACTACCTGAAAACTAAAGCAAACAAATAATTAAACTCACAAAAAGAAACTAAAAACAAAGAAAACTAAAACTAACTAACAATTCAATTAGGAAAACAATCCTTAGCAACGACGCCAAAATTTGGTGTGTGCTAAATGTACCTTAGTAACTAAGTCAAGATTTTAACTAATTTGAAGTAACTACCAAATTAAACTTTGCAAAAAATGTATTGTAGTAAGTGGTAAGCAAGGGTCATTCCTACAGAGGATTGTACCAATTGAAATGTAAAAATGTCACGAAACTAAAAATTAAAATAACAATAACTAAATGGGCAGTTTGTGAGTGATGAATTAAAAGTAAAATAACTAAATTAAATTATGAAGAAGCAAGAAAAAAGAGTGAACAAAACTAACAAACATAATAAGCAAGAGATTCAAATATGGAAAAAGCTTGGTTAAGGGATTTTCTCCACCACTAGACTTAAGATAATTGCAATTAGATTTCTAATGTTATTCCTTATTCCTAATGAAACTACCAACCATAGATAACAAGTCTTCTCTGTTACCTCAATCTTTCCTTAGTTTGTCGTTAATTAGAAGTCTGCTCTCTAATTAATTCCCTAACCATTAAGTAACCTAGAAGTCTGATATCTAGATTTAACCTAACAACAGCCTTATGTTGAGAAAGATAGGTTGATCTAGGTGACAGCCTAGGTCTGATTGGGTTATCTAGCTTATCTTATGTTCCACTTCACAATTAACTAAAGAGTTCACTACAATGATTAATTGTGAATTGCTACTTAGGATTAGGAAAACATGACAATTACGAATCAAGTCCCATATGCTAGCATTAGATTATTATCATGTTCTATTTAGTTGGCCACCTAAATGGATCAAGACGACAATCATACAAAATTCAAGTAGAATAATCATAAACAATCGCAATTAAAACTAAGGGAATAACATCTTTAATCCAATTACAAAATCATGTTTAGGGTTTTGAATCACCCTTAACCAAAAAGGAAATCTAGTCTATCATGTTCTTGAACAACATCAAAAGATAAAAATGAAACATCACGAGTTCAAGACACAAAGTAAAAGGGAAGAAGAAACAAATCGATGGATCTTGATCTCCTTCTCTTTAAGTTGCTCCCAAGGAAGAAAACTCTCATCTTACTCCTTGACCGCTGCTCAATTTTGCCTAAGTCAATGCTAGAGTTGAGGTTTGACCCCTAACTATTCTTAATTAAGCCCAAAATTACAATTGATCCCTTTTCTTATTTTTCTGTGCTGGGTACTCGACACGGTCGTGTCCAGAAACACGGCCCAAGTCTCAACCCGTGCTGGCTGCTGTAAGAAACATGGTCAAGTCGTGTTATACAACACAACTATGTTTGCCTCTAAGTAGGGAATTTGTAAAAGTGTCCAACATGAAACTTGTAGCCCTATGTCTTAGCTTTCCACAGCAACCAAAATCACCTCAATCCGATCTTTGTAGCTCAAGATATGCTCAAATTACTGCTCAAGGGTCTAGCTGACTTTGAGATTTCTATCCGAAAAAGATAAGATTTGATTTCCTTTGTCTTCCCTTGACTTATCCATCTAATTTCAAATTCAAATAAACATTAAATTCAATTAGAATATATTAAATCTCAATTAAGGGAAACATATCATAAAAAATCCAAAGCTAATATATGCAATCAATGCACATAATCAAATCAATTCAGGATTCTATGGAAATCATCTAAAACAATAATTTCTTATATCTAGCAAATCAAAATGAAGCAAAGAGAGTAATAAAGGGAACTTATTAATAAATCACCTAAAAGCTTATAAAACTACTCTAATTTAACTTTAATTCAAGATAAAACAAACACATAATATGTGTGTAAATGACACACATCACATTTTGCCTAATTCCGGCTTATGATGAGGACGTTATGCCCAAATCAATCTGAAGATGTATCTGAAATATCAACTAACTTCATGTGGGACAAACACTATCAAAAATATGTATTTTTGAAAAGTGATATTCATCAAAGTTGAATATATGTGTTTTAGATTTCCATTGGCACTAGTGTTAGATCCAATAGACATCTACAACCCAAGTTATGGTCAAATTACTGCACGTGGGTCAGATTTCAGCGACAGCACCCCTGTTCTGACTTCCACGCTCAATGTGACCCACTAGACACTAATTCAGCTCTTGAGCTCTTAAACAAAATTGTAGAGGTTCCTTTTATATTTTATACAAGGTAAGATTCATAATTATTAGATATATAGAATTCAAGATATGCTCGAAATACAAAAAAATAGTATAAAATTCAAATAATGCTAGAAAATTCAATTGGGCCTAAATGGAACCCAAATTTATAAAATGTGGCAAAGTCCAATTAATTAAGCACAAAAAGGGAATAATATACTAACTATGATAGATTAATAATGTATGTAAATAGTATTTATTATGAGATTTTGGTGTAGAGCAAAATTTGGTGCCTCTAATAGAGAGAGAGTGACATTTTGGGCCGAAATAATTACGAACTTTCATTGTGTCTGAAATTATTTAAGAATAAACACTTATTTTGGTCCTCCAAAGATACATGTATCAACAGTCAGGTCCTTCAATAATAAATACTTCAAAATAGTTCCTCAATGTATATTTTTTAAACCAAATTGGTATTTCAATGTCATTTTTTACATCAAATTAGTAGGACTGTTAAATAGACCGGTCATGGGTTAAGTGGGCGCGGGTCAAAATTGTCCACGTTTAAACAAGTTACAAATCAGTCAGCCCAACTCGTCTCGCATCAACTTGTGAGCCTAAACGGACCAACCTATGAAACTTTTTGTTTTTACTTGTAAATTTTGAAATAAATTTAAATTTAATAATCTTAAATTAAATATTACATTACATAGATATAATATTGAATACTTTAATCTCATTTAAGGGATTAAGGGATAATTCAAACAAATAAATAACATAAACTTATGGAGTTTGAGGAATGTGTTTGTGTATAGGTTGTGCCACTACTAGCCTACTAGCCTATACAATAATACATTTTGTACTTTTGCTTAAAAAAAGAGTGTTTAATTAACTTTTAAATTTTAAAATTGAATTTTTTTGGGTACAAACAAATTGAAACTTTAAGAAAAAGGTTTATGCGGACGACTCGTGGACACCGCGGGTTGGCCTGTTTAACTCGTGAGTTAAACGAGTCAATTCAAAATTACCCGTGTTTTTACCGGTTACTAATTTTGAAGTCCGACTCGCGTAATTTATGCGGGTAACTGGATTGGCCCGACGAGTTTGACTTATTTTGACAGCCCTACAAATTCGTCCTCCAAAAGGACCAATTTGATGTAAAAAAATTATTAGAAGACCAAACTAACAATACTTGTATCTTTGGAAGACTAAAATAAATGTTTACTCATTATTTAAATATGAAATTTATTTTATTTTATTTTCTTTAATAAAATTAATTTATAAGTTAATTCATATGTTTGAAAGTCATTATAAAAAATATGATTTAAATTGATTTATAAATGAATTTTTAGGTTTAGATACCTAAAAGATGAATGGAATTTAATTTTTTTAAAAAAATTACTTTATTATCCTTACTTAAAATAGATAAGATGTGTAAACTAATAAGAGTAAAATTGCCAATTCAAATAATTAAAATTAAAATCAAGTAAAATTTACTCAATCAAATTTGAGTGGATTTATACATGCACACAACTTAATTTTTACCTAGGAATGCTGGGTTCCATGTTTGGTAAGAGATTTCAAAAAAGAAATCTCATCCAAAAATGATTCTCAGGAATGATTTTTGTCATGTGAAATGTTCAAAATATTTACCTTTTTTGTTACCAAGTCATCAACTAATCATCACCACGACGTCATTGACGATAATCGCCACCACCACTGATTACCATAGCCAATTGCCAAAATCTGGCCACATTCTGTCGTTATCGACGATTAATGCTAGCCACCAAAATTCGGCCATACTTCATCGCTATCAGCAGTGTCCAGCCACCATCGCAGACAATGGCCGTCAATTAAAGGCAACCATAGTCATTTTTGAAAATGTTTTGATTAATTAAACATGATAATCATCATTTTCATTAATATCACTTTTGGAAATATCATTTATGGGCATGTTATTACCAAAAAAAAAATTTTAAAAAACTTAAATCAAACGCCCTCTATTTAGAGCAAGTGGAGCATTCAAATCAGAAAATAGGTTAAAACTTGAAATTATAAAGATATGAAAGGGAAAAGATGTTATGCTAGAGAGGAAACATAAAGGGATAATGATATGTGGCTCCATTTTTTCAAAGATGACTAATTATTTTTTACTTAAAAGATTAGAGGGATGGGAGGCTACTTTATTTCAATGTCATCCTATCAAGAATGATTGTTGAAAACGAGAATCGAGCGTAAGTATTTTATGAAAAGTTCTTTGATCCTTACCAAATAAATCAAGCACGCACCAATTTCTACCAATTAGTAATATTTTTTTATATTAAATATATGTATAGATTATGTAGAATTATATCATATATTTTTTTATATTAATTTAAATATAATTCAATAGTTTTTTATATTAAAAGTTTAGAATAATAATATGCTAATCTATTTTAAGTTCAATCCATTTTACAATCTATTATTGATAATAGAAAATCTAACCTAAACCTCACAAATAAAGTATTTGGAGGCTTAGCAACTAAACTTATTCTCATTGACTATATAATTAAATAATTTTCGTTGTTAATAATTTTCACTAATAATTTTTTAAGAATCATTAACAACGAAAGTGAGAAGCATTAGAATCATTCAGAATCATTACTTTTAGGCAAAATGAGAAGAAGAAACAAAGAAACAAAGAAAAAAAGAAAATTTTTAGAAAGGATGTTCACTCCTTCGCAAACGAAACCGAAGCATGTTCTTACCAAAAACAAAAAAAACCGAAGCATGCCTGTGGTAAACCACCTGAATCCGACAGATACGCACCTTGGGACCCACCTGCGTTGTCGTCGTCATCGTCTGACCAAAACGAATCCCAACGTTACGTGCATCGATCTTCCCCATGATTTTTTTATTAAGAAAGTTTTTAAAACATGAATGAATAAAATATAATTGGTTGAAATATAATTTTGATCTTCAACTTTATATTCATTTTTAATTTAATTTTTATATTTTTTTAATAAATAATTCATTGTACTTATAATCGATAATAAAATTGTCCATCTTAATCTTAATTATAACGTTATCAATTTATAATCTGACGTGAAAAATAGATATTAATGCAGTATCATTTTTTTGTTTATGTTATCGTCATTGGCATTAGTATAGGGATCAAATTAAAAATAAGAGAAAAGTATAAATGTTAAATTAAAAATAAGACGATGACTAAATTAAAAATAAGAAAAAATTATAAAGATGTGTATAATATATTTTTAAAATATTTCAATTTAGCCATTTTTTTCACATTATGTATAATATGTAACCTTATATTTAACAAATATTATATCCCTACTCATAATCTTACCACTATAATTTTTTATGTTGATATACAAGCTTTTAAAGAAGGAAACTTATTTTATCTTACTAACAAACAAATATTTTTGTTTAAAAATTATTAATATTTTTTTATTATATGTAAAAGTATTATCGAATTAGCTTTTGCGTCAATAGAGACTTAGTCCCCTTGATGATCTTAAAGGCACAAATTCCCACATTAACATGGTACATTTAAAGAAATTAATTGGTTCAATATTTAAATTTGAGTAATTAAGGTAAGAAACACATATTATTATACTTTAATCATTAGATCAATTATATTGGGTTAAAATTAATAATAATTATATAAATATAAAATATTAAAAGTATATTAAAAATTAAATAAAGTAATAAAAACATATAATAAAAAGATAAAAATGCTCCAAAAAAAATATGACAAGCTCCTAGTTAAAAGTATATTAAAAATTAAATTAAGTAATAGAAACATAATAAAAAAGATAAAAATGCTCAAAATAAATGAAAAGTTCTTAGTTTTTCTTTTTGCTTTCTATCTATTTTATAATTTTTAAGAATATATAATAATTCTTATCATATTTAAAATTAAATTACTCTCATGGTATATATAGACAGTAAATACACATTATATATTTAGTTCTTATAATTTTCTCTTATTTTAAATTTGGTTTCTATAATTTTTTTTTATTTTTAATTTGATCTTTATACTAATGTCAACAAGGATAACATAAATGATATTACCTTAGTCTTCATTTTTTACATTAAACCATAAACTTTGGCATAACTCACTCTAATAGTAATGATTATTTTGTTAATAATTATAAGTAAGAGTATAAAATTATAAGAACAAAAATATATTTTAAGGATTTAATTTCTATTCATTGTCAGTGTAAAGTTTTTTTACACTGTCATTCAATCATGTGTTGTCAAATCATTAAAATAATTAGACTTTTTAGGTAATTATTGTGATAGTCAACTCTTTTACTGATTTGGTAACACATGATTGAATGACAGTGTAAAATTAACTTTACATTGACCGTTTATAAAAATTAAACTCATATTTTAATCAATAAAATATTAATATAATCAGAAAAGAAACATATTTATGACACGTGGCAGATATATGCACTAGCATGTGTACACGTGCAACACAGGCCACTGCCAAGTGACGAAGAAATCTAGACAACAAAGACTCACGCGCACCAGATGTCTCAGTTCTAACCGTTGAGTTTTGAGTACTGACACTTCCATCCTCTGTCCGGTGCCATTGCTACAGTTTATATGGTTTGTGTTGCCGACTAAAAAAAAAAAAACCGGTTTGTGTTAATATATGCATGTAATATATTTATTAGAAAAGTGTATTCAGAGTAAATACTAAACTTTTGATTTGTAAGCAGGTTTTACGAACTATAATTTTTTTAATTTGATTTCTAAATTAAGAGTATGTTTAATTTTGATTAATTATTATTTTTTAATTAAAAGATATTTTATCTAAAATTTATCTTATTTGTTTAAAGTGTGTAAAATAAATTATAATTTAAGATTTTTTTCATTAGCTAAAAATAATTTTTTTAAAAAAATATTCTATTTTGAGTTTTTAATTATCTAATTTAAGATTATTTAAATAAATTTAGGAAGAAATATTTATTTGTCATCGAGCAAATAACTTTTTCAATCATTTTATATATATTTTGATAATTTAATACATAAAAATAACTTTTTTTATACAATCTAAACAAATATATTTATTTTAAAATTAATTATAAATTAACATATCTAAACATAAATTAATTTTCTCATAATTAATTATTTTTAAAATCAATTATATATATATAATTAAATTTTAACATAATTAATTTTTCACAATTAATTCAAACACGCTAAATTAAATATCACAATTGATCCTTGTATTACCTCTCTACACTTCAGATAATACTACTCAAGAGGCCTTAAGAGCAATGATGAAAAGTGGACCATCTACAACTTTATGCCATCAACAATTTGTACATCCGAATTCAAAGATTTTATCTTTAAAGAAAAGAAGCTATTGATGTCTCTCATTGGGTTTCTAAACCTTCAATTTGTGATAGAATAGTTGCTCCAGAATTTGCAGCACATGTTTCATATGCCTGTGACCTTGTCTTCAATGCAGAGCCGAGAGCCGAGGAATATGAGGAATGAGTGCAGCAAAATAAAAGGAAAAATTGCAGCACATGTTTCATTTTTGTTATCCTTTGACTTTGTCTTCAATGTAACCAGAATTTAAGGAATCTGTGTCTTCAGACATTAAAGGATAATTTCCCTTGTCATAAAGGATTTTAATGGGCATGATCCTTTCATATTCAATAAAAAGGTGATATGAGCCAACCGAGTTTAGTTCACCTAATCAACTTTTTACTCATGACAACTGTTAAAAAAATGCACGAACTCACAACAAAAGCACGAGAAGAAAAGGTATAAAAGAATAATTAAGAACATAATATTTAACGTAATTCGACCCTTCTAACTTACGTCCACATCTCCTAAAAGAGATAAAAAAAATATTTTACTAATAAAAATATTATATTACAACTTTTGTATGGTTAAAGCTACAAACCCTCATCACAAACTCACCACCTAATAACTTAGTTACAAACTCTCTCAAATGTCTAGGCTCTCTCACTTAGGTGATGCATTACCCCAATACACAAAAAACTTATTTATATAAGAAACCTCTCTTGGACTTTTCTAACTCTAGTGATGTGGGACTTTGGTCAATTACATAACAAATCCTCCATTGAGTCAAGTCCCCAAATACCTTAACCTTGGTTGAAAACTGAACTCTCTTTTCAGTCTTTTTCTTCTTTTTTACTTTGCTATCATCAAGTGTTCCCCCTTATGGAATGACCTTCCAAATAGAAAATGTTCTTCTCGGCTTTTCTGCCTTGTATTATCAAGTGGTTTCTCTTATATGTTGGAACCAAAGACGTTTTCAAGAAACTATGTTTAGAACCAATTCTGATTCAACAAAATTATACCCCAAAAAGTGTTTTGAAGATAACAAAAGAATATTAAATTAGAAAGGTTAAAATAAGGTTTGATTAAACTTATATTAAAAAAAATATGCTCTTAAAAATACATTCTTTAAGATCTAAGTAAAATCCTTTATACAAAGACAAGTTTTAAAGTACAAAATCTTTGTTCAACATCGTGCGTCCGATACTTACAACTTTATATTTTTATTATATTGGATCATCCACTTTGTTATATCTCTGTTACTTCTCTTAAGCAGTTTCGTCCAATACATTTTAAAGAGATAAGCAAAACAAAGTGCAATAAATGCTGATAAGCTCTCTAACACAAAAATGAATCAACTATGTTGTTGCGCTGACATTCCTAATAACTACAAGGACCAGCAAATAAGGAACTTTCTGCATGCTTTGAATGGTTAGAACTAAGATATCATATTCTTAGTAATCACTAATAATCAAAGTTGTTTTTCAGAAGAAGCTCAACACGTTATCAGCTTATGCATTTAATGATACTCAAAACAGTAATAAATTTTCCATTAGACGAAGAAGCTCATGAATATTGTTTCAAGTGCAAGCCACATATAAATATAAGAGTACTCGAAGAGGAGAAGATATGAGACATAGAGAAGTTTCAAGAGAACAAAAAAGAAAAATATTCAAAGCTCCTACTTTTTCTATTATGTCACTCTTGTATAGAGTTTTTAACTTGAGATTATTTTTATATCCTCACCTATTGTGAGTTAAACTCAAATGTTGTTTTTTAAACACCTTTTATCAATCTTGTTTGTTAAGCCTGAAGAGGTTGTATATAAGAGAATACTTGTTTGTTAGAACCTGAAGATGTTTGAGAATACTTGTTGTAGTCTGAAAAGGCGTCAAGAAGAATACTTATAAACTTGTGAAGTTTAGTAGAAAATCTTTCAAGTCAAAGGGACTGGACGTAGCTCTCGGATTGTGAGAGTGAACAAATATAAATCTTTGGTGTAAACTTTTCTACCTTCTCTGTGTTGTTTCTTTTATTTACTAATTTCTGGGAATTGTTATTGTTTTTCATAACTAAATTTTTCTTAAAAGATAAAGTTTTAATCTATCATCCAATATCTTTAGAAAAATCCTCTTTGTGTCCAACGGACTGTGAAGAGATTACGTTTCGTCCATTCTTACTTGCTTCACTGTAAAGTTTTTCTCTCAAAAGATTGTTTTAGAAGTTTTCCAAAAAAGTTAAAAAACACAATTCAACCTCCTTCTTGTGTTTCAACTAATTATTTCATTATACACTTTGCATGTTTTCCTAATTCCCATATACGTGTACCCATAGAATGTCATCTTCCTCAGCGAAATTATGTTGACATTGGCGATAAGCACATACCTCACATTGGAAACATCTTGGACTTTACCATTGTGGAGCTACAACGAATACTTCACATGCCTTCAACTTGCAACTTCTATTTCTTCCTCATATTGATGTGACCAAAATCTCAATTTTTATGCATAGTAGTAAACATGACTTGATTCTTACACACATGCACACCGGTGGCAAACTCTAGCACCCATTTAGAGTGACTCTTAACAAAATCATTACTCTTTACATGATACAAATCTCCATCATCTGAGGCTTCAACTACATGAGTATCACTTTTCACATTCCCTTTTAGCAGCTTTAGACTCTTCAAGTCTTCTTTTAGCATTGGACATTGAGACTAAATGTGTCAATTCTCTTCATAGTAGTAGCACTTCATATCACTATAGTCTCTTCCTCTAGATCTTCCTCGTTGTCTACCTTTCGTATGGGAATTGCTCCTTCCTCTTTGAGAACTCTCCACAGCTAGTGCTCTTCCACTTACATTGGTATACTCTTTATGCATCATCTAATCCTCTCCCAATACCTAAGTCACATTTGTGAACTCACTTTGCTTAAAGGGATTTTGATGATAACAAGAAGTGACTCACAACGAAGAACAAGTCCAACCTTTATTGAAGATTTTCATTTGACCTTGATTCTTTGTAAAGGGTAAAAAGTTAGTTATTGCTTAAAGCTCTTGAACCTTTAAAGCATCCATTAGCATAAAAGAAAACATTTTTCAAAACCTAAGTGTTGGTGGCAAGGTGTTTTTTAAAAACTTTTCTAAATGCCTTTTAATTTGTTTAAAAACTGTTTTGACTTCAATCTTGTTTATTTGCAAAGCCAAAATTGAGATTTAAGAGTCTTGTATCCGGATACAAGTCTTTGTATCCGAATACCATTCATTGGAAATTTAAATTTTGGCTCCTGAAAGCCAAATATCAAGATACAAGCCTTTGGTATCCGGATATTTGTCTCCTGAGGCAAATCAACTCTTAAATATCCGGATACAACAATGTGATATCTGGATATCACGCTCCAGTAGCCAAAACACCTGTCTAATATCAGGATACAGCTTTTGAATATCAGGATATCTTGTCCAAATATCAGGATACGAGCTTAGATATCAGGATATCTCAAATAGATATCAGGATATCTCAATCAGATATCAGGATATCCTGTTCTTGGCTAAACCCAGAAATCAAGATATCCGGATACAAGATTCAAATATCCGGATATCTCTTGCGTGAAACTCTTTTATAACGACTAGTTTTGGCATTTAATGGACCCCAACCACCACCAACGGCTCTAATATGCTATGGAGTATTTATCCTATCACTTGGGGAGTTAATAAACATAACAACAACTGTAAAATCATTTATTGAGAGCATTTAACTCCCTGCATTCAAGTGATACTCTGTTATTTGAGCTTTAAGTGATAATATATCCTTACCCATCATTCTTCGAGTTGTATATCTGATCTTTTAAGAGTATTAAACACTTTAAACACTTACTTTTCGTGTAAGAATCCAAGGGTAGGTGTCCCTTGTTGTATTTGATTGAGGCTCTAGCACAAAGAGGGTGGAGGATCCCAAACTAGTGAAGAATGCTCTGTTCTTGTAAGGGTTTCTCAAGCACCCAAGTTAGAAGCTTGAAATATAGTGGAAATCTCGGGTGGACGATCTCGAGGACTGGACGTAGATCACAAGGAGTGATTGAACCAGTATAAATCTTGTTTGCACTCTTTCTTCCCTACACTCTTTATTTATTCAAGCTTTACTTTTATATCTTGTTTCTTGGTGCATTCAATCTTGATAAGGTGCCTTCTAGATTGCTTGTGTGGTGTTGTTATTTACATTAGTCCATACCTCTCTTGATACTATTGATTCAATAAGATCAGTACCATTAAAGCTTTTGTGAAAAATTTGTGAAAATTTTTGGAACTCAATTCACCCCCCCTCTTGAGTTATTGAAGCCACTTGGTAACAAGTGGTATCAGAGCTTGACTCTTGTATAAAGAGTTTAACCGCTTCAAGAGAAGAGATGGCTTCTTTTCAATTTGTTTTACCCGAAGGAGCTTCTATTAATAGACCTCCAGCTTTCAATGGTACCGGTTACACTTATTGGAAAGAGAGAATGAAGATTTTCATTGAATCAATTGATCTTGATATTTGGGATGCCATTGAAAACGGTGCTTTTGTTCCCACAAAATTAGAGGAAGGCCATGTAGTCACAAAACCAAGAGCTGAATGGACCGATGAAGATAAAAAGAAAGTTCAATACAATGCTAAGGCCAAAAACATCATCACTAGTGCCTTAGGGTATGATGAGTATTTTCGCATTTCAAATTGCAAAACTGCACAAGAAATGTGGGATACACTTCAATTAACCCATGAAGGAACTAGTAAGGTGAAGAGGTCGAGAATCAACACTCTCACACATGAATATGAGCTTTTTAGAATGAATCAAGGTGAAAGCATACAAGATATGCAAAAGAGATTCACTCATATAGTTAATCATCTAGCCTCATTAGGAAAGACATTTCCAAATGAAGATTTAATTAACAAAGTGTTGAGATGTTTGAGTAGGGAATGACAACCCAAGGTGACCGCAATCTCCGAATCAAGAAACTTGTCCACTTTAACTCTTCCAACTCTCTTTGGAAACCTCCAAGAGCATGAAATGGAGTTGGTGCGACTAAATGAACATGAAGGTGTTGACAAGAAGAAGAAGGGAATTGCTCTCAAGGCCACGTCCTCTCATCATGAAAATGAAGATGATGATGGTGGCTCTATGGAAGACCTTGAAATGAATGAAGAAAACTTTAGTCTTCTTGTGAGAAAATTTGGGAAGTTTCTTAAAAAGAAAAACAATGGAAGAAGACCACCCTTTCCTCCCAAGAAAAACTTCATAAAGGGAGAGGGCTCAAATCCAACGCCTCCAACATGCTTTGAATGTGGCAAGCCGGGTCATATGAAGATGGATTGTCCACTCTATCAAAAGAAAGTGGAAAGATTTGAAAGAAGGCCTAAACAAGAGAAGAAAGGAAGAAGAGCATACATTGCTTGGGAAGAAAATGATTTGAGCTCATCGGATGACTCCGAGGATGAGGAAGCAAACCTTTGTCTCATGGCAAATGATGACTTAGAGGTAGTATCTCAATCCCTTGAATTGCAACCTACTTATGATGAATTGCAAGAAGCTTTTGAGGAATTGCATGAGGAATCCTTGAAATTAGCTAAATTAGTTTCAACTTCAAATAAATCAATTTTATCTCTAGAAAATCAAATTTCTTGCTTAAACAATGAAGTTGAAGAACTAAAAATTGAAAATGAAACTCTTGATTTGATCTATGCTAATTCTTCTTGCTCTACTTGCACATCACATAAAAATGTTTCCTCATCATCCTTATCATGTTCCTCTTGCTTGATTTTAGAAAAAGAAATTGAGGACTTAAATAACACCCTTGCAAAATTCACTTTTGGAAGGGATAATCTAAACATTTTGCTTGGAAAACAAAAATGTGTTTTTGACAAAGCCGGTTTGGGATACAAACCCAAAACTCAACAAAAGTTTTATAAAAACTTCTTTGCTTCTACAAAAATGTCAAGTAGTCCATTCATAACTTGTTTCCATTGTGGTAAGAAGGGATATAGTGCATCCACATGTAGAATAAGGAAAAATATTCATTTTGGGCAAAAGAAAATATGGGTTCCTAAGGGCACCTTGCCTAAAACTAACACCAAAGGACCCAAGAAAGTTTGGGTACCTAAAACCAAAACTTAAATTTGTTTATAGGTGTGCTTGAAAGCCAAGAGCTCAAAATGGTGTCTTGATAGTGGTTGCTCCAAGCACATGACGGGAGATAAGAAAAAATTTTCCCTCTTCACATCAAAGGAGCATGGACATGTCACTTTTGGAGACAACAATAGAGAAAAAATCCTTGGCACTGGAAAAGTTGGTAAAACTCCCTCAACTTCTATTGAAAATGTTTTGTTGGTTGATGGACTCAAACATAACTTGCTTAGCATTAGTCAATTGTGTGACAAAAATTATAGAGTAATCTTTGACTCAAATTGTTGCATAGTTGAGGATAAAAATACTAAGCAAGTCAAGTTTGTTGGTCATAGGGTGGATAACATTTATATGATTAGCCTAGACGATATATCCTCCAATGAAGCTAAATGTCTTGTAAGTAAGGAATATGATTCTTGGCTATGGCATAGAAGAGTTGCTCACATTCACATGGATCATTTAAATAAACTAATATCTAAAGACCTAGTAATTGGACTCCCAAAGCTTCATTTTGAAAAAGATAAACTTTGTGATGCATGCCAAAAAGGAAAACAAGTAAAGGTCTCTTTCAAAAGCAAAAATATTGTTTCAACCACAAGACCTTTACAACTTCTGCACATGGACCTTTTTGGACCATCAAGAACAATGAGCTTTGGTGGAAATTACTATGCACTTGTGATTGTGGATGATTATTCTAGGTTTACATGGACATTATTTTTTGCTCATAAGAATGAGGCCTTCAAAGCTTTTAGAAAACTTGCCAAGTTAATTCAAAATGAGAAAAACTCAAGTATTGTATCCATAAGAAGTGATCATGGTGGGGAATTTGAAAATCAAGATTTTGAGACTTTTTGTAATGAAAGTGGCATTGAGCATAACTTTTCAGCCCCTAGAACTCCACAACAAAATGGAGTTGTAGAAAGAAAAAATCGAAGTTTAGAAGAAATGGCTAGAACTATGCTTAATGAAACTAATCTTCCTAAATATTTTTGGGCCGATGCGGTTAGCACCGCTTGCTATGTAATGAATAGGGCACTAATAAGGCCCATTTTGAAGAAAACTCCTTATGAACTCTACAAAGGAAGAAAACCAAACATCTCCCACTTTCATGTCTTTGGATGTAAATGCTTTGTTTTAAACAATGGAAATGATAACTTAGGCAAATTTGATGCAAAATCTGATGAGGGTATTTTCCTTGGCTATTCATCAACTAGCAAAGCATTTAGATTCTTTAATAAAAGAACAATGACAATAGAGGAATCAATACATGTTGCATTTGATGAAACTAACTCTTTTGGGCCAAGAGAGGATGTTATTGATGATATTGCAGAAAATTTGACAAATACTCACTTGAACAACGAAGTGGAAAATCTCAAGAATGAAGTGCAAGGGGAGATTGCTTCCCCACAACAAGGCCAACAACAAATCAATGAACCAAAGGAATGGAGAACAAATAGAAACCATCCACTTGACTTGGTAATTGGAGATGTCTCTCAAAGGGTGATTACTCGAAACTCCATTAAAAATGTATGCAATCATTTGGCTTTTGTTTCCCAAGTTGAACCTAAAAACATAGATGAGCCCATAAATGATGAACATTGGATCTTGGCAATGCAAGAAGAATTAAATCAATTTGAGAGAAACCAAGTTTGGGAACTTGTTCCAAGACCCAATGATCATCCCATTATTGGCACCAAATTTAGGAACAAACTTGATGAAACCGGAATAATTACAAGAAATAAAGCTAGGCTAGTAGTAGCTAAAGGTTATAATCAAGAAGAAGGAATAGATTATGAAGAAACCTATGCTCCGGTTGCTAGATTAAAAGCTATTCAATTGTTACTTGCATATGCCTGCATCATGAACTTTAAACTTTATCAAATGGATGTAAAAAGTGCCTTCTTAAATGGTTTTATTCAAAAAGAAGTGTATGTTGACCAACCTCCTGGTTTTGAAAATTATGAACTGCCCAATCATGTTTTTAAACTTAAAAAGAGATTGTATGGCTTAAAACAAGCTCCTAGAGCTTGGTATGAAAGATTGAGCAAATTTCTTTTAGAAAAGGGTTTTACTAGAGGGAAGGTTGACACTACACTTTTCATTAAAAACAGAAAGCATGACATTCTCCTTGTACAAATCTACGTAGATAATATCATTTTTGGTGCTACTAATGAATCTTTGTGTAAGGAGTTTGCTAACATAATGCAAAGTGAATTTGAAATGTCTATGATGGGAGAGCTCACCTTCTTTCTTGGATTGCAAATCAAGCAAACAAATGAAGGAATCTTCATTAACCAATCCAAATACTGCAAGGAACTGCTAAAAAGATTCGAAATGGAAAATTCAAAGGTTTTTGACACTCCCATGAGCACCTCTTGCCGATTGGACAAAGATGAAGGTGGTAAGCCCATAGAAATGTCAAAATATAGAGGTATGATTGGTTCACTTCTTTATCTTACTGCAAGTAGACCAGATATCATGTTTAGTGTGTGTATGTGTGCTAGATTTCAAGCTAATCCTAAGGAATCACACTTAAGTGCTGTTAAAAGATTTTTGAGGTATCTAGTAGGCACTTAACAAATGGGCTTATGGTACCCCAAGGGTGCCTCATGTAGTCTAGTTGGTTATTCCGATTCAGATTTTGCTGGGTGCAAGATGGGTAGGAAAAGTACTAATGGGACTTGTCATTTTCTAGGTTGCTCTCTTGTCTCTTGGCATAGCAAGAAGCAAAACAGTGTGGCATTGTCTACTGCTGAAGCTGAATATGTTGCAGCTGGAAGTTGTTGTGCTCAAATCCTTTGGATGAAGCAACAACTTTTAGACTATGGACTTGAGCTTGATCACATCCCTATAAGGTGTGATAACACTAGTGCAATTAACTTGACTAAAAATCCCATAATGCACTCTAGAACCAAGCATATTGAAATTAGGCACCACTTTATAAGAGATCATGTGCAAAATGGAGATTGTGTGCTTGAATTTGTGGAAACAACAAAACAACTTGCTGATATCTTTACCAAACCACTTGCAAAAGAAAATTTCTTTTTCATAAGAAGAGAACTTGGAATGATTGATCAAAATTGTATTTAAAAATCTTGCTTTAAATCATTGATATATTGTGCATGAATTTTTTTTTCTTTAAATCATGTACTGACTTAAGCATCGGAGAGTCCCCCAAAATTGTTTTACAGGTACTCCATCTAAGCTAAGTCCCCCAAACCTGATGTAAAAGACAAGTTTGTGAAGCCTCAAACCTCCTTTTACTGGTATAGATATCCTGATATCAAGAGGAAATATCAGGATATTTGAAGTCAGAAGCTTCAAGCAAGTTTTTGGGTGCGTGGTGTATCCGGATATCAAAGGGAGATATCCGGATATTACAAGTCAGTGGCTCCAGGATGTTTTTGAATGAAGACAGTATCCGGATACCATGAATTCATATCCGGATATTTAAAGTCAGTAGCAAAATGATGCTGAGATATCCGGATACCAAGGTCCTATATTCGGATATTAGAAGTCAGAGGCAAAATGTGTTGTTTCACTTAACTGAGATATCCGGATACCACATATCTATATTCGGATATTTGGCAACAGAGGGCAAAACCTGAAACGAGATATCCGGATATCACATCCTTGTATCCGGATATCCTGTGCGTATTCAAGAACGCACCAGCCACTCTCAACCCCATTTCTCTCAACTCAAACCCTTTCTCTCTCAACCTCACGCTCACCCACTTCCCAAATCGACCCAAAAAACCTCACTCTCACCCAAAATCGATCCACCTATTCCCTTCCTTACCACTTTTCACTCATTCCTTTCATTTTTCCCCAAATTCCACCGTTCATACATGGCAGAATCAAGTGCTAGAGGAGCCAGGGCTCCCAAGAAGCAACGCAGTGGAAGAAACCCTCAGCCCGCGACTTTGGATCTTCAGAGATTGTTCACCACTCCTGCACAAATGGAAACCTTCATCTCATCTTTTCAATTGAGAAAGATTGTGGAGCCAAGGTACTTGGACTTTGATTTCTTTACCTCTGAAGCGTTTAATTTTGTCAATGTGCTCACTCAACTGAAATTGAAGAACCTTGCTACCATTACAGCACCATATTATCCTGATTTAGTTAAGGTCTTCTATTGCAATTTGAAATATGAGGATAATGTTCTGTCTTCTGAGGTCAAAGGAATTAAAATTGTGCTTAGATATAGTATCTTAGAAGAATTAACTGGCTTAAAGTATGATGGAGATGATTTTGATGGAACAAATATGAGGCATTGGAACTCCTTTAATAGGAATGATGCTGTAAGAAGCTTGTTAAGGGAAGGATGTCCCTTTCCTACTAAAAGAATAGGGGCTGGGCATCTCTCTGTAGAAAATAGGTTACTGCATTGTGTCTTAGTAAACACTCTGATTCCTAGAGGCACTAACCTGGCTGTAGTTACTGAGGAGGACGTTTTTGTTTTATGGGCCATGAACACAAGGTTAAGCATAAACTGGCCATTCTACATTACTCAACACATGCTGAAAGTTAGGAGAAGAACTCACGCTCCTCTGCCCTATGCAATGTTCATCACTAAAATTTTGATGAAATTCAAGGTTTTTGTTGCTGGAGAAGCAGCACTTCCGGAACTTCCTTCTCATATCATTAATGAGAAATATCTAAAGAGAATGAAGATCAAGAAAATAAATGGGCATTGGATTCGAATTGGTGATGATGAGTCTGAATCTGATGATGAGCCCATGGATGAGCATATGGCAAATGAAGACAACCCAGTTGAGCAGCCTCAGCCACCTCAGCAGCCACCACCAGATTACTCTCTTGCCATTGGGGAGCTTCTTGATGGTTTTCACTGGATGAAGGGCTTTATGCAAACCACAGCCCAAGAAATGCATAGTCGGATGAACACCATGGATGGCCGTTTTGATCACATTGACTCTCAGCTAGTTGACATCACAGCCAGACTGCGCGCATTGGAGAGTGGCCATGATGCAGATGCAGATGACGATGGAGATGGGACTTAGTGTTGATGGTTCTTCTCTTTTATTTTCCTTGCTTAATTTTTTTTTTATGATAAGCTAACCCAAAGTTTTTTTTTGGATATGACTTAACTTATGCAAGTGCATCTGTTTAGAAATTTGCGAATACTTTGAATTATGGAACTAATTATGCAATATTTCTTATCATTATGATACTGGATTTCTATTTACATCTTTGATCATTGTATGTTTGCTCTTTTCTTTCTGATAATGCCAAAGGGGGAGAACGAAAAGGACTGAGATTGATAAAGGGTAGAAAAATTGTTTTATGATATAGTATGCATATTGATAGGGGGAGGAATAAGAAAGGAAGAGCTAGCTGCGTATAACTCTGATTTACTTGAATTGTTTCTTCCCTAAGTTCCTCAATATTGCTTCAAATATCATTCAAATTATCTCTCACTAACCCTTTATCAAGTTCTTGTCTTGTCATCATCAAAAAGGGGGAGAATGTGAACTCACTTTGCTTAAAGGGATTTTGATGATAACAAGAAGTGACTCACAATGAAGAACAAGTCCAACCTTTATTGAAGATTTTCATTTGACCTTGATTCTTTGTAAAGGGTAAAAAGTTAGTTATTGCTTAAAGCTCTTGAACCTTTAAAGCATCCATTAGCATAAAAGAAAACATTTTTCAAAACCTAAGTGTTGGTGGCAAGGTGCTTTTTAAAAACTTTTCTAAATGCCTTTTAATTTGTTTAAAAACAGTTTTGACTTCAATCTTGTTTATTTGCAAAGCCAAAATTGATATTTAAGAGTCTTGTATCCAGATACAAGTCTTTGTATCCGAATACCATTCCTTGGAAATTTAAATTTTGGCTCCTGAAAGCCAAATATCAGGATACAAGCCTTTGGTATCCGGATATTTGTCTCCAGAGGCAAATCAACTCTTAAATATCCGGATACAACAATGTGATATCCGGATATCACGCTCCAGTAGCCAAAACACCTGTCTAATATCAGGATACAGCTTTTGAATATCAGGATATCTTGTCCAAATATCAGGATACGAGCTTGGATATCAGGATATCTCAAATAGATATCAGGATATCTCAATCAGATATCAGGATATCCTGTTCTTGGCTAAACCCAGAAATCAAGATATCCGGATACAAGATTCAAATATCCGGATATCTCTTGCGTGAAACTCTTTTATAACGACTAGTTTTGGCATTTAATGGACCCCAACCACCACCAACGGCTCTAATATGCTATGGAGTATTTATCCTATCACTTGGGGAGTTAATAAACATAACAACAACTGTGAAATCATTTATTGAGAGCATTTAACTCCCTGCATTCAAGTGATACTCTGTTATTTGAGCTTTAAGTGATAATATATCCTTACCCATCATTCTTCGAGTTGTATATCTGCTCTTTTGAGAGTATTAAACACTTACTTTTCGTGTAAGAATCCAAGGGTAGGTGTCCCTTGTTGTATTTGATTGAGGCTCTAGTACAAAGAGGGTGGAGGATCCCAAACTAGTGAAGAGTGCTCTGTTCTTGTAAGGGTTTCTCAAGCACCCAAGTTAGAAGCTTGAAATATAGTGGAAATCTCGGGTGGACGATCTCTAGGACTGGACGTAGATCACAAGGAGTGATTGAACCAGTATAAATCTTGTTTGCACTCTTTCTTCCCTACACTCTTTATTTATTCAAGCTTTACTTTTATATCTTGTTTCTTGGTGCATTCAATCTTGATAAGGTGCCTTCTAGATTGCTTGTGTGGTGTTGTTATTTACATTAGTCCATACCTCTCTTGATACTATTGATTCAATAAGATCAGTACCATTAAAGCTTTTGTGAAAAATTTGTGAAAATTTTTGGAACTCAATTCACCCCGCCTCTTGAGTTATTGAAGCCACTTGGTATCAACATTATCTAACTTGATGTTTTTTTTTTCCAATCAATTGGGATTTCACCAATGATCTATAGGATTGCAGTAGTGAAGCTAATAAAGCAATTACTTACTCTTCATCACTTAGCTTTTTCCAATATTCAACAATTGGCAAACTAGCTTATTAAACTCATTAATATGATCATGTAGATTACCTTATTCTTCCATTCTCAATGTGTTTAAGTTTATCTTCAACCACAGGCGATTGGTCAGCAAGTTCGACATATAAATCTCCTCCAACGTTCTCCGAATCTTCTTAAGTGATGTCTCATTTAACACTGTAAACTTAATTGCAGGAGCAAGGGCTAATCTAATTGTACTTGCAACTTTCCTCTGCATAGACTTCCACTTACTCTCTTTCATTCCTTCAAACATTTTATCATCCAATGTCACATCAAAACCTTGTTACACCAAAAGATCTTGTAATGTACACTGTCACATAGTGAAATTTCCCTTCCCATCAAAGAACAATACTTCAAATTTCATCATGTTAACCATAGTGTGATATAATACTCCTTCATGCTTTAAATACCAATAAAAAATCACAAAAGCAATTACAATCCTCCAATAATTGCTGACATAGCACCCTTGATGATGTGGCGCTAATAAAGACTCTCTTTTTTTCTTGGTAGTAATTCTCCTCCCTCAATCTAACCAAGAGCTTCGATACCAGTTGTTGAGAAAGGACATGAACCCATAACAAAAGCACAAGAAGAAAATGAATAAAAGAACATCAAGAATAGAATATTTAACATGGTTTGGGCCCTCTAACCTACGTCCACGACCCCTAAAAGGGATAAAAAATATTCCACTAATAAAAATATTATATTACAATTTTTGCACGGCTAAAACTGTCAACCATCCTCACAAACTCATCACCTAATAACCCAATTACAACCTCTTTCAAGTGTCTAAGATCTCTCACTTAGGTGATGCATTACCCCAATACACAAAAGACTTATTTATATAAGAAACCTCTCTTAGGCTTCTCTAACTCTAGCGATGTGAGACTTAAGTCAATTACATAACAACAATTGCATGACTTGGGTTCAAATTTAGAGGTCATCTATTGGTAGGTGATATATAATCCTACTGTAAATCCTCATTAAGGTTAATGATTTTTCTTGACCTTAGAATAGGGAGAGTCTCCCCTCACCATAAACTTTTATACCACCAAAAATAAAATAAAAAGGTGATACGTGGATATCAAAGAATAGGTTCCATCCTTTGATCTAGCCATGCCAATTGGTCTTCATGTTCAAAGTAAGACAAAGATATACTAAGAATTTGTTGTGCTTCAACCAGATTGCAGTTCCAAATGTTAAAATAAGAATCAATGAGCTAACACACTTTATCCGTTGATTGTAGTAACAAGCATGGGCTCCATGGTTTGAAACAGGTTTGTTGTGGGAACCAATTATCACCACTAATCTTAATTGAGTGCACATTCCCAACTAACTAGTGACCATTTTGATCGCCAAATGCTATATAATATGACATGTATATCTTGGATTACACTACTGTGCTAACAGTATTTGGCTTTAACGACCTTAGTCATCAAAGAGTCACTATGTTTTGATAGCCACTCACTATTAAAACCAAATTAAATGCGTGGAAGTTACAATATCAAAATGGACATTTATTTTTGAGAAAATTACAATTTAGTGTGATTTGTAAAAAAAATTATTTTAATTCATGAATTAAATTAATTAACTATTAAATTAATTTAACTAATAATTTATTTACAATTAATCACATATCAAGTATTAAAATAAAATAAATTATTGATTAATTATATATAAATTATTTGTTAAATTAATTTAATATTTAATTAATTTAATGATTGAATTAAAATGGAGCACCTTTTATCAACCTGAACTAATTGATTATTCTTCTTTTATTTTTTTTTTGCTTACGTATACCTCTACTTAATTTTTCTCTCTCTTCCTTTGTTGAGCCAAAAAAACTTATTTATTATTGACTCAAGATGACACAGAATTACAGATATAGGCGGCCAAAAACATCATATAATATAGGTGAGAGTAGATTGAACCATAAATTCAATCAACACTTTTTGTTTTTTCTCAGGTTTAATGTATGGCTGTGAGTATTAATTTATTGAGATGTTGAGATTTATTTAAGGGATTAATATCTTTTAATAAATATTTTTTCATACATATGAATCAGAAATCGATCTCTTGACCACATGCTTAAAGGATTCAAATATCTATCACTTGTGTCACACCATGTTGGTCAATCAACACCTTTTTATCTACTTCAGTATAAAACTTTTCAACTATTCAGAATTTTTCACATACCTTAATATATGCAAATATATTTTCTCTTGCTTCTGTTTAGAAAGAATTTCATCGTTTAAATTTTTTATACACAAAAGCAAGGTTTAAACCTTTTCTTGTTAGATGTTTATTTATTTAAAAAATTTAATTTTGATTTATTATAAAAAAATTTACACTATTATTCAATCATGTGCTGATAAATTATGAAAAAAGTTTAACTTATTAAGTAATTGTAGTTATAGTCAAACTCTTTCAATAATATGGTAATATATGATTAAATGAATGTATAAAATATTTTTACACTAAAAATAGATTAAAATTAAATTTTGATTTAAATATATAATCTTTAAGTAATCTCAATACTATCTTATTCTATCTTGATTATATCTCTTATTCAGATTTCCTAAGAATCTATTATTAAGAGTTTAGGTAACTATTAGGTGAAAGAAGTTAAATGAGGGGAGATGACCACTCAATCTAATATTGTTAAGTATTCGAAATAATGATGAATGAGATAGAGGCATATACAAATTAAAATTTAAATATGATAGAGAGAATTAAGTTAGATTATTATATATAGAGCCACATATTCCGCAATCTAACTAATAATTATGAAATTGCCATGTATACATAAATGGATTTTTTTTATTATTAAAATGTACACATAAATGGTTTGACTACATTGGGAAGCAACTCCAAGGTGCAAATGGCAATTTAATTATTATGGTTGTAGGTAAATAACTACTAACGGGATACTTGTTAAGTAATAATTTGCGTTAATATGAGTGGAAGGGCACTTTAAGCATTTAGTCTTGAATTCAATTCTTAGAGTGATGTGTATGGAGAAAATGTAGTTGGGAGGGGTTCTCGCTTCATGAACCTAACTGTATCCTGTAAAATTAGTCTCTTACCTTTCAGATAAAAAAATACTTTAATTTACACAAAAAAATGATAATTGTTAAATAAAATTAGAACATAATAAATTACGAGGTGTGATTTAAATGATAAATTAAGATTCATATAGCCTTTTTTTGTTTTGAGAGAAATAAAGAAAAAGGAATTAGAGAAGAGAGAAATAGAAGAAAAATAGAGAAGCTCTCTTATTTGGTTAGATGAGAAATAGAGAAGAAAAAAAATAGTAGGTCCCACAACTTTTTCATTTATCTCATAAAGTGAAAAGAAATGAGTAGAGGTGAAATTTTAACTAATATATCTTTCTTTTTGTTATTTTATAAATAAATAAAGGTAAATATGTATTTATAACAAAATTTAATTTAATTTATTTTTTATTTCTCTCTTAATTTTTTTAATTCAAACAACTTAAAAATTTATTTATTTTTTACTTTACTTTTTTACTTTTTATTTTTTTTCTATTTTATTTTTTTTCTTTTATTTCTCTCCTAATTTAAACAAAGTCATATAATTTGAATTCTACTAAAATTTCTTTGTGATGAGGACAAAATTCCCACCTAACTAACTAAAAATTAATCTCATATATCTAAAGAATGAAATAAGATCTCGTGATCTAATTAATTAGACCATAACATAGGCATTTTTTGTTTTTTATGAATTGGAGAGGATGGGATGAGTGAGGGTGAAATTGGCGGGGAGGAGAGTGGAAGGAGTCCGTACTGACACGAATGCAGTGCTAGGTAACTGATTGGAACATGTAGGTATGGATAATGGATTACAGACACAGATCCTCGAAGAATTCAATCACGAATGGTAAAATCAAAAGGAAAAGCCTGTACGAAATCGGATTGGGCCCGGGTCGGATTCTTCGTTCCTTTTTCCTAGAGAACCGGGCTGTACTGTGTCAACCACCATGGTTTTTTTATTTTTATTTTTTTTATAAATGATGATTGTGGCTGCGATTGAAACTATTTTTCTTCTTTTGCACATTTAAGTTTTGTTTGGATTATAAGAGAATTAGAGTAGAAATAAATAAAATAAAAGAAAATAAAAAAAATAGAATAAAAAATGAGTATATTTTAAATTGTTTGGATTAAAAAAATTATAAAAAAATTAAGAAAAAAAAAATTAAATTTTATTATAAATACATATTTATCCCTATTTATTTATTTATAAAACAACAAAAAAAATGATATATTAGTCAAATTTATATCTCTACTTATTTCTTCTCTATTTCTTCTCATTTTAAAAAAAAAAAATAAAAAAGTTATAGGACTCACTATTTTTTTCTTTCTTCTCTATTTCTCTTTTAACCAAACAAGAAATTTTCTTCATTTCTCTTCTAATTCTCTCTTTTCTAATTCTCTCTTCTGTATTTCTCTCAAAACAAACAAATGCTCACATCAAAATGTGGTTGCACAAGGTGGTATTTGGATCCACAATGACCAAGGCTCAAGGAGGGTGATTAAATTTTTTACCAAAATGGGGGAAAATGTGTTATTGAAGAATTGTTAATGATGACAGTCACTTGGATAAAATTTGTCATATTATGGGTCCATTTGTATTAATTTTTTTAAGAGTAAAAATATTTTTTTATTTTTTAGAAGCTAAAGAGTTCAAGCTTTTAAAAAAAACACTTAATGTGTAACAAAAAAAATCACATAAAATATTTTTTAAAAAACTTAAACTCTTTAACTTCTAAAAAAAATACTTTTATTATTTAAAAAAAACATTTCTACTTAAAAAAAAAACTAATACAAACAAACATATATTTCACGTAAATAATTGGCTTCACAATTCTCATATTAGACAATTTTTGGTACAAGAAAAAGGTCATCCTATATCAAAATCACATTTATTGCTTGAATATCAAACTAAAAAGTGATTAAACAACTGTTAGGATGACAAATATTTAAGTTTATTTTTCATTAATTTGTTGGCGTATTTTAATTATAAAATAGAAATTAAATGGCTACTCGCTCCATAGCCGTAGCTAAGTGGCATTAGGTCCTTTGGGGAACCATTTGATTTCAGAGTTAAAATTCACCCAAATTAACCTGTCCTCTCGTTCTATAAATATACTCTTATACCTCTTATTACAAAAATAAAATAAAATTAAAGTGACTACTTAACAAAACGGTTTCAAGAATTATGCTACATAATTAAAAAATATTACTCATAATTTATTGAAATTCAAGGATGGTTAATGAATTAAACAAGTGGTAAAAATCACTTATCCATTCAAAAATCAATAGACAATAACAATGCCAACTAATTATGTGTGAAATTAATTTTGTCTATCTAGCATTTTTAATTATATAATCAAAACACATGTATTTCATGGAATATATCGCAAAGTTGTTGTGGGATAATTGAAATTTCCTAATAATAATAACAAATAGTTAAACGTGCTTTATAGATATATTTTCTTGACATATTAAATTAAATTTTATTTTAAAGAATTATTTTTATGTCAATATATATATATATATATATATATATATATATATATATATAACCCTTTACAGCATTGAATTTGTCATTCTTTTCTGAAAAAATGGATACTCTTTTGAAGTTATAGAGGCAGATGCAACAAAAAAAAGTTGATTTATTTTGAAGTAGATTTATTTTTGGCCATAACTACAATTCACATATAAATAATTTTATGTCTTGGGGTACAATTTATGGTGAAAATATATTAAAGGCAAAAATATATTTTTAGTCTCTTAACTTTACTCTAAGTTTTATTTTTGCCCCATAACTATATTTTATTTCATTTTCATCTCAAATCTTTTAAAAACTCATCAAAATTTTCCTAACTACTAACACCATTAGAAATGTTAACAAAATTTGTTGATATGACATCCTTTGTGGACATAAAGTGCAAAGTTGGCATTGTCTAGCTGGGATTTTTTTTTTAAATTAGTAATTGGAAACTAATTTGATGAGTTTTTAAAAGATTTGGGAGGAAAATGAAACAATATAGTTGTGAGACGAAAATAAAACGTATAATAAAGTTAAGGAACGAAAAGTGAACATTTTTCGTACAATGAATTTTTATGAATAATTTTCTTTTAAAACTTCTATATTGTAGAAATTATATACTTATGTTGCTAATGTCATTAGTTTAGAATTAAATTTTATTTTTGGTAATTTTTATATTATTTTAATATATATTTTTTATTCATATTACATATATATATTCATTTTATTTTATGTGGTTCAATCAGTGATTCATTGGTTGAACTAGTAATACACTGACACCCTAGTCAATAATCGATCCGAGTTTTATAACTATAAATACAAGTCAAATATCAATATTAAATACAAATTTTTTGTTATTAATTAATTTAATGTAATTTTTAATAATCAATATATATATATATATATATGAAAAGCATAATTTCTTTAATTAATGAAAAATATATAAGTTTTAACAAAATTATGCATAATATTTATAAGAAAATATTTACTTTTTGTCCTTTAATTTTACTTTAAGTTTTATTTTCGTTCCATAATTATATTGTTTCATTTTCATCTCAAATTTTTAAAAAAAATTCATCAAATTCGTCCCTAACCATTATTTTAAAAAAAATCTTAGTTGGACAATACTAATTATATATTTTTGTCCATATAAGATATCATGTTAATAAATTTTATTAATATTTTAAATGGTGCTAGGAGTTAGGTCGAATTTGGTGGTTTTTAAAAATATTTGAGATGAAAATGAAACAAAATATAATTATGGAATGAAAAAGAAATCTAGAGTAAAACTAAGGGATAAAAAGTATATTTTTACCTATATTAAATAATTGTAGTATAAGTCATGAGATGCTTTAATCACAGAAAATATAAATTTCATGTACTTACCCGACTGACTGAAAAAATGCATGTATTTGTACCTTTTATCTATGTTTTGGAAGAAATTCATCAAATGAAAATATCACAAAACACTTGTGTTAAACTAAAGGTGTTGGTGGAGTACTTAAGGATGTGTGTTTATGGATGTCAAATCTCACAATGGTCACACGTTAAATGGGATATGTTAAAATTATTTTCATTTAAACATGTTACAAAATAATTAATTTTACTTGTCATATATCAATTCATGGGTTTAAATGGACTAATCTGTTTAATATTTAAAAAAATTAAAATTTAACAACCAAAATTCATTAACTAAAATATAAATCCAAAGTTTAGCAAACAAAAAGGTAGGGACAAATAAAAATAATGAAATATAGTATATAAAAAATTTATGTCGTTGTCCCCTTGATGTAGCTCAATTGGTTGAAGAGCTAGGGGCATCAAGAAGGTGGGGAGGGCTTGATCCTCCCCAATACCTTCTGCCCTTCTCCTATTCCCCTACCCCAGCGCCAATAGAGGCAACTCAGGGGCCCCTTCGTTGAGTTCTATGGGGATGTGACATAGGCTTTTGACCAAAAAAATAAAAATAAAAATAGACGGTTAAATAGGCATGACATATTTGTCTCATTTTAATAGTTTTATGTATCCTCTTTATCTTAATTATTTGAGTTTAAACTTTAGGTTAATACCTAAAGAAAAATAATTCTCAAACAAAAAACTACAAAAAAAATAAAATTAGTGTACCAGATGAATGTTATAACATAAGTGGTATTTTTCTTGATTGTTTCCAAGAGGCTGTAATCATGTGGTGAGTTTGCATCTTAGCATGCCCATTTTCTATTCCCCTTGGGTGAAATAAGGCATCCCTAAAAAAAAAAACTAGTGTTATAATATAATTAATATGAAAGTTAATCTAAAATTATCTTACTGTACAATTTTTTTTAATGTTATAGTAGAACTAAATCATGTGACTTTGGCTCGAAGATAAATAGTGTTATAATTTAATTATAAACCATTTGGCATTTGTTAACTAAAAGTTTGGTATTTATTATGAGGTGGTTATTTGAAATAGTATACTCCAATGAAACAATAAGGATTTTTTTTTTTGTATAAAATGTTTATGAATTTTTTATTATAATAAATATGTATGAGTGGTGAGAGATTTTAATAGATTACATGAAGTTATAAGTTCAAACCTTAATACCAAAAAAATGTATGAGTCATGAAGATGTGGTTTTTGTTTGGCATTTTAGAAATGAGATTTTTTATTAAAATTTTATTATTTAATTTTTTCTGATGTATTTTTGGGTTTGTCCGTAATTTTTTTTTACCCTTATCAATCATAAATTTAGTAAAAGATGGAGTCAGAAACCAAACAAAGGTTGAAGAATCAACTTGAGCAAACAAAAATACAAAATAGTGTTTGAATAGGAATCTAAAACTCGAATGAAAAGTGTATTCTCATGTTAAATTGA
This sequence comes from Styphnolobium japonicum, assembly GCA_023212625.1. Lineage (NCBI taxonomy): Eukaryota > Viridiplantae > Streptophyta > Magnoliopsida > Fabales > Fabaceae > Styphnolobium > Styphnolobium japonicum. Next base: position 18,057,555 of record JALBWW010000013.1, read on the forward strand.
TAATTTAATTTAATTTGTTATTAATTTTTTTAATAAAGTGAGAAAGATGAGAAAAAAATATGAAATAGAAATTGAATTCCTTAATTTTTTTGACAAGGAGAAATTGAATTCCTAGCATTAATGTAAAATATTTTTTTTGGCCTGACTTGGAATACTCGTTTGGTCATTGAATAAAGGATAACAACAATGGGGCTATATAGATGGAAGTCAGCCCCAAATGGTCCCAAATTATTACTTCTCAAATAGAAAAGAAAGAAAAGAAAATAAACTCATTTATTCACTTCCAAATTTGTTTGCAGTAAATTAGCCAAAGAAAGAAAACCCAATAATATGTTTTCCCTAGATGAATATCTATTAAATCAGTGACTGCCATATCTATATAATTCACAGTAACACAATCCAACCAAAATAAGATGATTTGATTATTTTTGGGTTTCTGAGTTTTTACTTTTTATTTTTTATTTTTTATAATAAAAACTTAACTTTTTGAAAAATAAAAAAAAACATTTAAAAAAAAAAACCACAATCCCTGGTAGCCACGAAGTGAGAATTTCTTGTCATCGAAGGTACCCCTCATTTGTTGTTGTTGCTTGACCCTCAATCAAAGACCCATCTTTTCCGTTTTGCTTCGGCAACTTCACCACTGAAAGCCCTAATCACCATATCCAACTTCACCCACATGGGCCGCGAAACGCTAACCCTTCTAGCCCCACCAACCCCTGCCACCACCACCACCACTACCACCCCTAACCCACCACCACCACCACCACCACCACTAGTAGCATCAGCATCAGCACCACCTACATCACTTGCTCCTGGGTTCAGGTTCCACCCAACTGATGAGGAACTCGTTATTTACTACCTCAAGCGCAAGGTCGCTGGAAAAAGCTTCCGATTTGATGCCATATCTGAGGTCGACATATACAGGAGCGAGCCCTGGGACCTTGCAGGTCACTCCTTTTCCTAAATTTATCACCTTTTTTTTTTCACTCTTGTGAAGAAAAGATTCAAAATTTTGCTGTTTTTGTTTCTGGGTTTAGTTTGTTTTCTCAACTTTTTGACCTTATTGGGGTTTTGGAGTTCTTGGATTTGTTTTTCTAGAAATGGGTTTTCTTGTTTTGGTTAAAAGTTTCAGGGGTTATTTTATTTTATTTTTCTGATTTTTTTTGGTTTCTTCTTTAATCTTTATCTTTTGTTTTTTTTTTTTGGCTGAATGGTTTAGATAAGTCAAGGTTGAAGACCAGGGACCAAGAATGGTATTTCTTTAGCGCATTGGACAAGAAATATGGCAATGGAGGAAGGATGAACAGGGCTACTAGCAAAGGGTACTGGAAAGCCACTGGGAATGATCGCCCAGTTAGGCATGAACAAAGGACCGTGGGGTTGAAGAAAACTTTGGTATTTCATAGTGGTCGAGCTCCAGATGGTAAGCGGACCAATTGGGTCATGCATGAGTACAGGCTTGTTGATGAAGAGCTGGAGAGGGCTAGGACTGGATCCACTCAGGTGAGATCATATTTAAATTTACTTAATGATGTTGTCTCCAGAATAAATTTAGAAATTGAAGTGTGGAACCACTCAAGTCTTGGGTTAGATTCATGCTAGTGGTGACTCATTTGTAAGCCCTCCTGAGGCTTGTGGCATGCGCCCGAATCATGAAATGGGTCAACCTTCTCTCCCCCTAAACTTTCCTGTACCAAAAAAACAAAAAAACTGTATAATCTGTGCTATTTCCTGTGGTAACTAACGCCTCTCATTTGATGTTGATAAGATAAGGAGCTTAGTTATTTTATTTGATTCCCAATGGTTCCCAAACCCAAATTGAGTAGGACACTTGGATGCAGAAGTTTGAATTTTGTTTTTTCTTAGTTCTCTTCTGCACAAACAAACAACATATATTTTTTGTTTTGGGCAATATAATAGTATAGACATTGTTAATATATCACAACAATTAATTAATCTTTTTTTTGTGCTTTTCTCTGCTGGATGGAGAAGGATGCATATGTTTTGTGTAGAGTATTTCACAAAAATAACATCGGACCTCCAAATGGCCAACGATATGCACCTTTTGTGGAAGAGGAATGGGATGATGCATCGGGACTGGTTCCTGGGGCAGAGCCTGTGGATGACATTCCTGTTGCCCGCCGTCCATGTGTCGGAGGCAATGGTCATGTTGGATGTATTGAGGGCAGAAATAATGTTGTACAGGTTTGTTTTTTCCATGATTTTTTTGGTGTACATTTAATCTTTGTCATTAATGGTTAATTTCATGGATTCATGGAGAAATAAATTTATTGATGCTTTACATTTAATCTATGCAATGACATATTACATATTTATGTGAAAAAATAATTGGAAATATGAAAAGTAGACAACAGTAGTGGACTTCAATCAATAGTAAAAATGATAACTGGAATATACAGAGTTTCGATTTCATATTCCCATCTCAAGTCAGCTGATGATGTGCAATAATAATGTTCCCCAAGCTACATTGATTGATGTTTTCTCTTTTTCTCTGTTATTTTCTCTTTTTTCCCCCTATGGCGTCTCCCTTATCCTCCATTTTCCCTGTACTTTTCTTTTCTTCATCTTATAAGGCTTTCTGGGTATGTTTGTTTTAGATAGCAATAGATGCTATGGATTTTGTTATACCCCTTCTACAAGACCAAGAAATTGTGAACTAAGGATCGATCCATGCCCTAACTAATAAAATTTTAGTTGATACTTCAGTTTATCTGGGCAGAATCCCTAGGTGAGCGACAAATTTTTTTTCATCTTTACCTGTTCATTTAGCTCTTAGATAATGGGTGATTCCTTTTTTCTTACCTTCTGTACTTCTTCTTACCTTCGAAAGGATCTTGCAACATGGAAGATTGCATTTCAAGATAGAGAATCTGGCCCTTCTGTCTTTCTTTACATGGATAAAGAAAGAAATGTTATGCTACCAGGAAATTGAATTCCATTATACTCAAGTCTTTGTAAGTTATGTTGTCAATTGTCAAGAATTATCTGGCCCCTATTGTTATTATAAATGCAAGAGACTCTTTCTGTTGAATAAGGAGGATGGGACTTCCAGCTGGTGCCTAGGTTATATGGTAGACTTTAATGATTGTTTCTGACAACGGGCAAGGGGCTTGATAGTATCTAATGATACAAACTGGAAGTTGTTGGAATTGGCATTACTATTTACGGCAGAGATATCACAATATTCTTGTTGAGAAGAATTTTGACCTTGTGATTAGTAGGCTTGTTTTATGTTTTCCCCGTCTTTCAGATAAGTTCTTCATGTATCATGGAATTGGTAATGCTGATTCTTGGTTGGGTGACTTGGGTCATACCATTTCTACAACATGTTGAGGCTCTGGGAGCTGTTGGGAGATATTTGGGAATTGTGGGTGATCATTGGATCTTCTCCATTATTAAGGGATATTCTCTGTATTGTTTTGTTTGACATTTCAGTTCTCTGCTATTTAACTGTAAAGAAAATAGCAACCTACCTGTTGTTTTGTAGGATTATCCTGAATCTCACAGCTTCTTAAATGTACAAATTAAGATCAAAATTGATGCCCTTTCGATTGATATGATGGAGACAAAGAAAACAAGATTGACAATGAACTGTTGGCAAAATGAAAGTGAGGTATGGTATATGAGTGGGTTAAATTAGAGTTCCTTGGTAAGAGAAAGTTTGATTGGAGAGACAAGAAAGAATAGTGTTGTTCCTTCTGATTCTGATAAAACATGTTCTATGTTGTTACTGATCTCCCAGCACCTATAAGGTAACAAGAAAAAAAATCAGCATCATTTGATGAAAAGAGCATACTAAGAATTAGTTAGAAAGGTGTAAGCTTTGTTTGATGCTTTTTATTTATTAGAGGTGGGGTATCTATTTGTTAGATTAGAACTGGATTTGTAGTTACGTTAATAATTGTTTACCCAATGTTGGATGTGAGGACTAAACATTTATAAAATCTATTAGCGACAACTGGAGATTGGCTAAATGCTGAAGAAATATTGGTAAAAGCCTTGCTATTGTTGTTGCATGGAAAATATGACAGAATACAAAAGTTCAATGTTTTAAAAATTGACAATATTTGGTTATTGAGGAAGCTGTTCTGCACTTGTAAGATGAGGTGAATATGCTATTGGGATGCAATGAGTAGATTACTCAAGAATATCATCAGGGTTGAGATAAGACACCTTATTTTGAAATGATTAGCGGATTCAGCCCTGTTGATGAGGGAGTTAAGGTAGCCTTTAGGGAGCTGAATATTTACATGGGATTTTCTTGTACAACCACAGGTTTTATTCGTCAGTTTGGTGCATTGTTATTGTCACTTAACTTGATGTCTGTTATTAGTTTTTCCTGAAATTTTTTTGAAATGCTATGGATCTTTTTGATTCCAGGATTTAAAATGAAAGAAATAATTGTGCATCATAATTTCTTTGTGTATGTTTAATTTGTTGACACTTAATTACTATTAAGCATAGTGACGTAATTACAGGAGACAAGTGATTTTGTCTTTGCTAAGAATACTTTAAAAATTATATTTGGAATAATGGGTACAAAGAACTGGGATCAGTAAATTAATTGAAGCAATCCCATCCTAGGTTATATGGTACTCACGACCTACATAATTTCTCCTTTGGCTAGTTTTTTTCTATTTGGTCCCCTATGTGCACCTAAATACCTGAATTGAGAAAGGTTTCATTTACTGTTCTATTTTTTTGTTCCTCCAGTCCCCTTTAGGTACAATGTCAAAGGTATCTCTGATTCTACTGAGAAAGGGAAATATTCATATTGTAAGTCAGGTTTGAAACCTATATCTAGGCTAGTTTGTAATTTCTCTGTACTGAATACCATGTTTTGGGTGTTGGATGGATCAGGCTTAATGCTTGATTGGCAGTGAAAGCCCGTTTCATCTATAAGAGCAGTCTTAAATCCAAAGAGAGAAAAAATAAAAATAAAAAGAAAGGATAGCTAGCTAGGGAGGGAGCTATTTGGACTAGCCACTTTATTTAAAATTAAATTATCCGTAAGAGTTGGTGTGACATTTTTTTGAAGTCATTTTGTGGGTTGTGATTCATATTATCCATAAATGGTGAGTTTTAACACTCCAACCCTATTGTTCTTTGTATCCATTTACATGCACGGTAGAGGCTTTTTCCTCCCCCCCTCCGGGGGTGTGTGATGCATACTGATATATCCAAATTCTTTTGTTTCTTTTTTCTCTCATTCAATTTCTGGTCACTGTTCTATGATGATATTATGTCTGTTGGATAATTCAGAATTGCTGGCTTAGCAAATTGAAGTGTTGATGCTGTTGTTGATGTAATTAGTAGAAAATAATTAGCTTCTACGTTGTTGTGTTTCTACCTGCCAACTTCTTTGAATCACTGATTCAGAACTTGACTCATTGTTTTAGAGTGGGTTACTATACACCAAGTCTCCCTTTGAAGCTTACACCCCACATCATCGCCTTTCCAAGGCATGCTGACAGCGCAGCAATGATAACTGAGTGTCCCTTAAGGCATCATTTGCAAAGGATCAGTAACAATTAAGACTAAAGCCACATTTCAGAGCCATGGATATGCGAACAGATATTGTAACACAATTGTGCATTTTAGAGAAATTTCACTGGCCACATGAAATGCGCTTATTCGAAATTAAACACCTTATATCTTGGCAAAAATCGGCTGTGACACATTCCATGAAGTTGATAAATAGCAGTTCAATTCTTTCCTCTTGTAGGAGGACCATTGCGAGCATCTAAAGGCGTGAGAAGCTTAAAAAAAGGTTCCAACTTCCAAGAGAAACTCAAGACCAAGGCTCTTAGAGAGCCGGGCTAAAAGGGGTTCCCAGAGAAGCTTACGCAAAAGAGGTTCCAAGAGAAACCCAAGTCCAAGCCTCTTGGAGAGCTTGGCTACAAGGGGTTCTCAGAAGCCTACGTAAAAAAGGTTCCAAGAGAAACTCAAGACCAAGACTCTTAGAGAGCTTGGCTAAAAGGGGTTCCTAGAAAAACCTATGCAAAAAACAAAAGGTTCCAAGAGAAACCTAAAACCAAGGCTCTTAAAGACGCCTGGCTAATAGGATTCCCATAGAAGCCTAGTCACCAAAGCTCCCTTAGAAGCCTTGGGCAAAGCGACCCCTAAGAGATCAAAAGAGTTGGTCCCAAGTGGCTACCAAGGCTCCCTTAGAAGACTTGGACTAGGCACAGGCAACAAAGCTCCCTTCGAAGGTTTGGGCAAAGCACGACAACAAGGCTTTCTTAGAAGCCTTGGACAAAGTGCTCCCCTAAGAGACCAGAAAGAGTTAGTTTTAAGTGGCTACTAAAGCTCCCTTAGAAGCTTTTTGGTAAAAAAAAAAAAAAAAGGAGATCAAGCATTGAAGCTGAAAACTCAAGACTTCAGTGCAGTCCAAACATAGCGCTCTAGACGCCAGCATGCTATTGATGCCATTGTGCCCCACACTGCTCCTGCGTCCTCCACAGCATTCCAGCGCGCCTAGTAGTGTTCTAGTGCTTACCATAATGCTCCGCATGCCCCACAACGCTCGTGCATGTGTCGAGGCTAGGACAATGCAGAGCAAACTAAATTAGCAAAAGAGCTTGAAAGCCCAAACATACTTGTGGTGGTAGCAAAGGAACAATTCTCTGGAAAATATATCTACAAAGATACTTTTCCTAGAAAAAGGTGGCATCTACTGTTTTCATCAATAGACAGGGTGCTAATGTTTATACATGGATTTTAGTCAAGGCTAGAGCCTCTCCAATGCGTCAACACAAAGACACGCATATAAGATGACACCTTGACACCCTAAAGTGCTGTGACCATGAAGGCACATAAGGCGTAGGACACCGCCTCCTGCATTCGCCTGGGAACTTCGCTCTCATATGGATTGGTAGGCTTTTAGGTGAGGGACAACTCCACCTAGGCTTTAGCACCTTGGTAAGGAGTCTCCAATGGGAATCAGGTATATGCAACCTTTGGCTTCCCTTAACTTGGAACAGTAAAGAAGCACCTTCCTCCCTTTTATTTGACCCATTGAGCTGTCACTATCTCCTCATTTATTGCCTCTTTGACTTCCACCTAAGACTTGTCTTTTTCAGCATACAAGAGTACCATGGCACAACCTCTAACCATGCTAGGCTAGGAAGCCTAGGCAAAGTATTCTGGCTGGCACAGCCGTGGTAAGTGTAACTCAGTTTTTGGATAGAAAAATATCAGTGGATAGAAAAATATCGCCAGTTCAAGGGAGGTATTGGCCGACATATCAGTATCGGTCGATACCAGAGAGTATCTTCCATACCTCCTTGAAATATTCAATTGACTGCTTTTTTAAAATTGAAAGATATATGTGCCTTTGTTGGGGGTAGAGCTTCTTTATCAAGTTAGAGAACCTATCTTCTGGCGATCCAGCTGGCATTCCGTGATTACTGTTTCACCTTCTGGTTTGACGACTACTGTTGCACTTGTAAGATATCTTCGTATATGACTCTGCTCTTGCTTTTGTTCTTTGGCTGTTGTCGGTTTTGTGCCTTGGGTTTTGAGAAGTTGATCTCTGGCTCTAAATTCCATTCCTGTTTGTGCTCTGGTTCTTGTGTTTTTTTGTTCTCTACAGTTTTGTGAATGCGGTGGTTTTTGTTCTCTACAATTTTGTGTTGTGACTCTGCTCTTGGTTTTTGTTCTCGTGACTATGATTTTGCCTTTTTTTTTTTCTCTGACTGGATATGTGACTTGTGTTCTCTATTATCCCACCCAATCGCGCACTTGCTTGGCTGCTTGCTGTTAGTTACTAAGGGATTAAAATAGTAAATAATGTATGCTTGTGAAGATCAAGTGGATTTTTCCTACCTATTTTAGTGAAGATTTGTCTTGTTTTTTTGTTTTTGTTTTTAACCTATTCTTGTGGGAATATATATATATATATATATATAGTTTATTTTGATTTACTATCAATGTAAAGAAACTTTACACTATCATCCAATGATGTGTTGATACATCATTAAAAGAGTTAAGACTTTTTAGGTGGTCGTTGTGATAGGCAAACTCATTTAATGATTTGTAAACATATGATTGTATATCAGTGTAAAGTTTCTTTACACTGACAGTGGATTAAAATTAAATTCATATATATATATATCATGATATAAGGATACGTGACATTATGATATAAAATTGAGAAATCAATACATGGTATGATACACGTTTTGACAACCACTGTGTCTAGTTACATGGAAAATTTGTCAAGTGATTGAAGTAATTAAACCTCTTTTCTGTTGTTTACCTTGGAAACTCCTCAATTCATTCTTCTTATTACTTTTTTCTTTCTTTCCTGAGGTACTTCAGATCTTATTTCTTTTTCTCCAGCTTGAGGGATACTGGCATAATACAGGATTGAGATTTCCCTTTCCTTGGATTATAAGTATATCGAAAATGATGTATAGGCAGTTCCTCCTCTATCAAATAAATGGAATTTTTAACATAAATGGAATTCAATCCCCCACAAGACGTAACACAACTGTATTCTTTTATTTGTATGCTACACCATATATGCACATTCTCATGGATATTTATGTCCATTTATGCATCGTTGGCTTCAAAGTTTGCTTCTTATTTGAAGCCTTTGCATGCTAAAATTTTTCATTTTGTTTTATTCTTTCAGGATACACAATCTATCAATAAAGCTCCATTTGATGTCAACAAGCTTCCTATAGAAACTCAAAATCTTCTAGCTGTCTGCAAGAGGGAGAGTATGGATGAGTACCCATCACCAGAAAAGGATAATTCTAAACATATGGATGAGTACCCTTCACCACAAACAGATAATCCAAAGCCTTTCTCTCTAATATACAAAAGAAGGCGGCATAATTTGAACTCCAACCATTCAAATGTTTCTGGAGATTCAATCCGAACCAGCCAGGATCCATGCTCATCTACAATAACCACTGCTGCAACAACACTCCCGATGACAACCACCACCACAACTACGAACACTGCAATGAAAAAACATTTTCTGTCTGCATTGGTCGAGTTTTCTCTGCTAGAGTCTCTTGAACCGAAGGAAAGTCCTGTTCACCCACCAGAATTTGATGCTGCTAATCTTGAGTCATCTGTGCCTCCTAGCTGCATAAAATTCATCCAACACTTGCAGAGTGAGATGCGCAAGATGTCTCTTGAGAGGGATACTATGAGGTTTGAGATGATGAGTGCTCAAGCGATGATCAACATTCTCCAGACTCGTCTTGACCTTTTGAACAAAGAAAATGAGGAATTGAAGAAGATGACTGCGCATCCTTAGGACTTGATAGAGCCCTTGTGTGAATCTCATCCTCCCTATCAATGACAGCAGAGTAATGGTGCTCTATCTTCCGGATAATTTGTTATTTTTCAGAGTTAGAATTGTAGTTCGTTGTTGGCTAAATTTCTCAATGGTATTTGAACTTGTCATTGTGTATCCTTTGACTCAGTTACCCATTGTTGTGAAAATCGTTATGTGGGTTCTTCTTGCCTTTGCTTGGCCTTGTGAATGAGTAGCATCCCAATGTGCCAGGACAATCTTAACTGAAACCTTAGTGTAGCCTTGTAGCCTATGTAAAACCTATTGGTTCCTGGTCTTTGAAGTTTAAAGTTGCAGCAACAAACTGTAGCCCAAACTCAAGGTTCTTTCCCATCCACTCATGTTCATAATCATAATTGGGAGTTATCTGTGTGTTTGTGCAAGTTATAACGCATTCAGAGATGAGGCTGACAAGATTGACAGGGACATGGGTAATACAAGAGTTGATAATTAAGAGGTGAAAATGTAGTTAATGGTAGAAGGCGGTGTAGCAGCCACCCTGAAAAAGCAAATCCTAACCAAGTCTAAGGCCTAAGCTAAGCATTCAACCAACATTAGAAATGATTCTCCTTATTCCTCAATCTGAGTCACCATTTTAGTCCTTCAAGTCCTCTTCATCATCATTACTTTCATCACAAACTACATCACTAGGCTACTTCCTCTTCCTCTTTAGTTTGTATATCATCAACCACTTCTTCCTTATCCTCTTCAATATTCTTCCTTACTTTAGAGGGTGAAGGTCTTCTACTCATAGTTGTTTTTTTTTTACTTCCTTCTTGTTTGCTTCCTAGTATAGGATCTCTAGTTTAGCAATAGTTACCTAAGTCAAAGTGTCATCATAAAAAATCTTCTTTCAATGTCTTCACCATCTTATCTATATCTTCCACCAATCACTCATTATTGTCATCAATGTCATTTTAGAGTAATGAGGTCAATAACTTCACGATTGTGACGCTCTTTAAGGGCTTGATCATATGTGAGCAATAGTTACCCAAGTCAAAGTGTCATCATAAAAAATCTTCTTTCAATGTCTTCACCATCTTATCTATATCTTCCACCATTCACTCATTATTGTCATCAATGTCATTTTAGAGTAATGAGGTCAATAACTTCACGATTGTGACGCTCTTTAAGGGCTTGATCATATTTGATGAAAATGAAATCTTGCAAATTTTTATGGTCAAGCTTGATTCTCTTCTTAGAATGAACCTATTGTATAAAACAAAACAATTAATGTGTCTTTCACGACATGAAACTATATAGAATGTATTATCATTCAATCATCTACCTACGTGCTATAGCCGTGTTATATAATGGTCACTATTTTATGATATCATCTACTTATTCTTCAATTGGTATAAGCTTCTCAATGCACTTATAAAGTCTTTCCCTAACTGTCGCAATGTCCCTCTTGAGACGATGTAGTGTGGAGGGGCAAAATTCCCTTTTTGAAGGAATAGTAAGGTGTATGGATTTTGGGGATTTAATAATGTAATGAATGCATGAAATGAATGCAAGAGATGAAGTTGTCACCAATCGTTTCTTCAATTAAAATGGAAATATGCGATCAGACACCTAAAAAGAAATAGTTTGCATACCAGAGTTCAAGTTTAGGGGTTGGTTACAGGTAGAGAAGATATTAACAATGTTGTTAAAATTGGATCAGACAGTAAACCAGTGAGACTTCTAGTTCAGTTTCAACTGTTTTAAACACTGGTTGAGGATGATGTCATAATAATAATTTACATGTAACAATATAAAATATATGAGAATATTTATGAAATGTGAAAATATTTTTTTAAAAAATTTATGGTCGGTCTGTTTAACTGGATGAATTGGGTAGTTCAACCAGATTTTAACTGTTTCTAATCGGTCCAAAGTGGACTGTTTGTGAATTTGGTTATCAAACTGTCTAAGTAGTTAGTTCACGGTCAAATCAGTAGGACCGTCCAGTCCGGTTCAGTTTTAACAACACTTGATATTAGCACCCAACATCATTCACTCTAAGAATGGTACCTATTTAATCTAATGTTATTTACTAAATTAATTAAATCGGTTTGTTATTATAAAACAAAAATTGTTATTATTTTTATTTTGACATGTCCATTTTGTTGACATATTATAAAAAATGATAAATGGCTAAGACAAGGAGTGAGCAACTAAATAGCCATTATTGTATTAAACAAATATAAGGCTACAACATTCTTGTTTGAAAATGATTTCACATACGTTTTCTTAAAAAAGAGTGGTCAAATAAAATTTACTTTACCAAAATCACGAAGTTAGGGATATGTGAATTTGTTCACATTTATTATTTCTTCATTTTTATGAAAATAATTGTTTATTCAATTGTGAGAATTAGACCCGCCAGTGCCGCTGTCAAAATCTATGGTAATGTCTTAAAGAGTATCAGGAGGAGTTTAATTGATCGGTATCTCGATCATTTCCCAATTTTTTTTGGCATTGGCCAAGTCTAAATGTTTTAATTGACAGATGAATGCAAGTGTATTTGAAATAAGTTAAAGCATGTGTGAATAACAAAAAAAGAAAAAGAAAAAGAGAAGACAATTTATGATATGAAATAAAATTTTTATTAGAGATTTTTAAAGCCCCGTTAGCGCTCTCAGTAAAATTATAAAAATTTCTCCTTATCTTAGGAAAGAAAAAATGTCACTGTCATCGCAACCCATCTTCACATCCTCATATGTCTTCAGCTAGCCCATCTTCACATCCCCACATGTTTACTGCACCATCATCATCTTCACATATTAGACTTGGGGCTAGAGATGCTGACGATCATATATGGGTTAGACTTGGGCCAAAGATGATGTAAGCAGGCTATCACTAATATTAGAAAGTCCAAGTTTGAGGGGGCTTGGAGAATTGGAAAGAGGTGGATCCACCAATTAGAGACACGTGGTTTGTAGAATTTGGAGTATTGTGTATTCATTGCCAACAATTAGTTTGCATGTTTTAAATTATAGATGACTGTTAATCTACTAATTAATATGTTCTTTATTGTAGAGAAGCTATAAGTGGCTGCCTTCTGCTGATGATAAGATCATAAAGTGCTTCAACCATAAAGGATCTGACTCATTGAAAAATGCAATGAACAAGGTCTGTAGTGGGACAGATGGTAAATGAATCCCTACACATATTAGGGATAAGTTGGACACTTTTTTGAAGGACTTCTTAATTGCGATAACTTTTGATGATAACAAACAATGATTATTGTGAAGAGCAAGTTCAAGACCTTTTAAGTGTTTCTCTTTAGGACTTTTCTCTTAGTAAGCTCAAGACTTCTTTTCAAATGTTTTTTAAACTAGCCTCAAAGCTTTTTATCTTTTGGTAATTTGATGCATAACTACAATATTTTTTTTGGAATGGAAAGGCTTTCCTGTTGGTAAAATGTGCTAACCTAAATTTCATAACAGAGAGCTCTTGTAGTCGACTATAAGAGACTTGTAATAGACTACACAACCGTTTGTTCAGGCACTTGATATCCTATGGCATTGTACTTACTATTCTAAGGACTTTATCATGTATATTTAAATAAAATTAATAACATAATAACTGAAATGCCTTAAATATATATAAATGAATGCCATGATACATTGTAAACCATAAAGTCAATATATAATTGGCCTCTATGGCATACACCAATAATCTCCCACTTGCACTAGAGCCATTCAGACATATATCTAAAGCCTAAAGACCTAGTGTGACCCTCATGCTTACGCTGAGCAAAAGGCTTTATCAGTGGGTCAGCGATGTTATCCTTTGTTGGTACTCTGCATATCATCACATCTTCTTTGCTGACAATCTCTCGAATGAGATGGAAGCGCCGAAGTATATGCTTGGATCATTGGTGAGATCTAGGTTCCTTAGATTGTGCAATGGCCCCATTGTTGTCACAAAAGAGGTCCACTGGGTCCATAATGCTAGGAACTATGCCAAGTTCAGTGATGAACTTCTTGATCCAAGTAGCCTCCTTTGCAGCACTGGAGGCAGCAATATACTCGGCCTCTATGGTAGAATCAACTATTGTCTCTTACTTTGAACTTTTCCAGCTAACAGCCACACCATTTAGGCAAAACACAAAACTCGATTGCGATATGGAGTCATCCTTATTGGACTAGAAGCTTGCTTCGGTGTAACCTTTTACAACGAGCTCGTCCTTGCCTCCATATACCAAGAACGAATCATTTGTCCTTCTTAAGTACTTAAGGATGTTCTTAGCAACTATCCAGTGACTCTCACTGGGATCTGACTGGTATCTACTCGTCATGCTCAAGGCATACGAGACATTTGGACGAGTACACAACATGACATACATGATAGATCTAATTGCAGATGCAGATGGAATCTTACTTATATGCTCCCTCTCATCCTGAGTGGAAAGACATTGAGCCTTCAAAAGGCTTGCACTATGTGACATTGGTAAAAACCCCTTTTTGGATTCTTGCGTATTAAAATGTTTTAATATTTTATCTATGTAAGTACTCTGACTTAGGCCAAGCAGTCTCCTTGATATATTTCTATAGATCTTGATGCCTAAAACATAGGCAGGTTCGCCCAAGTCTTTCATGGAAAAGCATTTCCCTAGCCAAGTCTTTACGGACTGCAAACTAAGGATGTCATTTCCAGTGATTATTATGTCACCCACATACAACACCAGAAAAACAATTACGCTCCCACTAACCTTCTTGTAGACACAAGGTTCATCTTCATTCTTGATGAAGCCAAACTCTTTGATTGCTTTGTCAAAATGAAGATTTCAGCTTCTGGAAGCTTGCTTTAATCCACAAATGGATCGTTGTAACTTACATACTTTTCCAGCATCCTCTGGAACGACAAAACCTTCAAGTTGTTTCTTGTACACATCCTCAAGAAGATTTCCATTTAGGAAAGCGATTTTGACATCCATATACCAGATTTCATAATCATGATAGGCTGTAATAGCAAGCAAGATCCTAATGGATTTAAGCATGGCAATTGTGTAACGCCCTCGATTGGGTGCCACATTCTTAACATAACTAGTTTCCTAATAAATTGTTCTTAATCCTTTATTATAAAAATTTTCTGTGTTTCTAGTGATGTAGTATAAACAGATACAGAATATATAACTAATATCCACATAGTTTTTATTTATTAAGTTCATTTTTACACATACTATTTATACACAGATATTCACATATGTCATATATTTTACAACTAGTTTAAACATATATGCACAACCTAGATGCCTCCCTCCATCTACATCAGATGGTCATCATCAATAAACCCATTATGATGCAAGAGTCCTAGAGCAGAGATCCGATGAGCTCGAGCCACCTAGGGGTTCGCGCTGAAGAGACTGTAGATCTCTTGTGAGGCTTGCGGCGGACGGTGGCATTCCAAATTTCACTAAATGGCATGTGTAACTCAACATAAGCCGAAAGGGAAAACATCGTCATAGGATTCCCATCGTAGGTCCTATGGAGAGTGATTGTGAGTTCCCATACGTAAGTAACCCTTTCCTCAGTTAACTCAACATGCCAGATATCTGGTCCTTCGTGGAAATCAACGATGATGAACCCGAAGAATTCATTTCCAGCCATCTTTGAATGTATAGCCAATCACAATTTTCACAAAAAGGGTGTGAGATTCTCACATCATCATAAATACCAATTGTAACATCCTCATTTGGATGTCACATTTTGTGGAACCTCAAGTCAATTTAAAAAACCTTTTGCAATTTCTTTATGAAAATATGAGTTCTAAAATTTCTTTTTGTGGATATAACATATGATAACTAGAAAAAGAAACAACTCAATATCAAAAGATTTCAAGAATACACATCATAAGTATTTATATCTGACTCTACTGTTTAATTCTACTGTTTAACAAAATACATAAAAGATATTCAGCAGAATGTCTACAAACTTTGTATATTATTTTATTGACCAAAGTTCTAAATACTTAATTATTCCGTGACGGAGTGGACGCCCCATATGTCAGAATCACTATGGAATTTAATTAAACTAAACAGATTCTTCCTTGATGCCTTCGTCGTCTTCATAAGACAGAAGGAATACTAGCTACCTTGTTGTCTTCATAAGGCCAAAGAAAACAATACAAAAAAAAAATACAACAAAGAGGTAAGATCCTCGTCACCTATCAATACCAATAAAGCGGTGTAGAAAATATAATACTTTATATAGTACAGTAGATACAATCATGTTATCAAGCAATGGGTAAATTAAAAATAAATAGTACAGTTAACATAGCAAATAATACAGTTTCATACTGAATCAACAGATATAATCATATTATCAAACAATGGGTGAATTAATATGCATCATGATAATGTGACAGTATGACAACTGACTATGCAATCATCCAATGATTGACCCCTACTCCATGGAGCTAAAACACAACAGGTCGGAGAGAGTGATTGGGAGCACATGTTCTGTATCTCATTAGCCTCCAATTTGCTCAAAAGTGCTACAGAATCATTTCTTTTGGCAATACGACTCACGAGAACACTCTCCACCAATCGGGAATAGGATAGTGTCTGGTCGGGATCGTTCGGTGTGTTGCAATCATATCACCACGACACAGTTCAACTGGCCTCCTGTGGAGTTTCTGCACCCCGACGTCCCCAAGATCATTGAAGATCTTCACTACACAATTCGCACCTGCACTAAGGTGTAAGCTCAACTCCTAGGCTCAAAGCCTTAACAACAAGTCTCATACAGACTATCACAATGCCATGGTCAACTAACCCATGCAAAGTGCAATCACTCATAATTAATATAATAATTCATAGTCAACTAACCCATAATTATCAAATTAATCATAATCAACCCAATAACTCATGGTCAGTGAACCCATAATTATTGGTTTATCAAAACACAATCCCCTTGAGATTCAAGCCACCATTTTAAGAATAGCGTCAACTGTCCTATCCAGAGTCCAGTCTATGTCGGCATGATAGTAGTACCGCTGTTTCTTAACCTATGGTGCTTCTAAACCATTTTTCCAAATCACGTAATACTACGGTTACGGTTTTCAAATCGCATAACATCTCTGTTACGTTTTATAAATCGCGTAACATTTCTGTTATGATTTTTAATCGCGTAAAACCATTTTTCTACTTTTCAAATCGTGTAACTAAAAAATTAATATTTTTGAATCACGTAACAGTTTAAAATCACTTTTCAATCGCGTAAAGCATTTTTCACAAATACTAAGCTATTTTGAACTAAATAAAATATTTCCAAGTTTATTCTCACTATATGAGCTAAAAATAAGTTTCAAATATAAATAGAGATTTTTCAACAAATCTTTCGAAATCATTTCTATTAAAAAAAACACATTTATTTCTACATCAAATCATCACTAAAATGTTTTTCTCCAACTTTCTGAAAAATAAAAGTCTTTAATAAAAGTAAGCATTAATTCAAGATAGTTTGATACTAGTAAATACTTCAAGATCTAAACTAACCTTTAGAAAACCTTTTCAAGATCCAAACAAATTTTCAAAAGTGTTTCTACTTGAAAAATATCTTTAAATCATCACTAAATATTTTCTCTCATATTTTCGAAAAATCCTTTAAACCATATATTTATTTTCGAAAATAAGAACAAAATCTTTAATAAAGTGAATATCATTTCTACATAGTTTCTTTTCAAAACTTTTCCATTTCCATCATGATTCATTAGTTTCCGACCATAAAGCACAAAGCACAACATATCAACCATAAAACATGAAAGCATAAAATATAAACCATAAATTAGTTCCTCACCACTATATTGGTTGATGAGAGAAATCTCCCCCTTACCTTGGTTCAAAATCCTCTCTAGTGAAAGTTCCTTGGCTTTCCACCAATCAAATCCTTCTTCCACCAACGAAATCCCTTATAGAACCAAGTTCATAACTTTTAAACTCTAAAACATGGAATAAGATGATCATGGATCAATCCAATGATCTAAAACTTTGAAATAGAAATTTAAAAGTGAAGAGAAAGAATTTTCAACTTAGGCTCCTTCAAATTTAGGCAAGCTTGAAAGTCATAAAAAGAGTTTGTATTTCAAGAAACGTACAACATCAAAGTTTCTCAAAACACTACTAGAATGCTAGAAACTAACTTAGAATTTTGGCAAGAGTTTGGGAAAGTAAAGAAGAGCTCTTGGCCGTGAGCTTTAGAGAGAAGAAGTGAAGGTTTTGGTGTGAGTTCAAGTGAATGGTGAAGTTGGCTATTTATAAAAGAAAAGTAAGGACCAAGAAGTAATTAAAAGAAACCTTGCCATTAATGCATAGGTGATTCACCTAGGTGATTCACCTAGATGATTCATGACAAGAGGTTGTCGAGACCTATCAAATAAAATAACCGGTTCACAAACTAATTTGTAGTATAGAGAATGAACCGAATCGTCTCTCAAGGATTCAAAAACAAAGATTTAATTAGATCAAGATAATTAGAAAAGGGGGGGTTTTGTTGATTAACAAGATTAATAAAAGTAGGAGATTTAAAGTTGTAAATAAATCTAAAGAAACAACCAATCCAAGGAAATTTACCGATCTTGAGTTTAACTTATCATTGATTACAAGAAATTCACTTAATTGCTAACCATGTTCTTGGCCTTAGATCACATCAAGAAGCCTTAACATGATCCAAGAATTCTCTACTAGATAAGCATCTAGGATTTGATTAACCAAGGTTAGATAAAGTAAGCACCATCCAACATAGATTAACTTAAGATCTAGAATTTAACCAAGCTAAACAATCTATCAAAAAGCTTTAATATATTGTTTAAACTTTGTGATCCTCTTTGAATACATGATAATAAAGCTATTACCACATCAACATCTAAATCAAATTAAGCAATTTAATCTAGATAAAAATCAAAAGAGGAAGAAAAGAAACTTGAATAACAATTAAGCAATATGAACAAGCAAAACAAGATCTCCAAATTAAACAACAAGATGGCTAATCCCTTGGATTGATTATGAGAGCCTAGCCTTCCATGGATGGGAAGGAAGAACTCAGAATTTAAAGAACAAAAACGAAATTGCAAAGAGAATGGAGAAGAAGAGAAAGAAAACTCTCACAAATACTCAAACTTTCTTGAAACTTACTTAAAATTGAATGAATGATAATACAAAGAGATTGGCTCTATTTATACTAATCCTAGAAGCCAATTTGTACATGTACATAATCTGAATACAAGCTATAAAAACAAGGAAATTGTCAAATATGGAAGCTTGATGCATGGTAGGTGGGTTGGTGCATGGTAGGTGGGTTGGTGTATGGTTGGTGGCTTTTAGTCAACAACTCTTATCTGACTTCTGGCTTCAAATTCATCACCTAGACGGTGCATTTTGGCTTGGATGTCTTCATCAAAGTTGTAGCCAGTTGTCTCCTTGAAAATCTCCAATTTGAATCATGTCATTTGGACTTTTAGAACTCCAGAAATGCCAAAAACACTGCACCTACCTCAAGTTAGGTTGGAAGAACGTGTTTCCAAATTCAGACCAACTTGTAGCTTCAGAAACATGCCTAAAACGACATCTATTGACAAAATGGTCTTCAGTGAAGTTGGAGATATGGGTCTTATCTTTCAAATGACCAAGTTTCAGCCCAAGAGGAGGTCTATAACCCACTATATAGTCCAATATGTGCATACTGCCAAGATGGTTCCGTGACAGCAAACTCACTCTGTATTGCAAGGCTATTTTGGGCCCTTAGAAGTCCGATCCAGCTCTTGAGTTCTTCATGAAACTTGTAGAGCCTTGTCTTAGCTTTCCAAAGACACCAAGATCACCTCAATTGGATCACCGAGTCCCAAGTTATGGCCTAACCAAGGAAGAAAGGTCAAAATGCATCAAAATCCAAAAATTATCCAATATTTACATTAAAACCCAATGAAGCCCAACAACATTAAACTCATCTAAAATACTAATATTGAGCACAATAAACATCTAATGAAGCCTAATACAAAGCTAACATAAGTGTCTCAAATTGATTGATCAATTCACCATGTCATTTAATGCATTCATGACTCACCAAAATGACTCGCCCATCCACATAAATGCTATAGATATTTTCCTTGAGATATTTTTCAGTAGCTATTATCCAATGGGCAAAGAACAGTATATATTGTTCAATGAACAATAGGATGTATCCAAAATCACCCGAAGATTTTATTTGATCATTAAATCTCTAAAAATGGAAAATGATCAAATCTGTTCCCGAAATTAAGTTTCGTAAACTTCCCTGTTCCTAATAAATAGTCATAGTATTTTCTTGTCAAAAATTAAGAATTATTATTTTATTATCCGAAATAACCCCGGTTTAACACATAAAATCAACAAAACTTAAAAATTTCCAAAAATGAAAAACTTAAGAATCTGGTATTAGATTCGAGTTCGTGACTTTCCCCGGTCTTAATAAATAGTAAGGGTATTTACGGGCCGAAAATATAAGTTATTTATTTTTATTTTCCGGAACTGCCCCGTATCAGCTCATAGTGTTTATGAAAAATAACCTATTTTAAATTAAGCTTAGAAAAATTCCCAAAAATCACCAAAAATCACAAAAATTGGGAAAATCATTATTTTAATTAAAAACAGAAATTTCGGGGTGTTACACTAATAAAATAGTATACAAATTAAATACAACAGTTACACAATTTAATTCGAATCAATAGGCACTTAATCCATATATAAAGTCATATTTAATCAATAAAATGACAAACTAACCTCAGTGCACAGATTGATAATGCAAGTATGACAACTGACCATGCAGATGCACACAAATGACTCCTACTCCATGGAGCTAAACACAATAAAGTCGGAGAGAGTGATTCAGAGTACATGTTTTGTATCAGTTAGCCAACAAGTACTAACAATTCATTTTCGCATACGGCTCATGCAAACACTCTCCACCAACCGTGAATGGACCAGTGTATAGTCGAGATCGTCGGTGTTTTACAATCATAATACCACGGCACAGTCCCAGCCGGCCACTTGTGGAGTTTCCGAACCCCCAACGACTCCAAGATCATTGAAGATCTTCACTGGCCATTCGCACCAGCACTAAGGTGTAAGCTCAATCTCCTAGGCTCCAAGTCTTACAACAATACTGTCTCATATAGACTTATATATATATATACAGTATAAATATTCCCAGAATATATATACATAATGCCCTCGAGATTCAAGATATCATTTCTTTAAGAATAGCGTCAATTGTCCTATATAGGGTCCAGTCTACGTTGGCCTGATAGTAGTACCGCTGTTTCTCAATTCTATGGTGTTACAAAATAATTTATAAAATCGCGTAACACATCTATTACGGTTTTTAAATCGCGTAAAGCTTTTTTTTTTCGTAAAAATTCAATCGAGTAAGGTATAAAAATCATTTTTCAGTCATGTAAAGTGATTTCTGTAAATTTTCAGATTATGCAGTGTCTCAAATTGATAGATGGGGTCGTTGTAGTATAGTGGTGAGTATTCCCGCCTATCACGTGGGTGACTCAGGTTAAATCCCTGGCAACGGCGCCAAATTTGACAAGAGGTTGTCGGGACCCATCAAATAATAAAAATTACCGGTTCATAAACTAATTTGTAGTATAGAGAATGAACCGAATCGCCTCTCAATGATCCAATGAAAACAAAGATTCAATCAGATCAAGATAATTAAAATTGAGGGTTTTGTTGTTGATTAACAAGATTGATAAAAGTACGAGACTTAAAGTATTAAACAAATTTTAAAGAAACAACCAATCCAAGGAAATTTACTGATCTTGAGTTTAACTCATCAATGATCACAAGGAATTCACTTAATTGCTAACCATGTTCTTGGCCTTAGATCACATCAAGATGCCTCAACATGATCTAAGAATCCTCTACTAGATAAGTATCTAGGATTTAATTAACCAAGGTTAGATAAAGTAAGCACCATCCAAACATAGATTAACTTAAGATCAAGGATTTAACCAAGCTAAACAATCTATCAAAAAACTTTGATATATTGTTTAGTCTTTGTGACCCTCTTGAATACATGTTAATAAAGCTATTATCACATAAACATCTGAATCAAATTAAGCAATTCATTCTAGTCAAAATTAAAAGAGGAAGAAGAGAAACTTAAATAACAATTAAGCAATATGAACAAGAGAAACAAGATCTCCAAATTAAACATCAAGATGGCTAATCCTTTGGATTGATTATAAGAGCCTAATCTTCCATGGATGGGAAGGAAGAATTCAAAAATAAAAGAACAAAAACAAAATTCTAAAGAGAATGGAGAAGAAGAGAAAGAAAACTCTCACAAATACTCAAACTTTCTTCAAACTTACTTAAAATTGAATGATGTATAATACAAAGAGATTGACTCTATTTATACTAATCCTAGAAGCCAATTTGTAATTGAAAATAATCTAAATGCAAGCTATAAAAATATGGAAATTGTCAAATATGAAAGCTTGATGCATGGTTAGTGGGTTGGTGCATGGTAGGTGGGTTGGTGGATTCTAGTTAGCAACTCTTATTAGACTTCCAGCTTTATTTTCATGACCGAGATGATGTAATTTGGCTTGGAGGTCTCATGACAGTTGTAGAGCATTATCTCTTTGAAATTTTGGCATTAGTTTCATGTCATTTGGACTTTTACAACTCCAAATATGCCAAAAACACTGCACTACCTCTTGTTAGGTTGACAGAATGTGTTTCCAAATTCAAACCAACTTGTAGCCTCATAATCATGCCTAAAATGACATCTATTGACTTAATGATCTTGGGTGAAGTTGGATATATGGGTCTTATCTTTCCAATGGCCAAGTGTCAGCTCAAAATGAGGCCTATAACCCATGATATAGTCCAATATGTACATACTACCCAGATTCCAGTGACAACAAACCCACTCTGCATTGCAGGGATATTTTGGACCCTTAGAAATCTTATCCAACTCTTGAGTTTTCATGAAAGTTGTAGAACCTTGTCTTAGCTTTCCAAAGACACCAAGATCACCTCAAATGGATCACCAAGTCCCAAGTTATGGTCTAACTAAGGAGGAAATGTCAAAATGCATCAAAATCCAAGAATTATTCACAATTTGCATTAAAGCCCAATGAGGCCCAACAACATTAAACTCATCTAAAATACTAATATTGGGCACAATAAACATCTAATAAAGCCTAGTACAAAGCTAACATAGGTGTCTCAAATTGATTGATCAAATTCCCCCATACTTAAGCTTTTGCACTCCTGGGCAAAACACATAAGAACAAAACTAAAGAAAAACAAGAAACATCATAATATTAAACTAAAAGCATAAAAATTGATTATACCTAATCTAATCCACTTTCATAGGAAGACACAATGGCACTTAGCATGTGCCATAAGCCTTTAAACCCCTAAATGTCCCTAATTGACAAGTTATAGTCTCGTGAGGGTTTACCAGGATGATACTCACAAACATATAATACTTTATTTAATCAATTCAACTAATTTTAAAATACAAGCATTATATCAATTATAAACCATAATTAATAAATCAAGTATGCTTAACAAAGAATAGTTGAATCAAACCAATTGAGAATAAAATATAGCATAATCATGCTTTAATTAGAAATAGGCATGTTCAAATTGAGTAAAATTCCTCACAAGTGACACTCAAATCACACAAGGTGTTTATGTTAATTGTTTGTGCTCAACTCAGTCAAATTATGAAAGTATTTTACCATAGGCTTGCATATACATCAATTCTCCATTACTTGGATCAAATAAATTGCAATAATCAAGAGGTCTTTCAAAAAGGTTATAATGGGACTATAAGGTGAAGGAAGAGAACAATATGGATAATAGTAGGTTAAAACCAAAGAGAATAAAAGAGCATTGGGGAGTAATTCAAGTAGAAAGCATAAAAATTTTACCCAAAACCATAAAATGTTCATTCTCTTCACACATTCCTTCCTTTTTCTATTCTTTTCTTTTACAACCTTTTGGCTTTATTTTCTTTTTCTTTTTCTTTTTCTTTTTTTTTTGTTTTTTTTTACCAAACATTTTGCATCAACACACCAATTCCCCCACACTTAAATCTTTACAAGCAAAAGAGCTTCTCCAATAAGAAAATCAATGCTCTCCTATTCCCTAAGGTGAGGTAAAACATGGTTTTTCACTCAAGGCTTGTAATGAGCTAAGAACAAAGAATGGGCAAGTAGGCTCAGAGGGGGTTAACAATTGGATAAATGCAAGGTAGGTTTATTTGGCCAAAGTAGCTAAGTCAAGAAAAATGCCTCTGTCATTTTCATGCAACATACAGACCAATGTAATCTCAAATTGATTCAATGCAAGTTCTAGAAAATAAATTCATAATTGACATCACTCATGAAAGAAAATAAACCAAATGTAAGTATCAAACTTGGAAAAGCCCAAAACTCACAAAGGTATGGAACATTCATTCAATTCAACCATGTTTTCTTCCTAATATCCACAGTCATATACACATGTATATCATGAAAATGATTCAACTATAAACTGTTTTGCATACTTTTATCATCAATTAAGCTCACATTCAGCTCATGCTTGCATCAAAATTAATTGAAAAGATCAAAATGAATTTTTTTTTATATGTAAGAATAAAATAATTTAAGACCTACTACAAAATGCAAGTTAAGATGCGTCTCAAGAGCAAAACTACTCCTTACTCTGTCATCATACATATAATAAGTTAGTAACAATAAAGATTAACTGGTTAGTTTTTGTGTTTTTTTTTATAAAAAAACTATGTACATGGTAATATCAACTATCCCTTCCCCCAACTAATTTAAGACATTGTTCCCAATGTCAAAATAAAGATAGGTAGAGAGTGGAGAAGATCTGTGGGACAAATTCATGTAGTTGATCGAGCAATTGTTCAGGGGTTGCAGCAGTTACAAGAATTTGGCGTATCGCTTGTGAGATGAACCTTTGTT
Organism: Styphnolobium japonicum; assembly: GCA_023212625.1. Lineage (NCBI taxonomy): Eukaryota > Viridiplantae > Streptophyta > Magnoliopsida > Fabales > Fabaceae > Styphnolobium > Styphnolobium japonicum. The sequence continues at coordinate 18,081,856 of JALBWW010000013.1, forward strand.
CCACAGCATGATCAAGAAAACAAAACAAATTGTCATAAAAACCATTAACATTTAATATACCTATGGGTTTTTGGTGAAAGTTTAATTGTGACCAGGATGCAATTTGGAAGATTTCTTCCAAAGTTCCAAAACCACCAGGTAGAGCAATAAAGGCATCAGCATTTGCTATCATAATGTTCATGCAAGATACCATTACTTCATCCCCAACTGTTTTTCCAGTAGGATTGCCAATAGCTAAAGAACTAGGAATGACACCAAGGACTTTGCCACCTCCTAAATGTGCAGCAGTTGTAACATCCTTAAATTTAATATGTTATGACTTAGCTAAATTCATTGAACATGTTGTATTTTCTGTTACAGAAATTGTGATAAATTGAGTTAGAGTAATTGTGTTGAGATTCTGGCTATACTGGGGAACTCGGTAGAACCTAAATAGGTGAAATCTAAACTCTTATATTTTCTCTGGCTAAGATAGGAGCTACTGGTAAATTAATTTTTTTAGGACCTATTGTGAATTTTTAGAAATCACAAGGGTATTTTAGTCTTTTTACACCCTCAGTGGCAATTTGGTAACTTTCCACTTAAGTGGGGGGCAAAGTTGACAATGCAACTTCACCCCTTTGGGATTAAAGAGGCCAACCAGCCTAGGGAGAGCCAAAGGGCTCATCTTCTCCAAATTTGCTAAGTTTTCCATAGCCAAAGCTTGTTCAAGAGTTCAAGGTCCAAAAGTAAGTATTTTTACTCATCTTTTGGCTTAGGTTATTTGATGGTTATTGATCACTATGATCTCTTCTTCAATCCTATGGTATTAGTTTCTTGAGAAACTCATTTTCATCTCTAAGAATCAAGAACACCCATTTCTAAAGTTAGTTGTTTTGATTGAGTGTTTTGAAGGAAGTTGAAGGGAAGGTTGCCATGACTACCAATCCCATCTTGGAATCACGTTTGGAGCACTTTAAGGTGAGTGTGGGTTAACTTGTGATTTTGTATGATGTTCTTAGAGTGTAAGATGTATGATTAAGCTTGAATCTAGGGTTTTCACCTATGTTTGAGGATGGAAGTGTTTGTTACATGTTTCTTTTAAGATTTAGGTATAGGAAAGTGTACGATATAATTGGTGTATCTTGATGGATTTAAGGACATGATTATGAAAGGAAAATATTAGGTTTGGTTGTGGTTGGGCATGGCACTATTCTTACCCAGAATTCCAGACCACAGCCATGGCCCCCACCACGGCCTGGCCGTGGTTGTCTCTGGAAAGTTGGTTCGTGTATGAAATTCCAGACCACGGGCATGGCCTCCACCACAGGTTGGCCGTGGTTGGCTCTGTACTCCAAACCACGGGCGTGGCCTCCACCACGGGTTGGCCGTGGTTGGCTCTGGAATTAGGGTTCATGCTCTGACACCAGACTAAGGTCGTGGTGTCCACCACGGTCTGGCCGTGGTTGTCTCTGTTTCCATTTTGTTGAGTTTCTGTTTTCCTGAACCGTGGCCGTGGTTACCCCCACACCCTGGCCATGGTTAACTCTGCTTGTGTTGTTGTGGTGCATATGTCTAGTGTCTATGTTTAGGATTAAGGATGACTTAGTACTATGATGAGATGTGTAACTAAGTGAGAGTGCTTGATAGAATTGAGCATAATGGTTGTGTGGTGTATTTACTTGAATTGATTTATATGTGATGTTATTATGATATTATGAATGAGTATGATATGAATATGAGAACATTGCATTGCATAGTGAGATGGCCTAACTGAAAAGGGTTAGTGTACAAAATATGAGGCGTGCCTAGCTTACGGAGCTAGATGGAAATGGAATGGCATAATTAATTGCATTGCATAGCGAGATGGCCTAATCGGAAGGGGTTAGTGTACAAAACTTGATGGGTGCCTAGCTTACGGAGCTAGATGGAAATGGAATGGCATAACGCATTGCATATGCATATTGCGAGGGCCTAACCAAAAAGGGGTTAGTGCACAACAAGAGGAGTGGAGAAAGAAAAAGTGTGAATAAAAGGTGTGAATATCATGTGCATTCATTCATTGCATATGTTGGTTGGTGTTACTTGTTATATATTGAATTGTGTTATACTTGCTCTCTACTTACATGCATACTTTATCTGCAAGTTTATTCACATTCACTAGGAAGTTGTTCTCACCACCTCTTTCTCAGATTCGCAGGAACACCCCGGACCCTCTACAGGTTAAGTACGGAGGATTCTGTTCTTGTCACTTTTAGTGATAGATTATATTTTGAGACTTGTATTTTGGTATAGTTAAGCTCCGTGATGTAACTATAATAGGATGTGTATTATATTGCTCTGAGGTAGATATGACAGGGAACTGGATACTACTATTGATGTTCTCAGTTCTGTATATATTTAGTGTTCTCAGTTAGGATAGTGTCTAGAATACACTTGTATAAATTTGCGTACTCTGATAATATTTTGGATGAGATCTGAGATCTCTTGATGATATATGTGTATGTGTATATATATAATATATGTACTCTGGTTGGTTTGAAATGATTGTTGGAATCCGTTGCTTAAGTTTATGTCGTGTGGTAATGTTCGAGAAACAAAGGAAACACTACTGAATTTTCTATTTAATGAAAGATAAATAAATATATCCCACGTAAGACTTAAGGGTTGGTAAATGACATAGTAAATAACAGGTCTTACAGCAGTGGTGATGGAGACCAAGGAAGCTCAAGTGGAAGCCCAATGGGCCCAAGGCCCAAAGATGCACTGCAAGGACTTGGAGACCCAATGATAAGGACAAGAGCTAAGAAGGCTAAGGAGAATTTGGATAAAGAAGTTAACCATTTTCTCTCACTCAAGCCCATTCCAGAAGAAGAAGCACTGAAGATGGTCCAAATGAACCAAGTTGATGAAGGGCCCAATGTGGGGGCATGATTTCCTCTTAGAAATTTTATTTAATTATGTATTTGAACCTTTTAATCTTTTTAGTTTTGATTATTATTTTCTTTTTGGGATATTTTGAAATAAGGGCCTCTTGTTTGGGCTTAACTAAGTGCATAGCATAGCTAGGGATAGATGTTGCCTTCTAATTGGGCTTGGGCCACTTTTGTGCTAGGATTAGGGTTAAAAAGGTGCTAGCTTGCTGCATCTTTTTAGTTAGACCTAGCCGCCAACTCAATCCCTATAAATAGGTTTGTATTTGCTGCATTTGTCAACTTTGAATTTCATAATATAATCACACTCCTTTGGGAGTTTTTTTGAGAGCTTAGTTCTCTTAGGGTTCTTGGGTGAACCATCTTGGTTCTTATCAAAGGTTTCTTTACCTTTGTGGCTAATTTTCGCTTGACTTATCACTCCAAGAGTGTGGCGTAAAAATAATATGTATTCGACTTGGATCATATCAAGTGGCTACACAACCTATTAACCAAAGACTTCCTCCTTCGTAAACTAAATGGATTTCTCTCTCAGCAAGCACTCGACCAAGATGGTTTGCAATATTTACAAACTCTTTATCTTTCCCAGGATTAGATCTACAAAAGACATAAACACTCTTGATCTGACGAACTGAAGTGACTTCCATTTTCTTTTTTTTTCTTTTTTTTGTACTCTCACCTTATCAATGATCTAAAGAGAGCAAAATGCATTATTTAAAGGAATCAAAACTCAAATATAATAATTACACCTATAAAGGAGGGGTAGATCCGTTTGTCAGGCAAGTTTGAAAAGAAGCACAGCAATGATAATAGCTATATGACAAGGATAAAAGACTAATCTATATGTGTTAGAAGAAGTTTGAAAATACGCAACGCATATTTCAAAAAAATTACGGCTAAAAAAATTTATATATATATTTTTTGAATGTTGTTTTGAATTTTTTTTAATGAACAAGAAGAAAAAAGAAAAATAAAAAATAAAACTTATAAGAGGTGTGATTGTGTTTCACATTTTCCTCTGGTTTTACGTCCAGTAACGGCTTGAATGCTCTCTATGGGCTGATGGTCAGTTTCCCATCCAATTTTCTTAAAAATTGGCAAACAGGGTCTTTTTGAGTCAGATTCCCGAGACTATAACGCTCATGTTCATCTTGGAATATTGGCCATAAATCGAGAAGTACTCTTTGCACATCTCCACTAGGATGCGTCTCAAGAGTCAATAGAATGTTATCTAAAGACTCCTTACTCATGCCATCCTTAATGAAGTGAATTTTATCAAGTCGATTAATAGACGTCATTCCAATTGATTTGCATTTTGTGTTACAGGTCCATCTTGCACATTTATAGCAGATTCGTAACCTTTTTGCTCTTCTTTTCTTCACATATGAACTTTTGCCTAGCCCTGGCATATATGAAACAAGAACGTCAAAAAATTCCCCTGTGATTCGAACCTTTGCTTTGATTAATTAGCGTATATCCGCAAGGATGCCTTTGTGTATAAGCATCCTTAATCTCTCAAACCTTGCACAATAAATGTTAGTTAAAGCATTTTGATGGAGAGAAGGGAATCACTTACGGAGGTTAACAAGCTGATTATCTATTTTGAAAGAAAGAAAGAAGAAAGAAAAAAATTGAGTAAAATTATATACAGATTTCAGTGTTTGTGGGTAACGGAGTACCATTATCCGCCATTTAACAGGTGAAAAATCATATGTCAAAGAAAAACAAACAAAATTAAGACAGAAAAAATCAAACTCTGATAGATTTTCTCGCTTGGCACCGATTTTTTGTCTCGATTCCTGTGATTGCAAATAAGTCAAAGTTTGAAAGATGAAAGAGTTAGAAAACTTGGGTTGCTTCCCAAGAAGCGCTACTTTTAATGTCATCAGCCAGCGTAATTCAAGATTTTGCATGATCGATGGATCATCCTTCCCAATAATGATTCAATTTCTGACCATTGACCTTAATCGTGGCTTGAGTTTTTTTTTTTAAACAAAGTACTGATCAATCATGGTAGAAGGCCTCCTACAGTTGAACTTCCTCCACGAGATTCTCTTGAGCTCCTTCATAAAAATTCTTGAGGCGATGACCATTTACTTTGAACACTTTGTTGGTGGCTTCACTCTTAATTTCTACTGCACCATGAGGAAAAACATTAATAACAAAAAAAGGTCCAAGCCACCTAGAACAAAGCTTACCGGGCATAAGTTTAAGGCGAGATGTAGAGAAGGACTTTCTAACCAATGGTGAACTCCTTTCGCACCAACATCTTATCATGAAGGAGTTTGGTCTTCTCTTTGTAGATCCGGGAGTTCTTATATGCCTCTAATCGAAGCTCCTCAAGTTCCTGAAGTTGGAGCTTCCTTTGAGATCCGGCTTGACTCAAGTCAAGGTTACACTATTTTACCGCCCAATAAGATTTATGCTCAATTTCCACTGAAAGGTGGCACGCCTTCCCAAAGACAATCTGGTACGGGGACATCCCTATTGGTTGTTGAAACCAAAATCTTATAAAAAGGTTTAAGTACTAAATTCTTAAAAGCTGTAGCTTTCCCTGTTTAAGTTTTGAGGATAACAAAAAATATTTATTTAGTTTGAACAAGTAAGTGTTCCGACAATTGTATTAACAAATAACTCTTTGTGTGTCCATTCTGCTCTATGCTTAAAGATAACTCTTTGTGCGTCCAATATGCTATAACTCTTTGTGGGTCCAATAAATGTATTATATACTTTTACTATTGGTGCGTCCAATATTTGTTTGCATATACTGTTACTATTTTTATTGGTTCGTCCAATACAATCTGTCTGTCAAAGCTCGGACTCACTTCACTCTTTCAAAGTTCAAGCTCAAGCTCTCGTCCAAGTGAAATTTCGAAAATGAAGAACTGTTCCTCATTAAATGCTAGAAAAGAACTCTGACAGCTCACGGCGACAGAAGAAGTCAACTAAGCCACTTTTGCTGACATTGTCTAACAACTACAAAGATCTGCAAATAAGAAACCGTCTGCAATCTTAGACAAATCAGGACTTTGTTTTCATTGATTGGAAATCTCAGAGAATAAAAATCACCGTCAGAAGAAGTTCAACACTTTTCCAGTAGATGCATTTAATGCTACTCAGAACGATAATAAATGTTTTCGTTGGACGATCTAGCCCATGAAGTCTGCTTAATTTGTTCTTACTTAAAGAGAAGAAGCAGCACTTAAAACAGAGAGATTTTTGCCGAAGCATCCTAAAAAGTCTAAAAAGCTTTATTTCTTCTTGGATTTCCATATACTGTAAAAAGAAAAAAGCCTTGAGATTTCTATTGTCTATTCTCATTTGTCAGTGAGTTTCAAACTCAAGCTTTCATCTACTTTCACTTATTCATCTTAAGCTTTGTAAGCCTGAAGAGGCTGTGTGTAAAAGAATACTTGTGTGATTGAACCTGAAGAGGTTGAAAATACTTGTTACCTGAAGAGGTTGAAAATACTTGTAATCTCGAAAAAGATTAGTTGGAAAATCCTTCTGGTTGAAGGGACTGGACGTAGCTCTTGGTTGATAAGAGTGAACCAGGATAAATCTCGTGTGTAAGCTTCTCTTCTCTTCTAGTGTGTTTTATTATATTCACTAACCTCTGGGGTTTACTATTGTGTTAATTAACAAAGTTTTTTTATTTGGTTTTAGAACGTGTTAACGGTTTTCTTAAAAGTCTTTTCAAAATCCTTAGAGTCTAATAGGACTGAGCCGTGTTGGTTCTAAGCTCATTGCTTGTCAAACTTTATCCTTCGTTGTGTTCTATTTTCTGTTGAAAAGGAAAATCTTTTACTAATCATTAAAAAGGGTTAAGAAACACAATTCAACCCCCTTCTTGTGTTTCACTTGGTTATTTCAATTGGTATCAAAGCTCAGCCTCTTGGGTTGAGCATCTAACAGTGCAGAGGAAAAAGATCCAGTACACCCTTTAATGGAGAACAAAGGACAAGCGGTGAACAGACCACCTCTATTCAATGGAAACGACTATGATTACTGGAAGAAGAGAATGATTGCTTTTTTTGATGCCCAAAATATGGACATCTGGGACCTAGTTCAAAATGGATATCAAACACCCACCAACGCAGAAGGACAGGATCTCCCTCGACCACAATGGACGGAAGGACAACGAACCAGACATCAGCTTAACTCAAAAGCCAAACATTATCTTATGTGTGCCATCACCAGATTAGAGCACGATAAAGTTCATAGCTGTGAAACAGCTAAAGAGATATGGGATACTCTGGCCTTAGCACATGAAGGCTCATCTCAAGTCAAAGAATCAAAGATAAGCATGCTGGTTCACCAGTATGAGCTCTTCAAAATGGGAGAGCATGAAAACATTGATCAAATGTTTGGACGATTCCAAACAATAATCAATGGCTTGAGATCTATAGGAAAGAACTATGATAATCAAGATCATATCAGAAAAATCCTAAGGAGTCTTTCCAGACAGTGGAGACCTAAAGTTACTGCCATACAGGAAGCAAAGAATCTAGCTTCTCTTACCATGGAGGAACTCTTGGGTTCTCTTAAAGTTCATGAGCTGGAACTTCAAGAAGAGGAAAGCTCAAGAAAAGGGAAATCAATTGCCCTTAAAGCTCACAAAGGCAAGCAAGGCGTCCAAAGCACTTAAAGTGAAAAATCATCGACGAGGCCGAGTCATCTCAAGATGATATATCTCGATAATGACGAGTTATCTTTCATCTCTAGAAAGATACAAGCAATGTGGAAAAAGAAAGGAGGTATGCGGAGAAAGCACTTTGGACGAAGGTCACCAAAGGACGAAGCGAGAAACAAAAGACAAGAGTCCAATCATATGCTATGAATGCAAGAAGCCGGACACATTAAAGCGGAATGCCCTTCACTAAACAAGGAGAAAGAGAAAAGGAGATTCTTTCCAAAGAAGAAAAGAGGATTAATGGCCACACGGGAAGATCTTGATCTTTCAACTACTGATGATGAAGAAGAAGCAGAAGAAGAAGCAAATCTATGTCTCATGGCTAACACCTTGTCAGAAGAAGAAGAAGATGAGGTAACAAATTGTGATCTTGATCTTCAGAATGCATTTGATGAGTTGTTAAATAATTCATCTATTTTAGCGGTTGAATATAAATCCTTGAAAAGAAAGTTTTCAAAATTAACTAGAGAATATGGAAAAATGTTTTCAGAAAAACAAGAACTTGAAATTTATTGTGAAAAATTAAAAGCGAAAATGCTCTTTTGAAAACATCTTCGAGTCCAACACTTGAGATGAAGTTGATAAACTTCATAATGAGGTAAAAGAGTTAACGGAGGACCTCAGTAAATTTGTAAAATGCACCAACAACCTAAACATTTTACTCAAATATTCCAGAGACCCTCGTGACAAATCTGGATTGGGATATCAAGATACTGATAAACAACTTTTTCAAAAAACTACTACTCAACCTAAATCTTTTAAGAATGTTTGTAAAAAGAACGTTTACCCTTCCTCAATAGATCTTTTTAATAAAAGGTCAAAATATTATGGATCTCCAAGAGCTAACCAAAAAGGACCCAAAAAGATATGGGTACCTAAGGATATGATAATTCCTCTTGCAGATGTGCTTAGCAACAAGAAAAAGACACCTGTCATGGTACCTGGACAGTGGTTGCTCACGGCACATGATGGGAGAAAGGTCTATGTTCCAAGACATCAAAACTAATTCAGGAGGCTCCATCACGTTTGGAGGAAACCAGAAAGGTAAAATAGTTGGAATAGGTAAGATTGGTAAGCATCCTTTTCCCTCTATCGATAATGTTCTTCTAGTTGAAGGATTGAAACATAATCTGCTTAGCATTAGTCAATTATGTGATAGTGGATCTAATGTTTCATTCAATCAAGGAGAATGTACGATTAAAAACTCGACGGATCCATACTCTTCAACGCTAAAAGGCAAAACAATCTTTATAAAATTGACTTGGAAGATCTTTCAGATCAAAATGTATCATGTCTAGTTTCCATAAAAGGAGAACAGTGGATATGGCACAAGAAGCTTGGTCATGCAAGTTTGAGATTAATCTCTAAACTAAATAAGCATAACCTCGTAAGAGGACTACCAAAGCTTGTGTACAAATCAGATGTTCTTTGTGAAGCATGTCAAAAGGGGAAACAAATCAAAAATTATTTTGAATCCAAAAACATCGTTTCCACCTCTAGACCACTAGAATTGTTACATCTTGATCTATTTGGTCCTACAAGAACTTCTTCACTAAATGGAAAGAAATATGGATTGGTCATAGTAGATGACTATACTAGATGGACATGGGTTATGTTTCTAGCTCACAAGGATGAGTCTTTCAAAGTCTTTGCTATTTTCTGTAAAAGAATTCAAAATGAAAAAGGCATGTGTATCAACTCAATCCGAAGTGATCATGGAGGAGAATTTGAGAATGAGAGCTTCCAATTGTTCTCGTGAAGAAAACGGTATTCATCACAACTTCTACGCTTCTAAGAACACCACAACAAAATGGTGTGGTAGAAAGAAAAATAGATCTCTTCAAGAGATGGCTAGAACAATGCTCAATGACAACTCAATCTCCAAACACTTCGGTCAAGTGTTAACACTGCGTGTTATATTCAAAACAGAATATATATTAGACCTATTTTAAACAAGACTCTGTATGAATTGTGGAAAGGACGAAAACCCAACATCTCTTACTTTTATTCTTTTGGCTGTCAATGCTTTATCTTGAATACTAAGGATTCTTTAGGAAAGTTTGATGCTAAAGTTGACTCTGGTATTTTCTTAGGATACTCAGAAACATCTAAAGCATATAGAGTATATAACTCTCGCTCTCTAACTGTTGAAGAATCTGTTCATGTTAAATTCAATGACAAAAAGCCTGACAATGACTTGTCAGAGCTAGATGAGTCCTTTGCAGAGTTAAACTTAAAAGACAAAGGAGAAGGATCAGCAACCCAAAACAAAGAAGCATTGGACGATGAAAGAAAAGAAGAAACAACTGATGGTCAAAGAAGCTGGCACTTCAAAACTTATCATCCAGAACACCAAATCATTGGTAATCCAGATGATAAAGTGCGTACAAGATCTACCTTCAGAGAATACTCAAATGTAGCCTTCATCTCTGAAATGGAACCAAGAAAAATAGAAGAAGCACTGAAGGACGAAGGATGGATCTTAGCCATGCAAGAAGAGCTAAATCAATTTAAAAGAAATGATGTTTGGACGCTGGTTCAAAAGCCTAAAGACAAGTCCATCATCGGCAGAAAATGGATATTCAAAAACAAATTGGACGAAGATGGTAAGGTTGTGAGAAACAAAGCAAGGTTGGTAGTCCAAGGTTACTCACAACAAGAAGGTATTGATTTCACTGAAACTTTTGCTCCTGTAGCTAGACTAGAAGCCATACGCATTTTACTTTCATTTGCTGCTCATCATAGCATGAGACTATATCAAATGGACGTAAAAAGTGCATTTCTAAATGGTATAATCAATGAAGAAGTTTTCGTTAAACAACCACCTGGTTTCGAGGATGAAAATTTCCCTGAGCATGTTTTCAAATTGAAAAAGGCCTTGTACGGTTTAAAACAAGCTCCTCGAGCCTGGTATGAAAGGTTAAGCACCTTTTAATAGAAAGCGGTTTTTCTAGAGGAAAAGTTGACACTACTCTTTTTCGAAAAGACAAAAACTCGAAATTCATTTTAGTTCAAATTTATGTTGATGATATTATCTTTGGAGCTACTGATGAATCTCTTTGCAAGGATTTTTCCAATCTGATGCAGAAGGAATTCAAAATGAGCTTAATGGGAGAATTAAAATTCTTTCTGGGTTTGCAAGTGAAGCAAACATTGGACGAAATCTACATTCATCAGACAAAATATACAAATGAACTTCTGAAGAAATTCAAATTGGACGATTGTAAAACAATGAGCACACCAATGCATCCATCGTCCACACTAAGATTGGACGATAAGGATAAAAAGGTGGACGAAAAGGTATACAGAGGTATGATCGGATCACTCTTATATCTCACTGCGTCCAGACCTGATATAATGTTTAGTGTGTGTCTTTGTGCACGTTTTCAATCTGATCCTAGAGAGTCACACTTAATTGCTGTAAAAAGAATTTTCAGATACTTGAAAGGAACTACTAATCTGGGTTTGGTATTTAAGAAATCTCATGAGTACAGATTAGTTAGTTTTTTGTGATGCTGACTATGCTGGAGATAGAATCGAACGGAAAAGTACAAGTGGAGGATGTCACTTCATTGGAGGAAATCTAGTATCATGGTCCAGCAAGAGACAAAGCACAATTGCTCTATCAACAGCTGAAGCTGAATATATCTCTGCGTCCAATTGTTGCTCTCAACTACTCTGGATCAAACATCAATTAGAAGACTACAACATCTTTGAAAGTAAGATTCCTTTACTATGTGATAATACTGCTGCAATTAACTTATCAAAAAATCCTATACTACACTCAAGGGCAAAACACATTGAAATCAAACATCACTTTTATAAGAGACTATATTCAGAAAGGTGTGTTTGATATTCAATATGTGGATACAGATCATCAATGGGCAGATATTTTCACAAAACCCCTCTCAGAGGATAGATTCACTCTTATTCGAAAACATCTAAGTATGCATTTTGTAAAGAATTAATATTTCTTGCGTCCATTGAAGATCTGCGTCCAAAATGCTTTGTACTTGATAAATGGTGTGGTAAATTTCTTGATAAGACATAAATCATTTGCATTTATCTTGTTTGAAACTTTTCAAATTTCCCACGCTGAGTCAGTTTTTGAAAGGTCACGAAAGTAACTTTTATCATGACGTGACAGTTGCTTTTAATACACATTTAATGTGTTTGTTTTTTGTTTTTTTTAAAAAAAGGAAAAACGATTCGTTTTCTCTCAAGAAACCTTTCAGTGTAAAAACCTGCCTTCTTCTATAAATATTTTCCTTCTTTACAAGATCAAATTTTTACGCCCTCAAGCCTTGAAAGAAAACCTTTGCAAAAAGAACCTTAGCAAATTTCTCTCTTTCAAATTTCCTTAACCCTAAGAAATGGCCGGAGGAAAGACCCTTGATGTTGAAAGAGCCGAGGTATCAGTTGAATACTCGTTCCAAACTTCAATTTTAGCAGAATGTGGAATAGATATCAAAGAATGTCTCGTCGGTGCTGGTTGGGACAGTTACTTCAGAGAACCGATGGAGGTTTATCCGGAATTGGTGAAAATGTTCTGGAAAGACGCATCCGCGTCTGCGACAGAGGTCAAGGGGTGTGTTTTGGGAAAACCCGTTGTGGTTTCAGAGGTAACCATCTCCAATGCCACCCAATGTTGGTTGGAAGGAGCCACCATCACTTCCGACTGGGAAAAAGCTTTTGGGGGAACTGATGCTGTTCTTGACACCTTACTAAAGGAGTCATCCACGGGGAAGATAACTGCATCCAAGATGAATGACAAGGCAAGAGTATTACATCAACTTCTGAACAAGGCGGTACTCCACAAGGCAGGGTCCAAAGACTCAGTCTCTACAGTTCATGCCTTCTGCCTGTGTCATCTGATGCTGTGTCAACAGGTCAATCTCCCTTCTATGCTATTTAAGAACTTCAAGAGAAGTGTACAAGGAAAAGGGAAGAAGACCACCATCTCCTATGGTGTTCTTTTAACCAAGATCTTCAGAGATCAAGGTATCTTTAGTCCCTATGAGACTAAAGATGTTGAAGAGAAGAAGAGGATCTTTGGACGGATCCAAGAGCAACAAATCTTTGGACGAAGCAATCTTCTAAGGATGAAACTTCAAAGCGTCCAAGATTTTCTGGACCAGAAAGAGCCTCTAATTCCTTCAAAGGCTGAGAGTCCAAAGAAGAAATCACCATTCGTCCAAGCCATTCCCAAGCGGAGACTCATAATGGACGATGACTCTGAAGATGACCAACCCATCGCTAAAAGGATGAAGGTTGCGTCCATTGCGAGCATCCCAAAAGGAACCCGGACGAAGCTACCCATCACAAGGAAACCCTCTTCCAAGCTTGCGTCCATTCCTAAGGAACCTCTTTCTACCATTCCCTCTTCCTCCATTTTACCCTCTTCTCAACCAGAACCACAAACCTCCTTCCCAACCTCTCAAATAACTTCCTCTCCCTTAAACACTGAACCTTTTTCTTCTCAAACTCACATCATACCTTTCCAATCTCCTTCACCTTCCCCCTCTCAAAAGACCTTCTACAACTCCTCCTACCTAAACCTTTTCTCTGTGGGGGTTTCTCCTCACATTATCCCTCTTTGGGAATCCAAGGACTCTTCTCTCTCACTCACAGCAAGACGCTCCCGGTGCTGTGATGGTTGCTCAACAAAAGTTCACATCTTCCCTAGTGACCTCTCCTTCAAACCTGTCACCTTGGAAGAAATGGGACAGTTTGCGAGTCCTTATGACACCATCCTTGTCAGTGTCATTAAGGGGAGTCTTCTGTTGAAGGATTTGAGATTTGTACCCCCTTCACTGATCATCTCCTCTACAACAGCCATCAAGATTCAAATAGGATCGGGTTTGTCCAAGGTTGCCAATGGTGGATTTAAATAAAAACAAAGACTTGAAAAAGTACAGAAGCCAAGCCACCTTTCCCAAGCCCATCCTCTTTAAGCCAAATTTTGGGAGCTTACGTTCCCCTGATGTTGATGTTGAATTCTTGTGGCAAGTTTCGAATAAAGGAGAAGCTGAGGAGAACGAGGCTAAGACCTTCTGGGAAAAGCACATTTGGGAGTGTGAGCAACAAGCGTCTTCTTCAGGTCTAAGCGATGAAGATAAGGAAGATACTATAACTGTGCCTGGTCAGAGCTTCCAGTGTTTTCATCCTATCTTTATGGTAGATGATCTTCTTGGACTGCCTCTGAACTCGCCATTGCCAACTATCTTCTCTTGTCCAAGCTATGTCTTTGGACCTCCGTCTAACAACATAGGCATGCCTTATCCCTTGGATCAAATGTTTGGATACCGGAGAACTTCTCTTCCTTGGGATGTTGACCCTCCTCTGTCTGAAGACGAAGTTGAATCTGTTGTGCAGCAAATGGATGTGCCTCCTCCTGCTTCCACCACTGAGTTAGCTATTGTGGAACCACAACCTTCTGCTGACATTCTCACCCAAGTGCCCCCAGCTTTTCAGGCCTACGTGAATAATCAGATGGACTTAATGTACAAGAGAGTTGAAGACCTCCTCAAATCTCTTTTTCAACAAGGGCCACCTCCTCCTCCTCCACCTTCTTCCTCTTGATTTTATTTATTTTTTTTAGCCAAATTTTTTTTGACAATGATGTCTTTCTTTCTTTTTGTCTGATGACAAAGGGGGAGAATAATGGGAATTTGACTTGTTACAAACAAATTCATTTTATAATTTATATTGATTCAATGAAACTATGAATTATTATTATTTTTTTATCTGGTTGTTTCATTATCCTTGTCTCGTTTATTCTGTTGCCCTTTTATTAATGCTTTAATTGAAATTGTGAATACTCTGCTAATGCACTGTGTTGCTATGAAGGATTTTCTCTAAATTTTAGCATGGTTTATTCCTTTTCAAAAGGTATTGTCTCTGTTAAACACTTTTCTCAAGTACTAAACTTCGATACAAAGATAATGTTACTTGCTCTTGAAACTTGTTTCGTAAAAATAAATTTCGTGTACTACGTCCAATCGACTCTGCGTCCAACAGACTTTGAGTCCATCCCTTTGAAATGTTTTTCTTAGGGGGAGCAATTTTGTTTTAAAAAGAATCTGTGTTCAATCAAATTAATAGTTTTTGTCATCATCAAAAAGGGGGAGATTGTTGAAACCAAAATCTTATAAAAAGGTTTAAGTACTAAATTCTTAAAAGCTGTAGCTTTCCCTGTTTAAGTTTTGAGGATAACAAAAAATATTTATTTAGTTTGAACAAGTAAGTGTTTCGACAATAGTATTAACAAATAACTCTTTGTGCGTCCATTCTGCTCTATGCTTAAAGATAACTCTTTGTGCGTCCAATATGCTATAACTCTTTGTGGGTCCAATAAATGTATTATATACTTTTACTATTGGTGCGTCAATATTTGTTTGCATATACTGTTACTATTTTTATTGGTTCGTCCAATACAATGCATCTGTCAAAGCTCGGACTCACTTCACTCTTTCAAAGTTCAAGCTCAAGCTCTCGTCCAAGTGAAATTTCGAAAATGAAGAACTGTTCCTCATTAAATGCTAGAAAAGAACTCTGACAGCTCACGGCGACAGAAGAAGTCAACTAAGCCACTTTTGCTGACATTGTCTAACAACTACAAAGATCTGCAAATAAGAAAGCGTCCAATCTTAGACAAATCAGGACTTTGTTTTCATTGATTGGAAATCTCAGAGAATAAAAGTCACCGTCAGAAGAAGTTCAGCACTTTTCCAGTAGATGCATTTAATGCTACTCAGAACGGTAATAAATGTTTCTGTTGGACGATCTAGCCCATGAAGTCTGCTCAATTTGTTCTTACTTAAAGAGAAGAAGCAGCACTTAAAACAGAGAGATTTTTGCCGAAGCATCCTAAAAAGTCTAAAAAGCTTTATTTCTTCTTGGATTTCCATATACTGTAAAAAGAAAAAAGCCTTAAGATTTCTATTGTCTATTCTCATTTGTCAGTGAGTTTCAAACTCAAGCTTTCATCTACTTTCACTTATTCATCTTAAGCTTTGTAAGCCTGAAGAGGTTGTGTGTAAAAGAATACTTGTGTGATTGAACCTGAAGAGGTTGAAAATACTTGTTACCTGAAGAGGTTGAAAATACTTGTAATCTCGAAAAAGATTAGTTGGAAAATCCTTCTGATTAAAGGGACTGGACGTAGCTCTTGGTTGATAAGAGTGAACCAGGATAAATCTCGTGTGTAAGCTTCTCTTCTCTTCTAGTGTGTTTTATTATATTCACTAACCTCTGGGGTTTACTATTGTGTTTATTAACAAAGTTTTTTTATTTGGTTTTAGAACGTGTTATCGGTTTTCTTAAAAGTCTTTTCAAAATCCTTAGAGTCCAATAGGACTGAGCCGTGTTGGTTCTAAGCTCATTGCTTGTCAAACTTTATCCTTCGCTGTGTTCTATTTTCTGTTGAAAAGGAAAATCTTTTACTAATCATTAAAAAGGGTTAAGAAACACAATTCAACCCCCCTTCTTGTGTTTCACTTGGTTATTTCATTAGTGTCTTGTAGATAGTTCGGTCCCATTGAGCATCCTCAAGTCTCAGGCTCTAGTCCTTCCTATTAGGTTGGACTATTTTCTCAAGTATGTACTTGATCTCTCGGTTTGAGACCTCGGCTTGCCTGTTTGTCTGGGGGTGATAAGGTGTTGAAACCTTGTGCAACACGCTGTACTTTCTCATCAAAGCCTCTATTCTCCGGTTACAAAAGTGTGAACCCTGATCACTGATAATAGCCCACGGGGATTCCAAACCTGTAGAAAATCTGTGATCTAACAAAGTCCACAACAACTTTGGAATCATCAGTCCGAGTGGCTTTTGCCTCCACCCATTTAGATACATAATCAACAACCAACAAAATATAAATAAAACCAAAGGAAACAGGGAAAGGGCCCATGAAATCAATACCCCAAACATCAAAGATCTCACAAGATAGCATAGGCTACTGAGGCATCTCATTCCTATGTGAAATTGTCCCTGTTCTCTGGCATTGTTCACAAGACTTACAAAACAGATATGCATAATGAAATAGGGTAGGCCAATACAACCCAGAGTCTAAAACCTTCTTAGCTGTACGTTGGGAGCCAAAGTGCCCACCACATGCAAATGTATGACAAAAGCTAAGAAAGGAATGAAACTCATTATCAGAGACACACCTTCTAATAATCTAGTCACTACAAAGCTTCCACAGATAAGGATCATCCCATACATAGTACTTAGACTCACTTTTCAATTTATCAGATTGAGCTCTAGTAAAACATGCAGGAAGAACACCATCAACTAGGAAATTAACCATATCTGCAAACCAAGGAGAGGTGTTCTTGCCTTGCACCTGCAGAAGCTGCTCATCTGGGAAGGAGTCTTGTACAAGGAAGGGATATGAAGCCCCCTCAATGTGACTCAAGTGATCTGCCACTTGGTTCTTTGCTCCACTCTTGGAGCAGTAGCATCCACCTTATTAGTTGAGGCTTTGCCTCTGGCTTCTTCAAAAGGAACTTTAGAACTACATGATCAGTAAACACAACAACCTTAGAACTAAGCAAATATGATCTAAACTTATCCAAAGCAAAAACAATGGCTAAAAGCTCTTTTTCGATTGTGGTATAGTTGGCCTGAGCAGCATCTAGAGTTCTAGAAGCATAGTATATCACATTAGAAGCTCTCCTCACTCTCTGTGTCAAGACTGCTCCTACTGCATAGTTAGAAGCATCACACATCAACTCAAATGGCAATGTCTAGTCAGGTGGCTAGATGATGGGAGTATTGGTCAAGGCTCGCTTCAAGTGGTTGAAAGCTGCCTTGCACTTGTCATCAAAATTAAACTCTACATCTTTCTGCAGTAAGTGGGAAAGTGGAAGGGCAATCTTGCTGTAGTCGGCAATGAAGCGCCTGTAGAAACCTGCATGACCAAGAAAAGAACGCACTTCCTGCACGCATGTGGGGTAAGATAAACAAGTAATTACATCAATCTTGGCAGGATCTACCTCAATGCCCTTATTGGATACTACATGACCTAAAACTATACCCTGTTCTACCATAAAATGGCATTTCTTAAAATTTTGCACAAGGTTAGTCTCAATGCATCTATGCAGCACCCTAGATATGTTAGTTAAACATGAATCAAAAGAAGAATCATAGACAGTGAAGTCATCCATAAATACCTCATTGCATTCCTCTAAGAAATCAGAAAATATACTCACCATGCACCGTTGGAAGGTACCAGGGGCATTGCATAAGCCGAAAGGCATCCGTCTGTAAGCAAAGGTGCAGAATGGACAGGTAAATGTGGTCTTCTCCTAATCCTCTGGTGCAATGTGGATCTGGAAGTATCCAGTGTAGCCTTCCAAAAAGCAGTAATGGGACTTACCAGCCATCCGTTCCAGCATCTGATCAATGAACGGAAGAAGTAATGATCCTTCCGAGTGGCTTGGTTAAGGCGTTTGTAGTCAATGCAGACTCTCCAGCTATTCTGCACTTGGGTTGGAATGAGCTCATTCTTCTGGTTGGCCACGACAATCATCCGGATTTCTTTGGAACCACTTGCACCTGGCTCACCCACTTCTTGTCAGAGATGGGATAGATAATGCCAGCCTGAAGTAGTTTGGTCACCTTTTTCTTCACCACATCTAGAATGAGAGGATTCAATCTCCTCTGGGGTTGTCTCACTATTTTAGTTTCCTCCTCAAGTAATATCTTGTGCATGCATGTGGAGGGGTTAATACCAGGAATGTCTGTAAGTGTCCAACCAATTTCCTTTTTGTGTTGCTTCAAGACTTCCAATAATCTGGTTTCTTGCTTAGATTGGAGGTGTTTGTCCACTATGACAGGTACTTGCTCATCTTCTGCAAGGAAAACATAATTGAGATGGTCAGGCAATGGCTTCAATTCTAATTTAGGTGGTTGCACTATAAAGGGAAGCATGCTGCTAGTGGAATTAAGTTCTGCAGGTGCTATAATTTTGTATCTACAGAATCAGTTGCTACAGAATCCGGTTCCGCATAATCTGCACAATTCACATCAATTGCTGAAACATAATGGTCAGCACTCAAAACTACAGCAATCTCAGCACATGCATTACATAAAACAACACTATTACAACCAGTGCATATAGAATCAGAAAATCCATCAAAGTCAGCAGCACACAACTCATCATCATATGCAATATCAATCAAATCAGCAAGGATATTAATATGAAAAATTGCATGCTCCTCCATGGGATGCTTCATAGTATCAAAGATGTTAAACTGCACAATGGAGTCACTAAACTCCATGGAAAGAGTTCCTGCATGCACGTCAATCTTCGTCCGAGCTGTCTTAAGGAAAGGTCTCCCCAAAATGAGTGGAGCCCTAGTGGTTGGTGATTCCCCCTCCATTTCCAGAATGTAGAAGTCTGCAAGGAATATCAATTCACCCACTCGCACCAGCATATCCTCAATTAGTCCGGCTAGATAGGCATTGCTCCTATTTGCCAACTGAATCACTACACATGTGGCATGCAAAGGTCCAAGTCCAAGAGAGTTAAATACAGACATAGGCATAACATTAATTGAAACTCCTAAGTCTAGCATGGCATTTTCAAATTTCGAGTTGCCTATTATGCATGGAATGGTAAAAGTCCCTGGATCTTTGCATTTCTGTGGCATAGGTTGAATAAGGGCTGAGATGTTCTTGCTCATGCTAATTCTCTCAATGTATTTTCGCCGCCTCTTGTGTGTTCAGAGTTCTTTCATAAACTTGGCATACTTAGGAATTTGCTTAATCCCATCCAACAATGGGATGTTCACCTCCACCTTCTGAAAGGTCTCCAGAAGCTCTTTATCTTTCTCAGCATCATCTCCTCTTCTAGATTGGACTGCTCTATGTGGGAAAGGAAGTGGCACTACACAATTGTTCTTTTGCTGCACAAGTGGTACAGAATCTGCAGAATTTGATTTTTCTGCTACAGAATGTGGTTTATATGCAGAATCTGTTTTCTGATTATCTACAGAATTGGACACATCTACTGTAAAGTCTGTTGCTACTGCTGAATTTGTAAAATCTGCAGAATTCGAATTCTGTGCTGCTCAGCTTGTAAGGATTTCCCAGACCTCAAAGTAATAGCACTAACATTCCCTTTTGGATTTGGAATTGTTTGTGCAGGAAGTTGACTACTGCCTTAAGCTTGTAACTAATTCATAAAGGAAGTTAATTAACCAATTTGTGTTTCCAAATTTTGAATTGTGGCATCAGTCCTTTGTTGGAATTGGAGATTGTTAGTAAAAGTTGCTTCATCATATCCTCTAATGAAGGCTCAGACTTTGGTGTTGCATTTGCTTGTTGCTGTTGTTGCTGCATATTTGATTGAAATGGCCTACTAGTTCCAGCATGGGATTGAAATTGCTGCTGCCTCATTGGTTGCTGTTGGAAAGGCTGCCTATATTGATTTGGCTATTGGGCAGTGGCATTGCCATATCTCAGATTTGGATGATCCCTCCAACCAGGGTTGTAGGTGTTGGAGAATGGGTCATATCTCTGCTGCTGTTGCTGAAATTGAGGTTTACCAGGAAAAACTCCTGTTGCAGCTACAGATTGGTCTGGAAAGGCAGAACCATCATCTTCCAGTGTGGGGCACGAATCTGTGGGATGGGATGAGCTAGAGCATATACTGAAAACTCTTGCAGGGATCTGCACAGGTGGTTCGTGTTGTCCCATTGCCATCTGTCTGACCAAAGAAGTGAGCGCATCCAATCTATGTTCCATCCTTTGTTGATCAGCATGTGAAGAGGTATTAACTTCATTAACTACTCTGATTGCAACACCCATTTGAGTACCAAATTGTTGAGAATTTGCTGCCATGTTTGCAATTAAGTTTCTAGCAGCAGCTGGAGTTTTATCTACCAATGCTCTACCACTTGCAGCATCAATCATACTCATTTCCATTGGAATCAACCCTTCATAGAAGTATTGGATTAGCAGTTGATCACTAATTTGATGGTGTGGGTAGCTCGAGCACAATTTCTTGAATATCTCCCAATACTCATGGAGAGTCTCACCACTAATTTGCCTTATGCCACAAATATCTTTCCTTATTGCAGCAGTTCTTGATGCATGAAAGAACTTCTCCAAAAATAGTCTTTTCATGTCATTCCAAGAAGTGACGGCAGCAGGTTGTAAGTAATACAACCAATCCTTAGCAGCACCATCCAATTAGAAAGGAAAGGCCCTCAGCTTGATGTGATCTTCAGCTATTCCATGAGGTTTCATGGTGGAGTAGACAACATGGAACTCCTTCAAATGCTTATGTGGATCTTCACCTGCAAGACCATGAAACTTGGGCAACAAGTGTATCAATCCAGATTTCAACTCAAAATCAACATTAAGTTCGGGATATTGAATGCACAAAGGTTGATAATTCACATCAGGTGCAGCCAATTCCTTAAGGGTCCTATTATTATAGTTAGACATAGTAAAATCAGCAGACTCAGTATCAGACACTGAAGCACTAACAGAAACAGACTCAACAGTATTAAAATAGTCAATAAGATCAGGTGCAATGCCAAGTTCAAATCCAATTCCATAAGTGATTCTATTAATGCTACTACCAGTCCTATGAATTCTGAAAAGTGTATGAAAGGTTCTATCAATTTCAGGATCAAATGAATGCAAGTTTTCAGGATCAGACCTAGTCATACAGCATGTAACTCATAGGAAGGTATGGAAAAGTAATAACAACTAAAACGCTAAAAATTCCTAAAACAAATACTCCAAAAATCTAAACAAAAATAAAAACAGTATCAAAAGAATTTTAGAAATTATGGAACCACCACAGGGTGAAATCTACACAAAAATGCTATCCAAGAGAATAATAAAAAATCTTTAAAAAATTGAAAAAGTGGTCTAAATGATGAAATTTGGCTAAAATAAGGGTGACCTCACTACAAATAGAGAGCCTTTATCAAAATAACGTTTTCCATTAGTCTGCAAAAATTTAGGTCAATTAGAGATACTTTACCGAACGAAAATTCTTGACACGATACCATTTACCCAATTTTAGCCGAATTCCACTTGAAAAGCTTCAAAAACAAAACAAACACAATTGTTAGAGTTAGATGGGTTCTTGAAATAATCAAATAGTTTCCTTGGATCCCCGGCAACGGTGCCAAATTTGACAAGAGGTTGTCGAGACCCGTCAAATAATAAAAATTATCGGTTCACAAACTAATTTGTAGTATAGAGAATGAACCAAATCGTCTCTCAAGGATCCAATAAAAACAAAGATTCAATCAGATCAAGATAATTAAAAGGGGGGGTTTTGTTGTTGATTAACAAGATTGACAAAAGTACGGGACTTAAAGTTAAAAACAAATCTAAAGAAGCAACCAATCCAAGGAAATTTACTAATCTTGAGTTTAATTCATCATTGATCACAAGAAATTCACTTAATTGCTAATCATGTTCTTGGCCTTAGATCACATCAAGACGCCTCAACATGCTCCAGGAATCCTCTACTATATAAGCATCTAGGATTTAATCAACCAAGGTTAGATGAAGCAAGCACAATCCAAACATAGATTAACTTAAAATCGGGGATTTAACCAAGCTAAACAATCCATCAAAAAGCTTTGATATATTGTTTAGTCTTTGTGATCCTCTTTGAATACATGATAATAAAGCTATTATCACATCAACATCTAAATCAAAGTAAGCAATTTAATCTAGATAAAAATCAAAAGAGGAAGAAGAGAAACTTGAATAATAATTAAGCAATATGAACAAGTGAAACAAGATCTCCAAATTAAACATCAAGATGGCTAATCCCTTGGATTGATTATAAGAGCCTAGCCTTCCATAGATGGGATGGAAGAACTCATAAAATAAAGAGGAAAAACGAAATTCTAAAGAGAATGGAAAAGAAGAGAAAGAAAACTCTCACAAATACTTAAACTTTCTTCAAACTTACTTAAAATTGAATGATGTATAATACAAAGAGATTGGCTCTATTTATACTAATCTTAGAAGCCAATCTGTAATTGAAAATAATCTGAATGCAAGCTATAAAAACATGAAAATTGTCAAATATGGAATCTTGATGCACGGTTGGTGGGTTGGTGCATGGTAGGTGGGTTGGTGTATAGTTGGTGGCTTCAAGTTAGCAACTTTACTCCGACTTCCAGCCTACTTTTCATGACCTAAACTGTGCATTTTGGATTGGAGGTCTTCATGAAAGTTGCATCCAGTTGACTCCTTGAAATTTTGGCGTTGGTTTATGTCATTTGGACTTTTAAAACTCCAGACATGCTAAAAACATTGTACCTACCTCAAGTTAGGTTGGCAGAACGTGTTTCCAAATTCAAACCAACTTGTAGCTTCATAATCACGCCTAAAAAGACATCTACTGACTAAATGGTCATTAGTGAAGTTGGAGATATGGGTCTTATCTTTCCAATGGTCGAGTTTCAGCTCCAAAAGAGGCCTGTAGCCCACTATATAATCCAATATGTGCACACTTGACAAGAGGTTGTTGAGACCTCGTCAAATAATAAAAATTACCGGTTCGCAAACTAATTTGTAGTATAGAGCATGAACCGAATCGTCTCTCAAGGATCCAAAAAGAACAAAGATTTAATCAAATCAAGATAATTAAAAGGGGGGTTTTGATGATGATTAACAAGATTGACAAAAGTACAAGAATTAAAGTTGTAAACAAATATAAAGAAGCAACCAATCCAAGGAAATTTACCGATCTTGAGTTTAACTCATCATTGATCACAAGGAATTCACTTAATTGCTAACCATGTTCTTGGCCTTAGATCACATCAAGAAGCCTTAACATGATCCAAGAATTCTCTACTAGATAAGCATCTAGGATTTGATTAACCAAGGTTAGATAAAGTAAGCACCATCCAACATAGATTAACTTAAGATCTAGAATTTAACCAAGCTAAACAATCTATCAAAAAGCTTTAATATATTGTTTAATCTTTATGATCCTCTTTGAATACATGATAATAAAGCTATTACCACATCAACATCTAAATCAAATTAAGCAATTTAATCTAGATAAAAATCAAAAGAGGAAGAAGAGAAACTTGAATAACAATTAAGCAATATGAACAAGCAAAACAAGATCTCCAAATTAAACAATAAGATGGCTAATCCCTTGGATTGATTATGAGAGCCTAGCCTTCCATGGATGGGAAGGAAGAACTCAGAAATAAAAGAACAAAAACGAAATTCTAAAGAAAATGAAGAAGAAGAGAAAGAAAACTCTCACAAATACTCAAACTTTCTTGAAACTTACTTAAAATTGAATCTATCATAATACAAAGAGATTGGCTCTATTTATACTAATCCTAGAAGCCAATTTGTACATGTACATAATCTGAATACAAGATATAAAAACAAGGAAATTGTCAAATATGGAAGCTTGATGCATGGTAGGTTGGTTGGTGCATGGTAGGTGGGTTGGTGTATGGTTGGTGGCTTTTAGTCAACAACTCTTATCCGACTTCTAGCTTCAAATTCGTCACCTAGACAGTGTATTTTGGCTTGGATGTCTCATGAAAGTTGTAGCCAGTTGTCTCCTTGAAAATCTCCAATTTGAATCATGTCATTTGGACTTTTAGAACTCCAGAAATGCCAAAAACACTGCACCTACCTCAAGTTAGGTTGGCAGAACGTGTTTCCAAATTCCAACCAACTTATAGCTTCATTATCATGCCTAAAACGACATCTATTAACTAAATGGTCTTCAGTGAAGTTGGAGATATGGGTCTTATCTTTCCAATGGCCAAGTTTCAGCCCAAGAAGAGGTCTATAACTCACTATGTAGTCCAATATGTGCATACTGCCCAGATTTTCCTGACAGCAAACCCACTCTGCATTGCAGGGATATTTTGGACCCTTAGAAGTCCGATCCAGCTCTTGAGTTCTTCATGAAACTTGTAGAGCATTGTCTTATCTTTCCAAAGACCCCAAGATTACCTCAATTGGATCACCTAGTCCTAAGTTATGGCCTAACCAAGGAAGAAAGGTCAAAATGCATCAAAATCTGAAAATTATCCAATATTTACATTAAAACCCAATGAATCCCAACAACATTAAACTCATCTAAAATACTAATATTGGGCACAATAAACATCTAATAAAGCCTAATACAAAGCTAACATAAGTGTCTCAAATTGATTGATCAAATTCCCCCACACTTAAGCTTTTGCACTCCTGGGCAAAACACATAAGAACAAAACTAAAGAAAAACAAGAAATATCATATTATTAAACTAAAAACATAAAAAACTGATTATACCTAATCTAATCCATTTTTGTAGGAAAACACGATGGCACTTAGCATGTGCCACAAGCCTTTAAACCCCTAGGTGTCCCTAGTGGACGAGTTATAGTCTCGTGAGGGTTTACCAGGATGATACCCACAAACATGTAATACTTTATTCAATCAATTCAACTAATTTTTAAATACCATAGAAATAATAATAACCACAGTTTCTAGGGTTCCAAACATTCATGAAGTGATATACCTTTACATCCCAAATTAACAAGCAAGGTGAATTCAAGTAGAATCATGGATCAAGTATGATAGAATCTCACAAGATACACTTTCAATCTCTCAAGTGTTTAGGTTTGTGTTTACACTCAAATCAACTCATGAGAAATTGCACTACCATAAACTTGCTTATCATCTACTTCTCCGCTACTCAAAACACATGCACACACAAATCAAGAGGACTTTATTCAAGGTTGTAATGGGGCCAAGGTAAGGGAAGGGAACAATATGGATATACACAAGTTAAAACCAAAGAGAGTAAAAGAGCAAAGGGGAGGAACTCAAGTAACAACCATAGAAGTTTACCCCAAACCATAAAATGCATATTCTCTTAACACATTCCTTCATTTTTCTATTCTTTTCTTTTACAACCTTTTGGCTTTATTTTTTTTTCTTTTCTTTTTTCTTCTTTTTTTTTTCACTTGTTCTTTCTTTTGCACCAAATATTTTGCATAAACATCCCCCACACTTAAACTATGGCTTATCCTCAAGCAAAAAGAGCTTCTCCAATAAGAAAACCAATGCTCTCCTATTCACTAAGGGATGGTAAAACATTGATTTTTTTTTTCAACTCAAGGTTTGTAATGAGCTAAGAACAAAGAATGGGCAATTAGGTTCAACGGGGGTTAACAATAGGATAAATGCAAGGTAGGCTATTTGGATAAAGTAGCTAAATCAAGAAAAAATGCCTCAATCAAGTTCGTGCATGCATATGAAAATGTAGCCTAAAAAAGAATCAAAGCAAGTTCTAGAGTGACGAAATCCATGAGTGAAACTCACAAAAGAAAGGAAGAAAATGACATAGATGCAACATCCATTCATCAATAAGTTCAAAATCTCACAAGGTATAGATGCATCTACCAAACTCAATCCACTAATCCAAAATCCAACACCAAGCATGTGAAATTCAAGGGGAAAGTCAATTCATTCATTAATGTTAGGAAACTTGAACTTCAATTAATACAAACTCATGACTTTCATAATTCTTAAAACACGATTGGAAGGGACTAAACACACGAAAATCACACCTCTTTTTTTTTTTTTTCAAAACAAAAATTTAAATAGAAAACAGAAACAACAAATAAAACAGAAAACATAAATGAAATACAAAGAAATGTTAATCAAAACGAGAGACAACAAATAGAAAAAATGATAGCAACGAGAAAAGAGTAAACGATGTGATGAAATAAAAACAGAAATAGGATTGAAAACAATAGTAAAACAGTAAAAACAAAAAGAAAACAACTAGAAAAATGAAATAAAAGTGTGGAAAGAAAACTCCCTATGGATAGCAGAAGCAACAAAATCCAGGCGGCCACACCATAGCCAGTGTAATGGATCACCACATCCAGAATTAGAGGGTTCAGTCTCCTCGGGGGCTGCTTTACTGGTTTAGCTCCATCTTCAAGTAAAATCTTATATATGCAAATGGAAGGGCTAATGCTAGGAATGTCTGCAAGTACGATGGCTCTTTGATTCTCCCTCAAAATGGGTAGCAACCTCTCCTCCTCATCAGTAAGGAGGTTTTTAGCCACAATGGACTCCAATTTTGGTGGCTTCACTACTTTTGTAGATTGAGTTGCTGCATAATCTGTTGAAAAAGATTCATCATATCTCAAAAAGGCAGCAATCTCAACACATGCATTACACAACATATCACCATCACAACCAGTACAACAAACAGAATCATCAAAATCAGTAAAACTAGCAAATTCATCACACAAATCATCAATTGGTTTTTTCTCATCAATGATCTCATGTTTTGCAGAATTAGATTTCTGCATCTGTTGCTTGCTCAACTGACTCAATGAAGATGTAAGTTGACCAACTTGGGTCTTCACGTTTTGTACTATAGCTTCTGTTCTCTGCTGGAATTGGATGTTGTTCTGAGCAAATTGTTTCACCAAATCCTCTAGTGTAGGCTCAGATTCCATGCTTATTGGGGCTTGCTGCTGTTGCAGCATAAGTTGCTGGTATAGACTGATTGGTTCAACATAAGGTTCGAACCAAGGATGATCTCCCCAATCATGGTTATATGTAGTTCGAACCAAGGATGATCTCCCCAATCATGGTTATATGTGGTAGAATAAGGATCATATCTAGGTTGTTGATATTGTGGTTCACCAAAAAATACACCTGTTGCATCAACAGAATGGTCATGAAATATAGAACCATCATCTTGCAATGTGGGGCATGCATATGTGGGATGATAAGAACTACAAAATCCTGCAGGTTCTTGCACATGTAATTGATGTTGTTCCACTGCCAATTGTCCGATCAGATAAGCCAGCTCATCAAGTCTATGCTCCATCAGATTAGTGATCAAACACAAAATCACAAAAACAAGTCTAAATATACACAGAAAATAATTACAGAAAACATATCTACAGATTTTTAAAAATTATGGGACTACCACAGAGTGAAATCTACACAAAAATTCTATCTAACAGAATAATAAAAAATCTTAAAAAATTGAAAAAGTGATCTAAATGATGGAATTTAGCTAAAATATGGGTGACCTCACTATTAATAGTAAGCCTTTCTCAAAATAACGATTTTGATTAGCCTACCAAAATTCAGATCAATCAGAGATACGTTACCGAACCAAAATCTTGACAGGATGCCCTTTACCCAATTTCAGCCGAATTCCACTAGAAAATGCTTCAAAAACAAAATAAACACAATTGTTAGAGTTAGATGAAATGATCAAATAGTTGCCTTTGGATCCCCGGCAACGGCGCCAAATTTGACAAGAGGTTGTCGAGACCTCGTCAAATAATAAAAATTACCGGTTCGCAAACTAATTTGTAGTATAGAGCATGAACCGAATCATCTCTCAAGGATCCAAAAAGAACAAAGATTTAATCAAATCAAGATAAAAAAAGGGGGGTTTTGATGATGATTAACAAGATTGACAAAAGTACAAGAATTAAAGTTGTAAACAAATATAAAGAAGCAACCAATCCAAGGAAATTTACCGATCTTGAGTTTAACTCATCATTGATCACAATGAATTCACTTAATTGCTAACCATGTTCTTGGCCTTAGATCACATCAAGAAGCCTTAACATGATCCAAGAATTCTTTACTAGATAAGCATCTAGGATTTGATTAACCAAGGTTAGATAAAGTAAGCACCATCCAACATAGATTAACTTAAGATCTAGAATTTAACCAAGCTAAACAATCTATCAAAAAGCTTTAATATATTGTTTAATCTTTATGATCCTCTTTGAATACATGATAATAAAGCTATTACCACATCAACATCTAAATCAAATTAAGCAATTTAATCTAGATAAAAATCAAAAGAGGAAGAAGAGAAACTTGAATAACAATTAAGCAATATGAACAAGCAAAACAAGATCTCCAAATTAAACAACAAGATGGCTAATCCCTTGGATTGATTATGAGAGCCTAGCATTCCATGGATGGGAAGGAAGAACTCAGAAATAAAAGAACAAAAACGAAATTCTAAAGAAAATGAAGAAGAAGAGAAAGAAAACTCTCACAAATACTCAAACTTTCTTGAAACTTACTTAAAATTGAATCTATCATAATACAAAGAGATTGACTCTATTTATACTAATCCTAGAAGCCAATTTGTACATGTACATAATCTGAATACAAGATATAAAAACAAGGAAATTGTCAAATATGGAAGCTTGATGCATGGTAGGTTGGTTGGTGGCTTTTAGTCAACAACTCTTATCCGACTTCTGGCTTCAAATTCATCACCTAGACGGTGTATTTTGGCTTGGATGTCTCATAAAAGTTGTAGCCAGTTGTCTCCTTGAAAATCTCCAATTTGAATCATGTCATTTGGACTTTTAGAACTCCAGAGATGCCAAAAACACTGCACCTACCTCAAGTTAGGTTGGCAGAACGTGTTTCCAAATTCAACCAACTTATAGCTTCATTATCATGCCTAAAACGACATCTATTGACTAAATGGTCTTCAGTGAAGTTGGAGATATGGGTCTTATCTTTCCAATGGCCAAGTTTCAGCCCAAGAGGAGGTCTATAACTCACTGTGTAGTCCAATATGTGCATACTGCCCAGATTTTCCTGACAGCAAACCCACTCTGTATTGCAGGGATATTTTGGACCCTTAGAAGTCCGATCCAACTCTTGAGTTCTTCATGAAACTTGTAGAGCATTGTCTTATCTTTCCAAAGACACCAAGATTACCTCAATTGGATCACCGAGTCCCAAGTTATGGCCTAACCAAGGAAGAAAGGTCAAAATGCATCAAAATCTGAAAATTATCCAATATTTACATTAAAACCCAATGAAGCCCAACAACATTAAACTCATCTAAAATACTAATATTGGGCACAATAAACATCTAATAAAGCCTAATACAAAGCTAACATAAGTGTCTCAAATTGATTGATCAACACTGCCTAGATTCTAGTGACAACAAGCCCACTCTGCATTACATGGATATGTTGGACCCTTAGAAGTCGGATCTAGCTCTTGAGTTCTTCATGAAACTTGTAGAGCCTTGTCTTAGCTTTCCAAAGACACCAAGATCACCTCAAATTGATCACTAAGTCCCAAGTTATGGCCTAACCAAGGAGGAAAGGTCAAAATGCATCAAAATCCAAGAATTATTCACAATTTGCATTAAAGCCCAATGAGGCCCAACAACATTAAACTCGTCTAAAATACTAATATTGGGCATAATAAACATCTAATAAAGCCTAGTACAAAGCTAACATAAGTGTCTTAAATTGATTGATCACTTATTCTTGAATTCTTTGAACTTTTCAAAGGATTCTGATTTGTGTTTCATTAAATACACAAATCCATATCCACTGAAATCATCAGTAAATGTGATGAAGTATTGAAAACCTCCTCTGACCTGTGGGTTGAAGGGTCTGCAAACATCATTATGTGTGAGGCCTAAAACATCACTAGCCCTTTCACCTTATCCAGTGAATGGTGCCTTAGTCATCTTTCCCAATAGACAAGGTTCACATGCCACATATGATTCAAAATCAAATGAGTCAAAATTCCATCTTGATGGAGTTTGGATATGCGACTCTCATTTATATGGCTCAAAAGACAATGCCAGAGATAAGTTGGGTTCATATCATTTGTTTTGAACCTCTTCGTATTTACGTTATAGATGGGTATGTCGAGGTCGAGAACGTAAAGTCCATTACTTAATTGTGCACTACCATAAAAGAAATCATCCATATAAATAGAACAACATTTGTCCTTTATTATAAATGAAAAAACCTTTCTTGTCCAAACAAGAAACAAAAATGATATTCCTACTAATGGCAAGCACAAAATAACAGTTCTCTAACTCAATAACAAGTCCATTGGGCAAAGATAAACAATAAGTTCCTACTGCTAATGCAGCAGCCCTTGCTCCCTTCCCAACTCGTAGGTCCACTTCGCCCTTAGCCAATGTCCTACTACTTTTTAGATCCTGCACATTCACACAAATGTGAGATCCACATCCAGTATCCAATACCCAAGATGAAGAAGTAGATAAATTGACTTCTATAACAAAAATACCTGAAGTGGAAGTCTCATTTCCCTTCTTCTTCTTTAGCTCCTCCAAGTATTTGTCACAGTTCCTCTTCCAATATCCAGTCAGACCGCAGTGGAAGCAAGTACCTTTCTTAGCCACCTGACAAGAGGTTGTCGAGACCTATCAAATAAAATAACCGGTTCACAAAATAATTTGTAGTATAGAGAATGAACCGAATCGTCTCTCAAGGATCCAAAAACAAAGATTTAATTAGATCAAGATAATTAGAAATGGGGGGGGGGTTTGTTGTTGATTAACAAGATTAATAAAAGTAGGAGATTCAAAGTTGTAAACAAATCTAAAGAAACAACCAATCCAAGGAAATTTACCGATTTTGAGTTTAACTCATTATTAATCACAAGGAATTCACTTAATTGCTAACCATGTTCTTGGCCTTAGATCACATCAAGAAGCCTTAACATGATCCAAGAATTCTCTACTAGATAAGCATCTAGGATTTGATTAACTAAGGTTAGATAAAGTAAGCACCATCCAACATAGATTAACTTAAGATCTAGAATTTAACCAAGCTAAACAATCTATCAAAAAGCTTTAATATATTGTTTAATCTTTATGATCCTCTTTGAATACATGATAATAAAGCTATTACCACATCAACATCTAAATCAAATTAAGCAATTTAATCTAGATAAAAATCAAAAGAGGAAGAAGAGAAACTTGAATAACAATTAAGCAATATGAACAAGCAAAACAAGATCTCCAAATTAAACAACAAGATGGCTAATCCCTTAGATTGATTATGAGAGCCTAGCCTTCCATGGATGGGAAGGAATAACTCATAATTTAAAGAACAAAAACGAAATTGCAAAGAGAATGGAGAAGAAGAGAAAGAAAACTCTCACAAATACTTAAACTTTCTTGAAACTTACTTCCAAATTGAATGCCTCTAATACAAAGAGGTTGGGTCTATTTATACTAATCCTAGAAGCCAATTTTTACATGTACATACCCACAAACATGTAATATTTTATTTAATCAATTCAACTAATTTTTAAATACAAGCATTGTATCAAATATAAACCATAATTAATAAGTCAAGTATGCTTAACAAAGAATAGTTGAATCAAATCAATTGAGAATAAAGTATAGCATAATCATGCTTTAATCAGAAATAGGCATGTTCAGATTGAGTAAAATTCTTCACAAGTGACACTCAAATCACACAAGGTGTTTAGGTTAACTGTTTACGCTCAACTCAGTCAAATTATGAAAGTATTTTACCATAGGCTTGCATATACATCAATTCTCCACTACTTAGATCAAATAAATTGCAAAAATCAAGAGGTCTTTCAAAAAGGTTGTAATGGAACTTAAAAGGTGAAGGAAGGGAACAATATGGATAATAGCAGGTTAAAACCAAAGAGAATAAAAGAGCATTGAAGAGTAACTCAAGTAGAAAGAATAATTTTTTTACCAAAAACCATAAAATGCTCATTCTCTTCACACATTCCTTCCTTTTTCTATTCTTTTATTTTTTTTATTTTTTTTTGTTTTGTTTTGTTTTTTTTTTTTTGTTTTTTTTTTTTTTGTACCAAGCATTTCGTATCAGCACACGAATTCCCCCACACTTATATCATTGCAAGCAAAAGAACTTCTCCAATAAGAAAATCAATGCTCTCCCAAAGAATAGGAAGATAGGCTTAGAGGGAGTTAATATTTGGATAAATGCAAGGTAGGTTTATTTGGCCTAAGCAACTAAGTCAAGAAAAATGCCTCTGTCATTTTCATGCAACATACAGACCAATGTAATCTCAAATCGATTCAATGCAAGTTCTAGAAAATAAATTCATAATTGACATCACTCATGAAAGAAAATAACCAAGTGTAAGTATCAAACTTGGAAAAGCCCAAAACTCACAAAGGTATCATTCACTCAATTCAACAATGTCTTCTTCCTAATATCCACAATCATATTCACATGTATATCATGAAAATGATTCAACTATAAACTGTTTTGCATACTTTTATCATCAATTAAGCTCAGATTCAGCACATGCTTGTATCAAAATCAATTGAAAAGATCAAAATTGTGTGTGTGTGTGTTTTTTTTTTTTAATATATATACAAGAACAAAGATGATTTAAGACCTATTATGAAATGCAAGTTAAGATGCGTCTCAATAGCAAAACTACTCCTTACTCTGCCATCATACATCTAAAAAGTTAGTAACAATAAATATTAGCATTTTTTTTAACTAAACTATGTACATGGTAATGTCAACTATCCCTCCCCCCAACTAATTAAAGACATTGTCCCCAATGTGAAAATAAAGATAGGTAGAGTGTAGAAGGTCTTACCAGAAAACTACAAATCGAGCCTGAAATAAGAAAAATTACAAAAAACTAAAACCATAAGAGAAAACAAAAATTCACAAAGACAAAGACAAATCAAGTTTTTGCTTTTTGCTGCTGCTGCCTTGTTCCCAATTCAGTGGAGCCATTGCTGGAGCACGTTGTGGTACAAATTCATTTAGTTGATCGAGCAATTGTTCAGGAGTTGTAGCAGTTACAAGACTTTGACGTGTCGCTTGTGAGATGAACCTTTTTTCTACAGCATGATCAAGAAAACAAAACAAACTGTCATAAAAACCATTAACATTTAATATACCGATGGGTTTTTGGTGAAAGTTCTGCTGTGACCAAGATGTAATTTGGAAGAGCTTTTCCAAAGTTCCAAAACCACCAGGTAGGGCAATAAAGGCATCAGCATTGGCTATCATAATGTTCATGCGTTGGTGCATGCAAGATACCATTACTTCTTGACCTACTGTTTTTCCAGTGGGATTGCCAATAGGTAAAGGACTAGGAATAACACCAAGGACTTTGCCACCTCCTAAATGTGCAGCAGTTGCTACACAACCCATTAACCTAAGACTACCTCCTCCGTAAACTAAATGGATTTCTCTCTCAGCTAGCACTCGACCAAGATGGTGTGCAATATTTACAAACTCTTTATCTTTCCCAGGATTAGATCCACAAAAGACACAAACACTCTTGATCCGACGAACTTAAGTGACTTCCATTTTTTTTTTATACTCTCACCTTATCAATGATCTGAAGAGAGCAAAGTGCATTATTTAAAGAAGCAAAACTCAAATGTAATAATTACACCTATAAAGGAGGGGTAGATCCGTGTGTCAGGCAAGTTTGAAAAGAAACAAAGCAATAATAATAGCTATATGACAAGGATAAAAGACTAATCTATATGTGTCAGAAGAAGTTTAAAAATACGCAAGGCATATTTCAAAAAAATACAGCTAAATTTTTTTTTTTTTGGATTTTTTTTTGAATTCTTTTGAAATTTTTTTTTTTGAAATTTTTTTTTTATAAACAAGAAGAAAAAGGAAAAATAAAATAAAAAACATAATACTTACAGGAGGTGTGATTATGGCTCACTTTTTCCTCTGGTTTTACGTTCAGGAACGGCTTGAATGCTCTTTATGGGCCGATGGACGGCTTCCCATCCAATTTTCTTAAAAATTGGCAAACAGGGTCTTTTTGAGTCAGATTCCCAAGACTATAACGCTTATGTTCATCTTGGAATATTGGCCATAAATCGAGAAGTACTCTCTGCACATCTCCACTAGGATGCGTCTCAAGAGTCAATAGAATGTTATCTAAAGACTCCTTTCTCATGCCATCCTTAATGAAGTCAATTTTATCAAGTCGATTTATAGACGCCATTCCAATTGATCTGCATTTTGTGTTACAGGTCCATCTTGCACATTTATAGCAGACTCGTAACCTTTTTGCTCTTCTCTTTTTTGCATATGAACTTTTGCCTAGCCCTGGCATATATGAAACAAGAGCATCAGAAAATTCCCCTGTGATTTGGACCTTTGCTTCGATTATCCAGCGTATATCCGCAGGGATGCCTTTGAGCATAAGCATCCTTAACCTCTCAAACCTTGCACAATAAATGTTAGTTAAAGCATTTTGAGGGAGAGAAGGGAATCGCTTGCGGAGGTTGACAAGCTGATTATCCATTTTGAAAGAAAGAAAGAAGAAAAACAAATTGAGTAAAATTATATACAAATTTCAGTGTTTGTGGGTAACTGAAGGGACCGAAAAAGATTTTTAAGAATGCCGTTATCCGCCATTTAACTTAGGTGAAAAATCATCATCAACGAAAAATAAACAAAATTAAGACAGAAAAATCAAACTCTGATAGATTTTCTCGCTTGGCACCGATTTTCTGTCTCGATTCCTTTGATTGCAAATAAGTCAAAGTTGAAAGATGAAAGAGTTAGAAAACTTGGGTTGCCTCCCAAGAAGCGCTACTTTTAATATCCTTAGCCAGCGTGATTGAAGATTTTGCACGAGCGATGGGTCCTCCCCAATAATGATTCAATCTCTAGCAATTGACATTAATCATGGCTTTTTTTTTTTTCAACACAGTAGTGATCAATCATGGTAGAGGGCATCCTGCAGTTGAACTTCCTCCACGAGGTTCTCTTGAGCTCCTTCATAAAAATTTTTGAGGCGATGACCATTAACTTTGAACACTTTGTTGGTGGCTTCACTCTTAATTTCTACTGCACCATGAGGAAAAACATTAACAACAATGAAGGGACCAAGCCACCTAGAACGAAGCTTACCGGGCATAAGTTTGAGGCGAGGGTTGTAGAGAAGAACTTTTTGACCAATGGTGAACTCCTTTTGTACCAACATCTTATCATGAAGGAGTTTGGTCTTCTCCTTGTAGATCCGGGAGTTCTCATATGCCTCTAATCGAAGCTCCTTGAGTTCCTGAAGTTGGAGCTTTCTTTGAGATCTGGCTTGACTCAAGTCAAGGTTACACTGTTTCACCGCCTAATAGGATTTATGCTCAATTTCCACCGGAAGGTGGCACACTTTCCCAAAGACAATCCGGTACGGGGACATCCCTATCGGTGTCTTGTAGGCAGTTCGGTAAGCCCACAGAGCATCCTCAAGTCTCAGGCTCCAGTCCTTCCTATTAGGTTGGACTGTCTTCTCAAGTATGTGCTTGATCTCTCGATTTGAGACTTGACTGCCGTTTATGCAGGGGTGATAAGGTGTAGAAACCTTGTGCAAGACACTGTATTTTCTCATCAAAGCCTCTATTCTCCGGTTACAAAAGTGTGAACCCTGATCACTGATAATGGCCCTCGGGATTCCAAACCTGCAGAAAATCTGTGATCTAACAAAGTCCACAACAACTTTGGAATCATCAGTCCGAGTGGCTTTTGCCTCCACCCATTTAGATACATAATCAACAGCCAACAAAATATAAATAAAACCAAAGGAAACAAGGAAAGGGCCCATGAAATCAATACCCCAAACATCAAAGATCTCACAAGACAGCATAGGCTGCTGAGGCATCTCATTCCTGTGTGAAATTGTCCATGTTCTCTGCAGCCTTTGTTCACAAGACTTACAAAACAGATATGCATCATGAAATAGGGTAGGCCAATACAATCCAGAGTCCAAAACCTTCCTAGTCATGCGTTGGGAGCCAAAGTGCCTACCACATGCAAATGTATGACAAAAGCTAAGAATAGAATGAAACTCATGATCAGAGACACATCTTCTAATAATCTGGTCACTACAAAGCTTCCACAGATAAGGATCATCCCATACATAGTACTTAGACTCACTTTTCAATTTATCAGATTAAGCTCTAGTAAAATATGCAGGAAAAACACCAAAGAACCAAAAAATTAACCATATCTCGCAAACCAAGGAGGTGTTCTTACCTTGCAGTACGCAAAGCCGCTCATCACGGAAGGAGTCTGTCACGGGGAAGGGATCTCAAGCCCTTTCAATGCGGCTCAAGTGATCTGCCACTAGATTTTCTGCTCCACTCTTGTCACGGATCTCTATATGAAACTCTTGGAGCGACATCCACCTTATTAGTCGAGGCTTTGCCTCTGGCTTCTTCAAAAGAAACTTAAGTGCTGCATGATCAGTAAACACAACAACCTTAGAGCCAAGCAAATATGATCTAAACTTATCCAAAGCAAAAACAATGGCTAAAAGCTCTTTTTCAGTTGTGGTATAGAGCATCCAGAGTTCTGGAAGCATAGTATATCACATGAAGCTCTCCCCACTCTCTGTGCTAAGACTGCTCCTACTGCATAGTTAGAAGCATCACACATTAACTCAAATGGCAACGTCCAGTCAGGTGGCTGGATGATAGGGGTACTAGTCAAGGCCTGCTTCAAGTGGTTGAAAGCTGCCTTGCACTTGTCATCAAAATTGAACTCCACATCTTTCTGGAGTAACTGGGAAAGTGGAAGAGCAATCTTGCTGAAGTCGGCAATGAAGCGCCTGTAGAAACCTGCATGACCAAGAAAAGAACGCACTTCCCGCATGCATGTGGGATAAGATAGACAAGTAATTACATCAATCTTGGCAGGATCTACCTCAATGCCCTTACTGGATACTACATGGCCTAAAACTATACCCTGTTCTACCATAAAATGGCATTTCTCAAAATTTAGCACAAGGTTAGTCTCAATGCATCTATGCAGCACCCTAGATAAGCTAGCTAAACATGAATCAAAAGATGAACCATAGACAGTGAAGTCATCCATAAACACCTCCATGCACTCCTCTAAGAAATCAGAAAATATGCTCACCATGCACCGTTGGAAGGTACCAGGGGCATTGCAGAGGCCGAAGGGCATCCGTCTGTAAGCAAATGTGCCGAAGGGACATGTAAATGTGGTATTCTCTTGATCCTCTGGTGCAATGTGGATCTGGAAGTATCCAGTGTAGCCATCCAAAAATCTATAATGGGACTTACCAGCTAATCGTTCTAACATTTGATCAATGAACGGAAGGGGGTAATGATCCTTTTGAGTGGCTTGGTTGAGACGTCTGTAATCAATGCAAACTCTCCAACTATTCTGCACTCGGGTTGGAATGAGCTCATTCTTCTGGTTGGCCACAACAGTCACTCCGGATTTCTTTGGAACTACTTGCACCGGGCTTACCCACTTGCTGTCAGAGATGGGATAGATAATGCCAGCCTGCAGTAGCTTGGTCACCTCTTTTTTCACCACATCTAGAATAAGAGGATTCAGTCTCCTCTGGGGTTGTCTCACTGGTTTAGTTTCCTCCTCAAGTAATATCCTGTGCATGCATGTGGAGGGGTTAATACCAGGAATGTCTGCAAGTGTCCAACCAATTGCCCTTTTGTGTTGCTTCAAAACTTCCAATAATTTGGTTTCTTGCTCAGGTTGGAGGTGTTTGGCCACTATCACCGGGAGCTTCTCATCCTCCTCCAAGAATGCATACTTCAAATGCTCGGGCAGGGGCTTAAGTTCAATGGAGGGTGGTTGCTGGATTGATGATATTAGTTTTGGAACCGAAACTAAATCTGCTAAATTCTCAGTAGTTGCACTTGCTACACTTGTACCTGCAAGCTGTGCACAATCTTGCAAAACAACATCATCATATCCTATGGAATCAAAAGAATCACACTTAGCAGCAGGATGAATGACAACATCATTAATAACAGCATCATTGCCATTAATAACAGAAACAGAATCATCAATGTCAGCAGAATTAACAATAGCACATGACAAGTATGTAGAAATCTCAGCACAGGCTGCACACATTGCATTGGGTTTACAACCAGAAAGTCTGAAACAGGTGGAACAAGAATCGCAAGCTATGCTATCAGTGTATCCTACAATTTCAGGAAACTCTGCCAACATATCAGCATGCATATCATCAACCAGTAAATCAATGACATCAAAATGAAAAACAGAATGATCCTCTAAAGGGTATTTCATGGCATCAAAAATGTTAAACTGAATGATATCATCACCAAATTCCATGGAAAGGGTACCAGCATGCACATCAATCTTAGTTTTAGTAGTTTTCAAAAATGGCCTACCCAAGATCAACGGGGGTGGGGAGGAGGCAGATTCATCTTCCATATTCAACACATAAAAGTCAGTTGGGAATATTAAATTATTTACCCGAACCAGAACGTCCTCCAATACTCCTGCAGGTTGAGCAGTGCTTCGGTTTGCTAACTGAATGACAATGCCGGTGGATTTTAGCTCTCCCATATGCAAGGAAGTGTAAACTGACTTTGGCATTACATTGATGGAGGCTCCCAAGTCTAGCAAGGCATGAGTGAACTATTCGTGCCCTATGGTGCAAGGGATGGTAAAAGTACCTGGGTCCTTGCATTTAGGATGCAGGTTGGGCTGAATCAAAGCAGAGACATTTCTCCCCATACTCACTTTTTCAGTGCCCTTTAGCTTCCTCTTATGGGTGCACATCTCTTTCAAGAACTTGGCATACTTGGGAATTTGTTTAATTGCCTCTAAGAGAGGTATATTCACCTCAACCTTCTGAAAAGTCTCCATAATTTCCTTATCCAAGTCAGTTTCAACCATATGCCTCGACTGTATCATTCGGTTTGGAAAAGGAAGAGGAATGTTGCAAGCTGACTTTTGTGGATGTTCACTTTTCTGCTTTACTGAATTTTTACATCAGGCCTTGGTTTGATACGGCTTTACGCTTAGATGTTGTAGGATCATTTGTTCTTGAATGCATCTGACATCTTGTTTTTCTGGGTCAATGGTAGAATCTGGAATTATCTGTTGTACTGGTTCATTGATTTGCTTACCACTGCGCAAAGCGATAGCATTAACATTGCCTCTAGGGTTTGGAGTGGTTTGAGAGGGTAATTGGCCAGAACCTTGTGACTTTAATTCATGAATAGATGTGGCAAGTTGGCCAATTTGAGTCTCCAAGTTCTGAATGGTGGTTTCAGTTCTCTGTTGGCTTGGATGTTATTGGTGGCCAACTGTTTCACCAAATCCTCCAATGAGGGCTCAAATTTTGTGGCTACAGGACCTTGCTGCTGGAATGATGGTCTACTTGGTCCAGCATGTGGCTGAAACTGATTTGTCCTTGCTTGCTCTGGAATGGTGGTCTATACTGGTTTGGTGGCTGCTGATTTGATGCATTCCCATATCTCAGTTGGGATGGTCCCTCCACCAGGGTTGTAAGTGTTGGAGAATGGATCATATTTACTGTTGTTGCTGCGATGGAATTGTGGCTTCCCAGAAATATACCTATTGCGACCCGCAGTTGGTCTTGAAACTTCGAGAATCATCTTGCAATGTGGGGCACGAATCTGTAGGATGAGAGGAACTAGAACATATGCTACAAACTCTTGCAGGGGTTTGCACACGTGGTTCGTGTTGTCCTATTGCCATCTGTCTAACCAAAGAAGTGAGCTCATCCAATCTATGTTCCACCCTTTGTTGATCAGCATGTGAAGAGGTATTAACTTCATTGACTACTCTAGTTGCAGTACCCATTCGAGTACCAAATTGCTGAGAATTTGCTGCCATGTTTGCAATTAAGTTTCTGGCAGCAGCTGGAGTTTTATCTACCAATGCTCCACCACTTGCAGCATCAATCATACTCCTTTCCATTGGCATCAATCCTACATAGAAGTATTGGATCAGCAGTTGATCACTAATTTGATGGTGTGGGCAGCTTGAGCACAATTTCTTAAATCTCTCCCAATACTCATGGAGAGTTTCACCACTGATTTGCCTTATGCCACAAATATCTTTCCTTATTGCAGCAGTTCTTGATGCAGGAAAGAACTTCTCCGTAAATAATCTTTTCATGTCATTCCAAGAAGTGATGGCGGGTTGTAAGTAATACAACCAATCCTTAGCGACACCATCCAAAGAGAAAGGAAAGGCCCTTAGCTTGATGTGATCTTCAGCTATTCCATGAGGTTCCATGGTGGAGCAAACAACATGGAACTCCTTCAAATGCTTATGTGGATCTTCACCTGCAAGACCATGAAACTTGGGCAGCAAGTGTATCAATCCAGATTTCAACTCAAAATCAACATTAAGTTCAGGATATTGAATGCACAAAGGTTGATAATTCACGTCAGTGCGACCAATTCCTTAAGGGTCCTATTGTTATAGTCGGCCATAGTAAAATCAACGACTCGATGTCGAGAATCAAGTACTAATGACAGAGACTCAACAGGATTAAAAGAGTCAACAAGATTAGGTGCAATGTCAAGTTCAAGTCCAATTCCAGAAGTAATTCTATTAGCTCTATGAATGCTACTACCAGTCCTATGAATTCTATGAAGTGTATGAAATGTTCTATCAATTTCAGGATCAAATGAATGCAAGGTACCAGGATCAGATCTAGTCATACAGCATGCAGTTCATAAGAAGGTATTAGAAAAACAATAACAACTAAAACACTAAAAATTCCTAAAACAAATACTCCAAAAAATTAAACAAAAATAAAAACAGTATCAAATGAATTTTAAAAATTATGGAACCACCACAGGATAAAATCTACACACAAATGCTATCCAACAAAATAATAAAAAATCTTAAAAAATTGAAAAAGTGGTCTAAATGATGAAATTTGGCTAAAATAAGGGTGACCTCACTATAAATGGAGAGCCTTTCTCAAAATAACGTTTTCCATTAGTCTGCAAAAATTCAGGTCAATTAGAGATACTTTACCGAACGAAAATTCTTGACACGATACCATTTACCCAATTTTAGCCGAATTCCACTTGAAAAGCTTCAAAAACAAAACAAACACAATTGTTAGAGTTAGATGGGTTCTTGAAATAATCAAATAGTTTCCTTGGATCCCCGACAACGGTGCCAAATTTGACAAGAGGTTGTCGAGACCCGTCAAATAATAAAAATTACCGGTTCACAAACTAATTTATAGTATAGAGAATGAACCAAATCGTCTCTCAAGGATCCAATGAAAACAAAGATTCAATCAGATCAAGATAATTAAAAGGGGGGGTTTTGTTGTTGATTAACAAGATTGACAAAAGTACGGGACTTAAAGTTAAAAACAAATCTAAAGAAGCAACCAATCCAAGGAAATTTACTAATCTTGAGTTTAATTCATCATTGATCACAAGAAATTCACTTAATTGCTAATCATGTTCTTGGCCTTAGATCACATCAAGACGCCTCAACATGATCCAAGAATTCTCTACTAGATAAGCATCTAGGATTTGATTAACCAAGGTTAGATAAAGTAAGCACCATCCAACATAGATTAACTTAAGATCTAGAATTTAACCAAGCTAAACAATCTATCAAAAAGCTTTAATATATTGTTTAATCTTTATGATCCTCTTTGAATACATGATAATAAAGCTATTACCACATCAACATCTAAATCAAATTAAGCAATTTAATCTAGATAAAAAT
The DNA here is from genome assembly GCA_023212625.1 of Styphnolobium japonicum. NCBI lineage: Eukaryota > Viridiplantae > Streptophyta > Magnoliopsida > Fabales > Fabaceae > Styphnolobium > Styphnolobium japonicum. Next base: position 18,123,796 of record JALBWW010000013.1, read on the forward strand.
CAAAAGAGGAAGAAGAGAAACTTGAATAACAATTAAGTAATATGAACAAGCAAAACAAGATCTCCAAATTAAACAACAAGATGGCTAATCCCTTGGATTGATTATGAGAGCCTAGCCTTCCATGGATGGGAAGGAATAACTCAGAATTTAAAGAACAAAAACGAAATTGCAAAGAGAATGGAGAAGAAGAGAAAGAAAACTCTCACAAATACTTAAACTTTCTTGAAACTTACTTCCAAATTGAATGCCTCTAATACAAAGAGGTTGGGTCTATTTATACTAATCCTAGAAGCCAATTTGTACATGTACATAATCTGAATACAAGCTATAAGAATATGAAAATTGTCAAAAATGGAAGCTTGATGCATGGTTGGTGGGTTGGTGCATGGTAGGTGGGTTGGTGTATGGTTGGTGGCTTTTAGTCAACAACTCTTATCCGACTTCTGGCTTCAAATTCATCACCTAGACGGTGCATTTTGGCTTGGATGTCTCATGAAAGTTGTAGCCAGTTGTCTCCTTGAAGATCTCCAATTTGAATCATGTCATTTGGACTTTTAGAACTCCAGAAATGCCAAAAACACTGCACCTACCTCAAGTTAGGTTGGAAGAACGTGTTTCCAAATTCAGATCAATTTGTAGCTTTAGAAGCATGCCTAAAATGACATCTATTGACAAAATGGTCTTCAGTGAAGTTGGAGATATGGGACTTATCTTTCAAATGACCAAGTTTCAGCCCAAGAGGAGGCCTATAACCCACTATATAGTCCAATATGTGCATACTGCCCAGATGGTTCCGTGACAGTAAACTCACTCTGTATTGCAAGGCTATTTTGGGCCCTTAGAAGTCCGATCCAGCTCTTGAGTTCTTCATGAAACTTGTAGATCCTTGTCTTAGCTTTCCAAAGACACCAAGATCACCTCAATTGGATCACCGAGTCCCAAGTTATGGCCTAACCAAGGAAGAAAGGTCAAAATGCATCAAAATTCGAAAATTATCCAATATTTACATTAAAACCCAATGAAGCCCAACAACATTAAACTCATCTAAAATACTAATATTGGGCACAATAAACATCTAATGAAGCCTAATACAAAGCTAACATAAGTGTCTCAAATTGATTGATCACCACCCCGCCCTTAAGTTTCAAGGCAGAAGTGCTAGGTTTGGATCCGACCTTGCCCTTGCCCTTCCACTTGTCCTTGGGTTTCTTTGCTTGTTTTTTGCCCTTGCCTTTACCTTTGGCATTTTGAACCATCATAATGGCCTTTCCCTTGTTAATATTCTGCTCAGCAGTTCTCAACATGCTCAATAGCTTTGGTAGAAGTTTAGCAATCTCATTCATGTTGTAGTTCATGACGAATTGACTATAATCATTCGGCATCGATTGCAGGACAAGGTCAGTGGCCAACTCTTGACCCAAAGGGAAACCAAGCCTCTCAATGTTTTCTATGTACCCAATCATCTTGAGCACATGAGTTCCAACAGGGCCTCCATCTGCCAGTTTGCACTTAAACAATGCCTTTGAGACCTCAAACCTCTCATGCCTAGCTTGTTCTTGGTAAAGCCTCTTTAAATGCATGATCATATCATAAACATCCATGTTCTTATGTTGCTTCTGAAGCTCAAAGTTCATAGTGGCTAGCATGAGACATTCGACGTCTAACGTGTCATCTTGATGCTCCTTATGAGCATCCCTTTCAACGCAAGGGGCATTTGCAACAGGTGGTTTAGGAATAGGCTGCTCTAGAACATACAACTTTTTTCGTGTTTGAGGACTATCCTTAGATTCCTATACCAGTCTCGAAAGTTTGTTCTAGACAGTTTGTCCTTCTCAAGGACATATCACAATGATAGGTTACTAGTCGTGTTGGATGTGATGGTAATCTCACAACAGAAATATGCAAAGTAAGTATCATACCATTAAACAATTTAATAAGGTCTTTTATTAAATCTGACTCCCACTATTTTATTCAAATCAACGACCCTCATTGAAGACTCTGAAAATCCCATCGTAAGATTTTCTAGTGGGTCAAGATCCATATTTCACCTTATTTTGAGTCAACTTTGGCTGATTACCCAAAACTTGGTTTATTTAGGAAGGGAACATCTTCCTACTTACATCACATGTAACTTTTGGATGGTTGGGTGTATAAAACTTATTCTAATCTATCTCATAGATTAAAGTCCAACCCTATGCCTCTAAGCCTTCAATCCTATTGAAATGGCCCAATTAAGTCAGACCCAATGGTTGGCAGTTGGATATTACATTTATCCTATCGCATCTCACAAGGATAGATAAAGGTACACTGCTTTAGCAGGCTCACACTTAATCAATTCTAGCCTTGACGAGTGCAATGCATTGGAAGGCATCTAAACGCGACTTAATATATGCTTTGAGGGATTTTTGTTATTTAATTTGATCTCACCATTTATTACCTATTAGCATACAACTAATTACTATGTATCTCATACATATTCAATTCATAAGCATCAACTACTAATCACGCATCTCCTACATATCAATATAAGATAAAAGTGACATGGTTGTGGCCCCTAAGGCATTAATCCTCCCAAGCTAATGGGAGTCTCAACAACTAAACCTAGAGAATGAAGCGCCTTCTCTAAGTGCCTTATTCTCCAAGTTTTTCCTTCAAAGCGTCTTGTATGGTCTCCGGATAGAATACGTCATAAAGAGAAACCTCGTTTTACATGCGAGGGGAGTGAGGCGAGAAGAGAATGTACAATTGGACTGTATAGAGAAAGACACGACATGCAGGTCGTACTTTATATAAAAACCAAAAGGCACGACATGCAAGCCGTATTTATAAAACCAAAAGAAAACAAGTTAAAGGCATCTTAGGCACAACCCTTATTCTCTTTGCAATTGGCTGCTCATCATCCAAGTCATCGTCCAATACCAAACTTCTTTGCTTTTTAGTTGTTGCAGGAATGGACGTTGGTTTCTACTTTGGACTCACAGCTTTAGTAGCATGCTTCATTGGACTCTCAACCTTTGAAGATTTTGTAGTGTCCTTCCGGTCAAGAAAAACTTGGACACTTTGAAGCCTTATCTTCATCAGATTGCTTCGTCCAAACACTTGTTGCATTTGGATCCGTCCAAAGATCCTTTTACTATCCTCTTTGTCTTTCCCTTCATGAGCACTGAAGACACCTTTATCCTTGAAGATCTTGGTTAAGAGGGCACCATAGGAGATGGTAGTCTTTTTCCTTTTCCCTTGCACGCTCCTTTTGAAGTTTTTGAACAACAGGAAGGGGAGGTTGATCTGTTGACAGTGCATCAAATGGCATAGGCAGAAAGCATGAACAGTTGAAACAGTCTTTAGACCCTGCCTTGTGAAGTATGGCCTTATTTAACAACTAATGCAGTACCCTAGCTTTGTCATGCATCTTTAATGCTGTCACTTTTGCAGTTGAGGGTTCCTTCAACAAGATGTCAAGTACAGCATCTACACCCCCAAACGCATTCTCCCAACTAGTATCAGAGACAACACTTCTCCTCTGACCTCAGTTTCAGAGACAGAGGCATTTTTCCAAAATACTTTCACTAGTTCAGGATGAACCTCCACGAGTTCCTTGAAGTAACTATCCCACCCAGCGCCTTGAAGACTGTCCTGGATATCAATCCCACACTCTGCTAGAACAGAGGTCTAAAACATGTACTACACTGAGACTTCAGCTTCATCCAAATTGAAGGTCTTTCCTCTGGCCATTTCTCAGAATTTTGTGAAGAGGGTTTAGGATTTCAAGAAGAAAAGAAATTTGTTTGCAGAAGGTTTTTTAGAGAAGAGTTTTTTATAAACTTGGTAGCGTAAAAATTTGATCTTGAAGCAATAAGAGATATTTATAGAAAAAAAACTTGATACTAAAAATTTTCTAAGAGGAAATGTCAAGTGTTTTAAAAAAACTCAACAGACATCACAATAAATGTGTATTAAAAGTAACTGTCACGTTCGTAGTAAAAAGTAACTTCTATGACCTTTTGAAAACTGACTCAATGTGGGAAATTTGAAAAGATTCAAATGAGACAAAGATATTCTATAATAAATGTGAATATTATAAGTCCATTTACTTATCAGAAAATATACAAAATACATAACAAGTACAAGATTTATTGGACGCAGATTATCAATGGACAAATAGATATCAATTCTTCACAAAGTGCATACTTAGATGCTTTCTAATGAAATTGAATCTATCCTCAATGAGGGGTTTAGTAAAAATATTAGCCCATTGATGATCTGTATCTATAAATTGAATATCAAACACACCGTTTTGAATATAATCTCTTATAGAGTGATGTTTAATTTCAATATGTTTTGCTTTTGAATGTAAGATAGGATTTTTTGATAAGTTAATTACTGCAATATTATCACAGAGTAAAGGACTCTTACTTTAAAAGATGTTGTAATCTTCCAATTGATGTTTGAGGAGCATGTTTTAATCCATACAGAGCCTTTTTTAGTTTAAAAACATGCTCTAGGTGATTTTGATCCTCGAAACTAGGTGATTGGATGACATAAACTTCTTCACTGATTATACCATTTAGAAAAGCACTCTTTACACCCATTTGATAGAGTCTCATGCTATGATGAGCAGCAAATGAAAGTAAGATGCATATGGCTTCTAATCTAGCTACTGGAGCAAAGGTTTCATTGAAATCAATACTTTCTTGTTGTGAGTAACCTTGGGCAACTAATCTTGCTTTGTTCTCATAAACTTACCATCTTCGTCCAATTTGTTTCTGAATACCCATTTTGTGCCAATGATGGTATTGTCTTTAGGCTTTTGAACCAACATCCAAACATCATTTCTTGTGAATTGATTAAGCTCTTCTTGCATAGCTAATATTTATCCTTCGTCCAAGAGAGCTTCTTCAATTTTCCTTGGATCCATTTCTGAGATGAATGCCACGTTTGAGTGTTCTTTGAAAGTTGATCTTGTACGCACTTTATCATCTGAATTACTAATGATTTGGTCTTCTGGATGATAGGTTTTGAAATGCCAACTTCTTTGAACATCATTTCTTGTTGCATTTTCTTCTTTTCCTTCATCGTCTAATGCTTCTTTGCTTATTGAAGATGATCCTTCTTCTCTGTCATTTAGATTCAAATCTGCAAGAGACTCATCTAGCTCTGATAAATCTTTATTAGACTTTTTGTCATTAAACTTAACATGGATAGATTCTCCTACAGTCATAGAGCGAGAGTTATAAACTCTATATGCCTTTGAGGTTTTAGAGTATCCTAAGAAAATACCACAGTCAACTTTAGCATCAAACTTTCATAAAGAATCCTTGATAAGGAATGAATGAAAATACCATAGTCAACCAAATCAATGAAAATAAGAAATGTTGGGTTTTCGTCCCTTTCACTGATCATAAGGAGTCTTATTCAATAAAGGTCAAATATATATTATGTTTTGAATATAACATGCAGTGTTAATAGCTTCAGTCCAAAAGTGTTTGGAGATTGAGTTGTCATTAAGCATTGTTCTAGTCATCTCTTAAAGAGATCTATTTTTCTTCCCTATCACACTATTTTGCTGTGGTGTTCTTGGGGCAGAGAAGTTGTGAAGAATACCATTTTCTTCACAGAACAGTTGAAAGCTCTCATTCTCAAATTCTCCTCCATGATCACTTCGGATTAAGTTGATACACATGCCTTTTTTCATTTTGAACTCTTTTACAGAATATAGAAAAGACTTTAAAAGACTCATCCTTGTGAGCTAAGAACATAACCCAAGTCCATCTAGCGTAGTCATCTACTATAACTAATCCATACTTCTTCCCATTTAATGAGGCAATTCTTGTTGGACCAAACAGATCCAGATGTAACAGCTCTAATGGTCTAAAGGTCGAAACAATATTTTTAGACTCAAAAGAGTTTTTTATTTGTTTCCCCTTTTGACATGCATCACATAGAACATCTGATTTGTACACAAGCTTCGGTAGCCCTCTCATGAGGTTATGCTTATTTAGCTTTGAGATTAACCTCAAGCTTGCATGACCAAACTTCTTATGCCATATCCATTGTTCTCATTTTATGGACACTAGGCATGATACATTCTAATATGAAAGATCTTCCAAGTCAATCTTGTAAAGATTGTTTTGCCTTTTGTAGTAAAGATTATGGATTCATCAAAGTTTTTGACTATACATTCTCCTTGGTCGAAAGAAGCATTGGATCCAGTATCACATAATTGGCTGATACTAAGCAGATTATGCTTCAATCCTTCAACCAGAAGTAAATTATCAATAGAAGGAAAATGATACTTACCAATCTTACCTATTCCAACTATTTTAGCCTTCTGGTTTCCGCCAAAGGTGACAAAGCCACCTGATTTAAGTTTGAGGTCTTGGAACATAAACCTTTCTCCCGTCATGTGCCGTGACCAACCACTATCCAGGTACCATGACAAGTGTCTTCTTCTTGCTACTAAGCACATTTGCAAGAGAGATTATCATATTTTTAGGTACCCATATCTTTTTAGGTCCTTTCAGGTTAGTTTTTGAAGACTCATACTACCTCGACTTCTTATTGTAAAAGCATTTTGATGTAGCATGACCTTTCTTTTTACAAATATTACAAAAAGATTTGGGCTTTACAGAAGTAGATGTCTTTTGGAAGTTAATTTTCATAGTATGTTGATACCCTGGTTCGGATTTGTCACGAGGGTCTCTGGTGTATTTGAGTAATGTGTTTAGCTTTTTAGTGCTACCCACAAATTTACTAAGATCCTCAGTGAGTTCTTTTACTTCATATTAAAGTTTATCAACTTCATCAGATGTATTGGACTCAAAAGGTGTTTTTAAAAAAAGGTTTTCAGTTTTTAGTTTTTCACAAGTTTCAAGCTTTGGTTTTTATGAAAACAATTTTTCATATTCTTTGAATAATTTTGAAAACTTTCTTTTGAGGGATTTGTACTCAACAGCTAAAATAGATGAATTATTTAATAGTTCATCAAATGCTTCTTGAAGATTAAGGTTAGAGCTTGTTACCTCATCTTCTTCTTCATCAAAGGATGTGCTTGCCATGAAGCATATGTTAGCTTCTTCTTCTGCTTCCTCTTCATCATCAGTAGATGAGAGGTCAAGATCTTCTCATGTGGCCATTAATCCTTTTTTCTTTTTTGGAAAGAATCTTTTTTTCTCCTTCTCCTTGTTTAGTGAAGGGCATTCAGCCTTGATGTATCCAAGCTTCTTGCACTCATAGCATATAATTGGACTTTTGTCTTTTATCTCAGTCCTGTTCTTTGGAGCTCTTCGTCTGAAGTGTTTTCTTCGCATGCCTCCTTTCTTTTTCCACATTGCTTGTATCTTTCTGGAGATGAAAGATAACTCATCGTTTTCTGAGATATCTTCTCCAGTTGACTTAGTCTCATCTAAAGATTCTTTAGCTTGGAGTGCTTTGGACGCACTTCCTTTGTGAGCTTTTAGGGCAATTGATTTCCCTTTTCTTGAACTTTCCTCTTCTTGGAGTTCAAGGTCATGAACTTTAAGAGAACCTTGGAGTTCCTCCAGGGTGAGAGAAGCTAGGTTCGTTGCTTCTTGAATGGCAGTAACCATAGGCCACCATTTCCGGGAAAGGCTTCTCAGAATTTTTCTGATATGATCTTGATTTTCATATGTCTTTCCCAGATATCTCAAGTTATTGATGATTGTTTGGAATTGTCCAAACATTTGATCAATATTTTCATGCTTTCCTAACTTGAAGAGCTCATGCTAATGAACCAGCATGCTTATCTCTGATTTCATGACTTGAGAGGAACCTTCATGGGCTAATGCAATCTTTTTTTGCACTTTAAAAAAAATTGGTTCTTGAAATTTTAGTTCCAAATGTTATGCCCAAATGTGTATTTAGGAGCTTCCTTTCAAATTAAGGTGTTATAAAACATATGACAACAATGGATATAGAATTGATAAGATCAAAGTTGTAAATATTATGTAGAAATTTAAGAACAAAAACTAAAGGTAGAAAATAAAAGGACTGGAATTTAAATGACAAAAAATAAAGGACGAAAGATAAATGGCAGAAAGTAAAGAATGGAAAGTAAAGAATGTAGCCAATTCTTAGGAATGTCATAGATCAATAATGATCAAGGTTGTATATAATTATGACATTCAAACAATGGTGCTTGATGTTTGGAAAGCAATAAGAACAAGTACACAAAATACAAGAACTCTATCAACTCTAGGATATGTGCTCTAGATACCACATGATATAATCCAAATCGGATGCATATTGTTTTTATAGATTATCTTTGAGATGACTTCTGGTTTTAAAAAAAAAATTAAGATGAAGATGAACAATGGCGTGAACAATACCATGAATAGTAGAAAATAGAAAAAATGGAAAAAGACAAGGGATGAAAGGAAGAGGATGCCACACTCTTGGGGAGTAATAAGTCAAGCGAAGATTCACCACAAAGTTAAGGAAACCTTTGATAAGAACCAAGATGGTTCTCCCAAGAACCCCAAGAGAACTAAGCTCTCAAAAACTCACAAAGGAGTATGATTGTATTCTGAAATTCAAAAGTGCCAAATGCGGCAAATACAAGCCTATTTATAGGCATTAAGTATGCGGCTATGTCTAACTAAAAGGAGGCAGCAAGCTAGCACATTTTTAACCCTAATCCTAGCACAAATATGGCCTAGGGGACCCAATTAGAAGGCAACACCTATCCTTAGCTCTGCTATGCGCATTGTTAAGCCAAAACAATAGGCCCTTATTAAAAAATTATCCCCAAAAGAAAATAAGAATCAAAACTATAAATATTAAAAGGTTCAAATACATAATTAAATAAAAAAGACTAAAAAGAAATCATGCCCCCCATATTGGGCCCTTTGACAAGAGGTTGTCGAGACCTTGTCAAAATAATAAAATTTACCGATTCACAAACTAATTTGCAATATAGAGAATGAACCAAATCATCTCTCAAGGATCTAAAAATAAAGATTCAATTAGATCAAAAATAGTTAAAAAAGGGGGGATTGATGTGTGTGATTCTTCATGTCATTTTGAGTTTAGTTTGCATACATTTCATTATCTTTTTAGTACATTTATTCACTTAATCCTCCGTTTTAGTTTTAGTTCAGATAAATGCGGTGTGTTTATGTTTAATTGCAGGAATGGTGCAACATTGAAGCTTGGAGGAGCCAAAACAGAACTACCCTAAAGAGATACTGAGATCTCAAAATCAGCTGGACCCCTGAGGAGTAATTTGAGCATAACTTGAGCTACAGAGGTCCTTTTGAGGTGATTCAAGTTGCTATGGAAAGCTAAGACACAAGGCTACAAGTTTGATGTTGGACACTTTGGCAAATTCCCTAAGGATGCTTGATGGCAGAGCCAACCACGGCCAGGCCGTGGTGGCCACCACGGTCGTGGTTGGCCATCGATTGCACGAAATTTCTAAGTCGAGAATCAACCACGGCCGGTAGGCCGTGGTAGCCTACGGCCGTGGTTGGCCTTGAGCACGAAATCCTTAAGTCGAGAACCAACCACGGCCAGGTAGTGGTGGCCACCACGGTCGTGGTTGGTAGCCTGCTGCTTCACAAATGCGAAGTTAAGGCCCTGTAGGCAGCCTATTCCTTGTTTTCTGACCTAAAAAGAATTAGGGTTGAGAGAGAAGAGGGAGTGGAGTATAAAGGGCAAGCCATTAGGGTTGAGGGGAGAGCTTGGTCTTGGAGGAACTTCACAAGAGCAGCCACAAGTTTTCTAAGAGTTTTTCTTCTCATCTCTTCTAGTCTTTGTATTTTATTTTCTGAATGTTGTTCTTCATTCTTATGGATTGTATTTTGATAAACATGTTCGAGTAGTTCTTTTGTTCTAGGAATTGGTAGTAACCCGATGGTGTATTGACAATGCTTGATGTATGAAATTGTTATCTCTTCAATGCTAAGTTTATCTTGATTCAGTTTTTGGCACACCAAGTGTTTGTGAAAATGCTGGCCACATTGTTTGCATGATCTTAGTTATTAAGGGAAAAACTGAAAGGTGACTCTTGATAATTGAACTCCATTAACTGAACTTGAGCTTTTAAATCACGAAAGTAGATTAAAACTCTTGAGGCTTTCTATGAATCATCTGCTCTTAATGGATTCTTTCTAACTTGATTATCATGAAAATAGAAGTTGAGTTAGATTGAATACGTTATTGTATTCTGAAAGGAAACAATAATTCTTTAGGATGATTCGTCTTCAAGTATAACTTAGTTGAGAAGAGGTGATAAGATTACAGACTTGTTAATTACCATCGTGGTGAACCCATATCCTAGATCTCTTAAAAACCAGATTTATCTACATTGTTTTTCTGCATTCATTCTAAAAATTGATATTTTTATTTATTTCCAGATTTTAGTTTCTATGTTCTTGTTCTATCACCACAATTTTATAATATTGGTTTCACCTAGTCAATCATAATTAAGGGTAATTGTTAATCATAATCCAAGTCCCTGTGGATCGATATTTTTACTACTTGACGAAATCGTACACTTGCGATACGAACCACATCAAGTTTTTGGCGCCGTTGCCGGGGACTTGTGTTTTCTGATTATCAATTTAATTCTTAATCTGATTTTCTAGTTATTCTTTTATTCTTTTCTTTTGTTCTCTACAGGTAATTTCTCTTGTTTATGTGAAGTACTCGACGTTTTGGAACTCTCATTGAAGCAGATCCTGAAATTGAAAGGACTTTGCATCAGAGGAGAAAACAACTGCTGCAAAGTGCAAGAGAGCCACAACAACCTATCCCCATCATGGCAGCACGTGATGAAAATAGGCCACTAAAGGATTATGCAGCCCCTAATGCTCGGGGTTTGCGATCTGGGATTGCTCGGCCAGCCATTGAAGTTGGACACTTCACCATACCACCCGCTTTGCTCTCTATGATAAGGCAGAATCAGTTTGGAGGATTGCCGTCAGAGGACCCGAATGATCATGTGGATATGTTCTTGGAACTCTGTGAGACCCTCAGAATTGAAGGCGCCTCTGTAGATGCTATCCGTCTCCGCTTGTTCCCTTTATCACTACGGGATAGAGCTAAAACTTGGTTAAAATATGTACCAGCTGAAACTATCACTACTTGGGACCAATTGGAGCAAGCTTTCTTGGACAAATTCTTTCCACCTTCCAAAACTGCTCATCTTAGGACCCAAATCACAGGCTTCATTCAAAGAGATGGAGAGTCATTGTCAGAAGCTTGGGATAGATATAAGGCCTTGCTGGAAGCATGCCCACATCATGGGCTAGAGAAATGGTTAATCATCCACACCTTCTACAATGGTCTTGAATATTCTTCAAAGGTATCTCTAGACTCCGCAGTTGGTGGAGCTTTGATGAACAGAAGGTTAACAGAAGCCTATGAGGTCATTGAGAGTGTAGCCACAAATCATCACCAATGGGCAAACGAAAGAGGTAACAACCCGAGAAAACTCTCGGGAGGTAAGTTTGAGGTAGACGGTGTTGATTTGATTATGTCAAAATTTGATTCTTTGAATAAACGTTTTGACAAACTTGAAAAGTTAATGCCAATGTCGTAGTTACTTCTAACAATTTTTGTGAGGTTTGTCGAGCACATGGACATATTAGTGCTGAATGCCAAGTTGGACTTGGTTCCTCACAAGGCACACTGGTGGAGCAAATGGAATCATGCCATAATTTTCAAGACTTCAACCAAAAGGGAAGAAATGATCCATATTCTCAAACTTACAACCCCGGTTGGAGGTCACATCCTAACTTCTCCTACCAGAATAGTCAAAGCCAAGTTGTTCAAGGTAGTGCTAAACCCTCTTTTGGATTCCAACAGGTACAAAAATCTAAACTTGAGTCTCTTCTTGAGAATTTTGTTGAGAGTCAATCTAAGCAAAATGAGGAGTTCAGGCAACATGGTCAAGTGGTCGCCGAGGCCATTAGAGAGTTGTCATCTAAGGTTGATAATTTGGCTACTCATAGTAGGATGTTGGAAACCCAAATTGCCCAACAAGCTAGTTCTTCACATAGACCACAAGGTAAATTTCAAGGACAGCCTGAAATAAATCCTAATGAACATTGCAAGGCTGTGAGTTTAAGAAGTGGTAGGCAATTAGAGGATTCCAAGGCAAAGGGCGAAAGTGACATAGATGGGGGGGATGAGAAAAAAGAGACAACGAAGACACAAAACTTTGATGAAGATGATTGATCAATCAATTTGAGACACTTATGTTAGCTTTGTATTAGGCAGTATTAGATGTTTATTGTGCCCAATATTAGTACTTTAGATGAGTTTAATGTTGTTGGGCTTCATTGGGCTTTAATGCAAATATTGAATAATTTTCGGATTTTGATGCATTTTGACCTTTCTTCCTTGGTTAGGTCATAACTTGGGACTCGGTGATCCAATTGAGGTGATCTTGGTGTCTTTGGAAAGCTAAGACAATGCTCTACAAGTTTCATGAAGAACTCAAGAGCTGGATCGGAATGCTAAGGGTCCAAAATTTCCCTGCAATGCAGAGTGGGTTTGCTGTCACGGAACCATCTGGGCAGTATGTACATATTGGACTATATAGTGGGTTATAGGCCTCCTCTTGGGCTGAAACTTGGTCACTTGAAAGATAAGACCCATATCTCCAACTTCAATGAAGACCATTTTGTCAATAGATGTCGTTTTAGGCATGCTTCAGAAGCTACAAGTTGGTCTGAATTTGGAAACACGTTCTTCCAACCTAACTTGAGGTAGGTGAAGTGTTTTTGGCATTTCTGGAGTTCTAAAAGTCCAAATGACATGATTCAAATTGGAGATTTTCAAGGAGACAACTGGCTACAACTTTGATGAAGACATCCAAGCCAAAATGCACCGTCTAGGTGATGAATTTGAAGCCAGAAGTCGGATAAGAGTTGTTGACTAAAAGCCACCAATCATACACCAACCCACCTACCATGCACCAACCCACCAACCATGCATCAAGCTTCCATTTTTGACAAATTTCAGATTCTTAAAGCTTGTATTCAGATTATGTACATGTACAAATTGGCTTCTAGGATTAGTATAAATAGACCCAACATCTTTGTATTAGAGGCATTCAATTTAGAAGTAAGTTTCAAGAAAGTTTAAGTATTTGTGAGAGTTTTCTTTCTCTTCTTCTCCATTCTCTTTGCAATTTCGTTTTTGTTCTTTAAATTCTGAGTTCTTCCTTCCCATCCATGGAAGGCTAGGCTCTCATAATCAATCCAAGGGATTAGCCATCTTGTTGTTTAATTTGGAGATCTTGGTTTACTTGTTCATATTGCTTAATTGTTATTCAAGTTTCTCTTCTTCCTCTTTTGATTTTTATCTAGATTAAATTGCTTAATTTGATTTAGATGTTGATGTGGTAATAGCTTTATTATCATGTATTCAAAGAGGATCATAAAGATTAAACAATGTATTAAAGCTTTTTGATAGATTGTTTAGCTTGGTTAAATTCTAGATCTTAAGTTAATCTATGTTGGATGGTGCTTACTTTATCTAACCTTGGTTAATCAAATCCTAGATGCTTATCTAGTAAAGAATTCTTGGATCATGTTAAGGCTTCTTGATGTGATCTAAGGCCAAGAACTTGGTTAGCAATTAAGTGAATTCCTTGTGATCAATGATGAGTTAAACTTAAGATCGGTAAATTTCCTTGGATTGGTTGTTTCTTTATATTTGTTTACAACTTTGAATCTCCTACTTTTATTAATCTTGTTAATCAACAACAAAACCCCCCCTTTTCTAAGTATCTTGATCTAATTAAATCTTTGTTTTTGGATCCTTGAGAGACGATTCGGTTCATTCTCTATACTACAAATTAGTTTGTGAACCGGTTATTTTATTTGATAGGTCTCGACATCCTCTTGTCAAATTTGGCGCCGTTGCCGGGGATCCAAGGCAACTATTTGATCATTTCAAGATCCCATCTAACTCTAACAAATGTGTTTGTTTTGTTTTTGAAGCTTTTTCAAGTGGGATTCGGCTGAAATTGGATAAAGGGCGTTGTGTCAAGAATTTTGGTTCGGGCATCTCAGATTGATCTGAATTTTGGTACACAAATGGAAAATATTATTCTGAGAACGGCTCACTATATATAGTGAGGTCATCCTTATTTTTGCCAAATTCCATCGTTTAGACCACTTTTTCAATTTTTTAAGATTTTTTATTATTTTGTTGGATAGCATTTTTGTGTAGATTTTATCCTGTGGTGGTTCCATAATTTTTAAAATTCATTTGATACTGTTTTTATTTTTGTTTAATTTTTGGAGTATTTGTTTTTGGAATTTTTAGTGTTTTAGTTGTTATTGCTTTTCTAAGGCCTTCTTATGAACTGCATGCTGTATGACTAGATCTGATCCTGGTACCTTGCATTCATTTGATCCTGAAATTGATAGAACATTTCATACACTTCATAGAATTCATAGGACAGGTAGTAGCATTCATAGAGCTAATAGAATTACTACGGAATTGGGCTTGAACTTGACATTGCACCTAATCTTGTTGACTCTTTTAATCTGTTGAGTCCGCATCATAGTACTTACGTATGCGATCTGAAGTCTGTTGATTTTACTATGGTGACTATAACAATAGGACCCTTAAGGAATTGGTCGCACTCGATGTGAATTATCAACCTTTGTGCATTCAATATCCTGAACTTAATGTTGATTTTGAGTTGAAATGCGGATTGATACACTTCTTTGCCCAAGTTTCATGGTCTTGCGGTGAAGATCCACATAAGCATTTGAAGGAGTTCCATGTTGTCCGCTCCACCATGAAACCTCATGGAATAGCTGAAGATCACATCAAGCTAAGGGCCTTTCCTTTCTCTTTGGATGGTCTTTGCTAAGGATTGGTTGTATTACTTACAACCTGCTGCCATCACTTCTTGGAATGACATGAAAAGATTATTTACGGAGAAGTTCTTTCTGCATCAAGAACTGCGCAATAAGGAAAGATATTTGTGGCATAAGGCAAATCGGTGGTGAAACTCTCCATGAGTATTGGGAGAGATTCAAGAAATTGTGCTCAAGCTGCCCACACCATCAAATTAGTGATCAGCTGGCGATCCAATACTTCTATGAAGGATTGATGCCAATGGAAAGGAGTATGATTGATCTTTGCAAGTGGTGGAGCATTGGTAGATAAAACTCCATTGCCGCGTAAACTTAATTGCAAACATGGCGGCAAATTCTCGGCAATTTGGTACTTTCGAATGGAGTGCTTTGCAGCGTAATAGTCAATGAAGTTAATACCTCTTCACATCTTTGATCAACAAAGGGTGGAACATAGATTGGATGAGCTCACTTCTTTGGTTAGACAAATGGCAATAGGACAACCACGAACCACGTGTGCAAACCCCTGCAAGAGTTTGTAGCATATGTTCTAGTTCCTCTCATCCTACAGATTCATGCCCCACATTGCAAGATGATTCTGAGTTTCAAGACCAATCTGTGGTTGCAGCTGGTATATTTCCTGGGAAGCCACAATTCCATCAGCAACAACAACAGAAATATGATCCATTCTCCAACACTTACAACCCTGGCTGGAGGGACCATCCCAATCTGAGATATGGGAATGCATCAAATCAGCAGCCACAAAACCAGTATAGACCACCATTCCAGCAGCAAGCAAGGACAAATCGATTTACCACATGCTTGGACCAAGTAGACCACCATTCCAAAGAAGAAGGTCCTGTAGCCACAAAATCGAGCCCTCATTGGAGGATTTGGTGAAACAATTGGCCACCAATAACATCCAGGTTCAACAGAGAACTGAAACCACCATTCAGAACTTGGAGACTCAAATTGGTCAACTTGCCACATCAATTCATGAATTAAAGTCACAAGGTTCTGGCCAATTACCCTCTCAAACCACTCCAAATCCTAGAGGCAATGTTAGTGCTATAGCTTTACGCAGTGGTAAGCAAATCAATGGACCAGTGCAACAGATACTTCCAGATTCTACCCTTGGCCCAGAGAAACAAGATTCTACAAAGAACTTCAAGTTACGCAACTAATTCGAATCTTTGTGCAGATTCAACAGCAAATGATCCTACAACAGCCAAGCAGAAAATTGGATCAAATCAGCAGTTGACAGAAAATTCAGTACAGCAGAAAAGTGAGCATCCAAAAAAGTCAGGTTCCAACATTCCTCTTCCTTTTCCCAACCGAATGATACAGCCGAGGCATATGGTTGAAACAGACTTGGATAAGGAAATTATGGAGACTTTTCAGAAGGTTGAGGTGAATATACCTCTCTTGGAGGCAATTAAACAAATCCCCAAGTATGCCAAGTTCTTGAAAGAGATGTGCACCCATAAGAGGAAGCTAAAGGGCGAAAAAGTGAGTATGGGGAGAAATGTCTGCTTTGATTCAGCCCAACCTGCCTCCCAAATGCAAGGATCCAGGCACTTTTACCATCCCTTGCACCATAGGGCACCAACAGTTCACTCATGCCTTGCTAGACTTGGGAGCCTCCATCAATGTAATGCCAAAGTCAGTTTACACTTCCTTGCATATGGGAGAGCTAAAGCCCACCGGCATTGTCATTCGAGCTTAAGCAAACCGAGCAATCGCACAACTGCGGGAGTGTTGGAGGACGTTACGGTTCGGGTACATAATTTAATATTCCCGGTGATTTTTATGTGTTGAATATGGAAGATGAATCGCCTCTTCCCCACCCCCATTGATCTTATGTAGTCCATTTTTGAAAACTTCTAAAACTAAGATTGATGTGCATTCTTGTTACCTTTCCATGTAATTTGGTGTTGATATCATTCGTTTAACATTTTTGATGCCATGAAATACCCTGTAGAGGATCATTACTGCTTTTCATTTTGATGTCATTGATTTACTAGTTGATGATATGCATCTTTGATATGTTGGCGAAATTTCACGAAATTGTAGGATACACCGATAGCATAGCTTGTGATACTTGTTACTTTGCTTTGGACTTTTTGGTTGTAAACCCACTACAATGTGTGCGACTGTCTTTGAGATTTCTACATACTTATCATGTCTTTGTTGTTGATTCTGTGACATTGATGATTACATTTACATTATTAATGGCAATGATGTTGTTATGAATGATGTTATCATTCATCCTGCGCTAAGTGTGATTCTTTTGATTCCATAGGATATGATGATGTTGTTTTGCAAGATTGTGCACGGCTTGCGGTGCAGTGCAAGCTGAGAATTTAGCGATTTTGTTTCGGTTCAAACTAGTACCGTCGATCCAAAGAACCACCCTCCATTGAACTTAAGCCCTTGCCCGAGCATTTGAAGTATGCATTCTTGGAAGAGGATGAGAAGCTCCCGGTGATAATGGCCAAACACCTCCAACCTGAGCAAGAAACCAGATTATTGGAAGTCTTGAAGCAACACAAAAGGGCAATTGGTTGGACACTTGCAGACATTCCTGGTATTAACCCCTCCACATGCATGCACGAGGATATTACTTGAGGAGGAAACTAAACCGGTGAGACAACCCCAGAGGAGACTGAATCCTCTATTTCTAGATGTGGTGAAAATGAAGTGACCAAGCTACTGCAGGCTGGCATTATCTATCCCATCTCTGACAGCAAGTGGGTGAGCCCGGTGCAAGTAGTTCCAAAGAAATCCGGGGTGACTGTTGTGGCCAACCAGAAGAATGAGCTCATTCCAACCCGAGTGCAGAATAGCTGGAGAGTTTGCATTGACTACGCACGTCTCAACCAAGCCACTCGGAAAGATCATTACCCCCTTCCGTTCATTGATCAGATGCTGGAACGGTTGGCTGGTAAGTCCCATTACTGCTTTTTAGATGGCTACACTGGATACTTCCAAATCCACATTGCACCGGAGGATCAGGAGAAGACCACATTTACTTGTCCCTTCGGCACCTTTGCTTACAGACGGATGCCCTTCGGCCTCTGCAATGCCCATGGTACCTTCCAGCGGTGCATGGTGAGCATATTTTCTCGATTTCTTAGAGGAATGCATGGAGGTATTTATGGATGACTTTCTTGTCTATGGTTCTTCTTTTGATTCATGTTTAGCTTGACCTATCTAGAGTATCGCAAAGATGCATTGAGACTAACCTTGTGCTAAATTTTGAGAAATGCCATTTTATGGTAGAACAGGGTATAGTTTTAGGCCATGTAGTATCCGATAAGGGCATTGAGGTAGATCCTGCCAAGATTGATGTAATTACTTGTCTATCTTACCCCACATGCGTGCGGGAAGTGCGTTCTTTTCTTGGTCATGCAGGTTTCTACAGCGCTTCATTGCCGACTTGAAGAAGATTGCTCTTCCACTTTCCCGATTCTGAGAAAGATGAGGAGTTCAATTTTGATGACAAGTGCAAGGCGACTTTCAACCACTTGAAGCGAGGCCTTGACTAGTACCCCTATCATCCAGCCACCGATGGACATTGCCATTTGAGTTAATGTGTGATGCTTCTAACTATGCAAGAGGAGCGATCTTGCACAGAGAGTGGGGAAAGCTTCTCATGTGATATACTATGCTTCCGAACTCTAGATGCTTTGCTCGGGCCAACTATACCACAACCGAAAAAGAACTTTTAGCCATTGTTTTTGCTTTGGATAAGTTTAGATCATATTTGCTTGGTTCTAAGGTTGTTGTGTTTAATGATCATGCGACCTACGAAGTTCCTTTTGAAGAAGCCGAGATGCAAAGCCCCGACTAATAAGATGGATGCTCTTGCTCCAAGAGTTTCACATAGAGATCCGTGACAAGAGTGGAGCGAGAGAACCTAGTGGCGGATCATTTGAGCCGCATTGAAAAGGGATTGAGATCCCTTCCTGTACGGGACTCCTTCCCGGATGAGCGACTTATGCGGTGCAAGGTAAGAACACCTTCCCTTGGTTTGCTGATATGGTGAATTTCTTGGTTGCTACGATTTTTCCCTCACATTTCACTCGTGCACAAATTTATAAACTTAAGAGTGAATCAAAATATTATGTGTGGGATGATCCATATACGTGGCGATTTTGTAGTGACCAAATTATTAGGCGATGTGTGCCTAATCAAGAGTTTCATTCTGTTCTTAGCTTTTGTCATGCATTTGCATGTGGTGGACATTTTGGGCCTCAACGCATGTACTAGGAAAGTTTTAGACTACGGTTTATATTGGCCTACCTTGTTTCATGATGCATATTTGTTCTACGTAAGTCTTGTGAGCGATTAATCGCAGAACAGGAACATTTCTCGCAGGAATGAGATGCCCCAAGAACCTCTTTGTATTGTGAAATCTTTGACGTATGGGGTATTGATTTCATGGGACCTTTTCCTGTTTCCTTTGGTTATGTTTACATTTTGCTAGGCTGTTGATTATGTATCAAAATGGGTGGAGGCTAAAGCCACTCGGACCGATGATTCCAAAGTTGTTGTGGATTTTGTTAGATCACGATTTTCTGCAGTTTGGAATCCCGAGAGCTATCATCGGTGATCAAGGCACCCATTTCTCAGAATCGGAGCATGGAGGGATTGATGAGAAAATATGGCGTGTTGCATAAAGTTTCTACACCTTACAATCCCCAGACTAATGGTCAAGCCGAGGTCTCCAATAGAGAGATCAAGCGCATACTTGAAAAAACAGTTCAACCTAATCGGAAGGATTGGAGCATGAGGCTTGAGGATGCTCTTTGGGCTTACCGGACCGCTTACAAAACTCCAATCGGGATGTCTCCATATCGGATAGTCTATGGTAAGGCATGCCACTTACCGCAGAAATTGAGCACAAAGCATATTGGGGGTGAAGCAATGCAACATGAATTTGGCGGAGTGGCATAGAGCGGAAGTTGCGATTCTGAGAATTGGAAGAGATCCGCCTAGATGCCTATGAGAGCTCCCGACTCTACAAAGAAAAGACCAGAGCCTTCCATGATAAGTTTATTCTTCTAAGGAGTTTTCAGTTGGGCAAAAAGTTCTCTTGTTTAATTCTCGCCTTAAGTTGATGCCTGGTAAATTAAGGTCTAGGTGGGACGGTCCGTTTGTTGTCACTAACATTTTTCCTCATGGTGCAGTGGAAATTAAGAGTGAAGCCACCAACAAAGTGTTCAAAGTTAATGGTCACCGCCTCAAAAAATTTTATGAAGGAGCTCAAGAGAACCTCGTGGAGGAAGTTCAACTGCAGGATGCCCTCTACCATGATTGATCACTACTGTGTTGAAAAAAAAAAAAAAGAAAAAAAAAAGAAAGAAAAAAAAAGAAAAAAAAAAGAAAGAAAAAAAAAGAAGACAAAAGAAAAAAAAAGAAGAAAAAAAAAAGAAAAGAAAAAGCCACGATTAATGTCAATTGCCAGAGATTGAATCATTATTGGGGAGGACCCATCGCTCATGCAAAATCTTCAATCACGCTGGCTAAGGACATTAAAAGTAGCGCTTCTTGGGCGGCATCCCAAGTTTTCTAACTCTTTCCTCTTTCTAACTTTGACTTATTTGTTGTCACAGGAATCGAGACAGAAAAAACGGTGCCAAGTGAGAAAATCTATCAAAGTTTGATTTTTCTGTCTTTATTTTGTTTGTTTTTCTTTGACAGATGATTTTTCACCGATTAAATGGCGGATAACGGTACTCCGTGAAAATTTTTTTTTCGGTCTCTTCAGTTACCCACAAACACTGAAATCTGTACATAATTTTACTCAATTTTTTTTCTCTCTCTTTCTTCTTTCTTTCGAAATGGATAATCAACTTTTTAATCTCCGCAAGCAATTCCCTTCTCTCCCTCAAAATGCTTTAACTAACATTTATTGTGCAAGGTTTGAGAGATTAAGGATGCTTATGCACAAAGGCATCCCTGCGGATATACGCGGTTGATGGTGAATTTTCTGACGCTCTTGTTTCATATATGCCAGGGCTAGGCAAAAGTTCATATGCAAAGAAGAGAAGAGCAAAAAGGTTACGGGTCTGCTATAAATGTGCAAGATGGACCTGTAACACAAAATGCAAATCAATTGGAATGACGTCTATAAACCGAGATGATAAAATTAACTTCATAAAGGATGGCATGAGTAAGGAGTCTTTAGATAACATTCTATTGACTCTTGAGACGCATCCTAGTGGAGATGTGCAGAGAGTACTTCTCGATTTATGGCCAATATTCCAAGATGAACATGAACGTTATAGTCTCGGAATCGACTCAAAAAGACCTGTTTGCCAATTTTTAAGAAAATTGGATGGAAAGCCGACCATCGGCCCATAGAGAAGCTTCAAGGCGTTGGGACGTAAAACCGAGGAGGAAAATGTGAGCCACAATCACACCTCCTGTAAGTATTTTTTTTTATTTTTTAATTTTTTTTCCTGTTTATTAAAAAAAAAATCAAAAAAAAAAATCAAAAAAAAAATCAAAAAAAAATTCAAAAAAAAAAAAAATTCAAAAAAAAAAAAATAGCCGTATTTTTTTGAAATATGCGTTGCATATTTTCAAACTTCTTCTGACACATATAGATTAGTCTTTTATCATTGTCATATAGCTATTATCATTGTTGTGCTTATTTTCAAACTTACCTGACACACGGATCTACCCCTCCTTTATAGGTGTAATTATTACCTTTGAGTTTTGATGCCTTTAAATAATGCACTTTGCTCTCTTCAGATCATTGATAAGGTGAGAGTACGAAAAAAAAAAAAAAAACAAAGAGAAAAAAATGGAAGTCACTTCAGTTCGTCGGATCAAGAGTGTTTGTGTCTTTTGTGGATCTAATCCTGGGAAAGATAAAGAGTTTGTAAATATTGCACACCATCTTGGTCGAGTGCTAGTAGAGAGAAATCCGTTTAGTTTATGGAGGAGGTAGTCTTGGGTTAATGGGTTGTGTAGCAACCGGCCGCACATTTAGGAGGTGGCAAAGTCCTTGGTGTCATTCCCAGTCCTTTATCGACCAAAGCAAGCCCATTGGAAAAACATTAGGGGATGAAGTAATAGTATTTTGCATGCACCAACGCATGAACATTATGATCGCCAATGCCGATGCCTTTATTGCCCTACGGTGGTTTTGAAACTTTGGAAGAACTCTTTCAAATTACATCCTGGTCACAATGCAGAACTTTCACCAAAAACCCATAGGTATATTAAATGTTAATGGTTTTTATGACGATTTGTTTTGTTTTCTTGATCATCTTTGTAGAAAAAGGTTCATCTCACAAGCGACACGTCAAAGTCTTGTAATCGCTACAACTCCTGAACAATTGCTCGATCAACTCAATGCATTTGTACCACAACGTGATCCAAGAATGGCTCCACGGAATTGGGAACAAGCGGCGGAAGAAAAGCAAAAACTTGATTTGACTTTGTCTTTGTGAATTTTTGTTTTCTCTTATGGTTTTAGTTTTTGTAATTTTTCTTATTTCAGCCCGATTTGCGGTTTTCTGTAAGACCTTCTACACTCTACCTATCTTTATTTTGACATTGGGGACAATGTCTTTAATTGAGTTGGGGAGGGATAGTTGACATTACCATGTACATAGTTTAGTTAAAAAAAAAAAAAAAACTAATCTTTATTGTTACTAACTTTTTAGATGTATGATGGCAGAGTAAGGAGTAGTTTTGCTCTTGAGACGCATCTTAACTTGCATTTCATAATAGGTCTTAAATCATCTTTGTTCTTGTATATATATTAAAAAAAAATAAAAAAATAAAAAAATAAAAAAATAAAAAAATAAAAAAATAAAAAAAAAAAAATAAAAAATAAAAATAAAAACACACACACACACAATTTTGATCTTTTCAATTGATTTTGATACAAGCATGTGCTGAATCTGAGCTTAATTGATGATAAAAGTATGCAAAACAGTTTATAGTTGAATCATTTTCATGATATACATGTGTATATGATTGTGGATATTAGGAAGAAGGCATAGTTGAATTGAGTGAATGTTCCATACCTTTGTGAGTTTTGGGCTTTTCCAAGTTTGATACTTACACTTGGTTATTTTCTTTCATGAGTGATGTCAATTATGAATTTATTTTCTAGAACTTGCATTGAATCGATTTGAGATTACATTGGTCTGTATGTTGCATGAAAATGACAGAGGCATTTTTTTTTCTTGACTTAGCCGCTTTGGCCAAATAAACCTACCTTGCATTTATCCAATTATTAACTCCCTCTAAACCTATTTGCCTATTCTTTGTTCTTAGCTCATTACAAGCTTTGAGTGAAAAACCATGTTTTACCTTACCTTAGGGAATGGGAGAGCATTGATTTTCTTATTGGAGGAGTTCTTTTGCTTGCAAGGATTTAAGTGTGGGGGAATTGGTGTGCTGATACGAAATGCTTGGTACAAACAAAAAAAAGAAAAAAAAAACAAACAAAAAAAAAAGAAAAAAAAAAGAAAAAAAAAAGAATTGAAAAAGGAAGGAATGTGTGAAGAGAATGAGCATTTTATGGTTTTGGGTAAAAAAAAAAAAAAAAATTATTCTTTCTACTTGAATTACTCCTCAATGCTCTTTTATTCTCTTTGGTTTTAACCTGCTATTATCTATATTGTTCCCTTCCTTCACCTTATAAGTTCCATTACAACCTTTTTGAAAGACCTCTTGATTTTTGCAATTTATTTGATCTAAGTAGTGGAGAATTGATGTATATGCAAGCCTATGGTAAAATACTTTCATAATTTGACTGAGTTGAGCATAAACAGTTAACCTAAACACCTTGTGTGATTTGAGTGACACTTGTGAAGAATTTTACTCAATCTGAACATGCCTATTTCTGATTAAAGCATGATTATGCTATACTTTATTCTCAATTGATTTGATTCAACTATTATTTGTTAAGCATACTTTACTTATTAATTATGGTTTATATTTGATACAATGCTTGTATTTAAAAATTAGTTGAATTGATTAAATAAAATATTACATGTTTGTGGGTATCATCCTGGTAAACCCTCACGAGACTACAACTCGTCCACTAGGGACACCTAGGGGTTTAAAGGCTTGTGGCACATGCTAAGTGCCATCGTGTTTTCCTACGGAAGTGGATTAGATTAGGTACAATCAGTTTTTATGTTTTTAGTTTAATAATATGATGTTTCTTGTTTTTCTTTAGTTTCGTTGTTATGTGTTTTGCCCAGGAGTACAAAAGCTTAAGTGTGGGGGAATTTGATCAATCAATTTGAGACACTTATGTTAGCTTTGTATTAGGCAGTATTAGATGTTTATTGTGCCCAATATTAGTACTTTAGATGAGTTTAATGTTGTTGGGCTTCATTGGGCTTTAATGCAAATATTGAATAATTTTCGGATTTTGATGCATTTTGACCTTTCTTCCTTGGTTAGGTCATAACTTGGGACTCGGTGATCCAATTGAGGTGATCTTGGTGTCTTTGGAAAGCTAAGACAATGCTCTACAAGTTTCATGAAGAACTCAAGAGCTGGATCGGAATGCTAAGGGTCCAAAATTTCCCTGCAATGCAGAGTGGGTTTGCTGTCACGGAACCATCTGGGCAGTATGTACATATTGGACTATATAGTGGGTTATAGGCCTCCTCTTGGGCTGAAACTTGGTCACTTGAAAGATAAGACCCATATCTCCAACTTCAATGAAGACCATTTTGTCAATAGATGTCGTTTTAGGCATGCTTCAGAAGCTACAAGTTGGTCTGAATTTGGAAACACGTTCTTCCAACCTAACTTGAGGTAGGTGAAGTGTTTTTGGCATTTCTGGAGTTCTAAAAGTCCAAATGACATGATTCAAATTGGAGATTTTCAAGGAGACAACTGGCTACAACTTTGATGAAGACATCCAAGCCAAAATGCACCGTCTAGGTGATGAATTTGAAGCCAGAAGTCGGATAAGAGTTGTTGACTAAAAGCCACCAATCATACACCAACCCACCTACCATGCACCAACCCACCAACCATGCATCAAGCTTCCATTTTTGACAAATTTCAGATTCTTAAAGCTTGTATTCAGATTATGTACATGTACAAATTGGCTTCTAGGATTAGTATAAATAGACCCAACATCTTTGTATTAGAGGCATTCAATTTAGAAGTAAGTTTCAAGAAAGTTTAAGTATTTGTGAGAGTTTTCTTTCTCTTCTTCTCCATTCTCTTTGCAATTTCGTTTTTGTTCTTTAAATTCTGAGTTCTTCCTTCCCATCCATGGAAGGCTAGGCTCTCATAATCAATCCAAGGGATTAGCCATCTTGTTGTTTAATTTGGAGATCTTGGTTTACTTGTTCATATTGCTTAATTGTTATTCAAGTTTCTCTTCTTCCTCTTTTGATTTTTATCTAGATTAAATTGCTTAATTTGATTTAGATGTTGATGTGGTAATAGCTTTATTATCATGTATTCAAAGAGGATCATAAAGATTAAACAATGTATTAAAGCTTTTTGATAGATTGTTTAGCTTGGTTAAATTCTAGATCTTAAGTTAATCTATGTTGGATGGTGCTTACTTTATCTAACCTTGGTTAATCAAATCCTAGATGCTTATCTAGTAAAGAATTCTTGGATCATGTTAAGGCTTCTTGATGTGATCTAAGGCCAAGAACTTGGTTAGCAATTAAGTGAATTCCTTGTGATCAATGATGAGTTAAACTTAAGATCGGTAAATTTCCTTGGATTGGTTGTTTCTTTATATTTGTTTACAACTTTGAATCTCCTACTTTTATTAATCTTGTTAATCAACAACAAAACCCCCCCCTTTTCTAAGTATCTTGATCTAATTAAATCTTTGTTTTTGGATCCTTGAGAGACGATTCGGTTCATTCTCTATACTACAAATTAGTTTGTGAACCGGTTATTTTATTTGATAGGTCTCGACATCCTCTTGTCAATGATACAACTGAGAAAGTGTCTAAGTATGTACCCCCTAAACCATACCAACCCCCAGTGCCTTTCCCTCAAAGATTGGCCAAGGCTAATGTAGATAGGCAATTTGGGAAGTTTCTAGAGGTCCTTAAGAAGTTGTACATTAATGTACCCTTCACTGAGGCGTTGCAACAAATGCCCACCTATGCTAAATTTCTTAAGGACATTTTGTCTAATAAGAGAAAGCTAGAGGAATATGAAACAGTAGCTTTAACTGAGGAGTGTAGTGCTTTAATTCAAAAAAAGTTACCTCCTAAACTCAAAGATCCAGGTAGTTTCTCTATTCCTTGCTTGATTGGGAATACTAATTTTGATAAAGCTTTGTGTGATTTGGGGGCTAGTGTTAGTCTTATGCCCCTTTCTGTGTGTAAAAAGTTGGAGGTGGGTGAACTAAAACCCACAACTATCTCCCTTCAATTGGCAGATCGATCCGTCAAATACCCCGTGGGCATCTTGGAGGACGTTCCTATTAGGGTGGGTAAGTTTTTCATACCTGCTGATTTCGTTGTGCTTGAAATGGAGGAAGATTCCCAAATCCCCATTATTCTTGGTAGGCCTTTCTTAGCCACTGCTGGTGCTATAATTGATGTCAAAAATGGAAAATTGTCTTTAACTGTTGGTGATGATAAGGTTGAGTTTGATCTTGCTAAATCTATTAAAAAACCTTCTTTTGATGACTCTTGTTGCAGGATTGATTTATTAGACCGAGTAGTGAAAGAAGAATTCACCAACATCCATTTTGAAGATCCTTTGGAGAGATGCTTGGTTGGTGGTGGTTCATTGGAATGTGGAGGGGAAGCAGCCAAATATGCCCGTTTGTTGGAAGTCATCTTGGAACTTCCACCCCAAAAGGCCAAAATCGAAAAGCTCAAGTCTAAACCCAAACACAAGAATTGGAAAGAAGAAAGAGCTCCAAGGGTAGAACTCAAACCCCTTCCTTCCACTCTCAGAGATTTGAGCTTTTGGAGGCACAAGCCTAAATTTTGGAGGCAAGTGAAGTCAAAAAATTCCACTACCAACCCATGGAAAATTCCATGGCCATGGATTGAAGACCCGCAGTGAGTCCTTCTCTTTCATCCCTTCTCTTGTTTTAGATTTTTACATTGAGGACAATGTAAGTTTTAAGCTTGGGGTGGGGTATGTATTTACTTTTTTGTTATTTATTTTCATGTTTTCATATTGCATTCTTTTGCATGATCACACCATCTTGTTGCCCATTGATCCTCTTGTTTGAACTTTTTGCCAATTTGAAAGACAATGAATTTGGAACCCAAATTGATATCCTTGTGATAAGCTAATTTTTTTTTTTAAAAAAGAGTTGATCTTTTGATAATTGATGATTAGCATAAGGTTCTCTGTTTTTGTGTTTCTCATTGATTTTGCTTCTAAAAGTGAGATTTGTACCAAAAAGGGTATGTGCTTTATATTAACCCCTCCTCTTTGTTTGAGTGAAGTTGGTTCCTCTTGGATTCTGTGCTCTAGAACTTGATTTGAAACCATTTTGAAGCAAAATAATTGTTTGCATGCTTGAAAGTGATTAAGGCATTTTAGGTATCTTTCCGGGCCTTCTGAATATATTGATATATCACTACCCATTAGTTGCCCATTTTGAACCTATTGCAATTTCTTGGTACCTATGATGACATATTATTGGTTACCCTTTAGAAACTAAATGGTGCAAATATTTGGTTTGAAAGTTGAAAGGGAATTATGTGTTGAGATATTCTCTTATTTAAATGAAAACAAAAAGAAAAGAGAAATCAAAAAGGAAAGAAAAGAAATAGAAAAAAGATTTTGGGGATAGAAAAAGAAAAAAAAAAGAAGTAAAGAAATGGCTTAGCAAGAAGCTTAGCAATGTGCTTTTGTGATATAATCATTCTCCAAATTGGTTCTATTGGGTTCTCTTGATTCATTGAAAATTTTGCCAACCCTTTGTGCATACCCTCATTTCTTTATCCTACCTAACAATATTCCCTTGGCCAAGTTAAAACCCATACAAAGACCTTTTGATTCTTGCATGCATGCAATTTAAAATGTGGAAATTTGGTTTCTTATCAAGCTTATGGAAGTGCTTTTTCTTAAGAGGATCTTGAGTGATATTTCTTCACCCTTAGACACTTTGAGAGTGGTTAGGTGAGTGACCCCAATTGATGAGAGTGGTTTTGGCGATCAAAAACTTGATGTGGTTCGTATCGCAAGTGTACGATTTCGTCAAGTAGTAAAAATATCGATCCACAGGGACTTGGATTATGATTAACAATTACCCTTAATTATGATTGACTAGGTGAAACCAATATTATAAAATTGTGGTGATAGAACAAGAACATAGAAACTAAAATCTGGAAATAAATAAGAATATCAATTTTTAGAATGAATGCAGAAAAACAATGTAGATAAATCTGGTTTTTAAGAGATCTAGGATATGGGTTCACCACGATGGTAATTAACAAGTCTGTAATCTTATCACCTCTTCTCAACTAAGTTATACTTGAAGACGAATCATCCTAAAGAATTATTGTTTCCTTTCAGAATACAATAACGTATTCAATCTAACTCAACTTCTATTTTCATGATAATCAAGTTAGAAAGAATCCATTAAGAGCAGATGATTCATAGAAAGCCTCAAGAGTTTTAATCTACTTTCGTGATTTAAAAGCTCAAGTTCAGTTAATGGAGTTCAATTATCAAGAGTCACCTTTCAGTTTTTCCCTTAATAACTAAGATCATGCAAACAATGTGGCCAGCATTTTCACAAACACTTGGTGTGCCAAAAACAGAATCAAGATAAACTTAGCATTGAAGAGATAACAATTTCATACATCAAGCATTGTCAATACACCATCGGGTTACTACCAATTCCTAGAACAAAAGAACTACTCGAACATGTTTATCAAAATACAATCCATAAGAATGAAGAACAACATTCAGAAAATAAAATACAAAGACTAGAAGAGATGAGAAGAAAAACTCTGCAGAAAACTTGTGGCTGCTCTTGTGAAGTTCCTCCAAGACCAAGCTCTCCCCTCAACCCTAATGGCTTGCCCTTTATACTCCACTCCCTCTTCTCTCTCAACCCTAATTCTTTTTAGGTCAGAAAACAAGGAATGGGCTGCCTACAGGGCCTTAACTTCGCATTTGTGAAGCAGCAGGCTACCAACCACGGCCTGGCCGTGGTTGGTTCTGACTTAAGGATTTCGTGCTCTGAAGGCCAACCACGACCGTGGTGGCCACCACGGCCTGGCCGTGGTTGATTCTGACTTAGAAATTTCGTGCACTGATGGCCAACCACGACCGTGGTGGCCACCACGGCCTGGCCGTGGTTGGCTCTGCCATCAAGCATCCTTAGGGAATTTGCCAAAGTGTCCAACATCAAACTTGTAGCCTTGTGTCTTAGCTTTCCATAGCAACTTGAATCACCTCAAAAGGACCTCTGTAGCTCAAGTTATGCTCAAATTACTCCTCAGGGGTCCAGCTGATTTTGAGATCTCAGTATCTCTTCAGGGTAGTTCTGTTTTGGCTCCTCCAAGCTTCAATGTTGCACCATTCCTGCAATTAAACATAAACACACCGCATTTATCTGAACTAAAACTAAAACGGAGGATTAAGTGAATAAATGTACTAAAAAGATAATGAAATGTATGCAAACTAAACTCAAAATGACATGAAGAATCACACACATCAGGGATTTTGATGATTTGTAAAGAAAATACACTGGTTGAATTAAAGAAAATCAATTAACAAATTAATCAATCCAAGGAAATTTACCAATCTTGAGTTTAATCTATCATTGATCACAAGGAATCCACTTAACTGCTAACCATGTTCTTGGCCTTAGATCACATCAAGAAGCCTTAACATGATTCAAGAATCCTCTACTAGATAAGCATCTAGGATTTAATTAACCAAGGTTTGATAGATTAAGTATCATCCAAACATAAATTAACTTAAGATTCGGAACTTAACCAAGCTAAACAATCTATCAAAAAGCTTTGATATGTTGTTAGTCTTTGTGATCCTCTTGAATACATGATAATAAAGTTATTATCACATAAACATCTAAATCAAATTAAGCAATTCAATCTAGACCAAAATCAAAAGAGGAAGAAGAAAAACTTGAATAACAATTAAGTAATTTGAACAAGCAAAACAAGATCTCCAAATTAAACATCAAGATGGTTAATCCCTTGAATTGATTACAGAAGCCTAGCCTTCCATGGATGCGAAGGAAGAACTTAGAAAATAAAGAACAAAAATGAAATTTTAAAGAGAATGGAGAAGAAGAGAAAGAGAGAGATGTGAAAGCTTGAATTAATGACTAAAACTAACAAAATGCTACAATATTACATAATGGAATAACAAAGAGTAGAGGAGAAGAAGAATATGTTCCTCCAATGTCTAAAGTTCTAAACTTCCTTTCCCCCTAAATAGCCCAAGATAAGGACTCATGTTAACTAACCAAAATGATAAACAATTACAAAAGAAAAACAAAATTGATATTTTGCCAGATTTCGTATGCTTCCTTCCATGATCTATACGACCCTCCAACCCACCGAATTGATTTTAGGTGTCTTCATTAAAGTTGTATACAATTGTCTCCTTAAACTTTCGGCGCTGATCTCATGCTAATAGGACTTTTACAACTCAAGATATTCTAAAAACACTGTACCTACCTCAAGTCATATTGGTAGAATATGTTTCCAAATTCAAACCAATTTGCAGCTTTATAATCATGCCTAAAACGACATCTATTGACTAAATGGTCTTCAGTGAAGTTGGAGATATGCGTTTTATCTTTCTAGTGACACCAGTTTCAGCTCAAAAGGAGGCCTATAGCCCACGATATGATCCAATATGTGCACACTGCTTAGATTCCAGCGACAGCAAACCCACTTTGACTTGCAGGGCTATTTTAGGCCCTTAGAATCTGATCCAACACTTGAGTTCTTCATGAAACTTGTAAAGCCTTGTCTTAGCTTTCCACAAACACCAAGATCTCCTCAAACGAATCACCGAATCCCAAGTTATGGCTTAATAAAGATGGAAATGTCAAAATGGATCAAAATCCAAGAATTAATCATAATTTGCATTAAAGCCCAATGAGGCCCAAAAACCTAAAACTCAGCTAATATACTAATATTAGGCACAATAAACATCTAATAAAGTAAAATACAAAGCTAACATAAGTGTTTCAAAATGATTGATCACCCTTCATTAACTTGGATCATTTGGAACATCTTGAGTGTTTCTTCTTGTAGAATGAGCTTGAGTGAGAGAAAATGATTGACTTCTTTATCTAAATCCTCCTTAGCCTTCTCAACTTTTGACCTTGTCATTGGTCCTCCAAGTCCTCGCAGTGCATCTTTGGGCCTTGGGCCCGTTGAGCTTCCACTTAAGCTTCCTTGGTCTCCATCTGGGACTAAATTAAAAATAAGAGAAAACTATAGAGACCATATTGAAGACAAGAGAAAACTATAGGGCCCAAATATATAATAAGTGTTTACAAATCATGAGAGCAATTTAACTTTAATTATGATAAGAGTTATTGTATACTCTTAAAGATTGTAAAATGGAAAGGCGATAAAAAGAAAAAACAAAGAACTTGCCATTTTTTTGCGCATTTTATCTTTTTATTCAATGTTCTTATCTTCCTATTGCATAATTTTATTTTTAATATACTTTCAGTTTTTTATATTTATGTAATTACTACTAGTTTTAACCCAATGCAATTGACCTAGTGGTTAAGGTATGACAAGGTGTACTTCTTACCTTAACTACTCCAATTCGAACATTGGACCAATTAATTCCCTTGAATGCACCATGTCAATGTGAGAGATTGTGCCCTTAAGATCATCCAGGGAGGGACTCTAAGTCTCGATTAATGCGAAAGCTGGCCCGCTAATACTCTTATGTATAACAAAAAAATACTACTAGTTTTTAAGCAAAGATATTTGTTTGTTGGAAGGATAAAACAAGTTTCTCTCTTTAGAAGCTTGTATGCTAACATGAAAAACTATAGTGGTAAGATTGTGCTTATGGACATAATGCTTGCTAAATAGAAGGTTACACATTATGTAGAATGGGAAAGAAAAATGGCTAAGCTAAAATGTTCTTAAAACATATACATTTGGTCCTTATAATTTTCTCTTATTTTTAATTTAGTCCCTATATTTTTCTCTTGTTTTTAATTACCTATACTAATGTCAGGGACAATGATATGGACAAAAATGGTGGCACCACAACATTTGTTTTCCAAGTCATACCATTAACTGACCGTGTCATAACCGGGACTAACGACATAGACCACCTTATGATTATATCCATAGGATTGGAATCTGCCTTGAAGAATTCACTCTTTCATAATTTGAATCTGTCAAGTCCTATGTCTCACGTTCTAGATTTTTAACCAAATTAAAGCAGCAATTAGATATTGATCCATGTATTATTAATTACTAATAATAATATCAATCAATAATTTTCTACCCAATTCTCCATCTTTTAGGTATTGGGTTTCTCGAGTATGTGGTATTTTCATTCTCCATCAAATAATAGCAGCATTTTTATTCACCTTTGTCAAGAAAATTGATTATTTTTTGGGTACTGGGTTGTGTTTCGCTTCAGAGATCATTGTGAAGAGTGGAAAGACACAAGCTTTTGGGTTAAGGGGTTGAAGTTCAAGAGATGGATGCCGAAGAAGATAGGGATTGGAAATCTTCGTCATCAATACCGATAATGTGGGAATGGACACCCAGTGGAAGAGTTCCATGGCTAGCCATTTGTTGATCACCTTGCTGTGAAAAATGGACATCCACATTCTCTTACCATACCCCGTGAGCTTCTTGATGCATCAACTATGGCAGAAACCATCAATGTCATCTCCTGTTGGTACGAGGACAAGACTGAGTGGGGATAACGTGTTGGATGGATCTATGGATCTGTTACTGAAGATGTGTTCATTGGGTATAGGATGCACAATAGGGATGTAGATTAGTTTATTGTGTGACCAAGCGTGATGCCTTCCATGGCATGCTCCCATCAATCTCACTGACAGGTTGCATCAGGTCCTTTGGACAGGCTTGGTAATAAGGGTTTGAGCCAACGGCAATTTCTAGGTGTGGGTGTAGCAATGTGGGTAGAGCAGAAAATGAGAAGGAGAAGGAGAGGTTGAAGATGAGTAGATGATTTTTTTTAATTATTATTTTTTGTCATTTTTTTATAATTATTAAATATGTGAAAATATAAAAAATATTAAGGGTTAAGATTGTATACACGTGGAGAGCTAGGATTGTGCAACGTCATTCTTTGTTAGGTAATTTAACATAAGGTGGATGAAAGGATTTATTGAAATAATTGACTTAGTTTAAGAACTAAATCAAAAGTTTTCATAGTTCGTGGTGTCTGTTTGCAAATTGACCACAATTTAGGGAGTCTGTATGTTCTTTACCCTTAAAATAATGAGGAATGAAGGTCCAAAACCAAAACCCACATAACTCATAATCCCTTGGTCCAAAAATAAGAACCCAATTTGACCCAAGACACAATTCCTCTAATCTTGGTCCCTATAGTTCTAAAAATTTCTAATTTAGTCCCTCCTGTTAAACACTTATAAGAATGCTCTAACGGTAGGCCATATTGAAGGACTCAATTACAAGTTTTAAAAATTATAGGGACATAATTACAAGCTTTGTAGGCCCCTATAGTTTCAAAATTTTCTAATTAGGCCCCTGAATTTAGGTTACTATTAACAATTTCTAACGGTGCTTTGACGATAGGGACTTGACAACAGGTTGTCAAGACCCATCAAATAATAAAAATTACCGGTTCATAAACTAATTTGTAGTATAGAGAATGAATCGAATCGTCTCTCAAGGATCCAAAAAGAACAAAGATTTAATCAGATCAAGATAATAAAACGGGGAGGTTTTGTTGTTGATTAATAAGATTGAAAAAAGTACAAGACTGAAAGTTATAAACAAATATAAAGAAGCAACCAATCCAAGGAAATTTACCGATCTTGAGTTTTAATCCATCATTGATCACAAGAAATCCACTTAATTGCTAATCATGTTCTTGGCCTTAGATCACATCAAGAAGCCTCAACATGATCCAAGATTCCTTTACTAGATAAGCATATAGGATTTGATTAACCAATGTTAGATAAAGTAACCATCATCTAACATAGATTAACTTAAGATCCAGAATTTAACCAAGCTAAACAATTTATCAAAAAGCTTTAATATATTGTTTAGTCTTTGTGATCCTCTTTGAACACATGATAATAAACCTATTATCACATCAACATCTAAATCAAATTAAGCAATTTAATCTAGATAAAAATCAAAAGAGGAAGAAAAGAAACTTGAATAACAATTAAGCAATATGAACAAGCGAAACAAGATCTCCAAATTAAACATCAAGATGACTAATCCCTTGGATTAATTATAAGAGCCTAGCCTTCCATGGATGGGAAGGAAGAACTCATAAAATAAAGAACAAAAAAGAAATTCTAAAGAGAATGGAGAAGAAGAGAAAGAAAACTCTCACAAATACTCAAACTTTCTTCAAACTTACTTAAAATTGAATGATATATAATACAAAGAGATTGGCTCTATTAATACTAATCCTAGAAGCCAATTTGTAATTGAAAATAATCTGAATGCAAGCTGTAAAAGCATGAAAATTGTCAAATATGGAAGCTTGATGCATGGTTAGTGGGTTGGTGCATAGTAGGTGGGTTGGTGTATGGTTGGTGGCTTCAAGTCAACAACTCTACTCTAACTTCTAGCCTGTTTTTCATGACCTAAACGATGTATTTTGCCTTGGAGGTCTTATGAAAGTGGTAGCCAGTTGTCTCCTTGAAATTTTGGCGTTAGTTTCATGCTATTTGGACTTTTTAAACTCTAGATATGCTTAAAACACTGCATCTACCTCAAGTTAGGTTGGTAGAACGTGTTTCCAAATTCAAACCAACTTGTAGCTTCATAATCATGCCTAAAACGACATCTATTGACTAACTGGTCTTCAGTGAAATTGGAGATATGGATCTTTTCTTTCCAATGGCCGAGTTTCAGCTCCAAAGGAGTCCTATAGCCAACTATATAGTCTAATATGTGCACACTGCCCAGATTCCAGTGACAGCAAGCCCACTCTGCATTGCAGGGATATTTTGGACCCTTAGAAGTCCGATCCAGCTCTTGAGTTCTTCATGAAACTTGTAGAGACTTGTCTTAGCTTTCCAAAGACACTAAGATCACCTCAAATGGATTATCGAGTCCCAAGTTATGGCCTAACCAAGGAGGAAAGATCAAAATGCATCAAAATCCAAGAATTATTCACAATTTGCATTAAAGCCCAATGAGGCCCAAAAACATTAAACTCATCTAAAATACTAATATTTGGCACAATAAACATCTAATAAAGCCCAATACAAAGCTAACTTAAGTGTCTCAAAGTGATTAATCAAATTCCCCTACACTTAAGCTTTTGCACTCCTAGGCAAAACACATAAGAACAAAACTAAATAAAAACAAGAAACATCATATTATTAAACTAAAAGCATAAAAACTGATTAAACCTAATCTATTCCACTTTCGTAGGAAAATATGATGGAACTTAGCATGTGCCACAAGCCTTTAAACCCCTAGGTGTCCCTAGTGGACAAGTTATAGTCTCGTGAGGGTTTACTATGATGATACTCACAAACATGTAATACTCTATTTAATCAATTCAACTAATTTTTAAATGCAATAGAATTATGAGTAATCACAGTTTCAAGGATTCTAAACATTCATGAAGTGATATGCCTTTACATCCCTAATTAACAAGCAAGGTGAATTCAAGTAGAATCAAGGATCAAGCATGATAGAATCTCACAAGATATACTCTCAATCTCTCAAGTGTTTAGGTTTGTGTTTACACTCAAATCAACTCATAAAAAATTGTACTACCATAAGCTTGTTTATTTTCTACTTCCCCGCTACTCAAAACACATACACACACAAATCAAGAGGACTTTATTCAAGGTTGTAATGAGGCCAAGGTAAGGAAAGGGAACAATATGGATATAACAAGTTAAAACCAAAGAGAATAAAAGAGCAATGGGGAGGAACTCAAGTAACAAGCATAGAAGTTTACCCCAAACCATAAAATGTACATTCCTTCATTTTTCTATTCTTTTCTTTTACAACCTTTTGGCTTTATTCTTTTTTTTAATTGAATTGGTCACTTGTTCTGTTTTTTTTTTTTTTTGCACCAAACATTTTGCATAAGCACCCCTTACACTTAAATCATGGCTTGTCCTCAAGTAAAAAGAGCTTCTCCAATAAGAAAACCAATGCTCTCCTATTTGCTAAAGTGAGGTAAAACATGATTTTTTTACTCAAGACTTGTAATGATCTAAGAACAAAGAATGGACAATTAGGCTCAAAGGGGGTTAACAATGGGATAAATGCAAGGTAGGCTATTTGGCTAAAGTAGCTAATTCAAGAAAAATGCCTCAATCAAGTTCATGCATGCATATGAAAATGTAGCCTCAAAAAGAATCAAAGCAAGTTCTAGAGTGACAAAATCCATGAGTGAAACCCACAAAAGAAAGGAAGAAAATGACAAAGATGCAACATCTATTCATCAATAGATTCAAAATCTCACAAGGTATGGATGCATCTACCAAACTTAATCCATTAATCCAAAATCCAACACCAAGCATGTGAAATTCAAGGGAAAAGACAATTCATTCACTTATGTTAGGAAACTTGAACTTCAAGTAATGAAAACTCATGACTTTCATAATTCTTAAAACACCATTGGAAGGGACCTAAACACACGAAAATCATACCCTTTTTTTTCAAAACAAAAATTTAAATAGAAAACAGAAACAACAAATAAAATAGAAAACATAAATGAAAGACAGCAAACAAAATCAAAATAGAGACAACAAACAGCAAAACTGATAGCAACAAAAAAGAGTAAACAGTAACAGTAAAATAAAAACAAAAATAGGATTGAAAACAGTAGCAAAACAGTAAAAATAAAAAGAAAACAACAACCAGAAAAATGAAATAAAAGTATGGAAAGAAAACTCCCTATGGATATATGAAATAACCAAGTGAAACACAAGAAGGGGGGTTGAATTGTGTTTCTTAACCCTTTTAAATAAATTTGAAAGTTTTTCTTCAACTAACAGTTTGAACAAGAAGGTTACAAGATACCAAGCAATGGACGAATAAAAAGGCTTCTCAGTCCTATTGGACTCTAAAAGATTTGTAAGAATTTTCTTAGATAGATGTTGCTTTCTTCTTCGAAGACAATTGTATTTATAGGTGAGAGCAATTTGAGCAGTCTTCATAAGCTTCTTCGTTCAACGGAAACATTTATTACCGTTCTGAGTCGTATTAAATGCCTAAGAAGAAAGCGTGTAGAGCTCCTTCTGAAAAGACACTTTGAGTATCAGGAATGTCCAGGAAAATGATAGCTTACTCCTGACTTGTCTGAGCGTGCAGAAAGTTCCTTACTCGCAGGTCTTTGTAGTTATTAGCGATGTCAACTAACCAGCTCAGTTGACTTCTTTTGAAGTGTGCGCTGTCAGAGTCCTTCTTAGCATTTAATGATGAACAGTTTCTCCACATTTGAAATTTGGCATTGGACGAATACTTTGAACCTGAGCTTAGTAAGAAAAACATTGGACAATCCAATATAATAAAGCTTGTGAAATAGTTTCAAAGGATTTTGGACGCATACTAAGTTTCCTTTCGCTCAAGTAAGAGTGGACGCACATATAAGTAACTATTTGTTAACACTTTTCTTCTTGAAATAGTTACGAAACAAGTTACATGAGTCTTTTACTTATTCAATTTAAATTGAAACTTTTGTTATCTTCAAAACTTTATGGGGTAATGATTATTAAATTAATATGGTTCCCAACTTAATTTCATAAGGTTCTTTGGTTCCAACACACCATAGCCAGTGTAATGGGTCACCACATCAAGAATCAAATGGTTTAGTCTCCTCTGGGGGTTGCTTTATTGGCTTAACTCCATCTTCAAGTAAAATCCTACGCATGCATATGAAAGGGCTAATGCTAGGAATGTCTCCAAGTATGACGGCTCTTTGATTCTCCTTTAAAATCTGCAGTAACCTCTCCTCCTCATCAGTAAGGAGGTTCTTAACCACAATGAACTCCAATTTTGATGGCTTCACTACTTCTGTAGATTGAATTGCTACATAATCTGCTAAAAAAGATTCATCATGTCTCAAAAAGCCAGCAATCTCAGCATATGCATTACACAACATATCACCATCACAACAAACAGAATCATCAAAATCAGTAAAACTAGCAAATTCAGCATACAAATCATTAATTGGTTTATGCACATCAATGGTCTCATGTTCTGCAGAATCAGAATTCTGCATCTGTTGCTTGCTCAACTGACTCAATGAAGATGTAAGTTGACTAACTTGGGTCTCCAAATTTTGTACTATAACTTCTGTTCTCTGTTGGAATTAGATGTTGTTCTGAGCCAATTGTTTCACCAAATCCTCTAATGTAGGCTTAGATTCAATGCCTATTGGTGTAACATCCCTAAATTTCATATAGTATGACTTAGCTAAATTCTCTGGATATGTTGTATTTTCTGTTACAGAAATTATGATAGATTGAGTTAGAGTAATTGTTTTGAGATTCTGGCTATACTGGAGAACTCGGTGGAACCTAAGGAAGAAATAGGTGAAATCTAAACTCTTATATTTGCTCTGGCTAAGTTAAGACCTACTGGTAAATTAAATTTTCTTTAGGACCTATTTGGAATTCTTAGAAATCACAAGGGTATTTTAGTCTTTTTACACCTTCAGTGGCAAATTTGTGATTCTTCCTTTGAGTGAGGGGCAAAATAGACAATTCAACTCCCCTCCCTCTTGCTTAAGGGAACCGGCCAGCCTAGGGAGAGCCAAAGGGCTCATCTTCTCCAAATTTCTAAGTTTTCCATAGCCAAAGCTTGTTCAAGGTCCAAAAGTAAGTATTTTTACACATCTTTTGGCTTAGGTTATGTGATGGTTATTAATCACTATGATCTCTTCTTCAACCCTATGGTATTTGTTTCTTGAGAAACTCATTTTCATATCTAAGAATCAAGAACACCCATTTCTAAAGTTGGTTGTTTTAGTTGAGTGTTTTGAAGGAAGTTGAAGGGAAGGTTGCCTTGACTACCAATCTCATCTTAGAATCAAGTTTGGAGCACTTTAATGTGAGTGTGGTTTAACTTGTGACATAGTATGATGTT
The DNA here is from genome assembly GCA_023212625.1 of Styphnolobium japonicum. Classification (NCBI taxonomy): domain Eukaryota; kingdom Viridiplantae; phylum Streptophyta; class Magnoliopsida; order Fabales; family Fabaceae; genus Styphnolobium; species Styphnolobium japonicum. The sequence goes on from JALBWW010000013.1 coordinate 18,162,890, forward strand.
CTTAAAGTGTAAGTGTAAGATGTAGATTAAACTTGAATCTAGGGTTTTCACCTATGCTTGAGGTTGATGTGTTTTGTTACATGTTTTTAAGGATTTGAGTGTATGAAAAAGGATGATATGGTTGGTATCTTTGGATGGATTTAAGGACATGATTCCCAAGGGAAACTTAGGTTTTTGGTTTGTGGTTAGGCATGGCACTATTCCTGCCCAGATTCCAAACCACGGCCGTGGCCACCACCACGGGCTGGCCGTGGTTGTCTCTGGAAAATAAAATATTGAGTGCTAATGCCGGACCATGGGCGTGGTAGCCACCACACCCTGGCCGTGGTCCAGACCACGGGCGTGGTTCCAACCAGGGACAGGCCGTGGTTGTCTCTATTTCCAATTTGTCGAGTTTCTGTTTTCCTGAACCGTGGCCGTGGTTACCACCACACCCTAGCCATGGTTACCACCACACCCTAACCGTGGTTGACTCTATTTGTGTTGTTGAGGTGCATATGTCTAGTGTCTTGATACCATATGCTATGTTTAGGATTAAGGATGACTTAGGACTATGATGAGATGTGTAACTAAGTATGAATGATTACTAGAGTTGAGCATAATGGTTGTGTGTTGTATATACTTGAATTGTTTACATGTGATGTTATTCTGATGTTATGAATTGAGCATGATATGAATATGAGAACATTGCATTTCATAGTGAGATGACCTAACCAGAAAATGTTAGTGTACAAAATATGACGGGTGCCTAGCTTACGGAGCTAGATGGAAATCGAATGACATAATTAATTGCATTGCATAGCGAGGTGGCCTAACCGGAAGGGGTTAATGTACAAAATATGAGGGGTGCCTAGCTTACGGAGCTAGATGGAAATGGAATGGCATAACACATTGCATATGCATATTGCGAGGGCCTAACCGAAAGGGGTTAGTGCACAACAAGAAGAGTGGAAAAAGAAAAAGTATGAATAAAAGGTGTGAACATCATGTACATTCATTCATTGCATTAGTTGGTTGGTGTTACTTGTTATATATTGAATTGTGTTATACTTGCTCTCTAGTTACATGCATACTTTATCTGCAAGTTTATTCACATTCACTGGGAAGTTGTTCTCACCACCTCTTTCTCAGATTCACAGGAACACCCTGAAATAACCAAGTGAAACACAAGAAGGGGGGTTGAATTGTGTTTCTTAACCCTTTTTGAAAATTAATAAAAGATTTTCCTTTTCAATAGAAAATAGAACACAGCGAAGGATAAAGTTTAACAAGCAAAGAGCTTAGGACCAACACCGCTTAGTCCTATTGGACTCTAAGGATTTTGAAAAGACTTTTAATAAAATGGTTAACACGTTCTAAAACCAAATAAAAAGATCTTTGTTAATAAACACAATGGTAAACCCCAGAAGTTAGTGAATATAATAAAGCACACTAGAAGAGAATAGAAGCTTACACACGAGATTTATCCTGGTTCACTCTTATCAACCAAGAGCTACGTCCAATCCCTTCAACCAGAAGGATTTTCCAACTAATCTTTTTCACGATTACAAGTATTATGCACCTCTTCAGGTAACAAGTATTTTCAACCTCTTCAGGTTCTATCTCACAAGTATTCTTTTACACACAGCCTCTTCAGGCTTACAATGCTTAAGATGAATAAGTGAAAGTAAATGAAAGCCTGAGTTTAAAACTCACTGACAAAATGAGAATAGACAATAGAGATCTCAAGGCTTTTTCTTTTTACATGTATATGGAAATCCAAGAAGAAATAAAGCTTTTTAGACTTTGTAGGATGCTTCGGCAAAGATCTCTCTATATCCTCAAGTGCTGCTTCTTCTCTTTATAAGTAAGAACAAATTGAGCAGACTTCATGGGCTAGATCGTCCAACGGAAACATTTATTACCGTTCTAAGTAGCATTAAATGCATCTACTGGAAAAGTGCTGAACTTCTTCTGATGGTGACTTTTATTCTCTGAGATTTCCAATCAATGAAAACAAAGTCTTGATTTGTCTAAGATTGCAGACGGTTTCTTATTTGCAGATCTTTGTAGTTGTTAGACAATGTCAGCAAAAGTGGCTTAGTTGACTTCTTCTGTCGCCGTGAGTCATCGAGTTCTTTTCTAGCATTTAATGAGGAGCAGTTCTTCATTTTTGAAATTTCACTTGGACGAGAGCTTGAGCTTGAACTTTGAAAGAGTGAGTTGAGTCCGAGCTTTGCGACGGTCGTATTGGACGAACAAATAAAAGGTAACAGTATATGCATACAAGTATTGGACGCACCAATAGTAAAAGTATATAATACATTTATTGGACCCACGAAGAGTTATAGCATATTGGACGCACGAAGAGTTATCTTTAAGCATAGAGCAGAATGGACGCACATACAAGTAGCGATTTGTTAATACTATTTGTCGAAACACTTACTTGTTCAAACTAAATAAATATTTTTGTTATCCTCAAAACTTAAACAGGGAAAGCTACAGCTTTTAAGAATTTAGTACTTAAACCTTTTTATAAAAATTTGGTTTCAACAATCTCCCCCTTTTTGATGATGACAAAAACTATTAATTTGGTTGAACACAGATTCTTTTTAAAACAAAATTGCTCCCCCTAAGAAAAACATTTCTAAGGGATGGACTCAAAGTCTGTTGGACGCAGAGTCGATTGGACGTAGTACACGAAATTTATTTTTACGAAACAAGTTTCAAGAGCAAGATAATATCGAAGTTTAGTACTTGAGAAAAGTGTTTAACAGAGACAATACCTTTTGAAAAGAAATAAACCCTGCCAAAAAAAATTTAGAGCAGATCCTTCACAGCAACACAGTGCATTAGCAGAGTATTCACAATTTCAATTAAAGCATTTATATAAGTGCAACAGAATAAACGAAACAAGGATAATGAAACAACCAGAGGAGAAAATAATAATACTTCATAGTATCATTGAATCAGTATAAATTATAAAATAAATTTGTTTGTAACAAGTCAAATTCCCATTATTCTCCCCCTTTGTCATCAGACAAAAAGAAAGAAAGACATCACTGTCAAAAAAAATTTGGCTAGAAAAAAATAAAATCAAGAGGAAGAAGGTGGAGGAGGAGGAGGTGGCCCTTGTTGAAAAAGAGATTTGAGGAGGTCTTCAACTCTCTTGTACATTAAGTCCATTTGATTATTCACGTAGGCCTGAAAAGCTGGGGGCACTTGGGTGAGAATGTCAGCAGAAGGTTGTGGTTCCACAATAGCTAACTCAGTGGTGGAAGCAGGAGGGGTCACATCCATTTGCTGCACAACAGACTCAACTTCGTCTTCAGACAGAGGAAGGTCAACATCCCAAGGAAGAGAAGTTCTCCGGTATCCAAACATGTGATCCCAGGGATAAGGCCTGCCTATGTTGTCAGACGGAGGTCCAGAGACATAGCTTAGACAAGAGAAGATTGTTGGTAATGGCGAGTTCAGAGGCAGTCCAAGAAGATCATCTACCATATAGATAGGACGAAAACACTGGAAGCTCTGACCAGGCACAGTTATAGTATCTTCCTTATCTTCATCGCTTAGTCCTGAAGAAGATGCTTGTTGCTCACACTCCCAAATGTGCTTTTCCCAGAAGGTCTTAGCCTCGTTCTCCTCAACTTCTCCTTTATTCGAAACTTGCCACAAGAATTCAACATCAACATCAGGGGAACGTAAGCTCCCAAAATTTGGCTAAAAGATGATGGGCTTAGGAAAGGTGGCTTGGCTTCTGTACTTTTTCAAGTCTTTGTTTTTATTTAAATCCACCATTGGCAACCTTGGACAAACACGATCCTATTTGAATCTTGATGGCAGTTGTAGAAGTGATGATCAGTGAAGGGGGTACAAATCTCAAATCCTTCAACAGAAGACTCCCCTTAATGACACTGACAAGGATGGTGTCATAAGGACTCGCAAACTGTCCCATTTCTTCCAAGGTGACAGGTTTGAAGGAGAGGTCACTAGGGAAGATGTGAACTTTTGTTGAGTAACCATCACAGCACCGAGAGCGTCTTGCTGTGAGTGAGAGAGAAGAGTCCTTGGATTCCCAAAGAGGGATAATGTGAGGAGAAACCCCCACAGAGAAAAGGTTAAGGTAAGAGGAGTTGTAGAAGGTCTTTTGAGAGAGGGAAGGTGAAGGAGATTGGAAAGGTATGATGTGAGTTTGAGAAGAAAAAGGTTCAGTGTTTAAGGGAGAGGAAGTTATTTGAGAGGTTGGGAAAGAGGTTTGTGGTTCTGGTTGAGAAGAGGGTAAAATGGAGGAAGAGGGAATGGTAGGAAGAGGTTCCTTAGGAATGGACGCAAGCTTGGAAGAGGGTTTCCTTGTGATGGGTAGCTTAAATGCAGGTTCCTTTTGGGATGCTCGCAATGGACGCAACCTTCATCCTTTTAGCGATGGGTTGGTCATCTTCAGAGTCATCGTCCATAATGAGTCTTCGCTTGGGAAGGGCTTGGACGGATGGTGATTTCTTCCTTGGACTCTCAGTTTTTGAAGGAATAAGAGGCTGTTTATGGTCCAGAAAATCTTGGACGCTTTGAAGTTTCATCCTTAGAAGATTGCTTCGTCCAAAGATTTGTTGCTCTTGGATCCGTCCAAATATCCTCTTCTTCTCTTCAACATCTTTAGTCTCATGGGGACTAAAGATACCTTGATCTCTGAAGATCTTGGTTAAGAGAACACCATAGGAGATGGTGGTCTTCTTCCCTTTTCCTTGTACACTTCTCTTGAAGTTCTTAAAAAGCAGAGAAGGGAGATTGACCTGTTGACACAGCATCGAGATGACACAGTGTAAGGCATGAACTGTAGACCGAGTCTTTGGACCCCGCCTTGTGGAGTATTGCCTTGTTCGAGAAGTTGATGCAAAACTCTTGCCTTGTCATTCATCTTGGAAGCAGTTATCTTCCCCGTGGATGACTCCTTTAGTAAGGTGTCAAGAACAGCATCAGTTCCCCCAAATGTTTTTTCCCAATCAGAAGTGATGGTGGCTCCTTCCAACCAACATTGGGTGGCGTTGGAGATGGTTACCTCTGAAACCACAACGGGTTTTCCCAAAACACATCCTCTGACCTCTGTTGCAGACACGGATGCGTCTTTCCGTAACATTTTCACCAATTAGGATAAACTTCCACCGGTTCTCCAAGTAACTATCCCAACCCGACCGACGAGACATTCTTTGATATCTATTCCACATTCTGCTAAAATTGAAGTTTGGAACGAGTATTCAACTGATACCTCGGCTCTTTCAACATCAAGGGTCTTTCCTCCGGCCATTTCTTAGGGTTAAGGAAATTTGAGAGAGAGAGAGAAATTTGCTAAGGTTCTTTTTGCAACTGTTTTCTTTCAAGGCTTGAAGGCGTAAAAATTTGATCTTGTAAAGAAAGAAAATATTTATAGAAGAAGGTAGGTTTTTACACTGAAAGGTTTCTTGAGAGAAAACGAATCGTTTTTTTTAAAAAAAAAACAAACACAATAAATGTGTATTAAAAGCAACTGTCACGTCCGCAGTAAAAAGTTACTTTCGTGACCTTTCAAAAACTGACTCAGCGTGGGAAATTTGAAAAGTTTCAAACAAGATAAATGCAAATGATTTATGTCTTATCAAGAAATTTACCACACCATTTATCAAGTACAAAGCATTTTGGACGCAGATCTTCAATGGACGCAAGAAATATTAATTCTTTACAAAATGCATACATAGATGTTTTCGAATAAGAGTGAATCTATCCTCTGAGAGGGGTTTTGTGAAAATATCCGCCCATTGATGATCTGTATCCACATATTGAATATCAAACACACCTTTCTGAATATAGTCTCTTATAAAGTGATGTTTGATTTCAATGTGTTTTGCCCTTGAGTGTAGTATGAGATTTTTTGATAAGTTAATTGCAGCAGTATTATCACATAGTAAAGGAATCTTACTTTCAAAGATGTTGTAGTCTTCTAATTGATGTTTGATCCAGAGTAGTTGAGAGCAACAATTGGACGCAGAGATATATTCGGCAAATTTGTTGATAGAGCAATTGTGCTTTGTCTCTTCTTTGGACCATGATACTAGATTTCCTCCAATGAAGTGACATCCTCCACTTGTACTTTTCCTTTCGATTCTATCTCCAAGATAGTCAAGACATCACAAAAACCAACTAATCTGTACTCATGAGATTTCTTAAATACCAAACCCAGATTAGTAGTTCCTTTCAAGTATCTGAATATTCTTTTTATAGCAATTAAGTGTGACTCTCTAGGATCAGATTGAAAACGTGCACAAAGACACACATTAAACATTATATCGTGTGCGGGCGCAGTGAGATATAAGAGTGATCCGATCATACCTCTGTATACCTTTTCGTCCACCTTTTTATCCTTATCGTCCAATCTGAGTGTGGACGATGGATGCATTGGTGTGCTCATTGTTTTGCAATCGTCCAATTTGAATTTCTTCAGAAGTTCGTTTGTATATTTTGTCTGATGAATGTAGATTTCGTCCAATGTTTGCTTCACTTGCAAACCCAGAAAGAATTTTAATTCTCCCATTAAGCTCATTTCAATTCATACGCATCAGTTGGAAAAATCCTTGCAAAGAGATTCATCAGTAGCTCCAAAGATAATATCATCAACATAAATTTGAACTAAAATGAATTTCGAGTTTTTGTCTTTTCGAAAAAGAGTAGTGTCAACTTTTCCTCTAGAAAAACCGCTTTCTATTAAAAAGGTGCTTAACCTTTCATACCAGGCTCGAGGAGCTTGTTTTAAACCGTACAAGGCCTTTTTCAATTTGAAAACATGCTCAGGGAAATTTTCATCCTCGAAACCAGGTGGTTGTTTAACGAAAACTTCTTCATTGATTATACCATTTAGAAATGCACTTTTTACGTCCATTTGATATAGTCTCATGCTATGATGAGCGGAAATGAAAGTAAAATGCGTATGGCTTCTAGTCCTGCTCACGAGAGCAAAAGTTTCAATGAAATCAATACCTTCTTGTTGTGAGTAACCTTGGACTACCAACCTTGCTTTGTTTCTCACAACCTTCACATCTTCTTCCAATTTGTTTTTGAATATCCATTTTGTGCAGATGATGGACTTGTCTTTAGGCTTTTGAACCAGCGTCCAAACATCATTTCTTTTAAATTGATTTAGCTCTTCTTGCATGGCTAAGATCCATCCTTCGTCCTTGATGCTTCTTCTATTTTTCTTGGTTCCATTTCGTAGATGAAGGCTACATTTGAGTATTCTCTCGAAGGTAGATCTTGTACGTACTTTATCATCCGGATTACCAATGATTTGGTGTTACGGATGATAAGTTTTGAAATGCCACTTCATTGACCATCGCTTGTTTCTTCTTTTCTTTCATCGTCCAATGCTTCTTTGTTTTGGGTTGCGATCCTTCTCCTTTGTCTTTTAAGTTTAACTCGCAAAGGACTCATCTAGCTCGACAAGTCATTGTCGGGCTTTTGTCATTGAATTTAACATGAACAGATTCTTCAACGAGTTAGAGAGCGAGAGTTATATACTCTATATGATTTAGATGTTTTCGAGTATCCTAGGAAAATACCGAGAGTCAACTTTAGCATCAAACTTTCCTAAAGAATCCTTAGTATTCAAAATAAAACATTGACAAACCAAAAGAATGAAAGTAAGAGATGTTGGGTTTTCGTCCTTTCCACAATTCATACGGAGTCTTGTTTAAAATAGGTCTAATATATATTCTGTTTTGAATATAACACGCGGTTAACACTTCACCGAAGTGTTTGGAGATTGAGTTGTCATTGAGCATTGTTCTAGCCATCTCTTGAAGAGATCTATTTTTTCTTTCTACTACACCATTTTGTTGTGGTGTTCTTGGGGCAGAGAAGTTGTGATGAATACCGTTTTCATCACAGAACAATTGGAAACTCTCATTCTCAAATTCTCCTCCATGATCACTTCGGATTGAGTTGATACACATTCCTTTTTCATTTTGAATTCTTTTACAGAAAATAGAAAAGACTTTGAAAGACTCATCCTTGTGAGCTAGAAACATAACCCATGTCCATCTAGTATAGTCATCTACTATGACCAATCCATATTTCTTTCAATTTAGTGAAGAAGTTCTTGTAGGACCAAATAAATCAAGATGTAACAATTCTAGTGGTCTAGAGGTGGAAACGATGTTTTTGGACTCAAAAGATTTTTTGATTTGTTTCCCCTTTTGACAAGCTTCACAAAGAACATATGATTTGTACACAAGCTTTGGTAGTCCTCTTACGAGGTTATGCTTATTTAGTTTAGAGATTAATCTCAAACTTGCATGACCAAGCTTCTTGTGCCATATCCACTGTTCTCCTTTTATGGAAACTAGACATGATACATTTTGATCTGAAAGATCTTCCAAGTCAATTTTATAAAGATTGTTTTGCCTTTTAGCAATGAAGAGTATGGATCCGTCAGAGTTTTTAACTATACATTCTCCTTGATTGAATGAAACATTAGATCCACTATCACATAATTGACTAATACTAAGCAGATTATGTTTCAATCCTTCAACTAGAAGAACATTATCGATAGAGGGAAAAGGATACTTACCAATCTTACCTATTCCAACTATTTTACCTTTCTGGTTTCCTCCAAACGTGACTGAGCCTCCTGAATTAGTTTTGATGTCTTGGAACATAGACCTTTCTCCCGTCATGTGCCGTGAGCAACCACTGTCCATGTACCATGACAGGTGTCTTTTTCTTGTTGCTAAGCACATCTGCAAGAGGAATTATCATATCCTTAGGTACCCATATCTTTTTGGGTCCTTTTTGGTTAGCTCTTGGAGATCCATAATATTTTGACCTTTTATTAAAAGGATCTATTGAGGAAGGGTAAACGTTCTTTTTACAAACATTCTTAATGAATTTAGGTTGAGTAGTAGTTTTTGAAAAAAGCTGTTTATCGAGATCTTGATATCCCAATCGATTTGTCACGAGGGTCTACGGAATATTTGAGTAAAATGTTTAGGTTGTTGGTGCTTTTTACAAATTTACTGAGGTCCTCAGTTAACTCTTTTACCTCATTATGAAGTTTATCAACTTCATCTAAAGTGTTGGACTCAGAAGATGTTTTCAAAAGAGCATTTTCAGTTTTTAATTTTTCACAATAAATTTCAAGTTCTTGTTTTTCTGAAAACATTTTTCCATATTCTCTAGTTAATTTTGAAAATTTTCTTTTCAAGGATTTATATTCAACCGCTAAAATAGATGAATTATTTAACAACTCATCAAATGCATTTTGAAGATCAAGATCACAGTTTGTTACCTCATCTTCTTCTTCTTCTGACAAGGTGTTAGCCATGAGACATAGATTTGCTTCTTCTTCTGCTTCTTCTTCATCATCAGTAGTTGAAAGATCAAGATCTTCCCAGGTGGCCATTAATCCTCTCTTCTTCTTTGGAAAGAATCTCCTTTTCTCTTTCTCCTTGTTTAGTGAAGGGCATTCCGCTTTAATGTGTCCGGGCTTCTTGCATTCATAGCATATGATTGGACTCTTGTCTTTTGTTTATGTTCTGTCCTTTGGTGACCTTCGTCCAAAGTGCTTTCTCCGCATACCTCCTTTCTTTTTCCACATTGCTTGTATCTTTCTAGAGATGAAAGATAACTCGTCATTATCAGATATATCATCTTCAGATGACTCGGCCTCGTCTGATGATTTTTCAGCTTTAAGTGCTTTGGACGTACTGCCTTTATGAGCTTTAAGGGCAATTGATTTCCCTTTTCTTGAGCTTTCCTCTTCTTGAAGTTCCAGCTCATGAACTTTAAGAGAACCCAAGAGTTCCTCCATGGTAAGAGAAGCTAGATTCTTTGCTTCCTGTATGGCAGTAACCTTAGGTCTCCACTGTCTGAAAAGACTTCTTAGGATTTTTCTGATATGATCTTGATTATCATAGTTCTTTCCCAGAGATCTCAAGCCATTGATTATTGTTTGGAATCGTCCAAACATTTGATCAATGTTTTCATGCTCTCCCATTTTGAAGAGCTCATACTGGTGAACCAGCATGCTTATCTTTGATTCTTTGACCTGAGATGAGCCTTCATGTGCTAAGGCCAGAGTATCCCATATCTCTTTAGCTGTTTCACAGCTATGAACTTTATCGTGCTCTGATCTGGTGATGGCACACATAAGATAATGTTTGGCTTTTGAGTTAAGCTGATGTCTGGTACGTTGTCCTTCCATCCATTGTGATCGAGGTAGATCCTGTCCTTCGCGTTGGTGGGTGTTTGATATCCATTTTGAACTAGGTCCCGTGATGTCCATATTTTGGGCATCAATTAAGGCAATCATTCTCTTCTTCTAGTAATCATTGTCGTTTACATTGAATTGAGGTGGTGTGTTAACCGCTTGTCCTTCGTTCTCCATTATATGGTGTACTGGATCTTTTTCCTCTGCACTGTTAGATGCTCAACCCAAGAGGCTGAGCTCTGATACCAATTGAAATAACCAAGTGAAACACAAGAAGGGGGGTTGAATTGTGTTTCTTAACCCTTTTTGAAAATTAATAAAAGATTTTCCTTTTCAATAGAAAATAGAACACAGCGAAGGATAAAGTTTAACAAGCAAAGAGCTTAGGACCAACACCGCTTAGTCCTATTGGACTCTAAGGATTTTGAAAAGACTTTTAATAAAATGGTTAACACGTTCTAAAACCAAATAAAAAGATCTTTGTTAATAAACACAATGGTAAACCCCAGAAGTTAGTGAATATAATAAAGCACACTAGAAGAGAATAGAAGCTTACACACGAGATTTATCCTGGTTCACTCTTATCAACCAAGAGCTACGTCCAATCCCTTCAACCAGAAGGATTTTCCAACTAATCTTTTTCACGATTACAAGTATTATGCACCTCTTCAGGTAACAAGTATTTTCAACCTTTTCAGGTTCTATCTCACAAGTATTCTTTTACACACAGCCTCTTCAGGCTTACAATGCTTAAGATGAATAAGTGAAAGTAAATGAAAGCTTGAGTTTAAAACTCACTGACAAAATGAGAATAGACAATAGAGATCTCAAGGCTTTTTCTTTTTACATGTATATGGAAATCCAAGAAGAAATAAAGCTTTTTAGACTTTGTAGGATGCTTCGGCAAAGATCTCTCTATATCCTCAAGTGCTGCTTCTTCTCTTTATAAGTAAGAACAAATTGAGCAGACTTCATGGACTAGATCATCCAACGGAAACATTTATTACCGTTCTGAGTAGCATTAAATGCATCTACTGGAAAAGTGCTGAACTTCTTCTGATGGTGACTTTTATTCTCTGAGATTTCCAATCAATGAAAACAAAGTCTTGATTTGTCTAAGATTGCAGACGGTTTCTTATTTGCAGATCTTTGTAGTTGTTAGACAATGTCAGCAAGTGGCTTAGTTGACTTCTTACGTCGCCGTGAGTCGCCGTAGTTCTTTTCTAGCTTTTAATGAGGAACAGTTCTTCATTTTTGAAATTTCACTTGGACGAGAGCTTGAGCTTGAACTTTGAAAGAGTGAATTGAGTCCGAGCTTTGGCAGACAGATCGTATTGGACGAACAAATAAAAGGTAACAGTATATGCATACAAGTATTGGACGCACCAATAGTAAAAGTATATAATACATTTATTGGACCCACGAAGAGTTATAGCATATTGGACGCACGAAGAGTTATCTTTAAGCATAGAAGCGAGAATGGGCCTTTTTATACAAGTAGCGATTTGTTAATACTATTTGTCGAAACACTTACTTGTTCAAACTAAATAAATATTTTTGTTATCCTCAAAACTTAAACAGGGAAAGCTACAGCTTTTAAGAATTTAGTACTTAAACCTTTTTATAAAAAATTTGGTTTCAACACACCCCGGACCCTCTACGGGTTAAGTACGGAGGATTCTGTTGCTTTATTTTGAGACTTGTATTTTGGTGGAGTTAAGCTCTGTGATGTAACTATATAGGATGTGTATTACATTACTCTGATGTAGATATGACAGGGAACTGGATATTACTATTGATGTTCTCAATTCTGTATACATTTAGTGTGCTCAGTCAAGATAGTGTCTATAATACACTTGTATAACATTGCGTACTCTGATAATATTTTAGATGAGATCTGAGATCTCTTGATGATATATGTGTATGTGTATAAATATATGTATTATGGTTGGTTGAAATGATTGTTAGAATCCACTGCTTATGTTTATGTCGTGTGGTAACATTCGAGAAACAAAGGAAACGCTGCCGAATTTTCTATGTAATAAAGGAAAAATAATATAATACATTCCACGTAAGACTTATGGGTTGGTAAATAACATACGAAATAATAGGTCTTACAATTGGGGCTTGATCCTGCTGCATAGGCTGCTGGTATAGACTGATTGGTTCAACATAAGGTTCGAACCAGGGATGATCTCCCTGGTTATGGTTATATGTGGTAGAATAAGGATCATATCTTGACTATCGGTACTGTGCTTCACTAGGAAATATACCTACTGTAGCAACAGAATAGTCTTGAAACACAAAACCATCATCCTGCAATGTGGGGCATGCATATGTGGGATGAAAAGAACTACTACAAAATCTTGCAAGTTCTTGCACATGTAACTGATGTTGTTCCATTGCCAGTTGCCCCACCAGATAAGCCAGCTCATCAAGTCTATGCTCCATCAGATAAGTGACCAAACATTAAAACACAAAAACAAGTGTAAAAATACACAAAAGAACTACAGATTTTTTTTAAAAAATTATGGGACCACGGGTGAATTCTACACAAAAATGCTATCTAAAAGAATAATAAAAAATTCTTTAAAAAATTGAAAAAGTGGTCTAAACGATGGAATTTGGCTAAAAGAAGAGTGACCTCACTAAAAATAGTGAGTCTTTCTTAAAATAATGTTTTGAATTAGTCTACCAAAACTTACCTCGATCAGAGATACTTTACCGAACCAAAATCTTGACACGATGCCTTTTACCTAATTTCATCCGAATTCCTCTTGAAAAAGCTTCAAAAACAAAACAAACACAATTGTTAGAGTTAGATGGGGTCTTGAAATGATTAAATAGTTGCCTTGGATCCCCGGCAACGGCGCCAAATTTGACAAGAGGTTGTCGAGACCCGTCAAATAATAAAAATTACCGATTCACAAATTAATTTATAGTATAGAGAATGAACCGAATCGTCTCTCAAGGATCCAAAAAGAACAAAGATTTAATCAGATCATGATAATAAAAGGGGGGCTTTATTGTTGATTAATAAGATTGAAAAAAGTACAAAACTGAAAGTTGTAAACAAATATAAAGAAGCAACCAATCTAAGGAAATTTACCAATCTTTAGTTTTAATCCATCATTGATCACAAGAAATCCACTTAATTGCTAATCATGTTCTTGGCCTTAGATCACATCAAGAAGCCCTAACATGATTCAAGAATCCTTTACTAGATAAGCATCTAGGATTTGATTAACCAAGGTTAGATAAAGCAAGCATCATCTAACATAGATTAACTTAAGATCCAGAATTTAACCAAGCTAAACAATTCATCAAAAAAGCTTTAATATATTGTTTAGTCTTTGTGATCCTCTTTGAATACATGATAATAAAGCTATTATCACATCAACATCTAAATCAAATTAAGCAATTTAATCTAGATAAAAATCAAAAGAGGAAGAAGAGAAACTTGAATAATAATTAAGCAATATGAACAAGTGAAACAAGATCTCCAAATTGAACATCAAGATGGCTAATCCCTTGGATTGATTATAAGAGCCTAGCCTTCCATGGATGGGAAGGAAGAACTCATAAAATAAAGAACAAAAACGAAATTCTAAAGAGAATGGAGAAGAAGAGAAAGAAAACTCTCACAGATACTCAAACTTTCTTCAAACTTACTTAAAATTGAATAATGTATAATACAAAGAGATTGACTCTATTTATACTAATCCTAGAAGCCAATTTGTAATTGAAAATAATTTGAATGCAAGCTGTAAAAACACGAAAATTGTCAAATATGGAAGCTTAATGCATGGTTGGTGGGTTAGTGCATGGTAGGTGGGTTGGTGTATGGTTGGTGGCTTCAAGTCAATAACTCTACTCTGACTTCTAGCCTGTTTTTCATGACCTAAACAATGTATTTTGGCTTGGAGGTATTATGAAAGTTGTAGCCAGTTGTCTCCTTGAAATTGTGGTGTTGGTTTCATGCCATTTAGACTTTTAAAACTCCAGATATGCCAAAAACACTGCACCTACCTCAAGTTAGGTTGACAGTATGTGTTTCCAAATTTAAACCAACTTGTAGCTTCATAATCATGCCCAAAACGACATCTATTGACTAAATGGCCTTCAATGAAATTGGAGATATGGAACTTATCTTTCCAATGTCCGAGTTTCAGCTCCAAAGGAGGCCTATAGCCCACTATATAATCCAATATGTGCACACTGCCTAGATTCCAATGACAGCAAACCCACTCTGCATTGCAGGGATAGTTTGGACCCTTAGAAGTCTGATCCAACTCTTGAGTTCTTCATGAAACTTGTAGAGACTTGTCATAGCTTTTCAAAGACACCAAGATCACCTCAAATGGATCATCGAGTCCCAAGTTATGGCCTAACCAAGGAGGAAAGGTCAAAATGCATCAAAATCCAAGAATTATTCACAATTTGCATTAAAGCCCAATGAGACCCAAAAACATTAAACTCATCTAAAATACTAATAATGGGCACAATAAACATCTAATAAAGCCCTGTACAAAGCTAACATAAGTGTCTCAAATTGATTGATCAGGATTCAAATACAAATTTTTAAAATTATAAAGACCCAATTATAAATTTTTAAAGCATAGAGATTTATTTAAATTCCTCCAAAAAGTTCAGAGTCCTACAATGTAATTTAACCTAAAATAAATGGATTTAATTTTAATTTACTGTCAGTGTAAAGTTTATCTACACTATTTATCCAATCATGTACTGACACATCATTAAAAGAGTTAGACTTTTGAGGTAGTTGTTGTGATAATCAAACTCTTTTAATGAATAGGCAATATATAATTTGATGACAATGCAAAAAAACTTTACACTAACAGTAGATCAAAATTAAACTCAAAATAAATTCCCTATACTTTGAGGCTCAATTACTAAACTCACAGATAAAATTGAATCAGGGGCCACTCAAGAGAGTTTGTGGCATAAAACCGAACTTTAATAAGAGGCATTTAATGAAAACTCATTGCTTCAATGTTTCTCAACAACAAAAAGAAAAGAATGATTTCACTTTTTGACTCAAATAGGAGAAAAAATTGTCTTTAATTGTTTATGAAAATAAGAGTAAAAAAATCATAGCCAATAACAGGTGAGGTAGAAAAAGATAGCCACAGTATTTGGGCAGCTTGTATGTGAGAGCAAAAATCTCTCCAATCTCAACTCTTTCAAATATTTTGATTTGGAAAATAAGAAAAACCTTTTTTTTGTTTCCTAGGATATCCCCCGCGCGCGACTGCGGTAATTAATCTCTCAAGGTACTGAGATCCTTTAAAGGGTTGACCTCTCCTAACAGATGTTTTTCCATACACATGGGTCAGGAATCGAAGCCCTGACTACATGCTTAAGGGGCCCAAGTATCTACCACTTGTGTCACACCATGTTGGTGAAAATAAGAAAAAACTTTACTATTCAACTAAAGATTAGTTTTTGTTGTTAGCAACAATCAAGAAAATAAGAGTGAAAAAGATTAAAAAAATACTTGGTTTTATAGAAAAAAATTGAACGCAACTTTGTTAGAAAGATGAGAAATAAAAATGCATGGCTGTTGAACTCCTAAAGTGGTTATTTAAAATAGGGAGAAAAATAGAGATTGTGAGAAAATAATTATGATAATTGACTAATTACTATAAATATGAGAGAATGAGATTTATTAGGTATTAACTTAAGAAATTTAGTAGCTTTAATTTTTTAGAAATAAAAATAATAAAAATATAAAATATAAATATAATATTATTAAATTATGAAGCTTAAAATTTTGGGGGCCAACCATAAAGCTATACTGGCACTGAATTGAATCCAGAAAAATGCTTATAATAAAAATATATAACTTTTATATATTAATCAATGTTGTTAGAATCGGACTATATCGAATAGTCCGACTAGTCTGATAATGAACCTGATACTTAGTTGGTTATAGTTCAACCTTAAAACCAGATTCTTGGTTTAACAAGTTTGAATTGGTTAAAACTGGACAAAACTAGTCAAAATTAATAAAACCTGTAGGTTGAACCGAATAAATTGGTCGGTCATTATTATTTTTTAAATAAATAATTTTTACATTTTATGAATAATTTCATAAATTTTATGTTATTTGATATATATTATTTTTTATGACATCATTTAGTTCGATCAGTTAGTTTAAACGGTTGACTCAGTTGTGTAACACCCCGAAATTTTTTTTTTAATTGAAATATTAATTTTCCCAATTTTTGTGATTTATGATATTTTTGGGAATTTTTATGAGCTTCATTTAAATTAGGTTTATTTTTCATAAACGTTATGTGTCGATTTAGGGTAGTTTTAGAAAATTAAAATAAATAACTTATATTTTTGGTCCGTAAATACCTCGAATCTAAGACCAGATTCTTAAGTTTTTCATTTTTGGGAATTTTTAGTTTTTGTTGACTTTATCTGTTAAACCAGTGCTATTTCGGATACTAAAATAATAATTTTAAAATTTTGACCCGAAAATGCTTTGACTATTTATTAGGAACATAGAAGTCTACGAAACTCAAATCCGAGAACAAATTTAGAAATTTTCCATTTTTAGAGATTAGATTGTCAAATAAAAATATTTTTAGTTTTCAAGCTGCTATTCTTCGGAGCCGAGGAGGCAACGACTTGGTCAATTTTGGAGAGCTTCTCCAAGCTTCTACAAGGTCAACATAAACGGCCAAGACCTAGTGGGGTAGGGGTAAAAATGTCTTTTGCATCATCTTTTTAATTTCTAATTTATCCTACATTTTTCCTATAAATAGTAATTCAAGCATCACTTGAAAAACTCACCAATTCCTTTCCATTCTGTCTCAAATCCCATGGCCAAACCCTTGAGTTTTTCTTTCAAGTTTGTGATCCAAGTTCCATCCATAGTTTTAGAATCCAAACATTATTTTAGTAAGATCTTGTGTAGAAAGTTTCTTGAGAAGAAATCATTCTCAAACCGTTTTCTTGAGAAATTCCAAAAGTTGAAGAATCAAAAGGTGAAACTTCTTTATTCTCACTTTTTAAAGTTTTATTTTAAAGTTTTAGATCATTGGACTGATCCATAATCATCTTGTTTCATGTTTTAGAGCTTAAATATTATGATCTTAATTTTATTTAAGGATATTTGTTGGTGGAAGAACAAAGAACTTTCCCAAAGTTCTCTTGAGGAGTTGTAATCCAAGGTAAGGGGAGTTTCTTGATCAACCAATTTTGTGGTAGGAAAATAGGATTTATGGTTTATTTACTTAAAGTTTTCGTGTGAATAATTATAGTTGGCATTTATTTTGTTTATGCTTTATGTTTCATGCTTTATGATTTATGCTTTGTGATTATATGTTTTTTTTAGCCTATTTGCTTTTATGGCTTTGGAATATTGCATATATGGTTATATTAGAAGCATGATATTTCTTGAACATACATATGTTTGGTTGGTTTTATGGAAAACATGGTGGAAAAATGATGGACTTTGGTCCAAAGGCCTATGAGTATTTCAGTCACTATAAAGATAAAAAGGAATTTATTTTATTAATTGTTTAACTTAATTAATTAGGTGATATTTAATTGAGTTAATGATTTCTGTAAATAAATAGGAAAAGAGAGGAATTTTTAGTAAAGCAGAAATAATGTCTTAATTAATACTCATGCTATTTTAATTGATCTTTAGCAATAATAATGATAATATACTTGGAAATAATTAAATAAGCTCAAAATAGTTTCGTTTTTATGAATAACACTTTTACGCGATTTGGTATTTATAGAAAACCCTTTCGCAGTTGAAAAATGATTTTTGAAGTCTTACGCGATTAAAATATATAGGAAACACTTTACCCAATTTGGTATTTACAGAAAACCTTTTTGCGGTTAAAAGTGATTTTTTATGCCGTATTTAATTAAAAATAGACAGAAAATATTTTACCCAATTTGGAGTTTACAGAAAACCCTTTTGCGGTTAAAAAGTGCATTTTTAAATGTAAAGCGAATAAAATATGAATTTTCTGTCTTACGCGATTAGAAATTTACAGAAAAGCTTTACGCGATTGAAAAATGATTATTCTATTTTACGCGATTGAAAAATATAAAATTTAAAGTTACGTGACTTGAAAAACAGAAAAATGGTTTTACGCGATTGAAAAACGTAACAGAAATGTTACGTGACTAAAAAACGTAATAGAAATGTTACGCAATTTATAAAAATGTAACATAAGTGTTACGCGAGAGAAAAACTGTAATCGGAGGGTTATACGTTTGAAAAACCCTAACCGTAGTATTAGGTGATTTTGAATCTCGAGGGGATTGTTTTATTTTGTTTATCAATAAATTTAATTTTTTTCATGTTGCATTGAGAAGTCTGATGAGACTTGTGGTATAGGCTTTAATGCTGAGGAGATTGAGGCACACCTTAGTGCGGGTGAGAATTGTGTAATACCCGGGGCTGAAGAGGGCAGGGAGTGAACGCCGGTGCAAGAGGCACGGACAAAGAGCGGCTTCTGGCAGGCTTCTAAGTAGAGGGGTGACATGAATGAACTAAGCCCACACCAGAAACATAAGGGAATTCCACGATTGTGCAGGTATGAGATTGTACAATTAAGGAAAACTCATATAAGATTTGATAGGTACTACCCATATCAATAAGGTGCATCTTCTTTTCGGGAGCCTATAACTTAGAAACTCCAAGGTTAAGCATGCTTGGCCTAGGGAAATTCTGGGATGGGTGACCCCCTGAGAAGTTCTGAAGGTACGTGTGAGTGAGGACATAAGCACGCTGAAAAGACTCGTGTAGTGTGTGGGGCCAGTTGTCAAATATGGAGCCCGGGTTGTTATAAATTGCATAGTGAAGATCATGGAGTTGATCTTGAAGTCATCGGGGTGCGAAAATCCCACAGGAGGCCAGTTGGTCCTGTGCCGTTGTAATATGAATGCAACACACAGACGATCTCGACTAGTTCCTATTCTCAGTTTGGTGGAGAGTGTTCACGTATAGCCGTATTTTGAGATCCATAGCGCTTGGGCAAATGTGAGACAGAACATGTACACCCAAACCACTATCTTCGACTGTTGTGTGTAGCTCCATGGAGTGGGGGTCAATCATTAAGTATGTGTATAGTCAGTTGTCATACTGTTACATCATCATGGTACATGTAAGGTTGGTTTACCCATCTTTGTGTGAGAACATGTTATATCTGTTGATAAATTGTTTAGCTGTGTAGATTGGTTGCACTGTTTTTCTATATTGCTTGATTGGTTTCTGATGATATTAGAATCTCACCATTTCTGTTATATTATTATATTTTTGATAGACCAAGATAGGCGACAAATGTAAGTTCTTGAGATTCATCTGAGTCCAATTCCATGGAGGTTTGCAGGCATGACATGTACATTTAGAAACAGAATGTGTAGAGTATGTTGGAGACATATCTCTCACACTCTGTAGGACCCATCATGGTGATCCTATTAGTACTTTTACCATAACTTGCTTTGTAGAATTATTTACGCCAATTAGGGATTTATGGGACTTTGGTGCCCAGTACACTCCCCAGAAAGACTCTGACGTTTCTTCTCCTAGAGCACCTAGGAGTAAAGCTGCTAGAATTCCCGTAAGGAGGTATACCAACTTCGGAGGGCTTGTACCCGGAAGACCCATATTTGAGAAAGATCCAGAGGAAGATCCCGAGGAGGACCTGGAGAAGGACTGATCAATCAATTTGAGACACTTATGTTAGCTTTATATTAGGCTTTATTAGATGTTTATTGTGCCCAATATTAGTATTTTAGATGAGTTTAATGTTGTTGGGCTTCATTGGGTTTTAATGTAAATATTGGATAATTTTTGGATTTTAATGTATTTTGACATTTCTTCCTTGGTTAGGCCATAACTTGGGACTCGGTGATCCAATTGAGGTGATCTTGGTGTCTTTCGAAAGCTAAGACAATACTCTACAAGTTTCATGAAGAACTCAAGAGCTGGATCGGACTTCTAAGGGTCCAAAACATCCCTGCAATGTATAGTGGGTTTGCTGTCAGGAAAATCTGGGCAGTGTGCACATATTAGACTACATAGTGAGTTATATGCCTCCTCTTGGGCTGAAACTTGGCCATTGGAAAGATAAGTCCCATATCTCCAACTTCACTGAAGACCATTTAGTCAATAGATGTCGTTTTAGGCATGATAATGAAGCAACAAGTTGGTTTGAATTTGGAAACACATTCTGAAAACCTAACATGAGGTAGGTTCAGTGTTTTTGGCATATCTGGAGTTCTAAACGTCCAAGTGGCATGATTTAAATTGCAAAATTTCAAGGAGACAACTGGCTACAACTTTCATGAAGACCTCAAAGCCAAAATGCACCGTCTAGGTGATGAAAATGAAGCCAGAAGTCGGATAAGAGTTGTTGACTAAAAGCCATCAACCATACACCAACCCACCTACCATGCACCAACCCACCAACCATGCATCAAGCTTCCATTTTTGACAATTTTCATATTTTTATAGCTTGTATTCAGATTATGTACATGTACAAATTGGCTTCTAGGATTAGTATAAATAGACCCAACCTCTTTGTATTAGAGGCATTCAATTTGGAAGTAAGTTTCAAGAAAGTTTAAGTATTTGTGAGAGTTTTCTTTCTCTTCTTCTCCATTCTCATTACAATTTCGTTTTTGTTCTTTAATTTCTGAGTTCTTCCTTCCCATCCATGGAAGGCTAGGCTCTCATAATCAATCCAAGGGATTAGCCATCTTGTTGTTTAATTTGGAAATCTTGTTTTGCTTGTTCATATTGCTTAATTGTTATTCAAGTTTCTCTTCTTCCTCTTTTGATTTTTATCTAGATTAAATTGCTTAATTTGATTTAGATGTTGATGTGGTAATAGCTTTATTATCATGTATTCAAAGAGGATCATAAAGATTAAACAATATATTAAAGCTTTTTGATAGATTGTTTAGCTTGGTTAAATTCTAGATCTTAAGTTAATCTATGTTGGATGGTGCTTACTTTATCTAACCTTGGTTAATCAAATCCTAGATGCTTATCTAGTAGAGAATTCTTGGATCATGTTAAGGCTTCTTGATGTGATCTAAGGCCAAGAACATGGTTAGCAATTAAGTGAATTCCTTGTGATCAATGATGAGTTAAACTCAAGATCGGTAAATTTCCTTGGATTGGTTGTTTCTTTAGATTTGTTTACAACTTTAAATCTCCTACTTTTATTAATCTTGTTAATCAACAACAAAACCCCCCCTTTTCTAATTATCTTGATCTAATTAAATCTTTGTTTTTGGATCCTTGAGAGACGATTCGGTTCATTCTCTATACTACAAATTAGTTTGTGAACTGGTTATATTATTATTTGATAGGTCTCGACAACCTCTTGTCAAGGACCCTGAGGAGGACCATTCACTGTAGGTAGACTTTTATGGCCAGATAGGTAATTGGTATAGTACGTTTATTTATTTTCTTGTTAGTACTTACGATTGATATTATGTACTACAGATAAATTTAACGTAAGTAATATAAAGTATGTGTATTATTCATACCTTGGTATGTATATTATTACTACTCTATTTGTTTTATGTTATATTCATGAAAAGAAATTTTAAAACTCATATTTGTATACAGAAATTATAAAAGTATTTTTAAAACTTAATATTCCGTTAAATGTGACATCCAATCGAGGGTATTACAAGTTGAATATTAATCAGAAGTTTCACCAATTTTAGTTTAGTTTTAACAATATTGATATCAACATAAAAATTATATTTATAAGTTGAGGTGAGTGGAGTTGAATTTGAAATATTTTTGAACCAAATTCACTCCTAAAAACAGTGATTTGAATTGGTTCAAATTGAGAGTTTTTTTCTCAAGTACATGAGTTCTCTTGGATAAATTTCTAAACAACGGACTTTTAATAAAACTTTTTTTGTAGAGGTTTTTTATAAAAAAAAGTTATTTTGCATTTAGATAAAAAAAAATGAAAGAACTTTTTTATAGCAAAATTACTAAAAATATAAGATATACAAAATAAAAAAAATGGTTTATAAAGAAAAAAGAGAAGATATAAAATGTAATTTTTAATAAAGGCATATAATAATTTTGTCAATATATTATATTAAAAATCACTTATCTTTTTTTTAGATGCTAGAAATTAATAACTTCTGAAAATAAATAACAATTAAGTTTTTTTTAACTTTTACTTTTTTTTAAAAGATTTTTATCATCCATAAAAGTTTATAAAAGTATGTGAGTTAGAGGAGACTGTATATGTGAGTAAGGTTATGTTGGACTGCAAACTAAAAAAAATCAAAATTCTAATTCTAGGATAATAATGTCCCGCTAGGGGTGGACAACGGGTCGGGTAGAACCACGAATCCGCACGGTTTTACCTAACCCAACCCATAATTGACGGGTTGGTTTGGGTCTGTGGGTTGGGTTGGGTTTAAAATAGTCAAACCCACGACGTATGGGTCGGGTAGCGGGTTGAGACTCTGCAAATCCGCAAAACCCAACCCAACCCACTGAAGTTTTTTTTTTAATAATATTTTAAGATATATAATCATTTTTATTGTGACTTTGAGAATCTTATATAATTTTATAATATTTTTAGATAATTAATTTCTTGAGAATTTTTAAATTAAAATTATACTACATTTTAATTTTAAAATGTAACTTTGATCATGTTTCTGGGTTAATAAGCAAGTTTTTTTCATTATTTAGAAGATAATATTCTATTCCACTTTGTCCTTAGTTGGCTCTGTGCTGTCAACCTTTACAATATGGTGATGAAAAGTGTTATGATGACATTGTATGAACATTATCAAATCATGCATCCTCTTCCTCCCAATGCTAGTGATTCTAGTTACATGTCATCGGATTTTCCATCCTCTACATTTGAAGACGATGATAGTAGTTGGTCATCCGAATTTAAATTGAAAGTAAAAAAAAAGCAACATGCGGTGCAAAGGAATGAATTTGAGAGGTATATGGAGGATGATGTTGAGGATGATTATGATGGTTTTGATATTTTGAAATGGTGGAAAGGGAAGGCAACAAAGTATTATTTTCTTTCATGCATTACTAAAAATATCTTGGTAATTCCTGTTTCCACAGTTTCATCTGAGTTTGCATTTAGTACTGGAGGACGAGTTCTTGACCCTTTTCGTAGTTATTTGCAACTTTCTACTGTGGAGGCATTGATTTGTGCTCAAAACTGGTTAAAAACTCCTGATAAACAAATTGATTTTCGAGCTCAAATAGATGAAATTGAAAAAATTGAAGCAGGTAGTGCACTATATAGAATTTTCTCAATTTGTTTAGTCAATTATTAATAGTTTAATCATTAATACTTGTTGCTAATGCTTTATGATTTCTTTATTTGTTAGATGTATCTGCGGCTAGAGATGAACTTATTCGTCGTAATAATTGATCCTTTTGGATATTTGTCATTTAACCGGCTAGGCTTCTAATTCTTTTTAAATTATTATTTCATTTAATTCTTCCAATGTTGACAATTGTATTGATAATGATTGACAATGTGGTTAATGATTATTGATAATGATGTTACTGTCATTGCGTTTTATAATTTATATTATGTCACCTATAAACTTAAGTTATGTTTTTTGGTATGAATTTTGATTTCTATTTTAGCATATTAAATTTTTTTTTAAAGATTCAAGACCCACGGGTTAGACCCAACCCAACCCACGTATGAGCGGGTCGGGTTGGGTCGGGTCGGAGAATTTTTTTTATCAAACCCAACCCAACCCAACCCACTGCTTCTATGAGTGGGTCAGGTCTAAAAATACCCCAAACCCAACCCAACCCAACCCATGTCCACCCCTATGTCCCGCTACAGAAAGCGAATGAGTGAGGAAGAGACAACTGGTTCACTCATATTAGACACTCACACTGCCTGTGAGTGCGAGGAAAGAAGAAGCTGTCTCTCTCCCCGAGAGTCTCTTAGCATTGAAAATGCTTCTCTTAGCATCATCCTCATCTCTTTCTCTTCCTTCACCTTCCAATCTTCATCTCCTCCCTCCTTCATCATTCCCTCGCCCTTCATTGCACCTTTCCCTTCCTTCTTCTACCTCCCAAACAACCCCTCTTCGCCGCCATACCCCAACTCCCCTTTGCTGCTCCCTTTCTTCTTCTTCTTCTTCTTCTGTGGTTCAAGCTGATTCATTTTCTCAGGTTTTTATCCATTTAGCCCATACCCTATTGCACTAGCATTTCAGAAACTGTATGTTGCATGGATTAGTGGGTTCACAGTTCATTTAATGTTCATTGTTGAACCCTTTTGTTGGAATTGCTAACTGTTGGCTTAAAAATGATGATCCAGATGCAGAATAGCTTGTTGTACTCCAGAGCTTATTGGGTTAGTGAATCTGTGATTGCTTGGAACGTGGATGTTGGAAATGGGTTTTGCTACCTACTTGCTAGCAAAGATGCTTCTTTGAACGTTGCAACTTGTGAAATTCAAGGTTTCAATTTCTAGCAAATATTTCTATTTCGTTGTGGTTATTTAAGCATGTGGGAAAAAAATACTAATGTTTCTTATTTAGAAGTGGAAATTGACTCATAGTTAGCAGGTGAGGATGTGAAAATTAAGCTTGAAGAGGATAGGGCTGGCCTTCCTGCAAATGTAATAAACCCTTTCAGTCTGTAATACTTTTAAATTTTTTCCCAAAGATCAAGCACTGCTAAATAGTGTTGATTTACTTTATGGTTCGATTATAATTGACAATTGTAGCTTTCATATACGGTGGAAAAAGGACTAAATAATTGTTTACTTACTCATGCAACCTTTGCGTTGTTAGGTGGTGGAGAAATTTCCACATGTTCGAGGTTACAGAGCTTTCAAACTGCCACCCACTTTGGATGTTAAATCTCTTCTCAAATCCCAGTTAGTGGTTGCTATTTATGATTGTAAGTCCTCCTATTTTTGTAATAGCATGTAGAAGTAAATCTACAAGTTATACAATAGCATTCAAATTGAGTTTTCATTTTCTTCTCATTCCTGGGCAAGAAACCTGACTAATGACTAAAGATATATTTTAAACTATGTTTCATATCATAAGTTTGTCTCTTTTGTGACAATGGCTTACGTAATGAAATTGATACAAAATTTGTTTGTGCTCAGCAGCTTTATTAGTATACCATAGTTCATTTGTGATGAATGCTGCACTAGATTGTAAAGTAAAATCTCTTGGCAGCATGTGCTTTGTATGTGCCACTGTGTATTTAATGATTGTTTAGGCACAGAGTATTCTTGTGTAAATGTGGGAAGAAAAAGTGTCTTCCGTCACAAGTATCTACTAATTGTATTTCCTTTCTTCATTTTGCTCAGCTGATGAGAAATGCAGGAATTGTACTGGATTGCAGTTACCTGGTGTTATAGATGAGCTTTTCTCATATATTGGTCCCCTTGGTGCACTTTTCTCAGAGGAAGCTGTGTCACTTTACCTGTGGGCGCCTACTGCACAAGTATATGTTATCTTTCATTAAAAATATCTTAATTTCGATACTCTCTAGACAACCTTATCTTCAGATGAAGATATATCTTTCCACATTTTTTTTAAAACAGGAAGTACATGCTTACATCTATAAGGACCCATCAGGAGATGATCCCTTAGAAATTGTTCACCTTGTGGAGGAACATGGTGTTTGGAGAACTGAAGGACCAAAAAGTTGGGAAGGCTGTTATTATGTTTATGAAGTAACTGTTTACCACCCTAGCACTTTGCGGGTTGAAAAATGCTATGCAAATGATCCATATGCTAGAGGGTATGCTCTGTACATGGTTGTTTGCCATCAATTATCTTTTGTAAATTATTTCTGTACTCTAGATTCTAGAATTATTGAGTATAACCATTAGCAATACATATTTTATACATTTATGTGATTAAATACATAATTGAATTTCCCTATTGTTTCGTTGATTTTGGACCCTTCTTTTTCTGTATTTAAGCAGGCTTTCATCAGATGGAAGGCGGACTTTTCTGCTTAATCTTGACTCTAATGAGTTAAAACCTGATGGTTGGGATAATCTGGCAAATGAGAAACCTATTATACATTCTTTCTCTGATATAAGCATATATGAAATGCATATAAGGGATTTCAGGTAAAAACTATTGAATGGCATCTTTAATTTTATTCAAAGATCATTTTGGTCTTTTATTTCTGAAAGGTTACAATATGGGATGTTTTCTGAAATCCAGAAATGATGATGATCTAAGGTGAGCTTTGAAAAATATATTTGTACAAGTTTGTAGAAAATAAAAACATGTGTACCTCAAATAAAAATAAAAATAATGTTTTAAATCTTCTTATTTATAAAGACAGATTTTTCGTAGTGTCCTCTCCTTATGTGATGTGAAAACCTCTTTGAAACTTATAATTCTGCTTGAGTGTAAATGCCGGAAAATTTCAGACTACTTCTACATACTGAAATGGATGTTGGTTTGGTAACATAGAAAGAGGAGAAAAGTGATGTGAGGATAGATAGGTAGAAAGAAGTACAAAGAGAGAAGCTGTGCTGTGATACAGCTCTCTGACCTACAGTATACATTTTTTGGTACAATGTTTAAAACCTTAGGTTGCCAATTGCTTTCTTTCCATCCATTTTTCTCTCTATTTTTCAATGTATGTTAATGTTTTTTGTTTTTTTTTTCTTGAGTTTACTGATTTTCAGTTACCCTGGTTTCACCAGATATCTGTAGGCTTTTTTGTATATTCCGCACTCTGTTGCCAGTTGTCGCTAAACTGCTGTAATTCCTATTTATATCATCTTTAAAGTAGTTAATTATTCTACTTAATTTTTAGAAGTATCACTTGGCAGTGCTGCTTGCTCTGACTTTTTATGTGATATTTTCTTTCTCATTCTAAATTTTGGTTTGCTTGTTGTCAAGCAGTGTCAATGACCTCTCTGTGCAAACTGAATTTCGTGGTGGTTATCTGGCCTTTACGTTGCAGGTAGTTCTAATATCTACAAGGTCTTGCTATTGATGGAGTTAAAAAAGAATAGGATTTTCCACCTTTTATGATAGGGATGGAATAACATTTGTGTGCTTCCAAATAAGTTTGGCAATCACTTTTTACTTGTTTTGTTGTCTTATTATCTTCTTATTTGATTTAACAGTAGCAGTGATGGGAAATTCAACCCTTTGAAAGTTATAGGAATTATTAAAATTATAAGCATAAGTGTGGTGTCATATATGCACTTTGGCGGGTTGCTTGCATGAAGGGAACCTAATGATATATTAATCATAAAATACCCTAATCCAAATTCCGTGGGTTCAATTACGTGGACACTCGTTGATCATGCTGAGGGACAGACTAGCTTTGCTTAGATACACCCTTTTCTTGTTTGATCTGGATTTTGTTTCTTAATTTTTTTTTTGTCTAGGAGGATACTTTATCCTCTGCTCTTCTTTAGTTTTCTTCAATATTTCTTCGTTTATCTAAAAAATAATTACTTAGATGCTCAGTCAACATTGATTCTAAAGGTTGATATTATGTCTAATTTAGAACCTGATCCTTAACTTCTGTCAGCCAATAAATTATCATCTGCAAAAAGCATGCATGAACAGACCTCATGGATGCTCCTTATTAGCTCATTCATCAACAAGAGCAAAAATGAAATGTCTCAAAGTTGATGTTTCTTATAAGCCTATTGTGGTTGGACCATCTCCTGTGGCACCTGCAAGTTGTCACACTAGTTTTTCCTTTTTCGACATATATTATTACACTGATATACTTAAGGTGGATTTATTCCTTATATGAAACCAAGATTACCTAGCATGGAACCTTACATATGTTCTCTATTCAGTAAAACCAATATTGTGTTCTTTTTTTTTTTTTTTTTACCTTTAACATGCTTCAATATGAATATTAGCTTCTGTGGCATCGAAATGCCGTGGATCCAAAACTGTCGTTTGAAATTGTTGCTTCTATTATTACCTATCAGTTCTCCTTTACTCTTTCTCGAATCCCAAGTAAATACCATTGACAGAATTGTGGTTGTCCAATATGATTTAGCAGTTGTTCTGCTTCCTAAACATTAATTATAGCTGATGGAGCTAAATAAGAACTAAAATTGAAGAGGGTAAAGTCCAAAACAGAATGATATATTGTAAAGTTATACAAGACTGACATGTGGCTGAAATAGTAGGTGCATTGTTAACTACTATGATGAAATTTGAATTAGCTATGAGCATGTGCTTGAAGGATTCAGCAGGTGTACTTCATCTAAAGAAATTATCAAGTGCTGGTATCACCCATGTCCATCTATTGCCAACATTTCAGTTTGCTGGGGTTGATGATCAAAAAGAGAACTGGAGATTTGTAGGTAAGATTACATGACATATTATCCTCTGAATAAACCCTTGATTCGTGGTTAAACCCCCCACCTTTCAGATCATACTTTATGGAATATTTACTTCTTGAATGGGTCATGGATTCATGATTGAGCTTTTATCCTTATTACATAGAAAAAAAGATTTTTTTAATGTTTGTGATAGGAACCTCTTTTTCTATTTCAAAAACTGGGAATCAAACCTAGAAATTACAGAGACTAGGCTAGCTCTTCGAGGGGCTAGCTTCCTCCCAAATCCCACTTCTTTACCGAATTCTTTCTTGTCCGTCTCTTTCCCTACCTCCCCTTAAATTCTACCCAATTCTCTCTATTCTCACCTGCCACGTATGCAAGGTAGTTACAACCTAATTTCCCATCCTGACCTTTATTCACATCATCCTTGCTGCCTTGGGTCTCCAATTCTCTACAGTTCTTTCTATCTCTCTTAATATGTACCTTAGTGATACTATGAGATCTAGCAATACTCCCCCCAAAAGATTCACCTTGTCCTCAAGGTGAGGGTTCAGGTAAGGGTCTTGTAAGGCTGAAGGAAACTTCCACCTGGATCCCATTGCTTGAAGCATAATGACCAAGTTATGCTTGAAGTGTAAGAGCTTCCCCCAGGGTCCCATTGACCTTCAACTATGTCAAGAATTCAATCACGAGAATTATGTCCAAGGGTCACATTCGCCTTAACATACCATTGCCCAACTAATTGATCAGCTTGAAAGGATGAATTCGACTTTCCACCATTGCTATCATAATTGAAGTAAAAAGCATTCCATAATTTTTCATATACAGATTTTGCTTTTTGAAACAGAATGCAAAAATAATCTTCAGGACCCTTCTCACCAACGTCATGTGCCAAGGTTGATGTTGCTTGAAGTGCTTCTACCCACAATCCACCACTATCATAAGTTTGATAAGGGAGGCCTTCATCATCAATCATTCGATCGCCATCCTTGTCAAATTGGTCCATATAAGCCATTGCAACAACAACAGACGGCCAAACATCTGTCTTATAAAGATTAAAGATTATAGCCAATTACTTCAAGGCCTGGGTCATTGATTCCAATGTCATGAAGAACAACACTAAGAACCTTTCTTGGTACCCATTGGCCATCATGTAGAAGTTTCATCCTTCCAGAATCTTGCACCATTACTGCTAGAGCAAAGTCTCTTTGGACACTAAGTTCAAGTTTTGGAAATAGCATGACTTGTGCAAAAGATGAGTAAAAATGGACATCATGGGTGTTCCACATTTGATGCTTAATGCCTTCAGGATAAAGAAATTGACCAACATTTTCTCCCCCTTCTTGGAGCAAATTTACCCCATATGCAGACTTTGATGTAGGTCGTATGTGTATTTGGTCAACTACTGAATTAAACCTTTCAAGAATGTTAATAGTAGTATCAATCCCATCCACAGAAACCCAGTTACACTCATCGCTCTTTATCTCTGGTGAAGAATGCCAAATGGGTATCCCAAATATAGAATTATGATTGTAAAGCTCATTCCAAAGGGTAGTTGGGTACCATTCAGGAAGTCTCTTGTCCTCAAGCATTGGTCTTTGCCAATCTTCAATCTGGACGCCCAAGAATTGTCAAGGCGGCTGGTTGAACTAGACTGGGCCTTGTGTGTAAAGGAATTAACCCACTAAATCGGCCCAGTACCTGTTCCCCACCTTCAGTATGCCGAGCTCGAGCCATCGACTTCTTGTTTTTCCTCCTCTTCGAGAATCCTAGAGGCGAGAGATTCTGCTGCCTGCTTGAGTTCAAGCCAAAGAGTGACACTCCAACGATCACCTCTCCCGCCATGCATGTCGCCAAGAATTTCGCTGCCAAGTGCTTCTCCACCTCCTCAGAATCCATTCTTGCATGGGGGTACCTATATTCATCCAAACACCAAAGACCCACACAAAAAATATGGCACGCCATGTGCGGGCTCGAGTCCAGTGGTTCTATTGGTGGTAGGCGATTGGTCGGACCACTTGAAATGCCAAGTTCTGTCGCCATCGCCGGCCATTTCCACTTCTGTTCGACCACTGCACAATACAGTGGGTGCGGATTCTCCTCTGTATCCCCCTTTTCATCTCCACTTAGACGTGGCCCTAGATGCGACAACCTATGTCTCGCTGTCTTGCGACTCATTTGGCAATCTCCCTCCACAATAATGATCTCCTTCTGGGATTCCTCTCCATTCTCAACCTTGATCTCCTCCATTTCGTTGAGTGCCCTTGTTTCCTCTCGTGTGTTTGAAAACTTTGCAATGATCTTTAATTCTTGAATGTCCTCGTTTCCTACACAGTTAATCTGTAGCTCCAAAATCTCAGGCACCAATTGTTCTGCTTCGTCATCCTGAACGGAGACTGATAAATCTGGGCCGAACTCGAGTTAGAACCTTTGTAGCAGCGCCTCAATGAAATTGTTCCATGTGAGTTGCTTGGTTTTGGCTCCCCACTCATAGAGCCATTCCAAGGCCCGTCTTTCCAAGCCATAGATTGCAACAGATAGCTTTTCCGATTCTGGAATCTGGTTGATGAGGAGGTATCTCTCAACCCTGTAGATCCATCCATACGGATCTTCGCCTGAGAAACTTGAAATCTGTCCCCCTTGCATCCTGGTTTGTGCTGTACAGGGCTCCCCAAGATCGGGAGCTCTGATACCAGTTGATAGAAACCTCTTTTTCTATTTCAGAAACTGGGAATCAAACCCAGAAATTACAGAGACTAGGCTAGCTCTTTGAGGGGCTAGCTTCCTCCCAAATCCCACTTCTTTACCAAATGTTTGTAATTCATTTACTAATTAGGAATATTGGTAATATTATTAAATAAATATTAAAAGGAATCTCAAATAACTAGTATTAGATATTGAGCTATGTTCCGCACCCTCTATGGTTTCCTTCTTCAGGGTCAACTTTATCTGTAAGTTACTGCTGTGTCTTCAATTACATACCAGTGAGTCTATGTAGGCATTTCTGGAGTCCATTTAATATTTATGTCATCCTTCTATTATGCAATTTGTTATCTGTTGTTTCATAAATATTTTATATGTATATACGTCAATACATACATACACATATCCTCATGCTATTTTTTTTTAGCTAATGATAGACATTTTATCTATGTGTAGTTGTGTACGTGTGTGAATCTTTGTGTCTGTCTGTCCGCTCGTATATTCATCTACCTTCTCTTATTTTTTGTCACTTTTGGAAAACTTGATTGCTAATCTTTTTGTTTTGAAGCTTGTGCTTGAGATATGTGGTAAAGAATGTGCTCATGATTATATTCTTTTGTTTTATCTTATGTTTATTATCTGACACAAGCACCCTGGTAGATGCCTCAATATTGGAAAATTTACCACCGGATTCAGATCAGCAACAAGCTCTTATTACGGCCATCCAAAACTTTGATGGATATAACTGGGGGTAAGCTCCTACATGCCTCATTGATTGACAATTCCAACATTTGTTTATGGTAAAGTTTGCTTATTTATGTTTTGTATTAAAAAGGTACAACCCTGTTCTTTGGGGGGTTCCTAAAGGCAGTTATGCAAGTAATCCAAATGGTCCTTACCGTACAATTGAGTTCCGTAAGATGGTTCAGGTCTGAATTCAGTGTTTCTTTATCTGATGTTAGAGCTATGGATCGAGTTTTCTATTTCATTTGGTAATGTGGACCAGTAATACTATGGTTGGGCAAGTTTCTATGGTCAGCTAAATCAATTTTTTGTTGTTGTCTCTTGGAATTTATATACATTGCAGGCTCTTAACCATATTGGCCTTCGCGTTGTGTTGGATGTTGTCTACAATCATTTGCAAGGAAGTGGGCCCTTTGATGAACATTCTGTCCTTGATAAGGTCATGAATTTTCATGAAGTTTTCTTTGGTCAACCTGTAAATATATATATATATATATATATATATATATATATATAGCTGTCCTATTGAGTAGAGCTTCATTATTTTGTAAAGCTTATCTGCTTTTGTGGGGTGACATAAAGTCTCTTAATAGATTGTTCCAGGTTACTATCTAAGAAGGAATACTGATGGTTTTATTGAGCACAGTACTTGTGTGAATAACACTGCCAGTGAGCACTTTATGGTTGAGCGTTTGATCCTTGATGATCTTGTACAATGGACAGTCAATTACAAGGTGATTGTCTACTTCATTCACTGGCGTTCAGATATCACCTCTTAGACTTTACGATTTAGAAACTGTTTCTGTTTCTCTGTTTATAGGATGTACCTTTTAAGTTCCTGATAGTACATTCATCACCACCTTGAATTATTGACTTTATTTGGGGATTACAATTTTCCATAGCAATGATTTTTTCTGCTCATGGCTGCTTCAAGGGAGTTTCTATCTCTGATATGCAGAGAGATTGGCAGCCTTGCTTCCTTTGTAGTTTTTATTGCTCTTGTATATAGGTTATCCTGTTTTGGAGGATTTCTTATCCTCCTCCTAATTGTACTTTCCCTCGGTTCTTTCTAATAAGATTTCTGGTTCTATCAAAAGTAAAAAAAATCTTTACTGGATTCCCATAAATTGTTTATCATAGATCGTGATGCTTTTTCTTTTTCAGATTGATGGGTTCAGATTTGACCTTATGGGTCATATAATGAAGAGCACAATGGTATGTAACTCACTTTGGCATTTTTTCATGTGGACTTAATATGAAAGCATATTATGGATAGACAATGAAAATAATAGGTAATGAATATGTTGTTTCACTCTGTGGATTGTGTTAGCTCATGCAATTGCTTGGAAAGTGTAGCTTGTAATTTAAATATGATTTCAGAGTATATGCTGCAATAGTGATTAAATGGTAAAATTATAAGGACAACAAACAAAAGATAACTTCAATAAGCTCACATGTCTAAAACGTCAAGCTCTTACTATTTTGGATCATGGGTTGTATCCAAATATAAAGCTAACCAAAAAATGAATCAGACATCATATATGAATGTATGACATGCAAATACATGAAAGAAAGATTGATTTCATGATGTGGATGCAGGTGAAAGCAAAAAATGCTCTCCATTGTTTAAATAAAGAAAAGAATGGAGTTGATGGTTCAAGCATCTACATGTACTTGTTCTCCAATGTTGGTTTATATTGAATTAGATGCATTGAATTTATTTTATTTACTCATTTTTATGTTGTATTTTTGCCTCATATTCTTTCTTTAATTTTCTTTGTTTTCATTTTAATTGAAAAAAAGATTTGGTGAAGGATGGGACTTTGGTGAAGTTGCCAAAAATGGACGTGGGATAAATGCTTCTCAGTTCAATCTCTCTGAAACAGGAATTGGGAGGTAGGATTTGTCTATTTCCATTATATGTTGCTTAATATTCTTTCAAAAGCTTTTTTTCAAAATTCCCAAGAGAGAGCTTTTGGCAATAAGCTAATCCAAACATGTAGTCTATTCATACTTGACATGGCTGTCTCATTCTAATTTTAGGAATTGGTCATCATTGCCTAAACTTATGACTGTAAAATCTAGAATTATCTATGTTAGAATATCTCGGAATATCTTCAGAGTATTTTAGCCTATCTTTAAAATATCTTAGCATATCTTCAAAAGATCTTTATAATATATTGTAGCGTCAATTAGTCCTCTAATTGAGGAAGCAATCTTAGAAGTTGTTTCTTAATTTTATTATGTTTCCTGATTTGTTTCCTTATTTAATTAGGGTTAGGAGTCTTATTATCTTAATGGGCTTGGGCTTGTACTAGTAGTTTTACACTAGTACTTGACCTAATTATTAGTATAAATAAGAGTTAGTGCTTTGTATTTTACAATACATCAAATCAATCCAATATCATATTATTCATTAGTATTTCTTTTCTCTTTTACTTCTTCCCTACCTAAACCCTATAATTTCAACAATCTGCATAAAATATTTTATGTTGATTAGTCATGTTGAAATGTAATTTAGCTTTAATGATCGAATTCGAGATGCCATACTTGGTGGATCTCCATTTGGCCACTCTCTCCAACAAGGTTTTGTGACTGGTCTACTCTTGCAGGTATTTCATTCTTTCTTTTTCGACTTATTTTTTACTTTGTAGGCATTACCTCATACCTTTAGATCCTTGTAATGGTAATAATTTCTTTCTTCCTTTGTGTTTTCCTTCCTCCTTTTTCTAGTCTTTGATTGAACTTGTTACCACTCAGTGCCATGAAAACTAACCACAAATCTGCATTGTGGTATGTTTATAGATTATCAATTTATATCAACTGTTCAACTTTCATAATTTTATTCCTTTCATGAATATAAAATGATGTGTATGAAAGATGTAAGATAACTATATAAAAATTGAAATTAGATTTGATACTTTTTGCTAAACATTATGTTTTACATAAAATATTTAGAAATCTAAACATTTAAGTTTGAATTTATCCACAAACATCATAGCCATTGTTTTTCAATTGGAAAATGCTTGGTTGCCAAAAATTTGTGCCAGAATTTTTGACAGAATGAGTTAGCATGCTTATGGACTCTTGAATGGATGAGTGTGTTAGAACTGGTTAGTAACGATCAAGAACCCAAGAACACTTATTGAATATTGTGAATTATTGAAGAATTATCGAGTAACAATGTGTTACTTTGATAAGGAAGGAATACAAAAGAATACAGAAATGTGTCGAAAGAAATGGAAACACCTGATAAGAATTCGAGAGCCTATACCCCTCCCTAACCTCCTCTCCAAAACTAACCGAATGAATTTCTCTCTTCTCATTTAACTATTTATATTCCCCCCAATTACATTCAGCTTGCTTAGCTGTTATTCTAACAGCCTCCTAACTACTTCTCAGTTTGGGTCTGGATCTGACCCATTCTTCACAGGTCTGTACTTGCCATGAGTTATACTCTTGTAAGTTTCTTTGACTTGGGGTCTACTAACAATACTCCCTCCCAAGAGAGCCACCTTGTCCTCAAGGGGAAAGGTTGGAAACTGCAACTTATTGGAATCAACTGATTCCCATGTAGCCTCAAAATCTGGGAGATCCTGCCATTGAATTAAAACTTCAGCATGCCCAGCAGGGTGATTGCGGATGGCTTTCACTGCAAGGGGTTCCACGGCCAATTCCAGATCTTCAGCCAGCATTGGAGGTAATGGTTGGGGCTAATCAGTAGGGGAGATGGCCTTCTTTAACAGAGAGACATGGAAGACCGGATGGATTATACTTGTCGGAGGAAGATCCAACTGATAGGCTACCTTACCAATAACTTTGATGATTTGATAGGGACCATAGAATCGAGGCCATAGTTTTTCATTATGTTTTGTGGCTAAGGACCTCAACCTGTAGGGCTGCAACTTGAGGTATACCCAATCACCCACTGCTAGAGTGACCTCTCTTCGGTGCTGGTTGGCATACTGACTCATCTGGTTTTGGGCTTTCACTAAATTGCTCTTAAGATCATGAAGGAGCACGTCTCTAGTGTTTGTCAACTGATTAACCTCCTCTACAGCCGAGGGGATTGTGGTGCCCTTCAATAGCTGAGGAGGATCCCGGCCATACAAGGCCTTAAAAGGAGTCAATTTGGTGGAACTGTTGTAATTAGTATTGAACCAGAACTCGGCCCAACTGAGCCAATGAGGCCATTGTTTAGGTCTTGTTCCCGTTAAACACCTCAAGTAAGTCTCAAGGCAGCGGTTGACCACCTCAGTTTGCCCATCCGTTTGAGGATGATAGGCTGAACTAAATTTGAGTCTAGTGCCTGCAGCTTAAAACAACTCTGCCCAAAAGTGGCTGATAAAAACCTTATCCCGATCTGAAACGATGGTGGAAGGAAAACCATGTAAACGTACAACCTCTTCAAGGAACACATCGGCTATTTCCTTCGCAGTAAAAGGGTGGCTGAGTGGGATAAAATGTGCATACTTGGTGAGTCTGTCAAACAACACCAGTACAACATTTTTTTCCTTGAGCTCTAGGAAGACCTTCAACAAAATCCATGGATATGTCTGTCAAGACCTGAGTAGGAATGGGTAGGGGTTGCAAGAGTCCTGCTGGTGATAAAGCCTGGTACTTGTTCTGCTGACAGATTTGACAAGAGGCTACAAACTTCTGAATGTCTGGTCTCATGCCCTCCCAATAGACTAGGGAAGCCAACCTTTTATAGGTTCTGAAAAAACCAGAGTGGCCCGCAATGGCTGAACTATGATATTCAGCAAGCAGGTCTAGTATCTTTAAGGATCCTCGGGGTAATACTAACTTCCCTTTATACGACAACTTCCTATTTTGAAAGCTGTACCTCGGGTGTGCAAAAACATTGGTGAGCAAGTCCTGTATAATGGTCCTCAATTTGGCATCAACTTGCACTTCTTCTTCCCAAGCCTCCAAATCAGAGAATTGGACCATGGAGATAGCTACATACATCATTTTCCTAGATAGTGCATCTGCTGCCTTATTCTCACCTCCCGGTTTATATAAAATGTCAAAATCCATGCCCATGAGTTTGGAGATCCACTTAAACTGCTCCCCCCCTAAAATTCTCTGATCATGCAAAAACTTCAAACTCCTCTGATCTGTATAGATGAAAAATTTTCTGCCCATCAAATAATGCTTCCATTTTTGCACGGCCAAGACAATGGCCATTAGTTTTCGTTCATGCCCTAATTTTCTCTGGGCTCGGTCAGATAAGCATTGGCTTAAGAAAGCCACTGGTCTTCCTCCTTGCATAAGAATTGCCCCCAACCCTTTGTTTGACGCATCAGTTTCAATGCAGAAGGGCTTGGAAAAATCAGGAACCATAAGGGTGGGTAGGTCAATCATGGCTTGTTTGAGAGACTCAAAAGCATCCTAGGCTTCCTCACTCCACACAAAATTATCTTTCTTAAGCAGCTGTGTTAATGGTCTTGCAATTTTGCCATAATCTTTCACAAATTTGTAGTAGTACCATGTGAGTCCAAGAAAGCCTCTTAGAGCTTTGATATTCTTTGGAATGGGCCAATTTTACATCCCTTCCACTTTCTTCGGATCAGCTGCCACCCCTTGGGCTGAAATGATATGGCTAAGATATTCCAGCTGAGTTTGCCCGAAGCTACACTTCTTTTTATTAGCAAACAATTTGTGCTCCTTTAGCAAGGACAGCACTGCTCTAAGATGTCTGCTATGGTCCCCGGGAGTCTTGCTGTAAACCAGTATGTCATCGAAGAAAACAAGAGCAAACCTCCTCAAATAGGGCCGCAACATTTCATTCATCATTGCTTGGAAGGTTGATGGGGCATTAGTAAGGCCAAATGGCATTACTACAAACTCATAGTGCCCCTCATGTGTTCTAAATGCTGTCTTTTGTATATCTTCCTCTCTTATCCTTATCTAGTGATAACCTGACTTTAAGTCCAATTTTGTGAAAATAGTTGCCCCTCCCAACTCATCCAACAAATCATCAATAATTGGGATTGGAAATTTATCAGGGATGGTGATTTTATTTAGGGCCCTATAGTCCACACAAAACCTCCACCCTCCATCTTTTTTTTTGACTAAGATGATTAGGCTTGCATAGGGACTAGTACTGGGTCTTATCACACCAAAATTGAGCATATCATCTACCAATTTTTCTATGTGATGGGGGTACCTGAAAGGTCTCAGGTTTGGGATTGTGGCCCCTCCTTTCAGCACAACGGCGTGGGCTTGCTCTCGGGGTGGTGGTAGACCCTGGGGTTCTTGGAATACTTCTGAGAACTCTGCCAATACCATTTCCAGCCACTGCGGCAATTCCGTTGCTTCTGGTTCTTCTAGGGAGCAATATAATTCAGTAGGAAACCCTCTCCTTCATCCTTGAGGGCTTTGAGCAGTGCTTTCAAGGATGCTGCAGATCTAGCCAAGGCTGGTTCCCCTCTCAATGTTTGTATTCCTGTTGGTGAAGGGACCTTCAAGGTGAGCTCCTTGAAATTGGCACGGACCTCCCCCAATCCGGCTAACCATTCCATACCCAACACAATGTCCACTCCTCCTAATTCAAACAAGAAGAAGTCTTGTTGGATGTTTAGCCCTTGTATTTGTAGCTGTAGCTGTTTGCATACTCCCTCACACCTTATTTTTCTGCAATCACCCACTTCAACAGTATATGGGGAAGTTGCGGTTACTGGTATCTCCATCTCTTTAACCAGCCCGACCGAGATGAAGTTGTGGGTAGCCCCACAATCGACCAATACAATTACTTGATGCCCTTCCAAGTCTCCCCTCAGTTTAATGGACTTCTTTGAAGTAAGTCCAGTTATGCTATACATTGATAGTTGTTTCGCTTCCATACCCGCCTCCTGTTTTAACCTCTATCTCCTCTTCCCCCTCACTTTCATCTCCTCCAAGAATCAAAACTTGCAGTTGCTTACTAGCACAAATATGTCCGGGTCCAAACCTTTCATCACACCTAAAACATAACCCTTTGTTGGCTTTATCTTGCATCTCAGCCTTTGTTAGCCTCTTGAAGGCTCGCCCTCTGAATGTACCGGTTGATCTCACAACATTAGATTCTGTGCTGGAATTAGGGCTGGGATTACTGCTCAAGGTCTTAGCAATAGTTCCCTGATTTCCCGGATCCCATGTCACTGTCCTAGAGGAAGTATAGGATCTACTTGACCCTCCTCCCTTGTTCATCCATGGATTACTCCTATTCAACCAAGCATTTTTCTCATCAATACGTTGTGCATAGTCCATCAATTCCGGTAAGGAATTTACTTGATGGAGTTTCAATTCTGCCTTTACCACATCCTTCAACTCGTTCAGAAATATGCCCCTCAGATATGCAGGATCCACTCCCCTCAAGGGACCTGCGTATAATTCGAATTTCTCTCTATATTCTTCCACTGTCCCCTGCTGTTTTAGGCTAAGTAGCAATGCCTAGGGACTTTGTAGCATCGAAGGTTGGAACCTCCTGATTAGGGCGTCCTTAAAGTTCTCCCAAGTGGGATTGGTGGTACAAAATTCCCACCACTAATACCAAGTGAGAGCCTTTCCCTCCATGGCTACCATTGCAGCTTGCACCTTTTCTGGGTCATTCACCCCTTTCAATTCAAAGTAGCACTCAACCCTACTGGTCCACCCGTACGCATCCTCACCCTTAAAAATTGGAATCTCAAGTTTCCTCCATTGCTCATCACGGCTCCGGGTATTATCAAGATCCCCTCTCCGTATCTCGTGCTCCTCATCTCCTCCCCCATTCGCATTACTTCCTCCACTTCCGCTGCCATTACTGCGACTTCCTCCACCGCCATACCCGTTAAGCTCACGTTGGCCTCAGACGGTTTCTAACAATTCTCGTAATTGCCTCCTCGTCTCGATTCTTTCGAGCCTTTCTTCCTCGAACATTGTTCGATCCTTGATTCGCCCGATTCTCTCCTCTCCAAACAAGCAACGCAATTCTTGCACTTCCGCTCGCGTCTCCACCACAATTTCGTAACCCCGCTCCAAGCATTCCACATGAGCCTCCATTCTCCTTGTTGAGACCATGAAAATTCGCCCAGAAACGTAGAGCTTTGATACCAGTGTTAGAACTGGTTAGTAACGATCAAGAACCCAAGAACACTCACTGAATATTGTGAATTATTGAAGAATTATCGAGTAACAATGTGTTACTCTGATAAGGAAGGAATACAAAAGAATACAGAAATGTGTCGAAAGAAATGGAAACACCTGATAGGAATCCGAGAGCCTATCCCCCTCCCTAACCTCCTCTCCAAAACTAACCGAATGAATTTCTCTCTCCTTATTTAACTATTTATATTCCCCCCAATTACATTCAGCTTGCTTAGCTGTTATTCTAGCCGCCTCCTAACTACTTCGCAGTTTGGGTCTGGATCTGACCCATTCTTCACAGGTCTGTACTTGCCATGAGTTCTACTCTTGTAAGTTTCTCTGACTTGGGGTATACTAACAGAGTGGTCCCTACCACTTTATCTTATTCAACAACCACCCTTGTTTCTAGCTGAATTCTATCAAAATTCTGGCTAATTTTTTTCTGGCAGTGTAACATTACTCTTTTCAATTTCTACACATTACTTCAGTTAAATTATTTCAACTTTATGGTTGGACTTTCCTGCTATTACATGGTCATGTACCAGTTCATGATAATTAGCTTCGGCTCAGTTAGCAGAATTCTAGTGTGATCTGTCATTACGAATTAGCATCAGGAGAAAAATGCATAGAAATTCCTTTTAATGCGTGCCTTGAAATTTTGTTCAAATACTTCTGAGTGTTGAGATTCATCCTCTATCTGCAGCCTAATGGCCATGACCATGGAACAGAAGCTAATGTGGAATCCATGCTTGCTGCATCAAAGGATCACATCCAGGTTAACTGGCGATAGGCATTCATGTCTTTATTTGGATATCTTATTTTTTAAGTTAAAATTTGGAACATGCTGTTGGAATGACGGAATATTGCGGTGCCTGATGTCAAATTTGATAGAGATTTTTCTGGTTGCATTTTATGTAAATTTTAGTATTTTAAGTTTGATATACATATGTAGACCTTTTTTTTTCTGCTTCAGCTTGTGAATAGTTGTGATTCAACAGTGAATACTGCTTAAGTCATTTTAAGCCAAATGTTATCATTTTGAACAGGTGAGGTGGCTAGGAAATGCTATGAACACATGTACTGTGTTAAGAAGGATTTCCTGTGTTAATGTAATTATTCTTAGGAAAGAAAGCTGGACCAAGATTGTGAATGTGTACAACCATCTTTATCCCTTTTTTTTCCTTGCAATCTTGCTTATAGTTATAACTTCAAAATGTTGTTAACAGCTCTTAACATGTTCAAATTGACTCTATTCTTATTAGTAGGTGAAATTTCTTTGGTGTCTCATTTGCTTAGCTACCATTTCAAAAGAATTATATCTTATACTATTATTTTACTTGCACACAAATTTGACTGGAACATGGCTTCTTGGTGGTAACTTAAGCTGCCACAAACTTTGGTTCTAAAATTTATGTTTTACATTTGCTCTTGATGGGAGTAAGACTCTCAAACATATATAGTTAACAATTTACTCAGTTTCTTTTACCCTCTCTTTCTCCCTCTTCCTCCTAGTTTGTGTGCATGTGGGTTGTAACTTGTATATAACTGTATCAATGCAATACAAAAATACACATATACATGCATTATTATTATTTTTGGTAATAAAAAGGGGCTGAAGCCCATTTACGTGCATTATTAACTGCTTGTGCTAATGTTCTGTTACATTCCATTGTCATTATAGGGATCATTTGAATATTGTCCCATATGATTTTCTCTTTTGGCATACATAAGTCATCCATATTCTTTCATGTTTTCCAGATTGGAATGGCTGCAAACTTGCGAGATTTTGTGCTAACCAATTCTGATGGAGAAGAGGTATTCAAATTGGTCCATTTGCTTTGTCTACCAAAGTTAAGCTTTTACTTTCGGCATACTATAT
The DNA here is from genome assembly GCA_023212625.1 of Styphnolobium japonicum. Classification (NCBI taxonomy): domain Eukaryota; kingdom Viridiplantae; phylum Streptophyta; class Magnoliopsida; order Fabales; family Fabaceae; genus Styphnolobium; species Styphnolobium japonicum. The sequence continues at coordinate 18,204,879 of JALBWW010000013.1, forward strand.
GATCAAATATTACTGTGGCTGTTTCGTCAACAGGGTTGGAATTGAAGTTCAGAATTATAATTGCAAAAGTTGGAATTGGATCAGTAGTTTAAATTTTGTTTGGATTGCACATGGAATTACAAAATAATATTGAAATTCTGAGTTAATTCTAATTTTGTTGTTTGGATTTATGATCTAATGTTTTTTTTTTGAAGTGTCACAATTTAAAAGGTTAGATGTATAAATAATTTTTTATTTTTTATTCTGGTGGGAATGGGTGGTCATTTTGGAGTAAGCTTGGTAGTTATGGCATCTGTGGTGGTGGTGTTAACAACATTTTAGCGTCAGCGATGGCAACAACATTGGTGGTGGCAGGGATAGCAATGACGGTGTAGGCAGGGGCAATGGTGGCACTAGTGATAATGATGGTGTTGGAGAGTGGCAGCAATGGTGGTGGTGGTGGTGGTGGTGGTGAGGTTGTGGTAGTGGAGAGTGGGGCGCAGTGGCAACAGTGATGAAAGTGGTGGTAATGAGATTAGTGGCAACGACGGTGGAGGCAGTGACAATGGCGGTACTGGTGGTAACAAAGATGCTGCTGTTATTGGTGGTGGAGAGTGGGAAAGGTGGCAGAGAGTGGGAAAGGTGGCAGCAGTGGCAAGGGTGGCGGCAGCTGTGGCAACGATGGTGGTGGTGGTAGTGGCGGCAGAGATGGTTGTTGAAGTATCAAACTGGCTGGAGTTGTTACATCAAAAGCATGTGGGTTAAAGAGTGCATCTTATTAATTCTTGCTTCTTGGAAAAATTTATTGTTGGAGAAGGGCTTTATTTAGTTATTATTCAGTTCCTTCAAATTTTCATTTGGAATTAGAATTCTAATTCCAAAAGACATACCAAAGTGGGCATTTGGAATCCGAGGGTCCAATTCCAATTCTAGGTTAGTATTGGTTGCAATTTGTGACTAAGAACTCTCTATGCTTTGCGGTTACGTATATGCCTATATTTATGTATATGTCATTGTAACACAATCATGTTTTCTATGCAAATATCATGTGCTTTATTTTATGCTTCAAGTCCCACAGAGGGAGTCTAATGGGAAATTCATGGTATATATAGTTACAACTTACAAGGAGTCTAATAGACAGCCTCTAGAGAACAGTTTTGATCTAGGCGGTGGTGTTAAATGCGATATCAGAGCTGACCCCTGATCATTCCTATTTGAGTAATTTAGATTGTCATGTCTCTAGGTCGTGCATTATAAGTCAAAATTAGGTGCTGACAATAATTGTAATTTGAAGAGCTAAATATTTGTGGCTTCAAGGAACCTAAAAGACAACCCCCAACTAGCAAGTTGGATCAGGATCTAAGATATTATTCACACTCTGATCAATAATACTGTGGAGTATGGAGAGTATGTGCCATACTTAGTGTGATTTTTTGGGAATAGCATGCAGATACCTGCTTGTACCTATGACTGATTTTTATTCTGCATACACATGTGAATTAACAAGAGGTTGTTGAGACCCGTCAAAATAATAAAAATTACCGGTTCACAAACTAATTTGTAATATAAAGAATGAACCAAATCGTCTCTCAAGGATCCAAAAACAAAGATTCAATTAGATCAAGATAATTAAAAATGGTGGTTTTGATGATTTGCAAGAAAATACACTGGTTGAATTTAAAGAAAATCAATTAACAAATTAACCAATTCAAAGAAATTTATTGATCTTGAGTTTAATCCATCATTAATCACAAGGAATCCACGTAATTGCTAACCATGTTCTTGGCCTTAGATCACATCAAGAAGCCTTAACATGATCCAAGAATCCTTTACTAGATAAGCATCTTGAATTTAATTAACCAAGGTTAGATAAAGTAAGCACCATCCAAACATAGATTAACTTAAGATTCGAAATTTAACCAAGCTAAACAATCCATCAAATAACTTTGATATATTATTTAGTCTTTGTGATCCTCTTGAATACATGATAATAAAGCTATTATCACATAAACATCTAAATCAAATTAAGTAATTCAATCTAGATCTAAATCAAAAGAGGAAGAAGAGAAACTTGAATAACAATTAAGCAAATTGAACAAGCAAAACAAGATCTCCAAATTAAACATCAAGATGGTTAATTCCTTGGATTGATTATAAGAGCCTAGGCTTCCATGGATAGAAAGGAAGAATTTAGAAAATAAAGAACAAAAACAAAATTCTAAAGAGAAGGGAGGAAGAAGAGAAAGAAAACTCTCGCAAATATTCAAACTTCAAATTTCCTTGATGCAATTATAAGAGAGATTGACCTTATTTATACTAATCTTATAGTTAATTTGTAACTAAAGATAATATGAATGCAAGCTGTAAAAAATAGACATTGTCAAATATAGTGGTCCATGTTAACCAACCAAATGATAAACAATTACAAAAGAAAAGCAAAGTTGATATTCTGCTAGATTTTGTGTGCCTTCTTCCATAATCTGTATGACCCTCAATTCCATTGAATTGACATTAGGTGTCTTCATGACAGTTGTAGACAATTGTCTCCTTGAACTTTCAGCGCTGGTTTCATGTCAATTGATCTTTTACATCTCCAAATATTCCAAAAACACTGCACCTATCTCAAGTCACGTTGGCAGAACTTGTTTTCAAATTCAAATCAACATGCAACTTTATAATCATGTCAAAAACGGCATCTATTGACTAAATAGTCTTCAGTAAAGTTGGAGCATTGCATGTTATCTTTCTAATGGCATGGGTTTCAGCTCAAAAGAAGGCCTACAACCCACGATATGGTCCAATATGTGCACACTGCTCAGATTCCAGTGACAGCAAGCCCACTCTGACTTTCAGGCATATTTTGGACCATTAGAAGTCTGATCTAGCTCTCGCGTGCTTAATGAAACTTGTAGATTTTTATCTTAGCTTTCCACAGACATCAAGAGTGCCTCAAACGAATCACCAAAGCCCAAGTTATGACCTAACCAATGAGGAAAAGTCAAAATGCATCAAAATCCGAGAGTTTATCAAAATTTGCATTAAAGCCCAATGATGCCCAACAACACAAAACTCAGCTAACATACTAATATTGGGCACAATAAATATATAATAAAGCCAAGTACAAAGCTAACATAAGTGTCTCAAAATGATTGATTGTGAACTGTAATGAAAATGGATTTCTTTTCTTTGAGATGCTATCATCAAAAGATACATACCTATTGTCAAGATGGGAATGCTTTGTATTTGTCTAACAAAATTTGTTCAATTTTATTCTCTTTTATAAGTCTTTCTGTCAATTTGTCTCCATTATTAACTTCATGATAAAGTTTAGGTGAGCATTGAACTTCGTTGTGATGGTCTCAGGTAAAAGGGTTAGAAGTATTAACACATGATGGGACACCTGTTGCATATGCCTCATGCCCCACAGAGACTGTAAGCTTCTTCACTTTCTTATGCCTCGACTGTCTAGTACTTTCTACTTCCTGTAAATATGCTCTGTATTTTGAGTAACTATCAAGTTTTTAAATTATCAGTATTGAATATCAGTGTCAACAACGTAGAGGGGAGAGGATAAAACATTTTGAACCAGAGATCATTTAATTAGCATTTTAGTTGTTTTGCAGGTCAATTATGTTTCTGCTCATGACAATGAAACCCTATTTGACATTGTGAGCTTAAAGGTATCTTAAATATTCTCAGCATTCTGTTTTGTTCATGCATTTTTTCGTAGTCTCTGGTACAGTTCTGTTCCTTGCAGACTCCGATGGATATCACTGTAGCTGAGAGATGCAGGATAAACCATTTGGCAACAAGTGTTATAGCACTGTCACAGGTTCAAGAAGTTAAATGGTTTTATTCACTACTAAAATCTTAAGATTTTGTATCTTAATTATTTATGTTGATGCATTTATAATCTTATCTTGGAGGTCTTGTTAGACGCACCAGATTGGATAGTAGGATAGGATAGAATGGTATAAGAGGATAGGATAAGACCGTCTAGGACAAGTTGATAAGCTCGCTCAAACGTAATGATCATATAGAGAAATATTTACTCAGACAAAATGCCTTTCTTCTTCAATTTAAACCCAAGGCAGTGGTGGTAGGGGTGATATGGTTAGTGGAGTGGTGGCGGCAGCGGCTGCGGTGGTGGGGTGATATAGTTAGTGGAGTGTCGCGGATAAACACTTTCTGGTGCTTTACTCATGGTTGCTTTATGGGAATATCCATTCTTCATGTGCAGAGAGATTATACAGCTTTGTTAAATTTTTGAGCCTCTTTGGCTTTGTTTTTGTTCAGTAGGATATTATCAATCCTCCGCTTAGTTGTGCATGCTTCTTATCTCTAATAAATTTGCTTCTTTTATCCAAAAAAAGAAGACACAAAGGGTTAGATTAGAAGATTAAGATGGTGCCAACTTTGTATGAGGAGCAGAGGAGGTAATATAAATTAACTACTTCAATCCTTCGGTTCACTGATTAGAGCATGGTGTTGTCTCAGTAAAACTGCCTCTGTGATGTCATGGCATTTTAACTTCTTGCAGACAAGTCTCTTGACTTACAAAGATGGCAATAATTATTGGAGGTTGTTGTTGACTTCCAGTAGAATTTTTTATATCTTTTTAATAGAATTAAAGAACAGCCATCAGAAGTTTTCATAGATCTAGCAGAATTTGTATTTTGCAGTTTTATTCCATGTCAAACCAGATTTAGAACCAGTAATTTTTTATAAGTTGGATCCTAGCAGTTTCCTATACTGATGCCACTTGCAGTTTTTCAAATACAACCCCCCCCCTCGGCGCGGGGCACCCCGCCCACCAAAACACCACAAAAAAAAATGATAAATCCTCCAAAAGGGAGGCTAGAAAAGGATATCCAATGCAGTGAAGGATAGAAGGGTATTTTTCTTATCCTTTCTTGTCTTAGTACATGCTGGCTTTTTTTTTTATATCATTTTTTTAAGAATAATATATTTTGCCTTTGCCTTTGAGCTACCGAGGGCCAGTTTTTATCAATAACCAATCTGGTATCATAGATTATAACAGATGCTTTCTTTTAGTGAGTATTCTGACACTAAAGAATTTCTGTTCTTAGGGTATACCATTTTTTCACTCTGGGGATGAGATACTCCGCTCAAAATCACTGGATCGAGATTCGTACAATTCTGGCGATTGGTTTAACAGGCATGCTATACACACTCTCAACTTCTGCAATAATAATAATAATAAGAGTAAACACCCAATTTGGTACTCCAAAGATACATGTGTCATCGGTTATGTACTTAATGATAAATACATCAAAATAGTTCTTCAATATCAATTTTTGACATGAAATTGGTCCTCCAATGTCATTTTTTGGCATTAAATTGGTCCTTCAATGTCATTTTTTACATCAAATTAGTCCTCAAAAAGGACCAATTTGATGTCAAAAATTATTAGAGGACCAAATTGATGACAGGTATATCTTTATAGGACTAAAATGAGTGTTTACTCTAATAATAATTGTTATTATTGACTTTGCCGAAATTAGTATATCATCTATTTCATTATAATATTCTAATATATAAATAGTTGTTCAAGCAATTCAGTTATTTTCCATGGATTTAGTATCAATCATAATGTGTTTCCTTCAGCACCTAAATTAGCTTTTACTCTCACAATTTCAGGCTTGACTTTACGTACAATTCTAATAATTGGGGTGTTGGGCTTCCTCCACAAGAGAAAAATGAAAAGAACTGGCCACTGTAAGAATTTAAATATTTCATTATCACCATTTAAAAAATGTGTCTTACTGGAACAATTCTACTTTGTATGATATCAATTATGATATTTGTTTTTATTGAAATTGTGATGCACAGACCACAGAAATCCTATTACTAGTTTACCGCGTGAGTTGCATCTGTTTTACAGATGCATGGGTACCCGGTACTACTTTTTTTTATTTTTTTTGCTATCGAGCATGTTTCAGTCTGGGTAGTCAAAGGCGAAAGGTGCCTTATGGGCTTTTAATTCCTTGAGGCGAGAGGCGCCAAAAAGCGCACGCCTCACTTAAGAAAGACACTAACACTAAAACAACAGTAAAATAAATAACTAGCTTCCAATAAATTCTCATATAAATTAACTACTTCATAGTGAAAATAAAACATTAAAATGTTAAGTAATATAGCATGATAATAAGTTGATAACAAGTTCTAAATACTGAAGTTCATAATCAAAATAGATGTATGTCTGCCCTAAAAATCCAAATTCATAACAGAAAGAGATAAACATCCTAGATTAGACAACTCTAAGCCCCTAAATTTCATAACAGAAAACTAGAAATCAGTCATTCAGTCCAAGAGTGCATCCAAAGAATCATCATCAGATTCGGTTCCATAGTTGTCATCACTTTCATGTCCTCCTTCATTGGATTTATATCCTTCTTCAGCAACTTGAGTTAGCCTTTTTAGCTTGGCTTCTAGTGCTTTTGCTTGCTTCTCCAACACCAGCTGCCTTTGCTACTTCTCCCCAAGTCAATCTCAATCCTTCATTGTCATCATCAAAGACAAGTACATTTTCAGCATCTTCATCAACATATGGTTCATCACCCATTTTACCAAGCAACCATTCATTTCTTTCATCAATTTCATCTAAATAAATGGGGTCGAAATCTTGTTTATCATGACGAGCTTTGAGAACTTGATTATACTTCACAAACACCAAGTCATTTAGTCTTTGTTGTGCAAGTTTATTCTTCCTCTTTGTGTGATTCTAAGAATATTATGAAGCAATATAGTTGGTCACTTATTGTAATTGTCTTAAACTTATTCCAAAACTTAAGTTTGTTATAAAGAAGAAAAAAAACTAACCTGCTCAAACACACTCCAATTATGTTCACAACCCGATGCACTACATGTTAAGCTAAGAACTTTGATTGCTAATTACTGTAAATTTGGAGTAGGACTTCCATAGGGAGCCCACCATTCGGCTGCATAGTTAATTATGTTTATTATCAAATAAAAGTCACTAGTAACTACATAATTGACTAAAATTATCTTAGAAACATAGTAAAAAAGATAGTTTTGAATCTATGTATCTAGAGCTCTTGTCTTCCTTATTCTAATTGCTAACAGGACACCAAAAAATCCCTCAACTTTTTTGTACGTGGACAATTCATCCATGATTTTTTCTTGCACTTCCAAATGTTTTAACAAGTCTACTTATGCAATTAATGAGTCCTGTTGTAACTTCTTTATCAAACTCCATAGCCTCGTTGTCATAAATAGGGTTGTTAATGGAGGAACGCGGCGCGGAGCAGCCACCCGAAAAAAATCTATAGCAAACTCGGGGTGAACAGAGTGAACTCAGTGGCTGAAAAGCTTCTTGCACAATGGGTGTCTGAACAGAGTGCAATTAGAGTGCTTGAACGGATGGAGAGAATGGACAATCGGTGGGTGTGTGCAGCACGATGGGTCTGGGGAGACAACTCCTTCAATTGGCTTGTTTAAGTTGGGGTAAAAGAGAGATTTAACTCTCTGTTAAGTATAGCAGCCGCAATGGCTGCTATTTCCACTGTGCTCCATGCCGCTTCACTTCACTTCTCCACTACAAGCTGCTTGTAGCATTTTAGGGCCACTCCGCGACGCTCCGCTGCTATTAACAACTCTGCTCAAAAAAAAATTCTGGATTTAAAAAATGGCCAGCAGCATGTAAATCTTGGTGAAGTTGACAGTTCCACCTTTCATCAATGATATGAAATATGTCCCGATACTTTCTTCATTCATTACCATTGAATGCATTCTGAATTGTCTCCTTAGCTCTATCCGTACCTTCATAGATGTAACCCATGGCTGGTTTTTTCTCATTATCCACAAGCCTAAGCACATGGCACCTTAAGTATGAAAACAACATTATTCCAAAATGCTGTCATAAGAACTGTTTCTACCACACATTTCTGTTTCACGTCTTTTGCCCATTTGCTTGAAACCCATTATTCTGATGTGAGCATAGCCCTTAGTGCATTTTTTTGTTCAATGAATGGATTTCAAAGTGAGATAAGATGTGCAAAATCTTGTTTTCCTAGGCTGAACCAGCTCCCTTTTGCTTTGTGAACAAAAAAAGATGTTAAGTGTTTTTGGTGACACAGTTCTGTAACAAGAAATTGAAACAGAGCATCCAATAGGTATATTAAAAAATCAAGTTTAATGATAGAAAGTGTGAAAAAGATGAAGAAAACAGATTGAAAATAAAGTAAGACTAAAAAACAGAGCACATGTTAGTCAGTAGTTAAACAGAAAAAAAAAAAAAACTATAAAGAAGAGTGTTTCTGTCACAGACAGAACCGAAACTTCTAAGAATAGTACAAGAACACAAAAAAATTAGAAAGGTACCTGTTTTCTCTTGGTGGTGCTGAATTGGCTTGAGCGGTGGCTTGTCTCCTCTGTCGATGGCCTTTTGCAGAACTCCAATATTTTAATTGAATCCTAACTGTCTCTCTTGTTTTATATGTGTTAGAAATATGTATATAGTTAGGTGTCTTGTTAGTTGTCTAGGTTCAATGTATCTAGATTATTTTTGTATCTATATATAGATTCATCCTCTTGTGTAGAAGACACAAGGGTTCTCAATATCTCTCTCTCTCATTTTCTCTCACTTAACATGGTATCTAGAGCCTAGTGAGAGAAACCCCGTCTAGGAGAACCCCTTTGTTCTCCTAGGTGACAATTTTCCGACTAGTGTTTTCACTCAGGTGTGGATTTCCTTCATAGGAAATTTTTTTTTTTTTTGTCTTCTTTCCGCTACCCAACCTCAGATCCAGAGACCCGCTACTACGCCAGTAAAACCCAGCGACTCAGGCCTCCATATCGTAGCCCACGCCACGCGTCCTCCGTAGGCCCGGTGGCGGACTTGCTCCGTTCACGCCACGCCACGGATGCGGGACCCTCACCCTCCGGCCGACCTAACCCCACCAGCGGCACCTCCATCGGAGCCGCCACGCGCCGCCACGCGCCGCCACCGCATCTCTGTCCAGCGCCCCTCCACCGGCGCGTGTGGGCGCGTCCGGCCAGATTCCGGCGACCCGTTTCAGCCGTTCGGGTCGCCTCGTCGTTCCGGACCAGATCTCCATTTCGACCACTTTTCAATTGTGGGTCTCCTCTGTGAAACCACGCCCGACCACTTTTAAGGCCACCGAGAAAATTTTCCTGCGCCCTTTGCCTCTTGCTCTCCATCATGGCCTCCCTAGCCATCTTGAGCCTCAGAAGGCGAATACGCTATGTTCACTAATTATGTACTTACTCTCCATTGAGAAATTGGATGGCACCAATTATGAAACATGGGCCTCGATGTCAAGCTCGGCTCTCTACGGTCAAGGGTACAAGGAGCACCTTACCCAAAGGCGACTACGTCGGTGGAAACTAAAGCGTCCAAAGTGGGAAAAGGTCGATGCTCAAGCTGTGTAGTGTGCTAAAATCAACTCTTCATTCCTCCTTGAAGGATCTTAGGGCTCATATTACATGCGAGTGCATGTTTGGGAAGCGAGCTAAAAGTTCTTTATACCAATGACACTCGAGCGTCTTTACTGAGTGTCAAAGGCGATGGTCATTGGCAGGTAGTGGATGGCCTATGTGCGCCTACCTCGGTAATGTTCACGATTAGCTTTACATGACTTTAACGAGCTATTGCCTCCGGCGGTACTCCCGCAAAGGAGCTTGAGCAACGGAGTACTTTCTTTATGCTTCTCGCCCTTTATGGCTTGCCTCCAGTACTACGCCATCAGTGATCGATTCTAGGTTCTCTCACAGTTCCCACACTTTCACGGCCTGGTCTCACGTTGCTCGGGTTAGGCTAGCGATCTGATGACTACCACATTGCTCCTGTGTTTGGTGATACATCGACCCTTGTTTCTCATCACCTTGGTCACGAGTGGTAGTGGGTGGCCGTGGCGGTCCCTGCGGTTCCCGGACCTCGCCTAAATGTGACCACTTGTCACCGCTTAGGTCATACCATTGACGGATGTTGGGCCTTACATGAGTCGCCCCCTTCTCGCCCTACCAATGTTGCCCGAGACTCATCCACGATATCGGCCAGGCCTTCGAGCGCCTCCCAAGCTTCTCCGATTAACTATGCAGATTTTCTGAAATGGTGTGAACAACGTCAGTCCTCCGATTCCACTTTGCCTGCATTGCCTTCTGGTAATTCATTTGCTTGTGTCTCTCAATCACCCTCCCTTGGTCCTTGGGTCCTTGATTCGAGTGCATCAGGCCATATATCGTGTCAGGCTCTTTTCTCTACTCTTTCTACATCCGGGTATTTACCTAGTGTCACCTTAGCTAATGGCTCCCACACACAATCTCGAGGATTGTACTTTGTATCCACTCCCTTCCTGTCAGTGGATTCGAGTTCTTTATGTCCCGAGGATGTCCTTTTAATACGCTTTCCATTAATTAAACGCTTGACCGTTCTCTTGATTGTTTGATTACCTTTACTAAAGATTCTGTTATTCTACGAGGCCGGGAGTTCGGGACGGATGATTGGCGCCGGATGTGAATCTCATGGCCTTTACCGGCTCTCCCACCTCTTCTCGAGTTTGCTCGACCACGGATTCCCCTCTCACTATTCATGCTCAGTTGGGTCATCCTAGCCTTGTTAAACTCCAGACATTGGTGCCAAGCCTATCTAAGTTCTCGAGTCTTCCTTGTGAGTCGTGTCAACTGGGAAAACATACCCGTAGTCATTTCCCTGATCAGTGCAGTAATCGAGCTATGTCTCCTTTTGCTTTAGTTCATTCTGATATTTGGGGTCCAAGTCGTGCTAGCTCTACTTTAGGTTTCAAATACTTTGTTACTTTTATTGATGATTTTTCCCGTTGTACGTGGTTATTTTTAATGAAAAATCGATCTGAGTTGTTCTCAATTTTTCATACCTTTTATCATGAAATCAAAACTCAGTTTGGTCTTTCTATTCGCACTTTCCGTAGTGATAATGCCCGGGAATACCTATCCGAACAGTTTCAAACCTTTATGGCCTCTAATGGTATACTTCACCCGGACTTCGTGCTCGTACCCTCAACAAAATGGGGTTGCGGAACGTAAAAATCGCCACCTCATTGAGACAACTCGGACCCTCATGCTTCATGGTAATATCCCAGTTCGTTTTTGGGGGGATGCTGTTCTCACTGCCTGCTACCTTATTAATCGCATGCCATCCACTGTCTTAGATAACAAAATCCCTCACTCCATTTTATTTTCCCATCAACCTCTCCATTCCCTTCCGCCTCGTATTTTTGGGTCTACTTGTTTTGTCCAAAATCTCTCTCCAGAGTCTTGACAAACTCTCAGCTCGGTCTCTTAAGTGTGTCTTCCTCGGGTATACTAGGTCTAAAAAAGGTTATCGTTGCTTCTCTCCTACACTCCAACGATACCTTATCTCGGCCGATGTTACCTTCTTTGAGTCTGTCTTCTTCTTTGAGTCATCCCCCTCACCTCACGGGCCCATCCGAGGTCTTACCTCTTTCCTCTTGCTCTTGTTCTGTTGAGTCCACAACACCTCCGTGTGATCCCACTTAATCGCCCCTTCCAAACCTATCGTCGCCCACATCCACCATTGGCACCTCTACTGTTCTTTGAACCTCCCTACGAGGCCATGATGGATTCTTCCCCGGCACCAACTCCTTTACCTGCTCCGGCACTGCCTTCTGAGCCAGACCTTCCCATTGCTCTTCGAAAAGGTATTCGATCCACTCGTAACCCTTCTCCGCATTATATTGCTTTGAGTTATCATCGTCTGTCATCTTCGCATTATGCTTGTCTTTCTTCTTTGTCAGTGTGTCTATCCCTAAATCTCCGGTGATGCTTTATCCCATCCTGGATGGCGACAAGCAATGATAGATGAAATGTGTGCACTTGAGACGGTGGTGGGAATTGGTTCCTCTCCCCTCGAGGAAAATCGTTGTTGGTTGCGGCCTTTGGTTGTTCCACCGATTAAAGTTGGCCACGATGGTGATTGATCGCCTCGAGGCGGTAGTAGCTAAAGGATATACACAGATTTTTGGTCTTGATTACGCGATACTTTCTCTCCGTGGCAAAAATGACCTCTATTCGGCTTCTTTTGTCCATTGCCGCCATCCGCCACTGGCCTCTCCATCAGCTAGACATAAAAAATGCTTTCCTTCATGGTGATCTCGGAGAAGAAGTCTATATGGAGCAACCTCCTGGGTTTGTTGCTCAGGGGGAGTCTTCTGGCCTTGTTTGTCGCCTTCATCGGTCTCTTTATGGTCTCAAACAATCTCCTCGAGCATGGTTTGGTAGGTTCAGTACTGTAGTTCAACAATTTGGTATGACTCGGAGTGAAGCAGACCACTCTTTTTTTTATCGCCACACCTAGCAGTGCATTTATCGATTGTCTATGTGGACGACATTGTCATTTACGGTAGTGATCATCGGGGCATCTGCGGGTAAAGAACATCTTGCTCATTGCTTTCGAGACCAAAGACCTTGGCAAACTTGATATTTCTTGGGTATTGAGGTGGCACAATCCAAGGATGGTATAGTAATTTCACAAAGAAAGTATGCTATGGATATACTTGAAGAGGCGGCTTGTTGAGCCGCCAAACCAGTTGAATCCCCTATGGATCTGAATGTCAAACTTCTACCAGATCAGGGAAAGCCATTATCAGATCCAAGAAGATATAGGAGATTGGTTGGAAAACTGAACTACCTCACGGTTACTCGACCTGACATTTCTTTTGCTGTTGGTGTGGTTAGTCAGTTCTTGAACTCCCCTTGCGAGAGTCATTGGGATGCAGTGCTTCGAATTCTAAAATATATTAAGGGAGCACCGGGAAAAGGCATCATTTATGAAGATAAAGGGCATACCACAGAGACTATTGGATACTACGATGCGGTGGGCTGGATCACCTGCGATAGGAGATCCACTTACGGGTATTGTATTTTCATTGGTGGCAACTTTGATATCATGGAAAAGTAAGAAACAGGTAGTGGTTGCAAGATCAAGTGCGACGAGGAATATCGAGCCATGGCCTCGGCTACTTGCGAACTCATTTGGTTGAAACAAATCCTTAAAATTACGATTTGGAGAGGATATGCAAATGACACTCATCTGTGACAATCAAAAGTTGCTTTGCACATTGCCTCTAATCCGAGTGTTCCACGAAAGGACCAAACACATTGAGATAGTTGTCATTTTGTTAGGGAGAAACTCCTTTCGGAGATATCACCACCCGGCCGTTAATTCAAATGACCAACTTCGATATCTTCACCAAATCCCACAGAATAAGTTATATTTGTAACAAGCTTGGTGCATATGATTTATATGCTCCGACTTGAGAAGTGTTAGAAATATGTATATAGTTAGGTGTCTTGTTAGTTGTCTAGGTTCAATGTATCTAGATTATTTTTGTATCTATATATAGATTCATCCTCTTGTGTAGAAGACACAAGGGTTCTCAATATCTCTCTCTCTCATTTTCTCTCACTTAACAATATGAAACCTGATGTCTTCATGGGCTGGGCTTTGTCAAACATTGGCCATCATCAGTGCGCTCGCATGGAGCGCCTCTGCATATAGAAGAAGCACTGTCAAGGAGAGAGAGGCAAGTGCCTCTGTTAGGCATGAGATCCTGAGAATTATGAGAGTGTATTATAGAAAGAAACTAAAGAAAAGAAGGAATATTGGTTGTAATGAGAACACTGGTTGTAATAATGATAACTGTAGTTAGTTAGATGGCAGTTACTAGATCTACCTATAAATAAGATTCCTGTAGCTGGCCATAGGAGCTTTTTGATCATTTGTTAGTTTCGACTGAGATTGCTCAGTGTGAAGGGGAGTGCCCCTTGTGTATCGTTCTTTCATTCTTTCTCTCAATACAGAGGTATATTCATACCATTCTTGATTCTACTTCTAGCTATTTCTGTTGCTTTCTTGGATTGTGCTTCTTATTTCTAAGGATTCCTATCAAGTTTGGTCCAACCTGCTGGATCCTTTTGGGAGCATTGGAATCCTCGGTTGAATTGTTGAGCAAAGTGACCAGCGAGCAAGGTTCTCACATAGCCGAAATAAAAAAGAATGTGGAAGGCATGGAATGAATCAGAGAACTATTGGCAAAATTCATGAAGAACCGAGGAATATCAATTGATTTGAACGATGAGGAGGAAACAAACCGGAGAATTATGAGTGTATTGTAGAAGAAACTAAAGAAAGGAAGGAATATTGGTTGTAATGAGAACACTGGTTGTAATAATGATAACTGTAGTTAGTTAGATGGCATTTACTAGATCTGCCTATAAATAAGACTCCTGCAGCTGGCTATAGGAGCTTTTTGACCATTTGTTAGTTTCAACTGAGATTGCTCATTGTGAAGGGGAGTGCTCCTTGTGTATCGGTCTTTCATTCTTTCTCTCAATACAGAGGTATATTCATACCGTTCTTGATTCTACTTCTAGCTATTTCTGTTGCTTTCTAGGATTGTGCTTCCTATTTCTATGGATTACTATCAGCCTCATTGAAGGAGCACATCCTAGACCAGCAAGAGGTGGTAGACCCCTTCCATGACTCGCCTGAGCTCCTAAGGTGTGCCTCTTAGCACCTTTAACTACACTGGTTTCAGTACAGCTTAGTATGATTCAAGTACAAGCCGGTTCATGCAAAACACAATGTTTTGCTAGTAAGTTTTTTTGGTTTGTTACTAAATGAAACACACAACTACTTCAACCTTTCAAATATGAAGGGCTACTTCAAAGGCTGTATTCTCTTTACGTATCTTTTGCTTGCTCAATGTACTTTATGGAGTTTTGTTGAAAAATTAAGAGTTAGAATGTTATAGAAATGGCATTTATCTCTTGATTTAATTACTTGATTTTTATATAATATATCCTCCCGTACCGTATCCTAGTTTTAGAAATTTTATTGTACCTTGTACCCGTACCTGTACCGGTATGGGTACGCGTACCTGTATCCATGCAATACTACTACTTGATGATCTTGAGTCTCCTTTGATTTTTCAGAATCAAACCAAGACTGGCAGACCCATCCTTCAGGCCTCAGAAGCATGACATCCTTGCTGCTATGGAGAATTTCTTAAACCTGTTGCGTATAAGGTACTCTTCACCACTTTTCCGCTTGAGGACGGCAAATGCTATCCAGGTGAGGACATTTTAAATTTCATCTTTATATAGAATTACATCATCAATTAACGCATGGATACTGAAAGTGTTTTTTTTCAATAAAGAGAAGGAATTTCTTTATCAGCGGCTAATTATGTCTATTGAGATAATATCCCTATAAATTAGGGATTGTACAGTTCATACATATCTGTACTTGATTGACTTGCAGAGCTGTTTGATCTTGGGTCTATGAACCCTTGGTCTCGACAGTCCAGCCACCGTCAAGGCTGGCTGGACCTCTGATCTCAACAATTTCCATCATATTAAATCTGCTGACATGGCTAAAGCATTGTTATTTTCATTCTGTTTCTGGTTCTTTTTTATTTCAGATTTATTAGTTAAGGTATTGTGAATTTGCTAATATGGAATTTTGTTTGAATATGTAGGTGAAGCAAATTTTCAAACATCATTTTATTTTACCCTAATTTAACTTTCATCATAAACAGTGAAAACTGAATTTTGCCAGCCCCTGCTTGCTCAGAATTGGAAGGCAGGATGGATTGAATTGGAATCCCTTTTTCAAATCTAGTTCTGGCCAAGATAAATTTTTTATTTGCTTTTAATTTCAAATAAGTCACATTTTATGAGCCAAACATTGGTTATTGGTGTGTTTTCTAGTAAATAGTGATGTGAGGTGGGTTGAAATTTATTTTTCTGGATCTTTCAGTGATTATGAGCTCAGGCCAGTGGTAATATCCGCCCTTAATAGATTTTCTTGTAAAACCAGATTGCATTTTGTCTTAGACAATGTTAGATATTGGCTGAAAATTATGTGCCATCCACTTTTGTTATTTAATATGCCTAAACAAGTCTAAACGCTTGGATGCTACCATTATAATCTGGTTCAATCCCATAAAGAAAGGAATATATAGGAATAAATACTGTTATTCATGTACTTTGAGAAAAGTGGGAGATAAAAGAATATATTACATAGATTTTATTGTATATTTTCTATTATGCCTTTGGGCCCTGCTAGATGAACTTATTTAGAGCTTGTTGTGCTTTTCAAGGTGAAAGTTCTTTTCCGAGAAAAGAGCTTGCATTTGTCACAAAACTAAAATGCCCATGCTGATGCCAAACAACCTGGTTTTCAGCTTATTTTTAAGTTTCAAATAGATACTTTTACTGGTTGTAATAAAAAGAAAGTGGGTATTTTGGCTGTCACACATTTTTTCAGAATGGCAGTCCTGCCCCTTGAATTTTGAAACTTCAATTCAGTAGTGTTAATAATTATTATTATAATCATCGTTATTGTCATCATTATTATTAGTCTTAGTAGTAGTTCTTCAAGCTATAATATTTTGATATTTTAAAATCTGACATTTCTTGTCTCTCGCAAATGAGTTCCTTTTCTCAACAGGCTGTGATGAAATTTGACTAAATTTATCTTTTATCTGGATCATGATTTGCTTGTTTGCTCTATGCTCTTGGATCCTACAGACAACTGATAAAGCAGCTAGAGCAAACATTAATGCATTAAACAGTTACCAAGACCTAAGATTTTATCTGTCATATTTGCAGCAACGAGTACGCTTTCATAATACTGGACCATCACGGATTTGTGGAGTCATAGTGATGAGCATTGAAGATGGAAATGATGGCTTTCGTGGACTGTCTCAGCTGGATCCCATGTATGTTAAAATATATGGCAACATTTTTTTGATGACTTGAACATCCTTTAAATAGGTTTTATTGACAATGGTGTTGGCAGATATTTGTACATTGTGGTTGTTATCAATGCGAGTCCGAAAGAAGTATCATTAGTTATCCCTTCCCTGCAATCAAGAAATCTCCAGTTGCATCCCATACAGGTACAAATAAACCTTAAAAATTTAAATGATGAAAATTGGAATATTTTCAGACTAAGTTTGTTTTTGAAAAATAATGTTTTGATATAATATTCCAGTTTGGTAAATTAAGTAAACTTCACTGTTAAGAGACATTCTTGAAAGACTTCCTTCTTTTCATTGAAGTTTCAAGTGACCTTTCTTTGAGTTCATAAACTTTGTGTTATATGCCAAAGTATGATTTTCCCTTGACTACAATGCAGCATCAGGTTGTAAATGATTGGTGAGAAAGCATGAAATGGAGTAGTTATAGTTTTTGTATTATAGTGATTTTTCCTCTGGTCTCGATAATCAAGGGAATGCTTGAACTAGTTTTCTAAAACATGAGAAAATATCCTGCTGCAGATTGATTCGTGTTTCTTTGGTTCACTCTGCTAGGTTTATCCATTTATAATTTCAGATGTGGTGGCCAATTCCAATGTCTGTACTGTGTTGTAGGTAATGTCATCTGATGACCTTGTTAGGAGCTCAACATACGAGGCGTCTTCTGGCTGTTTTGTTGTGCCTCAAAGGACAACAGCTGTGTTTGTCGAGCCTCGGAAAATTTGAGTCACTGCTGCTGTCAAATATGGATGTTAACTTTGCGGCCAATGATGTAAAAATTGCCTAGGTATACTACTGGTGATTATGATACTAGTATTGTTGCATCAGGATGGCTTCTTTTGTGACCTTCACAACACCGAAGACGTATGGATCCATTGTTTTTAAATATGTATCTACTCCTGAATTAACAAGTTGTGATGAAGAAATATAAAGGAGATGAAATTTTGGACGAATACTAAGCTAGATTGGCTGCGAAAAGGTTTTACACATATTCACTCGTAGCCAAGTTTGCCTCCATAAGAGCAATCATGTCCATAGTGGTCAAAATGGATCTAGAGGTGCATCAGTTCAATGTCACTAATGTAACTTGAAGGTTTCCATGTGAAAGGACACGAGGACAAGGTTTGCAAGTTAAACAAAATCATTATATGGAGCTAAAAAATCTTCAAGGCAAAGGCATTTTAAATTCCACCAAAGTTATCCATGAGATACGATATAAGATGAGTTACTGAAGTGCCGAAAAAAAGTGGTAATATTATCATTATACGTAGATGATATGCTGTTAGCAAGTAATAGTCAAGATATGACAAGTCATGTCTTGGATCCAGATATAAAATGTAAGATAGTATCAAGTAAATTTAAAATAATGAAGAAGACCATGTGCTTGTTGTTAAACCGTATATCACATGGCAGATGTGAGATAGACAAGAATAAAATGGATTGGAATAAATTCTGTGAAGTGACTAGGGGTATCTATAAACGGTGAAAAGGTATATTGAATAGCCGTGTTTGTTCATCAGGTCACGATTGCTTGTAAAGATATATCTTCAATTTTATTTTTTTTTGGTATTATATCTTTATCTTTATTATATTATAATTGGACTGTCTTTGGTGTTAGGTGTGGCTCTCTGATTTTAATTAAGTTAAAATTATTTCTACTCAACTTTTTCTCTCACCTTCTCTCAAAATTCACATAAGCATATATTAGTATCTCTTTTAAGGACTTCTACCGAATAGAACATTTCTCTACAAACCCTAGCCGTTCTCTTAACCATTTATCTACTCATCTTTTCTTTTTTTCTCATCCATCGGAGGGGAGTGGTTTGGGCTATTTTTTTGCCTTAGAATCACCCTTCTATATTGTTTTTTTTTCTCTCCTTTTATCTAAATAAATGGATTTCCACATAGATTTGGGTTTTCATTCATGTTTTTCCGTGTTTTCATCGTCTGAGTGCAGCGGTGTCTTGTTCGTCGTCTTGTTGCGGCGTCGTTTGGTTTCCCGTCTTAGTACAGTGGTTTCCCGTCTTATTGCGGTGTTCGTTTGGTTCAAATTAGTAGATCAGCTTCGATCCATTACATATTCAATCAAGAATTGGGCGTCAACGTTACAGATCCAAAGGCATGAGTATTCTGGTCATTTTGATTTTGTTACATTTGTAGGTATTTTGCCGTGTTATGTTATTAACATGTGTGCTGTGAGTTTGTTCACAGATTCATCTTTTTTCGTTTTTAGCGATGTTGAATTTGTGTTGTTCTCGATGTATTTTACCAATTTGAATGAATGAATATCTTTTTTAGTCAAAAAAGTATCTCTTTAAAGGGGTTGTCTCAGGTAAACAGTTGTGCTTGTAGAAATGATGCACGTGTGGCTCACTAAAAAAATTACAGCCATTGTGTCACAAAGGAAAGGAGTCCTGATTTGATAAAAATGTATGGCTATGGGAAGGAAAGATTATAAAATTGAACGAGAAAGTCATTAGTGAATTCGTAATTTTAAGCTTTACTAATGTCAAGTATCACTTTTAAAATTATTAGTTCTGTAAATTTTAATCATAAATAAGTATTATTTCTCATATATTTAATTGTTTTTATTTTATCTTTCTTAATGACTCTCAAAATTATTGATAAAAATAAATTTTGGGATTGGTTCTACCGTTTTATGTGTTGTGTGTATTTAGGTATTGGTTTAGTTGTTTTTTTTTTTTAAATATTAGTTGAGCTATTAATTTGGATGTTAAGTGTGATATTATTTTTTTAATTAAATTCACAAGTGAGGGATAGGAGTAGAAATAAGATAGGTTAAGCTAAACTTTACTTTAAATAGGTCGGATATATTTTACAAAACCTTAGTCATAGCCATAAATATTACCTA
The DNA here is from genome assembly GCA_023212625.1 of Styphnolobium japonicum. Taxonomy (NCBI): domain Eukaryota; kingdom Viridiplantae; phylum Streptophyta; class Magnoliopsida; order Fabales; family Fabaceae; genus Styphnolobium; species Styphnolobium japonicum. The sequence goes on from JALBWW010000013.1 coordinate 18,224,556, forward strand.
TCATAGGCTCTTTTATTAAAGATTAAAGTTAAATGTTTATGCCATTTAGCTTGATGTAAATTTTAACTAAAATATTGTAATTTTATTCAAATTTATTGCAACTTTTTTCTAAAAATATTGTAACTTTATTCAAATTTGTTGTAAATTTTATCTAAAATATTATAATTTTATTCAAATTTATTGTAATTTATATCTAAAGATTTGTTGTAAATTCTATCTAAAATATTATAACTTTATTTAAATTTGTTGTAATTTTTATCTAAAATATTATAATTTTATTCAAATTTGTTGTAGCTTTTATCTAAACATATTGTATCTTTATTTAAATTTGTAGAAAACTTATCTAAAATATTGTAAATTTATTCAAATATGTTGTAATTTTTATCTAAAAATATTGTAACTTTCTTCAAATTTGAAGAAAAATTATCTAAAATATTGTAAATTTATCCAAATATGTTGTAACTTTTATCTAAAAATATTGTATCTTTTAATCAGATTTACTGTAACTATTATCTAAAATTATTGTAACTTTTACTTTGTAAATTTTATCCGTATTATTTTAACTTAATTAAGACATATTGTAACTTTTATAAAAATATCAAAGTAACTTTATTCAAATTCATTGTAACTTTTATAAAAAAAAATTATGGTAACATTATTCAAAGTCATAATTTTATTCAAGATTCAACATTATGGTAACTTTAATGGAAAATATTATCTAAAATTATTGTAACTTTACTCAAATTTATAGTGAATTTTATCAAAGTTATTGTAACTTTATTCAATTTTGTTGTAGCTTTTATCTAAAAATATTGTATATTTATTCAAAATTATTGTAAATTTTATCCAAATTTGTTGTAACTTTATTCAAATTTGTTGTAACTTTTATCTAAACATATTATAACTTTATTTAGGTTTGATGTAAATTTTATCTAAAATATTGTAACTTTATTAAAATTTGTTGTAACCTTTGTCTAAAAATATTTTAATTTTATTCTAATTTGTTATAAATTTTATCTAAAATATTGTAACTTTATTCAAATTTTTTATAACTTTAATCTAAAAGTACTATAACTTTATTCAAATTTGTTCTAACTTTTATATAAAACTATTGTAACTTTATTCATATTTATTGTAACTTTCATCTGAAAATATTGTAATTTTATTCAAATTTGATATAACTTTTATCTAAAAATCTTTTAACTTTATTTAGATTTATTGTAACTTTTACATTAAATATAATTTTCAAATATATTATAACATTTATAAAAATGTCAATATAACTTTATTCAGATTCAATGTAACATTTATAAAAAAATATAGTAACTATTCAAAGTTGTAATTATATTTATAATCAATGCTACTAAACTCAGATCGGCAAGTCGGTTTGACAGGTAAACCAGTCAGGTTACCAGTCCAAGTGACTATTTAGATCGGCCATGCATTAGTAAAAATCGGTGTAACTTGGATGGTTTTAGACAAAATCGGTGACCCGCTGAGTTAATGTAACTCTCCCAAGCCATGTAATTTTTTAAGGAAAAAAAAATACAACGAGAGGAATGGATTATGTGGGAAGCGAAGGTCGAAGCCTCTAAGGAAGTTCATTGAAGACTGAAGGGCCACTACTTGTGGGAAGCTGCCCTCACAAAGTCGGAAACAGGTTGGCCTTCAGCCACCATCGCAACTCGAACGCGGGGATCACCACCGCGTAAGTCTCTCCCTTTCTTATTTATATGTTGTTGGTTTGTTCTCTTCTATACCACCATCGGCTACTAACTAGTTTCTTTTTTAATTGGTTTTCCCTGCTCTTCAAGTACAAATGAGAGTGGAAGACCATTGGTCACAAGATCAAAAGGATAAAATGGACATGTGATTGAGTAGGTGTGGGCATGTGGCTTATTAATTGTGCAACGTGTAATTGAGTGGTGTGGTTGATAACTTTGGTGTTTCTTTGACTCTACTCCTTTTGTTGTTTGGGTTTTCGGACAATTGATTTACCAAAAAAGAAAAGAGTGGTGTGGCTTATAAAGTTGGACTAAAATGGACACATGTAATTTTATTTTTATTAAATATTTATATTTAATTACAAATGATTACGTCATTAACTTATTGATTAAATCAGTAATCTATTGACTTAGTACTTTGGCTGAGTCAATGACTGGGTCGAGTTTAATAACTATGTTCATGATTCAACATTTTGGTAACTTTAATAAAAAAAATTATTTATATAGCCATTAAATAAAAAATTGAAATTCAAAAATTCATATTCATTTCATAATAAATATTTGATTAACTAGTTTATATTTGCATGCCTATATTTGCAAAAATTAATGAGCTACAAATTTTTACATTAAATTATATTTGTTTTAATAATTTTTGATTAAGAAATTAAATACATGATAAATAATACTCATTTATACAAGACTTCTTTTCCAATTTTTTAATCTTTCCTATCCATCGCCACTTTTTATCAAATCAGAAAAAGTTATGATTTTCTCTCTCCATCATGGGACAACCTGCGACTGTCATATTTTTAACATTTTTTTGGTGAGCAACACAAGGTGCGTCATTTTTTCATTGACCACCCGAGAAGCCCCCTCTTTAAAACTTGACCCAATCAGATAGATAATTCTTTGTCAAAAGTTATGTCTGCACATACCTTGTTGTGGAGGGATAAAAGGCTTTTAGCATATAATCTAATAAAAAATGTTATTTGTATATTCATTTTTACACCTCTTTTATAAATATTATTTGCATATATCAATAATTTCTTATATTTAGTATTTTATATTTCTTATGTACTTAATTGATTGGACTTGTTGATGGCTATTTGGCAAGTGTACCAAATCGCGTAAGTAATAAAGTAATGAGTAAATTATCGTCTTCACATGGAATTGTATTGTCAAGTACCAAATTATTAATTTAAATACTATTTAAATGATGCAAATTAATGAAGAGAATTTATAAATAAAACTATAATTGTACTATGTTAAATGAGGTTGAGTAAACAAAGAGTAAGATGCTAGAGATCCGATTTCACTTGATTTTTTGATTATTTGGATTCTTTCTTAATTTAAATTAAAATTCAAGAATTGATGGTGGGATATCTAATTTAATTAAAACTCAATTCCTTGGTAGATTAATTCTCTTCAACTATCTAGAATTAACTAATTCCTTAGTCTAATTCCAAATAGAACAAGGCATGAATGAACAAAATCCCAAGTAATACTACACAATCAACAATATCTATTCATAGATTATTGCTTAATCATGGTGTTTATCTCTAGAAGCAACATCACACATGAATTTCCCAATCCTATGCATGACCATCAATTCAATTTATGGTTGATCAAGTCATAAAAGCATTAAGAATAGAGATGAACACTCAATCATGAAAGAAAACTTAAATTAAAAATTAAAAATCTAAATAAATCATCCATTCAAGTTACATCATCACTCTAACTAGGAAGAGTTTAGAAAAACATCAAGAAATAGGAAAACAAAAGATAAGAAATTGTAAACTCCATTGAATCCAAGACAACAAGAATATGAAGATATTGAATCCTTACTCCTTAATGATCGCCTTGGCTTTCTTAGGGCTGGAAGCCCTCTCCCCCAAAGCCCCTTTCCTCTTCTATGGCAGAATAAGTCCTTTTATAAGATTTAGAAAACCATAAAGCAATTGAATGTTGCTGCCACTTTTCTTTATAAAAGGCGTTAACTTGGACTGGATATATCTCATCAAATCTTGTCGAATCAGTGATAGTGGTCAACATAATATTCATAAATCTTTTTCTTAACTCTCGATATCCATCAGAATCATGTCATTTGAACTTCTATAGTGAAAGTTATGCCCAATTTATTACAATAGATTTGACAGCAAAAGTTTGCCTGATATGCCTTTAATTAAGTTTCCTTGTTTCCTTAAATAGTTTTTGATTGAGTCTCCTTGATTAACATCCCTTGTAGATTCTTTGCACAAATTACCATAACTATAGTAGATTTGTTCAAATATCAACTTTCCTAAAATAAATAGCAAATAAACATCAATTAGAAGATAAAATCTCACAAAATCATATGATAAAGATATAAAATATAAGTACTGAATAAGACTCATCACTTGTCTTTGTTTTATTAGTTTGGGTTTCAATGGGCTTATTTGCAAATTGTCAGCATTTCATGGTTTTTGACACTCTGTATTTTGGCCATATCTTGAGTTATATCATCTAAAAATTGTGAACCTTATATTATAGGAAAGCTAAGAGGAATCCCTACAACTTTCATGAAGAGCACAGAAGCTAAATTGGATGTCTAGTGGGTCGCATTGGGTCTAGAAGTCAGAACATGGAAGTTGTTGCTAGAACTCGACCCGTGTTCAATAAATGGACCATAACTTGGGTTTTATATGTCCAATGGAGCTGAAACTGGTTCCATATGAAAGATAAAATGCATAGATACAACTCTCATGAAGACCACTTTACCAAACTACAGCGTTTTGAGGGTGTGATTCCCACGTGAAGCTGGAAGTCATTTCAACTATCCTATGAGACTAATTTGGGCATAACTTTATCACCTTAAATCCAAATCAAGCAAATTAGGTGACCTTCAAAATCTACGAGGCAAAGGATTACAATAAGTCCAAGGGAAAACTTGTATTTTCATTTTGTAAGACAATTATTTAGGGGGAAACAAAGGCACGCGATTGAACTTTTCATTCAGCAGATTTTTTAATCTTTTAGCTCTTCCTTCTCTCTAGGTTTCTGTTTTTAGTTCTTTCTCTCTTCTTCCTTAAGCTTCCTTAGACTGCAGTCATGGAAGGCTAAATCTAATATCAATCCAAGGTTCTTGAAGGAAATTTGGTTTGGCTTGAGACCTTCTACCTTGAATTCTGAAATTGAATGCAATTGAATTTTCTCTTCTCTTCTCTTTTCTTGATTTAAAATTCTAAATTGCATGAATAGAAATCTCTATTTGTGTGTTTAGAATTATGAATTTGGTTGATTAATCATTATTACATGCTCTGAGTTGAAGATATTAGGTTAACAGATTTTGTTATCTAGGTTAATTGAATTATTGTTTCTAAACTAACATTGATAATACAGATTTGTGTTTCTTTTATTAGTTAAATTATAGATGATCATCTAGTAGTGAATCTCAAATCTAATGCAGACATCTCGACTAGGTTTGAATTAACCAATTCAATTGAATTCAAGTTCATGATTAATGGTCAATGATAGCCTAAATTGGATTTCTGATGGATCTTGGACTGATTATTTTCTTAATTATTTTTTTTAATTCGTGATTCTATAATCTAAAACACATAATACCGATTGTTTTGAGTCTTGACTTGATTGAATTACATCTATAATCTTTGGGAGACGACTTGGTTCATTACCTTATGTTACAAATCTATTTGTGAACCAATTCTTACTATTTGATTGAGCCTGGCACACATATCAATTTGGCACCATTGTCGAAAATCAATAGGTACTAATCAATGATATCAACACTTTTTCTAACCATTAGCCCCCCTGTGTGCATAGTTTTTGGTGGTTTTCATATGAAATTTGACCTTTCCTCCTTGGTTAGGTCATAACTTGGGACTCGATGATCCATTTGAGGTGAGCTTGGTATCTTTGGAAAGCTAAGATAAGGCTCTACAAGTTTCATGAGAACTCAAGAGTTGGATCGGACTTATAAGGGTCCAAAATAGTCCTGCAATTTAGAGTGGGTTTGCTATCACTGGAATCTAAGCAGTGTGCACATATTAAACCATATCGTGAGCTATAGGCTTCCCTTTTGAGCTAAAACTAGGTCATTGGAAAGATAATACCCATATTTCCAACTTCACTGAAGACCATTTAGTCAATAGATGTCGTATTAAGCATGATTGTGAAGCTGCAAGTTGGCTTGAATTTGGAAACACATTTTGCCAACGTGACTTGAGGTAGGTATAATGTTTTTGGAATATATGGAGTTGTAAAAATCCTTTCGGCATGAAACCAACACCAAAAGTCAATGAGACAATTGTCTACAACTGTCATGAAGACCTCCAAGCCAAAATACATTGTTTAGGGTATGAAAGTCAAGGTGGAAGTTAGATAAGAGTTGCTGACTAGAAGCCATCAACCATACACCAACCCACCAACCATGCACCAACCCACCAACCATGCATCAAGCTACCATATTTGACAATTTCCATGTTTTTACAGCTTGCATTCATATTATTTTCAATTACAATTGGCTTCTAGGATTAGTATAAATAGAGCCAATCTCTTTGTATTATACATAAATGAAATTTGAAGTAAATTTGAGTATTTGTGATAGTTTTCTTTCTCTTCTTCTCCCTTCTCTTTAGAATTTCGCTTTTGTTCTTTATTTTTTGAGTTCTTCCTTCCCATCCATGGAAGGCTAGGCTCTTATAATCAATCCAAGGGATTAACCATCTTGATGTTTAATTTGGAGATCTTGTTTTGCTTGTTCATATTGCTTAATTGTTATTCAAGTTTCTCTTCTTCCTCTTTTGATTTTTATCTAGATTGAATTGCTTAATTTGATTTAGATGTTGATGTGATAATAGCTTTATTATCATGTATTCAAAGAGGATCACAAAGACTAAACAATATATCAAAGCTTTTTGATGGATTGTTTAACTTGGTTAAATTCCGGATCTTAATTTAATTTATGTTTGGATGGTGCTTACTTTATCTAACATTGGTTAACTAAATCCTAGATGCTTATCTAGTAGAGGACTCTAGGATCATGTTAAGGCTTCTTGATGTGATCTAAGGTCAAAAACATGGTTAGCAATTAAGTGAATTCCTAATAATCAATGATGGATTAAACTCAAGATTGGTAAATTTTCTTGGATTGGTTAATTTGTTAATTACGTTTCTTTAATTCAACAAGTATATTTACTTTACAAATCATCAAAATTCCCTTTTTATTTATCTTGATCTGATTAAATCTTCGTTTTTTTATCCTTGAGAGACAATTCGGTTCATGCTTTATACTATAAATTAGTTTGTGAACCGGTAATTTATATTATTTTGACGAGTCTCGACAACCTTATATTACTTTAACATCTTAATTTGCACCCCCAAGGGTGAAAGAACAAAACACAGAAAAATAAACCTTAGGGTGACTTGGGGAGGATAATTAGGCTTTCTGTAAGGTAATTTATAGTTAGACTTTCAATCAAAATAATGTAACATCCCTAAATTTCATATGTTATGACTTAGTTAACTTCTTTGGATGAGTCGAATGTTTTGTTACAGAAATGGTGATAGACTGAGTTAGAATAATTAATTTGAGATTCTGGCTATACCGGTGAACTCGGTAGAACCTAAGGAAGAAATAGACGAAATCTAAACTCTTATATTTACTCTGGCTAAGTTAGGACCTATTGGTAAATTTAATTTTCTTAAGGACCTATTGGGAATTCTTATAAATCATAAGGGTATTTTAGTCTTTTTACACCCTCAGTGGCAAATTTGTGATTCTTCCTTTGAGTGAGGGACAAAATGGACAATTCACACCCCCTCCCTCTTGCTTAAGTGGACCGGCCAGCATAGGAGAGCCAAAGTGTAACATCCCTAAATTTCATATGTTATGATTTAGCTAAATTCTTTGAATGGATTGTATGTTCTGTTACAGAAAAGGTGATAGATTGAGTTAGAATGATTGATTTGAGATTCTGGCTATACCGGTGAACTCGGTAGAACCTAAGGAAGAGATAGGTGGAATCTAAACTCTTATATTTACTCTGGCTAAGTTATGACCTACTGGTAAATTTAATTTTCTTTAGGACCTATTGGGAATTCTTAGAAATCACAAGGATATTTTAGTCTTTTTACACCTCAGTGGCAAATTAGTGATTCTTCCTTTAAGTGAGGGGCAAAATGGACATTTCACACTCCCCTCCCTCTTGAAATGGAGAACCGGCCAGCCTAGGGAGAGCCAAAGGCTCATCTTCTCCAAATTTGCTAAGTTTCCATAGCCAAAGCTTGCTCCAAGTTCAAGGGTCCAAAGTAAGTATTTTTATACACCTTTTGGCTTAGGTTATTTGATGGTTATTGATCACTATGATCTCTTCTTCAATCCTATGGTATTAGTTTCTTGATAAACTCATTTCCACCCTAAGAATCAAGAACACCCATGCCTAAAAGTTGGTTGTTTTGCTTGAGTGTTTTGAAGGAAGTTGAAGGGAAGGTTGTCTTGACTAACAATCCCATCTTGGAATCAAGTTAGGAGCACTTCAAGGTGAGTGTGGATTTACTTGTGTTATTGTATGATGTTCTTAGAGTGAAAGTGTATGATGTAGGATTAAGCTTGAATCTAGGGTTTTCACCTATGCTTGAGGTTGGATGTGTTTTTATTACATGTTTTCAAGGATTAGGGTTTAGGAAAAATGAGTGGAATGATTGGTATACTTGATGGATTTGAGGACATGATCCCATAGAGAAATTAGGGTTTTGATTTGAAGTTGGGCGTGGCACTATTCCTGCCCAGAAGACCAACCACGGGCGTGGTCCCCACCACGGCCCGGCCGTGGTCCTCTCTGGATAGGAAATGTTGGTGTCTCGTGCCCAACCACGGCCGTGGTCCCCACCACGGGCTGGCCGTGGTTGGCTCTGGAAAGAAAAATGTGTGTGCTGAAATCTGACCACGGGTGTGGTGGCCACCAGGGGCTGGCCGTGGTCCAGACCACGGGCATGGTGCCAACCAGGGGCAGGCCGTAGTTGTCTCTGTTTTCAAATTGTTGAGTTTTGTTTTCTGAACCGTGGCCGTGGTTACCACCACGGGCTGGCCGTGGTTGACTCTGTTTGTGATATTGTGATGTTTATGCCTAGGGTCTTGATACCATATGCTAGGTTTAGGATGAAGAATGACTTAGCATTAGAATGAGATGTGTAGCTAAGTAAGAATGCTTGATAGAAGTGACTTAGCACTAATGTAACTAAGTAAGAATGCTTGATAGAGTTGAGTATGATGGTCATGTGTTGTATATGCTTGAATTGATTACATGTAATGCTATTATGATGATATTATGAATGAGCATGATATGAGTATGAGAACATTGCATTGCATAGCGAGATGGCCTAACCGGAAGGGGTTAGTGTACAAAACAGAGGGGTGCCTAGCTGATGAGCTAGATGGAAATGAAATAGCATACTTAATTGCATTGCATTGCGAGGTGACCTAACCGGAAAGGGTTAGTGTACAAAACAGAGGGGTGCCTAGCTTATTAGCTAGAAGGAAACGGAATTGGCATAATACATTCATATGCATATTGCGAGGGCCTAACCGAAAGGGGTTAGTGCACAACAAGAGGAGTGGAGAAAGAAAAAGTGTGAATAAAAGGTGTGAACATCATGTGCATTCATCCATTGCATTGGTTGGTAGGTGTTACTTGACATATTGTGAATTGTGTTATACTTGCTCTTTACTTACATTTATACTTTATCTGCAAGTTATTCATATTCACTGGGAAGTTGTTCTCACCACCTCTTTCTCAGATTCGCAGGAACACCCCGGACCCTCTACGGGTTAAGTACGGAGGATTCTGTTGGTTATTTTGGGATTTATATTTTTGGTGGAGTTAAGCTCCGTGATGTAACTATAATAGGAAGTGTATCACATTCTTTTGATGTAAATATGACAGGGAACTGAATACTACCTTTGATGTACTCGGTTCCGTATATGTTTAGTATGCTCAGTCAGGATAGTGTTTAGAATACACTTGTATAACATTGCATACTCTGATAATGATTTAGTTGAGATCTGAGATCTCTTGATGATATATGTGTATGTGTATATATATAATATATGTACTCTGGTTGGTTTGAAATGATTGTTGGAAATCCGCTGCTTATGTTATAGTTTGAGGTAATGTCTAAGAAACAAAGGAAACGCTGCCGAATTTTCTATATTTATGTATTCCACGTAAGGCTTATGGTTGGTAAATAACATAGTAACTAATAGTTCTTACACAAAGGCTCATCTTCTCCAAAATCTCTAAGTTCCATAGCCAAGCTTGCTTCAAGGGTTCAATGTCCCAAAGTAAGTATTTTTATACACCTTTTGGCTTAGGTCTTTTGATGGTTATTGATCACTATGATCTCTTCTTCAATCCTATGGTATTAGTTTCTTGAGAAACTCATCTTCATCTCTAAGAATCAAGAACACCCATGTCTAAAAGTTGATTGTTTTGTTTGAGTGTTTTGAAGGAAGTTGAAGGGAAGGTTGCCTTGACTACCAATCCCATCTTGGAATCAAGTTTAGAACATTTTAAGGTGAGTGTGGATTTACTTGTGCTATTGTATGATGTTCTTAGAGTGAAAGTGTATGATAAAGGATTAAGCTTGAATCTAGGGTTTTTACCTATGCTTGAGGTTGGATGTGTTTTTATTACATGTTTTCAAGGATTAGGGTTTAGGAAAAATGAGTGGTATGGTTGATATACTTGATGGATTTGAGGACATGATTTCCAAGGGAAAATTTGGGTTTTAGGTATGTGTTGGGCGTGGCACTATTCCTGCCCAGAAGGCCAACCACGGGCGTGGTCCCCACCACGGCCTGGCCGTGGTCCTCTCTGGAAAGGAAATGTTGATGTCTCGTGCCCAACCACGGCCGTGGTCCCCACCACAGGCTGGCCGTGGTTGGCTCTGGAAAGAAAAATGTTGTGTGCTGAAATCTGACCACAGGTGTGGTGGCCACCAGGGGCTGGCCGTGGTCCAGACCACGGGCATGGTGCCAACCAGGGGCAGGCCGTGGTTGTCTCTGTTTCCAATTTGTTGAGTTTTGTTTTCTGAACCGTGGCCGTGGTTACCACCACGGGCTGGCCGTGGTTGACTCTGTTTGTGTTATTGTGGTGCATAAGCCTAGGATCTTGATACCATATGCTAGGTCTAGGATTAAGGATGACTTAGCATTGAATTGATTATATGTGATGTTACTATGATATTATGAATGAGCATGATATGTATATGAGAACATTGCATTGCATAGCGAGATGGCCTAACCGGAAAGGGTTAGTGTACAAGACAGAGGGGTGCCTAGCTGATGAGCTAGATGGAAATGAAATGACATACTTATTTGCATTGCATTGCGAGGTGGCCTAACCGGAAAGGGTTAGTGTACAAGAATGAGGGGTGCCTAGCTTATTAGCTAGAAGGAAACGGAATTGGCATAACATATTACATATGCATATTGCGAGGGCCTAACCGAAAGGGGTTAGTGCACAACAAAAGGAGTGGAGAAAGAAAAAGTGTGAATAAAAGGTGTGAACATCATGTGAATTCATTCATTGCATTGGTTGGTAGGTGTTACTTGACATATTGTGAATTGTGTTATACTTGCTCTCTACTTACATTTATACTTTATTTGCAAGTTTATTCATATTCACTGGGAAGTTGTTCTTACCACCTCTTTCTTAGATTCGCAGGAACACCCTGGACCCTCTATGGGTTAAGTACGGAGGATTCCGTGCTTTATTTTGAGCTCCATATTTTGGTAGAGATAATCTCTGTGATGTAACTATAACAGGATGTGTATTATTTTGATGTAGATATGACAGGGAACTGAATACTACTATTGATGTACTCGGTTCTGTATATGTTTAGTGTGCTCAGTCAGGATAGTGTTTAGATTACACTTGTATAACATTGCGTACTCTGATAATATTTTGGTTGAGATCTGAGATCTCTTGCTGATTTATGTGTATGTGTATATATATATATATTATATGTACTCTGGTTGGTTTGAAATGATTCTTGGAATCCGCTGCTTATGTTGTAATTGGTGGTAATGTTTAAGAAACAAAGGAAACGCTGCCGAATTTTCTATATTTATATATTTCACGTAAGACTTATGTGTGGGTAAATAACATAGTAACTAATAGGTCTTACATTTTTGGTATCAGAGCAGTTCTTCCTAGAGGACTATAACTTATGGGTCTAGAGTTATACTGAGCACTTAGGATGTATGCCTATAGCTTTTCATATACTTCTGATATATTGCATGTGGGGAATTGGGACTGATCAACCCGATATTTTCTGTGCTATATACAGAGTTATGAGTGGACTAGGGCGAACTCGTAGTGGAGGTCGAGGCAGAGGCCGAGGCTAACCCACTGCAAATACTAATGAAGGCGATGGTCTGGTGGCTGTGCTTGCACATTTGGCTCAAGCCATGAATCGTATTCTTTCGACCCCCAAAGATGATGGCAATCCTAATGCGGGACTTGTCGTTCCCCAACAGTTGGGACTGACGGAGTTCTGCAAGAGGGATCCCCCATCTTTTCATGGGAACTATGACCCAATGGCCGCTGAGAGGTGGGTGAAACACCTTGAGAAGATCTTCAAGGCCATGCGATTATCTTGAAGAGCAGAAAGTTATCTTTGCTGCTTATAAGTTGGAGGATGAAGCTGAACATTGGTGGGAAGCTACTCATCCTGGATTACTCCTACGTGAGGATCCCATCACTTGGGAGACATTTAAATTTCTGCGAAAGTATTTCCCTGCAAATGTCAGAATCCAAAAGGAACAAGAGTTTATGCACTTGACACAGGGAGATCTCACAGCTGGTCAGTATGCAGCTAAGTTCGATGAATTGTCTAAATACTCTAGTTACCTCCAAAATGGACCGAATGAGATTTGGAAGTCCATTCAGTTTGAGAGGGGACTTGAGTTTGAGTTGAGAAAGGCTGTTGCTGGTTTTGAGATTAGGGAGTTTGCTTCCCTGGTTGAGAAGTGTTTGATTATGGAAGAGTGCATGAATCCTGTTACTGAGAGCAGTCAGGGAACTGGAAAGAGAAAGGTGGAAGTTACTCAGCCTGCACGAGGTACTAAGAAGGCTAAGGTGGAATTGTGCAAGACGTGTGGGAAACCGCATCAAGGTACTTGTCGGGCGAATGTATGTTTTGCTTGTGGCCAGAAGGGACACATTGCAAAATACTGCCCACAACGAGTAGTGATCTGCTTCAAGTGCCAGCAGAAGGGGCACACTTCCCGAAATTGCCCACAGATTTCTAAGGCACCTGTTTCTACCCCTAGACCACTTACCCAGGGGAGAGTGTATACCCTCAGTGGGGCAGAGGCACAGGCAGATGATTTGATCCAAGGTATGTGCTTACTGAATGGTCAGAACTTAATTGTACTATTTGACTCTGGGGCAACCCATTCATTCATTTCTAATGCATGTGTGAAGTCCTTGAGTCTAACCATTACTTCCTTACCTTATACACTGTCAGTGACTACTCCTGCTAAGGATAAGATTCTTACCACCCATATTTGTTTAAACTGTAAATTTGTGTTCCAGAATCGGACCTTTGTTGTTGATTTGATCTGTCTACCATTGAGAGGGTTAGATATTATCTTGGGTATGGATTGGCTTGCAACCAACCAAGTGTTGTTAGATTGTTGTAATAAGATTGTCATTATTCCTCCTGTTACAAACCATACACTGATTCCTGAAATTTCCATATTACCCAAAGTGTCAGAGTTGAACCATTGCCTGATGGATGGGAGTCAAGTATACATGGTACTCTTTTCTTTAGACTTAGAGGTTCAGTCAGAATTGGTCGGAGTGCCAATAGTGAGTGAATTCATGGATGTTTTTCCGAAGGAGATTCCTAGTTTACCACCTGATAGAGAGGTAGAGTTTGTTATAGACTTAGTACCGGGAGCCGGACCTATGTCTGTAGCACCTTATAGAATGTCACCATTGGAACTAGGAGAACTTAAGAAACAAGTAGAAGAACTATTGGAAAGGGGATTCATTAGACTCAGTGTGTTTCCATGGGGAGCACCTGTGTTGTTGGTAAAGAAGAAGGATGGGAGTATGAGGTTGTATGTGGATTACCGACAGTTGAATAAGATTACCATAAAGAATAGGTATCCATTACCTAGGATAGATGATTTACTTGACCAACTTAGAGATGCCACGGTATTCTCTAAAATTGATCTTCGTTCTAGTTACCATCAAATTAAGATAATGCCAGATGATGTACCAAAGTCTGCTTTTAGAACTAGGTATGGACACTATGAGTACTTGGTGATGCCATTTGGTTTAACCAATGCTCCAGCGGTGTTTATGGATTACATGAATAGAATTTTCAGACCGTACCTAGATAAGTTTGTGGTAGTGTTCATAGATGACATTCTCATATATTCGCAAACAGCGGAAGAACATGAGGAACATCTTAGAATAGTACTGCAAATACTCAGAGAGAGGAAACTGTATGCTAAACCTGAGAAGTGTGAATTTTGGCTGAATGAAGTAAAGTTTGTAGGACACACTATATCCCAGGACGGGGTAGCAGTGGACTCTAGTAAGGTTGAGGCGGTAGTACAGTGGGAGCGACCAAAGTCGGTTACTGAAATTAGAAGTTTTCTAGGGTTAGCCGGATACTACCGGAAGTTCATTCAGGGTTTTTCTCAGTTGGCACTTCCTTTAACTGAATTGACCCGGAAAGGACAAGCCATGGTATGGAGTGAAAAGTGTGATGAGAGTTTTCAAGAACTCAAACATAGATTGACCACAGCTCCAGTTTTAGTTATTGCTGACCTATCCAAAGATCTGGAGGTGTACTGTGATGCCTCTAAATTGGGTTTAGGATGTGTGTTGATGCAGGATAGGAAGGTAGTGGCTTATGCATCTAGACAACTTAGAACTCATGAGCAGAATTATCCGACCCATGACCTAGAACTTGCAGCCATAGTTTTTGCACTTAAGATCTGGAGACATTATTTGTATGGCGTGAAGTTTGAGGTGTTCAGTGATCATAAGAGCTTGAAGTATCTATTTAATCAGAAGGAACTGAACATGAGGCAAAGAAGATGGATGGAATACTTAAAGGATTATGACTTTGAGCTTAAGTATCATCCTGGCAAGGCCAACGTTGTGGCTGATGCCCTCAGTAGGAAGTCTCTGCACGTATCTCAGATGATGGTGCATGAGTTAGACCTGGTAGAGCAATTTCAAGACCTTAGTATCTAAGTGGATATGAGTAGCGTGACACTGAGACTAGCTTTGTTAGAAATTTCATGTGACCTTAAGGATCAGATTAGACACGAACAAAGTTTGGATAAGGAACTACAAGATCGTAGGGTCTCAATAGCTTTTTCTTTGGAGGATGATGGTTTAATTAGATTTAGACAAAGGATTTGTGTTCCTAAGGGGGGAAACCTTAAGGAACGAATTCTGGAGGAAGCTCATAAAAGTAAGTTCTCGATACATCCTGGTGCGACTAAGATGTATCAATATTTGAAAGAAAGATTTTGGTGGCCGGGAATGAAAAGAGATGTGGCTGAGTATGTGGCCAAATGTTTGACTTGTCAGAAAGTCAAGATTGAACACCAGAAACCAGCCGGAATGCTCCAACCTTTGGAAATTCCAGAGTGGAAGTGGGACAAAATTACCATGGACTTTGTAACTAGTTTGCCTAGGGTACAGAAGGGTTATGATGCTATATGGGTCATTGTGGATAGACTGACTAAGTCTGCCCATTTTCTTCCCATTAAGATTTCTTATTCCCTAGATAAACTTGCTGAGTTATTTGTTGGGGAGATTGTTCGATTGCACGGTGTTCCATTGAGCATTGTGTCAGGTAGAGATCCCAGATTTACCTCTAGATTTTGGAATGCCTTACATCAGTCTTTTGGGACTAAGCTCAATTTCAGTACTGCTTATCACCCACAGTCTGATGGTCAGTCCGAGCGGACTATCCAAACATTAGAAGATATGTTGAGAGCTTGTGTTCTCGAGGATAAGGGTAGTTGGGATAGATACTTACCATTGGTAGAGTTTGCTTACAACAACAGTTTCCATTCCAGCATTGGGATGGCACCATATGAGGCACTCTATGGTAGAAAATGTAGGTCGCCTCTGTGTTGATATGAGGTAGGTGAGCGGAACCTGTTAGGGCCTGAGTTAGTTTAAGAAACTACCGAAAAGATTAGGGTTATACAGGAGAAAATCAGAATTGCTCAGAGTCGGCAAAAGAGTTATGCTGACAAAAGAAGGCGTCCTCTAGAGTTTGAAGAGGGTGATCATGTGTTTCTTAGAGTCTCACCCATGACAGGAATTGGTAGAGCCATTCGGGCTAAGAAGTTAAATCCTCGTTTCATTGGTCCGTTTCAAATTTTAAAGCGTATTGGACTTGTAGCTTACCATATAGCTCTTCCTCCACATCTGTCCAATCTCCATCCTGTGTTTCATGTATCCCAGTTGAGAAAGTATGTTCCGGATCTTTCACACATCATTGAGGTTGAATCGGTACAATTGAGGGCTGACCTTACATTTCAGGCTAAGCCAGCTAAGATCATTAACCGCAGTGTGAAGTCCTTGAGGAACAAGACTATTTCCCTGGTGAAGGTACTTTAGGATGGACAGTCACCTGAAGAGGCTACGTGGGAATTGGAGGAAGATTTGCACAAGCTGCATCCCGACCTATTTTGATCAGGTATATCTTTAACTCAATTTTGTGGGCAAAATTCTTTTAAGGGGGGAGAATGTAACATCCCTAAATTTCATATGTTATGACTTAGTTAACTTCTTTGAATGAGTCGAATGTTTTGTTACAGAAATGGTGATAGACTGAGTTAGAATAATTAATTTGAGATTCTGGCTATACCGGTGAACTCGGTAGAACCTAAGGAAGAAATAGACGAAATCTAAACTCTTATATTTACTCTGGCTAAGTTAGGACCTACTGGTAAATTTAATTTTCTTCAGGACCTATTGGGAATTCTTAGAAATCATAAGGGTATTTTAGTCTTTTTACATCCTCAGTGGCAAATTTGTGATTCTTCCTTTGAGTGAGGGACAAAATGGACAATTCACACCCCCTCCCTCTTGCTTAAGTGGACTGGCCAGCATAGGAGAGCCAAAGGCTCATCTTCTCCAAAATCTCTAAGTTCCATAGCCAAGCTTGCTTCAAGGGTTCAATGTCCCAAAGTAAGTATTTTTATACACCTTTTGGCTTAAGTCTTTTGATGGTTATTGATCACTATGATCTCTTCTTCAATCCTATGGTATTAGTTTCTTGAGAAACTCATCTTCATCTCTAAGAATCAAGAACACCCATGTCTAAAAGTTGATTGTTTTGTTTGAGTGTTTTGAAGGAAGTTGAAGGGAAGGTTGCCTTGACTACCAATCCCATCTTGGAATCAAGTTTAGAACATTTTAAGGTGAGTGTGGATTTACTTGTGCTATTGTATGATGTTCTTAGAGTGAAAGTGTATGATAAAGGATTAAGCTTGAATCTAGGGTTTTTACCTATGCTTGAGGTTGGATGTGTTTTTATTACATGTTTTCAAGGATTAGGGTTTAGGAAAAATGAGTGGTATGGTTGATATACTTGATGGATTTGAGGACATGATTTCCAAGGGAAAATTTGGGTTTTAGGTATGTGTTGGGCGTGGCACTATTCCTGCCCAGAAGGCCAACCACGGGCGTGGTCCCCACCACGGCCTGGCCGTGGTCCTCTCTGGAAAGGAAATGTTGATGTCTCGTGCCCAACCACGGCCGTGGTCCCCACCACAGGCTGGCTGTGGTTGGCTCTGGAAAGAAAAATGTTGTGTGCTGAAATCTGACCACAGGTGTGGTGGCCACCAGGGGCTGGCCGTGGTCCAGACCACGGGCATGGTGCCAACCAGGGGCAGGCCGTGGTTGTCTCTGTTTCCAATTTGTTGAGTTTTGTTTTCTGAACCGTGGCCGTGGTTACCACCACGGGCTGGCCGTGGTTGACTCTGTTTGTGTTATTGTGGTGCATAAGCCTAGGATCTTGATACCATATGCTAGGTCTAGGATTAAGGATGACTTAGCATTGAATTGATTATATGTGATGTTACTATGATATTATGAATGAGCATGATATGTATATGAGAACATTGCATTGCATAGCGAGATGGCCTAACCGGAAAGGGTTAGTGTACAAGACAGAGGGGTGCCTAGCTGATGAGCTAGATGGAAATGAAATGACATACTTATTTGCATTGCATTGCGAGGTGGCCTAACCGGAAAGGGTTAGTGTACAAGAATGAGGGGTGCCTAGCTTATTAGCTAGAAGGAAACGGAATTGGCATAACATATTACATATGCATATTGCGAGGGCCTAACCGAAAGGGGTTAGTGCACAACAAAAGGAGTGGAGAAAGAAAAAGTGTGAATAAAAGGTGTGAACATCATGTGAATTCATTCATTGCATTGGTTGGTAGGTGTTACTTGACATATTGTGAATTGTGTTATACTTGCTCTCTACTTACATTTATACTTTATTTGCAAGTTTATTCATATTCACTGGGAAGTTGTTCTTACCACCTCTTTCTTAGATTCGCAGGAACACCCTGGACCCTCTACGGGTTAAGTACGGAGGATTCCGTGCTTTATTTTGAGATCCATATTTTGGTAGAGATAATCTCTGTGATGTAACTATAACAGGATGTGTATTATTTTGATGTAGATATGACAGGGAACTGAATACTACTATTGATGTACTCGGTTCTGTATATGTTTAGTGTGCTCAGTCAGGATAGTGTTTAGATTACACTTGTATAACATTGCGTACTCTGATAATATTTTGGTTGAGATCTGAGATCTCTTGCTGATTTATGTGTATGTGTATATATATATATTATATGTACTCTGGTTGGTTTGAAATGATTCTTGGAATCCGCTGCTTATGTTGTAATTGGTGGTAATGTTTAAGAAACAAAGGAAACGCTGCCGAATTTTCTATATTTATATATTCCACGTAAGACTTATGTGTGGTGACAAGAGGTTGTCAAGACCCGTCAAATAAATAAAATTTACCGGTTCACAAAATAATTTGTAGTATAGAGCATGAACCGAATCGTCTCTCAAGGATCCAAAAAGAACAAAGATTTAATCAGATCAAGATAATTAAAAGGGGGTTTAATGATTGGAAAAGATTGAAAAAAAAGTACAAGATTTAAAGTTGTAAACAAATATAAAGAAGCAACCAATCCAAGGAAATTTACCGATCTTGAGTTTAACTCATCATTGATCACAGGGAATTCACTTAATTGCTAACCATGTTCTTGGCCTTGTGAGCAACATTTGTCATATTGAATTTTGATGATAACCAAACAAAGGATTCCGCACCAAGAAGACAAGAACAAGCTCACAAGGAGTACTCAAGACTTATAGGCTTTTACTTATCATTGTAAGAGTTATAAATTGTTTAAATCACCTAGCAAGCATTTTGTTTCATTCTTTCAAAACTATTCCTAAAATAAGGTTTGATAAAAAGATAGTTATCTTTAAAAATGCTTTGGAAAGAAAGATTTTTTAACATTCAAAAATGAGTTTTTAAGTCACTTGTAGTCGACTACAAGATTGATGTAGTCGACTACACAGCTGGAAAATGTTAAATTTACAACGTTTTCCCAAAGTCGAACAAGCGTGTAGTCGACTACACAAGTATTGTAGTCGACTACCAATAGGCAAAATCTTGAATTGCCGGTCTTTTTTGAAATGTCCCGAGGATGCTTGTAGTCGACTACAATTATGAGGTAGTCGACTACAATGCTGATAAAAATACTTTTGCTAAATACATGTTAACCCGAGGACATTTGTAGTCGACTACCAACGCTATTGTAGTCGACTACATCGTTTTAAAATTGTTCCTTTTTTTTAAAAAATGCATAAACCAGAGGAGACATGTAATCGACTACATAAGCTCTGTAGTCGACTACATATTATTTTTGATAATATATCTCAGTTGCCTTGCTTTTAAAAGAAAATCCGAGAGCTATTGTAGTCGACTACCTTGTAAGTGTAGTCGACTACATGCATTCTGTTAATAATAAACTCTCATGTTTTTAAAAGTCAGAAAGGCTTGGTAGTCGACTACAACAGTCGTGTAGTCGACTACACACGCTCCAGAAACTTTTCCAACGGCTAGTTTGAATATTGTTTTAATACCTACCTACTACCCAACGGATCAAAAACTTGTAAGAGCTATTTATAGCTCATCTAAATTAAGTTTCAAAAAAACAAAAGATCAGAAATTCATTTTTGAAAGAGCTTTTTCTAATCTTCAGTTCATCATACTCTGTTTTCTATTTGAAAAAGCTTGCTTAGTGATTTGATCATATACTCATCTGTTCTTCAAGTTGTATATTTGCTCTTGTGAGAGTTACAATCTACCAAAAACCATTAGATTATCTTGTGTAAGTTGAAGGAGAGAAAATCCTTGTTGTATTGAGGGAGGCTCTTGCACATAGAGGGTGGAGGATCCCATACTAAGTGAAGAGTGCTCTTTATTGTAAGGGTTTTTATCAAGCACCCAAGTTAGAAGCTTGAAGTATAGTTGAAATCTCGGGTGGACGATCTCGAGGACTGGACGTAGATCACAAGAAGTGATTGAACCAGTATAAATCTTGTTTGCATTCTCTCAACCCTTATCTTTTACTTATAAGTTATATTCTATCAACTTATCTAACTTGATGTTTTTAATGTTGTGAATTCTTGTCTTATACTTTCTGTATTAAAAAGCTCATTAATTTTAGTCATTATCCTTTGCAAGTCCATTGATTTTAAATAATTAGCATCATTAAAATAAACCTTGCGAAAGTTTTTGAAAACTCAATTCACCCCCCCTCTTGAGTTATTGAAGCCACTTGGTAACAGGCCTTAGATCACATCAAGAAGCCTTAACATGATCCAAGAATTCTTTACTAGATAAGCATCTAGGATTTGATTAACCAAGGTTAGATAAAGTAAGCACCATCCAACATAGATTAACTTAAGATCTAGAATTTAACCAAGTTAAACAATCTATCAAAAAGCTTTAATATATTGTTTAATCTTTATGATCCTCTTTGAATACATGATAATAAAGCTATTACCACATCAACATCTAAATCAAATTAAGCAATTTAATCTAGATAAAAATCAAAAGAGGAAGAAGAGAAACTTGAATAACAATTAAGCAATATGAACAAGCAAAACAAGATCTCCAAATTAAACAACAAGATGGCTAATCCCTTGGATTGATTATGAGAGCCTAGCCTTCCATGGATGGGAAGAAAGAACTCAGAATTTAAAGAATAAAAACGAAATTCTAAAGAGAAAGAAGAAGAAGAGAAAGAAAACTCTCACAAATACTCAAACTTTCTTTAAACTTACTTCAAAATTGAATCCTTCTAATACAAAGAGGTTAGCTCTATTTATACTAATCCTAGAAGCCAATTTATACATGTACATAATCTGAATACAACCTATAAAAATATGAAAATTGTCAAATATGGAAGCTTGATGCATGGTAGGTGGGTTGGTGCATGGTAGGTGGGTTGGTGTATGGTTGGTGGCTTTTAGTCAACAACTCTTATCCGACTTCTGGCTTCAAATTCATCACCTAGACGGTGCATTTTGGCTTGGATGTCTTCATGAAAGTTGTAGCCAGTTGTCTCCTTGAAAATCTCCAGTTTGAATCATGTCATTTGGACTTTTAGAACTCCAGAAATGCCAAAAACACTGCACCTACCTCAAGTTAGGTTGGAAGAACGTGTTTCCAAATTCAGACCAACTTATAGCTTCAGAAGCATGCCTAAAACGACATCTATTGACAAAATGGTCTTCAGTGAAGTTGGAGATATGGGTCTTATCTTTCAAATGACCAAGTTTCAGCCCAAGAGGAGGCCTATAACCCACTATATAGTCCAATATGTGCATACTGCCCAGATGGTTCCGTGACAGCAAACTCACTCTGTATTGCAAGGCTATTTTGGGCCCTTATAAGTCCGATCCAGCTCTTGAGTTCTTCATGAAACTTGTAGATCCTTGTCTTAGCTTTCCAAAGACACCTAGATCACCTCAATTGGATCACCGAGTCCCAAGTTATGGCCTAACCAAGGAAGAAAGGTCAAAATGCATCAAAATCCGAAAATTATCCAATATTTACATTAAAACCCAATGAAGCCCAACAACATTAAACTCATCTAAAATACTAATATTGGGCACAATAAACATCTAATGAAGCCTAATACAAAGCTAATATAAGTGTCTCAAATTGATTGATCATGTGGGTAAATAACATAGTAACTAATAGGTCTTACAAATAACATAGCTAAAACTTAGTAAAGCAAGGCTATCTCTAAACTTTTAATTCTACAAGTCACATGAACCAATTAAAATCAAATTAATAACTAAGGCCTAGATTATCAAATTAAAATTTCTAAGACACATTAAACTTAGTAAAGAAAACGATTTACACAAGTTCACACAATGACACTTCACTAAGCATAAGAATCATACACCTAGCACATAGACACATATACACATTAGAAGCAAGACACATGAACTAATTCATGCAAAAATCTGCACATCAAAACTGTGACACATCAACACACACACACCTTGACACATACACACTCTAACACCTTGCCACACACTCTAACACCTTGACACACACACTAACACTTTGACACACTTGATAACACGTTGACACACACACTTGCTGCACCATGGCAGCCAAATACACACACAAATGACACAACACACTAGGAATTAATAAAGAAACATCACACAAATTTCTGCACTTTAAAGTAAATAAAACAGCACCTACACATGCACACTTACATGTTGAAGACAAGAAAGAAATCTGTTCTTGGAGGACACATGCACACCTACACGTCTACATGCTTGAATTTAAGAGAGGAATCTGCACTTTGAAGACACAAGACCATGATGCACTTGAACTAAACAAAGGTGCACTTTTAGAATGCAAAATGCATGCAAGGACACGTTACTTTGGGGAGGAAATGTGGCTGCTGGCCACGCTATTTAGGGGAAGCTAAACATGCAGAGAATATTCTGCATTGAGACATAATCATGGCTATGACAAAGCCAAGGTAATTATGCCATATTCCCATCATTATGTTGGGAGAATTTTTCATGATTATGTCCTAACACCTAGCTTTCTTCCACTTAGCTAACCTAGGCTTACTTATACACTAACACACACACACTTCACGTACACACACACACAGCTCCTGCACACAAAACAGAAGGAGAGGGACGTGAGAAGAAGAGAAGAAGTAAGGAAAAAGAAAGGGTAGGAAGCAAGCACATCTCACTCACCATTTCCTTCAACCAAGCAAGGACCATTCTGTTTTGTTTTGTTTTCTCTCTTGACTTGTTCTTCTCATATTTCTAACCTTTCTTTCATTGATTTTAAGCTTGGAAGGTTTCTGTTACAGTCCCACAGAATTTAGATTTCATACACTAATTTTAAACAAGACTAGTCTAGTATGAATTCCTAATATGATTCTAACCAATCTGTTTTTGTTTAAACCATTTACTTACTTGATTTTCTGTGCTTCTAAATGGTCACGGTTTGGTAAGGTATTAAGGAGTAGGAATAGCTTCATAACCTATTTTATTACTAGCATTAGAAATTATCAAAGATACTTGACTTACCTTACTTAACTACCATGAAATTCCTATGCTTAACTAGGTACTTATGACATTTAAATTAGCTTAAGCATTCTGTTTTAAATGATTATGTTTGTATACATATTTTATGGGTATGTATGGCCACGGTTTTGGGAAGGAAGAATCATTTCAAGAAGGTTTATGATTTGCAACCTTGAGTTGGTTTCAAATGAACTAAGACTCACCACTAAAGACTATGTTAGATGACATGTTGGCGGAGTGACCTTTGGCCTATGTATCATCTTAAGAGATGATGGGAATTCCCTATGTTTATAAGGCAGCCCTCATGGAGGGAAGAATGGAAAGAATTGGTTTGAAAGACCTATGGTTGAAAGACCTATGTTTGAACGTGGTTGAGTATGAATGATTCCTGAAAACCTTCTCTAAGATATGATTATTATTTTGTGTTTACAAAATTGAAGTTCATATCATTCTCTATCTTCATTATAGTATGCTTGAAAGAAAAGTTTGTGAAATTCCCTACTTGATTTATGAAGTATGAGTTTTATTTTGATGCTCGTTTCCTACTAAGATTGTATAATCTTACCCTAATTTTATTGTTTTTCAGAATCAAAGAGAAATGGGGATCACTACCATAATAATTGAAATTGAGTGGGAATGGTTATATTCTGTGGAGGACGGTGGTAATGTAAAAGTGATCAAGGATATACGGTTCCATGTAGTTGACACTTGATCAACAGAATGTAAATAGTAGTAATTAGGGCTTACGTCAAGAAGTCTTGGAAATTTTGTTTAGGCAATTTACTGTAGGTAATTTGCTTAATGTTGTAAATATAACAAGACATGTTTCTCTATGCCCATGAACGAAATCAAGGCTTTTAAGCCATGTAAAATGAAGATGGAACTACCTTTGTCTTGTGTTAACTTATGCTTGTTATTGCTAATTTATATTACTAATTGGATAATTTAGTATATGTTGTATGAATTGAACGTACAAGTGAACTTGGCACGAAATCTATTAATAAACCCCACTTGGATTCTTAACTTGCCTTGACACTTTGACAAGGATCTTAACTAGGATAAATCATTCAAGTAAAATTCAAGAAAACCGGTAAGACAGGAAATTGGATCTAGAAGAGTGTAAATAAAAGAATAAATTGGTGACATATTTCAGGATGGCAGAAATCTAGCCGAGTCTCCGAGATAAGTAATCACTGATTCTTTTAGTCGGTTCTAAGGTAAGGTCTCTTGGACTATGTAGATTCTCAAGAATGGAATTGCCTAAGTCAAGGATTTATTAAAATAAATTGATAACTCCTTTCTTAGAATCTAGTAATGTTTAATGAAGGCTTAGTGAAGTGGCTACTTGCAAGTTCCTCCTTGCCGATATAATTAATTGTACAGCTAGTTTTTCCTATTTACTACGAGGGTGGTTACACTTGGAGAGTTTTGTCATATCCCAACATAGGGCGATAGGGCAATATAACAAAAGAAAATGACCAGGTATGTTTTATTACAAACAGATAGACTATAGATTTTTAAGAATAAGATTAGGCATTGTGAATCATATACTAGTCAAGGATATCAAAGAAACTCATAGTGTTAAATTTTAATTAAGTGTGATTTAAGAAATAGTTAGTCATAGTGTTAGAAGAAGGAATTTAGTACTAATGAGTTTGGACATTTAAACTTTAACTCTTCTAGGTCCAATGGGAGGAATAAGAGATTAAGGTAGAAGTTAAGATGGATACTCCCTAGCTCAACTAATGCTACGTGAATGAATGTAGGTTAAGTGCTACAAAATTAGTTAGTTTAGTGTTACATGACTAGACTAAAGAAAATACAAAAAGAAAAGTTACCAATGCCTTAAAGAACCGTGGGACATACAAAAGGTAAGGAAAGGAATAAATAAATAAAACAAGTCTACATACAAGAAAAGTTAAATACTATTGTTAGTCCAAAAGAAGATTGACTAACGGTTTTCTTTGTGGGAAAAATAAACCGTGTAGGAAACAAAACAAGACAAGATAAAGGGATAGGAATTAACAAGAATAAAAAGTAAACTACACCGAGAGAAAACCGTGAGAAGTAAGAGAATAAGGTGTCAATATTAAAAGCATGGAAATTAAAAAACACTATTACTAGTCTAAGTGACACTTGACCAATGGTTGGTGTGGAAAATGACGGATATTTTCACTTCACCATTCAAGAAAAAGAAAAGGCAACTGCAGTTGAAGTCACGGTTAAATAAAAGCCAAGATAAAAATAGTTAGGCAAGTTAGTCAAAAAGGAAGGAAGAAACCAAAGACTTAAGCAAGTTAGTCAAAAAGAAAGGAAGAAAACAAAGACTTAAGCTTAGGAAAATATATGAAGAAGCAGCCAACGATGTGGATAGTAGCCAAGGGATAAGTAACTGCAATTAATAGGAACTTGACTAACAAAAACTTAAGCTGGAAAATTGAGCAAGAAGCTCACGGTTTGTAACCCCAAATTCCAAGCAATGATTACCTAATGTAACTAGTAGTGAAACTAAGTTAAGAACCAACCAAAGTCTCCTAATGATTAGTTATAAACCAACCAGAATTTTGATTATAAATAACACAAGCCACACCCACGGCACTCACACTCACAAAACAGCAAAACACTTTACATACTTAAAAGAAGTTGCTCACGTGAAAAGGTAGGAATCAACCTCTTAAACCAAACTCATGGCTGTCATGTTTTCTTGCTGTTTTGATGTTACACTTTCAGCCATATATTTATTTACTTTATTTATTTCATTTTTCTTCATTTTATTTGCAGTTTGGGAAAAGAAAGGACCTTGATTTCCATGGATTTATGCTGAAACATGATGTTGTTTACGTGTGCTGAAACGTTACTTTCATAGTATTTCTTAAAACTTATTTTCTCTCTTTTTGCTTGACAATGACGTTGAGTCCATGAGCCACACACTTTGAGCTTTGTTTCTACACTTATGAGTTATGGTGTGGACTTTCTTTTGGACATGCAAAATCTGATTTTTTAGCATGTGTTAACCGTGAGTTAAGGGATTGTTTTCATATTTTAAATTGTTGACTTGAGACATGAAGTGAACTTTGTTTCCAAAATTGTATGCATGGTTTTAGACTCAAGTATAAAGGATGCTCTTGGAAGTGAAATTCTTTTGGGGACCGAGGCAAGGCTCTAAAAATGGTAAAGGAAATAGCATAAAGCCAAGAGGAATTTTCCTAGTTTATGTGTTTGACTTGGCGACTACAAATAGAAAATAAATTGGTCTTTAGTGAGACCTAGAGAACGTACTATGAGTACAAAGAGGGACCCTTGAAGATACTTGAGCATGAACCTATCTTTGTGCATAAGTCTTGTGTAATTTAACAGCCATGCATTTTCTGCGAACCATGAGGAGGAAATTTTCTATCTATTTTATACTTATTGATTCCTAGTAAGATTATTTGTCCTATGTATTTTTCTATGGTTTCATATTACTCAGCATGAATACCACCTTAATCTAGATAGAAATCAAGTGGGCATGGGTTTATTCCGTGGACGACGGAGGACATATAAAAGTCTTACGTGAAATCTTATTTCATATGTCTGAAATGTAAAATAGAAAATCTATAGGACTTGATTTTGAGAGAGACAAAATATAGGGGCAGAAGCTAGGAACCTCTGGTTTGTAATAGAAAAATGCCCTATTATATGTCTTTATCTAAAATAACTTGTCCTACTGTTTTATCACGGATAGCTAACAAAGAAAGTATTACTTGTTATAGTTTGGTCCATTCTTTCTCTTTCTAAGAAGCTACGTATGTTATAGGAAAAATGAATTCAACAATTTGACTTCCCAAACCATAACAATCGTAACCATAAAAGGCAAGAAGGAACTTTTTGGAGTTCTTGGACTTTCAAGTCAAGAAAGAACAAATCCATTATCATGAATCTATGTAGTCCCACGTGGGATAGGGAATTCATGTATTACAACATAAATATGTTAAGAATTAAGATGGTGATGACTTAAGATTGTGTCTTGGTAACTTGATCGTAGACAATTTCTCAAGCTTTGACAAACTATGACTAGAATTCTTGAGAATATGTACTTTAAACATATCTTGACTTGTCTTGCTTATATGGATCTGGGTGGAATTTACAACTATATTTTATGGGATAATAGAAAGCCTATAGTAGGCTAATGGAGTCACTACAGGTTTCTTTTTTTTTTTGTTCCGCTGCCTATTTTCTAGTTGCGAAACCCAACATGTCACGCTTTACTGTGATTTTGTCACTGTCTGCTGCTTTTGCTTTCTTGAAAGAAAAAAAATTAGTGGCATTTGCTGCATGTTTCCCTGCGTCAGTCATCTTCTGTGGATTGGACCAAGGCTCACCGTCTACAAATTCTTTCAACTGTTCTTAAATTCAAATTGAAACAAAAGTCATACACTGTGGTCAACTTTTTGCTCTTGTCCTCCTAATTACTAATAAATTAAAGCCAAATTGTTACAATTCTGCCCAAAAAGTCATGAAACATTTTCACATCCTAATCTTTTGTGGTAAAATAAAGATTTCTTTCTTAATAAGCTTACTTTTAAGCTAAATGAAGATATTAATCCTACAAAGGCTACTCATCTAGGAATGACCTCATCTGATCTCATCCTTGCCCGAGAAGAATGTTCTCATCTTCTCCAACAGGCATTGATTGAAACAACCAAGTCTAAAGGGGCATGCCAAGCCTTCTGTGTGGAGAAAAAATATGAAAGAATTTGAGGGAAGAAAAGACTAGTCATTGACTATAAACTCTTAAATCATTTCCTGAAAGATGATAAATTTCATATTCCTAAAGCCACAGCCTTACATCATTTTGTTAAGGATGCGCTCATCATCTCCAAATTTGATGTCAAGTTAGGATTCTGGAAACTAGGAGTTGATCCGGCAAACCATTACAAGATAACTTTTTGCATTCTCAATGCACAATATCAATGGAAAGTCCTTCCATTTGGTCTCAAATCAGCACCATCATTGTTCCAGAAGGTCATGGTCAGAATCTTTGAATTGTTCCAGAAGGTCGTGGTCAGAATCTTTGAATTGTTCCAGAAGGTCATGGTCAGAATCTTTAAACCTATTATTGATAGTATCCAAATCTACATCAATGATATTCTTATCTTCTCAAAGGATCATGGTACTCATAAAGCATTACTGGAAAAATGTTATGGGATAGCTGACAAACATGACATCATGTTATCTAAAAGAAAAGCCAATTAGCCAAAACTAGGAGTGTCAAATGGATGGATTAGATGAATTTTGGATTGGATCATAATGGATGGATAAAAAATCAACCACTAATCTATTTGTGATCCATTAAAAAATGTTAAAACCATCCAAACCATCCATGACCCATTTTAATGGATGAATATTCAATCCATTTATTAATTCATTTTGATGGACAAGATGGATGAATATCTAACTCAATTATTTTTAAAAAAATTCTATTTCTAATAAAATTCTTTCTTTCTCTCTCTAAAAAATAAATAATTTTCTCTCTTTAGAAAAAGTAAGCCCCTTTCTCTAGAAAAAATAATTTTCTATCTCTGGAAAAAATAATTTTCTCTCTCTAAAAAATAAATAATTTTTCCTCCCTAAATAATCAATTTTCTCTCTAAAAAAAACTAATTTTCTTCCTCTAGAAAATATTTAATTTTCTCTCTAGAAAAAGTAAGTTTTCCTATGTAGAAAAATTAATTTTCTCTTTATAGAAAAAGTAAGCTTCTATCTCTAGAAAAGTAATTTTCTCTCTCTAGAAAAATTGATTTTCTCTCTAGAAAAAATTGATTTTCTCTCACTAGAAAAAATGATTTTTCTCTCTAGAAAATTTTGATTTTCTCTCACTAGAAAAATATTTCTCTCTCTCTCTCTCTCTACAAAATGGATGGGTTAGGGTTTATGGGTTGGTTGGATCTCAAATGGGTCATGAGTAAGTTAATAACTGAATATCCAATGGATATTGTGCTTAATCCATTAACAATCTATTAACTAATTTAATCCAATCCATCCAATCCATTTAATTTGTTATTATTATTGGATGGATTGGATTGGATTTAGACATGGATGGATTTGATGGATGGTGGATAAATAGATAATTTTGACACCTCTAGCCGAAACAAAAATTAACTTTCTTGAAATGCATTTCTTTCAAGGAAAATATCAACCTCAGTCTCACATTGCTAAAGAACTTTCAAATTTTCCAAATGAAAACTTGACTATCAAGCAAATTCAACAATGTCTTGGAATAGTTAATTATATCAGAGATTTCATTCCTCAAATAGCTCGATATATCGGCCCATTGTCGAAAATGTTGAAAAAGAATCCTCCTCCATGGAGCTCAGAACAATCAGCTACAATTCAAGCCTTAAAGAAGATTGCACAAAATCCTTCACCTCTAAATATCCCTAGCACAGGGAGAAGGATTCTCCAGACCTGCAAGTGATCATTTTTTAGGTGTTGTTCTCATTGAAGAATTAAATGGCAAATAACATTGTTGTGGTCATGCAAGTGGAGAATTCAAATATGCAAAAAAAACATTATCACATCACTTAAAAAGAAGCTCTTGCTGTCAAATATGGGATCCAAAAGTTTGATTTTCATCTAAGAGGTTTCTAGTTTGAAGTTCACATGGATAATTTATCTTTCCCAAAGATGCTTGAGTTCAAGAATAAGATGTCACTAGATCCTCAAACTCTTCTCTTAAAGACGAGTTCTTAAGATACGATTTCTTCGTCAAACACATCAAAGGAAATCATAACTTAATCCGTGATCTCTTATCTAGACCTCAAGCCATTAATGTCATCACTTCTACACACTCATTTCCCCTAATCTTCATTATGTCACCATTACCTTCTTCAGCTTAGATAAAAAGGTTTATCTTCCGAACCTTACATCTCAACCTACACCAACCTCTCTGAAACACCATGCCAGAACCCATCTTTTCCATTACCTATCCTTATACCTTAGGGATCTTGGTCCTCATCCTCAACAAACTCTCTTTGACCTAGAAACACTTTTCATGGTTCCTTATCATCTTCATCTTAATATGTCACTCACTGATAATGCCCTCTAGTACTTATGGTGTGTCACTGTCTTATATTTAATTCCTTTGGTATTCTCTCCAACCAAGATGCAAGAATTTCTTCATTTTCTTGATAACCAGAATATAATGTCAAGTAAAAATTATCTAAAAATAGAGTATTTTGTAAATAAAAAAATAGAACATCTCAAAAAATTATGGCTAAAATAAATATAAATTTTGAAATGTAGGTAATGAGATTTTTTAGGTCAAGGTTAAAAATGTAAAATTCATTATTTATATATAGGAATAACCATCTCTTCAAAAGCAGATAGAAAATCAAATATCCTATTAAAATTTTAACACAACTTATAAATCATTCAAGCTAATGCTATGGGCAGGCAATAACCCTGCACCAAAGTCCCAATTAATGTGTCAAAATTTACAATCCCCTGTCACCAACTTCTAAATTAGCTAGGACTCAATATATAACTTATGATACATAATTAGTTAAATTATTTATTTGGTTCCTATAGTTTTAAACAAAATTTAATTTAATTCTTATAGTTTAAAATAATTTTAAAAAGTCCTTATAGTTTTTAAACGCTATTAGTTGGGTTTATTCCCTATTTAAAGTAAAATTATAAGGACTTACTAAGAACCAATTTGCATTGTTTAAAAAATATAAGGACTTTTCACATTATTTGAAAATTATAGGGACCTTTTTAAATAATTTTAAACTATAAGGACTAAATTGAATTTAGTCTGAAACATAGGGACCAAATGAGTAATTTAACTTACATTAATTTATATTTTTAAATGGGACATCATGTTGACCATTAAATATTAATTTAAATATTTTTAGAAAAAAAAACTAATCTTTTAAAAATTTTGTGATTATTATTATTCAAAATGAGAAAAAAAAATTGATCAAGAAACAGCCTAATTCAATTCATTATCTTCTTTATCAATCAAAAACTCAAACTACAATTTTCTTTTTTGTCATTAATCCAGTCCATAATCAACGTTCCATTTTATGGGCTCATCAAGGCTTGGGCTAAACCTTATTGTACAGTTTGTTTCAGTTGGAATCAGTCAACCACATCCTCAAGGAAAACTGAAAAGTCCTACTTCTTTTTCCTCTATGGATTGTGGGCTATGCGAGGAGTCCATTGGACCCAATTGTAATTGTCTCTCTCTCTCTCTCTCTAATGATTTTCTGTTTTTTCTCATTTTTTTATAAAATGAAAATCTTGAATCCGTTTTATTTATCAATCTATAAAATTAATAAATAAAAGACTGGAACGTGAAAGAAAAACACAATTCATACATAACAATTTAGCAGTTTAGTAACGAAATAGCACCAGTTATAGTATAAATTATATGTCATTAAAGAACATCAATTCAAAAATTCATTGAAGGATAATCTCTAAATTTAAAATTCTAGATTCTTTTTTCTCTAGGTTTTGCTGGATTATTTACTCACAGATTGTTCCGGATCGGATATGAATTCCAATAAGTATTTCTTATAGATTTTGCTATGCTCATGCTTTGAGATTAGTAATATCAAATTTGTTTGCTTGGTTAAATTAAAGTTAGCATCAATTCCTTTCAATTGGAATATGCTTGTGACTATTAAAAGTCATTAAAATTGACGTATTTGGAGGGGTGTTACAAAAATAAAAAATGCCATAATTTGCATACATTCTTAGAAGAAGTTGCATGGGCTAAAGCCTAGTTCTGCTATACAACTGGTTTTGAATGTTGTTTAGGGGACGGTGATGTGATCTCATTGAAGATTAAGCTTGAATTATTGGAGCTCAACTTTAGGCTATGACTTAAAGCACACACGTTTTCCTCTCTGGTTTGCATCTAGCGACACATGTAGACCCAAGTGCTTGAAATTCCATGGAAGAGCCTCCAATCCTTTTGATTTTCTAATGAAGTTGGTCTTTGATATCTAGAAGTTAATGCTTCTATGTCATTGTCAAGCTAAGTTTATCAGAATTTATCCCAGTCAAAGATTTGCTTATTCAAGTTGATGCAAGCCATCTGATTTATAGACTTCATACCTGGACATTTTGCTTTTGTAATCTTGATCAGGGTACATGTCACAGACGAACGGGGCCTGTGACGACATACCTACTCGGCTTCAACAGTGATGAACCTATATATGTGGAATTCCATATTAATAACATGTTCTGAAGATTACGTGGGGCCTTGTAGGTAGATCTCGTGCTCACTGCATGTGCAATCCATGATATTTCAAAGGATACATTGTTCCAAAACCCCTTATTAT
This sequence comes from Styphnolobium japonicum, assembly GCA_023212625.1. Taxonomy (NCBI): domain Eukaryota; kingdom Viridiplantae; phylum Streptophyta; class Magnoliopsida; order Fabales; family Fabaceae; genus Styphnolobium; species Styphnolobium japonicum. Next base: position 18,257,334 of record JALBWW010000013.1, read on the forward strand.
TTCCTGTGATTTTCATTGACTAGTTGCGTTTAGTGGTCGTAAAGCACACACATGAACACGACCTCTCCATGTGAAATAAAATCTATTTGCGGGTAACTTAACTGGTTTTGATGTGGAAATTTGAAAATCGGAAAATTTTTGTATTTTTTCTCCCTTTATTTTCCTTTGGGAGATATTTAACTCTATAGCATGATAATATAGTTATTTAGCTGGGTCTGACCAACATGCATTCTTCATCAAAGGGGAGCCTAATTAGATGCTCTTGTAATGGCAGACATTCACATTGAATGGCAAGGGTGCTTCATGGGAAAGAAAATTTCCTGTAAGTTATAGGATTGCTTGTGGTCCTGTGCGTACTTGATTATCATTATTCTACTTAGCAGGAAAAGCAACAACTTAAGAAAATAATGAGCACAACCATAGTTTTCAATTAAAATATGCCATTTGAAGCCTGGTTACATCACCCCCTATCTACCAAAGTACAAAATTCTGTCATAATTTAGATGAGGTTACTTAATTCCCAACAATTTTGTGGGACTTAACCCCAATTTGACGTATGTACATAATAAGATTAGTGAAATATTAAATGCTAATAATCGAGTCTCTTCAGCAGCATACAAAAGCAGGTCAGGGTTTGTTGATATGAAGACAAAGGTGAGGTGATGCACAGCCATCTGTTTCAATCTGACTTGCTATGCAGATGAAACATTATGAAAGGGATGGATGTGGTAGAGAATGATGTAAAGCAGTGGTAGGTGCTGGTTAGTGCTGAATGACCTTTCTACACTTTGAAACAGGACAGTCAGCACCTGCAGAGAGGACAAGATCCCTCTTCTTGCTGAAAGAGAAACTTTTGCTAGAGTCTTGAGGTAGTAGGGAGGGAGTTGGAGAAGAAATGGCCACTGGTGGGATCTCAATGGAATTGAGTTGTGGAGGTGGGTGCTGCCACTGGGGGAGTGGTCCAGCCAGGAGAAGGGTCTGCAGCAGTGGCCCAGCTTCTACCACTGCCTTTAAGAGCTTCCCTTTCTCTGGCAATGGTTTCTTCTCTGTTAATTCAAGTGTTACTTGCAGTGGTGTTGGATGTGGGGTTGAACTGCCACCAGGAGAGGGCATGCTGTTTTCTTCACTATCAGAAGAAGCAGCAGGCGAAGAATGCTTTTCAGAGATGCCACCTTGCAGCTCATCTTCATTCAGTGATATGGTGTCTTTTTCATTTTGTTGATGTGTTTGCAGAAGTTGCTTCTGCTTCTGTTGAAGTTCTTGTTGGAGCTCTAGTTTTTCCAACATTAGCTTCTGGCATTTTGCTTGGGCTTCATCTCTCTCTTTGATGACCCTGCTTAAAAGATCATTGACATGGATCAATTCACATTCTCTTCTGGTAATCTCCTCCTTAGCTGACTCAATTGTTGCCTCTAGCTCCAAGGTTGTATACAGAAGAGAATGCCTCAAGTCCTCTAACCCCTGCTAGTTCAATAATGATAGAACAATACTAATTAATTAAAAATCCCATAAAACAATTACAAAAAGAGAGTCAATTATAGCAAAGCAAATATGTCACACCTCTTCTTGGTAGTAGAATTCCCAGCTAAGGGGGCTACATTCATATTCCATTTGTTGCCGTGGTGGAGCTCAGAGTTGGGAGGTGGGAGGGAGGGAGAATATCTGTCTTGGATCTTCTAGTCAGGAATTGTAGTACTATCCTGATGCCTAGTTTCCTTTTATTCTTGCCTTAACTTTCTTTCATGGGACATGGAGTTGAAAAAAAGACACAAAAGGCCAAAATTTAAAGCACAAAGGCCAAATGGTAAGTGCATTTAGCTTTGTACAAATAGGCACCATGTGAAAAAGGACTAAAATTCGGTGGGGATAGGGAGAGGGAATGTGATTTCAGTGGTCCAACTTGGGCCCAAATCCTCTTCATATTAAGCCTTTTTTGGAAAAAATTTTAATATGCTCTAAGAGTAATACTCTCAATAATTTTTTAATTGTCAAATATGATTTAAATTTTATTAACTTTTTTTAAATTTAATCCAACGATATGTATGGTTATGTGGTACTACGTGTTACATTTTAAATGAAGTAGTGCAGTACTTTGAGAATATCTAAGAATCTCTCGTTTTTAAGTTATAGCGGATGGCACGTGTACATGAAAAACTGAAAGTAAATTTGAGTATGTCAATAAAAAGTAACTAGTTTCTTTTGGTTTATCCAGTTTCAGTCTAAGGAAAGTGAAGGAAAGAGTTAGAGAGTTTTAACTACCTAGGTAAATAAAAAAATTGTTAAAGGAAAGTATGCTATCCAATATGCAAAACTCAAACAACGAAAGAAGACAAATTTCTAAATACCTTGAATAATTTTACAGTAATGATAAATATTACGAATGGCTTTAGTACGGAAAGTTTTCCGAATGATCAAGACTGTGTATCATGAGTTTTTCTTTTTCTTTTTTAATTTTTATTTGTTGAGAGAAAAGTAAAATAAGTATGCCATGTCATTCGTAACAACTTTCCTATTTTGTCCTATTTCATGTGAAATAGCAGAGCTGATAATTTTTTGTCTACTTCAAAATTATGTTGGTCCTTATTCTCCATTTTCTTCTTAATAATCTTTTCATTTATTATCAGAAATGAAAAATATGTGATCTTGATATAGATTTGGCAATATATGGTAACTAGGACCCGCAAATGGGCTCAAAGCAAATGATCAAAACTTAAAAAACATTTAGACATATAGCAGGGGAGCCTAGTTGCAAGGAATGCCTTTATCAATCTGAGATGAATGTTAACCATTACTTTTCTGTTTGGAAGATCTATTTGGTCAGACTAAAACAAAAAAAAAAGTCTAGTTTGAGGAATGATTAAAGGCATAAGATCGTAATTCCTTTTTCTTTTGTGTGTAAGTGCTTTGGTTTTTCTTTTTGACTATAAAGAGGATTTTGTTATGGCTTTATTAGTTATTATCACGCCATACCATACTATACTCTAAAGCATGTATTGTTGTTCCCTTTCCCTCCTCACTCCCTCCATCATTTTCCTGTTCTCACTCAAATGGTTATAATGCAATGTCGTATGCTCTTCTTGTCTATTGAAAATGACAGATCAACTTTTAATTTTAACCTACATCTCTAGCCAATTTGAGAGATAACCTTGATGTGTGTCATTTGCACATCTATTTTGTGCTTATTTTATCTTGAGCTAGAGTAGTTTAATATGTTTTTAGTTGTTTTATAATAAGTTTCCTTTATTATTCTCCTTGTTTCATTTTGATGTGCTAGATATAGAAATTAATGTTTTAGATAGTTCTCATAAAATCCTTATTTGATTATGTGCATTTATTGCATATCTTGGTTTTGGATTTTCATGATATATTTCTCTTAATTGAAATATTTATGTTGCCTAGTTGAATTTAATGTCTATTTGAAATTGAAATTAGGTAAGGAAGTCAATAGAGGATTCAAGAAATCAAATCATATCTTTTTCGGAAGAATTTCAAAGATATATGAACCTCAAAGCAATAAATTAGACATAAATTGAGCTACAGATGTCGTATTGAGGTGATTCTAGTAGCTATAGAAATCTAAGACATAGGAATATAACTTTCATGTTGGGAACTGGTCATGTAATTAAACGTAGCATGGGTAGAATGGAACATGGCCGTGTCATATAACATGACCATGTCGTGGCCTCAATGAAGAAAAGTCAACAAATGCTCAATTGAAGTGTTGGACCTACTTAAGAAGAGCTAGGGTGTCAAACCCTGGGAAGAATAAATTCACATGGACGAAATTGAGCAGCCGTCAAGAAGTAAATGAGAGTTTTCTCTTGAGAGCAACTTAGAGGGAAGAAGATCAAGATCAACTAATTTGTTTCTTGTTCCTATTTTGTCTTTTGTCTTGAGCACATGATGTTTCTTTCTTCTCTTTTGATGTTGTTCAAAAACATGTTAGGCTAGTTTTTCTATTTGGTTAAGGGTGATTCAAATCCCTAGACATGATTTTGTAATTTGGATCAATAATGTTATTCCTTTAGTTTTAACTAAAATTGCTTATGTTTCTTCTACTTGAATTGTGTATGATTGTTCTCTTGATCAATTTAGGTGTGCAACTAAATAAAACTTGATAATAATCTAATGCTAGGTTAGGAGATGTGATCCGTATTTGTCATGCTTTCCTAATCCCAAGTAGCACTTTTCAATTAATTATTGTAGTTCAATCCTTAGTTAATTGTAATGAAGAACATAACATAGGCTAAATAACTCGAACTTGAGAGGATGTCGCCTAAATCAACCTATCTTCCTCACCTTAATGCTTCTGTCTCTCTGAATCTAGAAAGCTTGTTCTAGGTTATCGGATGATTAGAGATTAATTAGAGAACTTATTCTAATTAAGAACTAACTAAGTAAAGATTGGGGTAGCAGAGCTTGTTGCTATCTACAATTTGTAGTTTCATTACGAATAAGGAATAACATCGGAAATCTGATTGTAATTATCATAAGTATAGTGGTGGACAAAATTCCTTAACCAAGCTTTATCTCTACTGTTGAATCCATTTTGCTTGCTTGTTTCTTACTTTTTACTTGTATCTTCATAATTTATTTTAGTTTATTTTAGTTTTATTTCATCACTCACAAACCCCCCATTTAGTTATTGCTTCTTTTAGTTTTTAGTTTAGTGATAATTTTTACATTTCAATTGATACAATCCTCTACGGGTATGACTCTTGTTTACTACTTACTACAATATATTTTCTGCAAAGTTTAATTTGGTAGTTCCTTCATATTAATTCAAATCTTGGCTTAGTTGTTGTGATACATTTAGCACACACCAAACCTTCACTTATCTAGTGATTGGAAGTAAAACAATGTAAAAATCATTACAATCTTGTTTTATGCTATCTGAAAATGATATTAGTATCATCTAACTAATTAAACCAATCCTAAGTTCAGAGAGATGAAAAGTGCAAATCACTTATAAACTATCAACATATTTTATTGACAAGGTTTAACAGGAGCAGAAATTTTGGGAGATTTTCTGCATTGCATGATCTCCTTACGTTACATATCTGTCAGTCAAACAAGGGAGCGGAGCAGAAATGTGAAAGGGGCAAATTAGATAATGGTGGGTCCTTTTTGTAGCTCTTTTGCACAATAAAGTTCAATCCTTTAAGATCAAAACGGGGAAAAGAATAACGGCTTATGCTGCACCAAACTTACTGTTTTGGTAAGAAAATGTTGCCTTTGATCTCATTGCAACCGTGTGGGTCCTCATACCCTAATGACAATGCACCAAAGTAGTAGGATGAAGAATGTTACAAACACAGACAAATTTTTATGTATATTTTTCAAAGAAAAAATAAACCTTTGAAATTGTGTATGAAGAGTATTTTCTGCCATTTATAAAATAAACATTGAAAGAGACTTTATGGGAACCAGTTAATAATTATAATTCAAAAGCCACAATTTGTGCCATTTGTAAGAAAATTTTCAACATATATAAGCTACAGTTGTATTTAATGGTAGGATTCCACTTCTATTGAGGTGGGGAGAGACTATGTGTCTTTTCCTATGATTTGCTTAAGAAAAGAACGAGAAAAAAAAAACCCTTCCGAAAAAGAAATCTGCATGGGTCTCTAGAAGTAATTTGAGTGCTTATAAACTATTCTTGAACTAAAAAAAATAATAAAAAGTGATGGTGGCGCTCAGCATGCATGAAACATTGCAATAATTGCTAACATTATCTTTGCGCACCTGATAAGATTCTTAAAGATTGTTTTATATAATAATAAAATACTTGATGTAATCTAGGAGATTTTTTTTTCTCCGTGAAGTAATAGTTAACTGATGAGATATGAAGGGCACACAACCGATTCTCATGCAGCCGCATGCAAATGGGATTAATGCATTTTACCATTCAATCTTCAAATTGCATTATTTATTTAGTACTATAATCAGAGGCGTTAGTTAATTAAATTGATTAATGCACTAAAAGATTCTTCTTCAATTATATCCCATTTTAAATTTGACTCAAATACACTTTCAAATGCTCTAGATTTAAAAATATTTAAATTGCAAAAGTGTTGTAACTTTAAATTGGTATAATTTTGTATTGTAATTAGTAGATTCAAATGTTTTCTTCTTTGTGAATGCCATGTCATAAGATGTGATGAGAAATACCATTTCATAAATTGCTATGCAACTAAATGGTTCATTATAAGTACATTAGATTTTCTTCCACCAATTTAAAAACTTGCCAACATTATCGCAATTTGAACCAAAATATATTTTTTTTACGAAAATGAAAAAAAAATTGTCAACACTCTTTTGAAAATGATGAAGTTATACTTCTTTATTTAATTGTTAATTAATTTTTCGTTCGTGCGGTGACGCGGTTTTCAGCTTTAGAATGTTCAGTAAAATCAGATACTTTTTGTCTCCTTTTACATGTGAGAAAGCTACAGATGGCAGGTCCACACAACTAACAAATAAGCCTTTAAAATGTAATTAAGGCCTTCTTAACTAAGTTGAACATTTAAAAGAAAATGTCATTCAGGATGTGCATGCCAGATTTTATCTGAGTTACAACATAAAACTTCTCGATTTTAAAAAGAGTACTGTTAATAAAAAATATTTTAAATAAATATAAAGTATCATAAATACTCACACACATATATATATGTGTAGGTGTGTGAAAGAATCAACTTATACTAGTATAAAACTTGATCATTAAATTATAATTATCCATCATGTTTAGGAGCGGAGCCAAAACTAAATGAGAGAGGGGCCAAGATTGTGGGGGCCAACAAAAAACATATATCACATGAAATGATAAAATAAACAAATAAAATCACATGAAATCATAAAAAAATTTCAAAAAAATTGCAAACTTGGGGCCATGGCATCCCTTTGCCCCCCTCCCTCCACATGTTGATTATTTGTGTCAAATTTTAAAAAAATTGAATATCAATAAGGATATAATCAAATTGTTCATATTTTCATATATTTCAATAATTCATATTACATAAATTTTGATGTATATTAATGAGTTACAAAATAATTTTGTATTAATGTGAAATTTTATAAGTATGATTTACATGAAAAAAAAACTTTTAATCTAACAGTTATAAATATGATCTACATAATATAACATTATCCTTCACTGTTTTCAATAGTTGGGTGCTCTCTAAGATGGAGGTACCAAAGGCATTCCCACGCTCAAGTTAACGATAGTAAAAGGTAGGATAATTTTTAAGGTTTTATGATTATACGTTTATTCCCTATCCATACCTAAAGTGTTAGAGTCTAAAGAGGAACCTTTTCCTATGACCATATATATATGTATGTATGTATATATATATATATATATAGGGGCATATCTAGTGAGAGGAGTGGTTTATTGTGAGAGTGAGAGGAGCAAATCTTGACCATTAGATCATCCATGTATGGTCAAGATTAAAACATAAAGTCATGTGACTTTTTTAAGTGGTCATGTGACCTTTAAGTAGTATCTAATCTTGACCATACATGGATGATATAATGGTCAAGATTTGCTCCTCTCACTCTCACAATAAACCACTCATCTCACTAGATATGTCTCCATATATATATATATATGTGTGTGTGTGTGTGTGTGTGTAATTGTTCACCTCTAATTTTTTGGATAGTGGCTTCAAACATTATCCTTCACTTTTTCCAATAGTTCGGTGCTCTTTGAAATAGAGATACCTACAAAAGATACTCTCACGCTCAAGTCAACGATAGTAAAAGGTAGGATAGTTTTTAAGGTTTTATGATTATATGTTTATCCCATATTTAAACTTGAAGTGTTAGAGGCCAAATAGGAACCTTTTTCCTATGAGGTCGGTGCTTAGCTAAGTAGAATCCTCGAACTTAGAGTCTCTTGTCCCTTATCTACTCTAGAAGTCAACCATGGGCCTAGTTAAGGATGGCAATTTTATTTGTCCCGCACGGGTACCTGCCGGTAATATCAATCACAGGACGAGTTTTGAGGGATAACTTTCCCCCCGCGGGGAGTGGGGATAGATTTTTTAACACTCATTTATTAAATGGGGCGAGGGCGGGGGTTGTTTCTCCTGTACCCGCGAGTACCGGATATATGAAATTATTAAAATACCCTTAATTAGTATTTTAATTTAGTGTTTTAATTGTGTATGTTAATTGTGTTGGCTAGATTTAATGTTTAAAATTTTAGTGTTTTAATAGTGTTGAATTGTCATGGTATTGCTAGATTGTGTTTGGATTTAGTTTTTGGAATATGCTTTAAGGAAATCGTATTGTTATTTTTATTTTAAGTATTTAAAGTTGTTGAACTAAGTTAGTTTGTAGTTGACAAATTATGAGAAATTGTGATATTAGAGATTGTTTCATTTATTCTGTTTTTTTAATTAAAAAAATTTAAAATTTTTAATGATTTAATGGGTATCTGTGGATACCTATGGGTACTCGTCTACCAGCCAAAGAAATTGGAGATAGATACCCGTACGGATATGGGGTAGGGACAAGTATTCATCCGCATGAGGGGAGACGACGTCCTACTACCCGCCGCCGCCCTACCCCATTGCCATTCCTAAGCTTACCCCGATTCAATGACAATAGTACTGAACGATAATTATTATATTTTATTTAAATTTATTGCATAAAAATAAATTCAGTTTTTTATGTGTTGTATAACTAGCATTGTACTCTTAACAGTTATAATAAGATAATAATATTTTTGGACTTTTCCTACGCCTAAATTTTTAATTACTAAAAAAAAATAGCAATACTTTCACACAATAAATTTTAAAAATAACAAATCTAATTTTTGTATACAACTACTTGGACTGTTCTTTTCCTAGTTCTTTTGAATTTTAATAATGTGGATTTTGTAAATTTTATTTATTTAGTCTTCCATTCTCGCAGCACCGACGTCTCACTGGGTAAAAATAACAGAAAAAGGAAAGTTAACATAGAATTCTACAGTTATTAGAAAATCACAAATTTTATATAAAAATTACCTATCACTAATGGAGAAGAGGAAGAGAAATATAATTGTATATTCTATTAATTTTATTTTTACTCCAGACACATTTTTGAGTTTTTTTTAAATACATATAACTGCTTTTGAAAATGTGACAATTTTAATTAGATATGGTAATTTTTCTGGCTTACTTTAATTTATTTGAAACATATTGTATCCAAATAAATTTCCAGGGAGAGATTTATTAATTTTAATTTGATGATGAGATCTTCATGCATCAACGAAATAAATACTTTGTTCTTTAAAAAAAAATTAATGTATTCGGATCTAATTTGCAAGTGGAATTGTCCCTAGGTAGTCCATTAAATTGGTTGAATTGGTTTCTATTTCTAGCCGGTTATGTTAGGTAACTCATGGTTGTCATCTAATTAAATAGAATCACGTATATCTTAAAAGGAGAGTTTTTTCAATTGATAGGATGTCGACGTAAAAAATTTAGATTCGATTTCTAGTGATTCCTCATTGATAGACATTTATTAATTTAGTTCCTCGTCCGTTTGACCGTTTGGTTATTCCATCCACTTCTATAAATGTTGATTTTTAAGTTCATAATTTGGAAGAATATTAATAACTTCTTTGTAACAAGAAGTATCCAATAATATTGATGAGCCAATTTCATCTCGCAATAACAATTCCAACTAAGAAATAGGTGGTTCTTGGCTAGAGATTAAAGTAAAACTCCTATGAGCTCCTCCCTAGAGGTATCTTATTCCCCATATGTTTTATGTTATGGCAAAATAATGTAAATGTTGTTTATAAGCTTGTGTTAGTAATTGTAATGACTGCAAAGAATGTGACTAAACATGAATCAACTATATTTCATTGATTGGTCTTTTCTAATTTTATGTATATGTGATCTAGGAAATAATTTTTTTAAAAAAAAAAACTTACAGCTTTCTCCTTATTTCTTCCGGAAAGTTTACCAGCGACGATCATAGAGATTCTTGCATCAATAATAATATTTTCATCTCTCGTCGTTATAATAGAGGCAATGTTTTCATCTATAGTCCTTATGATATCAAGCAAGTTGGACATTGTAGGTTTACTCAAAGAATGACTTTATGAGTTAGTAGAACAAAATTTAAGTTGATACCTTTTAATGTCCTATATATATATATATATATGTATATGAAGTGAGAGCACTATTTTATTATGAGAGGTGAGAGGAACTAATCTTGACAATTCAATCTTACATGAATGGTCAATATTAGAAGTTACTTAAAGGTCATATGACCACCTAAAAACGTCACATGACTTTAAATTTTAATTTTGATCATACATAAATAATCCAATGGTTATGATATTTACTCCTCTCACTCTCACAATAATCACTCCTCTCATTAGATATATCATCTATATATAGTAAAAGCAAACCTTTAAAGTATATTATTACTAATCTTTTAATTTTTTGTTCTAAAAGTGATAATAAGGATAAACTGTTCTAAGATTACAAGTCAAATGGTTGAACACCAAACAAAATTAGTAAGAGAGATTCAAACACGTGTATTTGAAAAGTTTGAAGCCAAATTCCTTCAACTACTTGAATCCACTAGCATTCACTATTGTATTAATCTAATCACATAGGACATTATTCTGGGTTCTTCCTATACCGGTTCAATTTTCATCATATTAGCAGATTCAACATCAGTCTATTGTGGGGCCAAATTGATTCCTCATATGTTTCTGTGCTCCACAAAATGTTTAGAGCAATGTTACTTTATTCATTTGCATAAATTATTAATATCAGGATGAAATGTTTTAAAAAAATTGAGGGTGAAACGATAAAATTTTAGAAAATGAAGCACATTTAACCTTTATGGGAGATCTATCTAAACATTATGTGTAAAAAAAATGAATTTAAGGGCCACCACCTCAACTCTCACTTAAGTTTGCTCTCACATTAATATGACTATATTTGAATATGATAGAGAAAAATTTAAGTGAAATCACCTTTTTTTTATATGTAAATAGGATAACTTAAACTTAAATACTATTAAATTAATGGTTTATATATTTATTAAAAAAAACCATACAATATTACTCTAAAGTCATCATGAATTATCATCTTGCATGTGAGAAGAATATCTACGCATAAGGTGAAAAATATATAAATAAATAGCTTGAGTACTATCCAAACAACGATACATCAACTGAAGTTCAACGGCAGCATCAATTGTGATGCGAAAACCATCCTAGATAGTCACATGACCTCATTATCCTTTGATCAACATAAAATATATAAAATATTAATAAAGGTCTAAAAAAAATTATAATTTCATTTATCTCTAACATGCTCCTCATGTGAAATATCATTTTATATTAAAACCATTTGATTGCCAGTGGGAATATAATAAGAGTCAAACTTAATCATTTAATCCAACTCTATCTTGCTCCTTATTGTCTATTCTGGATAAGCTTGTTTGCTTGTAACAAAAAAATTCTTCTAAGTTGGAAGTTTCAGCTTTTGAAAAAAAAGCTGTTTGTAAAAATTTTTACTTTTGAAAAAATGCTGGATTGTGTCTTCATTCTGTTGCTGGAAGACGACGTAGAGCTAGCAGAGGATGGCATTAACTGTGATTACACTTCGAATCATGTAAATGAATGAAACGTTCTTCAAATCTAGAGTAACATCTTGATCAGTTATACTGGTGATGTGACAATATGAACAAGATAAACTTGTATCAGAAAACAAGGTACAGAAACAGATAAGATCCATGCTCCTAAACTTTGAAAGAGGGAGTTCTATATTATCCCTTAAGAATTTCCCTACCCCAAACGATTTTACAATAAATAATATTATTTATATTGTTATTTTAATATAAAAAAAACATTTTTTCAATCAAGGGTATGATAGAACAACCCCTTTGAAGGACAAAAATTCCGGATACACCTTATGCAGCTAAAAGCCATGGATCTATGCCTCTACAAGTCTCTAGAGTTTTAAGAAGGAAAAAAAATCAAAACTCCAAGTCTTGGACGCATGCACATTCAAAATGCCAGTATGTTCCACAACTTACAAGGGAAAAACTACTAAAACAAGGCACAAGCGGATGGCCTCTCCCCCTCTGGACCAAATTGAATCAATAGTGCTTGAAGAGTACGGGTCTGAAACACACTGTTAAAGCCCAAAGAATGAAGGAAGCAAAGAAGTAAAGACAATTGATGTATTAATTGGGTAAATTATATTAATTTCCCTAAAATGTAATGAAAATACACTGATCTTCTATCTAATTTTAGTAATTACAGTAACCCCTGTTTTAAATTTTCACCAGATATATATTCTTCATATTTTTTAAGACATACACCATTTTACAACTTTTGCAGATTAAAAATAAACATATAAAGTTAATTGTAATTTTTAAAATTAGAAACAAGGTTAGTGTAATCTCATTAAATAAAAAGTAATTACCCTCTAGTGAAATATTCAAGTATACATTTGATAATTAATACTTGAAACGACAAAATAAACATAGCTACAAGAACTTTTTTTGTTCAAGCATAGCTACTACAGTAACCAGACCTTTTGCAATCAATATAAGGGATTCATCGCATGTAGACTCCATTTTGAGATCCACCTAGGCAGCTACTATCAACATTTATTTCACCATCTAGATAAGCCAAGTCATACCTCGTAGGCCCAAATGGATTTTTTGTTTGGGATATTAAAATTTATAGAAGCAATTAAGGAAACGCTGACGATACAGTAGACTACTTTTTATTATTTATTTATTTTCTGCTGTGAACTACTTTTTCATTTTAAAAACAAAGAATAAACAACCACCTGCCCACCACCGTTACTTGAATTCACAATGAGGGGGGAGGGGACATCACTGAGTGGATCAAATGTTATCATCTAAAGATGATCATAATGAAACGTACATTAGTTTTCAATTCTGCAAATCCCTAGACAAGAGGCTATTCATAAAATCAATAGAACTCTATCACCATGCACTATAGCATCAGGATGTAGGATATTATGGTTTTAAGTTTCCACTCCATTCTTCTCTACAAAATTAATGATAATTCATTGAGAACCTTATACATAATTGACTCAATCAGGTCTGCGCATCTTCATCTTTAGTGGAACTTCCTTGTAAGACAGAACCTTCTCAACTGTTCGACGCAATGGCCGCCCAACGGACGATCTTCGAATTTCCTGAGGATCAAACTTACATGCATTTTTTTCTTCATTTCCTTGTCCAGAAGTTACACTTGATGTTATTGGACCACTTTTCTCTGAGTTATCACATAAATGGGAGATATTAAAATTTGCATCATCAATCTCAAAGAAGTCTTCAGTTGGTTCTGGATTCTCAGGCTTGAACCTGGCAGATTGCCTTCTCAAACTATGCCTGCAAATAATTCTCGAAGACATGTAAAAGGATTTTAATTCTCTCAATTACTCACAAATTCCAATTACAGGCACTCAAATCCATTCAGCAAGTGGACGTATATACAACCATACCTCTTCTTTTTAATATTCTCTTTGGCATGAACTTGTTCAGTGGTAGTAGCAAATTTCACATCATTTATCTCAAAGAAGTCTTCAGTTGGTTCTGGATTCTCAGGCTTGAACCTGGTAGATTGCCTTCTCATACTATGCCTGCAAATAATTCTCGAAGACATGTAACAGGCTTTTAATTCTCTCAATTACTCACAAATTCCAGTGACAGCCATTCAAATCCATTCAGAAAGTGGAAGTATATACAAGCGTACCTCTTCTTTTCAATATTCTTTTCAGCATGAACTTGTTCAGTGTTAGTAGGTCCTAAAGCTGCAAGCAACCAATATGCGTAAAGGATTGATAACATGAGAACATAACAAAAAGAGATAAGTCCTGTACAATTACATTCAGTATCTTCTCTGGCTTCTTCTTGAACTGTTGCTCCTAATGATGTTGGTCCATTTTTATTCGCCAGATTTTCTTGCAGATGTGAGACATCATATTTGATTTCATCTACCTCAAAGGACTTTTCTGTTGGTCCTGGTTTTTCAGCTTTCAACCCTGTAGATTGCCTTCTCAAACAATACCTGTTTGCATATTCAAAGGAGACATATAAGCTGCTTTGTTCCTAAGTATGCCCATAGTCCAACTTCAGACTTCAGACATAGTCCAGTATAGCAGCTCAAACTCATACCTCTGGTTGTCAACCTTTTCTGTGGATTTGACTTGTTTAATGACAGAAGGTGCAGAAGCTGCATGAGAGAAAGACCTATTTAAAGGATATCTACACTAACTTTTGAATACATCTACATAAAGTGGGTCCAGTACACTAATTACATTGAGATTTGGACACTCTCCTCCGTTTTGCATGGCAAAGATTATCCTCCCTGTTATCTTCTTGAAACGTTTGATCTGATTGCTTACCCTGAGATGCTCCTACCTTACAGTAGTTAAGAAAAGGGAAAAAATGTTGCAGTGAGCTGAGAGTAAAGATCAACCAGCAAATGAAACCAACAAGGAAAATTCATAAACTACCTCATTTGCATCAATTTCATGCTTCAATTTTTCTGTGTGCTCTTTTGCCTAGGGAAACAAAAATGTAGCAGTCAAAATCATAATTGATCCTTTTTCACTTGCTCAATTGCAATTAATGAACTTGAAGAAGAGTTAAACTGACCGTCAATTCTAATTTCATAGCTTTGAGTATACCATTTTTGCTTCCTAGTTCATGCTGAAGTTCCCTTAGCTGAATGGCAACAAACTCAATGTCCCTCAATACAACATAAAAGAAAAAATGAAAGCAGCAAGCTGTCGTATGTACCAATGGTTTTCAAGACTCACCCTCTGTCTATTTGAATTAAGCTCCTGCATTGCATAGATAGATTAAAGCAATACACATCAACAATTGCAGATTTGAATTTCAAAATTCAAAAATTTATTTAGCATCTCAACAAGAGTAAAAAATTTGACTGTTAGAACATTTGGTCAGTACCGCCAACATATGACTATTTGTCTGGGCAAGTTCCGAATTTTGCTTCCGCAGTTTCTGGAAATTGCTTTGAGACTTTTGTAGCTCTGCTTTACATGATTCTATAATCGCACTGTCAATAAAAGTTGAGGAAACCCCAGCACATGAAAAATATTACCAGCATAAATACATTGACCAAAGGCACAGATAGAAGACAGAAAAGTAGACCAAATTTACATAAAGGATACTTTCTGTTGGCTAGAAGCTTCATCAACATTGCATTTTCCTGTGAAACAAATTTAAAATATCCCATAATAAAAGTGTTAAACCAATGAGAGAAATAAAAGGTTATCATCATCAGATGCCAAAAGATATAATCAATATACCTTGAGAAGCTGATCAGCAGTGTTGTCAGCTGCAAGTGGTGCACACTGCTGCATTGCTTGTTGACTTAACGGTTTTAGGCGCTGCTGCTGCAGGTTGGTTATGTCAGCCAGCATTTTCTTCTGGGCACCTCCCACAGAATCTCCCATCGCCATTTTTCCTCTCTTTGTTTTTTCTCCTGCAACCCATTTCCAATTATTCCAGGAAACATTCCAGACACTTCAAAAACCCAGATTTGCATCGGGGAAACATGAAGCAGAATATCAAAATATTTTGGATATTCTGTTAGTGGGTGAATGAATCTACCGAATGAAGGAAAGTTATTAACTTAACCAAATAAGCACTCAATTCATCACCCAAAAGTACTCTTGTCTTCCCTTTTCTTTTCTTTTTTTTGCGTAAATCTTATCAGAACTAAAACCCACAACAGAACCCAGAAAACCCTAATCGAAGCCAACATTGTTCTGGTCAAACAAAACAAAAAATGGGGCAACTGAGAAATGGGATTCAATTGGCGGAAATTCTTGAAAATCGATTCTGAGAATTATGCACAAGACAGGCATCAGAAAACCCATACACATTACATACATGCGATGGTTGCAATTTCAGAGAGAGAAAAAAAAATGTAGAATCAAGAAAGAGGGAAGACGCTAGGGAAAGAATATTCGTACCACCTCCACCACCGCAAGGTTCTGAATCAAGCAAGATGCCATTGCCACCTTCCATGGTCTAAACCTCTCTCTCTCTCTATTCGAATCCAAACCTAAGGGAGGGAAACTGGGTGGGAAAGGGATCGTTCCAAATTCCAATACTAATAATAGGAACAAACGGCTTTCCGAACCTAAATCCGAACCTCTTTCAAAAGCTTTTTCTCTGGTTCGTTATTAACTTTTTTTTTCCTATAAATGATTTTTATATTTGTTCATTTTAATTTTTGACAATTAATTTTTAAAAAAATACTCTAACTAGCATAGTATTATAACATAGATAAGTTGTTGTTAGCCAAAGGCAACCATCACACAAGAGAATGGTGAATTGGGTGATCACAAATTTTAATTAACTTTGAGCAATTGTGCATTTTGATGCATTCAATCAATACATGCAGCGGAATAGAAATATTAAACACAAATCATGCTTGAAGACAATTAAGAACATTAACGTCATATACAAAACATTATGTTAATCACATTAAAGTTATATAACAATATTAATCATAATGTGATTAATCAAGAACCAATCAATATCATTGATGCAAATATTCTAGATAACTCAAATGTAAATTGCTAGAATGTAAAGAGATTAAGGGATAAGATAGTGCAAACAATATTTTATTGGTTCAATCATTTCTTGTGATCTACATTTAGCCCCAAAATCATCCACTTGAGGTTTCCACTATTATTCAAGCTTATAACTTAGATGCTTGAGAAACATTTACAAAGTTGAGCATTCTTCACACCTTTGGGATTCTTCACCCTTGTGCTAGAGCCTCTAACTCTTCAAGCTTCACCGATGCTTGAAAAACCTTACAAGTTATGAGCACTTCTTACACCTTTGGGATCCTCCACCATTTGTGTATAAGCCTCACTTTCAATTAGAGGGATCCTCTACCCCCACTTTGTGTTTATAAGATAGGAATATGATTACTCTCTGAAAGAGTTGATATACAACTTGAAAAACTAATAGATAGATGAATTTTTGACAATGAAGAGCTTAAATATTGATTTTGATGAAAATGATCAAATCCTCATAATGATTTGCAAATAAGTGTTCATCAACTTCTCAATACTTCAATCTTAGCTTCTATATATAGCCCAAGTGATAAAATGGTCATTGGTGGTGTTTAGAAGAGTTTTCTTCCAAAATCTAACCGTTTTATAGCCGTTATTTTTGTCTTCTACCTGAAGAGTATTCGAATACATGTTGAAAAGTATTTGAGTACTTCATTTGCGTATTCAAGTATATGTTCTTGATAAAATCTGGGTTTGTTGAAGAACAGATATTCGAATACTTAATCTGCGTATTCGAATACATGACCTTTGAAATTGATTCTGTAAAAAGTGTATTCGAATACTTCATTTAGGGTATTCGAATATATCAGTTCATGATACAAAAATTTAGTTTGCAAAAGTCATAACTTCTTTGTTTCTTAATAGAATTAATCAAATGACTATGCATTGGAAAGCTCTTTGAATCTACTTTCATATAAAATTAGCTTCAGGTCAAAACTCAAAGTATTTTGAAAGTTATGATAAAAATAGTGACTAAATGTCAATTTTCCAAAACTCAAACTTGGCTATTTTTCTTTGGTTTGAAATACCACCATGACTAACATTTCAAAACATGTTTGTTGGGCATTTTAGCAAGTGTAAAATCATTTGTTAAGATTGAAAAACTAATTTGAGCTCTCTTCATGTTAAACCTCTATCCTTACAAAGGAGAATAGGTTATAAGATAAAGTATACCCAATTGAGTCCTTAGGCTTCTTGATGCAATCCAAGCTTTCAAAACTTCTAATCTTTATTTATTCCAAATGCTTGGTTCATCTCTTCATTCTCCTTCTTCTTGAGTTGAGCATAATTAAGATCTTTCACTTTCTTGTTTCAATGCTCACTCTTGATACTTGGACTATCCTATAAAGTGTAACTCACTTGAAAACCATGGTTAGTCCAAATTGTAACACCCTCAGTAGGATGTCACATTTAACAAAATATTAAATTAAGTTTAAAAAAATACTTTTATAATATCTGCATATAAAATATGAGTTTCAAAATTTCTTTTCGCGAATATAACATTAATCAAACAGAATAGTAATAGTAATAGTAATAATATACATATCGAGATATGAACAATACGCATACTTTATATTACTTACTGTTAAGTTTATCGGTAATACATAATACAATTCATAAGTACTGACAAGAAGATAAATTGACGTACAATACTAATATATTATTACCTATCTGGCCATCAAAGTCTACCTACGGAGAATGGTCTTCCTCAGGGTCCTCCTCCGGATCTTCCTCCGATATAGGCCTTCAAGTGCAAGCCATCCGAAGTTAGTAGGCTTCCTTACAGAAATTCTAGCAGTTCTATGCCCAGGAGCTCTAGCGGAAGAAACTTCATAGTCTTCCTGGGGAGTATACTCAGCGCCAAAACCCCACAAATCCCTAATGGGCATAAATAATTCTACAAAGCATGTAATAGTAAATGAACTAATAGGATTCACATGATGGGTCCTACGGAGTGTGAGAGATATGTCACCAACATACTCTACGCATTCCGTTTCTAAATGTACGCACCACGCCTGCGGACCTCAGTGGAATTGGACTTGGATGAATCCCAAGAATTCACGCCTGTCGCCCATCTTAGTCTTTATAACCAGATCACAAATATAATAATATAATAGAACGGGTGATATTCTAATATCATCATAAACCAATCAAGCAGTATAGAAAAGATAGTACAACCAATCTACACAAAGTTGTGCGAACAAGCTGTGCCCATTGAAGGTAGTTACGTCCATCAAGACGGTATGACCCTTGCAATATATGTAGGTCATTAGGACCCAATGACTGAACCGTGGAGGAGGCAGTCATGGATGAGGAGACGGATTTCTCTTCAGACATTGTAATAAACACAGCAGTAGTGCTGGCAAAATGGATATGAGCAACGTAGGGCTTTCAAACAGTGAAAAGAAAAGAAAATCTGGCAAAGTCTGCTACAGTACCGCGTCTGCTACAATGTGCGTGGAGGATGCTGAACAAAGGTGAGGTAATGACGTTTGGGCACAATGAAGGTGCCAAGGCAGCAATGAAGGCTGACTAAGAATTTGATGCAGAAGCAGAGCCCCCTTGGATCGGGAAGCTTTGATACCAACTAGAAAGAAAAGAACTTACTTGAAAGAAAAGAACTTGAAAGAATAAAATTTCTAATCTTATTATTTAGAGGGTGATTACAACACATATTTATACAATTAGAAAGGGAAACATAATCATAGCTAAAACTAATTATAGTTAATAATTACAACCTACACTAATGATTAAAATTAATACTAATTATTACAGTCAACATATTTATAACTCAACACAACACCTTTACAGCTGTAAATACCTTTGCAGCTGTTATTACAGTAATCACAACATATTACAGCTGTAATCACAACACATATTTTATCACATCAATGAGTAATCAAGTTTGACATAGACCAAGATAAAGCAAGAGTATAACAACTGACTATGCATATACTCAATGATTGACCCCTTCTCCATGGAGCTATACACAACAGTCGGAGAGAGTGATTGGGAGTACATGTTTCGTATTTCATTATCCCCAAAAATGCAATATAACCTCAATTGCGCAACTTAGCTCACGAGAACACTCTCCACCAATCGGGAATAGGATAGTGTCTGGTCGGGATCGTTCGATGTGTTGCAATCGTATTACCACGGCACAGCGGTGCTTCCAATTGAACCCCTGTGGAGTTTCCGCACCCCGATGTCCCCAAAATCATTCATAGATCTTCACTACACAATTGGCACCCGTACTAAGGTGTAACTCAATCTCCTCAGCATTAAAGCCTTGACCACAAGTCTTTACAGACTTTTCTTAATGCAACACAAAAAATTACAATTTATTCATAAACAGAATAAAACAATCCCCTTGGGATTTCAAAAATCACGTAACACTACAGTTACGATTTTTCAAACATATAACCATCCGGTTACAATTTTTCTGTCGCGTAACACTTCTGTTACGTTTTTATAAATCGCGTAACATTTCTGTTACATTTTTCAATCGCGTAAAGCTTTTTCTGTAAATTTCTAATCACGTAAGACAGAAATATCATATTTTAATCGCTTTAGGCTTAAAGATTCATTTTTTAACCGCGAAAGGGTTTTCTGTAAACTCCAAATCGCGTAAAAGATATTCTGTAATTTTTTTAATATATAAGGCATAAATAAATCATTTTTTAACTGCGAAAGGGTTTTCTGTAAACACCAAATCGGGTAAAGTGTTTTCTATAAATTTTTAATACATAAGGCATAAATAAATCATTTTTTATCCGCGAAAGGGTTTTCTGTAAACACCAAATTGGGTAAAGTGTTTTCCGTCAATTTTTAATACATAAGGCATAAATAAATAACTTTTTATCCAGGAAAGGGTTTTCTATAAACACCAAATCGGGTAAAGTGTTTTTTGTCAATTTTAATAGCGTAGAGCTTTAAAAATCACTTTTCAACCACAAAAAGATTTTCTATAAACTTCAAATCACGTGAAAGTGTTTTTCGTAAAAACGAAGCTATTTTGAGCTTATTTAATTATTCCCCAATATATTATCATTATTATTGCTAAAGATCAATTAAAACAACATAAGTATAAATTAAAGCATTATTTCAGTTTTGTTTAATAATTTCGCTCTTTTTCTATTTATTTACATAAATCATTAACTTAATTAAATATCCCCTAATTAATTAAGTTAAACAATTAATAAAATAAATTCCTTTGTAACTATAGAGTGATTAAAATGTTCAAAGATCTTTGGACCAAAATCCATATTTTTCCTACCATGATTTTTTTGTAAAATCAACCAACCATATGTATGCTTAAGAAATATTATGCTTCTAATATTACCATATATGCAATATTCCAAAGTCATAGAAACACATAGGTTAAATAAAGCATATAAATACAAAGCACAAATCATAAATCAAGAAACATCATAAACAATTTAAATATCAATTATAACTACTCACACGAAATTTAAAGAACATGAACCATAAATCCTATTTTCCTACCACAAGATTGGTTGATAAAGAAAACTCCCCCTTACCTTGGTTTCAAAAATTCTTCAAGAAAACTTTGTGAAAGTTCTTTGTTCTTCCACCAACAAATATCCTTTTGATTCTTCAACTTTGGGATTTTCTCAAGAAAACGTTTTGAGAATGATTTCTTCTCTAGAAACTTTCTACACAAGATCTTCCTAAAATGATGTTTGGATTCTAAAACTATGGATGGAACTTGGATCACAAACTTTGAAAAGAAAAACTCAAGGGTTTGGCCGTGGGATTTGAGAGAGAATGGAGAGGAATTGGTGAGTTTTTCAAGTGATGCTTGAATGTCTATTTATAGGTAAAATGTAGGATAATTTGGTAATTAAAAAGTTTATAGGAAAAGACATTTTTATCCCTCCCCACTTGTTTGGCCACCCACCTTGAAGCTTGTAGAAGTTTGGAGAAGCTTGGAGAAGAATGTGTATTTTACGTATAAATACTAGTATGTATCGTCAAATGGAAAATAAAATACGCCTAAATTTTGTTTCATAAAATTCCTTAAAATGGAAAACTTCTAAACCTGTTCCCGGATCTAAGTTTCGTAAACTCTCATATTCCTAATAAATAGTCAAAGCATTTACGGGTTAAAATTTTAAAATTATTATTTTATTATTCGAAATAATCCCAATTTAACACATAAAGTCAACAAAAACTAGAAATTCCCAAAAATGGAAAACTTAAGAATCTGGTCTTAGAATCGAGTTTCGTAACTTTCCCTGGCCCTAATAAATAGTCAAGGTATTTACAGACCGATAATATAAGTTATTTATTTTTATTTTTTGAAACTGCCCTAAACTATCATATAACATTTATGAAAAATAACCTAATTTAAATGAAGCTCATAAACATTCCCAAAAGTCATCATAAATCACAAAAGTTGAGAAAATCATTATGTCAATTAAAAACAGAAATTTCAGGGTGTTACACAAATCTATAACTCAATATGCATGATTCAAATGTATATAACTTTAGTTAGTTCATCATGCATATATAATTCACATAGACACATATCCAATATCAATTCATTACAACACATAAAGTATTATTGGATATATTCTATAAATTATGCTACTCATACTTAATGCATGATTCTTATAAGAAGAATAACAATAGTATATAATCATGCATTATCCAATATATTCATTAAGCACATGTATGTAGCATATTCATAATCCTTTTTGTAATGTATTTGTCATCATCAAGACATAACACAATAAACCATTGGGACAAACATATTTCCACAGTTGTCATAAGTCACAGGTCATAGGTCAGCAATTTGATTGAGAGTTTAGCAGTCCAATGGTAAAATTTAGTCAAGAAAGAAAAAATGTGTTATATGAAAAAGAACCTCATATTTTTAACAGAATATAACACATATAAAATATTTAAAGAGTACATAATTTAATATAACAATTCAATACAAGAGAATAAAAAAAGTAAATTTTACCAACTAAAAGTACAAACCTATTTTCAACTAACTAATAGTACAAATAAATTTATTTTTCATATTTTTTTATACAACTTACAACATAAATATAATAAGATGTACTAAAACATAAATTTCTTATCAAATAAAATTTTTTTAATGAAAATTGGGTTAGGCAAGTAAAATGAGTCAGGCAGGTTAGGTCGAGTCAAGTGAGTTTGACCAAATTGATGAGAAAAACAGTATTAATCTCTTACCAGATCAGCCAAGAGATCGACCCACGGGTTTTCCCATCAAACTTTGCCGAGGCAGTTTGGTCCATACAGCTATCCTAACCAGTATGTATCAATTTGAAACGACTTGAATTACAATTATTTTAATTTTAAAGAAGTGTGAGCATTTCAATGCAGAATTATTAATGGCTAAGAAATTGTAGATGAGTAGTAAAGACGTACTTATATTACAAAATGAAAATAGTGACTATTAAGACAATTTTTGCTGATGAGGGTTAGCTTAACTATTAGGATCAAGTTAAGAATAAAAGTCTTGAGTTCGGTTCCTGTTGGTGATCCTTTATTAATAGATCATTTGGAAGTAAGATTGAGTCCTCGTTGATGCTTGTGACATGCCTTAACCATGAAATGGTGCAGCAACCTCTTCTCCTCTAAACTTTAAAATACCAAAAAAAGACGATTTTCAATAGAAATTGAGCAATTTATTTGTTAAAAAATTTAAGTTAAAGGAACTTAATTATATGTTTTTATTTAATTTTTAATTGATATATCAAAACGGGATAATGGAAAAGAAAGATGTCATTCCAACATCTACTCCTACTTCGGGGTGCTTAGACTTGCCCGAACTCGAAAATTCGGTTTTGGCCCGAAGTGTTTGGGTCATTCTTTTAGACCCGGTGTATTTTTTGGGTCGAGTTAAAATCATTTCAACCCGATTCGGTATAGAATAAATTATTATTTTTTAAATATTTTTTCTATATATTATTATGACATATTTCTAAATGTTAGACTTTAATTAAATATTAGGACTTTTCATAATTTTACTTATTATGTAATTATTGATTAGATTGGATCTTGATATGAGCAAAAATTAATAAATACAAGTAAATTTATACAAATAGAGAAAAAATAATCAAAATATTATATAAAAAAATATTTTATATATCTTAATTGAATTGACCTAGTCCAACTCAGACCTCAATATGATCGGACTCGAGCCATGAAAATTAATCTAATTAAGATTTCAAGCTAAGACTGAAGTTATGTTCAACCTAACTCATGAACATCCCTACTCCTACTTCCTACTTTAACAACTAGTTTATTTTTTCACCTTTAATAAATGAGTGAAATTTTTAAAGTTAGACTATTTGACCTTTCACGTGAGGTGAACATTAGCGTTAATTTAAACGCCTATTTGAAACCTAAATTAGGAAAGAGTCAACCCACATTTATTAATCACATTAAAATTTTATTATTTAGAGGGATAGCTCTAGCCCACGTGAGTTGAGCTAGAGTCAATACTTTAGTGAGACATTTAAGTGCATGTTTAATTAATCGTTAGCTTTGGCTATAATGACTTTTACTCGCTTCAAATTATTGTGCATGTTTGGTTGCTTTGTTGATCAAAAGGACATTGGTTATTTAAGGAATCAACTCGCCTGCAACGTGCATTTGAAAAAAAGTAAACGTTGCCTTGAGATATTAGGTGAGAGAGTGAAAGCATGATTATACTATATTACCCTTCTTTCAACAATTGCTTTCCTCCCCCCTTCCCCCAACATTTTCAAGGTTAAAATAATATTATATCTTTTTTTTTTGTTTAAAAGTAATTTTATTTTACATTATTCAAAGATTATATTTTTAAACTAATTTTTAACATTAAGTCTTTTAAAATCAATTTAACTAAAATCTATTACAAACAAGGACTTGGATAGGTTGGACTGGTCCACTTTAATAAATCTAAATGTAAGTTAGTTATTATGTTGTATATTGACTAAAAAACTAAAATAATTACATAAGTGGGTTAAATATCATATTTTTTTATATAAATAAATAGAATAATACTATTTACACTCTCAATTGTGTATTCACATTTTTCACTGACTATTTTTATTTTAATTTTCTAAATTATTTTTAATTAAATGTGAATAGACAAATAAAAATATAATAATTAATATTTAACCTCAATAAAAAATATTTAATTGAAGGAAATTTAGGAAATTGGAATTAAAAATAGTTAGTGAGGTGTGTTAATAAAAAATTGGGAGTAGTTTATCAAAATAAATAAATAAATTTAGTGCCAATAGCCTCACTCTAATAAATTTAAATTTTATAATCAATATTTATAATATTAATATATTTTAATACAAACTAATATTTTTTAAATATGATTTCTGTACAAAAATTATAAGAAAAGTTAAACTAATAATCATGATTGGATGTAAATAATATTTTTAGTTTAACTATTGTGTGTTAAAATTTTTTTCCTAGATAACCATAAAAACACTATTTGATATCGATGAGATCATTAGAATAAACTTATGAAGTATTCATTAATAAAAATTTTAAACATAAGATTATGAAAAACTTTAATCTTCACGAAAATAAACCCTAACTTTATTTAACTAATGCATAATATTTTTATTTAAAAAATTTGATTATAATAACAACTTACAAAAAAAGATAAACATAAGTCATAACTCATTAGAGTGAAAAACATTGGATTTCGATATAAACATACTAACCTTGTAGATACATATGATGGTGTACTGTCTACGGGAATAAAAGGAGGACCTTTGGAGGACCTCATTATTGGGCCCAAAACCACCCCTTAATCAAGAGTCCTATCTCTTTGATATTTCAGGCTTACCTTACAGCTTGAAAATCAGTGCCAAACCCATTATGTAATTATATGTTGTAATTAATTAGTCTTTAACTAATACTCCACGCAATCAAGCATAAACATGTCATATATTAAGGTAAAGGTCAACAGAGGGTAGGATATTTCGTCCTTCCATACTTCTACACATTTCGATAGGAACTTAATCATTATAATGTCTTTGCATATACTCACCATCATTCTCGAAACTACGGACATTAAGGAGATTTTTGGTGTTGTTGGTGTATGCCCTAAAGATCAGTTATATATTGACTTTATGACTTACATTTTATCATGACATTTATTTAATATATGAGACATTTTATTTATTGTATTATTTATTTATATTAAATAAACATAATAGAGTTCTTAGAATGAAAGTTCTATGCCATGAAATATCAAGTATGTGACTTGATAGTGAGATACTATTGGCTAAATTGGAACTCTATTTTTAAATGTCCCTAGTTAAGTATTATTGTCAACTAGGACAATAGTGATACATTGAGACTAGTATGTGCATAGGTTGATGACCGTGTCTCACAGGTCATAGATATGAGATATTAAGTCTACATATGGGTATATATCAGAGTAATAATGTATTGGACTGACCCACATGAGAACACTATATGGATCGTTATGTGAGTGTCATAAGTGGTTCTCATAGTGACAATGATATACATGGTCCTTTGACTTGAGGTCACTATGGTTTCCTACATAAGGAGTTATATGTTTTAATATCGTCAAATGTCACCTGTAATAAGGTGATCATAAAGTCAATTATTAGACATGTTACAAGTTATGCGGAGGGATGTGAGTGACATAAATAGGATTTATCCCTCCTACATAACAGGAGCGATATCTTCGGGCCCCTTCATGAGTGAGACTTGAAAATGCATGGTTGTGCTCAAATGAGTCTATATGAGATATTGATCTCATTTGTCTTTATAAGTCTACTCGGCAATCAAGAAACCAATGATTGAACTATACAAGGGTGACACGCTCAATGCCTTGTGTTCAATTAAGATATAAGGATGAAGGGACTAGACTACATAGTAACATTAGTCATGTTTAGGTTATGTCGAATCACTAACATTCATATTACTTAAGTAGAAGTGATATATTGCTAGATACCGCTCACTATTTGTAATATTAAATAGGATTTAATATTACTATCAACGTAATAGGATCATACAAGGTCACACACATAGAATGGATTGGAATGGGGCTAGTTGGACTATTAGTAAGACTAGATGGACCAACCCAATTGAATAGGCCCACACATGAATCTGACCTAGGTCACATGTGTAGCGGCTTATATAAACATCTCTTAAACTATTTGTACCGCACTACTACATCACGCACAACTCAGATTAAAAAATCGTTTCCGAATAGAGAGAAAGTGAGAGATAATTGGCAGAGTGAGTCCGCCCCCTTCGTGGCTAACACCGTGCCGAAGAGGGAGACCATTTCATCCATTCGTGTGGATACCATAGAGACGCCACAACCACGTTTGTTCGTTGCAGCGTTCGTGATTTGCTATCCATCATGACATCAGGTTCGTCATTAAGGTAATCATCTTAACACAGACTATGACCATTGCTTAGATTTTTGAAGGGTTTCATATTTTTTTATTTTTCCGCTGCCTATTTTTTGTTTGCAAAACCCAACAGGTGTGTGCTAAATGTTTCTCGTCAACTAAGCCAACATTTGAACAATGTCTAAAGGAACTACAAAATTAAACCTTGCAGATTAAAGATTGTAGTAAGTGGTAAGCAAGGGTCATTCTCGCAGAGGATTGTGCCAATTGAAATGTAAAGTATCACTAAACTAAAAACTAAAATAAGCAATAACTAAATGAGGGGTATTTTTGTGAGTGGTGAAATAAAAGTAAAATAAACTAAACTAAATTACGAAGATGCAAGTGAAAAGTATGAAACAAGCAAACACAATGAGCAAAATGGAATTCAATAATAGATAAAGCTTGGTTTAGGGATTTTCTCCACCTCTAGACTTATGACAATTGCAATCAGATTTTTTTGATGTTATTCCTTTTTACTAATGAAACTACCAACCGTAGATTTTCCTTAGTTCATCGTTAATTAGAATAAGCTCTCTAATTAATCTCTAACCATCCGATAACCTAGAACAAGCTCTCTAGATTCAAAGGGACGAAAACATTGAGGTGAGAAAGATAGGTTTATCTAGGCAACATCCTTGCAAGCTTGGGTTATCCAGCCTATGTTATGTTCTTCATCACAACTAAGTAAGGATTTGACTACAATAATTAATTGCAAAGTGCTACTTGGGTGTAAGAAAGCATGACAATTACGGATCACGTCTCCTAAGCTAGCATTATATTATTAACAAGTTCTATTTAGTTGCGCACCTAAATGGATCAAGACAACAACCATACATAGTTCAAGTAGAAGAAACATAAGCAATTTCAATTAAAACTAAGGGAATAACATCATTGATCCAACTACAAAATCATGTTTAGGGCTTTGAATCACCCTTAACCAAATAGGAAAACTAGCCTAACATGTTCTTGAACAACATCAAAAGATAAGAAAGAAACATCATGTGCTCACAAAAGATAAAAAGGAAGAAGAAACAAATCAGTTTGATGTTGATCTTATTCTTTCCAAGTTGCTCCCAAGAGAAAACTCTCCTTTGCTCCTTGACGGCTGCTGATAAGAGGTTGTCGAGACCTGTCAAAATAATAAAATTTACCGGTTCACAAACTAATTTGTAGTATAGAGCATGAACCGAATCGTCTCTCAAGGATAAAAAAAAAACAAAGATTCAATTAGATCAAGATGATTAGAAAATAGGAGTTTTGTTGTTGATTAATAAGATTGACAAAAGTACAAGACTTAAAGTTGTAAACAAATCTAAAGAAGCAACCAATCCAAGGAAATTTACCGATTTTGAGTTTAATCCATCATTGATCTCAAAGAATCCACTTAATTGCTAACCATATTCTTGGCCTTAGATCACATCAAGAAGCCTTAACATGATCCAAGAATCCTCTACTAGATAAGCATCTAGGATTTGATTAACCAAGGTTAGATAAAGTAAGCACCATCCAACATAGATTAACTTAAGATCCAAAATTCAACCAAGCTAAACAATCCATCAAAAGGCTTTGATATATTGTTTAGTGATATGATCCAAGTCGGATGCATATTGTTTTTACGGATCGTCCTTGAGTTGATTTCTTGTTAAAAAGAATTTAAAGGAGAAAGATGAACAGTAGCGTGAACAGTACGAGAAAACAGTACCGTGAATAGTGTACGAACAGTACCGTGAACAGTGCAAAAATAGTAAAAAAAATGGAAAAGATGGAAGGAAGAAGAGGGGTGGAAGGAAGAAGACGCCACACTCTTGGGGAGTGATAAGTCAAGTGAAGATTCGCCACAAAGGTAAGGAAACCTTTGATAAGAACCAAGATGGTTCACTCAAGAACCCAAGAGAACTAAGCTCTCAAAAACTCACAAAGGGGTGTAATTGTATTCTGAAATTCAAAGTTGACAAATGCAGTAAATACAAACCTATTTATAAGGATTGAGTTGGTGGCTAGGTCTAATTAAAAGGAGGCAGCAAGCTAACACCTTTTTAACCCTAATCCTAACACAAAAGTGGCCCAAGCCCAATTAGAAGGCAACATCTATCCCTAGCTATGCTATGCACTTAGTTAAGCCAAACAATAGGCCCTTATTACAAAATATCCCAAAAAGAAAATAAGAATCAAAACTGAAAAGATTAAAAGGTTCAAATACATAATTAAATAAAATTTCTAAGAAGAAATCTTGCCCCGACATTGGGCCCTTCATCAACTTGGTTCATTTGGACCATCTTGAGTGCTTCTTCTTCTGGAATGGGCTTGAGTGAGAGAAAATGGTTGACTTCTTTATCCAAATTCTCCTTAGCCTTCTTAGCTCTTGTCCTTGTCATTGGGCCTCCAAGTCCTTGCAGTGCATCTTTGGGCCTTGGGCCCATTGGGCTTCCACTTGAGCTTCCTTGGTCTCCATCATGCCCTCCCCCTTCAAAAGAATTCGTCCTCGAATTTGATCTTTCGTCACCTTTCTTTTCGCATGTGCACCCACACCAATCTCCTGGATCAAAAACAACTTGTCTCCTTCCCTTGTTTGCTTGCCTAGCATATTGCTCCATCTTCCTTTCAATTTGAGCTTTGACTTGTTCGGGAGCGTCCTTACATATTCAGTTTTTGCCTGTCCATTCCTATGAATTAAAGAAAAGACATTAGGTAGAGGCAGTAAATCAAGGGGGCTGAAGGGAATTAAAATCATATACAATCTCAATAGGAGAAAAGCTAGTAGTAGCATGCATAGCCCTATTATAAACAAATTCAACAAGTGGTAAGCATTACGAGTTGAAAGAGGCTCTTGGGATGAAGTCCATTTGAATTTCAATCCCCCTCAAGGATGGTAGTCCGGAGGGACACTCCTTGGAAAGACATCTTCAAAGTCCTGCCAAAAGAGATTCAACTTCACTAGATAGGAGGTTAGAGTTATAATTTAAGCACAAGTCCTTTTGTATACTACTGTAAATCTCTTTCTATGCAAAGCAAGCCCTCTTAATCTCACTCTCCCTAGTTATTAAATATTCAATTTTTTCTCATTTACAAGTTCTTGGTCCTTATTCTTTGCTTCCCCCTTTGATTTTACTTTAAGTCCTTCTTCTCTTGCTCCTTCTTAGCTTCAAGGCCACTTGGTCTTCACAAACCTGTTTGGGAGTAAAGGGGTACAAGGGTTACCTTCAAAGAATTATGAACAAAGGAGTACTTGTTAGTGAAACCATCATGAATAGCATGCTTATCAAATTGCCAAGGCCTTCCAAGCAAAATATGGCCAGCCTCCATGGGAACAACATCACACAAAACATCATCATTATACTTACCAATTGACAAACTTACCAACACTTGTTGATTTACTATCAACTCACCGTTCTCACTTAGCCATTGAAGCTTGTATGGTCGGGGGTGAGGAGTAGTTTTAAGGTCAAGTTTTCTTACCAAGCGAGTGCTTGCCACATTAGTGCAACTTCCCCCATCAATGATTAATGAGCACACTTTGCCTTGGATGGTACATCTTGTATGGAAGATGTTTTCCCTTTGGTCTTGGTCCCTTGCCACAACTTGGTTACCCAAAAGTCTCCTTATCATTAGCAAGTCGCCATCATGAGCATAGGTCTCGGTCTTCTTCTCCTTCACTTGAGGGAGGGAATTTGGACATGAATCACTAGAGAGTTGTCCTTCTTTTTATCACCATTGCCCTTTTGTTTGGGCATTGAGAGGCTATGTGTCCATTCCCCAAGCATTTGAAGCACTTGATGTTCCTACTTTTAGAAGAAGAAGAAGAAGCATTAGTAGAAGGAAAAACACTAGAGTTTTTAGAAATCATACCTCTCTTAGGTTGTGTAGAGGAGTCTTCATTTGGTTGTTTGTCCTTCCAAGTGGAAGGTTTGAGGTCAGAAGAAGGCTTCTTCCATGCACCCTTTCTTTTGAGTTGTTGTTCCACCTTTATGGCTTGGTGGACTAACTCATCAAGCTCTTCATAGTTGTGCAACTCCACAATGTCTCCTATCTCACGGTTTAAACCATGAAGGAAACGTGACATGGTAGCCTCCCTATCTTCAATGACATTGGCCCTTATCATGGCCACCTCCATCTCTTTGTAGTACTCATCCACACTTCTACTTCCTTGGGTAAGTCTTTGGAGTTTATTGTGTAATTCCCTATGGTACCATGAAGGTACAAACTTCCTCCTCATCAAAATTTTCATCTCCTCCCAAGTATCTACAGGGTACTCCCTATTTCTTTCCCTCTCTTTTTGTACTTGGTTCCACCAAATTAGGGCATAGTTGGAAAATTCTAGAGCAGCCACCTTCACCTTCCTTTCTTCATTGTAATGGTGATAGGAAAATATTTGTTCTACCTTGGTTTCCCATTCTAAGTAGGCGTCGGGGTCATTTTTCCCTTGGAAAGAAGGTATTTGGATCTTTACTCCTCCTAGCTCTCCTCCCCTTTCATCACTCTGATGTCTCCTATTCCTCCTTTCATAACTCCTTTCACTCCTCTCATGCCTCCTTCTCCTATCATGGTTCCTCCTAGTCCTCCTTTCCCTACCCAAATCATAGGTATCTTCATCCTCATATGAGACTTCATGTTGAGAGTCTCTCCGCCTTTCATTATTGAGCCTTGTATTAATTTCCACCCTAAACTTCTCAAGTTCTTTAGCTAAGGCTTGCATAAGGTTTGCGGTTCTAGGGGATGGGGGTGTACTTCCTTCACTCATCTTTGCACAAGTAATAAGAATAATTTAAGATTAAAATTTCCTTACCACTCTTCTCACGTGTATACACTCTTAGATTGATTTCACTCGTGTTTCACACAATTAGGCTTTTGTTTAATGAAAACGCTCTTGCCTTTTACCACTCAAGTTCTCTTTGCAAGTTCTTAAATAAACCCTCTCGCGTTTCAATTATCAAAATATCTTACAAAAGTAGTGGTCTTCTCAAGAGTAAGCACTTAGAAGTTGAAGAAAGGATGAAACTCTAGACAAAACTCAAAGGAATTTAAAAGACAAGCAAGAAAAGCTAATTAAAAGAAAGGTAGAACTCAAAAGGAATAAGACGAAAAGAAATGCGCAAGGTATGTAGAATAGCATCGCTTAATGAAGTCCACAAGGCAATCAAACTTAATCTTGCTTAAGTGCATGGGCAGTCTCTCTTTTTTTTTTTTGTGGGAATAGATCCCTTTTTTTTGGAATAGACCTTTTTTTTCTTTTTTTTCTTTTTTGGAATAGACCTTTTTTTTTCTTTTTTTTATGCTATTTTTCACGCCCTTGTTCTCTTTTTGCACTTAAAAAAAATTGGTTCTTGAATTTTGTTTTTGTTCCAATTGTTATGCCCAATTGTGTATTTAGGAGCTTCCTTTCAAATTAAGGTGCTATAAAACATATAACAACAATGGATATAGAATTTGATAAGATCAAAGCTGTAAATATTACGCAGAAATTTAAGAACAGAAACTAAAAGCAGGAAATAAAAGGAATGGAATTTAAATGACAGAAAATAAATGACAAGAACTAAATGACTGAAAGATAAATGACAGAAAGTAAAGAACAGAAGATAAATGGCAGAAGGTAAAGAACAAAAAGTAAAGAATGTAGCCAAGTCTTAGAAATGGCAGAGATCAATGATGATCAAGGTTGTGTACAATTATGACATTCAAGCAATGGTGCTTGATGTTTGGAAAGCAATAAGAACAAGCACACAAAAATACAAGAACTCTATCAACTCTAGGATCCGGGCTCTAGATACCACATGATATGATCCAAGTCGGATGCATATTGTTTTTACGGATCGTCCTTGAGTTGATTTCTTGTTAAAAAGAATTTAAAGGAGAAAGATGAACAGTAGCGTGAACAGTACGAGAAAACAGTACCGTGAATAGTGTACGAACAGTACCTTGAACAGTGCAAAAATAGTAAAAAAAATGGAAAAGATGGAAGGAAGAAGAGGGGTGGAAGGAAGAAGACGCCACACTCTTGGGGAGTGATAAGTCAAGTGAAGATTCGCCACAAAGGTAAGGAAACCTTTGATAAGAACCAAGATGGTTCACTCAAGAACCCAAGAGAACTAAGCTCTCAAAAACTCACAAAGGGGTGTAATTGTATTCTGAAATTCAAAGTTGACAAATGCAGCAAATACAAACCTATTTATAAGGATTGAGTTGGTGGCTAGGTCTAATTAAAAGGAGGCAGCAAGCTAACACCTTTTTAACCCTAATCCTAACACAAAAGTGGCCCAAGCCCAATTAGAAGGCAACATCTATCCCTAGCTATGCTATGCACTTAGTTAAGCCAAACAATAGGCCCTTATTACAAAATATCCCAAAAAGAAAATAAGAATCAAAACTGAAAAGATTAAAATGTTCAAATACATAATTAAATAAAATTTCTAAGAAGAAATCTTGCCCCGACATTGGGCCCTTCATCAACTTGGTTCATTTGGACCATCTTGAGTGCTTCTTCTTCTGGAATGGGCTTGAGTGAGAGAAAATGGTTGACTTCTTTATCCAAATTCTCCTTAGCCTTCTTAGCTCTTGTCCTTGTCATTGGGCCTCCAAGTCCTTGCAGTGCATCTTTGGGCCTTGGGCCCATTGGCCTTCCACTTGAGCTTCCTTGGTCTCCATCATTTAGTCTTTGTTATCCTCTTTGAATACATGATAATAAAGCTATTATCACATCAACATTTAAATGAAATTAAGCAATTTAATTTAGATAAAAATCAAAAGAGAAATGCAACACCCCTCGGTATTACATTAATTAAACTGTATGACTTTTTATTTTAAACACATTTTTAATTAAATTGATATTAGAAAAATATATTAAATTATTTAAACTTGTGTGAAAAATGTGAGTTATATTTTTAGTTTTTATATTTATTTTAAAAGGAAGTCGTTATGTAGCATACAAAAATAATAATACTTATAATCGAAACAAAAAAAACAATTTCGACAACATAATGTACAACGATATATATATATAAGTCAAACTATATCTCCTAGGTAAGTTTCAGTGGTCATCACAGCGTAATAGCACAAGAAGGGGAATATATATACATCATCATATGTGTGAGTCTACCCCAACCCAACATATACATCAAAATAAAGAAAATAACTCTCACTCAGAGCTCAACCAAAAATAATGTCATCCCCAAAAGATCCCCTCCTACTAGGCATAAAAAAATATAAACTCGAGACTGGTCATCTGATCCCTCAGAATGATCAGACTCTGCAGAAGACCTAGCTGATGGTTCAGGAACGTCAATAGCAGATGATCCTCTTAAAAGACGACGACGTAGTCCTCCACGGCGGATGGTAGGAGTGTAGATAAATCTCGGTCCATGTCTACGAGAAGTCAAAGCAGGTCTCCTCCGAACTCCAAGTCCTTTGGAAATAGAAGGGACGATCTGATCTACAGAAGGGTCAGGTTGCGGAATAATTTGATCCACAGGTGGGTCAGGTGGCGGGGTAGTCCACATACGATGGAATGGTAAGCTAAACTCTAAGGTTAATCATACAGTAACTCTATACTCGGGTACTCCGTCTCTATCATAATGACATCCAGTAATGTCACCAGTATAGGTGACCTGTCGACGAGCATAGTCGACTTGCCAAGCAGTATTAGCATCCTCATGGAAACGGAGACGTACAGTCCCCATGTGCCGGTTTGGTCTCGCCATCTTCGTAATCGTATCGAGAACAAAACATAACAAGTAAAAAGGGTAAGACACGTAATTAAACTTTATCCAGACAGCATGACAGAATTAGAAGAAAATAACACATAATTATCTTAAACACCAAAGATATATATATATATAAAACTTAAAAATGAAATATGCAATGCCATGGAATTATGCATGTGACTCTGATATGCCATTGACTCTACTCCATGGAGTTACACTGAGTGAACAGACAGAACATGCCTTATCATTGCTCATATCCAGTATGCAAATTGGCATCACAATTCAGGCATTTCTGTACTGATCGCGAACAAGTAGGTAGTAAGTCAAGTTATTTGTGCGCCTCGTAGACTACCACGACATGGGCTCCAATCTTCCCCGGCCACATGTGGATTTATCAACGCCCGAATAACCTCAAGATTGTACCAATCTCTACCATACAAGTTCTACTCATCACTTAAGCTTACCCACACCTCTATCTCCGTGTGGTAGCTTTTTACACAATAGGGATCCACACCTCTATCTCCGCATGGATTCCACAATAACTCACTCTTTCCACATGATTATGATCATGAATGTAATGTAAAACAACACAATTCAAATTCTCAATTCATCACAACTTTCCATATGTGCAACATAGTCCCTAAAGAATTTAATATTTATAAATTAACCCTAATTGTTCTATAACTACAATATAGTCCCTAAAGAATTCAATATTTATAAATTAACCCTAATTGTTCTATAATTACAATATAGTCCCTAAAGAATTCAATATTTATAAATTAACCACAATTTATTCAAAAATATATATTTTTTTCTAATTTCTTATTATGACCTAGTATTTACATTAAAATTCATATTTTCTAATTAACCCTATTTTTTTAAATTTGCTAAGATACCCCTAATTCACTAAATTCATATTTTCTTATACTTTAAACCTTAAATTACCATTATTATACAACTTGAAATTAATTCTAATTATGCCTCCCACTCCATTATCATCCTATTTATCTAAATGTTTAAGTTAAAATCCAAATACTCATAAATCTATTTCATCTAATTTTCTTAATTTTCACTAGTTTCCTATCAAATCTAAAATTAAACCTTAGATAAAAATTCAAAAATAAACCTTAGACAAAAATTCTAACTACATTCCATAAATTCTAAAATTTTATCAACTTGATCCCTAATTTAATCTAAGCTAGTTAAAACCTTCCTAGCCAATTTAGGTTCATCCAAAAATTCTAAAAGTTTTATTTCATCATCCATTTCCAACATAAATCAATTTAAATCTCATTAATTCTCATTAATTCAATTAAAACTCAACCATTCCACATAAAAATTCCAATATGCTCTCTATGTGATATTCATAAACAACCTTGTAAATTCAATCATTCCAAGTTATCATAGAATCAATTCTAAACATATTACAAAATCAACATATATATAGAAACATAAAGCCATATTAACAATTTAAATTTGAACAAAACCCTAAGCTAGAGTTTTTCCATTCAACAACAACCATCAAGCAACCAATTCTACCTAAGCTATCTAAAGTTTAAGGGTATCTTCCCTTACCTCTTGAAGCTCCTAAGCTTGAGAGAAAAGTCTTGGTTTCTTGAAAATATTTGTTTAGAAGAAAAACTACAAAAATCCAATTTCAAAAGAATGAAACCATGAATCAAATGGAAGAAGAAAAATGAAATGGAATAGTGGAAAATAAGAAGGAAGTAGTGAAATACCTAGGGAGAAAAAGAAGAAGAAGATGGGTTTTAAGAAACCTTTCTCTTGAACTTTCCTTCTCCTAGTCTTTTTTTTGTTTTTGGCTAAATGAAAAATGAATTCTCCTCTTGGTCTCACTTGACCGAACATGTAGGGGAAATTTGTGAGAAAATTTGTAGTAAAAGTGGTTAGGTAGAATTGTGAGGTAAAAATTTAAGAGATGTGTAAAAAATTTGGCTTTTACTTTTTGTGTGGACAAAAATTAAGTTTAACATATAAAAATAAAATAAATTCAAAACAAATGGCCAGCTGACTTTTCTTACCTATTTATATAATTTTCGAAATTTTTAAATATTTAAATATAAAAATAAAGATTTTTCTTTACACTGATTTTAATTTCATGTACCGATTTTACCATTTTTAATTCGAAAAATATTATTTTTCACATAAAATCTCAAAAATATTTTCAAAAGTTCAAAATATATTTTCACAAATAAAAATATATTTATTTCAATTTTTCTCTCTAAAAATCCTATTTTAAGCAGTATAGTCCTATACCGGTAAGTTCAAAACGCAGTCCGGCGCCGTTTAAATTTTCAGTTCAAACCGAAACCCTAGCATCACGTCAATGATAAGATACTTTTCCCATATTTATTTTATTTTTAATCACCACATAATTCACAAATAAATTTATTAACTACGTGTAAGAAAATGAGGGTGTTACAAGGAAGAAGAGAAACTTGAATAACAATTAAGCAATATGAATAAGCGAAACAAGATCTCCAAATTAAACATCAAGATGGCTAATCCATTGGATTGATTATAAGAGCCTAGCCTTCCATGGATGGGAAGGAAGAACTCAAAAAATAAAGAACAAAAATGAAATTCTAAAGAGAATGGAGAAGAAGAGAAAGAAAACTCTCACAAATACTCAAACTTTCTTCAAACTTACTTAAAATTAAATGATGTATAATACAAAGAGATTGACTCTATTTATACTAATCCTAGAAGCCAATTTGTAATTGAAAATAATCTGAATGCAAGTTGTAAAAACATGGAAATTGTTAAATATGGAAGCTTGATGCATGGTTGGTGGGTTGGTGCATGGTAAGTGGGTTGGTGTATGGTTGGTGGCTTCTAGTCAGCAACTCTTATCCGACTTCCAACTTGATTTTCATGACCTAAACGGTGCATTTTGGCTTGGAGGTCTTCATGAAAGTTGTAGCCAGTTGTCTCCTTGAAATTTTGGCATTCGTTTCATGCCATTTGGACTTTTACAACTCTAGATATGCCAAAAACACTGCACCTACCTCAAGTTAGGTTAGTAGAACATGTTTCTAAATTCAAACCAACTTGTAGCTTCATAATCATGCATAAAACGACATCTATTGACTAAATGGTCTTCAGTGAAGTTGGAGATATGGGTCTTATCTTTCAATAGCCGAGTTTCAACTTTAAAGCCCACTATATAGTCCCATATGTGCACACTGCCCAGATTCCAGTAGCAGCAAACCCACTCTGCATTGCAGGACTATTTTGGACCCTTAGAAGTCCGATCCAGCTCTTGAGTTCTTCATGAAAGTTGTAGAGCCTTGTCTTAGCTTTCCAAAGACACCAAGATCACCTCAAATGGATCACCGAGTCCCAAGTTATGGCCTAACCAAGGAAGAAAGGTCAAAATACATCAAAATCCAAGAATTATTCATAATTTGCATTAAAGCCCAATGAGACCCAACAACATTAAATTCATCTAAAATACTAATATTGGGCACAATAAACATCTAATAAAGCCTAGTATAAAGCTAACATAAGTGTCTCAAATTGATTGATCAGCTGCTCAATTTCGTCCAAGTGAATATGTTTCCTTAGGGTTTGACTCCTAACTCTTCTTAAGTAGGCCCAATACTTCAAATGGGATTTTGCTGACTTTTCTTCACTAAGGCCTCGACACGACCCTATTCCATTCTGCCCATGGTACGGTTAAATACATGGCCAAGCAGTGTAATTTGGCTCCAAAACATGGGCAGACCGTGTTTGCCTTTGTGTGTGTGCAGATTGCAGAATATGCTAAAGTGCACAACATAAAAATTGTATCCCTATGTCTTAGCTTTCCATAGCCACTGGAATTACCTCAATACGACAACTATATCTCAAGTTATGTCCAATTTACTGCTTAGGGGTCTAGATATATTTTGAGATTCTTTTTGAAAAAGATAAGATTTGATTTCCAGAATCTTCCCTTGAGTTCCTTACGTAATTTTAAATTCAAATAGACATTAAATTCAACTAGGAAACATAAATATTTCAATGGAGGGATGCATATCATAAAAATCCGAAACTAAGATATGCAATCAATGCACATAATCAAATTAGGATTTTATGGAAACTAT
This sequence comes from Styphnolobium japonicum, assembly GCA_023212625.1. NCBI lineage: Eukaryota > Viridiplantae > Streptophyta > Magnoliopsida > Fabales > Fabaceae > Styphnolobium > Styphnolobium japonicum. The sequence goes on from JALBWW010000013.1 coordinate 18,296,195, forward strand.
CTAAAACATTAATTTCTATATCTAGCACATCAAAATGAAGCAAGAAGAGTAATAAAGGGCACTTATTAATAAATCACCTAAAAAAAATATAAAACTATTCTAACTTGACTCTAACCCAAGATAAAATAAGGACATAATAAGTGTGCAAATGACACATCAATTTTACACTAGAAGCCACCTATTGGAGCGAACGAGAACATTGACACTGTTTGTGGGGAACTAATAAAATGGCCTCACACCCCACTCTCCAAGCGCACCTTTATTGCGACAAGACAATCTAATCAAGAATGAATACTCAAAGCTAAGCCTGCAATGTTAATGTTGCCTGCGAGGATGGTGGGGAAGCTTCTTCCACTACCCCCATAACGTCCTCTTCCCACCTAATTGACACGCAAGGAGATTAATCTCCAAATACAAATTTTGCAGTAACAGCTTGAAGAACTCTAACAAGCCCATGCAAGCAACCCTCAAAACTTCCATTAACAACCTCTAAACTCCCAAAATCCACCTTTCTTACCCCATCACTAACCTCATCTTAACCCCTTCTTCTGTAATGGGGCCAACTACTTCTTCTACAACTGGGCCAACCCCCTCACAATAACCAACAAACTCATTAGGACCCTTGCCATAATTTATACCAAACCTCATATGTGGACCCTTACTTCGACCAACATCAAGCCAACAACCGGTATTATAACACCTTGAAATTTCTGTTTCTAATTTATATGTTGATTTCCCCAAATTTTAGTGATTTATGATTTTTGGGAATTTATGTGAGCTTTATTAAATTAAAGTTTAATTGGGCTTAACTTTATATGTTGATTTTGGGCTGTTCTGGAAAATAAAAATAAATAAGTTTATTTCTAGTCCGAAATACCTTTGAATAATTATTAAAGACAGAGAAGTTTACAAACTCCAAATCTGTGAACAGATTTGGAAGTTTTTCATTTTTAGAAATTTGATTATCAAATATATATTTTTTGGATACATCCTATTGTCCATTGGATTGACATGTTGATCTTTGTCCATTGGATAATAGTTACTGAAAATCTAGAGATAAATATCTAATGAAATCATTAGTAACATTTATGTGAAGGGTGAATCACCTAGGTGAGTCACTTGGTCATTTATGGTGAAGGGTGAATCACTTAGGTGAGTCACTTGGTCATTTATGGTGAATGGTGAATCACCTAGGTGAGTCACTTGGTATTTATGGCGGAGAACAAGTGTTCAAATTGAACACAAACTCTCTAAACTTGCTCCAAGGGTGGCCGACCAAGGTGATTAAGGGTGGAGGTAAATATCTTGTATTTATATTTTATTAAATTACATTTAATCCTTACTTTTTCTTCTATAAATAGCAAACTTCACCATTCATTTTAACTCACCAAAAACTTCATCCTTTCTCTCTACACAGCTCATGGCCAAAGCATCTAAATTTCCTTCTAAACTTCTAACCAAATACCCAACCTTGTTTTTAGCATCCAGATATCATTCTAAGAAACTTTGGTGTTGAAAGTTTCTTGAGAAGAAATCTCATTCAACCACTTTTTAGGCCTACAAAGTTTGAAGAACAAAAGGTGAAAATTCTTTATCTTCACTTTTAAATTTCTATTTCAAAGTTTTAGATCATTGGATTGATCTATGATCATCTTATTCCATGTTTTAGAGCTTCAATATATATATGTTTGGTTTCTTTAATGATTTATATTAGTAGAAAGACAAAGATCCTATACAAAGTTCCATTGAGAAGATTTTAAACCAATGTAAGGGGGAGTTTCTCTATCAACCAATATTGTGGTAGGAAAATATGATATTTATTCTCTTGAAATTCGTGAGATTTTCTATGGTTGGTGTTTTGTGGTTTATGTTTTATGTTTTCATGTTTTATGATTTGAGTTTTGCGGTTTTACACTTTATTTAGACTGTGTTTTTATGGATTTGGAATATGATATAAGCTTGTGATATTAAAGGTATGATATAATTTGGTGATAGATGAAATGATTCATGTGTATATGAATAGACATGTTTAGGACATGCATATATTTGGTTTGATTTATGGAAAGATATGGGAAAATGATTGGATTTTGATCCAAGGTATTTGGGGTGGTTCGGCCACCATATTTTGAAAGAGGAAATTGTTTTCAATAGAATTTATTTTACTTGGAGAAACTTTGATTTTAAAAAATTTGACGAGAAAATATTTTTAGTGATATTTGGAATTTTAAAAAATATTTTCAAAATGGAAAGAATTGTGGAAAATTAGTTTTAAAGTCAAAATTTAATATTTAACTTAGTTTTTATCACAAAAAGTGAAAATAGACTTGGAAATATTTTATTTAGTTCAAAATAACTTAGTTGTAAAAAACACTTTACGCAATTGAAAATTTACAAAAAGCACTTTATGCGATTGGAAAGTGATTTTTTTACCTTACCCGATTGAAATTTTAGAGAAAAAGCTTTACTAGATTTGAAAATATTTTTGCCTGATTGAAAAACGTAACAGAGGTATTGCGTGATTGAAAAATCGTAACCGTAATGTTATGTGATTTGGAAAATATTTTAAAAGCACCATACGGTTAAGAAATAGTAGTACTATTGTCGGGTCGACGTACACTGGACCTTGGATAAGAAAGTTGACGATATTCTTACGCTATTCTTAAAATGGTGGCTTGAATTCCGAGGGGATTGTGTTTTGAAAAATCAATAATTATGGGTTAGTTGACCTTAAATTATTGTGTAAATCATTACTAATTTAATAATTATGGGTTAGTTGACCATGAATTACTATGTTAATCATGAGTGATTGCACTTTGTATGGGTTAGTTGACCATGGCATTATGAGCGCACTTTGCATGGGTTAGTTGACCATGGCATTGTGAGAGTCTATTGAGACTTGTTGTTAAGGCTTTGAGCCTAGGAGATTAAGCTTACACCTTAGTGTAGGTGCGAATTGCGTAATGAAGATCTATGAATGATCTAGGGGACGTCGGGGTGCGGAAATTCCACAGTGGGCCTGTTGGAAGCACCATTGTGCCGTGGTAATATGATTGCAACACACCGAATGATCCCGACCAGACATTATCATATTCTCGATTTGGTGGAGAGTGTTCTCGTGAGCCAGGTTGCGCAAATGAGATTCTATAGCACTTTTGAGGCTAATGAGAAACGGAACATATACTCCTAAATCACACTATCTGACTGTTGTGTTTTAGCTCCATAGAGTAGAGGTCAACCACTGTGCATTTGCATAGTTAGTTGTCATACTGTTGCATTATCATGGTGTCTGTCAAGGTTGGTTAACCATTTGTGTGTTGACATGTTATATCTGTTGATTAGCTGTAAGTTGGTTGTACTATTTTTTGTACTGCTTTATTAGTTTTTGATGATGTGAGAATCTCACCTCTTTGTTGTATTATTTTGTATGTTTTATGCTGTTTTTCTTTCTGTCTTGTGAAGATGACGAAGACATCAAGGAGGGATCTATTCGTTTTTGTTAGAGTACAGTTCCACGGTAATTCAAATGCATGACGCGTCCACTTGGATATTAAGTAAGTAGGTATTTAGGACTTTAGCCAATAGGGTGGTGTATAGAGTCTGTAGGCATTCTACTGAGTATTTTTTTTGTACGTTGTTAAACAGTAGAATTGGATATAAGTACACACGATGTACATTCTTGAATTATATTTCTTAACCTTTTTGGAAAAATTTTTGTAAACAGATTTAGAATAAAAGCTTCATAAGAATGTAAGAGAAAATGGACGAAGTAGAAAACTCTTTATAGTCCGTTAGACGCAAAGAGAGTTTTTCTGAAAATCTTTGAACGCAAGTTAAAGATGTATATTTTCAGATAACAGGAGTTGCTAAGAACAATAATGACAATCCGCGAATGTTAGTGAAAATAAAGTAACACAAAGAGAGAGAGAAGAAAAGCTTACGTTAGGTATTTATGTTGGTTCACTCTCATAACTCGAGAGCTACATCCAATCCTTTCAACTTGAAGGAATTTCACTAATCTTTCACAGATTACAAGTATTCTTCACTTCCCCTCTTCAGGCTTACAACCAAGTATTTGAAAACCTCTTCAGGTTCTAACAACAAGTATTCTTTTACAAACAAGCATCTTCAGGCTTACAACTAGAGAAATAAAAAGTGTTTATAACACTTGTGATTAACTCATGATGTGAGGATAAACAATGAGCTCGAGTAAAACTCTACACAAGAGTATACAAAGAATTTGTAGAGTAGAGTACATCTATTTGCTTCATATATTTGATGAGTACTTTTTCTTGTTTACTTGTTCTCTGGTTGATCCTTCGAAGACTTTGGTATTTATAAGCTTGTGAGCTTCGTACTAGTCTTCATAAGCTTCTTCATCAAACGGCAACATTTATAACCGTTATGACTAGCATTAAATCCAAAATGTTGATAACATGTTGATCTTCTTCTGAAAAGCAGGTTTGGTTATCAACGTTGCTAGAAACTTGATATCTTTGTTCTGACTATTTTGAGTGAGCAGAAAGTTCCTATTTGCTGGACCTTGTAGTTGTTAGATGTGTCAGCTCCAGCGTACAATGTTGATTTTGAAAGGCGCATACTTTGTCAGAGATCATATTAACAATAAATGCACTTTGTCTTGCTAGTATTTGAAACACTTTGGATGGATGCTTTTGAGGAATAATCAACAGAGAAAAAACAATAGATGATCCAATATAAATAATAAACAGTACATGATATTGGACGCACGCAATGAAACACAGATTTTGTCTTTACAAAACTTGTCCTTTAGTCCAAAAGTATTTATAAACGATTTATTCAAAACAGATACAACTTGGACTCTTTCTTTTTAGAAAGTAATAACATAAGTTTAATCAAAACTTATTTGTTCAGTCTAATTAATATTTATTGTTATTTTCAAAACTTTGAGGGGTTCAATTTTTTTGAACAATTTTGGTTCCAGTATCAATTACTTGAATACGTCTTTGGTTCCAACAATCTCCCCCTTTTTGATGATGACAAACAATATTAAATTTGATTGAGCAAAAACTTTTATCAGATCAAAAAAGTATAAGCTCCCCCTAAGAACATGCTATATATAAGTTGGATGCAGGTATATTGGACGCATGTGATTTAGGAACAATTTTTATCAGTTTGTTCATAATGATAGTTTTTACTAGTTATTGGACGCAATGTTTTAACAACATAAAATTTGAGTCCATTACGTATCAGAGCATTAAAGCAAATTGAACAAGTTAACTAAGTAAAATTGAGTAATGAAAATTTTAGGTCCAAAGAGTTTTACCATTATTAGAGTAATAATTTAATTAGTAATATCAGAGTAAAACTTTACAACTAGTATCAGAGCAAGATATTTATACGTAACATGGTAAAAGGATTTTTATCAAGTAATCAGAGCAATAGAGTAAATTTGATGTTGGTTGATCAGAGACAAAGCAAATAATCAGAATATCATATCAATAGCAGATTTATCATTAGCGCAAACAGAACAGGTTATATCTGAGTAAAACAATAATAACAGACGTTAGAATCGGAATAGATATATGCGAAGAATAAAGTCAATTTTATTTTATTCCCATTTCATGCATACTATACATAATCATATTTATTTCCTAGTTCTCCTTCTTTTGTTATTAGACAAAAAGTGAAGAAAAAACCATCATTGTCAGAAAAGAAGTAAAGAAAGGAAATAAAAGAACTAAAAAAAATGAGTGTTAAAAACAATTTTTAAGAAAAAAATTATGAAAATATTTTTATTGAGGAGGAGGCAGAGGAGGAGAGCCATGTGGAAAATAGAGCTTGAGTAGTCCTTCAAACTATTAGTAGACCGAGTTCATTACATCATGGATGAGCCTATGAACATTAGGGTGAACTTCATGAATCGGGGCAGATTGAGGATGACTCTTAGCTAAAGCTTCCATTTCAGTGGCTTTAACTACCACAGACTATTCAGTTGGATTTACGACAGATAGAGGAGCAGGAGCAGAAAGTTGAAGTTGAGCTTCGTCTTCTACTTCTTCTTCTGTAGCCATAATCTAATCCCAGGGAAGTGGATCTTGATAACTTGAGAAACGATTCTCCCATGGGTATGGTTTGCTCAATTTGTTCGAGGGGGACCAATCTCCCACTTCTTCTGGGTCCAAGAGAAGGATGTCGCCACCAAAGGGCCTCAGAAGTATCCCAAAGATGTCATCATGGATAACATAAGGGGCATCCATTAAAAACTTTGGCCTTTAATAGTAGTGATCTTCTCTTTTTCTTTTGCTCTTAGCCCAGAAGAATATGCTTCTTGCTCACATTCCCAGACATATCTCTCCCAAAATGACTTGGCTTAGCCATCCTTAGCTTCTCCATTTAGAGACAATTGTCTCAAGAAGTCCAAATCTACCTCTGGTGTTGGCTTCTTGCCAAAGTCAAAATCAAAAGTAGTGGGTAGAGGCCAATAATTTTGATTTTTGAGCTTTTTCATATCCTTGTTTTTGTTTTGATCCACCATTGGCAGTCTTGGGAAAACTTGATTAGGTTGAATCTTGATGGAGGTAGCAGTGGTGACAATTAGCGAGGAAGGAATGTATCTCAAATCCTTTACAAAGACACCTATCTTGATGACACCAGCAAACATGGTGTCAAAAGTAGTGGCATAAAAGCCTAATTCTTCAATTGTCAGAGGTGTGAACTTGAGTTGCTTTGGGTAGATATGTATTTGCTGAGAGAACCCGTCACAGGCTCGACATTGTCTCTGGACCATTGAAAGATTAGGGTCCTTTAACTCCTAGTGTTCTATTATGTGGGGCATCACTCTTAGGGTGAAGGTGCAGAATTTCCAATCTCTGATAACAGTGTTTGGAGAAGGTTTAACAGAGAGAGGGAATATACTTTGAACATGTGAAGAGGGATGGGGAAGGGTAAAGTGTGGTGAGGCAGGTGTTGGAGGTGAAGTTTCTGTATGAGTTGATGGTTAAGGTGGTAGTTGTATTTGAGTAATTGATGGTGGAGAAGGGTTGACTGTTTGAGGTGGGGATACTGTTTGAGGTGGTTGAAGTGTTTGAGGGACAGGTTGGGTAGGTGAAAAAGGAAGAGTTGGGATGGATACAGTTGCAGGAGGGAAGGTGAGTTTCTTGAAAGGCCTTTGTCTGGCAGTCATCCTTGTCCTAGTGCCCCTAAGCACTTTGAAAGTGGACGCAACCTTAGTCTTTAGCTTCTTGGCTATAGGTTAGTCATCATCTGAGTCTTCGTCCATAATCAACTTTCTTGGACGCTTGGACTTTGCTACCTTGGGCACAAGCTCTTATAGACGCTCAGCTACTGAGGGAGAAGGTTTTGCTTCTTCTCCAGCATCACTCCATCCAATGAAGTCTAGGACTATTTGGAGCCTCATCTTCAGTAGATTGCTTCGTCCAAAGACTTGTTGGAATTGTCATTTACCATACACCTTTTTCCTTTCTTCGTCTAAGGCTACGAAGAGGGCGTATATGTGTTGGTCTTGAAAGATCTTTGTCAGCAGAACACTATAGGAAATGGTGGTTTTCTTTCCATTCCCTTGAACATTTCTTTTGAAGTTTCTGAAGAGCAAGGATGAGAGATTAATCTGTTGACACAGCATTAAGTGGCAAAGGCAAAAGGCATGTCCACTAGAGACAGAGTCCTTGGACCCAGCCTTGTGAAGAATCACCTTGTTCAGGAGTTAATGTAGAGCTCTTGTCTTGTCATGCATCCTTGATGCAGTCATTTTGTCTACAGATGGATCCTTTAGAAGAATGTCAAAAAATCCATCTTTTCCACCAAAGTCCTTTTCCCAATCAGTTGTGACTTTAGCTCCTTCCAGCCAACACTAGGTAGCATCTGAGATGGTTACTTCATACACTACAACTTCAATGCCAAGAACCTCTCCTCTAACCTTAGTATCAGAGACAACAACATTTTTCCAGAACTCACGAACCAGTTCTGGATGAACATCCACAACTTCTCTAAAGTAATTTGCCCAGCCTGCGCCTTGTAGATTCTCATCAATATGTATGCCACACTCTGCTAGTGTTGAGGTTTGAAACATATACTCCACAGAGACTTCGACATCTTCGACATCAAACCTCTTTCCTCCGGCTATTTCCTCAGTAGATTGAAAGTTTGATAAGAAGTATTTTACGAAAGAGAAGTTTTTCGCGAAGGTTTTTAGAGAAATGGTTTTGAGAGCGTAAAAACGTAATCTTAAAAAGGAGGAGGTTTTTAACAAGTTGTAGAAATGGAGGGTATTTCAAACGTTTTTGTTTTTGTTTTTAAAATAAATGGAAATTTGAAAAGATATTTGAAATAAAAGCTCATTAAGTAACTGTCACACGCTGCAGTAAAAAGTAACTGTTGTGACTTTTTGAGTATTGACTCAACGTGGGAAATTTAATTAAGTCAAATATAAGACATGTATTTTACAATAAATGCAAAATATATCTGTTAATAGACTTATCAAATATTGAACGTATACATAAGATACATATCACGTACAAGTCATATTGGATGCAGATTATCAATGGACGCACAATCATTAGTTTTTCACAAAGTGTATACTCAGATGCTTTCTAATGAAAGTGAATCTATCCTCAGCGAGGGGTTTAGTAAAAATATTAGCCTATTAATGATCTGTATCAACAAATTGAATATCAAACACACCTTTTTGAATATAATATCTTATAAAGTGATGTTTGATTTCAATATTCTTTGCCCTTGAATTAAGAATGGGATTTTTAGACAAATTTATAGCTGCGATATTATCACAAAGTAAGGGAATCTTACTTTCGAAGATATTGTAATCTTCTAATTAGTGCTTGATCCAAAGTAGTTGAGAGCAACAACTAGATGTGGATATATATTCAGCTTCAGCAATTGAAAGCACAATTGTACTCTGTATTTTGTTGGACCACGAGACTAAATTGTCTCCAATGAAGTGACATCCTCCACTGGTGCTTTTTCTTTCAATTATGTCTCCAACATAGTTCGCATCGCAAAAGCCAACTAATATGTACTTATGTGATTCTTAAATAACAGATCCAGCTTAGTAGTACCTTTCAAATATATGAATATCCTTTTAGTAGCAATTAGATGTGACTCTCTAGGATCATATTGAAAATGTGAACATAGACACACATTAAACATGATATCAGGTCTAGATGCAATAAGATATAAGAGATCCAATCATATCTATGTATACCTTTTAGTCTACCTTTTTATCGTTATTGTCTAATTTCAGTGTGGTCGATGGATGTATAGGTGTGTTCATCGTTTTGCAATCGTCCAATTTGAACTTGTTTAGGAGTTCCTTTGTGTATTTGGTTTAGTGAATATAAATTCCGTCCAATGTTTGCTTCACTTGCAAACCCAGAAAGAATTTTAATTCTCCCATTAAGCTCATTTCGAACTCCTTCTACATCAACTTGCAAAAATTGTCACAAAGAGATTTATCAGTAGCTCCAAAAATAATATCATCAACATAAATTTGAACTATGATGAAATGTGAGTTTATGTTTTTACGAAAGAGAGTGGTATCAACTTTTCCTCTAGAAAATCCATTTTTGATTAGAGAAGTACTTAATCATTCATACTAAGCTCGAGGAGCCTATTTTAATCTATACAAAGCCTTTTTTAGTTTAAAAATATCCTTCGGATAGTTTTGACCCTCGAATGTAAGTAGTTGCTTATCGTAAACTTCATTGATTATGCCATTAAGAAAAACACATTTTACATCCATTTGATAGAGTCTCATACTATGATGAGCAGCAAATGAAAGTAAAATGCATATGGCTTCTAATCTAGTTACTGTTGGTGTATGCCCTAGAGGCCAGTTATATATTGACTTTATGATTTACATTGTATCATGGCATTTATTATATATATGAGGCATTTCAGTTATTGTGTTATTTATCTTATTTAAATATGCATGATAAAGTCCTTAGAATAGTAAGTACGATGCCATGGGATATCAAGTGCATGACTTGGTTGTGAGATCCCATTGGTTACTTTCGAAATGCTATTCTTAAATGTCTCTAGTCAAGTATTATTGTGAATTAGGACAACTATAATACATTGAGACTAGTATGTGCGTAAACTAATGACCATATCTCATGGGTCATAGATATGAGATATCAAGTCTTCACATGGGTACACATTAGACTAATGTTGTACTGGATTGACCCACCATGAGAACGCTGCATGGATCGTTACGTGAGTGTCATAAGCGATTCTCACAGTAACAATGGTGTATGTGATCATTTGACTTGATGACACTACAGTTCCCTACATGAGGAGTTGTATTACTTGATACTGTTAAACGTCTCCTGTAACAAGGAGATTATAAAGACGACTATTGGACATACTGCGAATCATGCAGAGGGATGTGAGTGGCCTAGATAGGATTTGTCCCTCCTACATAACGGGAGCAATGTCTGTGGGGCCCTTGAAAAGAGTGAGACTGAAAAAGCATGGTCATGCTCGAATGAATCAATATGAGATATTGATCTCATTTGTCTTAGTATGTCTACTCGGAGATCAAGAAACCAAAGATTGAACTTTACAAGGATGACCATTCCATGCCTTGAGTTTAATCTAGATATCTGCACCTGTGGCACCTAAACCTGCAAGCTGTGCACAATCTTACAAAACAACATTATCATATCCCATGGAATCAAAAGAATCACACTTAGCAGCAGGATGAATGACAACATTTTTAATAATAGCATCATTGCAATTAATAACAGAAACAGAATCACCAATGACAGCAGAATCAATGACAGCACATGACAAGTATGCATAAATCTTACACAGACTGCACACATTGTAGTTGGTTTACAACCAGAAAGTCCGAAACAGGCAGAACAAATATCACAAGCAATGCTATCAGTGTATACTACAATTTTAGAAAACTCTGCCAACATATCAGCATGCATATCATCAACCAGTAAATCAATGACGTCAAAATGAAAGATAAAATGATCTTCTAAAGGGTATTTCATGGCATAAAAAATGTTAAACTGAATTATATCATCACCAAATTCCATGGAAAGGGTACCAACATGCACATCAATATTAGTTTTAGAAGTTTTAAAAAATGGCATACCTAAGATCAATGGGGGTGGGGAAGAGACAGATTTATCTTCCGTATTCAACACATAAAAATCAGCTGGGAATATTAAATTGTTTACCCTAACCAGAACGTCATTCAACACTCCTGCAGGTTGAGTTGTGCTCCGGTTTGCTAATTGAATGACAATGTTGGTGGGCTTTAGCTCTCCCATATGCAAGGAAGTGTAAACTGACTTTGACATTATATTAATGGAGGCTCCTAAGTCTAGCAAGGCATGAGTGAAATGTTGGTGCCCTATGGTGCAAGGGATGGTAAAAGTGCCTGGGTCTTTGCATTTGGGAGGCAAGTTGGGCTGAATCAAAGCAGAGACATTCCTCCCCATACTCACTTTTTCAGTCCCCTTTAGCTTCCTCTTATGGGTGTGCATCTCTTTCAAAAACTTGGCATACTTGGGGATTTGTTTAATTGCCTCCAAGAGAGGTATATTCACCTCAACCTTATGAAAAGTTTCTATAATTTCCTTATCTAAGTCTGTTTCAACCATATGCCTCGACTGTGTTATTCGGATGGGAAAAGGAAGAGGAATGTTGGAAGCCGATTTATGTGGATGTTCACTTTTCTGCTGCACTGGTTTTTCTGTCAACTTCTGGTTTGATCTTGTTTTCTACTTGGCTGTTGTAGGATCATTTGCTATTGAAGAATTTGAATTTGCTGCTGAATCTTGTTTTTCTGGGTCAAGGGCAAAATCTGGAATTATTTGGTGCACTGGTCCATTGATTTGCTTACCACTGCGCAAAGCTATAGCACTAACATTACCTCCAGGGTTTGGAGTGGTTTGAGAGGGTAATTGGCCAGAATCCCGTGACTTTAATTCATGAATAGATGTGGCAAGTTGACCAAATTGAGTCTCCAAGTTCTGAATGGTGGTTTCAGTTCTTTGTTGAAACTGGATGTTATTGGTGGCCAACTGTTTCACCAAATCCTCCAATGAGGGCTTAGATTTCGTGGCTACAGGACCTAGCTGTTGGAATGGTGGTCTACTTGGTCCAACATGTGGCTGAAAATGATTTGGCCTTGCTTGCTGCTGGAATGATGGTCTATACTGGTTTGGTGGCTGCTGATTGGATGCATTCACATATCTTAGATTGGAATGGTCCTTCTAGCCAGGGTTGTAAGTGTTAGAGAATGAATCATATTTATGTTGTTGTTGCTGATGGAACTATGGCTTCCTAGGAAATATACCAGCTGCAACCATAGATTGGTCTTGAAACTCAGAATCATCTTGCAATGTGGGGCACAAATCTGTGGGATGAGAGAAACTAGAACATATACTACAAACTCTTACAGCCACAGGTGTTTGATGCTGTCCCATGGCTAATTGCCTCACCAAGGAGGTTAACTCATCAATTCAGTGCTCTATCCTCTGTTCTATCCATAGGTAGCAAGCCTTCATAGTAATTGGTCACTGATTTGGTGATAAGGACAGCTTGCACAAAGTTTTTTGAACCTCTCCCAGTATTCATGCAACTCTCTAGTCATTTGCCTTATGCCACATATGTCCTTTCTGATTGCAGCAACTCTTGAGGCAGGGAAGAATTTTTCCAGAAACAACCTCTTCATGTCATTCCAGGATGCTATAGAGGCTGGTTGAAGGTAATATAACAAGTCCTTGGCTACACCGTCCAGTGAAAATGGAAATGCCTGCAACTTAATGTGATCTTTAGCTATTCCATGAGGTTTCATGGTTGAGCAGACCACATGGAATTCTTTCAAGTGCTTGTGTGGATCCTCACCTGCAAGACCATGAAAATTGGGCAACAAGTGTAGTAATCCAGATTTAAGCTCAAAATCAACATGAAGATCAGGATATTGGATGCACAAAGGATGATATGCAACATCAAGGGCAGCAAGTTCTTTTAGAGTTCTATTATTATTGTCAGCCATAGTAAAATCAGCAAACTCAGTATTAGATACTGACGCACTAACAGAAACAGACTCAACAGGATTAATAGAGTCAACAACAAGATCAGGTACAATGCCAAGTTCAAGTCCAATTCCAGAAGTTATTTGATTAGCTCTATGAATGCTACTACCAGTCCTATAAATTCTGAGAAGTGTATGAAAGGTTCAATCAATTTCAGGATCAAATGAATGCAAGGTACCAGGATCAAACCTAATCATACAACATGCAGCTCATAGGAAGGTATAGAAACACAATAATAACTAAAACACTAAAAATTCCTAAAACAGATACTCTAAAAATCTAAAAAAAATCAAATCAGTATCAAATGAATTCTAAATTATGGAACCACCACAGGGTGAAATCTACACAAAAATGCTATCCAATAGAATAATAAAAAATATTAAACAATTAAAAAAGTAATCTAAACGATCGAATTTGGCTAAAATAGGGGATATCTCACTATAAATAGTGAGCATTTCTCAAAACAATGTTTTCAATTAGTCTACCAAAATTCAGCTCGACTAGAGATACTTTACCGAATCAAAATCTTAACACGATGCCTTTTACCTAATTTCAACCGAATTCCACTTAAAAAAGCTTCAAAAACCAAAACAAACACAATTGTTAGAGTTAGATGGGGTCTTGAAATGATCAAATAGTTGCCTTAGATCCCTGGCAACGGCGCCAAATTTGACAGGAGGTTATTGAGACCCGTCAAAATAATAAAATGTACCGGTTCACCAACTGATTTGTAGTATAGAGAATAAATCGAATCGTCTGTTAAGGATCCAAAAACAAAGATTCAATTAGATCAAGATAATTAAAAAGAGGGGTTTTGATGATTTATAAAGAAAATACACTAGTTGAATTAAAGAAAAGTAATTAACAAATTAATCAATCTAAGGAAATTTACCGATCTTGAGTTTAATCCATCATTGATCACAAGGAATTTACTTAATTGCTAACCATGTTCTTGGCCTTAGATCACATCAAGAAACCTTAACATGACCCAAGAATCCACTACTAGATAAGTATCTAGGATTTAATTAACCATGATTAGATAAATTAAGCACCATCCAAACATAAATTAACTTAAGATCAGGGATTTAACCAAGCTAAACAATCCATAAAAAAACTTTGATATATTGTTTAGTCTTTGTGATCCTCTTTGAATACATGATAATAAAGCTATTATGACATCAATATCTAAATCAAATTAAGCAATTCAATCAAGATAAAAATCAAAAGAGGAAAAAGAGAAACTTGAATAACAATTAAGCAATATGAACAATCAAAACAAGATTTCCAAATTAAACATCAAGATGGTTAATCCCTTGGATTGATTATAAGAGCCTAGCCTTCCATGGATGGGAAGGAAGAACTCAGAAAATGAAGAACAAAAACGAAATTCTAAAGAGAAGGGAGAAGAAGAGAAAGAAAACTCTCACAAATACTCAAACAAACTTCAAATTTCATTTATGCAATTTCAAGAGATATTGACCCTATTTATACTAATCCTAGAGGCCAATTTACAGTTGATAAAAGCTGTAAATAACTGGAATGAGAGATAAAAAATGGATGTTTGTCAATAATGGTGGCTTGTGCATAGTTGGTGGGTTGGTGCATGGTTGGTGGCTTCTCCTCGCCAACTCTTCTTTGACTTCCAGCTCAATTTTCATGACCGAAACAACGTATTTTGACTTGGAAGTCTCATAAGAGTTGTAGTTTTATGTCTCAGCTTTCCAATGGCACCGATTTCAGCTCAAAAGGACTTTTACAACTCATGATATTCTAACAACACTGCACCTACCTCAGGTCACATTGGCAGAACATGTTTCCAAATTCAAACCAACTTGCAGCTTCATAGTCATGCCAACAATGGCATCTATTGACAAATTGGTCTTCAACAAAGTTGGAGCTATGCGTTTTATCTTTCCAATGGCACCAGTTTCAGCTAAAAAAGAGCCAACGATATGGTCCAATATGTGGACACTGCTTAGATTCCAGCGACAGCAAGCCCACTCTAACTTTCAGGCCTATTTTGGAACATTATAAGTCCGATCCAGCTCTCGAGTGCTCATGAAATTTGTAGATTTTTATCTTAGCTTTCCACAGACACCAAGAGCACCTCAAACGGATCACCGAAGCCCAAGTTATGGCCTTATCAATGAGGAAAGGTCAAAATGCATCAAAATCCGAGAGTTAATCAAAATTTGCATGAAAGCCCAATGACACCCAACAACACAAAACTCAACTAATATACTAATATAGGGCACAATAAACATCCAATAATGCCATGTACAAAGCTAACATAAGTGTCTCAAAAATGATTTATTAGTTACAATGATGCAAGCTTCCAGTCCAATAAGGATGACTCCAGTTTGTAATCGGGTTTTGTGTTTTGCCTAAATGGTTCGGCTGTTAGCTGGAAAAGTTCAAAGCAAGAGACAATAGCTGATTCAACCATAGAGGCCGAGTATATTACTGCCTCCAGTGCTGCAAAGGAGGCGGTTTGGATCAAGAAGTTCATCATTGAACTTGGCATAGTTCCTAACATTGTGGACCCAGTGGACCTCTTTTGTGACAACAATGGGGCCATTGCACAAGTTAAGGAACCTAGATCTCACCAGCGATCCAAGCATATACTTCGGCGCTTCCATCTCATTCGAGAGATTGTTGATAAAGGAGATGTGAAGATATGCAGAGTACCAACAGGGGATAACATCGTTAACCCACTGACAAAGCCTCTTGCTCAGCGTAAGCTTGAGGCTCACACTTCATTGATTATGCCATTAAGAAAAGCACTTTTTACATCCATTTGATAGAGTCTCATACTATGATAAGCAGCAAATGAAAGTAAAATACGTATGACTTCTAATCTAGCTATTGGTTATGTATGCCCTAGAGGCCAGTTATGTATTGACTTTATGATTTACATTGTATCATGGCATTTATTATATATATGAGGCATTTCAGTTATTGTGTTATTTATCTTATTTAAATATGCATGATAAAGTCCTTAGAACAGTAAGTACGATGCCATGGGATATCAAGTGCATGACTTGGTTGTGAGATCCCATTGGTTACTTTCGAAATGCTATTCTTTTATGTCTCTAGTCAAGTATTATTGTGAATTAGGACAACTATAATACATTAAGACTAGTATGTGCGTAAACTAATGACCATATCTCATGGGTCATAGATGAGATATCAAGTCTTCACATTGGTACACATTAGAGTAATGTTGTACTGGATTGACCCACCATGAGAACACTGCATGGATCGTTACGTGAGTGTCATAAGCGATTCTCACAGTGACAATGGTGTATGTGATCCTTTGACTTGATGACACTATAGTTCCCTACATGAGGAGTTGTATGACTTGATACCGTCAAACGTCTCCTGTAACAAGGAGATTATAAAGACGACTATTGGTCATACTGCGAATCATGCAGAGGGATGTGAGTGGCCT
This sequence comes from Styphnolobium japonicum, assembly GCA_023212625.1. NCBI lineage: Eukaryota > Viridiplantae > Streptophyta > Magnoliopsida > Fabales > Fabaceae > Styphnolobium > Styphnolobium japonicum. The sequence goes on from JALBWW010000013.1 coordinate 18,312,716, forward strand.
AGATAGGATTTGTCCTTCCTACTTAACGGGTACGATGTTTGTGGGCCCCTTGATAAGAGTGAGACTGAAAATGCATGGCTATGCTCGAATGAATCAATATGAGATATTGATCTCATTTGTCTTAGTATGTCTACTCGAAGATTAAGAAACTAAAGATTGAACTTTACAAGGATGACCGTTCGATGCCTTGTGTTCAATCTAGATATCTGGACAAAGGGACTAGACTACATGGTAACATTAGTCACGGTTAGGTTATGTCGAATCATGGACATTCCTATTACTTGAGTAGCAGTGATGTATTGCTAGAAACCACTCACTGTTTGTAATTGTAAATAGGATTTAAAGTTACTTTCAACATAATAGGATCCTACACGGTCACACACATAGAATGGATTGGAATGAAGTTGAATGGGGCTAATTGGACCTTTAGTAAGATCAAATGGGCAGACCCAATTGAATAGGCCTACACATGAGTCTGACCTAGGTCATATATGTGTAGGGGCCTATATATATATACATATCTTACTATCTTGTGCCAACACACTGCACACGCACAATTGAGAGTCGGAAACAATTTTCAAATAGAGAGTTAGAGAGAAAATCGCCCCCTTCGTGGTTAGCTCCGTGTTGAAGAGGGAGTCCATTGCATCCGTTCGTGTGGATGCCGTAGAGGCACTGCTCGTTTGTTGTGCTCATAATTGTCAATCGTTTCTTTCTAGAGGTAAATCTCTTAACACGTTTTATGATCTTTTCGCATGGATCCTCGGCTGGGTTTGAGATTTAGTTTTTTGTTTTCCGCTGCATTTCCTGATCCCGAAACCCAACAGTGGTATCAGAATCGCTTGCGAAATCATAAATCGGTTTGTATGATCTATTTGTATATGTGATATATGTTCGGTTTAAATATATGTGATACATGATGATTTAGTCTTGTATATGTAAGATTTTGATATGATAAAGCATGTGAAATTGTATGATCTCGATTTTGATATACTTTTTCGTGGGCGATTGTATGTTTTCAAACGTTTGTATCGAGATGTATGTTTTCATTTAATATTGATTAGGATTCGTTTGCCTTGATGGCAATGGGCAGAGAAGTCGCACCATGGAAGTCCTCAGTTTGGAACCGTCGACAACCTTGGGAGATCAATGGTTGATGTGCGGCTGCATGATGATTTCGTGCTAAGCTGTGAACATCAAGGGTTGATCTGATCTAATCTGATCTTATCTAATATGATCTTATCTAATTTTATATGATCTAATCTTATCTAATCTTATCCTAATCTAATCTAATTTGATCTTATCCTAATCCAATCTTTTCTGATCTTATCCTTTTTATTAATGTTGATTAGATAAATCATGTAATATTGTATTCTTGATTTATATGCTTTTGATGCATGGTGCATGGTTGTGGCCTTAGTCCCTTTCACTTGCTTTCTTTTGGTTTTATAAATACGGCCTGCGTGTCGTGCCTTTTGGTTTTATATTAAAATACGGCCTGTGTGTCATGCCTTTCTCTATAACCTACTGCAAGTGCCCCTCGCGCTGAAAGGGATGCTCATAAGAAGCATCAAGATGATGCCTTAGACGTCGGATGTCTCATGCTAGCCACTATGAACTCTGAGCTTTAGAAGCAACGTGAGAACATGGATGCTTACGATATGATCGTGCATTTAAAGAGGCTCTACCACGAGCAAGCTAGGCATGAGAGGTTTGAGGTCTCAAAGGCATTGTTTCAGTGCACACTGGCAGAGGGAGGCCCTATTGGAACTCATGTGCTCAAGATGATTGGGTACATTGAGAACTTTGAGAGGTTAGGTTTCCATTTGGATCAAGAGTTGGCCATTGACCTAGTCTTGCAATCCTTGCCTGGCGGTTATAGACAATTTGTCATGAACTACAACATGAATGAGATTGCTAAACCTCTGCCAGAGCTGTTGAGCAGAATATTAACAAGGGAAAGGCCATTATGATGGTCCAGAATGCCAAAGGTAAAGGAAAGGGCAAAAAGTAAGCAAAGAAACCCAAGGACAAGTGGAAGGGCAAGGGCAAGGTCGGATCCAAGCCTAGCACTTCTACCTTGAAACCTAAGGGTGGGGTGGCTAAGGAAGGTACTGACAAGAGGTTGTCGAGACCTGTCAAAATAATAAAAATTACCGGTTCTAGAGAATGAACCGAATCGTCTCTCAAGGATCCAAAAACAAAGATTCAATTAGATCAAGATAATTAAAAAAAGGGAGTTGTGATGATTTGTAAAGAAAATACACCGATTGAATTTAAAGAAAATCAAGTAGCAAATTAACCAATCCATGGAAATTTACCGTTCTTGAGTTTTATTCATCATTGATCACAAGGAATCTACTTTATTACTAACCATGTTCTTGGCCTTAGATCACATCAAAAGCCTTAACATGATCTAAGAATCCTCTACTAGATAAGCGTCTAGGATTTAGTTAACCAAGGTTAGATAAAGTAAGCACCATCCAAACGTAAATTAACTTAAGATTCGGAATTTAACCAAGCTAAACGATCCATCAAAAAGCTTTGATATATTGTTTAGTCTTTGTGATCCTCTTTGATCTAAGAATCCTCTACTACATAAGCGTCTAGGATTTAGTTAACCAAGGTCAGATAAAGTAAGCACCATCCAAACGTAAATTAACTTAAGATTCGGAATTTAACCAAGCTAAACAATCTATTAAAAAGCTTTGATATATTGTTTAGTCTTTGTGATCCTCTTTGAATACATGATAATAACGCTATTATCACATAAACATCTAAATCAAATTAAACAATTCAATTTAGATTAAAATCAAAAGAGGAAGAAGAGAAACTTGAATAATAATTAAGTAATAAGAAATGTTGGGTTTTCATCCCTTCCACAATTCATAAGGAGTTTTTTTTTTCAGAATAGGTCTAGTGTATATTCTGTTTTGAATGTAGCAAGCAATGTTAACAACTTCAGCCCAAAAGTGTGTGGAGATTGAGTTATCATTAAGCATTGTTCTTGCCATTTCTTGGAGAGAACGATTTTTCCTTTCTGCCACACCATTTTGTTGTGGTGTTCTCGGGGCAGAGAAGTTGTGAAGAATACCACTTTCTTCACAGAATCGTTGAAAGCTCTCATTCTCAAACTCTCCTCCATGATCACTTCAGATTGAGATGATACACGTGCCCTTTTCATTCTGAAATCTTGTACAGAATATAGATAAGACCTTAAAAGACTCATCCTTGTGAGCTAGAAACATAACCCATGTCAATTTAGTATATTCATCAACTATGAATAATCCACATCGCTTTCCATTTAATGAGGCTTGTAACACCCCGAAATTCCTGTTTCTTATTTATATGTTGATTTCCCCAAATTTTAGTGATTTATGATTTTTGGGAATTTCTGTTAGCTTTATTAAATTAAAGTTTAATTGAGCTTATCCTTATATGTTGATTTTGAGTTGTTCCGGAAAATAAAAATAAATAATTTTATTTTTGGCCTAAAATACCTTTGACTATTTATTAAAGATAGAGAAGTTTACGAACTCCAAATCTGTGAATAGATTTGGAAGTTTTTCATTTTTAGGGATTTGATTATCAAATAAAAATTTTGGGTGCATCCTATTGTCTATTAGACAATAAAATACTGATCTTTATCCATTGAATAATAGTTACTGAAAAATATCTAGAGATAAATATCTAATGAAATTATTGATAACATCTATGTGTATCATGAATCACCTACGTGAGTCATTTAAACATTAATGGTAAAGGGTGAATCACCTAGGTGAGTCACTTGGTATTAATGGTGGAGAGCAAGTGTTCAAATTGAACACAAACTCTCTAAACTTGTTCCAAGGGTGGCCTGCCATAGTGGACGAATTTGGAGGAAAATATCTTGTATTTATATTTTATTAAATTACATTTAATCCTTACTTTTTCTTCTATAAATAGCAAACTTCACCATTCATTTTAACTCACAAAAAACTTCATCCTTTCTCTCTACATAGCTCACGACCAAGACACCTTAAATTGCCTTCCAAATTTCTAACCAAAGATCCAACCTTATTTTTAGCATCTAGATATCATTCTATGAAACTGTGGTGTTGAAAGTTTCTTGAGAAGGAATTGTCTTCAACCACTTTCTTGAGAATCCAAGTTTGAAGAACAAAAGGATTTTGTTGGTGGAAAGATAAGGAACTTTCACAAGTTCACTAGAGAGGATTTTTGAACCAAGGTAAGGGGGAGATTTCTCTCATCAACCAATATGATGGTGAGGAATAGACTTTATGGTTTGTTGTTTAAGGATTTGTTCACTTGATTTTTGTGCGGCATAAATGGTTTACGTTTTATGATTTATGCTTTGATTATCCTATGTGCTTTTATGTCTTTGAGATATGGCATGAACTTGTTATGATTAACGTGTGATATAGCTTATGTGTGAATAAGATGATGTATGTGTGGATGAAAAACATGGTTATGAACATACATATGTTTGGTTAGAAACCAATGAATCATGATGGAAATGGAAAAGTTTTGAAAAGAAACTATTGTAGAAGTGATATTTACTTTATCAAAGGTTTTTCTTTTTAAAAATTTAGTAAACAGTTTAAAGTATTTTCGAAAATATGAGAGAAAATATTTTTGTGATGATTTAAAATTGAAAACAAATATTTTCAAGTAGAAACACTTTTTGAAAATTTGATTGGACCTTGACATATTTTCTAAAGGTTAGTTTGGACCTTGAAATATTTATTAAAGGTTAGTATCAAACTATTTTGATTAATGCTTATTTTTAACAAAACTTTTATTTTCAAAAAATTTGAGAAAAACATTTTAGTGATGATTTGAGGTAGAAATAAATGTTTTTAAATAGAAATGATTTTGAAAGATTTGTTGAAAAGTCACTATTCATATTTAAAACTTACTTCTAGCTTAAAAAGTGAGAATAGACTTGGAAATATTTTATTTAGTTCAAAATAGCTTAGTTTTTGTGAAAAACGCTCTATGCGATTTAAATTTTACAGAAAACGATTTACGCGATTGAAAAGTGATTTTAAATTATTACGCGATACAAAAATATAATTTTTGAGTTACGCGACTTGAAAAACAGAAAAATAGTTTTACATAATTGAAAAACATAATAGAAATGTGACGCAATTTATACAACGTAACAAAGGTGTTACGCGATTTAAAAATCGTAACCGTAGTGTTACGTGATTTGCAAAATGTTTTAAAAGCACCATACAGTTGAGAAACAATGATACTACTATCGGGTCGACGTAGACTAGACCATGGATAGGAAAGTTGACGTTATTCTTAAAATGGTGGCTTGAATCCTAAGGGGATTGTGTTTTGAAAAACTAATAATTATGGGTTAGTTGGCCATGAATTATTGTGTTAATCATGACTGATTTAATAATTATGGGTTAGTTGACCATGAATTATTATGTTAATCATGAGTGATTGCACTTTGCATGTGTTAGTTGACCATGGAAGCACCTTTGTGCCGTGGTAATATGATTACAACACACCGACGATCTCGACGGGACACTATTCCTATTCCCAGTTTGGTAGAGAATGTCTCGTATTAGCCATGATGTGCTTCCTATGAATGATTGCAGCATATGTTGCCTATGAATGATTGCAACACTTAATTTGAGGCTAATGATATACGGATATGTCTCCCAAATCACTCTTTGCAACTTGTGTTTTAGCTCCATGGAATATGGGTCAATCATTAGGTATTTGCATAGTCAATTGTCATACTGTCACATCATTATGGTGCATATTGATTTTGATAACATGATTATATCTGTTGATTTAGTATGGAACTGTCTGATTTGTTATATTGTTTCTTCACTGCTTTATTGGTATCGACGGTGACGAGGATCGTACCTCTTTGTTGTATTGTTCTGTATGTTTTGTGCTGATTTTTTTTCTGTCTTATAAAGACGATGAAGACATCAAGGAATGACCTGTTCACTTTTGTTAGAGTATAGTTCTACAGTGATTCAGATGCTTGGCGTGTCCATTTGGATATTGAGTAGGTAGGTATTTAGGACTTTGGCCAGTAGGGTGGTGTACAGAGTCTGTAGATATTCTACTGAGTATTTCTTTTTATGTACGTTGTTAAATAGTAGAATTGGATATAAGTACATATGATGTATATTCTTGAGATCTTTGGGTATTGAGTTATTTCTCTTCTGGTTATTTTATCTTATCTACTAAAAGAAATTTTGAAACCCGCATTTCTGAAATAAAGAAATTACGAAGAGGTTTTAAAAAGGAAATTTTAAGTCTCTTCAATGTGACACCCAACTAAGGGTGTTACAAGGCTGTTCTTGTTGGACTAAACAAATACAGATGCAGCAACTCTAGTGGTCTAGAGGCGGAAACAATATTTTTGGACTCAAAATGGCATTTAATTTGTTTCCACTTTTGACAGGCATCACATAGAACATATGATTTGTACACAAGATTTGGTAGCCCTCTTATGAGGTTATGCTTATTTAGCTTTGAGATTAACCTCAAGCTTGCATGACCAAGTTTCTTGTACCATATCCATTGTTCTCCTTTCATGGACACTAGGCATGATATATTTTGGTTTGAGAGGTCTCCCAAATTAATTTTACAAAGATTGTTTTACCTCTTAGCTTAAAAGAGTATGGACCCATCAGGGTTTTTGACTATACATTCTCCTTTGTTGAAGGAAACGTCAGATCTACTATCACATAATTGACTTATGCTTAGTAGATTGTGTTTTAAACCTTCAACGAGAAGCACATTACTAATAGAAGGAAAATAATGCTTACCAATCTTACTGATTCCTACTATCTTACCCTTATGGTTTCCTCCGAATGTGACATAGCCACCTGATCTAGGTCTAAGTTCTTAGAACATAGACTTTTCTCCCATCATGTGACCTAAGCAGCCACTGTTCAGGTACCATGATTGGGGTATTTTTTCTGTTGCTAAGCACATCTGCATGAGGAAAATCATATTTTTAGGTACCCAAATTTTCCTGTGTCCTTTCTTGTTAGCTCTAGAGGATTCATTTTTCCTCAATCTCGTTTTGTAAAAAGATTTGGACGTTGTATGTCCTTTCTTTTACAAATGTTGCAAAAAGGTTTGAGTTTACAAAATGTAGGTGATTTTTGAAAACTACTTTTCTCAGAAGGTTGATATCCCAATCCAGATTTATCTCAATTGTAACACCCTCGGTTGGATGTTACAGTGATGAAGAATTAATTATAAATTAACACCTCTTCATAATTTCTTGTTACCAAAAATACGAGTTTCAAAATTTCCTTTTATTTATAACATAAAACAAACAAAGTAATAGCATAATTACATGGATATATCAAGATACCAATAATTCATATCCTTTTCATTACTTACTTTCATATTTGACTTAGTACATAATACAAAAACTGTAAGTACTAACATGGAATATAAACACATGTATTGTACACCTATACTACTGCCTATCTGGCCAAAGTCAAACCTACAGCAAAAGGTCCTCCTCCTCCTCCGGATTCAACTCCGGGTCTATATTTGGAAATGGTTGAAATAGCAAGTTGAAACACAAGATGGGGGATTGAATTTTGATTCTAAACCTTTTTGGAAAACTTATTCTAAACCAATCTTTTGAACAAAAAACTTTGCAGTGAAGTAAGTAAGAATGGACAAAATGCAAACTCTTCACAGTCTGTTGGATGCAAAGAAGGTTTTTCCAAAGATATTGAACGATAGATTAAAACTTTAACTTTTAAGAAAAGTTTAGTTATGAAAAACAATATCAATCCCCAAATGTTAGTAAATAAACGAAACATCACAGAAAGGGTAGAAAAGCTTACACCAGAGATTTATACTGGTTCACTCTCACAATCTGAGAGCTACGTCCAATCCCTTCGACCTGAAGGATTTTCCACAAAACTTCACAAGTTTACAAGTATTCTTTTCGACGCCTCTTCAGGCTACAACAAATATTCTCAAACCTCTTCAGGTTCTAACTAACAAGTATTCTTTTATACACAGCCTCTTCAGGCTTAACAAACAAGATTGATAAAAAGGTGTTTAAAAGCAATACTTGAGTTTAACTCACAACAAGTGAGGATATAAGAATAATCTTAAGTTGAAAACTCTATACAAGAGTAGACAGAATATAAAGAGTATGAGCTTTGAATCTTTTTCTTTTTCGTTCTCTTGAAACTTCTCTATGTCTCTATATTTCTCCTCTTCGATTACTCTTGTATTTATATGTGGCTTGCACTTGAAACAGTATTCATGAGCTTCTTCGTGCAACGAATATATTTATTATCGTTCTAAGTAGCATTAAGTGCATAAGTTGATATGGTGTTGAGCTTCTTTTGAAAAATGGCTTTGGTTATCAGTGATTACTAAGAATATGATATCTTAGTTCTGACCTTTCTGAGCGTGCAGAAAGTTCCTTATTTGCTGGTCCTTGTAATTGTTAGAAGTGTCAACTCAACAGCATAGTTGATTCATGTAACAGCCCGTGCTCCAGATTTGACGACTGGCCCCACACACCAACACGAGTCTTTTCAGCGTGCTTATGTCCTCACTCACATGCACCCTGAGAACTTCCCAAGGGGTCACCCATCCCAGAATTTCCCTAAGCCAAGCACGCTTAACCTTGGAGTTTCTAAGTTATGGGCTCTCGAAAAGAAGATGCACCTTGTTGATATGGGTAGTACCTATCAAATCTTATATGAGCTTTCCTTAATTATACAGTCCCATACTTGCACAATCAAGGAATTCCACTGTTTCTAGTGTGGGCTCGATTCATTCATGTCACCCCTCCGCGTAGAAACTCGTCAGGAGCCGCTCCTTGTCCGTGCCTCTTGCATCGGTGATCACTTCCCGCCCTCTTCAACCGCGGGTATTACATGCCCACTAGCTTCCATTTGGTTTGTCCCCGAACCACACACCATACTAGCAGAGGGTCGGCTCTAATACCACTTGTAATAGCCCATGCTCTAGATTTGACGATTGACCCCAGACACCAACACGAGTCTTTTCAGCGTACTTATGTTCTCACTCACACGCACCCTGAGAACTTCCCCGGGGGTCACCATCCTATAATTTCCCTAGGCCAAGCACGCTTAACCTTGGAGTTTCTAAGTTATGGGCTCCCGAAAAGAAGATGTACCTTGTTGATATGGGTAGTACCTATCAAATCTTATATGAGCTTTCCTTAATTGTTGACAAGAGGTTGTCGAGACCTGTCAAATAAATAAAACTTACTAGTTCACAAACTAATTTGTAGTATAGAGAATGAACTGAATCGTCTCTCAAGGATACAAAAAAAAGATTCAATTAGATCAAGATAATTAAAAATGGGGGTTTTAATGATTTGAAAAGAAAATACACCGGTTGAATTAAAGAAATGCAATTAACAAATTAATCAATCTAATGAAATTTATCGATCTTGAATTTAATCCATCATTAATCACAAGGAATCCACTTAATTGCTAACCATGTTCATGGCCATAGATCATGTCAAGAAGCCTAAACATGATCCAAGAATCCTCTACTAGATAAGCATCTAGGATTTGATTAACCAAGGTTAGATAAAGTAAGCACCATCCAACATAAATTAATTTAAGATCCATAATTTAACCAAGCTAAATAATCCACCAAAAAGCTTTGATATATTGTTTAGTCTTTGTGATCCTCTTGAATACATAATAATAAAGCTATTATTACATCAACATCTAAATCAAATTAAGCAATTCAATCTAGATCAAAATCAAAAGAGGAAGAAGAGAAACTTGAATAACAATTAAGCAATATGAACAAATGAAACAAGATCTCCAAATTAAATATCAAGATGGATAATCCCTTGGATTGATTATAAGAGCCTAGCCTTCCATAGATGGGAAGGAAGAACTCAGAAAATAAAGAACAAAAACAAAATTCTAAAGAGAAGGGAGAAGAAGAGGAAGAGAGAACTAGTTCGAATACTCAAACTTACTTCCAATTGAATTCTTATAATACAAAGAGATTGACTCTGTTTATACTAATCCTAAAAGCCAATTTGTAATTGAAAATAATATGAATGCAAGCTGTAAAAAATGGAAATTGTCAAATATGGTAGCTTGATGCATGGTTGGTGGGTTGGTGAGTTGGTGCATGGTTGGTGGCTTCTAGTCAGCAACTCTTCTCCGACTACCAGCTTGACTTTCATGCCCTAAATGATGTATTTTGGCTTAGAGAGACAGTTATAGACAATTGTCTCCTTGAACTTTTGGCGCTGGTTTCATGCCAATTGGACTTTTACAACTCCAGATATTCCGAAAACACTACACCTACCTCAAGTCACGTTGGCAGAATGTGTTTCCAAATTCAAACCAACTTGCAGCTTCATAATCATGCCTAAAACGATATCTATTGACTAAATGGTCTTCAATGAAGTTGGAGATATACGTTTTATCTTTCTAATGACATTAGTTTTAGCTTAAAAAGGAGGCCTATAGCCCACAATATGGTCCAATATGTGCATACTGCTTAGATTCCAGCGACAACAAACCCACTCTGATTTGCAAGGCTATTTGGAACCCTTAGAAGTCCGATATAGCTCTTGAGTTCTCATCAAACTTGTAGAGCCTTATCTTAGCTTTCCATAGACACTAAGATCACCTCAAATGGATCACTGAGTCGCAATTTATGGCCTAACCAAGGAGGAAAGGTAAAAAATGCATCAAAATCCGATAATTATTCACAAATTGTATTAAATCCCAATGAGACCCAACAACATAAAACTCAACTAATATACTAATATTGGGCACAATAAACATCTAATAAAGCCAAGTACAAAGCTAAGATAAGTGTCTCAAAATGATTGATCAAATTCCCCCATACTTAAACTTTTGCACTCTTGGGCAAAACACATAAAATCAAAACTAAGGAAAAACAAGACACACCCTAATATTAAACTAAAAGCATAAAAACTGATTATACAATCTAATCCACTTTCGTAGGAAATCACGATGGCACTTAGCATGTGCCACAAGCCTTTAAACCCCTAAGTGTCCCTAGTGGACTAGTTATAGTCTCGTGAGGGTTTACCAAGATGATACCCCACAAACATGTAATACTCTATTTAATTAATTCAACTAATATTTTAAATACAAGATAATTAAGAGTAACCACAGTTTCAAGGATTCCAAACATTCATGAAGTGATATGCCTTTACATCCCAAATTAACAAGCAAGGTGAATTCAAGTAGAATCATGGATCAAGCTTGATAGAATCTCACAAGATACACTCTCAATCTCTCAACTAGTTAGGTTTGTGTTTACACTCAAATAAACTCATGAAAAAATGCACTACCATAAGCTTGCTTATCTTCTACTTTTCCACTACTCAAAATACATGCACACACAAATCAAGAGGACTTTATTCAAGGTTGTAATGGGACCAACGTAAGGTAAGGGAACAATATGGATATAACAAGTTAAAACCAAAGAGAATAAAAGAGCAATGGGGAGGAACTCAAGTAACAAGCATAGAAGTTTACCCCAAACCATAAAATGTACATTCTCTTAACATATTCCTTCCTTTTTTTTTTCTTTTACAACCTTTTGGCTTTATTCTTTTTTTTCACTTTCTTTTATTTTCTTTCCAAAATTAGCCACTTTTTCTTTTTCTTTCTTTTGCACCAAACATTTTGCATAAGCATCCCCCCATACTTTGATCATGGCTTGTCCTCAAGCAAATGGGCTTAAAGGGCAATTAGGCTCAAAGGGGGTTAACAATGAGATAAATGCAAGGTAGGCTTATTTGGCCAAAGTAGCTAAGTCAAGAAAAGTGCCTCAATCATATTCATGCATGCAAATGAAAATGTAGCCTAAAAAAGAATCAAAGCAAGTTCTAGAGTGACAAAATCCATGAGAGTGAAAATCACACAAGAAGGAAGAGAATGACATAAATGCATCATCCATAATTCAATAGGCTCAAAATCTCACAATGTATGGATGCATCTACCAAACTTAATCCACTAATCCAAAATCCAACACGAAGAATGTAAAATTCAAGAAGAAAGACAATTCATTCACTTATGTTAAGAAACTTAAACTTTAATTAATGCAAACTCATGACTTTCACAATTCTTAAAACACCATTGGAAGGGACCTAAACACACGAAAATCACACACTTTTTTTTTTCAAAACAGAAATTTAAATAGAAAATGAAAAATATAAACAACAAATAAAACAGAAAACAGAAATGAAAGACAGCAAACAGAATCAAAACAAAGACAACAAACAGTAAAAATGACAACAATAGAAAAGAGTAAACAGTAACAGTAAAATAAAAACAGAAATAGGATTGAAAACAGTAGCAAAACAGTAAAAACCAAAAGAAAACAATAACCAGAAAAATGAAATAAAAGTGTGGAAAGAAAACTCCCTATGGATAGCAGAAGAAGCAAAATTCCAGCAACCACTCCATAGCCAGTGTAATGGGTCACCACATCCGAATTAGAGGATTCAATCTCCTCCGGGGCTGCTTTATTGGCTTAACTCCATCTTGAAGTAAAATCCTACGCATGCATATGTAAGGGCTAATGCTAGGAATGTCTGCAAGTATGATGACTTTTTTATTCTCCTTTAAAATTTGCAGCAACCTCTCATCCTCATCAGTAAGGAGGTTCTTAGCCACAATGAACTCCAATTTTGGTGGCTTTATTACTTCTGCAGATTGAATTGCGACATAATCTGCTGAAAAAGATTCAGCATGTCTCAAAAATGTAGTAATCTCAGCACATGCATTACACAACATATCACCATCACAACTAGTATAACAAACAGAATCATCAAAATTAGTAAAACTAGCAAATTCAGCACACAAATCATCAATTGGTTTTTTCTAATCAATGATCTCATGTTCTATAAAATCAGAATTATGCATCTGTTGCCTGCTCAACTGACTCAATGAAGATGTAAGTTGACCAACTTGGGTCTCCAAATTCTGTATTATAGCTTCTGTGCTCTGTTGAAATTGGAGGTTGTTGGTTGCCATTTGCTTCACTAAATCCTCCAATGTAGGCTCAGATTTCGTGCCTACTATAGCTTGCTACTGCTGGTATGGCCTGCTTGGTCTAACATATGGCTGACATTGTTGTGTAGGGAATACACCTGTTGCAGTAATTGAATAGTCTTGAAATACAGAATCATCATCTTGCAATGTGGTGCATGCATAAGTGGGATGAAAAGAACTATAACATATACTGCAAAATCTTGCAGGTTCTTGCACAGGTAACTGATGTTGTCCCATTGCCAGCTGCCTCACCAGATAAGATAGCTCATCAAGTCTATGCTCCATTAGATAAGTGACCAAATATAAAAACACAAAAACAAGTGTAAAAATACACAAAACAACTACAGAAAACCTATTTAGAGATTTATTTTTTAAAAAAATTATGGGACCACCATAAGGCCAAATCTACACAAAAAATGCTATCCAACAGAATAATAAAAAATCTTAAAAAATTATAAAAGTGATCTAAATGATGGAATTTGTCTAAAATGGGGGTGACCTCACTATAAACAGTGAGCCTTTCTCAAAATAACGTTTTCCATTAGTCACAAAAATTTAGCTCGATCAGAGATACTTTACCGAACCAAAATCTTGATAGGATGCCTTTTACCTAATTTCAACCGAATTCCACTTGAAAAAGCTTCAAAAACAAAACAAACAAAATTGTTAGAGTTAGATGGGGTCTTGAAATGATTAAATAGTTGCCTTGGATTCCCGGCAACGGTGCCAAATTTGACAAGAGTTTGTCGAGACCCGTCAAATAAATAAAATTTACCAGTTCACAATCTAATTTTGTAGTATAGAGAATGAACCGAATCGTCTCTCAAAGATCCAAAAAAAGATTCAATTAGATCAAGATAATTAAAAATGGAGGTTTCGATGATTTGAAAAGAAAATACATCGATTGAATGAAAGAAATGCAATTAACAAATTAACCAATCCAAGGAAATTTACCGATCTTGAGTTTAATCCATCATTGATCACAAGGAATCCACTTAATTGCTAACCATGTTCTTGGCCTTAGATCACAGCAAGAAGCCTCAACATGATCCAAGAATCCTCTACTATATATGCATCTTGGATTTGATTAACCAAGGTTAGATAAAGTAAGCACCATCCAACATAAATTAATTTAAGATTCAGAATTTAACCAAGCTAAACAATATATCAAAAAGCCTTGATATATTGTTTAGTCTTTGTGATCCTCTTGAATACATGATAATAAAGCTATTATCACAACAACATCTAAATCAAATTAAGCAATTCAATCTAGATCAAAATCAAAAGAGGAAGAAGAGAAACTTGAATAACAATTAAGCAATATGAACAATCGAAACAAGATCTCCAAATTAAATATCAAGATGCTTAATCCATCATTGATCACAAGGAATCCACTTAATTGCTAACCATGTTCTTGGCCATAGATCACAACAAAAAGCCTCAACATGATCCAAGAATCCTCTACTAGATAAGCATCTAGGATTTGATTAACCAAGGTTAGATAAAGTAAGCACCATCCAACATAAATTAATTTAAGATTCAGAATTTAACCAAGCTAAACAATCCATAAAAAAGCTTTGATATATTGTTTAGTCTTTACGATCCTCTTGAATACATGATAATAAAGCTATTATCACATCAACATCTAAATCAAATTAAGCAATTCAATCTAGATCAAAATCAAAAGAGGAAGAAGAGAAACTTGAATAACAATTAAGCAATATGAACAATCAAAACAAGATCTCCAAATTAAATATTAAGATGGTTAATCCCTTGGATTGATTATAAGAGCCTAGCCTTCCATGGATGGGAAGGAAGAACTCAAAAAATAAAGAACAAAAATGAAATTCTAAATAGAAAGAAGAAGAAGTGGAAGAGAGAACTCTTTCGAATACTCAAACTTACTTCCAATTGAATTCTTATAATACAAAGAGATTGACTCTATTTATACTAATCCTAAAAGTCAATTTGTAATTGAAAATAATATGAATGCAAGCTATAAAAAAATGGAAATTGTCAAATATGGTAGCTTGATGCATGGTTGGTGGGTTGGTGCATGGTTTGTGAGTTCGCGCATGGTTGGTGGCTTCTAGTCAGCAACTCTTCTCCGACTACCAGCTTGACCTTCATGCCCTAAATGATGTATTTTGGCTTGGAGGTCTTCATGACAGTTGTAGACAATTGTCTCCTTGAACTTTTGGCGCTTGTTTCATGCCAATTGGATTTTTAAAACTCCAGATATTCCAAAAACATTGCACATACCTCAAGTCACGTTGGTTGAATGTGTTTCCAAATTCAAACCAACTTGCAGCTTCTTAATCATGCCTAAAACGTCATCTATTGACTAAATGGTCTTCAGGGAAGTTGGAGATATGTGTTTTATCTTTCCAATGGCATCAGTTTCAGCTCAAAAGGAGGCTAATAGCCCAAGATATGGTCCAATATGTGCACACTGCTTAGATTCTAGCGACAGCAAACCCACTCTGACTTGCAGGGCTATTTTGGACTCTTAGAAGTCCGATCCAGGTCTTGAGTTCTTTGACAAGAGGTTGTCGAGACCTATCAAATAAAATAACCGGTTCACAAACTAATTTGTAGTATAGAGAATGAACCGAATCGTCTCTCAAGGATCCAAAAACAAAGATTTAATTAGATCAAGATAATTAAAAAAGGGGGGGTTTTGTTGTTGATTAAATTAACAAGATTAATAAAAGTAGGAGATTCAAAGTTGTAAACAAATCTAAAGAAACAACCAATCCAAGGAAATTTACCGATCTTGAGTTTAACTCATCATTGATCACAAGGAATTCACTTAATTGCTAACCAAGTTCTTGGCCTTAGATCACATCAAGAAGCCTTAACATGATCCAAGAATTCTCTACTAGATAAGCATCTAGGATTTGATTAACCAAGTTAAACAATCTATCAAAAAGCTTTAATATATTGTTTAATCTTTGTGATCCTCTTTGAATACATGATAATAAAGCTACTACCACATCAACATCTAAATCAAATTAAGCAATTTAATCTAGATAAGAATCAAAAGAGGAAGAAGAGAAACTTGAATAACAATTAAGCAATATGAACAAGCAAAACAAGATCTCCAAATTAAACAACAAGATGGCTAATCCCTTGGATTGATTATGAGAGCCTAGCCTTCCATGGATGGGAAGGAAGAACTCAGAATTTAAAGAACAAAAACGAAATTGCAAAGAGAATGAAGAAGAAGAGAAAGAAAACTCTCACAAATACTTAAACTTTCTTGAAACTTACTTCTAAATTGAATGCCTCTAATACAAAGAGGTTGGGTCTATTTATACTAATCCTAGAAGCCAATTTGTACATGTACATAATCTGAATACAAGCTAAAAGAATCTGAAATTTGTCAAAAATGGAAGCTTGATGCATGGTTGGTGGGTTGGTGCATGGTAGGTGGGTTGGTGTATGGTTGGTGGCTTTTAGTCAACAACTCTTATCCGACTTCTGGCTTCAAATTCATCACCTAGACGGTGTATTTTGGCTTGGATGTCTTCATCAAAGTTGTAGCCAGTTGTCTCCTTGAAAATCTCCAATTTGAATCATGTCATTTGGACTTTTAGAACTCCAGATATGCCAAAAACACTTCACCTACCTCAAGTTAGGTTGGAAGAACGTGTTTCCAAATTCAGACCAACTTGTAGCTTCTGAAGCATGCCTAAAACGGCATCTATTGACAAAATGGTCTTCATTGAAGTTGGAGATATGGGTCTTATCTTTCAAGTGACCAAGTTTCAGCCCAAGAGGAGGCCTATAACCCACTATATAGTCCAATATGTGCATACTGCCCAGATGGTTCCGTGACAGCAAACCCACTCTGCATTGCAGGGAAATTTTGGACCCTTAGCATTCCGATCCAGCTCTTGAGTTCTTCATGAAACTTGTAGAACATTGTCTTAGCTTTCCAAAGACACCAAGATCACCTCAATTGGATCACCGAGTCCCAAGTTATGACCTAACCAAGGAAGAAAGGTCAAAATGCATCAAAATCCGAAAATTATTCAATATTTGCATTAAAGCCCAATGAAGCCCAACAACATTAAACTCATCTAAAGTACTAATATTGGGCACAATAAACATCTAATAATGCCTAATACAAAGCTAACATAAGTGTCTCAAATTGATTGATCAAATTCCCCACACTTAAGCTTTTGTACTCCTGGGCAAAACACATAACAACGAAACTAAAGAAATACAAGAAACATCATATTATTAAACTAAAAACATAAAAACTGATTGTACCTAATCTAATCCACTTCCGTAGGAAAACACGATGGCACTTAGCATGTGCCACAAGCCTTTAAACCCCTAGGTGTCCCTAGTGGACGAGTTGTAGTCTCGTGAGGGTTTACCAGGATGATACCCACAAACATGTAATATTTTATTTAATCAATTCAACTAATTTTTAAATACAAGCATTGTATCAAATATAAACCATAATTAATAAGTAAAGTATGCTTAACAAAGAATAGTTGAATCAAATCAATTGAGAATAAAGTATAGCATAATCATGCTTTAATCGTAAATAGGCATGTTCGATTGAGTAAAATTCTTCACAAGTGTCACTCAAATCACACAAGGTGTTTAGGTTAACTGTTTACGCTCAACTCAGTCAAATTATGAAAGTATTTTACCATAGGCTTGCATATACATCAATTCTCCACTACTTAGATCAAATAAATTGCAAAAATCAAGAGGTCTTTCAAAAAGGTTGTAATGGAACTTATAAGGTGAAGGAAGGGAACAATATAGATAATAGCAGTTAAAACCAAAGAGAATAAAAGAGCATTGAGGAGTAATTCAAGTAGAAAGAATAATTTTTTTTTTTTTTTACCCAAAACCATAAAATGCTCATTCTCTTCACACATTCCTTCCTTTTTCTATTCCTTTTTTTTTTTTTTCTTTTTTTTTGTACCAAGCATTTCAGACGCACACCAATTCCCCACACTTAAATCATTGCAAGCAAAAGAACTTCCTCCAATAAGAAAATCAATGCTCTCCCATTCCCTAAGGTAAGGTAAAACATGGTTTTTCACTCAAAGCTTGTAATGAGCTAAGAACAAAGAATAGGCAAATAGGTTTAGAGGGAGTTAATAATTGGATAAATGCAAGGTAGGTTTATTTGGCCAAAGCGGCTAAGTCAAGAAAAAAAAATGCCTCTGTCATTTTCATGCAACATACAGACCAATGTAATCTCAAATCGATTCAATGCAAGTTCTAGAAAATAAATTCATAATTGACATCACTCATGAAAGAAAATAACCAAGTGTAAGTATCAAACTTGGAAAAGCCCAAAACTCACAAAGGTATGGAACATTCACTCAATTCAACCATGCCTTCTTCCTAATATCCACAATCATATACACATGTATATCATGAAAATGATTCAACTATAAACTGTTTTGCATACTTTTATCATCAATTAAGCTCAGATTCAGCACATGCTTGTATCAAAATCAATTGAAAAGATCAAAATTGTGTGTGTGTGTGTTTTTATTTTTTTTTATTTTTTTATTTTTATTTTTTTTTATTTTTATTTTTAATATATATACAAGAACAAAGATGATTTAAGACCTATTATGAAATGCAAGTTAAGATGCGTCTCAAGAGCAAAACTACTCCTTACTCTGCCATCATACATCTAAAAAGTTAGTAACAATAAAGATTAGTTTTTTTTTTTTTTAACTAAACTATGTACATGGTAATGTCAACTATCCCTCCCCCCAACTAATTAAAGACATTGTCCCCAATGTCAAAATAAAGATAGGTAGAGTGTAGAAGGTCTTACCGTAAAACCTGCAAATCGGGCTGAAATAAGAAAAATACAAAAACTAAAACCATAAGAGAAAACAAAATTCACAAAGACAAAGTCAAATCAAGTTTTTGCTTTTGTCAGCCTTTGCCTTGTTCCCAGTTCCGTGGAGCCATTGCTAGATCACGTTGTGGTACAAAATGCATTGAGTTGATCGAGCAATTGTTCAGGAGTTGCAGCAGTTACAAGACTTTGACGTGTCGCTTGTGAGATGAACCTTTTTCTACAAAGATGATCAAGAAAACAAAACAAACCGTCATAAAAACCATTAACATTTAATATACCTATGGGTTTTTGGTGAAAGTTCTCATTGTGACCGAGGATGTAATTTGAAAGAGTTCTTCCAAAGTTTCAAAACCACCAGGTAGGGCAATAAAGGCATCGGCATTGGCGATCATAATGTTCATGCGTTGGTGCATGCAAAATACTATTACTTCATCCCCTAATGTTTTTCCAATGGGCTTCTTTGGTCGATAAAGGACTAGGAATGACACCAAGGACTTTGCCACCTCCTAAATGTGCAGCAGTTGCTACACAACCCATTAACCCAAGACTACCTCCTCCATAAACTAAACGGATTTCTCTCTCAGCTAGCACTCGACCAAGATGGTGTGCAATATTTACAAACTCTTTATCTTTCCCAGGATTAGATCCACAAAAGACACAAACACTCTTGATCCGACGAACTGAAGTGACTTCCATTTTTTTCTCTTTGTTTTTTTTTTCGTACTCTCACCTTATCAATGATCTGAAGAGAGCAAAGTGCATTATTTAAAGGCATCAAAACTCAAAGGTAATAATTATACCTATAAAGGAGGGGTAGATCTGTGTGTCAGGTAAGTTTGAAAATAAGCACAACAATGATAATAGCTATATGACAATGATAAAAGACTAATCTATATGTGTCAGAAGAAGTTTGAAAATATGCAACGCATATTTCAAAAAAATACGGCTATTTTTTTTTTTTTTGAAATTTTTTTTTTTTTTGAATTTTTGATTTTTTTGATTTTTTTTTTGATTTTTTTTTAATAAACAGGAAAAAAAAATAAAATAAAAAATAAAAAAAATACTTACAGGAGGTGTGATTGTGGCTCACATTTTCCTCTGGTTTTACGTCCAGTAACGTCTTGAAGCTCTCTATGGGCCGATGGTCGGCTTTCCATCCAATTTTCTTAAAAATTGGCAAACAGGGTCTTTTTGAGTCAGATTCCCGAGACTATAACGTTCATGTTCATCTTGGAATATTGGCCATAAATCGAGAAGTACTCTCTGCACATCTCCACTAGGATGCGTCTCAAGAGTCAATAGAATGTTATCTAAAGACTCCTTACTCATGCCATCCTTTATGAAGTTAATTTTATCATCTCGGTTTATAGACATCATTCCAATTGATTTGCATTTTGTGTTACAGGTCCATCTTGCACATTTATAGCAGACCCGTAACCTTTTTGCTCTTCTCTTCTTTGCATATGAACTTTTGCCTAGCCCTGGCATATATGAAACAAGAGCGTCAGAAAATTCACCTCTGAGTCGGACCTTTGCTTCGATTAACCAGCGTATATCCGCAGGGATGCCTTTGTGCATAAGCATCCTTAACCTCTCAAACCTTGCACAATAAATGTTAGTTAAAGCATTTTGAGGGAGAGAAGGGAATTGCTTGCGGAGGTTGACAAGCTGATTATCCATTTCGAAAGAAAGAAGAAAGAGAGAAATCTTTTTTTTTTTTTTTTTGAGTAAAATTATATACAGATTTCAGTGTTTGTGGGTAACTGAAAGGACCGAAAAAGATTTTCACGGAGTACCGTTATCCGCCATTTAACCGGTGAAAAATCATCTGTCAAAGAAAAACAAACAAAATTAAGACAGAAAAATCAAACTCTGATAGATTTTCTTGCTTGGCACCGATTTTCTGTCTTGATTCCTGTGAATGCAAAAAAAAGTCAAAGTTTGAAAAATGAAAGAGTTAGAAAACTTGGGTTGCCTCCCAAGAAGCGCTACTTTTAATGTCCTTAGTCAGCGTGATTGAAGATTTTGCACGAGCGATGGGTCCTCCCCAATAATGATTCAATCTCTGGCAATTGACATTAATCGTGGCTTTTTCTTTTCTACTTTTTTTTTCTTCTTTTATTTTTTTTTTCTTGTCTTTTTTTTTTTTACAACACAGAGTGATCAATCATGGTAGAGGGCATCCTGCAGTTGAACTTCCTCCACGAGGTTCTCTTGAGCTCCTTCATAAAAATTTTTGAGGCGGTGACCATTAACTTTGAACACTTTGTTGGTGGCTTCACTCTTAATTTCCACTGCACCATGAGGAAAAATGTTAGTGACAACAAACGGACCGTCCCACCTAGACCTTAATTTACCAGGCATCAACTTAAGGCGAGAATTAAACAAGAGAACTTTTTGCCCAACTGAAAACTCCTTCCGAAGAATAAACTTATCATGGAAGGCTTTGGTCTTTTCTTTGTAGAGTCGGGAGCTCTCATAGGCATCTAGGCGGATCTCTTCCAATTCCTCAGAATCGCAACTTCCGCTCTATGCCAGCTCCGGCCAAATTCATGTTGCATTGCTTCACAGCCCAATATGCTTTGTGCTCAATTTCTACTGGCAAGTGGCATGCCTTACCATAGACTATCCGATATGGGGACATCCCGATTGGAGTTTTGTAAGCGGTCCTAAGAAGCCCAAAGAGCATCCTCAAGCCTCATGCTCCAATCCTTCCGATTAGGTTGGACTGTTTTTTTCAAGTATGCGCTTGATCTCTCTATTGGAGACCTCGGCTTGACCATTAGTCTGGGGATGGTAAGGTGTAGAAACTTTATGCAACACGCCATATTTCCTCATCAATCCCTCCATGCTCCGGTTACATAAATGGGTGCCTTGATCACTGATGATAGCTCTCGGGATTCCAAACCTGCAGAAAATCTGTGATCTAACAAAATCCACAACAACTTTGGAATCATCAGTCCGAGTGGCTTTAGCCTCCACCCATTTTGATACATAATCAACAGCTAGCAAAATGTAAACATAACCAAAGGAAACAGGAAAAGGTCCCATGAAATCAATACCCCATACGTCAAAGATTTCACAATACAAGAGAGGTTGTCAGGGCATCTCATTCCTGAGAAATGTTCCCTGTTCTCGACAATCGTTCACAAGACTTACGTAACAAATATGCATCATGAAACAAGGTAGGCCAATATAAACCGTAGTCTAAAACTTTCCTAGCTGTACGTTGAGGCCCAAAATGTCCACCACATGCAAATGCATGACAAAAGCTAAGAACGTAATGAAACTCTTGATTAGGCACACATCGCCTAATAATTTGGTCACTACAAAATCGCCACGAGATATGGATCATCCCACACATAATATTTTGATTCACTCTTAAGTTTATAAATTTGTGCACGAGTGAAATGTGAGGGAAAAAGCTGTAGCAACCAAGAAATTCACCATATCGCAAACCAAGGGAAGGTGTTCTTACCTTGCAATGCATAAGTCGCTCATCCGGGAAGGAGTCCCGCACAGGAAGGGATCAATCCCTTTCAATGCGGCTCAAATGATCCGCCACTAGGTTCTCTCGCTCCACTCTTGTCACGGATCTCTATGTGAAACTCTTGGAGCAAGAGCATCCATCTTATTAGTCGGGGCTTTGCATCCTGCTTCTTCAAAAGGAACTTCGTAGTCGCATGATCGCAAACACAACAACCTTAGAACCAAGCAAATATGATCTAAACTTATCCAAAGCAAAAACAATGGCTAAAAGTTCTTTTTCGGTTGTGGTATAGTTGGCCTCGAGCAGATCTAGAGTTCTGAAGCATAGTATATCACATGAGAAGCTTTCCCCACTCTCTGTGCCAAGACCGCTCCCTTTGCATAGTTAGAAGCATCACACATTAACTCAAATGGCAATGTCCAATCGGTGGTGGATGATAGGGTACTAGTCAAGGCCTGCTTCAAGTGGTTGAAAGTCGCCTTGCACTTGTCATCAAAATTGAACTCCACATCTTTCTCGCGATGGCGGGAAAGTGGAAGAGCAATCTTCTTTGAAGTCGGCAATGAAGCGCTGTAGAAACCTGCATGACCAAGAAAAGAACGCACTTCCCGCACGCATGTGGGGTAAGATAGATAAGTAATTACATCAATCTTGGCAGGATCTACCTCAATGCCCTTCTTGGATACTACATGGCCTAAAACTATACCTGTTCTACCATAAAATGGCATTTCTCAAAATTTAGCACAAGGTTAGTCTCAATGCATCTTTGCAATACTCTAGATAGGTCAAGCTAAACATGAATCAAAAGAAGAACCATAGACAAGTAAAGTCATCCATAAATACCTCCATGCACTCTTCTAAGAAATCGGAAAATATGCTCACCATGCACCGGGAAGGTACCAGGGCATTGCGGGCCGAAGGGCATCCGTCTCGTAAGCAAAGGTGCCGAAGGGACAAGTAAATGTGGTCTTCTCCGATCCTCCGGTGCAATGTGGATTTGGAAGTATCCAAAGATAGCCATCTAAAAAGCAAGAATGGGACTTACCACCAACCGTTCCAAAGATCTCGATCAATGAACGGAAGGGGGTAATGATCTTTCCGAGTGGCTTGGTTGAGATGTCCGTAGTCAATGCAGACTCTCCGGCTATTCCTGCACTCTCGGGTTGGAATGAGCTCATTCTTCCGGTTGGCCACAACAAATCACCCGGATTTCTTTGGAACTACTTGCACCGGCTCACCCACTTGTCAGTCAGAGATGGGATAGATAATGCCACTGCAGAGCTTGGTCACTTCTTTTTCACCACATCTAGAATGAGAGGATTCGGTCTCCTGCAGGGTTGTCTCACCGGTTTAGTTTCCTCCTCAAGTAATATCCTCGTGCATGCATGTGGAGGGGTTAATACCAGGAATGTCTGCAAGTGTCCAACCAATTGCCCTTTTGTGTTGCTTCAAGACTTCCAATAATCTGGTTTCTTGCTCGGGTTGGAGGTGTTTGGCCATTATCACCGGAGCTTCTCATCTTCTTCCAAGAATGCATACTTCAAATGCTCGGGCAAGGGCTTAAGTTCAATGGAGGGTGGTTCTTTGGGTAGACGGTACTAGTTTTGGAACCGAAACTAAATCTGCTAAATTCTCGCTGATTGCTCCTGCACTGCAAGTCGTGCACAATCTTGCAAAACAACATCATCATATCCTATGGAATCAAAAGAATCACACTTAGCAATAGGATGAATGACAACATCATTAATAACAGCATCATTGCCCTTAATAATGTAAAGCAGAATCATCAATGTCGTGAGAATTAACAACAAAGACATGATAAGTATGTAGAAATCTCAAGACAGTCGCACACATTGTAGTGGGTTTACAACCAAAAAGTCCGAAGCGTGCGTAACAAGTATCACAAGCTATGCTATCGCTGTATCCTACAATTTCAAGAAACTCGCCAACATATCAAGATGTATATCATCAACCAAGAAATCAATGACATCAAAATGAAAAGCGTAATGATCCTCTAAAGGGTATTTCATGGCATCAAAAATGTTAAACTCGAATGATATCATCACCAAATTCCATGGAAAGGGTACCGAGATGCACATCAATCTTAGTTTTAGCGTTTTCAAAAATGGCCTACCTAAGATCAATGGGTGTTGTGAAGAGGCAGATTCATCTTCCATATACAACACATAAAAATCAGCAGGGAATAATAAATTATGTACACGAACCATAACGTCCTCCAACACTCCCGCAGTTGTGCAAAGGTGCTAAGGTTTGCTAATCGAATGACAATGCCGGTAGGCTTTAGCTCTCCCATATGCAAGGAAGTGTAAACCGACTTTGGCATTACATTGATGGAGGCTCCCAAGTCTAGCAAGGCATGAGTGAACTGTTGGTGCCCTATGGTGCTTGGGATGGTTTAAGTGCCTGGATCCTTTCATTTGGGAGGCAGGTTGGGCTGAATCAAAGCAGACATTTCTCCCCATACTCACTTTTTCAGTGCCCTTTAGCTTCCTCTTATGGGTGCACATCTCTTTCAAAAACTTGGCATACTTAGGGATTTGTTTAATTGCATCCAAGAGAGGTATATTCATCTCAACCTTAAGAAAAGTCTCCATAATTTCCTTATCCAAGTCAGTTTCAACCATATGCCTCGGCTGTATCATTCGGTTAGGAAAAGGAAGAGGAATGTTGGAACCTGACTTTTTTGGATGCTCACTTTTCTCAGATCTTGAATTTTCTCATTAATCACGATTTGATCCAATTTTCTCGCTTGGGCCGTTGTAGGATCATTTCTTTCTTGAATCTGCTCTGACATCGAATTAGTTGCGAGAACTTGAAGTTCTTTGTAGAATCTTGTTTCTCTGGGCCAAGGGTAGAATGCGGAAGTATCTCTTGCCTGGTCCATTGATTTGCTTACCACTGCGTAAAGCTATAGCACTAACATTGCCTCTAGGATTTGGAGTGGTTTGAGAGGGTAATTGGCCAGAACCTTGTGACTTTAATTCATGAATTGATGTGGCAAGTTGACCAATTTGAGTCTCCAAGTTCTGAATGGTGGTTTCAGTTCTCTGTTGAAACTGGATGTTATTGGTGGCCAATTGTTTCACCAAATCCTCCAATGAGGGCTCAGATTTTGTGGCTACAGGACCTTGCTGCTGGAATGGTGGTCTACTTGGTCCAGCATGTGGCTGAAACTGATTTGTCCTTGCTTGCTGCTGGAATGGTGGTCTATACTGGTTTTGTGGCTGCTGATTTGATGCATTCCCATATCTCATATTGGGATGGTCCCTCCAGCCAGGGTTGTAAGTGTTGGAGAATGGATCATATTTCGTTGTTGTTCTTGATGGAATTGTGGCTTCCCAGAAATATACCACCGCAGCCACGCATTGGTCTTGAAACTCAGAATCATCTTGCAATGTGGGGCATGAATCTGTAGGATGAGAGGAACTAGAACATATGCTACAAACTCTTGCAGGGGTTTGCACACGTGGTTCGTGTTGTCCTATTGCCATTTGTCTAACCAAAGAAGTGAGCTCATCCAATCTATGTTCCACCCTTTGTTGATCAACATGTGAAGAGGTATTAACTTCATTGACTATTCTGGTTGCAGCACCCATTCGAGTACCAAATTGCTGAGAATTTGCTGCCATGTTTGCAATTAAGTTTCTGGCAGCAGCTGGAGTTTTATCTACCAATGCTCCACCACTTGCAGCATCAATCATACTCCTTTCCATTGGCATCAATCCTTCATAGAAGTATTGGATCAGCTGATTGATCACTAATTTGATGGTGTGGGCGCTTGAGCACAATTTCTTGAATCTCTCCCAATACTCATGGAGAGTTTCACCACCGATTTGCCTTATGCCACAAATATCTTTCCTTATTGCAGCAGCTTCTTGATGCAGAAAGAACTTCTCCGTAAATAATCTTTTCATGTCATTCCAAGAAGTGATGGCAGCAGTTGTAAGTAATACAACCAATCCTTAGCAAAGACCATCCAAAGAGAAAGGAAAGGCCCTTAGCTTGATGTGATCTTCGGCTATTCCATGAGGTTTCATGGTGGAGCGACAACATGGAACTCTTTCAAATGCTTATGTGGATCTTCACCGCAAGACCATGAAACTTGGGCAAAGCAAGTGTATCAATCCGCATTTCAACTCAAAATCAACATTAAGTTCGGGATATTGAATGCACAAAGGTTGATAATTCACATCAAAAAGTGTGACCAATTCCTTAAGAGTCCTATTATTATAGTCAGCCATAGTAAAATCAACAGACTCGAAGATCGCATACGTAGTACTAATGTATGCAGCTCAACAGATTAAAAGAGTCAACAAGATTAGGTGCAATGTCAAGTTCAAGCCCAATTCCGTAAGTAATTCTATTAGCTCTATGAATGCTACTACCAAATTCTATGAATTCTATGAAGTGTATGAAATGTTCTATCAATTTCGTGGATCAAATGAATGCAAGGTACCGAGGATCGTATCTAGTCATACAAAGCATGCGCTTCATAAGAAGGTATTAGAAAAGCAATAACAACTAAAACACTAAAAATTCCAAAAACAAATACTCCAAAAAATTAAACAAAAATAAAAACAGTATCAAATGAATTTTAAAAATTATGGAACTACCACAGGATAAAATCTACACAAAAATGCTATCCAACAAAATAATAAAAAATCTTAAAAAATTGAAAAAGTGGTCTAAACGATGGAATTTGGCAAAAATAAGGGTGACCTCACTATATACAGTGAGCCTTTCTCAGAATAATATTTTCCATTTGTGTACCAAAATTCAGATCAATCTGAGATGCCCGAACCAAAATTCTTGACACAACGCCCTTTATCCAAATTTTGCCGAATCCCACTTGAAAAAGCTTCAAAAACAAAACAAACACATTTGTTAGAGTTAGATGGGATCTTGAAATGATCAAATAGTTGTCTTGGATCCCCGGCAACGGCGCCAAATTTGACAAGAGGTTGTCGAGACCTATCAAATAAAATAACCGGTTCACAAACTAATTTGTAGTATAGAGAATGAACCGAATCGTCTCTCAAGGATCCAAAAACAAAGATTTAATTAGATCAAGATAATTAAAAAAGGGGGGGTTTTGTTGTTGATTAAATTAACAAGATTAATAAAAGTAGGAGATTCAAAGTTGTAAACAAATCTAAAGAAACAACCAATCCAAGGAAATTTACCGATCTTGAGTTTAACTCATCATTGATCACAAGGAATTCACTTAATTGCTAACCAAGTTCTTGGCCTTAGATCACATCAAGAAGCCTTAACATGATCCAAGAATTCTCTACTAGATAAGCATCTAGGATTTGATTAACCAAGTTAAACAATCTATCAAAAAGCTTTAATATATTGTTTAATCTTTGTGATCCTCTTTGAATACATGATAATAAAGCTACTACCACATCAACATCTAAATCAAATTAAGCAATTTAATCTAGATAAGAATCAAAAGAGGAAGAAGAGAAACTTGAATAACAATTAAGCAATATGAACAAGCAAAACAAGATCTCCAAATTAAACAACAAGATGGCTAATCCCTTGGATTGATTATGAGAGCCTAGCCTTCCATGGATGGGAAGGAAGAACTCAGAATTTAAAGAACAAAAACGAAATTGCAAAGAGAATGAAGAAGAAGAGAAAGAAAACTCTCACAAATACTTAAACTTTCTTGAAACTTACTTCTAAATTGAATGCCTCTAATACAAAGAGGTTGGGTCTATTTATACTAATCCTAGAAGCCAATTTGTACATGTACATAATCTGAATACAAGCTAAAAGAATCTGAAATTTGTCAAAAATGGAAGCTTGATGCATGGTTGGTGGGTTGGTGCATGGTAGGTGGGTTGGTGTATGGTTGGTGGCTTTTAGTCAACAACTCTTATCCGACTTCTGGCTTCAAATTCATCACCTAGACGGTGTATTTTGGCTTGGATGTCTTCATCAAAGTTGTAGCCAGTTGTCTCCTTGAAAATCTCCAATTTGAATCATGTCATTTGGACTTTTAGAACTCCAGATATGCCAAAAACACTTCACCTACCTCAAGTTAGGTTGGAAGAACGTGTTTCCAAATTCAGACCAACTTGTAGCTTCTGAAGCATGCCTAAAACGGCATCTATTGACAAAATGGTCTTCATTGAAGTTGGAGATATGGGTCTTATCTTTCAAGTGACCAAGTTTCAGCCCAAGAGGAGGCCTATAACCCACTATATAGTCCAATATGTGCATACTGCCCAGATGGTTCCGTGACAGCAAACCCACTCTGCATTGCAGGGAAATTTTGGACCCTTAGCATTCCGATCCAGCTCTTGAGTTCTTCATGAAACTTGTAGAGCATTGTCTTAGCTTTCCAAAGACACCAAGATCACCTCAATTGGATCACCGAGTCCCAAGTTATGACCTAACCAAGGAAGAAAGGTCAAAATGCATCAAAATCCGAAAATTATTCAATATTTGCATTAAAGCCCAATGAAGCCCAACAACATTAAACTCATCTAAAGTACTAATATTGGGCACAATAAACATCTAATAATGCCTAATACAAAGCTAACATAAGTGTCTCAAATTGATTGATCATTCTTCATCAAACTTGTATACTAATATTGGGCACAGTAAACATCTAATAGGACCCAATAACATAAAACTCAACGAATATACTAATATTGGGCACAATAAACATCTAATAAAGCCAAGTACAAAGCTAACATAAGTGTCTCAAAATGATTGATCAATTGTATAGTCCCATACCTGCACAATCTCAGAATTCCCCTCTATTTTTTATGTGGGCTTAGTTCATTCATGTCACTCCTCCTCTTAGAAGCCTGCCAGGAGCCACTCCTTGTCTGTGCCTCTTGCACCGGCGATCACTCCCCGCCTTCTTCGGCCCCGGGTATTACAATTCACTTTTGTGTCAGAGAACTCATCAACATTTATTGCACTTTGTTTTGCTTGTCTCTTTAAGTTGTTTTGGACGAAGCTGTTTAAGAAAGAAACAACAAGGACAAAAACAACATAAGCAAACAATGGATGATCCAATAAAATATAATAAAAACTTATTAGACACATGATTTTAACTTTAAATAGACTAGTTCTTTCGTCCAAATAAATACAACTTCAAAAGTATAAGTTATTTTGAAAGCTTATTAGTTTCAACTTAATTTAATATTTTTGTTATCTTCAAAACTTCGAGGAGTTCAATTTTATTGAACAATTAAGAAACAAAATTTTGTCTTTGGTTCCAACAATGGTCCCTAGGTATATGCCCTCTGTAACACCCCAAAATTTTTGTTTTTAATTTAAACATTGATTTTCCCAATTTTTGTGATTTATGGTGATTTTTGAGAATTATTGCGAGCTTTATTAAATTAAAGTTTATTTTGCATTGAACTTATGCGTTGATTTGTGTTGTTTCGGAAAATTAAAAAAAGAAATATTTTTGGCCTGGAAAATCTTTGACTATTTATTGAGGCCGGGGAAGTTTAAGGAATTCATTTCCATGAACAGATTTGGAAGTTTTTCATTTTTAGGAATTTTATTGTCAAATAAAATTTTTAGGTACATTATATTATCCATTGGACAATAGGTACTAATCTTTGTCCATTGGATAATAGGTATGAAAAAATATCTAGAGATAAATATCTAGTGAGTCATAAAGTTAGATGTCTTGGCTAGGTGAGTCATAAAGGTTTATGAGTTGGCTAGGTGAATCACTTGGAAGAGTAAGTGTTCAAATTGAACACAAACTCCTCCAAGCTCTCCAAAGTGGACAGCTAAGTGGTGGGAGACAGGTAAAAATATCTTGTGATATTTTTATAAGATTTTTACCAAGTAGCAAAATGGCAAATCATTTCTTACCTCTATAAATAGCCATTCCAGAGTCACTTGAAAATCACACATTCCTTACTTTCTCTCTAAAAAACTCACGGCCAAGTACCCAAGAAATTCCTTTCAAGTTGTAAACCAATTATCCAACCTAGTTTCTTGTAACTAAACACCATTCTAAGACACCTTTGTGTAGAAAGCTTTCTTTAAAGAGATCATCTTCACTCACTTTCTTTGAAATCAAGTTTGAAGAGCCAAAAAGGTAAAAAGTTCTTTATTTTCATTGATGTGGCAAAAAGCTTTTAAAAATATTTTCCAAATCACGTAACATTATGATTACAGTTTTCAAATCGCGTAACACCTTTGTTACGTTTTATAAATTGTGTAATATTTCTGTTACATTTTTCAATCGCGTAAAATCATTTTTTTGTTTTTCAAATCATATAACTCAAAAATTAATATTTTTAAATCGCGTAACAGTTTAAAATCACTTTTCAATCGCATAAAACATTTTTTAAAAATTTAAATCGCGTAAAGTGTTTTTCACAAATACTAAGCTATTTTGAACTAATAAAATATTTCTAAGTTTATTCTCACTATGTGAGCTAAAAATAAGTTTCAAATACAAATATGGATTTTTCAACAAATCTTTCAAAAATCATTTCCATTTAAAAAATTGTATTTCTACCTTAAATTATCACCAAATGTTTTAATCAATTTTTCTGAAAAATAAAAGTCTTTAATAAAAATAAGCATTAATTCAAAATAGTTTGATACTTGTAAATATTTTGAGGACCAAATTAATCTTTAGAAAACATTTCAAGGTCCAAACAAATTTTCAAAAGTGTTTCTACTTGAAAAATATTTGTTTTCAACTTTAAATCATCACTAAAATATTTTCTCTCATATTTTTTAAAATACTTTTAACCATATACTTATTTTCGAAAATAAGAACAAAAACTTTTGATAAAGTAAATATCACTTCTATAATAGTTTCTTTTCAAAAACTTTCCATTTCCATCATGATTCATTGTTTTCCAACCAAACATATGCATGTTCATAACCATGTTTTTCATCCACACGTACATCATCTTATTCACACATAAGCTATATCACACTTTAATCATAATAAGTTCATGTCATATCTTGAAAACATAAAAGCACATAGAATAATCAAAGCATAAATCATAAATCACAAACCACAAAACACCAACCATAAAACATGAAAACATAAAATATAAACCATAAAATTTATTCTTCACCACCATACTAGTTGATGAGAGAAATCTCCCCTTTACCTTGGTTCAAAAATCCTCTCCAATGAACTTGTGAAAGTTCCTTTTCACCAACGAAATCCCTTAAAGAACCAAGTCCATAACTTTTAAACTCTAAAACATAAAACAAGATAATCATGGACCAATCAAATGATCTAAAACAAATAGAAATTTAAAAGTGAAGAGAAAGAATTTTGACCTTTTTGTTCTTCAAGCTTGGTTGGTCTAAAAGTAGTTCAAGGAAAATTTTTCTTAAGAAACTTATAACAACAAAGTTTCTCAAAATAGTTTCATTAGAATTTTGGCAAAAGTTTGGGAAGGTAAAGAAATGCTCCTTGGCTGTAAGCTTTGTAGAGAGAAAGTGAAGCTTTTTGGTGTGTTTCAAATGAATGGTGATATTGACTATTTGTAGAAGAAAAGTAAGGACTGATAAGTAATTAAATTAAAATAAAAATTTAAGGAAATTCACCTTACCTTGGCCGGCCACCCCTTGGCTTCATGCAAGGTGATGGTTTCCAATTTGGTTACTTGGTTACCATAAATGCCTAAGTGACTCACCTAGTGATTCGCCTTGTTTCATTATATACATAGGTGATTTACCTATGTGACTCACCAATGCCCATAAATGCCATAGATATTTTCGTCAATGAATTTTTTAGTAGCTATTGTCCAATTGACAAAGATCAGTATCTATTCTCCAATGGACAATAGGATGTACCCAAAATGACCCAAAAGTTTTTATTTGATCATTAAATCCCTAAAAATGGAAAATGTCCAAATTTGTTCACGGATTTGGAGTTTAAAACCTTATGTGTCTTAAATAAATATTCAAAAGTATTCCGACCAAAAATAAAATTATTTATTTTTATTTTCCGAAATGACTCAAAATCAACATATAAGGTTAAACTCAATTAAATTTTAATTTAATAAAGCTCACAGAAATTCACCAAAAATTATAAATCACTAAAACTTGGGAAAATCAACATATAAATTAGAAATAGAAATTTTGGGGGGGCGGGGGTTACACAGAACTCTTTGGCCCTCCCTAAACTCTTTTCGAGCTATCTTTTTGTCATGAAAAGCCTTTGTTTTCTCTTTGTAAATTCTCGAATTCTCAAAAGCTTCATTTCTCAATTCTTCCAGCACTTGTATTTGCAACTTACGATGCTTTCCCGCTTCATCCAAGTCCATATTGAACTGCTTGTGGCACAAAAGGCGCAATGTTGAAGCTCCACCAGAAGATGGCATGGCTTACCATAAACTAATCGGAATGGTAACATATCAATAGGAGTCTTGTAAGCTATCCTATATGCCTATAGTGCAACATCAAGTCTTAGGCTCCTGTCCTTTCTAGTTGGGATCACAGTCTTCTCAAAAATAGACTTGATCTCTCGATTTGAGACTTTAACTTACCCACTTGTTTGCAGGTGGTATGGGGTAGAGGTTTGATGGATCACTCCATATTTCCTCAACAAAGCTTCCATGGACCGATTACATAAGTGCATTCAATGGTCACTAATGATAGTTCTGGGTGTTCCAAACCTTGCAAAAATGTTGGACTTAACAAAAGCTGCAACCACTTTAGAATCGTTCGTCCTGGTGGCTTTTGCTTCTATAACACCCTCGGTAGGATATCACATTTAACGAAATATTAATTTAAGTTTAAAAATACTTTTATAATATCTGTATACAAAATATGAGTTCCAAAATTTCTTTTCGCGGATATAACATTAATCAAACAGAATAGTAATAGTAATAATATACATATCGAGATATGAATAATACACATACTTTATATTACTTACTGTTAAGTTTATCGGTAATACATAATACAAATCATAAATACTGACAAGAAAATAAATAAACGTACAATACTAATATATTATTACCTATCTAGCCATCAAAGTCTACTTACGGAGAAGGGTTCTCCACAGGGTCCTCCTCGGGATCTTCATCCGATATAGGCCATTCAGGTGCAAGCCATCTGAAGTTAGTAGGCCTCCTTATAGAAATTCTAGTAGTTCTACGCCCAGGAGCTCTAGTAGAAGAAACTTCAGAGCCTTCCTGGGGAGTATACTCAGCGCCAAAACCCCACAAATCCCCAATCGGCATAAACAATTCTACAAAGCATGTAATAGTAAATGAACTAATAGGATCCCCATGATGGGTCCTACGGAGTGTGAGAGATATGTCTCCAACATACTCTACGCATTCTGTTTCTAAATGTACGTGCCACGCCTGCGGACCTCCGTAGAATTGGACTTGGATGAATCCCAAGAATTCACGCCTGTCGCCCATCTTGGTCTTCATAACCAGATCACAAATATAATAATATAATAGAACGGGTGAGATTCTAATATCATCATAAACCAATCAAGCAGTATAGAAGAGATAGTACAACCAATCTACACAACATAATAACTATTTAACAGTTATATATATTATCACATCAATGAGTAATCAAGTTTGACATTGACCAAGATAAAGCAACAGTATAACAATTGACTATACACATACTCAATGATTGACCCCTACTCCATGGAGCAATACACAACAGTCGGAGAGAGTGATTGGGAGTACATGTTCCGTATCTCATTAGCCCCAAAAGTGCAATATAACCTCAATTGCGCGACTTAGCTCATGAGAACACTCTCCACCAATCGGGAATAGGGTAGTGTCTGGTCGGGATCGTTCGATGTGTTGCAATCATATTACCACGGCACAGCGGTGCTTCCAACTGGCCCCCTGTGGAGTTTCCGCACCCCGACGTCCCCAAGATCATTCATAGATCTTCACTACACAATTCGCACCCGTACTAAGGTGTAACTCAATCTCCTCGGCATTAAAGCCTTGACCACAAGTCTCTACAAGATTTTCTTAATGTAACACAAAAAAATGTAATTTATTCATAAACAGAATAAAACAATCCTCTTGGGAATTCAAAAATCACGTAACACTACAGTTACGGTTTTTCAAACATATAACCCCTCGGTTACAGTTTTTCTGTCGCGTAACACTTCTGTTACGCTTTTATAAATCGCGTAACATTTCTGTTACGTTTTTATAAATCGCGTAACATTTCTGTTACGTTTTCCAATTGCGTAAAACTATTTTCTGTTTTTCAAGTCGCGTAACTTTAAAAATTAATATTTTCAATCTCGTAAGACAGAATAATCATTTTTCAGTCGCGTAAAGCTTTTTTTGTAAATTCCTAATCACGTAAGACAGAAATATCATATTTTAATCGCCTTATGCTTAAAGATTCACTTTTTTACCGCGAAAGGGTTTTCTGGAAACTCCAAATCGCGTAAAACATATTCTGTAATTTTTTTATACATAAGGCATAAATAAATCACTTTTTAACTGCGAAAGGGTTTTCTGTAAACACTAAATCGGGTAAAGTATTTTCTGTAAATTTTTAATACATAAGGCATAAATAAATCACTTTTTAACCGCGAAAGGGTTTTCTGTAAACACCAAATCGGGTAAAGTGTTTTCTGTCCATTTTAATCGCGTAGAGCTTTAAAAATCACTTTTCAACCACGAAAAGGTTTTCTTTAAACTCCAAATCGCGTGAAAGTGTTTTTCGTAAAAACGAAGCTATTTTGAACTTATTTAATCTTTGCCCAGTATATTATCATTATTATTGCTAAAGATCAATTAAAACAGCATAAGTATAAATTAAAGCATTATTTCGGCTTTATTTAATAATTCCGCTCTTTTTCTATTTATTTACAGAAATCATTAACTTAATTAAATATCCCCTAATTAATTAATTTAAACAATTAATAAAATAAAATCCTTTGTATCTATATAGTGATTGAAATATTCAAAGGTCTTTGGACCAAAATCCATTATTTTCCCTCCATGATTCCCATAACACCAACCAACCATATGTATGTCCAAGAAATATTATGCATCTAATATTACCATATATGCAATATTTCAAAGCCATAAAAACACATAGGCTAAATAAAGCATATAAACACAAAGCACAAATCATAAATCAAGAAACATAAAGCATAAACAATTTAAATATCAATTATAACTACTCACACGAAATTTTTAAGAACATGAACCATAAATCCTATTTTCCTACCACAAGATTGGTTGATAAAGAAAACTCCCCCTTACCTTGGTTTAAAAATTCCTCAAGAGAACTTTGTGAAAGTTCTTTGTTCTTCCACCAACAAATATCCTTTTGATTCTTCAACTTTGGGATTTTCTCAAGAAAACGTTTTGAGAATGATTTCTTCTCTAGAAACTTTCTACACAAGATCTTCCTAAAATGATGTTTGGGTTCTAAAACTATGGATGGAACTTGGATCATAAACTTTGAAAAGAAAAACTCAAGGGTTTGGCCATGGGATTTGAGATAGAATGGAGAGGGAATTGGTAAGTCTTCAAATGGTGCTTGAATGTCTATTTATAGGCAAAGTGTAGGATAATTTGGTAATTAAAAAGTTTATAGGAAAATATATTTTTATCCCTCCCCACTTGTTGGTCACCCACCTTGAAGCTTGTAGAAGTTTGGAGAAGCTTGGAGAAGAATGTGTATTCTACGTATAAATACTAGTATGTATCGTCAAATGGAAAATAAAATACGCCTAAATTTTGTTTCATAATAAAATCCCTTAAAATGGAAAATTTATAAATCTATTCCCGGATTTGAGTTTAGTAAACTCTCCTATTCCTAATAAATGGTTAAAGCATTTATGGGTCAAAATTTTAAAATTATTATTTTATTATTCGAAATAACCCCGGTTTAACACTTAAAGTCAGCAAAAACTATAAATTCCCGAAAATAGAAAACTTAAGAATCTGGTCTTAGAATCGAGTTTCATGACTTTCCCCGGCCCTAATAAATAGTTAAGGTATTTATAGGCCGAAAATATAAGCTTTTTTTTTCCTTCTGAAATTGGCCCGAATCGACATATAGCGTTCAAGAAAATACACTAATTTTAAATGAAGTTCAGAAAAATTCCCAAAAATCATCATAAATCATAAAAATTGAGAAAATCAATATTTCAATTAAAAACAGAAATTTTCGGGTGTTACAGCTTCCACCCATTTAGAGATATAATCAACAACAAGAAGTATGAATTTATTACCAAAAGAAGAAGGGAAAGGTCCCATGAAATCCATGCCCCAAACATCAAATATTTCAACAAATATGATTGGGGTTTGTGGCATTTGATTCCTAGGACCAATATTACCTGTCTGTTGGCAACGCTCGTAGTGCTTGCAAAAGTTATATGCATCTTTGGAGATGGTCGGCCAATAGAAGCCGCTATTGATGTGAAAATTCATAACGCAAGTATACGTTATCGCAAATCAAGTAATATAATAGTAAGAAAGTGTCGAACCCACAGAGATTAATTCTAAATTTGACTATCTACTAAGAATTTGCAAAACTCAATCTTATTTAAACAACTTAAAAAAGGAAGATTTATGAAAGACTAAAAATTGAAGTAAACAAGAAGCAAAATTTAATGATCTAGAATAATCAAATTAACCAAGCCCAGGATTGTAATTATCCCTCACACTTTACTTGATTCTCTCACTTCTATCTAATATCAATTAATTATCTGAATTGTTAACTAGAAATCCTAACTTATCTATAAGTCTCTTTCGATGGTCAAATAGAAATATCCTTAATTAATGATAAACTATATGTCTATGTATATCAAGTAATCAAGAATTCATTAAGTTTCGGTTTCATTAATGGTTACAAATGTCATATAGGTATATGTCTATCCTATACGTTACTCAAGGCTTTTGCACAAAGATCATATGTTATCTTACCTAGATCTAAAACCAAAATCCCTTTGTCAAGTTGCTTAAGGTTTATCAATTCAATTTAATTAATGGCCAATTAATTAGAAGCATTAGGAACAAGTAAAATAAACAATTCAAAATAATCAATCTACTCTTAGATATGATAAACAAATCAAATTATATGTGAGTTCAAATTGCAATCCTAGTATAGAAGTTTAGCTACTCATTATATTAAAGAAAACAAAAGAACAAGTGAAAAGCATGATGAAAATGAAGGTGGTTGTTGGTATTAACTCACAATAATACAAAGGACTAGAGTTTTGGGATTTACTTTAGACAAATTGTAATATTTAACCTTGAGATCAACGTATAAATCTCACAATTTATAAAAGCTTCACCCCTAACTCTGGACTAAAAGCTTAGCTAAACCTAATTTTATTACAAAGAAAGAAAGGATGGAGAATCAAAATGAGAGAAACCTCAAAATATGGAATGCCCTTAAGTGTGGAAAATGTCTTCCTTTTATAAGCAAGGGCTAGAACTATTCAAATGCAACTTTGTCAAATTTTGCTGCACATGAGCTGAAATTTCTCCTCCGAAAATCACCAAATTAGTCATTGACCGTGTCATAATGGAAATCTTCATTTCTATGAAAGTTGTAGCAGATGCAGTTGTGAAGAACATATAAAAAATTCAGTCAGATCTAACAGATGGATCTTGAGATATGACAGTTTTGCTAAAACTGCTCAAATTACGTCACTAATGACGACCATCTACTTGTTGCCTATTTTTGACCAACTTACGGTGCTAATATGAAAATAATCATATGTATAAAAGTTGTAGAGGATGATGTCATGAATGATGTATTAAAATGTCAACTGCATCCAACAGTTAGATCTTGAGAAATGACCAAATAACCAGGTATAGTTTTGAGTAGGAATTTTTTGGTTTTTCTTGAATTTGATGTAGCTCAAAACTCACTAAGTTTAGGTCTTCATTTCTCTTCCATTTGAACTATACTGATATAAACATTTAAGTTCATGATATTTTGGTTCAACAACTGCTTTGAATAGTCCTTCAAGTGTTATGCTTAATTTGTAACAACATAACCAATATATGAAGAATTATGCAATTTTTACTTCATATATGCAATAATTTCATAAGAATATACCAATGAGAGGTACTAAATTATGCATATAAAATGAGTTTATCAAATCCCCCACACTTGACTTGTTGTTTTGTCCCCAAACAAGAAATAACCTAATATTAAACTAAAAGGAATAAAAACTAATTATACCTAATCTAATCCATTTTTGTAGGGAATCACGATGGCACTTAGCATGTGTCACAAGCCTTTAAACCCCTAGGTGTGCCTAGTGGACAAGTTATAGTCTTGTGAGGGTTTACCAGGGCGATACCCACAAATATGTAATCCTCCATTTAATTTTTAAATACAAACATTGCATCAAATATAAACCATAATAAAAAATTCAAATATGCTTAACAATGTATAGTTGAATCAAAACAATTGAGAATAAAGTATACATAGCATAATCATGCTTTAATCAGAAATAAACATGTTCAAATTGAGTAAAATTCCTCACAAGTGACACTCAAATCACACAAAGTGTTTAGGTTAACTGTTTGCGCACAACTCAGTCAAATTATGAAAGTATTTTACCATATGCTTGCACATACATCAATTATCCACTACTTAGATAACATAAATTGCACAAATCAAGAGGTCTTTCAAAAAGGTTATAATGGGGCTATAAGGTGAGAGAGTTCAACAAGGAAAGGATCAAGATACAAAAAAAAAGAAGAAAATTCTTAGTCTAGTAGAGCATTAATTTCTTTTTATAGGGCTAATAAACATGTTGGCCCTCTTTTCTTCATTCTATTCATACTCTACCTCAAAATAACATACTTGTTCTTTCCTTTCTCATTTTCTCTCTCTCTTTTTTTTTTTGAAGATGATTCTTTGAATCTCTTTTAGTTCTTACAACTCCTCGAATCTTTTCACACTTAACTACCACCTTTTTCTTCTTTCTTTAAGATTCCCCTACACTTATTCTTTTCAAACCAATTTCAGTTTAAGCTCTACTAATCCTAAGATAGGTTTAGAGAAACTTGTTTTACTTTAGAAGGTCATAAGGTTCTTTGGTTAGGTTACTCAAAAGAATAAGCTTATCAATATCTCAACATCTTTTTCAAGATATCAAAATCAAGTATGGCTCAAAGGGTTTACTATGTGATAAAAACAAACAAGGTTGGCTTTTTAAGCTCATGGTTAATCCTAATGCCTCTATCATTTTCATTCAACATACAGATCAATGTAATCTCAAATCAATTCAGTGCAAGTTCTAGAAAATAAATTCAAAATTTGACATCACTCATGAAAGAAAATAAACCAAGCATAAGTATCAAACTTGGAAAAGCCAAAAACTCACAACGGTATGGAACATTTACTCAATTCAAACATGCTTTCTCCTAATATCTACAGTCATATATACATGTATATCACGAATTTTAAAAAATAATTCAACTATAAACTATTTTGCATACTTTTATCATCAACTAAGCTCAAATTCAGCACATGCTTGCATCAAAATCAATTGACAAGATCAAAATGATTTTATATATATATATATATATATGCAAGAACAAAACGATTTTATACTTACTTTGAAATGCAAGTTAATATGCGTCTCAAGAGCAAAATTACTCTTTACTCAGCCATCGTGTCTTAGATGAATCATGTCTAATGGTTTTAGTAACAGCAATAAAACAATTTTTTTTAAACTGCTATGTACATGGCAATGTCAACTATTCCTCCCCCCGACTAATTTAAGACATTGTCCCCAATGTCAAAATAAAGATAGGTAGAGTGTAGAAGATCTTACCAGAAAATTACAAATCGAGCCTGAAATAAGAAAATAAAAATTAACCAAAAAGAAAAAATTGCAAAAAAAAATCTAAAACCGTAAGATAAACAAAAAATTCACAAGGACAAAGTCAAATTAAGTTTTTGCTTTTTGCTGCTGCTGTCTTTTTCCCAATTCAGTAGAGCCATTGCTAGATCATGTTGTGGTACAAATGCTTGTAGTTGATCGAGCAATTGTTCAGGGGTTGCAGCAGTTACAAGAATTTGACGTGTTGCTTGTGAGATGAATCTTTGTTCCGTAGCTTGATCAAGAAAACAAAACAAACTGTTATAAAAACCATTAACATTTAATATACCTATTGGTTTTTGGTGAAAGTTCAGTTGTGACCAGGATGCAATTTGGAAGATCTCTTCCAAAATTCCAAAACCACCAGGTAGGGCAATAAAGACATCAGCATTTGCTATTATAATGTTCATGCATTGGTGCATGCAAAATGTCATTATTCCATCCCCTAATATTTTTCCAAAGTTATTGCCTATAGCTAAAGGACTAGGAATGACACCAAGGACTTTGCTACCTCCTAAATGTGCAGCAGTTGCCACACAACCCCTTAACCTAAGACTACCTCCTCCGTAAACTAAATGGATTTTTCTCTCAGCTAGCATTCGACCAAGATTGTTTGCAATACTTACAAACTCTTTATCCTCTCCAAGATTAGATCCACAAAATACACAAACACTTTTGATCTGACAAATTGAAGTTCCTTCCAATTTTTGTTGTTTTTTTTCTAACTCTCTCCTTATCAATGATCTGAAGATAGCAAAGTGCAATATTTAAATGAATCAAAATTCAAATGTAATAATTACACCTATAAAGACGGGAAGATCTGTGTGTCAGGTAAGTTTGAAAATAAGCACATAAATGATAATAGCTATATGACAAGGATAAGAGACTAATAGATATGTGTCAGAAAAGTTTGAAAATATGCAACGCATATTTAAAAAAAATATATGGCTAATTAATTTTATTTATTTATTTATATTTATTTATTATTTTTTTAGAAACATAAAAAAATAAAAATAATAATAAGTTAATAATAATACTTACAGTAAATGTGATTGTGACTCACATTTTCTTCTGGTTTGACGTCCAATCACAGCTTGAATGCTCTCTATGGGTCGATGATAGGCTTTCCATCCAATTTTCTTAAAAATTGGCAAACAGAGTCTTTTTGAGTCATATTTCCGATACTATAACGCTCATATTCATCTTGGAATATTGGCCATAAATTGAGAAGTACTCAATGCACATCTCCACTAGGATGCGTCTCAATAGTCAATAGAATGTTATTCAAAGATTCCTTACTCATGCCATCCGTAATGAAGTTAATTTTGTCATCTCGATTTATAGACAACATTCCAATTGATCTGTATTTTGTGTTACAGGTCCATCTTGCACATTTATAGCAGACTGTAACCTTTTTGCTCTTCTTTTCTTTGCATATAAACTTTTACCTAGCTCTAGCATATATGAAATAAGAGCATCAGAAAATTTACCTGTTAATCGAACTTTTGCTTTGATTAACCAGCGTATATCTGCAGGGATGCCTTTGTGCATAAACATCCTTAATCTTTCAAACCTTGCACAATAAATGTTAGTTAAAGCATTTTGAGGGAGAGAAGGGAATTGCTTGGAATTTAATAAGTCGATTATCCATTTTGAAAGAAAGAAAGGAAGAAAAAAAATGAGTAAAATTTTATACAAATTTCAGTGTTTGTGGGTAACTGAAGGGACCCAAAAAAATAATATTCACGGAGTACCATTATCCACCATTTAAGATTGAAGATTTTTCACGATTGATGGGTCCTCCCTAATAATGCTTTAATCTCTAATCATTGACCTTAAACGTGGGTTAGGTTTTCTCATCTTTGATTTCAATTGCTTTAAATGGGGACACCTTGACTATCACAAATGGTCCTGACCATCTAGATCTAAGTTTCCCAGGAAATAATTTCAACCTCGAGTTGAAAAGTAAGACTTTTTTACCTGCCTTGAACTCTCTCTTGATAATATTCTTATCATGCCACCTTTTTGTTTGCTCCTTGTAAAGTTTGACATTTTCATATGACTGAAGACAGAACTCATCCATCTCATTGAGTTGGAGGAGACGATTCTCACCAGCTTGCTTCATATCGAAATTGAGCTTTCTGATTGCCCAATATGCATTATGTTCAAGCTCCACTGGAAGGTGACATGCTTTGCCAAACACCAATCGATATGGTGACATTCCAATTGGAGTTTTGTATGTCGTTCGATAAGTCCATAATGCATCATCCAATCTCTTGAACCAATCTTTTCTTGTGGGATTCACTGTTTTCTTTAAGATCCTCTTTATTTCTCTGTTAGAAACCTCAACCTGGCCACTGGTTTGGGGATGGTATATAGTTG
Organism: Styphnolobium japonicum; assembly: GCA_023212625.1. Taxonomy (NCBI): domain Eukaryota; kingdom Viridiplantae; phylum Streptophyta; class Magnoliopsida; order Fabales; family Fabaceae; genus Styphnolobium; species Styphnolobium japonicum. Next base: position 18,355,348 of record JALBWW010000013.1, read on the forward strand.
CCACCCTATGAGTCACTCCATATTTAGCAAGAAAGGCTTCAAAATATTTGTTGCAAAAATGACTCCCTTCATCACTTATTATTGCTCTTGGAGTTCCGAACCTAGTGAATATGTTTCTTTTCAAAAAATTCAACACCACTTTAGAATTGTTAGTGGGTAAAGCAGTTGCTTCAACCCATTTAGAAACATAATCAACAGCAATAAGAATAAAGAGGTTATTAAAAGATGAGATGAAAGGACCCATGAAATCAATACCACATACGTTAAAGATTTCCACTTCTAAGATGTTGCTGAGGGGCATCTCATGTTTTCTAGAGATATTTCCAGTCCGTTGGCACTTGTCACATTTTACAACAAAGGAGTAAGCATCCTTAAATAATGATGACCAATAAAAACCAGACTGTAACACCTTAGCAGCTGTCTTTTCTTCTCCAAAGTGCCCTCAATAATCAAATGAATAGCATTGATGCAAGATGTTATCAACTTCTTCACTAGGGATACACCTTAAAATTCGATCTGCATATTGCTTAAACAAGAAAGGTTCATCCCAAACATAGTATTTAACATCATGCAAAAATTTCTTTCTTTGTTGCCAGTTAAGCTTAGGAGGTAAAATGCCACTTACTAGATAATTAACAAAATCAACATACCATGGTATATTACCTTAAAGGGTAAAGAGTTGTTCATCAGGAAAACACTCATTAATTTGCACTTTACCTCTTTTATTGTTGCCATTTTCCAATCTAGATAAGTGGTCAACAACTTTATTTTCAGTTCATTTTCTGTCATGAATCTCAAGATCAAATTCTTGTAACAAGAATATCCATCTGATCAACCTCGGCTTAGCATCTTTCTTGGCATCAAACATTTGATTGCTGAATGATCTGTACAAACAATTACTCTTGTTCCAATTAAATAAGATCGAAATTTATTAAAAGCAAATACCACTGCAAGAAGTTCTTTTTTTGTGGTGGTGTAATTAAGTTGAGCATCATTTAAGGATTTGCTTGCATAGTAAATGGCATGAATCTTTTTGTTTTTCTTATGACCAAGAACTGCCCTCACTGCAAAATCAATAGCATCACACATGAGTTCAAATGGGATATTCCAATCTGGTGCCACAATGATTTGTGTTGTAATCAACTTCTCTTTCAAAATCCTATAAGCTTCAAGACAAGATTCATCAAATTCAAAAGGAATATATTTCTCAAGTAAATTACACAAAGGTTTAGAGATCTTAAAAAAATCCTTAATGAATCGTCTGTAGAAGCCTGCATGTCCTAAGAAATTGTGAATGCCATTCACTAAAGTAGGTGGAGGTAAGTTTTTAATTGTCTTAATCTTTGCTTTGTCAACTTCAATTCCTTTAGCAGAAACTCTATGGCCAAGAACTATTCCTTCTTGAATCATAATAAAATGGTAATTCTCCCAATTCAGTATCAAATTAATCTCTACACATCTTTTTAGCACTAAAGCAAGATTATTAAGACAAAGGTCAAAAGAATCACCAAATATGGAGAAGTCATCCATAAATACCTCTATTGACTACTCCACCATATCTGAGAAGATTGCCATCATGCATCGTTGAAAAGTGGCAGGTGCATTGCACAATCCAAATAACATCCTTCGAAAAGCAAATGTCCCATAAGGATATGTGAAAGTTGTCTTTTCTTGGTCTTCAGGAGCTATGGCAATTTGGTTGTACCCCGAATATCTATCCAAAAAGCAGTAATAAGTTCGACTGGCAAGTCTGTCTAACATTTGATCGATGAAAGGGAGAGGAAAATGGTATTTCCTTGTTCCTTTATTCAATTATCTATAGTTCATACAAACTTGCCAACCTGTAACAGTTCGAGTAGGAATTAATTCATTATTATCGTTAGTAATCACAGTCATACCTCCCTTTTTAAGTACACATTGCACTGGGCTAACCCACAAACTATCGGAGATGGGGTAAATGATTCCAGCATCCAACCATTTAATAATCTCTTTCTTGACTACCTCCTTCATTATAGGATTCAACCTCCTCTGATGTTCAATTTTGGGCTTCTATCCTTCCTCTAGCATAATCTTATGCATGCAAATGGATGGGCTTATTCCTTTGATATCTGCTATGGTCCATCCTAAGGCTTTCTTATACTCTCGCAACAATTTTAGCAATTTCTCTTCTTGTACACTATTAAGAGAAGATGAGATAATAACTGGTAAAGTAGAAAATTCTCCTAAAAACAAATACCTCAAATGATCAGGAAGTTGCTTTAGCACCAACTCTAGTGGTTTTTCAACAGAGGATTTCATTGCAGTCCCATCTTTCATGGACAACTCCAAATCCTCGAATTGTTTTCTGACATGATTGTAAGATGGTGATGCATTAAGCCATTGCACAAACTCAAGGGATTCTTGCCTATCCTCACAAGGTAGATGATCAATCATTTTGAGATACTTATGTTAGCTTTGTATTAGGCTTTATTAGATATTTATTGTGCCCAATATTAGTATTTTAGCTGAGTTTAATGTTGTTGAGCCTCGTTGGGCTTTAATGCAAATTGTGAATAATTCTTGGATTTTGATGCATTTTGACATTTCCTCCATGGTTAGGCCATAACTTGGGACTCGGTGATCCATTTGAGGTGATCTTGGTGTCTACCAAGGCTCTACAAGTTTCATGAAGAACTCAAGAGCTGGATTGGACTTCTATGGGTCCAAAATAGCCCTGCAATTCAGAGTGGATTTGCTGTCACTGGAATCTAAGCAGTGTGCACATATTGGAAAATATCATGGGCTATAGGCCTCCTTTTGAGCTGAAACTCGGCCATTGGAAAGACAAGACCCATATCTCTAACTTCACTGAAGACCATTTAGTGAATAGATTCTGTATTAGGCATGATTATGAAGCTACAAGTTGGGTTGAATTTGGAAACATGTTCTGCCAACCTGACTTGAGGTAGGTGTAGTGTTTTTGGAATATCTGGAGTTCTAAAAGTCCAAATGGCATGAAACTAACGCCAAAAGTTCAAGGAGACAATTGTTTACAATTGTCGTGAGATCTCCAAGCCAAAATACATCGTTTATGGCATGAAAATCAAGCAGGAAGTCAGAGTAGAGTTGCTGACTAGAAGCCACCTACCATACACCAACCCACCAACCATGCATCAAGCTACCATATTTGACAATTTTCATGTTTTAACAGCTTGCATTCATATTATTTTCAATTACAAATTGGCTTCTAGGATAAGTATAAATAGAGCCAATCTCTTTCTATTATACATCATTCAATTTGAAGTAAGTTTGAGTATTTGTTTGAAGAAAGTTTGAGTATTTGTGAGAGTTTTCTTTCTCTTCTTCTCCATTCTCTTTAGAATTTCGCTTTTGTTCTTTATGTTTTTAGTTCTTCCTTCCCATCCATGGAAGGCTAGGCTCTCATAATCAATCCAAGGGATTAACCATCTTGATGTTTAATTTGGAGATCTTGTTTCGATTGTTCATATTGCTTAATTGTTATTCAAGTTTCTTTTCTTCCTCTTTTGATTTTTATCTAGATTGAATTGTTTAATTTGATTTAGATGTTTATATGATAATAGTTTTATTATCATGTATTCAAAGAGGATCACAAAGAATAAACAATTTATTAAAGCTTTTTGATGGATTGTTTAGCTTGGTTAAATTCTGGATCTTAAGTTAATCTATGTTTGCATGTTGCGTACTTTATCTAACCTTGGTTAATCAAATCCTAGATGCTTATCTAGTAGAGGATTCTTGGATCATGTTAAGGCTTCTTGATGTGATCTAAGGCCAATAACATGGTTAGCAATTAAGTGGATTCCTTGTGATCAATGATGGATTAAACTCAAAATCGGTAAATTTCCTTGGATTGGTTGCTTCTTTAGATTTGTTTACAACTTTAAATCTCGTACTTTTGTCAATCTTGTTAATCAACAACAAAACCCCCCATTTCTAATTATCTTGATCTAATTAAATCTTTGTTTTTGGATCCTTGAGAGATGATTTGGTTCATGCTCTCTACTACAAATTAGTTTGTGAACCGATAATTTTTATTATTTTGACGGGTCTCGACAACCTCTTGTCAGTAGATTAATAATAGCATATTCTAAAGGATCAGTACTAAAACCATTAGTATTTTATTCGAATTTGCTATCATCAATAACATTAATCATGAAGCATTCATCAGATTCTTGAGGATATTTCATAGCTTTAAAGACATTGAATGTTACCTCTTGATCTTGTACCTTCATAGTCAACTCACATTTTTGCACATCTATGAAAGTTCTACCAATAGCTAGGAAATGTCTCCCAAGAATGATTGGAACCTCTCAATCCTCCTCCATATCTAACACTACAAAATCAGCAGGAAATATGAATTTAGCAACTTCAACTAAAATATCTTCCACCACTCCATTTGGATAGGTGAGAGATCTGTCTGCTAATTGTAAAGTTAGATTGGTTTGTTTCACCTCCATCAACCCAAGTTGCCTGTAAATAGAAAAAGGCATCAAATTTATACTAGTGCCAAAATTACATAAAGCTTTGCCAAAAAATTTATTACCAGTAGTACAAGGAATAGTAAAGCTCCCTAGATCTTTTAGCTTTGGCGGAAGCTTTTTTTGTAATATGGCATTGCACTCTTTAGTAAGTGCAACAGTTTCAAAATCTCCAAGTCTTCTCTTTTTGGACAAGATTTCCTTCATAAATTTAACATAGCTCGGCATTTGTTCCAAAGCTTCAGCAAAAGGAATATTGATATGAAGTTTCTTGAATACCTCTAGAAACTTGGTGAATTGCTTGTCCATCTTTTGCTTTTGAAGACGTTGTGGGAATGGAGGTGGAGGGGATTCATTCTTCTCTGATTTTGTCAATAGAAAAGGCTCTTTAGAATTGCTCTTTGATTGTTCATGAATCTTCTCATCTTCATTTACTTTAGGTTTTTGAATGAGCTCATCTAATTCTTTACCACTCTTAAGGGTAACATCCTTACATTGTTCATTATTACCTCCCTTAGGATTAGTCTCTGTGTTGCTAGGAAAACTACCTTGAGGATGATTATTCATGAGACCAGACATTGCCCAATCTAAACCTCAAGATTACGAATAGAAGCTCCTTGACTTTGGAGTTGAGTCATACATTGTTGAGTACTCTTAGTCAACTGTAGGATGGCTTGTTGCATTACAGATTTCTTTCCTTGTTGTAGAGCTTGTTGTTGGAACCCAGGTGGTCCCATCGGTTTGGCTGATGATGAAGCTTCTTGGTTATTTCTTCAAGAAAAATTAGGGTGATTCCTCCAACCGAGATTGTAGAAATTTGAATTTGGGTTGTGTTGTTATCGATTGAAGTTACCCATATAATTAGCAGTTTCAGAATTCAAAAAGTATTGATCAACAAAATAAGGTCAAAAGCAATACTCACAAATTATGAAAGGGCTCTGAATAGCATGTATTGATTGTTGATTAGATTGAATCCCAACTGAGTCTAGTTTCTTAGTCAATGCAGCTACTTGTTCAGTTAAAGTAGATAAAGTATATACTTCATAAATTCCAGCTACTTTCCTTTGTGATGCCCTTTTAGTAGGCCATTTATAGTTATTGGGAGTCATCACTTCCAATAAATCATAACCTTCTTCAATAGTTTTGTTCATCAATGCACCACCAGCAGCAACATCAATGGTTGACCTTAGAGAGTTAGTCAAACAATTATAGAAAGTTTGAACTTGAAGCCACTTTTGTACCCCATGATGTGGGCATCTTCTAAATCCTTGAATCTCTTCCATGCCTCATACAATGATTCTGACTCATATTGCTAAAAAGAGGTAATGTCATTCCTCAACTTTGCACTCTTTGCAGGAGGGAAATACTTAGCTAAGAATTTTTTAGCCAACATATCCCATGTAGTTATAGAGCTATCAGGTAGAGAATTTAACCAACTTTTAGTCTTGTCTATCAGTGAAAATGGAAAATTTCTTAACTAAATAGCATCTGCAGAACATCCATTGTGCCTAAAAGTGTCACAAATCACCAGGAAATTTGCTATATGTGCATTAGGGTCTTCATGAGGCAAACCCCCAAATTGATTATTCTGTAGCATCTAGATCACTCTTGACTTAATCTCAAAGTTGCTAGCTTGTATTGGAGGTCTGACAATACTTGAATGAACTCTATTAGTAGTGGGAATTATATTATCCCTATGAGTTCTGGGTTGTTGATTAGCTAACCCAAGTTCTCGATTTGTGTTATCGTCAATCATTCTTCTTTGCTACAATAACTCTTGACGACGTTCTTTTTTTTCTGTGGCAAGTTCGCTTAATCTCAAGATTAAGAGGAATCAACTTCTTGTCTTGAGCACTACCCATAAACAATTTGAAAAACAGAAAAAAAAAAAGAACAAGTTTAAATTAAGACCAAGTATGCTAGTATTAATAGTAGTAAAATAAAGAATTAATCCCCCGCAATGACGCCAAAATCTTAATGTGAAAATTCAGAACGCAAATATATGTTATCGCAAATCAAGTAATATAATAGTAGGAAAGTGTCAAACCCACAGAGATTAATTCTAAATTTGACTATCTACAAAAAGTTTGCAAAACTCAATTTTATTTAAACAACTCAATAAAAGACGATTTATGAAAGACTAAAAATTAAAGTAACTAAGAAGCAAAATTTAATGATTTAGATTAATCAAATTAACTAAGTCTATGATTGCAATTATCCCTCACACTTTACTTGATTCTCTCACTTCTGTAACATCCTTAAATTTCATATGTTATGCCTTAGTTAAATTCTTTGGATGAGTTGTATGTTCTGTTACAGAAATGGTAATAGATTGAGTTAGAATGACTAATTCGAGATTCTAGCTATACTGGTGAACTCGGTAGAACCTAAGGAAGAAATTGGTGAAATATAAACTCTTATATTTACTCTGGCTAAGTTAGGACCTACTGGTAAATTTAATTTTCTTCAGGACCTATTGGGAATTCTTGGAAATCACAAGGGTATTTTAGTCTTTTTACACCCTCAGTGGCAAATTTGTGATTCTTCATTTGAGTGAGGGGCAAAATGAACAATTCACACCCCTCCCTCTTGCTTAAGTGGACCGGCCAGCCTAGGGAGAGCCAAAGGCTCATCTTCTCCAAAATCTCTAAGTTCTCCATAGCCAAAGCTAGCTCCAAGATTCAAGGTTCCAAAGTAAGTATTTTTATACACCTTTTGACTTAGGTTATTTGATGGTTATTGATCACTATGATCTCTTCTTCAATCCTATGGTAATAGTTTCTTGATAAACTCATTTTCATCTCCAAGAATCAAGAACACCCATGTCTAAAAGTTAGTTGTTTTGATTGAGTGTTTTGAAGGAAGTTGAAGGGAAGGTTGCCTTGACTACCAATCCCATCTTGGAATCAAGTTAGGAGCACTTCAAGGTGAGTGTGGATTTACTTGTGCTATTGTATAATGTTCTTAGAGTGAAAGTGTATGACATAGGACTAAGCTTGAATCTAGGGTTTTCACCTATGCTTAAGGTTGATGTGTTTTGTTACATGTTTTTAAGGATTTAGGTATATGAAAGTGAATGATATGGTTAGTATATTTTGATGGACATGAGGACATGATCCCATAGGGAAATTAGGGTTTTGATTTGAAGTTGGGCGTGGCACTATTCCTGCCCAGATTCCAAACCACGGGCGTGGTCACCACCACGGCCTGGCCGTGGTTGTCTCTGGAAATGGAATTATGGTGTCTCGTGGCCAACCACGGCCGTGGCCTTCACCACGGTCTGGCCGTGGTTGTCTCTGGAAGATTGGTTTCGTGTATAAATACCACACCACGGCCGTGGCCTTCACCACGGTCTGGCCGTGGTTGGCTCTGGAATTACCCACCACGGGCGTGGTTACCACCACACCCTGGCCGTGGTTGTCTCTGTTTACAATTATTGAGTTTCTATTTTTCTGAACCGTGGCCGTGGTTACCACCACACCTTGGCCGTGGTTGACTCTGTTTGTGTTATTGTGGTGCATATGCCTAGGATCTTGATACCATATGCTAGGTTTAGGATTAAGGATGACTAAGCATTATAATGAGATATGTAGCTAAGTAAGAATGCTTAATAGAAGTGCCTTAGCACTATAATGAGATGTGTAGCTAAGTAAGAATGCTTGATCGAGTTGAGCATGATGGTTATGTGTTGTATATGCTTGAATTGGTTACATGTAATGTTATTATGATATTATGAATGAGCATGATATGAATATGAGAACATTGCATTGCATAGCGAGATGGCCTAACCGGAAAGGGTTAGTGTACAAGACAGAGGGGTACCTAGCTGATGAGCTAGATGGAAATGAAATGGCATACTTATTTGCATTGCATTGCGAGGTGGCCTAACCGAAAGGGGTTAGTGTACAAGAATGAGGGGTGCCTAGCTTATTAGCTAGAAGGAAACGGAATTGGCATAACACATTGCATATGCATATTGCGAGGGCCTAACCGAAAGGGGTTATTGCACAACAAGAGGAGTGGAGAAAGAAAAAGTGTGAATAAAAGGTGTGAACATCATGTGCATTCATTCATTGCATTGGTTGGTTGGTGTTACTTGACATATTGTGAATTGTGTTATACTTGCTCTCTACTTACATATATACTTTATCTGCAAGTTTATTCATATTCACTGGGAAGTTGTTCTCACCACCTCTTTCTCAGATTCGCAGGAACACCCCGGACCCTCTACGGGTTAAGTACGGAGGATTCTGTTGCTTTATTTTTTAGATTCATATTTTGGTGGAGTTAAGCTTCGTGATGTAACTATAATAGGATGTGTATTATATTCTTCTGATGTAAATATGACAGGGAACTGAATACTACTATTGATGTACTCGGTTCTGTATTTGTTTAGTGTGCTCAGTCAAGATAGTGTTTAGAATACACTTGTATAATATTGCGTACTCTGATAATATTTTGAGATCTGATATCTCTTGATGATATATGTGTATGTGTATATATATAATATATGTACTCTGGTTGGTCTGAAATGGTTGTTGGAAATCCGCTGCTAATGTTCAAGAAACAAAGGAAACGCTGCCGAATTTTCTATATTTATATATTCCACGTAAGACTTATGGTTGGTAAATAACATAGTAACTAATAGGTCTTACAACTTCTATCTAAGATCAATTAATTATCTGAATTATTAACTAGAAATCCTAACTTATGTATAAACCTCTTTCGATGGTCGAATAGAAATATCATTAATTAATGATAAATTATATGTCTATGTCTATCAAGTAATCAAGAATTCATTAAGTTCCGGTTTCATTAATGGTTACATATGTGATATAGGAATATGTATATCCTATACAAACTCAAGGCTTTCGCACAAAGATCATATGTTATCTTACCTAGATCTAAAACCAATATCCCTTTGTCAAGTTGCTTAAGGTTTATCAATTCAATTTAATTAATGGCCAATTAATTAGAAGCATTAGGAACAAGTAAAATAAACAATTCAAGATAATCAATATACTCTTAGATATGATAAACAAATCAAATTATATGTAAGTTCAAATTGCAATCCTAGTATAGAAGTTTAGCTACTCATTATATTAAAGAAAACAAAAGAACAAGTGAAAAGCATGATGAAAATGAAGGTGGTTGTTGGTATTAACTCACAATAATACAAAGGACTAGAGTTTTGGGATTTACTTTAGACAAATTGTAAGATTTAACCTTGAAATCAAAGTATAAATCTCACAATTTATGAAAGCTTCACCCCTAACTCTGGACTAAAAGCTTAGCTAAACCTAATTTTATTACAAAGAAAGAAAGAATGGAGAATCAAAATGAGAGAAAACTCAGAATATGGAATGCCCTTAAGTGTGGCAAATGCCTTCCTTTTATAGGCAAGGGCTAGAACTATTCAAATATAACTTTGTCAAATTTTGCAGCACATGAGCTAAAATTTCTTTTCCGAAAATCACCAAATTTGTCATTAATTGTGTCATAATTTGGAAATCTTTATTTCTATGAAAGTTATAGCACATGCAGTCGTGAAGAACATATCAAACATTTAGCCAGATCTAACAGTTGGATCTTGAGATATGACCGTTTTGCTGAAACTGCTCAAATTACGTCACTATTGGCGACCATCCACTTGTTGCCTATTTTTTTACCAACTTCCGGTGCTAATCTTAAAATCTTCATTTGTATGAAAGCTTTAGAGGATGATGTCATGAATGACATATCAAAATTTCAACTGCATCCAACGGTTAGATCTTGAGAAATGACCAAATAACCGAGTATAGTTTTGTGCAGGAATTTTTCAGTTTGTCTTGAATTTGATGTAGCTCAAAACTCACTAAGTTTAGGTCTTCATTTGTTTTCCATTTGAACTATACTGATATAAACATTTAAGTTCATGATATTTTAGTTCAACAACTGCTTTGAATAGTCCTTCAAGTATTTTGCTCAATTTGTAACAACATAACCAATATATGAAGAATTATGCAATTTTCACTTCATATATGCAATAATTTCATAAGAATAGACCAATGAGAGGTACTAAATTATGCATAGAAAATGTGTTTATCAGCTATTCAAAACTTTCATGGTCGTTCTTTCTTCTCGAAAGTGCCCCCCATATCCGTAAGTATGAGAAAAAAGTGAGTATCGAATGAAATTCATCATCAGGTACTCACCTTATAACATAATCTGCACAATGTCTCCACAAATATGGGACATCCCATACATAATATCTTGCCTCGTTGCGCATCTTGTCCTTTTGAGCTCTTGTTAAGCCATTTGGAAACTCCTTAGTGACAAAGTAGTTCACAATATCCACATACTAAGGAGTCTCAACAGAGATTGTCATTAGTTGCTCATCTGGAAAGCTTTCTTGCAAAGGCAGCGGCTCCTCGTCATAAATCATTATGCTTAAATGGTCATCCAATAGATTCTCCCGCCCCTTTTTATCTTTAATCTCTAAATCAAATTCTTCGAGAAAGAAGATCCAACGGATGAGTCTAGGCTTCACATCTTTCTTTGTCATCAAATACCTGAGAGCTGCATGATCAGAAAACATTATTACTTTAGAGCCAATCAGGTATGATCTAAAATTTTCCAATGCAAACACCACAGCCAAAAGTTCTTTCTTAGTAGTAGAGTAATTCAATTGAGCATCATTTAGAGTCTGAGATGCATAATAAATTACATGCGGGACTCTATCAACTCGCTATCCAAGGACAACCCCTACTGCATAATCACTGGTATCACACATGATCTCAAAAGGTAAGCTCCAGTCTAGTGGTCTAATGATAAGTGTGGAGATTAATTTCTCCTTCAACTTCTCAAATGATTCCTTGCACTTGTCATCAAAAACAAAAGAAATATCTTTTTGCAACAATTTACATTAAGGGAAGGAAATTTTTGAAAAATCTTTAATAAATCTCGATAAAACCTAGCATGTCCCAAAAATGAACGAATTTCCCTCACACTAGTGGGTGGAGGTAATGAACGCATAAGCTTTATCTTTGATCTATCAAGCTCTATTCCCTTAGAAGAAATCACATGTCCTAAAACTATCCCTTGGTTAACCATCAAATGACATTTTTCACAATTAAGCACAAGGTTAGTTTCCATGCATCTTTTGTAAAACAAGTTGCAAATTGTGCAAACAACAATCAAAAGAATCACTATAACATCCCTAAATTTCTATTTTCTGACTTAGATAATTTATCTGAACATCTTTGTATATTTTGTAACAGAAATTGGGATAGACTGAATTATAGTGATGATTTTGAGATTCTAGTGGTATCGGGAAACTTGGTAGAACCTAAGGAAGAAATAGGTCAAATCTAAACTTTTAAATTTTCTCTGGCTAAGAGAGGACCTACTGGTAAATTAATTTTTCTAGGACCTATTGGGAATTATTAGAAATCATCAATGGTATTTTAGACTTTTTACACCCCAGTGGCAATTTAGTGATTTTCCATCTAAATGAGGGGCAAAATAGACAAGTCAACTTCCCCCTCCCCCTTACTTAAGGGAACCGGCCAAGCTTGATGGTCAAGGATTCAACTTTTTCAAAAATTAGGTTTAAGGTTTCTCCATAGCCAAAGCTCTTCAAAGTTTCAAGAGCCAAGGGTAAATCTTCCTACTTATCTTTTGGCTTAGGTTATTTGATGGTTATTGATCCACTTCATCTCCTCTTCTATCCTATGGATTTAGTTTATTGAAGAACTTATGTTCATTTTTGAGAATCAAGAACACCAATTCTAAAGTTCTTGTATGATTTTGGTGTTTTGAAGGAAGTTGAAGAGGAAGTTCTCATAAAGATTTTGGTTGGTTTAATCTCTCCACAAACCTAGTTCTTGCCATATATCATTTCTAGGTGAGTGTGGGTTGATTTGTGATATTGTATGGTGTTATTTAGGGTGTGAGTTTAAGTCTTGAAGATAAGAACTTCTATGTGTTTTGGATGATTGGGTTTGCTACTTGTGTTCAATGATATGGATGTTGGAAAATGATTGAATTGCTACTTGTATTCCATGATTGACATGCTTGGTATGTTTTGGTGGATTGGTAGTATTGATCTAAGATGAATTATGACATGAAAGTTTGGAGTAGGTAGCTAAATTCGCAACCCAAAAAGCTAGCGCTCAGTGCTGACAACTTAGAATGCTAGCGCTCAGCTCTAGTTTCTAGCGCTCAGCTCTGATTCCTAGCGCTCAGCTTTGGTTTTCTAGCGCTTAGCTCTGATTCCTAGCGCTCAGCTCTGGCAACTTAGCAGCAAATGGTATTTTGGGCGCTGAGCGTGGATTTTCTAGCGCTAAGCGCTAGACCATTTTTCTTACAAAATTTTACAACTCTTAAATGTGTTTCATGCATAAAGTAACCTTGTGGTATGGTGATAGTGATGATGTGAATAATGAAGACTTAGTGCTATGTTGAGAAGTGCAACTAAGTATATGAGGTTGAGCAGATTTGAGATTTATATTTGTGTGATCTTAAATCTTGATTGGTTTAAACGTTATGTTATTATGATATTGTGATTTGAGCATGATATGAAAACATTGCATTGCATAGTGAGATGGCCTAACCAGAAGGGGTTAGTGTACAAAATGCGAGTGATTACCTAACCGGAAGGGGTTAAATGAAAAAGTGTTGCATAATTAAGTTCATTGCATAGTGAGACGACTTAACCTGAACGAGTTAGTGTACAATATGTGAGAGATTTCCTAGACGAATGGGGTTAGATGAAAAATGTGTGACATAAAACATTGCATATGCAAATTACGAGGGCCTAACTGGAAAGGGTTAGTGCACAACAAGAGGAGTGGTTCGTCTAACTGGAAGGAGTTAGATGGAAAGAAAAGGTGTGAAATGCATCTGCATTCATAAACTCATTGCATATGATGGATTGTAATTTCTTGGTGTGTGGAATTGTGTTTTATTCTTACATTCTATTTACGTGCATATTTTATATACAAGTTATATTCACATTCACTGGGAAGTTGTTCACACCCCCATCTTTCTCAGATTAGCAGGAAAATCCCGAACCATCTAGGGTTAAGTATGGAGGATACTGTGTATATTGCTGTTAGCAATGAATGTGTATTATAATACTTGTATTTTGGTGGAGTTGAACTCCGTGATGTATATATTACTCTGATATAGATGTGACAGGGAAACTGGTGAACTACTGTTGATGTTCTCAGTTCTGTTAATATTTAAGTGTACTTAGTTAGGATAGTGTTTAATGTACACTTGTATAACTTACATACTCTGATATTATTTTGAATAAGATCGGAGATCTCCTGTGTGTGTATATATATATATATATATATCTTGGTTGGTTTGGAATGATTGTTGGAATCCGCTGTTTTATTTTATGTCGATTGGGAACATACGAGAAATAAAGAAAACTCTGTTGAATTTTTTATATAATAAAAATAATAATATTCCACGTAAGACTTATGAGTTGGTAAATGATGTAGTAAACATTAGGTCTTACAATCACCATAAACACTGAAGTCATCGATAAAGATTTCTATAATGTTCTCCATATAATCAGAAAATAAACTCACCATACACCGCTGTTACACAAACCAAATGGCATGCGCCTATACGCAAAGGTGCCGAATGGACAAGTGAATGTTGTCTTCTCTTGGTCTTCTGGTGCAATGGCGATATGGTTATATCTTGCATAACCATCAAGAAAACAATAGTGAGAATGACCAACTAACCTTTCTAACATTTGATTAATAAAAGACAATGGAAAGTGGTCATTGTTGTTGGCAGATTTGAACTTTCTATAATCAATACAAACTCGCCAACCTGTTTGAAGTCTAGTGGGAATGAGTTCATTATTCTCATTTTTCACAACAATGATACCCGATTTCTTAGGCACAACTTGAACTAGACTCACCCACTTACTATCAGATATTGGGTAAATGACCCCAACACTTAGGAGCTTCAATATCTCCTTTTTCACCACCTCCATCATGGGAGGGTTCAACCTTCTCTGAGCTTTTTTAGAGGGTTTAGCTTCCTCTTCTAGCAAAATACGGTGCATGCAAATTGAAGGACTAATGCCTGCAATGCTCCATCCTATGGTTGTTTTATGGTCCCTCAACATACTTACCAATTTCTCTTCTTGTCCAAGAGTGAGGGATTTAGCCACAATTATCGGCAACGTGTTTCGCTCCCCTAAAAACAAATATTTTAAATGTTCCAGCAATTCCTTCAATTCTAACTCGAGAGCCTGCAAAACAAATGGTAACAATTTATCACCAGATACAGGTAACTCAACATATGCAACTTTAGGCTCCTCTTCAATGGTTGACAGCACTTGCAAGGATGCCACCACTTCTTCCATCTCCTTAGTCCACTCAATTTCCTCATCCATGTCCTGTTTATCTTGCAAACCCAAATGGTTAGAAACTACCACATTCAAACAATCATTATTATTCAAATTAAAAACAACAGAAACAAGATCATCAATTGAAAACACAACATGCACATCACTTGGGTACCTCATGGAATCAAAGATATTAAATCTAATGATCTCACCATCAAACTCCATAGTCAGAGTACCAGAGTGGACATTAATCTTTGTTTTAGCTGTCTTTAAAAATGGGTGCCCCAAGAGAATGAGGGCAGAATTTTGTGTGCTCTCCACCTCCATATCCAACACATAAAAATCGGTTAGAAATACCAGCTCATTTACCTGCACCAAAACATCCTCGACTACCCCTTTGAGGTAAGCATTAGAGCGATCAACAAGCTGTATAATAACACATATAGGTTCCAAGGGACCTAGTTGCAAAAGAGCAAATATAGAGTATGGCATAGCATTAATAGATGCTCCTAGATCTAACACGACCCTCTGATTAATCAATTTGAGACACTTATGTTAGCATTGTACAAGGCTTTATTAGATGTTTATTGTGCCCAATATTAGTATTTTAGATGAGTTTAATGTTGTTGGGCCTCATTGGACTTTAATGCAAATTTTGAATAATTCTTGGATTTTGATGCATTTTGACCTTTCCTCCTTGGTTAGGCCATAACTTGGGCCTCGGTGATCCATTTGAGGTGATTTTGGTGTCTTTGGAAAGCTAAGACAAGGCTCTACAACTTTTATGAAGAACTCAAGAGCTGGATCAGAATTCTAAGGGCCCAAAATATCCTTGCAATGCATAGTGGGTTTGTTATCACTGAAATCTAGGTAGTGTGCACATATTGGACTATATAGTGGGCTATAGGCCTCCTCTTGGGCTGAAACTTGGCCATTGGAAAGATAAGACCAATATCTCCAACTTCACTAAAGACCATTTAGTCATTAGATGTCGATTTAGGCATGATTATGAAGCTACAAGTTGGTTTGAATTTGGAAACACGTCCTACCAACCTAACTTGAGGTAGGTGCAGTGTTTTTGGTATATCTGGAGTTCTAAAAGTTCAAATGACATGATTCCAAATTCAAAATTTCAAGGAGATAACTGGCTGTAACTTTCATGAACCTCCTAGCCAAAATGCACCGTCTAGGTCATGAAAATCAAGCTGGAAGTCGGATAAGAGTTGCTGACTAAAAGCCACCAACTATACACCAACCCACCTACCATGCACCAACCCACCAACCATGTATCAAGCTTCCATATTTGACAATTTCCATGTTTTGACAGCTTGCATTCAGATTATTTTCAATTACTAATTGGCTTCTAAGATTAGTATAAATAGAGTCAATCTCTTTGTATTATACATCATTCAATTTTAAGTAAGTTTGAAGAAAGTTTGAGTATTTGTGAGAGTTTTCTTTCTTTTCTTCTCCATTCTCTTTAGAATTTCGTTTTTGTTCTTTATTTTATGAGTTCTTCCTTCCCATCCATGGAAGGCTAGGCTCTTATAATCAATCCAAGGGATTAGCCATCTTGATGTTTAATTTGGAGATCTTGTTTTACTTGTTCATATTGCTTAATTGTTATTCAAGTTTCTCTTCTTCCTCTTTTGATTTCAATCTAGATTGAATTGCTTAATTTGATTTAGATGTTGATGTGGTAATAGCTTTATTATCAAGTATTCAAATAGGATCACAAAGAATAAACAATTTATTAAAGTTTTTTTATGGATTGTTTTGCTTGGTTAAATTCTGGATCTTAAGTTAATCTATGTTTGGATGGTGCTTACTTTATCTAACATTGGTTAATTAAATCCTAGATGCTTATCTAGTAGAGGATTCTTGGATCATGTTAAGGCTTCTTGATGTGATCTAAGGCCAAGAACATGGTTAGCAATTAAGTGGATTCCTTGTGATCAATGATGGATTAAACTCAATATCGGTAAATTTCCTTGGAATGGTTGCTTCTTTAGATTTGTTTACAACTTTAAATCTCATACTTTTGTCAATCTTGTTAATCTACAACAAAACCCCCCTTTTCTAATTATCTTGATCTAATTAAATCTTTGTTTTTGGATCCTTGAGAGACGATTCGGTTCATTCTCTATACTACAAATTAGTTTGTGAACAGGTTATTTTTATTATTTGATAGGTCTCAACAACCTCTTGTCTCCCTCTCAAACCTAGTGTTACCAATAGTACAAGGAATAGTAAATGTACTCGGATCCTTGCATTTAGGTGGAAGATTCTTTTTAAATACCTCCAAGACATTTTCCCCCACTCTAATTTTCTCATTGCCCTTCATTTTTCTCTTATTAGTGCAAAGCTCTTCTAAAATTTTTACATATTGAGGCACTTGCTTGATAGAATCTAATAAGGGAATATTGACCTCCACTTTCCTAAAAGTTTGCTAAATTTCCTTCTCCTGTTCTTCTTTCTTATTTTGAGCTAAACGACTAGGAAAAAGAGGTTTAACAACATATTGAGGAGAAGAGGGTTTAGAACTTACCTTAGGAGCTGTAGTTGTTAGCTCCTCATCTCCATCCACTTCAATTGGTTCTTGCCCCTTTGCTTTCTTCATAGATGTGCTTGGCTCATCAAGAGTTTTGTCATTCCATAAAGTCATGGCATTTGCATTTCTTTTTGGATTCATCTCTAGTTGGGATGGCAATTTAATGGCAATGTGAGATTGAATTTGATTTACCGTTGTAGCCAATTGTCCAACTTGTGTCTCCAAATTTTGGATACTCGTTCGAGTTTCTTGTTGAAATTGCAAAGTGCTTGAAGCCAATTTCTGCACAACATCTTCTAATGAGGTAGCTGTATTCTTGGGTGCTTGAGCTTGTTGTTGCCTTGGTATGAATTGCGGTTACCTTTGTGGAAATGGAAAATGTCATACCCCAACATAGGAAATGAAGAACTATAGCAGAGGAGAAAGACAGGTATGTGGTTATTGTACATCATTAGTTTCTAGGTTCTCTAAAGATACGATTAGGCCATCTGATTATGTGTTAATCAAGGACCTCAAGGAAATCCATAGAGTAGTATTGGATTTTAATTAAGTAGTACAAGGTTGACAAAGTCAATTAAAGGATAGTTAATCATAGATTAAAGAAGGAATTTAGTGTGTTACTAAGGTTGGCCAAATCGACAAACCAAACTTCAACTCTTCTAGGTCCAATGGAAGAAACAAGAAGTTGACGTTAAAGCAAAAATAGAAATCCTCTAGACTATCTAAACCAACGTGCAAGAAACAAAGGAAAGGAAGTAGTGAATGTGTGAAAGTGATAGCCTAAGTGTTACATGCACGTAAGAATAAATAAAACAACAAGGAAAAAGTAATCTACACCTAGGAAGATCCATGAGAAATAAAGGAAAGGAAGGAAAGGAATAAGTAACAAAGAGGTAAAACAAGTCTTCATACATTAAATGTTGAAGACCAAACACTATTCCTAGTCAACACATCATTGACTAATGCTTTCTTGTAAGAATACAAGTTAGTCTCACCTTAACCGTGCCAGGAAGCATGAGGTGAAGCCTTAGGTTACTATAAGCTGAATGGAAACTAACAACTGAGTAGAAATAAAAGCCAAAACAATGAAATATTTTGTGTTAGTCAAGTCTTGCTGCTACTAAGACCAAAAACAAATATTAAACAAAGACTAAGACTTGTTAAATGCACGGATAATGCATGAAACAAGTTGCTGGAAGCTTAGACACACCATCTCATGAGATGAATGAAATTAATATTCATCTTGATTGAGAAAAAGCAAAGATAAGAAACTTGACTATGACTCACAATTATAGCCAAGAAGTCTCCATAGGAACAAAGTTATGATTACATGGAGAAACTAATGGCTAAAACTAGTTAGGGACCAACCACACTCCTTATTGATTAGTTGGAAAGGAACTAGGACACTTGCTATAAATAGCAAACTAACTCACACACCCCGCACACTCACTCATAACACACCCCACACATTCTCAAGAAAGAAAGCTTTGCACGTGAATTGGTAGGAGTCAAGCCTCTAAAAGTTTAAACCATTGCTATTATGTTTTCTTGTTTTTGTCTTCTTTTTCTTATGTTAAACACATTACAGTTTGGAAGAAAAAGAACCTTGTTTTCTCATGCTTTTATGACTAATGTGTTGTTTTCATTCGACAAAGACTATGCTATAACATTATTTTCACAGCACCTTTAAGTATCTTTTCATCTCTTTTTCATGAACATGGACGTAGAGTCCATAAGCTACTCAACTTGGGATTTATTTCTAAATGTAATGATTTATGATGGGGACTTTCTTTGAACATTGCAATCTGTTTTTCCAGCAAGTATGAACTGTGAGTTAGTGGTTTGCTTGCATGATTTAATTTGATTGACTTGAGACATGAAGTAAACTTTGTTTTCAAGTTTGTATGCATGGTTTTAGACTCAAGTATAAGGATGCTCTTGAATGTGAAATTCATTTTGGGGACCAAGGCAAGGCTCCAAAGATGAGATGAATAGCATGAAACCAAGAGGAAGTTGTCCTTGCTGGTGTGTTGCCTTGGTGGCTATGAAATAATGTAAATGGTCTTGGAGACCAAGAGAACTACCATGCGAGGTCTTTGAAGATACTTGAGCATAAAATTGTTTTGCTGCATAAATTCTAATTTATTTAAAGTGATTGACGGCCAAATTTTTTTTTTTGTGTACAACAGCTGGAACCATAAGAGGAAAATTTTGTATTCTTGATTTCCTACTAAGATTGTTTATCTTATGTGTTTTTCTATGGTTTCAGATTTCTCATCATGAAAACTACCCTTGTCTGGATAGAAATCGAGTGGGCCTGGGTATATTCTGTTGACGACGGAGGTCATATTCGAGTCTTACGAGATGTCAAGATCCACATGACAGAAGTGTAGAATAGTAGGATGTAGGACTTGATTTTGTGAAAGACTTAATATAGGGTTAGAAGTTTAGAAACTTATGGTTTGTAATAGAAGTTATGCCCTATTAAAAGTATGTATATCAGTACTCATAAATAAGAAGTCTTACAGTACGCTCAACTTCAACTAATGAAAGACATATGATCCGTTATAGTTTTATTCTATCTCAATTATTATTATTTATTTATGAAGTGATTTAAGTCATAAGTATAAGACTAAGTAGTATGACTTCCTAGAGAATAACTAACTAAACCGTGAAGACCGTGACTATGGGAAGATAAAAATGTACTTTTGGAGTTCTTGGATTTGTAAGTCAATTTGAATCTACACCACTACCAAAAACCCATGCAACAATATTCATTGTGTAAAATACTTCTTAGACTTAAGAATAAATGTAGAACCGTGGGAAATAGAAGGATAAATTGATGATGACCTTTAGTATGTAAGAAATTATGAACCTATGACTTTGATGACTTTTGATTCGTAGACTTGGACTATTCTTTGAAGCTTTTGATGAATTAGAACTAGAGATTTAATAAGTTGCTAATTTATAGGTTGGACGTAACACGTGTCATTCCAACTGCTAGTTTTAGTCGTTTAAATCCATGTGGGATTTAAAACCGTATATTATGGGTAAGGAGAGTATTGTAGTATATCTTAATGGGGTCATCACATAAAACCTGGTGGATTTGCATTTTAGGATGAATTTTGTGGCTTCCCATAGCTGAGATTTGGATGATCTCGTCACCCCGATTGTATGTGTTACTATATGGATCATATCTCCACGGTGGTCCTGGAAAACCTGTTGCTGCATTCACTTGCACTGGATTCTCTTCTTGCAAAGATTAGCACATATCTATAGGATGCCCTTGAGCACAATAGTCCCACAAGCTTTAACTTTAGAGTTTCCTCCAACCACTAATTGTTGCACCAAGGAAGTAAGTTGTGTTAATTATTGCTCTAGAGATGATGCTCCCAATTCCTTGACTTGCCTTTTAGAAACAGTATCATTATGGCTAAAAAATTGTTGTATGTTAGCTGGCATATTGGAAATGAGTCCTCTAGCTTCGTGGGGTGTCTTATCAATAAGCACCCCACCACTTGCAGCATATATCATACTCCACTCCATAGGCAATAATCCCTCATAAAAGTATTGTATGAGTGGTTGCTCGCTTATTTGACGTTGCGAGCAACTTGCATACAGTCATTTGAACCTCTCCCAATATTCATAGAGGGATTCACCATGTCTCTACTGGACTCCACAAATTTCCTTACAGATGGTGGCCGCCTTTGATGCTAGAAAGTACTTGTCTAAGAAAGCTTTGGCCATCTCTTGCCATGTAGTAATGGATCCTGATGGAAGATAGTACAACCACTCTTTTGCTCCAACGGGTGAGGAGAACGAAAAGGCTCTCAACTTGATTTGGTCCACAAATACTCCACTCGACCACATACTGGAGCATAACCATTGAGGTGCTTATTTGGATCCTCTCTTGCTAGTCCATGAATGGGTGGAAGTAAATGTATCATACCCAATTTTAGCTCAAACACCTGTTTTATCTCTAGCATTACGATGCATAGAGGTTGTTGGTCCAAATCAGGAGAAACAAGCTCCTTCAAAGTTCATTGCGCCATATCACCTTGTTATGAAGCAGAATACTCACTGCTCGACAAATCAATATGTCGAGCATCTTCTGTCATATCCCAACATAGGAAATGAAGAAATATAGCAAAGGAGAAAGACATGTTTGTTTTTACTGTAAGGAATTAGTTTCTAGGCCTTCTAAAGACAATATTAGGCCACTAGGGCCATGTATTAATAAAGAACCTCAAGGAAATCAAAAGAGTAGTATTAGACTTTAATCAAGTAATGCAAGTTTGCTGAAGTCAATTAAGGGATAGTTGATTATAGATTAAGATTTGAAGTAAGAATTTAGCTTAATAATAAGGATGGACAAACCAAGAGTTCAACTCTTCTAGGTCCAATGTAGGAAACAAGAATTGGAACTAGAAACAAAAAAAAAAATCCTCTCTAGACTACCTAAGCCAACGCACAAGAGAGAAAAGAAAGAAAGAATACACCAAAAATAAGAAGAAAAAAGTGAAAGTGTATGACCTAGGCGTTACGAAGGAAAGGAAATCTGCACCTCTTGTGCAGTGAGACCGTAAGAGAATAAAGTAGTATAACAAACCTTCATACATTGACTACTGGTGTTTATCAAAATTTGAAGGTTTTCCTATTTAATTCAATTCAAAACAGCACCTATTCTATTTCAGGATTCTCACAGGAATTTATAAGTTTGATGAATTTTTTGACCTCTATAACCACCTCCAAAAATTATGAAATTTTATAGGAATGTCATTTAAGACGTCATCTATCACATATTTAAAAATCAGATGAAAAAAAGTACTTTTACTATTTATTTGAAATTTTACACAGAGCCAGTCCTACTAATCACTTGCTAAGGACTTAGTTTATCTTGTGTAAAATTCTGGCATTAATTTAGATTATAATAAATTCTAGAAAAATTATCAAGTAAAGCCCTATATCTAAGCTTTCAAATGCAACAAGAATCTCGTTAATTGAGTAAATACAACTCAAGTTATGCCCTCCAGAGTACAAGTTGCCAGGAACTTGACTCTACCCACGGGATTTGTAGTTGACAAGGAAGTGCAACAAGTCTCCATACATTAAATGTTGAAGACCAAGTAACTATTCCTAGCCCACACACCTATTGACTATTGGTTCCTTGTGAGAATAAAAGTCATTCTCATGCTAATGGTGCAGGGAAACAAGAATAGAAACTTAGCTTCTATGAACTAAATACTAGAAAGTGACGATTAGATGGAAACAAAACCAAAACAGAAAAATATCCTATGTTAATCAAACTTTACTGCCACTAAGACTAAGAACATAGACTAAGACTTGTTATATGCATGCCTAGGGTGCGTGTGCAAGGATATGTTTGTGGAAACTAATAAGGCAAAGTTGCTAGGGAAGGGTTGACAGCAACGTCCTATTAATGGAATGAAGTCAATGCTCACATTGACTTAAAGAAAAGCATGATAAGGTGTCTAGAAATTTTACTCTTGCTCAAGGTAACAAGCCAAGCAATTTCCACAAAGAATATGTGAATTAACAAGTCATGATTGCATGGAGAATGTGACAAGAGGTTGTCAAGACCCGTAAAAATAATAAAATTTACTGGTTCACAAACTAATTTGTAGTATAGAGCATGAACCAAATCGTCTCTGAAGGATCTAAAAACAAAGACTCAATTAGATCAAGATAATTAAAAATGGGGTTTTGATGATTTGAAAAGAAAATACACTGGTTGAATTAAAGAAATGCAATTAACAAATTAACTAATCCAAGGAAATTTACCGATCTTGAGTTTAATCCATCATTGATCACAAGGAATCCACTTAATTGCTAACCATGTTCTTGGCCTTAGATTACATCAAGAAGCCTCAACATGATCCAAGAATCCTCTATTAGATAAGCATCTAGGATTTGATTAACCAAGGTTAGATAAAATAATCACCATCCAGCATAAATTAATTTAAGATTCAGAATTTAACCAAGCTAAACAATCCATCAAAAAACTTTGATATATTGTTTAGTCTTTGTGATCCTCTTTGAATACATGATAATAAAGCTATTATCATATCAACATCTAAATCAAATTAAGCAATTCAATCTAAATAAAAATCAAAATAGGAAGAAAAGAAACGTGAATAACAATTAAGTAATATGAACAATCGAAACAAGATCTCCAAATTAAACATCAAGATGGTTAATCCCTTGGAATGATTATGAGAGCCTAGCCTTCCATGGATGGGAAGGAAGAGCTCAGAAAATAAAGAACAAAAATGAAATTCTAAAGAGAAGGGAGAAGAAGATAAAGAAAACTCTCACAAATACTCAAACTTACTTCCAATTGAATGATGTATAATATAAAGAGATTGGCTCTATTTATACTAATCCTAGAAGCCAATTTGTAATTGAAAATAATATGAATGCAAGCTGTAAAAACATAGAAATTGTCAAATATGATAGCTTGATGCATGGTTGGTAGGTTGGTGTATGGTTGGTGGCTTCTAGTAAGCAACTATTCTCTGACTTCCAGCTTGACTTTCATGCCCTAAATGATGTATTTTGGCTTGGAGATCTTCATGACAGTTGTAGACAATTGTCTCCTTAAACTTTTGGCGTTAGTTTCATGTCAATTGGACTTTTACAACTCTATATATTCCAAAAATACTGCACCTACCTCAAGTCACGTTGGTAGAACGAGTTTCCAAATTCAAACCAACTTGTAGCTTCATAATCATGCCTAAAACGGCATCTATTGACTAAATGGTCTTCAGTGAAGTTGGAGATATGAGAGTTATCTTTCCAATGACACCGATTTTAGCTCAAAAGGAGGCCTTAGAAGTCCGATCCAGCTATTGAGTTCTTCATAAAACTTGTAGAGCCTTGTCTTAGCTTTCCAAAGACACCAAGATCACCTCAAATGGATCACCAAGTCTCAAGTTATGGCCTAACCAAGGAGGAATGGTCAAAATGCATCAAAATCCAAGAATTATTCACAATTTGCATTAAAGCCCAATGAAGCCCAATAACATTAAACTCAGCTAAAATACTAATATTGGGCACAATAAACATTTAATAAAGCCAAGTATAAAGCTAACATAAATGTCTCAAAATGATTTATCAGAATGCAATTAATATGGAGCTTGACTAATAAAATGCAAGTTGGAAAAACTGGGAATAAAGTTCACACTTTGCAGCCAAGGATTTCCAAGCAAGAGGAAGTAATGATTACATAAGGTAACTAAGAGTTGAACTAGTTAAGAACCAACCAAAGTTCCTTAATGATAGTTAGGATGCAACTAGAAATTTTGTTTTAAATAGCAAGACACACACACACAAAACTCACGGCACTCACACTCACCTAAACACTAAGCACTAAAACACTTTCCATACCTAAACAAGAAGAAGTTGCTGCACGTGAAAAGGGGTAGGAGTCAAGCCTCTAAACTAAAAATCATGGCTATTTTATTATCGTCATCTTTCTTTTCATAGTAGTCACGTTATGTGTTGGAAGAAAAGGAACCATATTTTTCCATGACTTTATGATCAAGTTGTTATTATTTTCTATTTGAAAAAGAAGGTGCTGAAGTGGTAGGGATCAAGCCATTAAAGATGAAACCATGGTTGTTGTTTTTGTTGTTTTGTCTTAATCTTTATGATGTTAATTCTCGGTACAGTTTTGAAGGAAAGGGGCTTGATTTTTCTCATGCTTTCATGACCAAAGTATTGTTATTTTCCATTGAAAAAGAAGATGCTGAAATGTTATTTTCAAACATGTTTTAATCATCTTTTCATATCTTTTTTATGACCAAGGACGTGAGGTCCATAAGCTTTGCAATTTGAGATTTTATGATGGAGACATCTTTGAATATTGTGAATTGTTTTGGAGCAAGCTGAACCGTGGATTGTAACATCCCTAAATTTCATATTTTATGACTTAGCTAAATTCTCTGAACATGTTTGTATATTCTGTTACAGAAATTGTGATAGATTGAGTTAGAGTAATTATTTTGAGATTCTGGTTATACCGGGGAACTCGGTAGAACCTAAGGAAGAAATAGGTCAAATCTAAGGTTTTATATTTTCTCTAGCTAAGATAGGACCTACTGGTAAATTAATATTCTTCAGGACCTATTGGGAATTTTTAGAAATCACAAGGGTATTTTAGTCTTTTTACATCCTCAGTGGCAATTTAGTGATTTTTCATCTAAGTGAGGGGCAAAATAAACAATTCAATTTCCCTCCCTCTTACTTAAGGGAACCGGCCAAGCTTAATGGCCAAGGGTTCACCATCTCCAAATATTAGGGTTAGGATTTCTCCATAGCCAAGTGTAAGTCTTTCTACTCATCTTTTGGATTAAGTTATTTAATGGTTATTGATCCACTTCATCTCTTCTTCAATCCTATGGTTTTAGTTTACGGAAAAACTCATTTTCATTTTTAAGATTCAAGAACACCATTGCTAAGGTTCTTGTATGATTTGGGTATTTTTGAAGGGAGTTGAAGAGGAAGGCCTCAAAAGGAGTTTGGTTGGTTTAATCTCTCCACAAACCTAGTTCTTGCCATATATTGTAACATCCCTAAATTTCATATGTTATGACTTAGTTAACTTCTTTGGATGAGTTATATGTTTTGATACAGAAATTGTAATAGATTGAGTTAGAATGATTGATTTGAGATTCTGGCTAGACCGGTGAACTCGGTAGAACCTAAGGAAGAAATAGGTGAAATCTAAACTCTTGAAAAGCTATTGAGACCCTACGATCTTGTAGTTCCTTATCCAAACTTTGTTCGTGTCTAATCTGATCCTTAAGGTCACATGAGATTTCTAACAAAGCTAGTCTCAGTGTCACACTACTCGTATCCACTTGTATACTAAGGTCTCGAAATTGTTCTACTAGGTCTAACTCATGCACCATCATCTGAGATACGTGCAGAGACTTCCTACTGAGGGCATCAGCCACAACGTTGGCCTTGCCAAGATGATACTTCAACTCAAAGTCATAATCCTTCAGGTATTCCATCCACCTTCTTTGTCTCATGTTCAGTTCCTTCTGATCAAACAGATACTTCAAACTCTTATGATCACTGAACACCTCAAACTTTACACCATACAAATAATGTCTCCAGATCTTAAGTGCAAAAACTATGGCAGCAAGTTCTAGGTCATGGGTTGGATAATTCTTCTCATGAGTTCTAAGTTGTCTAGATGCGTAGGCCACTACCTTCTTATCCTGCATTAACACGCATCCTAAGCCCAATTTAGAGGCATCACAGTACACCTCCAAATCTCTGGATAGGTCAGCAATAACTAAAACTGGAGCTGTGGTCAATCTAAGTTTGAGTTCCTGAATACTCTTCTCACACTTTTCACTCCATACCATGGCTTGTCCTTTCCGGGTCAGTTCAATTAAAGGAAGTGCCAACTGAGAAAAACCCCGAATGAACTTCCGGTAATACCCAGCTAATCCTAGAAAACTTCTAATCTCAGTAACCGACTTTGGTTGCTCCCACTGTACTACCGCCTCAACCTTACTAGAGTCCACTGCTACCCCGTCTTGGGATATAGTGTGCCCTAGAAACTTCACTTCATTCAGCCAAAATTCACACTTTTCGGGGTTACAATATGCACCACAATAACACAAACAGAGTCAACCACGGCCAGCCCGTGGTGGTAACCACGGCCACGGTTCAGAAAACAAAACTCAACAAATTGGAAACAGAGACAACCACGGCCTGCCCCTGGTTGGCACCACGCCCGTGGTCTGGACCACGGCCAGCCCCTGGTGGCCACCACACCCGTGGTCAGATTTCAGCACACAACATTTTTCTTTCCAGAGCCAACCACAGCCAGCCCGTGGTCGGGACCACGGCCGTGGTTGGGCACGAGACAACAACATTTCCTTTCCAGAGAGGACCACGGCCAGGCCGTGGTGGGGACCACGCCCGTGGTTGGTCTTCTGGGCAGGAATAGTGCCACGCCCAACACATCCCTAAAACCCAAGTTTTCCCTTGGAAATCATGTCCTCAAATCCATCAAGTATACCAATCATACCACTCATTTTTCCTAAACCCTAATCCTTGAAAACATGTAATAAAAACACATCCAACCTCAAGCATAGGTGTAAACCCTAGATTCAAGCTTAATCCTACATCATACACTTTCACTCTAAGAACATCATAAAATAACACAAGTAAATCCACACTCACCTTGAAGTGCTCCTATCTTGATTCCAAGATGGGATTGGTAGTCAAGGCAACCTTCCCTTCAACTTCCTTCAAAACATTCAAGCAAAGCAACCAACTTTTAGACATGGGTGTTCTTGATTCTTGGAGATGAAAATGAGTTTCTCAAGAAACTAATACCATAGGATTGAAGAAGAGATCATATTGATCAATAACCATCAAATAAACTAAGCCAAAAGGTGTATAAAAATACTTACTTTGGACCCTTGAACCTTGGAGCTAGCTTAGCTATGGAAAACTTAGAAATTTTGGAGAAGATGAGCATTTTGTCTCCCTAGGCTGGCCGGTCCACTTATGCAAGAGGGAGGGGATGTTGAAATGTCTATCTTGCCCCTCACTTAAAGGAAGAATCACTAATTTGCCACTGAGGATGTAAAAAGACTAAAATACCCTTATGATTTCTAAGAATTCCCAATAGGTCCTGAAGAAAATTAAATTTACCAATAGGTCCTAACTTAGCCAGAGTAAATCTAAGAGTTTAGATTTCACCTATTTCTTCCTTAGGTTCTACCGAGTTCACCGGTCTAGCCAGAATCTCAAATCAATCATTCTAACTCAATCTATTACCATTTCTGTATCAAAACATATAACTCATCCAAAGAAGTTAACTAAGTCATAACATATGAAATTTAGGGATGTTACATTCTCCCCCCCTTAAAAGAATTTTGCCCACAAAATTGAGTTAAAGATATACCTGATCAAAATAGATCGGGATGCAGCTTGCGCAAATCTTCCTCAAATTCCCACGTAGCCTCTTCAGGTGACTGTCCATCCCAAAGCACCTTCACCAGGGAAATAGTATTGTTCCTCAGGGACTTCACACTGCGGTCAATGATCTTAGCTGGCTTAGCCTGAAATGTAAGGTCAGCTCTCAATTGTACCGACTCAACCTCAATGATGTGTGAAAGATCCGGAACATACTTTCTCAACTGGGACACATGAAACACAGGATGGAGATTGGACAGATGTGGAGGAAGAGCTATGTGGTTTTAGGGATGTGTTGGGCGTGGCACTATTCCTGCCCATAAGGCCAACCACGAGTGTGGTCCCCACCACGGCCTGGCCGTGGTCCTCTCCGGAAAGGAAATGTTGCTGTCTCGTGCCCAACCACGGCCGTGGTCCCCACCACTGGCTGGCCGTGGTTGGCTCTGGAAAGAAATATGTTGTGTGCTGAAATCTGACCACGGGTGTGGTGGCCACCAGGGGCTAGCCGTGGTCCAGACTGTAACATCCCTAAATTTCATATGTTATGATTTAGCTAAATTCTTTGGATGAGTTAGATGTTCTGTTACAGAAAAGGTAATAGATTGAGTTAGAATGATTAATTTGAGATTCTGGCTATACCGGTGAACTCGGTAGAACCTAAGGAAGAAATAGGTGAAATCTAAACTCTTATATTTACTCTGGCTAAGTTAGGACCTACTGGTAAATTTAATTTTCTTCAGGACCTATTGGGAATTCTTAGAAATCACAAGGGTATTTTAGTCTTTTTACACCTCAGTGGCAATTTGGTATTTTTCCACATAAGTGGGGGGCAAAGTTGACAAAGCAACTTCACCCCCTTGTGGTTAAGAGGACCGGCCAGCCTAAGGAGAGCCAAAGGCTCATCTTCTCCAAATTTGCTAAGTTCCATAGCCAAAGCTTGCTCCAAGTTCAAGGGTCCAAAGTAAGTGTTTTTATGCACCTTTTGGCTTAAGTCCTTTGATGGTTATTGATCACTATGATCTCTTCTTCAATCCTATGGTATTAGTTTCTTGAGAAACTCATTTTCATCCCTAAGAATCAAGAACACCCATGTCTAAAAGTTGGTTGTTTTGCTTGAGTGTTTTGAAGGAAGTTGAAGGGAAGGTTGTCTTGACTACCAATCTCATTTTGGAATCAAGATAGGAGCACTTCAAGGTGAGTGTGGATTTGCTTGTGCTATTGTATGATGTTCTTAGAGTGAAAGTGTATGATGTAGGATTAAGCTTGAATCTAGGGTTTTCACCTATGCTTGAGGTTGGATGTGTTTTTATTACATGTTTTCAAGGACTAGGGTTTAGGAAAAATGAGTGTTATGGTTGGTATACTTGATGGATTTGAGGACATGAATTCTAAGGGGAAAACTTGGGTTTTAGGGATGTGTTGGGCGTGGCACTATTCCCGCCTGTAAGACCAACCACGGGCGTGGTCCCCACCACGCCTCGGCCGTGGTCCTCTCTCGATAGGAAATGTTGGTGTCTCGTGCCCAACCACGGCCGTGGTCCCCACCACACGGCTGGCCGTGGTTGGCCTGGAAAGAAAAATGTTGTGTGTCAAATCGACCACGGTGTGGTGGCCACAGGGCTGGCCGTGGTCCGCACTGCGGCGTGGTGCCAACCAGGTGGCCGTGGTTGTCTCTGTTTTCAATTTGTTGAGTTTTGTTTTTACGAACCGTGGCGTGGTTACCACCACGGGCTGGCCGTGGTTGACTCTGTTTGTGATATTGTGATGCTTATGCCTAGGGTCTTGATACCATATGCTAGGTTTAGGATGAAGAATGACTTAGCATTAGAATGAGATGTGTAGCTAAGTAAGAATGCTTGATAGAAGGGACTTAGCACTAATGTAACTAAGTAAGAATGCTTGATAGAGTTGAGTATGATGGTCATGTGTTGTATGTGCTTGAATTGATTACATGTAATGCTATTATGATGATATTATGAATGAGCATGATATGAGTATGAGAACATTGCATTGCATAGCGAGATGGCCTAACCGGAAGGGGTTAGTGTACAAAACAGAGGGGTGCCTAGCTGATGAGCTAGATGGAAATGAATAGCATACTTAATTGCATTGCATTGCGAGGTGACCTAACCGGAAAGGGTTAGTGTACAAAACAGAGGGGTGCCTAGCTTATTAGCTAGAAGGAAACGGAATTGGCATAATACATTCATATGCATATTGCAAGGGCCTAACCGAAAGGGGTTAGTGCACAACAAGAGGAGTGGAGAAAGAAAAAGTGTGAATAAAAGGTGTGAACATCATGTGCATTCATTCATTGCATTGGTTGGTAGGTGTTACTTGACATATTGTGAATTGTGTTATACTTGCTCTTTACTTACAATTATACTTTATCTGCAAGTTATTCATATTCACTGAGAAGTTGTTCTCACCACCTCTTTCTCAGATTCGCAGGAACACCCCGGACCCTCTACGGGTTAAGTACGGAGGATTCTGTAGATTTATTTTGAGATTCATATTTTGGTGGAGTTAAGCTCCGTGATGTAACTATAATAGGAAGTGTTTCACATTATTCTGATGCAGATGTTACTGGGAACTGAATACTACTTTTGATGTACTCGGTTCTGTATAGGTTTAGTGTGCTCAGTCAGGATAGTGTTTAGAATACACTTGTATAACGTTGCATACTCTGATAATGTATTTGGTTGAGATCTGAGATCTCTTTTTGATATATGTGTATTTGTATATATATAATATATGTACTCTGGTTGGTTTGAAATGGTTGTTGGAAATCTGCTGCTTATGTTATAGTTTGTGGTAATGTTTAAGAAACAAATGAAACGCTGCCGAATTCTCTATATTTATATATATTCCACGTAAGGCTTATGGTTGGTAAATAACATAGTGACTAATAGGTCTTACACAGACCACGGGCGTGGTGCCAACCAGGGGCAGGCCGTGGTTGTCTCTGTTTCCAATTTGTTGAGTTTTGTTTTCTGAACCGTGGCCGTGGTTACCACCACGGGCTGGCCGTGGTTGACTCTGTTTGTGTTATTGTGGTGCATATGCCTAGGGTTTTGATACCATATGCTAGGGTTAGGATTAAGGATGACTTAGCATTATAATGTGATGTGTAGCTAAGCAAGAATGCTTGATAAAAGTGGCTTAGCACTATAATGAGATGTGTAGCTAAGTAAGGATGCTTGATAGAGTTGAGCATGATGGTTATGTGTTGTATATGCTTGAATTGATTACATGTAATGCTATTATGATGATATTATGAAACATCATACAATAACACAAGTAAATCCACACTCACCTTGAAGTGCTCCTATCTTGATTCCAAGATGGGATTGGTAGTCAAGGCAACCTTCCCTTCAACTTCCTTCAAAACATTCAAGCAAAACAACTAACTTTTAGACATGGGTGTTCTTGATTCTTGGAGATGAAAATGAGTTTCTCAAGAAAATAATACCATAGGATTGAAGAATAGATCATAGTGATCAATAACCATCAAATAACCTAAGCCAAAAGGTGTATAAAAATACTTACTTTGGACCCTTGAACCTTGGAGCTAGCTTAGCTATGGAAAACTTAGAGATTTTGGAGAAGATGAGCATTTTGTCTCCCTAGGCTGGCCGGTCCACTTATGCAAGAGGGAGGGGATGTTGAAATGTCTATCGTGCCCCTCACTTAAAGGAAGAATCACTAATTTGCCACTGAGGATGTAAAAAGACTAAAATACCCTTATGATTTCTAAGAATTCCCAATTGGTCATGACCGGAAAGGGTTAGTGTACAAAACAGAGGGGTGCCTAGCTGATGAGCTAGATGGAAATGAAATAGCATACCTAATTGCATTGCATTGCGAGGTGGCCTAACCGGAAAGGGTTAGTGTACAAGAATGAGGGGTGCCTAGCTTATTAGCTAGAAGGAAACGGAATTGGCATAACACATTCATATGCATATTGCGAGGGCCTAACCGAAAGGGGTTAGTGCACAACAAGAGGAGTGGAGAAAGAAAAAGTGTGAATAAAAGGTGTGAACATCATGTGCATTCATTCATTGCATTGGTTGGTTGGTGTTACTTGACATATTGTGAATTGTGTTATACTTGCTCTCTACTTACATTTATACTTTATCTGCAAGTTATTCATATTCACTGGGAAGTTGTTCTCATCACCTCTTTCTCAGATTCGCAGGAACACCCCGGACCCTCTACGGGTTAAGTACGGAGGATTCTGTAGATTTATTTTGAGACTCATATTTTGGTGGAGTTAAGCTCCGTGATGTAACTATAATAGGAAGTGTATTATATTCTTTTGATGTAATTATGACAGGGAACTGAATACTACTTTTTGATGTACTCGGTTCCGTATATGTTTAGTGTGCTCAGTCAGGATAGGGTTAGAATACACTTGTATAATATTGCGTACTCTGATAATATTTTGGTTGAGATCTGAGATCTTTGGATGATATATGTGTATGTGTATATATATAATATATGTACTCTGGTTGGTTTGAAACAGTTGTTGGAGATCCGCTGCTTATGTTAATATTTTGTGGTAATGTTCAAGAAAAAAAAGGAAACGCTGCAGAATTTTCTATATTTATATATTCCACGTAAGACTCATGGTTGGTAAATAACATAGTAACTAATAGGTCTTACATATATCATTCATGGTGAGTGTGGGTTGATTTGTGTTATGGTATGGTGTTAATTAGGGTGTGAGTTTAAGTCTTGAAACCTAGGATTTCCTATGTGTTTTTGAAGTTGGTTTCTTTCTTTGAATGATTGGATGATTGAATTTGCTACTTCAATGATATGGATGTATGAAAATGATTGATTTGCTACTTGTATTCAATGATTAACATGCTTGGTATGTTAGGGTGAATTGGTAGCATAGATTTAAGATGAATTTGGAACATGAAAGTTTGGTGTTGGTAGTTAAATTCGCAGCCCAGAAAGCTAGCGCTCAGCTCAGGTTTCTAGCTCTCAGCAATGATTCCTAGCGCTCAGCTTTGGCAACTCAGCAGCAAATGGCATTTTGGGCACCGAGCGTGGATTTCTAGCGCTCAGCGCTGGACCCTTTTTCTTACAAAATTTTACAACTCTTAAATGTGTTTCTTGCATAAGGTATCATTGTTTTATGGTGATAATGATAGTGTAAAAAAATGAGGACTTACTGCTATGATGAGAAGTGCAACTAAGTCTATGTGGTTGAGATGATTTGAGATTTATACTAGTGTGATTTAAACTCTTTGCTTGGTTTAAATGTTATACTGTTATGATATTGTGATTGAGCATGATATGAAAAACATTGCATTGCATAGTGAGATGGCCTAACCGGAAGGGGTTAGTGTACAAATACTTGAGGGGTGCCTAACCTATGGGGTTAGATGAAAACGAAATGGCATAATTAATTGCATTGCATAGCGAGATGGCCTAACCGGAAGGGGTTAGTGTACAAAACATAAGGGGTGCCTAGCTTACGGAGCTAGATGGAAATGGAATGGCATAACACATTGCATATGCATAATGCGAGGGCCTAACTGGAAGGGGTTAGTGCACAACAAAAAGAGTGGAGAAAGAAAAAAATGTGAAGAAAAGGTGTGAACATCATGTGCATTCATTCATTGCATATGTTGGCTTGGTATTACTTGATATTGAATTGTGTGTATTCTTGCATTCTAATTACATGCATACTTTATATACAAGTTTTATTCACATTCACTGGGAAGTTGTTCTCACCCCTCTCTTTCATAGATTCGCAGGAACACCCTGGACCCTCTACGGGTTAAGTACGGAGGATTCTGTTGTTGATCACTCTTAGTGATAATATGTATTTTGGAGACTTGTATTTTGGTGGAGTTGAGCTCCGTGATGTATATTATATTCCTCTGATGTAGATATGACGGGGAACTGGTGAACTATTGTTGATGTTCTCAGTTCTGTATATATATAGTGTGCTCAGTCAGGATAGTGTCTAGTATACACTTGTATAATGTACGTACTCTAATAATATTTTGAATGAGATATGAGATCTTCTAATGATATATGTGTATATATATATATGTACTCTGGTTGGTTTGAAATGGTTGTTGGATTCCGCTGCTTATGGTTATGTCGTGTGGTAACGTTTGAGAAACAAAAGAAATGCTGTCGAAATTTCTATATGATAAAAAAAAAATTCCACGTAAGACTTATGAGTTGGTAAATAACATAACAATAATAGGTCTTACATGGATGATGGTACTTGCTTGTGTTGTTTGACTTGAGACTTGAAATAAACTTATTTTCATGCATTGTTTTAGACTCAAGTATAAGGATGCTCTTGAAGGTGAAATTTATGTTTGGAGACCGAGGCAAGATTCCAAAGCATAGATGTATAGCATGAAACCATGAGGAATTCTGAAAATTCACCTAGCTAGTGTTTGGCTTGGTGAGTATGAGATAAAGGTCTTGGAGACCTAAAAGTACTACCCTCGAGGTCCTTGAAGATACTTGAGCATAAATTATTTGATGTATAGATGGTTTTGATGCATAAATAATGATTTATTTTAAATGATTAACGGTCATGAATTTTCTGTGTACAGCAGCTGGAACCATAAGAGGAAGATTATGTTTTCTTGATTTCCTACTAAGATGATTATCTTATGTGTTTTTTATGGTTTCAGATTTCTCATTATGAGTACAATCGTCATTTGGATAGAGATTAAGTGGGCCAAGTCTTGCGAGATATTTTTGTTTCATATGACCGAAATAATAGTCATATGTAGGACTTGATGTTGTAACATACGAAATATAGGGTTAGAAGCTAAAGACTTCTGGTTTGAAATGAAAAGTAAACATGCCCTATTTTATGTCTATATCTCTAAATAATAAGCCCTACTGTATTCTCTACTTTTAACTAATGAATGAAGAAAGACTCTTAATACTTATTCCATTATCTCTTTTTATTTAAAGAAGTCACAAAAGTTATGGGTATGAAGCCTGGAGCACACCAGACTGCTAAAAAGGTGTTGGACAACGAATTCTACTAGCCCACCATCTTTAGAGATGCACATCAAGCCTTCACCACTTGTGAGCAGTGCCAAAGAGCAGAAGTGGCCATCACCCGTAGGCATGAGATGCCCTAGCAGCCCATTCTATTTTGTGAGGTTTTTTATGTTTGGGGTATTGATTTTATGGGCACATTTCCTGTTTCTTATGGTAATTCATACATTTTGCTTGCTGTAGATTATGTCCCTAAATGGGTGGAGGCTAAGGCCACCAAAACTAATGATGCTAAAGTTGTTATGGATTTTGTTAGATCCAATATTTTTTTGTAGGTTTGGTGTGCCAAAAGCACTCATCAGTGACCAGGGGAGCCATTTTTGCAATAAGGTTGTGGCAGCTTTGCTCCAAAAGTATGGGGTGGTGCATTAGGTTGCTACAGCATATCACCCGCAAACTAATGGGCAAGCTGAGGTGTTTAATAGGGAAATCAAACAAATTTTGCAGAAAGTGGCACATCCCAATAGGAAGGATTGGAGCCAGTTTTTGGAGGATGCTCTTTGGGCTCATAGGACCATTTACTGGACACCAATAGGAATGTCTCCTTGTCGGATAGCCTTTGGTAAGGCATGCCATCTTCTGGTAGAGATAGAGCACCGTGCATATTGGGCAATGAAGAGTTCTAACTTAGCCTTTGACCAAGCGAGAAAGGAAAGAAAGCTTCGATTGCAAGAACTTGAGGAGCTTCGCTTGGAGGCCTATGAGAACTCCAAAATTTACAAGGAGAAAGGAAAGCGCTTCCACGATAACATGATCTTGAGGAAGGAGTTTAAAGTGGGCCAAAAAGTGCTTTTGTTCAACTCACGCCTAAAGCTTATAGCCAGTAAGCTTCATTCTAAATGGGATGGACCTTTTGTTGTTACTAATGTTTTTCCCTATGGTACAGTTAAAATAAAGGATAAGGCTACGGGCAAGACTTTCAAAGTGAATGGTCATCAACTCAAGCCTTTCCATGAGAGTCCTAAGGTGGTGGGGGAGGGGCACTTGGAAGACATTTCTTTGGTCAAATCCACCTTCCAGGAAGTGGACATCTCTGCACATTGAGGGAGTTTTACCCCCATGTGATCCACCAAGTGTGGGGTGGTGTTTTTAGTGTTAGGAATTTTAATGTTTTCTACTGCCTTTTACTGTTTTTTGTGTGTTGGTACTGTTGCATGAAGTTTAGTGTTTTTTGTTTCTGTTTCTATTTGTTTTATTCTATTTTTCTGTTGCTGTTTTGCTATTTTTTCTGCTTCTGTTTTGCTGTTTTTTTAATTTTCTGTTCTGCTGTTATTTTTCTGTTTCTATTTTGTTTTTTTTCTGTTTTACTTTTCTGCTGTTTTCTGTTTCTGTTTTTTCTATTCTTCTATTTACTGGTTTACTGTTTTCTGGTTTTAAATTCTGTTTTTGGTGTTTTCATTTTCTGTTTTTATGAATAAGAAAAAAAAATGGTGTTTGTGTGTGTTTTTGGTTCTTTCCAATGACATTTTGAGTGTTTTGAGCTTGATGTCTTTGAAGTTTTAAGTGTCATACCATGCTTGATTATATTCTCTTGCCTCTTTAATTCAACTTGTTTCGTATTGGATATTGGATTAGTGGATTGAGTTTGATGGATACATACCTTGTGAGATTTTGAGCCTATTGATGAATGGATTGCATTTGTGTCGTTCTTTTCCTTTCTTGTGTGATTTCACTCATGATGTTGGCACTCTAGAACTTGCTTTGATTCTTTTTGAGACTACATTTGCACTTGCACACATAAATATGATTGAGGCATTTTTCTTCTCTTAGCTACTTTGGCCAAAAAGCCTACCTTGCATCATTTTCCCTTGTTTAGCCCCCTTGAGCGTCTATTATGTCATTTTCTTGATTTTAGCTCATTACATGCCTTATGTGTAAGACCATGTTGTTTACCTAACCTTAGGAATTAGAAGAGCATTGGCATTTTTCATCTTTGGAGGAGCCTCTTTTGCTTGAGGGCTAGCATTGATTCAAGTGTGGGGGGGTGCAAATAAATATGCAAGTGTCAAGCAAGGTGTTTGGTGAAAAAGAAAAGGAAAAAGAGAAAGCCAAGCCAACGATAGCCATTAAAAAAAGTGATGTAAAAGAAGGCAAATAAAGGTAAAAAAGGTTGTAAAAAAACAAAAAAAAAACAAAAAAGAAAGAGACAAGAAAAAGGAAGGAATAAGAGAATGTGCATTATGTGACTTTGGGGAAATTGTTTTGCTTGATCACTTGAGTTCTTCCCCAATGCTCTCTTATTTTCTTTGGTTTTTAGCTTCCTATATCCATATTAAATCCTTCCCTTACCTTGCCCTCATTACAACCTTGAACAAAGTCATTTTGATTTGTGTGTGCATGTGTATTGAGTTGTGGAGAATTAGAAGATAAGCAAGCTTATGGTAGTGCAATGTTCATGAGTCGAATTGAGTGAAACACTTACATTCTAAACACTTGAGAGTTTGAGAGTGCGTCTTGTGAGGTTCTATCATTCTTAATCCATGCATTTCAATTGAAGCTACCTTGTTTGTTGATTTGAGATGTAAAGATATATTGACACATGCATGTTGTGATCTCTTGACACTTTGGATGATCATCTTGCTCATGAACTCTTACACTCTTGAATGTCATTGGAAAGTGTTTCTTTGTCTTTAAGTCTTTAGTTTTTAAGTTTTAGTTGTTTTGGTTTCTTTGTTTTCCTATTTCATTTTAAGTTTTCCCGGGACATGCAAAAGTTAAGTGTGGGGGAATTTGATAATCACTATCCACACACCTAATTATTTCCTTATGTTTAGTGTCTTACATCCTCATGTGTGCTTAATTGATTAGAATTGGCCTAGTTTTATAAGTTTGGGTTTCAATGGGCTTTAGTGCAAATTGTCAGCATTGCTTGATTTTTGACACTGTCTCTGTGTTTTAGTCATATCTTGAGCTATAAGCATCTAAAAATTGTGAAATTTATATTGTAGGAAAGCTAAGAAGATTTACTACAACTTTCATGAAGAGCTCATAAGCGGATTCAGATGTCTAGTGGGCTAAATTGGGCCTGGAAGTCAGAGATAGGAAGCTATTATTGGAACCCGACCCCTATGCATTTATTGGGCCATTAATTAACATTGGGAGGTCCAATGGAACTAAAACCGGTGCCAAATGAAAGCTAACACCAAGGACTTCAACTTTCTTGAAGCCCATTTTTCCAAAATACGACATTTTGGGGGTGTTATTAGCACGTGAATTCAGAGGTCGGTTCAGTTACCCTGATGAGCTTAATTTGGGCTTAACTTCCTCATCTTAAGCCCAAATTAAACAAATTAGGTGCTATTGGAAAGCTACGAGGCAGAGGATTAAGATTAACAGAGGGGCAGTCTTGTATTTTCATTTTTGGAGTCTATTATTTTGGAGGGAAATAGCAACTTAATTAGGGGACACACTTTCTATTCTAGCATTTTTTTTTGTTTTTCTTTGAATTTTTCTCTTCCTTCTCTCTACAAGTTTGTCCTTTCTCTCTCTCTCATCTTCTTGGATCTTAAGTGGTGATCACCATGGAAGGCTAAACTTCTCAATCAATTCAAGGAATTCAACTATTGCGGTTAGGATTTGAGTTTCTGTTCTTGATTATGTGAATTGGAACACATCTTCCTCATCTATTTTCTGTTTCTGAATTCTAATTCTGATTAGGATCGAATTAGGTTAGGTTAGGATTGATTAATCCTATTTGATTGAGATTAGGTGATCGATGAATTGCTTAAATCAACTGATTAATTGTGCTTGAATTCGCATTAATTAGGAATTGCAATTGTGATTTTAGTTTTGTGAATATATATTATACGATTGTCTAATTGAATCAAGATAATAAGAATGTGTAAGAATATGAATTCATTTGATAACTGTGATAATTCTATTGCATGTTCGGATCCTTGAATTGATAGTGTTCTGAAATTGAATTTCAATTACTGTTTCATTGATTTTTAAGTTCTGTTTTAGTTTCTTGATATCTTGTTACTTTGCACCAAACCCCCCCTTTGTCTATTTGCATATTAAGATCAGAATCCATATATTTGTGTCCTTGAGAAGAATGACCTAGGTTAGTCCTTATACTGCAAAAATCGAGGGTAATCTAGTTATTTTGGTAGTGATTCGGCATTGCTATCACTTTTTCAAAACATAGTGGCCGAACCACTCATAGATCTTTGGACCAAAATTCATCATTTCCCTTCATATTTCCATGGAACACACCACACATATGTGTGTCCTGATCATGAATTTTCATGTACACATGAATCATTCCATCCATAACCATGATATATCATACTTCTAATATCACAAGTTTATGCAATATTTTAAAACCATAAAAACACAGGCCATATAAAGCATAAAATCAATCAACACAAATCACAAAGCTTTAATCATAAAGCATAAACCATTAAAACATCAACCTTATGTAGTTCCATGAAAATTTAAGTGAATAAGCCATAAATTCTATTTTCCTACCACAATATTGGTTGATAAAGAAACTCCCCCTTACCTTGGTTTGAAAATCTTCTCAAGTGAATTAGTGAAAGTTCCTTGTCTTTTCACCAACAAAATCCTTAAAGGAAACTAAGTTCATAATATTTGAGCTCTAAAACATGAAACAAGATGATCATGGATCAATCCAATGGTCTAAAACTTAAAAATAGAAATTAAAAAGCGAGGATAACGAATTTTCACCTTTTGTTCTTCAACTTTGGATTCTCAAGAAAGTGGTTGAAGGAAATTTCTTTTCAAGAAACTTTTAACACAAAAGCTTCCTTGATTGATGTTTGGATGCTAAAACTAAGGTTGGATTTTTGGTTTCAAACTTGAAAGACAATTCTTTGGTTCTTGGCCGTGAGCTTCTTGAGAGAGAAAGGTGAAAATTTGTGACTATTAAGTGATGGTAAAATGCCTATTTATAGAAGTAAGAAGTGAATAGTAAGTTTGCAACTTGGTAAAATATCAAACAAAGATATTTCACCCTCCCCCACTTATCTTGGCCATCCATCATCCTTTGGAGAAGCTTGGAGAAGTTTGTGTTCAATTTGAACACTTGCTCCTCCAAGTGACTCACCTAGCCAACATATAAAGTTTTATGACTCATTTGATATTTATCTCTAGATATTTTTCAGTACCTATTATCCAATGGACAAAGACCAGTACCTATTATCCAATGGACAATAGAATGTACCCAAAAAATTTATCTGACAATAAAATTCCTAACAATGAAAAACTTCCAAATCTGTTCCCGGAATCGAATTCTGTAAACTTTCCCGGCCCCAATAAATAGTCAAAGTCAATGTATAAAGTTAATGCAAAATATATTTTAATTTAATAAAGCTCACAAAAATTCCCAAAAATCACCATAAATAACAAAAATTGGGAAAAACAATATTTAAATTTAAAACAGAAATTTTAGGGTGTTACATCTAGGATCTCTGGAATATTTTAGCAGTGTGTTTAACTTTTTAGTGTTACCCACAAATTTACTGAGATCTTCTGTGAGTTCTACTATCTCTTTTTGAAGTTTTTCAACTTCAACAGATGTGTTGGACTTAGAAGAGGTTTTGCTCTTTAGAAAAATGTTTTCAGTTTTTAATTTCTTACAAGTTATTTGAAGTTCTTGTTTTTTTAAAAACACTTTCCCAAAATCCTTGGTCAATTTTGAAAATTTTCTTTTTAGTGTTTTATATTCAATAGAGAGAATTAAGGAATTATTTAACAATTCATCAAAAGCTTCTTGAAGATTAAAGTTAGAGTCGTTTACCTCATCTTCTTTGTCCGAAGAGGTATTCGCCACGAAGCCTATGTTTGCTTCTTCTTCTGCTTCCTCTTCATCTTCAATTGATGAAAGGTCCAGATCTTCCCAAGTTGCCATTAGTCCTCATTTCTTCTTGATAAAGAACTTCTTTTTCTCCTTGTCCTTGTTTAGAGAGGGACATTCAGCTTTGATGTGTCCTGACTTCTTGCATTCATAGCATATGATAGGACTCTTGTCCTTTACTTCATTTCTTTCCTTTGAGGCTCTTCATCCAAAGTGTTTTCATCTCATTCCACCTTTCTTTCTCCACATTGATTATATTTTTCTAGAGATGAAAGATAACTTGTCAATGTCGGAGGCATCTTCTCCAAATGAGTCAACTTCATCTGAAGATTTTTCAACTTTAAGTGCCTTGGACGCACTTCCTTTATGAGCTTTTAAGGCAATAAATTTGCCTTTTCTTGAGTTATCCTCTTCTTGCAGTTCAAGCTCATTAACTTTAAGGGATCTAAGAAGTTCTTCCATTGTATGAGAAGTAAGATTCTTTGCTTCTTGAATGACAGTGACTTTAGGCCTCCATTGCCTAGAAAGACTTCTCATAATCTTTCTGGCGTGATCTTGGTTGTTGTGCATTCTCCCAAGAGATCAAAGACTGTTGATAATAGTTTGGAAGCGTCCAAACATTTGGTCTATCATTTCTTGTTCCCCCATCTTGAACAGTTCATACTGGTGAACCAGCATGCTTATCTTTGATTCTTTTACTTGGGTGGAACCTTTGTGGGCCAAGGCTAGAGTATCCCAGATTTCCTTAGCTGTATCATAGCTATGGACTATATCATATTCAGATCATGTAGTGGCACACATCAGAAAATGTTTGGCTTTGGAATTTAACAGGTGCTTTGAACATTGTCCCTCCATTCACTGTGATCGAGGGAGTTCCTATCCTTCTTCGTTTGTAGGCACACGATAGTCATTTTGTACTAAGTCTCAAATGTCCATGTTTTGTGCATCGAAGAAAGTTATCATTTTTTCTTCCAATAATCATAGTCATTTCCATTGAATAGAGGAGGTCTATTCACGACTTGTCCTTTGTTTTCCATGAGGTCATGCTGGATCGTTTTTCCTCTGCACTGTTAGATGCTCAACTCAAGAAGCTGAGCTCTGATACTAATTGAAATAAACAAATGAAACACAAGAACGGGGTTGAATTGCATTTCTTAAACCTTTTAGAAAACTTTTCATAAACAGATCTAAGAATAAAAGCTTCGTAAGAATGTAAGAGAAAATGGACAAAGTTGAAAACTCTTTACAGTCTGTTGGACACAAAGAGTTTTTCTGAAAATCTTTGGACGTAAGTTAAAGATGTTTATTTTCAGATAAAAGGAGTTGTTAAGAACAACAATGACAAGCCCTGAATGTTAGTAAAATAAAGTAACACAAAGAGAGAGGGAAGAAAAGCTTACACCAGGTATTTATACTGGTTCACTCTCACAACCTGAGAGCTACGTCCAATTCTTTTAACTTGAAGGAATTTCACTAATCTGTCACAGATTACAAGTATCCTTCATCCCATCTCTTCGGGCTTACAACCAAGTATTCTAAACCTCTTCAGATTCTAACAACAAATATTCTTTTACAGACAAGCCTCTTCAGGCTTACAACTAGAGAAATAAAGAGTGTTTATAACACTTGAGATTAACTCATGATGTGTGAGGATAAACAATGAGCTCAAGTAAAACTCTATACAAGAGTATACAAAGATTTTGTAAAGTAGAGTAAATATATTTGCTTCGTATATTTTGATATGTACTTTTTCTTGTTTACTAGTTCTCTGCTTGATCCTTTAAAGACTTTGGTATTTATAAGCTTGTAAGCTTCGTACTAGTCTTCATAAGCTTCTTCGTCCAACAACAACATTTATTACCGTTCTAAGTAGCATTAAATGCAAAATGCTGATAACGTGTTGATCTTCTTTCGAAAAGTAGGTTTGGATATCAACGTTGCTAGAAACTTGATCTCTTTGTTCAGACTCTTCTGAGTGAGCAGAAAGTTCCTATTTGCGAGTCTTTGTAGTTGTTAGGTGTGTTAGCTCCAACGTACAATGTTGATTTCGAAAGGCGCGTACTTTGTCAGAGATCATATCAGCAATAAATACACTTTGTCTTGCTAGTATTTGAAATACTTTGGATGGATGCTTTTAAAGAACAATCAACAGAGACAAAAAAATGGACGATCCAATATAATATAATAAACAATACATGATATTGAACGCACGCAATGAAACACATATTTTGTCTTAACAAAACTTGTCTTTAGTCCAAAACTATTTATAAATGATTTATTCAAAACGGATACAGCTTGGACTCTTTTCTTTTTAGAAAGTAATAACATAAGTTTAATCAAAACTTATTTGTTCAATCTAATTTAATATTTATGGTTATCTTCAAAACTTTGAGGGGTTCAATTTCTTTGACAAATTTTGGTTCCAATATCAATTACTTGAATAAGTCTTTGGTTCCAACAAAAGCCCTTAGAATGGTAAGTATAACACCATGAGATATCAAGTTGCATGACTTGGTTGTGAGATCATATTGGTTACTTTCATAACGTCTTTAATGTCTCTAGTCAAGTATTATTGTGGATTAGGACAATTATAATACATCGAGACTAGTATATGCATACACTGATGACCATATCTCACGAGTCATAAATGAGATATCAAGTCTTAATATGGGTACGCATTAGAGTAATGTTGTACTGGATTGACCCGCCATAAGAACGATACATGGATCATTATGTGAGTGTCATGAGCGATTCTCACAGTGACAATGGTGTATGTGGTCTTTTGACTTGAAGGCACTACAGTTCCCTACATGGAGGAGTTGTATGACTTGATACCGTCAAACATCCACTGTAACTAGGTAATTAAAAAGACAGCTATTGGACATACTACAAATCATGCAG
The DNA here is from genome assembly GCA_023212625.1 of Styphnolobium japonicum. NCBI lineage: Eukaryota > Viridiplantae > Streptophyta > Magnoliopsida > Fabales > Fabaceae > Styphnolobium > Styphnolobium japonicum. The sequence goes on from JALBWW010000013.1 coordinate 18,399,489, forward strand.
AGAGATGTGAGTGGCCTAGATAGGATTTGTTCCTCCTACTTAATGAGAGCGATATCTTCAGGCCCTTTGACAGAGTGAGACTGAAAATGCATGGCCATGCTCGAATGAGTCAATATGAGATATTGATCTCATTTGTCTTAGTATGTCTACTTGGAGATCAAGAAACCAAAGATTGAACTATGCAAGGGTGACATGCTCCATGCCTTGTGTTCAATCTAGATATCTGGACAAAGGTACTAGACTACACGGTAACATTGTTCACGGAAAGATTATGTCAAATCACTGACATTCATGTTACTTGAGTAGCAGTGATGTATTACTAGATACCGCTCATTGTTTGTATTGCTAAAATTAGATTTTAGTACTACTGTCAACGTAATAGGAACCTACAGGGTCACGCACTTAGAATTAACTGATATTGGGGTTTAATATTCATGAGATGAATTTAATTAGGAATCCAATTATGACTTGGGCTCTTAGATAACTAATTGGACATTTAGTTAGACTAAATGGGCCAACTGAATAGATGGGCCTACACATAATTGTGACCTAGGTCAATTTATGAGCAGGCACATCAATGCTCCTTTTACTCACTGATGACAGTTACCTTAGCTATATATATGATATATAACTTCTGCAACCGTGTAACAAAAGAGACAAAAAAGTGAGTTGAGAGGAGGACAACCCGCCCACCGTAGCTAGTACCGCGTAGTGGAGGAGAGCCCATACTCGGTCTGTTCATGTGGATACCATAGAGTGTAACATCCCTAAATTTCATATGTTATGACTTAGCTAAATTCTTGGAATGAATTGTATGTTTTGTTACAGAAAAGGTGATAGATTGAGTTAGGATGATTGATTTGAGATTCTGGCTATACCAGTGAACTCGGTAGAACCTAAGGAAGAAATAGGCGAAGTCTAAACTCTTAGATTTAGTCTGGCTAAGTTAGGACCTACTGGTAAATTTAATTTTCTTCAGGACCTATTGGGAATTCTTAGAAATCACAAGGATATTTTAGTCTTTTTACACCTCAGTGGCAATTTGGTATTTTATCATTTGAGTGAGGGGCAAAATGGACAATTCACACCCCCTCCCTCTTGCTTAAGTGAACCGGTCCTAGGGGGGGAGAGACCATTTGGTCATCTTCTCCAAATTGCTAAGTTCCATAGCCAAAGCTTGCTCCAAGTTCAAGGGTCCAAAGTAAGTGTTTTTATGCACCTTTTGGCTTAAGTCCTTTGATGGTTATTGATCACTATGATCTCTTCTTCAATCCTATGGTATTAGTTTCTTGAGAAACTCATTTTCATCCCTAAGAATCAAGAACACCCATGTCTAAAAGTTGGTTGTTTTGCTTGAGTGTTTTGAAGGAAGTTGAAGGGAAGGTTGCCTTGACTACCAATCCCATCTTGGAATCAAGCTAGGAGCACTTCAAGGTGAGTGTGGATTTACTTGTGCTATTGTATGATGTTCTTAGAGTGAAAGTGTATGAAGTAGGATTAAGCTTGAATCTAGGGTTTTCATCTATGCTTGAGGTTGGATGTGTTTTTATTACATGTTTTCAAGGATTAGGGTTTAGGAAAAATGAGTGGAATGATTGGTATACTTGATGGATTTGAGGACATGATCCCATAGAGAAATTAGGGTTTTGATTTGAAGTTGGGCGTGGCACTATTCCTGCCCAGAAGACCAACCACGGGCGTGGTCCCCACCACGGCCCGACCGTGGTCCTCTCTGGATAGGAAATGTTGGTGTCTCGTGCCCAACCACGGCCGTGGTCCCCACCACGGGCTGGCCGTGGTTGGCTGGAAAGAAAAATGTTGTGTGCTGAAATCTGACCACGGGTGTGGTGGCCACCAGGGGCTGGCCGTGGTCCAGACCACGGGCGTGGTGCCAACCAGGGGCAGGCCGTGGTTGTCTCTGTTTTCAATTTGTTGAGTTTTGTTTTCTGAACCGTGGCCGTGGTTACCACCACGGGCTGGCCGTGGTTGACGCTGTTTGTGATATTGTGATGCTTATGCCTAGGGTCTTGATCCCATATGCTAGGTTTAGGATGAACAATGACTTAGCATTAGAATGAGATGTGTAGCTAAGTAAGAATGCTTGATAGAAGTGACTTAGCACTACGTGTAGCTAAGTAAGAATGCTTGATAGAGTTGAGTATGCTGGTCATGTGTTGTATATGCTGAATTGATTACATGTAATGCTATTATGATGATATTATGAATGAGCATGATATGAGTATGAGAACATTGCATTGCATAGCGAGATGGCCTAACCGGAAGGGGTTAGTGTACAAAACAGAGGGGTGCCTAGCTGATGAGCTAGATGGAAATGAAATGGCATACTTATTTGCATTGCATTGCGAGGTGGCCTAACCGGAAGGGGTTAGTGTACAAAACAGAGGGGTGCCTAGCTTATTAGCTAGAAGGAAACGGAATTGGCATAACACATTCATATGCATATTGCGAGGGCCTAACCGAAAGGGGTTAGTGCACAACAAGAGGAGTGGAGAAAGAAAAAGTGTGAATAAAAGGTGTGAACATCATGTGCATTCATTCATTGCATTGGTTGGTTAGTGTTACTTGACATATGGTGAATTGTGTTATACTTGCTCCCTACTTACATTTATACTTTATCTGCAAGTTATTCATATTCACTGGGAAGTTGTTCTCACCACCTCTTTCTCAGATTCGCAGGAACACCCCGGACCCTCTACGGGTTAAGTACGGAGGATTCTGTTGATTCATTTTTGAGATTTGTATTTTTGGTGGAGTTAAGCTCCGTGATGTAACTATGACAGGATGTGTATTATTCTGATGTAGATGTTATAGGGAACTGAATACTACTTTTGATGTACTCGGTTCTGTATATGTTTAGTGTGCTCAGTCAGGATAGTGTTTAGAATACACTTGTATAACGTTGCATACTCTGATAATGTATTGGTTGAGATCTGAGATCTCTTTTTGATGTATGTGTATGTGTATATATATAATATATGTACTCTGGTTGGTTTGAAATGGTTGTTGGAAATCCGCTGCTTATGTTATATTTTGTGGGAATGTTCAAGAAACAAATGAAACGCTGCCGAATTTTCTATATTTATATATTCCACGTAAGGCTTATGGTTGATAAATAACATAGTAACTAATAGGTCTTACATTTTTGGTATCAGAGCAGTTCTTCCTAGAGGACTGTAATATATGGGTCTAGAGTTATACTGAGCACTTAGGATGTATGCCTATAGCTTTTCATATACTTCGATATATTGCATGTGGGGAGTTGGGACCGATCAACCCGATATTTTCTGTGGCCGTATACGAGTTATGAGTGGACTAGGGCGAACACGTAGTGGAGGCCGAGGCAGGCCGAGGCTAACCCACCGCAAATACTAATGAAGGTGATGGTCTGGTGGCTGTGCTTGCACATCTGGCTCAAGCCATAGACCGTATGCCTGGACCCCAGCATGATGGAAATCCTAATGCGGGACTTGTCGTTCCTCAACAGTTGGGACTGACAGAGTTCTGTAAAAGGGATCCCCCATCTTTTCATGGGAATTATGACCCAATGGCCGCTGAGAGGTGGGTGAAACACCTTGAGAAGATCTTCAGGGCCATGCAGTGTACTGACGAGCAGAAAGTCATATTTGCTGCTTATAAGTTGGAGGATGAAGCTGAACATTGGTGGGAAGCTTCTCATCCTGGATTGCTCATACGTGAGGATCCCATCAGTTGGGAAACATTTAAGACGACATTTTTGCGGAAGTATTTCCCTGCAAATGTCAGAATTCAAAAGGAACAAGAGTTTATGCATTTAACACAGGGAGATCTCACAGCTGGTCAATATGCAGCTAAGTTTGATGAGTTATCTAAATACTCTAGTTACCTTCAAAATGGACCGAATGAGATTTGGAAGTCCATTCAGTTTGAGAGGGGACTTGAGTTTGAATTGAGAAAGGCTGTAGCTGGTTTTGAGATTAGGGAGTTTGCTTCCCTGGTTGAGAAATGTTTAATTATGGAAGAGTGCATGAATCCTGTTGCTGAAAGTAGTCAGGGAACTGGGAAGAGGAAACTGGAAGTTACTCAGCCCGTACGGGGTACTAAGAAGACTAAGGTGGATTTATGCAGGACGTGTGGGAAACCGCATCAAGGTGCTTGTCGGGCGAATGTATGCTTTGCTTGTGGTCAGAAGGGACACATTGCAAAATACTGCCCACAACGAATAGTGATCTGCTTCAAGTGCCAGCAGAAGGGGCACACTTCCCGAAATTGCCCACAGGTTTCTAAGGCACCTGTTTCTACCCCTAGACCACTTACCCAAGGGCGAGTGTATACCCTCAGTGGGGCAGAGGCACAGGCGGAGGATTTGATCCAAGGTATGTGCTTACTGAATGGTCAGGACTTAATTGTACTGTTTGACTCTGGGGCAACCCATTCATTCATTTCTAATGCATGTGTGAAGTCCTTGGGTCTGACCACTACTTCCTTGCCTTATACACTGTCAGTGACTACTCCTGCTAAGGATAAGATTCTTACCACCCACATATGTTTAAACTGTAAATTTGTGTTCCAGAATCGAACCTTTGTTGTTGATTTGATCTGTCTACCATTGAGAGGGTTAGATATTATCTTGGGTATGGATTGGCTTGCAACCAACCAAGTGTTGTTAGATTGTTGTAACAAGATTGTCATCATTCCTCCTGTTACAAACCATACACTGATTCCTGAAATTGCCATGTTACCCAAAGTGTCGAGTTGAACCATTGCACGATGGATGGGAGTCAAGTATACATGGTACTATTTTCTTTAGACTTAGAGGTTCAACGACTTGGAAGGATTGCCAATAGTGAGTGAATTCATGGATGTCTTTCCTAAGGAGATTCCTAGTTTACCACCTGATAGAGAGGTAGAGTTTGTTATAGACTTAGTACTAGGAGCTGGACCTATGTCTGTAGCACCTTACAGAATGTCACCATTGGAACTAGGAGAACTTAAGAAACAAGTAGAGGAACTATTGGAAAGAGGATTCATTAGACCCAGTGTGTCTCCATGGGGAGCACCTGTGTTATTGGTGAAGAAGAAGGATGGGAGTATGAGGTTGTGTGTGGATTACCGGCAGTTGAATAAGATTACCATAAAGAATAGGTATCCATTACCTAGGATAGATGATTTACTTGACCAACTTAGAGATGCTACGGTATTCTCTAAAATTGATCTTCGTTCTGGTTACCATCAAATTAAGATAAAGCCAGATGATGTACCAAAGTCTGCTTTTAGAACTAGGTATGGACACTATGAGTATTTGGTGATGCCATTTGGTTTAACTAATGCTCCAGCGGTGTTTATGGATTACATGAATAGAATTTTTAGACCGTACCTAGATAAGTTTGTGGTAGTGTTCATAGATGATATTCTCATATATTCGCAAACAGTGGAAGAACATGAGGAACATCTTAGAATAGTACTGCAGATACTCAGAGAGAGGAAATTGTATGCTAAACCTGAGAAGTGCGAATTTTGGTTGAATGAAGTGAAGTTTTTAGGGCACACTATATCCCAGGACGGGGTAGCAGTGGACTCTAGTAAGGTTGAGGCGGTAGTACAGTGGGAGCGACCAAAGTCGGTTACTGAGATTAGAAGTTTCCTAGGATTAGCCGGATACTACCGGAAGTTCATTCGGGGTTTTTCTCAGTTAGCACTTCCTTTAACTGAATTGACCCGGAAAGGACAAGCCATGGTATGGAGTGAAAAGTGTGAGAAGAGTTTTCAAGAACTCAAACATAGATTGACCACAGCTCCAGTTTTAGTTATTGCCGACCTATCCAAAGATTTGGAGGTGTACTGTGATGCCTCTAAATTGGGTTTAGGATGTGTGTTGATGCAGGATAGGAAGGTAGTGGCTTATGCATCTAGACAACTTAGAACCCATGAGAAGAATTACCCGACCCATGACCTAGAACTTGCAGCCATAGTTTTTGCACTTAAGATCTGGAGACATTATTTGTATGGTGTAAAGTTTGAGGTGTTCAGTGATCATAAGAGCTTGAAGTATCTATTTGATCAGAAGGAACTGAACATGAGACAAAGAAGGTGGATGGAATACTTAAAGGATTATGAATTTGAACTTAAGTATCATCCTGGCAAGGCCAACGTTGTGGCTGATGCCCTCAGTAGGAAATCTCTGCACGTATCTCAGATGATGGTGCATGAGTTAGATTTGGTAGAGCAATTTCGAGACCTTAGTATCCAAGTGGATATGAGTAGTGTGACACTGAGACTAGCTTTGTTAGAAATCTCATGTGACCTTAAGGATCAGATTAGACATGAACAAAGTCTGGATAAGGAACTACAAGATCGTAGGGTCTCAATAGCTTTTTCTTTAGAGGATGATGGATTAATTAGGTTTAGACAAAGGATTTGTGTTCCAAAAGGGGGAAACCTTAAAGAACAAATTCTGGAGGAAGCTCATAAAAGTAAGTTCTCGATACATCCAGTACGACTAAGATGTATCAAGATTTGAAGGAAAGATTTTGGTGGCCGGGAATGAAAAGAGATGTGGCCGAGTATGTGGCCAAATGTTTGACTTGTCAGAAAGTCAAGATTGAACACCAGAAACCAGCCGGAATGCTCCAACCTTTAGAAATTCCAGAGTGGAAGTGGGACAAAATAACCATGGACTTTGTAACCAGTTTGCCTAGGGTACAGAAGGGTTATGATGCTATATGGGTCATTGTGGATAGACTGACTAAGTCTGCCCATTTTCTTCCCATTAAGATTTCTTATTCCCTAGATAAACTTGCTGAGTTGTTTGTTGGAGAGATTGTTCGATTGCACGGTGTGCCATTGAGCATTGTGTCAGATAGAGATCCCAGATTTACCTCTAGATTTTGGAATGCCTTACATCAATCTTTTGGGACTAAGCTCAATTTCAGTACTGCTTATCACCCGCAGTCTGATGGTCAGTCCGAGCGGACTATCCAAACATTAGAAGATATGTTGAGAGCTTGTGTTCTTGAGGATAAGGGTAGTTGGGATAGATACTTACCGTTGGTAGAGTTTGCTTACAACAATAGTTTCCATTCCAGCATTGGGATGGCACCATATGAGGCACTCTATGGTAGAAAATGTAGGTCACCTCTGTGTTGGTATGAGGTAGGTGAGCGGAACCTATTAGGACCTGAGTTAGTTCAAGAAACTACCGAAAAGATTAGGGTTATACAGGAGAAAATAAGAATTGCTCAGAGTCGACAAAAGAGTTATGCTGACAAAAGAAGGCGTCCTCTAGAGTTTGAAGAGGGTGACCATGTGTTTCTTAGAGTCTCACCCATGACAGGAATTGGTAGGGCCATTCGGGCTAAGAAGTTAAATCCTCGTTTCATTGGTCCGTTTCAAATTCTAAAGCGTATTGGACTTGTAGCTTACCATATAGCTCTTCCTCCACATCTGTCCAATCTCCATCCTGTGTTTCATGTATCCCAGTTGAGAAAGTATGTTCCGGATCTTTCACACATCATTGAGGTTGAGTCGGTACAATTGAGAGCTGACCTTACGTTTCAGGCTAAGCCAGCTAAGATCATTGACCGCAGTGTGAAGTCCCTGAGGAACAAGACTATTTCCCTGGTGAAGGTGCTTTGGGATGGACAGTCACCTGAAGAGGCTACGTGGGAATTGGAGGAAGAATTGCGCCAGCTGCATCCCGATCTATTTTGATCAGGTATATCTTTAACTTAATTTTGTGGGCAAAATTCTTTTAAGGGGGGGAGAATGTAACATCCCTAAATTTCATATGTTATGACTTAGCTAAATTCTTGGAATGAATTGTATGTTTTGTTACAGAAAAGGTGATAGATTGAGTTAGAATGATTGATTTGAGATTCTGGCTATACCGGTGAACTCGGTAGAACCTAAGGAAGAAATAGGCGAAGTCTAAACTCTTAGATTTAGTCTGGCTAAGTTAGGACCTACTGGTAAATTTAATTTTCTTCAGGACCTATTGGGAATTCTTAGAAATCACAAGGATATTTTAGTCTTTTTACACCTCAGTGGCAATTTGGTATTTTATGATTTGAGTGAGGGGCAATATGGACAATTCACACCCCCTCCCTCTTGCTTAAGTGAACCGGTCCTAGGGGGGGAGAGACCATTTGGTCATCTTCTCCAAATTGCTAAGTTCCATAGCCAAAGCTTGCTCCAAGTTCAAGGGTCCAAAGTAAGTGTTTTTATGCACCTTTTGGCTTAAGTCCTTTGATGGTTATTGATCACTATGATCTCTTCTTCAATCCTATGGTATTAGTTTCTTGAGAAACTCATTTTCATCCCTAAGAATCAAGAACACCCATGTCTAAAAGTTGGTTGTTTTGCTTGAGTGTTTTGAAGGAAGTTGAAGGGAAGGTTGCCTTGACTACCAATCCCATCTTGGAATCAAGCTAGGAGCACTTCAAGGTGAGTGTGGATTTACTTGTGCTATTGTATGATGTTCTTAGAGTGAAAGTGTATGAAGTAGGATTAAGCTTGAATCTAGGGTTTTCATCTATGCTTGAGGTTGGATGTGTTTTTATTACATGTTTTCAAGGATTAGGGTTTAGGAAAAATGAGTGGAATGATTGGTATACTTGATGGATTTGAGGACATGATCCCATAGAGAAATTAGGGTTTTGATTTGAAGTTGGGCGTGGCACTATTCCTGCCCAGAAGACCAACCACGGGCGTGGTCCCCACCACGGCCCGGCCGTGGTCCTCTCTGGATAGGAAATGTTGGTGTCTCGTGCCCAACCACGGCCGTGGTCCCCACCACGGGCTGGCCGTGGTTGGCTCTGGAAAGAAAAATGTTGTGTGCTGAAATCTGACCACGGGTGTGGTGGCCACCAGGGGCTGGCCGTGGTCCAGACCACGGGCGTGGTGCCAACCAGGGGCTGGCCGTGGTTGTCTCTGTTTTCAATTTGTTGAGTTTTGTTTTCTGAACCGTGGCCGTGGTTACCACCACGGGCTGGCCGTGGTTGACTCTGTTTGTGATATTGTGATGCTTATGCCTAGGGTCTTGATCCCATATGCTAGGTTTAGGATGAACAATGACTTAGCATTAGAATGAGATGTGTAGCTAAGTAAGAATGCTTGATAGAAGTGACTTAGCACTACGTGTAGCTAAGTAAGAATGCTTGATAGAGTTGAGTATGCTGGTCATGTGTTGTATATGCTGAATTGATTACATGTAATGCTATTATGATGATATTATGAATGAGCATGATATGAGTATGAGAACATTGCATTGCATAGCGAGATGGCCTAACCGGAAGGGGTTAGTGTACAAAACAGAGGGGTGCCTAGCTGATGAGCTAGATGGAAATGAAATGGCATACTTATTTGCATTGCATTGCGAGGTGGCCTAACCGGAAGGGGTTAGTGTACAAAACAGAGGGGTGCCTAGCTTATTAGCTAGAAGGAAACGGAATTGGCATAACACATTCATATGCATATTGCGAGGGCCTAACCGAAAGGGGTTAGTGCACAACAAGAGGAGTGGAGAAAGAAAAAGTGTGAATAAAAGGTGTGAACATCATGTGCATTCATTCATTGCATTGGTTGGTTAGTGTTACTTGACATATGGTGAATTGTGTTATACTTGCTCCCTACTTACATTTATACTTTATCTGCAAGTTATTCATATTCACTGGGAAGTTGTTCTCACCACCTCTTTCTCAGATTCGCAGGAACACCCCGGACCCTCTACGGGTTAAGTACGGAGGATTCTGTTGATTCATTTTTGAGATTTGTATTTTTGGTGGAGTTAAGCTCCGTGATGTAACTATGACAGGATGTGTATTATTCTGATGTAGATGTTACAGGGAACTGAATACTACTTTTGATGTACTCGGTTCTGTATATGTTTAGTGTGCTCAGTCAGGATAGTGTTTAGAATACACTTGTATAACGTTGCATACTCTGATAATGTATTGGTTGAGATCTGAGATCTCTTTTTGATGTATGTGTATGTGTATATATATAATATATGTACTCTGGTTGGTTTGAAATGGTTGTTGGAAATCCGCTGCTTATGTTATATTTTGTGGGAATGTTCAAGAAACAAATGAAACGCTGCCGAATTTTCTATATTTATATATTCCACGTAAGGCTTATGGTTGATAAATAACATAGTAACTAATAGGTCTTACATTTTTGGTATCAGAGCAGTTCTTCCTAGAGGACTGTAATATATGGGTCTAGAGTTATACTGAGCACTTAGGATGTATGCCTATAGCTTTTCATATACTTCTGATATATTGCATGTGGGGAGTTGGGGCCCGATCAACCCGATATTTTTACGTGTGGTATACAGAGTTATGAGTGGACTAGGGCGAACACGTAGTGGAGGCCGAGGCAGAGGCCGAGGCTAACCCACTGCAAATACTAATGAAGGTGATGGTCTGGTGGCTGTGCTTGCACATCTGGCTCAAGCCATAGACCGTATGCCTGGACCCCAGCATGATGGAAATCCTAATGCGGGACTTGTCGTTCCTCAACAGATTGGGGCGACAGAGTTACGTAAAGGGATCCCCCATCTTTTCATGGGAATTATGACCCAATGGTCACGAGAGGTGGGTGAAACACCTTGAGAAGATCTTGAGGGCCATGCGATTATCTTGTGACGAGCAGAAAGTCATATTTGCTGCTTATAAGTTGGAGGATGAAGCTGAACATTGGTGGGAAGCTTCTCATCCTGGATTGCTCATACGTGAGGATCCCATCAGTTGGGAAACATTTAAGACGACATTTTTGCGGAAGTATTTCCCTGCAAATGTCAGAATTCAAAAGGAACAAGAGTTTATGCATTTAACACAGGGAGATCTCACAGCTGGTCAATATGCAGCTAAGTTTGATGAGTTATCTAAATACTCTAGTTACCTTCAAAATGGACCGAATGAGATTTGGAAGTCCATTCAGTTTGAGAGGGGACTTGAGTTTGAATTGAGAAAGGCTGTAGCTGGTTTTGAGATTAGGGAGTTTGCTTCCCTGGTTGAGAAATGTTTAATTATGGAAGAGTGCATGAATCCTGTTGCTGAAAGTAGTCAGGGAACTGGGAAGAGGAAACTGGAAGTTACTCAGCCCGTACGGGGTACTAAGAAGACTAAGGTGGATTTATGCAGGACGTGTGGGAAACCGCATCAAGGTGCTTGTCGGGCGAATGTATGCTTTGCTTGTGGTCAGAAGGGACACATTGCAAAATACTGCCCACAACGAATAGTGATCTGCTTCAAGTGCCAGCAGAAGGGGCACACTTCCCGAAATTGCCCACAGGTTTCTAAGGCACCTGTTTCTACCCCTAGACCACTTACCCAAGGGCGAGTGTATACCCTCAGTGGGGCAGAGGCACAGGCGGAGGATTTGATCCAAGGTATGTGCTTACTGAATGGTCAGGACTTAATTGTACTGTTTGACTCTGGGGCAACCCATTCATTCATTTCTAATGCATGTGTGAAGTCCTTGGGTCTGACCACTACTTCCTTGCCTTATACACTGTCAGTGACTACTCCTGCTAAGGATAAGATTCTTACCACCCACATATGTTTAAACTGTAAATTTGTGTTCCAGAATCGAACCTTTGTTGTTGATTTGATCTGTCTACCATTGAGAGGGTTAGATATTATCTTGGGTATGGATTGGCTTGCAACCAACCAAGTGTTGTTAGATTGTTGTAACAAGATTGTCATCATTCCTCCTGTTACAAACCATACACTGATTCCTGAAATTGCCATGTTACCCAAAGTGTCAGAGTTGAACCATTGCCTGATGGATGGGAGTCAAGTATACATGGTACTATTTTCTTTAGACTTAGAGGTTCAGTCAGACTTGGAAGGAATGCCAGTAGTGAGTGAATTCATGGATGTTTTTCCTAAGGAAATTCCTAGTTTACCACCTGATAGAGAGGTAGAGTTTGTTATAGACTTAGTACCGGGAGCCGGACCTATGTCTGTAGCACCTTACAGAATGTCACCATTGGAACTAGGAGAACTTAAGAAACAAGTAGAGGAACTATTGGAAAGAGGATTCATTAGACCCAGTGTGTCTCCATGGGGAGCACCTGTGTTATTGGTGAAGAAGAAGGATGGGAGTATGAGGTTGTGTGTGGATTACCGGCAGTTGAATAAGATTACCATAAAGAATAGGTATCCATTACCTAGGATAGATGATTTACTTGACCAACTTAGAGATGCTACGGTATTCTCTAAAATTGATCTTCGTTCTGGTTACCATCAAATTAAGATAAAGCCAGATGATGTACCAAAGTCTGCTTTTAGAACTAGGTATGGACACTATGAGTATTTGGTGATGCCATTTGGTTTAACTAATGCTCCAGCGGTGTTTATGGATTACATGAATAGAATTTTTAGACCGTACCTAGATAAGTTTGTGGTAGTGTTCATAGATGATATTCTCATATATTCGCAAACAGTGGAAGAACATGAGGAACATCTTAGAATAGTACTGCAGATACTCAGAGAGAGGAAATTGTATGCTAAACCTGAGAAGTGCGAATTTTGGTTGAATGAAGTGAAGTTTTTAGGGCACACTATATCCCAGGACGGGGTAGCAGTGGACTCTAGTAAGGTTGAGGCGGTAGTACAGTGGGAGCGACCAAAGTCGGTTACTGAGATTAGAAGTTTCCTAGGATTAGCTGGATATTACCGGAAGTTCATTCGGGGTTTTTCTCAGTTAGCACTTCCTTTAACTGAATTGACCCGGAAAGGACAGGCCATGGTATGGAGTGAAAAGTGTGAGAAGAGTTTTCAAGAACTCAAACATAGATTGACCACAGCTCCAGTTTTAGTTATTGCCGACCTATCCAAAGATTTGGAGGTGTACTGTGATGCCTCTAAATTGGGTTTAGGATGTGTGTTGATGCAGGATAGGAAGGTAGTGGCTTATGCATCTAGACAACTTAGAACCCATGAGAAGAATTACCCGACCCATGACCTAGAACTTGCAGCCATAGTTTTTGCACTTAAGATCTGGAGACATTATTTGTATGGTGTAAAGTTTGAGGTGTTCAGTGATCATAAAAGCTTGAAGTATCTATTTGATCAGAAGGAACTGAACATGAGACAAAGAAGGTGGATGGAATACTTAAAGGATTATGAATTTGAACTTAAGTATCATCCTGGCAAGGCCAACGTTGTGGCTGATGCCCTCAGTAGGAAATCTCTGCACGTATCTCAGATGATGGTGCATGAGTTAGATTTGGTAGAGCAATTTCGAGACCTTAGTATCCAAGTGGATATGAGTAGTGTGACACTGAGACTAGCTTTGTTAGAAATCTCATGTGACCTTAAGGACCAGATTAGACATGAACAAAGTCTGGATAAGGAACTACAAGATCGTAGGGTCTCAATAGCTTTTTCTTTAGAGGATGATGGATTAATTAGGTTTAGACAAAGGATTTGTGTTCCAAAAGGGGGAAACCTTAAAGAACAAATTCTGGAGGAAGCTCATAAAAGTAAGTTCTCGATACATCCTGGTACGACTAAGATGTATCAAGATTTGAAGGAAAGATTTTGGTGGCCGGGAATGAAAAGAGATGTGGCCGAGTATGTGGCCAAATGTTTGACTTGTCAGAAAGTCAAGATTGAACACCAGAAACCAAATTTTAATGCTCCAACCTTTAGAAATTCCAGAGTGGAAGTGGGACAAAATAACCATGGACTTTGTAACCAGTTTGCCTAGGGTACAGAAGGGTTATGATGCTATATGGGTCATTGTGGATAGACTGACTAAGTCTGCCCATTTTCTTCCCATTAAGATTTCTTATTCCCTAGATAAACTTGCTGAGTTGTTTGTTGGAGAGATTGTTCGATTGCACGGTGTGCCATTGAGCATTGTGTCAGATAGAGATCCCAGATTTACCTCTAGATTTTGGAATGCCTTACATCAATCTTTTGGGACTAAGCTCAATTTCAGTACTGCTTATCACCCGCAGTCTGATGGTCAGTCCGAGCGGACTATCCAAACATTAGAAGATATGTTGAGAGCTTGTGTTCTTGAGGATAAGGGTAGTTGGGATAGATACTTACCGTTGGTAGAGTTTGCTTACAACAATAGTTTCCATTCCAGCATTGGGATGGCACCATATGAGGCACTCTATGGTAGAAAATGTAGGTCACCTCTGTGTTGGTATGAGGTAGGTGAGCGGAACCTATTAGGACCTGAGTTAGTTCAAGAAACTACCGAAAAGATTAGGGTTATACAGGAGAAAATAAGAATTGCTCAGAGTCGACAAAAGAGTTATGCTGACAAAAGAAGGCGTCCTCTAGAGTTTGAAGAGGGTGACCATGTGTTTCTTAGAGTCTCACCCATGACAGGAATTGGTAGGGCCATTCGGGCTAAGAAGTTAAATCCTCGTTTCATTGGTCCGTTTCAAATTCTAAAGCGTATTGGACTTGTAGCTTACCATATAGCTCTTCCTCCACATCTGTCCAATCTCCATCCTGTGTTTCATGTATCCCAGTTGAGAAAGTATGTTCCGGATCTTTCACACATCATTGAGGTTGAGTCGGTACAATTGAGAGCTGACCTTACGTTTCAGGCTAAGCCAGCTAAGATCATTGACCGCAGTGTGAAGTCCCTGAGGAACAAGACTATTTCCCTGGTGAAGGTGCTTTGGGATGGACAGTCACCTGAAGAGGCTACGTGGGAATTGGAGGAAGAATTGCGCCAGCTGCATCCCGATCTATTTTGATCAGGTATATCTTTAACTTAATTTTGTGGGCAAAATTCTTTTAAGGGGGGGAGAATGTAACATCCCTAAATTTCATATGTTATGACTTAGCTAAATTCTTGGAATGAATTGTATGTTTTGTTACAGAAAAGGTGATAGATTGAGTTAGGATGATTGATTTGAGATTCTGGCTATACCGGTGAACTCGGTAGAACCTAAGGAAGAAATAGGCGAAGTCTAAACTCTTAGATTTAGTCTGGCTAAGTTAGGACCTACTGGTAAATTTAATTTTCTTCAGGACCTATTGGGAATTCTTAGAAATCACAAGGATATTTTAGTCTTTTTACACCTCAGTGGCAATTTGGTATTTTATCATTTGAGTGAGGGGCAAAATGGACAATTCACACCCCCTCCCTCTTGCTTAAGTGAACCGGTCCTAGGGGGGGAGAGACCATTTGGTCATCTTCTCCAAATTGCTAAGTTCCATAGCCAAAGCTTGCTCCAAGTTCAAGGGTCCAAAGTAAGTGTTTTTATGCACCTTTTGGCTTAAGTCCTTTGATGGTTATTGATCACTATGATCTCTTCTTCAATCCTATGGTATTAGTTTCTTGAGAAACTCATTTTCATCCCTAAGAATCAAGAACACCCATGTCTAAAAGTTGGTTGTTTTGCTTGAGTGTTTTGAAGGAAGTTGAAGGGAAGGTTGCCTTGACTACCAATCCCATCTTGGAATCAAGCTAGGAGCACTTCAAGGTGAGTGTGGATTTACTTGTGCTATTGTATGATGTTCTTAGAGTGAAAGTGTATGAAGTAGGATTAAGCTTGAATCTAGGGTTTTCATCTATGCTTGAGGTTGGATGTGTTTTTATTACATGTTTTCAAGGATTAGGGTTTAGGAAAAATGAGTGGAATGATTGGTATACTTGATGGATTTGAGGACATGATCCCATAGAGAAATTAGGGTTTTGATTTGAAGTTGGGCGTGGCACTATTCACGCCGGAAGACCAACCACGGGCGTGGTCCCCACCACGGCCGGCCGTGGTCCTCTCTCGGATAGGAAATGTTGGTGTCTCGTGCCCAACCACGGCCGTGGTCCCCACCACGGGCTGGCCGTGGTTGGCTCTGGAAAGAAAAATGTTGTGTGCTGAAATCTGACCACGGGTGTGGTGGCCACCAGGGGCTGGCCGTGGTCCAGACCACGGGCGTGGTGCCAACCAGGCGGTAGTGGTTGTCTCTGTTTTCAATTTGTTGAGTTTTGTTTTTCGAACCGTGGTAGTGGTTACCACCACGGCCGGGCCGTGGTTGACTCTGTTTGTGATATTGTGATGCTTATGCCTAGGGTCTTGATCCCATATGCTAGGTTTAGGATGAACAATGACTTAGCATTAGAATGAGATGTGTAGCTAAGTAAGAATGCTTGATAGAAGTGACTTAGCACTACGTGTAGCTAAGTAAGAATGCTTGATAGAGTTGAGTATCTTTGGTCATGTGTTGTATATGCGAATTGATTACATGTAATGCTATTATGATGAGATTATGAATGAGCATGATATGAGTATGAGAACATTGCATTGCATAGCGAGATGGCCTAACCTGAAGGGGTTAGTGTACAAAACAGAGGGGTGCCTAGCTGATGAGCTAGATGGAAATGAAATGGCATACTTATTTGCATTGCATTGCGAGGTGGCCTAACCGGAAGGGGTTAGTGTACAAAACAGAGGGGTGCCTAGCTTATTAGCTAAAAGGAAACGGAATTGGCATAACACATTCATATGCATATTGCGAGGGCCTAACCGAAAGGGGTTAGTGCACAACAAGAGGAGTGGAGAAAGAAAAAGTGTGAATAAAAGGTGTGAACATCATGTGCATTCATTCATTGCATTGGTTGGTTAGTGTTACTTGACATATGGTGAATTGTGTTATACTTGCTCCCTACTTACATTTATACTTTATCTGCAAGTTATTCATATTCACTGGGAAGTTGTTCTCACCACCTCTTTCTCAGATTCGCAGGAACACCCCGGACCCTCTACGGGTTAAGTACGGAGGATTCTGTTGATTCATTTTTGAGATTTGTATTTTTGGTGGAGTTAAGCTCCGTGATGTAACTATGACAGGATGTGTATTATTCTGATGTAGATGTTATAGGGAACTGAATACTACTTTTGATGTACTCGGTTCTGTATATGTTTAGTGTGCTCAGTCAGGATAGTGTTTAGAATACACTTGTATAACGTTGCATACTCTGATAATGTATTGGTTGAGATCTGAGATCTCTTTTTGATGTATGTGTATGTGTATATATATAATATATGTACTCTGGTTGGTTTGAAATGGTTGTTGGAAATCCGCTGCTTATGTTATATTTTGTGGGAATGTTCAAGAAACAAATGAAACGCTGCCGAATTTTCTATATTTATATATTCCACGTAAGGCTTATGGTTGATAAATAACATAGTAACTAATAGGTCTTACATAGAGGCCCCGATTGTGGTTGTGCTCGTGATTGACACTCATCTCTTCCAAGAGATAAATCCCTAAAACACGTTTATGATTTTTGCATGGATCCTCAACTAGATTTGGGATTTGGTTTTGTTTTCTGTTGCGTTTCCTGATCTTGAAACCCAACAGGCTTAATCATGGAAGTGCATGACAAAGAAGTTGTTCTAGAAGATTCCAAGGCTTCACCATGGATAGTCAATTATCTTTATGTGCAAGGTTCAGATCTTAAAGAGCAAAGCTTAGACTTATAACATAATCGCTGGGGCATATGAGCATGATAGGGAAAGACGCCTAATCCAATGTTAAGATGTTTGATGGGTTATTTTGTTGTCTTGTTTCGTTTTTGACTTTCTATGCTTAGTTGTCATTTGTTATACTTGATCAATCAATTTGAGACACTTATGTTAGCTTTGTATTAGGCTTTATTAGATGTTTATTGTGCCCAATATTAGTATTTTAGATGAGTTTAATGTTGTTGGGCTTCATTGGGCTTTAATGCAAATTGTGAATAATTTTCGGATTTTGATGCATTTTGACCTTTCTTCCTTGGTTAGGCCATAACTTGGGACTCGGTCATCCATTTGAGGTGTTCTTGGTGTCTTTGAAAAGCTAAGACAAGGCTCTGCAAGTTTCATGAAGAACTCAAGAGCTGAATCGGACTTCTAAGGGTCCAAAATATCCCTGTAATACATAGTGGGTTTGCTGTCACGGAAATCAGGGCAGTGTGCACATATTGGACTACATAGTGAGCTATAGGCCTCCTCTTGGGCTGAAACTTGGCCATTGGAAAGATAAGACCCATATCTCCAACTTCAATGAAGACCATTTAGTCAATAGATGTCGTTTTAGGTATGATTATGAAGCTACAATTTGGTTTGAATTTGGAAACACGTTCTGCCAACCTAACTTGAGATAGGTGCAGTGTTTTTGGCATATCTAGAGTTCTTAAAGTCCAAATAGCATGATTCCAATTGCAAAATTTCAAGGAGACAACTGGCTACAACTTTCATGAGACTTCTAAGCCAAAATACATCGTCTAGGTCATGAAAATCAAGCCAGAAGTTGGATAAGAGTTGCTGACTAAAAGCCACCAACCATACACCAACCCACCTACCATGCACCAACCCACCAACCATGCATCAAGCTTCCATATTTGACAATTTCCATGTTTTTACATCTTGTATTCAGATTATGTACATGTACAAATTGGCTTCTAGGATTAGTATAAATAGAGCCAATCTCTTTGTATTATGATAATTCAATTTTAAGTAAGTTTGAAGAAAGTTTGAGTATTTGTGAGAGTTTTCTTTCTCTTCTTCTCCATTCTCTTTAGAATTTCATTTTTGTTCTTTTATTTCTGAGTTCTTCCTTCCCATCCATGGAAGGCTAGGCTCTCATAATCAATCCAAGGGATTAGCCATCTTGATGTTTAATTTGGAGATCTTGTTTTAATTATTCATATTGCTTAATTGTTATTCAAGTTTCTCTTCTTCCTCTTTTAATTTTGATCTAGATTGAATTGCTTAATTTGATTTGGATGTTTATGTGATAATAGCTTTATTATCATGTATTCAAGAGGATCACATAGAATAAACAATTTATTAAAGCTTTTTGATAGATTGTTTAGCTTGGTTAAATTCTTGATCTTAAGTTAATCTATGTTTGGATGGTGCTTACTTTATCTAACCTTGGTTAATTAAATCCTAGATGCTTATCTAGTAGAGGATTCTTGGATCATGTTGAGGCGTCTTGATATGATCTAAGGCCAAGAACATGGTTAGCAATTAAGTGAATTCCTTGTGATCAATGATGGATTAAACTCAAAATCGGTAAAATTTCCTTGGATTGGTTAATTTGTTAATTACTTTCCTTTAATTCAATTAGTGTATTATCTTTTCAAATCATCAAAAACCCCCTTTTAATTATCTTGATCTGATTAAATCTTTGTTCTTTTTGGATCCTTGAGAGACGATTCGGTTCATGCTCTATACTACAAATTAGTTTGCGAACCGGTAATTTTTATTATTTGACGGGGTCTCGACAACCTCTTGTCAGTACTCTCCTAGAAGGACTCTTATTAAATGGCAGATTTGTTTTTCTAAATTAGAGGGATCCTCATTAGTTAGTTGTTTCACTATATGGATGATTACATGCCTCTATAAAGGCTACAACTATGTAAAACGAAATCAACCTTATGAATAAAGATTCTCTAGAGTATTATTCAGCAAGCCTTGCTTTGCCTTTTGTGTTCTTTGTAGAATACATAATCTGACTTATCAAGGGAGTGCTCAACCTTGTGGAATCTTTAAGATTGGGATCTTAAAGGACTTAGTTTCCTATAGGTTCTAATTTGATCAACTACAAAACTTGTATCCTAGTGTCATAGAGTGCTAGTAACAAATTGTTTCAAGGATTCCTAGGGCATGTCGCCTAGTGGGTTCTTATCACTTACATAGGGAGCCATTCTTTCCAGCACCATGAGCCAACCCTCACCAGTGGCCCCTCAAACACATAACCTTTTGACCGCTGGCCACCTTTTCTCATACTTCATCATGGCCATCCATTTACCAATGTCCTTTCGGACTCTTGGCAAATTTTGACTTCATCATGGTATGCATGCCTTTTGTTTTTTTGTTTTTTACAGTAATTGTATCTTTGAGTTAACTTTCACGTCAATTGATACTTCTTTCTTGAGCAAACCCACTACATCAACCTGGTGCAATTTGAACTAGAGTAGTTAAGACAAGGAGCACAAACCACTAAACCAACCCTTGAGCTTTTCTTTTGGTATGTAACATGTGTTAACCACTCTTATCCAAGGTCTTAATACCCAGATCAACAAAATGAGAATAACTAGCTAACTTTTCTTCAACCCTAGTCCCTTCATGTAAACAATGTGAGATATGCACCAACTAGTTTCTTACCCAAAGAATCTTAATTGAGTGAACAATGGATGCATAAGGGTGAGAAGAACCACACCCATGCAACACTAGCTTAAAAACACAACTTGCATAACATTCAAGCCAAAGATCAGAGATTGTCCCATGCAAGCTGGTGAGTAGATAAGACACCCCAAAGTTTCGTTATGAGCAGTGGTAGAGGGAGGGGCCTGGGGATGCCATGGCCACCCAAGTTTGTAATTTTTTCATATATCGATTCATATTTTTAGTTGGTGGCCCCCACAAAATGAATAAAATATTTTTACATGACCGTTTAGCTATTGAAGAGATTTATACACACTCTAACATAACACATGTTGTCAAGCACTTAAGCACCTTATCACTTTGTACTTAGTTTTTCAAGTGGGGACAAGGAAAAAATAATAAAAGAAACACTAAAAGACCAAGTGACAAACACTGATTTTACCCTCTCTGACTCCCTTTCTTCTCAAGTTTCATTTTTCTATTCGTTCTTCGAGAGAGAATTGAAGCGTAATGGGCACAGAGACAAACAAAGTGAGAGACACCATAAGGATCCAAGTTGGAGTTTAAAGCAAGACAACTTTGCTCAAATTTTCCTTCATTGTTGTGTGCAGCATGGCAAACTGTAAGTATTTCTAAAAACTTCACAAACTTCACTCTTCAAGTTTGTTAGGTTGTTTGGTTTCTTTAGAATATATACTTATTCTTTCTGATTCATTTTTATTCTTTCATTGAGTGTAATTAGATTTATTAACATATTATAATAGCTTGCCAGTTATTGTTGGTGTATGCCCTAGAAGCCAGTTGTATTGATATCATATCGGCAAGTGCACCGAATCGTTCAAGTAATAAAAATGAGTGAGTTATCGTCTCCACAGGGATTGAGTTTACCTAGCACCTATTCACTAGATTTGATGCTATCTAGACTAACGTACTTTTGGATTGAAGGTAACTCTAATGCTAAAAAAATTATAGTAATTAAAAAATAAAAACTAAATGAGCAAAACTAGAGTGCGATTAAATGAATGTGCGATGTAAACTGAATATTATAAAAATGCTAGGGGTTTGATTTCACTTGACTTATCCAATTGAATTAAGAAATCTCATCCTTCTTGACTCTACATCCATGATTTAAAGATTGAATTTTCTGAAACTCATTAAATTTCAATTCCTTGGATATTCAATTCTCCTTTAACCAACAAGAACTAATTAATTCCTTAACCTAGTTCAAATTGAAAAGGGCTTTACACAAATACCAAAATTCAAAGGCACCACAAAATCCCAAAGCTTATTCCTAAACCTTGTAAGACTATAGCATTCATTCCCAATAGCTAGTACATAATTGAATTTCCCAATTCTAATTATGAACCCTAGATCAAAATATGAGAGGCCAATTCATAAATTGTATAAAAACAGAGAATAAATGCTTAAACCATAGAATCAAGTCAAGAATTACAAGAAGTTCATAAAACTATTATCCAAGTCAAGCTACATCAAATCCCTAACATAGGAAATTTAGCTACTCATGACAAAAAGGGAAGAAAAATTGGGAAAAGAGATGAACTCCATGAAGAATTCAAGATGTTGATGTTGAGATCCTCTAATCTTCTTCTTGAATCCCTTCTCCTTGGATTAAGGTAGCAACCCTTTCTCTATTTTCTTCCAGCCGTCCTTCCCCTAATCTTTTCTTTTTATACCAGAAAAAACAAGGCACATAAGATTTTAAACCCACTGCTTAAGCGGTGGAATCTCACCGCTCAGGCGGTGGGGTTCTGATCAATCAATTTGAGACACTTATGTTAGCTTTGTATTAGGCATTATTAGATGATTATTGTGCCCAATATTAGTATTTTAGATGAGTTTAATGTTGTTGGGCTTCATTGGGTTTTAATGTAAATATTGGATAATTTTCGGATTTTGATGCATTTTGACCTTTCTTCCTTAGTTAGGCCATAACTTGGGACTCAGTGATCCAATTGAGGTGATCTTGGTGTCTTTGGAAAGCTAAGACAAGGATCTACAAGTTTCATGAAGAACTCAAGAGCTGATTCGGACTTCTAAGGGCCCAAAATAGCCTTGCAATACAGAGTGAGTTTGCTGTCACGGAGCCATCTGGGCAGTATGTACATATTGGACTATATAGTGGGTTATAGGCATCCTCTTGGGCTGAAACTTGGTCATTTGAAAGATAAGACCCATATCTCCAACTTCACTGAAGACTATTTTGTCAATAGATGTCGTTTTAGGCATGATAATGAAGCTACAAGTTGGTTTGAATTTGGAAACACGTTCTTCTAACCTAACTTGAGGAAGGTGCAGTGTTTTTGGCATTTCTGGAGTTCTAAAAGTCCAAATGACATGATTCAAATTGGAGATTTTCAAGGAGACAACTGGCTACAACTTTGATGAAGACATCCAAGCCAAAATGCACCGTCTAGGTGATGAATTTGAAGCCAGAAGTCGGATAAGAGTTGTTGACTAAAAGCCACCAACCATACACCAACCCACCTACCATGCACCAACCCACCAACCATGCATCAAGCTTCCATTTTTGACAATTTTCATATTCTTATAGCTTGTATTCAGATTATGTACATGTACAAATTGGCTTCTAGGATTAGTATAAATAGACCCAACCTCTTTGTATTAGAAAATTCAAATTTTGAAGTAAGTTAGAATTCAATTTTGTAGTAAGTTTGAGTATTTGTTAGTTTTCTTTCTCTTCTTCTCCCTTCTCTTTAGAATTTCATTTTTGTTCTTTATTTTCTGAGTTCTTCCTTCCCATCCATGGAAGGCTAGGCTCTTATAATCAATCCAAGGGATTAACCGTTTTGATGTTTAATTTGGAGATCTTGCTTCGCTTGTTCATATTACTTAATTGTTATTCAAGTTTCTCTTCTTCCTCTTTTGATTTCTATCTAGATTGAATTGCTTAATTTGATTTAGATGTTAATGTGATAATAGCTTTATTGTCATGTATTCAAAGAGGATCACAAATAATAAACAATTTATTAAAGCTTTTTGATGAATTGTTTAGCTTGGTTAAATTCTGGATCTTAAGTTAATCTATGTTTGGATGGTGCTTACTTTATCTAACCTTGGTTAATTAAATCCTAGATGCTTATCTAGTAGAGGATTCTTGGATCATGTTGAGGCGTCTTGATGTGATCTAAGGCCAAGAACACGGTTAGCAATTAAGTGAATTACTTGTGATCAATGATGAATTAAACTCAAGATCGGTAAATTTCCTTGGATTGGTTGTTTCTTTAGATTTGTTTTCAACTTTGAGTCTTGTATATTTATCAATATTGTTAATCAACAACAAAACCCCCCATTTTAATTATCTTGATCTGATTAAATCTTTGTTCCTTTTAGATCCTTGAGAGACGATTCGGTTCATGCTCTATACTACAAATTAGTTTGCGAACCGGTAATTTTTATTATTTGACGAGGTCTCGACAACCTCTTTTCAAATTTGGCGCCGCTGCCGGGGATCGAAAGGCAACTATTTGATCATTTCATCTAACTCTAACAATTGTGTTTGTTTTGTTTTTGAAGCATTTTCAAGTGGAATTCGACTGAAATTGAGTAAAGGGCATCCTATCAAGATTTTGGTTCGGTAACGTATCTCTGATTGATCTGAATTTTGGTAGGCTAATGAAAATCGTTATTTTGAGAAAGGCTCACTATTTATAGTGAGGTCACCCATATTTTAGCTAAATTCCATCGTTTAGACCACTTTTTCAATTTTTTAATCTTTTTTATTATTCTGTTAGATATCATTTTTGTGTAGATTTCACTCTGTGGTAGTCCCATAATTTTTAAAAATCTGTAGATATGTTTTCTGTAATTATTTTGTGTGTATATTTAGACTTGTTTTTGTGATTTTGTGTTTGATCACTAATCTGATGGAGCATAAACTTGATGAGCTGGCTTATCTGGTGGAGCAATTGGCAGTGGAACAACATCAGTTACATGTGCAAGAACCTACAGGATTTTGTAGTATATGCTGTAGTTCTTATCATCACACATATGCATGCACCACATTACAATATGATGGTTCTGTATTTCATGACCATTCTGTTGATGCAACAGGTGTATTTCTTGGTGAACCACAATGCCAACAGCTTGGATATGATCCTTATTCTACCACATATAACCATGACTGGGGAGAACATCCCTAGTTCGGACCTTATGTTGAACCAAGCAATCTATACCAGCAACCTATGCCCCAGCAAGCCCTAATAGGCATGGAATCTGAGCCTACATTAGAGGATTTGGTGAAACAATTTGCTCAGAACAACATCCAATTCCAACAGAGAACAGAAGCTATAGTACAAAACGTGAAGACCCAAGTTGGTCAACTTACATCTTCATTGAGTCAGTTGAGCAAGCAACAGATGCAGAAATCTGATTCTGCAAAACATGAGATCATTGATGAGAAAAAACCAATTGATGATTTGTGTGATGAATTTGCTAGTTTTACTGATTTTGATGTTTCTGTTTGTTGTACTGGTTGTGATGGTGATATGTTGTGTAATGCATGTGCTGAGATTGCTGCCTTTTTGAGACATGATGAATCTTTTTCAGCAGATTATGCAGCAATTCAATCTACAGAAGTAGTGAAGCCAACAAAATTGGAGTCCATTGTGGCTAAAAACCTCCTTGCGATGAGGAGGAGAGGTTGCTACCCATTTTGAGGGAGAATCTGAGAGCATGCACACTTGCAGACATTCCAAGCATTAGCCCTTCCATTTGCATGCGTAGGATTTTACTTGAAGATGGAGCTAAACCAGTAAAGCAACCCCGGAAGATACTGAACCCTCTGATTCTGGATATGGTGATCCATTACACTGGCTATGGTGTGGCTGCTGGAACGTCAATTCTTCTGCTATCCATAGGGAGTTTTCTTTCCACACTTTTATTTCATTTTTCTAGTTGTTGTTTTCTTTTTGTTTTTATTGTTTTACTATTGTTTTTAATATTGTTTCTGTTTTTATTTGACTGTTACAATTTACTATTTTCTGTTGTTGTTGTTTCTGCTGTTTGTGTTGTCTGTTTCTATTTCTACTTCTGTTTTGTTGTACTGCTGATGTTTGTCTTTTATTATTATTTTTTTCTGTTTCTGTTTTTATTTTTTGTTTTGTCTGCTGTGTTTATTTTATGTTTTCTACATAAATCTTTGTTGAAAAAAAAAAGGCCACGTTTAAGGTCAATGGCCAGAAATTGAATCATTATTGGGGAGGACCCATGGATCGTGCAAAATCTTCAATCACGCTGGCTAAAGACATTAAAAGTAGCGCTTTTTGGGAGGCAACCCAAGTTTTCTAACTTTTTCATTTTTTCAAACTTTGACTTATTTGCATTCACAGGAATCAAGACAGAAAATCGGTGCCAAGCAAGAAAATCTATCAAAGTTTGATTTTTCTGTCTTAATTTTGTTTGTTTTTCATTGACAGATGATTTTTCACCGGTTAAATGGCGGATAACGGTACTCCGTGAAATTTTTTTTTCGGTCCTTTCATTTACCCACAAACACTGAAATCTGTATAAAATTTTACTAATTTTTTTTTCTCTTTCTTCTTTCTTTCGAAATGGATAATCAGCTTGTTAACCTCCGCAAGCAATTCCCTTCTCTCCCTCAAAATGCTTTAACTAACATTTATTGTGCAAGGTTTGAGAGATTAAGGATGCTTATGCACAAAGGCATCCCTGCGGATATACGCTGGTTGATCGAAGCAAAGGTCCGACTCAGAGGTGAATTTTCTGACGCTCTTGTTTCATATATGCCAAGGCTAGGCAAAAGTTCATATGCAAAGAAGAGAAGAGCAAAAAGGTTACGGGTCTGCTATAAATGTGCAAGATGGACCTGTAACACAAAATGCAAATCAATTGGAATGACGTCTATAAACCGAGATGATAAAATTAACTTCATAAAGGATGGCATGAGTAAGGAGTCTTTAGATAATATTCTATTGACTCTTGAGACGCATCCTAGTGGAGATGTGCAGAGAGTACTTCTCGATTTATGGCCAATATTCCAAGATGAACATGAGCGTTATAGTCTCGGGAATCTGACTCAAAAAGACCCTGTTTGCCAATTTTTAAGAAAATTAGATGGGAAGCCGACCATCGGCCCAAAGAGAGATTCAAGACGTTACTGGACGTAAAACCAGAGGAAAATGTGAGCCACAATCACACCTCCTGTAAGTATTTTTTTTATTTTTTATTTTTCCTTTTTTTCTTCTTGTTTATTAAAAAAATTCAAAAAAAATTTAAAAAAAAATTCAAAAAAAAAAATTAGCCGTATTTTTTGAAATATGTGTTGCATATTTTCAAACTTCTTCTGACACATATAGATTAGCCTTTTATCTTTGTCATATAGCTATTATCATTTCTGTGTTTTTTTTTCAAACTTATTTGACACGCAGATCTACCCCTCCTTTATAGGTGTAATTATTACCTTTAAGTTTTGATGCCTTTAAATAATGCACTTTGCTCTTTTCAGATCATTGATAAGGTGAGAGTACAAAAAAAAACAAAGAGAAAAAAAATGGAAATCACTTCAGTTCGTCGGATCAAGAGTGTTTGTGTCTTTTGTGGATCTAATCCTGGGAAAGATAAAGAGTTTGTAAATATTGCACACCATCTTGGTCGAGTGCTAGCTGAGAGAGAAATCCATTTAGTTTATGGAGGAGGTAGTCTTGGGTTAATGGGTTGTGTAGCGACTGCTGCACATTTAGGAGGTGGCAAAGTCCTTGGTGTCATCCCTAGTCCTTTATCTACCAGCAAGCCCATTGGAAAAACATTAGGGGATGAAGTAATGGTATTTTGCATGCACCAACGCATGAACATTATGATAGCAAATGCTGATGCCTTTATTGCCCTACCTGATGGTTTTGGAACTTTGGAAGAGCTCTTTCAAATTATATCCTGGTCATAGCAGAACTTTCACCAAAAACCCATAGGTATATTAAATGTTAATGATTTTTATGACAGTTTGTTTTGTTTTCTTGATCATGCTGTAGAAAAAGGGTTCATCTCACAAGCGACACGTCAAAGTCTTGTAAGCCGCAACTCCCGAACAATTGCTCGATCAACTAAATGAATTTGTACCACAACGTGATCCAGTAATGGCTCTACGGAATTGGGAACAAGGCGGCTGACAAAAAGCCAAAACTTGATTTGAATTTGTCTTTGTGAATTTTTGTTTTCTCTTACGGTTTTAGTTTTTGTAATTTTTCTTATTTCGTGCTCGATTTGCGGTTTTACGGTAAGACCTTCTACACTCTACCTATCTTTATTTTGACATTGGGGACAATGTCTTTAATTAGTTGGGGGAGGGATAGTTGACATTACCATGTACATAGTTTAGTAAAAAAAAAAAAAACTAACAAGCTAATCTTTATTGTTACTAACTTATTAGATGTATGATGGCAGAGTAAGGAGTAGTTTTGCTCTTGAGACGCATCTTAACTTGCATTTCATAGTATGTTTTAAATTATTTTGTTCTTGCATATTAAAAAAAAATTAAAAAATTAAAAAATTAAAAAAAAAATTCATTTTGATCTTTTCAATTGATTTTGATACAAGCATGTGCTGAATCTGAGCTTAATTGATGATAAAAGTATGCAAAATAGTTTATAGTTGAATCATTTTCATGATATACATGTGTATATGATTGTGGATATTAGGAAGAAGGCATGGTTGAATTGAGTGAATGTTCCATACCTTTGTGAGTTTTGGGCTTTTCCAAGTTTGATACTTACACTTGGTTATTTTCTTTCATGAGTGATGTCAATTATGAATTTATTTTCTAGAACTTGCATTGAATCGATTTGAGATTACATTGGTCTGTATGTTGCATGAAAATGACAGAGGCATTTTTTCTTGACTTAGCTGCTTTGGCCAAATAAACCTACCTTGCATTTATCCAATTATTAACTCCCTCTGAACCTATTTGCTTATTCTTTGTTCTTAGCTCATTACAAGCTTTGAGTGAAAAACCATGTTTTACCTTACCTTAAGGAATGGGAGAGCATTGATTTTCTTATTGGAGAAGTTCTTTTGCTTGCAATGATTTAAGTGTGGGGGAATTGGTGTGCTGATACGAAATGCTTGGTACAAAAAAAAAGCAACAAAAAAAAAAACAAAAACAAAAAAAAACAAAAAAAAACAAAAAAAGAGAAAAAATAAAGAAAAAAAATAAAAGAATAGAAAAATGAAGGAATGTGTGAAGAGAATGAGCATTTTTATGGTTTTGGGTAAAAATTTTATTCTTTCTACTTGAGTTACTCCTCAATGCTCTTTTATTCTCTTTGGTTTTAACCTGCTATTATCCATATTGTTCCATTCCTTCACCTTATAAGTTCCATTACAACCTTTTTGAAAGACCTCTTGATTTTTGCAATTTATTTGATCTAAGTAGTGGAGAATTGATGTATATGCAAGCCTATGGTAAAATACTTTCATAATTTGACTGAGTTGAGCGTAAACAGTTAACCTAAACACCTTGTGTGATTTGAGTGTCACTTGTGAAGAATTTTACTCAATCTGAACATGCCTATTTCTGATTAAAGCATGATTATGCTATACTTTATTCTCAATTGATTTGATTCAACTATTCTTTGTTAAGCATACTTGACTTATTAATTATGGTTTATATTTGATACAATGCTTGTATTAAAAAATTGGTTGAATTGATTAAATAAAATATTACATGTTTGTGGGTATCATCCTGGTAAACCCTCACGAGACTATAACTCGTCCACTAGGGACACCTAGGGGTTTAAAGGCTTGTGGCACATGCTAAGTGCCATCGTGTTTTCCTACGAAAATGGATTAGATTAGGTATAATCAGTTTTTATGTTTTTAGTTTAATAATATGATGTTTCTTGTTTTTCTTTAGTTTCGTTCTTATGTGTTTTGCCCAGGAGTGCAAAAGCTTAAGTGTGGGAGAATTTGATCAATCAATTTAAGACACTTATGTTAGCTTTGTATTAGGCATTATTAGATGATTATTGTGCCCAATATTAGTATTTTAGATGAGTTTAATGTTGTTGGGCTTCATTGGGTTTTAATGTAAATATTGGATAATTTTCGGATTTTGATGCATTTTGACATTTCTTCCTTGGTTAGGCCATAACTTGGGACTCGGTGATCCAATTGAGGTGATCTTGGTGTCTTTGGAAAGCTAAGACAAGGATCTACAAGTTTCATGAAGAACTCAAGAGCTGGTTCGGACTTCTAAGGGCCCAAAATAGCCTTGCAATACAGAGTGAGTTTGCTGTCACGGAGCCATCTGGGCAGTATGTACATATTGGACTATATAGTGAGTTATAGGCATCCTCTTGGACTGAAACTTGGTCATTTGAAAGATAAGACCCATATCTCCAACTTCACTGAAGACCATTTTGTCAATAGATGTCGTTTTAGGCATGATAATGAAGCTACAAGTTGGTTTGAATTTGGAAACACGTTCTTCCAACCTAACTTGAGGTAGGTGCAGTGTTTTTGGCATTTCTGGAGTTCTAAAAGTCCAAATGACATGATTCAAATTGGAGATTTTCAAGGAGACAACTGGCTACAACTTTTATGAAGACATCCAAGCCAAAATGCACCGTCTAGGTGATGAATTTGAAGCCAGAAGTCGGATAAGAGTTGTTGACTAAAAGCCACCAACCATACACCAACCCACCTACCATGCACCAACCCACCAACCATGCATCAAGCTTCCATTTTTGACAATTTTCATATTCTTATAGCTTGTATTCAGATTATGTACATGTACAAATTGGCTTCTAGGATTAGTATAAATAGACCCAACCTCTTTGTATTAGAAAATTCAAATTTTGAAGTAAGTTAGAATTCAATTTTGTAGTAAGTTTGAGTATTTGTTAGTTTTCTTTCTCTTCTTCTCCCTTCTCTTTAGAATTTCATTTTTGTTCTTTATTTTCTGAGTTCTTCCTTCCCATCCATGGAAGGCTAGGCTCTTATAATCAATCCAAGGGATTAACCGTTTTGATGTTTAATTTGGAGATCTTGTTTCGCTTGTTCATATTGCTTAATTGTTATTCAAGTTTCTCTTCTTCCTCTTTTGATTTCTATCTAGATTGAATTGCTTAATTTGATTTAGATGTTAATGTGATAATAGCTTTATTGTCATGTATTCAAAGAGGATCACAAATAATAAACAATTTATTAAAGCTTTTTGATGAATTGTTTAGCTTGGTTAAATTCTGGATCTTAAGTTAATCTATGTTTGGATGGTGCTTACTTTATCTAACCTTGGTTAATTAAATCCTAGATGCTTATCTAGTAGAGGATTCTTGGATCATGTTGAGGCGTCTTGATGTGATCTAAGGCCAAGAACACGGTTAGCAATTAAGTGAATTACTTGTGATCAATGATGAATTAAACTCAAGATCGGTAAATTTCCTTGGATTGGTTGTTTCTTTAGATTTGTTTTCAACTTTGAGTCTTGTATATTTATCAATATTGTTAATCAACAACAAAACCCCCCATTTTAATTATCTTGATCTGATTAAATCTTTGTTCCTTTTAGATCCTTGAGAGACGATTCGGTTCATGCTCTATACTACAAATTAGTTTGCGAACCGGTAATTTTTATTATTTGACGAGGTCTCGACAACCTCTTGTCAGGTTCCAGAGGAGAGATTGTAATGTGATGCCACTGCCTAGGCAGTGGATTGGCAGAGGCAAAATATTTTGAGCACTCAAGCGCTGGCTTCTACCGCTTAGGCGGTGGATGTCCCAAGACAAATCCTCATTCATGCTGCTTTATTTCCCTCCTAATGCTAACCTCCTTTATTCCAAACCTAAGGATTAAAAAGATGCAAAGTAAAAATTAAGCTTCTAAGCAAGAAAATGAAACAAAATACTAAACAATGATCTAAATGAAAACACACAAAACTAAACTTAAAAACAATGGAGAAAACTCAATCAAAGGTTGGTTTTAGGAAAAATTTGTCACACAATCACAAAGATAGTCAGTCCATTTATCAAGACTATTATGTATACTGACCTTATGGTTACATTGTATCTTGTAGTTTATTATGTATATATGTGAAATTTCTTTTATTGCGTTATTTATTTTATTTAAATTTACATGATAAAGTCCTTAGAATAGTAAGTACAATGCCATGGGATATGAAGTACATGACTTGGTTGTGAGATCGTATAGGTTACTTTCGGAACACTATTCTTAAATGTCTCTAGTCAAGTATTTTTGTGAATTAGGACAACTATAATATATTGAGACTAGTATGTGTGTAGACTAATGACCATATCTCACGGGTCATAGATATGAGATATCAAGTCTTGACATGGGTACACATTAGAGTAATGTTGTACTAGATGGTCCACCATGAGAACGCTGCATGGATCGTTACGTGAGTGTCATGACCGATTCTCAAAGTGACAATGGTGTATGTGGTCCTTTGACTTGAAGGCACTACAGTTCCCTACATGAGGAGTTGTATGACTTGATACCG
This sequence comes from Styphnolobium japonicum, assembly GCA_023212625.1. Taxonomy (NCBI): domain Eukaryota; kingdom Viridiplantae; phylum Streptophyta; class Magnoliopsida; order Fabales; family Fabaceae; genus Styphnolobium; species Styphnolobium japonicum. The sequence goes on from JALBWW010000013.1 coordinate 18,431,130, forward strand.
TCAAACGTCCCTCCTGTAACAAGGAGATTAAAAAGACGGTTATTGGACATATGCAGAAGGATGTGAGTGACCTATATAGGATTTGTCATTCATACTTAACGGAAGCGATATATTCGAGCTCTTTGATAAAGTGAGACTGGAAATGCATGGCTATGCTCAAATAAGTCAATATGATATATTGATCTCATTTGTCTTAGTATGTCTACTCGGAGATCAAGAAACCAAAGATTGACCTTTACAAGGATGATCTTTCCATTCCTTGTGTTCAATTTAGATATCTGGACAAATGGATTAGATTACATGATAACATTGTTCACTGAAAGGTTATGTCAAATCATAGACATTCCTGTTACTTGATTAGCAATGATATATTACTCGATACCGCTCACTGTTTGTGATGCTGAAATTGGATTTCAGTACTACTATCAACGTAATGGGAACCTATAGGGTCACACACTTAGAATGGACCGATATTGGGGTTTAATATTCATGATATGGATATAATTAGGAATCCAATTATGACTTGGGCTCCTAGATAACTAGTTGGGCATTTAGTTAGACTAAATGGGCCAACTGAGTAGATGGGCCTATACATAATTGTGACCTATGTCAGATTATGAGCAGGAGCATCAATGCTCCTCTTACTCACTAAAGATGGCTTCCCTAGCTATATATATGATATATAGCCGCTGCAGCCGCATACAACACGAGATAGAAAACAGTGAGTGTGAGAAGAGCACACCCCTGCTGCTAGTACTGCGGAGTGGAGGACAACCCAATTTCGATTCGTTCGTGTGGATACCATAGAGGCACTGTTTGTTGTTGTGTTCTGACAAGAGGTTGTCGAGACCCCGTCAAATAATAAAAATTACCGGTTCGCAAACTAATTTGTAGTATAGAGCATGAACCGAATCGTCTCTCAAGGATCCAAAAAGAACAAATATTTAATCAGATCAAGATAATTAAAGGGGGGTTTGATGATTGGAAAAGATAATACACTAATTGAATTAAAGGAAATGCAATTAACAAATTAACCAATCCAAGGAAATTTTACCGATCTTGAGTTTAATCCATCATTGATCACAACGAATTCACTTAATTGCTAACCATGTTCTTGGCCTTAGATCATATCAAGACGCCTCAACATGATCCATGAATCCTCTACTAGATAAGCATCTAGGATTTAATTAACCAAGGTTAGATAAAGTAAGCACCATCCAAACATAGATTAACTTAAGATCCAGAATTTAACCAAGCTAAACAATCCATCAAAAAGCTTTAATAAATTGTTTATTCTATGTGATCCTCTTTGAATACATGATAATAAAGCTATTATCACATCAACATCTAAATCAAATTAAGCAATTCAATCTAGATCAAAATTCAAAGAGGAAGAAGAGAAACTTGAATAACAATTAAGCAATATGAACAAGTAAAACAAGATCTCCAAATTAAACATCAAGATGGCTAATCCCTTGGATTGATTATAAGAGCCTAGCCTTCCATGGATGGGAAGGAAGAACTCAGAAATAAAAGAACAAAAACGAAATTGTAAAGAGAATGAAGAAGAAGAGAAAGAAAACTCTCACAAATACTCAAACTTTCTTCAAACTTACTTAAAATTCAATCCTTCTATTACAAAGAGATTGGCTCTATTTATACTAATTCTAGAAGCCAATTTGAACATGTACATAATCTGAATACAACCTATAAAAATATGAAAATTGTCAAATATGGAAGCTTGATGCATGGTTGGTGGGTTGGTGCATGGTAGGTGGGTTGGTGTATGGCTTTTAGTCAACAACTCTTATCCGACTTCTGGCTTGATTTTCATGATCTAGACGGTGTATTTTGGCTTGGAGGTCTTCATGAAAGTTGTAGCCAGTTGTCTCCTTGAAATTTTGCAATTGGAATCATGCCATTTGGACGTTTAGAACTCCAGATATGCCAAAAACACTGAACCTACCTCATGTTAGGTTGGTAGAACGTGTTTCCAAATTCAAACCAACTTGTAGCTTCATTATCATGCCTAAAACAACATCTATTGACTAAATGGTCTTCAGTGAAGTTGGAGATATGGGTCTTATCTTTCCAATGGCCAAGTTTCAGCCCAAGAGAAGGCCTATAACTCACTATGTAGTCCAATATGTGCACACTGCCCAGATTTTTGTGACAGCAAACTCACTTTGCATTGCAGGGATATTTTGGACCCTTAGAAGTCCGATCCAGCTCTTGAGTTCTTCATGAAACTTATAGAGCATTGTCTTAGCTTTCCAAAGACACCAAGATCACCTCAAATGGATCCCCGAGTCCCAAGTTATGGCCTAACCAAGGAAGAAATGTCAAAATGCATCAAAATCCGAAAATTATTCAATATTTGCATTAAAGCCCAATGAAGCCCAACAACATTAAACTCATCTAAAATACTAATATTGGGCACAATAAATATCTAATAAAGCCTAATACAAAGCTAACATAAGTGTCTCAAATTGATTGATCATGTTCGTGATTGACAACCGTTTCTTCTTAGAGGTAAATCCCTTTAACACGTTTTATGATTTTCACTTGGATCCTCGGCTGGGTTTGGGATTTGGTTTTGTTTTCCGTTGCGTTTCTCGATCCTGAAACCCAACAGTTGCAAGGTGCATATTTAATTTCTTGTTGCTGTAAATAAATTAATAAACTCATATTTATTGTTTTTTTATAGATTTTTCTATATTTGTTACTTTGACCTTTAATTATGTTTTTATGATGCTTTATTTTTGGTTATTTACTTATTTTTTATATGCACACATATATTATTTTTAGGTTGAGTGATGATTTATTAAACCTAAAGGAATAGATAAAAGCAAAAATTATACTAGAGGACAGGTAACTTAATTAAAGATTATGAAATATCAACTTAAACCATTATGTGACCATGACCTAAATCTATGACTCTCTTGGGATTGAACTGAGCCTATATGGACTATTCTGTAGACAATCAAAGACCATGGGACTGGAATGAACATCAAGGAATGCACTGGGTTATTGACTTAGATCTATTTGATCTAAATTAACTATGACTTTTGCTTGACCGTGGAAATATGACCTATATTAGGAGCATATACTTAAGACTCTCATCAAGCAAGCAAAAATGATGAAAATATACATTGGACCTAGAAGATTTTAAATTAAGAATAAAGAGTTAATGCATGGTACTTAATTCTAATTATGCATTCACGAAGGGCATAGTTAAACCTAGAGTTTTATATTCCTTATGATAATTGTTTATGGAATTAGGAGGAAGGTAAGAAATTTTTATTCTTTCAGGTTATACTTTATTAGCTGTTGTGCATATTAGATACTACTTATTTAAATTAGAAGGCTTTAAGTTTGGAAGATATTTTTGGTAAAGCAAGGTATAGTGGCTGGAGGTTGCCACATAGGAGAAGGGTCGTCCCTATAAGATTGGGAGACCCCTCATCCTCCGTGTCTAAGATATAAAAATCAGTCGGAAAGACCAACTCATTAACTTGTACAAGTACATTTTTCTACAATACATCTAGGATAAGCATTAGAACAATCCACAAGTTGTATGATAACACCAATTTCCTCTAAAGGACCAAGATTCAAAGAAGCATAAATGGAATACAACATGACATTTATAGATGTTCCTAAGTCCAACATAGCTTTCTCAAACCTGGTGTTCCCAATGGTACATGGGATAGTGAAAGTGCCCAGATCCTTGCATTTGGGTAGAAGCCTCTTTTGAATGACAACTGACACGTTCTCCCCCATACTTACCTTCTCATCACCTTTGAGCTTTCTCTTGGAGGTGCATAGCTCTTTAAGGAACTTGGCATTGTGAGGCACTTGCTTGATGGCATCAAGAAGAAGTATGTTCACCTCTACCTTTCGAAAGGTCTCCAAGATCTCCTTCTCTTCCTCCTTCTTTGATTTAGCTAATCTACTTGGGAATGGTGGAGGAGTAACATAATAAGGGATGGATGACTTCAAGCTTGCTTTAAGAGGCTTTGATTGTAACACCCCAAAATTTCTGCTTCAAATTTATATATGTTGACTTTCCCAAATTTTAGTGATTTATGATTTTTGAGAATTTTTGTGAGCCTTATTAAATCAAAGTTTACTTCGGCTTAACCTTATATGTTGATTTTGGATTGTTTTGGAAAATAAAAATAAATAATTTTATTTTTAGTCGGGAATACCTTTAACTATTTATTAAAAACATATAAGGTTATAAACTTCAAATCTGTAAACATATTTGGACGTTTTCATTTTTAGGGATTTGATTATCAAAAAAAAAAATTTGGGTACATCCTATTGTCCATTGGACAATAAATACTAATCTTTGTCCATTGGATAATAGTTACTGAAAAATATCTTGAGGTAAATATCTAATGTAATTATTGGTAACATTTATGTAGATGATGAATCATTTAGGTGAGTCATGTAAACATTTATGGTAAATGGGTGAATCACCTAGGTGAGTCATTGGCCATTTATGGTGGAGAGCAAGTGTTCAAATTGAACACAAACTCTCCACACTTGATCCTAGGGTGACCGGCCATGGTGGGAGATTTGGAGGTAAATATCTTGATTTTTATCTTTTACTAAATTGCATTTAATCCTTACTTTTTCTTCTATAAATAGCAAGTTTCACCATTCACTTGAAACTCACCAAAAACTTCATCCTTTCTTTCCATATAGCTCTTAGCCAAAGCACTTAAATTGTCTTTCAAAATTCTAACCAAAGTTCCAACCTTATTTTTAGCATCTTGATATCATTCTAAGAAACTTTGGTATTGTAAGTTTCTTGAGAAGAAATCTCCTTGAACCACTTTTTGGGCCTACAAAGTTTGAAGAACAAAAGGTGAACATTCTTTATCTTCACTTTTAAATTTCTATTTCAAAGTTTTAGATCATTGGAATAATCCATGATCATCTTATTCCATGTTTTAGAGCTTAAATAATATATATTTGGTTTCTTTAAATGATTTGTGTTGGTAGAAAGACAAAGATTCTATACAAAGTTCCCTTGAGAAGATTTTAAACCAAGGTAAGAGAGAGTTTCTCTATCAACCAATATTTTGGTAGGAAAATATGATTTTATTCTCTTAAAGTTCATAAGACTATCTATGGTTGTGTTTTGTGGTTTATATTTTATGTTTTCATATTCTATGGTTGAGTTTTGTGGTTTTATACTTTATTTAGACTATGTGTTTTTATGACTTTGGAATATGGTATGGATTTGTGATGTTAAAGACATGATATAAATTGGATATAGATGAAATAATTCATATGTATATGAATAGACATGTTTAGGACATGCATATATTTGGTTTGATTTATGGAAATATATGGGAAAAGTGATTGGATTTTGATCCAAGGAATTTGGGGTGGTTTGGCCACCATATTTTCGAAAAAGAAAAGGAAATTATTTTCATATTGTTTTCACTAGAACTTATTTTATTGGAGAGACTTTGATTTTGAAAAATAGATGAGAAAATAATTTTGGTAATATTTGGAATTTTAATCAATATTTTCAATATGGAAAGAATTATGGAAAAATAGTTTTAAAGTTAAATTTAATATTTAAACTTAGTTTTTATCACAAAAAGTGAAAATAAACTTGAAAATATTTCATTTAGCTTAAAATAATTCAGTTTTTGTGAAAAACGTTTTACGCAATTGAAAATTTACAAAAAATATTTTACTCAATTGAAAATTGATTTTTATATTTTACTCGATTGAAATTTTACAAAAAATGTTTTATACGATTTGAAAATAGTTTTACCCGATTGAAAAACGTAACAGAAATGTTATGCGATTTATAAAACATGACAAAAATGTTATATGATTTGAAAAACCATAGTCATAGTGTTGCGTGATTTGGAAATTGTTTTAAAAGCACCATATAGTTAAGAAACAGCAGTACTATTATCGGGCCGACGTAGACTGGATCCTAGATAGGATAGTTGACGCTATTCTTAAAATGGTGGCTTGAATCCTGAGGGGATTGGTTGCTTGTCTTATTTGCACTCTGCATAACATTTTGAAAAGTCTGAGGAGACTTGTTGTCAAGGCTTTGAGCTTAAGAGATTGAACTTACACCTCAGTGCGGGTGCGAATTGCGTAGTGAAGATCCATGAATGATCTTGGGGACGTTGAGGTGCGGAAACTTCACAGGGGGCCAGTAGGTAACACCACTGTGCCTTGATAATATGATTGCAACACACCAAACGATTTCGACCAGACACTATCCAATTCCTGATTTGTTGGAGAGTGTTCTCATGAGCCAGGTTGCGCAAATGAGATTTTATAGCACTTTTAAGGCTAATGAGATACAAAATATGTACTCTCAATCACTCTCTCTTATTGTTGTATTTAGCTCCATAAAATAGGAGTCGATCATGTGCATCTGCATACTCATTTGTCATATTGTTGCATCATTATGCACATTGAGAGTGAAAGGAGCACCCCACCTGCAACTAGCACCGCGGCGTGGAGGAGAACCTAATTTCGCTCTGTTTGTGTGGATACTGTAGAGGCACAGCAACCTTATTGTGGTTGTGTTTGACGAACTATGGTGACAGTCGTTCCTTCATTGAGATAATTCTCTAAACACGATTTATGATTTTTCGCATGGATCCTTGGTTGGGTTAGGAATTTTTTTTGGTTTTCCGCTACGTATGCTCTACGTATGCTTTTAGTTTCGTATCTTGAAATCGAACAATTCTACGCTCAAGTGTTGAATCGCTCGAGCATTACCTAAATTGTGATTCAATATAAACTTGAGTTCTCTTTATTTTGAAAATTAAAATATTTATTATTTTTAAACTTATGACCAATAGGAAAGCACAACTTTTGTAGGCACCTGTTTTTTCTAGCACTAACCATGTAAGATATACACCAAAACGTGATTTTCTATCATAGAAGCAACAAAATGTTGCTTCTCAATTTTGCAGTCAAAATTAATTCTCCTATGCAAAATTAATTTTGTTATTATCTACCCAAACATGATTAAACACACTTTTTTGGGTGTAAACCATGCATTATATCCCCTAACCCGTAAGGCAAGAGACTAATTTCATGCGTTACAGTTAGACGCGTGAAGCGAGAATCCCTCCTAACTGCATTTTTCTCCATATACACTGCCCCAAGAATCGAATTCGGAACAAGATGCTTAAGTTGACTGAGGTCATTCCACTCAGACCAACGCAAATTGGTTGATTAAACACACTTAAAAGCATGGTAGAGGAGGCCAAACATGATTCTAGGCTTTGCAAAGCTGTAAGTCTTTTGGACTCATGCCCCTCGTTGTTCATGCTTTTATATAATTCTATAGCTCAGGAGTTGCCTCTGTTTTTTTTTTTTTTGGGATGCGGGCTTATGCTTCTTTCTTTTCACATTTGTCCAAAAATAGAAAATGGGCTTTATGAAGTTATCTGATGAATTTAATTAAAACATTTGCATTTAAACAGAAGTCATATGTTATTTAATTCAAGCATAATGGATTGTGGGTTGGGATTACTTAGTGAAATGGGCCTTGAGGCCAATTGAGTCCATGCAGGCATTGTCCCAAACATGGGTTGGTTGGTCTGACATTCGTATTGCAGAATGTTTTCTCATTGCTTCGGTTATAACCGTAACACATTTTGTTTGTAGGTGGTATATGTTTTTTCCAATTAAAATTTATCATTATGAAATTTTAGAGTTTCATGAAAACTTATCGACTAGAATTAAAAATAGTAGATGAGAATTATTTCTCAGAATTGGGAATTCTAGGCAACTAGAATTGCACTCAAGTCTATTATAAATTGCCTTGCATGTGTTTTAACCTTATTTCTCAAGGATTATAGTTTACAAAGTGAGTTCTAGTCAACTGAAGTATATTCCAGTAAACTAAAATTGCATAGCAGTGGACTATAATCTCTGACAAATATTGTTAGTAGTTTAGTACAACAATAATAACCATATCTTATCACGATAAATTTATAATATAGAGCATAGTTTTTTTTTTATTCAACTTGAAAGCAATTCTACTCATTAATAGTAGAACAGTGATCATTTGGGCATAACTCAAATAGTTAGTATGAAGGAAAAATTAAGTTGAGATCTTAAATTCAAATTAAGATAATAATACTTTAATATACAAAAAAGAATTAAATGATGTTCAGTATTTTCTTCACATACCCTTCTACCTTAGGTAAAAAGAAGTGTTTATAGATGAAGATGGAGCCATGGAGGATACCACCAACGCCATTTCATTTTGCTACTCTCTTCCCTTTATAGTTCTAAACAAATTCCATGTACTATCATTCTTCTATTATGTCATGCATCTTATTTCTCACAAGGTGTGTCAGACAAAAGAAAACCATGATTTAGACTCATTAAAATGTTCAAGAAAGCCAACTTTTTGGAATGAATTAGAAGAGAGACAAAGTGACATTTTAAGAACATTAATTTTCATGCAATCTGTTTTATTTGAGTTTGTGATTCATTATTCCATCAATCATTCAAGGCATTATTATTCCCTCCTCTCCTCGAGACAAGATAAAAGTAAAAGCCACCATCACAGTTCCCTGTCCATTCAAACAGACAGACAGTCCTCTCCTCTTTTTCCTCAGGTCCTCGTTGTTGGCGGAATACCCTCCTTTTATCCACTTTCCCTTTTTCTCACTTTCTCTCTCTCTCTCCATCATCAAGTTTTGAGCTTATTCTTAACAAAAGCGATTATTCCATTCACAGTGTTTAAAGCTTGTTGCTTTGCTATATATTTTCTAGTTTCCACAATATTGAGCAGAAGCTTTTGATAATCCACATACCTTTAAATGTACAAAAGAGAGAGAAAGAAAGAGAGAGAGGGAAAGTTGCATCACACATATCCACTTCCATATACAAAGCCAAAATTTCCCTCACTAACAAGAAAGGCACAAAACCCACACCATATCTATCTTGCAGACACTGCTCCAAGTGTCCCAAACGAAGTATAAACCAGCAGATATCTGCATCCAACTAAGCTAGTAGCTTGAAAGAAAGCTTACCTTCGCAATATCTCAGCAGAAGTTTTCTTTCAAACTAAATGAACCTCATTGATCCAAAGCTCCATTAAGTCTGGTCTAACCTTGTACCATACTATATATCTCTGTGAGCTATTATTGAGGTAGAGGCAATTAAGTTGAGAAGGATGAGAGGAGGTATTTGCAGTATACAGCTGCAGGCTCTGACACCAGAGGCTACAACCATTGTTAAACAAGCTGTTAATCTTGCCACAAGACGAGGTCATGCCCAAGTGACTCCTCTCCATGTTGCGAGTGCCATGCTTGCAACCTCCACTGGACTTCTTCGCAAGGCTTGCCTCCAATGCCATTCTCACCCCCTCCAATGCAAGGCTCTAGAGCTTTGCTTCAATGTTGCCCTCAACCGTCTACCAGCTTCCACACCAAGCCCGCTTTTGGGTCCTCAATATTCCACCCCTTCACTTTCCAATGCCTTGGTTGCAGCCTTCAAACGTGCTCAGGCTCACCAACGCCGTGGATCTATTGATAACCAGCAGCAACATATTTTGGCTTTGAAAATTGAGGCGGAACAGCTCATAATCTCTATCCTGGATGACCCAAGTGTTAGCAGAGTCATGAGAGAAGCTGGTTTCTCTAGCCCCCTTGTTAAAAGCAGGGTTGAACAAGCTGTTTCAATGGAAGTTTGTTCACAACGACCTCCTGATATGAGCCAGTCCAAAGACAGCACTAAGCCTCAAGTTCTTGGCGGTAGTAATGTATCTCCATCTCGACCTTTAGGTCAATTTGGGGGCTCATTCATCAAGCCTATAGACAATGTTAATAATGATGATGTAACTAGTGTGTTGAGTGAATTGGTGAACAGAAGAAGAAACACAGTTATTGTGGGGGAGAGTCTGGTTAATGCTGAGGGAGTAGCTAGGGGAGTGATGGACAGGTTTGAGGTAGGCAATGTTCCTGGAGACTTGAGGTATGTGCAATTTGTGAGTCTTCCTCTTATCTACTTCAGGAACATTAGCAAGGAGGAAGTTGAACAGAAGCTTGTGGAGCTTAGAAGTCTTGTGAAAAGCTATGTGGGAAGAGGTATTATTCTTTATTTGGGTGATCTAAAATGGTTGTTTGAATTCTGGTCAAATTATTGTGAGCGAAGGACAAACTACTACTGTTATGTAGAGCATGTTGTCATGGAGCTTAAAAAATTGGTGAGTGGAAGTGGGGAGACTAGTAGATTGTGGCTTATGGGGATTGCAACTTTTAAAACATTCATGAACTGTAAAATATGTCACCCATCCCTAGAAACTATTTGGGAGCTTCATCCCTTTACAATTCCTGTTGGCAGCTGGAGCCTAAGTTTAAATTTTGACAGGTAATTCTTTATTCTTATATATTTATCTATTGCCTGTTTCAGATGCTTGTGTTTTTCTTTTAAAAAATACCTTTCTTTCCTTGTCCTATTGAGTTCTTTGTTGTAACCTCTCTGTTGTTTCACATTGTTTTAGTGATTTTCAAGCTCAGGAGAGAAGCGAGGGAATATTCAAGGACGGGTCTTTTGAAGATCGAGCAGGAGTGCGAAAGCATCTAAGTTGCTGCAGGGATTGCTCACTAAATTTTGAAAAAGAAGCACGGAGCATCGCTAACAGCATAAGCAGGAAAGTGTGCACTACTAGTTTGCCAACATGGCTCCAAATTTGTAAGAAAGAGAAAAGTCACATAATGGACGATCAGGTTTGTATCTTAACCACACTTAGTTCAGAAAAATAATGTATATATATGGGCAAAAATTTTGATCCATGTTTCTGAAATGTTTTTTCTTCTGAAGCAGGAAAATGCGAGGCTTAAGGATCTTTGCAAGAAATGGAACTCATTTTGCAGTTCAGTACACAGGCATACTTCCATTCTTGAGAAACCAGTTTTTCTTGTTTCGTCATCTCCTTCATCCCCCACTTCTGTCTCCTCACATGAAGGAAAGTCTAACTTGCATCTGAGTCTCCTAAATTGGCCAGTCATTTCTGAACCAAAAGAAGTACCAAAAGAATGCGAGTTATACACTGAAACTGGTGATGATTGCAATGATGGCAACTTAATAATGTTCATGCCAGATAGAAATGTCCCTAAACCAGATCTTTTGTCAAATCCCAACTCTAGCCCCAACTCGGCTTCTTCAAGTGAGGCAGTGGATGGTTTGGAAAGCACTCAAATGTTCAAGGAGCTTAATGCTGAGAATCTGAAAAATCTCTGTGATGCCTTGGAGAAAAAGGTTCCACAACATATAAAAATTATTCCAGAGATTGCAAGTACTGTCCTTCGTTGCAGGTCTGGAATAAGAGAAAGAGAGAACCACTTGATGAAGATAAAAGACAAGCAAGAAACTTGGATGTTCTTTTTAGGTATGCATTCTCAAGCCAAAGAGAATATCTCAAGGGAGCTAGCTAAAGTTGTTTTTGGCTCTTATAGTAACTTTGTCACAATTGGCATAAGCAGTTTCTCTTCCCCAGTAGCTGATTCCACTGATGAGGAATCCAAAAGCAAGAGACCAAGAGATGAGTTGGGAAGCACTTATCTGCAGAGATTTGGGGAAGCTGCGAATGAGAACCCTCATAGGGTGTTCTTCATGGAAGATTGGGAGCAAGTGGATTACTTTTCTCAAAAGGGTGTTAAGCAAGCAATTGAAAGTGGAAGTATAACACTTCCAGGTGGTGAATCTATTCCTCTCAAGGATGCCATTGTCATTTTCAGTTGTGAAAGCTTCAGTTCAGTGTCAAGATCTCCTCCAAGAACATCACTATCTCCTGCAATAAAAGGGAAGGAGAATTTGGATAACTTGGAGGAGAAAAGTCCATGCCTGTCTCTGGATCTGAATATAGCCATTGAAGATGATGCCCGAGGTGTGCCTTTAGGTGGAGTGACTGGGATCCTAGAGTTAGTTGATAAGCAAATTAATTTTAACATACAAGAATTATGATAGGAGGGGAGAAACAATCCTTCTATGTTAAATTTGGGTGTAACATTTTTTTTCTTTATGTTTTTCTCTTCTTGCATTGTTTTTTCAGTTACACTTAGTGGGGGAAAGAAAGACATAAATGCAAAAGTTGTTAGACAGAGATACAGCTTGATAAGCATTTTTCAAGCTTGGATGGGGTGGTATATTTAGAGATAACTCTGTGTATATGTTGATGTACTCCAATCTTTTCGCATGTAATAGGATTTCTGTTCTAACTAATATATATTCTGGGCATTGCTGGCTTTGGATTCAAGAAAGAAAGTTTCTTACACCTTTCTTCATGATCCGTTCATCATCCAAGCTTACTTTTATATGTTGTTTCTTCTCTTTAAAAATTATCATATCTCGAGTTGAATTGAGTCTTTACGGAATCGTTTTGTTCTATTTTCATATTTTCTTCCTTAGCTGAAAAAGAATGGCAAGAAGAAAATAAATAGAAAATAGAAAAAAAAAATAATTGTTGATTTTATCTCATACAAACTTCAAAAAATAGAAAAGAAAATATTTTTTGACACTTGCCTTGTTTTCTTAATTTTATACATATAAAGAAAAAGAATGGCAAGAAGAAAACGAAAAGTAAACGTTTAGTTTGTTTTTTCAGGTAGATATATATTAATTATACTTTCCTACAGTAGTCACCCCGTGATTTTTATTTTCTTTTTCAAACTCATCACGTAATTATTTTTTAAAATTTTATAGTGATATATATTAGAGTATTATTTCTACTCTCATACTTATTTTGATCATTAAAAGTACACCTCTATCTACAGGGTTCTTGAGCTAATAAACATTTATGAAAAATTGACTATTGGCTTAGTATAAAAGTATTCCTATTTAGTTTTTAGATAAAATTAATTAAATATTTAATTAATTTAACAAATAATTTATATACAATTAACTAATAATTTATTTTTATTTTAATAATTAATACATAATTAATTATATATAAATTATTAATTAAATTAGTTAAATACTTAACTAATTTTTTTCACGAACCAGAGATATATCTTTTTTAAACCAACCATATGGTCACTCTCCCAATATTCAATTGCAGACAAATAGTGTGTCATTCTGCGAAAAATATGGTGGTTCAGTATCATTACTCATGTCTTTATGATAATTATGCAAACTATCATATATTATACGCAGATATTTCCCTTTTATTTATGTCTGCGAGCCTTATTATATGCATAAGAAAACAAACTAATAATTATATTCTAGTATTAAGGAAAAGGAAGGAAAAATGACTTCCAAGAAGCCAAACAAAGGAAAGCACATGTTTAGATCACTTTTGGGATGCGACACAATTTTTTTCTGATTTCTATCAGAAAAGCAAATATAAAATTACAGGCCTTCTGTTTCTGAACAGGACTTTCTCAGACACCCATGCTTGGCATTCATGCAATTCTTTGTAAGGATACCGTACTATATATGCTTACAGCTTTTGTCTTACATATATAAGATACATCTCTTTCAAAGAAAAATGGGTCCTTAATTTTTGAAACAATAATGGTTCTTTCACAATTTTTATACTTGATTAATGATAAGTAAATTTTTAATTAATATAATATATTATTTGAGTAATAAATTTTTTTGTAATCAATCACTTATAAGCTAGTAAACTTTATTAACCAAATGATATGTTGTATTAATTAAACATTTACTCATTGTTAACTAAGTATAAAAATAATGTGAAAAAAATGATGTGTACATATCAACTCTTTTTGAAAAGAGAAAAGAGAAAAGAGAAGGCATAAATTGTGTAGGGGAGTTCTATCTTGAAAATCTAGGAAAAAGTTATATTAGTTGATGGAAAAGTTATCACATTTATAAATAAGTGATAGTTTTTCTATAAGGTTTAGTGATAAATGTCTAAATTCTGCATTTATAAAAATTTACAAAGTCATGAGAGTTTGTTCATAAAATAAGTAGGTTTTTAAAAATGCATGCACAAATTGATAAATTTATACATTTATTAATAAAACTTACACTGAAACCTATTAGCTCTCCGTGTCTATATTTATATTATAAAGTATAGATTGTAGAAACTTTTTATTTGTAAAAAAAATACATTTATAGTTAAGAAAAATTACTATATTACTTTTCAATTATTGAGATATCTTTATTTATAAGATACTTTTTTAGAGGTTTTTACTTGTAATAGAACTATACTTGCTTGTAGGCAATAGGAAATATTATTTAGCTATCTTAGTAAGTTTCTAAGATTAATTACTATATTACTTTTAATTATTAATATATCTTTTCTAATTAGAGAAAATATAGTGACCGTTTTCAGTTTCCTTATTTAAATCAAGTATATACAAGTAATTTGAAAATATACTTTCTTGTAATTAAAATATAATGTATAAAAGTTATTTGAATTTAAAGATAATTTTAATTTTAATCCATTGTTAATGTAAAACTCTTTTATGTTATCATCCAACTATATATTAATACATAAAATTAAATTTTTTACATTGTCAATTGATTAAAATTAAATTTAAAAATAAAATAATTATATAATATTTTTTTACACTATGATGTCACTTTATTCAAACATGCATTGCACTACCTATATACGGATCCGTATATAGGCTTATCAGATTCGTCATGCATACAATTAGATTGTCCTTGTATAAGCTCTATACATGATGTGTACTTGATTTTACTCTTGTATATAATTTTATCTAAGGGATTGTTTTACTGGACGTAATTAGACCAAGAGATACGTGCGGCTACGTTTTTTCCAAGTCACTTTAGCTCAAGGACAGTTCAACTATATCTTCTTTTTTTTTTTTTGTAATTCAGTTCAAATATATCTTTTCTTATTTTTTTTTTGGTACAAAGTTCAAATATATCTTTAAAGGAAGTAAGACTTGACAAAAAAGTTAAAGGTCTTCAAAAGGTTGATGAAGGAATTATTCATAGCGTAAGCATTATGCAAAGTAAAATCAAGATGTCAAAAGTTTTTCATTTCAAAATCGAAAAGATAAAAGCAACTCGTAGAATCAAGCATGAGCATCGTTAAGAAGCATCACACTAGCTAGTTGGAATGAGCACATCAGATTATGTTTCATGTTTGGAATGAACTATATCCATATTATATATATGGTGTCCTATGAGAGTTTCTTAAAACTTTCATGAAAATATTCTTTGATTCCTTTGATCTGTCAGTGCTCAGTCTCGATCACTTAAAAAATATAATAAAAAATCTTAATTCTGGAATACCAAGTACCATACATCAAAATATGCCAGGTGCTTCAAGTTATCAAAAACGACCTTAACCCATAAGCTAAGATCAATTCCACGTTGTAACAATATTCTTTTTTGGCAGGAAAAAAAATTGATAATAAAGATCATTTATTCTAATACTATTGGTTAGGACACTAGTAGCATATTTTATAAGGTCATGTAGAGGTTCACTTAGAGAATTACTTTCAAAATTTATTTCTAGAAAGAGGTTACTAAAATAGTTCCTGGGCTGGATACAAGCAAGGCAGCTTCTGGAGAGAGATAACCACCAAGCAAGATTAATACCAAAGAAAGGGGGAATTCAAACTCACACACATAACTAAGGAATACAGAATCTTATCCAAATCTCACCTTCAATTCATTATTACCGAACTCTATATCTTTGTTTCTAATATTACAATCCGTTTCTTAACTATTGAATTATATATTACAGAAATCCCTCTTATCGTTAGAAGCTGTTAATCTAAATATAGAAAAATTTTATCTGTATTTGTTTAGGTCTTCTGTTTATATGAAAGTACAAGTATTTCACTTAAAAGAAATTGGTGAAACTTACGCACCGTATGGGTCGTGGATTATTTTTTCATTCTTGAGAATTTGTAATGGGAATGTTAGATCATCATGTTTGGTACAAGTTTTAAAAAACATTCTTATCCAAAAATGATTCCTAGGAATGATTTTGATCCAACATTCTCAAACTTTTATTCTCATGGGGGGATGATGATTTGTAATATTCTCATGGCATGAGAATATTTTTGTTATCTGAAATGTCTAAAATACCAACTCATCTATTGTCATGTTATCAACCAACTACCAAAACGTCATTGTTGGCGACTGCCATCTATTACAACCGACCATCATCGACAATGATCAATCACTAGAATTCGGCCACCAGCCACTGTCGACTTCAGCCACTGTGCTAGTCACTGGAATCTTGTGACTTTGACTACCAGGTCAATCACTAGAATCCGACGGCTTCGACCACTAGGTCAATCACTAGAATCCGGCCAACCCTCGTGCCCTCGGCAGTTGATGGTGGCCGGTGACTTCCGTCACCGCGCCAATTTCCTGAATCCGGCCATTACTTGTTGCCTGCAACTTTGGCCATTGCGTCGGCCAGCACTCGCCCTCGTGGCGATTGATAGTGGCTAGCGACTTTAGCCACTACTACTAGTCACTGGAATTCGACCACCCATCATTGCTTTCAATAATTGACAGTCCCTGGCAACTTGGGCCACCACAAACTCGTCAGCAATTAGAGTCATTCACAAGAATGTTATTGGTCAACCAAACGTAATAAATACCATTCCTGATCATGTTGTTCTTAAAAATATTTTTTCAATACTTGAACCAAACACTCTCTTCTAGTAGTCATTTAAAATGACACAACATTTACATTAAAACAAATATGTAATGACAGATAAAAGTTTTATAAGAAAAGCAAAAATATATTTCTGAATTGAACTCATCTCAAATAAAATAATATTTGTATCCAAATACTTTTAAAAATAAAAAGCTATGTGAAAATTTTATATCATTTAACCTTGTTAACTTTGTTTGAAGGGAGGTTGTGAGAGTATACTAATTCTAATAGAGTTGATGGAGTGTAAAACCATTTTATCACAATGGAAATTTTTGTATTGTAACAATAAACAGTAAATATTTCCAACACTAATATTGAAAAAAAAAATATTCTTTTTTTCATACCTTAAGGGATATTACTTTAATTTTTCTATAAAAAAATAAGAAAAATATTAAAAGGAGAGCTTCTAATAAAATATTGGCCATAAAAAAAATATCCAATGTGAAAGTTATTCTTTAAGGGTATGTTTGGATTGAGAAATTTAAAAAGGAAGAGAGGAGAGAGGTAAATTTTCATTTCTAGATTGAGAGAATTATAAAATGTTTATAAAAATGAATAAGTTATGATTTGAAGGTTACATGATAATCTATCATTTTATTCTTCTTATTTAAAAAATTCTCAAATAGTAAAATGTTTACTTAAAATGAAATTTTTTTCCTCCCATCTCTTTCTCTCCAAATTCCTTCATCCAAAACGTAGGCTTAGAGGATTTATAATTTTCTTTTCGTATTCATCTCGTTGAAAAAATTGGCACTCAAATTTTTGAATTTGAAAAAAAGAAAAACAGCCTATCTTCGTTTGCCCCTACGTTGCTTTAGGTGTTACTGGATTCGCAGAATAAAACATGCATTTTTTCTTTTTAACTTTCTTTTAACCATTATTAACCCATCTGTTTTTTTTTTCTTGGTGACATTATTAACCCATCTTTAAGTTATAACTACTAGCATAAAATTGAAGGATTCTTTTCTTCTTCTTTTTTCTCCTTTTTCTTTTTCTTTTTTATAACCAAACTGAAGTGGCCCAAGTCTTGATAACAAAGTAGCAAAGGCTTTTAAAGATAGGAATAAGTTGATCCTTCATGCTTTAGAAGAGGCAAAGAAGGGGACAAAAATGAAATTGAACTTTCTTTAGGAATAAAATCCAAACTTATGTGCCTTCCCTAGCTTACAAGAAACCTACGGCCTCCTTTTCAAAAAGATTGTGTAACCTTTCTTTTCAATGTTTTAAGGTCTTTAGCCGACTCTCAGTGACAATAAAAATCAATAGCAATGATTTTTTTCACTGTTAATTGACATATAATTTTATGAATTGAACTATGGAGATGAACATCAATGGATAGTCCAACTTAAAACAAATTATTTTATTAAACCATGATGAAAATTTTTAATTTATTGTTCATATACAAATAATTAAGACTTATCGCCTATTCCTTCAATGTAAGACATAAAGCATACCAATTTTTTTTACATGGTTACTAAGATACTCATAAAAGGTACACTACTAGAAAATTAGAATTTAGAGACGGATTTTTGAGACGGAACATATTCCGTCACTATTAGTCACGGATATTGCAACGGAAATATTACATAAAAAAGGAATGTAATTTTTAAAATTTAGAGACGGAATCTGCGACGGATTGTTTCCATCTCAGAAGTTTCCGTCGCAATTTTCCGTCACTAATTGATTTATGCTTTAGTTATTATAAAAAAATTGAATTTAAAATATTTTTTTGAAATTGAAATCAACTAGCAACGGAATTATTCCGTCGCTAAAAGAAACCTAATATTATAAAGAAATAAATGAATTAAAATTAAATATTAGCAACGGGTGTCTTCCGTCGCTGATTTGGCGGAAATTAGAATTCAATCAGAGACGGAATTAATCCGTCGCAAATTCCGTCTCTAAATAAATTTTTCAAAACACATCGTTTTGGTCCTTTTCACTTTCTTCCCTCCGCCACCCTCCCGCCCCCCGTGATACCCATTTTTCCCAAAATCCCTAACCCCTCTTCCCCCTTCTGGATTGTGTCAAGGAGCAGCCTCCCAAATCGGCTCACACTCCCTTTCCCTTTCTCTTTTTCACCCATGAACTAGCCATACATAACCCTTTCTCTTGTTCACCCTCCATCAGCTCACGATTGAAGCACGAAGGTCGTTGGCTTTTCTACACCCAATCCATGGAGACGATGTATTGAAGGCAAGAGGTAGGCCATCTAATCTGTCATGGATGTTGAAATGTGAAGCATTTCTTCTTTTGTTGTCATGAATCGCCCCTATATCTCTGTTGCCTTAACTATGCATGCATGTGGACATGAATGGTTTGGTTTGCTATTCCCTGCTTAAGTGATTTTCACTTCCAAGGTTTCCTTTGACACGAAATAATCAAGTTCTAGACCAATTTATTTGGAAATACTTGTTTAAAGTTTAAAGGTGCTGAGTTTGTTTATTAGGAAATTATTAGATCGATTTTTGATGATGCTAAGCAACTTATATTGTTATATATCTTGCTGGAGATTTTGGACGAATTTGGGTGATTCTGGATACTACTTTTAGTATATATATGTTACTACAAATCTTGGGTGAACTTAGGTGATATTAGAGATTGTTAATGGTAAATACATTGCTGGAAATTTTGGGTTGAATTTAGCTACTGTTAT
This sequence comes from Styphnolobium japonicum, assembly GCA_023212625.1. NCBI lineage: Eukaryota > Viridiplantae > Streptophyta > Magnoliopsida > Fabales > Fabaceae > Styphnolobium > Styphnolobium japonicum. The sequence goes on from JALBWW010000013.1 coordinate 18,450,422, forward strand.
TATCATAAAGTGCTGGAAATTTTGGGTTGAATTTAGCTACTGTTATTATTATAAAGTGCTGGAAATTTGGGTTGAATTTTGGTAGTAATGGTTGTGGCCTTAAGTGTATAAGGTTGAAAATTTTTGAGACTATGTTCTGTGACATGAGTTAATATTCAAGAGTATAGATGCTGGGAAATTTTGAATTACATCTTGATTATCGATGCTATAGTTTCAAGTATGAATGTATGGAAAATTTAAGTTAGGTTTTTAATATGAAAAAAAATTGATGATGCATGATAATTGTTAACTTCCATGTTGAGAGATCATTCTTGTGTTGAGCTCTGTATCTTAGTGGCCTTGTTTGAGTTGTACCTAAGCTTGTTCTTGTGTCTTTCATAAACCATCTTGTAAATTATGTCTAATGTTTATCAATAATATATTATCATTAGAATTACAAACTTTTTATTTCCTGTAAGCTTTCCATAATTATATATATATATATATTTTACTTCCTATTTTTTTTCTTCTCCTTTCACTTTTATATATATATATTTTTTAAAGTATCCCTTCTTCTTTTTAATTCTTTTCTTCTAATTTTAATTTAATAAAAGAATTAGGTAAGATTCTATAGGAAAAGCACCCAATTACTAATATTTAATCTAAAGTTTCTTTTATTGATTTGCTAATCTCATCAAAAAATTAAAATTGACTTCTTTTTTTCATTTTATGAATTCAATTTCCCAATTTCTCAGATTTAGATGTTGTTTCATTTATGTCTAAACTACATACACCATTTTAAGGCTGCTTAGTAATCCAATTCTCTAAAGACCCATAAATTAATCTATATATGAAGAATGTTATCTTGTCCAATGTTATTTCTCAGCCAATAAAACTAAGAATAAAGTTACAAGTTCGTTAGATGATTAGATAACTGTGGTTAGTGTGCTTTTCTAATTTTCCAAAATTCCTTTTTGCCAAGGCAATCAACAAGTTTCTTTAAAATTGAGGACTTTCCTCCCATAGAATCGTACCCAATTCTTTTATTATATATTTTTTTATATATATAGTAAAGTGTCAAAATATGAAAATATAAAATTTGCTAGTAGTTTCCTTTTATACCTTACTGCCTCAAGTCAGTAAATCGTAAAAGGAAAGAATAGAATAGAGCAAAATCATGAAATTCTTGGGATAGACTCCTAGAATAAATAAAAGGATGTCTCTCATAGCCATAGGTGATCAATGTGGGACTAACTCTGATGAGGATTAGGTCTTGGACCGTATTGCCTGCTTGACCCTCTGCTACAACTCCTTAGTCCTTTCTGTTTTCTTTAGTAACTAGTATGCAAAGCAGAGCCTCCGCTGCAACTCCTTAGTCCTTACTGTTTTCTTTAGTTTTATCCTATTGTCTTAAGTTTGAGCCTTGCTACTAACAGTGCAAGTGTTGATTTTGTAAGAAGGTAGCCTCTCAAATAGTTAAATTTGTATTTTCCTTTACCAAAAACACTCAGTAATAGCTTGAATGGAGGTATGGAATTCCTCTTGCCTTGTTTTGTTTTCTTACATGTCATGCAACATTAGGCACAATTAGCTTTGTTTTTATTTTTGTTTTTTTTCCTAATTTTATGCCAGTGATTATTTGTTCCTATAGAGAAATCATGTCATTGGAATGTATTATCTAAGTGCATATGTGGCAGGCTTCCATGAAGGAGGTTATATTTCATTATAGATAACTGTAGCCATTTTCGCCATCCTTTCCTGTGCTAGACACCCTATTTACGCCTTATTGTCAATATAGAAGTCTTGAATGACGACTTGTGCCTTGCTACATATATTGGCCCGTAGTATTCTCACTATTCTGTCATTTTCTTGTTTATTAAACCTTCAGTGTTGATTATGAATTAGGACACATTGTAGACAAATTGCAATTGGTTACACTGTACTTTGAAGCCTGCCAGTTACACTGTACTTTCAATAATGAAACCGGGAATCTAATCTTTAGTTATGGGATCTTTGATCCTATAGTCCAATTTCTATGGTTAATCTGCACTTTAAATGTAATTTGGGTCAAACTTTGATGTTGTAAATTTTACTTGTAGGTGAAACAAACATGTGCTAGTGCCAACAAATCATCCACTGATAAACAGAGTAATGGTCAAGCCCAACCACTGGTGATATTTTTAATGAGTGTCAATATATAATGAATTTTTTATTTTCAATGTAAAACCAATGTTTCTTATTTTATTTTATGTCTTTATATGCCTTGTTACCCCTAAATAGGTGGAACTTGCAACTCTTGTTCCCTTAGCCAATCAATGCAAAAAGTTTTTCTGGTATGTTTCATTGCTGCTCCTTTCATTATAGAACCTTGCACTGTTTTTTGTTTTTACAGTATTTAAGTTGCAATTATGTCTTAATGTTTTACATGCTAACTATCTATGAAGTACAAATTTCAAAGGGAAAAAACAATGAATACAAGTATCTGTTGACAGCATCTGTAAAGAAAGTGAGTTCATTATCCATCCTAACTCTTAATCCAAAAGATTTGTAATGGTATTTAGAAATTAGATTCATAACTCATATCTGTGAATTTACAAATTGGTTAAACAAGGCCTGGCAAAATGGAAGTATTATTGTATAGCAATTATTGAACCTCTTTAAATATGCTGGACTATGCACTTGAAAATCACTTTGAGCTTAACCAATCCTTAGTCCTTACTATTTTCCTTCTATTGAGGACCATTTCTTATGGTACACCTAGCCCCTAGAGCCTATATTAAAACAAATATATATTAGACAGAGTCAATTGCTTTATGCCTTATTCCATTCTCTGATCTGTTTAATGCAGCCCCTTCTTTGAACTCATGTGGTGGGCATGGTTCATTGTTGATCTTAAATTTTCGAACAAACTGAGGGTGAAGACATTAACTAAGCATAAAGGAATTTAGAGATATACCCTTAATTGGTATATACCATTGCCATGGACAAATCTCACTCAATTTATAATTTAAGACCCTGCAATATAGAAAGAAAATAGGGACTGGCGAGTAATCTTGATGGCTGAAGAGCTTTTAGGAGCTTTTTAAGTCTAGTTATTCTTAGGTCTGGGTCCATCAAAGAATTGGACCAAGCCCATCAGTTCTCAACCTTCTTGGTCCCCATTATTTTCTTTAAAGTTTGGTTTAAGATCAAGTAGAGAAGTAAAAGCATATCTCTTTTATTTATTTATATATTTTTTTTAAAAAAAATTGTTCCACTTTTCTGGATTGTAAATTAGTATACAAGAAAGGACCACACGAAGGTCTATCATGGAAAGTATTTCAATTTAGATTAGCTCAAGTAATTGGCAATCTCATAAGGAATCCGAGGTAGCAATTGCAAAGCATTAAATCGATAGGACAAACACTTGTTCGAGTAATAAAACCCAAGTTCCAAGAGAATACCTCCTAAGGGTCTCAACTCTCAACCTTAATTAATGGAAGATCCAGACCAGTGACCTTTTATTTTATCTTGTAACCCGTCCCACCCACCTTCAGGACATATCCTAGATGACATATGCACTACCTTGATCTTAGGTACCTCTGTAATTTCCTCATTTTCTGTTATTGTTGTTGTAGGTCCTTCTTGAGCATAAGATTGGTATTGTTAGCCTGAAAGACCTTATCATATCATCAGTTGGTAAAAAGAGAAAAAAAAAATTTATGTGTGGTTGACATATTGATACAAATCTACTTGACTTTAATTTTTCCATCCTTTTATGGTGGTACCCATCTCTCTGCCCTATCTATATCTTTCTAGTGATATATTTTCTTCTCCTCTTTTGGTACAATTTTAGTGATATCTTTGGTACGCTGAATTTGGGGGATGGGGAAAAGGAAGTAAGGTATTTTATATCTCTAACATTTAGCATTGAAAAGTGAAAATCTCAGTAAGCAAATCCTATGTTGTTATGCAAACACACAGTAAATGACAAGTTGGTCTTAGTAAATGAAAGCAGTTCTTTAGTTTCTTAGTTCCATCTGGACTATGGCTCACTTGCTTGCCATGTTGGTTGTGTCTTTCATGTTTTTAGTTCCTAATTATGTCAAAATTCTCTTGTATTTGGTCGAATATATCAGTTGATTTTTCTTTCCATCGTAATAAGTCAAAGCTATGAATATATCTGTATATGCCTTCTATATCCAATTGAAAATGTATTAATGATTCTCTCATTTTGGCAGAAATTTAGCATTCTTTATATCTATATATGCCTTTTAAGAATATATTTGTATGTTGCTGACCATTTTTGCCTTTTAATTTTATAAGGTAGATTTGTAGGTCGTTTTGGAGGAGGTAAACCTAACGTGACCACTAAGTTTTCCAGAAAAGTTCACAAGAGTTTTCGGTGAGTCTTCTTGCATCAGTTGCTTGTTATCTGTATGCATGCAATGTGATTTAATCTTTTTTATGGTATTAAGATTATATTGGCTACAAATCTTTGTTAGGTCTACTGGTCTGGTCACCTGATTCTTTAACTATGTTTTTTATCGTTATTTATGCTTCCTATTTTTGAACAATTACAAACTAAGGTGAGTACCTTTTTGGTGCTAACCATAAGTCCACAACAGCTTTTTAATTTAGTTTTCAGCATAACAATTTAAGCCTTCTTTTTGAAAGATGAAATAACATCAAGATTTAAAAAGCTAAACATAAAGAATGATGGAGAAAATGAGGAGGAAGAACAAAGTCTTAGCACTCATAGGTTTAAACCAACCATAAATTAATCACTTGTTTGATTAAGCTAGCACTTGAAATGAATGAATTAGGATTAGTGAGCTTAGCTTTGATGTGTATATGATCTCGTATATGTTGAATGGTTGGGTTGCTTGTTTGGTTACTGTGGTGAGCAAATGTAAAATGTCTGGAAACTATGTAAACAATTATGTGTATTTTTGGGAATGTTGGAGTTATAGGGGAGGTTCTACCAAAATTTTGGCAGACTTGCCTTTAAAAGTAGTATATTAAGGTCATTTATTGATAAATGAATTTTTGGAGCAATAGTTATATTTGATTTAACATAACCCGTGCTTGTTTTTTAATTAGACAAACATGGAGGTTCCTGAACATCGCAAGTGGATGGATAAAAGGGTGGGTAATGATAGACATATCACAAATGAATATATAGCGGGGGTTATTGAGTTTGTTGAATTTGCATGTGCACAAGATCAATATAGGCTTGAAGGAAGGGTGAGGTGTCCATGTAAAAAATGCAAATGTAAGAAATACGAAGATGTTGACGACATCAAAGTGCATCTATGTAGTAAGGGGTTTATGAGCAACTACTACTACTGGACCAATCATGGAGAATCTATGCCTGCCATTCCTCCAGTAGTTATTGATAATTCATACTATGGAGATAATGAGTTTAGGGAAGATTTCAATAGGTATGAGCAAATGGTTATGGATGCTGCTGGACCTTCAATTGGTAATTACATCGAGCAAGAAGGATTTCAGGATGAAGAACAAATGAGTGAAGAGCCTAACCCAGAAGCCGAAAAATTCTTCAATATGTTGACGGCTGCACAAGCTCCCTTATGGAGTGGTTGTGAAAATTACTCTGAATTATCAGCTGCAGTACAAGCTCTAAGTTTGAAGACTGATTTCAACATGTTTGAGACTTGCTTTAATCAATGGATGCAATTTATGAGAGATGCAATGCCAAATGATAATCACATGCCAAAAAACTTTTATCATCCCAAAAAATCAGTTGCACAACTAGGCCTGGGATGTGTATAGATTGATTGTTGTCCCAATGGCTGCATGTTGTATAATACTCCCAATGAACATCTGCTTAGTTGTCAATTTTGTGGTGAACAACGTTATAAAAGCATCAATAGAAAAGGGAAGGTTAAACACAGGCCTTTGAAAAAAATGTGGTACTTCCCACTTGTTCCGAGGCTACAAAGACTTTATTCCTCAATGCAAACAGCAACTCAAATGAGATGGCATCGTGAGAATTAGAGGGAGCCTGGTTCCTTATCTCATCCATCTGATGGAGAAGCCTGGAAGCTTTTTGACGAAACATATCCGGAATATGCACTAGATCCTCGAAATGTGAGATTAGGATTATGTGCTGATGGCTTTGCTCCATTTGATAAATCTGGTAGGATTTATTCCTGTTGGCCGGTAGTGGTGACGCCATATAATCTTCCTCCTTGGATGTGCATGAGACGAGAATTTTTGTTCTTGACCGCCATAATTCCTGGCCCTTCCAATCCTAAAAGTAAAATTGATGTGTACTTGCAACCGCTAATAGAAGAACTGAATATGTTGTGGAATCAGGGTGTTTTGATTTATGATGTATCACTGAAGCAAAACTTTATAATGAGGGCAGCTTTAATATGGACAATTAATGACTTTCCTGCATATGGGATGTTGTCTGGTTGGATGACGATGGGTAAACTTAGTTGTCCGATTTGTATGGACCGTTCAAAAGCATTCACACTTAAGCATAGCCGCAAGACTTCATTTTTTGATTGTCACCGACAGTTCTTGCCACTTGATCATCCCTATAGAAGGAATAAGGCTGCATTTAGGAAGAAACATGTTGAGACATCATTCCCTCCGTGCAGGTTATCCGGGGAAGAAGTGTGGGAAAGGGTAAGATATTTACCCAGCATCTCTGAATCCTTAGGAGAACACCCGCCAGGGTATGGGGTTGGTCACAATTGGACCAAACGAAGTATTTTTTGGGACTTGCCCTATTGGAAAACAAATATTCTCCCACACAACTTGGATGTCATGCATATTGAGAGAAATGTTTTTCTTAATATCCTATACACAGTTATGGATACAAAGGGAAAGACAAAAGACACCTTCAATGCTAGGCTGGATTTGGCCGAATATTGCAGAAGAAAGGATCTGGAGCTGCAGGATTCTGGAGGTGGAAAACTCAAAAAACCTAAAGCGCAATACACATTAAATAAGCAACAAAGATTAGCTATTTGCGAATGGGTGAAACAACTTAAGTCGCGGATGGGTATGCTTCCAATTTGAGTAGATGCGTGGACATGAGGGAAGCAAAGTTGTTCGGTATGAAGAGTCATGATTGCCACGTATTCATCCAGCGTTTGCTCCCAATGGCATTCAAAGCTTTACCAAAGCCCATTTGGAATACACTTACTGAGTTCAGTCAATTCTTCAGGGAATTAACGTCCTCACTATTGAGAGAGGATAAACTACGTGCCATGGAGATGAACATTGCAATCATTTTGTGTAAACTAGAACAAATATTTCCTCCGAGCTTCTTTGACTCTATGGAGCATCTTCCAGTTCATTTACCATATGAAGCAAGAGTTGGTGGGCCCGTTCAATATAGATGGATGTATCCATTTGAGAGGTTGATTCATTTATTTATCTTCCTTCTTTTCAATTCAATTCTTAATGGGTATGTATCAATTTTGTACTAATAATCTCAATTATTGGTATTAGGTTCATACGTACCTTAAAAGACAAGGTCACAAATACGACTTTTGTGGAAGGATCCATTTGCGAAAGCTTATTTAGTAGAAGAGACTTCTACTTTTGCCTTTTACTACTACCCACCTGATGTCCCATCTAGGAGAACAAGAGTGCCACGTAATGACGATGGAGGTGAAGGAAGTGCTTCTAATCCACCATTGTCTATTTTCAATTATACAGGGCGCCCTTATGGAAAACGTATCTCAAGTACTTTGGAAGAAAGAGAAATGGAAGCTGCTAAATTATATGTTCTTCTAAATTGTCCAGAGGTTGAGCCTTTTATGAAGTAAGTTATCGAATATTGTGTATAATTCGTTAGATGCCAACATTTAATGCCAAACGTGAATAATTAAACTATGTATTATGTATGCAGCATATATGCAGAAATGTTGCGAGAATTGGTGCCTGACATAAATGACTCGGAAGTTGACAAACAAATTTCTACTTCGTTTCCCACCTGGTTTAAAGAATATGTATGTTAACTTCTAAATATTCTTATTAATTGGAATTATACTTCATAGTTGTAATTAACCAATACTCTTCCGATATAGGTGCTCAACCCAACTAACATGATTGAAGATCCTCTTTTAAGGAGTTTGGCATGGGGGCCACTTAGAAATGTTAATAAATTTTCGACATATTCTTTAAATGGTTATAAATTCAAGACCAAAGATCATAGTCAAGGGATGGGGACGACAAATTTTGGTGTATGTGTTCGTGGTGGTGGGTATGAGACGATGGAAAATGATTATTATGGGGTATTAATTGACATTGTTGAATTGGAGTATACCGGATGGCCCATAAAAAAGTTGGTTCTATTCAAATGTGACTGGTTTGATCCCACACCGAATCAGGGCACAAAGATCGATAAAAACTATGGGACAGTTGAAGTCAGAGCATCTAGGAGATATAAAAATTATGATCCTTTCATATTGGCACAACAAGCGGAGCAAGTGTACTATACACATTATCCTGAAGGACAACAAGGATGGTTGTGTGTAATCAAAACCAAGGCACGTAGCATAATTCAAGCATTGGAAACTAGAAACCCTGAAACAAATGATCCATACCAAGAGGCTGAAATATCTGAAGTCCCTATGATAGTTGTCGATGACGATCTTCAACAAAATCTTGTTGACATTACAGGTCCAGTAGAGGAAGTAGACCAATCGTCCTTAAATCAACTTGACATGGAAGATGCTTATGAAGAAGTAGAACTTATAATAGAAGAAGAAGAAGAAGAAGAAGAAGAAGAAGAAGAAGAAGAAGAAGAAGAAGAAGAAGAAGAAGAAGAAGAAGAAGAAGAAGAAGAAGAGTACATTGATGAAACTGATTCTAATTAGCTTATGGATTAGGCCGGCATTACAATTATGTGTATTTTACTTATTAAACTATGTATTATTACAATTATGTTATTGGATGTTGTTTGGTTGTCAATTTGCCTAAGTTTTGGTTTATTTGAAGAAACAATTCGGCATATCAATTGTTTAAGTTTTTACTTCTATGCTCATGTAAGTTTGACTTTATATAAACAAAACTAATTGATTTATGTTATTGCCACAGACATATAGATGGCAGACCATGATACTGCTAGAGGTAGAGGTAGAGGTAGAGGTAGAGGTAGAGGTCAGGGTACCTCTCAGTCAGATCCACATCTGCACACATCTTCACACCCCACTGAGCCACATCCTCGTGCATCTCAGTCTCCTACTCCTCCTACGCATCCTCACATATCCCCTTCGCCTACCCCATCTCCATATAACCCTACATCAAGTTCACACGCCCCATCTCCACATCACCAGATGTCTGCATCACCTACTAATTCACCACATCCCCACATGTCGGGCTCCCCTAATTCATCTTTGCATCCCCATGCATCGTCTTCTACTGCACCACAGATTCGTTGGGGGAGCAGAGATGCAGACGGCCGCATATGGATTAGGCCAGCATATGGTTTGACGTAAGTACTTAAAAGTTGTGCTTTCTCACTTTTGTCATAGTTTTTTGTCTTTGGATTTTACAATATATATAATGACTTGGTCTACTTACAGGTTTGACCCTGCAGTTGGACCACCGGCTGCTATCACTAGCATTATAAAGGCCAAGTTTGAAGGAGCCTGGAGAAATTTTGGGGAAGTGGACGAAGACGTCCAAAAGTTGTGGTTTGCTGAGTTTGGGGTAATTATATATATTATCTCTTAGTATTAGTTTATGTTTAAATATTTGTAAATGACTAATTCATATGTATGGTTCAATGCAGAAAAAGTTTAAGTGGCTCTCTGAGGATCATGAGAAGATAAAAAAGTGCTTCAACCATAAAGCCTCTGACTCACTAAAGAATGCAATGAGCAAGGTTCGAAGTGGGGTGGATAAGGGCAAATGGATTCCTACCCATGTTAAGGACCAGTTGGACACTTTATGGCGTGATCCTGCCTGGATGGAGAAGGCCAAGAAGAATACCCAAAATAGGAAATCTGAGGAGGGACTCTCAATACACTCAGGTGGATCCATCCCAGCCCGAGAGCACAAGAAGAGGCTGGTGAGTAAATTCTATAATTTTTGTCATTCATATTGCTTCAAAGGAAACTAATGTTTGCTTTTATTTATTCAGAGAGACCAGTTGCAAAGGCTTCCATCAGCGTGGAATATTTTCCAGCGGCTTCACAAGCCAAAGGGGAGGCCAGATTAGTGGACCTCTTCTAGGGCAGAGCAAATTGCTGTAAGTGTAACTATTTTTTTGATAGCTTTAATAGTTTTATTAATTTACAAGCAACATGTGGTTCATTAACAATTGCATTTTTTAGGATGAGTTCAGGAGACGTGTGAGTGAGAGGGACTCACAATCGCCTGGGGATGTCAATGCTGGCTACCAATCTGATAACTCCATCTACTTGGATGTTGTTGGAGGTGTCACTAAGAAAGGACGCATCTATGGTTTAGGATCTGAAGCTGCTAGTCTGGCTCCATCTACCTCTACTGCCTCCGAGGGATGTTCACCGTCAGAGATGGAAGCAATGAAGAGTCTTGTTGCAGATCTGACATCCCAGATACAAAAACAGCAGGGTATCATCAACAGTCAGGAAAACAGAATCAACAGTATTATGGAGCGTCTAAACCTGGCTCCTAATGCAACAGAGCTTGCAGCAGATATCGGAGCAGACGAGCACGTAGGGGACGACGCACAGAATATGGATGAGGACTACGATCCTTGTCCTCCAGATGTTTGATTGGCTGATTAATTTGTTGTAATGAACATTACATTTATGTTTTCTTTAGTTGTTTAGATACATTGTAAAATAATTGTATACTATCAATATTTTACATTTTAATGTTGATTATTCCTTTTAAATTTCATTGCTGGTTGAAATTATATTGTTTTTCTGGATTAGATATAGGTTTAAAATCATATTTTGGAGGTTGAATAAAATTTAAATAAATTTTCAAAAAAAAAAAAATTTTTGCGACGGATTTTCTTCCGTCGCTATATTATATTTTTATGTAGCATACACACTGCTTAGACACGGATTAAATTCGTCGCAATTTTTAATTTCTATTTGCGACAGAATTATTCCGTCACAGATTATATTAATAAAATATTGCAGCAAATATTGGACACCGATTCTATAAGAATTCAGCGACGGATTTTTTTATTCTTCAGAGACGGATTGTTCCGTCGCTAATTAGAGACGGAATAACAAATTTCGTCGCTAATCAGTTAGCGACCGGCAATTCAGAGATGGAATTTTTTCCGTCTCAGATTCCGTCGCAAAATAAAACAGCGACAGATATATTTACTTTGGCGACGAAAATTTTCCGTCTCTAAATCATTATTTTTTAGTAGTGGTATTTTGCATTTATGTCAGAGTTAGATACCTACATTTGCTATACCTGTATTGTATTTGAACATGAGGAGTATGCACGTATGGAACTTAGCAGTCCAAGATCATCCTATTTGTGGGTAGAGATGGGTAACATGGCCCGGCCTAGCCTGGCCCAAGCTTGTCCTATGCGGGCCAGACCGGGTTAGCTTGTTTTAACAACAGGTTAGGAATATGGCTAACCTGGCCCCAACCCGTCTAAGCTAGCCGCTAAGCTTTTTTTTTTCATTTTTAATAATTAAAATAAAAAAGTGTGTGTATAAGTGTAATATATATGGCCATTAGTTGATTTTTTTGGACTACTTTTTGAAGATTTTTGAAGGTTTTAGTTTGACATAGGGATTAGATAAGTTAAACATTTGTGTTAAGCTACTAATTGAGAGTATTTTTGTGATTGAGAGTTATTTTTTTAGAAAAAAAAAAGAAGAAATATTGAGTCATGGGCCAATCCGCGGTCCAACCTGCTTAACCCGCGAGTTAAACGGACCGGGCCTTATCGATTCAGGTTAGTCGCAGTTGGGTATTAAGCTAGTCTTAACCCTTTAAGAAAACAAATTAAATGGACTGGCCTGGGCCTTAACCGGTTTACCCAGCTCTATTTGTGAGTGTGTATATATATATGTGTGTCATCCTTAAAAAACAATCAAAATATAAGATACTTAAGAATGCTTGCTATCTAACTACATTATAAAAAAGAAATTTTGTAGTTTAAGTTTTAAGAATTTAATATTAGCATAAACATTACGTATTTATCAGCATTTTCAATAATTTTTAAATGTCATTGTTGGAACCAAAGAACTTTTTGAGAAATTAGTTTCAGAACCAAAGTTGTTTAAAGAATTAAACCCCTCAAAGTTTTGAAGATCACAAAAGGTTTAAATTAGAATGAACCAGTAAAAGACTCGTGTAATTCGTGTATAATTTGTTCTGTTAATGTTTTTCAGCTTAAAGATATGTTGGTAATTCTATAACATACAACATGGTGTAAACAAATTGTTATTTGTACGTGCGTCCAAATTTTGTCTTCTAAACTAAATGAAACTAAGTATTCGTCCAATAAACTCTAAGTTGTTTTTCGAATATATTATATTGGATCGTCCAAATGTTTCCTTACTTAGCTCAGATCAAAGCTTTCGTCCATAGCTCAAATTCAAATATGAAGAACTGTTCATTATTAAATGCTGAGAAGAACTTTGACAAAGCACACGACAAAAGAAGTCAACTAAGCCGCTTAGCTGACACTACTAACAATTACAAAGACCAGCAAAGAAGGAACTTTCTGCGTGCTCAGATAAGTCAGGACTTAGCTATTATATTTTTGGATATTCCTGATAACCAAAGTGACTTTTTAGAAGAAGTTCAACACGATATCAGCTTATGCATTTAATGCTGCTCAGAACGGTAATAAATGTTTCTGTTGGACAAAGAAGCTTATGAAAACTGTTCCAAGTACTCTCACCTATAAATACAAATGTATTTGAAGAAGAAAAAAACATGCAGCAATTGAGTGATCAAAAGAAAAAAAAAAGAATCAAAGCTCTTATTCTTCTAAATATTCATACTCTTATATAGGGTTCTAGTCTTGAGATTTATTTTCTATCCTCACCTGTAGTGAGTTAAAAACTCAAGCACCATTTACATCTTCTTTTTCAACCTAGTTGTTTAAGCCTGAAGATGTTAGGTATAAAAGAATACTTGAGTGTTAGAACCTGAAGAGGTTGAGAATTCTTGTGTACCTAAAGAGGTGGATAGTACTTGTAATCTGTGTAAAAGATTAGTAATAAATCCTTCTAATTGAAGGGACTGGACGTAGCTCTCGGTTTATGAGAGTGAACCAGGATAAACATCTAGTATAAGTTTCTTTTCCCTCCTCATGTGTTTTATTTATTCACTAACATATGGGGATTGCCATTGTTTCTTAACAAAGGTTTTTAAGTTAAAATTTAGAACTTTTTAACTGCGTTCAAAGAGAAATCTTACCAAATCTTTTTAGTGTCCAATTGGACTGAGAAGTTTTTTATTCGTCCATTGTGTGTTATTGTTTCAACCATTGTCTTGATTAATTTGTTAATTAACTAAAAGATTTACCAAAAGTTAAAAAACACAATTCAACCCCCTTCTTGTGTTTCACCTATTTACTTCAATTTAGATATATTATTATTATTATTATTATTATTATTATTGTTGTTGTTGTTGTTGTTGTTGTTGTTATTATTGTGGTTATAATTATTGGTGTTATTATTATTACTACTACTACTACAAAGGAAGTTTATGACCTGGATATAGGGATGATATGGTAGGCTAAAGTGCATAAAGATTTTGGCAGTGATTCAATCTCGGATCAAGCAGTTTGCAAATAAACGTGGTGCCACTTGAGATAAGGGAAAGGAAAGGTAATTGCTATTATATGTTACTTAGAAAATTAAATAGATTTTCTTATTATTTTCATTTGTAGGAATTGAAGATATTCTACTAAAGAAGGGAAAGAAACAAAGAAAACAACATCATAACTTAGCAAGACAAGGATGAGTCAGAGTCGAAATGAACCTTATGCTTGTTGGGCTAGTGCACTTCAGTAAATAAAGTTGTGCACTGTCTATCAAATATAACTTTTGAGTTAGTGGTAATTAAGCACTCAGTTAACAAATAGTATTGCAATCAAGGTCATTAGTTCAATCCCTTAAAAGGAATGAAGGAACTAGAGACAAGATTTAGCACAAACTGTTATAGTTTTGGACCTATATCTTACCTTGGTAAGACCCAATCAGTTGGAGTCAAATTGAATCGAGGTGCTGCCTTTTGTACATTTAAGTAAAACTGTAAGCTAAAACTTGTCTTTTTTTTTCACATCAAGAAGTCATTACCACGACATAAACCTATGATCTTCTACCCAAATCCCCACTTATCTCAACCACTTGAGTTACGTTCAATTAGCTATTGGCTTAACTTATAACCTAGTGGTAGACACTAGATATAATAGGAATGCAAAAGATAACAATTAAAGAAGCAAAGTTATATCCTACTATAAATCTTCACTGAGGTTGGTGGTTTGCCTTAACCTTGAATTGAGGATGAGTGTAACACCCCAAAATTTCTCTTTTTAATTTGAATTATTGATTTTCCCAATTTTTGTGATTTATGATGATTTTTGGGAATTTTTATGATCTTTATTTAATTCATGTTTATTTTTCATTAACTTTATGTGTCGATTCGGGGTAGTTTCAGAAAATAAAAATAAATAACTTTTATTTTCAGCCCGTAAATACCTTGATTATTTATTAGGGCCGGGGAAAGTTACGAAACTCAAATCTAAGACCAGATTATTAAGGGCCCGTTCAGGATGATTTTTTGTTTTATGTTTTCAAAATTTTAAAATACAAATCTAGTTTCAGTTTTGAGTTTTGAGTTTATTTGTTTTTTTTTTAGCCAAGCCACTCTCTTTATCTCGTCTCACTATGAATTCACTCAATATAAAAAAACATTGACACATAAAAATAATTAAAATGACAATAAAACAAATAAGTCTAAAAAAATAAAATATTTTAAATATTTTAAATATTTAGAAAATTTTAAAAAAATAATATAAATTTTGACAACAAAAAGAAATATTATAAAACTATAAAAATAATAAAAATGATAATCATAAGTTGTAGAACCAACCACGATAGCAACAACAATAATAGAAATAACTATAATGCTTATATAATTTGTGTTCAGTTCCTATTGAGCAAAAATTACACATGAATAAATAGTAAAAATATTAAAAATATCGTATGATTTCATTAACCACAAAAAGGAGAAAATTGCATAGGTTTTAAACATTCCAAAGTGTCATAATAGTCAGAATTTACTATAATAATTATGATATTACATTGGTTGCATTCCATATCGTTGAGCCAATCAATATTGAAAAATTGTCATTCGACGGGTATTTGCTGTAGTCACTAGTGGTGGCACATCTGTCATATTGTTCCTATCCAAATCTTTAACTTCCAATTCAACATTTTCTTCAGCATATAGTCTAAATAGAGGATCATTTTGCATCTCGATTTAATAAAATTATGAATAACACAACACACAAGTGGTATATATTTTTGCCTTTTCAAGGCATATGGCAACATTTCTTTGAGAAGAGGAAAACGTTAAATGAATCAAAAATATTCCTAACTACTGTAGGATAAGCAATTTCACAATTTGCTGGAAAATGCAAGAGAGATGAATGAAACCACAATTACCAGAACTGATATTATTATCTCATGAGTCATTTTACATCAATAGAATTAGAAATCAAAACTTATTGATGAATGAAACTTTTGAGTATAAAACTAGTAGTTGTTAAGTGATAAATCATTTTTGAGACACTTATGTTAGCCTTGTACTTGACATTATTTGATGTTTATTGTGCCCAATATTAGTATATTAGCTGAGTTTTATGTTGTTGGATATCATTGGGCTTTAATGCAAATTTTGATTAAACTTGGATTTTGATGCATTTTGGCATTTCCTCATTGATTAGGCTATAACTTGGGCTTCAGTGATCCGTTTAAGGTGCTCTTGGTGTGTGTGGAAAGATAAGATAAAAATCTATGTGTTTCATGAAGTACTTGAGAGCTGAATCAGACTTATAATATTTCAAAATAGGCCTGAAAGTTAGAATGGGTTTCCTATTGCTGGAATCTAAGCAGTGTGCACATATTGGACCATATTGTGGGCTATAGGTCTCTTTTTGAGCTGAAGTCAATGCCATTGGAAAAATAAAACGCATAGCTCCAACTTTATTGGAGACTATTTTGTCAATAGATGTCGTTGTCGTCATGATTTTGAAGCTGCAAGTTGGTTTGAATTTGGAAACAAGTTCTGCCAACGTGACTTGAGGTAGGTGCAGTGTTTTTAGAATATTTTAAGTTGTAAAAGTCCTTTTGAGCTGAAATCAGTGTCATTGGAAAGTTGAAACATAAAACTACAACTCTTATGAAGACTTCCAAGCCAAAATACGTTGTTTCGATCATGGAAGTTAAGCTGGAAGTCAAATAAGAGTTAGTGAGGAGAAGCCACCAATCATGTACTAACCCACCAACCATGCATCAAGCCACTATTATTGACAAACATCCATTTTTTATCTTGCATTCCAGTTATTTACAGCTTTTATCAACAGTTAATTGGCCTCTAGGATTAGTATAAATAGGGTCAATTTCTCTTATAATTGCATCAATAAAATTTAAAGTACGTTTGAGTATTTGAGAGAGTTTTTTTCTCTTCTCCCTTCTCTTTAAAATTTCGTTTTTGTTGTTTATTTTCTGAGTTCTTCCTTCCCATCCATGGAAGGCTAGGCTCTTGTAATCAATCCAAGGAATTAACCATCTTGATATTTTATTTGGAGATCTTGTTTTGGTTGTTCATATTGCTTAATTGTTATTCAAGCTTTTCTTCTTCCTCTTTTGATTTTTGTCTTGATTGTTTTGCTTAATTTGATTTAGATATTGATGTGATAATAACTTTATTATCATGTATTCAAAGAGGATCACAAAGACTAGACAATATATCAAAGTTTTTTTTTTATAGATTGTTTAGCTTGGTTAAATCTCTGATCTTAAGTTAATTTATATTTGGATGGTGCTTACTTTATCTAATCTTAGTTAACTAAATCCTAGATGCTTATCTAGTAGAGGATTCTTGGATCATATTAAGACGTCTTGATGTGATCTAAGGCCAAGAATATGGTTAGGAATTAAGTGGATTCCTTGTGATCAATGATGGATTGAAGGTGCTGGAAACAATCTGGAGTTGGGGTCAAGGGAGAGAAGAGGGGTGAACAATGAGGGACTTGGTACAGTGGCCATTGGTGAGAGTTATAAGCTCTCACTCACTCTCAGGTTAACTTCCTACTAATGATAACATATATAATTAACACCAAAACATTTCTAGAATGAACTACCAAACATATCCCGCAATTGTAGCCTGCACTTCTGTGATGATTCATTACACACATCGATGCAATACAAATATACACCTCACACCTCACAACTCACATATGTTTATATATTGTTCCATCATTACAAAGCGTACCATGTTTTCAATTCCAATGCTCTCACTTTTCCTAGTTGCTCAATATAGGCATGGAAATTCTGGGAAAGTCTAAGAAATGAAACATTTGGGCACTAAACATAGTCATGACTTCAAAAAAACAAAAAAAAAGCCAAAATCATTCATTGCAATCAACGAAGTTTCAAGAGCATGAAATTGAACGAACAAGTCGAGTGGAGATAGTGTTGTAGTCATCCAAAGGATCAGGAAATAAAATGAAAGGGTGGGAAAAAATACAATAGAGACAAAAAAAATAGAAAAAAATAGCCAGAGAAGAGAAGAAATGGAAGGAGAGAAAATGCATTTACAAAAGCAAGAGAGTCAAGGGCAGAAGAACAACTAGTAGAATAGGAATGGTGAAGGGGCAAAGAGGGATGGTGAAAGGTATGAGAGAGAACGAGGTTTTAATATGAAAACTGAAACAAAAATCGCAAAACCTATTTTTATAGTTTTGGGCCTTAGAAGAAAATTGTTTTAAAATTAAGTAAAAAACTAATTTGAACCCTATTTTACCCAAACACGTTTCGTTGTCAAATTTAGCTTTTAAAACCAAGAATAGAAAACTTACAACCACCCAGAACGGGGCCAAAGTTTTTCATTTTGGGAGATTTAATTTTTGTTGACTTTGAGTATTAAACCATGGCTATTTTAGATAATAAAAACTTTTTTAAAATTTGACTCGGAAATGCTTTGACTATTTATTAGGACCAAGGAAGTTTATGAAACTAAAACCCGGGAACAGATTTACAAGTTTTTCATTTTTAGGGATTAGATTATCAAATAAAAATATATATTTTTTCGAGCTGACTATTCTTTAGGGTCGAGGAAATGTTGGTCAAAATTGGAGGCAATGACTTGGTCAATTTTGGAGTGCTTCTCCAAGCTTCTCCATTCAATTTGGACGGCCAACCAAGTGGGGGGGGAGGATAAAAATGTCTTTTATGTAATCTTTTTAATTACTAAATTGTCCTACATTTTTCCTATAAAGAGTCATTCAAGCATCACTTGAAAAACTCACCAATTCCTCACAATTCTCTCTCAAATCCCATGGCCAAACCCAAGATTTTGCCTTCCAAATTTGTGATCCAAGTTCCATTTATAGTTTTAGAATCCAAATATCATTTTAGGAAGATCTTGTGTAGAAAGTTTCTTGAGAAGAAATCATTCTCAAACCATTTTCTTGAGAAAGCCAAAGTTAAAGAATCAAAAGGATATTTGTTGGTGGAAGAACAAAGAACTTTTATAAAGTTTTCGTGAGGAGTTTTAATCCAAGGTAAGGGGGAGTTTCTTTATCAAGCAATTTTGTGGTAGGAAAATAGGATTTATGGTCTATTTTCTTAAAATTTTCATATGAGTATTATAGTTGATATTCAATTTGTTTATGCTTTATGTTTCATGCTTGATGATTTGTGCTTTGTGATTATATGCTTTATTTAGCCTATGTGTTTTATGGTTTTGGAATATTGCATAAAATGGTAATATTTGAAGCATGATATTTCTTGGACATGCATATGGTTGGTTGGTTTCATGGAAATCATGGTGGGAAAAAATGATGGATTTTGGTCCAAAGACCTTTGAGTATTTTGGTCACTATATGGATACAAAGGAATTTACTTTATTAACTGTTTAACTTAATTAATTAGGTGATATTTAGTTGAGTTAATGATTTTTGTAAATAAATAGAAAAAGAACATAATTTTTAAACAAAGCAGAAATAATTTTTAATTTATACTCATGCTATTTTAATTGAGTTTTAGCAATAATAATGATAATATACTTGGAAATAATTAAATAAACTTAAAATAGCTTCGTTTTTATGAAAAACACTTTTACACGATTTGAAGTTTATAGAAAACCCTTTCTCAGTTGAAAAGTGATTTTTAAAATCTTACGCGATTTAAAAATTTACAAGAAACACTTTACCCAATTTGGAGTTTCCAGAAATTTTTTTTACGATTAAAATGTGATTCTTTATGCCTTATGTAATTAAAAATATATAGAAAACACTTTACCCAATTTGGAGTTTACAAAAAAATCCTTTCGTGGTTGAAAAGTGAATTTTTAAGTCTAAAGCGATCACAATATGATTTTTTTGTCTTACGCGATTAGAAATTTATAGAAAATTTTTTAAGCAAATTAAAAAATGATTTTTTGTCTTACACGATTGAAAAATATCAATTTTAAGTTACGCGACTTGAAAAATTGAAAAATTGTTTTACGCGATTGAAAAATGTAACAGAAATGTTACGCAATTTATAAAACGTAACAGAGATTTTACACGGTTAGAAATCGTAACTGTAGTGTTACATAATTTGGATAATGTTTTAAAAGCACCATACAGTTAAGAAACAACTGTATTACTATCGGGCCGACATAGACTGGACCCTGGATATGTGAGTTGACGCTATTCTTAAAATGGTAGTTTGAATCCCGATGGGATTGTTTTATTTTCTTTATGAATACAATTCATTTTTATGTTGCATTGAGAAAGTCTGATGAGATTTGTGGTCAAGGCTTTAATGCCGAGGAGATTGAGTCACACCTTAGTGAGAGTGCGAATTATGTAGTGAAGATCATGGACGTGTGGAAATCCCACAGAAGGCTAGTTGGTGTTGTGCCTTGGTAATATGAATGTAACACGCCGATGATCTTGACTAGAACACTATTCGTATTCCCGGTTTGGGGGAGAGTGTTCGCGTATAGTCGTATTTTGAGATCCATAGCACTTGGGCTAATGTGAGACATGACATGTACTCCTAAACCACTCTCTCCAATTGTTGTGTTTAGCTCCATGGAGTAGGGGTCAATCATTGAGTATGTGCATAGTCAGTTGTCATACTGTTGCATTATCATGGCATATGTCAAGGTTGGTTACTTATTTGTGTGATAATATGTTATATATGTCGATTAATTATTATGCTGTGTAGATTGGTTGTACTGTCTTTACTGTACTGCTTTATTGGTTTATGATGATAATCTCATCCTTTCTGTTATATTATTATATTTGTGATCTGGTTATGAAGACCAAGATGGGCAACAGACGTGAGTTCTTGCGATTCATCCAAGTCCAATTCCACGGAGGTCCGCAGGCGTGGCACGTACATTTAGAAATGAAATGTGTAGGGTATGTTGGAGACATATCTCTTACACTCTGTAGGACCCATAATGATGATCCTATTAGTTCATTTATTATAACTTGCTTTGTAAAATTATTTATGCCAATTAGGGATTTATGGGGCTTTGGCGCCCAGTACACTCCCTAAGAAGACTCTAAAGTTTCTTTTGCTAGAGCTCCTGGGTGTAGAGCTACTAGAATTTCCGTAAAGAGGTGTACCAACTTCAGAGGGCCTGTACTCGAAAGGCCCTGAGGAAGATCCCGAGATGGACCTGAGGAAGACCCTTTTCCGTAGGTAGACTTTTATAGCCAGATAGGTAATAGTATATTTGTATAGTACATTTATTATTTTCTTGTCAGTACTTATGATTTGTATTATGTACTACAGATAAACTTAATAGTAAGTAATATAAAATATGTGTATTATTCATATCTTGGTCGTATATTATTACTATTTTGTTTGTTTATGTTATATCTACGAAAAGAAATTTTGGAACTCATTTTATATATAGAAATTAAAAAGTATTTTGAAATTTAACTTAATATTCTATTAAATGTGACATCCAACCAAGGGTGTTACAATGAGTATTCCCCTCACTTAAACTTTTGTTTATAAAAAAGAAAGAAGTAAAGTTATATTCAAATAGGCAAGACCGTAATCTTGTTAACATAATAAATTCACCATGTGCAACTAACAACACCCAAAAATCATGATTTCACCAAGGGAAGGGTTTAGGAAAGTGGGAATAGTTACTTTCTATTGTCAATCCCATGCTTATAATGCATAAATTAGTTTTGAAGATAGCAAACATCTTAAAATGTTCTATGTGGCTAACTAGTACAACAACAAAAAATATAAAATATTTCCTACACCCATTGGAAGCACTTTGTAATTAGGATTAAGATGAATCTTGAGTGGAGATTAACTCCACACCCCAAGAGTGTAAAGGACACCTCATGATCTTACAAAAAAATATATAAACTTTTCAACTGAATTTTTCATTGGACTTGCATCCATTGATAATTTTTATCATTACCAACAAATTTTTCATCTTTTTCGATGAATATTTTCATTGAA
Organism: Styphnolobium japonicum; assembly: GCA_023212625.1. Taxonomy (NCBI): domain Eukaryota; kingdom Viridiplantae; phylum Streptophyta; class Magnoliopsida; order Fabales; family Fabaceae; genus Styphnolobium; species Styphnolobium japonicum. Next base: position 18,472,056 of record JALBWW010000013.1, read on the forward strand.
TTTTAATCGAAAAGAATAAAAGTTTTGAAATTTCTAAAAATTAGATTTTCTAGTGGGATGTACTGCCAAAAATTAGAAAGTTTTGAATTTTTTAATTTTTTTTAATAAAAACGTTAGGATATCCAATAAATCCTGATATGTTAAAAACTTTACCGCATGTTTCTGGTCAGTTAGAAATCGGTATATATCTTATTTTGTCTTTTCTTCTTCTTTTTGGTAACCAAAAAGGGTCAGAGGCCTAAAGAAAGAAAATTACAAAGAAAAACTAAACATAACGGGTTATGGAGACCTAGCACATCATCAACCAACACGGGCAAGAGACCCTCAGGGGGTTCAGTGAGCATTCGGACACCAAAAGTTGGATCAGAAAGACTGTAATTAGCCATCCAATTCACACATCTATTCCCTTCTCTCCAGGTATGAGTGAAATTAACTGTCCAAGCTTGGTGAGTGAGCTTAAGGATGCACGCCATCAACTTGCAAGAGGTGGTAGTGCAATAGGAGTTATCATTCAACTGGGAGATGATGGCTTTAGAATCACTCTCAACGATAATTTGTTGGATCCCATTATGCCTAGCCAACTCAAGACCCGATAAAATACAGAGCCTGATAGGAGGTACAGGTGCCAAAGCGTTTGATAAATTCTTTACTAAACATTTACAATTACACACAACTTTATTATACATAGGTAGTATATCTACATATATTACATATTTTACAATTGTTTATACATATACACAAAACAAAAACCCTCTCTCCATCTACATGGGAGGGTCATCATCCTCAAGAATCCACCATGGTGAGGAGGTCTCGGAATAGAGGACCTGTGCGCCCTACGCCATCTCGGGGTTTGTGCCGAAGAGACTATGGATCTCTCTTGTGGTGTGTAGGAAGCACCAACACCCCAGATGTCTCTAATGGGCATGTATAGGTGAACAAATGCGGTGATGGAAAATATTGTCAGAAGATTTCCTTCAAAGGTTCTGCGAAGAGTTATGGTAATATCTTCTGCATAGGCTATGCACTCTATGTCTAATAGTACGTTCCAGTCCTCGGGGCCTCCTAGGAACTGAACGGTAACATACCAAAGAAAGTCATGCTCAGCCATCTTCAGACTTAACCAAATGAAATCACAATTTCCCAAAAAGGGGGTGAGATTCTCACATCGTCATAAATACAAATAAGACAATATAAAAATAGCATACAACAGTCATATAATCTAATACTAATCAATATGTATTTAATCCACATATAAAGTCATATTTAATCAACAAAATGACAGACTAACCTCAGTGTGCAAAAATAATGATGCATATATGACAACTGACCATGCAGATGCACATAAATGACCCCTACTCCATTGAGCTAAATACAATAAGTCGGAGAGAGTGATTGGGAGTACATATTCCGTTTCATTTAGCCACCAAGTACTATAATTTCATTTGCACAATACGGCTCATGAGAATACATTCCACCAGTCGGGAATAGACCAGTGTGTAGTCGAGATCGTCGGTCTGTTGCAATCATAATACCACGGCACAATCCAAACTGGCCTTTTGTAGAGTTTCTGCACCCCCAATGACTCCAAGATCATTGAAGATCTTCACTCAGCAATTCGCACCCGCACAAAGGTGTAAGCTCAATCTCCTAAGTTTCAAGCCTTACAACAACAAGTTTCATACAGACTAAATATATATATACAATATAAATATTCCCAGGATATATATACAATCCTCTCAGGATTCAAGCTACCATTTCTTCAAGAATAACGTCAACTGTCCTATCCAAGGTCCAGTCTACGTCGGTTCGATACTAGTACCGTTGTTTCTTAATTATATGGTGCTATAAAATAATTTCCAAATCACGTAACACATATATTACTGTTTTCAAATCGCGTAAAGCTTTTTTAGTAAAAATTTAATCGGATAAGGTATAACAATTGTTTTTCAGTCGCGTAAAGTGTTTTCTGTAAATTTTCAGTCGTGTAAGCCCTTTTTTGTAAATTTCCAATCGCGTAGAGTAATTTTCACAAAAACTAATTTATTTTATGCTAAATAAAATATTTTCAAGTTTATTTTCACTATTAATGATAAAATTAAGTGTGAAAATAAATATTAACCCTTAAAATGAATTTTCGAAAATTATCTATATATCTAAAAATATTTAATTTAACATTCCAATAAATAAAATAATTCATAAAATATTTAAACTAACATTCTAATAAATAAAATAATTTATCTATATATTTTTTGAAAATTCAAATTTCTTCTAAATAAAATAAATTCCCGCTAAAATAATTCTTTTTCTAAAATATGGTGGTCGAAATCCATCTAAAAGTAATTTTCCCATATTATTCCATAATTCACACCAAGCATATGCATGTCCTAGACATGTCTATTCATTTACACATGAATAAATTCATTTATACCAAAATTTTACCATAGTTTTTCAATCATAATTTCATACCATATTCAAGGGAATCATAAAATACATAATTGAAACAAAGTATGAAATCACATAACTCAATTATAAAATATAAACATGAGACATAAATCTTAACCATAAAATATCAAATCAAACAACATAAACCACAAAACTAGTCATGGGTCATTTTCACGAAAATTAACATGCCAAAAATTCTATTTTATACCATAATATTGGTTGATAGAGAAAACTCCCCTTTACCTTAATTCTCAAAGCTTTAACATGTTAGCCAAGGGCAACCATCACACAAGGGGGGGTGAATTGAGTGATGACAAATTTTAAAACAAACTTAAGCAATTGTGCATTTTGATGCACTCAATCAATATATGCAGCGGAATAAATACATTAAACACATATCATGCTTGGAGACAATCAAGAACATTAACTTCACATTCAAAACATTATGCTAATCACATTAAAGTTATATGACAATATTAATCATAATGTGATTAACCAAGAACAATCAATATCATTGATACAAATATTCTAGATAGCTCAAATGCAACTTCAATTAGTGTAAAAACAAGCAAACAAGCTAAACATTAAGTTCTAATGATCAAGACAACAAGCTCACAAGATTATGCAGTAAATTTATAATTATAGCTGCAGAATATGTATAGATAGCAAGAATATCAAGTGAAAGTGATGTAATGTCAAGAGAGTAAAGGATAAGAGAGAGTGCAAACAATATTTACTGGTTCAATCACTTCTTGTGATCTACGTCCAGCCCCAAGATCATCCACTTGAGGTTTCCACTATTCTTCAAGCTTATAACTTAGGTGCTTGAGAAACCTTTACAAAGTTAAGCACTCTTCACACCTTTGGGATCCTCTACCCTTGTGCAAGAGCCTCACACTTTAAACTAGAGGGATCCTCTGCCCTCACTTAGTGTTTACAAGATAAGAATATGATAGAATGAATAAACTCTCTCAAAGAGAAGATAATACAACTTGAAGAACTAATGGATAGAGGGATTATGAAAATGAAGAGCTCAAATGTTGATTTTGATAGAAAATGATCAAATCCTCATAATGATTTGCAAATGGGTGTTCATCAACTTGTTAATGCTTCAATCTTAGCATATATTAATAGCCCAAGTGATAAAATAGCCTTTGGTGAAGTTTAAGAATGATTACTTTCGAAATCTAGCCGTTTATAGCCGTTACAGGCATTTCTGGCACGTTGTAGTCGACTACATATACATTGTAGTCGACTACCAGTCCTCTCTGGAAAGTAATTTTCGAAATCTAACACTTTGTAGTCGACTACAAGGTCTTGTAGTCGACTACAATCCATTTCTGGTGGTCTTGTAGTCGACTACAATTCCACTAGGGAAAGTAGTCGTTTTTAAATGATCATAACTTCTTTGTTTCTTAACCAATTTAAGCAAATGACCATTCGTTGGAAAGCTCTTTGAGTGTACTTTCATATGAAACAAGTTTCAGGTCAAAACTCAAAGTATTTTAAAAGTTATGATAAAAATAGTGACCATATGTCAGTTTTTCAAGGTCTTGTAGTCGACTACAAGTCTTATGTAGTCGACTACAATTTCTATCCGGAAAGTAGTCTTCTTAAAAATGTCATAACTTCTTCGTTTCTTATCCAAATTAAGCAAATGACCATGCGTTGGAAAGCTCTTTGAGTCTACTTTCATATGAGATAAGTTTTCAGATCAAAACTCAAAGTATTTTAAAAGTTATGATAAAAATAGTGACCATAGGTCAGTTTTCAAAATTCAGATTTGGCTATTTTTCATAGTTTTGAAATACCACCATAACTAACTTCTCAAAACTTGTTTGTTGGGCATTTTACCATGTTAAAAACATTTGTCAAGATTGAATAAAGATATTTGAGCTCTCTTCATGTAAAACCTCTATCCTTACAAAGAAGAATAGCCTATAAGATAATATATACCGAAATGAGTCCTTAGCCTTCTTGATGCAATCCAAGCTTCCAAGAATTCTTCTCTTCAAATATTCTAAATGCTTGGTTCATCTATTCATTCTCCTTCTTCTTGAGTTGAGCATAAATAGGATCTTTCACTTTCTTATTCCAATGCTCACTCTTGGTATTTGGACTATCCTACAAAGCATAACTTACTTGAAAACCATGGTTAGTCCAAATCTATAACTCAATAACTAAATATGCATGATTCACATGTATATAACTTTATAAAGTTCTTCATGCATATATGATTCACATATAGACACATATCCAATAATTAATTATATCACTTATCAAGTGCATTGGATATATCCTATTAATGATGCTACACAAAACCTAATGCATGATTCTTATAATAAGAACAACAAGATAATATATAACCATGTATTATCCAATATAGCTCATCAAGCACATATGTAGCATATTTGTAATCCTTTTTGTAATGTATTTGTCATCATCAAAACATAATACAATAAACCATTGGGGCAAACATATTTTCACATAACAAGCACTCTTGCTTAACTCTTGGTACTCTACCAACACAAATTCACAAAGAAAACAAGCACATATTATTCAAAATCTAAAACATAGATTAAGATGATCATGGATCAATCCAATGATCTCATGGTAAAGTTAAGAGAAAGAATTTTTACTTTAAAGTTTCTTCAAACTTTAACAAGCTAGAAGTAGAGTATTTAGGATTTTTCTCAAAAAACTCTTAACTACAAAGTCTCTCAAAATATTACTAAGATACTAGAACTTAATTTGGAAATTTAACAAGAGTTTGGGAGGGTAAAGAGATAGCTCTAGTAGTGAGCTTTGGGAGAGAAGAAGTGAATGTTTTGGTGTGAGTAAAAAGTGAATGAGTAAGTTGCTATTTATAGGTGAAAAATATGGATTAATGGTAATTAAATTAAAGTAAAAATTAGAGATATTTACCTTATAGGTGGCCGGCCTTTCTAAGGGCTTCAAACAAGGTGATGGTCTTCCATTTTGCTACTTAGTTCCCATTAATGCATAGGTAAGTCACCTAGTGAATCACATTCTTCCATTAATTACCTAGGTGATTCACCTATGTGATTCACCACTAGCCATAAATACCAATAGATATTTTTCCTCAAGATATTTTTCAGTAGCTATTATTGATAAATCATTTTTATAGACACTTATGTTAACTTTGTACTTAGCATTATTGGATGTTTATTGTGCCCAATATTAGTATATTAGCTGAGTTTTCTGTTGTTGGGCATCATTGGACTTTAATGCAAATTTTGATTAACTCTCGGATTTTGATGCATTTTGAGCTTTCCTCATTGATTAGGCCATAACTTGGGCTTCAGTGATCTGTTTGAGGTGTTCTTGGTGTCTGTGGAAAGCTAAGACAAATATCTACAAGTTTCATGAGGAACTTAAGAGCTGGATCGGAATTCTAATGGTCCAAAATATACCTAAAGTTCAAAGTGGGCTTGCTGTTGCTGGAATCTAAGCCGTGTGCACATATTGGACCATATCGTGGGCAGTAGGCATTCTTTTGAGCTAAAACCAGTGCGATTGGAAAGATAACACGCAAAGCTCCAACTTTACTGAAGACCATTTAGTCAATAGATGTCATTGTCGGCATGATTATGAAGCTATTAATTGGTTTGAATTTGGAAACACGTTCTACCAACGTGATTTGAGGTAGGTGCTATGTTTTTAGAATATCTTGAGTTGTAAAAGTCCTTTTAAGCTGAAATTGGTGCCATTGGAAAGCTAAGACATAAAACTATAACTCTTATGAAGACTTCCAAGCCAAAATACGTTGTTTCAGTCATGAAAGTTAAGTTGGAAGTCAGAGAAGAGTTGGTGAGGAGAAGCCACCAATCATGCACCAACCCACCAACCATGCATCAAGCCACCATTATTGACAAACATCCATTTTTTTTTTAATCTTGTATTCTAGTTATTTACAGCTTTTATCAACTGTAAATTGGCATCTAGGATTAGTCTAAATAGGGTCAATCTCCCTTGTAATTGCATCAATGAAATTTGAAGTAAGTTTGAGTATTTGTGAGAGTTTTCTTTCTCTTCTTCTCCCTTCTCATTAGAATTTCATTTTTGTTCTTTATTTTCTGAGTTCTTCCTTCCTATTCATGGAAGGCTAGGCTCTTATAATCAATCAAAGGGATTAACCATCCTGATGTTTAATTTGGAGATCTTGTTTTGCTTGTTCATATTACTTAATTGTTATTCAAGTTTCTCTTCTTCCTCTTTTGATTTTAATCTAGATTGAATTATTTAATTTGATTTAGATGTTTATGTGATAATAGCTTTATTATAATGTATTCAAAGAGGATAACAAAGACTTAATAATATATCAAAGCTTTTTGATGGATTTTTAGCTTGGTTAAATTCTAGATCTTAAGTTAATTTATGTTTGCATGGTGCTTACTTTATCTAACATTTGTTAACTAAATCCTAGATGCTTATCTAGTAGAGGATTCTTTGATCATGTTGAGGCTTCTTGATGTGATCTATGGCCAAGAACATGGTTAGCAATTAAGTGAATTCCTTGTGATTAATGATGGATTAAACTCAAGATCGGTAAATTTCCTTAGATTAATTAATTTGTTAATTGATTTTCTTTAAATTCAACCGATGTATTTTCTTACAAGTTATCAAACCCCCCATTTTTAATTATCTTGATCTAATTGAATCTTTGTTTTTGAATCCTTGATAGACTATTCGATTCATTCTCTATACTACAAATTAGTTTGTGAACTGGTAAATTTTATTATTTTGACGAGTCTCGACAACCTCTTGTCAATTATCCAATGGACAAAGATTAGTATCTATTGTCCAATGAATAATAGGATGTGCCCAAAATCACGCAAAGATCTTATTTGCTCATAAAATCCCTAAAAATGAAAAATGATCAAATCTATTGATGAATTTGAAGTTTGATCTTTCGTTTATTTTAAAAAATTCTTCAAAGGTATTCCGGATCAAAAATAAAATTATTTATTTTTATTTTCCGGAATGGTCTAAAATCAACATATAAGGTTAAGTTCAATCAAAATTTGATTTAATTGAACTCACAAAAATTCCTAAAAATGATATATCACAAAAATTCTTACATCAGATGGCTTACCTAGCTCTATGTCATCACTTAACAGACCACCTCATTCCTAAAAATGATTTATCACAAAAATTCTTACATCAAATGGCTTACTTAGCTCCATGTCATCACTCAACAGACCACCTCATTCCTAAAAATTATTTATCACAAAAATTCTTACATCAGATGGCTTACCTAGCTCCATGTCATCACTCAACAGACCACCTCATTCCTAAAAATGATTATCACAAAAATTCTTACATCAGATGGCTTACTTAGCTCCATGTCATCACTTAACAAACCACCTCAACAAAAAATGTGTCACATTAGACACTCATTAACGACATCTTCACGTATGTAACGTTTGAACTAACTTGATGTCAAAATTGATCTTTAAATGACTAAGCTGATGTCACAAATCTTTCAAGGACCAAATTAATATATGAGAAATCTTTTAATGGAGGTTTACTCTTTGAAAAATAAATGTGGGTTCAAGTAATTAAGGATACATTTAATATGATTCGTGGAAGGTTCAACAAACAATAATAAATCATCCACGAATAGTAAGTACGGAATAAGGGGGTCATTCTTTCCAGCACGCATAGGCTTCCACTGCCCAAGTTGGACACATCCACAGTAAGATGAGATAATTTTTCCATCCCAATCACAAAAAGATAAGGAAACAAAGGATCCCCTTAGCAGATACCTCTAGTAGGAAGGAAAGCATCAATTTTGTCTCCATTCCATAACACCTTCAAGGAGGAAGACATTATACAAGCGTGAATGAGGTTGATGAGAGCAAGGGGGAACTGAAAATCCACTACACACCCAATAATGAAATTCGAATTAAGTCTATCATAGGCTTTTTCAAGGTCAATTTTAATTGCCATAAACGGCTTCTTGCCAAGCATCCTATACATAAGAGTGAATCATTTCTTGCGCAATAAAAATGATCATTTCTTATTCGCCACTCCCTCATTCTCTTCCTCCTTTTACTTTTTTTTTTCCTTTCACCTTCTCCTTTCTCTTCTATTTCCCTCTTCCTTCTCCTCTTTCACTCTTTTTCTCCTCCCCCTCCTTATCTCTTCTCCATTATTTTTCTCGTCCTTCCTCTTTCACAAATTGCTTCGTGACTTGACTACATTTACTTTTTTTTTACGAATTGAAATTATAATTTAGAATAACTTCAATTCCATTTCTGTTAGAATTGGAATTGACAAGAATTTTAATTTTTATGTTTGAGACAATCAAAGAATTGAGATTTTAGAATTTTATTATTTGAATAATTTATCAAGAATTTATAAAGATATAATAAATAAATTTAAATTAATAAATAATAATCTAAAATTATATTTTAAAAATTTCAATAGAGCTTGCGTTGTTGGATTATAGTAGTTGCAATGGATGCTAAACTAAAGGACGTCATTGTTGGACTATGTCGGTGTTGCGAGCTACAATGTTTGTTGAATAGTTTTTAACTTTTACCTTTTAATATTAAAAAAATAAAAAATCTTGGTACTTGGAATTTGAATTTTTTAGGTTTAAGCTAAGAATTGAGAGTAAAATAAACTAGTTATTTTTTAATTCCATGGAATTTGACTCATAATTAGAATTCTAATTCTAATATACACACCAAATAAGATAATTGGAATTGAGAGGTCCAATTCTAATTATAAGGCTCAATTCTAAATGCAATTCCGTCCGCCAAATAGGGTCTTAGAAATTAGTTTCTAACGAACCAATTTTGACGAACACAAATTTGTAAATTTTACTTAATTTTTGGCAGATCCGTCCATCGAAAATCAAGCTTTTTCTTGTAGTCTAAATCGTTTTAGTGAACCTCAGACTCAAAAAATGCAAAAGATAAAGAAAGAGAAGGTTGTAGTAGCTAGAATTTATTTTTTGGACGGGAAAAAGTGCATTTACAATAAAAATTATTCATTGTGATGACATATATATACTGTAATTTATAAATACAAAAGCAGAAGAGCTCAGATGTTCTTAGTTTCACTTTACAATTCTTGCTTCTAGGGAGATAGGTTTTACTATACTTAAATTAAAAATATGTATATTATCCTTATTTTTCTTTCCTTCTATAAGAAAAAGATAGTCAAGGTTATACGTTATATATTGCTTCTCATGGAGTCCACTAAACTTACTTATTTTATATATAAAAGTGCGGTGATGCAAGCTATTGTCACCATAAGACAGCCCTCAAGTACTGTGCCCATTAGAGCAAGATAATGGGATATCACACAAATCCCTTTGTCAAGTAGCAAATCTTACTTTTATAATATTTTATTCATGTAAAAATAATTTTCATACACCTTTAATTTATCCATATCTTCCTTTTTATATAGTAGCTAGTATCAAATGATGATTTTTTCCTCTCTTCTAACATTGGCTATTCTATTTTATTTTAGTACTTCCCATCACAATGTTGCAATCCTAAAGAGGGACAAAGGATATATTGAATTAATCCCCATGAATTAGTGCATGCAAGCCTACAGGAGAAAGAGACTTTTCTAGATGAAATCTTAATAGGATCAAGCAAGGTAAAAATTGAAAAATGTGTATCAAATGATGTTTTATTATGAAGCAGCAGTCCACTTTAGGCTGCTGCTGATTCATTGAAAATTATAAATCATCAACATGAGGAACCAAGAAATTATAAGATGGAAGAACATGTATCAATGATTAAAAATGGAACCTACAATTCTCAAAACTAGCTAGATAAATGATAATGAATATTTAGAGCATTAGATCCAAACAAAGCTATCATTGCTTGCTGAAGTTGAATAATAATATCACTCAAATCAACATAATTTTGGCCCAATGTCATGTTTATTAAGAACTAATTCATCTTTTATCCACTATAGAGGTCACAATTGATTAATGGGAGACCCTATATAGTGTTTTTTGGTTAGCAGTGCTCAATTTTAATTAGTATATATATCCAGTAGGGGAAGGGTTAATAGAGGTAGCCGCTAAAGCTTACTGGCTAATTAAGGGAGTCGCTGGATAAGTTTATAGGTTACAACATGCTTATATATATATATATATATAATTTCAATCTACTGTCAGTGTCAAGTTTCTTTACACTATCATCCAATCATGTGCTGACACATTATTAAAAGAGTTAGACTTTCTAGGTGGTTGTTGTGATAGTCAAACACTTTTCATGATTTGGCAACACATGATTGGATGACAGTGTAAAGAAACTTTACACTGACGGTGGATCAAAATTAAACTCTCTATGTGTATGTATGTATGTATGTATCTATATATATATATGTATATATGTATGTATATATGTATATATATGTATATATGTATACATATATGTATATGTATATATATGTATACATATATACATATATATACATATATACATACATATATACATATATATATATATATGGTCAGTATAATTTAAAGCGATGTAAGAGTAAAACTCTTATATCAAAATCTGACATTAATTTTATTTTAATCAAATGGTTTCAAATTATTTACTTTAATAAAAAGAGAGAATAATAAAGTATGAGATTAATAAAATGAGATAAAAGTAAAATTTAATTTTAATGAAGAAAGAAAATTTGACTTTTAAAGAATTTAAGATGTTTATAATATTATTAAAATTTAGGTTAAAGTAAAGGATTAGTCCGTATAATTTACTGATCAATCAATTTGAGACACACATGTTAGCTTTGTATTAGGCTTTATTAGATATTTATTGTGCCTAATATTAGTATTTTAGATGAGTTTAATGTTGTTGGGCTTCATTGGGTTTTAATGTAAATATTGGATAATTTTCGGATTTTGATGCATTTTGACATTTCTTCCTTGGTTAGGCCATAACTTGGGACTCGATGACCCAATTGAGGTGATCTTGGTGTCTTTGGAAAGCTAAGACAAGGATCTACAAGTTTCATGAAGAATTCAAGAGCTGGATCGGACTTCTAAGGGCCCAAAATAGCCTTGCAATACAGAGTGAGTTTGCTGTCACAGAACCATCTGGGCAGTATGCACATATTAGACTATATAGTGGGTTATAGGCCTCCTCTTGGGCTGAAACTTGGTCATTTGAAAGATAAGACCCATATCTCCAACTTCACTGAAGACCATTTTGTCAATAGATGTCGTTTTAGGCATGCTTCTGAAGCTACAAGTTGGTCTGAATTTGGAAACACGTTCTTCTAACCTAACTTGAGGTAGGTGCAGTGTTTTTGGCATTTCTGGAGTTCTAAAAGTCCAAATGACATGATTCAAATTGGAGATTTTCAAGGAGACAACTGGCTACAACTTTCATGAAGACATCCATGCCAAAATGCACCGTCTAGGTGATGAATTTGAAGCCAGAAGTCGGATAAGAGTTGTTGACTAAAAGCCACCAACCATACACCAACCCACCTACCATGCATCAAGCTTCCATATTTGACAATTTCCTTGTTTTTATATCTTGTATTCAGATTATGTACATGTACAAATTGGCTTCTAGGATTAGTATAAATAGAGCCAATGTCTTTGTATTAGAGAATTCAATTTTGAAGTAAGTTTGAAGAAAGTTTGAGTATTTGTGAGAGTTTTCTTTCTCTTCTTCTTTATTTTCTTTAGAATTTCGTTTTTGTTATTTTATTTCTGAGTTCTTCCTTCCCATCCATGGAAGGCTAGGCTCTCATAATCAATCCAAGGGATTAGCTATCTTGATGTTTAATTTGGAGATCTTGTTTTACTTGTTCATATTGCTTAATTGTTATTCAAGTTTCTCTTCTTCCTCTTTTAATTTTGATCTAGATTGAATTGCTTAATTTGATTTGGATGTTTATGTGATAATAGCTTTATTATCATGTATTCAAGAGGATCACATAGAATAAACAATTTATTAAAGCTTTTTGATGGATTGTTTAGCTTGGTTGAATTCTTGATCTTAAATTAATCTATGTTTGGATGGTGCTTACTTTATCTAACCTTGGTTAATTAAATTTTAGATGCTTATCTAATAGAGGATTCTTGGATCATGTTGAGGCATCTTGATATGATCTAAGGCCAAGAACACGGTTAGCAATTGAGTGAATTCCTTGTGATCAATGATGAGTTAAACTCAAGATCGGTAAAATTTTCTTGGATTGGTTGTTTCTTTATATTTGTTTTCAACTTTAAGTCTTGTAGTTTTATCAATATTGTTAATCAACAACAAAACCCCCCATTTTAATTATCGTGATCTGATTAAATCTTTGTTCTTTTTGGATCATTGAGAGACGATTCGGTTCATGCTCTATACTACAAACTATTTTGTGAACCGGTAATTTTTATTATTTGATGGGGTCTCGACAACCTCTTGTCATTTACCCTCGTTTTTAATTTGGTCCCTATAGTTTTTTTCTTTGGATATCAGTTCATACACTTTCATTCTGTTACGAAGCTTGTCCTTGCCGTCAACCCACCCACAATGACATTTTTGTTTTGCCTACATGTCAAATGGAATCTCATGTGGATCTTATGTGGCATGAGAGAGAGGTTAAATGAGGTTTTTATGTCCAACTTACTTTAGTTAATCCCATTTCCTTCCCAAGACCCATTCAACTATAAAAACCCATCAACCCCTTTGTCTTCTTCCTTTCTTGAACCCCAAATTCTGAGAGTGATTCTTTCATTATTCTATGAGTTTGACTGTGTTTCGTTTGAGTCTGAGTCTTAAAGTCATATGAAAAAAGAGTAGCTAGGGCACGAAGGGGAACAATGGAGCAACCACTAGATGACCCAAATCCTTGTAAGTTTATGGAAAATACCTACTTTTATTTTGGTTTAATGGAACTCAAAAATATGATTTTGTTAAATGCATGTTTACTGTGTCGCAAATTTATGATAATGTAGTGATTAGGTTCCCATTGTTGTGTAATTTTGTGTTTGAATGGGGTTGTTTTGTTAATGGGTAATGTGGGTATGGGTAAAACAGGTTTGTTGATGGAATGAGTGTTCTGTTCATGTCTGATACCATATTTGTTTGTGTTTGGTTCTATCTCAGATGAACTACCTAACAAGTTTATAGTGTTCATGTACCATGGGGGTCATATATTCCCTAGTAAGAATAAGAAATATGTTGGGGGATTATTGTACACTCTTAATGACTGTGAGATGGATATATGGTCTCTTCAAGAGATGAATGTAGTCCTTAAAAGCCTGGGATATAAGGGCACTATGAAGATATTTTACTACAAGCCAAGTTTTTCAATTGATAATGGGCTTGTAGAAGTGAGAAATGATGTTGATGCTATGAAGGTTGGTAAAACAGCTATGAGTGTAATATCAAGGAAGGTTAGTGTCTATGTCATACATGGATGTAATCATGGTGATGGAATCTAATTAACAATTGAGGAAGATGAGGTTGTCGAGGATGAGGAAGACTCTCAGGAGGAAGTCCAAGATGATGAGGGTGAGGAGGAATCTAAGGAGGAAGGGAAAGATGGTGATGTTGAGGAGTTGTTTGTCCAAAAGAATGATGGTGAGGATGTACATGACATTCAAGATGATGAGTATATACCAGAACATGATGAGGATAGTGAGAACAAATCTAAAGAAGTAGAAGATGGCAATGATAATAGTTTGGAGGGTATCCACTTTGATGACTCAAAAAATAAGATAGATGATGACTTCTTTGGTCATTATGTAGATGACCTGCCAGGACAGACATCTGAACTTGCACTTGCACCTCTACAGACCACTGAACATGCGCCTCCACAACCATCCGAAGATATACATGACATGTCATCTGATTATGATTCTGATGAGCTACATTCTGACGATGGTGGGTTTGATAAGGATAGGCCAAGAGCTATTAGATTTCACTAATACAATCCTAATGAGATGTGTAGAGATTTCTAATTTAAATTGGGAATGGAGTTTACATCAATTAAGCAATTTAAAGAGGCAATTAAGGAGTGGTCATTGCTGGCTGGATGGGGTATTCAATTCAAGAAAAATTATAAGGTGAGATGTAGGGTGGTTTGTAGGGAAGGGTGTGAATAGGAGTGCTTTGTAAGCAAAGTGGGGCTCAATGACTTATCGGTTGAAAACACTGAAAAATAAGCACACTTGTGGGAAGACTTACAAAGGAAAAATGGCTACTAGCACATGGGTAGCTGATAAATTCATGAAGTTCATGAAGACCAACAAGCAAATCAGTATGAAAGGAGTTATCTAACACATTAAGGCAGATTATTGTATTGAAATTTCTATCACAAAGGCCAATTTTGCAAGGAAATTGGTCAAAGAAAAGATAGAAGGGAGTTCTATACAGCAATATAGCAAGATTTGAGATTATTGTGAGGAGATTAGGAAGACCAATCCTGGGAGCACTCTAAAGGTTAAAACTGAACCTGCAATCACAACTGGTTAGAGACACTTTCTAAGGCTATATATGTGCTTAAATGGGGTGAAGTGTGGTTTCTTGGCAGCTTGCAGGCCAATTATTGGCTTAGATGGTTGTTTTTTGAAGGGGCCCCTTTGGTGGGATATTATTGGTGGCCATAGCAAGAGCCCCCAATGGCCAATATTTTCCTCTGACTGTTGCTACTGTAGAGAGTGAGAACAAGGACTCATGGATTTGATTCATCTATTTACTTCTAGATGACATTGGCCATGACAAAAGATGGGTGTTCATCTCAGACCAGCAAAAGGTAAACAACCTAAATTTCTAATGAAATTGTTGTCATTTAAATTTGCATTGTAAATCTTTGTAGTGACTTCTTTATGTATAAGTCTAAATGTGCAGGGATTGGTACCTGCTATTGAAATATTGTTAGAGAAAGCTGAGTAGAAGACATGTGTTAGGCATTTGTATGCCAATATGAAAAGAAGTATTTTGGTGGTGTCACAATACTTAGGGATAGGATGATGGCAGCCTGCAAAGTAACTTATCATGTAGATTGGAAAAGGAAAACGGTTGAGTTGAAACGGGTTTCTAAAGAAGCCCATGATTGGTTGATGGGGTTCTCACCTACAATGTGGACAAAGGCACACTTTTCTGAATTCTCAAAGTGTTATATGATCATGAACAATATTTCAGAAGCTTTTAATGGGAGGATTTTGGAAGCAAGAGAACAACCAGTGATCTCTATGATGGAATGGATTAGGGTTTACCTAATGACTATATTTGTAAAAAAAAAGGCTCATGGTTAAGAAGTGTAGGGGAAAAGGGAAGATATGTCCCAAACCAAGGAAACGACTTGATAAACAAGTAGTTTAGTTTGGAAAATAGTTTGCTATATGGGATAGAGGGACCAAATATGAAGTGAAAAATTTTCCACAACAGTTCATAGTTGATTTGGATACAAATACATGTAATTGTAGGTTTTGGGGAGTGAGTCGTTTACCCTGTAGCCATGTTGTGGCTACAATATTTGCTCATAATAGAGATCTTTAAGCTACACAGATGAGTGTAGAGAAATATGAAGAGTGTTGTGCTCCCATTGTGAACCCTATTAATGGAGAGAACATGTGGCCACCTATAACTGATCTTCCTATCATCATTCCTCCAAAATACAAGACATCTATTGGGAGACCAAAGAAGTTGAGACAGAGAGAGAGATGAACCTGTAAAACAATATAAACTTAAGAGAAGTAACACTTCATTGACCTGTTCAAAGTGTGGAAACTACAGTCACAACAAAAGACTGTCTCAAAACTTACATGCCCCAACTGCATCTTAGTCAACACATTGTAGGGAAGTTCCTAGTAGGGGAAGGCGAAAGAGAAGGTCTGTTAAAGGGTGGGGAAGACCACCTGCAAATGCAACAGCTGGAACAGCAACTGCTGGTGCATCATCAGCAACAACAACAACAAGCATAGAAAGAGTCCACGCTAGGGGAACTACTGCAACCTATGCTGCTACTGCAACCTCATCTGCTACAAATGCATCTATAGGTGCTACAGCACCAATTGCATATGCTTCTACCAACATTAAAGAGAAAAGCCAAAGAGCTTTAGCAACAAGTGTAAGACCTATTATTTATTATGTTGTTTACCAACTCATAAGTCTTACGTGGAATATAGATACATATTTATTCTTTTATTGAAATTTCGGCAGCGTTTCCTTTGTTTCTCGAATGTTACCACACGACATAAACATAAGCAGCGGATTCCAACAATCATTTCAAACCAACCAGAGTACATATATTATATATATACACATACACATATATCATCATGGGATCTCATATCTCAACCAAAATATTATCAGAGTACGCAAATTTATACAAGTGTATTCTAGACATTATCTTAACTAAGCACACTAAATATGTACAGAACTAAGAACATCAATAGTAGTATCCAGTTCCCTGTCATATCTATATCAGAGTAATATAATACACATCTTGTTATAGTTACATGATGTGTGTGAAACAACATCATGTTTTGGTTCTTGTTTTGCATGCATTTTTAGGCATTTTAGGCATGTTAGTTTCCCTTTTTATGTGTTTTTCCTTTAGTTTGGATAACTGCGGCGTTTGTGGTGCAAGATTGGTGCTAAATCGGCTTAAAATGGATGGAAAGCTTGCATGAATGGAATTGGAGCTTTAAGGATAGCAAAATTAGGACAAAAAGTGCATTCCAGAGACAACCACGGCCTGCCTGTGGGATCCCCCACGGCCATGGATCGAGCAGCTATGCAACAGAAGCAAAACATGTTGGGCAGAGCATTCCACAGCCAGCCTGTGGAATTCTCCACGGCCGTGGTATATTGAAGCAGCAAAATCCCCCTTGGCAGAGGATTCCACGGCCTGGCTGTGGAATTTCCCACGGCTGTGGAATGCAAGTGCAGCACAAACTTACATGGCAGCAGATTCCACGGCCTGGCTGTGGAATTTCCCAATGCCGTGGATCGCGGCCTGACACAGATTTTGAAATTTTGTTTTCCTTTCTCCTTTTGGGCTTGGACCAGTTTAGACCCCTAGGGTATATATAGTTGTTTTGAATACAATTTTGGGGGCGACATTCTATTTGGGGGGAGGCAGCTTTGTAGGCTAGGGATCTTGATATTCTTCTTCTCTTCTCTCTCGGATACGGGTTTGGATGTTCTTTATTGTATTTTCTGGTTTCTTCTTCTTCATGTCTGAGTAGTTTTTCTTCCTTCTAGGATTGGGCAATGCCCTTTGATACATTGATGATGATCAATTGACTCTATTTATCCTTTTATAAATTTTGAATGTTCCATGATTCAATTCTTATCACGCTTATTCATGTGAATTTGCTGGCCACATATTTTCATCTCATAGACACTTAGGGACGTACTAAGAGGTGAACCTAATTGTTGGAATCATAAGTATTGAACTTATGGTCTAAATCACGAGAGTAGGTTTAGCCTTTCGAGGACTAAATGAATTACCACAAAGCGTAAATGGTTCAATTTGAATTCAATTACCACAAGAGTAGGAATTGGTTTGATTGGGCACGGTTCTTGTCTCTTGAGAAAGATCATTAACTAACATAGGGTGATTCACCTTCATTCGAATTTCAATTTTAATAAAAGTGTTTGTCAATTAGGATTCGTCTTGTATCATTGTGGTTAACCCAATCCTGGAAACTTTCTTGAATTTGAAAACCCCTCTTAACAACTTGCTATTTCCATTCTCAACTTTAGAACTGTTTACATTTAATTATTTAATTGCTTGGTCATTACATTCTTACCATTCAACAATTGTTCCCAATTTGTTTAAATTAATTAAATTAATCAATTAATTAGTATTCATAGACACAGTCCCTGTGGATTCGATCTTTTTATTACTTGACGACGAAACTGTACACTTGCGAATTTCACGCACCAAGTTTTTGGCGCCGTTGCCGGGGACTGTGTTTTTCTTGAATATTAATTTAATTTTTAATTTAATTATTTTAGACATTTTTTCTTTTATCATATTCTTACGTTCTTGTTTTCTTCTTGACTCCCTACAGGCAATTTCTCTTGTTTATGCGAAGTACTAAACGTTTTGGGATCCTTGTAGAAGCGGACCCCGAAATAGAAAGGACTTTTCGTAGAAGGAGAAGACAACAAAGGCAAGGAGTGAGGGAAATACCTAAACCACAACCAATCATGGCTGGGCGTGAAGATGATAGACCTCTAAAGGAGTATGCAGCCCCTAATGCTCGGGGTTTGCGATCTGGGATTGTTCGGCCAGCCATTGAAGCTGGACACTTCACCATACCTCCTGCTTTACTCTCTATGATAAGGCAAAACCAGTTTGGGGGATTGCCGTCAGAAGAGCCGAATGATCATGTGGATATGTTCTTGGAATTCTATGAGACCCTCAGGATTGAAGGCGCCTCTGTAGATGCCATCCGTCTACGTTTATTCCCTTTATCACTGAGGGATAGAGCTAAAGCATGGTTAAAGTCTGTGCTAGCTGAAACAATCACTACCTGGGATCAGTTAGAGGAAGCCTTCTTGGACAAATTCTTCCCACCTTCCAAGACTGCTCATCTTAGGACTCAAATCACAAGCTTCATTCAAAGAGATGGAGAGTCATTGTCAGAAGCATGGGATAGATACAAGGGTTTGCTAGAAGCCTGCCCACATCATGGGCTAGAGAAATGGTTGATCATCCACACCTTCTTCAATGGTCTTGAATATTCTTCGAAGGTATCTCTTGACTCCACAACTGGTGGAGATTTGATGAATAGAAGGCTAACAGAAGCTTATGAAGTGATTGAGAGTGTTGCTGCAAATCATCACCAATGGGCAAATGAAAGAGGTAACAACCTGAGAAAACTCTCGGGAGGTAAGTTTGAGGTAGACGGAGTTGATTTAATTATGTCAAAGTTTGATTCTTTGAATAAACGTTTTGACAAACTTGAAAAAGCTAATGTTAATGCCGTTGGTGCTTCTAACATTTTTTGTGAGATTTGTGGAGCACAAAGACACACGAGTACCGACTGCCAAGTTGGAATTGACTCCTCAGAAGGTACATCGAGTGAGCAAGTGGAATCATGCCATACTTTTCATGACTTCAACCAAAAGGGGAGAAACGATCCATATTCTCAAACTTACAACCCTGGTTGGAGGTCGCATCCTAACTTCTCCTACCGGAATAGCCAAAACCAAGTTGGTTAAGGTAGTGCTAAACCCTCCTCTAGATTCCAACAGGTACATAAATCTAAACTTGAGTCTCTTCTTGAGAATTTTGTTGAGAGTCAGTCTAAGCAAAATGAAGAGTTTAGGCAACATGGTCAAGCAGTCACTGAGGCCATTAGAGAGTTGTCATCTAAGGTTGATAATTTGGCTACTCATAATAGGATGTTGGAAACCCAGATTACCTAACAAGCTAGTTCTTCACATAGACTTCAAGGGAAATT
Organism: Styphnolobium japonicum; assembly: GCA_023212625.1. Lineage (NCBI taxonomy): Eukaryota > Viridiplantae > Streptophyta > Magnoliopsida > Fabales > Fabaceae > Styphnolobium > Styphnolobium japonicum. The sequence continues at coordinate 18,491,926 of JALBWW010000013.1, forward strand.
TCCAGGACAGCCTGAAATAAATCCTAATGAACATTACAAGGCTGTGAGTTTAAGAAGTGGTAGGAAATTAGAGGATTCCAAGGCAAAGGGGGAAAGTGACATAGATAGGGGAGATGAGAAAAAAGAGACAACTAAGACACAAAACTTAGAAGAGGATGATACAACTGAGAAAGTGTCTAAGTATGTACCCCCTAAACCATACCAACCCCCAGTGCCTTTTCCTCAAAGATTGGCCAAGGCTAAGCTGGATAGGTAATTTTGAAAGTTTCTAGAGGTCTTTAAGAAGTTGTACATTAATGTACCCTTCACTGAGGTGTTGCAACATGTAATACCCGGGGCTGAAGAGGGCAGGGAGTGATCGCCGGTGCAAGAGGCACGGACAATGAGCGGCTCCTGGCAGGCTTTTAGGCGGAGGGGTGACATGAATGAATCGAGCCCACACCAGAAGAAGAGGGGAATTCTGAGATTGTCCAGGTATGGGACTAGACAATTGAGAAAGCTCATATAGGATTTGATAGGTACTACCTATATCAACAAGATGCATCTTCTTTTCGGGAGCCCATAACTTAGAAACTCCAAGGTTAAGCGTGCTTGGCCTGGAGTAATTCTAGGATGAGTGACCCCCTGGGAAGTTTTCAGGGTGTGTGTGAGTGAGGATATAAGCACGCTGAAAGACTCATGTTGGTGTGTGGGGACAATCGTCAAACCTGGAGCACGGGCTGTTACACAACAAATGCCCACCTATGCTAAATTTCTTAAGGATATTTTGTCTAATAAGAGAAAGCTAGAGGAATTTGAAACAGTAGCTTTAACTGAGGAGTGTAGTCTTTAATCCAAAATAAGTTGCCTCATAAACAAAAAGATCCAGGTAGCTTCTCTATTCCTTGTTTGATTGGTAACACCAATTTTGATAAAGCCTTGTGTGATTTGGGGGCTAGTGTTAGTCTTATGCCCCTTTCTGTGTGTAAGAAGTTGGAGGTAGGTGAACTAAAACCCACAACTATCTCCCGTCAATTAGCTAATCGGTCTGTCAAATACCCTGTAGGCATCTTGGAGGACGTTCCTATTAGGGTGGGTAAGTTTTTCATACCTGCTGATTTTGTTGTGCTTGAAGTGGAGGAGGATTCCCAAATCCCCATTATTCTCGGTAGACCTTTCTTAGCCACTGCTGGTGCTATAATTGATGTCAGAAATGGGAAATTGTCTTTAACTGTTGGTGATGATAAGGTTGAGTTTGATCTTACTAATTCTATTAAACAACCTTCTTTTGAGGACTCTTGTTGCAGGATTGATTTATTGCACCAGGTGGTGAAGGAAGAATTCACCAATATCCATTTTGAAGACCCCTTGGAGAGATGCTTGGTTGGTGGCGGCTCATTGGATTATGGAGGTGCAGTCGCTAAATATGCCAGATTACTAGAGGCTATCCCGGAGCTTCCACCTTGCAAATCCAAAAAGGAAAGACTTGAGTCACAGCCTAAATTTGAAGATTGGGAAGAGGAAAACGCCCCTAAGATAGAACTCAAAACCCTTCCTTCCACCCTCAGGTATGAGTTTCTAGGTCCTAACTCTTCTTATCCTGTCATTGTTAGTGCTAGCTTGAATGAGTTAGAGACTGAGAAACTACTTAGAGCTCTTAGAATGCATAGAAAGGTCATAGGATACACTCTTGATGATATTAAAGGTATAAATCCCTCCTTTTGCATGTATAGAATTTTGATGGAACTTGACCATAAACCCTCTGTTGAGCATCAATGCAAATTGAATCCCAATATGAAAGAGGTTGTTAAGAAGGAAGTTCTTAAGTTGCTTGACGCTGGGGTAATTTACCCAATTTCTGATAGTGAATGGGTTAGTCCAGTGCATGTGGTTCCTAAGAAAGGGGGGATGACTGTGATTAAGAATGAGAAAAATGAATTAATCCCCACTAGAACAGTCACAGGTTGGAGGATGTGCATTGATTATAGGAAGTTGAACACTACAACTAGGAAAGATCACTTCCCCCTACCCTTCATTGATCAAATGCTTGAGAGGTTAGCTAGGCATACATATTTTTGTTACTTGGACGGCTATTCGGGATTCCACCAAATCCCCATTCACCCTAGTGACCAGGAGAAGACCACATTTACTTGCCCCTACGGCACTTTTGCCTATAAGAGAATGCATTTTGGTCTATGTAATGCTCCTGCTACTTTTCAAAGATGCATGATTGCAATATTCTCTGAATTTATTGAAAACATCATGGAAGTTTTTATGGATGATTTTTCGGTATATGGTACTGACTTCGATGATTGTTTGTCCAATTTGTCCAAGATTTTGCAGAGATGTGATGAGGTGAATCTTGTCTTGAATTGGGAGAAATGTCATTTTATGGTACAAAAGGGAATAGTCCTTGGACATTTGGTTTCCGGAAAGGGAATTGAGGTGGATAAGGCGAAAATTGAAGTGATCAAGAAATTGCCTCCACTAGTGAATGTGAAGGGAGTTAGAAGTTTCTTGGGACATGCGGGTTTTTACCGGAGATTTATTAGAGATTTTTCTAAAATTGCCAAACCCTTATCTCATCTCTTAGTAAAAGATGTCCCATTTGATTTTGATAATGACTGTTTGACTGCCTTTTGTAGGTTAAAAGAAGCCTTAATCACCGCTCCCATTTTGCAAACCCCGTCTACCTTTTGAGGTCATGTGCGATGCTAGTGACTATGTCGTTGGAGCTGTGTTGGGGCAAACAAAAGGCAAGAAGGTGCATGCAATATACTATGCTAGCAAGACACTTGATGGAGCTCAACCAAACTATGCCACTACAAAGAAAGAATTGCTAGCGGTAGTTTTTGCCTTTGAGAAGTTCAGGTCTTATCTAGTGGGTTTAAAGGTGACTGTGTACACTGACCACTCAGCACTTAGGCGTCTCATGAGCAAGAAGGAAGCAAAGCCTAGACTTATTCGTTGGATCCTCCTCCTACAAGAATTTGACTTGGAGATTCTAGATCAAAAAGGAATAGAGAATCAGGTGGCGGATCATTTATTTAGGATTGAGAGACCGGTGGGTGGTGAGAGTGAATTACCCATCGATGACTCTTTCCCCGATGAGCAATTGTTTGCTATTTTTGCAGCGAATGCCCCTTGGTATGCCGACTATGCAAACTATCTGGTTAGCAAGGTTCTCCCTCCCGAGCTTAATTATCAGCAGAAGAAGAAATTTTTCTCATATCTGAAGTATTTTGTGTGGGATGACCCATACATATACCGGAGGTGTGCCGATGGTATCTATAAAAGATGTGTCTCGGAGGAAGAGGTTCCAAGGATATTGAACTCCTGTCATTCTGGATCTTATGGAGGACATGCTAGCACCTTTAAGACGGCGGCCAAGGTTCTTCAGGCCGGCTTCTATTGGCCTCACATATTCAGAGATGCTCAATTATTCGTGCTTGCATGTGACCCGTGTCAAAGAACGGGAAATATTTCTAAGAAACATCAAATGCCACTTAATAATATTCTTGAGGTGGAGATCTTTGATGTTTGGGGAGTTGACTACATGGGCCCTTTTCCATCCTCCTACAACAACAAATGTATTCTTGTGGCCGTTGATTACGTGTCTAAGTGGGTGGAGGCCATTCCATCCTCAACCAATGATGCAAAACCGTAATCAAGCTATTTAAGAAGATTATCTTTCCGAGGTTTAGAGTTCCTAGGGCTGTGATTAGTGATGGTGGTTCACTGACAAGAGGTTTGATAGCCTCTCGGCAAGTGCACCGAATCGTTCAAGTAATAAAATTTAGTGAGTTATCGTCTCCACAGGGATTGAGTTACCAAACACCTATTCACTAGATTTGATGCTATTTAGACTAACGTACTTTTGGATTGAAGGTTCTAATGCTTAAAAATTATAGTAATTAAAATTAAAAACTAAATGAGCAAAACTAGAGTGCGGTTAAAAGAATGTGCGATGTGAACTGAATATTATGAAATTGCTAGGGATTTGATTTCACTTGACTTATCCAATTGAATTAAGAAATTTCATTCTTCTTGACTCTTCATCCATGAATTAAAGGTTGAATTTTCTGAAACTAATTAAATTCCAATTCCTTGGATATTCAATTCTCCTTTAACCAACAAGAACTAATTAATTCCTTAACCTAGTTCGAATTGAAAAGGGCTTTACACAAATAGTAAAATTCAATGGCACCACACAATCCCAAAGCCTATTCCTAAACCTTGTAAGATTATGGCATTCATTCCCAATAGCTAGTACATAATTGAATTCCCCAATTCTAATTATGAACCCTAGATCAAAATATGAGAGGCCAATTCATAAATTGTATAAAAACAGAGAATAAACGCTTAACCATGGAATCAAGTCAAGAATTACAAGATGTTCATAAAACCATTATCCAAGTCAAGCTACATCAAATCCCTAACATAGGAAAATTAGCTACTCATGATAAAAAGGGAAGAAAATTTGAGAAAAGAGATGAACTCCATGAAGAATTCAAGATGTTGATGTTGAGATCCTCTAATCTTCTTCTTGAATCACTTCTCCTTGGATTAGGGTAGCAGCAGATCCCCTCTTCTGTTTTCCTCTAGCCGTCCTCCTTAACCTTTTCTTCTTTTTCTTTTTATATCAGGAAAGAAAGCAGGCGCAAGATTTTGAACCCACCGCTTAGCGGTGGAATCGCACCGCTCAGGCGGTGGGGTTCCAGAGGAGAGACTTGTGGTGCGATGCCACCGCCTAGGCGGTGGATTTGAGCGCCTAGGCGGTGGTGTTCCAGAGGAAAAATTGTACGAGCCATTGGAGCGCCTAAGCGCTGGATTTCACCGCCTAGGCGGTGGATTGGCAGAGGCAACAAATTTTGAGCGCTCGAGCGCTGGCTTCTACCGCTTAGGCGGTGGATGTCCCGAGACAAATCTTCATCCATGCAGCATTATTTCCTTCCCAATGCTAAACTCCTTTATTCCATACCTAAGAATTAAAAGGATACAAAGTAAAAATAAGCTTCTAAGCAAGAAAATGAAACACAATACTAAACAAAGATGTAAATGAAAACACACAAAACTAAACTTAAAAACAATGGAGAAAACTCAATCAAAGGTTGGTTTTAGGAAAAATTTGTCACATAATCACAAAGATAGTCAGTCCATTTAACAAGACTATCACTCCCCCAAACCTAAGATTTTGCTTGTCCCCAAGCAAAAGTAACTAAACAAGAAAAACTAAGACTCAAAGACTGCTCCACAACCCCCAAAAATGCTGGCATTTGGCAATTTGATTCAAGCTCACAATGAAGTAAACATTTCAGCAAACGGCTGTTTAATTGAAGTAGACAATAGCGAAAGGAGTGTAAATGCTAATCATAAACAAAACAGCAAGAAGGCATCTGAAATTAGCAACAAGTGAGGCAGTGGTAAAATTACAAGCTTGTAAGTAAACAATTAAGCTACTAGCTAACCAAAGAGACAACACAAGGACAATGGTTCGACACAAACGCTTGCATAGTGAAATGAACAAAACCAAGATGAGATGTTAGAGGAATGCTCATGCGCCTCTTCCACACAACACACCCCCAAACTTCACCAAGGGAAGAACTAAGGAAAAAAAACACACTGGTTATGTATCAAGGTTATAACCGTGCGCCTCTTCCACACATCACAACCAAGACACAACACCAGATTTTATTGGCAGGTAGAGTCATCTATGGTATGAAAGTAAAGGAAGGACCATGCGCCTCTTCCACACATCCTCACTTCAACCAACAGCCACAGAGAAATTAAACAATTGCTCTTTTCTTTTTTGTTTTTTTTTTGTATTTATATATTTTTTTTTGTATTTTTTTTTGTTTTCTTTTTTTTGAGAATAAAAACAAAAGAGTTGAACCTTATCCAAGATGTTGAAAAATTGGAAGCTAGAATGAAAAATTGAAGACATAACAAGAGATGTAATAAAATCACGACCAACTTGTAATCAAAAGTCAAACGCCCTATCAAGCAGAAGAGTTTACAGAGCCTCACAATCATTCAGAGTTGTTCAATCAATTATGGCAAACATGAGCTGAAAGAAAACTTCATGCAACATAAACCAAAGCACCAAATGCAGCATTCTCAGAATAGTGGAGCTTACAACTAAAAACAAACAGTAAAACAGGAATGAAAGTAAACAACATAACGAAAAAGAAAAAGACAAAGAAGATGACTCCCTGGTGTAGTGATAAAAAAAATTCCCACCGCCTAGGCGCTGGCTTTATACCGCCCAAGCGGTGGATGCCCAGCGACCCCCAATGTAGCGCGCCTAAGCGCTAACATGCCACCGCCTAGGCGGTGGCTTCACATCTTTTTTTTTTTTTTTTTTTTTAAACGAGCGCTTAAGCGCTCACTCCCACCGCTTAAGCGGTGGGGTACCCGAGAGGGTGCCATGACTGCCCAGTGACCGCTTAGGCGGTCACTTCCCACCGCCTAGGCGGTGGATATCCCGAGAGTTGCCCTTGTTGTTTTCTCTCTGTTTTTTTTCAGTCATCGCTTAAGCAGTGGTTAAACAGAGGCAATTCTCTCATCTGCAACCAAATTTTCTCAAATGACATGGTTCTCAACTCCTCATTCTAGAATATCCCTCCCCACATTTTTCACAAAGTGTCAATGCATCTCCAAAATTCACAATGACCTTAAACTTGATTCCTAATCCAACATGCATCTAATCAATCCCTAAGGATCGGAAGGCCTTAAACTAGCATGAAATACATGGATTCAGAGATTAATCAACCAAGAAGTATTTCAGCCATCACCAGTAAGCATCAAGACAACAGGGAGCTTCATCATTATTGAAAACAAAACAAACTTTTTTTTTTCAGACAATTATGACAGTAATGCAGAAATTTTAAAAGAGAGAAGGGAAAAGAAACTTGGGTTGCCTCCCAAGAAGCGCTTGTTTAACGTCACTAGCTTGACGTGAAGTTACTTCATTGAGGTTGACCAAGAGTAATGGAGGATTTCTGACGATGAACATCTCCTCCCAAATAGATCTTCAACCTTTGGCCATTTACTTTAAAGCTTCTGCCTGAAGTTGGTTCAATGAGTTCAACTGTCCCATAAGGAAAAACTTTCTCTACCACAAACGGTCCAGACCATCTTGATTTGAGCTTTCCAGGAAACAACTTCAATCTCGAATTGAAGAGTAAAACATGTTGCCCTTGTTCAAATGTTCGGTGACTTATCTTTCGATCATGCACCAACTTAGCTCTCTCTTTGTACAATCGGGAATTCTCATAAGCTCCAGTGCGGAACTCATCCAGTTCATTTAATTGCAAAAGCCTTTTTTCACCTGCTCCTTTTAATTCAAAGTTTAGGAACTTAACTGCCCAAAATGCTTTGTGTTCCAATTCTACAGGAAGATGACATGCTTTCCCATAGACCAATTGATAAGGAGACATGCCAATTGGAGTCTTAAATGCTGTTCTGTAGGCCCATAGAGCATCATCTAGCTTCCTTGACCAATCTTTTCTTGATGAACTCACAGTCTTTTCTAAGATTCTCTTCAACTCCCGATTTGAGACTTCAACTTGACCACTTGTTTGTGGGTGATATGGGGTGGCGATTTTATGGGAAACCCCATATTTAGTCAATACAACCTCCAATTGTTTATTGCAGAAGTGGCTTCCTCCATCACTAATTAAAGCTCTAGGCACACCAAATCTTGAAAAGATGTTCTTCTTCAGGAATCCAATCACTACTTTAGTATCATTGCTTATTGAAGGGATGGCTTCTACCCATTTTGACACGTAGTCCACAGCTACCAAAATGTATAGGTTGGAAAATGAAGATGGGAATGGGCCCATAAAGTCAATGCCCCAAACATCAAATAATTCAACTTCAAGGATCATGTTCATAGGCATCTCGTGTCTTCTTGAGATTGTTCCAACCCTTTGACATCTATCACATCTCTCCACAAATGCTCGAGCATCCTTGAAGAGTGTTGGCCAGTAGAATCCACTTTGCAGCACCTTAGCTGCAGTTCTTTCTCCTCCAAAATGGCCTCCATACTCGGAGCCATGACAGTGCCATAAGATACTTTCAATTTCTTCTTCTGGAACACACCTCCTCAGTACACTATCTGCACATCTCCGATATAGGAATGGTTCATCCCAAATGAAAAACCTTGCATCATGCAGAAACTTCTTTCTTTGCTGCCATGTTAGCTCAGGTGGTAGGACTCCAACGGCTTTGTAATTAGCAAAGTCAGCATACCAAGGGAGAGCTTGGATGGCAAACAACTGTTCATCCGGGAATTCTTCATTTATGGGTACTGATTCTTTTTCTTCTTCATCCCTAACTTGTAAGATTCTGGATAGATGGTCAGCTACTGAGTTCTCAGTTCCTTTCTTGTCCTTGATCTCCAAGTCAAATTTCTGCAGCAATAAAATCCAACAAATTAATCGAGGCTTTGCATCTTGATTGGACAAAAGATATTTAAGTCTTTGAATGGTCAGTATAAACAATCACTTTGGAACCAACTAAGTAAGAACGAAACTTATCAAATGCAAAAACAACAGCAAGTAGTTCTTTCTCAGTTGTGGCATAATTCAATTGTGCATCATTCAACACTTTGCTTGCATAATAAATCACATGCAACATCTTATTCTTTCTTTGTCCTAAAACAGCACCCTCTTGCATAATCACTTGCATCACACATTAATTCAAAGGGCAAATCCCAATTAGGAGCAACAATGATGGGTGCAGAAGTGAGTTTCTCTTTTAGGATATTAAAAGCATGCAAGCATTCATTATCAAACACAAAAGAAGAATCTTTAACCAACAGATTACTCAAGGGCTTTGCTATTTTGGAAAAATCTTTTATAAATCTTCTGTAAAACCCAGCATGCCCAAGAAAGCTTCGGATCCCCTTGACATTGGTTGGGGGAGGTAGTTTCTCTATGGTCTCCACCTTTGCTCTATCTACCTCTATCCCCTTGGATGAGATTCGATGTCCAAGAACAATACCCTCTTTCACCATGAAATGACATTTTTCCCAATTGAGGACTAAGTTTGTTTCCTGACATCTCTTCAGAACCAAAGCAAGATTAGTCAAACAAGAATCAAAAGAGGAACCAAAAACAGAAAAATCATCCATAAATATCTCAATGAATTTTTCTACCATATCAGAAAAGATGGAAAGCATACACCTTTGAAAAGTTGTTGGTGCATTGCATAGTCCAAACGGCATCCTCCGATAAGCAAACACTCCATAGGGGCACGTGAATGCTGTCTTCTCTTGGTCTTCCGGGTCTACAACAATCTGATTGTACCCAGAATAGCCATCTAAGAAGCAGTAGAATGCATGCCCAGCCAATCTCTCAAGCATTTGGTCTATGAAAGGGAGAGGGAAGTGATCCTTCCTTGTTGCACTATTAAGCTTACGGTAGTCAATGCACATTCGCCATCCAGTGACAGTTCTTGTGGGGATCAATTCATTGTTATTGTTGACCACAACTGTCATTCCTCCCTTTTTGGGAACCACTTGTACCGGGCTCACCCATGAACTATCTGAAATGGGGTAGATGATCCCCGCATCAAGAAGTTTAATTACTTCCTTTCTTACCACCTCCTTCATTGTTGGGTTGAGTCTTCTTTGAGGTTGGATTGCAGCTTTATAATCATCTTCCATGAGAATCTTGTGCATGCATACAGTTGGACTTATCCCCTTAAGGTCACTAATGCTCCACCCAAGTGCTGATTTGTGTTCTCTCAACACCCTCAACAGCTTTTCTTCCTCCACCTTGCTCAACTCAATACTAACAATCACAGGATGGGTGTTGTTCTCACCAAGAAATGCATATTTGAGACTAGATGGTAAGGGTTTCAGTTCAAGCTTCGGAAGGTCTTCTTTCTCAACTCCTTCTTTCATTAATTCTTCTTCTTTTGACCCATTGGAGGTGGAGAGGATTGGTAAGGCTTCTAATTGTTGCACACACTTCATTGTTTCTGAATCATTGAGTTCTTCATCTTCCAAACTCTTGGACTGCATCAAAGCTACTTCAAGTGGACTGTTTGGAGGATTTTGTAGGAAGACATTTGAGACAAGAGAATCAATGGCATCCACCCGAAAACTTTGTTCCTTATCTATTGGGTGTTTCATGGCTTCAAACACATTAAAAGTCACCTTTTCATCATGTACCCTCAACATTAATTCTCCTTGCTGAACATCAATCAAAGCTCTCCCAGTGGCCAAAAATGGTCTTCCAAGAATGAGAGGGATATCAGCATCCTCCTCCATATCAAGAACTACAAAATCAGCTGGGAAAATGAATTTATCTACCTTTACCAATACGTCTTCCACTATCCCATATGGGTGTTTGATAGACCGATCCGCCAACTGTAGAGATATTGTTGTTGGCTTAATTTCTCCAATCCCCAACTTGTTTAGAATTGAAAGTGGCATCAAATTTATGCTAGCTCCAAGGTCACAAAGGGCTTTGCCAATTGTTAATTTTCCAATAGTGCAAGGAATATGGAAATTACCAGGGTCTTTCAACTTGGGTGGTAACTTTTTTTGGATAATTGCACTGCACTCTTCAGTTAGCATTACCGTCTCATCTTCTTGTAGCTTCCTCTTCTTGGATAAGAGCTCCTTCATAAATTTGGCATAAGAGGGCATTTGTTCTAATGCTTCTGCAAATGGAATGTTGATTTGAAGCCTCTTGAAAATGTCTAAAAACCGAGCAAAGTGCTTCTCTTGATTCTCTTTCTTGAGTCTTTGAGGGAACGGGACTTTGGCATATGGTGATGGCACAAAAGGTTTGTCCCACACCTTCTCCTTTTTCCTTGGAGATTCACTTTTCTTTTGCTCTTCTTCTTGCACCTGATCAGGGAGTTTAGATGAAGATGCATCTTCCTCTTCTACTGTACCTTGAGCTTGATGATTCATTACTTCCTTGACTTTACCTTCTCTAGGTGTAACCTCCACTGTTTTACCACTCCTCAAAGTTATAGCCTTACACTGCTCCTTAGGATTTGGTTCAGTGTTACTAGGAAGTATTCCTAGTGGTTTTTCAGCTAGTTGCCTAGAGATCTGTCCCACTTGATTCTCCAAATTTCTAATAAAAGACTCTTGGTTCTTGAAGTTTGCCCTTGTCTCTTGCATGAAGCTGGAAGTTTGCTGCACAAAACTTGTTGTTGATTGGGACAACTTTTCTAAGGCAATTTCCAAAGGAGATGGTTTGGCTTGATCATGCTGGACATGAGGTAATGGTGGAGCCTGATAAGGAGGATTAGGCGGTCTTTGCACATTTTGATTACTCCATGAGAAGTTGGGATGATTTTTCCACCCTGGATTGTAAGTGTTGGAGTAGGGGTTGTGCGGGGGGTCTCTGTGGATTCCCCATATAATTCACTTGTTCATGAGATGCTTGATTCAATACATTTGCCTCACAATCCCCATTGACATGGTTGCCTCCACAAAAATCACAAACTAGGGCTGGGGAATTTACTGCATTCACTTGCACTTGCCCCAACTGCTTTGTGAGAGTCGCCAACTGTTGAGAAAGACTCTTGTTTTGAGCAAGGATGGCATCTAATGTCTCGAGCTCCATAACACCTCTTTTCCCCATTGACCTCTCACTAGGAGTGTGATAATTATTAGCAGCCGTAGTCTCTATCAATTGGAGAGCTTCTTCTGGTGTTTTGTTATTCAATGAACCCCCAGCTGCTGCATCTACCATAGCTCTTGTTGCATGAGTCAATCCATTGCAAAAAGTCTGAATTTGGAGCCATTCTGGAATTGCATGATGTGGACATCTCCTCAACAAATCCTTGAATCTTTCCCAAGCATCATAAAGCACCTCTCCATCATGCTGAGAGAATGAGGTTATCTCTTGCCTCATCTTTGCGGACTTGGAAGGAGGGAAATATTTGGTGAGAAACCTCGTCACTAAATCATTCCAGGTAACAATGCTCCCCTGTGGTTGACTTTGGAGCCAACTCTTAGCCTTATCCCTTAGAGAAAACGGGAAAAGCCTAAGTCGGATTGCATCATCACTAGCCCCGTTCACCTTCATTGTGTCACGAGTTGGAGGAAAGCGGCAATATGAGAATTAGGATCTTCATTAGAATTACCCCCAAACTGTTCTTCTTGCACCAAGTGTAGAAGTGCGGGCTTGATCTCAAAATTGTTGGCCTGGATAGGAGGTCTCACAATGCTTGTAGCACACCCTTCAAAGATTAGGGGTAGCATAATCCCCCAAAGTTCTCCTAGGAGGAGGTTGGTGCCATTATCTCTTCTTCTAAAAGTTGTGGAATTTCTCTACGAGCTCTTGTCCTTCTTCTATTTTCCCTTCTTTGTCTTTTCAATCTACGGGTCAAATAACAATGTATCCGGGTTTACGATGCCTCGCATAAACCAAAATCAACAAGGGTGAGGAACCAAAAATCCAATAACAACAATAAAAATTAAACAAAAGAAATAAAATGTCTAAATTAGAATCAACTCCGGTTACTACAGATGTTGATAAAAACACTCAATCCCCGGCAACGGCGCCAAAAACTTGATAGCCTCTCGGCAAGTGCACCGAATCGTTCAAGTAATAAAATTTAGTGAGTTATCGTCTCCACAGGGATTGAGTTACCAAACACCTATTCACTAGATTTGATGCTATTTAGACTAACGTACTTTTGGATTGAAGGTAACTCTAATGCTTAAAAATTATAGTAATTAAAATTAAAAACTAAATGAGCAAAACTAGAGTGCGGTTAAAAGAATGTGCGATGTGAACTGAATATTATGAAATTGCTAGGGATTTGATTTCACTTGACTTATCCAATTGAATTAAGAAATTTCATTCTTCTTGACTCTTCATCCATGAATTAAAGGTTGAATTTTCTGAAACTAATTAAATTCCAATTCCTTGGATATTCAATTCTCCTTTAACCAACAAGAACTAATTAATTCCTTAACCTAGTTCGAATTGAAAAGGGCTTTACACAAATAGTAAAATTCAATGGCACCACACAATCCCAAAGCCTATTCCTAAACCTTGTAAGATTATGGCATTCATTCCCAATAGCTAGTACATAATTGAATTTCCCAATTCTAATTATGAACCCTAGATCAAAATATGAGAGGCCAATTCATAAATTGTATAAAAACAGAGAATAAACGCTTAACCATGGAATCAAGTCAAGAATTACAAGATGTTCATAAAACCATTATCCAAGTCAAGCTACATCAAATCCCTAACATAGGAAAATTAGCTACTCATGATAAAAAGGGAAGAAAATTTGAGAAAAGAGATGAACTCCATGAAGAATTCAAGATGTTGATGTTGAGATCCTCTAATCTTCTTCTTGAATCACTTCTCCTTGGATTAGGGTAGCAGCAGATCCCCTCTTCTGTTTTCCTCTAGCCGTCCTCCTTAACCTTTTCTTCTTTTTCTTTTTATATCAGGAAAGAAACAGGGCGCAAGATTTTGAACCCACCGCTTAAGCGGTGGAATCTCACCGCTCAGGCGGTGGGGTTCCAGAGGAGAGACTTGTGGTGCGATGCCACCGCCTAGGCGGTGGATTTGAGCGCCTAGGCGGTGGTGTTCCAGAGGAAAAATTGTACGAGCCATTGGAGCGCCTAAGCGCTGGATTTCACCGCCTAGGCGGTGGATTGGCAGAGGCAACAAATTTTGAGCGCTCGAGCGCTGGCTTCTACCGCTTAGGCGGTGGATGTCCCGAGACAAATCTTCATCCATGCAGCATTATTTCCTTCCCAATGCTAAACTCCTTTATTCCATACCTAAGAATTAAAAGGATACAAAGTAAAAATAAGCTTCTAAGCAAGAAAATGAAACATAATACTAAACAAAGATGTAAATGAAAACACACAAAACTAAACTTAAAAACAATGGAGAAAACTCAATCAAAGGTTGGTTTTAGGAAAAATTTGTCACATAATCACAAAGATAGTCAGTCCATTTAACAAGACTATCAAGGTTGTCGAGACCCGTCAAATAATAAAAATTACTGGTTCACAAATTAATTTGTAGTATAGAGCATGAACCGAATCGTCTCTCAAGGATCCAAAAAGAACAAAGATTTAATCAGATCAAGATAATTAAAAAGGGGATTTTGATGATTTGAAAAGATAATACACTAATTGAATTAAAGGAAAGTAATTAACAAATTAACCAATCCAAGGAAATTTTACCGATCTTGAGTTTAATCCATCATTGATCACAAGGAATTCATTTAATTGGTAATCATGTTCTTGGCCTTAGATCACATCAAGACGCCTCAACAAGATCCAAGAATCCTACACTAGATAAGCATCTAGGATTTAATTAACCAAGTCAGATAAAGTAAGCACCATCCAAACATAGATTAACTTAAAATCGGGGATTTAACCAAGCTAACAATCCATAAAAAAGCTTTGATATATTGTTTAGTCTTTGTGATCCTCTTTGAATGCATGATAATAAAGCTATTATCACATCAACATCTAAATCAAATTAAGCAATTCAATCTAGATAAAAATCAAAAGAGGAAGAAGAGAAAATTGAATAACAATTAAGCAATATGAACTAGCGAAACAAGATCTCTAAATTAAACATCAAGATGGCTAATCCCTTGGATTGATTATAAGAGCCTAGCCTTCCATGGATGGGAAGGAAGAACTCAGAAATAAAAGAACAAAAACGAAATTCTAAAGAGATTGGAGAAGAAAGGAAAGAAAACTCTCACAAATACTTAAACTTTCTTCAAACTTACTTAAAATTGAATTCTCATAATACAAAGAGATTGGCTCTATTTATACTAATCCTAGAAGCAAAGTTGTACATGTACAAAATCTGAATACAAGCTGTAAAAATATGAAAATTGTCAAATATGGAAGCTTGATGCATGGTTGGTGGGTTGGTGCATGGTAGGTGGGATGGTGTATGGTTGGTGGCTTTTAGTCAGCAACTCTTATATGAATTCTGGCTTAATGTTCATGATCTAAACAATGCATTTTGGCTTTGAGGTCTTCATGAAAGTTGTAGCTAGTTGTCTCCTTGAAATGTTGCAATTGGAATCATGTCATTTGGACATTTAGAACTCTAGATATGCCAAAAACACTGAACCTACCTCAAGTTAGGTTGGCAGAACGTGTTTCCAAATTCAAACCAACTTGTAGCTTCATTATCATGCCTAAAACGACATCAATTGACTAAATGGTCTTCCGTGAAGTTGGAGATATGGGTCTTATATATCCAATGGCCAAGTTTCAGCCCAAGAGGAGGCCTATAGTTTACTATGTAGTCCAATATGTGCACACTGTCCAGATTTTCATGACAGCAAACCCACTATGCATTGCAGGGATATTTTGGACCCTCAGAAGTCTGATCCAGCTCTCGAGTTCTTCATGAAACTTGTAGAGCATTGTCTTAGCTTTCTAAAGACACCAAGATCACCTCAAATGGATCACCGAGTCCTAAGTTATGGCCTAACCAAGGAAGAGGTCAAAATGCATCAAAATCTAAAAATTATTCAATATTTGCATTAAAGCCCAATGAAGCCCAACAACATTAAACTCATCTAAAATACTAATATTGGGCACAATAAACATCTAATAAACCCTAATAGAAAGCTAACATAAGTGTCTCAAATTGATTGATCAAATTCCCCCACACTTAAGTTTTTGCACTCCTGGGCAAAACACATAAGAACAAAACTAAAGAAAAACAAGAAACATCATATTATTAAACTAAAAACATAAAAACTGATTTTACCTAATCTAATCTATTTTCGTAGGAAAACACGATGGCACTTAGCATGTGCCACAAGCCTTTAAACCCCTAGGTGTCCCTAGTGGACGAGTTATAGTCTCGTGAGGGTTTACTAGGATGATACCCACAAACATGTAATATTTTATTTAATCAATTCAACTAATTTTTAAATACAAGCATTGTGTCAAATATAAATCATAATTAATAAGTTAAGTATGCTTAACAAAGAATAGTTGAATCAAACCAATTGAGAATAAAGTATAGCATAATCATGCTTTAATCAGAAATAGACATGTTCAAATTGAGTAAAATTCCTCACAAATGACACTCAAATCACACAAGGTGTTTATGTTAACTATTTACGCTCAACTCAGTCAAACTATGAAAGTATTTTACCATAGGCTTGCCTATACATCAATTCTCCACTACTTAGATCAAATAAATTGCAAAAATCAAGAGGTCTTTCAAAAAGGTTGTAATGGCTATAAGGTGAAAGAAGGGAACAATATAGATAATAGCAGGTTAAAACCAAAGAGAATAAAAAAGCATTGAGGAATAACTCAAGTAGAAAGAATAAAATTTTTACCCAAAACCATAAAATGCTCATTCTCTTCACACATTCCTTCCTTTTTCTATTCTTCTTTCTTTTTTCTCTTTTATTTTTCTTTGTTTTTTTTTTGTACCAAGCATTTCATATCAGCACACCAATTCCCCCACACTTAAATCATTGCAAGCAAAAGAACTCCTCCAATAAGAAAATCAATGATCTCCTATTCCCTAAGGTAAGGTAAAATATGGTTTTTTACTCAAAGCTTGTAATGAGTTAAGAACAAAGAATAGGTAAATAGGCTCAGAGGGAGTTAATAATTGGATAAATGCAAGGTAGGTTTATTTGGCCAAAGCAGCTAAGTCAAGAAAAAAATGCCTCTGTCATTTTCATGCAACATACAGACCAATGTAATCTCAAATCGATTCAATGCAAGTTCTAGAAAATAAATTCATAATTGACATCACTCATGAAAGAAAATAAACCAAGTGTAAGTATCAAACTTGGAAAAGCACAAAACTCACAAAGGTATGGAACATTCACTCAATTCAACCATGCCTTCTTCCTAATATCCACAATCATATACACATGTATATCATGAAAATGATTCAACTATAAACTGTTTTGCATACTTTTATTATCAATTAAGCTCAGATTCAGCACATGATTGCATCAAAATTAATTGAAAAGATCAAAATGAAATTTTTTATTTTAATTTTTAAAATTTTTTGTAATATGCAAGAACAAAATAATTTAAGACATACTATGAAATGCAAGTTAAGATGCGTCTCAAGAGCAAAACTACTCCTTACTCTGCCATCATACATCAAATAAGCTAGTAACAATAAAGATTAGCTAGTTATTTTTTTATTTATTTTTTATCTAAACTATGTACATGGTATTATCAACTATACCTCCCCCCAACTAATTTAAGACATTGTCCCCAATATCAAAATAAAGATAAGTAGAGTGTAGAAGATCTTACCAGAATACTGCAAATCAAGCCTGAAATAAAAAAAAATTACAAAAAACTAAAACCATAACAGAAAACAAAAATTCACAAAGACAAAGTCAAATCAAGTTTTTGCTTTTTGCTGCTGCTGCCTTGTTCCCAATTCAATTCAGTGGAGCCATTGCTAGATCACGTTGTGGTACAAATTCGTTTAGTTGATCGAGCAATTGTTCAGGAGTTGCAGCAGTTACAAGACTTTGACGTGTCGCTTGTGAGATGAACCTTTTTTCTACAGCATGATCAAGAAAACAAAACAAACTGTCATAAAAACCATTAACATTTAATATACCTATGGGTTTTTGGTGAAAGTTCTACTGTGACCAGGATGTAATTTGGAAGAGCTCTTCCAAAGTTCCAAAACCACTAGGTAGGGCAATAAAGGCATCAACATTTGCTATCATAATGTTCATGCGTTGGTGCATGCAAAATGCCATTACTTCATCCCCTAATGTTTTTCCAATGGGCTTGCTGATAGATAAAGGACTGGGAATGACACCAAGGACTTTGCCACCTCCTAAATGTGCAGCAGTTGCAACACAACCCATTAACCCAAGACTACCTCCTCTGTAAACTAAATGGATTTCTCTCTCAGCTAGCACTCGACCAAGATGATTTGCAATATTTACAAACTCTTTATCTTTCCCAAGATTAGATCCACAAAAGACACAAACACTCTTGATCCGACGAACTGAAGTGACTTCCATTTTCTTTTTTCTTTTTTTTCTCTTTGTTTTTTTTTTTGTACTCTCACCTTATCAATGATCTGAAGAGAGCAAAGTGCAATATTTAAAGGCATCAAAACTCAAAGGTAATAATTACACCTATAAAGGAGGGGTAAATCTGTGTGTCAAGTATGTTTGAAAATAAGCACAATAACGATAATAGCTATATGACAATGATAAAATACTAATCTATATGTGTCAAAAGAAGTTTGAAAATATGCAACGCATATTTCAAAAGAATATGGCTACTTTTGATTTGATTTTTTTTTCTTTTTTTTTAATTTTTTTGAATTTTTTTTGAATTTTTTTTTGAATTTTTTTAATAAGCAAGAAGAAAAAAGAAAAAGAAAAATAAAAAATAATACTTACAGGAGGTGTGATTGTGGCTCACATTTTCCTCTGGTTTTACGTCCAGTAACGGATTGAATGCTCTCTATGGGCCAATGGTGGGCTTCCCATCCAATTTTCTTAAAAATTGGCAAACAGGGTCTTTTTGAGTCAAATTCCCGAGACTATAACGCTCATGTTCATCTTGGAATATTGGCCATAAATCGAGAAGTGCCTTTTGCACATCTCCACTAGGATGCGTCTCAAGAGTCAATAAAATGTTATCTAAAGACTTCTTACTCATGCCATCTTTAATGAAGTTAATTTTATCATCTCGGTTTATAGACGTCATTCCAATTGATTTGCATTTTGTGTTACAAGTCCATCTTGCACATTTATAGCAGACCTGTAACCTTTTTGCTCTTCTTTTCTTGGCATATAAACTTTTACCTAGCCCTGGCATATATGAAACAAGAGCGTCAGAAAATTCACCTCTGAGTCGGACCTTTGCTTCGATCAACCAGCGTATATCCGCAGGGATGCCTTTGTGCATAAGCATCCTTAATCTCTCAAACCTTGCACAATAAATGTTAGTTAAAGCATTTTGAGGGAGAGAAGGGAATTGCTTGCAGAGGTTAAAAAACTGATTATCTATTTCGAAAGAAAGAAGAAAGAGAGAAAAAAAAAATTAAGTAAAATTATATACAGATTTCAGTGTTTATGGGTAACTGAAGGGACCGAAAAAGATTTTCACGGAGTGCTGTTATCCGCCATTTAACCGGTGAAAAATCATCTGTCAAAGTAAAACAAACAAAATAAAGACAGAAAAATCAAACTTTGATAGATTTTCTCACTTGGCACCGTTTTGTCTTCTGTCTCGATTCCTGTGATAGCAAATAAGTCAAAGTTTGAAAGAAAAAAAGAGTTAGAAAACTTTTGATGCCGCCCAAAAAGCGCTACTTTTAACGTTTTAAGCCAGCGTGATTGAAGATTTTTCACGATTGATGGGTCCTCCCCAATATTGATTCAATTTTTGGCCATTAACATTAAACGTGGATTTTTTTTTTCAACAAAGATTTATATAGAAAACAGAAAATAAAAACAGTAGACAAAACAAAAAATAAAAACAAAAACAGAGAAAAAAGTAATAAAAGACAAAGATCAGCAGTACAGCAAAACAAAAGCAGAAATAGAAATAGACAACAGAAACAACAGCAATAGAAAAGAGTAAATTGTAACAGTCAAATAAAAATAGAAACAATATTAAAAACAATAGCAAAACAGTAAAAACAAAAAGAAAACAACTAGAAAAATTAAATAAAAGTGTGGAAAGAAAACTCCCTATGGATAGCAGAAGAATTAAAGTTCTAGCAGCCACACCATAGCCAGTGTAATGGATCACCACATCCAAAATCAAATTGTTCAGTATCTTCCGGGGTTGCTTTACTGGTTTAGCTCCGTCTTCAAGTAAAATCCTACGCATGCAAATGGAAGGGCTAACGCTAGGAATGTCTGCAAGTATGATGGCTCTTTGATTCTCTTTAAAAATCTGCAGCAACCTCTCCTCCTCATCAGTAAGGAAGTTTTTAGCCACAATGAACTCTAATTTTGGTGGCTGAACTACTTTTGGAGATTGAATTGCTGCATTATCTGTTGAAAAAGATTCATCATGTCTCAAAAAGGCAGCAATGTCAGCACATGCATTACACAACATATCACCATCACAACCAGTACAACAAACAAAATCATCAAAATCAGTAAAACTAGCAAATTCATCACACAAATCATCAATTCGTTTTTTCTCATCAATGATCTCATGTTTTGCAGAATCAGATTTCTGCATCTGTTGCTTGCTCAACTGACTCAATGAAGATGTAAGTTGATCAACTTGGGTCTCCAAGTCCTGTACTATAGCTTCTGTTCTCTGTTGGAATTGGATGTTGTTATGAGCCAATTGTTTCACCAAATGCTCTAATGTAGGCTCAGATTTCATGCCTATTGGGGCTTGTTGGGGCATAGGCTGCTGGTATAGACTGCTTGGATCAACATAAGGTTCGAACCAGGGATGTTCTCCCCAGTCATGGTTATATGTGGTAGAATAAGGATCGTATCCAAGTTGTTGGTATTGTGGTTCACCAAAAAATACACCTGTTGCATCAACATAATGGTCATGAAATACAGAACCATCATCTTGTAATGTGGTGCATGCATATGTGGGATGATAAGAACTACAACATATACTACAAAATCATGCAGGTTCTTGCACATGTAACTGATGTTGTTCCACTGCCAACTGCCCCACCAGATAAGCCAGCTCATCAAGTTTATGCTCCATCAGATTAGTGATCAAACACAAAATCACAAAAACAAGTCTAAATATACACACAAAATAATTACAGAAAACATATCTACAGATTTTTAAAAATTATGGGACTACCACAGAGTGGAATCTACACAAAAATTCAATCTAAAAGAATAATAAAAAATCTTAAACAATTGAAAAAGTAGTCTAAACGATGGAATTTGGCTAAAATAAGGGTGACCTCACTATAAATAGTGAGCATTTCTCAAAATAACGTTTTCCATTAGTGTACCAAAACTCAAGTCAATCATAGATACTTTACCGAACCGAAATTCTTGACACAATGCCCTTTACCCAATTTTAGCCGAATTCCACTTGAAAATGCTTCAAAAACAAAACAAACACAATTGTTAGATTAGATGAAATGATCAAATAGTTGCCTTTGGATCCCCGGCAATGGCGCCAAATTTGACAAGAGGTTGTCAAGACCCGTCAAATAATAAAAATTACCGGTTCACAAATTAATTTGTAGTATAGAGCATGAACTGAATCGTCTCTCAAGGATCCAAAAAGAACAAAGATTTAATCAGATCAAGATAATTAAAAAGGGGATTTTGATGATTTGAAAAGATAATACACTAATTGAATTAAAGGAAAGTAATTAACAAATTAACCAATCCAAGGAAATTTTACCGATCTTGAGTTTAATCCATCATTGATCACAAGGAATTCATTTAATTGGTAATCAT
Organism: Styphnolobium japonicum; assembly: GCA_023212625.1. NCBI lineage: Eukaryota > Viridiplantae > Streptophyta > Magnoliopsida > Fabales > Fabaceae > Styphnolobium > Styphnolobium japonicum. The sequence goes on from JALBWW010000013.1 coordinate 18,513,313, forward strand.
GATCTTGGCCTTAGATCACATCAAGACGCCTCAACATGATCCAAGAATCCTATACTAGATAAGCATCTAGGATTTAATTAACCAAGTTAGATAAAGTAAGCACCATCCAAACATAGATTAACTTAAAATCGGGGATTTAACAAAGCTAAACAATCCATAAAAAAGCTTTGATATATTGTTTAGTCTTTGTGATCCTCTTTGAATGCATGATAATAAAGCTATTATCACATCAACATCTAAATCAAATTAAGCAATTCAATCTAGATAAAAATCAAAAGAGGAAGAAGAGAAACTTGAATAACAATTAAGCAATATGAACTAGCGAAACAAGATCTCCAAATTAAACATCAAGATGGCTAATCCCTTGGATTGATTATAAGAGCCTAGCCTTCCATAGATGGGAAGGAAGAACTCAGAAATAAAAGAACAAAAACGAAATTCTAAAGAGAATGGAGAAGAAAGGAAAGAAAACTCTCACAAATACTCAAACTTTCTTCAAACTTACTTAAAATTGAATTCTCATAATACAAAGAGATTGGCTCTATTTATACTAATCCTAGAAGCAAAGTTGTACATGTACATAATCTGAATACAAGCTGTAAAAATATGGAAATTTTCAAATATGGAAGCTTGATGCATGGTTGGTGGGTTGGTGCATGGTAGGTGGGTTGGTGTATGATTGGTGGCTTTTAGTCAGCAACTCTTATCTGACTTCTGGCTTGATTTTCATGATCTAAATAGTGCATTTTGGCTTCAAGGTCTCATGAAAGTTGTAGCTATTTGTCTCATTGAAATTTTGCAATTGGAATCATGCCATTTGAACATTTAGAACTCCAGATATGCCAAAAACACTGAACCTACCTCAAGTTAGGTTGGCAGAACGTGTTTCCAAATTCAAACCAAAGTGTAGCTTCATTATCATGGCTAAAACGACATCTATTGACTAAATGGTCTTCAGTGAAGTTGGAGATATGATCTTATCTATCCAATGGCCAAGTTTCAGCCCAAGAGGAGGCCTATAGTTTACTATGTAGTCCAATATGTGCACACTGCCCAGATTTTCGTGACAGCAAACCCACTCTGCATTGCAGGGATATTTTGGACCCTCAGAAGTCCGATCCAACTCTTGAGTTCTTCATGAAACTTGTAGAGCATTGTCTTAGCTTTCTAAAGACACTAAGATCACCTCAAATGGATCACCGAGTCCCAAGTTATGGCCTAACCAAGGAAGAAAGGTCAAAATGCATCAAAATCTGAAAATTATTCAATATTTGCATTAAAGCCCGATGAAGCCCAACAACATTAAACTCATCTAAAATACTAATATTGGGCACAATGAACATCTAATAAACCCTAATACAAAGCTAACATAAGTGTCTCAAATTGATTGATCATTCACACTTCATTGAGAGACAGTTTGAGAACCTTTTGAAGAAATATGGAGTCACTCATAAGGTTGCTACACCTTACCATCCTCAGACTAGTGGCCAAGTAGAGGTATCTAATAGAGAGATCAAGAGCATTCTGGAAAAAACTGTGTCTAGATCAATGAAGGATTGGTCCTTGAAGCTGGATGATGCTCTTTGGGCTTATCGCACTGCTTACAAAACTTCTATTGGGAAGACATCGTTCAGATTGATTTATGGGAAGCCCTGCCATCTACCCATTGAACTGGAGCATAAAACTTTTTGGGCCATTAAACTGCTTAACTTTGATATTAAAGCGGCTGGAGAACAGAGAAAGCTTCAGCTACATGAGCTTGATGAGCTGAGATTAGATGCCTATGAGACTGCTAAGACTTATAAAGAAAGAACTAAAAGATGGCATGACAAGCATATTCTCCGCAGAGAATTTCATGAGGGAGACCTCGTGCTTCTTTACAACTCAAGATTGAGGCTCTTTCCTGGAAAGCTTAAGTCTCGATGGTCCGGACCATTCCAAGTGAAGAAGGTTTTCCCCTATGGTGCAGTCGAAGTATGGAGTGAAGAGCGAGGCACATTTAAAGTAAATGGTCAACGGTTGAAACATTACTTTGTAGAGGAGCATGTATCGAAGAGGGCAACACTTTCCCTCCTTGAACCTGACAACCAGGCATGATTACAAGCATGGTCAAGCTTGAGACCAAAAATAAGCGCTTCTTGGGAGGCAACCCAAGTTTTCTTTCTTTGAAACTTCCATTTTATTTTAGTTTGTTTGATTTACCTATGTTAGACTTTTAGTTTTTAGTCATGAACTAATGTTTGATTTATTGTTATTCTAGAGGTCTGTGCTTTTGATGGCCTAACTGCAAAAAAGAGAAAGAGACAGCAGATTCCACAGCCTACCTGTGGAAATTTCCACGGCCGTGGGAATTATCCTGTCCCTGCCCAAAACCAGCAGAGAGGTCCACGGCAAGCCTATGGTATTTACAACGGCCGTGGATAGGGATTTTATTATTAAAAAAAAAATAAAAAATACAAAAATACAAATAAAAAACAAATAAAAACAAAACAACAAATTTTTGTCAACAAAGTCCACGGCCTGGCCGTGGTACGAACCACGGTCGTGGAGCGTGCAACGCCCCTTTATTTTTCTTATTTTATTTTCTTTTTTTTCCTTCTTTTCTCTTCTTTCCCATCTGACCTTTCTCTTTCTCCCTCGCCTCCATTCTTCCCTTCTTCCTTTCCCATCCTACAACCTCCATAGCCACCGTCCCAAGCTCTCTTTCCCTTCCTTCCCCCCCATTGCCATCATACCCAAACTCCTTCTTCCTCCCCACCTCCATTCTTCTTTTTTCCTTTCCCTTTTTCCTTCACCATAACCCCATCTTAACCCCCTTACCAACCCGCCACCTCCATACCCATTTTCGAAACCCCACATATCAACTCCCTAGCCCTCACCCAATCTCTACCCACATCAATTTTGGGCAAAACCCTAAACCCCCAATTTGGAACTCTCACCTCATACAGCAAGGAGCCTCCTCCTCGTTGCTGCCCTAACTCCCTCTAGAGCTCTCATGGCTACAAAGAGGCAACGGGTGACTCAAGCTTCCAGTTCTAAAGCAAAAGGCCAAGGATCCTCATCCTCTAGAGGTAATGCTACCAACTCTAACCCCTTTGGCATTGATTTTCGAGATAGAGAACAACAGGATAGGTACAACATGTTGCTCAATCGAAAAATTGTAAACACTAGGTACTTAGATGACGTTGTTCTTGACACTTTGGGACTTAGAGAAGATGTTGATTGGATGTTAGAAAGGGTCAGTTGGACACAATTTGTTCACACACGATACCCCACCTACATTGGCCCCACTCTCGAATTTTTAAGCTCATTTGAGGCCAATATCCTGCAGGGGGAAGGGTGCACTAAAGGTCGCATAACTTTCCGACTCTTTAATCATGACCATTGATTGAATTTGGAAGAGTTTAACTATATTTTTGGTTTGCTAGCTGGGGGGGAGCGCAGAGCTCTGCATGAGTTTAGCGCCTCCTATTTTTGGGGTCAAATAACTACGGATGCACATGACTATGATTCATCCAAAGCCAAGGCCACTTCGTTGGCTAACCCTTGTCTTTGCTATGTTCACCGCTTAATGTCGCGTACTCTATTTGGCCGCAAAGACAGTGATGGGGCCATCTGTAAGGATGAACTCCTTTTCCTTTGGGCCATGCTTAATAATGTTGATTTAGACACTGGCTCCTTTTTGGCGAGACATTTCGCTAAAGTGGGCAAGGCCCAAGCTGGAACTATAGTTGTCGGTGGGCTTATTACAGCAATAGCCTATCATTTTAACTATGACTTAGATGGCTTTGGGGCTGCAAAGGGGAGTTTTAGGATTGATCTTGAGTCATGTCTAGCTATTAAAATGATTGTTAAGTCATGTCTAGCTATTAAAATGATTGTTAAAGATGATGACACTTATTGCCTTGTTTTGAATGATCGTGTCCACCCCTTGTCCTTGCCCAACCCTTTGGCTATAACTGTGCATAACCCTAGGAATTGGCGCGCCCCTGGAGGAGAGGTTCCTGAACCCCTTGATGTTCAGCGGCCTCTTCGCCCACCTCCCAAGGCGGGCACCTCTAAACCTGCTCCTTCTTCTTTTACAGGACACTCAACTGATGCCTTCACCCGACTATACACATCCCTTGATGCTATTCAAGCTGAGCAGGCGCAACAGCGCCAAATTTTAGAGGAGCTTTGTCACCAGGGTTAGGCTACTGATGGCCGCCTGCAGGTCATGGAGGGCACAGTTCAGAACATGGCGAGCATGCTCCAGGACCTCCATCGCTGGCATCTAAGCCAGCACCATTCTCCACCACCGCAGTAAGTGCTTTACCTTCGTCCCTCCTCTTGTTTTAGATTTTCACATTGGGGACAATGTAAATTTCTATGCATGGAGGGGTGCTTTCATTTTGTAGTTCATTAGTCTCATGCATTCTCATTTCTAATATTACATTGCATCCTCATATTGCATTTTCACACCATCGTCTCCCTCAGCTTATTGGTTGAACTGTGCGCCCCTCTCTTTTGAGGATTTTGGAGACTGTATTGATTTGGAACCCAATTTTGACTCTTGTGATTGGCAACTGGCATTAATTTAATTGATAGAAGAGGTAATTTCTTGATAAGTTGATAATTAGCATGAGTTCTCTGAGTTTGTGCACCTCTAAATGTGAGTTTTGAGCTTGTATGGGATAGACGCACTATATGACTTTTGTCCCCATTCCTTGTGTTGAGTGATAACTCCTCATTGATTTTGTGTTCTAGAACTTGATTTGAAACAATTTTGAGGCGAAATTCTTGTTTGCATGCTTGAATGTGATTAAGGCAACTTAGGTATTTTTCCGGCCTTCTAAAATATTTGTCACACTTTCACCCATTAGTTACCCCTCTTGATCCTATTGCATAATTATTTTTCTTGATACCTATGATGACACATTGTCAGTAATCTTTAGAATAATAATTGGAGCAAATTGGGCTTGAAAGTTGTGCTGGGAATCTTATGTATTTAATCATTCTCTTTGAAAAAAAAATTGAATGAACAAAAAGAAGGGGAGAAAGAAAAGAAAACAAAAGAAAGAGCAAAAAAGAAAAAAAAAGAATAAGAAAAAGAGAAAAAGTAAAAGAATGAAGTTATACTCTTGATTGAAAATTGCCCTTGCTCCATTTATGTTCTATTGGATTACTTGGTTTGTTTTTTTTTTTTTTGGAAATTTTGTTTGCCCTTTGTGCATACCTTCCTTTCTTTACCCTACCTAACATCATTCCCACGGCCCCATTAGAACCCTTGAAAGACCTTTTGATTCTCGCATGCATGCAATTTATTAGTGGAAATTTGGTTTCTTATCAAGCTTATGGAAATACTTTTTCTTTGAGGAATCTTGAGCGCATTCTCTTCACCCTTAAACACTTTGAGTGTAGTTAGTAGAGTGAACCTAATTTCAGAGAACTTAGCCCCTAATTGGACTTGATTTTGATTGCCTCTCTAACTCTTGGTTTGCCTTTGCCTATTACTTGATTTGTTATCTTCCCGGGTTCCTCATTCATTATTGTTTCTTGATCCCACTTGTTGTTTAGGCCTTAGTCATTGCTTGGGGACAAGCAAAATCTTAAGCTTGAGTGGATTTGATGTGTGTGAAACAACATCATGTTTTGGTTCTTGTTTTGCATGCATTTTTAGGCATGTTAGTTTCCCTTTTTATGTGTTTTTCCTTTAGTTCGGATAACTGCGGTGTTTGTGGTGTTGTTGTGCAGGATTGGTGCTAAATCGGCTTAAAATGGATGGAAAGATTGCATGAATGGAATTAGAGCTTTAAGGATAGCAACATTAGGACAAAAAGTACATTCCAGAGACAACCACGGCCTGCCTGTGGGATCCCCCACAGCCATGGATTGAGCAGCTATGCAACAGAAGCAAAACATGTTGGGTAGAGCATTCCACGACCGTGGTATATTGAAGCAGTAAAATCCCCCTTGGCAGAGGATTCTACGGCCTGCCTGTGGAATTTCCCACGGCTGTGGAATGCAAGTGCAGCACAAACCTACATGGCAGCAGATTCCACGGCCTGGCTGTGGAATTTACCACGGCCGAGAATCGCAGCCTGACACAGATTTTGAAATTTCGTTTTCCTTTCTCCTTTTGGGCTTGGACCAATTTAGACCCCTAGGGTATATATAGTTGTTCTAAATACAATTTTGGGGGTCACATTCTATTTGGGGGGAGGCAGCTTTGGAGGCTAGAGATCTTGATATTCTTCTTCTCTTCTCTCCCTGATACGGGTTTGGATGTTCTTTATTGTATTTTCGGGTTTCTTCTTCTTTATGTCTGAGTAGTTTTCCTTCCTTCTAGGATTGGGCAATGCCCTTTGATACATTGATGATGATCAATTGACTCTATTTGTCCTTTTATAAATTTTGAATGTTCCATGATTCAATTCTTATCACGATTGTTCATGTGAATTTGCTGGCCACATATTTGCATCTCATAGACACTTAGGGACGTACTGAGAGGTGAATCTAATTGTTGGAACCAAAAGAATTGAACTTAAGGTCTAAATCACAAGAGTAGGTTTAGCCTTTCGAGGACTAAATGAATTACCATCAAGCGTAAAGGGTTCAATTTGAATTCAATTACCACGAGAGTAGGAATTGGTTTGATTGGGCACGGTTCTTGTCTCTTGAGAAAGATCATTAACTAACTTAAGGTGATTCACCTTCATTCGAATTTCAATTTTAATAAAAGGGTTTGTCAATTAGGATTTGTCTTGTATCATTGTGGTTAACCCCAATCCTGGAAACTTTCTTGAATTTGAAAACTCCTCTTAACAACTTGCTATTTCCATTCTCAACTTTAGAACTGTTTACATTTAATTATTTAATTGCTTGGTCACGGACAAGAGGTTGTCGAGACCCCGTCAAATAATAATAATTACCAGTTCACAAACTAATTTGTAGTATAGAGCATGAACCGAATCATCTCTCAAGGATCCAAAAAGGGGGGATTTGATGATTTGAAATGATAATACACTAATTGAATTAAAGGAAAGTAATTAACAAATTAACCAATTCAAGGAAATTTTACCGATCGTGAGTTTAATCCATCATTGATCACAAGGAATTCACTTAATTGCTAACCATGTTCTTGGCCTTAGATCATATCAAGACGCCTCAACATGATCTAAGAATCCTCTACTAGATAAGCATCTAGGATTTAATTAACCAAGGTTAGACAAAGTAAGCACCATCTAAACATAGATTAACTTAAGATCTAGAATTTAACCAAGCTAAACAATCCATCAAAAAGCTTTAATAAATTGTTTATTCTATGTGATCCTCTTGAATACATGATAATAAAGCTATTATCACATAAACATCGAAATCAAATTAAGCAATTCAATCTAGATCAAAATTAAAAGAGGAATAAGAGAAACTTGAATAACAATTAAGCAATATGAACAAGCGAAACAAGATCTCCAAATTAAACATCAAGATGGCTAATCCCTTGGATTGATTATGAGAGCCTAGCCTTCCATGGATGGGAAGGAAGAACTTAGAAATAAAAGAACAAAAACAAAATTCTAAAGAGAATGGAGAAGAAGAAAAAGAAAACTCTCACAAATACTCAAACTTCCTTCAAACTTACTTAAAATTGAATGATTCTAATACAAAGAGGTTGGCTCTATTTATACTAATCCTAGAAGCCAATTTGTACATGTACATAATCTGAATACAAGCTATAAAAATATGGAAATTGTCAAATATGGAAGCTTGATGCATGGTTGGTGGGTTGGTGCATGGTAGGTGGGTTGGTGTATGGTTGGTGGCTTTTAGTCAACAACTTATCGACTTCTAGCTTTATTTTCATCACCTAGACAGTGCATTTTGGCTTGGAGGTCTCATGAAAGTTGTAGCCAGTTGTCTCCTTGAAATTTTGCAATTGGAATCATGCCATTTGGACATTTAGAACTCCAGATATGCCAAAAACACTGAACCTACGTCATGTTAGGTTGGCAAAACATGTTTCCAAATTCAAACCAACTTGTAGCTTCATTATCATGCCTAAAACGACATCTATTGACCAAATGGTCTTTAGTGAAGTTGGAGATATGGGTCTTATCTATCCAATGGCCAAGTTTCAGCCCAAGAGGAGGCCTATAACTCACTATATAGTCCAATATGTCCACACTGCCCAGATTTTCGTGACAGCAAATCTACTCTGCATTGCAGGGATGTTTTGGACCCTTAGAAGTTCGATCCAGCTCTTGAGTTCTCATGAAACTTGTAGAACATTGTCTTAACTTTCCAAAGACACCAAGATCACCTCAAATGGATCACCGAGTCCCAAGTTATGGCCTAACCAAGGAAGAAAGGTCAAAATGCATCAAAATCAGAAAATTATCCAATATTTGCATTAAAACCCAATGAAGCCCAACAACATTAAACTCATCTAAAATACTAATATTAGGCACAATAAACATCTAATAAAGCCTAATACAAAGCTAACATAAGTGTCTCAAATTGATTGATCAAATTCCCCCACACTTAAGCTTTTGCACTTCTAGGCAAAACACATAAGAACAAAACTAAAGAAAAACAAGAAACATCATATTATTAAACTAAAAACATAAAAAAACTGATTATACCTAATCTAATCTATTTTCGTAGGAAAACACGATGGCACTTAGCATGTGCCACAAGCCTTTAAACCCCTAGGTGTCCCTAGTGGACGAGTTATAGTCTCGTGAGGGTTTACTAGGATGATACCCACAAACATGTAATATTTTATTTAATCAATTCAACTAATTTTTAAATACAAGCATTGTATCAAATACAAACCATAATTAATAAGTCAAGTATGCTTAACAAAGAATAGTTGAATCAAACCAATTGAGAATAAAGTATAGCATAATTATGCTTTAATCAGAAATAGGCATGTTCAAATTGAGTAGAATTCCTCACAATTGATACTCAAATCATACAAGGTGTTTAGGTTAACTGTTTGCACTCAACTTGGTCAAATTATGAAGTTATTTTACCATAAGCTTGCATATACATCAATTCTCGACTACTTAGATCAAATATATTGCAAAAATCAAGAGGTCTTTCAAAAATGTTGTAATAGAACTTATAAGGTGAAGGAAGGAAACAATATGGATAATAGCAGGTTAAAACCAAAGAGAATAAAAGAGCATTAAGGAGTAACTCAAGTAGAAAGAATAAAATTTTTACCAAAAACCATAAAATGCTCATTCTCTTCACACATTCCTTCATTTTTCTATTCTTTTATTTTTCTTTCTTTTTTCTCTTTTTTTTGTTTTTTTTTCTTTTGTTTTTTTTTCGTACTAAGCATTTCGTATCAGCACACCAATTCCCCCACACTTAAATCATTCCAAGCAAAAGAACTCCTCCAATAAGAAAATCAATGCTCTCCCATTCCCTAAGGTAAGGTAAAACATGGTTTTTCACTCAAAGCTTGTAATGAGCTAAGTACAAAGAATAGGCAAATAGGCTCAGAGGGAGTTAATATTTGGATAAATGCAAGGTAGGTTTATTTGGCTAAAGCAGCTAAGTCAAGAAAAAATGCCTCTGTCATTTTCATGCAACATACAGACCAATGTAATCTCAAATCGATTCAATGCAAGTTCTAGAAAATAAATTCATAATTGACATCACTCATGAAAGAAAATAACCAAGTGTAAGTATCAAACTTGGAAAAGCCCAAACTCACAAAGGTATGAAACATTCACTCAATTCAACCATGCCTTCTTCCTAATATCCACAATCATATACACATGTATATCGTGAAAATGATTCAACTATAAACTGTTTTACATACTTTTATCATCAATTAAGTTCAGATTCAGCACATGCTTGTATCAAAATCAATTGAAAAGATCAAAATTTTGTGTGTGTGTGTGTGTGTTTTTTTTTTTTAATATATATACAAGAACAAAGATGATTTAAGACCTATTATGAAATGCAAGTTAAGATGCGTCTCAAGAGCAAAACTACTCCTTACTCTGCCATCATACATCAAATAAGTTAGTAACAATAAAGATTAGCTTGTTAGTTTTTTTTTTTTAACTAAACTATGTACATGGTAATGTCAACTATCCCTCCCCCCAACTAATTAAAGACATTGCCCCCAGTGTCAAAATAAAGATAGGTAGAGTGTAGAAGGTCTTACCAGAAAACTGCAAATCGGGCCTGAAATAAGAAAAATTACAAAAAAAAACTAAAACCATAAGAGAAAACAAAAATTCACAAGGACAAAGTCAAATCAAGTTTTTGCTTCTTGCTGCTGCTGCCTTGTTCCCAATTCAGTAGAGCCATTGCTGGATCACGTTGTGGTACAAATGCATGTAGTTGATCGAACAATTGTTCAGGAGTTGCAGCAGTGACAAGAATTTGTCGTGTCGCTTGTGAGATGAACCCTTGTTCCACAGCATGACCAAGAAAACAAAACAAACTGTCATAAAAACCATTAACATTTAATATTCCTATGGGTTTTTGGTGAATGCAATAAAGGCATTAGCATTTGCTATCATATTGTTCATGCGTTGGTGCATGCAAGATACCAATACGTCATCCCCTACTGTTTTTCCAGTGGGATTGCCAATAGCTAAAGGACTAGGAATGACACCAAGGACTTTGCCACCACCTAAATGTGCAGCAGTGGCTACACAACCCATTAACCCAAGACTACCTCCTCCATAAACTAAATGGATTTCTCTCTCAGCTAGCACTCGACCAAGATGGTTTGCAATATTTACAAACTCTTTATCCTTTCCAGGACTAGATCCACAAAAGACACAAACACTCTTGATCCGACGAACTGAAGTGACTTCCATTTTCTTTTTCTTTTTTTGTACTCTCACCTTATCAATGATCTGAAGAGAGTAAAGTGCATTATTTAAAGAATCAAAACTCAAATGTAATAAGTACACCTATAAAGGAGGGGTAAAACCGTGTGTCAGGTAAGTTTGAAAATAAGCATAGCAATGATAATAGCTATATGACAAGGATAAAACACTAATCTATATGTGTCGGAAGAAGTTTGAAAATACGCAATGCATATTTCAAAAAAAAAAATACGGCAAAATTTTTTTTTTAATATTTTTTTTGAATTTTTTTTTAATAAACAAGAAGAAAAACAAAAACAAAAATAAAAATAATACTTACAGGAGGTGTGATTGTGGCTCACAATTTCCTCTGGTTTTACGTCCAGTAACGACTTGAATGCTCTCTATGGGCCAATGGTCGGCTTCCCATCCAATTTTCTTAAAAATTGGCAAACAGGGTCTTTTTGAGTCAGATTCCCGAGACTATAACGCTTATGTTCATCTTGGAATAGTGGCCATAAATCGAGAAGTACTCTCTGCACATCTCCACTAGGATGCGTCTCAAGAGTCAATAGAATGTTATATAAAGACTCCTTACTCATGCCATCCTTAATGAAGTCAATTTTATCAAGTCGATTTATAGACGTCATTCCAATTGATCTGCATTTTGTGTCACAGGTCTATCTTGCACATTTATAGCATACTCGTAACCTTTTTGCTATTCTCTTCTTTGCATATGAACTTTTGCCTAGCCTTGGCATATATGAAACAAGAGCATCAGAAAATTCCCTTGTGATTCAGACCTTTGCTTCGATTATCCAGCGTATATCCGCAGGGATGCCTTTGTGCATAAGCATCCTTAACCTCTCAAACCTTGCACAATAAATGTTAGTTAAAGCATTTTGAGGGAGAGAAGGGAATCGCTTGCGGAGGTTGACAAGCTGATTATCCATTTTGAAAGAAAGAAAGAAGAAAAACAAATTGAGTAAAATTATATACAAAATTTCAGTGTTTGTGGGTAACTGAAGGGACCGAAAAAGATTTTCACGGAATACCGTTATCCACCATTTAACCGGTGAAAAATCATCTGTCTGTTGAAACCAAATTCTTATAAAAAGGTTTAAGTTCTAATTTCTTAAAAGCTATAAGCTTTCCCTGTTAAGTTTTGAGGATAACAAAAATATTTATTTAGTTTGAACAAGTAAGTGTTTCGACAATAGTTTTAACAAATCGCTACTTGTTGTGCGTCCATTCTGCTCTATGCTTAAAGTTAACTCTTCGTGCGTCCAATATGCTATAACTCTTCATGGGTCCAATAAATGTATTATATACTTTTACTATTGGTGCGTCCAATACTCGTATGCATATACTGTTACTTCTTATTAGTTCGTCCAATTTGATCTGTCTGCCAAAGCTCGGACTCAACTCACTCTTTCAAAGTTCAAGCTCAAGTTCGCGTCCAAGTGAATTTTCAAAAATGAAGAACTGTTCCTCATTAAATGCTAGAAAAGAACTCTGACAGCTCTCGGTGACAGAAGAAGTCAACTAAGCCACTTTTGCTGACATTGTCTAACAACTACAAAGTTCTGCAAATAAGAAACCGTCTGCAATCTTAGACAAATCAGGACTTTTGTTTTCATTGATTGGAAATCTCAGAGAATAAAAGTCACCGTCGAGAAGAAGTTCAAGACTTTTCCGGTAGATGCATTTAATGCTACTCGGAAACGGTAATAAATATTTCCGTTGGACGATCTAGCCCATAAAGTCTGCTTCAATTTGTTCTTACTTATAAAGAGAAGAAGCAGACTTGAAGAACCAGAGATCTTTTGCCGAAGCATCCTTCAATAGTCTAAAAAGCTTTATTTCCATATTCGTGTAAAAAGAAAAAGCCTTGAGATTTCTATTGTCTATTCTCATTTGTTAGTGAGTTTCAAACTCAAGCTTTCATCTACTTTCAATTATTCATCTTAAGCCTTGTAAGCCTGAAGAGGCTGTGTGTAAAAGAATACTTGTGAAATAGAACTCGAAGAGGTTGAAAATACTTGTTACCCGAAGAGGTGCATAATACTTGTAATCGTGAAAAAGATTAGTTGGAAAATCCTTACGGTTGAAGGGACTGGACGTAGCTCTTGGTTGATAAGAGTGAACCAGGATAAATCTCGTGTGTAAGCTTCTCCTCTCTTCTAGTGTGCTTTATTATATTCACTAACCTCTGGGGTTTACCATTGTGTTTATTAACAAAGATCTTTTTATTTGGTTTTAGAACGTGTTAACCATTTTATTAAAAGTCTTTTCGAAACCCTTGGAGTCCAATAGGACTAAGTGGTGTTGGTCCTAAGTTCTTTGCTTGTTAAACTGTCTCCTTCGCTGTGTTCTATTTTCTTTTGAAAAGGAAAATCTTTTATTATTCAAAAAGGGTTAAGAAACACAATTCAACCCCCCTTCTTGTGTTTCACTTGGTTATTTCACTGTCAACGAAAAATAAACAAAATTAAGATAGAAAAATCAAACTCTGATAGATTTTCTCGCTTGGCACCGATTTTCTGTCTCGATTCCTGTGATTGCAAATAAGTCAAAGTTGAAAGATGAAAGAGTTAGAAAACTTAGGTTACCTCCCAAGAAGCGCTACTTTTAATGTCCTCAACCAGCGTGATTGAAGATTTTGCACGAGCGATGGGTCCTCCCCAATAATGATTCAATCTCTGGCAATTGACATTAATCGTGGCTTGAGGTTTTTTTTTTTTCAACACAGTAGTGATTAATCATGGTAGAGGGCATCCTGCAGTTGAACTTCCTCCACGAGGTTCTCTTGAGCGCCTTCATAAAAATTTTTGAGGCAATGACCATTAACTTTGAACACTTTGTTGGTGGCTTCACTCTTAATTTCTACTGCACCATGAGGAAAAACATTAATAACAATGAAGGGACCAAGCCACCTAGAACGAAGCTTACCGGGCATAAGTTTGAGGCGAGAGTTGTAGAGAAGAACTTTTTGACCAATGGTGAACTCCTTTCGTACCAAAATCTTATCATGAAGGAGTTTGGTCTTCTCCTTGTACATCCGGGAGTTCTCATATGCCTCTAATCGAAGCTCCTCAAGTTCCTGAAGTTGGAGCTTCCTTTGAGATCCGGCTTGACTCAAGTCAAGGTTACACTATTTCACCGCCCAATAGGATTTATGCTCAATTTCCACCGGAAGGTGGCACGCTTTCCCAAAGACAATTCGGTACGGGGATATCCCTATCGGTGTCTTGTAGGCAGTTCGGTAAGCCCACAGAGCATCCTCAAGTCTCAGGCTCCAGTCCTTCCTATTAGGTTGGACTGTCTTCTCAAGTATGTGCTTGATATCTCGATTTGAGACTTCGGCCTGCTCATTTGTCTGGGGGTGATAAGGTGTAGAAACCTTGTGCAAGACGCTGTACTTTCTCATCAAAACCTCTATTCTCTGATTACAAAAGTGTGAACCCTGATCACTGATAATGGCCCTCGGGATTCCAAACCAGCAGAAAATCTGTGATCTAACAAAGTCCACAACAACTTTGGAATCATCAGTCTAAGTGGCTTTTGCCTCCACCCATTTAGATACATAATCAACAGCCAACAAAATATAAATAAAACCAAAGGAAACAGGGAAAGGGCCCATGAAATCAATACCCCAAACATCAAAGATCTCACAAGACAGCATAGGCTGCTGAGGCATCTCATTCTTGTGTGAAATTGTCCCTGTTCTCTGGCACTGTTCACAAGACTTACAAAACAGATATGCATCATGAAATAGGGTAGGCCAATACAATCTAGAGTCCAAAACCTTCCTAGTTGTACGTTGGGAGCCAAAGTGCCCACCACATGCAAATGTATGACAAAAGTTAAGAATAGAATGAAACTCATGATCAGAGACACATCTTCTAATAATCTGGTCACTACAAAGCTTCCACAGATAAGGATTATCCCATACACAGTACTTAGACTCACTTTTCAATTTATCATATTGAGCTCTAGTAAAATATGCAGGAAGAACACCAGCAACCAAAAAATTAACCATATCTGCAAACCAAGAGGATGTGTTCTTACCTTGCAGCTGCAGAAGCTGCTCATCTGGGAAGGAGTCTTGTACAGGGAAGGGATCTGAAGCCCTTTCAAAACGGCTCAAGTGATCTGCCACTAGATTTTCTGCTCCACTCTTGTCACGGATCTCTATATGAAACTCTTGGAGCAGTAGCATCCACCTTATTAGTCGAGGCTTTGCCTCTGGCTTCTTCAAAAGAAACTTAAGAGCTGCATGATCAGTAAACACAACAACCTTAGAGCCAAGCAAATGTGATCTAAACTTATCCAAAGCAAAAACAATGGCTAAAAGCTCTTTTTCAGTTGTGGTATAGTTGGCTTAAGCAGCATCCAGAGTTCTGGAAGCATAGTATATCACATGAGAAGCTCTCCCCACTCTCTGTGCCAAGACTACTCCTACTGCATAGTTAGAAGCATCACACAATAACTCAAATGGCAATGTCCAGTCAGGTGGCTGGATGATAGGGGTACTAGTCAAGGCCTGCTTCAAGTGGTTGAAAGCTACCTTGCACTTGTCCTCAAAATTGAACTCCACATCTTTCTGCAGTAAGTGGGAAAGTGGAAGAGCAATCTTGCTGAAGTCGGCAATGAACCGCCTGTAGAAACCTGCATGACCAAGAAAAGAACGCACTTCCGCACGCATGTGGGGTAAGATAAACAAGTAATTACATCAATCTTGGCAGGATCTACCTCAATGCCCTTACTGGATACTACATGGCCTAAAACTATACCCTGTTCTACCATAAAATGGCATTTCTCAAAATTTAGCACAAGGTTAGTCTCAATGCATCTATGCAGCACCCTAGATAAACTAGCTAAACATGAATCAAAAGAAGAACCATAGACAGTGAAGTCATTCATAAACACCTCCATGCACTCCTCTAAGAAATCAGAAAATATGCTCACCATGCACCTTTGGAAGGTACCAGGGGCATTGCAGAGGCCAAAGGGCATCCGTCTGTAAGCAAAGGTGCCGAAGGGACATGTAAATGTGGTCTTCTCTTGATCCTCTAGTGCAATGTGGATCTGGAAGTATCCAGTGTAGCCATCCAAAAAGCAATACTGGGACTTACCAGCCAACCGTTCCAACATTTGATCAATGAACGGAAGGGGGTAATGATCCTTCCAAGTGGCTTGGTTGAAACGTCTGTAGTCAATGCAAACTCTCCAACTATTCTGCACTCGGGTTGGAATGAGCTCATTCTTCTGGTTGGCCACAACAGTCACTCCGGATTTCTTTGGAACTACTTGCACCGGGCTTACCCACTTGCTTTCAGAGATGGGATAGATAATGCCAGCCTGCAGTAGCTTGGTCACCTCTTTTTTCACCACATCTAGGATGAGAGGATTCAGTCTCCTCTGGGGTTGTCTCACTGGTTTAGTTTCCTCCTCAAGTAATATCCTGTGCATGCATGTGGAGGGGTTGATACCAGGGATGTCTGCAAGTGTCCAACCAATTGCCCTTTTGTGCTGCTTCAAGACTTCCAATAATCTGGTTTCTTGCTCAGGTTGGAGGTGTTTGGCCACTATCACCGGGAGCTTCTCATCCTCCTCCAAGAATGCATACTACAAATGCTTGGGTAGGGGCTTAAGTTCAATGGAGGGTGGTTACTAGACTGACGGTACTAGTTTTGGAACTGAAACTAAATCGGCTAAATTCTCAGCAGTTGCACCTGTACCTGCAAGCTGTGCACAATCTTGCAAAACAACATCATCATATCCTATGGAATCAAAAGAATCACGCTTAGCAGTAGGATGAATGACAACATCATTAATAACAGCATCATTGCCATTAATAACAGAAACATAGTCATCAATGTCAACAGCACATGATAAGTATGTAGAAATCTCAGCACAGGCTGCACACATTGCATTGGGTTTACAACCAGGAAGTCTAAAACAAGCGGAACAAGTATCGCAAGCTATGCTATCAGTGTATCCTACAATTTCAGGAAACTCTGCCAACATATCAGCATGCATATCATCAATCAGTAAATCAATGACATCAAAATGAAAAACAGAATGATCCTCTAAAGGGTATTTCATGGCATAAAAAATGTTAAACTAAATGATATCATTACCAAATTCCATGGAAAGGGTACCAGCATGCACATCAATCTTAGTTTTAGCAGTTTTCAAAAATGGCCTACCTAAGATCAATGGGGGTGGGGAAGAGGCAGATTCATCTTCCATATTCAACACATAAAAATCAGTTGGGAATATTAAATTATTTACCCGAACCAAAACGTCTTCCAACACTCCTGCAAGTTGAGCAGTGCTTCGATTTGCTAACTGAATGACAATGCCGATGGGTTTTAGCTCTCCCATATGCAACAAAGTGTAAACTGACTTTGGCATTACATTGATGGAGGCTCCCAAGTCTAGCAATGCATGAGTGAACTATTGGTGCCTTATGGTGCAAGGGATGGTAAAAGTGCCTGGGTCTTTGCATTTGGGAGGCAGGTTGGGTTGAATCAAAGCAGAGACATTCCTCCCCATACTCACTTTTTCAGTGCCCTTTAGCTTCCTCTTATGGGTGCACATCTCTTTCAAGAACTTGGCATACTTGGGGATTTGTTTAATTGCCTCCAAGAGATGTATATTCACCTCAACCTTCTGAAAAGTCTTCATAATTTCCTTATCCAAGTTAGTTTCAACCATATGCCTCGATTGTATCATTCAGTTTGGAAAAGGAAGAGGAATGTTGCAAGCTAACTTTTGTGGATGTTCACTTTTACCTTTCATCAATTTTCTCAGCAATTTGGTTTGATCTGGCTTTCTGCTTGGATGTTGTAGGATCATTTGTTACTGAATCTGCTACAGCATCTGAATTTGTTGCAGCATCTTGTTTTTCTGGGTCAATGGTAGAATCTGGAATTATCTGCTGTACTGGTCCATTGATTTGCCTACCACTGCGCAAAGCTATAGCACTAACATTGCCTCTAGGGTTTGGAGTGGTTTGAGAGGGTAATTGGCCAGAACCTTGTGACTTTAATTCATGAATAGATGTGGCAAGTTAGCCAATTTGAGTCTCCAAGTTCTGAATGGTGGTTTCAGTTCTCTGTTGAAACTGGATGTTATTGGTGGCCAACTGTTTCATCAAATCCTCCAATGAGGGCTCAGATTTTGTGGCTACAGGACCTTGCTGCTGGAATGGTGGTCTACTTGGTCCAAGATGTGGTTGAAAGCGATTTGTCCTTGCTGCTGGAATGGTGGTCTATATTGGTTTGGTGGCTGCTGATTTGATGCATTCCCATATCTCAGATTGGGATGGTCCCTCCAGCCAGGGTTGTAAGTGTTGGAGAATGGATCATATTTCTGTTGTTGCTGCTGATGGAATTGTGGCTTCCTAGGAAATATACCAGCTGCAGCCATAGATTGGTCTTGAAACTCATAATCATCTTGCAATGTGGGGCACGCATCTGTGGGATGAGAGGAACTAGAACATATGCTACAAACTCTTGTAGCCACAGGTGTTTGATGTTGTCCCATGGCTAATTGCCTCACCAAGGAGGTTAACTCATCAATTCGGTGCTCCATCCTCTGTTGGTCAGCATGGGAAACATGAACCTCATTGACTCCTCTGGTTGAGGTAATGACCCTAGTGCCAAACTGTTGGACGTTGGCAGCCATATTGGCAATTAAATCCCTAGCAGCAGCAGGAGTTTTGTCAACTAGGGCACCTCCACTAGCAGCATCAATCATGCTTCTGTCCATAGGTAGCAAGCCTTCATAGTAATATTGAATCAGTAATTGGTCACTGATTTGGTGATGAGGACAGCTCGCACAAAGCTTTTTGAACCTCTCCCAGTATTCATGCAATGTCTCCCCAGTCATCTGCCTTATGCCACATATGTCTTTTCGGATTGCAGTAACTCTTGAGGCAGGGAAGAATTTCTCTAGAAACAGCCTCTTCATGTCATTCCAGGATGCTATAGAGGCTGGTTGAAGGTAATATAACCAGTCCTTGGCTGCACCATCCAGTGAAAATGGAAATGCTCGCAACTTGATGTGATCTTCAGCTATTCCATGAGGTTTCATAGTTGAGCAGACAACATGGAATTCCTTCAAGTGCTTATGTGGATCCTCTCCTGCCAGACCATAAAACTTGGGCAACAAGTGTATTAATCCAGATTTGAGCTCAAAATCAACATGAAGGTCAGGATATTGGATGCACAAAGGCTGATATGCAACATCAGGTGCAGCAAGTTCTTTCAAAGTTCTATTATTATTATCAGCCATAGTAAAATCTGCAGACTCAATATCGTATTAATCAAGCACTAATGTATGGACTCAACAGATTAAAAGAGTCAACCAGATTAGGTGCAATGTCAAGTTCAAGTCCAATTCCAGAAGTAATTCTATTAGCTCTATGAATGCTACTACCAGTCCTATGAATTCTGTGAAGTGTATGAAAAGTTCTATCAATTTCAGGATCAAATGAATGCAAGGTTCCATATCAGACCTAATCATACAGCATGCAGCTCATAGGAAGGTATAGAAAAGCAATAACAACTAAAACACTAAAAATTCCTAAAACAAATACTCCAAAAAATAATAATAAAATAAAAAATAGTATTAAATGAATTTTAAAAATTATGGAACCACCACAGGATAAAATCTACACAAAAATACTATCCAACAAAATAATAAAAAATCTTAAAAAATTGAAAAAGTGGTCTAAATGATAGAATTTGGCTAAAATAAGGATAACCTCACTATAAAAAGTGAGCCTTTCTCAGAAAAAAATTTTCCATTTGTGTACCAAAATTCAAATCAATCAGAGATGCTTTACCGAACCGAAATTCTTGACACAATGCCCTTTATCCAATTTCAGCTGAATTCCACTTGAAAAAGCTTCAAAAACAAAACAAACACATTTGTTAGAGTTAGATGGGATCTTGAAATGATCAAATAGTTGCCTTGGATCCCCGCCAACGGCGCCAAATTTGACAAGAGGTTGTTGAGACCCCGTCAAATAATAATAATTACCGGTTCACAAACTAATTTGTAGTATAGAGCATGAACCGAATCGTCTCTCAAGGATCCAAAAAGAACAAAGATTTAATCAGATCAAGACAATTAAAAGGAGGGTTTTGATGATTTGAAATGATAATACACTAATTGAATTAAAGGAAAGTAATTAACAAATTAACCAATCCAAGGAAATTTACCGATCTTAAGTTTAACTCATCATTGATCACAAGGAATTCACTTAATTGCTAACCATGTTCTTGGCCTTAGATCACATCAAGAAGCCTTAACATGATCCAAGAATTCTCTACTAGATAAGCATCTAGGATTTGATTAAATCTATTATCACATCAACATTTAAATCAAATTAAGCAATTCAACCTAGATCAAAATCAAAAGAGGAAGAAAAGAAACTTGAATAACAATTAAGCAATACAAACAAGAGAAACAAGATCTCCAAATTAAACATCAAGATGGCTAATCCCTTGGATTGATTATGAGAGCCTACCCTTCCATGGATGGGAAGGAAAAACTCAGAAATAAAAGAACAAAAACAAAATTCTAAAGAGAATGGAGAAGAAGAGAAAGAAAACTCTCACAAATACTCAAACTTCCTTCAAACTTACTTAAAATTGAATGATTCTAATACAAAGAGGTTGGCTCTATTTATACTAATCCTAGAAGCCAATTTGTACATGTACATAATCTGAATACAAGCTATAAAAATATGGAAATTGTCAAATATGGAAGCTTGATACATGATTGGTGGGTTGGTGCATGGTAGGTGGGTTGGTGTATGGTTGGTGGCTTTTAGTCAACAACTCTTATCCGACTTCTAGCTTTATTTTCATCACCTATACGGTGTATTTTGGCTTGGAAGCCTCATGAAAGTTGTAGCCAGTTGTCTCCTTGAAATTTTGCAATTGGAATCATGCCATTTGGACGTTTAGAACTCCAGATATGCCAAAAACACTGAACCTACCTCATGTTAGGTTGGCAGAACGTGTTTCCAAATTCAAACCACTTGTAGCTTCATTATCATGCCTAAAACGACATCTATTGACCAAATGGTCTTCAGTGAAGTTGGAGATATGGGTCTTATCTTTCCAATGGCCAAGTTTCAGCCTAAGAGGAGGCCTATAACTCACTATATAGTCTCATATGTGCACACTGCCCAGATTTTCGTGACAGCAAACCCACTCTGCATTGCAGGAATGTTTTGGACCCTTAAAAGTCTGATCCAGCTCGAGTTCTTATAAAACTTGTAGAACATTGTCTTAGCTTTCCAAAGACACCAAGATCACCTCAAATGGATTACCGAGTCCCAAGTTATGGCCTAACCAAGGAAGAAAGGTTAAAATGCATCAAAATCAAAAAATTATCCAATATTTGCATTAAAACCCAATGAAGCCCAACAACATTAAACTCATCTAAAATACTAATATTGGGCACAATAAACATCTAATAAACCCTAATACAAAGCTAACATAAGTGTCTCAAATTGATTGATCAGTCACTACATTCTTACCATTCAACAATTGTTCCTAATTTTTTTAAATTAATTAAATTAATCAATTAATTAGTATTCATAGACACAGTCCCTGTGGATTCGATCTTTTTATTACTTGATGACGAAACCGTACACTTGCGGATTTCACGTAACATTACATCACGGAGCTTAACTCCACCAAAATACGAGTCCCAAAATATAATATATCACTAAAAGTGACAAGCAACAGAATCCTCCGTACTTAACCCGTAGAGGGTCTGGAGTGTTCCTGCGAATCTGAGAAAGAGGTGGTGAAAACAACTTCCCAGTGAATATGAATAAACTTGCAGATAAAGTATGCATGTAAGTAGAGAGCAAGTATAACACAATTCAATATATAACAAGTAACACCAACCAACATATGCAATGAATGAATGCACATGATGTACACACCTTTTATTCACACTTTTTCTTTCTTCACTCCTCTTGTTGTGCACTAACCCCTTTCGGTTAGGCCCTCGCAACATGCATATGCAATGTTTTATGCCATTCCGTTTCCTTCTAACTCCATAAGCTAGGCACCCCTCATGTTTTGTACACTAACCCCTTTCGGTTAGGCCACCTCGCTGTGTAATGCAATTAATTATGCCATTCGATTTCCATCTAGCTCTGTAAGCTAGGCACCCTTCATATTTTGTACACTAACCCTTTCTGGTTAGGCCATCTCACTATGCAGTGCAATGTTCTCATATTCATATCATGCTCAATTCATAATATCATAATAACATCACATGTAATCAATTCAAGTACATACAACACGCAACCATTATGCTCAACTCTAGCAAGCATTCTCACTTAGTTACACATCTCATCATAGTACTAGGTCATCCTCAATCCTAAACATAGCATATGGTATCAAGACACTAGACATATGCACCACAACAACACAAACAGAGTCAACCACGGCCAGGGTGTGGTGGTAACCACGACCACGGTTCAAGAAAACAGAAACTCAACAAAACAGAAACAGAGACAACCACGGCCAGACCGGGTGGACACCATGGCTGTGGTCTGGTGTCAGAGCACGAACCCTAATTCCAGAGCCAACCACGGTCAACTAGTGGTGGAGGCCACGCCCGTGGTTTGGATTTCTAGAGCCAACCACGGCCAACCCGTGGTGGGGGCCACGCCCATGGTCTGGAATTTCATACACAAACTAACTTTCCAAAGACAACCACGGCTAGGCTGTGGTGGGGTCCACGGCCGTGGTTTGGAATCTGGGCAACAATAGTGCCACGCCCAAGCACAACCCAAAAACCTAAGTTTCCCCTTTGGGATCATGTCCTTAAATCCATCAAAATACAGCAACTATATCATCCCTTTTCCTATACTCAAATCCTTGAAAACATGTATAAAACACATCCAACCTCAAGCATAAGTGAAAACCCTATATTCAAGCTTAATCATACATCTTACACTTACATTCTAAGAACATCATACAAAATCACAAGTTAACCCACACTCACCTTAAAGTGCTCCAAACTTGATTCCAAGATTGGGTGTTCTTGATTTTTAGAGATGAAAATGAGTTTCTCAAGAAACTAATACCATATGATTGAAGAAGAGATCATAGTGATTAATAACCATCAAGTAACCTAAGCCCAAAGATGAATAAAAATACTTACTTTTGGACCTTGAACTCTTGAACAAGCTTTGGCTATGGAAAACTAAGCAAATTTGGAGAAGATGAGCCCTTTGGCTCTCCCTAGGCTGGCCGGTTCCCTTAAGCAAGAGGGAAGGGAGTTGAATTGTCTATTTTGCCCTTCACTCAAAGGAAGAATCAGAAAATTGCCACTAAGGATGTAAAAAGACTAAAATACCCTTGTGATTTCTAAAAATTCCCAATAGGTCCAAAAGAAAAATTAATTTACCAGTAGGTCCTAACTTAGCCAGAGTAAATATGAAAGTTTAGATTTCACCTATTTCTTCCTTAGGTTCTAACGAGTTCCCCAGTATAGCTAGAATCTCAGAACAATTACTCTAACTCAATCTATCACAATTTTTGTAACATAAAACACAACATGTTCAAAGAATTTAGCTAAGTCATAACATATGAAATTTAGGGATGTTACAACCAGCAACACAGGGAGAAGGATAAGGGGATCTACCACAACCAGAGGAGGAAGACCAAAATTGGGGATAAAGAGGGTAACTTTCAATTGGAGAGGGAGACCATGTGTTACTAGAGGGCAACTGCAAAAGGCCGTGGAGATGAGAGAAGGGCATGTGGTAGGGACCCAAGAGTTTGTTAATGCACTGAAGCCATAATAATTTCGAGGAGGCCAAGATTCTGTCAAAGGACCAGCTGGGCCACATTAGACTTTTTTTTTTGTATTGTTGTGTTTAACAACCAACAAGATCTGATGTACATTGCTGGTCTTTTGAATATTTTACAATGTTAAAAATGGGCCTTTTGTGTTTTGAACTTTTGGATGTGTAATTGTCTTAAAGGTCATTTGACTGGATCATATGTAATACTTTTTCTGTTAATGCATTAGTTGTTTGTTCAATTGATTAATGTCCAAATTAGTTGTGTGTTCATTATTGGAATTTAAATTTTCATCACAATACTCATAGACCAGAAAAAATTAGAAAACAGGTAACTTCCATTAATTTGTCAAATGTTACAACATTAACATTTTACTCATATAGGAGTGTCATTAACAATCAACCCACCCGAAACATGTATTTAGTCCTTAACCATCTACCCACCCTATTACAGTAATAACAAAAAGCAGCATTACAACCACCCTATGTATTCAAGCTAGCTAACACATGCGTCCCCATCCATTTCCATTCCAGATAACAACCTAGACCAAAAATACAATTAGTGTCACTCCCAAGAAATCACCATAAGCAGCTTATAAGTCCTAATTTTCCTCTTCAAAGCTGCAACAATTTTGATTTGTCCTTGAAGAACTTCTCTTGAATGCATAGGCATTAGTTGATCAACCCATTGGAAGAATCCACAAGACCAAGCCTCCTACAAAAAACGACAAAGGTTCCTTAGTAAGAGATAGTAGCATGAAGCACTACAGAAAGAAAAAGAATCCCAAAAATCTTTTACTCGGTAATTTGCGCACCTCCAAAATCTTCTTCTAGGATTTGCTTCAATCCATGAAGTGAATAATAGCACCTTACCACCACAGTCACAAAAGTTTACTGGCTTGCTTCAATTGGAAATGTTTGAATTGCTCATATGGGAGAAAGAGCTCTCACCTTCCATGGCTTTAGTGGGCAAGCTTCAATGGCAGCTCTCAAAGGAAGCCAAATCCCTAGATTCATATCATATGAGATAGGGGTGAAATAAGCTGGACATAAAAACCCCTTTTAACCTCTCTCTCATGCCACATAAGCTCTACATGGGATTCTGTTTGACACGTAAGTAAAAAACAAATGTCGTTTGTGGGTCGGTTGACGGCAAGGACAAACTTCGTAACAGAATGAAAGTGTAGGGAGTGTTGAAGTAAACAAGTGAAACACAAGAAGGGGGTTGAATTGTGTTTCTTAACCTTTTTGGAAAACTTTTCGTTAACTAACAGATTAATCAAGACAATGGTTGAAACTTTAACAAGCAATGGACGTATTAAAGGCTTCTCATTCTTATTGGACGATGAGAAGGTTTTTGTAAGATTTCTCTTTGGACGCAGTTAAAAAATTCTAAGTTTTAACTTAAAAACTTTGTTAAGAAAACAATGGCAATCCCCAGATGTTAGTGAATAAATAAAACACAAGTAGAGGGAAGAGAATCTTACACCAGAAGTTTATCCTGGTTCACTCTCACAAATCGAGAGCTACGTCCAGTCCCTTCAACAAGAAGGATTTTTCACTAATCTTTACAAAGATTACAAGTATTATCTATCTCTTCAGGTATACAAGTATTCTCAACCTCTTTAGATACACAAGTATTCTCAACTTCTTCAAGTACAAAAGTGTTCTCAACCTCTTCAAGTTCTAAAACTCAAGTATTCTTTTATACCCAGCCTCTTCAGGCTTAAACAACTAAGTTGAATATGAAGAGATGTAAACGGTGCTTGAGTGTTTAACTCACTACAAGTGAGGATAGAATGATAAAACTCAAGACAGAAACTCTATACAAGAGTGTAATTGAATTGAAAGAATGTGAGCTAAAAACTTTTCTCTTTTTGATCAATGCTTCAGCCCCTCCTTCTTCGAACACATTTGTATTTATAGATAGAGAGCACTTGGAGCAATCTTCATAAACTTCTTCGTCCAATGGAAACATTTATTACCGTTCTGAGCACCATTAAATGCATAAGCTGATATCGTGTTGAGCTTCTTCTGAGAAGTGACTTTGATTATTAAGGACTGCCAAGAGTGTGATAACTAAGTCCTGATTTATCTGAGCACGCAGAAAGTTCCTTATTTGTTGTTCTTTATAGTTGTCAGCAGTGTCAGCTAAGTGGCTTAGTTGACTTCTTTTGTCATGTACTTTTGTCAGGGTTCTTCTCAACATTTAATGATGAACATTTCTTCATATTTGAATTTGAGCTTTGGACGAATGATTGAATCTAAGCTAAGTAAGGAAACATTAGACGATCCAATATAATATATTTGAAAAACAATTTAGAGTTTATTGGACAAATACTTAGTTTCCTTTAGTTACAAGACAAAATGGACGCATGCACAAATAACAATTTGTTTTACTCCGTGTTATATTGTTATAGAATTACCAACATATCTTTAAGATGGAAAACATTAATGGATTAACAGAACAATTTATACATGAATTACGTGAGTCTTTTATTGGTTCATTCTAATTTAAATCTTTTGTTATCTTCAAAACTTTGAGGGGTTTAATTCTTTAAACAAATTTGGTTCCAAAACTAATTTCTTAAAAGTTCTTTGGTTCCAACAAGCGTAATGTTGGGTTTCGCAACGAGAAAAGGCAGCGGAAAAACAAAATATGAAACTCTCCAAGGATCCATGCGATGGTCATAACCCCGTGTTAAGAGGATTACCTTATGGACGAAACTGATTTCGTGATGGACAGCAAATCACAAACGCTGCAACGAACGTTGTTGTAGCGTCTCTACGATATCCACACAAATGGATGAGAAGGTCTCCCTCTTCAGCACGGTGCTAGCCGCAAAGGGGGGGCAAGTTTTCAGTCCCTTTCTTACTCGGAAACGGTTTCCGACTCTCAGTTGTGCGTGCGTAGTGATGCAGCACAAGAGACTAAGAGATGTATATATAGGCCCCTACACATATCTGACCTAGGTCAGACTCATGTGTGGGCCTATTCGATTGGGTTGGCCCATCTAGTCTTACTAATGGTCCAATTAGCCCCATTTAACTCCATTCTAATCCATTCTATGTGTGTGACCCTGTAGGATCCTATCACGTTGACAGTAACATTAAATCCTATTTCATATTACAAACAGTGAATGATATCTAGCAATACATCACTGCTACTCAAGTAATAGGAATGTTAGTGATTCGACATAACCTAACCATGACTAATGTTACCATGTAGTTTAGTCCATTTGTCATGATATCTTGATTGCACACAAGGCATGGAATGTGTCGCCCTTGTACAGTTCAATCATTGGTTCCTTGATTGCCGAGTAGACTTATAAAGACAAATGAGATCAATATCTCATATTGACTCATTTGAGCACGACCATGCATTTTCAAGTCTCACTCATCAAGGGGTTTGAAGATATCGCTCCTGTTAGTGGGAGGGACAAATCCTATCTACATCACCCACATCCCTCTATATGACTTGTGACATGTCCAATAATCGACTTTATGATCACCTTGTTACGGGTGACATTTGACGATATTAAAACATATAACTCCTCATATATGGAACTGTAGTGACCTCAAGTCAAATGACCACATACGTCATTGTCACTATAAGAACTGCTTATGGCACTCACGTAATGATCCATGTAGTGCTCTCATGGTGGGTCAGTCCAATACATAATTACTCTAATATGTACTCATGTGTAGACTTGATATCTCATATCCATGACCTGTGAGACATGATCATCGGCCTACGCACATAATAGTCTCAACGCATCACTATTGTCCTAATTGACAGTAATACTTAACTAGGGACATTTAAGAATAGCGTTCCAATTTATCCAATGGTATCTCACTATCAAGTCATGTACTTGATATTACAGGGCATAGAACTTTCCATTCTAAGGACTTTATTATGTTCATTTAATATAAATAAATAACACAATAAATGAAATGCCTCATATACTAAATAAATGTCATGATACAATGTAAACCATAAAGTCAATATATAACTAGCCTCTAGGGCATACGCCAACACATAAACTATAGGGACTAATCCTTTATTTAACCTAAAATTTATAATATTTTAATATAGGGTAAATAGCATATTGACCCCTTAAACTTTGACCCATTTGCAAATAAACATCCTGAACTATAAAACCTTTCGATTTAGTCCTTAAACTAAGTCAATTATTCTAATAGATCATTCTGGCAATTTCTCATTAACTCATTAACGGAAGTGCCACATGGAATAATCTTAACGGTCCACATGTCAAAATCTAAATAATTAACATTATTTTATTTTAAATTTATTTAATAAATATTTAAGAAATTAAAAAATTAAAAATTAAAACATAATAAAGAAAATAAAATTATAACAGATTCCTCAGTCAACCATGTCTTTTTCTTCGTAAAAACTATGAATGACAAAGCTTCCCTTTGCAACTCATTGTGAGCAAAACCAGCAACCATTGCACTCCACAAAAAATATCTCTCACCACTTTCTTCAAACACTCTCAATCAAAAGAAGAAGAAGAAGAAGAAGAAACATTTAGAAATAGAAATAGGATGCTGTCAAATTAGGCAGGAAAAGACGTGAAATTTCAAATTATGAGTGAAATTTCAAATTATGCATGGCGTAGAGAAAAATGAGAAACAAAGCAAACCAAAGAAGAAGCAATTAAGTGGGCAAGAAAAGACATGAAATTTCAAATTATGCATGGTGTAAAGAAAAATGAGAAACAGAGCAAACCAGAGAAGCAATTAAGTGGGAAAGGATTGCTGTCAAATTAGGCAGGAAAAGACGTGAAATTTCAAATTATGCATGATGTAGAGAAAAATGAGAAACAAAGCAAACCAGAGAAGCAATTAAGTGGGCAAGTGATCAATCAATTTGAAACACTTATGTTAGTTTTGTATTAGACCTTATTAGATATTTATTGTGCCCAATATTAGAATTTTAGATGAGTTGGGCTTCATTGGGCTTTAATGCAAATTGTGAATAATTTTTGGATTTTGATGCATTTTGACCTTTCCTCCTTGGTTAGGCCATAACTTGGGACTCGGTGATCCATTTGAGGTGATCTTGGTGTCTTTGGAAAGCTAAGACAAGGCTTTACAAGTTTCATGTAGAACTCAAGAGCTGGATCGGACTTTTAAGGGTCCAAAATATCCCTGCAATGCAGAGTAAGTTTGCTATCACGGAAATCTGGGCAGTGTGCACATATTAGATTATATAGTGGGTTCTAGGCCTCCTCTTGGGCTAAAACTTGGCCATTGGAAAGATAAGACCCATATCTCTAACTTCACTGAAGACCATTTAGTCAATAGATGTTCTTTTAAGCATGATTATGAAGCTATAAGTTGGTTTGAATTTGGAAACATGTTCTGCCAACCTAACTTGAGGTAGGTACAGTGTTTTTGGCATATCTGGAGTTCTAAAAGTCTAAATGGTATGATTCCAAATGCAAAATTTCAAGGAGACAACTGGCTACAACTTTCATGAAGACTCCAAGCCAAAATATACCATCTAGGACATGAAAATTAAGCTGGAAGTCAGATAAGAGTTGCTAACTTGAAGCCACCAACCATACACCAACCCACCTACCATGCACCAACCCACCAACCATGCTTGATAGCTTCCATATTTGACAATTTCTATGTTTTTACAACTTGTATTCAGATTATTTTCAATTACAAATTGGCTTTTAGGATTAGTATAAATAGAGTCAATCTCTTTGTATTAGACATCATTCAATTTTAAGTAAGTTTGAAGAAAGTTTGAGTATTTGTGAGAGTTTTCTTTCTCTTCTTCTCCATTCTCTTTACAATTTCGTTTTTGTTCTTTTATTTCTAAGTTCTTCCTTCCCATCCATGGAAGGCTAGACTCTTATAATCAATCCAAGGGATTAGCCATCTTAATGTTTAATTTGGAGATCTTGTTTTGCTTGTTCATATTGCTTAATTGTTATTCAAGTTTCTCTTCTTCCTCTTTTGGTTTTTATCTAGATTCAATTGCTTAATTTGATTTAGATGATGATGTGATAATAGCTTTATTATCATGTATTCAAAGAGGATCACAAAGACTAAACAATATATTAAAGCTTTTTGATGGATTGTTTAGCTTGGTTAAATTCTGGATCTTAAGTTAATCTATGTTAGATGGTACTTACTTTATCTAACCTTGGTTAATCAAATCCTATATGCTTATCTAGTAGAGAATTCTTGGATCATGTTAAGGCTTCTCAATGTGATCTAAGGCCAAGAACATGGTTAGCAATTAAGTGAATTCCTTGTGATCAATGATGAGTTAAACTCAAGATCTGTAAATTTCTTTGGATTGGTTGTTTCTTTATATTTGTTTACAACTTTAAGTCTCGTACTTTTATTAATCTTGTTAATCAACAACAAAACCCCCCTTTTCTAATTATCTTGATCTAATTAAATCTTTATTTTTGGATCCTTGAGAGACGATTCGGTTCATTCTCTATACTACAAATTAGTTTGTGAACCGGTTATTTTATTATTTGATAGGTCTCGACAACCTCTTGTCAGCAAGGAAGATGTTGGGTTTTGGCATAAGGACGAGAAGGTGGGTGATATGAAAAAAGATGGGATTTTGAAGGAAATGTTGATATCTCTTGGTGAAAGGTGGAGGGTGAGGTGCAAGTCTTCTTGGATGGTAAGCGTAGAAGAGAGGATGTAGAGGTAGTTGGCTGCGGCAGTTGCATTGGTGGTGGCGGTGAGGAGTGGGGGCAACTCTGAAGATGATGGATGAGGAAGATGAAGAACACGTGCTAGGCATGTGCTTTGTTATGAGCATTTTTTATAATAATTACTTTTTTATCTTTGAAAATTAAATAATTATATTAAAATGGGATTAAAAATAATTTAATATGAGTGGTTTAGATTTAGACACATGGATGGTTTATGATGTGCCACGTTACTAGCCTGTTAGTGAGTTAACTGGAAATGGACAGAAGGATCTATTAGAATAATTGACTTAGTTTAAGAATTAAATCAGAAGGTTTTATAGTTTATGGTATCTACTTGCAAATGGGTCAAAGTTTAAGGGGTCAGTATACTCTTTACCCTTATTTAAAAAATTTCATTATTTATCCATAAAGATGCTAATTCCAGAGCATAAAGTAACTAAAAATAAATATTTTCTTTGTAGTTATAAATAATTAAAAATTTATGGTTCTCAAGTTTGACATGGTATTTAGAAGGAAAAAACATGAGGATTAGTCTGGTACCCATCTTTTTTTTGGGTACCGGTACCCAGGGTGAATTGCTAAGCATTCATTAATTGTTTTTTATATTTAATAGACTTTCAAACATTTATTGTGAAACAAATAGTTAATAAATGATTGACAACTTACCCTGGGTTTTAAACCCATCAAGGTATTATAACAACTCCCAAAAAACTTATACAAAGTTTTATAGGTACTTTGGTGTTGTTTCCTAATTAAAATATAGCACGTATATTATTTTTTCTTTAGTGTCATTTCACCCTCACTTTTGATGCTAATTACATGTTATATTTTAATCGAAAAATAACACCACAAACACCTATAGAATTTTGTATATGTTTTGTCATACCTAGAAACCTCTAGTTATTTTGTTTAAATATATTATAGGGCAAATTACACTCATCTCTCCTGAAGTTAGAGCTTATTATTACACACGACACTCCCCTTGTTTGAAATGTGACACCGATCTCTCTTAATTCAAATAGAAGTTAACGATGTTTAAATTTTTTATGAAATACCATGTTTACCCTTATAGAGAAATTACACTCACCACCCCTAAAGTTAGCTCTTATTACACGTGATATCCCTCTTGTGTGAGACTTGACAACAGTCTCCCTTAATTCAAAGAGAAATTAATGATGTTTAAGAAATTTTATAAAATATCACATTTACCCTTAACCAAAAAAAATATCTTCTTTTCTTTTCCCTTTCATTTCCAGATCCTTTTTCAAACCTTATAGCAAAAATTCCTTTTTTTCTTGAAATTCTTTTAATCCTAAACAACTTTCTCTTATGCTTTTTGTAAGAAATCAAACACCCACATCCCTAAACTTCGTTGCTAGCAATTCTCATTTCAAGCCTTTATGGAATGGAACTCAGTTTGCAAACTATATTTAATTTTTATTGAGATATTATTGTTCTTAAATTCTTTTTATAAATTTTAATTTTGAAAAACTCCGAACATTGTTGTTTTAAAACAAAATTTTCCTAATTTTAATTGTAAAAAACTTTTTTTTTGTTGTAAAGTAAGAAGAAATAGAGATTTACTAGCACTTAATATGTGAAAGGATATTTTAACCTTTTATTAATTATCTTCACTTTTGCATATTTTTAATATTAATTTTGGAAATAAGAGAAATAATATTAAGAATTAATATAAATGTGAGAAGTGAGAGAAAATAGAGATTTACGAGGCACTTAATTAGAAAATAGAGAGTTTGAAGACATTTTATTAATTATCTTGATTTTATATTTTTAATAAAATTTAATTAATATATTATTATAAAATTATGGGACCTATGAAATCATGAGAGTCTAAAGTAGAGGAATTGATGGCCTATTGTTAAGAAAAATAATAAGAAGTCACGTTTTAAATAAAAGGGTTGTCATATGTAATAAGCGATAACTTCAAGGGAGGTAGTATGGTTTTATCTACTATTCTAATAATAGGGACAAAAATGTCATTCCGTATAAAGACATATGTGTTAACAATTTATTTTTAAACAGATTTTAGCTACAGAGAAGGTCGGTGTAATAACAACACATAAATTAAGAGAGGCCAGTGTCATGTCTCAAACAAGAGAGGTGCCATGTGTAACAAGCACTAACCTCATGGGAAGTGTGTATAATTTCTCCTATATTATACTATATTTTTAACAACAAGCTATTTAGAGTTTTTTTTTTTGTATATTTGAAGCTTCTCCCAATTTTTTTTCCACATATATATAGGTATTATATATATATATAATACCATATATATATATAGGTATTATATATATATATATATTAACTTTTTTTTATTAAGAAAGTTAGCAAATGAATATTTTTATTTTTCTTTCATAATTCGAAAGTTAATCATATCATTTTATATCTATGAAGGTGAAACAAAATGAGGGGAGAAATAATCAAATTCGTAATTTATCAATCATGTGTCATGTCTAGATTTTATTTTATTTTATTTATTCCAAACAAAGCTTCTTCTGTTATATTTTGGAAACAAAAAAATAAAGACACTTTTGTTTCTCCAATTTGAACTTTTACAACTAGTTTCATATATAATTAATTTAACCTAATATTGATCAAGATTGACTGCACCATTTATTAGATTAGAAATATCATTTTATGGATCGCATCTTTAACAAGTTTTACAAGGTTTCAATAAGAATATTTTTATTCAATGAACAATCTTTTATGTTTTAACATATCAAATAATACTTTATATGAAAAGAACTATCTGATAATGTCCAATCCATATATACGAAATTTTAGAAGACTAATTGGTACAATAAATTATTTTCAATTCAACAGTTAGCCTAAAAAATTCATGTCTTATTACAAGTAATCTAATATTATGAAAGTGATAACTACAATTAACATTTTCTTTCTTCATTTTATTTTGTTTTGTGTTTTTTTGTCGTTGTCAATTTGCAACTTATCATTGTAGTACTCGTCCCGATGGCCAAAAGGTTCTTTAAGACACTTTAAAATCTTAGAAACATGATCTGAAAATTATTACAAACAAAAACAGGAATTGCTTTATATTTATCTTTTTTTTTATTGGTACCAATGTGAGTTGTTAAGTATTTAATAAATTTTAAAATATTTATTTTAAAATTAACCTTTAATAAATGATTGACAACTTATTCTAGATACCAAATCTATGAGAATACCGTAACAACTCTCACTAATAAAAAAATAAAGGTAAAGAGAATTTGAAAAGCATGACCCCACTAATTGTATTCTTTTTAGGGGGCATTAATGCCCTAAAGCATTCAAAATGTTCATACTTCTCAAAGGCAATGCAACTTTTCTTCTTTTCTGTGAATATAGCAGTTCTGTGTCACCCTAGACAACCCACAACACCCCAAAACTTTTTAAGGGAACTAGGGAAGGGAGATAGTGGCATATGAGGATTGGCATGAAGACAAAGTTTCCACACCTTGAGCTTTTGCAGTCTTTAGGAAAGAGAGAAAACAATAAAGCTTGAACGGCTGTGTTACCTTTATATATAGAAGGCCACCCTCTTTCCAGTTTTCACTTCTTTCTATTACATGTGAATTTTTGAATGAAGTAAGGGATCTATCGGATCTAAAACTCCCAATAATCAGTGTATAATTGTGGTGTGACATCTCTCTTTCAGACATACTCATAGATCATCTGTGCAGTGACCTTGGATCCTTCAACTAGCTAGGGACAAACATAGATGGATCCATAAAATTATTGGTGGGAGGGAATGCTTTGTAGGAATGGCCTCTAATCTAAAGGCAAGGACATTGGGGATGACCAGTCAAAAATGTAAGTTGCCATGAAAGTTAACGAGAATTTGTGGAAAAAGATAACGATCGATGACATGATATGCTGCTTACAAAGATGTTTTGGTCCTTATTTTCAGCTCCGTGAAAAAAAAAAAACTAGGTGCTTAGATGTACAAAAAAATAATTACGTGCTTGGGGAGAAGAGAGGAAATAAGGAATTCCATTTTCCTTCCCCTTCTTTAAATTAATTTCGTGTTCTTCTATGTATTTCATGATGAATATATTAGCATATCCAACAACAGAATTTATTCTTAAATCAATCCATAGCATGTAGCATGATAGAATTGAAAATAATGCGTGCCCAAAAACATTAAAAGATTTATAAATAAAAAAATAATGAAACTAGCAAAAGATTATTATTCTCTTTTCTTTTTCATAGTTTACAACATATGATAAATGTGTTTAAAGGGGACAATATCACTTACGATAAAATGATTCGAATTAAGATCTCTTTGTCTTGTGATTCATTGGTGATCCAACCCATTATGGACAACCTCAATTCAAAGCCCAATGTAACAACCCACTAAGTGATCAGTGATATAGTCCCACATGCAATAAATTTCAGACTAGTTAGTTATAGAGGTGGAGACACATATACTTACTTTTAGCCTTTATAAGGGAGAAAATAAAGAGAAAAATATATTTTCCTTTTTATATGTTTAGATGAAAAAAAAATAAGTAAAAAAAAATAAGAGCTGTATAAAAAAAAAAATAATTATGATTATATAAAATGACATATACATGTGATGAGATATTAATGTTATTTTTTATTTTATTTTTAAATAATTTTTATAAATTAAGATAATAAATATATTTTATAATAATTAATAAATTAAAAATTAAGTTACTAACATTTAAATTATAAAATTTAATTTAAAATTATTTGGTTAATTAAAAAAGTATATTTTATAATAATATAAATATATAAAAATATCTATCCTCCCTTCTTCTTTTCCAACCCAACCCTTACGATGCCCCTAATATCTCCCCATCACTCCTTCTCCCTTCCCCACCCCTACCTTCTTCTTCTCCTTCACCCCCACCTCCAACATTCTCCTCCCCATCGCTTACCCTCTCTCTCCACCCCCACCTCACCAAACCCCTTTGTGACCTTTCCTATCCACATGCCTCCCTCCCCAACCCCTTCGCCCCCCTCCCCACCCTTCATCCCTTCCCCTTATCATCCCCCTCCCCTTTCATCTCATTGGACGATGACACTGGTTGACAACAGAGAGAGTAGAGTGACCATGGGCTGTCGTTGGAGAAAAAATAAGGGACAGGGTTATAAATTTACAACGTCAAATCATTCTTGTTTCCATTTTCTTCGCATCTTAGCCGAAAGAAACTTTCATGTGGGTCCAATTGACATTTTATTCTTTCTTCTCCCTTTTCTCTTGGTATCCAAGCAAGAGAAAATGTCAAAATCTACTCTCTTTTTCTCCCTCATTTTTTTTCTATTCATTTTTTCTCAAATCAAACATAGTGGAAGTATAAGACTTGAGAATCTTGTTGAATAACTTTTTATAAATGTTAAGTTTTATTAATTTAATGGTTAAATTGAAAGTTATTATAAAGTATATCAATTTCATAATTTTTGTTATAATTTAAAAATTAATTGGTACTTTATTGATATATTTTATTTTAAATTTGAATTTTTTAAAGTGAAATATGCACTTTAAAGAGAAAAGTATAAAGTTGATAATCACTGATAAAAAATCAATCGTTTAGTTTTATAAAATATAAGTAGCTGTATAAAAAATAATGAATATGCACTCCCTTAATCTTTTCATCAACGGTTACCAGTTGCACTTTTGTTTCTCACTTTAGAGAATCAAAATATCTTTATTATAGCATATAATATGATTTCAAAATAGAAGTAAAGTATCAACTATTAATTAGATACTTATAAATATTTTATTTATCTTATATTTTAACGATAATATCACATAATTCAATAATTGATTGGTAAAATTCACATCTTATAAAAAAAATTATTTAATTGTGTAAGTATGTAAACCTTACACTTAAAATATCTCCATCGTGTGTGTGTATATATATATACACACACACACGAGCATATCATGAGAGCATTGCCTTAATAGTTAGTATGAGAATAAAATGAGTAAATCTTAATCATTGAATCATAACCTACCCATGATTTACACATGGAAAATGTCAAATTAACACCACAAATATACAATATAAGTCAATATTTGTCATGCACTAGTGTAAATAATATATTTGCAAATGATGGTTATTTTGACAAATTCTATCTGTACTACGAAGATGAATAAATAACTGAATATCAATTCTTTGTTCTCGGAATATAATCAACCAGATGAGCTCCAATGACATAAATAAATATAAATACAAGTGAATAAAGGTCAATCTAAATGCAAATGAACACGATCACACTAATCAAATTCTGCTGATTTAAGTGGACAGAGTGCACTTATAGATTGTATCAAAAGTCAAGTCCTTATTATAATCAAATTCATTTTTCTGCGATAAAATATTAAAATAAAAATGTACAGTACGGGAGCATATGTTTAAGCTTAAGAGTGGTGAAATTGAAAGTCTCCTACATAAAGAGAACATCACATTTCAATTCACGAATTGCAGCTTTCCTATGCATCAACTGTGTCTTAAACTAAGATGTCGCAATATGCTTCTTAAAATTTAACATCAGTCACAAGCAAGCATCTACGAATTGTTCACTTTTTCTTGCAATATGTAATGAGTATGGCAAATGATTCTTGAAACATTCAAAATGTTATCTAGACTGGTCTCCACCCACAAAATCGGGTCACTCCTATAACATGAAAATAAATTGAATCATGAAAATAAATTGAAAGTGACTTTTCACACGCTCACACATAATTGTGCAAAAGTCAATACTTTTTATTTTATCCGAATCCATTTTCACTCACGTCCTTATTTTTCACTTTCAAATTTTTAATTTTAGATATCTGAATTAAAATTCTAATTAAAAATTCTAATTTTAATTTGAATTATGTTTTAGAATTAAAATTGACTAAGAATCTAAATTTTATATTTAAAACATAATGAATTAATACACAATTATAATTTTGAATTGAATTTTATAATTACTTAAAGACATAGCCAATGACAGTGGCCGAAGCTTGACATCAACAACAATAGTTGGGCCAACGATGGCTGTTAGAAGACATTGGCAGGCAGCGATAATTGCCAGAGTAGCAGCAAATGAAATATGAAAATTATTTTCCCATTCCTTTAGATATTCTAAAAAAATTAAGTGTTTAAAATTGTAATTTTTAAAGTTCAAGCAAAGAATTATAAGTAATGTCCATTGAATTACTACCTTAGTACGGAATCATTTTATGATGGGAATGTTTTTTCAAAACTTGTACCAAACATGAGAATCCAACATTCTCATGTAAGGATTTCAAGGAATGAAAAAACAATTCGTGAACCAAACGCCCCGTAAGTTCCATATAAAGTTTAGCATTCTAGTATTCAACAGAGC
Organism: Styphnolobium japonicum; assembly: GCA_023212625.1. Lineage (NCBI taxonomy): Eukaryota > Viridiplantae > Streptophyta > Magnoliopsida > Fabales > Fabaceae > Styphnolobium > Styphnolobium japonicum. Next base: position 18,551,064 of record JALBWW010000013.1, read on the forward strand.
CACAAGAATGTATAAACGGGATGAAGTATGGCATGATGACAACCCCAAGTAAGAATATCAAGTCTCATATACACGCCCATGTATAATAAAGCTCCAAATATTTTCACTGAATTATAGTTATTCACACTGTTGGGTCCTTCCCAAACCTCATAAATGCGTGTGTTGCCAGCATTGAACCCCTACGAGTCAATTCTGCAACTCGGCCAAGCAGTGGCAGCTTTACTGTTTCGCTATTCCAAATTGGCTTCTTGTCCCACCTAAATGATGTAAACGTAAAATTAAGTCATACAGGATGAATTATTATTGTTTACATTGTCTAAAAAATTGGAGAAATATTTACTTGAGCCATAAGGAAGTTACTGTTACAATTCATAGAAACAACCAACAATATATTCACTTCAATTTCTAGAGCTCAAAATAATATATATAATTTATAGTTTATAGACAGCATTTAAATTAGCATCATAAGCTATGATGACATCCGAGAAGAAATTGATGCAAAAGGTCGCGTCTCTACTCCAAGCGGTGGTTTCTTGAAGCCATCATGTAAAAATGAGCCTAACCATGGGGACATAAAGGTCTTGCGTTCCTCCAAACCAAACATCCCTTTTGCATATATGCCCTAAAATCCCCTTGCAAGTTCTCAAACACTGCATCAGTGTCAAACACCATTCCTAAACCAAGGCTTAACAGTCAAGTCTAAACCAATGTTTTAAGAACCGAACCGGAGATCGAACTGGTAAGGCTTTTAGGTCATGGTTAGATTGGTTCAACCGGTTAGACAAGTGGTCGAACCAAATAATATATATATATATATATATATATATATATATATATATATATATAAACAAGTTATTAAAAATTTAAACACAACAATGACTCCATAATTGGCCCATCACGAACGGAAAAACAGGGCATGAAGAGAAAATTATAGGTTTTTGCTATAAAGATAATGAAATAATTACATTGATTTTAACCAAATATTATTCAATCGTAGTCAATATCAGTTTCAAACACCTAATAGTAGACGTGGTTCTTAAAAATTTCCAGTCTATGTCTTCATATGCAGATTTAAGCAAAAGCTTAGATTAATACTCTTTATTTCAAGGAAAAATTTGAGTGCAATGTTTTTCATCTTTACTAAGCCTGTAATTCTTTAATTCTTTGTTATTGTTAGGCGTAAACTGACTGAGGAAGATATGGAGTAAAAGGAAGACATGACAGAAACGCTGCAAGATAAGCTGACTCTGACTGCATGGCGGAAACTTTAGCTGGACGAACGACGGTGAGATGCTGTCTTCGAACGTGACTATGTTGGCTGGACGACGATGCTGTGCTTGAAGGGTGCATCCGTGCGTGAGCTAGGAATGAAATCCCTAAGGGGCAAAGGACCTAAAAGCTAAACAGAGAGAGAGAGCTGGAAAAAACATAAAAAAGGCTTTAAACAAATCAAACCGGCCGATTATTGAAAACCGGATCCGTTCAAGCGGGTCAGCGGTCCAATCCGGTTTTTGCCGGTTCTAAAGGATCAAAGGCGGTTCAACAGCTTGAGCGGTTTTTAAGGGCTGACCGAACCGTAGTCACGGCCGGTTCATGATCCAACCGATTGAACCGGCTGGTTCAGTTCGTTTTTTAAAACATTGGTCTAAACACTGAAGCCCAATGGTTCTTTAAGATGGTATAAAAGCCTAGTTGATCATCTATAATAATAAAAAATTTAGTTTAAAGCAGAGTTTTGATTAATGTATTGTAAGCATTGATGTCTCAATTTCTCATATGATTCTTCTACTAGTTTTGGTATCTCATAATAGGGATAATGTTTGTAGTTTTATTTCTTTATTTTGATTTGATTTATAAACAAAATTCTTTGTTTGGAAAGTTATAAAATAAGAATCTATTTGATTTTGAAATTAAATTATTTGTCTGGAAACTTATAAAATAGGAATTGATTTGATTTTGCAATCCTTCTAACTTTAGTTGTGTACATACAGAAATCCACTCAAATAAGATTTGAGTGGAATTTCATTTCTTTAGTGATTCCGAACACACTGATAAGTAATCTACACACATTTCATTTCTCCATTTACTTTCTGCTGTGATAATCTTTTATGTTTTCAGTTCTATAAGACTTTCTATAATAAGTCAATATTAGATATGCCTTCTACGTCAGAGTAAAGATGTCCTCATAAATCTACTGTTCTGATTTATAAGTACACTCAAGTACTCAACTGTAAATTCATCCCGTTCTTAGTAAATAACTTTGTTCAAGAATAACTTCAAATAAAATGTTTACACTATTAAGGGCCCAAGAATGGTCTCTTATAACTGTAACAACCACTAGTTCAGAATGACTTCTAGTTAAAACCACAGTCACGAGTATATATCAAAAAACATGCTCACTCTCTCGTGCACATGCAGATGCAAGCATATATACGTGCACAAAGTGGTGTGAAGATTTTATTATGACTAGGTGAATAGATGTGCAAGATTATGTATTAAACAATGTTTTATTCAGCAATCACACTATATATGTTCTCTTCAGTGGCAAAAGTATCATGCTAGGACAATAGATGATAGATTGCGAATAGTTGCTTACAGTATTGACAAAAGTAAATAGTCAAAAAGAAACCTAAAAAGTCATTAAATAAAAAAAAGGGAAAAGAAAGCAGAAATCAGCATGTTCAGGAGCTTAATACATACCAGTCCTCATGGCGAACAACTTTACCCTCCTCAACATACAACTTGATTAGTGATACCATATCTATGTCCTTCCCCAAGAATTTATAATGTTGCTTATTGTCAATTAATATCTGTATGCAACATCCATGAAATCTTTTAAGTAAGAAATCAAGCAAGCACTTGTACTATAAGCAGAACTAAACAAACGAAAGATAGAAGTGCTACATACTACATTAAGTGACAGCAGATTTACCAACCTCTCCTTTTCCTGGTGAAACCATATTTTCTTCAACACTGTATTCCACAATCTTTGACTCACTAAATACCTAAGGTATATGGAGACAAAAAGAAGTTGGAAATTTGCTCAACATTCAGAAGAAAAAAAGAAAAGAACCAGACAAGATACAAGATACAAGATAGTTTTATCTAATATTAAATGAGACATTATAAAAATAAATAATCTTCTATAAATAAATAAATAATCTGCTAACTACCATTAAACAAAGCTTGCTAATATTTTAAAAACTTCTTCTAGTCTAAAGAAAAGAAAAATAGATATTTCTTACTGTTAAATTATCACATGCTTGATCATCCACTAGCATGACAAATGCTCAAGATTCATCAGTTACTTCAAATTATGGTGACACAAACTTTTGTATAGAAAAAGCAATTGAAAAGGAGATAAAATTGGGAAGCAAACTTGCAAGCAGGAAGTATTCTATTATTCAACAACTTATAATGCTCTTCTTCGTTTACCCTTTCATTTTGTGCAGAAAAAGATTGAATAAAAGCCTGAATAAACTCCATTTAGTTGCTGATAAATGACACAGATGCATCACAATAAACCAAAAAGACACTGTCTGGTTATATCTTGAACAAAAGTTTGTCGATCTTTTGACAGATATTCATGAGAGCTGAATCTATACTTTCTGATTTAAGCCAATCACTAATATTTTGTTCTTTGTTGAGAGAGAGAGAAACAGAGAGGAATATGTTGAACCGTGTGTCTAAACTACACATAGGGGTCTGAATATATAATAATTTGGTAATAATTACATTCTACAATCTCGAACCCTATTTACCCTATTTATATGATTTGGGTAGACCATTGTATATGCAATGAACTTGGACACTAACTAACTGTTACATAATAATATACGTTCCAACACCCCCCCTCAAGTTGGGAGCATATAGATCATATGCACCAAGCTTGTTACACAAATAACTTATCTGAGGACCTCTCAAGGACTTAGTGAAGACACCTACTAGTTGATCATTCGAGTTGACAAAGTTAGTGTTGATGTCTTTTGATAGGATCTTTTCTCTAATGAAATGATAGTCTACCTCAATGTGTTTGGTCCTTTCATGAAAAACGGGATTGGAGGTGATATGTAATGCAGCTTGATTATCATAGATGAGTGTTATTTGCATAATCTACCCAAATCGAAGCTCTTTGAGAAGTTGCTTCAACCGAGTTCACAAGTAACTAAGGCCATGGATCGGTATTTTGCTTTGGCACTGGACCTTGCAACACATTTTGTTCCTTACTTTTCTAGGATGTTGCCACTAATGAGTACATAGTATCCAGAAGTGGATCATCTATCAATAGGAGATCTTTCCCAATCGGTGTCTGCATACCCAACAACCTAAGTATGCCTATATCTTCATAGATGAGGCGTCTTCTTGGAGCTCGCTTAATGTATTTCAAGATATGTATCATTGCATCCCAATACATATCACTGCATCCTAATGGCTCTCACAAGGAGGGTTCAAGAATTGACTAACCTCACTAACTGCAAAAGAGATGTCTGGTTGGGTCACAGTTAGGTGATTTAATTTCCCAACTAATCTCCTGTATTTTCCTGGCGATAGAGTCTCCCCTTAGTTTCGTAGAAGTTTGACAATTAGATCCATAGGAGCATCAACGGGTTTGGCATTCAACAAGCATGTTTCCTCAGGGATATCCATGGCATACTTCCTATGTGAAATCACTATAACATCCTTGGATTGCGCCGCCTCAATACCCAAGAAATATCAGAGTTTACCAATGTCTTTGGTTTGAAAGTTATGGCAGAGATGCTCCTTTACTTGATGTATGCTATGATGGTCACTATAGTAATGACAATGTTGTCCACATACACAACCAAATAAATGCAGCCTTGGGCTGTGGGGTGATAGAACACAAAGTTGTCTGCTTCACTCCGAATCATTCTAACTTGTTGGACTACAGTGTTGAGTCGATTAAACCAAGCCCTAGGAGACTGTTTGAGACCATAAAGAGACTTGTGAAATCGGCATACTAGGCAAGAAGACTCCCCTGAGCAACAAATCGACATTCTAGATCACCATGCAGACATTTTTAATGTCAAGTTGATGAAGAGGCCAATGGAAAATAGTACTCATGGAAAGAAAGAGCCGAATAGAAGCCATCTTAGCCACAAGCGAGAAAGAACCACCATAATTTAGGCCAAATATATGGGTACACCCTTTAGCCACTAGACAGGCATTGAGGCGATCAATTTTACCATCAAGACCAACCTTGACTGTATAAATCCACCGACAGCCAACACCAGACTTCCCTGGAGGAAGAGGGACCAATTCCCAAGTACCATTGTTTTGAAATGCACTCATTTCATCAATCATTGCTTGTATCCATCCGGGGTGGGATAAAGCATCACCTGGAGATTTAGGTATAGAGACATGAAACAAGGAAGAAAGACAAGTAAAATGCAAAGAGGATAGACGGTGATAACTCAAAGTAATATAATAAGAAGAATGGTTACAAGTAGACCTTATACCTTTATGGAGAGAAATGGGAAAATCAGGTTCCGGAGGCAATGTCGTAGCTAGTAAAGGAGCTGGTTCCAGGGGGAAAGTTCGCAATGACCTCAATAACAATATCTGGAGGAGGAAGAGGAGGTAATGATGGATGTGGCCGGCGACGTCTGGAAGGGGTGGTCAATGGTGGTAGGGGCCTGCATGAGTAGGGTCTAGGGTGGATCAGACTCGGAAGGGACAAGGAAAGAAAGAAATGAGAACCGTAGAGATGGACTCGGGAGTTGAGGAAGATGTCTCAAAGAAGGTACAAACTTGAAGAAGGTAACACCATTCAATGGAAGGTAATGTTGGAGAGAGGAGAAAAACAATGATAACCTTTTTGGGACCTAGTGTAACCAAGGAAGACACAGTTAATGGATCGGGATGAGAGTTTCTCAAGATCAGAAGAGAGATTTTGGACAAAACAGGTGGACTCGAAGACACAGGGTGGAGGAAAATGAAGAGGTTGATGGGGAAACAAAACTAAGTGAGGTACCTAGTTATCAAGCACAGAGGAGGGCATGCGATTGATAAAGTAGCATGCAATAGCATGTAGTAAGAATACCATTGCCCCAAAAACGAAAGGGGACCCGATCATGAAGTAGAAGGATCCGAGTTGTTTCAATAAGGTGTATTTTTGTGTTCAGCAACCCCATTTTGTTAAGGGGCGTGGGCACAAGATGTTTGGTAAAGAATGGCATGAGAAACCATAAAGGTTTGAAATTGTTGAGATAAGTATTCCCAAGCATTATCACTTCGCAAAAATGAATAGGAATACCAAATTGAGTTTTAATTTCTTGATAAAAGTTCTAAAAAATTCAAAGTAACTCAGACTTATTTTGCTTTAGAAATAACCGAGTACATCGAGAGTAATCATCAATGAAAGTAACAAAGTACTTTGATCCTAAAGTGGAAACAGTACGACTAGGACCCATATATCATAGTGAACTTATGCAAATGTAGATGTTGCTCAACTATTGACTCAATCAGGAAATGGACTACTAGTGTGTTTCCTTAGTTAACACGACTCACAAGAAAGACTCGACAACTTGGAGAGGCTCGACACCATTCTCTGTAATTTAGCAAGGCTAGGATGACCCAACTTAGCATGGATGGTGAGACGGGAATTGTAACACCCCGAAATTTATGTTTCTAATTTAAATGATGATTTTTTCAATTTCTGTGATTTATGGTGATTTTTAGGAATTTTTGTGAGCTTTATTTAATTAATATTTATTTTGCCCTGATTTTATGTGTTGATACGGGGCTGTTTCGAAAAATAAAAATAAAAATATTATTTTTGGCACGAAAAATTTTTGACTATTTATTGAGGCCAAGGAAGTTTATGAAATTTGAATCCGATAACAAATTCTTAAGTTTTTCATTTTTAGGGATTTTATTGTCAGATAAAAAAATTAGGTACAATCTATTGTCCATTGGACAATAGATACTGGTCTTTGTCCATCAGATAATAGTTATTGAAAAATATCTTGAGTCAAATATCTAATAGTGAGATCATCTAGCTTAGTCATAAGCCTAATCACCTATTTTGTGACATTATTGCTTACTTATTGCTTAATCACCTAGCCTAGTCATGATTAGTGAGTCACCCAGATAATTAATGTTGGTCAATTTTGGAGGAGCTTCTCCAAGCTTCTTCAAAGTGGACGGCCAAGCAAGGGGATGGCAAAGTGAAATAGCTTGTTAGATCTTTTACCTAGTTGCAAACTTACTATTCATTTCTTATCTCTATAAATAGACATTTTACCTTCACTTAAGAAGTACAAATTCCTCTCCTTTCTTTCTCAAGAACTCACGGCCAAGCACCCAAGAATTTCCTTCCAACCTTAAACCAAAACATCCAACCATATTTCTAGCATCCAAACATCAATCTAAGAAGCTTTTGTGTTAAAAGTTTCTTGAAAAGAAATTATCTTCAACCACTTTCTTGAGAATCCAATTCTGAAGAACAAAAGGTGATAATTCTTTATCTTCACTTTTTAATTTCAATTTTAAAATTTTAAACTATTGGATTGACCATGTCTTAGAGCTTAAATATTATAAAATTGGATTCCTTTAAGGATTTTGTTGGTGGGAGAACAAGGAACTTTCACAAATCCACTAAAGAGGATTTTTTTGAACTAAGGTAAGGGAGAGTTTCTTTATCAACCAATATTGTGATAGGAAAATAGAATTTTTCACTAAGTTTTCGTGGGATATCTATGAATTATGTTTTGTGCTTTATGATTTGTGTTGATTAATTTTATGCTTTATCTAGCCTGTGTATTTCTATGGTTTTGAAATATTGCATAAACTTGTGATAGTAGAAGTATGATATATCTTGGATATGGATGGAATGATACATGTGTACATGGAAATGCATGATTAGGGCATGCATATGTTTGGTTTGTTCTATGAAAACATGATGGAAAATGATGGATTTTAGATCCAAAGATTTATGAGTGGTTCGGCCACTATATTTTTAAAAGGATAGCACCAAAAGAAAACTGTTAAATTAATACTTATTTTATTAAAAAACTTGTATTTTCAGAAAATTAAGGAAAAACCATCTTAGTAATGATTTGAGATAGAAATAAATATTTTCAAATAGAAATGATTTTAGAAGATTCATTGAAAACTTAATTTTCAATATTTAACTTAGTTTTTAGCACAAAATAGTAAGAATGTACTTGGAAATATTTAATTTAGTTAAAAATAGCTGAGTTTATGTGAGAATCACTTTACGCGGTTGAAAATTTACAGAAAATGCCTTATGCGATTGAAAATTGAGAAAACACTTTACATGATTAAAAAATGATTTTTTAAATCTTACGCTATTAAAAAATATTAACTTTTGGGTTACGCGACTTGCAAAAAAGAAAATGGTTTTATGCGATTTTGGAAAACGTAACGGAGGTATTATGCGATTTAAAAACCGTAACAAAATTGTTACGCAAGTGGCAACCGTAACTGTAGTGCTACGCGATTTTAGAAAAATATTTTAAAGTGCCACTCGACAAAGAAACATTAGAACTACTATCTGGCCGACATACTGGATCCTGGACAGATCAGTGGACGCTAAGCCTTAAGTGGTAACTTGAATCCTAAGGGGAATGTGTTATTCTGTTTATGAGTTGTTTGCACTATGCATGGCATTGTGGAAGTCTGATGAGACTTGTGGTTAAAGCTTTTAGCTGAGGAGATTGAGTTACACCTTAGTATAGATGACAATTGCGTAGTGAAGATCAATGATTGATATAAGAGACATCGGGGTGCGAAAACTCCATAGGAGGCCAATTGGTAACACCGCTGTGCCGTGGTAATATGAATGCAGCACACTGACGATCTCGACAAGAACACTATTCCTAGTCTCAGTTTGGTTGAGAATGTTCGCGTATAGCCGTGTTGGGCATTTGAGATTTGATAGCACTTGGGGCTAATGAGAAATGGAACATGCCTCCCAAACCACACTTTCCGACTGTTGTCTTTAGCTCCATGGAGTAGGGGTGAACCATTGTGCATTTGCATAGTCAGTTGTCACACTGTCACATATTTATGGTACACATTGAGTTTGATTTGCCCATAGGTTTGATAAACATGTCATAACTATTGTTTAAATATAGAAATGTATAAATTGCTTATACTGTTTTTTTTACTACTTCATTGGTCTTTGATGATATAAGAATCTCACCTCTTTTGTTCTATTGTTGTATCTGTTATTTGATTTTATTATATGAAGACGGTGAGGGCTGATAGACATGAGCTTTTGGGATTCATATGAGTCCAATGTCATGGGGGCCCAAAGGCCTGACACGTTTGTTTAGAGACAGTGTTTATAGAGTACGCTGTGGTCGTGATTCTCACTATTCGTAGGACTTGTAGTTGGGATCATATTAGTATATTTACTCTTATTGTTTTCGTAGAATTATTTATGTCCATTTGGGTTTGCAGCTCAATACACTCCACAGGAGGACTCTGTAGTTTCTTCTGCTAGGGCTCCTGGGCGTAGAGCCCCTTGAACTTTGGCTCGTAGATTGAGCTACTACAGAGGGTCCATACTCGGAGAGCCAGTACCAGATATAGACCCAGAGGAGAAGGCTAAGGAGGACCTAGAGGTGAATTCTAAGGAAGACCCAGAAGAAAACCCTTCTCTGTAAGTAGTTCACTATGATTAGATAGGTAGCAGTATGATGATACAGTATGTGTGTTTATTTCTCTGTTAGTACTTATGTTTTGTATTATGTACTAAAACAAGTATAACAATGAGCAATGTAAATGATGTAGTTAGTGTGAATATGTTATTATTATTCTATTTGTTTTATGTTATCCGCAAAAAGAAATTTTGAAACTCATATTTTTATACAAAGAAATTACCAAGACGTTTTAAAATGAACTTTAAATTTCGTTAAATGTGACACCTAATCGAGGGTGTTACATTAGTTGGTATCAGAGCTCTGACCTAGTCTTTCGGATTTGTGGGGTTAAGTTTATTTTGTTTGTGCTGTGTGTTCTTTGTGTTACTGTTTCTAAAAGGAGACAATATTGTTTGAAGTGGTTACTTTTGGTTTCCACTATGTTTGATTTTCTTGACTTTGAAGGAAGTAATGACTTGTGGTAGAAGAGCTCATGTAGACACTGGACTTGATAACAATGACATGGTTGCGGTAACAGCAACAATGCAACGGATGGCAGACGTTTTAGTGCAGCAAAATCAGAGGGCTGCACAACATCAGGAAGCAGCAACAGATACTCAGAATCTATCGGAGTTTCGTCGTAACAATCCTCCACAATTTAAAGGGGAATTTGATCCAGAGAAAGCAAGTCTTTAGATCAAAGAATTGGAAAAGATTTTCAGGGGAAAGGGATGCATTTATGAGCTTATGGTAACTTATGCTACCTATATGCTTGTTGGAGAGGAAGAGGATTGGTGGGCAGGAGCACAACAACTGTTGGAGGCTAACGAAAGAGTAGTTACTTGGGAATTATTCCGAAGTAAGTTTTTGGAAAAGTATTTTCCAGCGAGTATAAGGCATACTAAGGAAAAGGAGTTCCTTGGCTTGAAACAAGGAGGAATGTCGGTCAACGAATATACTGCCAAGTTTGAGAGCTTGTCCAAGTTCTCTAGATACTTTCAGCTCCAGCTGGATGAGGAGTGGAAGTGTCGAAAGTTTGAGGAGGGTTTGAGACACGATTTGAAGAGAGTGGTTTTATCTTTGGGAATATCTGAACTCCCAATGCTTTTGAATGCATGTTGTTGGGTCGAGGAATTAGATCGATCCTGAGACACAAGAATCCGTAACTTTGGACCAATGCGGTTCCAAAAGGGTGGAGGAGGTAGTAATGCTCAGAGGGGGAGTAGCAGTAACAACAACAGATTTCAGCAAAAGCCTTATTCACGACCACCAGGGAGTCAGCAATAACAATCTTATGAAGGAAGCTTTGCGGCACCTCCTTTAAAATGTTTAAGTGTGAAAAAAGACATTTAGCTAAGGATTACTCGATCAAGGGAATCCTATGTTTCCAATGCGATAAGCAAGGACACATGGCTAAAGATTATTTGCAGCCTAGTCTTTGTGATACTTTTAGGCACAATGGATGTTCTACAGATGCTATTTGGTTAAGAATTTTTTCCTTTTTACTGAGAGACAAGGTTAAAAGTTAGTTAAATTATTTACCTGATAGCTCTATCACTACATGAGATATGTTGGCACAAAAATTCTTTGCTAAGTATTTCCCTTCTGCGAAGAATGCAAAGTTGAGGAATGACATTACCTCTTTTCAGCAATATGAGTCAGAATCATTGTATGAGGCATGAGAGATATTTAATGATCTACTTAGAAGATGCCCTCATCATGGGGTACAAAAGTGGCTTCAAATTCAGACTTTCTATAATGGCTTGATTAACTCTCTGAGGTCAACTATTGATGCTGCTAGTGGTAGTGCATTAATAAACAAAACTGTTGAAGAAGGTTATGATTTATTAGAAGAGATAATTTCTAATAACTATTAATGGTATACTGAAAGGGCATCACAAAGGAAGGTAGTTGAAATTTATTAAGTAGATACTTTATCTGCTTTATCTGCACAAGTAGCTGCATTGACTAAGAAGCTAGACTCAGTAAGGAATCAATCTAATTGATAAACTGCCATTTTATATACTTAAATGCTAGGAATTTGAGTTTGATTTGGTATTTATTTGAAGATTTTATAAGGGAAACTTACCCAATTTCCTTTAAATATTGCAGGTTGAAGATTTATGAGAATCAAGCTTTTAAGTGTTAAAATGGAAACAATCTTGGGAAAGATACAAAGATATCAGCAGCCTAATTATGAAGGATTTTTCCAGGATTCTATGAAGATATCATCAACATAATTATGAAAGATGTTGGCAAGATCCTACAAAGATATCATCAATCCAGTTGTGGAAGTTTCCTATTTTTATATTCTTGGAAGATTTTCCCTCTTATCTCACATTAATTAATAATACTCAAAGTGGGAAAGCAATCTACTTTCCCTGTTATCCAAGAATTGCACATTAAATGAATTTGTGCACAATTAGGAAACCCTAGAAGAAAAGATTGTAGAGTTAATGGGCCGCTAAAATATTATAAAGGAGGAGTGGCAGCGCAAGGAGAAACGTATCCGGCATTCAGAGAAAGAAAGTAGCTATAGCCCTTCGCTCGATTAGAGAGTTGTAGCGGAGCTTGAGAGGTTTTTGAAGCTATCAAGTGAAGGACCGTCTTCCCAATTGTTCGTGAAGGACCTGTTTCATCGCAAGGGGGTTTCCGGGTTTTGGTTTTTCTATTGTTCTTTTATGAATTTGAATTTGGTTTTAGTTTATGCTTTGTTCTCTTTGACTATGCGTAGCTAAATCCATGACTAGGGTTATGGTGGATCTTATGTTCAAATTCTTATAATGTTTTCCTAATTCTAAATAATTTTGTGTTTTCCCAATTGATTGGATTTTTCCTAGTGCTTTGTTTTCCAATAAGGTTTGCGCACCCTTTAAAAAGTTAATTGATTGATCGGCCAGTACCACAATTAGTTAACGGAACTCTAGGATTAATCGGATTTGGGATTGTGTGGACCAAACTCAATCCTTTGTTTTCAATCAGTTATTTAATTAACAAATCTGCTGGTTCTTTATGCTTTTCTTGAGTGTTTGCCTTGCATGACCATTGGGGGTTTCAAATTGAAAAAAAGAATATTAATATTGCATGACCATTGGGTATTAATAGCATTAGAGCAGGTGATTGGCAATCAATCGGAACACATATTATTGAGGAATTGGGTAATTTTATGAGTTTTGACATAAGTGAAACCAGACACCCTAGGCTTTTCATAATTGAATCTTTGCTTGAAAATCTTTTATTTCCTCACTTTCTCCTAATTGCTTGATAGTTTTTCCTTTCTCATTCGAATTTCATTGTCTAGATAACATAAGGGATTAATTAACTTAGTAATTGCCAACAATCCTTGTGTGTTCGATACTTGGAGTCCCAAATACTCCTTTATTACTTGTACGACAGGGTGCACTTGCCCTTAAGTGCGATTTTAGCGTAACACTAATCAACTATCAATATATGTTATTCAGAACCCTTTCATAATGTGTGAGTTTTGCTCTAAACCTCATTCTGTTGATCTCTTTGAATTCTGAAACTGCTAATTATGTGGGTAATTTTAATCGATAACAACACAACCCAAATTCAAATTTCTACAATCCCAGTAGGAGGAATCACCTCAATTTTTCTTGGAAAAATAACCAAGAAGCTTCATCATCAGCCAAACCAATGAGACCACCTAGGTTCCAACAAGCTCCACAACAAGAAAAGAAATATGCAATGGAGGAAGCCATCCTACAGTTGACTAAGAGTACTCAACAATGTATGACTCAACTTCAAAGTCAAGGAGCTTCTGTCTGTAATCTTGAGGTTCAGATTGGGCAATTATCTGGTCTTATAAATAATCATCCTCAAGGTAGTTTGCCTAGCAACACGGAGACTAATCCTAAAGGAAGTAATAATGAACAATGTAAGACTGTTACCCTTAGGAGTGGTAAATAATTATATGAGCCCATTCAAAAACCTGAAGTAAATGAAGGTGAGAAGATTCATGATCAATTAAAAAGCAATTCTGAAAAGCCTTTTCTATTGAAGAAATCAGAGAAGAATGAACCCCTTCCACCTCCATTCCCTCGTCTTCAAAAGCAAAAGATGGACAAGAAATTCACCAAGTTTCTAGAGGTATTCAAGAAAATTCATATCTATTCCTTTTGATGAAGCTTCAGAACAGATGCCGAGCTATGTTAAATTTATGAGGGAAATCTTGTCCAAAAAGAGAAGACTTGGAGATTTTGAAACTATTGCACTTACTGAAGAGTGCAGTGCCATATTACAGAAAAAACTTCTACCAAAGCTAAAAGTTCCAGGGAGTTTTACAATTCTTCGTACCATTGGTAATAAATTTTTTAGTAAAGCTTTATATGATTTAGACCCTAGTATAAATTTGATGCATCTTTCTGTTTACAAACAACTTGGGTTGATGGAGGTGAAACAAACCAATCTAACTCTCCAATTAGCAGATAGATCTCTCACCTACCCAAAAGGAGTTGTGGAAGATATTTTAGTTAAAGTTGATAAATTCATATTTCCTGCTGATTTTGTAGTGTTAGATCGAGAGGTTTCAATCATTATTGGGAGACCTTTCTTAGCTACTAGTAGAACTATTATAGATGTGCAAAAAAATGAGTTGACTATAAAGGTACAAGATCAAGAGGTAACATTCAATGTCTTTAAAGTTATGAAATATCCACAAGAATCTGATAAATGCTTCATGGTTAAAGTTATTGATGATAGCAAATTCGAATCAAATACTAATGATTTTAGTACTGATTATTTAGAAGATGCTATTATTAATCTACCTTGTGAGGAGAGGCAGGAATCCTTTGAGTTTGTACAATGGCTTAATGCATCACCATCATACAATCATGCCGAAAAACAATTCGAGGATTTGGAGTTGTTCATAAAAGATGGGATTGCAATGAGATCCTCTGTTGAAGAACCACCAGAGTTGGAGCTAAAGCAACTTCCTGATCATTTGAGGTATGTGCTTTTAGGAAAATCTTCTACTTTATCAGTTATTATGTCATATTCTATTAATAGTATATAGGAAGAGAAATTACTAAGATTGTTGTGAGAATATAAGAAATTCTTGGGATGGATCATAGCAGATATATCAAAGGAATAAGCTCATCCATTTGTATACATAAGATTCTGCTAGAAGAAGGATTGAAGCCCACCATTGAACATCAAATGAGGTTGAATCCTATAATGAAGGAGGTAGTCAAGAAAGAGATTATTAAATGGTTGGATGTTGGAATCATTTACCCCATCTCTGATAATTTGTGGGTTAGTCCAATGCAATGTGTACCTAGAAGATGAGGTATAACTGTGATTACTAACGGTAATAACGAGCTAATTCTTACTCAAACTATTACAGGTTGGCAAGTCTGTATGGACTAAAAAAATTAAACAAAACAACAAAGAAAGACCATTTTCCTCTCCCTTTCATCGATCAAATATTAGACATCAGGTTTCATTTTTGTCCTATAACTATATTTTGGTCCTAAATCTTTCTAAAACCCATCAAATTCATCCTCAACACAACCACCGTTAGAAATACTAACGGTATTTGCTGACAGACAGTTATATTGCTATAAGTGCATAATTAGCAATGTATTTTTGACAAATAGGATTTTTTTTAAATTTAGTGATTAGAATAGATTTAGTAGTTTTGAAAAATATTTAGGATGAAATTAAAACACAATATAGTAGAAGAACGAAAATGAAACCTAAAATAAAGTTGAAAGATAAAAAATTTATTTTTATGTTCATAATATTATTATAAAAAAATTAGAAATAAAAACAAATATCTACATTTTTATTACCAATAGTGATACTAATTATCTTAAATTTTAGAAGAATATAAATAGACAACCTATTTTATCTATTTTAATGTTTTTATTTTTTAATCAAACTTCATGAACTAGATCAAGCAAATATTTCAATATCAAATACTTTTTTCATATTGAAAAAAATTTAATTTCACGGTATACCCAATCATCTTTGAAAAATAGCACTTTTAAGAAAATTATTATAAATACATATAAATTTTCTATAAATTTTTTTTTTATATTTGCTTTTCATTCATCTAATTTAATGCTAATTTCAGGCCGCCTTTGAAAGAAAAAAATATATGAAAAATATTTATATATAAAAATTTATAAGTATTTATAGTAATTTTTCTAAAAAGACTATTTTACAAAGATGAATGGGTATACCGTGAAATTAAATTTTTTCTAATTTGAAAAAAATGATATTAAAATATTTGTTTAATCTAGTTCATGAAGTTTGATTAAAAAATCATTTAAAAACATTAAAATAGATAAAATAGGTTGCCTATTTATATTCTTCTAAAATTTAAGATAATTATTATCACTATTAATAATAAAAATGTAGATAATTTTTTTATTTCTAATTTGTTTCAAATGTTTATGAAAATAAAAATAAATTTTTTATCTTTCTCTTTATTTTATGTTTCATTTTCATCCCACAATTATATTGTATTTCAATTTCATCCTAAATCTTTTTCAGAACTACTAAATTTGTCATAATCACTAACTTCTAAAAAAATCTTACTTGCTGAGTATACATTGCCAATTATGCACTTATAGTCATGTAAGCTGCGATGTTAACAAATATCGTTAGCATTTCTAACGGTGTTAGTGTTGAGGATGAAGTTGGTGGGTTATAAAAAGATTTAAGACAAAAATGAAACAAAATATTGTTATGGGACAAAAATGAAACATCATGAAAATTTAAGGGATAAAAATATAATTTTTCCAAAAAGAAATTAATGCTCTACTAGACTAAGAATTTTTTTTTTTTTGGTATCTTGATCTTTTCCTTGTTGAACTCTCACCTTATAACCTCATTACAACTTTTTTGAAAGACCTCTTTATTTGTGCAATGTATTTTATCTAAGAAGTGGAGAATTGATGTATGTGCAAGCATATGGTAAAATACTTCCATAATTTGACTAAGTTTAGCGCAAACAGTTAACCAAACACTTTGTATGATTTAAGTATCACTTATGAGAAATTTTACTTAATTTGAACATGCTAATTTTTGATTAAAGCATTATTATGCTATGTATACTTTATTCTCAATTGCTTTAATTCAACTATACATTATTAAGCATATTTGAATTTTTTATTATGGTTCAGATTTGATATAATGTTTGTATTTAAAAATTAGTTGAATTGATTAAATGGAGGATTACATGTTTGTGGGTATCATTCAAGTAAACCCTCATGAGACTATAACTCGTCTACTAAGTACACCTAGGGGTTTAAAGGCTTGTGGCACATACTAAATGTCATTGTAATTTCTTACAAAAGTGGATTATATTAGGTATACTTAGTTTTTATTCTTTTAGTTTAATATTAGATTGTTTCTTGTTTGGAGACAAAGAAGTAAAGTGTGGGGAAATTAGATAAACACATTTTATATGCATTATTTAGTACCTCTCATTGGTTTATTCTTATGAAATTATTACATATATGAAGTGAAAATTGCATAATTCCTCATATATTGATTATGTTATTACAAATTGAGCAGAACACTCGAAGGATTATTCAAAGTAGTTGTTGAACCAAAATATTATGAATTTAAATGTTTATATCAGTATAGTTCAAACGGAAGATAAATGAAGACCTAAACTTAATGAATTTTAGGTTACATCAAATTCAGGACAAACCGAAAAATTCTTACTCAAACCTATACTCGGTTATACTTGGCCATTCATGACATCATCCTCTACGAATTTCAAACAACAGAAGATTTCCATATTAGCACCGGAAGTTGGTCAAAAATGAGCAACAAATGGATGGTCGTCAATAGTAATGTAATTTGAGCAGTTTCAACAAAACAGTCATATCTCAATATCCAACCGTTAGATCTGACTGAAATTTTGATATTTTCTTCACTACTTCATATGTTACAACTTTTATAAAAATGAAGATTTTCAAATTATGGTGCGATTAAGACGAATATGGTGATCTTCAGAGGTGAAATTTCAGCTCACGTGTAGCAAAATTTGACAAAATTGTATTTGAATAGTTCTAGCATTTGCCTATAGAAGAACGCATTTGCCACACTTGAGAGCATTTCATACTCTGAGTTCTCTCTCATTTTGATTCTCTATCTTTTCTTTCTTTGTAATAAAATTAAGTTTACCTAAGCTTTTACTTAGAGTTAGGGGTGAAACTTTCATAAATTGTGATATTTATACTTTGATTTCGAGGTTAAATCTTTCAATTTGCCACAAGTAAATCTCAAAGCTCTAGTATTTGTATAATATATTATTCATCATCAACAAGATATTAAAGTTTCTTCATCTTCATGTCCAGTTAAATTTCTACCTAGAGGTAAGGGTGAAACTTTAATAAATTGTGAGATTTATACTTTAATTTCAAGGTTAAATCGTACAATTTGTCTAACGTAAATCCCAAAACTCTAGCTTGTTGTATTATTAAGTTAATACCAACAACATCCTTCATTTTCATCATGATTTTTACTTGTTCTTTTATTTTCTTTAATATAATGAGTAGCTAAACTTTTATACTAAGATTGCAATTTGAACTAACAAGTAATTTGATTTGTTTATCATATCTAAGAATAGATTGATTATCGTGAATTGTTTATCTTGTTCCTGATTCTTCTAATTATTTGGTCATTAATTAAATTGAATTGATAAGTTTTAAGCAACTTGACAAATGAATTTTGGTTTTAAATATAAGTAAGATAACATATGATCTTTATGCGAAAGCCTTAAGTTTGTATAGGATAGCCATATACCTATATGACATATGTAACTATTAATGAAACCGGAACTTAATGAATATTTAATTACTTGATAGACATAGACATATAGTTTATCATTAATTAAGGATATTTCTATTTGACCATCAAAAGATGCTTATAAATACGTTAGGATTTTTAGTTAACAATTCAGATAATTAATTGACCTTAGATAAAAGTGAGAGAATCAAGTAAGGTTTGAGGGATAATTGCAATCCTAGGCTTAGTTAATTTGATTAATCTAAATCATCAAATTTTGCTTCTTGTTTACTTTAATTTAAAGTCTTTCATAAATCATCTTTTATTAAATTGTTTAAATAAGATTGAGTTTTACAAACTTTTAGTAGATAGTCAAATTTAGAATTAATTCCTATGAGTTCGACACTTTCTTACTATTATATTACTTGATTTGCGATAACGTATACTTATGTTCTGAATTTCACATCACTCAACTATTTTAAATTAAATTAAATATTTCCAAATTCATTCTCACTATTTGTGCTAATAACTAAATTAAATATTGAAATTTGAGTTTTCAATTAATCTTCCAAAATCATTTCTATTTGAAAACATTTATTTTTATCTCAAATCAGCACTAAGATGTTTTCCTTTAACTTTTTGAAAATAAAAGTTTTTTTAATAAAATAAGTATTAATTTAGACGAGTTTCCTTTTGATGCTAATCTTTTTAAAATATAGTGGTCGAACCACTCATTGATCTTTGGATCATGCCTTAATCATGCCTTTCCATGTACAGATGAATCATTCCATCCATATCCAAAATATATCATACTTCTAATATCATAGATTCATGCAGTATTTCAAAGCCGTAAAAACACATAGGCTAAATAAAGCTTAAAATCAATCAACACAAATCATAAAGCATAAAACATAACCCATAGATATCCCACAAAAACTTAGTGAAAAAGCCACAAATCCTATATTCCTACTACAATTTTGGTTGATAAAAAAAACCCTCCCTTACCTTAGTTTCAAAATCCAATATAGTGGATTTGTGAAAGTTCCTTGTTCTCCCACCAACAAAATCCTTAAAGGAAACCAAGTTCATAATATTTAAGCTCTAAGACATGAAACAAGATAATCATGGATTAATCCAATAGTCTAAAACTTTAAAATAGAAATTAAAAAGTGAAGATAAAGAATGGTCACTTTTTGTTCTTCAAACTTGGATTCTCAAGAAAGTGATTGAAGATAATTTCATTTCAAGAAACTTTAAACACAAAAGCTTCTTAGATTGATGTTTGGATGCAAAAAAAATGGTTGGATATTTTGGTTTAAGTTTGGAAGGAAATTCTTGGGTGCTTGGCCATGGGTTTCTAAAGAAAGAAAGGAGATGAATTTGTGCTTCTTAAGTGAAGGTAAAGTGTCTATTTATAGAGGTAAGAAATGAATAGTCTAGGTAAAAAATCTAACAAGATATTTCACTTCGTCATCCACTTGTTTGGCTGTCCACTTTGATGAAGCTTGGAGAAGCTCCAAAATTGACCAACATTAATTATCTAAGTGACTCACTAATCATGACTGAGCTAAGTGATTAAGCAATAAGTAAGCAATGATGTCACAAAATAGGTGATCAGGCATATGACTAAGCTAGATGGTCCCACTATTAGATATTTATCTCAAGATATTTTTAAATATCTATTGTCCAATGGATAATAAAATGTATCTAATTTTTTTATCTGACAATAAAGTCACAAATAATGAAAAACTTAGAGTCTGTTCTTAGATTCGAGTTTCGTAAACTTCCTTGACTTCAATAAATAGTCAAAGTTTTTCTAGGCCAAAAATCAATTTTCTTTTTGAAACGGCCTCGATCAACTCATAGTCAAGGCAAAATAAATATTAATTAAATAAAGTTCACAAAATTTCTCAAAAATCACCATAAATCACAAAAATTAGAAAAATCAATATTTAAATTAAAAACAAATTTCGGGATGTTACAAATTGCATAGTGAAGATCAAGGATTGATCTAGGAGGCTTCGGGGTGCAGAAACTCCATAGGAGGCCAGTTGGTAACACCACTGTGCCGCGATAATATTAATGCAACACACCGACGATCTCCACTAGAACACTATTCCTATTCCCGATTTGGTTGAGAATGTTGGTGTATAGCCATGTTATACATTGAGATTTGATAGCACTTGGGGCTAATGAGAAACCAAACATGCCTCCCAAACCACTCTCTCTAACTGTTGTGTTTAGTTCCATAGAGTAGGGGTCAACCATTGTGCATTTGCATAGTCAGTTGTCACATTGTCACATCGTTATGGTACACATTGAGTTTGATTTGCCTGTTGGTATAATAAACATGTCATTACTATTGGTTAGATATTGAAATGCATAAATTGCTTATACTGTTTTCTTTACTACTTCATTGGTCTTTGATGATATAGGAATCTCACCACTTTTGTTGTATTGGTGAATTTGTTATTTGATTTTATTATATGAAGACGTTGATGGCTGATAGACGTGAGCTTTTGGGATTCATACGAGCCTAATTTCACGGGGACCCAAAGGCCTGACGCGTTTGTCTAGAGACAGAGTGTATAGAGTACGCTGGGAATGTGACTCACTATTTGTAGGACCCGCAGTAGGGATCATATTAGTATATTTACTATTACTGCTTTCGTAGTATTATTTATGCTTACTCGAGAGTTATGAAGCTTTGCTGCTCAATACACTCCACAGGAGCAATCTGTGCAAAATTGGCAGTACAAGGTGGACACCCATAGAAAGCTTGGCATATGTCAATGGTGTGGCCAAGTGACGACAATGATCAAATTTAGGGTTTGGTTTGGAACCAAAGTCGCCTCTACGGGAATGGCCACGACTCGGGTTTTGAGAGACAAGAGCAGAGGTCTGTGATAGAAGCAAGAGAAGAATCAGAAGGTTGCTTAGCCGAAACCCAGAGCAATTGAGGCCATGCTGTGTAAAAAGTAGGGACAATAGGAGAGCCCAAAAGCTAATCATAGTTGGTAGAGTATTACAGAGGCAAACCATAAAGAGCCAGAAGCATAAAGAAAGTACTCTGCTGCACAAGCTTCTTTGCTGGGGTCTTTACTGAAGGCAACAGTTCATTCAAGTCGTGGAGTGCACCATGAACCTTACCAAAGTAAGCGGACATAGGGCCACCAAATTTCCTTCGGGCAATGATATTCATTAGATCATGACTGTGAGATTATATGCTTTTAGGTAGGGAATGAGTAAAAGAGAGAAGAAATATTAATGAATAATATGAGATTGGATTGATTATATGTGTTTTAAAATACAAAGCACTAACCCCTATTTATACTAATAATTAGGTCAAATACTAGTGTAGTACTACTAGTACAAGCTCAAGCCCACTAAGACAATAAGAATCATAACCCTAATTAGAAAAGGAAACAAATAAGGAAACATAATGAAATTAGGAAATAACTCCTAAAATTGCTCCCTCAATTAGATGACTAATTGATTTCACAATATATTATAAAGATCTTCTAAATATATGCTAAGATATTCTAAAGATATACTAAAATACCCTGAAGATATTATGAGATATTCTAACACTCCCCCTCAAGCTAAAGCTTACTAAGCTTTAAGCTTGTTACAAATAAACATGCTAAAAGAGACTAATCCAAAAAATAATGTGGGCTCCATAAATGATAGCTCAAAAGACAACTAAGGGATGCTAAAAACGTTTAAAGAGACAATATATAATATGACCAAGCTGACATGACTCACTTTAGAGACCGTAAGTTAGACAGATAAGAGACCATTTTCTTCAACTTCTTGAGACTGGGATGACCAAGGCAACGATGAAGGAAATCTGAGGACTCCGTAGTAGTGCAAGTAACCTAAGGTAGAAGCTGGAAATAATAAAGGTCATGTGATTCAAATCCTGTGCCAATCGTTTGTCCCGTATTCCGGTCCAGTATGGGCTACAGCGGCTGAAGATTGGCCTTGTTGGACTGTTTTGAGCTGTAAATACTCCTTGAATTCAGCATCTAATAAGACATTCTAATTATCATTCAAATTATCATCATGCTTGTCTGAAGCCGGAGGCTGTGACTATGACACATGGGCTGATTTCTCAGGGAATCTAATGAGAGAATAACATTTGTCTTTAGTATGACCATGTGATTACAGTAAGAACACTGTGGACGATTACCAAAACTTGAATTGGACGTAACAGCGAAAGATTCGAACGTGGAAGCCATTGTATGGGCGAGGTGAGTGGATGACTGACTTGGGTGACCACCCCCTAAAAGTGACAGAGGAGATGTCAATGAGGTGACGGGGACCAGTGACGATTTCTGGAGCTAGGGCCGATGTTCCAGGCTGAACGGTGGCCGAACGACGGGACGGCTAGCGGAAGGAGTTGACTATTTTGACTAGAAAAATAACTCAACAAGACAGCTGGAGTGACACACAGCCAATAGAAACTTAATCACCGGTATGACTCATCAGTGAGATAAGAGAAATTACCACTGATATGACTTGTCAGTGGGAAGAAAAGTCACCGTCGGTATGATTCCTCGACGGGAAGAGAAGCCGATATGATTCATCAACAAGAAGTAGCAAAACTTGCGACAAATGCAAGACCCAACACTAGTTGACCCAAAACCTGCCACCTACACTAACAGGTTGGAATCACCACCAACAGACCATTACAAAGGTTGCTGAAATTACCATCAGCCACCTCAAAGAATGGAGGTAAGTTCTGCACAACGTCACAAAAAAAAGGAGAGGAATTCTTCACAACCTGCCACTCCACGTTGCAGCAAAAACGAGTTCTATGAACTCAATACAGCAGAAGGAGATAATCTCCTCAAGGAGGATACCATGGCTCTGATACCATGTTGAGATTATATGCTTTTAGGTAGGGAATGAGTAAAACAGAGAAGAAATATTAATGAATAATATGAGATTGGATTGATTATATGTGTTTTAAAATACAAAGCACTAACCCCTATTTATACTAATAATTAGGTCAAGTACTAGTGTAGTACTACTAGTACAAGCCCAAGCCCACTAAGACAATAAGAATCCTAACCCTAATTAGAAAAGGAAACAAATAAGGAAACATAATGAAATTAGGAAATAACTCCTAAGATTGCTCCCTCAATTAGATGACTAATTGATTTCACAATATATTATAAAGATCTTCTAAAGATATGCTAAGATATTCTAAAGATATACTAAAATACCCTGAAGATATTATGAGATATTCTAACAATGACAAACCCCATAAAGTCGCTGAGTATCATTAGTGTAAAGAATCTTGGCCTGCTCCCATACAAATTCACGTGAGATGCCCTCGGAAGATCTGGTTAAAGGAGGAATGGATGGTGGATTTAATCACACTGCACAAGTGGGAATTAATTTTCTCCCAATTAGGATGCTCAACTTTGGGCACAGATTCAAATTTTGTGGTGAGATGGACCTTGTACCCTTGGCCTGTAAGCTTTAACTTGATGTCAAAGGCCCATGTATCGTAATTACTGCCATCCAATTTCTCAGTGGAGAGAGGAAGTGACATGGTGAAAACAAGAGTTTCTGCCTTCGAAACATCTATGGTACCAGAGGTAGCCATGGGCCAAATCACAAGGGCCAAAAACAACAAATAATAATACCTGAAACAGATCTGGGCAAGGGGGCAACGTCTCAGAGCTGTGATTGAAGGAGCGGAGGGCAGGGCTAGGTAGAGGAGGCACCGACGAGCTGAACTGGCCATGCTATTAGAAAAGTCGCTAAACACGCCCTCACGCACTAGTGGAGTGGAACAATGCCTGGGTGCTTCAATCGGTGTGTGGGTCTTTCAGTGATGGCACGACTTCGTGGACAGGATGATCTAAGGCTGGCAGTGAGGATAGTGGGGTTGGTTGGAGGTAAGACCCACTAAGAATAAGTGAACAGTCACGCATAGGTGCATATGAGAAAGAAAAGGTGACCAGAGAGATGTCATGGCAAGGACGCAACTTATCGTAATTGAGACACGGTCGGCTGTAGAGATTTTTATCACCAGAGGACAAAGGGTCCATCGAGTGTGCATGGTTTCTAGGGTTTCCTCCCTTTAGGCTCTAGATACCATGTTGAGAGAGAAACAGAGAGGAATATGTTGAACCGTGTGTCTAAACTACACATGGGTCTGAATATATAATAATTTGGTAATAATTACATTTTACAATCTCAGCTCCTAATTACCCTAATTACATGATTTGGGTATACTACTGTATATACAATGAACCAAGACACTAACTAACGGCTACATAATAATATACGTTTCCAACAATTATAATCTGCTTACATGTCAAGACTTTCAGCCTAATATTCCTTGGGGAAGGATTCTATTTAAATGCATTACAAAATCCCAACAGGTTTGAAGTAAAATGAAGATCAATATGAAGCACGAGATAAAATGGTGATCAGAATGAAGTAATGAAAACCTTGGAAAGAGAATAGAATGCTGATTTGATCTGCTTCACCCTGCAGTATCAATATGTTGTCTTCTTGAATGGGTGAACACAGGAAAGTAAAACCAGGAAGCTAAACAAATTTGAATAACCTCATGGTAGGAACCTTGCTTAAAAGAATAAGTACAGAAGAGCTAACTGCTGTTGCACAACAATAGGTAAATATTATTGCAATAAATACAGGTATAGGGATAACAGCAGTGATGGAGCATAACAGCCAGTCAAGCAAGTAATAATAAAAATATGTGAAGTAGAAATTGTTTTTTTCTACTCGATAACAAATTCTTTCCATAGGGTCATTATATACACATTTATGCATTGAATTTCAGATTACTGCCCATTGTACCACATAGCTCCTAGCTTTAATTAGAGGCTGGGATTTTATTATGAAAAATGTGATTGCAATACTACAACAAGGTCTTTGTCGAACCATAATTGTAGCATACAGATTCGCTATGTGAAAATAACCACGCATATTGTTTCTAATATTGTAAAATCCAGTTGCATTTATTTCAATGATTTCAGCATCAGGAAGCATAGACAAAATACAAACCTCATTCTTTTTCTGATTGAACTATCTAAATTACTATAGAATAGTTACCACAATATGTGAGCTCATAGTTACCACAATATGTGAGCTCAATGATGTAGCAGCATGAGACCTATTTTCTTTATTAATTTACCTTTCCAATGAAACACTTGAAACAACAAGCAATTGTTTGATATCACACAAATGTATAAGATCTTAGAAGAATATTCATCCACTCCAAACCCTCCATTGAGTGTGTCATTTTGGTATTTAGCATGCCTATTTCAGGAAAAACGAAAAAGTAATAATAAAATGCATACCCATGTGCACACATAAGTGGATCCTCAAAGGAAGCATTTGGGGCATAGATTTCAAAGTCACGAGATGTTGCACAGGATCCATACCTAAAAATACCACATAAATATCATGACAATAAGAATACAACAGTACTTGAAAGGTTTTGGAACCAACGCATCGGGAAAAACCCTAAAAACAAGTCACAAGTAAGGACACTTGCCCAAAATGAAATATCATAAATGTGGAACATTTTAAAATAAAGGAACTAAATTGAAAAATATACCATATTATAAGATTTGTATGGAAAAGTGATCAATTGTTTTAAGAACCCAAGCTTGTTAGTGTTTAGCACATATATATTTTTTAAATTATAGGGATTAGATGGAAAAGGAGGAAAAGAGAGAAGACCTCTGAATAATTAGATCTGATATATGATAGATGTGTTATAATACAAAGCACTAATACCTATTTATATTAATAATCTAAGTCAAGTACTAGTATAGTACTACTAGTGCAAGCCCAGTCCATTATGACTACTAACATAACAAGACGCCTAACAGATGAATAACCCTATCCCCCTCAAGCTGCAGCTTAGTAAGCTCTTAGTCAGTTACAAATAAACACACTGTAAAGAAAATAATACAAAAAGCATAATGTAGGCTCCATAAACCATAGCATTGCTGGAGAGGCAGCATAGCCTCCTAAACATCGGACAATTGTTGGAGAGACAACAAAATGAGCATTGCATTGGAAAGGTAACACAGCAAGATGATGACTGAACTGACCCATAGCCAGAAGAGCTGGTTCAAAAGTTGCATGGCCAAGGAGGAAGAAATATTGCTGGAAAGACGTGGACCGCAAATTTCCTGGCAAGCAATTATGCACAACAAGGCTTAAACTTCTCCAAATTGATAAAAAAAAGACAGCATTTGGAAGACCCAAAAAGCAAGAATAACTTCAAATTTGAATTTAGAAGACCCAAAAACCTTGAAAACTGAATTCAGCTTAAAACCAACTCGAATCAATAGCTTGCTTCCAGAAGAGAACACAGCAACTACGCAAGTACAGAGCCAAACACAAGGCTGGAACAGAGAGAAACTAGACACGTGTGGGCTGGAGTGATGCACAGCCAAAACACAATGGTTCACAGTGCTGCTGGAACAGGAAACAGCTAGACGAAGGCCCAAAACAGAGCCAAACAGAGACAAGAACAGAGTATCCTACACAGGAACAGCAGCCAAACAAGCCTAAACAAACCAAACGGCGAGAAATTTGAGCCACAACAGCGATATCACAGCCAAACGGGAAACCGAGGCAGAAGAGGATGGGCTTGGCTGGAAATTGCATGTCAGAGAAGTCTGTGAAGGAATTGGCGGAAAGAGGGTCAGGTGCACCCTCACGTGCTGGCAAGGCAGAGTCTGGGCCAAACATAGGGAAATTGCAGCGGAGAAGCAGCTGAAACAGGCAAATGAGGCCAGGGACTAGCCAGAAATTGCGAGGCGAGGTGTTTTGTGGTGGCCGCCAATGAATGGGGTGGCCCACACGCCTGCAAGTGGCCCAAAGGCCGGCATGTGGTGGCGCGTTCTTGGGCTTTTTCCAGAAAGATTTCAGGTCCTGACAGATTGACACCCACTAATTCCAATGGTGGGGTCAGTTCATCAATCAGAGACCAAGGCGGGGCCAGAGATGGCAGCTGCAGGTGGAGAAAGAAATTTGCTAAGCAAAAGCAGTTAGAGAAACTCTAAATAGCCATGGGTTTGAGGAAAAACTTGGGTTCTGGTGGCTGGAACTGGAAGGAGAGAATCATGGCACAATGACACCATGGGAGAGGAGTTCTAGAGCTTTAGGAACTAGACATTGGAATAGTGATGGGATTAGGTCACCAAGGATGGTACCACTTTGATAACATGTTGAAATTGTAGGGATTAGATTGGAAAGGGAAGGAGAGAAGACCTCTGAATAATATTAGTTCTGATATATGATAGATGTGTTTTATAATACAAAGCACTAACACTTATTTACTAATAATCTAGGTCAAATACTAGTTTAATACTACTAATACAAGCCTAGCTCGAAAAGACTACTGACATAACAAGACTCCTACCACATGAATAACCCCACAGCTTGCGAAACATGGCATCAACACAACCTGCAATGCTTCAACATTGTATGCATAGGAGAGATCAGCAACAGCTAATGCTCAAGCTATTGGCCACCTTGTTAAAACATGCAGACAGTACATCAGCTCAAAGCCTAAAGTCTTCTCACTGGTTCAGATTTGCTTGAAATGGATGCCTACTTCTTCAGCCAAAACCAAGCCAATTCCCACAACTTAAGCCTAAATCAAATAGTTCTTTGACAGCTTACAGCGAACTTTGCTTCAAACCCCAGATTAACAATTTAGGAAGCTTCATTTGCTTTGTCAAACTAGGATCTTTCATCATGAAGAGACTAAACATATCTTTCTATAATAAAAATTCTTCATTTTAGCAAAAACTCAACAATGGATCCTATTATTATTGAATCTAAAGAAGTGTTAGAAACTAATTTAAAACTCGGTGCATCATCAGACAAGATCAATATTAGAATAATGATCATGAAAAAAGCAATGGAAATTTGGATATAGGGAATCATAGAAAACACAAAAGGAAGCGAAATATGCTCAATCTTGCTTGGGTGAGGATAATTTATTTATTTATTCTCATACATCATCAACAAGGGTACCAAGGAAAACTCTAAGTGAAACTATTAAAAAAAACCTTGTCCTAAATGGTCTTTCTGAAAATATGATTTTTGACAAAGCACAATGGCGTCATTTGATCCATGTAGCTGACCCACCTAGTGGGAAAAGGCTTTTGTTGTTGTTGTACATCATCACAAAGGGTCAGAATCCAGCCATCAATTTTTTTCATTCCACATCATTCTCATGGTCTGAAAAAGACTAATTTTTTGTCAGATTTCCTGTCTCCAGAATAAAAGCATGGATACAAGCTCTAAATCCAAGATAAAAATAAAAACATCAAAGCTAAAGGTTTATTTTTCTGCAACAAGGAAAAAAATTTCAAAGACTTCCTCCAATTTTACAAGGCTGGATAGAGGAAATTAGATACGTCTTATTGGAAAAACATTTTCCCACTATTTTAATTAACTTATAACAATTATTTATGTATCACTTTATTGATTTCTACTTGTTATAAAGTGGTTTGTATTTGATTATGGGATTTGGCCCAACATGGGACCGGTGAACCGACTTGAAAGCCCACATTGTGACTTGACAAGGATTTTTCAAGGAGATTTGGGGTGGAAGCAGAGGGACTAGGCCGATAAGGAGGCCCATTAGTTACACCTCAGTATCTATGGCTTTTCAAATGAACCTCCCAATATATAAGTACAATGTCCCCTTAGCTATAACAAGTGACAATAACATTTTTTCTTTTCATTCTTTTCAACTCTTAGAAGTCCAAAAGCAACAATGCTATGAAATTTTAAAAGCCAGGAGTTGTAGCTTGCCCCTTTTTTTATGTTGTAGTTTGTATAGTAAAACATAGCTTCTGTTTTGAGGAACATTTAATATCAAACTTCAAAACAACCATAACAAAGGTTTCTCAACTCCTTCTAAGACTGGTGAATTGCACATTAATGAATAGAATTATTGATTATTGAAAAAGGAAAACTCTCAGCAATCCAACTTATAAGAACTAGGTTAGGGATGGCAATAAGCCGGTGTCAGGTTAGATTAGTCTAGTTGACCTGAAAGTCTGACCCACTAAGGGAAACCTAATCTGAAACTAGGCTGGCATTTATATCCAATAAGTGTTAAAGAACATTTTAGTCAAAAAGCGTAAGCCATTTAGCAAGGGATAGAGAATTGTTTGTTGTACAATTGCCCCCTCATCATATCTTGTACTCAAAACTCACCACTATCTTGTTTGAACTTCAATTATAAGACAAGGACCATCAAGATCAAACTCTGGACCCTTGTTACCATGTCAACGACCACTTGATGTGCAAACTTTAGCAGCCAAGAGCCCGAGAAAGGCTTTTGAAACTCTAAATATATTAAGCTCTGTACATTCTGATTTGCTTCCCATCAGTCACCAAATTTGGAGATAGGTCCCCTACCCTCTTAAAACAAACAAAAGAAATACACTCTTCAAGATAACTGGTATACTTCAGACAAGAATATAGTCCAACCACTATTTAAAGTTAATCAGTAGAGAAGTGGTAGTCATAACTCCAGCATGACCCCAATTGTTTTCAGGATGAAAGAACCTTGAGATGAAAATCCCAAATGTAAACCACTATGTTTGGTCTATAGCCATCAGAACAAAGAATAATCACATCATGCCAACAACCCCACCTCTACATGCATATAAGGCCATCTACCAAGATTACCCAACATGTAAATAGGCCCCTTCTGAATTTTGACAACTCTACATGGTCAACAACTAGCTATAGGTGCTAGCAGCCATAATTGATCCAACACAATAATTTACACTTGCGACTTGTTTATAAGCGGGTCAAACCCAATTCAAAAACATAATAAGAAATAAGAGAGACAATAGGACGTAGTCCAAGATATATGATGGTGGCATGGTACAAACCGAAAAGTATCCAAAATTTGAAGAAAAGAATGGCTCAAGCATGTTGTTGAAGAATGTGGTCTCTACACGACCTTTGTGGAAGACTTTCAATGCCCTGATAGTTTTATGTATACTCACTCAACTTTCATATGGGTCACTCATATAAAAATAATCATCCCAAATAAAATAGTCATGGTGTCCAACTCTTAAAAGAATAGATGCCCTGGACCGGCACTAAGTGTAAAAAACAAAAAATTCAACTCAACAGAAAAACAAGAGAGCTTTTAAGCATATTTCATTTTCTCAGCCTAAACAAGAAGGGGAATTTTCTCAAACAAGAAGATACATTTATTATCTCAAACGCAAAGTCTTTTCTTTGTAACCTAACATAAAAGCAAAACAAAGCACACTAGGAGTTGTTCTCCTTCCCAAAAATAAATTTATCACGAACTTCTTCAAACGAAACACTAAAATTATAAGTCCATAATAGTTTTCCATAACTTATAATCCAAATTATCATGATAAATAGTTATAATATATGAACAGTAATTCTACTAGTTTGAGAATGATGTGGGGATTTTAGGGAGAGAAAGAGCTCACAGACGCAGAACGTGAGGAATTATGTGATCAGAAAAACGCTTCTTTGCACCAGGATTGTATGTTTCTTTATAACTTGCCTCCCTCGTCTCCGTCCCTTGAAATCCAACAAAACAAAAGCCATAAGTTACGAAATCAACAATCAAAAAGAAAAGAAAAATAAAAAAAGGCAGTCATTCAAACGCAGAATGTGAAGAACAAACGATGTTTGATTTTACCCGCTGAGAAATTATCCATTGGAAATTTTATCGGAAGCCAAACAGCAGTGTAAAAGTGGTGAGGAACAATGACATAGAGCAACGAAGCAGAGAAGAAGGCCAGATAAACAGACACTTGTGGCTCAGCTTCGTCGGTTACTCACCGTATCAAAACACTTGGTGGCGCCTTGGCGCTCAACGTGGCGACGCTTACTAGTCTTCTTTTATAGGAGAGAGAGACAATTTAACGTGAATTATAAAAAAGTATTTTATTTTGATTTATATATTAAATTTATTTATTTATAATTAATCACATGTTAAATATTAAAATAAAAATATATTATTAATTAAATTAGTTTAATATTTGTTAATTCAATTTAAGAAATAAAATAAAATAATTTTCTCTCAAGTTATACTAAAATGTTTTTCTTTATTTTTTAAATTTAAATAAAATGGCTCCACTCATCTTTGTCGGTTACTCACCAAAATAAAATGCTTACTAATTAACTTAGGTGTTCGAATTTTAGAAGTATCTTTGATCATGAAAAAACTAACACCTAAGTATGGATTAACTCACATCTAAAAATATAGACAGACCTTATAGTCTCTAAAAAAAAATGCTTACTAGTTGCTTTTTTTGTTGTTATAAGACTTACTAGCCACTTTTGTAACCTCATTCTTCTAAAAACGTAAATCACTAAGATTTGAACGTAAATCACTAAGATTTGTTTTTGACTCATGTCGACAAATAAAAAAGAGTAAAGTATAAAATTTTCTTTAAAAATTCATAGGGTTCAGTTTTTTTGTTTTTTATCTTACCCGTTGAGTTTTTATCAAGTCCTAATCAGCTAGTTTGATCAAAATGCGATTAAACCTTTAATTGAACGACTAAATGGTTAAGTTACAGATTTTTTGATCTAACTAATCGAGCTAGTCTAATTCTTACAAATACAATTTTTCATATCACACCAAGTTAGTAAAAATAAAAAGTGAAAAAAGAATATTTGTGATAAAAATGTTTTAATTTAAAAATAACGGATTTAAGTGATTATTTAATATATTTGTATTCATTGCTGATACTTTTTACAATATTTTTTTTGCCACCATTTATATGAGGAGTTGAAAAAAGTCTTACTAAATTTCATGTGATAGAAAATATGACTTACAATTAATACTGGCTATATTTATTGTTAATAGAATATCTGGTTACGTAGATGTAATAGAAGGTTATGAGAAAGTCCACATTATATTCCTAAATTGAAAAATTATATATCGATCATGCATTACATTTTTACTTAGTCATGAAGAAATATACTAAGATAACCCTCAATGTCATCTTGAGATTAATGTTGTTTTTGACTCCCAATTTACCCTTGAACATTTAACTACTAGAACAATATTTTTATATTGTCAATTTGGTGAATCAATTTTTTCATCTTCAAGAGAAAAAATATCTAAATTCTTAAAAGAACATGAAATTTGTTAGAATACATCTACATTAATTACTTGATATTACAAGTTGTTACAATTAATTACTAGATATTTTTACTCACTAATCACGTGTATCAGTCACATACCTTAAAGCATTTTATTTATTTAATGAGTAAACTAGTATTTTTTTTTTGTTGGTAAAAACAAGGGGCCGAAGCCCAAGCACCAAGAAACAAAAACCAAGAGTGAAAAAAAACTACACGGGGTATTGAGACCCCAGACAAACCAGCAAACACTAGCTTAGCCAGATCACTCAGAGGGTGAGTGAGTTCCTGTAAACCAAAAGCTTGACCCAAACTCCAATTCGCAAGCCAATCTGCACAAACATTTCCTTCTCGCAGAGTATGAGTGAAGCAAATCCTCTAATCTTTACTCCTCCACCATTGAATCCTAGAGATCAATCTGTCAGGGTGAACACCTTGAAGTCTAGGATTGTTAAAAATAGAGATCAAGGCAGCAGAGTCACCCTCAATTATCACTGATCTGAGACCCAGGCGCCATGCGACCTCCATGCCCAACAGAACCCCCCAGAGCTTAGCTGCAAACGCAGAGCAGAAGCCAATTGGATACGTGATCAATCAATTTGAGACACTTATGTTAGTTTTATATTAGACTTTATTAGATGTTTATTGTGCCCAATATTAGTATTTTAGATGAGTTTAATGTTATTGGGCTTCATTGGGTTTTAATGCAAATTGTGAATAATTTTCGGATTTTGATGCATTTTGACATTTCTTCCTTAGTTATGCCATAACTTGTGACTCGGTGATCCATTTAAGGTGATTTTGGTGTCTTTGGAAAGCTAAGACAAGGCTCCACAAGTTTCATGAAGAACTCAAGAGTTGGATCGGACTTCTAAGGGTCCAAAATATCCCTGCAATACAGAGTGGGTTTGCTGTCACGGAAATCTAGCAGTGTGCACATATTGGACTACATAGTGAGCTATAGGCCTCCTCTTGGGCTGAAACTTGGCCATTGAAAAGATAAAACTCATATCTCCAACTTCACTGAAGACCATTTAGTCAATAGATGTTGTTTTAGGTATCATTATGAAGCTACAAGTTGGTTTGAATTTGGAAACACGTTCTGCAAACCTAACTTGAGGTAGGTGTAGTATTTTTGGCATATCTGGAATTCTAAAAGTCCAAATGGCATGATTCCAATTGCAAAATTTCAAGGAGACAACTGGCTACAACTTTCATGAAGACTTCCAAGCCAAAATGCACCGTCTAGGTCATGAAAATTAAGTCAGAAGTCGGATAAGAGTTGCTGATTAAAAGCCATCAACCATACACCAACCCACCTACCATGCACCAACCCACCAACCATGCATCAAGCTTCCATATTTGACAATTTTCATATTTTTACAGCTTGTATTTAGATTATGTATATGTACTAATTGGCTTCTAGGATTAGTATAAATAGAGTCAATCTCTTTGTATTATGATCATTCAATGTTAAGTAAGTTTGAAGAAAGTTTGAGTATTTGTGAGAGTTTTCTTTCTCTTCTTCTTCTTTCTCTTTACAATTTCGTTTTTGTTCTTTTATTTCTGAGTTCTTCCTTCCCATCCATGGAAGGCTAGGCTTTTATAATCAATCCAAGGGATTAGCCATCTTGATGTTTAATTTGGAGATCTTGTTTTACTTGTTCATATTGCTTAATTGTTATTCAAGTTTCTCTTCTTCCTCTTTTAATTTTGATCTAGATTGAATTGCTTAATTTGATTTAGATGATGATGTGATAATAGCTTTATTATCATGTATTCAAAGAGGATCACAAAGACTAAACAATATATTAAAGCTTTTTGATGGATTTTTTAGCTTGGTTAAATTCTGAATCTTAAGTTAATCTATGTTTGGATGGTGCTTACTTTATCTAACCTTGGTTAATTAAATCCTAGATGCTTATCTAGTAGAGGATTCTTGGATCATGTTGAGACTTCTTGATATGATCTAAGGCCAAGAATATAGTTTGCAATTAAGTGAATTCCTTGTGATCAATTATGGATTAAACTCAAGATCGGTAAAATTTCCTTGGATTGGTTAATTTGTTAATTGCATTTCTTTAATTCAACCGGTATATTTTCTTTTCAAATCATCAAAACCCCCCCTTTTAATTATCTTGATCTGATTAAATCTTTGTTCTTTTTAGATCCTTGAGAGACGATTCGGTTCATCCTCTATACTAAAAATTAGTTTGTGAACCGGTAATTTTTATTATTTGACAGGTTTCGATAACCTCTTGTCAATACGCAAAGCCTTTTATCCAACGTCCATCATCATCCCTGATGATTCTCCCCCACAGCCAGCCTCGGGTTGCCTTTCAAAGTACCATCAGTATTCAATTTAGTCCAACCATTCGGGGGAAATTGCCAACCAACAAGTAAGGAGATTCTAAGCTGAGGGGCTAACACGCGATCCATGCCAAGAAAGGCCTGAGAAATTTGTTGAGCATACCTGCAAACTACTAATGCAGGGACAAGAGGGTGGGTGAAATCACAATCAAAGATCTCCTTATTTCTCCAATTCCACAGGAGCCAACAAGCCGGCAAGAACACATCTAACTAGCCCTAAGTCTCCTCCCGACCAAGCTCTTAGTTAAGTTCAACGACAGCCAATCCAACAAGTTCATAGTATAGAATTATGTCAAACAAGAAGAATTCACATGGAGGATGCCTTGGTGCAATCCCTGAGGACGTGAAGAGTTGTTTCGGTACCCCGATGCAGTGCATGCAATCAGGACACCCTCCATTCCACTTGCTCCGCTACAGGTTAGTTAGAAGCCTGTCCTGGGAGGCCTTCCACATGTGCACTTTGATTCTTTAGTCCCTGAAAAATGTACATCATTCACAATTTAATCATTGATTTAAATTATATAACAATTTAATTCTTAAATTATTTAAACTCATTTCATGTTAATCATTTTATTATCTCTAAAGATTAACATAAAATGAGTCTGAATAATTTAAGGACTCAACTACATATATAAGTTAAATTAAGAACTAAATTGTGAGTGAGGTACAATTAAAATGACCAAAATACTATTTTCCTCTTTATCTTTATTTAATTTTACTGCTTAGCATAACATTCTCAACATCTGGGTGTGAAGCTATATATAATTTGCAAAGCCTTCGCACGAAGGAATCAATGGCTTAATAAAGACAACGTCCAAAACTTGGAAATAAGATGCCTTCCCAATTTAGTACTTAATATTCAAGACAAAATGTAGAAGAAAATGTATTCCATAATAATTTCTTATCAGTTGAGAGTAAAATGTAATTGGCTCAATGACATGTAATAAGTTTTAAGAATTATAAGAGACATGTCTCCGCATTAAAGCGTTTAGTACTAAACTAATGCATTTAATTTCATTTTCCTTAACACCCCTTTGGCAGACTAAATTGGACTTAAAATTAAGCTATGGAGTTGAAATTAGACTTCATAATTCTAATTATCTTATTTGGTGTATATATTAAAATTAGAATTCTAATTCTAAGTCTAATTTTATGAAATTAAAAAGCAACTAGTTTATATTACTCTTAATTCTTAGTTTAAATCATAACAATTCTAATTTCAAGCACCAAAATTTTTCATTTTTTGAATATTAAAAGGTAAAAATTAAAAATTATTTAACAACCATTATCGTTCATAACACTGATATAGTCTAACAACGCTGCCACCAAAGTGCTCCGTCCACGTCGTCCACTGCGTGTGCTAGCCGCCAATAGCTTCCGATCAATGTCATCGTCACGCATGCAATGGCCAAATCATTGCCCTTTCTCCAATCACTAACGCTAATGTCCTACAATCACCTTCGTCATCGTCAATGACATCCTTTAGTTTAACATTTATCGCGACCGCTATAATCCAACAATGCAAACTCTATTTATTTTATTTTTATAATTTTAAATTATTATTTATTAATTTAAATGTATTTATTATATCTTATAAATTCTTGATAAATTATTCAAATAATAAAATTTCAGTTCAATTCATAATTACAATTCTAAAATCTCAATTCTTTAATTGTCTCAAACATAAAAATTATAATTCTTGTCAATTTCCATTCTAACATAAATGGATTTAAAGTTATTATAAATTATAATTCTAATTCTCTCATCTAAACAGACCCTAATTAAAATTAAAATTGAATTACTAAATTGGAAACTTGGACCATCAAACTATGATCATTCAAGTAGTGTTTTACATCAATTTCGACAAGGTTTTATAGAATAAATGAGAAAAGAAAGATTTTAGGTAAACATTCATCTTTTTTAAAAGTTAAAATAACGGAAAGAAAACAAGAAATTTTTATGAAAACCTTCCAAATCCTCCCTCATTTATTTTTATAAACATATCAAGATTTCCCGATTTTGAAAGATTTTAAACATTCAAACAAAAAGAAAAATAAATAAAGAAAATAATAAAACTTTAAAAACACAATAGTGTACAGGAAGCCAACAGTAATATAAATACAATTTACTGTAAAAAATAAATCTTGTTCAAATAAGGATGGCATGTGAACTATAAATTAAATAGTAAATGCACATTTTGGTTCTCTAAAAATACACGGGACATCACATTACCCTTTCATTTATAAATATAACAAATTGGTCCTCCAAAGATATATACGATATCAAATTAGACCTTCAATGTCATATTTTTTACATCAAATTGGTCCTTAAAATGACATTAAATTCGTCCTTAAAAAATGAAATTGATAACATTAATTATCATTGAATGACCAATTTGATGTTAAAATAAACCAATGTGACTTTAAAGGGTCCAATTGAGCGTTTACCCTAAATTAAACCTATAAAACCAGTATGCATTTCATTAATGCATACTGCTGTATGGAAAATTTGAAAAAGGAACAGGAGGAAAAGAATTACAAACTCCCGTTTTAAATTTGATGGGAGAGTATACTAATCCCTTGTTACCTATGCATTGCCCACCAAGACTAGTATAATTTCATATCATTAACATCATTCGTATACATAGCTCTAAAAATCAATGCTCCAGTAAAACGTAAATCCAATTATATGCTTGGGAGACTCTCGCCTCACTCAGGAAATCAAATGACCCATACAGACAATCTAAGGAAACAGAGACATTCACCATCTTATTAAAGTAGTTGCAATACCCCATAGATATAGTGGTAACTCCTTTTCATTTCCTTGAATCCTCCATAAAGATAGGAAGATACATTCAGCCACCAAATACAACCTGGTGAACTACCACTGAAGTGAGAAAAGAAACCAATCCACAACAAAAGGCATTAACCTCTAAATATCATGAAGCACAAATTAAAAAAGGCCTACCTTATCAGCGATTCTTCTATCGCTTGGTTTCATTCATGTTTTTTCCTTCAAAAAACTCACCCAACATTCGATCTAGATCTTCTGCTGCGTATTTGATGTACTTCTGAGGATTCTTTCCATTCTCCACTAGAGGCCTGTAACACAGTAGGTTCCCAGTTATACATCATAGCGAAATAATAGCTCATACCAAAACCACAATGCATCAAATGCGTTTATCAACCCGAGTTGATAGGAGTGAATCAGATCATTAACTAGATAAAAATGTCAGAAGAGTTAATTGGACGATAAGAAAAGTTGGTGGACTAAAGTTGATATGTACAAAACTTCAAGAGGGTAAAGTAGAATTTACCCTATATTTAAGAAGGATAGAAAAGATAGCTTCCCATTTTTCACATTTTCTAATTATTATAATAGCTTTCAACTGGATCTGATATTATATATGTATTTTTGTCGCGGGAAAAAGACATCATTATCCATGGATGCTTATCCCCATTTACAAATATAGACAAACTGAACAATGATGTAATCAAGTATGCAGTTAATTAAAATGAGAACACACCCAAAACGTTTCACAAATGATCTATAGGCAGGCATCAAGACTTCCGCAACTGCAAGCCTAAGAGACTCTCGCAATTCTGTGTCAGGAACTGTCCATTGAGATTGTTTCTGATGAAGTTCCTCGAACATAATATTGAATGTCTTAAACCTGAGAACACAATACACATTGAAATGTCAAAAGAAAGACAACAAATTCTTTCCCTAACAAAGTCCATAAAGAAGTAATTAAAAGGTTACCTGTCTTTAACAATTGCCCTTGAAGCACCACTACTACTTCCACCATCGCCACCAGCAGTACCACCCCCACCACCCGATGAGGTAAGGCCCTGAATAGACAGGCACTGAAGAATCTGCCAATGGAAAGAATCAAAATTCAGAAATGGCACAGTACCTTCCGAAATAATTACAAATCAATGAAGGGATGACATTCTGTATTTTTGAGCCAAATGATTCCACAAAGATCAAAACAAAACCACAAATATACAGTAATATGTACCACGAAGTAAGACATTACTTCTCAACAGAGAAAATTGATAAAAAAGAGAGATACAGTGGCTCTCACTGTATAATCATCATATACACACACACATATACACAAATAAAACAAGAAATACGAAAAAAAAATTAAGAATGTAGAAAGGCTGTCCGATCTCTCCATATCAGAAAAGGAGACTCCCTTGAAACTGACATATGCAGAACACCAAAGAGAAGGCATAAGCAAAATCTTATCCCATAAAAATGTTTAATGGAAAAGATACAATGGCCTGCAGACCAACCCGCCCTAACCCATTTAGTCTGCAGGCTAAATGGCCTGGTCCCCAATTTCAAACAGGCCATCATTTAGAACCTGTACTGGCCTTAATGGGCTGGTCTGTGGATCAGGGCCCATTTTGGCAGTTCTACCCACAGGTATACAAAAGAGTGACAAATAATAAAGCAGGATACTAGATAAACAAACTTGAACGAGGGTTATCTGGCCTCTTTTAGAAAAGGAAGAACCAAAATTATTCAAACTGTTTGGGATCTCCACAATCACAAGATCCCAGAAAGAAACAGATCATGGTTTACCACCCAAGGGAACACCAAAGTAAGAAGCCAACCCGCACAAGCCAGAAGACAGGACTCTAAACACTCAACCTGGTCAAGCCTTTTAACATTTAAACCAGGACACAGCCTCAATGAATTGAAGAATGATAAAAGCATCAATGGAACTCTCACTATCCTCCTCTGAAAACAATCGCATCATCTGTAAATTGCAAATGGAAGACTACAACTTCCTCTAACCCCACCCTCAACATTTGATGAGAGGATACTCCACAACCCTAGAAAACAACCAACTTAAAACATCCACAGCTAGGGTTAAAAGAAACAGAGGCCAAGGATCTCCTAGCCTAACACCTTATCCTGTAAACCAAGACTCAGGTTCACAATTCACAATCACAGAATTAGTGAAGTAGCAATGGATAAACACCACAAAATTCAATATATCCACCTAAATCCAAATCCCTTTCTATCCAAAACCTTATCTAAGAAACACCAGCCGACGTTATCACAGACCTTCTCAAAATCAAGAATATATAAGTCATAATGACTTCCCAATACATGTCCATCGCCTCAGTAACTACAAGTGCCATCCAAAACCTGTCTACATGCAATAAAAGCACTCTGATTATCCAAGATGGCACCATCCAACACCTTATACAGTCTAACTTAAATCCCTCATACACTCTAAAACAAACATCCTGTGAATTTTTTATTCACAACTAAATTCATGCAGACAGATCTCTGAAACCATTGCTGCAGCTCCAGTCACTGACTTTTAATCAATAGTGAGGTTTTAAATTGCAGTTTGCAACCGCAATTGCAGCCGCAATATTGTGGTTTTAGAGGTCTCTGCAACCACAATCACAGCTGCATTAGACGCAATTTTCCGCAGTTGTTTGCAACCACAATTTAATACCTTGATCAATAGTGTAGGAGTCGATACCATTTACAATAAAAAATTTAATGCAAAAACAACTGTATAAAACAAGAATCCAAATTATAAAGTTGTTATGATAAAAGGAAAAACTCAGCCATCACCATTAAGAAACCACCCAAAAAATAATCACATACAGTAAACCACATTACCCCTAGATTATGAATGGACAATAGAAACCAAAGATGATAAAAGCATTCATTAGGTAATAATCATCCTTTAATTATGCATATTCAACACTTATCAGTAAATAGGACAAATAAGAAAACAGATATAATGTCCTTTTGATTTATAAATCCAACAGCTAAGTGTTAGGAACCTAGTTTACTGATAGAGAAAATATGGAGGCTAGCTCCTTTCAAGCAGGGGTATACCTCTGCTATTACAAAATAGAACAGAAAATAACACTCCTACAGAAATTTGATGGTCTGCTCCTCCCTGCCAAATGGCCCCAAAACCTCACTCAATTTCTGAATGCTCCTCCCAGATTCCTCCCTCCCCTTTTATCCTTGCTCCTCACAAATCCCCCCTTGCTTCCCACACTCCTTGCCACGTAGGCAAGGTTGTTACAACTCAAATTCCTCTTCAGCCCATTACTCATATTTTCCTCAGGCCTAACAATACTCCCTCGCAAAAGATTCACCTTGTCCTGAAGGTGAAGGTTTTGGATAAGCATGAGCTGAAGACCATCCTCCCAGGTCCCATTGCTTGAAACATAAGGATCAAGTTATGCTAGAAGCATAAAAACTTCCACCACAGTCACATTGGCCTTCTTTGATTCCCCTGCCCTCTCCAATTCTCCAAATTCCAGCATCTCCACCAAGCCTTGCTGTTGTCATGTATGGTTCAAGAGTGGGTATGACCAAGGGATATTGCATTATGGGAACAGAAGTTTTCTTTTCGTGCATGTGAAGTATTGGTGTTCCAATCCTAACAAACAAGGCATGCTTATCTCCATGGAACCCATTGGCATTCCTGTGTGTCTTGGAATTCCAGCATTCCTCTTCAAACTTGTGGGGGGCAGCAATTGATCATGCAAAAAAAAATTCATCTTCCCCCTGATCAATTGAGATGGTGGTAAACACTTCGCAAAATTTTGTTATCAAATGAATGGTAACGTAAACCTTTGCTGTGAACTCAACCAACTCATGAAACCCAATGAACCCTTTTACATACATAACAGCGGAGCCAACACCGGCACGTTCCTTACCGCATTGTCAATCTGGCGACTCCCATAGTCCAACAACAAGAACGAGAGCTCCTCCACGTGTTCAAACTTGGGCAAGTACCAGAATCCGAGAGTTGGGTTGGATACGTGAAATAGAAGGAGTGATGTTTTGTCGTCGCATTTGAAACAGAACCTTTTGCGCAGCTTCTCGATAGTTCAGCACCAGTAAATCGTTGGGAACCACCCCCTTTCCTGTCACTCCCATTCCCCTTCGTCGGCTGACACGTTGTGGTAGTTCTGCTACTTAAGTCTGGTTTAGGGATAGCTGTTGAAGCCATTGAACCATTTATTCCAACTTCGGCATACAGGTTGGACCATGGCCCAAGGTCCAAAGAAGTTATCTGCATGGGTTAGGTTATTCTAATATTTGACCCACCTTTGCTGCTGAAATTCAATCGATCCCTCCCTAAATCCCAGCTTTTCTCTTCAACAAGTTGGACCTGATCCAACAAGTCAAATAATGAATTCGGGCTTTGCAACTTCAGTTGCCCACCAAGATTGGGCCCACTATCATCACCATCTCTCCTCCCCTCACGAAACTGATGAAAGCCATAGCTACCATGGCTGCCCAAACCACCATCCATCCTGTCACCACGACCTCCACCCTCGCCGCACCCATCCATGCCACAAACTCCTCTCTCGCAGTGCCCATCAACGCCACTGCCCAGGCCACCTTCCTTCTTGCCTTCACACCTCTCCTCTAGCGTCCACCACAAAGTCCCAGCACTATCCGCCTCCAATAACTTCTGCATTTTCTCCTCCCTTGCGAGGCTAGGACACAATGGCTCAAAGGCCATCTTCAACGGGACACCAAACTCCCCCTCCGTTTCTAAAGAAGGAATGCTCGACATTGTGTCAAAGAGATTTGGGTCTACAGTGATCTAGAAGCGGTGAACCACCGTTGCGCCCGCAACCTTCATCTTCTGTCTCGATCTCCTCCTTCCTTTCATCATCCCTCTGCTACAACAACATCTCTCTTTCAAATTCACTGGTCTCCTTCCTCTGTCGAAATTGTTGCAAAAACGCCTCACAAAAGGTGTCCCATGAGATCTTCGTGGTTCTGGATCCCCACCCGTAGAGCCAGTCTAGGGTCCTTCCTTCCAACCCAAAGGATGCTACAGATAGTTTCTCAAAGACTGGAATGTGGTTGATGAGACAGTATCTCTCAACCTCGCAAATCCAACTATATGGATACTCTCCGGTGAAGGAAAGGATCTGCATCTCATCCATTCTTTTGTGTGAAACACCCAAGGCTCCCTAGATCAGGAGCATTGTGAATTGTGTCATTTACACAGCTCTTATGTACTTGTTTTATCTTGAGTTACAGTAGTTTTATATGCTTTTAGGTGTTTTATAATAAGTTCCCTTATTACTCTTCTTGCTTCATTTTAATGTGCTAGATATAGAAATTAATGTCTTAGATAGTTTCCATTGAATCCTAATTTGATTTGAGTTGATTATGTGCATTCATTGCATA
Source organism: Styphnolobium japonicum (assembly GCA_023212625.1). NCBI lineage: Eukaryota > Viridiplantae > Streptophyta > Magnoliopsida > Fabales > Fabaceae > Styphnolobium > Styphnolobium japonicum. The sequence continues at coordinate 18,594,212 of JALBWW010000013.1, forward strand.
TCTTGTTTTGGATTTTCATGATATATTTCCCTCAATTAAAATATTTATGTTGCCTAGTTGAATTTAATGTCTATTTGAATTTGAAATCAGGCAAAGAAATCAAGGGAAGATTCAGAAAATCAAGTCTCATCTATTTTGGGAACGAATCTCAAAGTTAGCCGGACCCCTGAGCAGTAAATTGGACATAACTTGTGCTACAAATGTCGTATTGAGGTGATTCTAGTGGCTATGGAAAGCTAAGACATAGGGCTACAACTTTCATGTTGGACACTTTCGCAAATTCAGCAAGTTGCGCACATACAGAGGAAAACACCGCCTGGCCGTGTCTTGGAGCCAAAATACACAGCCTGGCCATGTATTTAATCTCAACCAACTCAGAATGAAACACGGTCGTGTCATACAGCACGGCTGACACGGCTGTGTTGAGGCCTTAGGGTAGAAAAAATCAAAAAAGGATCATTTGCAATGTTGGGCCTAATTAAGAAGAGTTAGGTGTCAAACCTGAACCCTAACACTCACTTCGGACGAAATTAAGTGGCCGTCAAGGAGTAAGAGGAGAGTTTTCTTCCTGGAGAGCAGTTCAAAGAGAAGGAGATCAAGATTCATAGTTTTGTTTCTTCTTCCTTTTCATCTTTGTATTGCACTCATGATGTTTTATTGTTATTGAGTGATGATGTTTATGAACATGTTAGGCTAGGTTTTCCTTATTGGTTAAGGGTGAATTGAAAGCCCTAGACATGATATTGTAATTTGGATCCAAGATGTTATTCCATTAGTTTTAATTGAAATTGCTTGTGTTTCTTCCATAAGAATTGTGTATGATTATTATCTTAATCCGTTTATAAGGCTTACTAAATAGAACTTGATAATATTCTAATGCTAGTTTAGGAAACTTGATTTGTAATAGTCCTGTTTTCCTAGACACAAGTGGAACCTTATAATTAATTATTGTAGTCAAATCCTTAGTTAATTGTAATGAAAAACACAACCCAGATTAAATGATCCAAGCTTGCGTGGTTGTTATCTAGATCAATCTATCTTTCTTAACTTAATGCTTCTGTCCCTTTGAATCTAGAGAGCTTGTTCTAGGTTATCGGATGGTTAAAGATTAATTAGAGAGCTTATTCTAATTAACAACGAACTATGGAAAGATTAGGGTAGCAGAGCTTGTTGCTATCTACAGTTGGTAGTTTCGTTAGGAATAAGGAATAACATCAGAAGTCAAATTGCAACTGTCTTAAGATTAGTGGTGGAGAAATCCCTTAACCAAGTTTCACTAATATTTGAATCCTGTTGCTTAGTGCGTTTGTTAATTTCATCCTTTCTTGTTTGCATCTTTGTAGTTTGGTTTAAGTTAATTTATTTTGATTTCATCATTCACAACCCCCCTTTATTTAGTTATTGATTCTTTTAGTTTATAGTTTAGGGTTTAGTTTATTTATTTTGATTTCATCATTCACAACCCCCCTTTATTTAGTTATTGGTTCTTTTAGTTTATAGTTTTCGTGACATTAACATATCAATTAACACAATTGTCTACAGGGATGACTCTTGCTTCTCACTATACTACACTACATTATTTGCAAGGTTAATTTAGTGACTCCTTTCAGAGTTGCACAATCTTAGCTTAGTTGCCGGAATATATTTAGCACACACCACTCTAATACCAATTGTTAGGAACCTAGTTTATTGATAGAAAAAATATGGAGGCTAGCTCCTTACAAGCAGGGGTAGACCTCTGCTATTACAAAAAATAACACTCCTGCAAAACTTTGAGGGTCTGCTTCTCCCTGCCAAATAGCCCCAAAACCTCACTCAATTTCTGAGTGCTCCTCCCAAATTCCTCCCTACCCTTTTATCCTTGCTCCTCACCAATCCCCCCTTGCTTCCCACACTCCTTGCCACGTAGGCAAGGTTGTTACAACCCAAATTCCTCTTCAGCCCATTTTACTCATATTTTCCTCAGGCCTAACACTAAGCAATAGTAAAGCCTTTAGAAAAATTAGTAAGGATAAGGGAACAACAACAACTGCTGGGTTTCGGGATCGGGAAACGCAGTGAAAAACAAAACCAAATCCCAAACTCAGTCGAGGATCCATGCGAAAATCATAACCATGTTTTAGGGATTTACCTCTAAGAAGAAACGACTGTCAATCGCGAGCAGAGCAACAAGCAGTGCCTCTACGGTATCCACACGAACAGATTGAGTATGGGCCTCCTCCACTCCGCAGTACTAGAAGCTCAGGGGGGGCGCTCCTCCCACTCTCATTGTTTTCTGTCACTTGTGTTGTCTGCAGCTGCATTAGCTATATATCATATATATAGCTAGGGCAACCGTCTTTAGTAAGTAAGAGGAGCATTGATGTGCCTGCTCATAATTTGACCTAGGTCACAATTATGTGCAGGACCATCTATTCAGTTGGCCCATTTAATCCAACTAAATGTCCAACTAGTTATCTAGAAGCCCAAGTCATAATTGGATCCCTAATTAGATTCATCTTATGAATATTAAACCCCAATATCGGTCCATTCTAAGTGTGTAACCCTATAGGTTCCCATTACGTTGACAGTAGTACTAAAATCTAATTTTAGTATTACAAACAATGAACTGTATCTAGTAATACATCACTGCTACTCAAGTAACAGGAATGTCAGTGACATGCCATAACCTTTCCGTGAACAATGTTACTGTGTAGTCTAGTCCCTTTGTCCAGATATCTAAATTGAACACAAGGCATGGAACGGTTATCTTTGTATAGTTCAATCTTTGGTTTCTTGATTTCCGAGTAGATATATTAAGACAAATGAGATTCATATCTCATATTGACTCATTTGAGCATGACCATGCATTTTCAGTCTCACTTTATCAAGGGGCCCGAAGATATCGCTCTTGTTAAGTAGGAGGGATAAATTCTATCTAGGTCACTTACATCCTTCTGCATGATTTGCAGTATGTCCAATAACCGTCTTTTTAATCTCCTTGTTACAGGGGACGTTTGATGGTATCAAGTCATACGACTCCTCATATAGGGAATTTAGTGCCTTCAAGTCAAGGGACCACATACACCATTGTCACTGTCAGAATCGCTCATGACACTCACGTAACAATCCATGCAATGTTCTCATGGTGAGTCAATCCAGTACAACATTACTCTAATGTGTATCCATGTGAAGACTTCATATCTCATATCTGACCCGTGAGATATGATCATCAGTCTACGCACATACTAGTCTCAATGTATTATAGTTGTCTTAATTCACAATAATATTTGACTAGAGCCATTTAAAAATAGTGTTCCGTAAGTAACCAATAAGATCTCACAACCAAGTCATGCACTTAATATCTCATAGTATGGTACTTAATATTCTAAAGACTTTATTATGCATATTTAAATAAAAATAAATAATACAATAAAAGAAATGCCTTATATATATAATAAACGACAAGATACAATATAACCAGAAAGTCAGTATACAATTGGCCTCTAGGGCATACACCAACAACAACAAGTATTACTTAGCAGCTAATAAGGCTAACAGAGAATCAGTTTGGAATATAAATAAATCTTGAGGAATATTTTTAAATTTTCTTGTTAAAAATAAAACTTTCAGGTCTTTTAACTTCTGAGCATTATATTAAATATCTTGCCCCATTTAGATTTTGGAATCTCATACAATTACTTGTTCAAGTATTTATACCAGCAGCAGTATAACAAAAATATAAATAATTTGCTCCACGAACAATATTCATAGCTGGTATAGAAAAAATGGTTACCACCCATGGATCTCAGCCATTCACCATAAATGTTTAATGTTCCAAATTAGGAATAAGAGAAAGAAGGTAGTGGTGACAATCTCTAAATTCTGGGTGTTTCTAATCTTTGTTCAACATCTTATTGTCATGCCTACAAATTATATCTCTTGCGAAATTAGATATATATTCAATAGGAGATTGACCACATCCTCTCTTACAAGAATATTGCAGATAATATAATGATTTGAACAAGAACAATTAAGCTTGCATGAAAGTAGATGTAAAGTCATTTCTGTTACCATCGTATAGAGATGACTCGAAAGATAGTATTAGACTTCCTGAAGTGAACTAAAGAAAATTTTGCAACTAAATTCATAAAGATCTACTTCACAAAACCAAACATCAGGAATTTTTAAATCAATCTACTCAACCAGGAATTATTAATATTAAGATGTAATAAAATATCCAAGTAACATCTAAGAAAGCTGCAAGACATAAGCAGTTAGCTGGGTCAATAGAACAACACCTTTGCCCAAGCATTTCTTTTGTATTGATTTGCATGCTGCTGCACAATCCTCCTATGTCGTTGTACCCAATCATCCCCCAACAAATCCTTGGCTTCAGACCTAAAATAGAAGAGGATTAGAAGAAAAATAACTTTGAACCAGCAGAGGATGCAATAAATTTGACATGATTCAAAGAAATCAATAACCAATACATGTTGATGACATACCTACGAACTGATCTGACAATATAATGAATATTGTTCATGAGAAATAGATGCGTTAATGCGGGGTCTCTATACTGCTTTGATTTCCCATCTAAATTGGTTTGCAAAGCTTGCATTATTCGCATTGTTACAGATGCTAGCTGTGAAGAATCATCTCCACCTTCAAATTCTTGGAAAAGTTGCTTCAAGGTGGACTGATAGCTGCATAGATTTAGTGAATTCTGATCAGGTCAAATATGTGAAGATTTATGATATAGATCCAGGAAAAATTTACAAAACAGACACACACACACAGGAGAGTACACAAGCTTAACCACTATCCTTAGGTAGGGAAGAGAAACTGAATGTTTAATAAGCGATTTAACTTAAATAGAAGTATGAGATTGCAGAATTGCTTCATAGACATTAATAGTTTAAGATATGGCAGATAAAACTCAGTTGAGTCAGTTCAAATAGTTGGAATTCTTCAATTAGTTCAAGACAATCATCATCGGAATGGTTTAGTAAATATCTGACAAGGATGAAGACGACACATTTGCAAAACTCCAGACATGCCGCAGCACGATATCCATCACAGTCACAATTAATCGCATGGGAAATCTGATGAAAATTTCAGCAGTTGCCTGCTTTTGACTTATTGGTGCTATTAATAATACACATAAAGGGTACACCATATTTCTTGCACTTGTAAGGTCATTTTTTTCTCCAAAACCTTACCAAGATACATTTCTTTATATCTCAAATTTTCAATTTCAGGCGAGTCAATTACTATTAGTTTCCCAGAAAATGACTTTCAAGACAAGCTTACGTTTTTTCTTCCACTAGGACAGCATGTCCCAACATATAAGGGAATGCAAAATGCCCCATTCTACGGACCATAGTTAAGATGCATAATTTCTGCAACAATTTAACCACGTGGGGCTGGGTAGATTAAGTCCATAACTAATTTTCAGCATACTTGTCTAATTAAATAAATATAATCAATTGAAGATATTTGGAAAAATAAATGAAAGAAATAACTTTGAACCTTAAAATAAATTTAAAATAATTCTAATTATGTAAGAAAAAATAATAAATAATGACTTCCAGTTCTGTCACAGTGAAAACAGCACAAAAATGCTAGAAATAATTTGATCATATGGCTAGAGAATGGGGATCAGAAGACAACAAAGATGAGCTTACTCAAATAAAAACTTCACATAGTTAATTACGTAGCTTGTCAAAGGATGGACAGTTCCATCTGTTACTGCAGTCTTTGTAGCATCTTTCTCAACTGCTTCTTCAAAATCTCCAAAGGTCTCCTGGGCTGTTTGTGCAAGTCGTTTTGTCAAACCCAATGCAGCTTCTCTTATTTCAGTACAAGTTTTGCCTTTAAAAAGTGTTTCAATCTGCAAATTGTAAGGTGAAATTGATAATAAGATTATAACACCATCAAATATGCCTCTTGTTTGTTTAATGTAACCCGTGTATAAAACAGCCACCCAAACTTGTCCTGCATGACCATGAATGCCAAATATATCACACGCCTTTACCTAATAACACCATTACTGCCATGACTAATGTAAAATTCAATCAATCAGAGGTTGAATGTAAAAACTGTTGGAGAGGAAACTAACAACAGACCTACTCTAATGAGGAGAAAATTATAATGCTTTAATTGGTCACAAACTAGCCCCTAGACACGTGTTGAAGCTCCTGTCAGAGGCTCTTTATATTTACTAAAATAGTTATTTCTCACTCGTGAATGTTCAGAAATTTTTTCTATCCCCATCTCAACCATATCTCCTTAAAAAATAGTTGAAGTGGCAATTTTATAATTTAAACTTTTTGCTTAGATATTTTCAAGATAAAATAAATGTACATGCCAGAGACCATAATTGGAGCTCCCTTTATAGTAGTCCAAAAATCCCAAATTATAGAAGGACTATAAAAATTTTGGGAAAAATATAAATAAAATTTAGTTACATGATACTACGAGTTCGTAAATGTTAGTTAAACTTAAGGCAGAGGGAAAAACTGAACTATAGGAACTCAATAATCATGACAAATCCCACAATTACCATGACAGGAAAGTTCCAAACACATACAAAGAGACACAGATACATAAGTATGATATCCTACGATAGAAATATTATTATTTTTTGAACAAACAAGTGAAAAGAAAAGGATAAAATACACATTACCCTCTTGTAATATAGGCCTTTCTCAACTTACTTCCTCAAACTATTTTTTTTTTTTTGTTACTAAGGCCCCATTTGGATAGGCTTATATGTAGCTTATTTGAACTTATTTACTACAATAAGCGCTTATGAAGTATTTTTTATTTTGTTTGGATAAGCTTATTAAAACAGCTTATGAAACCCTTATAAGTTGTGTAGGGCTTATTTTCATAAGCTAAAAATTTAAGCTTATGAAAATAAGCTTTTGTGAAAGCTAAAAATACCTTAAGTGCTAATTATTTTTGTAATAAATTTTTGACAAAATTAACCTTAAGGAATTGACACAATTCATAAGATATCCTTCAAATACTCTATTTATTTCAAAGGGTTTATGAAAAGCGCCTCTCAAAGTGTTTATCTAAACGTTATTTAACTTATTTTAGATAGCGCTTATGACAATAGAGCTTATTAAATAAGCTCTACCCTAATAAGTACTTATATATGCTATTTATCCAAACGGGGCCGAAACCCCCTATAGTATGGTTCACGTTGCAAACATTACTTTAGGAGTTAAATCAAACATAAGTTAAAATCTGTTTGAAGGTAATCACTTAATAACTCTGTTTACTATTAGAAAACAGGGTCTTGATGGTTAAGCTACAACGTTGGCTGAGTGGGTGAATATGTCAAGACTGTTGGCAATGATTGGGTTGGAATTGCTTGAAAACAAGGATCAACTTTTGAGATGTGCGAATTGATGTTTGGTGCGTAGTGGAGGTTCCATTGATGATTGGGGGTGTATGCACAAGCTTTTAGGCTAAGAAAACAGGGATTGAAACACAATGATACTCAAAAAAAGGGTTCTCTGTTTGTTTTAACAAATAAAGTAACTTCCAATGTGAACCAAATTAAAAGGGGGTTTAGTGACAAAAAATATTTTAAGAGAGTAAGTTGAGAAAGACTTATAATACAAGGAAGTAACATGTATTTTCCCCAAAAGAAAACTAGAGATAAGTTGACAACCCAAGTGAAAAATCAATGACGTGATATAGGCTACAAAAGTGTTATGTTGAATAAGAAAAATCTCAATTGGCTATTGAATATAAAAGAAAACTTCACAAATTGACCCTGTAAGATTTATGAAACCAATGCACCAGAGTGATACTAGCAATATATATGATTTTGGATTTCAAAAGCCCATACCTCTGAATGGAGCTCTTGCATTATTTCATACATGTCTAAAAGTACAAATAACTTTTCTGGGGATCTCTTGCTTCTGGCAATTGCTTCTCCAAAACTAAGTAACATAGAGACACTGTTTGTAGTCACCTCAGCAAAACATTGCTCACTGAGTGAATCAAAGCCTTCAAATATCTGATCACAAACTTTCCACTCACCAGCAAACAACAATTTGACCTGTTCAAGTATAATTACATATTTGAACGGAAAAAAAAAATAAGGAAAAAAAAAGCAGCATCAATTCTACAATCTTCTTACAGCTATACGCATGAAATGAATCCAGTTTCCAATTTTGGCTTCCAAAATCTCCCATTGTAGCTTTTGAACATCATCTTTGCTGAGTTTCTCAACTCCAAGTTTTTGGAGGCTTTCTTCTAATACATTAGAACGGGCATCTCTACACAATAATAATGATGACAATCATAATTAAATTGTAGTAGTAATATTAGTCATAATGATAACACTATATACGCTGCAAACAGATGATAGAAGTAACATGAGCATGCGAGCATATACATTACAAATACTTATGTATGTTGTTCCGTAGGGGAACATACATGTTTTGGCGTATGCATTGTATGTATACTTGTGTATCAAATGCATGTGGGGATATAAGTGAAGTAATGGTGGAAATCTATACTCTACATATACTCTCTTCTACTATTGGTACTCTAATAACCCAGAAATGCAAGAAGAAAGTTACAAATAGTTGCAATCTGAGTGAATACCAGTATGAAAATCTTACCACTTTGATACCATATTGAAAAATTAGAGTTCTAGAGAGAGAGAATAAGGGTCTGGAAGAGAGTTATAGAGAGAAAGTGTGAAAATTGAGAATCTATTTTTCTCATTATTTTTCATTGAAGTGTACACAAATAAATAGAAGAAAAACAAAGATAAACTCTCCTCAAATTAAGGAGATAAGATAGGAATCTGATAAGGATAACCATATCCCTTTATTCTAGGAAACTAATCAAACTAAATCGTAACAAACTAATCCCTAAAGATCAGCAAAATCTAATCCCTAAAAAACAGCAAATAGATTATGGAAATCCATAGAAAGGTATGGAAAGTGGAAACAATATAAAAAAGCTGTAAGTTGAAAGTTGAAACAGACATTGCCTCTAGCCCACACCTATATTTATACTAGAGGAAAGAGAATACTATTGTATAGCTCTCAATCAATCACCCCTCAATTTAGCATTTGAGCTCATATCAATCAATCACCTAGAATCGATCCCCAATTAATCCACTTGATTTTAGGGTTGACACTTCCTTAATTCAAAAGACTTTTCTTAATAGTTTCCTATACTCATTACATCCTTGAACATGATAAAATTTTAATTTTCATGCTCAGGGATACTTTTGCAATTTTCAAATGTGGAGTTCCACACCACAGCAAGGCAATTTCACCTTTTCCTTCTGCAATGTAACAGTCATCCAAAGACCTATACCTGTATATTTTTAGTAAATTTTGTTGGTGACCAGCTTGAACCATTTGCTGGGCTAAATCATGTAGCAGTGGCAAAATTCTTGGCGGTATAAGAACAGGAGGTGTGTACACAACAGCATCAGCATTACTGTTGTGTGGCTCAGAATGGTGATTAGACGAAGGATTCTTGCCACTAGGATCACCCTCATTGCCAGGTGATCCAGACGAAGGTCGCATTGAGTTTGGAAGGCAATCAAAGAGGCGCTCAGGTTCCACTGGTTTGCTGTAATCACACAGAACAGAAGATGAGTTCATGGTAACAAGAATAGACTTTTCACAAAGCAGGAAAAAAAAATCCCAGGTTCACTGAATAACCATATTGACAACAGCATAGGTAGAATGTCAAAGATGCCTCAAGGAAACCATTATCCTTCTACCAGGAAAGCCATCTCCCAAAATAAATTGAAGATATTTCTATGATAAATATTATCAAGGACACCATCGTGCTGCTACCAATCTAACCATGGACAAATCATGAATCTTTTGTATTTATAAAGTACAAAACTTATTTGAACAAAATTATGGAACCCAATGAAGTATAAAAAAACAGTTGGGGGTACCGGAAGACACCATCAACACACTTCAAAATGGATTAAACTCATAAGAAATTGTTTTAACATCATATATAAATAAACCAAAAATGATGAGAAAAATATCCAATGATGTTAGATGTTCACAGTAAGAAGTTGGAGAAACCGACTATTCCACAAGCTGCTGCTTTGGTTTTGCATTAAATATTGATTTATTTGATGAAATGTCATTTTACTGACAGTCTGACACAAACAACCATCAATGGTTATTGAGTTCATGCAAGCGAATGAACTTTTGGTCGAACATGCCAAAATAAACATTAAGCAAAGAAATACGAACCTATAAGATGATAATAGCTGCTTAAACTCATCTTCTAGCTTAGAAATAGCTTTAGCTAGCAAATTATTGGCATGGCTGATGATACCATCACTACTCTTAAAACCCTTGTTACTACCAAAAAATCGAATGTTGCTTCTCAGCTTATCAATTGCTTCAAGATAGTTTTCCAAGTCTTCATGTGGCCCTTTAAGTATTTTTGCCTCTGCCTGTGTATTGGATCAATGAGAACATAAAACAATGTAATAAAATAAAAAAAAAGAACCGGAGGAAACTATTAGATATAAAGCCATTTGTGAGGATATAATGTTGCTTAATCTCTCAATAAAATATGAAAAGCAACAAAGGCAATATTCTTTCAGTTTAGTTTTCAGTAGAGTCATCTTTCACCTAATTAAAGATTGTTACAAGGCAACTGATGATGCTATGGCTGGGGTGGGACATTTCTCCTAGAAACTAAAAATAGATGGAGTTAAACAAAACAAGTTAAGAGTTATAAAATTTTGCTTTAGCTAACTTCAATCTCCAATATGTGTCTTCTGCTCTTCTTTTATTCTGTTGGATCAAGTAATAATTATAGCCTAAAGCTATAATTATTAATTAGGACGCAACTTTATTTCCTTATTGTGGTAGCGTATAGCCCCACATCTATGCGTGTTGTGGGTGGGCCTAGGGGCTTCGCAGTGCACACATGTCAGGCTAGCAGGCTAGGCTATCAAGCACCTTTGATGTGCGTCCATATGCACAGTGAGTTCTTAGGTTAATCGTTAACCTCTCATAAGACCAACAATCTCCCCCCAAGTGATACCTGGGAGACTCGAACCTGCAACCTTGCTCTGAAACCACTTGTTGGATCAAGCACTTACCACTATACCGAAAGCTATAGCTGTTAGTCAGTGGTGTGTCATTTAAACATCTATTTTGTGCTTGTTTTATCCTGAGTTAAAGTCAAGTTAGAGTAGTTTTACATGTTTTTAAGTGTTTTAATAATAAGTTCCTTTTATTACTCTTCTTGCGTCATTTTAATGTGCTAGATATAGAAACTAATGTTTTAGATAGTTTCCATAGAATCCTAATTTAATTTGATTTGATTGTGTGCATTTATTGCATATCTTGGTCTTGGATTTTTATAATATGTTTCCCTTAATTGAAATATTTCATGTTGCCTAATTGATTTTAATGTTTATTTGAATTTGAAATCAGGCAAAGAAATCAAAGGAAGATTCTAGAAATCAAATCTTATCTTTTTCGGGAAAGAATCTCAAAAGATATTTGGACCCTTGGGCAGTAAATTGGACATAACTTGGGCTACAGAGATCAGATTAAGGCGATTCCGGTGGCTATGGAAAGCTAAGACATAGGACTACAACTTTTGTGTTTGTCACTTTGGCCAATTCAGTAAGCTGAGCACACACAGAAGAGAACACGGCTGTTTCGTGTTCACAGCACATAAAGTCAAAGTTTTGAAACCCAATTGGGCTTGGGCCTATTTAAAAAGAGTTAGGGGTTGGAACTAAACCCGAACTAACAACAAACATTCACTTGGACAAAATTAAGTAGCCGTCAAGGAGCAAAGGGGAGAAGAAGATCAACATCAAACCGATTTGTTTATTCTTCCCTTTTATCTTTTATCTTAAATACACGATGTTTCTTTTCTATCTTTTGATGTTGTTCAAGAACATGTTAGGCTAGTTTCAGTTAAGGGTGATTCATAGCCTTAGACATGATTTTGTAATTAGATCAAAGATGTTATTCCCTTAGTTTTAATTGAAACTGCGTATGATTCTTCTACTTGAACTGTGTATGGTTGTTGTCTTGATCCGTTTAGGTGACCAACTAAATAGAACTTGATAATAATCTAATGCTAGCTTAGGAGACTTGATCTGTAATTGCCATACTTTCCTAATCCCAAGTAGCAATTCGCAATTAATCATTATAATCAAATCTTTTGTTAATTGTGAAGAAGAATATAACCTAGGCTAGATAACTCAAGCGGACCGAGGCTGTCGCCTAGATCAACCTATCTTTCTCAACATAAGGCTGTCGTTAGATTAAATCTAGAGAGCAGACTTTTAGATTGCTTAATGGTTAGGGATTAATTAGAGAGTAGACTTCCAATTAACAAAAAACTAAGGAAAGATAGGGGTAGCAGAGCAGACTTGCTATCTACAGTTGGTAGTTTCGTTTGAAATAAGGAATAACATCGGAAATCTGATTGCAATTGCCATAAGTCTAGTGATGGAGAAAATCCCTTAACCAAGCTTTATCTATAGTTGAATCCCTTTGCTTATTATGTTTGCTTATTTTGTAATTTAGTTTAGTTTATTACTTTTATTTCATCACTCACAAAATCCCCCCATTTCGTTATTGTTTCTTTTAATTTTCAGTTTAGTGATACATTTTATATTTCAATTAGTACAATCTTCTACGAGAATGACTCTTACTTACCACTTACTACAATCTTTTATCTGCAAGGTTTAATTTGGTGATTCCTTTTAGAATAGTTCAATTCCTGGCTTAGTTGCCAGGATACAACTTTATTTCCTTATTGTGGCAGCGCATAGCCCCGCGTCTACATGTGTTGTAGGTGGGCTTGGAGGAGCTTAGCAGTGCACATGTGGCGCACCGGCAGACTGGACTGTCAAGCACCTTCGATGTGGATGTGCGCCCATACGCACAACAAGTCCTTAAGGTGATCACTTGCCTCCCATAAGACCAATATCTTCTAATGAATTCTTCTTGTATCCAAAGTAAAAGGTCCAGTTTGAAGAAGAAAAATTCAATGTCTATAAGGGAAAACAATAAGATGAGGTAAGAATTCATCAGAAGAAAATGGAGCTGATTGTAATAGTCTATAGATCTTACTATATCATAATTTTCCAGGGTTATTAGGACTTGAAAGCTCTTAATTTAATTAATTTTACCTATTCAGTCCTAGGATTATTTTACTAATTTTTGTATTTCCTGGTCTTGGATTGTATTTGGGCTTGGGGTTATGTTATTTAGGGGTTATTTGGTTATAATGTCCAACTAACTAATCCTTGTAGGATAAGTTATTGGACATCTAATCAAATGGCTGATGTTTCCTTTTAAAAAAAAGAATGATAATTGTTATGAATTATTGCAACAAATTGCTATCTTATTGGTTTTGCAAGGCAATCAAACCCTAAGTGTGATGCCTAGATTACTTATTTATCTTCTTTCTCTCAAGTTTTACTCAGTTTCTAACTTTCTATAAATCTCTAACCAGCCCAGATGCATTTTCTTGGCAGACAATATTGAAAAAAATCATTCTTTTGAAACCTAGTTTATTCTCGACATGTGTTGAATACATAGAGAATCAAACTATGATGGGTTTTTTCTCAAGTAATTTGTTAAATTAGCTATGGGTTCAGAACCTGCTGAGACATGTACTTTTGGTGTGTTTGTTGCAGTAGCATCTCCAGTCAGTAAATAGTTGGCCCATTAATTCTATTACCTATCTTCTGATAAGGCCCCAAAGGTAACCCAAGTATATGTTAGAAGAAAGGGTCGGGCTGCAAAGGAAGTGGGCCAGGGGGAAGAGACACGGGCATCAACAAAATTGTAACTAACTGGCTGAGCTGGCACTGAATGAGTGGGAAAGTGGGATTCTGCTATGCAGAAGTATAATTAGGAGGAAGAAAACGTGGGAGGGGAGGCTGGGCATTGGGCTAGGAACTTGGGAGGGACTGAGCACTCTTCATTTGCTCAGACTATCTTCTTTTTCTATTCTCTGTAATTCCAAGAAGCTGACTATAGCATTTCTGGGCTCATATCACTCTGATATCAACCAGAGTACAGTAATATAACACTGTTCTTCTATTCTTTCTCTGTTTAATTTTACCAGTATCTATCATCTTCTTTGCATAAAGTTCCGTTTAGTAGGTTCTATACTTTGCAAAACTCTAATATTTTGTGAAATTTTCACTCCTTCAAAATTTCTAATGATAGGGAAATTTCTGACTAGGTGTATCTCCTAGCTTTGACTCCTTTTATCCTTATGCTGATTCTGACAAGAGGGAATGGATCAGTCAGCCCTTGGATTCTTCTGGTTCTTGAACCTGTAAGTTTTTTTTTTTCCTAAACTTATTCACGAATAGAGAAAGTTCCTTCTAATTGATTTATTGTGGAAAGACAAGGTTCCGTATAAGTTTATCACCTTCAATTGGTATGAACTACAGTATCCAAAAGGATATACACTAATAATTTGCCTTAATTCTAATGACCGCATGAAACATTATCTACTGATGTTTCTTTTACTTGTTTTAACTGATCAGAGACTGTCAGCCATTCTTCTGTAATAACAGATAAATTTATTAATAGAAACAAAAGTACTGAAGGGAGGATAAGAAATTCTCATATAGCATGCCAAAGTGCACAAAGAATGATGCAGGAGCATCCAGCAATGAAACCAAAGTTTTGGCACAAGATCTGACATAACTCTTAAGACATGCTTATTTCGCTGTCAGGAGGCCAGAATCAAGCATAAATTTCCTTGCAAGTTTGGATGACCAAACCAATCCCACAAATGGCTCATTAGAAGTCATTAGGAAGGTCTACATGTCTAGTTTCAGATGAATCAAGTTTCATTTAAATTCAACTTTCTATAATTAGTTATGATATTTTCTTTATAAGATCTGAGGAGAGTCTCTAGTCAAAGTTAGCATGTAATACTTAGTTGAATGACTCTTGAAACTTGAATCAGATTGCTAAGCATAAATTAGCCTTTAATTATCCATTTTCCTATTATTGGAGGGATGTTCCAAGGCTATATAGGTTTCTCATGTAAAAGAGAAGAGACTTTTGGAGTTATTATTCTGAGGAATTTAAAATGCCTTTTGTGCTTTCTTCACTAAGTTTATTATCTCTTTCGTGGATTTTATTGAGTGGTGAACTTTATCACAGCATTTCTGTAGCTCTTTGGTGGATTTCAGAGGGTGGTGAGTGCATCTTGCTCTGTATCACTAACGTTGTGGGTTCCTTAGGGTGGTGGACTTTTATTAATCCAAACATTTTTTTTAATATTTGTCGCTTCCAGATAACTAAAAATTTTGCATTTGTTCAAGGCCTTTCCTTGGTCATCTCATGGAGAATTGTTTGCATTCTTCATAGTTCAACATCTCCTCTTTCATCTTGTTTTGGAATCACTTCAATCTAAATTTTCTATGGAAAGATATTGCAAATTTTAGTTTACTGCCCCTTTATATCTGAGAACAGCCACCCCCTCCCCTTATACCGTTTTGCCAGTATCAAAGAACATCCAGAAAGTAATTATATCCCAAAGCTGAAGTCGGGGCAAATTTATTACTAAAATTTTGGCATGACAATCTGACTAACTTAATATTGGCATATAAAATTTCTACAATATCTAAAGTCTGAACCCCGAATCTAAGAAGGAAATGAGACAATTTCATTCCCAACAAAAACCTATGACATCATCAAGCAAAAATCAGTTGAGTTAACCAAATGGGACCAGAGTCAGGCCTTAACATTTGCAAATTGTCAAAACAACACAAATAATAGACAAGCATGCCTTCAGCTAAAAAATGATGGAAAGAAATAACAAGGAGAATTGAGTCGTGCAGATTAAAAAAAAAAAAAGCAAAGATGATTATTTCAACCTGAATTAACAACACTCTGCATCCTACACTTTTGTGATTGACACTGGAGAGAGAATGCGATTTTGTACCTTTAATTTATCAACACATACTAATTTAATTTAAATAAACAAAAAGCTATTTTGTGAGAAACAGATCATGGGTTGCCTCAAACAGTGTAAAATCAGCATACAAGCTAGTAAAACAATGGTAACCACAAAACCAACCTTACGATATTGATCGAAGTGAACCAATATAACCTCTGCAGCCTTCAAAGTCTTATCAATATTTTCATGAGCTTTCCGAATAGCATGTGTTCTAATCTGCAAACCCAAATGAAAAGATCCAATATTGAACAAGCAGATAACAACAGAACATCCATAAAATCCAGAAACTCCCTCCAGATCCCCACATGGGTTGCTTCAAAAACGAACAAAAAAGAAAAAACCCAGATGGCAAAACCCAAATTCCATTGCAACCAAGTAAAAAAGAGAAGTAAATCCAACAAACCCAAATCCCAAAAACCCATTTTGAATCCAATTCAAATGTTGTTCCCAAATTTTCTCAACATTGTTTTGGGAAGCAGATTGAGATATGAAGAAAAGGGACCTGAGTTGGACGCATGGCGGTTTCAAGGGCGGAGAGACGGTGGTCAAAGGAACCAAGAATCGAAACAACGTTGTCTGTGATGATCTGGCTTTTCTGCAGAGACTCTCTCATCATGGCTGCTTTTTCACTGAGCAAATCAACACCTGCCACCGCCATTCCCATCTTCTTCTTGTTTTGTGTTCTTCTTTTGCTCTGTTTTGTTTACTTTTCTCAGACAGAACCACCACAAAGAAGGTGGACACCAGAAGTTATTGGTAGAGTTTTTCAATTGGTAGCAGCTGTGATGGTGGTGGAATGGCCCCACAGTGCCAGTTTGGGGGCTTGTCTTTGACAGGTTGTCTTTCTTTTCTGGTCTTCCATTGTTCTTCGGGTTTTTATCTTTGTATTAAAATAAAATGGCATATTTTTTTCATAAAAATTCCTTCTATTCTCACTTTTAAAGACTAATGTGAAATGCGTTTAGATAATTTAAATTTAAACACTAAATTCAGGACTAAATTAGAAGAGTTTAATTTTGATTTATTATTAGTGTAAAAAAATTTTACATTGCCACCCAATAATATATTACTAACTCATTAAAAGGGTTTGACTATTATAACAACTATCTCAAAAGTCTAACACTTTTAATAATGTGTCAGTACATAATTAGATGAAAGTGTAAAAATATTTTACACTGATAGTGAATTAAAATTAAATCTAAATTAAAATTAAAAAAAAGTACATCTTCAAGAATTAATATGTCATTTTATTTTTTTCTTTTAATATTTCATTATTATTTTTTTAAAAGAAATTATAACAACGACTAAAAAGTTTAAACTTATTACACTAGTCAAAATATTCCTCGGTAGCCAACAACACATAAGTAAAAACTATTTGGATATTTACATGGTGGAATGAATAATAATATAATATTGTCTCTACAACATATGTAAGGAGCTTGCGAGAACTTTACCTTGCTAACGGTCATTGAAAATATAGGTAAACTATACAAAATGGATTTAATAAAAATGTAATCTATACAAAAGGGATTTAATAAATATGTACAGGTCTAGCCGATAAGTTTGTATCTCTATTGGCACTAATCACAATCTCTAAGCTATGGTGTACAATGACATTAGTGTTGAGATGAGTTTGCCCTATTAGTTTAATATGTTATGTTTTGATTATGATAAATAGACAAGTAGATAATAAATATGTTACTTATATGTGCAAATTGGAATTTATCATGCGTAATCTATATCTATATAAAAGTTAGTTGATACAGCTAAAGCTATCAACAGCTGAGAAATTCATTTCCCGCCCATTGTTTCTCTCCTTTTTTTCTTTTGAATTTCCTATACGCTGAAACTACAACCACCGCTCAGCCACACCACGCTCGGATAGACTATTCCTTTGACCACAACATCACTCGGCCACACCACGCTGATATCAAAACCACTTATCAAACGAAACCACCGCTCGGACAATTCTGTTCGGAGATCACACCACTACTCGGACCACACCATGTTATGACCACAACCACTTCTCAGACCACAATAGGTTCAAATGACAACTACTTCTTGAACAAGAATGCCACTCTGAACACATCATGTTCTGACCATAACCACTTCTCCAATCATAAATGCCACTCGGACGATAACTACTTCTCCGACCACAACCATTGCTCAGACCACCTCCAACCACAACCACTTCTCTGGAGGACTACATCAGCTGCTAATTAGATCCTTGTCGCTCAAACCACAACCACTGCTCAAACCAAACCGCCCCTTGACACATACTATGTTCTGACCATGACCACTGTTCCGATCACAACCACCGCTCGGACCACAACCACTTCGCCGACCATAACAACTGCCCCGACCACAACCTTTTCTCTAGAGGACTACATCAGCTGCTAATTAGATCATTGTGGCTTAGTTAAATAAAAGCTAGCCAATACGGCTACAATTGTTAATAGCTGAGAAATTCATTTCCTGCCCACTTTTTTTCCATTTTTTTTGAATTTCCTATACGCTAGGACCACAACCATCGCTCGGCCACACCACCCTCGGAGCACACCATCACTCAACCACACCACCGCTTGGCCACACCACTCTCAGAACACACCATCACTCAACCACACCGCCGCTTGGTCACACCACGCTCATACCATACTAATGCTCGGACAGACCACTCCTTCGACCACAAACTACTACTCAGACACACCACACTCGGATCAAAACCACTTATCAAACCAAAACCACCACTCGGACAACACAGTTCGGAGACCACACCACTGCTCGAACCACACCACGTTGGGACCATGACCACTTCTCTGATCACAAATACAACTCTGACCACAACAACTTATCTGACCATAACTACTGCTGGGACAACACCCATCATTTGGAGACCATGACGCTCGGACCACAACCACCACTCAGACCACACCATCGCTCAGACAACACCCTTGCTCGAATCACAATTACTTATTCAACCACATCCATGCTCGGACCACAACGACTTCTATGGAGGACTACATCAGCTGCTAATTAGATCATTGCTCGGCACACCATCGCTCGGACCGTAACCATTCAGAAAATTGACATTTGGTCATTATTTTGCTCATAACTTTCAAAGTACTTTGATTTTTAATCTGAAACTTGCTTCATATGAAATTATACTCAAGGATATTTAAAATAATCTGTCATTTTCTTAAATCCAATAAGACATGAAGAAGTTATGACCGTTTAAAATTAGTATTTGAATACCATAGTGTTGTATTCATTCTAATACCAAGTTATGATATTCGAATATTTTGTTTCAGAATGCTTGTAATCGAATACACCCACGTGCTAGTAGAAAATTAGCTTAATAGAAAGGCTATAATCAATAAATAATCCTTGTATTTGATTACCACACGCCAGAGGACAAAAATAACGGTTATAAATTAATAATTTTCATATTTCATCATTTCTAAACACCACCTAGCTATTTTATCACTTGGGCTATTAATATAAGTGAAGATTGAATCATTTACAAGTGATGAAAATATTATTTCAAATCAACATGCAGATTTAATGTTTTTTTTCATCAAAATCAATATTTGAGCTATTCATTGTCAAAAATCGTTCTATCTCTTAGAACTTTCATTATATATTAGTACTTTTCGAGAGTGTATATTCCTTTTATCAATTCTAAACACTTGTAAAAGGGTGGAGGATCCCTTAAGTGAGATCAAGGATAAGGATTCCCTTAAAGTGAAGCAGGTGAGGCTCTTACACAATGATGAAGGATTCCAAAGTGTGACAAGTGCTCTAATTTGTACAGGTTTTTCAAGAACCTAAGTTCAAGCTTGAAAAGTAGTGGAAAATCTCAAATGGATGATCTTGGGGACTGGATGTATGTCACACATGGAGTGGCTGAACCAAGATAAACTTGAGTTTACAAGCTTCTCTCCCTTACTATTTATATTTTCTGCAATATAAAATATCTACTGCATGTCTTGTGAACTTGTTGTTTTGATACTTGGAATTGATATTTAGCTTGTGGTTGATGGATTCCTATACTCATCCAAATTGTATTTGAGCAATTTAAATGTTTTTATAATTGTCATTGAGTTTAGTTCATTGTTATTAAATTTTGATTCACATTGATCTGTAGTTCTTCAAGTATTTGGCTAAATGCATTGCATGTGATATTGAAATTCTTAGTTATATTCAAGCATGCCTTCAACATAATTGTGTCATTAGTAGACATATTTTGCTACACATATTAGTAGATTACATCAAAATGTGTAAATGGTCAAAGTTGTTTGAAAATTAATCATTACTCAATTCACTCCCTCTTGTGTGATGGTTGCCTTGTCAAATAGTCAGAGGTTCAATCTTCCATTAAGCCACATATTCCTCTGGCCTACCCACCAATGTACCAAAAATATATATTAAGATTTATGTTTAAATAATTTGTGCTTAACCCAAGAGGGATGTGTGGTCCTTATCTTGATTACTTGCGTTTGAAACTTAGATAAGCACCTAGAGAAATTAACTTTCCTAAATATACTAGACTGGTATGGGGAGAACTTAGTGTAAGTTAATGCAAAAATTAACCCAAAAATGCTCTTACTGTATAGCAACAACAACAAAAAATTCATTGCTGATAGTGGGTAACTATTATTTGGCATGAAATCTTCTTTGGCACCAACTAGAATTAAAAGGAAAATTGATAAATTTATGGGCATAATTTAATGAATTCTCTGTACTTGATAATTATGATGTTTTGGTCTTTGTAAAATTAACTGTGTGGCAAGAATGTTTACGATAAATCATAGTATAAGAAGAAAAAAGAAAGAAAGAGGGAGAATATGTGACACCCCCAAAAATCTCAATGAGTCGCAATTCCCCAGCTAGTTAAAGAGGAAATATGGAATCATGGAAGTTATAAATTGTTAAATAAAAGGCAATTGTTGTATCATTCTAGTATATAATGTTTGTTTGTGATATTTGAATCTTGTGTCTATTGCTTGCCATATTATTTGCAAGGGCTTTGAGCAATTCCCTTATGCGGAACCACTATATGCAAAGACGGATATAATATGCACTAATCTAAAACAAAGTACATTCAAATTCCACCAATATCATGTGTCACTCATATAATAATATTTTTTCTCCAAAATTTTTAGCCCCTCATGCATATGTTAGTAAATGAGTTTAAATTCTAATGTATTTAATTTCTTTCCACTTTACATGTCAACCCCTTCTTATTGGCTCCCAAAATTATTATTAGAAATTGAATTTCATAGATTTTTTAATTATAATTATGAATAATGATTTTGAATTCAAATTCAAAATTTTCAATTATAGTTGATTTAATTTGATTTAAATTATTACAACAAATTCAAATTTTGAATCTTCATTAATATGATATTTATGGAAAGAAAATTAATTTTCATTAATTCAATATTTATGAGCTCAAATTCAAGTTGATTCTTTAGCAAAATATACAAGCCCAAATTTATTGCCTCACAATTATCTTTATATATATATATATATATATATAATTTCTATTGAGAATTACAGAGTAATCAGAGAACTATTTTCATATTTTTGTGTAAGTTTTGCTTTGTTTTTCTTTAAACACAAATCCTGGCAATAAATGTTTTGAATTTGCAATAAATGGTTAAAAAAACTTATTTGGTTTTTAATTATTTATAGTAATGTTATCATTGAATATGTTGAATCATTTACTCCAATTTATTGTAATTTGATACTGTGCATTATGATAATTTGAAATAATAAAAAAAGTCATAGTGCATTCACTACGCAATACTATTTCAACATAATTTATATCTTTTGGGTTGGTTTCATTCTTACATTTTTTGATATTTCATCAAACCACCAGCGAGTTAATCTCTGGTACCCTTTCTCTCATTCTCTTGCTCTATCTTTTAATTTTTTTTTCTATTTGTCTCTAGTACCAATTCACATTTTGTCTCCTTATTTTCTTTTGTGTGTTCTTTTTGCTTATCTTTCTCTTTTTGTCTCCTCCATATCTTCATTTTTCAACTTTATGTAATTGGCTAATTTTGTTTAATTCCTTTTTATTAGATGCAATTTCAATGTTCTTGCAACCTGCAACCCCTCCCTTGCTTTTCTTTGATAATATCCTTAAAATGGGGATTAAAAAAAACTAAGTGATGAAGAATGAAGCAATTGAAGAAATCTTGAAAAAAAGATAATTTGTAGGATTTCATTATCAGATTTTGCATTACTATGATCTGTGTTGCCAAATTTGTTTAATTTGTACAAGTAGCCAAGTTGCATGCATATATCAATGATAAGTGTCTTTTTGTAGAATTTTACCACTTGAATTATTTTCATATTTACAAATTATTTTTCTATTTGTTTCAAGCTTCATATTAAATTATAACATTTTTTACACATTTTATAATTGCAGGAAGAAGTTTACTCGTAAATTACTTTTTGATTCGAGTGCTAATGAGGATCATGCGAAGAGTATTTTGTTAAGCTAAAGCAATAATGTGGTAGAAAGTTCACATCATCAAAGATGGAGGGTATGGTTAGTTGATTTTGTTTCCATGGTAACTATTTATTGATTGTCTGTCTTTTTTTATTAGATAATTTTATGTTTTACTTGAAATAATAATTGTATTACAGGTTATAGCCTTGACATTGATTAGGGATAATCAAACTAGCTTTGAAGAATATCTTCATGGTAACACATGCAAATCCAGGAGATGCTATCAAGTACTTGAAACAATTGTAATAATGTAAAGGCTCTTGAGGAGGAAGATAACAAGAAGAAAATTGTTGAATCTATGTGTTGGGTTTCTGTGCTCAAAAGAAAGAGTAAAAAGGCAGCAAAAAAAAAACAAAAACTCATCCAATGATCCATGCAAAAGCCATAAACCGTGTTAGAAAGTTACCTCAATGAAGAGACGAGTATCTCCACAGTCTATCAATCACGAGCACAACAAAGTTGCGGTGCCTCTATAGTATCCATATGAACGAATCAAAATAAAGTTATCCTTCACGTCGTGGTGATAGCTGCGGGGAAGGGGTACGATCTCTCTCTTACTCTATGTGACATCTAGGGTATAGGAAGACTCTCTTCTTTTTTATATATTTGCTACAAACATATGTCATATATATATATATATATATATAAGGCAATCATCTTTAGTGAGTGTGAAGAGTATAAACGCCTCTACTTATAATTTGACATATGTCAGAATTATGTGTAGGCTC
This sequence comes from Styphnolobium japonicum, assembly GCA_023212625.1. NCBI lineage: Eukaryota > Viridiplantae > Streptophyta > Magnoliopsida > Fabales > Fabaceae > Styphnolobium > Styphnolobium japonicum. Next base: position 18,617,426 of record JALBWW010000013.1, read on the forward strand.
TTCTATTTAGTTAACCCGTTTAGTCTAACTATATGTCCAATTAGTCGTTAGGAGTAGGAGCGGAAATAGGCTAGGCTAGGCCAGATTTTTCCTTAAGCAGGCCAAGCCTGTATTGCAAAATATTGGCTCGAGTCTAACCTATTACATGACATAGGCTCTTTTTTTTAGATCAACCTACCCTTTTTAAGAAAGCTTAAAAGTTTGGGCCTTAACTGAAAGCCGATATAAAAGCCTACATTACATATAGGCCTTTAAATAGGCTAATAGGCCTAAGCCTTCAAAAGCTAAATAGGCCTATGTCTTCTAAGGTTAAATAAACCTAGGCTCCAAATAGGCTTATGCTTTTATCCTAAATCATGTACAAGCATAAATACAGTTTATTCCTTAACACAAATCAATTACAAATGAGTCAAATAAAAATTCTAGAGTTTCAAATAACCACGACCCGCATATGTTAAATTCAAATAACCCAAATCATGAAATAAGCACAATCAACAAGTATCAAATCTAAATACCATATCTAATAACTCAATTAAGCAAATGAACACTCCAATTTATTCCAAACAAATGAAAGTTAAGGAAAATCTTCACAGCAAAGCAAGATGCAACCACCAACCATGGCATCAAATTCTCAAGATGAGTTCTTCTTGTTCAACCTCCTTCAAAATAAGAGATCAGTTTATGTTATTAAACAATAAAATAATGATCCATTTTACTAAAATAAGAAAAAAAAAATACAATTTCGTTGGTGCTTTATCATTGTTTTTCAATTCATTTGTGGCATGATCTGTAGCTCAAAAGGCAAAGAGGGTTTGAGGGATAAGAATCATAAGACAAATCTTAGGTTCAAAACTGTCAAGAAAAGGAGTGCATCTACCTTTAATGAAAGTATCTGTAATTTAAAGTGAGCTTTTCACTTATGTCACAAACAATGGGAAAATGTCACTTAAAGTCTAAACCAATAATGGCATCTATCAAAATAATTTTCCATATGTATTAAATATCAGTACAAGTTCAGTTGACAAATTCCAACTTTATGTGTTATGTTCCAAGCTACCCCTACACAATGAATATACTTCACACATTGATTTAATAATTCCAATCTAACACCATGGTTATCTTTCTCTAAGACAAGTGTTTTCTTAATAATTTGATATCAACTGACATTTCCTACAATTAGTGTTTTCGGCCGATTTTTATAATCCTATATAGCAAGTTATGGAATTTTATCTTTCTCAAAATCAAGTATTTTTGTAATAATCTTATATCAATTGGCATTTCTGGAAATTAGTATTTTCGGCACAACTTTATAATCATTATGTATAGAATGTCATATAGCAAGTTGTGGAATTTTTAAACCACAAATAAGAGGGGTGCCAATGCATAACTATGGTGGGTGGAAATTAATTGACCTTTGAATGTCATCAGTCGCGAAAGAATCTGTAACTCACTAACTTCACATACGCAACAATACTAGAAGCATACAAAGTGGAACTCTCTAAGTATAAAATATCAATATACTATTATATAAAACATAATTTATAAAAATTGAACAAATGACACGTATCACTCATATATATGTTTTTCCATCTAAATTCCTACTCATTTGATTCCTACTTCTCTAAAACTAAAATTTTAAATTATTTTTATACTGATTTTTCAATTATACTAAATAATTAATTTGATTTTGTTTAGGTAATAATTTATCTTATCACTTTGATAAGTAATGAAATATAATTTTGAATCTTATTTTTATCTTAAAATCTCAATAATAACTACTTGATCCTTTATATGGCTCTCTCACTATCTTACCATTTGAAAAATTATTTTCTGATGCATAATTTTTAGGCAATCTTAGTATTCATCTAAGCAGAACGCCTATAAATCATAATTGCATAATTTTTTAAAAAGAAAAATTAATGGGTCTAAATGACATGCAACTAAAGCAAGCAAATTTTAAATTTTTAAATGGATTATCCACAGATTTAAAAAATATATAATATGGATAATACCTCCAAACTTATATTTGTTTATATCTAATCAAATATGCTTTTTTTTGTTTCTCAAGGTATCCTCTGCGTGCAACTACGAGGACTAATCCCTCGAGGTACTGAGATTCATTAAGGGATCAACCTCTCCCAACATATGTTTTTTTCATACACATGGGTCAGGAATCAAATATGCTTTTGAATTTAAGAATTTGTTAGTATTTAATTTTTTTAGATCTTAAATATGATAAATATCTTTTTGTTAAGTCATATAACGTCTCTTTTCCCTTTGGGTAGGTAAAATCAAATTTCAATTTTTTCTCAATAGATAACTAGATAAAGTAATTATATTTCATATCTTTGAAATTTAAAAAATGTAAAAATTTAATAATAGTCAATATTATAAATAAGTTATGCAAAGATACAAAAGCCTATTCAAAATTCATTGAACTTGCTTTGAGCTCTTGCATTTTGATAGTGGTTCCAAATGTACTTTTCTCCACTATTTCTTTGTTGTTATTTACATTCTTGGTTTTAAGTTATTATTATAACAATGCTTTAAAGTAAGGATTTATGGTTTTATAGTTTTATTGATGAATTTTAAAGGTTAGATACATTTTCTTTGTGCAGTTATATCATTCACATTTTTTGTTTACTTAACATGTTGATTAAAGAGTTGAAAATGTATTTAATTACAAACTAAATGGTTTTGTTTGGCCATCCTGTATTAAAATATTGCAGAATCATTGTGTGTGGTTCAATATTGTAAAATTACTTAACATCGTTGGAGACTAGCAATCAATTACCTCACATGAAGAATATTTTTATAGTTATTACTTCATTTTAAAAAAAATCTTGAGAGACACTAGATATGTTAATGATTTCATGATAATGTTAAATTTTATGAGTTTTATAATTTTCTTATGATATACTATAGAGGCACCGCTCGGTTGTTGTGCTCGTGATCAACCGTTTCTTCATTGAGGTAAATCCCTTATAACACGTTTTATGATTTTCGCATGGATCCTCAGCTGGGTTTGAGATATGGATTTGTTTTTCCGCTGCGTTTCCCGATCCCGAAACCAAACACATGCTAGGCTAGTATTCTTATTTGGTTAAGGATGATTCTAAACCTTAGACATGATTTTGTAATTGGATTAAAGAAGTTATTCCATTAGTTTTAATTGAGATTGTTTATGTTTCTTCTACTTAAATCACATATAGTTGTTGTCTTGATCCGTTTAGGTGTACAACTAAATAGAACTTGATAATAATCTAATGCTAGCTTAGGGAACTTGATTCGTGATTGTCATGCTTTTCCAATCTCAAGTAGCATTTCGCATTTAATCATTATAGTGAACTCCTTAGTGAATTGTGAAGAAGAACATAACCTAGGCTAGATAACCCAAGCAGACGAGGTTGTTGCCTAGGTCAACCTATCTTTCTCAACATAAGACAGTTGTTAGGTTAAATCTAGAAACCAGACTTCTAGGTTACTTAATGGTTAAGGAATTAATTAGAAAGCGGACTTCTAATTAACGACAAATTGTCAATAGTTTCATTAGGAATAAGGAATAATATCATAAATCTGATTGCAAATATCTTAAGTCTAGTGGTGAATAAAATTCCTTAATCAAGCTTTACTCATATTTGAATCTTATGCTAATTATGATTGCTAGTTTCATTAATTCTTCTTATTTGCATCTTCAACACTTAGTTTAGTTCATTTTATTTCTATTCCATCACTCACAAAATATCCTCCTATTTAGTTATGGTTTATTTTAGTTTTTAGTTTCGTGACATTTCTACATTTTAATTGGTACAATCCTTCATGGGAATGACCCTTGTTAGTGTATGCCTTAGAGATCAGTTATATACGGACCTTTTGGATACTTTGTATCTTGTCATTTATTATTTTTATGTGGCATTTCAGTTATTGTGTTATTTATCTTATTTAAATATGCATGATAAAGTCCTTAGAATAATTAAGTACAATCCCATAGGATATAAAGTGCATGACTTGATTGTGAGATCGTATTGGTTACTTTCGAAATACTATTCTTAAATGTCCCTATTCAAGTATTATTGTTAATTAGGACAACAGTAATACATTGAGACTAGTATGTGCATAGACTGATGACCATATTTCACAGGTCATAGATATGAGATATCAAGTCTTCACATGGGTACACATTAGAGTAATGTTATACTTGATTGACCCACCATGAGAACGCTGCATGGATCGTTACATGAGTGTCATAAGCGATTCTCACAGTGACAATGGTGTATGTGGTCCTTTAACTTGATGGTACTATAATTCCATACATGAGAGTTGTATGACTTGATACCGTCAAACGTCCCTTGTAACAAGGAGATTAAAAAGACGACTATTGGACATATTGCGAATCATGTAGAGGGATGTGAGTGACCTAGATAGGATTTGTCCCTCCTACTTAATGGGAGCGATATCTGTGGGCCCCTTGATAATAGTGAAACTGAAAATGAATGGTCATGCTCGAATGAATAGTACAAGGATGACCGTTCCATGCCTTGTGTTCAATCTAGATATCTGAACCAAGGGACTAGACTACATGGTAACATTAGTCACGGTTAGGTTATGTCGAATCATAGATATTCCTTTTACTTGAGCAGGAGTGATGAATTGCTATATATCGCTCACTGTTTGTAATATTAAGTAAGATTTAATGTTACTGTCAACGTAATAGGATCCTATAGGGTCACACACATAAAATAGATTGGAATGAAATTGAATTGGGCTAGTTGGACCTTTAGTAAGGCTAAATGGGCCAACCCAATTGAATAGGCTCACACATGAGCCTGACCTAGGTCAGATATGTGTAAGGGCCTATATATACGTCTCTTACTCTCTTGTGCCGACATACTACACACACACAACTGAGAGTCAGAAATAGTTTCCTAATAGAGAAGAGTTAGAGAGAAAACCACCTCCTTCGTGGCTAGTACCGTGCCGAAGAGAGAGTCCATTGCATCCGTTCGTGTGGATATCGAAGAGGCACTGTTGGTTTGTTGTGTCGTGATTGTCAGCCGTTTCTTCCTATAGGTAAATTCCTTAACACGTTTTATGATCTTTTCGCATGGATCATCGGCTGAGTTTGGGATTTGGTTTTTGTTTTCCGATGCGTTTCTCAATCCTGAAATCCAACAGACCCTTACTTCCCACTACACTACATTACATTATCTGCAAGGTTAATTTGGTGATTCCTTTCAGAATAGTCTAAATCTTGGCTTAGTTGCTGGGATACATTTAGCACACACCATGTGACCAATGTTACCATATCATCTACTCCATTTGTTTAGATATATCAATTGAATACAAGGCATGGAACGTGTCACCCTTCTATAATTCGATTTTTAGTTTTTGATGTCCGAGTAGACCTGTTAAGATAAATGACATCAATATATCATATTGACTCATTTAAGCATGGCCATACATTTTGCAGTCTCACTCAATCAAGAGGCCCGAAGATATCGCTCCCATTGTGTAGGAGGGACAAATCCTATCTAAGTCACTCACATCCCACCGTATGATTTGTAGTATATCTAATAGCCGACTTTATAATCACCTTATTATAAGAGACGTTTTATGGTATTTAGACATATAACTCCTCATGTAGGGAATTGTAGTGCCTTCAAGTCAAATGACCACATACACCATTGTCAATGTGAGAATCGCTCATGACACTAACGCAACGATCCATGCAACGTTCTCGTGGTGTGTTAATCCATTACATTATTATTCTAATATGTACCAATATGAAGACTTGATATTTTATATCCATGACCCATGAGATATGGTCATCAATATATGCATATATCAGTCTTAATGCATTATTGTTATCCTAAGGGGCCAAAGTAAAAGTTTGAGGAAACCAAACATGAGTTAGACAAAAAAAATTCATATATTCCTGACCAAATCTTGGAATAGTAGGGGCCAAGGCAAGCATTTGTCTTTGTTCATAGGCAAGTTTTTTTTTCCAGAATGGGAGAATGATGCAAAATGAATGAGCATAATTTAAGATAGTTTATGTTAATTTCAGTTATGATAATTTAGGGATTTTATCTTATCTCTAAGTTATTTTATTTTAGTTTTAGTGTTTTATTAAGTTTTTACTAGTAGCATTACAAATACCCCTTTAGGTATTTCATATTAGCATCTCTTACATATTATTAATAAATGAATTATTGTGATTTTTCATGTGAATCACTGTAAATTTTGGTGCATTGGTTATATATCAATATTTATGTTGCTTGGCTTTATCTTAATATGATTTATTGATGTACTTAAAAAAGGGAAAATACACGTACTCATATTGATTTATTACCTAAATTGTATTTTTTTAATCATAAAATTATCAATGATGGCACATTTCAGCCCAAACTATTGTTTCATTATTAATAGAGTAATAGCCTCTTATTCAAATTAACTTTTTTAGAAAAGACAATGGGACTTACTAATTTGCTCTTGACCTAGTGTAGAAAAAAGAACTTTTTAACCTACTCCCCAACCACAATTTTAGAATTATTGTCAAAAGTAAATTAATAAATTTAGTAGCCTTTCCTATAAAAAGATTCACGTAAGGACATAATTTTATGGACAATTTGAGCAAAAGGAGGCTACTAGTAATAAGATGATAAATTAGATTAGAATATATGACATTCGTATGGACGATATCTAGATTTCAAACGTGCCTTTGATGATAACAAATCAAGAAGGACAAGTCCAAGATCTTCTTTCAATTATTTAAGATTAGGAGTTAGAAATAAATGAAAGGGTATCAATGATCATCTCTCTTCTCTAAGCTTAAAACTTATGTGAACTTTTAAACTAGCCTTAATTGGTTTTTTAAGAACCCCTGACGAAGTCTTGAAAATCTACAAGTTCTCTTTAGAATCGAAAACGGTTTTTAGATGAAATAAGTGGGAACTCTTTTTACTAAACAAAGTGCACTTGTAGTCGACTACAAATTTCCTATAGTCGACTACACAACTTTTTAAAATAAAGTGCATACTCAACCTTTAAACAGAATAGACTTGTAGTCTATTACAAGTCATATGTAGTCGATTACAAAGGCATTGAAAAGCACAGCTTTTTCCTCAAAATGTTTGTTAAGTTCATAATGTTTTCCAGAGAAAAATTGTGGTCGACTAAGCTCTTTTTATAGTCCAAAGAAGTCTTGTAGTCAAGTACAAGTAATGTGTAGTCGACTACATTATGTGCAAATGTGAATCTTTTATTTATTGGCTTGCAAAACGTTTTTCAAAGAAAACTTGTAGTCAACTACATGTTTTTCATAGTCGACTACAATAGTTTAAAAATCATTTCCCGCTTTCCTCTGTGACTTACTCTATGACTTATTCATTCTTAAGAGCATTAATTCCTTTAAAGTTCATCACACTTTGAGTTTTTTTTTTTTCTAAGCTTGCTTAGTATTTGATCATATACTCATTAAAACATCAAGTTGTATATATGCTTTTTTGAGAGCTTCAAACACTTCAACCAAACTTATTGTCTTGTGTTAATCGTTGGTAGGAGTCCCTTGTATTGAGTGAGGCTCTTGTACTAAGAGGGTGAATGATCTTAAACTAGTGAAGAGTGCTCTATTTTTGTAAAGGTTTCTCAAGCACCCAAGTTAGAAGCTTGAAGCATAGTGAAAAATCTCGGATAGATAATCTCGAGGATTGGACGTAGATCACAAAGAGTGATTGAACTTATATAAGTCTTGCTTGCACTTTCTCTCCCCTTGACTCTTACTTTCAAGTATTGCATTTACCATTTAACTTGCTTAGTATTTTCACTCTTATAAACTGATTTTTGCAAAACACTTGTCTTGAGGTATTGTTTTCCTTAGTTCATATCACTCATAAGTTTATTAATTCAATATAATTAGTATCATTAAAGCTTTTAAGAAAGGAGTTTACGAAAGTTTTTGAAAACTAAATTCACCCCCTTCTTGGTTATTGAAGCCACTTGGTAACAATTTATAGTTTAGGAAGGAGGTGCAATTAAGGTGATAGATAAGGGTGAATAGGTAAATTTTCTACAAATATAAATATAAATTTATTAGTTTAGTTGCTCTTTTAGAAGAATGAGATTGGTGAACAAATACATGCATGAGAAAAGTCTTAATAAATTGATAAAATATAAGAGAATAGTTTATGTTCATGTTGGCTCCTTGAGATCACCTTAGGAAATAGGACTCGAGCTCGCTGAAGGGTGATGGTCTACGGTTGGGGGGTACCTAGAAAGACACTCTGATAGGCAAGTCAGTAAAATGTATATGGAAGGTTTAGTATATAGGCTAGAATGAGTAACATACCTTTGAAAATGAGCTTTTTCCCCATTATATACCTTAGTTATTTAGGAAGAAGACATTTGTTATGTGAGGGTGGTCCCCACTACCTCATGTAAGAGGTGCCTCATTTTGCTATGCAATCATGAGAGTGCATATCTAGATAATACCCACCTACCTCATGTTTTAGGCTTTGACGAGTTGGGCTAATGATGAGATAAGTGGGGTAAGAGATGATTTCGGCGATACCAGGCCCAAAGGATCACAACGATGGGTATATGTTAAAGTTGTAACATGACAAGACAAGTAATGGAGTAATAACTAGTCATTCATTAAAATTCAATAGTAACATGAATTGTCAATGTAAACTAATAAAACTAAAGTAATGATGTCATAAGTCAAAAAATTGAGTGGAAATGATGACAAAGGGGTTGGCTGTAATAACTTCTCAACTCTCAAGTTGACAGCATTCCATGTCATAGGGTGTGGTTGTCTCGACATCTGAGCAATCTTTTATGCTCCTTTGCCGAGGCTTGAGAGGACTTTGTAAGGGCCTTCCCAATTTGGTGCAACTTTCCCTCCTAGCTAGGCTTTCCACTGATGTCTATCTTTCTTAAGACGAGTTCCTCAAGTTTAAATTTCCTTGGTCGTACGCCTTTGTTGTAGCACTTAGTAGCTTGTTGCTTGGCGGCAATCTCCCTAAAGTGGGTGATTTCCCTTTCTTCTTCTACAAGGTCGAGCCCAATCCTTCAATACTCATTGTTCATCTCAAAATCAGGGTTGAAGTATTGTCTTCTAAGGTTGGGCTCTCCCACTTCATCTAGGATCATTGCATCCGTCCCCAATGTCAACCTAAAGGGAGTCTCTTGGGTTGACAATTGGGTGGTTGTTCTATACACCTATAGTACGCTTGATAACCCCTCTGCCCATCTTCCCTTCCCTTAATCTAATCTCTTCTTCAACCCACCAAGTATGACTTTGTTGGCAGCTTCAGCTTAGCTATTCGACTGTGGGTGCTTAACTAATGAGAAAACTTTTTTTATTCCTAGGTCACAACAAAAGGTCTAGAACTTCTTATCAACGAATTAAGTGCAGTTGTTAGTGACTAGGGAATATGGCAATTCATATCTGCATATTACATTCTTCCAAGTGAATTTTCTGACATTCTCCAAGGTGATCTTGGCCAAGGGCTCCGCTTTAACCCGCTTTGTGAAGTAATTCACAACAATAGGTTGGTACTTCACTTGCTCGAGGGCTTGGGGAAATGGCTTGAGGATGTCCATTCCCCATTTACAGAATGGCCATGGGGTTTCTGACGAGTACAGCTCTTTCGAGGGTGCTAGATGGAGGCTTGCAAATATCTATCACTTATCACATTTTTTTGACATAATCAGCACAATCTTTTTTCATCGTGGAACTGTCCTGAGTACCTTAGCTGCTAGTGATCAGTCTCCCAAGTGCTGGCCACAAATTTCCTCATGAACCTCTGCCATGGCACATGCTGCCTGTTGGACGTTATGGCTCAAAAGGGCTGTTGAGAAACCTCCTTTATAATGTTCATTGTCGACCAAGGGTGTAGTAGTTGGCTAATCTCCTTAGCTTGTTTTTCTCCCTTAAGGTGTTTAAGGATAAGTTAAGTCCATGAGGCTCCTCTTCTTCAATCTCCATCAACTTGGCCTCTACAATACCTGAGTGAGAGATTGTTTCTCTCATAACCGACTTGTTATACCCCTGGCCCTTTATGCTAGCCAGCTTTGAGAGGAGGTCAACCTATAACGCCCTCATTTTCTTGCATATAGTTAATAAATTTATTCTGTGAATTGTGTGATGATTAAAAATAAAATAAATGTGGAAAAAGTATCCTATCATTGATATGATGCTAGAGTTTTAGTTTGAACTGAAAATTTAAACGACGTCAAATTGCGTTTTGAACTTGTCAGTATAGAACTATACTGCTTAGGATTTTGTGAGAGAACAATTGAAATAAATATATTTTTATTTATGAAAATATATTTTGGACTTTCGAAAATATTTGAGATTTTATGTGAAAAATAATATTTTTCGAATTAAAAATGATAAAATCGATATTCGAAATTAAAATCGGTCTATGGAAAAATCTCTATTTTTATATCTTAATGTTTAAAATTTTCAAAATTATATAAAATATGTTAGAAAAGTCAGCTGGCCACTTTTGTGAATTTATTTCATTTTTATATGTTAAACTTAATTTGTCCGTACATTAAAAGTAAAAACCAAAATTTTCACATCTCTTAATTTTTAACCACACAATTTTACTTAACCGTTTTTACTACAAATTTTATCACAATCTACTCCTACATATTCGGCCTAGACCAGACCAAGAAGGGACTCATTTTTACACTTAGCAAAAACAAAACAAAACTAGGAAAAGAAAAAAAAAAAGAAAGAAAAGTTCAAGAGAAAGGTTTCCAAAACTCCATATTCTTCCCTTGCTCTATAGGCACTGCACCACTTCCTCCCCATTTTCCACTCTTTCATTTCATTTTTCTTCTTCCATTTGATTCATGGTTTCATTCTCTTGAAATTCAATTTTTGTAGTTTTTCTTCTAAACAATTATTTTCAAGAAACCAAGATTTCTCTCAAGCTTAGGAGCTTCTAGAGGTAAAGGAAGATACCCTTAAACTTTAGATAGATTAGGTAGAATTGATTGCTTAATGGTTGTTCATGAATATAACATAGAGAGCTTATTGGAAATGTGTATGGAATGGTTAAGTTTTAATTGAATTAATGAAATACTTACGTGTTATTTCATTCTAATTCTGTCATGTTGTCTAGATAAAGTTTAAGTATGTGTCTTACCCTTTTTGCTTGTGTTTGTGATTTTCTTGTTATGTTTTGTTCTTGATATGGTTGCAAAAGATGGCGAGATCAAACAGACACATGGGGACTATACGTCTCCATTTCCATGAGGATGATGATGCTGTTTGGCGAGTCAACTATGCTCGCCAACAGGTCACCTATACTAGTGACATTACTGGATGTCATTATGATAGAGGGACTACCCGTGTATAGAGTTACTATAAGTTTGACATTAGAGTTTAGTTTACCGTTCTATCGTATGTAGACTATCTTGCCACCTGACCCTCCTCTAGATCATATTGTCCCTTCCATTTTCAAATGACTCGGAGTTTGTAGGGGACATGCTTTGACTTCTCCTAGACATGGACTGCGATTCATTTATACTCCTACTGTTCGCAATGGAGGACTATGTTGTCGTTTTCTAAGAGGATCATTTGCTACCGACGTTCCTAGACCGGCGGTGAGGTCTTTTGTAGAGTTTGATCCTTCTAAGGATCAGGTGGCGAGTGTCAGGTTTAGCTTTTTTACTGGTAAGAGGGAGATCTTTTGAGGATGATATTATCTTTGATTGAGCTTTAAGTGAGAGTCATCTTTTTTTATTTTTTACTTTGATGTATATGTTGGGTTAGGGTAGACTCACATATATGGTGATGTATATATTTCCCCTCTTATGTTGTTACGCTGTGATTACCACTGAGACTTAACTGGGATGTATAGTTTGACTTGTATGTATATATAGATGTACATTATGTTGCCAAAAATGTTTTCCGTTATGATTATGAGTATTATTATTTTCATAGGCTATATAACGATTTCCAAGCAAGTTATATATATATATAACTCACATTTTTCTCGCAAGTTAATTAACTTAATATATTTTTCTAACATCAATTTAATTAAAAAGGTGTTTAAAATAAAAGTTATTGAGTTTAATTAATGTAATACCAAGGGGTGTTGCACAACCTTTGTGTTCTGATCCCTCGGATTGTACTTAATGGTAAACTTGAAAAATCCCTCGGTGAGTGATTTTTCCTTGGCCAGGTATTTCCCAAGCTCTTCATGTTTGGCTTGATATTCACCTCTCATCTGACTTATCACAATCTGAGAATCGCTTAGGGCTTTTAGTTTGCCAGCACCTATCTCCTTGGCCAGTTTTAGACTTGCAATCAGCACTTCATACTCTAATTGATTGTTGGAGGCTTTAAATTCAAACCTTAAGGACTGCTCCATCACCACTCTATTTTGATCCTTCAAGTATTACTTATGCTCCGCTTCCCTTTGTATTGGATGCTCCATCAACATAGATAACCTAGGAGTTACTAGGAGGTTCATCTAATGAATCTTTATATAATTCTAGAGAAAAGTCAGACAGTACTTGAGATTTAATTGGGCCTCAAGGTTGGTAGTCTAAAGGTGTCAAAATGAGTCGAGCCCACTAGCCCTGCAATGTGAAATTTCATTCTTGTGTTATGTATTTAATTTTGTTACAATTCATTCATTTCTTTGCTTGACTAGCTTTCTTTGGATTAAAAAGAAAAAAAGAATCAAATTTAGTAAGTATATCTTAGTCTTTCTTTTCTCTCCATTTGTATATGATGTTCACTTGTCTAGTTCCTTAAATTGATTAATTTATGATTTAAGAGATACTTCATAAATATATCCTAAATCATTTATGCTGAAAACAATGTAGTAATTAAATCTTCATTGCTTATATTGATGACACTTAATATAATCTATTATACTTGTATTTAATTTGTGTACATGATTTTTGTAGGCTTGGATTGATGTATAAATCTTATTTATCAATATTTTATTATTATAGATACGAAAAAAAATAAAGAAAGGCAACAAAAAAAAAAGTGATGGACGTGACCCATGGGTTAGCCCTGCATAAGCCAGGCTAGGTTGTCTATTTACGAGCCCGCACACGATGTGGGTCAGCCTAACCCAACTCGGCCCGAAATTAGCTTTGCTAAACGTAGGTTCGCCTGAATCAGCTAGGCTAGCCTGAATTGACACTTCTAGTTAGTACTGTAGGCTGAACTCTAACAACTCGACTGACCATGCAATTATTCTTCCAACAAGTTTTGGCTTCCGAAGGACTTCCTTGATAGGTTGGTCGGTCTAACCACCACTTGATTGTTATGGAAATAAGAGCAAAGCCTTCGTGCTACGCTGATCAGAGTAAAAGCTAGCTTTTCTATCTTCAGGTAAAGTATCGCGGGCTCTTCCTCCTATAACCATGTCTTTCACCTCGATCTTCCTCTCTCCTACCCCTTTGCAGGTATACATATCTTTCGACCTTACCTCGGCGAATCAAAGCATAAATCTCATCCTTCAGTGCTATGCATTCCTCCGTAGTGTGACTATAATCCTTGTGTAAGTCACACCTCTTGCTTCTGTTAGCGTTTGATTTTGACGCCTTTTTTCTCTCACAAAACTTCACCACGTTGGTGTTGTACATCTCCTACAAAATGCGATCCCTCCACGTGGTGAGGGGGTGTAGCTATCATATTTGCTGACCGAGGGTCCAAACTTTCTTATCTTCTTTCCTATAAACTCCTTCTCTCGAGACTTCCTCACTTCCTCAACCTACTTTGGGGGAATCTCAGCCTTTCGCTTCGCCATATCTGCCTCCTCCAAGTTAATGTACTTCTTTACTGTCAAACGCAAGTCAACGAGGTCTGAGGGCAACCTCTTAGCCAAAGAATCTGCGACCCTCCCTCCTCGTAGGTCTACCATGATGGCATGCATTACAATGTCTTGGCTGAGACTTACAATATCTGCAGGGTCTCTAAGTAGAAACAACCCATGAAGCTCTTTAGGGTCTCCTATTTCTCCTGCTTGAAGTTGATGAGACTGGCCAAGGTCTTTTGGGCAGCTTTGCAAGTGGAAAAGTGGGTCAAGAATTTAGTAGTCAACTCATAGAAATCACACACTAAACGTGGTGGTAAGAATGAGAACCATTATTAACCAGGTTTCTTCAAAGTGCTAGGGAATGCCCTGCACATGATGGGGTTGGAGGCCCATGACAATAACATGGTGGAGCTTAACATGTTGAGATGTTCTTGAGGATTAGTGGTTCCATCATACCGTTCCAAAGTGGAAGGTAGTGAGACAATCATAATGAAGTCTGAAAATGGGTGGTTATGGATATATGGGTTGGGGTTCGATTGTTGGCTTGGTTGGTTTTGGTAGTTAGAGATGGCTGTAACAGTGGGTTATTTTTCTTGTCTTTGTTCATCTCAATAGGCTGGGGCTTCTCTTTGGGAAATGTGTTTGTTATCCGCTACCCTCTCATCATGGTTAAGGATGGATTTCTTCAAGTTATGCAGCCGTTGCAGCAGGTCACACACTTAGTTGAGGATGGAATGGTTGTTGTTTTGAATAAGCGAGTTCTCGACAAGGTTAGGGGTTATGGAGTTTTCTTGGCCATCGAAGGTTTGGTTCTAGTTTCGACTTCGATTGTTCTTCATCTGGGTAGCTTTTTGCTTGGAAACCATGGTTGAAAGACAAGTGGGGAGGGAAAGTTTTATTAGTTCCCACAGACGGCGCCACTGTACATGTTGGCTCCGACTCAAGCTTGCCAGAGGGTGATGGTCCATGGTGGGAGTACCTGCAAAGACACTTTGATGCTCAAGTCAGTAAAATGTGTATGGAAGGTTTAGTGTTTAAGCTAGAATGAGTAACGCACTTACGAAAATGGGCTCCTTCCCCTTATATACCTCAGTCATTTGGGAAGAAGGAATTTGTTATGTGAGGGTGGTCCCCACTGCCTCACGCAGGGTATGCCTAGTTCCGTTATGTAATCGTGAAAGTGTGAATCTAGATGGGACACACCTTCCACATATTCTAGACTCTTCCAACTGATGAATCACGTGGGGTTATAGGGCTTAAATGAGTTGGGTCAATGATGAGATAAGTCAACTCAGATTAATCTGGCCATACCAGGCCCAAGGGATCAGGTACAATTTAGCTTCCTTTCTAGAGAATTCACAACAATCTTACGTGCTAGGCCATGGCTACCAATTTTCGAGGTTGAGTTTCATTTCTTGAGACAGTTATACCATGCACTTGACTTTATATGATTTCAAGAATTATTATGGAGGTAGCAGAGAATAAATGAGTAGGAGAATTGGTAACTTATTAGTACTTAATATTGTATATAGTTGGCGAGTAAAATAGATAGAAGTGTACAGGATTGAAACAAGCACTATCCATTCTCACTTTGATGAAGCTTGGGGAACTGAGATCTCAATACAGAGTGACAAGTTCCATAACTAGCTTTCATAGATGTAATGAGGCACAATATTATTAGCTCAAACCAATCAATCTAGATTTCTGGTTGCCTTGCCTTCATTTGGAAACATGTCAAAATTGTTCAGGACTGCTTAACTAAATTCCTCCCAAGACATCTGTATACAAAAAAGAATAACTTCCTGTACATTTTGATCAATCCTTTATTAGTGTCATAAAATGGGACATAAGATTAGTATGTTAGTTATCCATAAAATTCATTCTCATACACTTTCTGATAAGTAACAATCATGTATCATGATGAAACTTTCTGATAAGTAACAATCATGTATCATATTTCATCATGACAACAAAAATGGGCAGGTGCCTGGAAATACAGTAAATACTAAATAGCCCTCTCCGGCTGTCCCTATGGCCAAGGAAAAATAGACAGAAAAACCACTCCAGTAGTTATCTGTAATACATTATTTTTTAAGCAGTACACAGAATTATCCAAAGCAACTGTCAATTGGAAATCATATCAAATTCAAGAGCTAAGTTTCTTGGAGATACGGGGCAAACACTGCTAGGACTTCCTTGTAGACAGGCTTCTTGAAATCCACTGACTGCACAGAGAAGAGATAACCAAGTCATAGGATGTCTACAGCACCACATCTTAATTGTTTTTGGACAGGTATGAAAATTGTTATCATAATCACGTATACTCACACGCTCAATTATTTGTTCTGGTGACATCCATGACCATTCCCCAAACTCAGGTTTCTCAGTACCATCACCTAAAAGATTGATTTCTTGATCTTGCCCAGTGAACTTAAATAGAAACCTGCATAATCAAAGTGTCAAATACACTATATAGTAGTGCCAAAACGAAATATCCCTTCTCCTATGCCTTCCAAATTCCGATACCCTTTTACCACCTACTCAGCCCAAACACACAACTACACAAGTACTCGTATAGCTCTATAGCCACCTAATTGAAGAGGAAAGAAAGAAAGCAATCAGGTCAGAAATATGCATTGGTTACAAATTGAAATTGGTATCTGATTGGTTCAGGGTTGTTAAACATTATATAATTTGGTTGTTGTGCTGTTCATGACTTTTATTCCATCCAGACTGAGGCACTGAGCATATCCAAATGCTTACCATTTCTGTGCTTGACCCTTCCAATCAGATCCCCACTGAATATTCAATTTCTCCCTGACTTTTGGTGGGAAGTCATATGTTAACCAAAAAGGTGCCTGCTACAGAAAGGCACCAAGATGAACATTTATAAATACAGAAAAAAAAAGAAGAAAGAAAGTCGCTTTAAATTGAATTTTGTGCTAGATGAAAAACTAATAATATTAGTGTATGTATTAATGGACATTGATATATCAGTTGTTTCTATAATGATTAAATGCAACTCTAGCATGAGTGGTAGCATGTAAAAGAGGCTGATTATTTTCTACAACATACTTCAAAGGTTGTGAAAATTGAGGGTTTAATGAGGATGGAGGTAATGACATTTAATTTAAAAAAGGATCCTGTACAGAATTTATAATTTCATAATTCTATTACAACATTTAACTGTAGGAGCTGCAGACTCCTTTCTCCGGCAGCATCTTTGATGATTGTTAGAGATATAAATCACTTATAGGCTTTCACCTAATAACTTAAGCTTTTGAATTGAGTTGATCGTTGGCATGGTATAGAGCCTCTATGACTATGACCAAGTGGTGAAGGATTTGATCCTTGCTGCCCCCATTCTTCTAATTAGACTATATTTTAGGATTCTGCCTGCACAACGAAATGAGGTGCAAAAACAAGTGAAGGAGTTGTTGAATAAAGGTTGGGTACGTGAAAGCAAAAGTCCATGTGCTTGTCCAGGTTTGCTTGCTCCAAAGAAAGACGGCACTTGGAGAATGTGTGTGGACAGCCGAGCCATCAATAAAATAACAATTAAATATCATTTCCCTATTCCTCGATTGGAAGAAATGCTTGATCAATTGATTGGTGCAAAAGTGCTTTCAAAGATTGATTTAAGAAGTGGTTATCACCAAATCAGATTGAGAGAGGGGGATGAATGGAAGACTGCTTTCAAAACACCAGATAAGTTGTACCGAGTATTTAGTGATGCCCTTTGGCCTTTCCAATGCACCAAGCACATTCATGCGAGTCATGACAGAGGTATTGAAGCCTTTTTTTAAGTCATTTGTTGTTTACTTTGACGATATTTTGGTCTATAGTAGAGCCAAGGAAGAGCATTTAACTCATTTGTGTAAGGTGTTAGGGACACTTCAAAGTGAGAAGCTCTTTATAAACTCGAAGAAGTGTTCTTTCTTGAGCTATGAAGTGGTGATTTTGGGTTTTATTGTTTCTGCCCAGGGGCTTAAACCAGATCCTAGAAAAGTGTGTGCCATCAAAGAGTGGCCAGTTCCTCAAACAATCAAAGATATTCAAAGTTTCCATGGTCTAGCTTCATTTTACAGGAGATTCATCAAGAATTTTAGCTCTATTATAAGCCCAATTATTGAATGATTGAAGAACAGTAGCTTTACTTGGACAAAATCTGCACAAAGAGCCTTTGAACAGATTAAAACTCTTACGACAGAAGCACTAGTACTTGTGCTGCTAGACTTTGAGAAGTTGTTTGTTGTAGAGTGTGATGCATCACACTCGGGCATTGGAGCATTTCTTAGTCAAGAAGAAAAACTAGTGGAGTTCTTTAGTGAAAAGTTGTCTGATTCTAAGCGCAAGTATTCAACTTATGACCTGGAGTTTTATGCATTAGCACGGGCTATTCAACATTGGGAGCATTATCTAGCTTACAGGGAGTTTGTTGTTTATTCCGATCACCAAGCATTGCGTTATTTGAGTTCCAAGAAGAAGCTTAGTGAGTGTCATGCTAAGTTGAATTCCTTTCTTGATGAGTTCAAGTTCACGCTGAAATACAAAACATGAGAATCTAATGTGGTGGCTGATGCATTAAGTAGGCGTTCACTGCTCTTGACTGTCATGAGCACTAAAGCTACAAGTTTTGAAGAACTGAAAAATCAGTACCAAACAGATCCTTATTTCTGTCATATAGTGGGAGAATTGCAGGGGTCAATAGGCACAGAAAAAATTGCCTTTTTGGTTACATGATGGATATTTATTTAAAGGAAACAAACTATGCATTCCAGAGGGGTCTTTGCAAGAGTAGATTATCAAGGAACTCCATGGGAATGGTTTGGGAGGACATTTTGGTAGGGATAAAACCATGGAAATGGTGGCAGATCGCTATTATTGGCCCAAGATGTTTAAGGATGTGGACAGATTAGTGAAGAGATGTTCAACTTGTCAATTTGGCAAGGGAAGCTCACAAAATACAGGGTTATATACCCCATTGCCTGAACCAGAAGCGCCATGGATCCATTTAAGCATGGATTTTGTCTTGGGTCTTCCAAAGACCTCAAACGGACATGACTCCATTTTTGTTGTGGTAGATCGATTTTCAAAGATGGCACACTTCATTCCATGCTCTAAAATTGCCGATGCTTCTCATATCGCTGAGTTGTTCTTTCGAGAAGTGGTAAGACTACATGGTGTTCCTACTTCTATTGTTTCCAATAGGGATGTCAAATTCATGGGACACGTCTGGAGATCGTTGTGGAGGAAACTTGGGACTCACTTGAAGTATTCCAGCGCTTGCCATCCACAAACTGATGGTCAAACAGAAGTAATAAATCAGAGCTTGGGAAATTTGTTAAGGTGTCTTGTTGGAAATTATGTGAAGTCTTGGGATTTTGTTATTCCACAAGCAGAATTTTCTTACAACAATTCAGTGAATTGGACCATAAAAAAGACTCCATTTGAAGTCGCATATGGTCTGCAGCCGCAACATGTGCTTGATTTAGTACCATTGCCACTAGAAGCTAGAGAGAGTGATGACGAGGTGGCATTTGTTGAGCAGATTCAGCAGGTTCATAAGGAGGTCAGGGAAGCTTTAAAGACCAGCAATGAGGCCTATGCAGCTGCTGCTAACCAGCACCGTTGAGCTAAGGAATTTGAAGAAGGTGATATGGTGCTCGTGCATTTAAGGCGAGAACGTGTACCTAAGGATGCTTATCACATGCTGAAACCCAGGAAATTTGGCCATGTAAAGTGATAAAGAAAATCAGCCCTAATGCTTACCTAATAGAGTTGCCTCCTGAACTACAAATTAGCCCCATTTTTAATATAGCAGACTTGTACCCTTTTGAGAGATTTGATGGGGAAGCAACTCCAGTTGCAGAGCAAGTTGGCAGTTTACCCTCAGTACAACAAGATGTTATTCAAGAAGTGCTTGATGTCAAGGAGGTGAAGACAAGGCATGGATCCCAGTATCGGCAACTTTTAGTTAAATGGTTGGGTAAGCCTACCACTGAAAGTACTTGGGCGGCAGAAGATGAATTCCAGTGAATTGATCCTGAAATATATGCTGAAATTTCCAAGGTTTTTGCATCCGACATTGGTCACTTTTCAAGAGGGGGAAAATGATGCAGGAGCAGTTTGCTTAGTGTTTTGTTTTTAAGTTCCATATTTCAGTTTCTTTTTATTTTAAAGTGTTTGCTTTGTAATAAGTAGTCACATGACTAGCATGTGACCTTTTAATGAGGTGTTTAGGCTTAAGGTTATTTGGGCCTTGGAAGATTGGGCCAAGGTTGTTAATGGCGGAACGCGGCCCGGAGCATCTACCCCCAAAAATGCTATAGCAGCAAAGTGGATCGCGAAGCGGCCGCTACACCGAAGATAGCGGATGCAATGTTAAAAATTCACAAATTTATAATACCCACATAATTAATACTCAAAACTCAAAGTGTTCATCATTAATACTCAAAACTCAAAGTGTTCATCATTAATATTCAAAACTCAAAAGGGGAGTTAAAGGGGAGCTAATATATGACTGTGGCTGAGATTGATGATGCCATGGAATAGGTTGAATGCCTGGTAAACAGGATGGGCTTTGATCTGGGCAATTAGAAAGGTGCGAAACAATGGCTGGGTGAACAAGAAAGGGTGGGAAATGTCAGAACAGAGGCTGAATAGGGGTGGATTCCGGCAAGACTCCGGTGAAGAGTGTGAAACAGAGTGCATGCAAGTTGTGCGGCTAAACAGAGTGGGAAATTAGTAAAACAGAGATTTTGTTTGCTTAAGTGAGGGTAAAATAGAAATCTCGTGCGGCTGGGTTTTAGACTCTGTTTGTGCCGCTAATCAGAGTGAGAACTAAGAAATCAGTGCACGACCTTGTGCAGCTTCGTGCGGGTGAACAAACTCTAATTGAAAGGCATCGTGCATGTTGAACGGCCGAAGAGAGTGGGCAATCAGTGGCTACTAAACCTAACTCAATGGGGGTATGTAGCACAATGAGTGTGGGGAGGAAAAAGTCACAAAACTCCCTCAATCAGATGTTTAAGTTGGGGCAACAGAGAGATTTCACTCTCTGATAAGTATAGCGGCTGCTATGGCCGCTATTTCTACCGCGACTCGCCACAATAATGGCGCTATTGGCCACTCCACTCCACTGCTCTGCTACGAAGGTCTTGTAGCATTTTGGGGCCACTCCGCCGCTATTGCAGGCGCTATAGCCACTATTAACAACCCTGGATTGGGCTAGGTTTAGTAATATGCTAATAACCCTAGTATAAATAATCCTAGGGATTTGTCTTAGTATCATTTTAGCCGTAACATTATAATTTCATATTTGAGAGGTTTCTAAACCCTAGAATCCCTCTTTTATCGTTCCGTTTCAATCTATCCAACTTCTCCCCAATTTCTATCATTTAGTTGCTGTCTTTTTTCTTCTACTGCACCAAATTGGTATCAAGAGCTATGGTTGGACGTGGAAGAGGTAGAGGTGGTAGAGGTAATCAAGGGCAGCAAGCAGAATTGGCTGAGCTGAGGCGCATGATCTAAACCATAGAACCACAGTTATAGTAGACAGGTTTCCTAAATCCCTCCCACATCTGTGGGCCTAATTTTGAGAAATTATGGGGAGGAATAACTGGTAGCAAGCAAAAAATCGGACCAAAATACACCTGTATGACACAACATGTCTGTTGGGGTTGTGGCTTAATTGTCAAAGCCCATCACACAAGCGAAGCAAGGAAAAAGATCAATAAACAAGGAAACGAATATCAAATGATTGAAGATTCATTTTAATGGCAAATATCATATGTATAGTGACTTGATTGCTAGATTGCAGGCCTCCTAAGGGAAGTGTATTCCAGCTATATCGGAGTGGCAAAGGGCCAGATTCCTAATAGACTCCTTCCCGGTCTCTACTATTGTTTCAAATGCATATCACCCTAGTTTGAAAAGGATTAAGTTTCGAAATTAGTTTATCATAAGAGAAAATTGAAAGCATTATTATCAACAACTTTGTTTTGGCTTGAATGCAACAACTGATTGGAAGGGATAACATATTTACTCTCTTGAAGAGAGTGCTCCAGCAGCAATTTTTCGTTGGTAGTTTGTAAGAGAAATCTGTTTGAATTTATTTTTTTTATAGCTGAAAGTGAGAATAAAAAATTTCTTTTCTAGAGTGGGTGTATTTGGGATTTGGGTTTTGGGTTTGTCTAATATCCGAGAGAAAGCTATTTATTAGTTTCTTTAGAAGATTTGTTCTAAAAGAATAAGGGTGCGTTTGTATACGCTTTTAAAAAAAGTGCTTTTATGATATAGCTTTTTTTGGTAGAGCTTTTATGGAAAGTAGAAGTTGTTTTGTGTTTGGATATAGTTATCAAAAAGCCCTTATCTTCTCTCTCATCTACCGCATGAGCTTTTTAAGTTTTCTTCCAGAAGCTCCAAAATGTGGCTTCCAAGAAAAGCACCAAAACAGCTTCTTCTTCTTTTTTCAACTTTAGCTTGTTTCTAAAAGCTTACCCAAACAGTCATTTATTATGTTAGAAGTGCTTTTTTTATTATTAATAAAAGTGCTTTTTCTATTAAAAAAAAAAAAAACTTACCCAAACGCACTCTAAATTTTACTACTAACAGAGAAAGAAAAATTACAAATACGGAGGATAAGACATCCTCCTCAACAAACTAGCAAATAATTAAACACGAAGAAGCAGAAATGGTACATTTATGAAATAGAGCCCTTAAACCTCTCATGAAAGTATCAAAGCTGAATAAAAAAGAGAGCCCACAAAGAGTACTCTCTTAGATAACAAAGACTAACTGAAAAACTTCTATTTAAATATACAAGCATTATACTCCAATCAAATCTAATACATAGTTTCATACACTGAACGTTCTCCTTCACAAGGCCTTGCCCAGTTCACTCGTTCCAAAGCCTCTAAAACTAATCAATAAATATTGCTTTCAACTCTTAAGGCCATGTTTGGCGGGAAGGATAAGAAAGTCAGAATAGGATAATAGAGTCCTACGGATTTTATCATACTTTGGTATGAAAATAAGAAAGGATATAGGATATAGCTATCCAACAAAGCCCTCATATCCTGTTATAAGCTGATATGGCTATCCTAAAGGGCAGTGGGGAGCAACTGTATAACAATTAGAATTACTACATCCAGTAATTAGAATGGTGAAATATGATTTGGTACAATAACCAGTAATTGAATTAAGACAACAAGAACTGAGGAACTATGTAATTTTTCTTAAAAAAATTTAGGAGAGATAACAAGAAAAGAGATTTATAATTTGCACCTCTGTAATCACTTCTGCTGAATTAACTCCTGTCTCTTCTCTTAATTCCCTGATAGCTGCATTTCTTGGATCCTCACCTTCATCAATACCACCCTAAAGGATGCCACATTAAGTTGATTAAAGTATATCATTCCTTTTAACAAATAATATACAACAACAACAAAAGCATTATCCCACTAGGTGGGGTCAACTACATGGATCAAACGACGTCATTGTGCTCTATCAAATAATATCTTGCAAGAAAAAAGCATAAGCTCTTTACATTTCTTACTTTTTTTGTTTTATTTAGTTACCAACAATAACTTATTTACAATTCACACTCTTTTTCAGCATTATGCTATTGCTTCAGTGTCCAATGTATGCAAGCTTTTACTCGAATACCACAATCTTAGTCAATGTTAAACCAACATCATTGTTCCTGGCACAAATGTTTCTCTCAAATTCAATATTTATGAACAATATAAAAAGGCAAATATGAACCAGTGTATCCACATACTGGTAACACTGTAATTATTAAATAAATGTGCTCATATTCAAGATCACATATATATTTGCACAAGAGATAGTTTATACAAGTGCTTTGATAAATATTATCCATTGAAAACTCCAATTGCATTAATAAATGGTGCATAAGCTAAAACATAAAAATTCTTTTTAAATTCCTGCTATGTAATATGAGGGGTTTATCCACGTTTAGTGATTGAATTTAAACTCAAAAAACTGCGGCTGGACTACATTACTTCTTCTGTGGGAGAACCATTCCGAGTATTGAACTTTCCACGAAAGCAAACAGAAAGTAAAAAGCATGTTCACGTTCAGTGATTACTCATATACCTATGCTTTTAACCTCAGCACCTTGTAACTTGATGAGTTGTCAAAAATTTATTGATTATAATTGGTGGACTCCAAACATTTGCTATGAAACCAACAACTAATAAAATGGTTTGCAACTCATCGTTATAAATAAAGGTAATTTTTTTCCAGAGTACCGATACTTGATAAGTTATCAAACATTGATTACCCATTTTTTTCAGAATACCAGAACCACTTTGATTAGTTGTCAAACATTTATTGATACTCCAAATCATCAATATTTGACAAGCAATCAATGGTACCAGTACCTTATTAGTTGCCAAATATTTAAAGGTTGCTGATGAGAGAGTCTGACAACCTGACACATTTAAATATAAATTATACAATTATTTAATATAAAATGATAATGTATCAGTTTGTGATTGGTTTAGTCGACACAAGTTATGTACCCTAATTCTATGCAAAAATTTCTCTTGTGAATAAACTTTATGGAATCCAAACATTTTTTTGTCAGAACCAAGAACCACTAAACCAATAAATGATTAAAAACACATCAAGGGTACCGGTACCCAGGACACCCTAAAGAGAATCACCTGCGGCATTTGCCATGCATTGGGTATATCCAGCCTTGAAGCCGCAAAAATCTGCAAAAAGAGAAGCGTCCAGTAAGCTTTGATGGACGAACACCCAGAAGAAGGGAGAGATAGAAAGAGAGAAATTGGACCTTTTTGTCAGCATTCATGAGACAGATACCAACATTTCTGCGGTAACCTTGGGGAGGAGCTTCCATGGATGCGAACGATGGTGAACGAGAACAACGCAAGGAGAGAGCAGTGTTGTGAGGGAAGAGTGGCAGCGGAGAGAATTTGAGGAATTTGTAAGGGTAATTAGGGGCAGGGAAAGTGGTGACAGTAGAATGGGCGAACCGGCATAAAGCCATTACTGGAAAGTGAAGCACCTGCTTTTATAGGAGATGACGCATTTCTTCTGAATTTGAGGGACAAGGCTGAGTTTACCAAAATATCCTTATAACAGTATTTGAGAGAGTTGAGATGTGATTTTGAGTTTTTTTTTACGAATTTAACACAAATGACATGGCATACGTAGAATTTGTGGATACAGATCAAACCTAATCAAAAATAGATGCTGAGGCAGAACAACATTGTTCTTCACTCTCCTTTAATAATTCGTGTGCCCTTTTTATCAAAATGTTTGGTAAGAAATAGCATTTTTTGTGCTTTTACAACATTAAACATCACGTAACAAAAAAGAGAAATGCCACCTGAATACTTATTGATTTCATATAAAATAATTATTACTTTTATACACACACACATATATATATATATATGTAACACCCTTACTTAAGTGATACATAATAAGTTCCTTCATTACTTCTTAATTAATTCTCAAACCTTAAAATGAGAATTTGTTTTCAGACTCATACTCTTGTTGAAAATTGAGTTATTAGTATAACACTATCGGTTGGGTGTCACATTTAACATAATTTAAAATTCATTTCAAAACTTCTTAGTAATTTTTTTATATAAAAATATGAGTTTCAAATTGTTTTTTTGCGAATAACACAAAACAAATAGAATTATAATATCATATTCATACTAAGGTACAAATAGTTTACATCATTTACATTATTCATTGTTATACTTGTTTTAGTACATAATACAAAGCATAAGTACTGTCACAGAAACAAACACATGTACTGTACCATCATACTACTACCTATTTGGCCATAGTAGACTACCTATAAAGAAGGGTCTTCCTCTGGGTCCTCCTCAGAGTTCTCCTCTAGGTCTATATCTGGTATAGGCCCTCTAGGTATGGGCCCTCCGTAATAGCTCAATCTACGTGTCGGAGTCCTGACAGCTCTATGCCTAGGAGCCATAGCAGAAGAAACTATAGAGTCATCCTGTGGAGTGTACTGAGCGATGAAACCCCATAACTCCCGAATAGGCATAAATAATTCTATGAACGCAGTAATAGTAAATGCAAAAATAGGATCACCGCTATAGGTCCTACGGACTATGAGAGTCACGTCCCCAGCGTCCTTTATACACTCTATCTCTAGACGAACGCGTCAGGCCTCTGTCCCCTGTGAAATTGGACTCGAATGGATCCTAAATACTCACGTCTATCAGTCATCACCGTCTTCATATAATAAAATCAAATAACAAATACAACAATACAACAAAAGAGGTGAGATTCTAATATAATTAAAGACCAATAAGGGAGTACAGAAAATAGTACAAACAACTTACACATCTCAACAGTTAATCGACAAATATAACATGTCATCAAACAAATGGGTAAACCAACCTTATCATACACCATAATAATGTGACAGTATGACAACTGATTATGTAAATGGACAGTGGTTGACCCTTGCTCCATGGAGCTAAAACACAACAATCCGATAGAGTGATTTGGGAGTCATTTCCGTTTCTCATTAGCCTCAAGTGCTAACAAATCTCAAATGCGTAATATGGCTATATGCGAACATTCTCAACCAAACCGGGAATAAGAATAGTGTCTCCTCAAGATTGTCAATATGTTGCATTCATATTACCATGGCATAGCAGTGCTACCAACTGGCCCTTATGGAGTTTCCGCACCCTGACGCCTCCTAAATCAATCTATGATTTTCACTGTGCAATTTGCACCCGCACTAAGGTGTAACTCCATCTCCTAGGCTCAAAGCCTTAACAACAACCCTCCTCAGACTTCACAATGTTATGTAGAGTGCAATTTATTCACAAACAGAATAAAGCAATTCCCTTGAAATTCAAGCTACCATTTAAGATTTAGCGTCCACTGACCTGTCCAGGGTCTAGTACATCGGCCCGACAATTGTTCCATTGTTTCTTAATCGTGTGGCACTTTTAACACATTTTTCCAAAATCACATAACTTTACGGCTAAGATTTTTAAACGCATAACTCTTTGGCTACAGATTTTACTCGCATAACACTTTTGTTGTGGTTATTAAATCGCGCAACACCTATGTTACATTTTTCAAAATCATGTAACATTTTTTGTTAAGTTTTTCAATCGCGTAAAATCATTTTTTTATTTTTCAAGTATAGTAACTCAAAAATTAATATATTTGAATCGCGTAAGGTAAAAAAAATCATTTTTCAATTGCGTAAAGTGTTTTATGTAAATTTTCAATCACATAAAGTGTTTTTTCACAAAAAAAACTAAGTTATTTTGAACTAAATTAAATATTCTCAAGTTTATTCTCACTATTTGAGCTAAAAGTAAGTTTAAATATTAAAAGTGACTAAAATATTTCAGAGAGAGTTTTTTATTGAGATTTTTTTAGAACAAAATAAATTAATTCAACCATACATTGTATAAGTGTAATAGAGAGACTCATATTCAAAATTTAATGATTATATGACTCTATTTTGGTTTGTTTTGTTTGTGGAATATTTGGGTGCACTTCTCATTTAGGTTTATACACATAATTTAATACTTTCATGTAAGTTATGTAAATAGAGTAAAAAAGTAATGAAAATTCATTTAAATTTATATTAACATGTTAATTAAATTTTTTATTTAGGTTCATACATAGAATTTAATACTTTCACGTCAGTTGTGTAAATAGAGTTAAAAAAAAATTCATTTAAATTTATATTAACATGTTAATTAAATTTTTTATGCATAGAAAATCTATATAATTTTTATTTTTTTTACTATTTTATAATTTTATTAATAATGAATTCACATATTGTTAACAAGAAAATGTTATTATCCATAAAATTGATATAGTTAATAATATAATTAATTAATTCTCAAGGAAATATTACATTTGATAGTTAATAGTATTATTATTCATAAAAAAAAGTCAATAGTATCATTAACGATTACTCAAGACAATTTTAATCATATATATAACTATGAATTAACTTGTTTTGCTTTTAAAAAAGCTTATAATCAAAATATTTCAAAGAGAATTTTAAATTGAAAATTGAAAATTACAAAATAAATTAATTCAAACATACTTCTTATAAAGTGTAATATAGAGACTAATCTTTAATATTTGATAATTATTTAAACTGAGGTTATTTTGTTTTATTTGTGGCAATATTCAAGTGTGCTTATGATTTAGGCTTATACACATAATGAATTAATATAATTTTTAATATTTCTTTTCTATTTTACAATTTCATAAAAAATGTTATTTATCCATAAAATTGATAGTTAATAACATATTAATTGCTTCTCAAGGAAATATTACATTTGATAGTTAATAATATTATTATTAAACAATTAATAGTATCATTAATGAATTTTCAAGGCAATTTACTTATATAATTATTTATTTATCCACAAATTTGATAGTTAATAGTATAATTATTCATAAAAAAAGGTTAATGGTATCATTAATGACTTCTCAAGGCAATTTTACTTACAAATATATAGCTAGATAGTTAATAGTATTATTATTAAAAAAAATTAATAGTACCATTAATGGCTTCTCAAGACAATTTTACTTATATAATAATTAATTTTTAATCCATAAAATTGATATTTAATAATATAATTAATTGCTTCTTAAGGCAATATTACATTTGATAGTTAAATAATAGTCTTATTATTTACAAAAAAAATGTCAATAGTATCATTAATGGCTTCTCATGGTAATTTTACTTATATTGAATAGTTAATAACATAATTAATTTATTCTCAAGGCAATATTACATTTGATAGTTAATAATATTATTATTCATAAAAAAAGTTAATAGTATCATTAATGACTTCTCAAGGAAATTTACTTATGTAATTAATTGTTTATTCATAAAATGTGTAGTTAATAATATAATTAATTGCTTATCAAGGCAATATTACATTTGATAGTTAATACTATAATTATTCATTAAAAGGTTAATAGTATCATTAATGGATTCTCAAGGAAATTTTACTTATAATATATATATATATATAGTATTATTATTCCAAAAAAATTAATAGTATCATCAGTGGCTTCCAAAGAAAATTTTACTTATATAATAATTAATTGTTTATCCATAAAATTGATAGTTTGTAATATAATTAATTGCTTCTAAAGGAAATATTACATTTCATAGTTAATAGTATTATTAATGGCTTCTCAAGGAAATTTTACTTATATATATAGATTATCCATGAAATTGATAGTTAATAATATAATTAATTGTTTCTCATGACAATATTACATTTGGTTGTTAATAATATTAATATTTACAATAAAAATCTAATATTATTATTAATGGTTTTTGAAGGTAATTTTACTTATATATATAGGATTGATAGTTAATAGTATTATTAAAAATAAATAAAAAGTTAATAGTATCGTTAATGACTTCTCAAGACAGTTTTACTTATATAAATATAATAATAATTAACTGTTTATCCATAAAATTGGTAATTAATAATATAATTAATTAATTACTTCTCAAGATAATATTAAATTTGATAATTAATAGTATTATTATTCATAAAAGAGTTAATAATAAGTATCATGAGTGACTTCTCCAGCCAATTTTACTTATATATATATATATATATAGAGAGAGAGAGAGAGAGAGAGAGAGATTATTAATAAATTAATTTTAATAATTACTAATCCCACTCTATTACACTCCATCCAAAGAGGACTTCTTGGTTGCTGAGGTAGTCATGATTCATGTGTCAACATTTCTAAAAGAAAACTATTTGTAGTTTTTTTTTATACATGAATTGTATTGAATGTGAATATCAAGCAATTCAAATTGGTTCAAAAGTTATTATCATTAATAACAATTATTTAACTCATAATTATCATAATATTAAAATTATGAAGTGAAATTTGGTCTATTTAAATTATCATTCACAACATTTTATTTATTTTAAGTCAATTTTTATATAGATATAGATTATTGAAGAATAAAACATGTTTTTATTCCTTCTTTTCTTTTTTGTGATTTCCTCACTATTTTTTTCAGAAAATTCCATCAAATATTTAACAGTATCCTTAACGAATGGTGTTTTTCAAATAAAGTGAAAAGTTGAAAGGAGTCATTTGCACATTTTTAAACCATAAAATCTAATCTGGACATAGCCAAAAAGTTATAAACTGTAATTTACTATTTTTAAAATTCAGTAACGCTACTAAATTTTCAGAGAGGATTACCATTAAAGTATTAAGCATCGACAATTATATACCATCACCAGTGTTCTTTTGCGACAATAATATAATGAGGCCAATTACCTTGTTACTCAACCAAATTTTTTTTTTTTTTTTTTGTTACTCAACCAAATATTAATCAACAATGGTCAGGAAAATAGGATTACTTTAAGACAAATGGCACTCTTAAAAATGTCGAAATTGCATTACGTAGAGACTGTAAGCTGATTAACAAATAGTCTAAAATACAACTCAATGCTACAACAAAATGACTCTTCCCAAAAACCTAATAAGCTCATTAACAAAGAATGATCTGCAGCTCTATTTCTAACTAAAACATTCACAACTTTGTGCATTTTCACCTTCCTTCATGTCATGGTTAAAAATCTAGGCACCCTCGCGAGTCAGCTGGATGAGGCTTGGTAAGTAAACTAGAGAAAATTTTGCGTCTGGTATGATGCAAAGAACCAGGAGGCAATACCTGCATATTCACAAGATGGAAAAACACTTAAATATGACCTATGAAAAGGCCTATTAACAAAGCCACTGTCATTACCAAAACAGATTGCATTGAGTAAATTTCAACTCCTCCCAGGAAAAACTGGCAATGGCATGCACTGCAGAATCAAATAAAAGTGCAATATCACACATTAACTGCTTATATCGTACACTATCAAAACTCATTAACCCAGAGATGATAAAAGGGGGAGATTTCCTCGCACAGAATTTGAAACTTCCATTAATTCAACAAATCAAATATCACTTCTGAGTGGAAGCTCCATCTTACAATAGTCAACTAAACATATTAAAAGAAACTTATTTATGAAGAATAGGAAGCTCAAGCTCAAAATCTTATGTATTCTCAAACTGCAAATGTAACAGATTGTAAAAAGAAACTTATTTATGAAGAAATCCAAGCTGCTATAGGTGGATTTTCAATTAAGAATTATCTATCTGAAGATGAACATGGACCTGCTTTCAGAGACCAGCTAGACAGTAAGCTGAAAATAGTTGCTAAGCAACATCAAATCACAAGCTCCCAGGCAGAGAAGACGTTCACGTCAGAAGTTCAGTTTCTCACAAATTCTAGACATGAAGACATGGCCATGCTGTTGGGGTCATGTATAGAAGAAAGTCAATTGCTGATTGTATATGAGCATCAACGGTTCACTTGACCAGTACTTATCGAGTCAGGATAAATCTATGAATGTTACATTTAGAACTTATCTATTAATGATGTTTGAGCACTTACTACAGGAACTTTCAGTTAAAATATGAAGTTAATACCAAAGGAAATTTCTGCAACTGTGTATTAACTAATAAGAAAGAATGAAATCTCTATCACATAAATCCTTGTTACTGCTTCACGGCATACAGTGTATGAAAAAAGTTAACAATAAGCAATCCGAAAGGAATGAAAAACAGATTACATTTTGAGAGCCATCAATAGCAGTCTAGCAGCATAGCTAATTGACACAAGTAGAAATCATCAAAGCATGATCCATTAAGTGCAAAAGTTCTTTGTTATTTCACTTTTCACCACTTACATTTCTATATACTCTTACAGTTACAATAAGAAACTGAACATTGAGAAAGTTTTTAGGAAGAAGTGAATCATCAATGAGACTTGTTAGAATGGTAGTCTAGATTCATTAGCAAAGTAGACTAGATTCATTTGCATATTTAGCACATGTTAGAAAATTAGTCACCTATAGTTATGACTATAGTTTAGCACACCCCCTTGCCACCTCAGCATTCTAACTAACTCATTCCTCCCCTTTTCTGTTTTTCTCCCTCCTAGAATACACCCTCCATATTGGAGGCTTCATCTTCTGCTGATTGGGTTGTAAGGCCCAGTTCCTATCAGCTAGCCTAAGTTAATTACATTTTTGTTCTTAAACTAGCATAGATTCAACATGAATTGTGCAATTGCAGATTTGTGTATCACTTATTAGTTGAATCCCAAATGATTGCCTAATAGTGAATTATGGATTTGATGTAGAGATTTCGGTTGAATTCAGGTCAACCACTCAATGGGATTTGAATGCATGTTTTGTGGTGGATGAAAGGTCAGTTGGAATTTTTGATAGATTTCTTGGATTGATTGTTTTATTAATTGATTTCTCTTACTTCAATTTGTGCATTTACATTCTGAAATATCAATTCCCCTCTTATTCATCTTGATTTGATCAATTTTGCATCCACATTTCTTGAGAGACAACTCGGTTCAATCCTTTATAGTACAAGTTTGCTTGTGAACCAATATTTTTATATTTGACTGAGCTCAATACTCTATTCAACTATGAAGCACCAGACCCGTGGCTTTTTGCTGACAGAGGTATAACACACCGACAACCTGTGTCAGTCACAAGTTTCCATGGGTGGAAATAAATATTTGGTTCATTAATTATAGAATTATTGTGAAAAGATTCAATTGGTACGTAGAAATTACATGGTGAAGCTTAGGACACTTTGGAAGTAGTAATCCAACTTTGAAGAATAAATTGCTTATCATTGTTAGTGCTTGTAATTCTTGTATATGCTTCATAGATATCTTCAGAAAGGCTTTGTGCTGAATGTCTCTGAAGTCACCTCTTTTTTTATGTACAATTGTGATTAGAGGGAAATCTTGAGTGAAAAATTCATATATAAATTAATTCTTCTAGATCAAAGATATTATTACATATCTTGTGATGTTGCAGGTATTGCCTGGGCAGTCTGGAGTTCAACAAGACAAAATTAGTTTTTTTGAATATAATTGTTTGGGAGAAGTGGGAATTCTAGGTGCTTTGAAACACCCCTGAACATCTATGGACACCAAACATATATTTATGGCTGAACCAGAATCTTAGAAGCTCAAAGGAAAGCACATGAATAACATACAAGAGCCTAAGAACTGCAATATTTTATTGAGTAAGAAACCATGGCTCAAGAATGTGTCTAAACATCCTCTACCAGAACAACCAGTCACAAAATTGATCAAATCCAATAATGGCAACATGAAACAGTCACATTTGAAAAGTAAGATCCCAATAACATCTTGGGGGCTTCTATTCCAATGAGGTTGCAATTTAATCTATATCAATTGAGATATGTTCACAATTACTTAATTCAGATCAAATAAATACAGAAACAAATCACAAGAGTTGCAAACTCATCAAATCACAACGGTTGCAATCTCAAAGAAATGCTCATACATTTAGACTAACAAATGAGGGATTGGGTGCATTACCTGAGATTTTTGAGAGGGGCAGCTATAATGGATAGGTCTTTCGATCAATTTCAACCCTTGAGAGAGGATGAAGACCGGCGAGGAGTGATGATGGTGACGGAACAGCGAGTTTAGACGAAAGAGCTAGCGACGAGTGAGGTGATGACGGTGAGAGCTATGGTGGCTGGTTTTACTTTTTCATGGTTGGAAAACTTGAAATCAATGGAGGCACAGCAGAGAAGGCATGGCATAGAAGAGAAGCATTCAGGTGGGGTGGACATGCAATGGATATTGTGGGTAAATGGTAATCCATTAAGCATCCAGTAAGTGAATTAGATTTAATAAATCCATCCATTAAAAATCAATTCATAAGTGGATAAATTGGTTTGGATTTATGTATGGTTGGACTGGACAGATGATGGGTTGCTAGATAGTTTTGCCACCCCTACACAAAACTGGCCACACAATCATTTTTTTTATATTTTTGTTGTGTCAGTCCTTGTGTTTCACTAGCATTACTATTCTGTAAATTAGATTAGTTGCACAAGCAAGGAATTATATTTTTCTTTCAGGTTGATCAAAACAGGAAGCATAAATTATGCTTGTTATCTGGTCAAAACCCCTACCAAACATTAAATATTGCTCCAAAATGATGGAGACTTTCCATGAGAAACATGTGTGTTCTTAAATGAATGCATATACCTTTTAATGAAAATTTTCAGAAAGAAAAAGAATTACCTATTCAAGAAATTACATTCCAATGGTTAAGTGGTTGTGCCTCAAAAAATTCCAGAGAAGTCTTCAATATGTCCACTTACAAAGCTCAATCTCCTTATGAGCCAAGCACAAGACAGGTTTGGAGCATAACAGCTGCAGAGAAACAGAAACTTAAGTCCTTATCGGCTTAGTATGTTTTGTATATGGTCTGTGACAATATCTGCCACAATCTCAGGTGAGAACCTTCTAATCATGTCCTCCCTCGCCTTTGTACCTTTGGCCTTAGCCTCAGTGAGATTGTCTATCACATGCCTCATAAGAACCTGAAGTTTATACTCAGAAGGCTCAGCCCAAAGATGTCCCTTGAATGGCCCTTCCATTACTTCACTCATTCTATCCACAGGTAGTGGATAGCTATTATCCTCTGTCAAGTATTCAGTGGGTCCAGACCAATTTGTAGCAATCACAGGCAATGACATTGACATAGCTTCCACAAGAGGTCTGCCCCATCCTTCTCCTCTGGAGGGAAGAACAAAAGCATCAGCTGCACTGTAGACTCTTGGCAAGTCACTTTGTGCTATGTGAGTGTCAATAACATAAATTGGAGCCCAACCACTAACTGGTTCTCTTACATCAGAGTTGTCCACAAAATCCAATATTTTGTTCCCAAAATCTCTGTCAGTGTGATATGGATTTGTTAATAAGTATAAAGAAACCCTATCAACCTTTGAGAATTCCTTCAAGTATGATTTTAACAACACATCCCATCCTTTCCTATACTCCCACTTAAAGATACTTAAAAATACAAAGCTCTTCTTCACATCAGAACCTAAAACCAGTTTTGCTCTAGAAGCAAGATCCAATGGCTTATACTTGACTGGATCAAAGAACTTCACATCAATAGGCTGAACAATTTTCACCACCTTCGAAGGATCAACCCCACTTTCTATAAATGTAGATTTATGAAACTCAGTAGGAACCCAAACATAATCCATTCGATTACATCGCTCTACATGTTCAACATTCACTCTATCAGTCTCAAACATGGTCCTGCCAATCACAGACTTGAAATCAAGGTAAGAAGATGGTGGGCATGGAAAGGTTTGAAACAGTGGAGGGTACCAAGCACCAGGTTCACTATGGCAGACTACAATGGTCTCATTCATTCTACACTGTGTTTGGTACAACTCATAGGCCAAGTTCTTTATATCTTGTGGCACACCCTCCCAAAACTCCATAGATTCTTGATCACCATGGTGCTCAATTGCCAACCTAAAAGCAGGCACTTTCCTGTGTCTATGAAGGGCCAAAATATAAGACCAACCTTCTGAGCTATACCCGCCACCTGAAAGAAAGGGAGCCATCCATAGCACACAATGGGAGGGCATAGAAACTGGTTTTGAGGATGAAAAGAGAGACCCAATTGCTTGAAAAAGGGTTGGTGATGACAGAGAGTATTTCAAGTAGTGAACTTTATAGTAGTTTGTTGTGGTGAAACCCAATGAGATTGCTAGAAAGAGAACCAATAAGGACAACGAGTAAAATGCAATGGTTCTGAGTTTTGATTTGAAGGTGTGGGTTGTTGGATTGGGAATATGTTGCTGGCTTGAGTCAAAGGAATTCATGACAATAATATGGCTGTAGGAATAAGTGAATAACACTTTGGTAAATAAAAGCAAGTCAAGGCCCCCGTAAATCTAGAGAGAGAAGGAGAGAAATGACACCAAATCTAGAGAGAGAAAGAAGAAGAAAGACGAACCTGCCGGGGAACCGGAAGAGGCTCTGTGTGTGTTTCTGGAGACCAAAAAGAGAGACCTAATTGGCGTTGCACTGTTCTGTTTGCTCTCTTTGCACGCGCTCCATTTTGTTTTGCTGACTCATCAACTCATTGGATCCGCACGGAAATTGAAGTAAATAAATAAATGTCCCTTAAATGGAAATGAGAATTTTTTTTGGTTTCCAATATTATCCATGCGGCCTGAAATTAATTAATCTCTCGAGATACTAAGATTCATTTAAAGAGTTGACATCTTTTAATAAATGTTTTTTTATACACATGAATCAGAAATTGAATCTCTGATTACATACTTAAAGAGTTCAAGTATTTACCACTTATGTCACACCATGTTGGTAAATGAAAATGGGATTTAGGGCTTACTTAGATGAGCGTTTAATAAAAAGATTTATATTATTATTTAAAAAATATATTTGTATAAGTAAATATTATTTTATATTTAAGTAAAATACTCAAAAAGTATTTTTTTAATTTTATTATTACTTAGATGTAAAAATATAAAAATATTTTTTTAATGATAAAATTACTTAAAAAGACAAATATAAAAAGATTGATCTTATTTTTCACAAGTTTAGCCCATAATTAGAAGACAAATTTTAAACTATCTCATCTATTTCTTCGTTGTTTATGCATGCATTGAAGTGTTGACATCTCTCTAATTTCTTTTTCAATTCCACCGTCCACTTCTGCTAAAATGCTTATGGGGCATATTACCAGCTTGTATTTCTTCCAGACATATTGTTAAAAATATTTTTGTATTTCAATTATCTCATTTTGCCTTCACAAGTTGACGAAGGGAAAAAGAAGAAAATGATAAGGTAATGTGTGTAACGTTAGAGTAGCAAATAAAAAATAGAGACTTATAAAAAATAAGGGTATTGGTTGTGTTTAAAAATATGAATGATAAAAAATGTTATTTTTAAAATTAGTCAGGGATATTTTTATCTAAAAAATATCTTTGAAAAGTTTCTCCATATCATAGAAAATATCTTTTTTCAAAAGCTCAAAAATTAACTAAAAAAAAGAGCTTTTAGAGCATTTTTTAGTATGTCATCTTTTTTTAAAAAAGAAAATTCAAACATGTTAAAAAATATAAAAAGTAATTTTTTATTAAGAAAAAAATATTTTTTAATTAAAAAAAGCTCATCCAAATGAGCACTTGAGATTTTTTCTTAAGCAGCCTAAGAGAATTGGTAGCCTAAAGTCAAACATTAATATTATGCCTTTGATTTTTTTAATTAAATTAATATAAATTTTTATTTAAAATTTATTTTTCTAGCTTTTTGAGATGCAAAGTTACTAATTAAACTTTTATAATCAATTTCTTTTAACATTTATTTTTCAATTGATAATATAGCTAATTTATATAATCTTTTTTGAGACATTTTTTAGACCATTTCATGAGATTCTTGAGTGCTTAAATAAAATTTTATTGCTTCAATGCTTCTTAACAAAAGTAGAATGATTTTATTTTCTAACTCAAATAGAAAAAAAATGACAATATGAATTTAAGTGTTACTGAAAATAAGAGTGAAAAGAGGAAGAAGAAGATGACATAGTACCTAAAGACCATGTATGGAAGATCATGAAGAATAGCAATGGTCAAAGAGTATGGCAGGGGAGCGTGTAGGTTAGCGTGGCACAATAAAAATCAATCTATTAGCACGTGAGAAAATAAGAGTGATAAAAATAAAAAATAAAAACAATTGGTTTTATTTTAAAAAAAATTGAACAATAGTGATTAGGAAGGATGAGAAATAAATAGAGGCAGTCGATGGGTGGTTTAAAATAAATAATATTAGGAGAAAAAGTAAAAATTGTAGGAAAGTGATTAGGAAATTGTGAAAAAATGATTAGGAAGTTAAGAATGTTAATGATCCTAATTTTTTATGAATAAATATAACAATTATATAAATTATAAATGTAATATTATTAAATTTTAGGACCTAAAATTTTGGGGCTTCAAGCAAGAGCTTTAGAAGCCTTATGCTTGAACAGTCCATATTCTTCTAGCTTCCTTTTCCCTGAATTAGTTGAAATTGAATGGAAAACTTTTTTTTTCATATATTAACTTGAATGTGAAACTTTGATTTCATTGTTTGTATGGACAATTTATAGGGATAATAATTCCAAGTATCAGTAGTAAGAAATATTTAATTTTAAAAGACAGAAAATTTAAATTATTAAGAAATATCACATAAAATTTGTTTAGGAAAAATGATCAAAATTTTTTATTTGATGGAAAAAATATCTTTAATAAAAATTGTACTGATATGTATCCTCTACGCCCATTAAAGTCAAAGAATGACATGTGCCCAAGGCTCTAAGGAGAATAATGTAACCATATTCACATGTGTATAATAGCATAACAACTTGAGGTGCCTCAATCGTGTGGTAGGTAGGGAATGTTAGAATCAAAGACGAAATTAAGTAATTGATATGGGAACCAAAATAGTTCAAGTAAATTGAACTCCTCAAGTAAATTGAACTCCTCAAGTTTTGAAGATAATAATAATATTAAATTAAAATAAATAAGTAAGTTTTAATTGAACTTATATTATTTTGTTCTAAAAGTAGTGAAAGTCAAATTTGTATATCTCGTGTAAAACCTTTATAAACATTTTTTTATACTAAGACAAATTCCGTTAAAAACAAATTTAACGTTTTTACTACGTGCATCCAATATGATATGAATTGTTTTAATATATTTTATTGGATCGTTCAAAGTTTTTGTCTCTGTTGTTCCTTCACTGAAGTGCATTCGTCCAAAGCTAATTCAAATACAAACAAGACAAAATGCGTTAATTGCTGATAAGATGTCTAATAAGTACGCGGCATTCGAAGTCAACTTTATACGTTGGAGTTGACATACCTAACAACTACAATGATCAACAAATAGGAACTTTCTGCTCGCTCAAAAGAGTAAGAACAAAGATATCAAAGTTTCTTGCAACGTTGATAACCAAAGCTATTTTTCAGAAGAAGATCAACATGTTATCAGCATTAAACATTTAATGCAACTCATAACGGTAATAAAAATTGCCGTTAGACAAATAAGCTTATGAAAACAAATTCAATCTCACAAGCATATAAAGCTTATGAAGTCTTCAAAGGATCAAGCAGTGAACAACAAAAAAAGTGAAAAGAATTACTCTGATCTCTACTTAAATTTTTCTCATACTCTTGTATAGAGTTCTTACTATGATTCTGAACTTATTGTTTATCCTCACACATCGTGAGTTGATCTTAAGTGTTTTAAAGACTCTTTTTCTTAACTCTGTGAGAAGCTGAAAGAGGCTTGTTTAGAAAAGAATACTTGTTGTTAGAACCTGAAGAGGTTAAGAATACTTGATTGTAAACTGGAAGAGGCGTGTGAAGAATACTTGCAATCTTTGTGAAGATTAGTAAAAACTCCTATAAGTTGAAGGGACTAGATATAACTCTCAAGTTGTGAGCGTGAACTAGTTTAAAAATGTGGTGTGGTCTTCTATTCCCTTATCTTACTTTACTTTGCTTTTGCTATCATTTGTGGATTGTCATTGTTGTTCTTAACTACGTCTTTTATTCGAACATATAATTTTCAGTTTGCGTCCAAAGTTTTTCTTAGAAACCTTTTTGCGTCCAACATGCTGCACAAAACATTTTTATTCGTCCATACTCTCTTACGAACTTGTAAAGTTTTGTTCCGTGAATCAATTTATTGAAAAGTTTTCCAAAAATGTTAAGAAATACAATTCAACCCCATTCTCATTTACTTGTTTATTTCAATTGGTATCAGAGCTCAGCCTCTTGGGTTGAGTATTTAACAGTGCAGAGGAAAATGATCCAGCACAACCTTAAGGAGAACGAAGGACAAGCTGTGAATAGACCTCCTCTATTCAACAAAAACAACTATGATTATTAGAAGAAGAGGACGATAGCCTTCTTCGATGCACAAAACATGAACATTTGGGACCTAAACCAAAATAACTACCAAGTGCCCACTAATGGAGAAGGACAAGAGCTCCATCGATCTCAATGGGCGAAGGGAAAACGTACAAGGCACCAACTAAACTCCAAAGCAAAACATTTTCTGATGTGTGCTATCACATGATCAGAACACGACAAAGTCCTTAGCTATTTCACAACTAAGGAGATATGGGATACTCTAGCCCTAGCTCATAAGGGCTCCACCTTAAAGAATCCAAGATAAGCATGTTGGTTCACTAGTATGAGCTCTTCAAAATAGGAGAGCATGAGATCATAGATCAAATGTTTGGACGCTTCCAAACCATCATCAACAATCTTCGATCACTAGGGAAAACATAATAACCAAGATCATATAAGATTTTGAAAAGCCTTCCCAGGCAATGGAGGCCCAAGGTCATAGTTATTCAAGAAGCAAAGAATCTTGCTTCTCTCTCAATGGAGGAACTTCTTTGATCCCTCAAGGTTCACAAACTTGAACTACAAGAACAAGATAGCTCAAGAAAAGGCAAATTCATTGCCTTAAAAGCCCACAAGGGGAGTTGATCAATCAATTTGAGACACTTATGTTAGCTTTGTATTAGGCTTTATTAGATGTTTATTGTGCCCAATATTAATATTTTAGATGAGTTTAATGTTGTTGGGCTTCATTGGGTTTTAATGTAAATATTGGATAATTTTCGGATTTTGATGCATTTTGACATTTCTTCCTTGGTTAGGCCATAACTTGGGACTCGGTGATCTAATTGAGGTGATCTTGGTGCCTTTGGAAAGCTAAGACAATGCTCTACAAGTTTCATGAAGAACTCAAGAGCTAGATCGGAATTTTAAGGGTCCAAAACATCCCTGCAATGCAGAGTGAGTTTGCTGTCAGGAAAATCTGGGCATGGTGCACATATTGGACTACATAGTGAGTTATAAGCCTCCTCTTGGGCTGAAACTTGGCCATTAGAAAGATAAGACCCATATCTCCAACTTCACTGAAGACCATTTAGTCAATAGATGTCGTTTTAGGCATCATAATGAAGCTACAAGTTGGTTTGAATTTGGAAACACGTTCTGCCAACCTAACATGAGG
Organism: Styphnolobium japonicum; assembly: GCA_023212625.1. NCBI lineage: Eukaryota > Viridiplantae > Streptophyta > Magnoliopsida > Fabales > Fabaceae > Styphnolobium > Styphnolobium japonicum. Next base: position 18,658,255 of record JALBWW010000013.1, read on the forward strand.
TAGGTTCAGTGTTTTTGGCATATCTGGAGTTCTAAATATCCAAATGGCATGATTCAAATTGCAAAATTTCAAGGAGACAACTGGCTACAACTTTCATGAAGATCTCCAAGACAAAATACACCATCTAGGTAATGAAAATGAAGCCAGAAGTCGGATAAGAGTTGTTGACTAAAAGCCACCAACCATACACCAACCCACCTACCATGCACCAACCTACCAACCATGCATCAAGCTTCCATATTTGACAATTTTCATATTTTTATAACTTGTATTCAGATTATGTACATGTACAAATTGGCTTCTAGGATTAGTATAAATAGAGCCAACCTCTTTTGTATTAGATTCATTCAATTTTAAGTAAGTTTCAAGAAAGTTTGAGTATTTGTGAGAGTTTTCTTTCTCTTCTTCTCCATTCTCTTTACAATTTCGTTTTTGTTCTTTAATTTCTGAGTTCTTCCTTCCCATCCATGGAAGGCTAGGCTCTTATAATCAATCCAAGGGATTAGCCATCTTGATGTTTAATTTGGAGATCTTGTTTCGCTTGTTCATATTGCTTAATTGTTATTCAAGTTTCTCTTATTCCTCTTTTGATTTTTATCTAGATTAAATTGCTTAATTTGATTTAGATGTTGATGTGATAATAGTTTTATTATCATGTACTCAAAGAGGATCACAAAGATTAAACAATATATTAAAGCTTTTTGATAGATTGTTTAGCTTGGTTAAATTCTAGATCTTAAGTTAATCTATGTTGGATGGTGCTTACTTTATCTAACCTTGGTTAATCAAATCCTAGATGCTTATCTAGTAGAGAATTCTTGGATCATGTTAAGGCTTCTTGATGTGATCTAAGGCCAAGAACATGGTTAGCAATTAAGTGAATTCCTTGTGATCAATGATGAGTTAAACTCAAGATCGGTAAATTTCATTGGATTGGTTGTTTCTTTAGATTTGTTTACAACTTTAAGTCTCATACTTTTATTAATCTTGTTAATCAACAACAAAACCCCCATTTTCTAATTATCTTGATCTAATTAAATATTTGTTTTTAGATTCTTGAGAGACGATTTGGTTCATTCTCTATACTACAAATTAGTTTGTGAACCGGTTATTTTTATTATTTGATAGGTCTTGACAACCTCTTGTCAAATTTGGCGCCGTTGTCGGGGATCCAAGGCAACTATTTGATCATTTCAAGATCCCATCTAACTCTAACAACTGTGTTTGTTTTGTTTTTGAAGCTTTTTCAAGTGGAATTCGGCTGAAATTGGATAAAGGGCATTGTATCAAGAATTTCGGTTCGGTAAAGCATCTCTGATTGATCTGAATTTTGGTACACGAATGGAAAATATTATTCTGAGAAAAGCTCACTATTTATAGTGAGATCACCCTTATTTTAGCCAAATTTCATCGTTTGGACCACTTTTTTAATTTTTTAAGATTTTTTATTATTTTGTTGGATAGCATTTTTGTGTAGATTTTATCCTGTGGTGGTTCCATCATTTTTAAAATTCATTTGATACTGTTTTTATTTTTGTTTAATTTTTTGGAGTATTTGTTTTAGGAATTTTTAGTGTTTTAGTTGTTATTGCTTTTCTAATACCTTCTTATGAACTGCATGCTATATGACTAGATCTGATCCTGATACCTTGCATTCATTTGATCCTGAAATTGATAGAACATTTCATACACTTCATAGAATTCATAGGACTGGTAGTAGCATTCATAGAGCTAATAGAATTACTTCTGGAATTGGGCTTGAACTTGACATTGCACCTAATCTTGTTGACTCTTTTAATCTGTTAGTCTCATACATTAGTACTTGATTAATGCGATCTTTTGAGTCATTGATTTTACTATGGCTGACTATAACAATAGGACCCTTAAGGAATTTTGATGTGAATTATCAACCTTTATGCATTCAATATCACGAACTTAATGTTGATTTTGAGTTGAAATACGGATTGATACACTTCTTGCCCAAGTTTCATGGTCTTGCGGTGAAGATCCACATAAGCATTTGAAGAAGGAGTTCCATGTTGTCTGCGCCACCATGAAACCTCATGGAATAGGCTGAAGATCACATCAAGCTAAGGGCCTTTCCTTTCTCTTTGGATGGTCTTGCTAAGGATTTGTTGTATTACTTGACAACTTCTTGCCATCACTTCTTGGAATGATATGAAAAGATTATTTTGGAGAAGTTCTTTCTGCATCAAGCTGCTGCAATAAGGAAAGATATTTGTGACATAAGGCAAATTAGTGGTGAAACTCTCCATGAGTATTGGGAGAGATTCAAGAAATTGTGCTCAGTGCCCACACCATCAAATTAGTGATCAGCTGTGATCCAATACTTCTATGAAGGATTGATGCCAATGGAAAGGAGTATGATTGATCTTTGCAAGTGGTGGAGCATTGGTAGATAAAACTCCATTTCTTTGCCGAGAAACTTAATTGCAAACATGGCGGCAAATTCAGATTTGGTACTCGAATGAGTCGCAGCGGAGTGATCGGTGAAGTTAATACCTCTTCACATGCTTGATCAACAAAGGGTGGAACATAGATTGGATGAGCTCACTTCTTTGGTTAGATAGATGTGGCAATAGGACAACCACGAACCACACATTGCAAACCCACTGGAAGAGTTTGTAGCATATGTTCTAGTTCCTCTCATCCTGAGATGCGTGCCCCACATTGCAAGATGATTACGAGTTTCAAGACCAATTTGTGGTGCGGTGGTATATTTCCTGGGAAGCCACAATTCCATCAGCAGCAACAACAAAAATATGATCCATTCTTCAACACTTACAACCCTGGCTGGAGGGACCATCCCAATATGAGATATGGGAATGCATCAAATCAGCAGCCACCAAACCAGTATAGACCACCATTCAGGCAATAAGTGAGACAAATCGTTTCGGCCACATCTTGGACCAAGTAGACCACCATTCCGGTAGCGAGTCCTGTAGCCACAAAATTTGAGCCCTCGTGCGAGTTTGGTGTAAACGATTTAGCCACCAATAACATCCGGTTTCAACTTGAGCCCGAAACCACCATTCAGAACTTGGAGACTCAAATTGGCCAACTTGCCACATCTATTCATGAATTAAAGTCACAAGGTTCTAGCCAATTACCCTCTCAAACCACTCCAAACCCTAGAGGCAATGTTAGTGCTATAGCTTTCGTGATGGTAGGCAAATCAATGGACGTCTGTGAGATAATTCCAGTTTTACCATTGACCCGAGGAAAAACAAGATCTTGCAACAAATTCGAGATCTTGTGCAGATTGATAACAAATGATCCTACAACATCCAAGCGAAAGCGAGATCAAAGCGATGATTGGAGAAAATTCAATAAAACGAGAAAGTGAACATCCACACAAAGTGACTTCCAACATTCCTCTTCCTTTTCCCAGCAGAATGATACAACGAGGCATATGATTGAGGCCGGCTTGGATAAGGAAATTATGGAGACTTTTGGAAGGTTGAGGTGAATATACCTCTCTTGGAGGCAATTAAACAAATCCCCAAGTATGCCAAGTTTTTGAAAGAGATGTGCACCCATAAGAGGAAGCTAAAGGGCACGAAAAAAGTGAGTATGGGGAGAAATGTTTTACCTTTGATTCGGCCCAACTGCCTCCCAAATGCAAGGACCCGGTACTTTTACCATCCCTTGCACCATAGGGCCTGTGATTCACTCATGCCTTGCTAGACTTGGGAGCCTCCATCAATGTAATGCCAAAGTCGATTTACACTTCCTTGCATATGGGAGAGCTAAGTCCTTGGCATTGTCATTCATTCAAGCAACCTTTGCTCAACTGCGGGAGTATTGGAGGGCGTTCCTGGTTCGGGTAAATAATTTAATATTCAGTGACTTTTATGTGTTGAATATGGAAGATGAATCACGCCTCTTCCCCACCCCCATTGATCTTAGGTAGGCCATTTTTGAAAAGCTTGCTAAAACTAAGATTGATGTGCATGCTGGTACCCTTTCCATGGAATTTGGTGATGATATCATTCAGTTTAACATTTTTGTTGCCATGAAATACCCTTTAGAGGATCATTCTGTTTTTCATTTTGATGTCATTGATTTACTGGTTGATGATATGCATGCTGATATATTGGTAGAGTTTCCTGAAATTGTAGGATACACTGATAGCATAGCTTGCGATACTTGTTCCACCTGTTTCATACTTTCTGGTTGTAAACCCAATGCAATGTGTGCAGCCTGTGCTGAGATTTCTACATACTTGTCATGTGCTGTTGTTAATTCTGCTGACATTGATGAATCTGTTTTTGTTATTAATGGCAATGATGTTGTTATTAATGATGTTGTTATTAATGATGTTGTCATTCATCCTGCTGCTAAGTGTGATTCTTTTGATTCCATAAGATATGATGATGTTGTTTTGCAAGATTGTGCACAGCTTGCAGGTACAAGTGCAGCAAGTGCAACTAATGAGAATTTAGCAGATTTAGTTTCAGTTCCAAAACTAGTACCGTCAGTCTAGCAACCACCCTCCATTGAACTTAAGCCCCTGCCCGAGCATTTGAAGTATGCATTCTTGGAGGAGGATGAAGCTCCCGGTGATAGTGGCCAAACACCTCCAACTTTGAGCAAAAGCAGTTATTGGAAGTTTTGAAGCAACACAAAGGGCAATTGGTTGGACACTTGCGGACATTCACTGGTATTAACCCCTCACATGCATACGAGGATATTACTTGAGGAGGAAACTAAACCAGTGAGACAACCCCGAGAGGGGTGAATCCTCTCATTCTAGATGTGGTGAAAAAGAGGTAGCAAGCTCTTTGCGAGGCTAGCATTATCTATCCCATCTCGACAACAAGTGGGTAAGCCAGGCAAGTAGTTCCAAAGAAATGCAGGGTGGTTGTCATGGCCAACCAGCAGAAGAATGAGCTCATTCAACAGAGTGCGGAATATATTTGGAGAGTTTGCATTATTCTGAGGCGTCTTAACCAAGCCACTCGGAAAGATCATTACCCCTTAGTTCATCGATCAAATCTTTGGGCAATTTGGTGGTAAGTCCCATTCTTGCTTTTGGATGGCTACACTTTGGATACTTCCAAATCCACATTGCACAGGAGGATCGGGGAGAAGACCACATTTACTGTCCCTTCGGCACCTTTGCTTACAGACGGATGCCCTTTGGCCTCTGCAATGCCCCTAGTACCTTCCAAAGGTGCATGGTGAGCATATTTTCTGATTTTTTAGAGGAGTTCATGGAGGTGTTTATGGATGACTTCACTGTCTATGGTTCTTCTTTTGATTCATGTTTAGCTAGCCTATCTAGAGTGCTGCAAAGATGCATTGAGACTAACCTTGTGCTAAATTTTGAGAAATGCCATTTTATGGTAGAACGGTATAGTTTTAGGCCATGTAGTATCGGTAAGGGCATTGAGGTAGATCACCGCCAAGATTGATGTAATTACTTGTCTATCTTACCCCACATGCGTGCGGGAAGTGCGTTCTTTTCTTGGTCATGCAAGTTTCTGGTGACTTCATTCTTGACTTGACAAGATTGCTCTTCCACTTTAGCCATGCTGAGAAAGATGTGGAGTTCAATTTTGATGACAAATGCAAGCGACTTTCAACCACTTGAAGCGGGGCTGACTAGTACCCTATCATCCAGCCCGACTGTTTGGACATTGCCATTTGAGTTAATGTGTGATGCTTCTAACTATGCGGTAGGAGCGATCTTGGCACGAGTGGGGAGAGCTTCTCATGTGATATACTATGCTTCGAACTCACGGATCTTTGCTTTCAGAACTAACTATACCACAAGCTGAAAAAGAGCTTTTAGCCATTGTTTTTGCTTTGGATAAGTTTAGATCATATTTGCTTGGCTCTAAGGTTGTTGTGTTTACTGATCATGCAGCTCTTAAGTTTCTTTTGAAGAAGCCAGAGGAAAAGCCTCGTCTAATAAGGTGGATGCTACTGCTCTATGAGTTTCATATAGAGATCCGTGACAAGAGTGGAGCAGAAAATCTAGTGGCCGGATCACTTGGCGCATTGAAAGGGCTTGAGATCCCTTCCCATGCGAGGACTCCTTCCCGGATAAGCGCCTGCTGGCTACAAGGTAAGAACACCTCCCCTTGGTTTGCGAGATATGGTTAATTTTTGGTTCTTTGGTGTTCTTCTGCATATTTTACTAAAGCTCGATCGATAAATTGAAAAGTGAGTCTAAGTACTATGTATGGGATGATCCTTATCATGGAAGCTTTGTAGTGACCAGTTATTAGGAGATGTGTCTCACGATCATGAGTTTCATTATATTCTTAGCTTTTGTCATACATTTGCATGTGGTGGGCACTTTGGCTCCCAGCGTACGACTAGGAAGGTTTTGGACTCTGGATTGTATTGGCCTACCCTATTTCATGATGCATATACATTTTGTAAGTCTTGTGAGCAGTGCCATAGAGCAGGGGACAATTTCACACGAGGAATGAGATGCCTCGGCGGCCTATGTTTGTCTTGTGAGATCTTTGATGTTTGGGGTATTGATTTCATGGGCCCTTTCCACTGTTTCCTTTGGTTTTATTTATATTTTGTTGGTACATTGATTATGTATCTAAATGGGTGGAGGCAAAAGCCACTCGGATGATGATTCCAAAGTTGTTGTGGACTTTGTTAGATCTGATTTTCTGCGGGTTTGGAATCCCAGGGGCCATTATCGTGATCGGGGTTCACACTTTTTGCTTAGGAGAATAAAGGCTTTGATGAGAAAGTACAGCGTTTTGCACAAGGTTTCTACACTTATCACCCCAGGACAAGCGGGCGAGTCGAAGTCTCACATCGAGAGATCAAGCACATACTTGAGAAGGCAGTCAAACCTAATAGGAAGGGTGAGTAGCCCGAGACTTAAGGATGCTCTGTGGGCTTACTGAACTGCCTACAAGACACCGATAGGGATGTCCCCGTACCAGATTGTCTTTGGGAAGCGTGCACCTTAGGTGGAAATTGAGCATAAATCCTATTACAAGGTGAACAGTGTAACCTTGACTAGCGGATCTCAAGGAAGCTCCAACTTGGGAACTTGAGGAGCTTCGATTAGAGGCGCATATGAGAACTCCGGATCTACAAGGAGAAGACCAAACTCCTTCATGATAAGATGTTGGTACGAAGGAGTTCACCATTGGTCAAAAAGTTCTTCTCTACAACTATCGCCTCAAACTTATGCCCGGTAAGCTTCGTTTTAGGTGGCTTGGTCCCTTCATTGTTATTAATGTTTTTCCTCATGGTGCAGTAGAAATTAAGAGTGAAGCCACCAACAAAGTGTTCAAAGTTAATGGTCATCGCCTAAAAAATTTTTATGAAGGAGCTCAAAAGAACCTCGTGGAGGAAGTTCAACTGCAGGATGCCCTATACCATGATTGATCACTACTGTGTTGAAAAAAAAAAGATAAAAAAAGAAAAAAGAAAACCTCAAGCCACGATTAATGTCAATTGCCAGAGATTGAATCATTATTGGGGAGGACCCATCGCTCGTGCAAAATCTTCAATCATATTTGGTTGAGGACATTAAAAGTAAGCTTCTTGGGAAGGCAACCCAAGTTTTCTAACTATTTCATCTTTCAACTTTGACTTATTTTCAATCACAGGAATCGAGACAGAAAATCGGTGCCAAGCGAGAAAATCTATCAGAGTTTGATTTTTCTGTCTTAATTTTGTTTATTTTTTATTGACAGATGATTTTCAGGTTAAATGGCGGATAACGATGTCCGTGAAAATCTTTTTTGGTCCCTTGATTACCCACAAACACTGAAATTTGTATATAATTTTACTCAATTTGTTTTTCTTCTTTCTTTCTTTCAAAATGGATAATCAAGCTTGTCAACCTCATAGCGATTCCCTTCTCTCCTCAAAATGCTTTAACTAACATTTATTGTGCAAGGTTTGAGAGGTTAAGGATGCTTATGCACAAAGGCATCCTAGGATATACGCTGGATAATCGAAGCAAGGTCCGAATCACGGGGGAATTTTCTACGATGCTCTTGTTTCATATATGCCAAGGCTAGGCAAAAGTTCATATGCAAAAAAGAGAAGAGCAAAAAGGTTACGAGTCTGCTATAAATGTGCAAGATGGACCTGTAACACAAAATGCAGATCAATTGGAATGGCGTCTATAAATCGACTTGATAAAATTGACTTCATTAAGGATGGCATGAGTAAGGAGTCTTTAGATAACATTCTATTGACTCTTGAGACGCATCCTAGTGGAGATGTGCAGAGAGTACTACTCGATTTATGGCCAATATTCTAAGATGAACATAAGCGTTATAGTCTTGAGAATCGACTCAAAAAGACCCTGTTTGCCAATTTTTAAGAAAATTGGATGGGAAGCCGTCCATCGGCCCATAAAGAGCATTCAAGCTGTTACTGGACGTAAAACCAGAGGAAAAAGTGAGCCATAATCACAACTCCTGTAAGTATTTTTTTTTTTCCTTTTTCTTCTTGTTTATTAAAAAAAAGTTCAAAAAAATCAAAAAATCAAAAAATCAAAATAAAAAAATCAAAAAAATCAAAAAAAAAAAATTAGCCGTATTTTTTTGAAATATGCCTTGCGTATTTTCAAACTTCTTCTGACACATATAAATTAGTCTTTTATCCTTGTCATATAGCTATTATTATTGCTTTGCTTCTTTTCAAACTTGCCTGACACACGGATCTACCCCTCCTTTATAGGTGTAATTATTACATTTGAGTTTTGATTCTTTAAATAATGCACTTTGCTCTCTTCAGATCATTGATAAGGTGAGAGTACAACAAAAAAAAAGAAAAAAAAATGGAAGTCACTTCAGTTCGTCGGATCAAGAGTGTTTGTGTCTTTTGTGGATCTAATCCTGGGAAAGATAAAGAGTTTGTAAATATTGCACACCATCTTGGTCGAGTGCTAGCTGAGAGAGAAATCCATTTAGTTTATGGAGGAGGTAGTCTTGGGTTAATGGGTTGTGTAGCAACTGCTGCACATTTAGGAGGTGGCAAAGTCCTTGGTGTTATTCCTAGTCCTTTAGCTATTGGCAATCCCACTGGAAAAACAGTAGGTCAAGAAGTAATGGTATCTTGCATGCACCAACGCATGAACATTATGATAGCCAATCTTGATGCCTTTATTGCCCTACCTGGTGGTTTTGGAACTTTGGAAGAGCTCTTCCAAATTACATCCTGGTCTGCGAACTTTCACCAAAACCCATAGGTATTTTAAATATTAATGGTTTTTATGAGTTTGTTTTGTTTTCTTGATCATCTTTGTAGAACAAGGTTCATCTCACAAGCGACACGTCAAATTCTTGTAGCAGCTTGCAACCCTGAACAATTGCTTGATCAACTACATGAATTTGTCCCCCAACGTCATCCAACATGACTCCGAATTGGGAACAAAGGCGTGACAACAAAAAGCAAAAACTTGATTTGACTTTGTCTTTGTGAATTTTTGTTTTCTCTTATGGGTTTAGTTTTTTGTAATTTTTCTTATTTCAGGCCCGATTTGCAGTTTTTTGGTAAGACCTTCTACACTCTACCTATCTTTATTTTGACATTGGGGACAATGTCTTTAATTAGTTGGGGGGAGGGATAGTTGACATTACCATGTACATAGTTTAGTTAAAAAAAAAAAACTAACAAGCTAATCTTTATCGTTACTAACTTATTAGATGTATGATGGCAGAGTAAGGAGTAGTTTTGCTCTTGAGACGCATCTTAACTTGCATTTCATAATAGGTCTTAAATTATCTTTGTTCTTGTATATATATTAAAAAAAAAAAAACACACACACACACACACAAAATTTTGATTTTTTCAATTGATTTTGATACAAGCATGTGCTGAATTTGAGCTTAATTGATGATAAAAGTATGCAAAACAGTTTATAGTTGAATCATTTTCATGATATACATGTGTATATGATTGTGGATATTAGGAAGAAGACATGGTTGAATTGAGTGAATGTTCCATACCTTTGTGAGTTTTGGACTTTTCCAAGTTTGATACTTACACTTGGTTATTTTCTTTCATGAGTGATGTCAATTATGAATTTATTTTCTAGAACTTGCATTGAATCGATTTGAGATTACATTGGTCTGTATGTTGCATGAAAATGACAGAGACATTTTTTCTTGACTTAGTTGCTTTGGCCAAATAAACCTACCTTGCATTTACCCAAATATTAACTTCCTCTAAGCCTATTTGCATATTCTTTGTTCTTAGCTCATTACAAGCTAGGGGTGTTCATAACCGAACCAAACCGATCAAAACCGAAAAAACCGAACCGAAAAACCAAAAACCGAACAAAACTGATTAATTTTGGTTTTGTTTGGTTTTATTTTATGAAAACCGATTGGTTTGGTTCGATTTTCATTTATGAAACCGAACCAAACCAAACCAAACCGAATTCATATAATTATCTATATATTTTTTATAATTTACATACTTATAAATGATTATATTTAAATTTTTGGTTGTTTCTATAAATATTTTAGGCCTATTTATTGTTTATAATTATGTAATGATGTTTTTATTAGGATTTTATACAAACTTTTTTTTAATTGGTCCATAACAAGAACAAAATGATGATGTGTATAAATTTTTTTAAGAAAAAAATGTTTAGTGAAAAACCGATTGGACCGAACCGAACCAAAGCGGTTATTGTAATTGGTTCGGTTCGGTTCGGTTCTCCAATTTTAAAAAAACCGATTGGTTCTTAATATAGAAAAACCGATTGGTTTGGTTCGGATGACTTTTTCCCCCAAAACCGAACCAATCCAAACCGCGAACACCCCTATTACAAGCTGTGAGTGAAAAACCATGTTTTACCTTACCTTAGGGAATGGGAGAGCATTGATTTTCTTATTGGAGGAGTTCTTTTGCTTGCAATGATTTAAGTGTGGGGGAATTGATGTGCTGATACGAAATGCTTGGTACAAAAAAAAAACAAAAAAACAAAAAAGAAAGAAAAATAAAAGAATAGAAAAAGGAAGGAATGTGTGAAGAGAATGAGCATTTTATGGTTTTGGGTAAAAAGTTTTATTCTTTCTACTTGAGTTACTCCTCAATGCTCTTTTATTCTCTTTGGTTTTAAACTGCTATAATCCATATTGTTTCCTTCATTCACCTTATAAGTTCCATTACAACCTTTTTGAAAGACCTCTTGATTTTTGCAATATATTTGATCTAAGTAGTGGAGAATTGATGTATATGCAAGCCTATGGTAAAATACCTTCATAATTTGACCGAGTTGAGTGCAAACAGTTAATCTAAACACCTTGTGTGATTTGAGTATTAATTGTGAGGAATTCTACTCAATTTGAACATGCCTATTTCTGATTAAAGCATGATTATGCTATACTTTATTCTCAATTGGTTTGATTCAATTAGTCTATGTTAAGCATACTTGACTTATTAATTATGGTTTATATTTGATACAATGCTTGTATTTAAAAATTAGTTGAATTGATTAAATAAAGTATTACATGTTTGTGGGTATCATCCTGGTAAACCCTCACGAGACTATAACTCGTCCACTAGGGACACCTAGGGGTTTAAAGGCTTGTGGCACATGCTAAGTGCCATCGTGTTTTCCTATGAAAATGGATTAGATTAGGTATAATCAGTTTTTTATGTTTTTAGTTTAATAATATGATGTTTCTTGTTTTTCTTTAGTTTTGTTCTTATGTGTTTTGCCCAGGAGTGCAAAATCTTAAGTGTGGGGGAATTTGATCAATCAATTTGAGACACTTATGTTAGCTTTGTATTAGGCTTTATTATATGTTTATTGTGCCCAATATTAGTATTTTAGATGAGTTTAATGTTGTTGGGCTTCATTGGGTTTTAATGTAAATATTGGATAATTTTCAGATTTTGATGCATTTTGACCTTTCTTCCTTGGTTAGGCCATAACTTGGGACTCAGTGATCCAATTGAGGTGATCTTGGTGTCTTTGGAAAGCTAAGACAATGTTCTACAAGTTTCATGAAGAACTCAAGAGCTGTATCGGACTTCTAAGGGTCCAAAACATCCCTGCAATGCAGAGTGGGTTTGCTGTCATGAAAATCTGGGCAGTGTGCACATATTGGACTACATAATGAGTTATAGGCCTCCTCTTGGGCTGAAACTTGGCCATTGGAAATATAAGACCCATATCTCCAACTTCACTGAAGACCATTTAGTCAATAGATGTCGTTTTAGGCATGATAATGAAGCTACAAGTTGGTTTGAATTTGGAAACACGTTCTGCCAACCTAACATGAGGTAGGTTCAGTGTTTTTGGCATATCTGGAGTTCTAAATATCCAAATGGCATGATTCAAATTGCAAACTTTCAAGGAGACAACTGGCTACAACTTTCATGAGACCTCCAAGCCAAAATGCACCGTCTAGGTGATGAAAATGAAGCCAAAAGTCGGATAAGAGTTGTTGACTAAAAGCCACCAAAACCATACACCAACCCACCTACCATGCACCGACCCACCAACCATGCATCAAGCTTCCATATTTGACAATTTTCATATTTTTATAACTTGTATTCAGATTATGTACATGTACAAATTGGCTTCTAGGATTAGTATAAATAGAGCCAACCTCTTTTGTATTTGATTCATTCAATTTTAAGTAAGTTTCAAGAAAGTTTGAGTATTTGTGAGAGTTTTCTTTCTCTTCTTCTCCATTCTCTTTACAATTTCGTTTTTGTTCTTTAATTTCTGAGTTCTTCCTTCCCATCCATGGAAGGCTAGGCTCTCATAATCAATCCAAGGGATTAGCCATCTTGATGTTTAATTTGGAGATATTGTTTCGCTTGTTCATATTGCTTAATTGTTATTCAAGTTTCTCTTCTTCCTCTTCTTCCTCTTTTGATTTTTATCTAGATTAAATTGCTTAATTTGATTTAGATGTTGATGTGATAATAGTTTTATTATCATGTACTCAAAGAGGATCACAAAGATTAAACAATATATTAAAGCTTTTTGATAGATTGTTTAGCTTGGTTAAATTCTAGATCTTAAGTTAATCTATGTTGGATGGTGCTTACTTTATCTAACCTTGGTTAATCAAATCCTAGATGCTTATCTAGTAGAGAATTCTTGGATCATGTTAAGGCTTCTTGATGTGATCTAAGGCCAAGAACATGGTTAGCAATTAAGTGAATTCCTTGTGATCAATGATGAGTTAAACTCAAGATCGGTAAATTTCATTGGATTGGTTGTTTCTTTAGATTTGTTTACAACTTTAAGTCTCATACTTTTATTAATCTTGTTAATCAACAACAAAACCCCCCTTTTCTAATTATCTTGATCTAATTAAATCTTTGTTTTTGGATTCTTGAGAGACGATTCGGTTCATTCTCTATACTACAAATTAGTTTGTGAACCGGTTATTTTTATTATTTGATAGGTCTCGACAACCTCTTGTCAGGAGTACATCCAAAGCCCTCAAAGTTGAAGAATCTTCAGATGATGCTGAGTCATCTAGAGAAGATGCCTCCGATGATGACGAGTTATCTTTCATCTCCAGAAAGATACAGTCCATGTGGAGAAAGAAGGGAGGAATGAGGAGAAAACACTTCAGACAAAGAGTCCCCAAAGACAGAAATGAAATAAAGGACAAAAGTCCTATTATTTGCTATGAGTGCAAGAAACATGGACGTATCAAGGCGGAATATCCATCCCTGAATAAAGACAAAAAGAAAAAGAAATTCTACATAAATAAGAGAAGAGGGTTGATGGCAACATAGGAAGACATGGATATTTCTTCCACTAAAGATGAAGAGGAAGCAAAAGAAGAAGCAAATATGTGCTTCATGACAAATACCTTTTCAGATGAAGATGAAGATGAGGTAAGTGATCCTAACTTCAATATTCAATAAGCATTTGATGAGCTATTAAACAATTCTTCTATTCTTTCTGTAGAGTATAAAACTTTAAAAAGAAAGTTTTCCAAACTCACCAACGATTTTGAGAAAATAAATTTGGAAAAACAAAATCTTCAAAGAGTATGAAAAATTAAAAACTGAAAATGCTTTTCTAAAAAATAAAGATCTTTCTAAGTTCAACACATCTATTGAAGTTGAAAAACTTCAACATGAGGTAATGGAACTCACTGAAGATCTTGGTAGGTTTGTTGGTGGAACATAAAAATTAAACTCTCTTCTAAAATACACCAGAGATCCTTGTGACAAATCTGGATCGGGGTATGACTCTACTGAGAAAACTAGTTTTCAAAAACCACCTACCTACATTAAACCTAAACTTTTTTGTTACAACTGTAGGAAGAAAGGACATGCTATATCCAAATGTTTTTACAAGAAAAGATTGAGGTATGAGGAATCCTTAAAACCTAACAAGAAATGACCCAAGAAAATTCAGGTACCTAAAAACATGATTATTCCTCTTGCAGATGTGCTTTGCAGCAGGAAGAAAACCCCAATCACGGTACTTGAACAGTGGATGCTCACGTCACATGACGGGAGAAAAGTCTATGTTCCAAAAGCTCATACCTAAATCAGGTGGCTGTGTCACCTTTGAAGGAAATCAAATGGGTAAGATAGTAAGGATTGGTAAGCATCATTTTCCCTCTATTGATAATGTGCTAATCTTTGAAGGTTTAAAACACAATCTACTAAGCATAAGTCAATTGTGTGATAGTGGATCTGACGTTTCCTTTAACAAAGGATAATGTCTAGTCAAAAACCCTGATGGGCCCATACTTTTCTCAGCTAAGAGGCAAAACAATCTTTACAAATTTGATTTGAGAGACCTCTCAGACCATAATGTATCATGCATAGTATCCATCAAAGGAGAACAATGGAGTATAAATGTAAACATATTAACATAGATGTCCTGTTACAATGTTCTCCCATCGAGTTTGCACAATCTGGGCCATATATACTTTTGTATTGACTCTGGGGTTGGATACCTACATGGCTCATACAGCACACTTGTTATAGGCACACAACAACACGGGTGTGTAATTGAATAAACAAATAGGTAACTTACAATTGAAGGAGGTGTAACTCAAGTAGTCATATAACACATGTAAAAATATAAAAAAAAATACTAATATTGGAATAAAACTAAATGGATTAAAATCATGAATAAAATGTATTAACTTAATTATATTAAAATTATTTAACTTTCTCTCTATAAAAATGTTAACATAAATTATGAAATATCTTGATTTTAGTTAAAAAAAATAAAGTACAATATGTGGCGAAAAGTTGTATAGCTAGATTATAGAAATTATATGTGCCATCACAAACAAAATATGTTGGAAAAAAAATATAGGAAAAAATTCTACTAATAATAAATAATTAAAAAAACTTTAGGACAAATGTAACAAATTATATATTCAAAATAGGATCATTTCATAATAAAAATTAAAATGTATTAAATTAAATGAAACATATTAGATCAAAATCATTTGACTTCCCCTATATTTAAATTTTAACATAAATTATCATGATTATATTCAAATGTCATAAATTATGAAAATTCTATATGCGATCATCAATAATCAAGAAATTGATTTAAATTGAAAGAAAAAAATATGAAAAATTATATAAGGTTCATGAGCTACTCCCACAAATTCCAAATATTAATGTTAAAAATTACATATAAATAACTCTTACAAAAAAGTTCAGTTATAAAAAAGGTTAAAGTATGTTGTAAGTGTAATCATTTAGTAAAATTTGCTAAGAACAATAATTAAATAAAAACGCTTCAAGACATGAAAATACTTCATCAAGTGTCGTATTGGACATATTATTGTTAATCATAAAAGTGTATTTTGGAAGTGCTATTTTGAAGAGGATTTTTTATACAAAACCATCTAAATTAATGTAGAAAACGTTTCATATTAATTTTTATTTTAATGTTTAAGACTATAGAAATTTTTAAAGATAAAGGAGGGAGAATAGATCATTTTAGCACAGTGCCCTAACTACGGTCTTCAATTCGTGGCAAATGTTTACTTTTTAATTGGATTTGCCACGGTTATACTAACTATAGCAAAAAAAATCGTGGCTAATGACTGGTATTTTTGTAGATTCAATTTAATAGGTCATGTTTAATATTTTGTAGGTTTAATATCGTTTGATGTATTTTCAATATAACACGTTTAGTTTAATTTTGAAATCATTTAAAGTACATATTAATGTTATTTTCATAGCTTAATTAAACTTATTTATATTTAATATTTATTAGTTTTAATACAGTTTTACTTATATATATATATGTATATATACATCTATATATATAATTCAAAATTATCTAAAAATAGCAATTATTTAATATATTTTTTCATGTGCAAAGATATGGATAATTATATATTAAATAATAAAGTATTAGGTGAAATCATGTTGAAGTTGGTAATTATGTTTATTATATTATAATCTATTTCGTCAGTCTAATTTATTTACATATGGAGTACATAATGGTGTTTGAATGTAAGTAATAACTAATAATATACTTAGAAGTACCATATATATATGTAAGATATTAATAATGCACATTATTAATATTTTACAATTTGTCATAATTAATTTTTTAGTCAATATTATGTTTATACAACATTTTCAATTTAAATGTATGGCAACTTAAATTGTAAAATGAGATGTAAAAATTATAAAAGTGATAATATATATAATAATCCAACATACTATACATATGAAAAAAGTTACTAATATACAAAACATTCATCAGCATTGTTTTGACATTTCTTCCATTGTATTATTCTTCCTCCTCATTTTCTGTATTTTCTCTCACATAAAGAAGGTTGTTAAAAGATGATGGATGAAAATGAGTTGTGAGATATGGACTTGATAATGATTCATATGAAAAAGCATAAGAGAGGAATAATATGTTGATGTCAACTACAGATGGACCAGTAGGAAACCCTTGGTGGAAGTATGGGGGAACATGGTCAAAACTAGGATATCCTTCTTCTTAGAGTCTTTGAGTTGCTTCTTCTATCTCATCAACTTCATGCTGAGGTGGTTTAAATCGATATTTTTTTTGCCTTTGAACTGGAGGTGGTAGATTAGTACAATCTTGTGAGGACTGCTTAACAACATTAATGCATAATTGACCAATGTCATCCAAGGCAATGGGGTTACTACACTTGCTATGGTCTATAATCTGACCCATTACAGATACCTAACAAAAAGGCTTGGTTACATCAATCACAAATACATGCATAAATATATACTCCAAATCTCATTCTGTAAATATATATATATATATATGTAAATTAAAACTAAATTCATTTTCATACCATTGGCCTATCTATTAGTCGTGGGGATAACTACCTTAGTGTACTCTTACCATACCATTCCATGAAGGAAGAATCGCCATATGCATCTCCTACATATGGGATGCGTGGGTATATAGTCCGATTCTTCCTCACATTCTGCATTTCGATCATATTTTTATATTCAGGTGGTCACATTCTAGTTTGCATATCTATGTTGTGAACTTTATCAAGATTAAATGGTGGTTGATAAATGAATTATATTAGTCCAATTTGGCGGGAAACTTTGTCAATCGCATGGCATTCAACTATGTTAAAACAAATTAAAGGTACAAGTGAATTATTAATGGTGGTGTCAGATGTGCCACATCAAAGCAGTTCATCCATATCTTTGTAAGGCTGTCATTTGAACTTTTTATGTAATAAAAAACAAAAAGAAAAGTTAAGACAACATAATATAAAAAATATTACATTATAATTTCATACTAATATTATACCTGATACTTTTGTAATCAGCTTAAACAATATCTATAAATACTTAGCGAATGAGAGGGAATATCAATTTTATATTTTCGCCTCCTCCACCTTCACAAGAATTTATAACATAATAACCACATGTAATAAAATAAAATCATCAAATTATATTAGTTAATATTGTTATACCCTTACCTCTTGGCAAAAGGGAAGCCATCTCCATAGAGATAAGAATGAATATTTGATATGGGTTCATATCTTGGGGAAATGTGAGGGATATGATCCTAAACCCATGCTTGAAGAAGTATTGTACATCCATCTATATCTTTTTTGTAACCACCATAAAGATCTTTTAGGCTTGCTTTACATAACTCCCTAAACAAGAAAGCTAATGTAGCAGAACCCCAACTATAATTACATACTTTGGACAAATCTTCTAATAAATGAAGGTACATTATATGTACACGAGAATCAGATTTTTCTGGAAAAAGCAAGCCACCAATCAATTGCATAATATACCCCCTAGCATATTGTTGAACTACATTATCTGTTGCATTTTTTTGGAAGTTTAGCAAACTTACTAAACCAAGATAAAGAGATTGAGTTACCGTGACACATATTAGGGGGTGAAACATCACCTAATAAATATTCACAAAGGGAAAGAGATTGTTGGCTTGAAAAGCATGTTGAGTTGGTTACAACATGTCCGTCAATAGGAAGACCTAGTTAGAGGACAACATCTTCTAATGTAATCGTACACTCCCCACAAGGTAAATGAAAGGTACGTGGTTCTGGCTTCCATCGTTAACTAAGTAAAATTTTGCTTGATCTACCAAAATCGTTAACTAAGTAAAATTTTGCTTGCTCTAAATATTCACCCATCCTTGGATCTACATTCTCAAGCCCATCCACATGATTATGTCTTACCATCAATAGGCGTTCAACATTTTGACTAGAGATGACATTTTTTGAGATGTGAGATTGTTGAAGTGCTAGGAAAGATGCATCATACGAGTTGGACATGACCAAATATTCATCGTTTGGGTTTGACATGTTAATAAGGTGTAAGGTTGTATAATGTTGGATAAAGTGATGAAAAAAAAGATGAAACCTCTGGCGTGAAAGATGAAAGATGAAAGATGAAGTCAATATGAATGCTGAATGAAGAAGATGGTTACGTCCACCAACTTAGTGATCAATCAATTTGAGACACTTATGTTAACTTTGTACTAGGCTTTATTAGATGTTTATTGTGCCAAATATTAGTATTTTAACTGAGTTTAATGTTGTTGGATCTCATTAGGCTTTAATGCAAATTGTGAATAATTCTTGGATTTTGATGCATTTTAACCTTTCCTCCTTGGTTAGGCCATAACTTAGGACTCGATGATTCATTTGAGGTGATCTTGGTGTCTGTGGAAAGCTAAGACAAGGTTCTACAAGTTTCATGAAGAACTCAAGGGCTGGATCTGACTTCTAAGGGTCTAAAATAGCCCTACAATTCAGAGTGGGATTGCTGTCACTGGAATCTGAGTAGTGTGCACATATTGGACCACATCATGGATTATAGGCCTCCTTTTGAGCTAAAACTCGGTCATTGGAAAGATAAAATCCATATCTCCAACTTCACTGAATACCATTTAGTCAATTGATGCCGTTGTAGGCATGATTATGAAGTTACAAGTTAGTTTGAATTTGGAAACACTTTCTGCCAACCTGACTTGAGGTAGGTGCAGTGTTTTTGGAATATCTGGAGTTGCAAATGGCATGAAACCAACGCCAAAAATTCAAGGAGACAATTGTCTACAACTATCATGAAGACCTCCAAGTCAAAATATATTGTTTAAGGCATGAAAAACAGGCTGGAAGTTGGAGTAGAGTTGTTGACTAGAAGCCACCAACCCACCAACTATGCATCAAGCTACCATATTTGACAATTTTCATGTTTTTACAGCTTGCATTCATATTATTTTCAATTACAAATTGGCTTCTAGGATTAGTATAAATAGAGTCAATCTCTTTGTATTATACATAATTCAATTTGAAGTAAGTTTGAATATTTGTTTGAAGAAAGTTTGAGTATTTGTGAGAGTTTTCTTTCTCTTCTTCTCCATTCTTTTTAGAATTTCGTTTTTGTTCTTTATTTTATGAGTTCTTCCTTCCCATCCATGGAAGGCTAGACTCTTATAATCAATCCAAGGGATTAACCATCTTGATGTTTAATTTGGAGATATTATTTCGCTTGTTCATATTGCTTAATTGTTATTCAAGTTTCTCTTCTTCCTCTTTTGATTTTTATCTAGATTGAATTGCTTAATTTGATTTAGATGTTGATGTGATAATAGCTTTATTATCATGTATTCAAAGAGGATCACAAAGACTAAACAATATATCAAAGCTTTTTGATGGATTGTGTAGTTTGGTTAAATTTTGGATCTTAAATTAATTTATGTTGGATGATGTTTACTTTATCTAACCTTAGTTAATCAAATCCTAGATGCTTATCTAGTAGAGGATTCTTGGATCATGTTGAGGCTTCTTAATGTGATCTAAGGCCAAAGAACATGGTTAGCAATTAAGTGAATTCCTTGTGATCAATGATGGATTAAACTCAAGATCGGTAAATTTCCTTAGATTGGTTAATTTGTTAATTGCGTTTCTTTAATTCAACTAGTGTATTTACTTTACAAATCATCAAAACCCCCCTTTTATTTATTTTGATCTAATTAAATCTTTGTTTTTTTTTATCCTTGAAGACGATTCGGTTCATGCTCTATACTACAAATTAATTTGTGAACAAGTAAATTTTATTTATTTGACGGGTCTCAACAACTTCTTGTCACTTAGTCATTTATATAAAACACAAAACTTGACATATGTACACGACTATCAAAGAAAAGTATTAGAACCTACAGTGTTAGTATGATATAATATATCACGATAGGACAAATGTAATGAATAAAATTATATAATTGTTAATGTGTGACATTTAATATTTTATGTAATGTAAAAATATATATTAAATGATATAATAACAACAAGAATAATATATCATTTAAAATGATAATGATATTTTAAATGAATAAAAATAAAGAGATTAATTAATTAAACAAAACTTTTGATCAACACAAATAACATGATTTATAAAATAGTCTAAGTAAATCCTTATTTCAAATTTCATTATTTATACACAACCCAAGTAATTTTCGTACTATACTATTTTTTTTTATTTTGTTTGTATATTAATTTGTTCATCATTTTTAAAAATTTAAATGTACAAAATTTCACAAAAATACGACAAAACAAATTAAATTGTACTTAAATAATCTAATTATTATAATTATTTATATAATTATTAATTACTTAACAATTAATATTTTAATAACATTTTTTGATTGTTTAAACAAGTCTAGTGAAAAGAAAAAGGTACCACGGTGTTGTAGATAAGATTTTCAAGTGGACGTAGATAAGATTTTCATAGAAAAGTTGAAGTTGACAGAATTGGCAAAGTAGAGTATGTCAACATATAACATCTATCAGATGAGAAATAGAAAAAAAAATTCACTGTATATTTAAGTAATTATGTTTACAATAAAATATAATTAATATCATTAATGAAAAAAATAGTGCATAAAAAAAAGAAATTTATTACACTAAAAATAACTTTAAGAAAAAATTAATTAAGTCAAATAAAGAGAATTCCTGTGATGGTTGTACAAACGTAGTTTTTTCTTCTCATATTTTCTTAAAAAGTGATCAACACACGTAAAGCATGATTGCTACGTTAGTTGGGGACTTAGCTACCTTAGTGGGAATCAGAGGATAATCACCACCAAACCACAAAGGAAATTATTCAAGTTTTATCATAATTTAAAATGTTTTTAATAAATTATTTATTTTTAAAATAGTGATTGTGTTGAGTTATTTATTTTTACAATAATGATTGTGTCGTGAACGTGTACTTAATAATAAAATAAATTTCCAAAAAATCACATGTGTTCATGCTAAAATTAAAATATAGTATTTATTAATATTGATTTGAAGGATAATTTTTGAACTTTTAAATAATTATTTCATGATGAAAAATAAATACTTATAGAGTATTGTTAGGCCTAATATCATTTTAACATATAATATTTATGAAAGAGAGTTGTGTCAATCATGCAAAAAATATTTTCTCCAAAATATTTAGCTCAATTGTGTTTTTCTTTTCTATGCCAACTCCTCTCCTAAAAGTACTTTATAATTATAATTATTATAAATATTTCTCAATTCAAATTTAAATATTGGTTTCAACAGTTTATTAATTTTTCTATTAAATAAATATTAACATAAATATAATTAGTTGTCACAACTCCATGATTTTTGTAGTTTGTTGTAAATATAGACATGCTATAGCTTGGCAAGCTTTAAATTTTTGTTTGATGGCTCATTTGATTGAAATTTACACTTAAAGTTTTTATTAAATGAAATTAAGTCACTTGTTGTGTTTTTTTTTTTGACAGAACTTGTTGTGTTTTTTTATTATCAATATTTGGAAGTTAATGATACGGACACATTTTTCTTAGTTTCATCATTTGGTATTGGTATTTGATTTTTTTTAGAACTAATTGTGAATCTAACAATGATTTTTTTTAAATTTCTTAATATTAATATATTTTAATTGATAAAAATTAAAATTAAATAATATCAATATCCACTTCAATATATACATTTCAACTAATTTATCATAATCATTTAACAAAACTTATATATTGCTCAATTAATCAAAACTAAAACTAGTGATATTTGTAATATTTTAATAAGTTGTCAATTACATGTCACTTTTTCGTCCAAAATTATTAAGCTATTCTTTTATGTATTTAATTTTTTACAGATGTGCATGTGATTAATAACTATTACAAATTAATTTGAGTAAACTATCAAATTGGTCCTTCAAAAATACAAGTGACATCAGTTTAGTCATTCAATAATTTATTACATCAAATTAGTCATCAAATGTCAATTTTTTCACATTAAATTGGTTCTTTAAAGTTATTTTTTGACATCAAATTGACCAATTTGATGTAAAAAATCATTAGAGGACTAATGAGACGTCCGTGAAATCTTTCAAGGACAAAAATAATGGTTTACTCAATTAATTATCAAAAGTTATTTCCATTAAAACTATTTAAATATTATTTTATTAATGAAGTTAAATTGTTTTTATTTGTAATGGTGACAAAAAATGGGATTGATATTATCCAAATTAACATTAGCATCATCTTACTATTACACTCCTCTATACTTGTCTACTGGTTGAATCGTGTCTACAGTCGACTCATGTCAGTCGATGTTTATCTACACTGATCCACGTATAAAATAAAATATTATTTATCTACACTTGTTGATGTGTATCTACACTGGTCTATCTACACTGATGGACATGTCAGAAATAATTATTTGTTTTTTTATGTGAGAAAGTAAATTTATGTAATTTCATTTGAATATTTTTGAAATAACACACAAAGCACAATCAGTCATGTCAAAGTACATGTCAAAGTACAAAAAGTATAAATAAATTAATAATTAAGTAAGAATCTCTGTGTAGTACGTGTATGTGTGGTGGGTGCAGATGTTGTTAAATGTTCCTAATGATCACAACAGTTGAAAAGATATTGCCTATATACAAATGAAAAGATGTTGCGTCAAGAACATTATAAAAACATAAAATATAAATAATAAAACATAAAATAAACAATATATGATGATTACGCCTGCAATGGTAAGCTTACAATGACAATAAATATAATATAATATTAAATTTGATAATATAGTAAATAATTTAAACAAATAATAGACATCATAATAAAAGAGACATGAAAAATAAATTATTTAATTTGAGATAACAAGTAATTGTGGGAATTTTTTTAATTAAAAATGAATTCAATTTTAGGTAAGATCCACATAAATCTTCATCATTATGTGCTATGTGCTATGGGTGGTGTGTGTAGATGCAAAGATGTTGAATGTTCCAATAATCAGAACAATTGAAAAGATGTTGCGTATGGACAAAAATGTTGATCAATAATTTAAACAGATAATAGATATCATAAAAAAAAAAGTTTACATGAAAAAGAAATTATTTAATATGAGATAAAAACTAATTGTGAGAATATTTTTAATTATAAATGTATTCAATTTTAGGTAAGAACCAGAGAAATCTTCATCATGTGAAAAGATGTTGCGTATGGACGATGTTGCACAAAGCACAAGAAACAGAAAGAAACGAAGAACATTATAAAACCATAAAATACAAATAATAAAGCATAAAATATAGGCATATGATTATACACAATGACAATAAATTTAATATAATAATAAATATGAGAATATAGTAAATAATTTAAACAGATAATAGATAATAAAAGAACCTGAGAAATATGTGTGGTATGTGGTTTGTGGTATGTGTGGTGTGTGCAGATGCAAAGGTGTTGAATGTTTCCAAAAAAAGTTGAAAAGATGTTGCGTATGGACAAATGAAAAGATGTTGCACAAAGCACAAGAAACATAAAGAAGAAACAAAGAACATTATAAAAGCATAAAATGAAATAATAAAGTAAGCTTAATGACAATAAGTATAATATAATATTAAAGGAGGCATGAAAAATAAATTATTTACTTTTTCATAAAAACTATTTGTGGGAATTTTTTTAATTAAAAATGTATTTAAAGGTAAAATATAATTGTTCGCGATAAGTTGGTCTTATATCTTTCCATAAAGCTGGCGAAACTGTGCTTATGAGTTGTATAAATTGTATATACATAATTTAACGGCTACACATTTTTGTAAAATATATATAATAATTGACACAAAATGAAATAAATAACAAAACACTAGTTTTAATAGACAACTCCACACATTCAACTTAATTATCTTCATCTGTATATCTCTCGGGGCGTTTTATCCTACCTCAAACGCAGGAGCTACCCCAAGTGATCATAACTGATAATGACTCCTAACTAAGTGTATGGATAACAGTGTCTGAAAACATGTGTCCTAATGGTCACGTGACCAAGAGTTGACCCAAATTTTATGTTTCTGCCTCGAACTGACCCAATAAAGAGTTAATGTTAGACAAGCTATTAAAATTTATTACTACACCATTTTGCCACGCTTGAATGTTTGGGGTAGTGCCAATCCAGAAGAAAAGAAAAGAACAAAATTTGTATCCTTTATTGCAATTTTTTCCTTTTTCCATTTTGTGTCCTGAATTACATTTGCAAACTCTGACTTGGTAAAAACACCCGCTTTAGTTTTAGTTTTATTCGATTTAGTAGTTTTATTTTTAGCTTCTATTTGAAATTTTATATTTAGTTATATATTAAATTTTTTATATGTATGGTTTTTTTAAATATTTTTATTATGTAATTTTATTCAATTTGTTTAGACTTTGTGGAGACCGGCTCATTAAAATTAATTTATGTTTTTTTCATCTACAACTCTTATTATATTTTGTCATAAATTTATTTCTTCATATTGTATTTTTTTTTAAATATTATTAATGTGGAATACCAATCACAAATTTTGAATTTGTTTTTATATCTTTAGTTGTTGCATTGACTTATTAATTTTTTTTAAAACTTTTTTGATAATTTTTGGAAAATTCATGCTATATTAACAAAATTACAAATTTATAATGTTTTCATAGCTTTATTGGTCTAATTTATAATTTTATGGGTTTTTCACATAATTTTTAATAATTGAAAATTTCAAATTTAGCTTCAAAGCCTTATAAGGACTAGTCATACGTCTTTAACAAAATTTTAAATAATTTTTAAATTTTAGACAATTACTTTCACAAAAAAATATTTAATAATTTAAAGTTATAATTATTTTACTTATTTTTATTTTGCCTCTTCTAGAAGTATGAATGTTGTAAAGGTTATTTTTCTAATAATTTTTATATTTAAGCGATAATTTATATTTTATAATTTTCTTTCTTATTTTTATTTTTTTCCTTCTAAAAGTGTAAATCTGGTAAAGAAGTTCTAATAAATTTTATATTATATGATATGGAATTAGAAATGTTTTAAAATTATTTTTGATACTTGCTTTCATGTCCTTTACGGGACTTGAGACCATTATGCATTGGTTATATTTGTATGTGTCGGTGGAAGAAATGTATATATTTGGGTAATGGATCCCTTTTTAGCACCTGAAATGTAAACCATTGCTCTCAAGCTTTATTTCTCTTATTATTAAATATATAATTTCTTGATCCTTTATTTTTTTAATTCCAAGAACATTTTATTTAAAAAAGCAATTAAGGAAAATAACTATTTTTAATTTATCCATGGGCCAATGCCGTTAATTTTTTTTATTCACACATAAAATGTATTCTTTTTTTAAAATTTTGCTTATGATGGTTTATAAATTATAAATGAAACCTTATTTTTATTTTTATTTTGTGTTATGGCTCAGCAAATAATCTCTGCATCTTTAAAAAATTATTACAAATATAATAACTAATTAAATGCGATGTCTTATTACAATTTTGAAAACTTTTCCTCCTTTTTAACATATCATGTAATGTTGCTTATGTGTCTGTCGTTGAGGTTAGCTCCTAGCTCTTATCTTCGGTAGGACTCTCCATATTAGCCATTTACATTAACGAAAAATGTGTAATAATATTGATGTAATAATATTTTTCTTAGATTACTAAGAATTAAGGAAGAACAACCAATTATAAATAAGTGCAAAACACACACAAATGAGTACAAAAAGTGATAATCCTAACATATTACAATTCATTCAAACTCAAGCGTTCAAGGGTTTGTAGAGGAAACCCTTCATGTCTTTTTCTTTTTCGCTTGCCTACCGTTCTTACCCTCTTCTATTTTCTCTTTCTTTTTTTTGGGAGGTTGTTCCACCTCTCGAGGAGGCCACACCCTTTCTTTCTCCCTTTGACACAAGTCATGCAATAGTTGCAAGAATTTTTTGTAATCATCATCAATATCCTCACCCTCCAAAGTCCAATTCTAGGTTGGATAAGTTCTTGCACATTTTAGCCATTCGTTGACCATGTCTTCATTCATATCATGAACTTGGTTTGGGATGGTCCTCTTAGGTAGCATCATATGAACATCAAATAATTGTGCATTATCTTCACAGTAATGCAAAACACGCAGCACATTAAAAATAAAAGTAAACACAAATCCCCAAATGTCTAAAAAAAATAGCAACTCCATCCCCCTCTAGGATTCTATTGCATATGGGAAGTGAGGACCCCTCACGCGGATCATCTAAGAAGATAGCAAAATGGCCTTTCAGTTAAATGGCCTTTTAGTTGGTTGATGCTAACTTTATAAGAACTTTATTAAAATTCTATGAATAGATGAATGTGTATACGTATATATGTAGATGGATAATTACTTGCGATAATCAGATGATGGACAGTCCAATGGAAGAATTAGGAGGTATAATTACCTAGACTAACACAGTTGCTAACTAAAAATGAGATGTTGTGCCAATGAGGTGGCGCTTTCGTTTGGAGTAGCTGCATAGAGCTAAAGGCCTCAGCGGCAACTCTTGATGGCTAAGACTTGAAGCCCACAATAGCACAATTCAGTTTTTATTGAAGAAATGACACATGCCGTAAATAGATAAAACATTTTCTAAAAAAATTGAGCTGGATGATTTTCAAAAACTAGGGATGATAGACGAGAAATTAACTATTATGGGTTACACCTACATGATGTGAATCGATGTGGATAAGCAGACAAGACAGTTGCATAGTTGTACGCGACAGGTGAGGAGGATTTACTTCACGTGAGGAGGAACGAAGGGATATTTACACTTTATTTCACATATGTCATATATAATTATTTAATATAAATTTAATACAAATGTATGTAATTTATAAGTTAATGTTGAGAAAGGGAGAAAAGAGGAGATATAAAGAAACAAACTAAACACATAAATAATAAAGTACATACATATGTACCTGTTTTCTAATTGTGTATTTTTAGTTTTTGGGAGGCTAGACCTCTTCACTCCGCGGTTCAGCATGTACTGAATTAAATTGTGTCATTCATATCATCTCATCTCGAATATTAAACCCAGTACGGATCTATCCCTATAATACACTGAGCTAGATGTAAAAGGATCCCTTTAAATTGAACACAAGCATACTAAGACAAATGACGTCGTATTGCAATTAATCACCTTGGACGTTTCATGTAGGAATTGTAGTACCTTGAGGACCATATAAATTGTCACTCTAGTGTTACTTGATTACCATATTTAAGAATAGTGTCACAAGTAAATCATGCATGTATATTTAAATAAAATAAATAACACAATAAAATAAATGTCTCATATACATTAACAATTATATTTGAACCAACTGATTAACATCTCCCCATGTCCCACGTCTTTTATCATATTTAGTGTTTTGCATGACTTAAAATTGAATTTTGATTTCATGACCATATTAATAAAATATATATAACGAAATATTATTAAAAACCAATAGTTTATGGTAAATTATAATTATAATATTTTTTAAAAATTATTTGTTATATCATTTGTATAATTATTTAAATATTTATTAAATATTTTATCATTTATGTCAATATATATGTGTGTGTGAGTATTATATGTAAAACAAATTATTAAACAAAAGCAACTACAGTCTTAACATTTCACCAAATGTTTTCACAAAATAAGTTATTAAAACTAAACCCATGTAAACCTAATAAAGTAAACCTAGGTGTCTCTTTCATTTTCTTTAGGGAAATAGTTATAAACGTAAAATATGCAACAGTTGGTGTAGTATGTATATGATCAATCAATTTGAGACACTTATGTTAGCTTTGTATTAGGCTTTATTTGATGTTTATTGTGCCCAATATTAGTATTTTAGATGAGTTTAATATTGTTGGGCTTCATTGGGTTTTAATGTAAATATTGGATAATTTTTGGATTTTGATGCATTTTGACATTTCTTACTTGGTTAGGCCATAACTTGGGACTCGGTGATCCAATTGAGGTGATCTTGGTGTCTTTGGAAAGCTAAGACAATGCTCTACAAGTTTCATGAAGAACTCAAGAGCTGGATCGGACTTCTAAGGGTCCAAAACATCCCTGCAATGCAGAGTGGGTTTGCTGTCAGGAAAATCTGGGCAGTGTGCACATATTGGACTACATAGTAAGTTATAGGCTTCCTCTTGGGCTGAAACTTGGCCATTGGAAAGATAAGACCCATATCTCCAACTTCACTGAAGATCATTTAGTCAATAGATGTCGTTTTAGGCATGATAATAAAGCTACAAGTTAGTTTGAATTTGGAAACACGTTCTGCCAACCTAACATGAGGTAGGTTCAGTGTTTTTGGCATATCTGGAGTTCTAAACGTCCAAATGGAATGATTCAAATTGCAAAATTTCAAGGAGACAACTGGCTACAACTTTCATGAAGACCTCTAAGCCAAAATGCACCGTCTAGGTGATGAAAATGAAGCCAGAAGTTGGATAAGAGTTGTTAACTAAAAGCCACCAACCATACACCAACCCACCAACCATGCATCAAGCTTCCATATTTGACAATTTTCATATTTTTATAGCTTGTATTCAGATTATGTACATGTACAAATTGGCTTCTAGGATTAGTATAAATAGAGCAAACCTCTTTGTATTAGAATCATTCAATTTTAAGTAAGTTTGAAGAAAGTTTGAGTATTTGTGAGAGTTTTCTTTCTCTTCTTCTCCATTCTCTTTACAATTTCGTTTTTGTTCTTTAATTTCTGAGTTCTTCCTTCCCATCCATGGAAGGCTAGGCTCTCATAATCAATCAAAGGGATTAGCCATCTTGATGTTTAATTTGGAGATCTTGTTTCGCTTGTTCATATTGCTTAATTGTTATTCAAGTTTCTCTTCTTCCTCTTTTGATTTTTATCTAGATTAAATTGCTTAATTTGATTTAGATGTTGATGTGATAATAGCTTTATTATTATGTATTCAAAGAGGATCACAAAGATTAAACAATATATTAAAGCTTTTTGATAGATTGTTTAGCTTGGTTAAATTCTAGATCTTAAGTTAATCTATGTTGGATGGTGCTTACTTTATCTAACCTTGGTTAATCAAATCCTAAATGCTTATCTAGTAGAGAATTCTTGGATCATGTTAAGGCTTCTTGATGTGATCTAAGGCCAAGAACATGGTTAGCAATTAAGTGAATTCCTTGTGATCAATGATGAGTTAAACTCAAGATTGGTAAATTTTCTTGGATTGGTTGTTTCTTTAGATTTGTTTACAACTTTAAGTCTCATACTTTTATTAATCTTGTTAATCAACAACAAAACCCCCCTTTTCTAATTATCTTAATCTAATTAAATCTTTGTTTTTGGATCCTTGAGAGACGATTCGGTTCATTCTCTATACTACAAATTAGTTTGTGAACCGATTATTTTTATTATTTGATAGGTCTCGACAACCTCTTGTCAGTATATTATTATTTAATTGAACTGAATTTGATGGTAACTCGTAATTAGTGACCTAGATAGAAAATTGATGATGAAAAAAGTGTTTGAATTTGAAAAATATTTACCGATCAATCTAATTGTAATATAAGTTAATAAGATTATATTGTAGTTTAAAAAAATAAATGTAAACAATGAAAGCAAATTCAAAATCCAACTTCAACAATAGTTAATTTTATATATAATTAAATTTAATTAGATTAGGTTAGAAATAATTTTTGTTAAATGATTTTTAATAGGGTGTACCACCTTTTATCTTTTTGTAATTATTTATTTATTACCATGCAATAAATTTGAGGCATATTAGTTGAGCCAAACCCAATTAATAACTTGCTTTTAGTATATATCTTAAAAAGTCAATTTCTTTATACATGTTAAAAGTCACTGTTATAAGATTTTAAAAAAAATGTCAATGCTTTTGTTTTTAAAATAATGTGGATGTTTAATTATGAAATACAATTGCCGTAATAAAAAAAATAAAAAATTAATCAACTATTTATATATGAAGAAGTTATGATATAAGGTTATAATACAATTGTTAACCATTTATATCATAAATCAGTCACTGTTTTTATATTTAAATAGTTTATTTATTTATGATGAACACCTAATTTATATTATTTCAAAATGTAATTAATTTTATAGCCAACAAAATATGGTCAACAATTTAAATTAAATTATTAGACATTTTTTCCATCCATCATTTACATCTAACAACAATTTTAAAAAAAAAATTACAAGAGGGGATTGAGGTGTAAGAACATACATATACATATAAATATTAAAAAAAAAATTGGGGAATTAATAACAAATGACATTGTTTATATGTGTCAATGTTCATATGAATGCTATTGTGTTCCAAATTTTGACTTTTTTAAATTTTTATAAAAATATTCAATGTAAGAATACATAATAAGAAATATGTTATGTATAAATTCTTAATTAATAGCAGTAAATACGACTGTTTTTCTTTATTATTTTTGTTAACAACGTTGACTTTATTTTTCATGGTAGCTTGATTTGAATTAAATTTAATTCAAAAAATAGGATGAAATTGGGATGACTAATTATACATTAATTATGAAATATAACACCAAGTCTCGTGATATCCAAAGAATAAGTATTGTTAATGGATACGTATTGAAAAATTGGAAATAAAAATAGTAAACATGTGTTTCCATGATAATTAAATAAGTTGCATGTTATATGTTAATGCTTACAAATTTAGTTGCTGATAAAATCTAATCTCCATGCCCTTACATGCATGCGCAAACCAAATGGATTGTCCTCATCTGGGTTGCATTCCATCTACAATAATTGCATTTCATATGATTTTGTAAAACCTTAATACATAAATCACCTCCTTATACCTTGAGTTTTATATCACCTTTCATATGATTAAATGAATGTAATGTCAGTTTGTAACATATATAAACCTACGTCATTAATACCTAGCCTTGGGAAAGCTTAGTTTGTACTAGTTATCATAAATATCATAAAAACAACATGAACATCTTATTTTGCTTTTGCAAATTAGCAATCAAGAAAGGCTTCACAAATTAGACAAATTAAATTACAATTTTGAACTTATCATTATTCCATAATACATAATCATTCTATTGTCTTTTCCATCTAAATCAAATCTTAGGCTTTATAACCTAATTTGGTTTAAATATAACTTCACATTTCTGAAACTAGCAATTTTTCTCACATTCTTCCAATTTTTCACCAATCACAACATGTGTAATTACATATTTCTCTAATTGATTTCAAAAATTAATACATCTAACCTAAATTGATAGCTTGGCTGTAACATGTTCTGAGTTAGGGTTATTAGAATTTTTAAAATTTGAATGACTAACTAATCACTAATTCATGTCATTAATTCTTAATTACATAAATTGTCCCAAACACACTATATATCATCATCAAGATATAGCATAAACTACTTGGTATATCATCAAACAATTATAAACATATGAATCGTCTTGATAAAAATCAAAATCCATGGAGGTAAGAGAGTGCAAGGGTCATATTTTGAGTATCATTTTCCTATTAATTAGAACTAAGAGAATGCAAGGGGTCCTATGTTGAGTATAGCTTTCCTATTGATTCATCATGTGCACAATCAATTTTTTCATATTATTTCCTATTTTTTTTCACTCTTCTTCATATTTCCTATTTTGTTGTCTTCTTACTAATAATCTTAAATGATAATACCATGCCTTTAACTCAGTTCCCACATAATTTCTAAATAATAGTTATATTTTACCTATTTGCATATTTAAGCTACAATCAAAAGGAAAACATAAAATAATACAAACAAATGTCTATAATTAAATAGATAAATGTATGTCCTAAGGTTAACGAAAAAAAGCAGAATTAGAGTATAATAATGTTGAAATTGAAAAAATATGATAATAATTAAATATAAATTAATAATTTAAGTTTATTATTTAAAATTAAAATTTTAAGATCAGAATTTTGGTTGGAATGTTGAATGGTCATTGTGAAGCAAACAATACGTAATGTTTGACAAACATTTGTGTATGTGTTAGACAAGTCCAGTTCAGTTCATTATATGCATGGTCCTTACACAAATGTAGGGTGCATAATTATTATTAGATGAATATCATTCTACTATAATTTCAATTCATGCAATTCAATGGTATAGAAATAATTATATGATGTTTTATAATTGTGGTTATCATATTGGTTTGGTAGTAATTGATATATTGTTAACAATATGTACCATAATGTCTTAAAAAAAATCAGATTAGATAATGTTGTGTGTAGGCGTGGTTAATGCAGTCTCGTTAGAAGGCTCATATTCAAATTGAAATTCTTATTATATTAAAGTTACCCAATGTTTGTTAAATTGCTACATTCGAAATTTTTATTTTGTTATGCAAAATGCAGTGATGAAAAAGATGTAACACGGGTCCGACCGGCTCCGATGGAGAGAAAAAAAGGTGTAACAAAAATATATGTAATACTGATTTACCGTGCAAATGGGACTAAAAATGCAATGCTGAAAATTTTCCTGCTTAAATGTCATTTTGACATTAATTGACACTTCATTATTATATTCTCTCGGATTTGGTTGTAATATTACAAGTGGTTTCATTGAATATATAAACCATAATCATTGTCAATGTTATCATCGTCTTTGTGCTTTCTGATTCTATTTCTGCTCATTTTGCTCATTTATAAAGGAGAACATGGATTTAGGCCATGCAGATATCATTGCCGCTACATTGAAATTGTGTGGGTAAGGTCAAAGATAAATATGAGTATAATCTAACAAAGTTTTCTGCGTCGTAATACATGTGTACAATTTTAGAGATGTTGATGTTGAGGTACGAGACGGTATAGTTGGAAAGGTGGATGACATTCAAGGGCAACAACTACCGATATAATTATTATTATTTATGATGGGGTTTGTGTGTAATTTTAAAGCTGACATTTACATCTATGGCATTGCAGGGGTAGACCTTGCATCAAGACTAGGCAATCCAATCTGATATAGGACCACTAACAACTATAGATAAACTCCTTCAATGCATGGAGGTTTGATTTATTTACAAAAGATAATGAAAATTTAAAACACACCACCAGGCTACATTAATTCAAGCAGGCTATTACTTGAAGCAATCTTCAAATATTGTCATTGATTTTATTATTGATCATATTGTCATGTCATTTACTATAACTTTTGTGTGTCAGATGATGCAAAAATGAATGGAGGCAATAGAGCAGATGCTGCAAAAACGAATGAAGGCAATAAAGCAGTCGTCTGAATATATTAAGTCATCCTTGAGATTGATTGAATTTGTGGTGTAAAGTCAAGATGTTTCAGCCCATGTAAAATCTGCTGATGATGACTACAATACACACACACACATACACATATTGTAGCTAAATAAGCTAAAGACAAGGGAGAGGGGAAGCATGTAATAGATGTAGATGAACCCACTACTAAAGAAAATCTTCTTTCTCAAACCTGTACTGGTTTAGATTAAAACACATACATAGTGCTCAACACTTCAGATGATGACATCTATGACAATGACACAGTTAACGATGAGGAGACAAACACATTAATCACTCCAAAAAAATAGGTATGCATGTGACAAAAATAGTCCATTTAGTGCAAAAAGTTGGGAGTCTGGGAAGATGAATGTTATTAATATTGAAGAACTAAAGGCCAAACAATCTTAGACAACCAAGTCTAGTCATACAAAGGTACTCAATAACATTGTTGCATCTTTATTATTTCACATTGACAAGAGGTTGTCGAGACCTGACAAATTAATAAAATTTATCGGTTCACAAACTAATTTGTAGTATAGAGGATGAACCAAATCGTCTCTCAAGGATTCAGAAAAACAAAAATTCAATTAGATCTAGATAATTAAAAAGGGGGGTTTTGATGATTTATAAAGAAAATACACCGGTTGAATTAAAGAAAATCAAGTAACAAATTAACAAATGTAAGGAAATTTACCTATCTTGAGTTTAATCCATCATTGATCACAAAGAATCCACTTAATTGTTAACCATGTTCTTGGCCTTATATCACATCAAGAAGCCTTAATATGATCCAAGAATCATCTACTAGATAAGCATCTAGGATTTAGTTAACTAAGGCTAGATAAAGTAAGTACTATCTAAACATAAATTAACTTAAGATCCAGAATTTAACCAAGCTAAACAATCCATAAAAAAACTTTGATATATTGTTTAGTCTTTGTGATCCTCTTTGAATACATGATAATAAAGCAATTATCATATAAACATCTAAATCAAATTAAGCAATTCAATCTAGATCAAAATCAAAAGAGGAAGAAGAGAAACTTGAATAACAATTAAGTAATATGAACAATCAAAACAAGATCTCCAAATTAAACATCAAGATAGTTAATCCCTTGGATTGATTACAAGAACCTAGTCTTCCATGGATAAGAAGGAAGAACTTAGAAAATAAAGAACAAAAACGAAATTCTAAAGAGAAGGGAGAAGAAGAGAAAGAGAGAGATGAGAAAGCTTGAATTAATGACTAAAATTAACAAAATGCTACAACATTACATAATGAAATAACAAAGAGAATAAGACAAGAAGAATATGTTTCTCCAATGTCTGATGTCCCAGTTCTAAACTTTCTCTCACCTTAAATAGCCCAAGACAAGGACTCACGTTAAATAAGCAAATGATAAACAATTACAAAAGAAAAACAAAGTTGAGATTCTTCCAGATTTCGTGTGCCTCTTTCCATGATCTGTATGACCCTCCAACCCACCAAATTGACTTTAGGTGTCTTCATGACAGTTGTATACAATTGTCTCCTTGAACTTTCGGTGCTAGTTTCATGCCAATTTGATTTTTACAACTCAAGATATTCTAAAGACACTGCATTTACCTCAAGTCATGTTAGCAAAACGTGTTTCCAAATTCAAACCAACTTACATATTCATAATCATGTCGACAACGACATCTATTGACTAAATGATCTTCAGTAAAGTTGGAGCTATACGTTTTATATTTCCAATGGCATTGGTTTCAACTCAAGAGGAGGCCTATAGCCCATGATATGGTCCAATATGTACACACTGCTTAGATTCCGGCAATAACAAGTCCACTCTGACTTTCAGGCCTATTCTGGAATATTATAAGTCTGATCCAGCTCTCGAGTGCTTCATGAAACTCGTAGATCTTTATCTTAGCTTTCCACAGACACCATGAGCACCTCAAACAGATCACCAAAGCCCAAGTTATGGCCTAATGAATGAGGAAAGGTCAAAATGTATTAAAATCGGAGAGTTAATAACAATTTGCATTAAAGCCCAGTGAGACCCAATAACACAAAACTCAGCTAATATACTAATATTGGACACAATAAACATCCAATAATGCCAAGTACAAAGCTAACATAAGTGTCTCAAAATTTTTAATTAAATTCCCTCACACTTAAGCTTTTGCACTCCTGGGCAAAACACACAAGACCAAAACTAAGGAAAAACAAAAAACACCATAAAAACATAAAAACTGATTATTCCTAATCTAATCCACTTTCGTAGGGAATCACGATGACACTTAGCATGTGCCACAAGCCTTTAAACCCCTAGGTGTCCTTAGTGGACGAGTTATAGTCTTGTGAGAGTTTACGAGGATAATACCCACAAACATGTAATATTCTATTTAATCAATTCAACTAATTTTTAAATACAAGCATTGTATCAAATATAAACCATAATCAATAATTCAAATATGCTTAACAAAGTATAGTTGAATCAAACCAATTGAGAATAAAGTATACATAGCAAATCATGTTTTAATCAGAAATATGCATGTTCAAATTGAGTAAAATTCCTCACAAGTGACACTCAAATCACACAAAGTGTTTAAGTTAACTGTTTGTGCTCAACTCTATCAAATTATGAAAGTATTTTACCATATGCTTGCATATACATCAATTCTCCACTACTTAGATCAAATAAATTGTAAAAATCAAGAGGTCTTTCAAAAAGGTTATAATGTGATTATAAGATGAAGGAAGGGAATAATATGGATAATAACAAGTTAAAAACCATAGAGAATAAAAGAGCATTGGGGAGTAACTCAAGTAGAAAGCATAAAATTTTACCAAAAACCATACAATGCACATTATCTTCACATATTCCTTCATTTTTCTATTATTTTCTTTTACAACCTTTTGAATTTATTCTCTTTTTTTCCCTTCAAAATTCACCCATTTTTTTTTAACTCCAAACATTCCGCATAAGCACACCAATTCCCCCACACTTAAATCATTGCAAGCAAAAGAACTCCTCCAATAGGAAAATAAATGCTCTCCTATTCTCTAAGGTGAGGTAAAACATGATTTTTCACTCAAGGCTTGTAATGAGCTAAGAACAAAGAATGGGCAAGTAGGCTCAGGAGGGTTAACAATGGGATAAATGCAAGGTAGGCTTATTTGGCCAAAGTAGTTAAGTCAAGAAAAATGCCTTTGTCATTTTCATGCAACATACAGACTAATGTAATCTCAAATCGATTAAGTGCAAGTTCTAGAAAACAAATTCATAATTGACATCACTCATGAAAGAAAATAAACCAAGCGTAAGTATCAAACTTGGAAAAGCCCAAAACTCACAAAAGTAAAGAACATTTACTCAATTCAAACATGTTTTCTTCCTAATATCCACAGTCATATATACATGTATATCACGAGTTTTGAAAAATGATTCAACTATAAACTGTTTTGCATACTTTTATCACCAACTAATTTCAGATTCAGCACATGCTTGCATCAAAATCAATTGAAAAGATCAAAATGAATTTTTTTTTATATATATGTAAGAACAAAATGATTTAAGACCTACTATGAAATGCAAGTTAAGATGCGTCTCAAGAGCAAAACTACTCCTTACTCTGCCATCATACATCTAATAAGTTAGTAACAATAAAGATTAGCTGGTTATTTTTTTTTTTAAAATTAATTTTTTTAGTTTTTAATTTTTTTACTAAACTATGTACATGGCAATGTCAATTATCCCTCCCCTCAACTAATTTAAGACATTGTCCCCAATGTCAAAATAAAGATAGGTAGAGTGTAGAAGATCTTACCAAAAAACTGTAAATCAAGCCTGAAATAAGAAAAATTATAAAAAAAAATTAAAACCATAATAGAAAAAAAATTCACAAGGACAAAGTCAAATTAAGTTTTTGCTTTTTGTTGCTACTATCTTTTTCCCAATTCAGTAGAGCCATTGCTGGATTGAGTTGTGGTACAAATTCTTGTAGTTGATCGAGCAATTGTTCAGGGGTTGCAGCAGTTACAAGAATTTGACGTGTTGCTTGTGAGATGAACCTTTATCCCATAGCATGATCAAGAAAACAAAACAAACTATCATAAAAACTATTAACATTTAATATACCTATGAGTTTTTTGTGAAAGTTCTGCTATGACCAAGATGCAATTTGGAAGATTTCTTCCAAAGTCCCAAAATCACTAGGTAGGGCATTAAAGACATCAGTATTTGCTATCATAATGTTCATGCGTTGGTGCATGCAAAATACCATTACTTCATCCCCTTCTGTTTTTCCAGCGGGATTGCCTATAGCTAAAGGACTAGGAATGACACCAAGGACACTACCTCCTCCATAAACTAAATGGATTTCTCTCTCAACTAGCATTCGACCAAGATTGTTTGCAATATGTTTAAACTCTTTATCCTTTCCAAGATTAGATCCACAAAAGACATAAACACTTTTGATCCGACGAACTGAAGTTACTTTTTTTTTTATATATTCTCACCTTATTAATGATCTGAAGAAAGCAAAGTACAATATTTAAAGGAATCAAAACTCAAATGTAATAATTACACCTATAAAGGAGGGGTAGATCCGCGTGTCAATAAAGTTTGAAAATAAGCACAGAAATGATAATAGCTATATGACAACGATAAGAGACTAATCTATATGTGTCAGAAGAAGTTTGAAAATATGCAACACATATTTTTAAAAAAATACGGCTAAATTTTTTTATGATCAAGAATAATAATAATAATAATACTTATAGTATGTGTGATTGTGACTCACATTTTCCTTTAGTTGTATGTCCAATAATGACTGTAATGCTCTTTATGGGTCGAAGAGAGGCTTCCCCTCCAATTTTCTTAAAAATTGGCAAACAGAGTCTTTTTAAGTCAGATTCTTGAGACTATAATGCTCATGTTCATCTTGGAATATTGGCAATAAATCGAGAAGTACTCTTTGCACATCTCCACTAGAATGCGTCTCAGGAGTCAATAGAATGTTACTTAAAGACTCCTTACTCATGCCATCCTTAATGAAGTTAATTTTATCAATTCGATTTATAGACGTCATTCCAATTGATCTGCATTTTGTGATACAGGTCCATCTTGCACATTTATAACAGACTCATAACCATTTTGCTCTTTTTTTCTTTACATATAAACTTTTGCCAAGTGACAAGAGGTTATCGAGACCTGTCAAATAATAAAAATTACCGGATCACAAACTAATTTGCAGTATAGAGAATGAACCGAATCGTCTCTCAAGGATCCAAAAAGAACAAAGATTTAATCAGAGCAAGATAATTAAAAGGGGGGTTTT
Organism: Styphnolobium japonicum; assembly: GCA_023212625.1. NCBI lineage: Eukaryota > Viridiplantae > Streptophyta > Magnoliopsida > Fabales > Fabaceae > Styphnolobium > Styphnolobium japonicum. The sequence goes on from JALBWW010000013.1 coordinate 18,697,640, forward strand.
GATGATTTGAAAAGAAAATATACTGGTTGAATTAAAGAAATGCAATTAACAAATTAACCAATCCAATGAAATTTACCGATCTTGAGTTTAACTCATCATTGATCACAAGGAATTTACTTAATTGATAACCATGTTCTTGGCCTTAGATCACATCAAGACGCCTCAACATGATCGAAGAATCCTCTACTAGATAAGCATCTAGGATTTAATTAACCAAGGTTAGATAAAGTAAGCACCATCTAAACATAGATTAACTTATGATCGGGGATTTAACCAAGCTAAACAATCCATCAAAAAAATTTAATAAATTGTTTGTTCTATGTGATCCTCTTTGAATACATGATAATAAAGCTATTACTACATCAACATCTAAATCAAATTAAGCAATTCAATCTAGATAAAAATCAAAAGAGGAAGAAGAGAAACTTGAATAACAATTAAGCAATATGAACAAGCGAAACAAGATCTCCAAATTAAACATCAAGATGGCTAATCCCTTGGATTGATTATAAGAGCCTAGCCTTCCATGGATGGGAAGGAAGAACTCATAAAATAAAGAGCGAAAACGAAATTCTAAAGAGAATGGAAAAGAAGAGAAAGAAAACTCTCACAAATACTCAAATTTTCTTCAAACTTACTTAAAATTGAATGATCTATAATACAAAGAGATTGACTCTATTTATAATAATCCTAGAAGCCAATTTGTAATTGAAAGTAATCTGAATACAAGTTTTAAAAACATGGAAATTGTCAAATATGGAAGCTTGATGCATGGTTGGTGCGTTGGTGCATGGTAGGTGGGTTTGTGTATGGTTGGTGGCTTTTAGTCAGCAACTCTTATCCGACTTCCAGCTTGATTTTCATGACCTAGACGGTGCATTTTGGCTTGGAGGTCTCTTGAAAGTTGTATCCAGTTGTCTCCTTGAAATTTTGGCGTTGGAATCATGCCATTTGGACTTTTAGAACTCCAGATATGCTAAAAACACTACACGTACTTCAAGTTAGGTTGGCATAACGTGTTTCCAAATTCAAAGCAATTTATAGCTTCATAATCATACCTAAAACGACATCTATTGACTAAATGATCTCAGTGAAGTTGGAGATATGGGTCTTATCTTTCCAAAGACGAAGTTTCAGCCCAAGAGGAGGCCTATAGCCCACTATATAGTCCAATATGTGCACACTGCCCAAATTTCCATGACAGTAAACCCACTCTGCATTGCAGGGATATTTTGGACCCTTAGAAGTCTGATCCAGCTCTTGAGTTCTTCATGAAACTTGTAGAGCCTTGTCTTAGCTTTCCAAAGACACCAAGATCACCTCAAATGGATCACCGAGTCCCAAGTTATAGCCTAACCAAGGAGGAAAGGTCAAAATGCATCAAAATCCAAGAATTATTTATAATTTGCATTAAAGCACAATGAGGCCCAACAACATTAAACTCATCTAAAATACTAATATTGGGCACAATAAACATCTAATAAAGCCTAGTACAAAGCTAACATAAGTGTCTCAAATTGATTGATCAAATTCCCCCACACTTAAGCTTTTGCACTCCTGGGCAAAACACATAAGAACAAAACTAAAGAAAAACAAGAAACATCATATTATTAAACTGAAAGCATAAAAATTGATTATACATAATCTAATCCACTTTCGTAGGAAAACACGATGGCACTTAGCATGTGCCACAAGCCTTTAAACCCCTAGGTGTCCCTAGTAGACGAGTTATAGTCTCGTGAGGGTTTACCAAGATGATACCCACAAACATGTAATACTTTATTTAATCAATTCAACTAATTTTTAAATACAAGAGAATTAAGAATAACTATAGTTTCAAAGATTCCAAACATTCATGAAGTGATATGCCTTTACATCCCAAATTAACAAGCAAGGTGAATTCAAGTAGAATCATGGATCAAGCATGATAGAATTTCACAAGATACACTATGTATCTCTCAAGTGTTTAGGTTTATGTTTACACTCAAATCAACTCATGAAAAATTGCACTACCATAAGCTTGCTTATCTTCTACTTCTCCACTACTCAAAACACATGCACACACAAATCAAGAGGACTTTATTCAAGGTTGTAATGGGGTCAAGGTAAGGGAAGGGAACAATATGGATATAACAAGTTAAAACCAAAGAGAATAAAAGAGCAATGGGGAGGAACTCAAGTAACAAGCATCGAAGTTTACCCCAAACCATAAAATGTACATTCTCTTAACATATTACTTCCTTCTTTTTTTTTTCTTTTCTTTTACAACCTTTTGGTTTTATTCTTTATTTTTTCACTTTTTTTTTTCAAAATTAGCCACTTTTTTTTTCTTTTTGTACCAAACATTTTGCATAAGCACCCCCCACACTTAAATCATGGCTTGTCCTCAAGCAAAAAGAGCTCCTCCAATAAGAAAACCAATGCTCTCCTATTCGCTAAGGTGAGGTAAAACATGATTTTTTTTGCGCAAGACTTGTAATGATCTAAGAACAAAGAATGGACAATTAGGCTCAAAGGGGGTTAACAATGAGATAAATGCAAGGTAGGCTATTTGGCTAAAGTAGCTAATTCAAGAAAAATGTCTCAATCAAGTTCATGCATGCATATGAAAATGTAGCCTCAAGAAGAATCAAAGCAAGTTCTAGAGTGACAAAATCCATGAGTGAAACTCACACAAGAAGGAAGAAAATGACATAGATGCAACATCCATTCATCAATAGATTCAAAATCTCACAAGGTATAGATGTATCTACCAAATTTAATCCACTAATCCAAAATCCAACACCAAGCATGTGAAATTTAAGGGGAAAGACAATTCATTCACTTATGTTAGGAAACTTGAACTTCAATTAATGTAAACTCAAGACTTTCATAATCCTTAAAACACCATTGGAAGGGACCTAAACACACGAAAATCACACATTTTTTTTCAAAATAGAAATTTAAATAGAAAACAACAAACAACAAACAAAATAGAAAATATAAATGAAAGACAGCAAACAAAATCAAAACAGAGACAACAAATAGCAAAAATGATAGCAACAGAAAAGAGTAAATAATAACTGTGAAATAAAAACAAAAATAGGATTGAAAATAATAGCAAAACAGTAAAAACAAAAAGAAAACAACAACTAGAAAAATGAAATAAAAATGTGGAAAGAAAACTCCCTATCGATAGTAGAAGCAATAAAATCCCAGCAGTCACACCATAGCTAGTGTAATTGGTCATCACATTAAGAATCAGATGGTTTAGTCTCCTTTGGGGCTGCTTTATTGGCTTAACTCCATCTTCAAGTAAAATCCTATGCATGCATATGTAAGGGCTAATGCTAGGAATGTCTGCAAGTATGATGGCTCTTTGATTCTCCTTTAAAATCTGTAGCAACCTCTCCTCCTCATCAGTAAGGAGGTTCTTAGCCATAATGAACTCAAATTTTGGTGGCTTCACTACTTCTGTAGATTGAATTGTTGCATAATCTGCTGAAAAAGATTCATCATGTTTTAAAAAGGCAGCAATCTCAGCACATGCATTACACAACATATCACCATCCCAACCAGTACAACAAAAAGAATCATCAAAATCAGTAAAACCAACAAATTCAGCACATAAATCATCAATTGGTTTTTTCACATCAATGATCTCATGTTCTACAGAATCAGATATCTGCATATGTTGCTTGCTCAACTGACTCAATGAAGATGTTAGCTGACCAATTTGGGTATTCAAATTCTGAAGGTGGTCTCAGTTCTCTATTGAAACTGCAGATTATTAGTTTCTAATTGCTTCACTAAGTCCTCCAATGTAGGCTCAGATTCCGTGCCTACTAGAGCTTGCTGGGGCATAGACTGCTGGTATAGACTACTTGGTCCAACATAAGGTTGGAACTATTGTGAACTCATTGGTTGTTGGAATGGCTGCATATAATGGTTTGGCTATTGTTGTGCTGCATTTTCATATCTCAAGTCGGGATAATCTCCCCAGCCAAGGTTATAGGTAGCAGAATAAGGATCATATCCAGGCTGTTGGTATTGTGGTTCACCAAGAAATACACTGCAAAATCTTACAGGTTCTTGCACATGTAAGTGATGCTGTCCCACTGCCAACTGCCTCACCATATAAGCCAGCTCATCAAGTTTATGCTCCATCAGATTAGTGATCAAACACAAAAACACATTCACAAAAACAAGTCTAAAAATATACACAAAACAATTATAGAAAACATATCTAGAGATTTTTAAAAATTATAGGACCACCACAGGGTGAAATCTACACAAAAATGCTATCTAAAAGAATAATAAACAATATTAAAAAATTAAAAAAGTGGTCTAAAAGATAGAATTTGGCTAAAATAAGGGTGACCTCACTATATATAGTGAGTCTTTCTCAAATTAACCTTTTCCATTTGTGTACCAAAATTCAGGTCAATCAGAGATACTTTACAGAACCAAAATTCTTAACACGATGCCTTTCACCCAATTTCAGCCGAATTCCACTTGAAAAAGTTTCGAAAACAAAACAAACACAATTGTTAGAGTTAGATGAGTTCTTGAAATGATTAAATAGTTGCCTTGGATCCCCAGCAACGGTGCCAAATTTGACAAGAGGTTGTCGAAACCTGTCAAATAATAAAAATTACTGGTTCACAAACTAATTTGTAGTATAGAGAATGAACCGAATCGTCACTCAAGGATCCAAAATGAACAAAGATTTAATCAGATCAAGATAATTAAAAGGGGGTTTTAATGATTTGAAAAGAAAATATACTGGTTGAATTAAAGAAATGCAATTAACAAATTAACCAATCCAATGAAATTTGATCACAAGGAATTCACTTAATTGCTAACCATGTTCTTGGCCTTAGATCACATCAAGTCGCCTCAACATGATCGAAGAATCTTCTACTAGATAAGCATCTAGGATTTAATTAACCAAGGTTAGATAAAGTAAGCACCATCTAAACATAGATTAACTTATGATCGGGGATTTAACCAAGCTAAACAATCCATCAAAAAACTTTAATAAATTGTTTATTCTATGTGATCCTCGTTGAATACATGATAATAAAGTTAGTACTACATCAACATCTAAATCAAATTAAGCAATTCAATCTAGATAAAAATCAAAAGAGGAAGAAGAGAAACTTGAATAACAATTAAGCAATATGAACAAGCGAAACAAGATCTCCAAATTAAACATCAAGATGGCTAATCTCTTGGATTGATTATAAGAGCCTAGCCTTCCATGGATGGAAAGGAAGAACTCATAAAATAAAGAGCGAAAACGAAATTCTAAAGAGAATGGAAATGAAGAGAAAGAAAACTCTCACAAATACTCAAATTTTCTTCAAACTTACTTAAAATTGAATGATCTATAATACAAAGAGATTGGCTCTATTTATACTAATCCTAGAAGCCAATTTGTAATAGAAAATAATCTGAATACAAATTGTAAAAACATGGAAATTGTCAAATATGGAAGCTTGATGCATGGTTGGTGCGTTGATGCATGGTAGGTGGGTTTGTGTATGGTTGGTGGCTTTTAGTCAGCAACTCTTATCCGACTTCCAGCTTGATTTTCATGACCTAGATGGTGCATTTTGGCTTGGAGGTCTTCATGAAAGTTGTAGCCAATTGTCTCCTTGAAATATTGGCGATAGAATCATTCCTTTTGAACTTTTAGAACTCCAGATATGCCAAAAACACTGCACCTACCTCAAGTTAGGTTAGCAGAACGTGTTTTCAAATTTAAACCAACTTGTAGCTTCATAATCATGCCTAAAACGACATCTATTAACTAAATGATCTTCAGTGAAGTTGGAGATATGGGTCTTATCTTTCCAAAGACGAAGTTTCAGCCCAAGAGGAGGCCTATAGCCCACTATATAGTCCAATATGTGCACACTGCCTAGATTTCCGTGACAGCAAATCCACTCTGCATTGCAGGGATATTTTGGACCCTTAGAAGTCCGATATAGCTCTTGAGTTCTTCATGAAACTTGTAGAACCTTGTCTTAGCTTTCCAAAGACACCAAGAGCACCTCAAATGGATCACCGAGTCCCAAGTTATGGCCTAACCAAGGAGGAAAGGTTAAAATGCATCAAAATCCAAGAATTATTTATAATTTGCATTAAAGCCCAATGAGGCCCAACAACATTAAACTCATCTAAAATACTAATATTGGGCACAATAAACATCTAATAAAGCCTAGTACAAAGCTAACATAAGTATCTCAAATTGATTGATCACCTAGCCCTAACATATATGAAACAAGAGCTTCAGAAAATTCACCTGTTATTCAGACCTTTGCTTCAGTTAACCATCGTATATCCGCAGGGATGCCTTTGCGCATAAGCATCCTTAATCTTTCAAACCTTGCATAATAAATGTCAGTTAAAGCATTTTGAGGGAGAGAAGGGAATCGCTTGCTGAAGTTAATAAGCCGATTATCCATTTTGAAAGAAAGAAAGAGGAAAAAAAATGAGCAAAATTTTATACAAATTTCAGTATTTGTGGGTAACTGAAGGGACCGAAATTTTTTATCACAGAGAGTGTTATTCGCCATTTTACTGATGAAAAATAATCTGTCAATGAGAAACAAACAAAATTATGACAAAAAAATCAAACTGATAGATTTTACTGTTTGGCATCGATTTTTTGTCTCGATTCCTGTGATTTCAAATAAATCAAGGTTTGAAAGATGGTAGAGTTAGAAAACTTGGGTTGTCTTCCAAGAAGCGCTACTTTTAACGTCTTCAACCAGCGTGATTGAAGATTTTTCACGATCGATGGGTCCTTCCCAATAATGATTCAATCTCTAACCATTGACCTTAAACGTGGCTTGGGTTTTTTATTTTTTGAACAAAGTAGTTATCAATCATGGTAGAGGGCCTCCTGCAGTTGAACTACCTCCACGAGGTTCTCTTGAGCTCCTTCATAAAAATTCTTGAGGCGATGACCATTGACTTTGAACACTTTGTTGGTGGCTTCACTCTTAATTTCCACTACACCATAAGGAAAAACATTAATAACAATAAAAGGTCCAAGCCACCTAGAACGAAGCTTACCGGCATAAGTTTGAGGCGAGAGTTATAGAGAAGAACTTTTTGACCAATGGTGAACTCTTTTCGTACCAGCATCTTGTCATGAAGGAGTATAGTCTTCTCCTTGTAGATCCGGGAGTTCTCATATGCCTCTAATCGAAGCTCCTCAAGTTCCTGAAGTTGGAGCTTCCTTTGGGATTCGGCTTGACTCAAGTCCTTGTGCATTGCTTCACTGCTCAATAGGATTTATGTTCAATTTCCACCGGAAGGTGGCACGCCTTCCCAAAGACAATCCGATACGGGGACATCCCTATCAGTGTCTTGCAGGTAGTTCGGTAAGCCTATAGAGCATCCTCAAGTTTCAGGCTCCAGTCCTTCCTATTTGGCTGGACTGTTTTCTCAAGTATGTGCTTAATCTCTCGGTTGGAGACCTCGGCTTGCCCGTTTTTCTGTGGGTGATAAGGTGTAGAAACCTTGTGCAACACGCTGTACTTTCTCATCAAAGCTCTATTCTCCGGTTACAAAAGTGAGAACCCTAATCACTGATAATTGCCCTTGGGATTCCAAGCTTGTAGAAAATCTGTGATCTAACAAAGTCCACAACAACTTTGGAATCATCAGTCTGAGTGGCTTTTTCCTCCACTCATTTGGATACATAGTTAACAGCCAACAAAATATAAATAAAACCAAAGGAAACAGGGAAATGACCCATGAAATCAATACCCCAAACATCAAAGATCTCACAAGATAGCAGAGGCTGTTGAGACATCTCATTCCTGAGCAAAATTGTCCCTGTTCTCTGGCACTGTTCACAAGACTTACAAAACAAATATGCATAATGAAATATGGTAGGCCAATACAATCCAGAGTCCAAAACCTTCATAGCTGTAAGTTGGGAGCCAAAGTGCCCACCACATGCAAATGTATGACAAAAGCTAAGAATGGAATGAAACTCATGATCAGAGACACACCTCCTAACAATCTGGTCACTACAAAGTCTCCACAGATAAGGATCATCCCATACATAGTACTTAAACTCACTTTTCAATTTATTAGATTGAACTCTAGTAAAACATGCAGGAAGAACACCAGCAACCAGGAAATTAACCATATCTGCAAACCAAGGGGAGGTGTTCTTATCTTGCAGCTGCAGAAGTTGCTCATTTGGGAAAGAGTCCTTTACAGGGAAGGGATCTGAAGCCCTCTCAATGCGGCTCAAGTGATCTGCCACTAAGTTCTATGCTCTACTCCTTGTCACAGATCTCTATGTGAAACTTTTAGAGCAGTAGCATCCACCTTATTAACCGGGGCTTTGCCTCTGACTTCTTCAAAAGGAACTTTAGAACTGCATGATCGGTAAATACAACAAACTTAGAACCAAGCAAATATGATCTAAACTTATCTAAAGCAAAAACAATGGCTAAAAGTTCTTTTTTTATTATGGTGTAGTTGGCCTGAGCAGCATCTAGAGTTCTAGAAGCATAATATATCACATGAGAAGCTCTCCCTACTCTCTGTGATAAGACCGCTCCTACTACATAGTTAGAAGCATCACACATCAGCTCAAATGGCAATGTTCAGTCAGGTGGCTGGATTATGGGGGTACTGGTCAAGGCCTACTTCAAGTGGTTGAAAGCTGCCTTACACTTGTCATCAAAACGAAACTCTACATGTTTCTACAGCAAGTGGAAAACTGGAAGGGCAATCTTGTTGAAGTCTGCGATGAAGCGTCTGTAGAAACCTGCATGACCAAGAAAAGAACGCACTTCCCGCACGCATGTGGCGTAAGATAAACAAGTAATTACATCGATCTTAAACATGGCCTAAAACTATACCCTGTTCTACTATAAAATGGCATTTCTCAAAATTTAGCACAGGGTTAGTCTCAATGCATCTATGCAGCACCCTAGATAAGCTAGCTAAACATGAATCAAAAGAATAACCATAGATAGTGAAGTTATCCATAAATACCTCCATGCACTCCTCTAAGAAATTAGAAAATATGCTCACCATGCACCGCTGGAAGGTGCCAGGGGCATTGTAGAGGCCGAAGGGCATTCGTTTGTAAGCAAAGATGCCGAAAGGACAGGTAAATGTGGTCTTCTCCTGATTCTCTAGTGCAATGTGGATATGGAAGTATCCAGTGTAGTCATCCAAAAAGCAATAATGGGACTTACTAACCAACCATTCCAGCATCTGATTAATGAATGGAAGGGGGTAATGATCCTTCCGAGTGGCTTGGTTGAAGCGTCTATAGTCAATGCAGACTCTCTAACTATTCTGCACTTGGGTTGGAATGACTTCATTCTTCTGGTTGGCCACAACAGTCACCCCGAATTTCTTTGGAACCACTTGCACCGGGCTCACTGCTGTCAGAGAAGGGATAGATAATGCCAGCCTACAATAGCTTGGTCAGCTCTTTCTTCATCACGTCCAAAATGAGAGGATCCAGTCTCCTCCGGGGCTGTCTTACTAGTTTAGTTTCCTCCTCAAGTAATATCCTGTGCATGCACGTGGAGGGACTAATACCAGGAATGTCTGCAAGTGTCCAACCAATTGCCCTTTTGTGTTGCTTCAAGACCTCCAATAATCTGGTTTCTTGCTCAGGTTGGAGGTGTTTGGCCACTATGATTGGGACTTCTTATCCTCCTCCAAGAATGCATACTTCAGATGCTCGGGCAAGGGCTTAAGTTCAATGGAGGGTGGTTGCTGGACTAACAGTACTAGTTTTGGAACCAAAACCAAATATGCTAAATTCTCAGTAGTTGCACCGGCTGCACTTGCACCTGCAAGCTGTGCACAATCTTGCAAAACAACATTATCATATCCCATGGAATCAAAAGATTCACACTTAGCAGCAGGATGAATGACAACATCATTGCAATTAATAAGAGAAATAGAATCACTGATGACAGTAGAATTACCAATGACAGCAGAATCAATGACATCAGAATTAACAACAACACATGACAAGTATGTAGAAATCTCAGCACAAGCTGCACACATTGTAGTGGGTTTACAACTAGAAAGTCTGAAACAGGCAGAACAAGTATCACAAGCAATGCTATCAGTGTATCCTACAATTTCAGGAAACTTTGCCAACATATCAGCATGCATATCATCAACCAGTAAATCAATGACATCAAAATGAAAGACAAAATGATCCTCTAAAGGGTATTTCATGGCATAAAAAATGTTAAACTGAATAATATCATCAACAAATTCAATGGAAAGGGTACCAACATGCACATCAGTCTTAGTTTTAGCAGTTTTAAAAAATGGCCTATCTAAGATCAATGGGGGTGGGGAAGAGGCAGATTCATCTTCCATATTCAACACATAAAAATCAGTTGGGAATATTAAATTGTTTACCCTAACTAGAACATCCTCCAACACTCCTGCAGGTTGAGTCGTGCTCCAATTTGCTAACTGAATGACAATGTCGGTGGGTTTTAGCTCTCCCATATGTAAGGAAGTGTAAATTGACTTTGGCATTACATTGATGGAGGCTCCCAAGTCTAGTAAGACATGAGTGAACTGTTGGTGCCCTATGGTGCAAGGGATGGTAAAAGTGCCTGGGTCTTTACATTTGGGAGGTAAGTTAGGCTAAATCAAAGTAGAGACATTCCTCTCCATACTCACTTTTTCAGTCCCCTTTAACTTCCTCTTATGGGTGTACATCTCTTTCAAAAACTTGGCATACTTAGGGATTTGTTTAATTGCCTCCAAGAGAGGTATATTCACCTCAACCTTATGAAAAGTCTCCATAATTTCCTTATCCGAGTCAGTCTCAACTATATGCCTCGACTGTGTTATTCAGTTGGGAAAAGGAAAAGGAATGTTGGAAGCTGATTTATGTGGATGTTCACTTTTCTGCTGCACTGAATTTTCTGTCAACTTCTGGTTTGATCTTGTTTTCTGCTCGACTACTGTAGGATCATTTGCTGCTGAAGAATTTGAATTTGCTGCTAAATCTACTATAGAATCTGAATTTGCTACATAACTTGAATTTGTTGCAGAATCTTGTTTTTCTGGGTCAAGGGAAAAATCTGGAATTATTTGCTGCAGTGGTCTATTGATTTGCTTACCACTGCGCAAAGCTATAGGACTGACATTGCCTTTAGGGTTTGGAGTGGTTTGAGAGGGTAATTAGCTAGAACCCTATGACTTTAATTCATGAATAGATGTGACAAGTTGACCAATTTGAGTCTCCAAGTTTTAAATGGTGGTTTCAGTTCTCTGTTGAAACTGGATGTTATTGGTGGCCAACTGTTTCACCAAATCCTACAGTAAGGGCTCAGACTTCATGGCTACAGGAGCTGTTGGAATGGTGGTCTACATGATCTAGCATGTGGCTGAAACTGATTTGGCCTTGCTTGCATCTGGAATGGTGGTATATACTGGTTTGGTGGCTGTTGATTGGTTGCATTCCCATATCTCAGATTGGGAAGGTCCCTCCAGCCAGGGTTGTAAGTGTTGGAGAATGGATCATATTTCTATTGTTGCTGTTGATGAAACTGAGGCTTCCCAGGAAATATACCAGCTGCAGCCACAGATTGGTCTTAAAACTCATAATCATCTTGCAATGTGGGGCACGAATCTGTGGGATAAGAGGAACTAGAACATATGCTACAAACTCTTATAGCCGCAGGTGTTTGATGCTATCCCATGGCTAATTGCCTCACCAAGGAGGTTAATTCATCAATTCGGTGCTCTATCCTTTGTTGGTCAGCATGGGAAACATGAACCTCATCAACTCCTTTGGTTGATGTAATGACTCTAGTGTCAAACTGTTGGGCATTGGCAGCCATATTAGCAATTAAATCCCTAGCAGCAACAGGAGTTTTGTTAACCAGGGCACCTCCACTAGCAGCATCAACCATACTTTTGTCCATAGGTAGCAAGCCTTCATAGTAATACTGAATTAGTAATTGGTCACTGATTTGGTGATGAGGACAGCTTGCGCAAAGCTTTTTGAACCTCTCCCAATATTCATGCAAAGTCTCCCCATTCATCTGCCTTATGCAACATATGTCCTTTCTGATTGCAGTAGCTCTTAAGGCAGGGAAGAATTTTTCCAGAAACAGCCTCTCATGTCATTCCAGGATGCTATAGAAGCTGGTTAAGGGTAATATAACCAGTCCTTGGCTGCACTATCAAGTGAAAATGGAAATACCCGCAACTTGATGTGATCCTCAGCTATTCCATGAGGTTTCATGGTTGAGCAGACCATATGGAATTCCTGCAAGTGTTTGTGTGGATCCTCACCTGCAAGACCATGAAACTTGGGCAACAAGTGTATTAATCCAGATTTAAGCTCAAAATCAACATTAAGGTCAAGATATTGGATGCACAAAGGCTGATATGCAACATCAGGGGTAGCGAGTTCTTTCAAAGTTCTAGTATTATTGTTAGCCATAGTGAAATCAGCAAACTCAGTATTAGATACTGAAGCACTAATAGAAACAGACTCAACAGGATTAACAGAGTCAACAACAAGATCAGGTAAATGCCAAGTTCAAGTCCAATTCCAGAAGTTATTTGATTAGCTCTATGAATGCTACTACTAGTCTTATGAATTCTAAAAAGTGTATGAAATGTTCTATCAATTTTAGGATCAAATGAATGCAGGGTACCAGGATCATACATAGTCATATAGCATGCAGCTCATATGAAGGTATAGAAAAACAATAACAACTAAAACACTAAAATAAAATAAAATAGAATTAAAAAAATTGAAAAATTGGCCTAAATTATGGAATTTGGTTAAAATAGGGGTGACCTCACTAAAAAGTGAGCCTTTTTTAATATAATGTTTTACAGTAGTCTACCAAAATTCACCTCGATTAGAGATACTTAACCGAACCAAAATTTTGACAGGATGCCTTTACCTTATTTTAGCTGAATTCTTATTGAAAAAGCTTCAAAAATAAAACAAACACAATTGTTAGAGTCAGATGGGGTCAGTTTGGCCTGTAAAGCACCTTCAATCATGCGTTCCTCGCTCATAATTCTCCTTTGTTCTTGTGCTTGCAAAGCATACACCAATTCTGCCAAAGTAATATTTCATAGATTTTTGGAATTTTCCATAGAGGAAATAGTGGATCAAACTTCTCAGGAACAATCACAAGGATTTTTTGAATTATCCTTGTATCAGGAAACTCAGTTCCTGATAATGCTTAGAGGTTTGTCAAAATACTCCTTGATCGTTACACTGCATCTCAAACTCCTTAATCAAATTCAGCATTTGCATCCCTTTGACTTTCTCATTTCCTTCATACTCCTACTTGAGAAAATCCCAAATGGCCTTTATTGACTTTAGAGTCACAATTCTGGTAAAGATTGCTTGAGAAACAGCAAAAAATAGACAAGACTTTTGCCTTCGATTTTCGCTGCTTTCTTTCCTTCAATTTGTGCAAGCGTTGGATTTTCTAGTAAAGGATCAATCACATAATCCTCCTCAACAGCCTCCCAAAGATCACTAGCATTAAGATAAGCCTCCATTCTGATTGCCCATAGGTGATAATTCTCACCCTCAAAAATTGGCAATGTTATGGCGGAGTTATCAAATTGCATTTTCAACTCTCGTTGTAAGTTTTTGGGTGTTTGGTGGAACTCTCAACCTTACTAGGTCCCTCAAGAACAATTACGCTCTAGATATCACTTGTAGGAAATAAGAAAGAAATTCTAGAAGACTATTAAATGAAAATTGAAACTCATACTTTCATTCTTACTAACAACCTTTAAATACAAGAAAAACATAATAAAAAACTGCTAATAATAATAGCAAATAAAACTACCCATAAATTTGTAAGAGCCCATTACCACTCATATATCCTATGAGAGTTGCTATGGTACACTGATGGGTTTGGTACCCAAAGTGAGTTGTCAATTATCTATTGACTGTTAGTTTTACAATAAATGCTTGAAAGTTTATTAAATATAAATAACAACTAATGAATGCTTGACAACTCACCCTGAGTACTGGTACCCTGAAGAAAAAGATAAGTACCGGAGTAATCCCTTTATAACATATCCTATAATTAAAACTTATAACATCTATAACGATAGGAATTCTACCATAAATTCTAATAATAGATACTAAGGCATATTCTCAACAAGCGTGTTCAATGGTTGATACCTATAACCTAAAAAATGCGTAGGGGGAAGAGTGGGCGCTAGATAGAGAAGGTAGAATCATACAGGAAGAATAGTTTTGTGAGAATATAGGGAAGAATAGACTCTGGACAAAGAAGAAACTCGCAAAAAAACTAGCTGCAAAGCAAAAGACAGTTTAGACATACCATAAATTAGACATACCATAAAAGGATTGACATGCAAGGCTTTCGTTACTAGATCAGAGTGTGGATTGAAAATAAAAGATACTCTTTCACCCCGTGGTTTTCCAAAAGCTAGAACTAGTCAAGCTCTCCCTTTCCAAATGAATTTAAATGTAATGTGTTACTCATGTGCTTCTGCAGATGTCGAGGAGTTCTATCAGCAGTGTGATCCCGTAAGGTTTCATGTCGTAAATATTTTTTTTTTCTTATGTTTATGTTCTTTTTTTTTCTTTTTTTATGTCTGGACTAGTAAATCGGAAGTGAAAAGTGAAAATCTTTCTGAATTTTTGCCTTGTTTAGTTCAAACTTATAGTGAAGAGAAATTCAAGTTTTCGTTAGTATTCGGTAGCGGAATTTTCTTTGTGAAATTCTGGGAAACGCTATGAAGCTTTTTATTTTTTATTTTTATAATCTTTGTTTGCTTTTGTTGGGTTTGACTGGTTCTGACTCTTGTGAATGGTTACTTCAAGTTTTCATTTTCTTATCTTATCTGACAATTGAAACTCTCTATTGCCATCAACAAGGTCTTTTCCGGGCTTGTATTATTATATCTTTTATAGCTCTAATTTGGTATGAACTATAGTAGCATTATGCTTCCATGTCTGGGTAGAATCTCAATTAGCAAATTCATCAGTTGGTCGTATCTTTCAATTAAAATTTGCATCTTTATTTTTAATTGTATTTAGGCCCAAAAAGTTCGTTTGGCCGGCAGGACTTAACTTTCCAGTTAAATTAGCCCATATGTTGTGGTAAAATGGACCTATGATAGATGGCTTCATTTCACTGTTTCTTATTAATTTGCCATCTGTATTTTCTTATGAAATACATTTGGTGGGTCACAAGAGTAAGCTGAATTTTATCTTCAATGCATTATAGAATCTTTCAGTACCATTCGTCCTAAGTCCTCGTCCTGTCTTTAATGCAAATGATCCAGTGTATTACATTTATATAGTTTTGAAATTTGAATAAATTGTTATAAAAAGAGGAAATATAAAAAAACTACTTAATCAACATATTATAATATCATTGTTTGCTTTATGTGAATGGGCTTTAAATTCACCCTTTATTGAAGAACGCGTTTTGGGTTCAAGGAATGCTGTTCTAGTTTTTTTTTTTTTTTTAAATTTTATATCATCAACATGTAGTAATCAAAACAGGAAGGGCATTTTTATGGAACCCCAAGTTCAAGATTGGGTTCAGAGCCCATGCCTAGATGGACAAATAAAAAACAACCATTTGGAATAATAGGGATGACATGTAAAGGGGATAACATGCAAAGTGTTTAATAATTACTTTTACAAAATAATCCTAAAGAGATGGAATTTGCACCTAGTATTTAAAAGGAAAACAAAATTCTGGTTTCATTCTTGGTTTTTATTCTTTTTCTATTGTTTATCATCTCCATGATGAATCCTAATATTAACAAAAAAAAAAAAAACAGAATCTAGTCCCTTTCATTTACTTATTGTAGAAATAGATAAGGATGGTCAATGACCATGAGAATGTTGATTTTGTTTTAGAATCAGGGCTTTGGGAAAGGCAATTTGAATACTTCCCCTAAGCACTCCTTTGAATCTAGCTTCGACCTCCAAGGTAGCTCCTCCCACCACCACCACCACACCGTGCACCCTCTCCCAAATTTCACTCCGCTCCTCCCCAAAAAGTCTTGTCTTTGCCTTTCCCAACCACGGCCTCAGCCCCAACCACCACCTTAATGGCAGCATCCCTGACTGAGTCTCCTCTAACGGCACCCACCGGCTCCTTAATTGGTCTTGGACCATCTCTTGGCAAGGCGTCAGCAAAGGCTCCCAATTCTCCATCTCATAATAGCATTGCCCCCACTACACAAAGTCTCAGTTGACGGATCTGTGGTCGTCACCGCTACTTTCACTGCCACAATTTGCTGATATAGATCTACCATTATGGGGCACTATAACGTAAATAACATGGAAAAAATGGACTATCTTACAATTTTTTTTAAAAAAAAGAAGTCCACCTTAATCCATTTAATTTGTCCACGTCAGCATAGGTTTTGGTACCCATAATTTTACATGGGTGTCATAGCATTCCCCAAACAGGAATAGTATGCAATTAAAAAAGGATAGGGCAAAAAAATATGCAATGTCATTTACAATATCTTTACTCCTTGGTGATTTGATTTGTTGATACAATGCAGGAAATCCAGATTAATCATAAATAATAAATGATACACCAGTAACCAAAATTTCAAACACATTACACGACTATAACTTCACCTAGCTTCTGACTTGAAGTTTTTAAAAAATAAAAAATAAAGCCCCTACTAAAAGAACAGGCAGCTAGGAACCACGTCATATGGAGTTAAGAGCTCTACTATAAAATCATTCAGGTTTGTCCAATTTTGAGTATGGCTCAACAGTCACTTCACCAAAACAATTAAAATGCAATACCATACCTTAATTCTTTATTAAAAGTGAAGTATAATAATTATGTTTTACTAGTTTGTAACGATTCTTGAATATTGTATTTATACTATAATTAATTATATTGTTTGTATAATTACCCCTATTTATAATTATATAAAAAATGTGAATTTATTTTTTGTAATTTATTAATTAAACTTAAGCAGAGATTTGTTTTACTGACTTACAAACTATTTACATATCTATATCAAAATTTCAAAAAGAGTATTTCAACCCTACTGAAGAAGTTTTTTTCTACTACATACAAGTATTATATAAGTTACAAAGTCACTACTACATGCTCATACAATAACGATAAAATAACGAGTTCTAAAACCCCTATACTCCAACGTCAGAGAATCCTACTCTACATCATAGGTGATCATCACATCAAAATCAATCAGAATAGTCATGTGATACATCTTTACAAGTAGCAGAGTCATCTGGAAATATTAGACTTAGGAATGAGAATTATATTCTTAGTAAAAATTCGAGTACATAAAAATAGGTAACAATAACTATAATATTTTTAGCTGCATTAAACTGCAAAAAGTATTCTCATGGATATAACATTGTACATAATACAATTGAAAAAGCTAACAATACATATTCTAAACATTGCATTTTATTTCTCATTTCTTAGAACATTTAACAATAAAATCAATTGTTAAGAATCTAATCTTCTATTTCATACTTAAACAATTACTTACTCATGCTTATCTTTCTTTATTTGTGGGCATAACCTATAATTAGCGCTTACATTGTCAACATAATAAAATTAATATAAATAATAGTAATAAGAGCTCTTCTTTAGCATAGGACATCCCCTAGACCAAATGGCCATCACCATACCACACACCTGAGGTGGATTCTATCTGGTCATCAGATAATTCAACTCTTCTGTTGTGGATTATCCATCTAGACACATTTAAGACTTTCATGGATCACCTCATTTACCAAAGATCATGTCCAACAATTATTTGGGAATCACCTCCCTTACCGAGAATCACATCCCTGTCTTTTATCTTATCTCATCTTTCATATCATTAAATGAGCATATAATGTCATTTTCTAAGTTTCTAGAGTAATTAGACACTTATCTCATAAAGTCAACTTTCTTGACCTTTTTATCATATAATTACTCTTAAAAACACACTTCACTAATACCTCGCCTTAGGAACTAGGGTTTGGTCGAAACTCTAGCCTTATGATTTAGGTTTCTTATAGTCATCATAAACATCTCATTTTGCTAATCTAAATTAGCCATGAAGAAGTCTAAAAATACTTCACAACTTAGTTAAATTACTATTCATTTGGTCATTTTTCCAAATACTTAAAATTTCATTATTCTTGTATATTTAACCATTCTTCTTCACTCTAACACTCATTGCTTTGAATCTAAACCAAATCTTAGGTTAGTAAACCCTAATATGGCGGAAACCTAACTAGGGTTTCTTTGATTCGTTTATCACTTGAACTTATCAATTTCTCTCATTTTCTTTCAATTTTTCACTAAGATCATCTTCTAATCATCATAATATAATGGTAACATGAAAACTTTCCAACTAGTCCATCTAGGTCTCTTGGCCGAACCCATAAAGCTCGATTTCTAAACAATTTTTCTAAACTTTTAATACCTAACTATGCTAAGATTTTGTCACATAGCTTAATTAATCTCTGATCCATTCCATTAACTAACAATTTAACAATTAACACATCTAAGACCTATATTTCTAGTCTTGGTCGAAACATGCTCCAAGTTAGGGTTAGTAGTGTTTTTATCTAAATCCATCAAAATTCATCAAATCTTGAATAACTATCTCCAAATGTCCTAACTAATCACTAATTCACTTCATTAACTCTTAATTACATAATTAAAAAAAATGAAAACCTAAATCCCTAACTTGGCCAAAACATACGTGGCATGGTTCATATGTTTTTTCAATCCAAACAATCATATATCATCAAAATATAACATAATCTACTAGATAATACATCAAACCATAATCCAAGACCACTACTCCATGAATTTTGAACCATCTAAGAAGCTGTAGTCTTCCATTTTTCCAACCATATTTCATTATATTGAAGCATCATTTTATTGTATTCTTGATGAAAATCTATAAAAGAATCAAAATCCATGAAAAAACTAATTAAAACTTCAAATTTGAAAATCAAGAGATTAAGAATACTTGAACTTCGACATCTTCTCCTTCTTCCATGAAATTTTTGGCTTGAATACAAGATGAAAATGCTAGTTTCTTCTTGGTTTATAGTTGATCCTTGAGTCTGGATGCAATTTCTAACACTTTTTCAATTTTTCTTCTTCTCTTTCTCTTTTTTTCTCTCTTTTCTTTTCTTTTCCCTTCTTGGGCCAAGCCTTCTTCTTCTTCCTTCACTGACCTTGTCAATTTTTTTAATTAGATGGCCTTTTGAGGAAGCATTTTAATAAATTAATATTTTATTAAAAAATTATTATTTTATGTATGGCTTCTTGAAGAAGCCTTATAAAAATTAATTTTATTCATGATTTAGTTAGATTCTAACTATTTACTTAGTTTCTAACTAAATTGATTAATTTGTAATTAAATTAGTTAAATTGTAACTAAATTGATTAATTTATAACTAAACTAATTTGATTTTAATGAATTTAGTTCGTTGTTAACTAGATTTTAATTTTATTCTAACTAGATGCTAACTAAATTGCATCTACTTAGACAATTTTTGTCTTATTCTACTAATAATTTTAAATGACCATTTTGCCCTTAATTTAATACATGAAAATTTTTTACTAACACTTATATCCCTAGTCTTCAACCCTCGTATACAAAATGTTACTGTTTAATTAAACAAGTTACATTGATTATTTTAATAGATACTTTGTTCACATAAATAGTTTATAAAATATTATTCACCTACAATCACAAAAAAATTGAAAATAATACTAACAATAATTTATTTCAGCCTATAGCAAATGTTTGTAATTAAATAAATAAAAATATGATCTAAGTAATTTTTTCTATTCTTTAATTTTTAGTTAATAAAAATCAGAATTCTAAGGCATAGTAGTATACAAATAAAATCATAAATAAATAAATAACACATAATTAAATATTAATTAATAACTAAAAATTAAAATTAAAATTTAAAATTTGAGAGAGAATGTTATATATAACAACGTACTACTTCCCATAGTTCTTCAGAAGAAAAATAAGGTTTGTAATTACCCACTGATCTTGCAACACCATTTCTATGCTATTTACTTAAAACCAGGTGTAGTAGAGGACTTTGATTCTCCATGTTTGCTTCATTCAAAAGGAGAGATATCATCCACCTTCTCGAACCTCCCAGCCATTGTAGTCAAAATAAATCACAGAAGTAGACTTAAAAAAAGGAACTCAACACAGATAACAACTCAAGCCTAGCTATTCATAAAAAAAGAAAACAAACAAACAAACAAACTCAGGCCTAGCTACTCAGATCAATTTCGTAGGTGGCAGAGCATTAAAAAAATATAGGTTAAATTACTAACAAGAATATTATGATAAAATAGTTTATCATAAAAGAAAAATAACTACACTTTTACATAGAATTACTTTCTTTTTTACAGAATCACCTCATTTTGTTTCTTCATTGTCTAGACCTTTATTTAGAGTTTCTTCTTCTTCTTCTTTTGTAAACCTCCCAAAAATATAACTCCCAGTTCAGAGTAAAATTACCCAAATTCATAGAAAATTGGTTTAAAATTGTAGCCAAACAAAATAATCTGCAACATATGCAAGTTCTTGTCTGCATGGCCAGTAGCAAATTATTTAAAAAGAGGGGTTCCCCCACTCTCGTTTGTCATCTTTTACTTTCTATATATAAATAAATAAATTCATGATATAATAGAGCATAAACTTTGTACACTAAAACCAAAACCAGAAGAGTCAAAACATACAAACGGTTAACATGATTATACAAGCTAGAAACCTTAGGGAAAAAACTAGCTCTTTCTTCTTCTCGTGTCAGAGAAGGGATAGTTAGTTCCCTAACTGTTTTTAGTTAGCTATTTGTTAAGTTAGTCATTTCCTCTTTCGGTTATGCTAACTTGTAGTCGTACCACACACTTGTATATAAGAAATGCCATGATGAAATGAAAGCTAAGATTTCTGATTCAATTCTAATAATATGGTATCAGAGCCTGATCTTGCCTTTGCCGTCTGCAGACTAAGCCAATATGTTTCTAATCCAACTCAGGCTCATCAAGAGGCAGCAGTTCGAGTTCTACAATATATCAAAGATTCTCCAAAAAAGAAAGTTTGCAAGAAGAATATTGAGTCAGTTTGGTCACTGATATCAAATTAAATGAAAAATGGGGAATGTAAAGTGTATCAGTTAACACTAAAGTGTCAGTGAGGTGAATGGTGCCACTGAAATTTGCAGTGGTATGTTGTCCATTGGGAAGGCATATAGGGATAGGCTTTATTTCTTTGTAAGTGCTAAAGAAAGTTAAAGAAGAGGATATGTGGTCTGTGGCCCCAGAATCTAATATCCAAGGGGCTTAAGAATTACCTGGAGTAGGATAGGAGGTGACATTATGTGTGCTTGCTAGGTTGGTGGAGTGGGCTGTGGCAGTAGCTTGTGATTGAGGCAACAAGGCAAGTAAACTCTGGATTTGCTCAGGAGTGATCTCAAGAATTGAAGCAGTATTAAGGGATGATTCAGTGACAGAAGTGGCAGCCATGTTAAGGGCTTTCTTGGACTTGTATCCCGGTGGAAAACCATGTTTAAAGAGACAAGTTTCCACTGTGTGATTGAGTCTGCCACAATGTGTACATTGTTTCTGAGAACCAGATTTCATGGCTGCATTCTTGTTATTGAAGTGACCCCTTCCATGCTGGTTTGAACCAGAAGTAGTCTGAGATGTTGCTGCCAAGATCGTAGGATCTGGTAGTATGGCAATCTGCAATTGCCTTTCTTGTTGAGCAATCATTGAAAACACCTTATTAAGAGAAGGTAGAGGTTCGATCAAAAGAATTTGGGATCGAACTGCAGCATAATTTTCATTAAGGCCTTGTAACTGTATTGTTGAACAATCTTGGTGATATTACAGCAACCAGAACTTGAAGATTGACATGATGGAATTGGTCATTAGTTACAAAGTTCATCCCAAATTATTTTCAGCTTGGTGAAATATGCAGTAACCGATAATTCACCTTGTTTGAGAGAATACAAATCAGTATGCAATTGAGAAATGCGAACAATGTCACCTTGGGAGAATCGATCTTTGAGTTCTTTCCAAACTTCATATGCAGTATCGATCCATAAGGTGCTTGTAGCAATTTCAGAGGACATGGAATGATTAAGCCATGAAAGAACTAATGTATTGCACCTCTTCCATGCTGCGAAGGAAGGATCTGATTCAGATGGCTTCTTGATGGTACCATCAACAAATTCGAACTTGTTCATCATTTGGAGGGCCATAAACATGGCGTGCGACCAACTATGGTAGTTTGGTCCTTCAAGAATCGGAGATACAAGAACCAGAGAGGGGTTCTCATTGGGATGTATGTAGAAAGAATTTGACGGATCTTGAGAAAAGTTGGAAGGCGTATTGGTTGCCATGAATGAAAACCAGAAGAATTTTCAGAGAAAATTGCAGAGGAAAGGAAGATGTGCGGAAGAGAGAAAATCTGCTGATACCATATTATTAGAATTGAATCAGAAATCTTAGCTTTCATTTCATCATAGCATTGTTTATATACAAGTGTGAGGTACGACTACAAGTTAGCATAACCGAAAGAGGAAATGACTAACTTAACAAATAGCTAACTAAAAACAGTTAAGGAACTAACTATCCCTTCTCTGACATCTTGTCAGTGGATTAGCATCTAATAAAGTTTTGATAACATCTCTCATTGTCGGTCTCTTATGTGGATCCTTTTCTGTACATCTCAAAGCCACCAAAAGCACTTTGGTAACTTGTTCCATTACATTTGAATTTGAAATTTCATCTGCAAGCTCTGAATCAACAATTTCATCAATAACTCTTGTTTCCTCCCAGACAGAAGTAACCCAACACACTATATCTGTTCCTTCAATAAATGATGGATCTAATGCCTTCTTTCTGGACATCAGCTCAAGCAAAACTACCCCATAACTGTATACATCCGACTCCCTGCCCTTTGCTGTTGTATAAGCATTCTCTGTCACAGGCCAATGTAAACATGTTAATCCAGACAAGAATTAGGAGAGTTTGGAAATAAAAGACACAGCTATCTTATTGACAGTGTAGAAGAATTACCTGGTGCAATATAACCAATTGTACCAGCAATAGATATTGACTGTGTTGAGGTAGAAGACTGATCCAAAAGCTTGGCAATACCAAAATCTGCAATGTGAGGCTCCATTTCAGAATCTAGAAGTATATTGCATGGTTTCATGTCTCGGTGCACTATGGCAGGGTGACAGTCAAAATGGAGATAAGCCAATCCATGAGCAATTCCAATAGCTATCTTATACCGGACATTCCACTCTAAGGGTGGTGGTGGATTCCTCTCATGCAAAGCATTATGAAGGCTTCCATTTGGCATGTAGCTGTACAAGATTAGACCATAGCCTTTTCTCAACCAGAAGTTTTCCAATCTGACCAAATTTCGATGCCTAATCGTTCCAAGGGTTTGAATTTCTCTGATCATGCTTAAGCTCTTCCCTTCGTTCTCAGCAAATACAAGCTTCTTCACAGCAAAAATTTTGTCTGGACCTAGTGAAGCTTTATAAACAACTCCATGGGCTCCTCTGCCAATAATATACTGATCATTTAGGTTTTCTGTAGCTTCCATCACTTCATTGAGAAGGGCTGAAGAATCCTCTTCATCAGAGATTAAGGCTTCCTGCTTAGGTTTTCTGATAAAAGATATATAAACTAGTCCCAGCAGCAGAAAAATAACAAATATTGAGGATCCAAGTGCTATCATCACAATTGCAACTTTACTGAGGCTTTTGTGAAAAGTTGATTTAGTGTCACATGGCCTTAAATAGCTGTTTTCAGTGAAACTCAAGCCATCTGATAATGAAAAACTGACACATAGGCCAGGATTACCCAAAAATGATGATAGAGAAGAATTCGGCAACTTCAACAGCTTTTTTGGTACAGGACCTTCAAAAGAATTGTATGAAATGTTGAATTCAGATAATGAACCGAGCTCATCAAGAACTTGTATGCTTCCTGTCAAATTGTTCTGAGATAGATCCAGTCTTAGCAGACTTTTCAGGTTTCCAATCTCCACAGGAAGCTCACCTATCAACCCATTAGCACTTAGATTTAACCCATATAACAGATTCTGCAATTCTCCAATTGATCTGGGAATATTGCCTCCAAACATATTTCCACCAAGTTGTAGCTCGATAAGCATTTTAAATTCTGAAAAGAAAGGTGGGATACCGCCATTAAAATGATTCTCTCTTAGAATTAATGCGGTTAGTCTTGTCCAGCTCCGCAAACTTGATGGAAATGAACCATTTAGGAAATTGAATCCCACATCAAACCTGTCCATTTTGATACAGTTTGACAGCTGATGTGGCAAAGGTCCTTCCAAGTTATTGCAAGAAAGATCCAAAGTCTGAAGATTCACAAGGTTTCCTAGCTCTGATGATACAAGACCCATAAAGTTGTTCATGGACAAATCTAAAAAAGTGAGATTTGTGCAGTTGCCCAAGCTTGACGGAATTGCTCCACTGATATTGTTCTTGCTGATGTCCAAGTGCATGAGATTTGGATTGCTTTCAAAATCAGGAAGAGGCCCTGTAAAATTACATTCTTTGAGAACCACCCTTGTAAGAGTTGTACACCTTCCTACATCAGGAGGTATGCTACCATGAAATTGATTGACACCCATATTCAGCTTGAATAATTGCTTTCCAAAACAAAGATTTGGTGGAAAGGTACCAGTAAACTTATTGTACATGAAGTCCAACTGAACTAAACTGCTATTAATTCCTAAGCTTTGAGGTATGACTCCAGAGAACTGGTTGTTAAATAATGAGATATTTTTAAGTTGTTTGAGCTCTGTCATCTCTATAGGTAGCTCCCCTGAAAGGCTATTATTGTACACAAGGATATGCTCAAGACTTTGAATTTTCCATATGCTAAGTGGAATTTCACCCCTCAAGTGGTTATGATACAATCTAAGATCATGCAATTTACTCAACTTTCCCAGTTCAGCAGGAATTTCTCCCTCAAGTCCATTGGAATACAAATGTAACTCTTTCAATGACTTGCAATTACCAATTTGTGGAGGTATTTTCCCAGACAAATGGTTCTCTGGAAGTAATAGAACAGAAAGCTTGCGCATGAGACCTAAGGTTGATGGTATACTGCCGACTAAGTTACTATTTGAAGCATAAAGCACTTCTAAACCACTACAATTCCCCAAGCCTGGCGGTATACCCCCACTGTATACATTGTAAGAAAGACTCAAATAAGATAATTTTTTGCAATTTCCAGATCCCAACGGAATGGAACCTCCGATACCATTATAGCTGACATCTAAAGAAACAAGATTTTTTAGATTGTTTAGACTTTCAGGAAGAACTCCCTGCAGGTGATTCGCATTCAAAAACAGCACCTCTAATTTACTACAGTTTCCAATGGATATGGGAATTGTCCCTGACAACTGATTAGTATCTAGATACAGCCTCACAAGCTCAGTCATATTCCCAAAACTTTTGGGAATGGTACCATTTAGACTGTTGTTGTTAAGGTACACATCTTCCAGGCGAGGAATTTGAAACAAGGATTCAGGAATTTCACCAGTCAGTAGATTAGAAGACAGGTCCAAGACCTTCAAATTTTGCAAGTCTTTGAAGCTCTCAGGTATTCCTCCACTAAAGTTGTTTTGAGAAAGGTCCAAGTACTCAAGCAGACTACAAGTTCTTAATTCTGGTGGAATTTCTCCAGAGAAACCATTACCAAACAAGTCTATGGTTTGCAAGTGACTCAAATGTCCAATTTCAGGTTCCAATTGACCAAAAATCGAATATTCACTGAGGTTAAGTGAAACCACATTATGGGCATGGTCACATTGCACTCCTGCCCATGAGCATGGAGTGGAATCAGAGGCCTTCCAGGTCGAGTTTATGTCACGAGGCACAAAAGTCCAGTGCCTCAAGAGGGACAACAAAGTCAACCCATCAGAGCTCAAAGCAGAAGCAGCATATAACAAGGAAGAAAAGCATAGAAGCAGCAAGAGATATCCCATAGATATAAGGAAGAGGGAACAACACACTACCACAAAGACGAAGATGATGCTAAGGTTTCAAAGGTTTAAGAGCAACAAAAGCACTTACCTTCTTGCAGTGTGCAAGAAGACGAAAGCATTAGAAAGGTGCTGTTTTTGGGATTTAGACTATGTTATGGAGGAGCTGAAATGCCATGCAAACAGTTGACTCTCCTAAGACAGAAGAAAGAAGCGAGTGAGTGCACGTGAAGTAAGAGAAAAGCAGCTAGAAGCTGAGACTGCTGCAGTTTTGCTCTTTATATAAATAGTGGCATGGTTTTTTTTTTTTAGGAAAAAAGTAATGGTATGATTTGCAGCCACACAATTCTGAGCAGTGTTCAAACTTTCAAAGACGCTGTACATTTTTGACTTCAACGACTGGTTTTAGATCTTGAGCCACTTCCTCCACTTGTCTTTTTCCTAATTGATAAAACACTTCGAGGGGGTGCCCAGTTGCCACTGTGATTGGACCCTAGTTTTTATTTTCATTTTATGAAAAAACTTTGCCGTAAAATGCCTGCAAGTCTACTAGGAAAATTGTATGTTGCAAATAGCACACAATAATTTTAGAGCTTTTTTTTTTAAACTGGAAAACAATTTGACGTTTCATTAACAATCAATTTGACTATTCCATGACTTTGGTCTTTTTTCTTTACTTATTGTGGAATTAAAGTAAGTAATTATTTTAATTTTAAAAAAATATAAGTGTTATTAATTAATTTTTTTAATAATAAATATATTAAAATAATTTTTTAATGTCAATTTTTTATATTAAATTAGTTTTTTAATGTTAATTTTTAATATTAAATTGTTTTTTCAATATATATTTTTATATTAAGTCGATTCTTTAATGACATATTTTACATTAAATTAGTTCTCTACATGTTACTAAAAAAAATTCGCTATCTCCAAAGGTTAACTTGATGTTAAAAAATTTTAAAAGACTAAATTAATGTCATTTGTATTTTTAAAAGACTAAAACAAGTGTTTACTCAAAAAATTATAAGACAAAATGGATCATTAAGTTGGATTGTAATGAAACGTGCTATATGTAATTAATAATTAAATCAGGTTTGAGATTAAAAACCTTTAAACTATGCACAACAAAATAAGGGTTTATTTTTTTATATATATAATTTTTTTATTATAAGTAAGGTATTTTCGAGTTAATTTTTATATCAACGTAGAATAAGTTCCTCTTCAAATTAAATGATTTTAAGGACATATGTGTTAGCCCAAAGTTTCCTAATGAGCTTATCTTTGTAATGATAACAAATATAATGCATATAATGATCTAATTCAATAACACAGATTGTTAATGCTTGATTTTCGTTAAAGGGCAATTGTGCAAATTTTTCATTAAACAAAGACATTCTTAAGTACAAAAACTTTAAAATTCAAGAAGAGCTACTATCTTGGATTACATGAAGAATACACGGATTCTCAAATGAAAATGAAGATCACACAAGTCTTACAAGTCTCAAAAATTAAATATACAAGTTCTTGTCCTATGTTTACATTATTCATATAAAAAACTTGGGACATTAAGCACTGCCTCAGAACGAGAAAACATCTATGAAGATGAAGAATAAGTCCTCAATAAGGAAGAATGGTGTGTGCTAAATATACCTCGGCAACTAAGCCAAGATTTGTGCAATTCTGAAAGGAGTCACCAATTTAACCTTGCAGATAATGTAGTATAGTGTAGTGGAAAGCAATGGTCATTCCCGCAGAGGATTGTACTAATTGAAATGTAAAAATATCACAAAACTAAAAACTAAAATGATAATAACTAAATATGGTGGTTTGTGAGTGATGAATTAAAATTAAATCAACTAGAATTATGAAGATGTAAATAAAAAGAGTGAACAAAACTAACAAACGTAATGAGCAAGTGATTCAAATATGGATAAAGTTTGGTTAAGGGATTTTCTCCACCACTAAACTTAAGACAATTGCAATTAGATTTCCGATGTTATTCCGTATTCCTAACGAAACTACCAACCGTAAATAATAAGTCTTCTCTGTTACTCCAATCTTTCCTTAGTTTGTCATTAATTTGAAGTCTGTTCTCTAATTAATTCCCTAACCATTAAGTAACCTAAAAGTCTACTCTCTAGATTTAACCTAACAACAGCCTTATGTTGAGAAAGATAGGTTGATCTAGGCGACATCATCAGTCTGATTGGATTATCTAGCATAGGTTATGTTCTTTTTCACAATTAACTAAGAAGTTTACTACAATGATTAATTGCGAATTCCTACTTGAGATTGGGAAAACATGACAATTACGGATCAAATTTCCTAAGCTAGCATTATATTATTATCAAGTTCTATTTAGTAGGCTTCTTAAACGAATCAAGACAACAACCATAAACGAATCAAGTAGAAGAATCATAAACAATCTCAATTAAAACTAAGAGAATAACGTCTTTAATCCAATTACAAAATTGTACCTATGGCTTCAAATCACCCTTAACCAAAAAGAAAATCTAGCCTAACATGTTCTTAAACAACATCAAAAGATAATAATGGAACATCATGATTTCAAGACAAAATAAAAAGAGAAGAAGAAACAAATCGATGGATCTTGATAGGGCTGGCAATGAGTCGAGCTGGCTCGTGAGTTAATCACGGCTCGGTTCATTAATAGCTTAATAAGCTAGGCTCATGAGCTAATGAGCTAAGCTTGAGCTAACAATTTTGACTCATTTAGTAAATGAGCCGAGCTTGAGCTTTCATATATTCGACTCATAAGCTCACGAGCCAACTCGATATATATATATATATATATATATAAAACAAACATTTTTAATATAATATTTATAAATATATATAAATATTTGACTTTTATTTTAAATTTATTAAATTATTTTTAATTAAATTATTTAAGTTGTTTCAACTTTGGGAATGAAATGAGAAATCTGCATTCAGCACATAGTTATAAGTTTTTTTTTTATATCAAAGATATTATGTCTTTTTTGTAAGTAATGAGCAATATAAAATTGTGGAAATGGAGTGAGATATCTGCACATAATTATAAGTTTTTTGGAGAATGTTATATAACTGTTTTTTGTAAGTAATGAAATGGTGCTGGTAAATTGAACTTTGTTAGGAACCTATTAGTCATAATTCTCTAAAATTATGGTGGCTGTTTTATTTATGTTTGAAGACAATTGTGGTTGTTTGGTTGGAGTATACATTTTGCTGTTATGGTTGATTTTAATGTTTTAAGTTAAATGATAGTGTGTTAATATAGATTTTGAGCTTGGCTCACCGAGCTTGAGCTGCTCGTGAGCTCATAGTGAGCCGAGCTCGAGCCAAGAAATGAGCTCGTTTTCTTATTGAGCCCGAGCTTGAGCCAAGCATATTGTCATCAAGCTGAGCCTGAGCCAGGCCTAACTCGGCTCAGCTCAGCTCATTGCCAGCCCTAGATCTTGATCTCCTTCTCTTCAAGTTGCTCCCAATGAAGAAAATTCTCCTCTTGCTCCTTAACAGCTGCTCCAATTTCGTCTAAGTGAATGTTAGAGTTTAAGTTTGACCCCTAACTCTTCTTAATTAGGCCCAAAATTGCAAATGGGCCATTTTCTTATTTTTTTGCACTGGGCACTCGACATGGTCATGCTTTATGACATGGCCATGTCTCAGCCCATGTTGGCTGTGGTAAGAAACACGGCCAGGTCGTGTAATTTGGCTCCAAAACATAGTCAATTCGTGTTTGCCTCTGTGTTTGCGTAACTTAGGGAATTTGCAAAAGTGTTCAACATTAAACTTGTAGTCCTATGTCTTAGCTTTTCACAGCCACTAGAAGCACCTCAATCCAACCTCTATAGCTCAAGATATGCTCAAATTACTATTCAGGGGTCCGAGTGACTTTGAGATTTTCTCAAAAAAAGATAAGATTTGATTTCCTTTATCTTCTCTTGACTTATCCATCTGATTTCAAATTCAAATAAAATTAAATTTAATTAGGAAATATTAAATCTCAATTATGGGAAACATATCATAAAAAATCCAAAGCTAAGATATGCAATCAATGCACATAATCAAATCAAATCAATTCAGGATTCTATCGATATCATCTAAAACATTAATTTTCTATGTCTAGCACATTAAAATGAAGCAAGGAGAGTAATAAAGGAAACTTATTAATAAAACACCTAAAATCAAATAAAATTACTCTAACTTGACTTTAACTCAAGATAAAACAAGCACATAATAGGTATGTAAATGACACACATCAAAGAACAATGTGAGGATGCCTATGATTGAAGATATGTCTACTCAAACTTGTGCAAACTTAAGAAGTTTTGGATTCTCAATGACTTATCTCATGAATGAAGATGAACTAACTACTGAAAAGAACCTGCAACTGTTGCACGGACAATGCAACTTCCAAGACTGATCTTGCTTCATCATAAAGGACTACCAACGATCTGAAATCCATCTGCAAAGCAGAAACTCAAAGTCAAAGGGCTGCTTGTGTACTGACAAACACCCAACAACCGAGCAAGCAAAAATAAATTTTTAGAAAATGTGTTGTACTTACTATACTTTTTGCATAAGTTCTTGGACCACCTTTAAACGGTCAAATCTCCCTCTTGTGCTATAAAGTCTTTGCTGCATGAATGATTGTAGCTCATTAGACAATCACAAATCAAGAGAAAATATTGTTATTCTTTGTGAATCCTCTTGTATATTATTTATGAGCTAACTTGTGAGATATCTACTCTTAGTAAGTTTATCATATACATTACTCTTTTGAGTAAAGTCTTGCATGACTGAAAGAAAACCTAGTTAGGTGAACTAGTAGTTAGGTTTGTGAATGACCTGTAAAGCATTGTAGAGGTGCTACATGCTTGTTTTTAACTTGGAAAGGCTAAAGTTGATTAAAGAACACTCAGTTGATAGTGAAAAATCTCAAATTGATTGGGGACTAGATGTAAGTTCCACATTGAGATGAACAAGTATAAATCCTCTTGTGCAATTTCTTTTACCCATACTCTCTTACATTATATTGTTTAATTATTGTGTATTAAGTTTTGATTGTCTGAGCAAGTCATTAAGTTACTATTTTATTAAGTTTTCACTGATATAAGCTACTCAGTGAGCTAACTTATCTATGCACCAGTTTCTTTGTTTGAGTATGTTGTAGAAAGTGAATAAGTGGGTGACTTGATTCAACCATCCTTCTCAAATCTTCTTTTACCACCAATATGAAACCGAGTAATCAACATAGAAGCGCACACATTTTAAAACAAACGTGGTAGTTTAATAATGACTTGTTCACTATGACAAATTTTAATATAAAAACATGTACAATGTATATTCAGTCATGGTAGTTCATAATAAATTTCCTTGCCATTGGTGTTATTTCAAAATAAACATGTTTTGAAAGATTAGTCATGGTGGCATTTCAAAATTATGAAAAATAATCACGTTTGACCCATCATCCAAAGGATAAGGATTCGACCTCTTGAAATTAGCCATAAAGTAGTGATGAATCCTCTAATCATAGCCGTTCAAGAAACTAGGTACAATTTGAGTGTAGTTGCACGAGCTCAGGTATAGAGCACAAAAAGTGCGTGAGGTAGGTGACAAGTGAGGTGTGTGCTAGGAGCATACAAACATGTACAATCTTAACAAAAATAAACTACCCCAATCCTGCAAACTAAACAAAGCAAATATACAAACAGAACTAGCAGTCATCTATTCTAAAGTGGAAACAACCAGCAGCAGGATATAATATTATATATACAACAAACACACAATGATAAATAATTACAGAGAAAACAAGAACAACAAAGCAAAGATAACAATATTTACAGATAAAATACACGAAAATTAAAACATGACATACAAATAAAAAGGGTAAAGTGGATATATAAAGGTTATACAATTTGCATAGCTAGCTATAACAGTCTTGACTCTCCAACTTTCCCCAGCGAAGTCGTCATCTGTTAAGATCGGGAAAAATTACGAAGGGGAGTGGCGAGAGAAAAATAGTTAAAAAACAATGGAGTCGCCACCAATCATTTATTGGATAGAGAGAATGATTGGCAAAATCCTTTAAAAATAGAATTTAAAATAAAAAACCCAAAAATGTGGTCTGCAAGAATCAGGCAAGGTTCGGGAGTCGATTATGCACAGGGAATGGTGAAAATTTATTCCCACAGCACCCTTAATACATTTGTCCTAAGACCTTAAGCTCATTATGCAAACTTTATAACTTAAGTAATACCTATTTTACCCTTTTTTGCAAGTAGAGAAATTAAATAAGTACAAACAATTATTCATAGATAACAAGGAAACTAAATTGCGAAAATTAAAAGTTTGGTTTGACTTGTGTGCCTATGTATCCCCTGGTGCAATGAGGAATTCAAAGTCATGTAGTTTTTTTTCTTTATAGAAAATGATTGTGGATTGATTGATTTTAATTTAGAAAAATATTTCTTTGAATTAATTGATTAAAAGAAAAAGAATTGATTCGATTAAAAGAAAATAAATTGATTTGATTTAAAAGAGAATTTTGTTAACGCGTCCTAAATAAAATGGAATGCGGTACTAGACTCACTGATCCATCTCAAGAAAAATGTCTAGTAGGTACTTGACCCATGAAGACAGCTAATACGATTTGTGGTATTGGACCACTTATTTTAAAAAGCTTTTATTAACGTGACTTAAATGGAATGAAAGGTGATATACTAAACCCATTAATCCACTCCAAGGAAATTGTTTAGTGGGTACTTGACCCTTGAAGACGACTTAAAGCAAATGTTAGGTTATCAGACCATTTAACCTTTATAATTCATTATTTACTACATAAAATGAAGCAATTATTTCATGAATGTTTATTAAAACTAAAATTAAATAGTTTAGATGCAAAAAATAAAAACACAATAACACAAAAGGGAAAAGGACCAATCGATAGGTCGGCCATCCAAGCATCTCAGGGAGGACCTGACCAGACCACTGATTATGCAATTGGAAACACGATCTAGTCCGTCGGTCATCTGATCGGCAACGGGAGCAGAGGTACTCGATTAGAGACTAACATATGAGAAAGCAAAAGGCTCAGTCGATCACAGGAGATCATGAAAAAGTTTGATCGGTCGAAGACAATAAGACGAAAAGAGATCATGGGGATGGGATTAGATCGAATTGGATCTGAGTAGCACGATCAGTTTGGTTAATGGAGGTCATGAGAAATGTTATCCGATCGGTAAGAAACCGATCATTCAATTGGTGATCACGATACGATCAAAATCGATCGGTAAATGATAAGGTGATGATCGGCGAAGGCGAGCTCAGTCAATTGTTGTTCCAGGTGAGGTAAGTATTTGATTGATAAGAATAGATCGGATGTTGGTGGGAATGGAAAAGGTGGTGATCGGTCAGACTAGATCGGTAAAGGGAAAGATTGGTGAATGGTGAGTTCGGTTGGTCGAGTTGTGGGGTAAATGGGTCAAGGGCAAAGTTTACTTGGATCAGTTTGGTGTCCTAAGGGGTTAATGGGTTAAGGGTGAGCTCGGCTCGGTCGGTCTAGTGATCCTGAGAGGAGATTGGTAAAGGGTAAGCTCGACTAGGAGACGTGGTTTGATAGGTTATGGGCTAAGGTTATGTCAGATCAGTTGGTTGAGAGATCAGATGGGTTTGTGTGTAAAGGCTAGCGGTCGGATCGATAAGAGCCGATCGGCCAATGGTAAGCTTGTTTTGAAGTGATCGGTCGGAAAGTGTTTCTGGGGAGTGGTGGTCGGTCAAAAATGATTCTGGGAATTGGTGGTTAGTTGGACACGAGCGCAAACTCTGTTTCCTAGTTTTTCACAGATTTGGAAAGTTGTTTGATGGATATTGGGATGGGTGTTGGTGTTGTGTTTGGAGGAAAAGTAGCGGGATGTTGTGGTGGTTTTGGTTGATCATAGGTGGCTTTGTTTGATATTTTAAGAGGGGCATGGAGAGGCTTTGTTTTGCTCGAGAAAAGTGTGGGGAGTTGGTTTACATGGCCATGGTTGAAGTTTGTTGCAAGGGCGTGGGGTTGGTGGACGCTGATGTGATGAATGGATAAGAAAAAAGAACAAAGAAGATCAACTGAAACTAAACCAATCCAAAATCACCACCATATCATATATATAACATTTAACAGCATGGGCAAAAGATACCAAGATAAAAAACACAGAGAAAATCTAGAAACTTACCTCTTGGAAACAACGAAATGGAAGAGCATTAAAGAATCAGTTCTTCCCTCAGGAACTCTCTCTGTTCTCTCCCTTACTCTCGATTCCAACTTAATGCTTGCTACCCTTTTTTAAAGTCCAACCGTTGGTAACATGTGTGCAGGGTGTGTGCAGAGTGTGTCTTTGTGCGAAGGGTGGCGATGCTATGGTGTGTGCAAAGTGTGTCTGTGTTGGTGTGTGTTGTGCAGGTATGGGGGAGTGTATCGTGTGTGCTGGGTAGAAGGTGGATGAGCTCAGTGGAGTGGATCATGTGGGGATTGTGTTTTGGACTGGGCCAAATAATGGGTCTGGATGATCAACTTTACCATTCTCCTTTTTTTTTATTCTTTGTTTTTATAGATTTTTTTCATCATCATTTCATTCATTTTATCATTTTTTTTATGTCTAGATTCTTTTTGGCTAAATAAATAAATTTAATTTTTTTTGAATTTTTCTAAAATGACTTGGACAAATTAGGGTGTTCACAGGGGGTCTCTATGAACCATTGTTGAAAAACATCACTGATATTGTAAGTAGGGTTTGTGGAGATGATGAGAATAGAGTTTGCGAGCACTGGTAAGAAGAATCGAAAGAATGGACCTGCAGGTGGTCTTACCCATGCCACCTTTTCCTGCAACGAAGGCCCACTTAAGAGTCTCTTAGGTCCAATATGTTATACACTGTTCCCTCAGGTAAGTCATGTTGATCTGTCATGGCCATAACTTCTCTCTTTGTGTCTCATCTGCTTTGATAGTAAATCAAAGATCCAAGAAGTGCTGAACTTCTAAGAGAGAGAAAGAGAAGAAGAAGAACACCTCTTGTTTTTGGATTAAAAAAACAAACCAAAAAACAAACTTGGAAATGAGAATTTAGTTCAAATTAAGTTCATGTAAGACATTTAGCTGGCAACAAATGTGCCAAACATGCACTTAACGTGCCATGTCGGTTTCCCACTAACGGTTTCTTCACGGACCGTCACGGAAAGACTAATGTGATGTCATTTTACATGATTGAGGAACTACATTGATAAAAAAAAATTATTAAAGGATCAAACTGATGACGCATGTATCTTTAGAAGACAAAATTAAGTGTTTGCTCATAAAACAAAAATATCATTTTGCTAGTAATTACAAAAATGACATGTAACTGTTTTTTATTTTCCTTTTCAATTGATATTTTAAAGCAAAATACTCTGCAAGCAAATCATATAACAAAGGGTAAAATGCAAAAAAAGACTCCTTAAACTTTAGTTGATGTGTAATTTATCCCATAAGTTTTAAAAAGGATAAACAAAATCCTTTTAACTTTATTAAATGCACAAAAAATACCTTTGCCTTCCAAACATTTACCTCATCAACAAAAAAATGTTAAATGCACTTCACGTGAAGAGTTGAAATTACAAGATATATGCATGCAAATTATTAATTCTCAAACTTTAAAATAAGGATTTTAATTTAATTTATTTACAAATGTAAATTTTGTTTATATTATTATCTAATTATATATTATCATATTATTAAAATAATTAAAATATGATAATAATAACACAAGAGGTCAAATTTTTTTAAGATCAAATTTTTTTAATAATATAATGACACTTAATTAAATAACCCTTTTAATAATATTATAATAATTAATTAAATAATATAAAAAAATTAAACATTGCCAATAAATCAAAATTAAACCCTCAAAATAAAACGAAGCAGCATCTTACAAAAACTAATAATGAAACATGCAATAAATTCGTTCACATCCAAATACTACTTTTCAATCAATATATATATATATATAAAAGGAAAATAAAAGCCAATACATCCTTCCATCGAAATAAGAATATTATTTCGTGGAAGGTTCTGTCTACCGTACGTTTATTTATACAATTGAAATGACCGTGTATCGTATTAAGCAAAATCAAGTCTTTTCTTTACGCTTTCCCCAGCGTTGTCTCGGTCATTGGGTGAGGTTTTTCTCTGCTCACACCTTCCATTCCATTCAAATTTCAAATCTCACGAACAAGGAAGAAGAAGAAGAAGAAGAAAGATGAAGAGGGTCTTCGGTGTCAAGAAGAACAAGGATCCCCCTCCTTCCATTGAGGATGCCTCCGATAGGGTTCATCTCTCTTTCTCTCATATAAATCTTACTTTTTTTGTTCATGTGATACCAAATCAGTGCAATTTGAGTGTTAAAATTGCTCCTTTTTCTTTGTTTTTACATATTGAATTGTGGGTATTTTTTTTCCTTCCAATTAGCATGTTCTCCGTCCTTGGAATTATCAAATTCATTGAATCGGACTGCATATTGATAGATCAGCAATTGGGTTGTTGACACAGTTTGAGATCTGTTAAATTTTGGGTTGAAGCTATGATTGTGGTTCAAAGCCTATAAATGAAAAAAAAAGGTTGGAATTTAATGAATATGGAGTTCTTAATAGTAACATAATTAGGTGTAATGCCAAGATATTATATGTCCCTTTTCTGTGGAACACTCTTAATGCCTTTGACAACCTATTGAATTAGTTTTCTACTACCCTTTGTTCCTTATTTTTGTTTCCCCTTTCAAAGAAGTAAATAAACTGATTTATGATGCAAAATACCATGATATATAGTGGTACTACTACTTTCCTGCTGTCACTTGTATCTTCTTGGGGTTGTCGAGCTGCACCTTGAACTCTACTTTCAGAATTGAAGTTAAAACTAATGCCAGAGTTAACATGAGGGATGAGGCTCTTTTTTTTTTAATAGATAAATCTTAATTTTGTATTTTGTAATATAATAGTTTTCTGATATAATAGTGGTAAATAGAGCTCTGGATAGGATTGAATGCAATAAAGAAATTTAGATCCTAGCTTTTTTTTAGTTAGGATGCTTGTAGGTGACTATATGGAATTACGATTTTTTCTTCATAATTCAGTTGGATAATGGTGTTACTGTTGTTGCAAGAAACTCTTGGAGTTTAAATTTCACTCATGGATTAAAACTTATTTTGATTCAGACATGGTTTTTGAATTTTAAGAATTGTTTTTACCATCCCCCCTCCCCGTTTTTTTTCATTTATACTTAACTTTTTTTAACATGTTTTTCTTGACTTGTTTTATATTTGTTTTTACAATCCTGTTATCATCTTCCTATATTTAAGTCTGTTGACTTAATTTCTTGAGTTGCTGAACACTTTGATATTGGTAATTTCAATTATCTATTTGGTGAAGTATTTCATATTATATATATTCCAGATTACAAAAAGAGGTGATACAGTGGATGATAAGATTAAGAAGCTTGAGGCTGAACTTAGTAGATATAAAGAACAGATCAAGAAAACAAGACCTGGTCCTGCCCAGGAAGCTGTTAAAGCTAGAGCCATGAGAGTTTTGAAGCAAAAGCGAATGTAAGTTCCTCATTCTTTGTTTGCTTATATTTGTTGCAGTTTAATCATCAAATCAATTAAGCAAAATTCATATGTCAAAGATGGGAATTTATTGCAAGGTGTTGCTTTGTTGTTATATATAAGAATGGGATTATGGGATAGCTTTGTGTTAAAAAAATAGGACATTGATCAGAAGTTTGGTAAAGCTTAGCTACTATTCCACCTGAATCGTTACATTGATAGGGTTTATTCTGTCAAATGCTAATTTGTCATTCACTTTACGTTGTATCTTTGCTATAAATTTTAAGGTCAATGGTTTATTATTCTTTGTTCATTAGTCGTTTTTAGTCTCTCTGGTTCCTAAAGTACTTGTTACTTTTGCTTGGCTCATATATAGGGTCTTCGTTGCACATAACTGGTCTCAGGTTTTCAGCCTGCATTTCTTATCGGTTCTTTAATTGGTTCTATCCCTGCATTTTAATAGATATTTATTGGATTTTCCAGCTCTTCACTTTTATCTTAGGTACATTGGGATACTGTTTCTTGGTATCCTGGCATTTTTTTTTTACACTTTTGCTTAGAAAAAAAGGTATGAAGAGCAGTGTCAGACTCTATGTTTACCACAACATTGTTCGTTGACCAGAATTTGTTTTTGTTAAGTTGTCAGTTTTTATTTATTTATGAAACCTCTTGACTTTTTTCCCTCCCTAACCTAGAACACTGCTTGGTTTGTGTATGGGCTTGGCTGTCAAAGTTTAAATTCATTTCAGTTGACTTTAAAAATTCATGTGTGCTTTCAGGTGGCTTATGTTTTGTTTTGTTTTTTTTTTTAATGTATGAGTAACATTTGAGTATGATGTGTATGTATGAGTTTACTTTGATGTTTTACATTAGAATTTTACAATCAGTTCTCACTTTATTATCTTACAGTTACTTAATGTTGCAAAGGTTATTCTCTCCACAATACAAAGTTATTGTATTTCAATTCAATCAGTTATATTATATTTGAGAACCTCATTACAGGTTCTTTTGTTATGTTTCCTGTGGGTCATGTTAGTTTGATAGCTGTTCTCTATGTTTGGGATATTTTGGATTTCTTTTATCAAATTGAAGAAGTCTTGTTTTACTTCCTCGTATACATGGATTGCTATATATTCATGAGGTTAATAGTTTTTCTTAACTCAAAGGTATGGGCTATAATCTATAGATGCTCATGCTATTGGTAACTAAGACTAAGAGTACTTGGAATATTTACTTTCAGTACATGTGATTGCTATATCTTCATGAGGTTAATAATTTTTCTTAACTCAAATGGTATGTGCTATAATCTATAGATGCTCATGCTATTGGTAACTAAGACTAAGAGTACTTGGCATTTTTACTTTCAATATGTAGTAAGTTGGACTTAAACAAAGTGAATAATTTATAGTTGTATTCATATACCTATACACTACACCTTTGGTCAGGTATGAAGGGCAACGTGACATGCTGTATAATCAGACATTCAATCTTGATCAAGTTCAATTTGCTGCTGAGGGCATTAAAGATGCTCAACAAACTGTATGTATCCAAGAACTTAGAGTATTCTTTGTAATCCTTGTATTGAACTCTTTTTTCCCTGTATCTATCTGTATATCATACTTCCTTGATCTTTACAAGCATATGTGGACGGTTTAATTCATAATAGAAGACATATATCATCAAAAGTTTCTGCAGATTAAATCAAATAATTTATAGCACAGCTTCATCCTTTCCTCTATGAAAGTAGGTGATGAAATTGGTTGCATTATTGCAGCTGTGCTTAAGGTTATTAAAAGGTGAATCTTATTAGCTGTGCGTGTATTGAAAGGGGAAAATTATTAAATTTTACAGTTCTTGTTTTATGATTTATCCTGAGGATAAGCCTTGGCGCAACTTTATGGTGTTGCCTTGTGACCTAGTGGTCACAGGTTTTAGTCTGGAAAACAACCTCTCCACTAGTGGGGGTAAGGCTGTGTTCATTTGGCCCTCCCTAGACCCCACAATGGTGGGAGCCTCGTGCTCTGGGATACCCTTTTGTTTTATGATTTATCCTATGGAGTTATCGTGAATTTTTAAACACAAATTATTTGGATGTCTACAAGTATTTGTAAATTTCTAGAAATTTGAAGATGCCAATTGTATGCTATATCACGTATAGTTGACTGGGGTACCCGTATTCACTATAAAACATTCGTTTGTCTTGGTAGCGCATTAAGGGGCATGGTTCGAGGCGGAGCTTTGTCTGTACCCTGTTTGGAACCTGCTGCCTACCTCATGAGAGGTAGGGGATGAATCGCTTGTCATTTGGGAGGGGTCTCTTCATAGAGATGTTATTAATTATGCCTTATACTTCTGTTATAACAAATTCTAGTATGTATTTAGGTTTTCAGAAATCATACGACCTTGAAGAATATTTTTTCTAGCAGATATAGAATTTGAATTAAAGTGTTTACAACTTTCTCTTTCCTTTTCCCCCATTTCCCTTTTTCAGATGTCAGCTTTGAAGTCTGCCAACAAGGATTTGAAGGGAATGATGAAAACTGTGAAGATCCAAGACATTGATGTATGTATTTTCTCTACTTTTATCTTATAGCTTCTATCTAGCTGACACTGAGAAGTTTAGGTCTTAATTGTTGATCCATACTACATGTAGAACTTGCAAGATGAGATGATGGACCTGATGGATGTAAGTAATGAAATCCAAGAGACTTTGGGTAGAAGCTATAGCGTGCCTGATGACATTGACGAGGATGAACTTATGGGTGGTAAGTTAAGAAATTGTTTAGGCTTTTGGGATAAGGACAATGTAACTATTTTGTCCTCATGGTTATGCTATTTCTGATGCACATAATTTATCAGATATATGTTGGAAACTTTGTCAAAAACTCCTAGCTAATGTGGCTACATGGTTGGGTAGGGCAGTGGGATTTTGCAGCTTTTTAATTTGTGGCTTGTACATGTTTGGCTTCCTAGTTTGAAAGACTTCAGGATGAAAAAAGTTTCATCAATTGTATGTACAATGTTCTAAGCATTATATTTTCAGCTTGTAAAATGTGTCATCAGCTGCCTTTTATGGGTTGGATGCATAATAATATACTATACTCATTTAGGGAACATGCACTCCAATTAAGTTTAAGGGAGAGAATTTTCCTTTTATTTGTCATGAAGTGTCTTAAATTATTTGTTTCCTTTTTGTTTTTGGTAAAACAGAGCTTGATGCGCTGGAAGCAGACATGGGAAATGAGACTGAAGCTGATGGGGTCCCCTCCTACCTCCAACCTGATAAAGAACCTGATTTGGAGGCGGAGCTTAACTTACCTTCAGCTCCATCAGGACAAACAGCAGTGCCACCTGGCAGATCCAATGCCCAAGTATAATTTCCTTGTTATTTGTTTTTTATCAAAAAAGAAATGCTCCTGTCTTTTTGTAGTTTAGTTATTAAAACTGTACTTAAATGAGATTCTAAAGGGGGGAAAAAAACTTGGTTAAGTCTCATTTCAAAAGATTTGATGTTAAAACAGGTGAGTTGTGTCTGGCTGCAACTTTGTCAAGGCATGTATGTTGATTATGGATGGACACTGTTTCTCTTGAAAAGAAATTAACTTAATGGAGCTGTGAGAGCATGAAGTAATGAATAAAATGTTGGAAAAGCTATAGGAAATGGTGGTTATTCAATGCAATCTTGGTTGCAGGATGTCTAGACATCAAGATGTTTTCTTTCTATAATAAAATCTAGCTAAGTAGGTTGTGGAGCAGTCTTGGTAATTTGACTGGAAGTCCTTATAGAAGGATGGGATTTTGGGTACTATAGCAGGTCAGAAAAAGATGATAGTTAAGGATGTTTAATTGCTGGCCAATATTGTTCAAGATAATTGGATCTGGATTTTCCATTGATTTGAAGGTTGAAAGACAAATGTAGGAATTGGAATTTTGAAAATTGATAGACAATGGTTACTAGAAGTTGAAGCAGGTCTACTGAAATTGGCTATAGTTGCATAGGATCAATAAGAAAGTGGGAAGTAGTGAGCTTGTTCATCACATCATCTACTGTTTTCTTCATCATATAACCATCAACAGAGAAGCCTACACTATTGGATGGTAAACCTTTGAAAGTTTGAGGTTGCATTCTTATGTTTGGTGAAGTAACTTGTAAGGATGCACCTTATCACTGCTTGGTTTCCTGATTGCCTACTGCTGGCAAAAGTATGCTCCATACACTTGAATGATGTCTATGTAAATTATTGAATGAATGGATTCATCATCGTTATTGGCGTCAACCTTTGTAACATTTAGTCAGAGCCTCTGTTCTCTGGTAAACTGCTTACTGACAGGATTCTTGATACAGTTCAATACTCTATCTGAACTAAAATAAATTACTTTATTTTGTGCATTTTGTTTTAATGTTATGTAGCTTTCATCCATGATTGATTGCTTTGATACTGACAGGCTGACGATGAACTGGGTTTACCTGCTGTCCCTCGAGCATCCATTCGTGGTTAAAGAATGCTCTTTATGTCATTGGCATAGCTGGTGCAGACTTGAGCAAGGCCCTGTAAAGATGTGCAGAACTTCAGAAGGTTGATTGATAAAGTGATTTAATTGGTTTGGTGTTGGCATTATTTGACTTAGCACATTTTCTTTTTCTTGTAATAAACCTTGTGGAAACATATTTGATATTTGTATGAAAAGACAATGACACGGGAAAAAGGGAAAAAAATATTAACGGAATCTGGTGAAAGCTTGCAACTCGCTAGTTATGTTTAGGGGAAATTATACACACATTTTCATTACCCAATTTCATTCTCTCCATTAAAATAATCTTAGCACATTTATTAATTTATTTAACTAAACCTTAAATGTGAACAATCATAATGAATTGAGACGAAGTATGAATAACTTGATTTTGCATTACGATGAGTGGAAAGCTTACTGGATTTTTAAATTTTCATTATTTTGATGATACAATGGTAATCAATATGATGTTAAGGTTTATTACCATATAAAAAAAATAAAGGAAAATTTAGTTATTTGTTATTTTTTTTGTACAAATTTAGTTATTAAAATGTGCCTAAAATTTCATCTGAGGTCAAATGATGCTTTCTTTTTCGTTATAATATATGGAGATTTTGAACTATTGGAGGTTAGTAGTTGAAAATTGAAATTGTATACATTAGGATGAGTTGTGCTAAAGTTTTAATATTGAGATTAAATAAAATTTGGGTGAGAATTTTTCCTTATATTTTACCTTCTGTGCTCTGTTTTTTATTGCTGCGGAATAAATTGGATTTTGGAGTTTTGCCTAATGCTTAATGTTTAGTGTTCCTAAATTAAGTTGAATTTAATTTTAATACACTATAAATGTAAAATTTCTTCATATTGTCATTATCTATTTATATATTGTTAAATTATTAAAAGAAATTAGATTATTACAACAAGTTAAAAAGTCTTAATTCTTTTATTAATGTATTATCATATTATTAGATAATAGTATAAAATTTTTTACAATGACAGTTGATCAAGTTTAAACTTAATTAAGTTTTATGAGTAGTTATTAGTGATTTTGTCATGAGATGGCAATCAGAACTGAATCTGGGACTGTTTGGATTTGGATGCGTAGTAGGTTTTTAACATAGAAGGGTGGTTTACGCTACCTTTTGAGTTCGTTAGAAAAAGGTTAATGTGCTATGGTTAAAGCTTTTTGTATAAACACATTGTCTTTTATGGCTACACTCACAATTATGAAAGAGATTCACACAATTTTATTATTACATATTGTGTGTGTGCTGATCATGTACAATCGATAGGGTCGTTGAAGGCATTTTGTTGTTTGGACAAATGGTCCTGTAGTTTGTACATGACACACGTGTCATAACAAATTGAGAGCGCGGTTCAATGGGTAGCATGTGAAGTTAACTTGGGAATGTACAATGGCCAATGCATGTGTTTCAAACAACCAGTATTATTAGAAGGGAATTACCACAGCTCTCTGCAAGCACAACATTCTTTTCTTTTTAAAAAAAATTATACCGGATTGAACGGTTTGATTAATTTAGCTGTAAATTGAACACTTAAATAATTATAATTCAATTTTATAACTGACTCCAGATCAGACTATATTATTAAATCCGTCAATACAGTCAAAATCTAATTAAACATCTAATTTAAAAGAGAGCTGAGAGTTTGGAATGCTCACTGTTCTCCGATGACAACCAAAGATAGCAAAGAGTATTAAAATGTACTAAAGCAAGAAACGAAATATTTTCTTGTAACTTTCTTTTTTCTGGTATATTTCTCGTAACTTGTTTTGCGATGGATTTCGTGACTAATTTTAGAAAACTATTTGCATTTAAATTTAAATTTAAATTTTGTGTTCTTTTCTTCAAACATGAGGCAATTTTATACAATTTTTAATACTTATAGAAGGAACATACATACTTGGCAATTAGCCATCATTGGCAAAACTCGGGAACACTTTGTGCATAAAATTTTTTAGATTTTAGAGTTAAAAAAAGATTTAAAACTAAAAAAGAACAATGAACCTTCGGCATTGCTTGT
The DNA here is from genome assembly GCA_023212625.1 of Styphnolobium japonicum. NCBI lineage: Eukaryota > Viridiplantae > Streptophyta > Magnoliopsida > Fabales > Fabaceae > Styphnolobium > Styphnolobium japonicum. Next base: position 18,741,871 of record JALBWW010000013.1, read on the forward strand.
TTGCTTTTGTGTTGCACACAAGAAAATTTGGCTAACACAAGATAGATAATATATAACCAGTAAACTTTCAACCCCTCACCCTATATACAAAGGGACTACCCGAGATTTTCAAAATACATTTCTCAATAAACAACAACACCTTTATGGCCTCCTTTGGAGACCATCGTTGCCTTTTTCCACTCCACACTATCCCCGTCGTCTGTTCACTTAGAAATTACAACTTCATTTTATATTCAAACCAGTCAGATTTTCTATACACCAACATGACTTTAGCATCGTACATCATCAACAAGACTTTTGCTCTTCCAAAAATCAACACAGATGCCTGAAAGCGAACAAAAACAAAGAAATTCAAGTCAGGGAGATTTTGAAAGGCTTAAGGTTAGATCTACTAAAGAGGGCACGTCAGCTCAAAGGAAAATATCAAGCACTTTCATGTTTTCTAATTCTTATTCCCACGTGAGCCCTGTATACAGTTGAAAACAATCAGTGGCAGAAAAAGTCTGCTACTGAGAGGCATGTTGTCACTTATCAGTAATATTTGATCCAACGATCTGGCTGTAGGACCCTTCAACTTGCATGGCTTCCAGGGAGACAGAATAGGTGTGTAACTCACTCTCATAAGTCATAACTAATTTCAAGAAGTATTATTTACAAAATCCTACAATAACAACAATGTATAAGTGCATATGACGATAAAGTACAAATTTAAGTAACTCCAATAAAACCTTAATTTTTTTTAAAAAAAATTATTCAATTACAATGTGTGCTATTAAGAGAGTGAGCTTTGACGCCAAGGTAAGTTTAATGTCTTGTGACTCGTTAGTTACAGATTCTAGTAGTGGAAACAGTTTCACTCACTGGCTAAGACTACCCTCCCTCCCCAAATTCCACAATGGTGGTGGCTTGGTGGGAGACTCGTGCACTGAGCCAGCATTTCAGAATACGTGTGATATTCTGACTCACTCCAAAGCAGGACTGGACAGGACCCATTCATAGAGGCTTAATAAAGCTAAATGATTAGGGGTCAAAAACAGTGAAATGCAACCAAAAAGCTATGAGATAGAGCAGGTGCAAAGGAGAGGGAATATCTAAGGGCCTGTATCTCTATATCTACCACATAAAGAGTCTAAAAATAGTAACCACACACAAAAATAAAACCATACTTCTCATCCTTGTCACTAAATCTATATACTTACTATATATTAAAGTTGGCTACTACCTTCCAAGTCATCATTTCCAGCAGTTTCTCTACGATTGATTGTCTTTTCAAATCTCCACTTATTAATAGATGTCTAAATTTACATAAATTACCATTCATGAAATTAGAAGTGACATTTATTGAGTCTCTCCTCATTAATAGATACATGTATTTACATAAATTCTAGTGTATGAATTTGGACATGTTCTCTTATGCTACACAATCATAATAATAAAAAATTCACACTTCCAATTTAAGTTACACAATCATGATAGAAAAAAAAAAGTAATATGCAATAACTTTTTAAAATGTATTTCCTCCAAAACTAAATCCTCAAACAAAGTGTCCGTTTTCCTACATTACTTAAACCTATCAAATTAAAATATATAAATTTAATTTATAAAATACTAACTACAATATAAAAATGCAAGTGTGGCTAAACGACTAGTTATTGGGTAAAGTATTCTGATTTGCGGGGATTGAGACATTACTACAAAAACTCAAAACAGTTCAGCTTACTTGGTGTGTCTATTTGTTTGATAAACGATTCACTAACTAGCATTATTGCACATTTTATGAACAAATCAATTGCGGATTTTGCGGAGTTGATTCTTCTTTCTTTTTTTTTTTGTAACAAAATCTAAGCTAATCAGGAATCATGAAAAGCAAAAAAATAAAAATAAAAAAACAAAAAGAACAAAATCTTCGCACTGCAGAGTGTGCATGTACTCACCGAGTTCGAATTCAATTCAATCCCGGAAAATGACGTCATCAGCGATATCCATCAACGGCGCGAGACATTCCGGCGAGAACTTCCTCGCAAATAGATACGAAAAACTCGAGTTGGATTCCCTCAACCGGAAAACCAGCTCTGCCGAGACCTCCATCGGGGTATACAGGTGCGGGTGACCGTCCCAGCTACCGGTCCAATTCACCCTCGTGACCGTGAAACCGGTGCAACCATTCGGGTCCAACATGGACAGAAGCGTCGGAAAGTAATGCTCCTCCGGGTAACACGGCTCCTCCGTCACGCACGGAAGCCGGAACTTTCGCCACAGCCTCCGGTCTCGGACCACGACCGCAGCGTGGCGCCGGGTCAGGACGAAGAACTGAGACCCGACCCGGAAATCCTCGAACCGGACTTCCGGAAACATCGCGTTCTCCCCGCGAGCCGCGTACCGGTCAGGGAGGTTGGGATCGCCGGAGAGGATCTCGATGAAGCTCCGAGGCGGCAGGTTCGCGAAGAGGTGATGGTAGACGAAGTCGAAGGAGTGGAGGGGGATGCAGTGCTGGGAGACGAGTGCGAAGTAGAGGTTGAGAGGGTCGTCGGCGATGGCGGCGGCGAGGAGGCGGCGGGTGGCGGCGATTAGGGTGGGGGAGGAGCGGCTGGTTTTGATGGCCGGGATGAAGCGGCGGCGGAAGACTCCGCCGGGAGAGGCGACTGCGCAGGAGGGGTCGGCGTGGATGTAGATGGTGAAGAGGTTGCGGTTGTTTTGGAAGAATTTTTGCCATAAGGGGGCGAAGGAGAGGTTGGAGTTTGTGAGGAAGAGGAAAGCGATTTTGGGTTTGGGGTTTGTGGTGGTTGTGGCGAGGGTGAGGTGGACGTGGTTGAACGGGTGGGTTTGTGGGGTGAAGAGGAAGAAGAGAAGTGGGAGAGAGAGAAAGAGAGTGAGGCACATAACTATGGGGGATGGCAGCATTGGGTTGGATTAATGGTTTTGGTTCTGGTTTTTGGTTTTGGTTTTGGACAGGAACTGTGAGAAGTGATGAGAGTGAAGTAGAGGGAAGGAAGATGTGGTGGGATTTTTTGTTTTTTAGAATTTTGTATTTTTTGTTTTTGTTAATTTAGTTAGAATTCTCTGGAAAAAGAAAACTGGGTGTGAATAGGTTGCTTGACATATAGAAGAAGGAATTGTGTTCTTCTGTGGTTAGTGGATAAAGTGAAGTGAGTGGGTGTAAGAATAATGATGATGTCAGAGAGCGAGTTAGAATTAGAATAGAAAAGTGGTACCATTTTGTGTAGGAAATTATTTGATCTTGAGGGAAAATATGTTCCAGTCAATTTGTAAGCAGTTAAGCCTATTTTGTTTGTTTTCTTTTTACTTTAGGTTTTATACCGATTATATTTTTTTTATAGAAAGAAACAAAGGGATAGTGATGAAAGAGACGTGGAGCTATAGGGATTACATAGAGATAGCCATAGACATATAGATATAGAGATGAGTAAAAGAGGGGAGCACGTTTTGAAAGAATAAGGTTCTCTTAACTTTTGGTTGTGGCCAAGAGACATGTTATGACTGTTGAGTGAAGGCGAGGGAAAGGGTGTGTGGATGGTGGGCAGTGGGGGGCTGAGGGGATGATTGGTGTTTTGTTGAAAATGAAAGAAATAATTGGGGAATGCCTGAATGTGAATGGCACTTGGGACTAGAACAATGTCAGTGGTTTTAAAAGCTGCCCATGGATGAAAATATCGTTTTACTTTGTTAAGTTTCTTGTATGGGTGAGTTAGTTACATAAAACGGATTACAATCATAAGAAAATCGGACGAGACTAATCGATTGAATCCATAATTGGTCATTTTATCCATCTAATTTAATTTAAAAGTTTATTTAGCATGAAAATTAATTAAAAATTGATGAACTAGTTAACTCAAGTCAGTTTTATTAGTTTCAATAAATTATTTTTTTTAAAATTTTTACTAATTTAAATGATGTCATTTTAATTTAAAAATTAAATATAAGTAAATATAAAATAAATTTTATATGAAATATTTAAACTTTAATTATACAGAAGTTTAAAAATTAAATATATAATTAATTGTATATTTTTTTAAATTAAAATTAAAATTTTTTAAATAAAAATAAATTATAATATTGTTATTAAATATTTTAAATTCTCAAAAAAATAAATTATAAATTATTATCTATCACTTAAGTTATTTTTTATAATTTTTTATTTATTTAATTAATATAATATATATATTTATATATTTAAATATATTTAAATTATTTAATTATATTTCAATTCCATCGCACTTTAACTAATCTCGAATTAACTTCCTCGCCAGTTAACTGATTCAGTTTTGACAACCTTGAATTATATAATATGCTAAATGACAAATATCAAATCGTCAATTGAGTTTGTTGGCTAAGTATGCAGGGAGTGGGGCTAAGATTCCATAGGCCTTTTCTAGGACCGTGTGAGAGCCGTAATGCTTTTTCAAATGGGCACATGAAGTCAATCATACCTATAGCTTGGCGTTATGCTATGTTTGGAACTTTTTAAGTGGAAGAAAAGGGGTGGGAGAGAAGTGATGAAAAAGAAAGGAAAGGAGAGGATAGAAAAGGAGATGGATGGAAGGGAATTCTCTTTCCTTTTATTTATAGGTTATGTTAAAATAAGATAAATTAATTTTATTCTAATTTAATTTTAAATAAATCTTGTTTGTTTCGTTGCCTCCCAATGTAAAGTGGAATAAGTTATAATTTTGAGAGTATAAATTACTTTTTCCTTCCCTCCTTCCTCCTTATCTTTCATCTGCGTTAGCGTTGGCTAAGTTAGTCATGCCATGTGGTGAGAATAAATCAATCCAATCGGTTTGCCTAAAATAGGCAATTTGAGGCAGCAAACATTATAGGTGTAAGATTATTTGTTATCTAGCTAGCGTTAACATTTTTTTTTATCTTCAGTATGTTTGGGCCAGTAGTGCACAACTGTTAGGATCTAAAGAAATTGACAAAGTAAAATTGCTGTATTACTTCGCTCATTCATTCATCTCAAAATCAGGCTCTTATAGAGCTACAATAGAGGCTTTTCAAAAACTAACTAATTGATCAAAGAGACTAATTATCCGTAACAAATATAACTGTTTCGACTTTCTATTTACAACAAACTAACATAACAGAAAAACTGAGCTAACAATCCCTCCCTTAAACTATTGCATAGAAACATAAGCAACTAGTTTATCTTGGGAATTTCACAAACTCCCAGCTGCTCCCGAAGCTTGAGGAAAGAATCTAACTTCAGTGGCTTTGTCAACAGGTCTGCAATCTGTTCTTTAGTTCCACAGTGAACCATCTCTACATAACCATCTCTAGATAAATTTCTCAGAAAATGAAAACGCACATCAATATGTTTACTTCTTCCATGCATAACCAAATTCTTAGAAAGCTTAATAGCTGAGCTATTATCACACATCAAAGTAGTACAACCTTCCTGATTATGTCCCAACTCCTTCAATATCCTCCTCATCCACACAGCTTGACAAGCACAAGCTGCAGCTGCCACAAATTCTGCTTCTGTGGTGGACAGGGTCACTATTGGCTGCTTCTTGGATGACCAGGCCACTGCTCCATTACTTAATAGAAACACATAGCCAGAAGTACTTTTTCTATCCTCCAAGTCACCAGCATAATCACTGTCTGTGTAAGCTAACAGTTCTTCATTTCCTCCTTTCTTATAGAAGATGCCAAAGTTCACAGTCCCTTGTAGGTATCTTAGAACCCTCTTTGCAGCCTGCATATGCATTTGAGTAGGTTGGCTCATAAAACGACTGATTAAGCTAACAGAGAACATCATATCAGGTCTGGTTGATGTAATGTACATGAGACTTCCCACCAATTGCTTGTATTGAGTCTCATTCACTTTCATCCCTGTTTCATCTTTGCATAGTTTATAGCCAGGCACCATAGGAACTCCAACTGAATTGCTATCTGACATGCCAAACCTCTTCAACACTTCTAAGGCATACTTCCTCTGATAGATATAGATCCCATGCTCCTCTTGTAGAACTTCAATTCCAAGGAAGAACCTCATTCTACCAAGATCTGTCATATCAAATTCTTTCTTCATTGAGCTCTTGAAGGTACTCATTAAGGACTCGTCATTACCAGTGTATATGAGGTCATCAACATACACACTGACAATTAGAATCCTTCCATTTGAGGAGTATTTCAAGAACAATGTCTGCTCATGATTGCTCTTTTTGAAGCCTGCACTGATGAAGTATGACTCAATTCTGCTGAACCAGGCTCTTGGGGCTTGCTTTAGCCCATATAAAGCCTTGTGAAGCTTGTAAACCTTGTGCTCACATCCCTTCTGCACATAACCTCTTAGCTGCTCCACATATACATCCTCAGTGAGAGTGCCATACAAAAAGGCTGATTTCACATCAAGCTGGTACAATTTCCATCCTCTATGTGCTGCAAGAGCTATTATCATTCTCACAGTATCCATTCTACTTACAGGAGCAAACACCTCTGTATAGTCCACCCCATATTGTTGAGAGTAACCTTTGGCCACTAACCTAGCTTTGTACTTGTCCACTTGACCAAGCTCATTCAACTTAGTCTTGTAGATCCATTTAACCCCTATCTTCTTTGCTCCAGCTGGTAAATCAGTGAGTTCCCATGTCCCATTCTTCACTATGGAATTGATTTCAGCATCCATAGCTTGTCTCCATTTGGAGCTTTTCACTGCAACTTCAAAGCTTTCTGGATCTGTGTAGTCAACTAGGGCCATGTTTATTGCATCTTCTGATTCTGAAAGTTCTTCTCCATTTACATAATCTCTCATCCAGCCAGGTGGGTGCCTATTTCTGCCTCCTTCACCATTTATTACTTCAGTAACCTCAGGTTGTGACTGGTTCTTTTCTTCTTCATCATTGGACTCACTATCTGCTGTACTTTCTTCTTCAAAATCAGTGGCGCTTTCAGCATTTTCACATTTAGTATCTACTATTAGCTCTTCTCTGTGATTTATATTCCAGTTCCACTGAGTGTCTTCCTCAAAGACTACATCTCTACTTACAACAATCTTTCTTGTAGTTGGATCATAGAGCCTGTAGCCTTTAGATTCCTCACTCATTCCCAACAAGACACATTTGCAACTCTTGTTTTCCAGTTTGGTTCTCCTTGCATATGGAATGTGTACATGAGCTACACAACCAAACACCCTAAAATGTTCAACTGAAGGCTTTACACCACTCCAAGCCTCCTCTGGTGTTTGATTTTTCACAGCTAATGTTGGTGATCTATCCAGCACATATGTCACCCAGTTTACTGCTTCAGGCCAAAAGGATTTTGGAATCTTCTTCTCTGATAGTAATGTTCTAACCAAGTTCATGATGGTTCTATTCTTCCTTTCAGCCACCCCATTCTGTTGAGGGGTGTAAGCTGTGGTTAGTTGTCTTTTAATTCCTGTTTTTTGACAGAATTCATTGAACTCCAATGATGTGAACTCTCCTCCCTTATCGGTTCTAAGGCATTTAATCATCAAGCCAGACTCTTTTTCAACTGCTGCCTTAAAACATTGAAAGTAGTGAAATGCCTCTGATTTTTCCATTAAGAAATAAATCCATGCCTTTCTAGAGTAATCATCTATAAAGCATAGAAAATACCTCTTTTGGCTATTAGAAGATGGAGTGATAGGGCCACAGATATCTGCATGAATCAGTTCCAGTTTTTGTGTTGCTCTCCATTGGCTCTTCTTTGGCATGGGATCTCTATGCTGTTTTCCTTTCATACAGTCTTCACATACCTTTTCTGTCACAGATAACGAAGAAGGGAGACCTCTGACCATTCCTTTGCTTTGCAGAGTTCTTAGCCCTTTGTGACTAAGGTGTGCATATCTGCAATGCCATAGGTAAGAAAGATCCTGAGCAGTGGTGTGAAAACATGACTCATTCTTGGTTACAGACTGAGCAAACAGCATGAACATCCTGTTTGTTGTCATGTTAGACTCCAGAATCAATCCCTTATCAGGATGGAACAACTTGCATGTTCCTGATTGAAACATCACGGTTAAGCCTCTTTCTTGCAGCTGTCCTATGCTCAAGAGGTTGTTCTTGAGTTCTGGAACCAAGAACACATCTGTAACTACATGAGTGACTCCTTTAATATTCAGTTTCACACTCCCTTTTCCAGTCACCTCCATTCTTGTATTATTACCAAGCTTTACATGTTGCTTGAAGGTGTCATCCACCTCTTTAAACCAAGTTCTGTTTCCACACATGTGGTTCGAGCAACCAGAATCCAAGAACCATGCGTCTGCTCTTTGCATATCATGCAATTCCTCATGAGCCATCAAAAGAAGCTCTTCTTCCTCATTGAAGGCAGCATAATTGGCTTCTTTATCCCAGTCAGGACATTCATTCTTATAATGCCCAAGTTTGTGACATTTAAAGCATTCAACTGTGGCTCGATTTTGCCTTCCTCTTCCTCTTCCTCTTCCTCTATAGCTGCCTCTTCCTCTGCCTCCATTATCATTCTTTTCTTCAGAACTTACTTTGAGTGCCTGCTCCTCTCCATGATTCTTGTGAAATTTCTGCTCATGAACTATCAAAGAACTTTGAAGTTCATCAACAGAAAGAGAATCGGTATCCTTAGATTCCTCAATTGAGCAAACTATGTAATTGAATTTGTCAGTTAAGGACCTAAGGATCTTCTCAACAATGGTTACATCCTTCATTAGTTCTCCATGAGTTCTCATCTTATTAGCCACACTCATGACCCGAGAGAAGTAGTCAGTTACTGTCTCACCTGACTTCATCTCAAGAATCTCAAATTCCTTTCTCAAGGCTTGAAGAATTGACCTTTTTACTCTTGCATTGCCTTCATATTTTCTTTTCATCGAATCCCATATCTCCTTTGATGTATTCTTTTGCAAGATGGTTTCCAAGATTGTCCTATCTATGGCTTGGAACAAATAGTTCTTGACCTTCAAATCTTTCAGCTTTAGCTCATCAAGTCTCTTCTGCTGAGCTTCAGTCATCACGCCTCCCTTTTCTGAATCTGCAAAACCCGTTTCCACCAAGCTCCAATACTCCTTGGATCTTAGAAAATTTTCCATCAACATGCTCCAATGGTCATAGTGACCATCGAAGCGAGGGATTGCAGGTTGCACAAAACTGCCATCATTTGCATTCGACATTCTCTCTATCACTCACGAGTATGCAACTCACACTTTCTTCTAAGGCCCAGTAGGAGCTCTGATGCCAGAATGTTAGGATCTAAAGAAATTGACAAAGTAAAATTGCTGTATTACTTCGCTCATTCATTCATCTCAAAATCAGGCTCTTATAGAGCTACAATAGAGGCTTTTCAAAAACTAACTAATTGATCAAAGAGACTAATTATCCGTAACAAATATAACTGTTTCGACTTTCTATTTACAGCAAACTAACATAACAGAAAAACTGAGCTAACAACAACTCCAGCAGTTCTGTTTATTGAGGGTTACCTGCATAGTGAATTGAAAATTCATACCTTATGCTCCTATCATGAGAATAGAATTTCCCTTTTGTAATGAGGTAGTCATGCACCTGATTTGGCAAATTCAAGTGTTTAAATCTATAATAATATTCTAAGATGGGAATATGGGAGAGAACAAATTTTTACACAATACAATAGTACTAAAAGAAAAATATCTATTAAGAACCAAGAGCAAGGAAATTACTTGGCTAATGTCTTCCATTAATTGTTGAGAAGATCCAGCTGAAAGGTCTTTTCTTATAATGAAAATTGGATATTGTTGTATTATTTAAAAATGGGAAGTTGTTATGATATTCAGGTGACCATGATTAGTTATAAAACATTTTATTAGTTGTTAATTTTTATAATAAATGTATCAATCGATAAAATATTCAATAACTAATTAAGGTATTAGTTTAAAAAAAGAAAACTTGGGGTACCGGAATAATCTCAAAAAAAGAAGCAAAAAGCAAACTTCTTGTCAACATCATAACTACTCAAAGATGCACAAGATTTAAAAATCAAGGAGCAGAAATCTTGGCAATTACAATTGACGTATACACTATACACAAATCCAGAGCCACATTCACAGTAGTAATTTAGAACCGACAAAGTTCGCAAACGTAGTGTTATGGGCTATCTCCCATATTGGACCAAAGGCCCTCCTCCCCCACTTGATAGGACAGGGGCTAAGGCTTTTACATCAAGAAAATCCCAAATTTCCAGTTTTGCAGACACGAGATAAAGAGCATTAAACAAAATTCACGATTAACTCATATCTAAGGCTGGATATCAAACGAGTCAGTTCGTGAGTCATATCTAAGGCTTGATATCAAGCGAGTCAGTTCGTGAGTCAGCTCACAGTTTAATTTGTTAATAATTTAATAAATTAAAAAATTTGACTTATTTATTAAATAAGTTAAGTTTAAATTTTTATATATTTAATTTATTAGTTTGTGAATTGATTCAATATATGTATATAATTATTTTTTAAGAATAATAATAATATTTTTAATTTAATATATATTAGTATTTAATTTTTTTTTGGTTTAACTAAATTAATTTTTTAATTAAATATATGTAAAAAAGATAAATTTATTAAATTATAAATTCATACTTAACTCATTGAATTAAAAAGACCCATTGAGTTTGTCGAGATCAAATTTAAAAAATAAACTCAATTTTTTATTAAATTGAGATTAAATCAAGTCTAACTCAACTCAATTGAGCTCATATCATCACAAAAGGGGTGCCAACAGGGGAATCAAAGGGTGTCCCTATGTGACCAAGGGTTGATGGCTTACTCACGCTCAAACACATCAAATTTCATTCCTATGGAGTCCACTGGTTATTTTTCCCCCCCGTGTTCCCATTCCCCTAATTGACAGAATTCTTGTCCTTCTAAGTTTGCTATCCAATTCAATATATTTGGCATTATTTCCTTATCAGAATAACAAGTAAACAATTTGCTCACTGAAGAAACAAAGTAACTTACATAAAAGAGTAAAAGAGTATATTTGTCTCTAAAAATGTTCCTTACTTGCAATTTAACCTTTGATTTATATTAAAGTGTAAAATTTAATCTTTAAAATATTCAAACTCATTTTTACCCTACTCATTTTCTATCACTTTTAAAGACCAACATAAAACAAGTACGATAAATTTAAAGATTGAATTGTACATGTACATTTTCAGGACCAATATGCGATTTTACTCTTTCAAATACGTGTATTTAGGAGAAATATATTTTAGGAAATATTTTATCAATTTATGTTTTGAATTATTTATAATTTCACAAAACTAAATGCATTATTTTTATTTCTAAACTTAATTTTTCAAAATTTATTCAAACTAAACTTATTCACACAATTATATATAATAAATATTCTCAAATATATAATTTTTTCTTTTATAGATAATTTTTCATGATTAGTTTTTTAAATATATTTTACTCCAAAATATTTTTCCACAGTAAAAGCAAGCAAGCCCTTCTTTTTGAATTTTAAATAATTACACAAAACTCCATGGGTTATTTTTGTTTTAATAATTTCATATTTAAAAATTATTTTTCTAGCTTTATACAAACAAAATTTATTCACAAAATTATATAATAAATTCTCAGATGCATAATTTATTAAAAATATTTTTCATAATTTTTTTAATATATTCTACTCCAAAATAATTTACCAACTTAAAAGCAAACAAACCCTTAGTGTGTGCGCCCTTTTGTCCATTGTGTATGATTTATTTATGGCCAACCTTGTCATAACTTTTTCTAATATTAGTATTATGATAAAAAGATCGAAACATGTAACTCGTGATATGACTAAATAAATTACAGCAATGAACGATTTTGATCTGATTGTTATTAATGCCTTAATTAAAATCTTTTGTAGTGAAAAATGCAGTCAAATATTATATCTTTGATAGTACACTTAGTAGATCTTTTATTATGCGCAGATGTACAATAATCGTAGTGAACTGTTTTATGCTCAGATGTATGAAATTTTTATTTGTCTTTTTTGTTTTGGTACTTAAATTTTTGTTTGTCTAAAGCACTAAGATCATTACAATTTGGAAAGTAATGTCAAATGTGATTTTGGTGCCATGAAGTAAAAAAAACTCCATTACTCCATGAACAGTTGCAGTTCAACCAAATTTTATTTTTTTTATTTTTATTGAAGCACGAATTTTAAGTGTACAAATGGATCAAAGACCTACAATAATCAGTAACTTAAAATGCTAGGAATTCCGTACCAGAAAAATCTTCAAACAGAACGTAGCTCCATATGTAGAAACCTTTAGGTTGACCAATTTTCTTATCCCCGATTCCTCGTTTTTCATTATATCAGCATTGGTAGACGCAATCACGGGCAATGTCAAAATTTTCACATATCCCCACAAATCAATGAAGCATGCAAACGTATATTAATCGAATGATGCTACTTCTATAATCTTTGCACCCACAAAACTTCATTCTCGATATGGATGGTGAGATTGTTTGTGAAATGTCAAATCTAATGACATAAACAGGAAGTGTTAAGTTTTTAGCCGTAGAAGAGGATGTATATATATAGCGTTACTCTTATCCATCAGAGAATCTTAAGAATCAATATAAGAACCACACTTGTCACTTAATTTTTTCTTTCTTTCCAAGCACGACTCAATCTCTTCTTAGATAACTTTGTTGCATGGAACCCTTATTATATATTAGGACAAAAATTATTGTTAATAGGGAGGTGCAATTTTTCCTACTTAAATGCATTGTCTCAAATGTCATAGTTTAATTTGAATCCAACCTACTTAAACTTTGTCTAGATAACCCAGAACCATAAAACCTTGGTTTTAAGTAGACAATTGAGGTTAAAGTATTACAGATGCATTTCGCCGGCACCAGCTAGTAACTCCCATAGCGTCAGGTATATATAAACTATACCACCACCACATAGTGACTCCCAACAAGTTGACATTTTATTCCTTTTGTCTTTATTAACATAACACCCCTCAAGAGCCAATCACTTGACTTACGCAATATCCCTCTCTTTCTCTAATCCAAAGGAAAATAAACAAAACGAAAAGGAAACACTACCTTATTTCTTAGATCAATTAAGCTTATTTAGCCATCATATTTCTTAGCTCTTCCTATCGTCTCTTACATTAAGGAGTAGAACAGCAGCCTTTTTGGTAATTCCTCTTCTTAGATTTAGCTTCCTCAATAAACCAAGACTTCAAAGTTTTCCTTGAGTCTAGGGACCTAAGTACCTAATGTGCTCTTTCTTGTCCTTTCCCATGGAAATTGACGGCTCCAACTCATAAAAGAACATGAACAGCACTTCCAATTCTGACAACCCTTCAGAGGACTTTAATGGATATGCATATTATTCTGCTGGATTATCTCTTGGCTTTCTCCTCCTGATGATGTTCATAGTACTTACTTCATATTACTGTAGCCGTAGAAATTTGCAAAACAGCCAATCTAGAGTCATTGCCAGCAGCAGCAGCAGCAGTTCTCACAGGAGGGTCATGGAGCGAGATTCTGCTGTAACTATCCAAGTTGATCAGCAAGAAGCCATCCTGAACAGTTATCCTGTGCTGTTGTACGACCAAGCTAAGCTTCATAATCATCAGCCTGATTCAACAACACTCTGCTGCTCAATATGCTTGGCAGATTACAAGGATTCAGAGTGGCTGCGGCTCTTACCTGATTGTGGTCACTTTTTTCATCGAGAGTGCATTGACATGTGGTGGAGGCTAAACCTGTCATGTCCGATGTGTCGGAACTCGCCATTCCCAACTCCTCTTTCAACTACCCTTGCTGAAGTTGCTCCCTTGGCAACAAGGCCTGATTGAATGGAAGAATGTGTTAGGTACCAGAGTGACGGAAATAGTGCCTCACAACTAAAATAAGAGATGAGAAAAGAGGAACTGAACACACAATATTTAACGTGGAAACCCTCAATGAATAAAGGGAAAAACCACGGGGCAAGACTAGAAGAATTTCACTATAGGAAGAAATTACAACACCTCTCTCTAAATATTAGGAGAGAACAACCTCACAAAGAATACAAGAAAATATACAAGAAAGGAAGTGAAGAATTTTGGGATGATTAAACTCTTCCCCTTAAGCTCCTTTATATAACCCTCAAAGGAGGGACTCTTCATTTACTCCCACCGATGTGGGACTTGGTTTCTAACAATTCTCCCACTTGAAGATTTGATTGAGTCAAGCATATCTTCACACCATTCTTTCTGTCTTGCCATTCCATGTTGCTTACGTTTCTGATAGGCCATAGGAGGATCGACACCAAATAAACTTGTCAGCATTGATCGGCTTTGTCATCACATCTGCTAGGTTGTCTTTGGTGTGAATCTTCTGCATATCTACACTTCCTTCTTCTACTACTTCTCGAACAAAATGATACTGAACACCTATGTGCTTTGTCTTGGAATGAAAGGCTGGATTCCTTGCAATGTACAAGGCACTCTGACTGTCACAATACACAGTAGTTCTCTCCTGCTTGTGCCCGAGTTCCTCCATTAACCTTTGTATCCATACAGCTTCCTTGCAAGCTTGGGTAGCTGCCATGTACTCGCCTTACGTAGTAGACAAAGCTACAACAGTCTGTAACTTAGATAACCAGCTTACCGCTCCTCCTGCAAGTGTAAACACATAGCCAGTAGTAGATTTTCTTTTATCAAGATCACCTGCAAAATCTGAATCAACATAACCCCTGACAACAAATTCTGATCCTCCATAACATAGTGCAACATCTGAGGTTCCTTTCACGTATCGTAGGATCCTCTTAACAACATTCCAATGCTCTCTACCAGGATCTGCCATAAACCGACTGACCACTCCCACTGCTTGTGCAATGTCCGGTCTTGTACATATCATAGCATACATAAGGCTTCCCACCGCTGATGCATACGGTACTCGAGACATTTCCATCCTCTCCGCTTCACTGCTAGGACTCATACCTGAGGATAATTTACAATTGACAGGAAGTGGGGTAGATATTGGCTTACAGTCTTGCATGTTGAAGCGTCGCAAGACCTTCCTTAGATAATTCTTCTGAGAAAGCCAAATCTTCCTATCTTTTCTGTCTCGGTTAATTTGCATCCCTAAAATCTTGTTTGCGGGTCCCAAGTCCTTCATATCGAACTCCCTAGCCAACTGTGCCTTCAATTCTTGGATTCGATCTTTGTTAGGGCCTACCACCAACATGTCATCCACATACAACAGCAAAATGATGAAATCATTATCATCAAACCTCTTGTAGTATGTACAATGGTCTGAACTCAGCCTGTTGTATTCAAGGCTAATTATGAAGGAATCAAATCTCTTGTACCAACATCTGGGCGCCTGCTTTAGACCGTACAGAGATTTGGTCAACCTGCAAACCAAGTTTTCTTTTCCTTGTTCTTCAAAACCTTCTGGTTGGAGCATATAAATTTCTTCTTTAAGCTCTCCATGAAGAAAAGCTGTCTTTACATCTAGCTGCTCAAGATGTAAATCAAATGCAGCACACATCGCTAACACTACTCTGATAGTAGTAAGTCGAACCACTGGAGAAAATATCTCGTTAAAGTCAATACCTTCTTTCTGAGCATATCCTTTTACAACCAATCTAGCACGATATCGTTCTACTTGATCATTGCTATCCCGCTTGATCTTGTAGACCCATTTGTTACCAATAGCCTTTCTACCATGTGGTAATTCCACCAGTTCCCATGTATTGTTTCTGTGAAGAGCTTCAATTTCTTCCTGCATTGCTGTCATCCACAGAGAAGCATCTGAGCTACTAGTAGCTTCATGAAAAGTTGATGGCTCTCCATCCTCTGTTAAAAGACAGTATGCAACATTGCTCTCCGTAACATACTCCGTGTGCCAATTTGGCGGCCTTCTCTCACGAGTTGACCGTCGAACTTCTACAGCCTCGGATTCAACTGGTTCTGGTACCTCATGCTCTGATTCTGCTTCAGAAGAATAATCTTCTCCAGAATTTCTCTCCATCTGCACTGTAGCAGTCTCTTTTGAAGTGCTGTCATTTGTCTGCTCACTTTGTAGTTCATTCTCTGCAAAAACTACATCTCTGCTGACAACAAGCTTGCGGGCAGTGGGATCCCACAAGCGATACCCCTTAACACCGTCAGCATAACCCAAGAATATACATTTCCTGGATTTTGGATCCAGCTTTGTTCTTTCTTGGGAGTTGTACATCACGTACACAGGACATCCGAACACATGTAGAGAAGAATAATCACCTGGCTTTCCGCTCCACATCTCCATAGGTGTCTTCAAACCAATCGCCGTTGATGGTGATCGATTTATCACATAACAAAGTGTTTTGATCGCTTTACGCCTAAAAAGATTTGGCCAATCCCGCTGTTTTCAGCATGGCTCTTGTTCTTTCTAGGAGAGTTCTGTTCATCCGCTCTGCTACACCATTCTGCTGAGGCGTATGTGCAACCGTGAATTGTCTCATAATACCCTCTTGTTTGCAGAATGCCAGAAAATTGCCATCTACATATTCTCCTCCATTATCTGTCCTCAAGCACTTGATTCTTTTCCCAGTTTCAAGCTCTACTTGTGCTTTGAACTCCTTGAACACTGGAAACACATCTGACTTCTTCTTGATTGGGTACACCCATAATCTCCTGGAGTAATCATCAATGAATGACACCAAATACTTTGCTCCTCCTAGGGATATTTCCGGTGATTCCCATACATCAGAATGGATCAAGTCCAGTATGTGTTTTCTTCTAGTAGTTACTTTGGCAAATCTCAATCTATGTTGCTTGCTTATCACGCAGTGCTCACAGAAGGGTAAATTGACCATCTTGAGCCCGGGTAAGAGATTGCGTTCCGCAAGGACCTTCAAGCCTCGCTCTGACATATGGCCTAATCTGCGATGCCACATCATCGTTGTTTCTTCTTGGCTGGCTGCTGCAACTGATGCATCTGCCTCTTGCAACGTCTCTCCCAAAAGCATGTATAGATTGCTTGTGATCTTCTCTGCTTTCATCACTACAAGGTTGCCTTTCACTACTTTCAAGATTCCACCTTCAGTATGGACCTTGCACCCGAGGTCATCCAATT
This sequence comes from Styphnolobium japonicum, assembly GCA_023212625.1. NCBI lineage: Eukaryota > Viridiplantae > Streptophyta > Magnoliopsida > Fabales > Fabaceae > Styphnolobium > Styphnolobium japonicum. The sequence continues at coordinate 18,758,921 of JALBWW010000013.1, forward strand.
GCCCAATGGACAATAAGTTCTTCTTCAAGCCCTTCACATGTCGTACCCCTTGAATTTTGCGAACAGTACCATCATGCATTTTTAATCTGACAGTACCGACTCCAGCAATTTCTAAGGCGTGATCATTTCCCATGAAAACAGATCCTTCCGAAATAGGTTCATAAGTGCAAAACCAATCTCGGTGTGGAGTCATGTGCCATGTTGCACCTGAATCCATTATCCAAACATCATTAAGTTTCTTTCCACCTTTAGAACTGGTCGCTGCTTCACTATACAAGATTTCTCCATAATCTGAGGTACTTGCAACACAACCTTGGGAGGTTGATGTTTCAGAATTCTTTTCTCCACTCTTCTTATTATGCCAACACTCCTTCTTCGTGTGCCCTCTCATGCCACAATTGTAGCATTTAAGATTCTTCCTTCTTCGAGATTTTGATCTACCATGATTTTGACTCCCACTGGAGCCACGTTCCGTTGATCTTCCTCTCATCATCGTCAAAGCCTCTGCTTGCTTTGAACTTTCTAACATTTCCTCCTTATTCTTGCGCCTGGATTCTTCTTCAAGAATAGCACCGGCAACATCATCAAAGTGAAGAGAGTCACCAACATTGTTATTTGTGATGTTGATGATGAGTTGATCATACGAATCTGGTAAACTCTGAAGTAGAAGTTCCGCACGTTCATTTTCCGCTATTTTGAAATCTGATGCTGTGAGTTGAGCAAATAGCGTATTTAGAGTGTTGATGTGATCCGTTACCGATGTGGATTCACTCATTCGAAGAGTGTAGAGTTTCCTTTTCAAGAATATTCTGGTGTGAAGTGACTTCACCTCGTACAATTTGTTAAGTACATCCCAAATCTCCTTTGCAGTCTTCTTCTCTGCAACACTTGACAAAACTGAATCCGCCATAGCTAGATGCAAATTGGCAACAGCATTGTCATCCTTCTCTTTCCACTTTTCATCGCTCATATCTGTGGGTCTACCTTCAATTGCTTCTAGACAATTATCTTTCCTCAAAACTGCCCTTATCTTCAATTTCCACAGGGAGAAATTACTCCCATTGAACTTCTCTATCTCGAATTTTGCTGCCATAGTTGTACACGAACTGAACCGAATTATACTATTTCACCGTGAATAGTACCGTATACGTGAACAGTATTGTACGTATTCCGTACACTAGAACAAATCCAGTATACGTTAACAATCACTGCAAAAGTATACAACCACACGTATGAATAGTAACCGTATCTGTGAATAGTACCGTACAACTGAATAGTGCCGTATACTGGAACAGTGACGTAGTCCGTAAATAGTGCACCAGGTAAGTTCCCAGGAAAGAGAGGTGGGTCACTAATAGACACGCTTAAATACCAAGTCTTTCCTAGCCAGAACCTCCCTAAACACTTTCACGCTACCACACTTTATTTCCAGCAATTTCTTTTCTGATGTGGAAGATCAGATAATACTGCAACCACAGAGCATACTAAGAATCGACACCTTCCCAGCTTACTGCAGCGGAATACCACGAACCAATGGCTCTGATACCACTGTTAGGTACCAGAGTGACGGAAATAGTGCCTCACAACTAAAATAAGAGATGAGAAAAGAGGAACTGAACACACAATATTTAACGTGGAAACCCTCAATGAATAAAGGGAAAAACCACGGGGCAAGACTAGAAGAATTTCACTATAGGAAGAAATTACAACACCTCTCTCTAAATATTAGGAGAGAACAACCTCACAAAGAATACAAGAAAATATACAAGAAAGGAAGTGAAGAATTTTGGGATGATTAAACTCTTCCCCTTAAGCTCCTTTATATAACCCTCAAAGGAGGGACTCTTCATTTACTCCCACCGATGTGGGACTTGGTTTCTAACAGAATGTGGGACTCTCAAGAAGACTTTCGCCTAAAAAATACCTCAGAAGATTACCTCAAGCAACCAGCCAAGATTTTGCTTTCTTTAATACTACGTTTGTTGTTTAAATGTTGGAAATCCACACTAATGCATAGACTATGTGTCGTTCATATGTGGCATTCGTTATAATCCTATCAAATAGTTGAAATATATCTATTAAAAATCAGATTTAAATCCTCTCATTTTACTTATGTACAGAGTCTTAAATTTCGGGCTGCATCACGTGATGTGACTGCAATATCTCGATTGCAGTGGCCGCCCCAACCGCAACACTCCGCAATTGTGGTCTGCATTAGCCGATATTAGCCCACATCAGTCGCATCAGCCACAATGCGACCGCTACCGCAACCGCGACTTAAAACCTTGCTTATGTACATTGTTCATGTCAACTACTAAGGATGGCTTGAGCTAATAGAACTTGACCTCTGGGATTGCTTTATTAGTCCAACAATGATGAGGTACACGGTCAAGTTAGAAAAGAAACAAAGATGGTGAAGTGTATTTTTTAGAATGAAGATCATACTTGTAAAATGAACCTCATTCCTCCTATATACCTTAACTATTACTGCAAAAATGTGGTATAGGCATGGTAGGAATGGTTGGTTAAATGAGGTGGGTCCTCCCACCTCACACTGGGGTGCCTCACTTTGGTTACATTGTTAGGTCATGATTAGTTTCTTTAGTATGATGTATTTATGTAGTGTGTTATTTTATAAGAGAAAAAAATACGAAGTTACAAATTATTTTGTACAGGTAGTTGTGGGTTCAAATATAGAAGTAGTTTGTATCTTTCTCTCATAACATAATATTTTCATTTTTTTAGAAAAATGAGGGAATTCAAATCGTTAAAAGATTGCGAAACAGGCCAATTTGCTTCAGTTCCAGGCCAATTAGTTGAAAATGAAAGAAATAAAATTGGGGAATGCCTGAATGTGAATGGCACTTGGGTATAGAACAATTTCAATGGTTTAAGAGTTGCCTATATATGGATGAAAATATCGTTTTTCTTTACAAAGTTTCTTGTGTGAGTGAGTTAGTTAGTTACATAAAACGGATTATATAATATGCTGAAGGACATATCAAATCGTCAATTTGGTTAAAATAATTGATTATACGGAAGTTATGCATATTAATGCTTTTCCTTGCTGCGTTGGCAGCGTATGCATAGTACTGCAATTCTTGATCTTGATGTTAAATTTGGGCTCTTGATTTATAAGCACAATAAAGGAAGGAGCTCGACAATGGGAATTAGGAAAGTTCATTAGCTGTAGAGTTTTGTGCTCGAGTAAGAGTTCTAAAATCTTTTGCTAAGTGTTGGAGTTCCCTTTTACAAGTGAGATTGCTGAGAAGATGCTAATATTGAGATGGATCCAAAGGCAATATTATCTAGACTTGATCCAATATGAAGTTGGCTAAGTATGCAGGGAGTGGGAGGAAGATACCATAGGGTTTTTCTAGGACCAGTGAGAGGCTTAATGCTTTTCCAAATGGGTACATGAAGCCATCATACCTGTGGCTTGGCGTGGGAGGTCCTTCAAGCGTCTTCTGGGTACTTATTGTTGGCTATGTTAGCTAGTGATGCCATGTGGTGAGAATAAATTGATCCAATCTGTTTGCCCTAAAATAGGCAATTTGAGGCAGCAAACGGCGTAGGTGTAAAATTATTGGTGATCTAGCTTGAAGGTGGGACTAGGGAGTGACTCTCAACATTCTTTGATCTTCGGTATGTTTGGGGCGGTGCACAACTATAGAAGTTCTGTTTATTAGGGTTACCTGCATATTGAATTGAAAATTCATATCTTATGCTCCTATCATGAGAAAAGAATTTCCCTTTTGTATGAGGTAGTCATGTACCTGATTTGGCAAATGCAAGTGTTTAAATCCATAACATTCTAAAAGGGGAATATGGGAGAGAACAAATGCTTACACAGGAGTGAGGGGAATGCCTATCCCCAGTTCAAGGTCAAGGCAAACTACCAATCTCAATGAAGATTTATGGTGGGATTACAGATCGCCTATCAATGGACATACTCTGGATTTGAACCCAAGTCATGGTTAGCATGAGCGGAAGGTCTAACCAAATGAGCCAACACCTATTAGTGAAGAAAAACGATTTATTAAGAAGCAAGAGCAACGAAATAAATATGCTAATGCCTTGCTTTAATTGTTGAAAAGACCAAGCTGAAAGGTCTTTGCTTATAATGAAAATTGGATATGATTGTATAATATGTTTGAAAAGGAAAGTTGTGAAAATATGCTGAACTCGTTTAGCTGCATAAATTATGCAAATCGGACTTCCATTTTAGTTATTAACATAAACGCGAGTATTTTTTGACTATCCCGTTTAGCCCTCAGGTTTAATGGGCCATCCCGTTTAACACGTGGGCAACATCTTTTTATTTTTTATTTAACATATTTTATTATTGATTTGTTACTTAATGTGACTTAATGATTATTTATTGAATTTTGAGACTTGTTTTATTATTAATTTGTGACTTGTTTGCTAAGCTTTGAGGTTTATACATTGACTAATAAATTTTGGTTACTCAAATTTTATTTTTCAAAAAATAAAAATAAAGGGGTTAGCCCGTTTAGGCTCACGAATTTATGCGAGAGGAGTCAGGTTAGTTATTTGCAGTCTGTTTAAATGCAGTCAATTTTTAACTGACCCGTTTAAACAACAGCCAGTCACGAGTAGTCTTTAATGGGCCGAGTCGGCTCATTTGATAGCCTTAGGGAGTTGTTATGATACTCAAGTAACCTTGATTAGTTATTAAACATTTCATTGGTTGTTAATTTTCACAATAAATGTTTAAGTCTAGCAAGTACAATCATCGATCAATAAAATATTTGACAACTAATTGCTGTATAATTAATTTTCAAAAAAGAAAAAAATTGAATTCTAAAATAATCGGAATGAGATAATTAAACTTCTTGTCAACATCTCATTTGATGCAAACACAAATCCAAAGCCATATTCACAGTAGCAATTTAGAACCCACATAAATTTAGAACCCACGGAGTTTGCATATGTAGTAAGGTTCTGAAAATTGAACCGGTAATTGAATTGGTCAGGGGATTGATTTAAGGTTCAATGGTTCAACCGTGGTTGAACCGTAGTCGAACTGGAATATAATTAAATAATTTAAATATATATATAAATATATAAATATATATTATATACTAATAAACAAATTAAAAATAATAAAAAACAACACAAATAATAAAAAATAGTTTACAACTTATTTTTTGAGAGTACAAAGCATTCAATAACAGTATTATAGCCTATTTGTATAAAAAAAATCCAATTTCAGTTCAAAGAGATATATAATCAATTATACATTTAGTTTCCAAACTTCTATACAATCTAAGTTTAAGTATTCCATATAAAATTCTTTTTAAATTGGCTTACATTAAGTTTTTAAATCAAAATGACATCATTTGAATTAACAAAAAAAAAATTTTTTATAAAAAAAATGACCAGTTGAACCTAATTGGATTGGTTCGAGTCGACCGGTTCACCAGTTTTTGACCGATTTTCAAGCTAGGCGATTTTTTGGAATGGACCAGACCGGTGGGATGACCGATTCCCGATCCAATCGGTCGAAGTGGTCGATCTAGTCCGATCGGTCCATTCCGGTCTGATTTTCTTAACATTGATATGTAGTGTTATGGGGTATATATCTCCATTTTGGACCAAAGGCCCAGGCCCCCCCCCCCCCGGGGGCATGAAAGTAAAGGGTATATGGGTATGTTTTGATTGATAGTAAGAGATGGAATAAAATAGAATAAAATGAAATGGTAAATGATACTATTATTTAAATATTTAAAAAGGAGATAAAAATGAATGAAATGGGAGATTACGTCTCCCTCTATACCATACCATTCCATTCTATTATATTTACTTCCCTCCAAATTAGAGGATAAATGATGAAACGAGTTATGAAATTATATTTTTAACATTAATCTTTATATTTTTATATTTGAGATAAGGACAATATGAAAATAATAAACTTATAATTTTTATTATTTTATTAACTTCTACTAAAATTTTCAAACAATCGAATGAAAAAGTTTCATTTACTCTACCATCAAACATTTGAACAATGATCTCTTTCCATTCAATTATATAACATTTCATTTCACCAACCATAAAACATGCTAAGCCTTACATCCAGAAAATCCCAAATTTCCAGTTTTTCAGACACGAGAAAAATTTAGAGCATTAAACAAAATTCACGGTGAACTCATATCCACAGAAAAGGAGTGCCAAGAGGGCAATCAAAGGGTGTCTATATTGACCAAGGGTTGAAGAAGAATGCCGAGTAGTGGCATCAAAAGCTGATTTTGAATGTTTCAAACCAAAACCCACAGTACCGTACACGCAAGGTTGGATTTTTTTTTTAAATTTTGTTTAGAGATAATATTCAAATTCTTCCTCTAAAGATATACCAAATATCAATTTGATCCTCTAATCGCTTTTGACATCAAAATAGTCCTTCAGTGTTAATTTTTTTACATTAAATTGGTCCTTAAATATCATTTTTTACATCAAATTTGTCCCTCCAAAAGAACTAATTTGATGTTAAAAATGATTAAACGACTAAAATTATGTATCATGTATCTTTGGAGGACCAAATTAAGTATTTATTCTTTTTTATGAACAAAAATTTAAGAGGAGGGGAGATTACTGCAAGGTCAAGGCAAGATACAAGTTTCAAGGAAGGTTTATAAATGACCTAGTAGTGAAGGATCATTTGCAGAAATCAAAGCATAAACTTTTGGTCTCAATTCAATCTTCCTAGTTTAGCCAACTCATTGCTGCAATGTTAGTATTTTTAAATATTTATGTATATGGTCCAACTTCTACCTGTCGTTAGTGTTTAGTAGTTTTAATTATGTTTTTAGTTTCGAACTTTTGCTGCTCTAATGTATTACTCTTCATTTTTCAAAATATATTATCCTCAAACAATTGAATATATGGTTGTCGTGTATATAAAGAATTTAGCTTTGCATTAAGTCATTGTCATGGCCCTCCTGCACCACGTAGAAACTTCTCGCAGAAAGAGAAGCCAACCAACAAATAACATATATTAAACTTAAATATCAAGGTTAATGTAAGAAATGTGAAAAAGACAGAAACTTTGACCACCATAACTATATTGCCTCAACAAATTCTTAAACCTTGTCACCTAGTCAATGAGCATTAGCTTCCATCCCCCAAATCCCACTCAATTGTTCATTGAAGATGAACAATAGCACCTCTGAACCGACCACCAACAATGGCTTTGACAGCAGTGGGTTCACATATGGCATCGTGTTCGTAGTTGGCTTGATCTTCTTACTTGTCTCTGTAGCTTTTGCCTGTGTGCGCCTTGGCATCTCTCGCAGTGCCAATATATTCAATTTTCTTGCTGGTACTCCGCCCTCTCGCACAGGGGAAGGCCCAGTTGAGGCCACGGAACAAGGCCTTCATCACATGGACAACAGTTTTGAAAGCTACCCGAAGCTGCTATACTCTGAAGAACAGAAAGGTGGTTCAAACATTTCTTCAAGCTGCTCCATCTGCTTAGGGGATTACAAAGAAACTGACATGTTGAGGTTGCTTCCTGATTGTGGCCACCTCTACCACCTCACCTGTGTTGATCCATGGCTTAGGTTACATTCCACCTGCCCCATATGTCGAAAATCATCAGTTCAAGCTCCACAGTCAAGTGTCTCCATTGGGGAGTCAGCTATCCGTGTTGTGTAGATGAAGAGGTTGAATCAAATCACTATTTTCTGTATATGTTTTGCTAGATAGTCTTCTTTTATTTTATAATAAACAAGTAAGGTTAGGACATCAGATGGTAATTCATATCAGTAACTGGTATTGGTAGCTCTTGTGAATATATGTTTAAGGTAATATTGATTGCTTCTTCTGATCTTATCAATCAATTGCTCCGCTAATAATCTAGAGCAATATATCCATGGCTCGTTTAGATGTAGTAGAAGAAACAACAACGACAATAATAATATATGTAAAAAAATACACGCTATATTTTTTTCATGTTCTTTATTTTTTTCTGTCTTTATTTTTTCTTTTTCAAGTTTAATTTTTTGTTCTAACCATTGATTCATGTGATATTATCATGATAATTATAGCCTCATCCGACACTACCTGATCCTTTTATGAAGATGGTGGTCATGATCATGGGTTCCCCATTGTCTCTTGATATTGTCTCTTGATATCCTGTTAGTCCTCATTCGAGAATGGGATATTTGCCAATACTTATTGTTCAGCTTGTCTTTTCATTGACTTAGTTTCAGCCATGGTTCTAGTTCTCAAACATTTCTTCTGGGCTGATTCGAGTTCTCCGTTTCCTATGAAGCCACCAGCGACTGTGTTTGATGACTCTCCAAATCTTCTCTTTGTTGTTCTCATTACTTGGATCCTTCATCCTTTGCTGCTGGAAATCGGGTTGCCTCTTGGGGTAAAGGCTTCTCCTGCACTTGGAGTTTCCTATGTCTCCCTTGAAATAGCACTCGTCCCTCCTTAGATGCATGCCTAACCTAATGTTGCAATTTTCCCCTCTAGATGTGATTTTTTTATCCATCGTTTAGGTCTAAGCATTCTTCTGTTGTGTGGTCGCAGTCCCTATGGAAGTTGCAATGACCTCACTTGTCTTGATTTTGCTTTGTATGATTTCATTGGCTTGGGAACTTTAGTAGATTGATGCTGTAAATCTTCTCCATGGAGTGGTTCAAGGGGATATCTCTTCCCTTCTCTACGAGGGTTTTCCAGTTGCTTACTTGTCATCAAAGGTCTTCCTGCGAGCCTCTTTGCTCGAGAGGCCTCCTCAATGTTTATCTATGATGCACGTATACGGATATGAGTATCGGATATGACATCGGTACAACACAGGAATAAGTTATTTCTTAAAAGATTAAGATATGGGTATGGCAAGATACGACATAACATATATATAAAAAATTATAAATATCATATTATAAAATATAAAACCATCATAATACATTATAAATAAAAATAATAATAGTTAGGTCATTTCATGATTAAGGGAGAAAAGTGGAGAAATTTTTTTTTTTTAATTTTCAACATTAGTCACCACAAATACAATAGAAGACTATAATTTATTAAATTCTTATGAAATTCTACTCATATTGGCACAAAAATTCAAAAATAAAAAATAAAAAATATAGGACATAGGTTCTAGTCGTGTATTTGGAGTATCTGGTATCAGATATAGGTACGTATCCGACATGGGTATGACAGATATTTTGAAGTATCAATGCTTTCTAGATATTTATGTACTTGGTAAATCATCCATGGAGCTTATCCAAGTCTACATGTGGCTTCTTCACCAGACAGTTGGCGAAGGGTCCAGATAGGAGGCTTGCCATAATGGTAGGCATGGCAAACCTCTCTACTGTGGTTCCTTATCCAAAGAGCTTACTAGTTGAACCTTCCCATAAATTCTAGGGAATGGTTCCCCTCTTGAAAATTGATTAGGCTTGTTGATGAGGTCTTCTAGTGGATCTTACTCATGTAGAAGTAGGCGATGAATCTTCAGATAGCTCTCCTTCAACATAGAGAACAATTGTAAGGTTGCATGCCTTCTTCAAGATACTAGGGATAGTCCTCTACAAGATAGGGTTGAAGCCTTGGATAGTAACATTGTTGAACCAACTGCTTTGATGTGTTCTTATGGATTAAAGGAGTCGTCATGTGTGTATAAATTAGTCAACAATTGGAAGTTATTCAATAGGGGATGCTCACAAGAAGTCATAGAAGGGATGACTGACTGTGTGTGGTTTGTAGGGGAATTGGAACTCCGAGTGAAGTGGGTTGCAAGGATACTAAGGACCGAACTGAACTTGTGTGATGCACGAGGAAACCGAGTGGCGGGACAAAGTAAAAATGTAATAAGGATAAGGGGGAGGTGGCATATGGTGCACAAAAGGATGCATATGGGCGTTGTTGGAAAACCCCAGATGTTGATCAAATAGCAGTGTGAAGTTTTCCAGTGGTGAGACTGGATGAGAAGGAGTAGGATCCAACATAATTTTTGTGTGACTTGCTTTGGGGGGGTTTGAGCTCGTACATGTCATAACTCTTCGACCTACTGCTCTACTTGACAAATTTGTTGCATGAGAATCTCGTTCATCAAGTTCGACTCCTCCGGGGTGTAGAATGCCTCTCCTACTTGATTTATGATGGGATATTGGTGTTTTAGTTTCGTGTCTAAGTCTATTTATTCTTTGATTCATAGTTATTCAGCTACATACATGCTTGGGAATGATTTTACCAACTCCCCACAAGCGACGTCAATGTTCTATTCTGTGGTGGTAGGAATGTTGATTGATGGGTACTAGGTGAGATTTTAGTGGTAGTGGGTCCATGCTTTTGAGGTCAAGTACGACAATGACCTTAAAAAAGGAAAGAAACATAGAGAGAGGGAGAGAGGTAAATGTTGAATCCGCTCTGACAATCAAGTCACTAAAGTTGGGAAATATTATATGCATAAGTTAAGAGCGACAAGTTTAAATTCCATAACTATGGGGGGTTAAGCTCCCATTTATAGGCGAAGTTGGTCAATACCTATAACTAATCGTGTTGACCTGTTATATCCTTTAACTTTTGTTTAGGACCTGTGCGAGATTGGCTAGACGACGAACAGATGGAGTACGACACCATGATAGGCGAGATTGAGTGAGCTCCACGGAAGCAGAGGTGAGATGGACCGCCGACTGTGAACCATTGCATGTGTATGGCCAAAGGAAGTGAGAAACAAATCCCTAAAAGGCAAAGGTTAAATGCCCAAAATGCCTAAACATAGATAGATAAGAGGAAAAGAAAGAGGCTGGAATTAAAAAAAACACAAAAAAATAAATCGATTGGTTAATGAAATTTGACTCTGGTTTGCATGGGTCAATAGTACAATTTGGTTCTTGCCTATTTGATAACGGTTCAATAGCTTCCCAGATTTTTAGGGGCTGACCGAACCATAGATACGACTGGTTCATAGTTTAACTGGTTAAACGACTGGTCTGGTTCGATTTTTAAACCATTGAATTAAGAAGTGACATTTTTGTAGACTATGATTCTTGACTAAGGATATAAGTGTCATTAAAAATTTGTCATATGTTAAATTAAGGGGGAAATGGTTATTTTGAATTATTAGTAGAATAAGACAAAAATTGTTTAAATAGATGGAATCTAGTTGGCATCTAGTTGAAATAAAATTAGAATCTAGTTAGAAACTAACTAAATTCATTAAAATCTAATTAGTTTAGTTATAAACTAACCAATTTAGTTACAGTTTAACTAATCTAGTTCCAAATCAATCAATTTAGTTAGAAACTAACTAAATAGTTAAAATATTAAGTTAGAATGCTTCTTCAAGAAGCCATTAATAAAATATTAATTTCTTAAAAGGCTTATTCAAGAAGCATCTTAATTAAAAAAAATCAAACAAAATAAAGAGATAAATCATGTAGAAAGTTGACCATGAAGGAGGGGAAGAGAAAAAGAGAGAAAATGGAGAAAGAAAAAGAGTAAAATAGGAGAAAATTTTCAAAAAATTAGAAAAGTGTGAGAAATTGAATCTACAACCAAGAATTTATCAACAATCAAGAAGAAAGCTAGAGATTTCATCTTGTTTCAAGCTTAAAGTTCTATTTATAGAAGGAGGAAATGTAGGAGTTCAAGTGTTCTTCACTCCTTTGATTTTCAAGTTTAGAGTTCAATGAGTTTCTCAATGGATTTTAATTCTTTAATGGATTTTTATCAAATAATAGACTGAAATATGCTTAAATATGGTTGAAAAGGGAAAGACCATGGCTTCTTGTATGGTTCAAAATTCATGGTTTATTGGTCTTGGATGATGTGGTTTGATGACATATCAAATATTTGGTTATATTTGGGTGTTATATGATTGTTTGAATTGAAAACCCTTAGGAACTTTGATTATGCACGTTTCAGCCAAGCACAAGGGTTAGGGTTTCAATTTTTTAAATTGTGGAATTCAGGGTTAGTTAAGTGGATTAGTGGCTAATTAAGACATTGGAGGTTTTAAGCAAAATTTGATGAATTTGGATGGGTTTAGATGAAAATACTAAGAACCTTAACTTAGAGCATCATTACAAGAAAAAATCTGTTTAGCCACGGTTTTAACTGTGGCTAATATACCCATTAACCGTGGCTAATACAAGGTAACCACGCTAATATAAACCGTGGCTAATCCTGGTGTCGCAACATCTTTAGCCACGGTTCCAATGACCGTGGTCACCTCCATTTAGCCACGGGGGTGTAGTACATTAACCACAGTTAAAATGGTGGTTAAATATTTAAAAGAAAACAAAATTACTAATAAAATCTTATGTTAGCCACGGTTAATACCGAGGTAAAATCATATAACATTTGCCACGCAAGGACCGTGGCTAAATGTGATCTTCGAATTAAAATTCTTCTCACATTTTTGCTACATATTGACCGTGGTTAATTATATGGTAGCTACATTTTAAAATTTGGCCACGGTTAAAACCGTGGCTAATGTTTATGACTTTTTTTAAAAAAATTGTTTTGCTGATTCTGTTCTTCATTGAATCACTACATCATGAAAAATTCATCTGCTAACTACAATGACATTCAGATCTCAAAATGAAGCAAGAATTTTGCTAATAACAGTAAAGTCTCATATCTACTCACTAGCAAAACCAAAAGTGATAAACATTGAACATTCATAAGTTTCCTTAACTCCTAGTGATAAATCAAAATGCAAAAGTCTTGGAATATTATCAGTTCATAGACATTCTTGGCAACTATGACTAAGAGTGTGGACCATCTTGGTTGAAATTAGGTAACTCACTACTAAATTTATCTTGTAAAAATTTGTGTAGAGTTGCCAATTGATTTTGAGTTTGTGAAAGCTGTGTCTTGGTCTCATCATGTCCTGTCAGCTTCTCTTGCAAAGTCTCTACTTGGCTCTCCAAGTCTTGAATTCGTTGTTGGTCTACATTATTACTAGAGCCACCAAAATTCATATAGCCAAAGGAATGCCTAGGCAATCCCAAAATACTAGAGGGGCAAATACCAGTGCCTAAACCACGCACACGGCCAGAATGCTTAGCTCCACATACTCTTCCAATTGCGTCATCACGATGAGCCATTACCTTAGATGGAATGCCTAAAGTAGCAGCACGTTCTTGATCTTGAGACAAGTGCTCTGATATTTTATCCTATAAGTAAAAGAAAACATGTTAATAGAGATAGAATGGTCCATGGTAAGAGCCTTATGTCATAGGCTTCTAACAAAACAAAAAACTAAAACTAAAACTCAGCTCAATTCTAACATACACAACCCCAAAAATAATCAAAACAACTCAATTTAATTCTTTATTGTCACATGATTTTACACAACAACAAAGAGTGTAATCAAAGGCATGAATCTTCAAATGTTGTCTTCTTGGATAAGATTATAGTAGATCATAAAGCAATATATCACAAATCATATACAAAGACCTTGGTAGAGCAAAGCAAAGGAACAACCTGCATTTGATAACACAATATAGAAATATAATAGATATCACATTGTATAATGATATTAAATAAGATGAATTACTTACAACTAAAATTTGTCCTTCTTCATTAACATAGTTTCCATCCTTTTTCAGCAAAGTTGACAAAATAACCTCACTTCGACATACAGGCCTTCCCAATTGTTTCTCCTAACATCATTAATAATTTGCAAGAAATATCAAACAAGTGTCAAATGTAGTACACATAATTTGCCACAATAATGCAATTCGATAAAGCCAAACCAACACAAAGCAATTCACCATTTGACGACCTCTCCTTGCATTGCTCTTACTACCGCCGGCATGGGAGATTTTAAGCTTCTTATGATTTGTTGCGCTTTGTAAACTTAGCGTCTATAATTTTCAAGGATAATGGTTAATATATACCAAGTTTATTTTAGAAATTTAAATCAGAAATTACTTCTTTAAAGAATTATTACCTTCATCTTTTTATCCTTATAATGATGCACAAAAGCAGTCCAATCAACACTATCCACACCTGAAGGAGGATTAGCAAGTAACTCATCCTTACTTTTATTAGGGTAGAAGTGCTTACACCTTAACTTGTATTTGTAGGCCTTCCATCTTTCACCTAAGGTACTCATGGCCCATTTGATGCCAGCAGCATAGTCAAAGTCAAAATTTTCCTTCAAATATTATTGAATCATAATCAGTCTTTAATAACAAGTGAGACTATAAATTTTTTTTTTTTGAAGTTATAGGAAATTTAAATAGTTACCTCAATATAATTCCATTGTTGACAACTTTTGTCCAATGGCATCCAATGCTATTTTTCAACTGATATAGGACAAATTGTTGAGTTTTGAGCAAGTTTTCAAAGAAATCTCACAAGCAAGTTTGAACCATTATCGTTGCCTTGTCCATTATCATTGATTTCCACAATAACTTTTTCAGTTTTTGCCAAATGCCAAACTTGATTTGCTTGCATTTTTCGAGTTGTAATTTCTCTAGTAGAGGTATCTACCATTATACACACAAAGCAAACATTCGAAACATTGCAGCACAGAAAACATTTCATTCACAGAGGAATCATAAGCATCTACACCATTCCACAATTCTTTTAACTCTACAACAAGAGGTTGCAAGTAAACATCAATATTATTACCTGGCATCTTAGGACCAGGAATTATCATTGACATGATAAGAGAAGTTTGCTTCATACACAACCATGGAGGATAATTGTAAGTATACAACATTACAGGCCAAATGCTATTATTGGAACTTAGAGTTCCAAATGGATTGAAACCATCTGTAGCTAAAGCAAATCGTAAATTACGAGGCTTTGAAGCAAAGTCTGGATACAATAGATTGAACTCCTTCCACGTTTTACTATCTCTAGGATGCCTTAACAACCCATCTGGGTTAGCCTCCACAGCATGCCATTTTAGGAGCTCTGCAGTTTTAGAGCACATGTATAGCCTTCGCATCCTAGGTATAAGTGGAAAGTACCGCAATACTTTTGCTGGTTGTGGTTTCTTTTTCTTATGGCCATCCATCACATTATTTGCACCATAATTATTTTCATTTAGTTTCCACCTGGATGTATTACAGTCCTTGCATTTATCTCTATTCTCATCCTCCGGTCCCCAATACAACATGCAATTATTTGGACATGCATGAATCTTATCATAACTTAATCATCTTTTTTGCCTCATAGAAAGATGCTGGTAGTTTAGCATACTCAAAAACATCATTTAAAAGGTCAATGATCATTGAAAATGTTTTATCAGTTGCATCACATAAGACTTTTATATGATACAAACAAACAATGAATGACAATTTGCTATATTTTGTGCAACCATGATAAAGTTCTTGATTCACATCCCTTAATAACTCTTTAATTTTTTCAAGCTCCTCACTTCTTACATCTGTACTCCTAGTGTGATCATCATTAGGTGGATTTAATGAGCTAGGATCTTGAAATCCATGATCATCAAAGTCACCAAAAACATCATTTAACATATCTTGCATTGGATATTGTCTAACTGGTTCTTCTTGTACTTGGGCTACTGATTCCACACTAGATTGAACATATTTTTCCCCATGCATATACCAAAGTGTGTACTTTCTTGGAAATCCTTTTTGAAGTAGATGGCTAAACACTTCAGCTCTATTTCCCATATGACGAAATCCACAAGTACTGCACGGGCACAAAATTTGCCCATTAATAGATGCATTTGAAAAGGCAAAGTCCAAAAATTGGACTACCCCATCTAAGAGTTCATTCGATATAATTGGCTTCTCAATCCAACTCTTATCAATCATAATTGGGTGAATCTGTTTTCAAATTTAAATCAAATCATTATAGCATTTGAGATAGCAAATCATATCATATTAAGGTTAAATGTAGTTACTAATTAGTTAAAAAGTATTCAAGCATGCAAGAGTATAGTAGAAAACAGAATGTAGCATAAATCCAAGTTAAAAATCTTGAGAAAGCAAAATTAGAGTTAATCATTCATAGTCTATATTTTACTACATATAAGTCACAAAACATTAATCACAAAAAAAAAAAATTGGAGAGAAAGACAAATATGGCAAAGGAAAGTAAAAAATAATGGATAGGAGATGGTTGCAAAACCTTAGTGAGCAATGTGAGCTATTAAATGCCAAGGCTTTAGTTGCAACGACAGTGTCCAAGGCAAGATCAATGGTTGAAATGCAATGCCTGTGCCAGCATCCTCTCTTACAGGAGTATCATAGCCTAGCTGTTATCATAACAACTATATATTCATCAATTTGCTGCGATTATAAGCTAAGTAAAACAAAATCCATGCAATACCGATGTGATTCAATGCCAATAGATCTAACAACAAAAGAAACAATAATTGTATTAAAATATTACACATAAATTAAAGTATTAAAAAAATTAATCACCATAATTTTTCTTTAGCATGTCAACTTATGTCTTACAATAAATTTTGCAGGTAACAGATGGAACATAGAACCTACATCTGGTGCAGTAGCAACCATTGATTAAAAAAAAAAGGTTTCTCTTGGTACATTGGAATGGATTAGCAGGTACTCGAGTTTCCTTTCAATTGATTGTAGCATATCTGTGAGTTTACTTGCTTTAGACTCACCCATTTGACACAGGAGGGTGGATTTGATTGTATTCTAACAAGTATATATTATAGATTATTTTCTTTTAGAACTCTTTCTTTCTTTTTCCTTTCTAAATTTCAAACAATCTGTGGGAAATAACTTTTTTGCAGGCACATAGAGTTAACAATAGTATACATCAAGAAGTGGAGGAGTGTAAAAACCAGTCTGTTGTCTATGTTAGAATCAATGATACTCTGGCAGGCCTACTTTGAAGACGCGATAAGGGAAGATGCAGGACATGTTGGATACTGCTATATTGTATCATTTATAGACATATTAATATCTATTTTCTATATGACAATCTCTTCTACATTTATAAGAAGAAGGTATTTGTTAGTTCAAATAATTTAAGAAGGAATAAGTCAAATCAAGTTAAGTTGCTTCCAAATTTTAGAATTATCTTCAGCAAGTCAGATCAACAACCACTCACATTCTAGTACAAATTGAACTTATGGCCTTATGGGATTATGTATATGTGTCTCTCAGCTGCTTCTAACTATATTCAAAATTTAAAAATCATCTTCTTGGGTTCTTATATTGTAAGACTAAATTATATGGAATTTATTCTAATGAGTAATATGGGAGGCATATTCGGTTCAAGGTTTTCTTGTTTTGTACTTAACTATTTATGCTATATTGCTATGGATTCTCAACCACCTGCAGATTTTGTTTCAAGTCTTAGTTTCAGTCCCGAGGCCAATTTCATTGTGGCTTCATCATAGGATAACCACGTCTGCCATATTTTGCTTTCTTTCTCTAATTTGTATTGCATTTATCAATTTATCAAATGCAAATAAGAAAACTGAAATACTTATTCACAGCCATGAGACCCTACCCTTCTCCTCATTTTCAAGGAATTATTATGTTTCATGTTTTTCTTTGTTTGACTGCCTGTGGTAACAATCTTGTAGGTACGGTATTGGGAGATAGCAAGGCGTGGGGCTGTTGTAACCAGTACAGTATCTCATGATCACCCAATATTGAATCTAAACACAGTTTATTGTAAAGAAAAAGAAACAGTATTGTTCTTTGAGCCTGAAGTGGCATTGGTCGTACTTCTTAACCTTGTTTTTCTTAATGTTTATGGTTCTGTGCTCAACTTGGAAGGATGATGGAACAACAATTTTTTTTCTAGAGGCTGTGACAAACAGGTCAAGATGTGGCTTCTAATGTTCGGTGGACAACCAATTACAGTAGCACTACAAATGACAATACAGAGCTATTAAGCATCAACGACAACAATGAGCATTATTTAAAGAAACAGATCAACAACAATGATAGAAAAAAATTAAACCATCAACAATAACACACCACAAATTCTCATTAACATAATTTATAAATAAAAAAAACCTGCAAAGATGTTGAGACGAGAGTGGGTTTGAGAATGAGTGAAATAAAGAGAGAAGCTTTGTCAACAGAGGAAACAAAAAAAATGGCTCAGGTTATGACAACTCTCAACTCAGGTTCAGAAAATCTTTGGGGAGGAGGGAAAAATTTACCTTTAAAGCTTGAGGGCTTGAGATGTACAAAAGGCAAGAGCTTGCTGTTTCATCCAAAAATGGCATAGCCCAATCTTCTCCACCTAGTGCAAGAAGGCAAGAGCTCTGTTAATATCTCCACTGAATTGCTAGAAGACGATGGCCCTAATCTTGGAGCGAAGAGAAATTGTGAGAAAAGGAAAAAAAATAAAAATTGCTTAAAAATAAGGTGGGAGATGAAAAATGAGGGTGGCGCCAACCATTTTCCCACGTGTCCTAGCTACGGTCTCCTAACTTGTGGTTAGTTTTAAGTTTTTTTACTTGGTTTGCCACGGTTATAATAACTGGAGCTAAATAAACGTGGCTAAAGAGCGCTTTTTTTGTAGTGATGTTTGAGCCATGACTAAGAATTTAGGTATTAGATGTGTTAATTGTTATATTGTTAGCTAATGGAATGGATTAGGGATTAATTATGTTGGTGTATACCCTAGAGGTCAGTTATATACTGACCTTCTTGGTTACATTGTATCTTGTCGTTTATTATATATGCACGAGACATTTATTTTATTATGTTATTTATTTTATTTAAATATGCATGATAAAGTCCTTAGAATAGTAGGTACAATGCCATGAGATATCAAGTGCATGACTTGGTTGTGAGATATTTTTGGTTACTTTCGAAACATTATTCTTAACTGTCCCTAGTCTAGTATTTTTGTGGATTACGACAACTGTAATACATTGAGACTAGTATGAGCGTAGACTATGACCATATCTCATGGGTCATGGATATGAGACATCAAGTGTTCACATGGGTACACATTAGAGTAATGATGTACTGGATTGACCCACTATGAGAACGCTATATGAAGCATTGGAGGTTTATTAAATTGTGGAATTAAAGGTTAGTTAAGTGGATTAGTGGTCAATTAAGACATTGGAGGTTTTAAGCAAAATTTGATGAATTTGGATGGATTTAGATGAAAATACTAAGAAACTTAACTTAGAGTATGTTTCAGCCAAGACTAAGAATTTAGGTATTGGATGCGTTAATAGTTATATTGTTAGCTAATGGAATGGATTAGGGATTAATTATGTTTGTGTATGCCCTAGAGGCCAGTTGTATACTGACCTTCTTGGTTACATTGTATCTTGTCGTTTATTATATATACATGAGACATTTATTTTATTATGTTATTTATTTTATTTAAATATGTATGGTAAAGTCCTTAGAATAGTAAGTACAATGTCATGGGATATCAAGTGCATGACTTGGTTGTGAGATCTTTTTGGTTACTTTCGGAACACTATTCTTAAATGTCCCAAGTCAAGTATTATTGTGAATTAGGACAGCTGTAATACATTGAGACTAGTGTGTGCGTAGACTATGACCATATCTCACGGGTCATGGATATGAGATATCAAGTGTTCATATGGGTACACATTAGAGTAATGATGTACTGGATTGACCTGCTATGAGAACGCTGCATGGATTGTTACATGAGTGTCATGAGCGATTCTCACAATGACATTAGTGTATGTGGTCCTTTGACTTGAAGGCACTACAGTTTCTTACATGAGGAGTTGTATGACTTGGTACTGTCAAATGTCCCCTATAACAAGTGATTAAAATGACGGATATTGGACATACTACAAATCATGCAGAGGGATGTGAGTGACCTAGATAGGATTTGTCCTATCTACATAACAAGAGCAATATCTTCGGGCCCCTTGATATAAAGAGATTGCAAAATGCATGGCCATACTCGAATGAGTCAATATGAGATATTGATATCATTTGTTTTATTATGTCTACTCGGAGATCAAGAAACCAAAGATTGAACTATACAGGGGTGACACGTTCCATGCCTTGTGTTCAATTTAGATATCTGGACAAAGGGAGCAGTCTACACGGTAACATTGTTCACGGAAAGGTTAGGTCAATCACTGACATTCATGTTACTTGAGTAGCAGTGATGTATTGCTAGATACCGCTCATTGTTTGTATAGTTAAAATTAGATTTTAGTATTACTATCAACGTAATGGGTACCTACAGGGTCAGACATTTTGATTGGATTGATATTCGGGTTTAATATTCATGAGATGAATTTAATTAGGAGTCCAATTATGACTTGGGCTCCTACATAACTAGTTGGACATTTAGTTAGACTAAATGGGCCAGCTAAATGGATGAGCATGCACTTAATCGTGAGCTAGGTCAAATTATGAGCAGGCACATCAATGGTCCTCATACTCACTGATGAGGAATTCCTTAGCTATATATGTGATATATACATACAGCAGCCACACAATAAAAAAGAGAGAAGACAGACTAGAGAGATCTAAAATCATTTCAGAAACCCTAGCCGCCATAACTAAATAGTGAAAGTGAGAGGAGCACCACCCCACAGCTAGTACTGTGGAAAGTGGAGGAAAGCCTAATCTCGGTTTGTTCGTGTGGATATCGTAGTGGCACTGCTCCTTGCCATGCTCATGATTGACTGCCTGTAACGACAACCGTCTCTTCATAGAGGTAACTCCCTAAACATGTTTATGATTTTCGCATCGATATTCGGTTGGGTTTGTGGATTTTGTTTTGTTTTCCACTGCATTTTCTAATCCTGAAACCTAACAAATTAAGCTTTGTAACAAAATTCAAACATAATTAGGCATTAAAAGTTTTAAAAAATCACTTGGAAACTAAACTTGATGGTTTTGGCCAAGAGACTTAGATGGCCTAAGTAGGAAAATTTTCATGTTATCATTATATTATCACTACAAAAAATTATTTTTTTACGGCATTTATATTATGATAGTTCAAAAAAACGACCATATTATTTTGCATATTACAGTAGATTTGAAAACCGCCATATTTTTCATTCTTTAAACGGCAGTTTGTTGAATAAAAAAGCAATTTAAAACAACCCTAATATACACAAATGCCTTAAAATCTCAAAGCCCTAAATTTCAGATTCGTTTATTACACATTCTCTCTTCAGCCTCTCTACAAACGATGGTCTATGTCGTCCACAACTATGTTTGTTGCTGAAGGAAGCTCTCCGGCCACATCGTGGCTTGTTCTTCGGCGACATTGTTCATTTGTGGCCGCACTCCATCTTTGGTAATCTCTCTTGCTATGCTGTGCTTGAATGTTGATTTTATTGCTACAATTTCTTTGCGGAAGCAATTTATGATTTTCTTGCCCCATTGAAATTTTTGGTATGAAATTTTCTTTGTCATATTTTTTTTGTTTTAAATTTTTGGTTCTCTCTTCATTCTGTCAATCAATCCTCTTTGTCATTTCCATTTTGGACTTTTTGGTGTTTTGATTTTTTGGCTTTTATTTTGTTCGGCATCGATTTGGGGTAACCGGTCCTTCCTCTCCCTTTGACAAGTGATCAATCAATTTGAGACACTTATGTTAGCTTTGTATTAGGCATTATTAGATGTTTATTGTGCCCAATATTAGTACTTTAGATGAGTTTAATGTTGTTGGGCTTCATTGGGCTTTAATGCAAATATTGAATAATTTTCGGATTTTGATGCATTTTGACCTTTCTTCCTTGGTTAGGTCATAACTTGGGACTCGGTGATCCAATTGAGGTGATCTTGGTGTCTTTGGAAAGCTAAGACAATGCTCTACAAGTTTCATGAAGAACTCAAGAGCTGGATCGGAATGCTAAGGGTCCAAAATTTCCCTGCAATGCAGAGTGGGTTTGCTGTCACGGAACCATCTGGGCAGTATGTACATATTGGACTATATAGTGGGTTATAGGCCTCCTCTTGGGCTGAAACTTGGTCACTTGAAAGATAAGACCCATATCTCCAACTTCAATGAAGACCATTTTGTCAATAGATGTCGTTTTAGGCATGCTTCAGAAGCTACAAGTTGGTCTGAAGTTGGAAACACGTTCTTCCAACCTAACTTGAGGTAGGTGAAGTGTTTTTGGCATTTCTGGAGTTCTAAAAGTCCAAATGACATGATTCAAATTGGAGATTTTCAAGGAGACAACTGGCTACAACTTTGATGAAGACATCCAAGCCAAAATACACCGTCTAGGTGATGAATTTGAAGCCAGAAGTCGGATAAGAGTTGTTGACTAAAAGCCACCAACCATACACCAACCCACCTACCATGCACCAACCCACCAACCATGCATCAAGCTTCCATTTTTGACAAATTTCAGATTCTTATAGCTTGTATTCAGATTATGTACATGTACAAATTGGCTTCTAGGATTAGTATAAATAGACCCAACCTCTTTGTATTAGAGGCATTCAATTTAGAAGTAAGTTTCAAGAAAGTTTAAGTATTTGTGAGAGTTTTCTTTCTCTTCTTCTTCATTCTCTTTGCAATTTCGTTTTGTTCTTTAAATTCTGAGTTCTTCCTTCCCATCCATGGAAGGCTAGGTTCTCATAATCAATCAAGGGATTAGCCATCTTGTTGTTTAATTTGGAGATCTTGTTTTGCTTGTTCATATTGCTTAATTGTTATTCAAGTTTCTCTTCTTCCTCTTTTGATTCTTATCTAGATTAAATTGCTTAATTTGATTTAGATGTTGATGTAATAGTAGCTTTATTATCATGTATTCAAAGAGGATCACAAAAGATTAAACAATATATTAAAGCTTTTTGATAGATTGTTTAGCTTGGTTAAATTCTAGATCTTAAGTTAATCTATATGTTGGATGGTGCTTACTTTATCTAACCTTGGTTAATCAAATCCTAGATGCTTATCTAGTAAAGAATTCTTGGATCATGTTAAGGCTTCTTGATGTGATCTAAGGCCAAGAACATGGTTAGCAATTAAGTGAATTCCTTGTGATCAATGATGAGTTAAACTCAAGATCGGTAGAATTTCCTTGGATTGGTTGTTTCTTTAGATTTATTTACAACTTTGAATCTCCTACTTTTATTAATCTTGTTAATCAACAACAAACCCCCTTTTCTAATTATCTTGATCTAATTAAATCTTTGTTTTTGGATCCTTGAGAGACGATCGGTTCATTCTCTATACTACAAATTAGTTTGTGAACTTTATTTTATTTGATAGGTCTCGACAACCTCTTGTCAAATTTGGCGCCGTTGCCGGATCCAAGACAACTATTTGATCATTTCAAGATCCCATCTAACTCTAACAAATGTGTTTGTTTTGTTTTTGAAGCTTTTTCAAGTGGGATTCGGCGGAATTTGGATAAGGGCGTTGTGTCAAGAATTTTGGTTCGGGCATCTCAGATTGATCTGAATTTTGGTACACAAATGGAAAATTTTATTATGAGAAAGGCTCACTATATATAGTGAGGTCACCCTTATTTTTGCCAAATTCCATCGTTTAGACCACTTTTTCAATTTTTTAAGATTTTTTATTATTTTGTTGGATAGCATTTTTGTGTAGATTTTATCCTGTGGTGGTTCCATAATTTTTAAAATTCATTTGATACTGTTTTTATTTTTGTTTAATTTTTTGGAGTATTTGTTTTTGGAATTTTTAGTGTTTTAGTTGTTATTGCTTTTCTAATACCTTCTTATGAACCCGCATCTTGTATGACTAGATGCGATCACTGGTACCTTGCATTCATTTGATCCACAGAATTGATAGAACATTTCATACACTTCATAGAATTCATAGACTTTGGTAGTAGCATTCATGTGAGCTAATAGAATTACTTACGGAATTGGGCTTGAACTTGACATTGCACCTAATCTTGTTGACTCTTTTAATCTGTTGAGTGCCATACATTGAGTATACGTATGGATAATCGAGTCCTGTTGATTTTACTATGGTGACTCATAACAATAGGACCCTTAAGGAATTGGTTTGCACTTTGATGTGAACTATCAACCTTTGTGCATTCAATATCCTGAACTTAATGTTGATTTTGAGTTGAAATCTGGATTGATACACTTCCTGCCCAAGTTTCATGGTCTTGCAGGTGAAGATCCACATAAGCATTTGAAGGAGTTCCATGTTGTCTGCTCCACCATGAAACCTCATGGAATAGCCCGAAGATCACATCAAGCTAAGGGCCTTTCCTTTCTCTTTGGATGGTCTTGCTAAGGATTGGTTGTATTACTTACAACCCGCCGCCATCACTTCTTGGAATGACATGAAAGATTATTTGAAAAGTTCTTTCTGCATCAAGAAGCTATTGCAATAAGGAAAGATATTTGTGGCATAAGGCAAATCGGTGGTGAAACTCTCCATGAGTATTGGGAGAGATTCAAGAAATTATGCTCAGTGCCACACCATCAAATTAGTGATCAGCTGCACGATCCAATACTTCTATGAAGGGTGATGCCAATGGAAAGGAGTATGATTGATCTTGCCAAGTGGTGGAGCATTGGTAGATAAAACTCCAGCTGCTGCCAGAAACTTAATTGCAAACATGGCAGCAAATTCTCAGCAATTTGGTACTCGAATGGTGCTGCAGCCAGAATAATCAATGAAGTTAATACCTCTTCACATGCTGATCAACAAAGGGTGGAACATAGATTGGATGAGCTCACTTCTTTGGTTAGACAAATGGCAATAGGACAACACGAACCATGTGTGCAAACCCCGCAAGAGTTTGTAGCATATGTTCTAGTTCCTCTCATCCTACTGATTCATGCCCCACATTGCAAGATGATTCAGTTTCAAGACCAATCTGTACGGGTCGCATTTGGTATATTTCTGGGAAGCCACAATTCCATCAATGACAACAACGAGAAATATGATCCATTCTCCAACACTTACAACCCTGGTGGAGGGACCATCCCAATCGAGATATGGGAATGCATCAAATCAGCGACCACAAAACCAAGTATAGACCACCATTCCAGCAAGCAAGGACAAATCGAGTTTCGACCTACATCTTGGACCAAGTAGACCACCATTCCGGCTGACAAGGTCAGTGGCCACAAAATCTCCGAGCCCTCATTGGAGGATTTGGTGAAACAATTGGCCACCAATAACATCCGATTCAACAGAGAACCCGAAACCACCATTCGAACTTGGAGACTCAAATTGGTCAACTTGCCACATCAATTCATGAATTAAAGTCACAAGGTTACGGCCAATTACCCTCTCAAACCACTCCAAATCCTAGAGGCAATGTTAGTGCTATAGCTTTACGCATGGTAAGCAAATCAATGGACGGTCACAGATACCTTCCGGATTCTACCCTTGGCCCGGAGAAACAAGATTCTACAAGAACTTCAAGTTCTCGCAACTAATTGGAATCTTTGTGGCAGTTCAAGACAAATGATCTACAACGATAGCCAAGCAGAAAATTGAATCAAATCAGCTGATGAGAAAATTCGATTGATGCAGAAAAGTGAGCATCCAAAAAAGTCGAGGTTCCAACATTCCTCTTCCTTTTCCCAACCAGATGATACAAATTGAGGCATATGGTTGAAAGCGAGCTTGGATAAGGAAATTATGGAGACTTTTCGGAAGGTTGAGGTGAATATACACTCTCTTGGAGGCAATTAAACAAATCCCCAAGTATGCCAAGTTCTTGAAAGAGATGTGCACCCATAAGAGAGGAAGCTAAAGGGCACTCGAAAAGTGAGTATGGGGAGAAATGTCTACTCTTTGATTCACCCAACTTGCCTCCCAAATGCAAGGATCCAGCACTTTTACCATCCCTTGCACCATAGGGCACCAAGCTCACTCATGCCTTGCTAGACTTGGGAGCCTCCATCAATGTAATGCCAAAAGTCGATTTACACTTCCTTGCATATGGGAGAGCTAAAGCCTACCGGCATTGTCATTGATTATATAAACCTGAGAACCTTTGCACAACTGCGAGTGTTGGAGGGACGTTAAGTTGGGGTACATAATTTAATATTCCCAGTGATTTTATGTGTTGAATATGGAAGATGAATCTGCCTCTTCCCCACCCCCATTGATCTTAGGTAGGCCATTTTTGAAAAGCGCTAAAACTAAGATTGATGTGCATCTTCAGTACCCTTTCCATGGAATTTGGTGATGATATCATTCGGTTTAACATTTTTGATGCCATGAAATACCCTTTAGAGGATCATTCTGCTTTTCATTTTGATGTCATTGATTTCTTGGTTGATGATATGCATCGATATGTTGGCGGAGTTTCACGAAATTGTAGGATACACCGATAGCATAGCTTGTGATACTTGTTCTACTTCGGACTTTTTGGTTGTAAACCCAATGCAATGTGTCAGGACTGTCTTGAGATTTCTACATACTTGTCATGTCTTGTTGTTAATTTCGACATTGATGATTTCATTATTAATGGCAATGATCTTTTGTTATTAATGATGTTGTCATTCATCCTGCTAAGTGTGATTCTTTTGATTCCATAGGATATGGACGATGTTGTTTTGCAAGATTGTGCAGCTTGCAGTGTGCAAGCTATTGAGAATTTAGCGATTTAGTTTGCTCCAAAACTAGTACCGTCGAGTCCGAAGAACCACCCTCCATTGAACTTAAGCCCTTGCCCGAGCATTTGAAGTATGCATTCTTGGAAGAAGATGAGAAGCTCCTAAGTGATAATGGCCAAACACCTCCAACCTGAGCAAGAAAACGGATTATTGGAAGTTTTGAAGAAACAAAAAAGTGCAATTGGTTGGACACATGCAGACATTCCTGTTATTAACCACTCCACATGCATGCACAGTATATTATATGAGGAGAAAACTAAACCAGGTGAGACAACCCCGAGGAGACTCGAATCCTCTCATTCTAGATGTGGTGAAAAAAGAAGTGACCAAGCTACTGCAGTGGCATTATCTATCCCATCTCTGACAAGTGGGTGACCGGTGCAAGTAGTTCCAAAGAAATCGGGAATTGGCTTGTTGTGGCCAACCCGTGAAGAATGAGCTCATTCAACAGGAGTGCGAGAATAGGCTGGAGAGTGCATTGACTAGAGACGTCTCAACCAATCCACTGGAAAGATCATTACCCCCAGTTCATTGATCAGATCTTTGGGTTGGTGAAAGAAGTAAGTCCCATTCACGCTTTTAGATGGCTATCTTGGATACTTCCAAATCCACATTGCCGGAGGATCGGGAGAAGACCACATTTTACTTGTCCCTTGGCACCTTTGCTTACTGAGACGGATGCCCGGCCTCTGCAATGCCCCCTGGTACCTTCGGTGCATGGTGAGCATATTTTGATTTCTTAGAGGAGTGCATGGAGGTATTTATGGATGACTTTCATCTATGGTTCTTCTTTTGATTCATGTTTAGCCACTATCTAGAGTACTGCAAAGATGCATTGAGACTAACCTTGTGCCTAAATTTTGAGAAATGCCATTTTATGGTGAAAGCGGGGTATAGTTTTAGGCCATGTAGTATCGATGAGCATTGAGTAGATCTGCCAAGATTGATGTAATTACTTGTCTATCTTACCCCACGTGCGTCTGGAAGTGCGTTCTTTTCTTGGTCAAATGCGGTTTCTCAGCGCTTCATTGCCGACTTAGAAAGAAGATTGCTCTTCCACTTTCCCGATTCTTATGAGAAAGATGTGGAGTTCAATTTTGATGACAAGTGCAAGCGACTTTCAACCACTTGCCAGGCCTTGACTAGTACCCCTATCATCCGATACCATTTGGACATTGCCATTTGAGTTAATGTGATGCTTCTAACTATACGATAGGAAGCAGTCTTATACGAGAGAGTGGGGAAAGCTTCTCATGTGATATACTATGCTTCGAGAACTCTAGATCTTTGCTCAGCCAACTATACCACAACCGAAAAAGAACTTTTAGCCATTGTTTTTGCTTTGGATAAGTTTAGATCATATTTGCTTGGTTCTAAGGTTGTTGTGTTTGCGATCGTCATGCGACTACGAAGTTCCTTTTGAAGAAGCAGATGCAAAACCCCGACTAATAAGATGGATGCTCTTTGCTCCAAGAGTTTCACATAGAGATCCGTGACAAGAGTGGAGCGAGAGAACCTGAAGTGGCGAGATCATTTGAGCCGCATTGAAAGGGCTTCGATCCCTTCACATGCGGGACTCCTTCCCGAGATGAGCGGCTTATGTACCGCAAGGTAAGAACACCTTCCCTTGGTTTGCGAGATATGGTGAATTTCTTGGTTGCTCTGATTTCCTCACATTTCACTCGTGCACAAATTTATAAACTTAAGAGTGAATCAAAATATTATGTGTGGGATGATCCATATCTGTGGCGATTTTGTAGTGACCAAATTATTAGGCGATGTGTGCCTAATCAAGAGTTTCATTACATTCTTAGCTTTTGTCATGCATTTGCATGTGGTGGACATTTTGGGCCTCAACGTACGACTAGGAAAGTTTTAGACTTCTGGTTTATATTGGCCTACCTTGTTTCATGATGCATATTTGTTACCGTAAGTCTTGTGAACGATTCAGAACAGGGAACATTTCTCGCGAGGAATGAGATGCTGACAACCTCTACTATATTGTGAAATCTTTGACGTATGGGGTATTGATTTCATGGGACCTTTCTGTTTCCTTTGGTTATGTTTACATTTTGCTAGTCTGTTGATTATGTATCAAAATGGGTGGAGGCTAAAGCCACTCGGATGATGATTCCAAAGTTGTTGTGGATTTTGTTAGATCACAGTTTTACAGTTTGGAATCCCGAGAGCTATCATCGATGATCAAGGCACCCATTTACGTCAGAATCGGAACATGGAGGGATTGATGAGAAAATATGGCGTGTTGCATAAAGTTTCTACACCTTACCATCCCGGACTAATGGTCAAGCGAGGTCTCCAATAGAGAGATCAAGCGCATACTTGAAAAAACAGTCCAACCTAATCGGGAAGGATTGGAGCATGAGGCTTGAGGATGCTCTTTGGGCTTACCTGGACCGCTTACAAAACTCCAATCGGGATGTCTCCATATCGGATAGTCTATGGTAAGGCATGCCACTTACCGATGAAATTGAGCACAAAGCATATTGGGAAATTTGTGAAGCAATGCAACATGAATTTGGCGGAGGCGGCATAGAGCGGAAGTTGCGATTCTGAGGGAATTGGAAGAGATCCGCCTAGATGCCTATGAGAGCTCCCGACTCTACAAAGAAAAACCAAAGCCTTCCATGATAAGTTTATTCTTCGGAAGGAGTTTTCGATTGGGCAAAAGTTCTCTTGTTTAATTCTGCGCCTTAAGTTGATGCCTGGTAAATTAAAGGTCTAGGTGAGACGGTCCGTTTGTTGTCACTAACATTTTTCCTCATGGTGCAGTGGAAATTAAGAGTGAAGCCACCAACAAAGTGTTCAAAGTTAATGGTCACCGCCTCAAAATTTTTTTATGAAGGAGCTCAAGAGAACCTCGTGGAGGAAGTTCAACTGCAGGATGCCCTCTACCATGATTGATCACTACTGTGTTGAAAAAAAAAAAAAAGACAAAAGAAAAAAGAAAAAAAAAAGAAGAAAAAAAAAAAAAGTAGAAAAGAAAAAGCCACGATTAATGTCAATTGCCAGAGATTGAATCATTATTGGGGAGGACCCATCGCTCGTGCAAAATCTTCAATCACGCTAAGGACATTAAAAGTAGCGCTTCTTGGGAGGCAGCCCAGTTTTCTAACTCTTTCATTTTCAAACTTTGACTTTTTTTTGCATTCCACAGGAATCAAGACAGAAAAATCGGTGCCAAGCAAGAAAATCTATCGAGTTTGATTTCTGTCTTAATTTTGTTTGTTTTTCTTTGGCAGATGATTTTCACCGGTTAAATGGCGGATAACGGTACTCCGTGAAAATCTTTTCGGTCCTTCGATTACCCACAAACAACGAAATCTGTATATAATTTTACTCAAAAAAAAAAAATTTCTCTTTCTTCTTTCTTTCGAAATGGATAATCAGCTTGTCAACCTCCGCAAGCAATTCCCTTCTCTCCCTCAAAATGCTTTAACTAACATTTATTGTGCAAGGTTTGAGAGGTTAAGGATGCTTATGCACAAAGGCATCCCCTGCGGGATATCATGTTAATCGAAAGCAAAGGTCCCAGGCTCGGAGGGTGAATTTTTACGCTCTTGTTTCATATATGCGAGGGCTAGGCAAAAGTTCATATGCAAAGAAGAGAAGAGCAAAAAGGTTACTGTCCGCTATAAATGTGCAAGATGGACTGTAACACAAAATGCAAATCAATTGGAATGACGTCTATAAGCGAGATGATAAAATTAACTTCATAAAGGATGGCATGAGTAAGGAGTCTTTAGATAACATTCTATTGACTCTTGAGACGCATCCCTAGTGGAGATGTGCGAAGAAGTACTTCTCGATTTATGGCCAATATTCCAAGATGAACATAAGCGTTATAGTCTCGGGAATCGACTCAAAAGACCTGTTTGCCAATTTTTAAGAAAATTGGATGGAAAGCCAAACCATCGGCCCATAGAGAGCTTCAAGGCGTTGCGGACGTAAAACCGAGAGGAAAATGTGACCCACAATAAAACCTACTTTAATTATTTTTTATTTTTTTTATTTTTTTTTCCTGTTTATTAAAAAAAAATTCAAAAAAAAAATCAAAAAAAAAAAAAATCAAAAATCAAAAAAAAAAAAAAATTCAAAAAAAAAAAAAAATAGCCGTATTTTTTTGAAATATGCGTTGCATATTTTCAAACTTCTTCTGACACATATAGATTAGTCTTTTATCATTATCATATAGCTATTATCATTGTTGTGCTTATTTTCAAACTTACCTGACACACGGATCTACCCCTCCTTTATAGGTGTAATTATTACCTTTGAGTTTTGATGCCTTTAAATAATGCACTTTGCTCTCTTCAGATCATTGATAAGGTGAGAGTACGAAAAAAAAAAACAAAGAGAAAAAAATGGAAGTCACTTCATTTCGTAGTATCAAGAGTGTTTGTGTCTTTTGTGGATCTAATCCTGGGAAAGATAAAGAGTTTGTAAATATTGCACACCATCTTGGTCGAGTGCTAGGCCCCGAGAGAAATCCGTTTAGTTTATGGAGGAGGTAGTCTTGGGTTAATGGGTTGTGTAGCAAGCTGCTGCACATTTAGGAGGTGGCAAAGTCCTTGGTGTCATTCCAGTCCTTTATCGACCCGGCAAGCCCATTGGAAAAACATTAGGGGATGAAGTAATAGTATTTTTGCATGCACCAACGCATGAACATTATGATCGCCAATGCGATGCCTTTATTGCCCTACCTGGTGGTTTTGAAACTTTGGAAGAACTCTTTCAAATTACATCCGCAGTCACAAAGAGAACTTTCACCAAAAACCCATAGATATATTAAATGTTAATGGTTTTTATGACATTGATTTGTTTTGTTTTCTTGATCATCTTTGTAGAAAAAGGTTCATCTCACAAGCGACACGTCAAAGTCTTGTAAGCGCTACAACTCCCGAACAATTGCTCGATCAACTCAATGCATTTGTACCACAACGTGATCCAAAGAATGGCTCCACGGAATTGGGAACAACAGCGGCTGACAAAAGCAAAAACTTGATTTGACTTTGTCTTTGTGAATTTTGTTTCTCTTATGGTTTTAGTTTTTGTAATTTTTCTTATTTCAGTCCGATTTGCGCTACTGGTAAGACCTTCTACACTCTTCCTATCTTTATTTTGACATTGGGGACAATGTCTTTAATTAGAATTGGGGGAGGGATAGTTGACATTACCATGTACATAGTTTAGTTAAAAAAAAAAACTAATCTTTATTGTTACTAACTTTTTAGATGTATGATGGCGAGTAAGGAGTAGTTTTGCTCTTGAGACGCATCTTAACTTGCATTTCATAATAGGTCTTAAATCATCTTTGTTCTTGTATATATATTAAAAAAAAAAAACACACACACACACACAATTTTGATCTTTTCAATTGATTTTGATACAAGCATGTGCTGAATCTGAGCTTAATTGATGATAAAAGTATGCAAGCAGTTTATAGTTGAATCATTTTCATGATATACATGTGTATATGATTGTGGATATTAGGAAGAAGGCATGGTTGAATTGAGTGAATGTTCCATACCTTTGTGAGTTTTGGGCTTTTCCAAGTTTGATACTTACACTTGGTTATTTTCTTTCATGAGTGATGTCAATTATGAATTTATTTTCTAGAACTTGCATTGAATCGATTTGAGATTACATTGGTCTCAGATGTTGCATGAAAATGACGGAGGCATTTTTCTTGACTTAGCTTTGGCCAAATAAACCTACCTTGCATTTATCCAATTATTAACTCCCTCTAAACCTATTTGCCTATTCTTTGTTCTTAGCTCATTACAAGCTTTGAGTGAAAAACCATGTTTTACCTTACCTTAGGGAATGGGAGAGCATTGATTTTCTTATTGGAGGAGTTCTTTTGCTTGCAATGATTTAAGTGTGTGGGAATTGGTGTGCTGATACGAAATGCTTGGTGTAAAAAAAAAACAAAAAAAACAAAAAATAAAAAAAACAAAAAACAAAAAAAAAAGAATAGAAAAAGGAAGGAATGTGTGAAGAGAATGAGCATTTTATGGTTTTGGGTAAAAATTTTATTCTTTCTACTTGAGTTACTCCTCAATGCTCTTTTATTCTCTTTGGTTTTAACCTCGCTATTATCTATATTGTTCCTTCCTTCACCTTATAAGTTCCATTACAACCTTTTTGAAAGACCTCTTGATTTTTGCAATTTATTTGATCTAAGTAGTGGAGGGAATTGATGTATATGCAAGCCTATGGTAAAATACTTTCATAATTTGGTAGAGTTGAGCGTAAACAGTTAACCTAAACACCTGGTGTGATTTGAGTGACACTTGTGAAAAATTTTACTCAATCTGAACATGCCTAGTACAGAATAAAGCATGAATATGCTATACTTAATTCTAAATAGATATTATTAAACTATTAATTGTTAAACATACTTTAATTATTAATTATGGTTTATATTTAATACAATGCTTGTATTTAAAAATTAGTTGAATTGATTAAATAAAATATTACATGTTTGTGGGTATCATCTGGTAAACCCTCACGAGACTACAACTCGTCCACTAGGGACACCTAGTGGGTTTAAAGGCTTAAGCGCGAGGCTAAGTGCCATCGTGTTTTCCTACGAAAATGGATTAGATTAGGTACAATCGAGTTTTTTATGTTTTTAGTTTAATAATATTATGTTTCTTGTTTTTCTTTAGTTTTGTTCTTATGTGTTACTTGCCAGGGAGTACAAAAGCTTAAGTGTGGGGAATTTGATCAATCAATTTGAGACACTTATGTTAGCTTTGTATTAGGCATTATTAGATGTTTATTGTGCCCAATATTAGTACTTTAGATGAGTTTAATGTTGTTGGGCTTCATTGGGCTTTAATGCAAATATTGAATAATTTTCGGATTTTGATGCATTTTGACCTTTCTTCCTTGGTTAGGTCATAACTTGGGACTCGGTGATCCAATTGAGGTGATCTTGGTGTCTTTGGAAAGCTAAGACAATGCTCTACAAGTTTCATGAAGAACTCAAGAGCTGGATCGGAATGCTAAGGGTCCAAAATTTCCCTGCAATGCAGAGTGGGTTTGCTGTCACGGAACCATCTGGGCAGTATGTACATATTGGACTATATAGTGGGTTATAGGCCTCCTCTTGGGCTGAAACTTGGTCACTTGAAAGATAAGACCCATATCTCCAACTTCAATGAAGACCATTTTGTCAATAGATGTCGTTTTAGGCATGCTTCAGAAGCTACAAGTTGGTCTGAAGTTGGAAACACGTTCTTCCAACCTAACTTGAGGTAGGTGAAGTGTTTTTGGCATTTCTGAGTTCTAAAAGTCCAAATGACATGATTCAAATTGGAGATTTTCAAGGAGACAACTGGCTACAACTTTGATGAAGACATCCAAGCCAAAATACACCGTCTAGGTGATGAATTTGAAGCCAGAAGTCGGATAAGAGTTGTTGACTAAAAGCCACCAACCATACACCAACCCACCTACCATGCACCAACCCACCAACCATGCATCAAGCTTCCATTTTTGACAAATTTCAGATTCTTATAGCTTGTATTCAGATTATGTACATGTACAAATTGGCTTCTAGGATTAGTATAAATAGACCCAACCTCTTTGTATTAGAGGCATTCAATTTAGAAGTAAGTTTCAAGAAAGTTTAAGTATTTGTGAGAGTTTTCTTTCTCTTCTTCTTCATTCTCTTTGCAATTTCGTTTTTGTTCTTTAAATTCTGAGTTCTTCCTTCCCATCCATGGAAGGCTAGGCTCTCATAATCAATCCAAGGGATTAGCCATCTTGTTGTTTAATTTGGAGATCTTGTTTTGCTTGTTCATATTGCTTAATTGTTATTCAAGTTTCTCTTCTTCCTCTTTTGATTCTTATCTAGATTAAATTGCTTAATTTGATTTAGATGTTGATGTGGTAGTAGCTTTATTATCATGTATTCAAAGAGGATCACAAAGATTAAACAATATATTAAAGCTTTTTGATAGATTGTTTAGCTTGGTTAAATTCTAGATCTTAAGTTAATCTATGTTGGATGGTGCTTACTTTATCTAACCTTGGTTAATCAAATCCTAGATGCTTATCTAGTAAAGAATTCTTGGATCATGTTAAGGCTTCTTGATGTGATCTAAGGCCAAGAACATGGTTAGCAATTAAGTGAATTCCTTGTGATCAATGATGAGTTAAACTCAAGATCGGTAAATTTCCTTGGATTGGTTGTTTCTTTAGATTTATTTACAACTTTGAATCTCCTACTTTTATTAATCTTGTTAATCAACAACAAACCCCCCCTTTTCTAATTATCTTGATCTAATTAAATCTTTGTTTTTGGATCCTTGAGAGACGATTCGGTTCATTCTCTATACTACAAATTAGTTTGTGAACCGGTTATTTTATTTGATAGGTCTCGACAACCTCTTGTCAACAAGCCAAACAGTTGCTTGGTGGAACCAGAGTGAAGCTTTTTTAGGCGTTCTGCGCCTTCTCTGTTGCCACTTTGGTCACCTTCAGGCTCGGTTCATGGATGGGTTGGATTCCTCACCAGCCTTCCTTGGTTTCTTCTCTAACAAGGTATAAGGTGGTGGTGAAATCATTTTTTTTTTGCTTTGTTGGGTTTTCTAGGAATATTTTTTGCTTTGCTGATGGATCTGTTTGTGTTGATGCTTCTGAGTGTTTATTTTTTATTTTTTTGGGTTTTGTGGATTTTCTGAAATGAGGTTTCAAAATGGAGTTTTTCGTTATTTAGCTTTGCAATTGCTTGTTAATTTTTTTGTTATTTCAATGAAAAATGATCTTATTTATCAAATTGGATTTTTTTGCCATTTTATATTGAAAAGCTTTTAGTGGAGATTGATGCTTGTAAAAATTCCATATGACATGAAATTCAAAAAGTTACATGGGTGATCCTAAGTGTCCATTGTACAAGGAAAATTGGTTTATACTGGTAGATTAGGACTCCTATGGTAACAGCGTCAACTCCACACGACATCATTTGGAGAACATCTGAAAACAAAGGATATGTCATGATGTGTTTGGTTGTTGACTTCAGCATGATATTTGCAAGCAAAGAAGTATAAAGATTCTTATATAAGGATAGCCATGATGGTTGAGTACCTAATGCCATCGTAATTATTTTTGGGAAACAATTGCTTTTATTTTCTAGTATGCTGTTATCTTGTATGTAATGTAATACTTAGCAATGTGATTCTTTTTTGTTTCAGATATTAAGGTCATGAAAGGGAGAGAGTCTACAGACTGAGAGGGAACAACTTGTGCAGTTAGGCATCCACAAGTAAGAACTCCAAAATCTCATTTGTTTCTTTATAATTATGCTTGGTTGTTTTGTTGTGTCTGATACTCTTCGGCCACTTTTTGTTTTGGCTACTAAAGAAGTGCCTAAGTTGCTGCACATCAAGCCATTAACAAGATTTGGTAGCATAAAAGTAGATGCATGATTGTACTCATTTGCCTATACTGGCATAATCTGAATTTGCAAGAAAAAAGTTCAGGTGGATCTAATTTTTTTTGTAAATATGCAACCCCACACCATTTGCTTATTGGGCTTGGTGATGAAGTTGTAATGATGTGTATTTAATTTGAGTAATTAGAAGAGAGTAGTTTGGATCTAATACAGTAATTGCTTACCTGTGATATTGCCTTGAATCTTTAAGATTGATGTCAGCCTTCTTGTTATTTACTCTCGTAATTCTTCCTCTGTGTGTGTGTTTATACCTTTATTTTGAAGGCATGTAAAAAAAATAGAAGAGAAACTTTAGTTTGATTATATATATTGGGATGTCATCAATGCATATGCATTTTGGTACTTTTACAGGAAGCTAAAGCAATTCTAGAGGATGTTAGTCCTTCTCCTTTACTGGATCAAGTGGCAAACTTGATCTTCCTATTTACTCTATCTTCCATATGCTTTGTTGATCACAACTTGATTCATGTAAAAGTTGATCCTTTTGCTGTATTGCATGTTCGGTTTGTGCTTAAAGATAGTGGGAACTGAAGAAAAGTTATTGCTTGATTGTATGCCTAGCAGATGCTCTCCAAAATGTAAATGTCACCGCCTCTGTTAACAGAGTCACATGGCTTTTTGAGGTGTGTTTACAAGTGCTTTCTTACAATTAGGAATTTGATGATTATTGTTACTATTTCCTATCCTTGACACGACAGGCCCTACTTTGGTTAACCCGATAAAGAGATATAGTACTTTGTTGAATATCAGTAATGTTCAAGACAAAAATATAATATTAGTTTTTATTTTAAAAAATCTTTAAGTCCTCGCATTCATATTCAGAAGTAATGATTTTGGTGTGCAGAAAATTCAAGTTGTACAATTTAAGTTTAGATGGGTTTAGGAAAACTTTTAGTTAGTTCACTTATATGCAATACAAAAAGTAACGTGAGAATAACAATTTTAATATTTATATAATAAGAAATGCTTTTTTCCCACCATGTGATGGGGAGTGTGGTGTAACTTTAATTAGGTTCAATATAATTCAAATTTTGTCATGTGTATATATATGTAGAATAGTAGAAGTGGTGTCCATAAATATGTATTCAAATAGTATACCCTTTGTGTAATATTAGAGGATCTATAAGAGCAAGTTAATTTGAAACATTTTCATTTTTATAATTAAGAAATATAAAATAAGATTCCTAAAAAATTCTGACATGATAATAAGTATATTAGTAATCATAGGATTAACATAAATTATTAGATAAATCTAAATAAAAAGACTATATTACAACATTTATCTTAATTTGATATGGTTTAATTAGTGAATTTAAAATTTATAGGATATGTATAGTTTTTTTAAAAAATATCTTTGTCTCTTATTAATAAGTTGAAGGATTTTGATATTACATATGTCAAAGTGTAAATGCCAATTTACTTGTTAATAATCCTATATATAATAGTATCTATCGTTCCTTTCTATGATGTGCTGATATGTTGGTTTTGTTTTTGTTCCTTTTTCTTGCTTGGTAAAGAAAGTGTTACTTTAAACCAATTCGGGTTATGAGTTTTGAGTTAGTCTTTACCACCAAGGTTCCTTGTCCTCGACCACAGTTATAATTTACTCATTGTTTGTTAAGTTGGACTTAGACTTTTAAGTGATAACAACAAGCAATGACTTAAGTGGTTTTCTGATGCTTGCAAAGGAATTCCATGGGTATGTCACTTATTATGATCCAAGATAGATGCTGTCATCTACTGTTGTCGATTCTAGTATATAAAGCCTAATGGTTTTTAACGTCATTCACCTCTCCAGTCTCGTGATTTTAGATTGCATTGCATTAATATTTAGGCATGCCTTGCCTTACCTAATAGTTTTCTTTTTTTTCATAGTTGAAAAATATTTAAAAACCATTATGAGGAAATTGGATTTGTTTATCTTTTCATTTCTTTTTTTGGAAAAATAATTGATTTCTATAGCTCCAATTTTGAGTCATTTTTCTCTAATAGACTTATTCTAATTTAATATTTGTCTTGTCTTTATTGTAGCAACCAGATGCAGGAAGTGAGACCGAGCCGTCCAATGAGCATAGAAGATCATTATATGGAAGTAACACTCATCAATCGGCGGGTCATGCGAGTCCTCATTAAGTAGTTTGATACTTGTTGCTAAATGAGTTATGAGATATTATTTCTTAGAACTTTAATAACTTGTCATGTAATTTTGAGATTATTTGCCCCTAAGTTAGTGTACTCATGTTTGATTTACAATAACGATGATTACTTAGTTTATAAATTTATGAGTATTTCCTTTTAGACATGATTATGGTTATAGCCAAAATTATTATATATATATATATATATATATATATAAATCAAATTGCTTGTATTACAGTGGTCAAATGTTAAAGTAGGGCAATGAAAAAATATAATATAATAATTAAAAATAAAAATAAATTATGGTGGTTCCAAACCATTGTAATAACACATAAACAAGCTAGAATTATGCAAATTATGACAGTTCCAACCTATTATAATATACAAGAAATTTGCAAATTATGGCAGTTTAAGACCGCCATAATATACAACAAGTCAAGTCAAAATTGTGTAAATTACAGCGGTTCAAAACCGCCGTAATATACAATAAATAAAGTCAAATTGTGAATATTATGGTGGTTTCAAACCGCTGTAATATATAATAAATCAAGTCAAATTGTGAACATTATGGCGGTTCCAAACCGCCGTAATATACACATTGAAATTTATGGCGGTTTACTGAAAACCGCCGTAATATACCGAATGGCGAACGCAATTACGACGTTTTATCAAACCACCGTTATATGCAAAAAAAAAAATGGTCGTAATATACATATTTTTTTGTAGTGTATGACGATTAGATAAAGATATTGGTGGAAAATTGAAAGAAAATGAGAGAAATTAATAAGTTCAAGCGATGAACTAGTTAAAGAAACCCTAGATTAGGTTAGGTTTCAGACAAATTAAAGTTTAATAAATAACTAAGATTAAGTTTAGATTCAAAGAAATGAGTATTAGAATGAATAAGAATGGTTAAGTATTAAGGAATAATGAAAATTCAAGCTTTTGAAAAATTGACTAGATGAATAGTAGAAATGACAAAATGAATAGTAACTTACCAAATGAATAATAATTTTGCTAATTTGTGAAGTATTTTTAGAATTCTTAATGACTAATTCAAATTAGCAAAATAAGATGTCTATGATGAATGTAACAAACATAAACCATAAGGTTAGGGTTTCAGTCAAAACCTAGTTCATAAGGCTAGGTAATAGTCAAGTAGGTTTCTAAGAGTAATTAGGTGATAAAAATGTCAAGAAAGTTGACTTAAAGAGATAAGTGTCTAATTACTCTAGAAACTTAGAAAATGATATTACATGCTCATTTAATGATATGAAAGAGAGATTAAAAGACATGGAGATGGTCCTCGCAAGGGAGGTGATTCCCAAATAATCAAAAGAAAATTATCCTCATAAAGGAAGTGATTTACAAATAATCAATGGATCCTCAGTAAGGGAGATAATTCATAAAAGTCTTACATGTGTCTAGAGATGGATAATTCAAAACAGAAGAATGGAATTATCTGATGACCAAATGGAATACACCTTAGACATGTAGTATGACCATTTGGTTTAATGGACGCCCTATGCCAAGGAAGAACTCTTCTTACTATTTTTATAGTAATCTTATCAACCATGCAAGCACAGAATTATGCCCACAGATAAAAAATATATGTTCTAAAATGTATTGAGCATGTAATTGATGAAAGATTAGAGTATTAGTAGCCTATTTCATTGCTAATGTTCTAAGCTATTGTTGGGTTTTATAACCAGAAAAGGGCAGCAGAAAAAAAAAATACGAAACCTTCAAAGGATCCAAGCGATGGTCATAATCCATGTTAAGATGATTACCTTAATGATGAATCTGTTGTCGTGATGGATAGCAAATCACGAACGCTCCAACTCACGAACGTGGTAGTGGCATCTCTACGATATCCACACGAATGGAAGTAATGGTCTACCTCTTCAGCACGATGCTAGCCACGAAAGAGGGGCCGACTCTCTATACGAGTCCTCTCTAACTCTCACTCTATTATGAAATTGTTTCTGAATTTGAGTTGTGCGTGATCTTATTGCGGCACAAAGAGTCTAAGAGATGTTTATATAGGCCCCCTCCACATATTTGACCTAGGTCAGACTCATGTGTGGGCTTATTGAATTGGGTTGGCCCATCTATTCTTATTAAACATCCAACTAGCCCTATTTAACTCCATTCCAATCCATTCTATCTGTGTAACCCTGTAGGATTCTATTACGTTGACAGTAATATTAATTGCTATTTAATATTACAAATAGTGAGCAGTATCTAGCAATACATCAATGCTACTCAAGTAATAGGAATGTCAGTGATTTGACATAACCTAACAGTGACTAATGTTATCATGTAGTCTAGTCCCTTTTGTCCTGATATCTTGATTAAACACAGGGCATGGAATGTGTCACCCTCGTAAAGTTCAATAATTGGTTTCTTGATTGCTGGGTAGACTTAAAAAGACAAATGAGATCAATATCTCATATCGACTCATTTGAGCACGACCATGCATTTTCAAGTCTCACTCATCAAGGGGCCCGAAGATATCACTCTCGTTAGTGGGAGGGACAAATCCTATCTACGTCACTCACATCCCTTTGCATGACTTGTAACATGTCCAACAATTGACTTTGATCACCTTGTTACAGGTGACTGACAAGAGGTTGTCGAGACCCGTCAAATAATAAAAATTACCGGTTCACAAACTAATTTGTAGTATAGAGAATGAATCGAATCATCTCTCAAGGATCCAAAAACAAAGATTCAATTAGATCAAGATGATTAGAAAATTGGGGTTTTGTTGCTGATTAATAAGATTGACAAAAGTACGAGACTTAAAGTTGTAATCTAAAGAAGCAACCAATCCAAGGAAATTTACCGATCTTGAGTTTAATCCATCATTGATCACAAGGAATTCGCTTAATTGCTAATCATGTTCTTGG
The DNA here is from genome assembly GCA_023212625.1 of Styphnolobium japonicum. Lineage (NCBI taxonomy): Eukaryota > Viridiplantae > Streptophyta > Magnoliopsida > Fabales > Fabaceae > Styphnolobium > Styphnolobium japonicum. The sequence goes on from JALBWW010000013.1 coordinate 18,799,963, forward strand.
CCTTAGATCACATCAAGACGCCTCAACATGATCCAAGAATCCTCTGCTAGATAAGCATCTAGGATTTAATTAACCAAGGTTAGATAAAGTAAGCACCATCCAAACATAGATTAACTTAAGATCCAGAATTTAATCAAGCTAAACAATCCATCAAAAAACTTTAATAAATTGTTTATTCTTTGTAATCCTCTTTGAACACATGATAATAAAGCTATTATCATATAAACATCTAAATCAAATTAAGTAATTCAATCTAGATCAAAATCAAAAGAGGATGAAAAGAAATTTGAATAATAATTAAGCAATATGAACCAGCGAAACAAGATCTCCAAATTAAACATCAAGATGGCTAATCCCTTGGATTGATTATAAGAGCCTAGCCTTCCATGGATGGGAAGGAAGAACTCATAAAATAAAGAACAAAAATGAAATTCTAAAGAGAATGGAGAAGAAGAGAAAGAAAACTCTCACAAATACTTAAACTTTCTTCAAACTTACTTCAAATTGAATGATGTATAATACAAAGAGATTGCCTCTATTTATACTAATCCTAGAAGCCAATTTGTAATTGAAAATAATCTGAATGCAAGCTGTAAAAACATGGAAATTGTCAAATATGGAAGCTTGATGCATGGTTGGTGGGTTGGTGCATGGTAGGTGGGTTGATGTATGGTTAGTGGCTTCTAATCAGCAACTCTAATTCGACTTCCAGTTTGATTTTCATGATCTAGACAGTGTATTTTGGCTTGGAGGTCTCATGATAGTTGTATACCATTGTCTCCTTGAAATTTTGACGTTAGTTTCATACCATTTGGACTTTTACAACTCCAGATATGCCAAAAACACTGCACCTACCTCAAGTTAGGTTGGCAAAACGTGTTTCCAAATTCAAACCAACTTGTAGCTTCATAATCATGCCTAAAACGACATCTATTGACTAAATGGTCTTTAGTGAAGTTGTAGATATGAGTCTTATCTTTCCAATTGCTGAGTTTCAGCTCAAAAAGAGGCCTATAGCCCACTATATAGTCCAATATGTGCACACTGCCCAGATTCCAGTGACAGTAAACCCACTCTGCATTGCAAAGATATTTTGGACCCTTAGAAGTCCAATACAGCTCTTGAGTTCTTCATGAAACTTGTAGAACCTTGTCTTAGCTTTCCAAAGACACCAAGTCCCAAGTTATGGCCTAACCAAGGAAGAAAGGTCGAAATGCATCAAAATCCAAGAATTATTCACAATTTGCATTAAAGCTCAATGAAGCCTAACAACATTAAACTCATCTAAAATATTAATATTGGGCACAATAAACTTCTAATAAAGCCTAGTACAAAGCTAACATAAGTGTCTCAAATTGATTGATCAGTGACGTTTGACGATATTAAAATATATAACTTCTCATGTAGGGAACCGTAGTGACCTCAAGTTAAATGACCACGTATACCACTGTCACTGTGAGAACCACGTATGACACTCACGTAACGATCCATGTAGTGTTCTCATGATGGGTCAGTCCAATACATTTTTACTCTAATATGTACCCATGCGTAGACTTGATATCTTATATCCATGACCTTTGAGACACGGTCATCAGCCTATGCACATACTAGTCTCAACGCATCACTGTCGTCCTACTTGACAGTAATACTTGACTAGGGACATTTAAGAATAATGTTCCAATTTAGCCAATAACATCTCACTATCAAGTCACGTACTTGATATTCCATGGCATAGAACTTGTCATTCTAAAGACTCTGTTATGTCCCCTTAAGCATGTGGTCAGGGGTTCGATTCCGGACCCATATGTATGGAAAAACATATGTTGAGAGAGGTCAATCCCTTTAATGAATCTCAGTACCTTGAGGGATTTGTCCCCGCAATCGCACGCGGTGGATACCCTCGGAAACCAAAAAAACACACAATAAATGAAATGCCTCATATATTTAATAAATGTCATGATACAATGTAAATCATAAAGTCAATATATAACTGGTTTCTAGGGCATACACCAACAGCTATAAGAAAGATAGTGCAAAATTTAGGAAAATGCTTTAGTAATATTATTTGATAGTATTTGATTTAAATAATATAAATGAAAATGTTTTCTACAGTTTGATGCTGCTGGAGATATTATAGTTTACTATTAACTATTTTTATTTGCTTGAATTTCTACTAAGAATTTAATTCTCACTCCTAAGTATAATATTTTCATAGGGCCTAGATATTTTAGAAGATGTATCATGTAACTATTTTATTTGACTTTGACATTGCCATACTTTATTACCCAAAAGGACGACACCTACATCTTAGATATTAGGGACTTTCATGCCCATTGGTTCTTAGTTATTGTATAATTATATAGATTGGATTGTATAACTTAAATATTACTAACACTACAAGAAAAAAAGGTTTTAAATTCGACAACTTTAATTCGGTGATATGACTTGTGGATTGAAAATATGTTTTCCATTTTGGTTCTTAGAATGACCGGATTCATATATAAGACACATTAATTTGTTTTATTATAACTGGATTTATAAGTTATTTTCGAATCCGGTATTCCAAGAAATTGGATTCATACATAAGACATTTGAATTGATTTTAATATTTCCGGATTCGAAAGTGTTTTTGGAAACATGGATATACCATAACAGGATTTTATTTTAATCATTTCATTTCATTTCGCTTAATTATGACATTGAAAGGATGTTTTCGAATCCAGTAAATCAAGTAACCGGATTACAAACTCCTGATGTTTAAATTATGTACTAGAATAGCTGAATTATAAATCAATTATTTTAATAAAAATTATTGTCCAAATGTAATTTTTCACACTATACTAATTCGTTTATTAAAAATCAAATTTGTTGTGGGTAGTTACCAAATCGGTTTATTCAATAACCAGATTAGAAAGGCAACATTGCCTATTGAGAAATGTGAAATTGGTACATTTATTTTTATCTCTCGTTTGAGGTATATTTCCATCTAGGGTTTCATTATTTGTGCATCTAGTGCTTCCATTTCATCAATTCATTTTGTTAGGTAAGGAAGTTATTAAATATTTCCATTTTTAACTATCGTTACTCTGTTTTGTTCATTTCGATGGTGTGATAATATTTTCATTTTTCTAGATTAAACATCTTATGTCATGGATCGTTCGTGGATACACATGGATCGTTTGTCTGGTGCATGTGGAATGGGTGTTGAGCGTTTTCTTGATTTCACACAAAACAATCCCGAATTCAATGGATTTATGATAAGATGTCCATGTCAGTGTTGTGGCAACCTAACTCAGTTAAGCATTCAACAGGTCAGGGATCACTTGTACTTCAACGGGTTCGACTTGACTTATACCAGGTGGATTTGGCATGATGAAGCTACTTCATCAGGGACATCCAATGTAGAACCAAATTCAACCGGATTTGGAGTACATGAAGATTTTGACATGATTAACAAATTAAGGACAGATGTTGAAATTGATGCTGTTGACAATCCTAAAACATTTGAAGACACAATGGATGAGGCCGAATTACCATTATATGAAGGTTGTAAACAATTCACAAAAATTACAGCACTTATTAGATTATTCAATTTGAAGGATTCCAACGGATGGTCTAACAAAAGTTTCAGTGACCTTCTTACTTTAATTCATGATATGCTCCCTGAAGATAACCTCCTTCCGACAACAATGAACAATGCAAAGAAGACAATGTCATCACTTGGTTTGAAATATGAGAAATTTCATGCCTGTCCAAATCATTGCATCATCTACTACGATGGGTACAATGAAGCTGACTACTATCCGAAATGTGGAAAATCAAGATGGAAATCACAGTGTTTAGGAAAGTCTAGGAACAAAAAAATTCCCGCAAAGGTATTTTGGTACTTGCCAATCATTCCAAGGTTTAAGAGACTTTTTCTAAACAAGGAGCATGCAAAGATGTTAACATGGCATAAGGATGGAGACGATAGGAAGTGTGATTTCAAGTTGCGGCATCTGGCTGATGCACCTCATTGGAGGAGTTTCGACGTTACATATCCAGATTTCACGGCCGATCCTAGAAATCTCAGATTGGGTTTGTGCACTGATGGAATTAACCCATTTAGTAATCAGAGCACTCAACACAGTTTTTGGCCTGTTATTATAGTTATTTATAACCTTCCTCCGTGGCTAACAATGAAACGAAGATTCATACATCTGGCTATGTTGATATCTGGTCCAAAACAACCAGGAAATAAGATAGATACTTACTTACGTCCTTTAATTGATGATTTGAAGACTTTATGGAGTGATGGCGTTGAAGCTTATAATGGTTATCGGAAGGAGTCATTCACACTGAGATCAGCGTTGATGTGGATCGTGTCAGATTACTCCGCATATGGTAATATTTTTGGGGCTGTGACAAAGGGGTACTATGGCTGTGCAATTTGTGGAGATAATACCAATGCGTTTAGACTTAGACATGGGAAGAAAATGTCATACATGAGACATCGAAAGTGGCTACCATCAAACCATCCATATAGAAAGCGTAGAAAGGCATTTAATGGCTAACAGGACTTTGATTCTGCACCAAAGCCTCAAAGTTTCCGTCAAATCCTACAGCTTCTTGATTCTTTTAATTCTAATAACCCAATGACGAAGTGTTGGAAGAGAAAGTGTATCTTTTACGAGCTTCCTTATTGGGGATCTCTGATGGTTCGACATAATTTGGATGTCATGCACATAGAGAAGAATGTATGTGAATCTTTGATTAGCACGTTGTTAAATGTGAAAGGCAAGTCAAAAGATTCTCTCTCATCTAGGCTCGACATGGTGGAGTTAGGGATTAGGACTACACTTGCTTCAATTGAAAAGGATAGCCGAATGTACCTTCCTCCGTCATGTTATACAATGTCAAGGAAAGAAAAACCAAACTTCTGTCAATTCATAAATGATTTAAAGGTGCCTGAAGGATACTCGTCCAATTTAAGGTCCAAGGTTAATATGCAAGAGTTGAAATTGCAAAACATGAAGTCTCATGATTGCCATGTGCTAATGCAACAGATTCTTCCAGTGGCATTGCGAGGTAATTTGCAAAAAAAAGTTGGGATTGCCATAACCAAACTTTGTTACTTCTTCAATAAGTTATGTTCTAAAGTTGTGGATCCTTCCATCCTTGATGACTTGCAAATGCATATCGTTGAAACACTTTGCAGTTTGGAAATGTATTTTCCTCCATCATTTTTTGATGTCATGGTGCACTTGGTAGTCCACTTAGTACGTGAAGTAAAGATATGTGGTCTAGTATTCCTTCGGTGGTTGTTCCCATTTGAATGGTTCATGAGAACATTGAAGAGCATGGTTAGGAGCAAAAGTAGGCCAGAGGCTTGTATTATAGAGTGTTACGTTGCAGAAGAAGCAGTTGTGTTTTGTTCAGAGTACGTTGCTAAGGCAAATGTCATTGGACTCTCTGTTCCCAAAAATATTTATGGTGAAACTGGAAGAGGATTATTTGGACCCAAGATGTTGTTTGTTCCATCTGACGAGCTTAATATTACTCACCTATATGTTTTGAGGAACATGGCTATTATCCAGCCATATGTGGAAAAACACTTTGCATTTATTAAAGAATTATTCCCTTCTAAATGTAGGAATGAGGTAAATTTACAACACTATCATACTAAATCATTTGCAGCATGGTTGCAGAACCATATAGATGAAGAGATTCAATGTGGTTCATCTATTGATGATACTTTGAGATGACTTAGTCATATGCCACAAACACGAGTATTGAGCTACGAAGGGTACCTGATTAATGGTTTTAGGTTCCATACTATGCTGAGAGACAACATACAGATTAGTCAGAACTCTGGAGTCACATTAGTGGCTGAATCATACCCTGTGTCATCAGTGAAGGATGCAAACCCAATACTATCTAGTACCTCATACTTTGGGATGATTCAAGAGATATGGGAACCTGATTACATAAAATTCAGAATTCCTGTTTTCAAGTGTAGATGGTTTGATCCAACATGATTGAAAATTGATGATTTAGGGTTAACATTCATCGATTCCAACAAGATTGGGTTTAAGAATGATCCGTTTATCTTGGCTACACAAGCTAGACAATTTTTCTATGTTAATGATGGTAGCAATACAGCTCAAAAAATAGTCCTTGCAAGGAATTCAAGATTCATAACAGAAGGGAACTCCATCGGGGAAGATGATATGGAACTGGGAACATTTACCAAATTACTAATCCCATGTTCATTGACTGATGCATACGATGAACCAAACTGGTTGGGCAATGGGGAGATGCAGCTCATAGAAGAATCAAGGAAACCTTAATTTTGTTCAACAGTATTCTAAATTAGTTAATGTTTCTCATTGTAATAAATAAACCAACTCTGTTTATTCGTTGTCACTCGTTCATGTTTTTCATTGTATAATATCCAACTGATGTGAATAAAACTTTGTATTCTGGCAGTCAATGTCAATGTGTTTTGGTCCTTTCATGACATTATATTACAGTGAATACGTGTTAGAAATAATTTTTTTAATTTAAATATACTTTCTAATCCCTTAAATGTGGGATTAAATTTTTTTTATTTTTTATAAGACACTTTACAATCTGGTGAAATATTTGCCGGATTAAAAAGTGCATATAATAGAATCCACTAATCTTTAACCGGATTAGAAAGTGATTTTCTTCAAGCGTAGAAGATTTTTTTATTTTTTTTATATGATACTTTTGAATCAAGTGGAATCTTCCCCGGATTAATAAGTGGATATATTCAAATTCACTAACTCATTCACCGGATTGGAAAGTTATTATATGAAAACTGAGTTTAATAAATTTTTTTTTCTATTTCATACTTTAGAATTCGGTGGAATACTAGCCGGATTAATAAGTTGATATTTTCAAATCCGCTAACTCATTCACCGGATTGGAAAGTTATTAAATGAAAACTGAATTTAATAATTTTTTTATTTTTTTTCTATTACATACTTTAGAATTCGGTGGAATACTAGCCGGATTAATAAGTTGATATTTTCAAATCCGCTACCTCATTCACCGGATTGGAAAGTTATTAAATGAAAACTGAATTTAATCAATTTTTTTAATTTTTTTTCTATTACATACTTTAGAATTCGGTGGAATCTTAGCTGGATTAATAAGTTGATATTTTCAAATCCGCTAACTCATTCACCGGATTGGAAAGTTATTAAATGAAAACTGAATTTTATAATTTTTTTTTTCTATTACATACTTTAGAATTCGATGGAATATTAGCCGGATTAATAAGTTGATATTTTCAAATCCGCTAACTTAGTAACCGGATTAGAAAGTTTCTTTAGAATCCGGTTTATTATTTGCCGGATTAATAAGTGGATGTTTTCAAATCCGCTATCATATTAACTGGATTAGAAAGTAGACAAACGAATTCGGTTATTGGGTTGCCGGATTTATATGTCTTTGGGACCTTTCACATTCAAGTATTCGAATTCGGTTTTTACTATAACCGAATTGAAAAGGTTTTCGTAATTCAAAAATAGAACCTAAGGTAGGAAACCTTTACTTTTCTTTCCCTCGCGTTCTCTGTGTTTTTTGCGTATCAAACAAGACTTGCTGCTCCTATCCCAAAAATCCAACCATTGTCGTTTCTGTAAGCACCAAGTGACTCCATCTTCATCATCGTCAAACGCTACATAAGGGGTAACCATTTTTCACTCGATTTTACATTTCTCGTTAAATTTTGTGACTTAACGTCTACGAAAACATGGATTTACGTTTATGTGTCTTCTGACAGGTTATACGAGTGCTTATGAACCATAGTTTAACTCAAATACTTCAAAGGACATACAACGTTCATCAAACGGTAACAACCTTGAATATTGGTTTTGTAATGTGCATTGTCCAGATTAGGGTGAGGTTCTAATGTTTATGTGGACCATTGTTACTTTTGCTTTCAGGAGGTTAGAATATAGTCATGCATGCATCTTTGTGTACCATTGTTAATGTGTTGGTGTGCTTTCAGTGCATCTTATATTGATTAATATTATAGGCAAGGCCTTGCAATAGGGAATATATGGTTTTGGTTATGTAGAGAAATATTTTGATATTGTGCTGTTATGCTTGTTATGTGTTGGTAATGTGTATGCTTATTACAGATGTCGTCTGATCTGGAATATCAACATACATCCGACACCGGTGATTCTTCAAGTAAGCAAACTTCTTCAAAGAAGAGAACTAGGGGTCCAACAGTTTTGGACCGCATCTCTAAAGTGCGTGCAACCGGTCAAAAAATTTCAGTTGAAACTAATTACGATGGTGTTCCTATTGAAGACAGTGGGAAAGACCTCATGACTTATCTAGGAATAGTGACAAGAGACATCGTTCCTATCACTATGGCCTCATGGGGTGAGGTTCTCAAATATTTGAAGGATAGAATTTGGGATACTTTAACTGTAAGTTTATAACATTCTTTGATTTCAAAAAATATATCTTAATATTGTATTACACTTTGAACTTATCATTTGTTAGTTTTATGCAATAGAACTCATTTATAATACCCGAGTCGGAGAAATTCCAAAAAATGATGATGAAGAGTGCTGCTGATAAGTTAAAACAATTCAAGACCAGATTAGGGAGGGATTACATATGGCCTTTTTATGAGGTGGATGATCATGAGCGGATGTTTAACCCCCCAGCAAAATACAAATTCATCACACAGGACATATGGAATGAGTTTGTCAAATCACGTTTGTCCGATCAATTCAAAGTAGGTACATTAAATTAAATTGGGCTACTGACTTGATGATGTTAAGTATGTCATTTATTGACATCTGCCTAATGTAACAGGAAACTAGGGAGAAGTGCATAGCACAGTCCAGGAAAACCAAATTCCGGCATCGCACTTCAAGGAAGGGATACGCTCAATTGGAGAGAGAGTTGGTAAGGCATTTTCCATTTTATTATAATTAAATTCATTGTCCACATATGTTCAATATGAATCATATTATATATCAGACTACATGTAACTATTTAATGTATTACAGCAAAAGAAGTTACAAACAACGGAGAAAATCCAACGGTATGAGCTGTGGAAACAAGCAAGAGTGGACAAGAAAGGGGAGTTTAAGAAGTCCGAAAAAGCAGAAATCGCAAGACGAATAGTAAGTGTGCAACTTATATGGTTTAAAGTAGCTATAAAAAAATTTCAAGTTAAATCCATGGTTTAAACTAACTAATAAATATATGGTTGCAAGATGACCTCCCAACAAAGCAAAGTTTAGGTTTGATCAAGCCAATTGGAAATAACGATATACTGACAGAGGCATTAGGCACTCCTAAGCATAGTGGACGATTACGTGCAGCCAGCTCGTTGTCCAATCCAACGATGTACTGGGGAAAAAGGAACACGGTTAGCATGGAAGAACACAAGGCAGTTTGTAGGAAGGTATCAGAAATGGAGACAATTTTACTGAGCATATTGCAGTGGCAGGAAATGCTGGTCCAAACAAACCCCAATATCCCAAAATTAGATTTGAAGGCTTTGATGGGAGACAAAGGGCTCAATCTGAGTTCCTCCAGCACAATCAACCTAAATGTCACCCCTACAACATTTGGGAAGAATGTTGCAGAAGACCCAGTCATCGTTGGGGGCACGTCAGAAACCAAAAAAACAGCACCATCTCCAACAAGTCCACCTGCAACTCCACTCGATGATACAACCCATTCTTTAGGATGGTGTGAGGGCTTTTCAGTGGTAAATAGAAGTTTAATATTTTACATACTTTCATATTGCATTTAAAGTAATTAAAATTAGATTATTATGTATCTAACTATGGACAATTATGTAGCCAAATATGCGTTGTCTACTAGCTGCTGGCCAATTGGACAATTATGTTGCAGAAGGTACGGTACATGCTGTTGCTGGCAAAGGGATGACCCTCCACAATAGGCCCCTCCCCTTGGAATTTGCCAAGGTCAGCGTGGACAGGGTAATTAAACCTGATGCATCAGTTCCATGCCCAAACGACGATGTGGAACTGGTAAAAGATGCATTGGGAACTTTTGTTGCTTGACCTCGAAAATTTGTCACTCACGACATGAATATAAGTAATTTAAAGATTCTGTACATGTGGATTAATGGTTTTTAGACTCATAAGTTGTCTATTATTTTGACTACAGGCAACTCAAAGACCGGATACAGAAGTCATAACTGACTTGGACCGGCTAATCCAACTGTCGGATGAAATGGCTAAAGATGACGTACTCTCATGTAATAAACAAACTCCTGGGTTGGATGTAGACTTCATGTCATATATCTCACCAGAAGATATGCATGACTTTTTCCATTTAGAATGCATATCTGCTAGTTCTATAACGTGGTTCTTCGGGTAGGACAATTATCATAATTATTGGCTCGTATTTGATGTAAATATTGCTTTAGTTATTATGTCAATTTGATACTAAATTTTGTTCATTTCCTTTCAAGTAACTTGGTTGACTTGATTGACCCCATTCCTGGATGTCCAAGTTATGAGTTTGCTGTCCCAATAAGGGTGTCACTTCTTGGAGGCCAAGAGGATCCCAAGTCAAGGGGCTAATACCTATCCGAGGTTTTATTGCGAGTTTCAACAGACTCCATGGTCTTTGTACCTTATAATGGAGGGTAAGATTCATAAAATTAAAAAATTTAATACAAATATTGCATATATGTACTGAATATGTTACATGTTGTATTTTCTAGGTCTCATTGGATGCTTGCTGTGATTAAGATCTCCAAGAGCATTGCTTATTGGATGGACCCTATAGGAAAACCAATTCGAGATGACATTAAGAAGGTACTTGGAATGTAAGTTATTCTAACCCCCATCATGTGTAACTTGGTTTTTTAATGTTAAACATAACCTTGATGTATTCATTTGGTTTTTTAAAAGAGCTGTGAGGTCTTACTGATCAATCAATTTGAGACACTTATATTAGCTTTGTATTAGGCTTCATTAGATGTTTATTGTGCCCAATATTAGTATTTTAGATGAGTTTAATGTTATTGGGCTTCATTAGGTTTTAATGTAAATATTGTTTAATTTTCGGATTTTGATGCATTTTGACCTTTCTTCCTTGGTTAGGCCATAACTTGGGACTCGGTAATCCAATTGAGGTGATGTTGGTGTTTTTGGAAAGCTAAGACAAGGATCTACAAGTTTCATGAAGAACTCAAGAGCTGGATCGGACTTCTAAGGGCCCAAAATTGCCTTGCAATACAGAGTGAGTTTGCTGTCACGGAACCATCTGGGCAGTATGCACATATTGGACTATATAGTGGGTTATAGGCCTCCTCTTGGGCTGAAACTTGGTCATTTGAAAGATAAGACCCATATCTCCAACTTCACTGAAGACCATTTTGTCAATAGATGTCGTTTTAGGCATGCTTCTCAAGCTATAAGTTGGTCTGAATTTGGAAACACGTTCTTCCAACCTAACTTGAGGTAGGTGCAGTGTTTTTGGCATTTCTGGAGTTCTAAAAGTCCAAATGACATTATTCAAATTGGAGATTTTCAAGGAGACAACTGGCTACAACTTTGATGAGACATCCAAGCCAAAATGCATCGTCTAGGTGATGAAAATGAAGCCAGAAGTCGGATAAGAGTTGTTGACTAAAAGCCACCAACCATACACCAACCCACCTACCATGCACCAACCCACCAACCATGCATCAAGCTTCCATTTTTGACAATTTTCATATTTTTATAGCTTGTATTCAGATTATGTACATGTACAAATTGGCTTCTAGGATTAGTATAAATAGACCCAACCTCTTTGTATTAGAGGGATTCAATTTTGAAGTAAGTTTGAAGAAAGTTTGAGTATTTGTGAGAGTTTTCTTTCTCTTCTTCTTTATTTTCTTTAGAATTTCGTTTTTGTTATTTTATTTCTGAGTTCTTCCTTCCCATCCATGGAAGGCTAGGCTCTCATAATCAATCCAAGGGATTAGCCATCTTGATGTTTAATTTGGAGATCTTGTTTTACTTGTTCATATTGCTTAATTGTTATTCAAGTTTCTCTTCTTCCTCTTTTAATTTTGATCTAGATTGAATTGCTTAATTTGATTTGGATGTTTATGTGATAATAGCTTTATTATCATGTATTCAAGAGGATCACATAGAATAAACAATTTATTTAAGCTTTTTGATGGATTGTTTAGCTTGGTTGAATTCTTGATCTTAAATTAATCTATGTTTGGATGGTGCTTACTTTATCTAACCTTGGTTAATTAAATTCTAGATGCTTATCTAGTAGAGGATTCTTGGATCATGTTGAGGCGTCTTGATATGATCTAAGGCCAAGAACACGGTTAGCAATTAAGTGAATTCCTTGTGATCAATGATGAGTTAAACTCAAGATCAGTAAATTTCCTTGGATTGGTTGTTTCTTTAGATTTGTTTTCAACTTTGAGTCTTGTATATTTATCAATATTGTTAATCAACAAAAAAAACCCCCATTTTAATTATCTTGATCTGATTAAATCTTTGTTCTTTTTGGATCCTTGAGAGACGATTTGGTTCATGCTCTATACTACAAATTAGTTTACGAACCGGTAAATTTTATTTATTTGACGGGGTCTCGACAACCTCTTGTCAAATTTGGCGCCGTTGCCGGGGATCCAAAGGCAACTATTTGATCATTTCATCTAACTATAACAATTGTGTTTGTTTTGGTTTTGAAGCATTTTCTAGTGGAATTCAGCTGAAATTGGGTAATGGGCATCCTGTCAAGATTTTGGTTCAGTAACGTATCTCTGATTGATCTGAATTTTGGTTCATTAATGGAAACCGTTATTTTGAGAAAGGCTCACTGTTAGATAGAATTTTTGTGTAGATTTCACTCTGTGGTAGTCCCATAATTTTTAAAAATCTGTAGATATGTTTTCTGTAATTATTTTGTGTGTATATTTAGACTTGTTTTTGTGATTTTGTGTTTTTGTGTTTGATCTCTAATCTGATGGAGCATAAACTTGATGAGCTGGCTTATCTGGTGGGGCAGTTGGCAGTGGAACAACATCACTTACCTGTGCAAGAACCTGCAAGATTTTGTAGTATATGTTGTAATTCTTATCATCCCACATATGCTTGCACCACACTACAATATGATGGTTTTGTATTTCATAACCATTCTGTTGATGCAACAGGTGTATTTCTTGGTGAACCACAATACCCACAGCTTGGATATGATTCTTATTCTACCACATATAACCATGATTGGGGAGATCATCCTTGGTTCGAACCTTATGTTGAACCAATCAGTCTATACCAGGAGCCTATCTTTTAGCAATGACAAGCCCCAATAAGCATGGAATCTGAGCCTACACTAGAGGATTTGGTGAAACAATTTGCTCAGAACAACATCCAATTCCAGCAGAGAACAGAAGCTATAGTACAAAACGTAAAGACCCAAGTTGGTCAACTTACATCTTCATTGAGTCAATTGAGCAAGCAACAGATGCAGAAATCTGATTCTGCAAAACATGAGATCATTGATGAGAAAAAACCAATTGATGATTTGTGTGATGAATTTGCTAGTTTTACTGATTTTGATGATTCTGTTTGTTGTACTGGTTGTGATGGTGATATGTTGTGTAATGCATGTGCTGAGATTGATGCCTTTTTGAGACATGATGAATCTTTTTCAGCAGATTATGCAGCAACTCAATCTGCAGAAGTAGTGAAGCCACCAAAATTTGAGTCCATTGTGGCTACAAACCTCCTTACTGATGAGGAGGAGAGGTTGCTACCTATTTTGAGGGAGAATCTAAGAGCATGCACACTTGCAGACATTCCAAGCATTAGCCATTCCATTTGCATGCGTAAGATTTTACTTGAAGATGGAGTTAAGCCAATAAAGCAGCCCCCGAGGAGACTAAACTATCTGATTTTGGATGTGGTGATCCATTACACTGGCTATAGTGTGGCCGCTGGAATTTTGTTGCTTCTGCTATCCATAGGGAGTTTTCTTTCCACACTTTTATTTCATTTTTCTAGTTGTTTTCTTTTTGTTTTTACTGTTTTGCTATTGTTTTTAATATTGTTTCTATTTTTATTTGATTGTTAAAATTTACTCTTTTATTTTTCTTTTGTTTCTGATGTTTGTGTTGTCTGTTTCTATTTACCTTCATTTTCTTTGGCTTTGATGTTTGTCTTTTATTACTTTTTTTTTCTGTTTCTGTTTTTATTTTTTGTTTTGTCTGTTGTGTTTATTTTCTGTTTTCTATATAAATCTTTGTTGAAAAAAAAAAAAGAAAAAGAAAGCAACGTTTAAGGTCAATGGCCAGAAATTGAATCATTATTGAGGAGGACCCATCAATCGTGAAAAATCTTCAATCAAGCTGGCTGAAGATGTTAAAAGTAGCGCTTTTTGGGCGGCATCCCAAGTTTTCTAACTCTGTCCTCTTTCTAACTTTGACTTATTTGTTATCACAGGAATCGAGACAGAAAAAACGGTGCCAAGTGAGAAAATCTATCAAAGTTTGATTTTTCTGTCTTTATTTTGTTTGTTTTTCTTTGACAGATGATTTTTCACCTAAGTTAAATGGCGGATAACGGTACTCGTGAAAATCTTTTCGGTCCCTTGATTACCCACAAATACTGAAATTTGTATATAATTTTACTCATTTTTTTCTCTTTCTTCTTTCTTTGAAATGGATAATCGACTTGTTAATCTCATAAGCAATTCCCTTCTCTCCCTCAAAATGCTTTAACTAACATTTATTGTGCAAGGTTTGAGAGATTAAGGATGCTTATGCACAAAGGCATCCCTGCGGATATACGCTGGTTGATCGAAGCAAAGGTCCGACTCAAAGGTGAATTTTCTGACGCTCTTGTTTCATATATGCCAGGGCTAGGTAAAAGTTTATATGCCAAGAAAAGAAGAGCAAAAAGGTTACGGGTTTGCTATAAATGTGCAAGATGGACCTGTAACACAAAATGCAAATCAATTGGAATGACGTCTATAAACCGAGATGATAAAATTAACTTCATTAAAGATGGCATGAGTAAGGAGTCTTTAGATAACATTTTATTGACTCTTAAGACGCATCCTAGTGGAGATGTGCAAAGGGCACTTCTCGATTTATGGCCAATATTCCAAGATGAACATGAGTGTTATAGTCTCGGGAATCTGACTCAAAAAGACCCTGTTTGCCAATTTTTAAGAAAATTGGATGGGAAGCCGACCATCGGCCCATAGAGAGCATTCAAGCCGTTACTGGACGTAAAACCAGAGGAAAATGTGAGCCACAATCACACCTCCTGTAAGTATTTTTTTTATTTTTTATTTTTCCTTTTTTCTTCTTGTTTATTAAAAAAAATTCAAAAAAAAAAAGAAAAAGAAAAAAAAATTAGCCGTATTTTTTGAAATATGTGTTGCATATTTTCAAACTTCTTCTGACACATATAGATTAGCCTTTTATCTTTGTCATATAGCTATTATCATTTCTGTGCTTATTTTTCAAACTTATCTGACACGCAGATCTACCCCTCCTTTATAGGTGTAATTATTACCTTTGAGTTTTGATGCCTTTAAATAATGCACTTTGCTCTCTTCAGATCATTGATAAGGTGAGAGTACAAAAAAAAAAAACAAAGAGAAAAAAATGGAAGTTACTTCAGTTCGTCGAATCAAGAGTGTTTGTGTCTTTTGTGGATCTAATCCTGGGAAAGATAAAGAGTTTGTAAATATTGCACATCATCTTGGTCGAGTGCTAGCTGAGAGAGAAATCCATTTAGTTTATGGAGGAGGTAGTCTTGGGTTAATGGGTTGTGTAGCGACTGCTGCACATTTAGGAGGTGGCAAAGTCCTTGGTGTCATTCCCAGTCCTTTATCTACCAGCAAGCCAATTGGAAAAACATTAGGGGATGAAGTAATGGTATTTTGCATGCACCAACGCATGAACATTATGATAGCAAATGCTGATGCCTTTATTGCCCTACCTGGTGGTTTTGGAACTTTGGAAGAGCTCTTTCAAATTATATCCTGGTCACAGCAGAACTTTCACCAAAAACCTATAGGTATATTAAATGTTAATGGTTTTTATGACAGTTTGTTTTGTTTTCTTGATCATCTTTGTAGAAAAAGGGTTCATCTCACAAGCGACACGTCAAAGTCTTGTAAGCTGCTGCAACTCCCGAACAATTGCTCGATCAACTAAGTGAATTTGTACCACAACGTGTTCCGATGAATGGCTCCACGGAATTGGGAACAAGGCAGCAGCAGCAAAAAGCAAAAACTTGATTTGAATTTGTCTTTGTGAATTTTTGTTTTCTCTTACGATTTTAGTTTTTTGTAATTTTTCTTATTTCAGGCTCGATTTGCAGTTTTCTGGTAAGACCTTCTACACTCTACCTATCTTTATTTTGACATTGGGGACAATGTCTTTAATTAGTTGGGGGGAGGGATAGTTGACATTACCATGTACATAGTTTAGTAAAAAAAAAAAAAACCTAACAAGCTAATCTTTATTGTTACTAACTTATTAGATGTATGATGGCAGAGTAAGGAGTAGTTTTGCTCTTGAGACGCATCTTAACTTGCATTTCATATTAAAAAAAATTAAAAAAAATTAAAAAAAATTAAAAAAAATAAAAATAAAAATTTCATTTTGATCTTTTCAATTGATTTTGAAACAAGCATGTGCTGAATCTGAGCATAATTGATGATAAAAGTATGCAAAACAGTTTATAGTTGAATCTTTTTCATGATATATATGTGTATATGATTGTGGATATTAGGAAGAAGGCATGGTTGAATTGAGTGAATGTTTCATACCTTTGTGAGTTTTAGGCTTTTCCAAGTTTGATACTTACACTTGGTTATTTTCTTTCATGAGTGATGTCAATTATGAATTTATTTTCTAGAACTTGCATTGAATCGATTTGAGATTACATTGGTCTGTATGTTGCATGAAAATGACAGAGGCATTTTTTCTTGACTTAGCTGCTTTGGCCAAATAAACCTACCTTGCATTTATCCAAATATTAACTCCCTCGGAGCCTATTTTCCTATTCTTGTTCTTAGCTCATTACAAGCTTTGAGTGAAAAACCATGTTTTACCTTACCTTAGGGAATGGGAGAGCATTGATTTTCTTATTGGAGGAGTTCTTTTTCTTGCAATGATTTAAGTGTGGGGGAATTGGTGTGCTGATATGAAATGCTTGGTACAAAAAAAAAACAAAAGAAAAGAAAAAAAAAACAAAAAAACAAAAAAAAGCAAAAAACAAAAAAATAAAGAAAAATAAAGAAAGAAAAATAAAAAAATAGAAAAAGGAAGGAATGTGTGAAGAGAATGAGCATTTTATGGTTTTGGGTAAAAAATTTATTCTTTCTACTTGAGTTACTCCTCAATGCTCTTTTATTCTCTTTGGTTTTAACCTGCTATTATCCATATTGTTTCCTTTCTGCACCTTATAAGTTCCATTACAACCTTTTCGAAAGACCTCTTGATTTTTGCAATATATTTGATCTAAGTAGTGGAGAATTGATGTATATGCAAGCCTATGGTAAAATACCTTCATAATTTGACCGAGTTGAGTGCAAACAGTTAACCTAAACACCTTGTGTGATTTGAGTATCAATTGTGAGGAATTCTACTCAATTTGAACATGCCTATTTCTGATTAAAACATGATTATGCTATACTTTATTCTCAATTGGTTTGATTCAACTATTCTTTGTTAAGCATACTTGACTTATTAATTATGGTTTATATTTGATACAATGCTTGTATTTAAAAATTAGTTGAATTGATTAAATAAAATATTACATGTTTGTGGGTATCATCCTGGTAAACCCTCACGAGACTATAACTCGTCCACTAGGGACACCTAGGGGTTTAAAGGCTTGTGGCACATGCTAAGTGCCATCGTGTTTTCCTACGAAAATGGATTAGATTAGGTACAATCAGTTTTTATGTTTTTAGTTTAATAATATAATGTTTCTTGATTTTTCTTTAGTTTTGTTCTTATGTGTTTTGCCCAGGAGTGCAAAAGCTTAAGTGTGGGGGAATTTGATCAATCAATTTGAGACACTTATATTAGCTTTGTATTAGGCTTCATTAGATGTTTATTGTGCCCAATATTAGTATTTTAGATGAGTTTAATGTTATTGGGCTTCATTAGGTTTTAATGTAAATATTGTTTAATTTTCGGATTTTGATGCATTTTGACCTTTCTTCCTTGGTTATGCCATAACTTGGGACTCGGTAATCCAATTGAGGTGATGTTGGTGTTTTTGGAAAGCTAAGACAAGGATCTACAAGTTTCATGAAGAACTCAAGAGCTGGATCGGACTTCTAAGGGCCCAAAATTGCCTTGCAATACAGAGTGAGTTTGCTGTCACGGAACCATCTGGGCAGTATGCACATATTGGACTATATAGTGGGTTATAGGCCTCCTCTTGGGCTGAAACTTGGTCATTTGAAAGATAAGACCCATATCTCCAACTTCACTGAAGACCATTTTGTCAATAGATGTCGTTTTAGGCATGCTTCTCAAGCTACAAGTTGGTCTGAATTTGGAAACACGTTCTTCCAACCTAACTTGAGGTAGGTGCAGTGTTTTTGGCATTATTCAAATTGGAGATTTTCAAGGAGACAACTGGCTACAACTTTGATGAAGACATCCAAGCCAAAATGCACCGTCTAGGTGATGAAAATGAAGCCAGAAGTCGGATAAGAGTTGTTGACTAAAAGCCACCAACCATACACCAACCCACCTACCATGCACCAACCCACCAACCATGCATCAAGCTTCCATTTTTGACAATTTTCATATTTTTATAGCTTGTATTCAGATTATGTACATGTACAAATTGGCTTCTAGGATTAGTATAAATAGACCCAACCTCTTTGTATTAGAGGGATTCAATTTTGAAGTAAGTTTGAAGAAAGTTTGAGTATTTGTGAGAGTTTTCTTTCTCTTCTTCTTTATTTTCTTTAGAATTTCGTTTTTGTTATTTTATTTCTGAGTTCTTCCTTCCCATCCATGGAAGGCTAGGCTCTCATAATCAATCCAAGGGATTAGCCATCTTGATGTTTAATTTGGAGATCTTGTTTTACTTGTTCATATTGCTTAATTGTTATTCAAGTTTCTCTTCTTCCTCTTTTAATTTTGATCTAGATTGAATTGCTTAATTTGATTTGGATGTTTATGTGATAATAGCTTTATTATCATGTATTCAAGAGGATCACATAGAATAAACAATTTATTTAAGCTTTTTGATGGATTGTTTAGCTTGGTTGAATTCTTGATCTTAAATTAATCTATGTTTGGATGGTGCTTACTTTATCTAACCTTGGTTAATTAAATTCTAGATGCTTATCTAGTAGAGGATTCTTGGATCATGTTGAGGCGTCTTGATATGATCTAAGGCCAAGAACACGGTTAGCAATTAAGTGAATTCCTTGTGATCAATGATGAGTTAAACTCAAGATCGGTAAATTTCCTTGGATTGGTTGTTTCTTTAGATTTGTTTTCAACTTTGAGTCTTGTATATTTATCAATATTGTTAATCAACAAAAAAAACCCCCATTTTAATTATCTTGATCTGATTAAATCTTTGTTCTTTTTGGATCCTTGAGAGACGATTTGGTTCATGCTCTATACTACAAATTAGTTTACGAACCGGTAAATTTTATTTATTTGACGGGGTCTCGACAACCTCTTGTCACTTACAAAAAAGAAAAAGGACTATCACAAGGCAAAAAGGACGCTGTCAACATCATCACTCTCAAGGTATTGTGTTTATTGTGTTTTTTAAAAGAGATTTGATTATTTGGACCACTATTTGTTTCAATTAATTAGTTTTGATATTATGTATAGGCACCAAAGCAACCCGATAGTAAAACATGTGGTTTCTATGCCTTGAAATATATGAAAGACATCATAAGTCAACAGATGAAAACAATGAGTCAGAAAGTAAGTTTTAAGGTTTATACTTATATTGATGTGGTTCTGTATTTGACTTGTACAAATATCTGAACTTTATATTTTTTTTTGCTTGGCTCAGTTTTCAGAAGCAGCAATTATACAGAAGAAGAGATAAAGGAGATACAGCTTGAATGAACAGCATTTGTTCTATCTGCATCGAATTAGAATAAGCATGAGGAGCTGCTCAGATGATTGATGTTTTTTTTGTACTTTTGTCTATAAACAATGTCTTATAGGAAATGTTGTTAGGTTCACATTATTTATAAACTCAGTGTAAATTAACTTTATAAATGTTAATATTATGTACAGGATTAATACTTTCATGTTGTACTGTTTTTGGTTATTTGTGTGGAATTCTGAAAATGTAAATTGTTTCCGGACCTTCTTTGTTAATAGGATATGTATAGTATTTTTCAATTTGGTTGTTGCCCGACTTTAAATTAAAAAACACACACTTTACCAATTCGGATGATAATAATCAAATTCAATTGTCAGTTTTCCAATTTGGTTATATACAACCGGATTTAATTTCAAGTTTCCAATCCGATGTTTATAATTCGGTTATACTCAACCGAATTTGATGTCAGGTTTCCACTCCAGTGTTTCCAATTCAGTTGTAGTCAACCGGATTTAATGTATATTTTCCAATCCGGTGTTTTGACCGAATTATATTTTTATGGCATTTTTCCAACTCGATTTGCCACTACAGCGATCGAATTGGAAAAATATTTTCCAATTCGGTTTTTTTTTATGCATTGTTAAAAGTCAGAACAAAAGACTACCCTCGGATATAATCCGTTGTTAGAACCGAATTGAAACTACCTTCACAACCGAATTAAAAAGTCATTTCTGTTGTAGTGTAATATGAAGTAGTGTAAAAAGGGCTTCATTAGTAGGGTTAGAATACCTTCTCTTTTTATATTTTGATGTAGATATGTAAATAATAAGTAAGATGATGCCTATGTATATAAATAAGTTCTGCAATGAACAGTAATAGTATTTTGGTATGCTATGCTACTAAGCTTACAAATTTCGGCTCAAATTAAAGTAGTGAATTAAAAAAAATAAATTCACATTTTTATTATAATTATTAATAGAAGTAAATAAATAAACAACATAATTAAAATTTTCAATATAACTATGAATAAAGTTACAATTAACATTAGAAGATAACTATATTCCGTTAATAATGAAAGTTAATAACAGGAAATTAGAAAGACCAAATGACACTATATAAAAAGAGATATTAATTAGTAGGGTGTTACAATTTCCTTGAAGATAACAATTCATATTGTAACTCACATTCAATAATAATAATAATGATGATGATGATGCAAAATGGAAAGAATTTTGAATTTTGTAAATTCACCTCCCATTGTCATGAACAAATTTTAATATGAACATCGCACACTAAACTTGGATTATACAATGCTGTCAAATATATAAAGATGTTACCATCACAAGATGCATGAAAGATCAACTGGACTGTTGAACTTATGATACATGCATAACGGTACGCACCAGCTGCATTGGAAATTTGCTGCAAGAGGACAAAACTCAAACATAAGATAATTTTGAATATCACTTCAAAATAGATTGCCCATTACGGAAAACACAAATTAAATAATATATTTACGCACATACAAACATACATAATCTGAGTCTCACCGAAACCATTTTGTTGTGCTATCTGTCCATTGCTTGGGGGGAGAGATGAACACTGACGAAGGCTGCCTCTTATTCTTGGTCTGCCTATTTATTCTAACACTTCTTCTTACCTTTGCCGCTTATAGGTGCACTGATCTTCTGACCATTGCTTCAACTCCATCTGATCCTGTTGGTGACACTGTCACAGACTCCAACCAGAGGACAGTCGCTGTGGAACCTGAGCCATGCTTAGATCCGACTACAACCCTGCGCAGCTATCCAAGGCTCCTATCGTCCAAAGGCAAATTGTGCAATAGCGGTTCAAGTTGTTCTTGCTGCTATATATGCTTGATGGATTACAAAGAATCTGATTTATTGAGAGTGCTACCTGGCTGTGGTCATTTCTTCCATGCCAAGTGTGTTGATCCTTGGTTGAGAATGAATTTGACCTGCCCAATTTGTAGGAAGACACTAGTAACCCACTTAGATTAAGGCTATGTTTGTTTCAGTAGGTGAAGAATGAGGAGATAGAGAATTTGGCAAAAAAAATTTATTTCATATTTAATTGACACAACGAAAAAAATAGGACGCTTGAAAGTAGAGTGGAATTTATTTATACTCCAATGAACAAATTTTAGCCACTCTTATAGAATAGAAATGAGTTAGAATAATTTTTTAGCATAATGAAAATTAAAATATTTCCATCTCATTCCATTTTTATTCTTTCTTTTAATTTTTTACCATCTAATTTTCTTCCGACACATACAAGCAAAACCTAAGTAAACAAAAAAAAAATAAATAGGTGAAAGTGAGGTTGTACAGTAAATTATTTTCTTTCTTGTTTTGCTGGTTTTGATTATTGTTTTCACAGTAGTTTTCCAACATTGCTTTGGTGGTTCTAGCTGAGTGTTTAAAAATCACTCCAACATTGCAAACCCGTCACCACTAAGGATGTCGTGTGATTGTTTGTGACAATTTTAACTTACTGCTGATATAATCGTTCCTAATAAACTACTTTTGCCATTTATAACCGTCGCTTTATACATTATTTTAGGGATATGTTTTTTTTACAGCAGTTGCAAACCCTAGGAATATAAAATAATGATAAAATTTTCACCTTTTTTGCGTTACAACCGTCATTTTTTAAAAATAAAACTTTTTTGTGTGAAAATTTTGTGACAATTTTAACCATCGTTAATTGCGTTGTATTTGTTTAATCATCTCATTCTTTGATAATGTTTTGGGAGAAAATGTCATTGGATTCATATGCACCAAAAAGATATTATATTGTGAAAAGTGAATCCCAATAAATAATAAAAAAAGTGAGTGACCCGTGCATAAGAAAAGTTGAGGATGATCAACAACTACAGAGAAAGAAAAAAAAAAAAGAGGACTCTTTAAGGCAATTATTTACAGGTGGTTACGATTTACTACTTAAAATGAACCGCCTCTATTTTATTTTATTAGAGCCAGTTATTAGAACTGCCGTAAATTAAAATGTTTATAGCTCCCAATTTAAGAGTGTTTGGCAATGCTTTTGACATCATTATCTAACTCCTCCAAAATTTCTCTAAAATAATAAAATTGCTTTTGACACAGCTTTCTGCTCTGTGATGTTGTGTTTAAGGTTTTTAACTGTTCAATCTATATGTTTTTAATTCGTTCTCATTCTGGCTTGTGTGTATCGATTTGTTTGTGCTTATGGGATGATTGTTTCCTTGTTAAATTGTACATGGATAGATGTCATGTCTTTTGATACAAATTCTCCATTTTTTGGTGCTTCGAGTTCATTTATGCTGTATGAATTTTCTAAGACAAGTATGGTTATTTTGTGATTTAAGACTTCAGTCTTCGCTCTGTGGCCATGGACATGTCTATATATTTGCATATACATGCATTTCTTTGTGAAAAATAAATTTCATTATACATATCTTTGTGGTAAAAATGCTGACACATAAATTAGCAATTCTGATAGTTTACTTCAGCTCATTTGCACGGTAACTCCTTCATCAAGTAGTACTGAAGAGACACATAATACATTGAAGTTTGCCCACCGGGCAAAGCACATTGAAATACAAGCAGCACAAAACAAGGTAAGTGAAATTTTAAGCCATATTTTCTTTTTTGTTGGATCATCATTTTATTCCTAACAGACAACAAAGCAGTAAAAGTTGCGTATAGTACAAAGTACAACATACAACTCCTAATCTGTCTTCTACATAGATCCATGTTAGTAGTATAGAAACTTCTCCACTATTGCAAGTAGTTGCAGCCAAGAGATGTGCTTCTACAGTGCACCAACTAGTCCTAGCAGAGTCGAACACTCTGGTTTTCAAACAGGCCCCACAACACCAAGAACATATGATGATGCAAACTCCAATCTAGATGAATTTGAATTTGAAACCAGTCGCCGTTTCAATGTTAGCGACTTCGACATTAAGACAAGCCAAAAGGATGATAACCCATTTGATCAGCAGCAAAGGCTTCAAAGGCAGCATTAATTGACTAGGAATCTTGCTATTTTAAAGCTAGATTTTCTTTATTGTTGAACAATTGTAGTTCAATTTAGATCCTTCATAAATAATATTTTATGCATTTTCAAGGTTGAGCAGTTTAATTGACATACACTTTTAATTTGGTGCAGGGAAGTTGATTGAAGTTCATTATCACAATAGGGAAAATATGGGAGGCTAAAATTCAAACCTTTAAGCATGTTCAAGCTATATATGTTATTGCAAATGTTCAAGCTATATATGTTACTGCAAATGATCTGACATGCACTCGTGTACTCATTGGTTGTTAATACTTTTTTCCTTGATATAGGATCAGAAAATATGCAGATAATCGTGACTGAAACTTTTATTTGGAATGGCCATTTAAAAGCCCGATAAAGCATTAGGAGAAGCAAGACTCTTTCCCCTCCCCCTTTTTTCTGACTTAATATCTATGCTTCTTTCCATGCTGCTAAAGTGAAGGGAAACGACCAAAGTAATAAAAACTTGATTGCATGTGACGCACAAATATCATGGTACCTAGATTTGCTTTTGGTGATGGCTAAAGAAAATTATACCAAGATTGCTTCAATTTCTAAGTGTTATAGTTATAACCCAAAGTTTGGTTTATGCCTGTTTCCATATGGCAACCAACTGGAAACTATGAAAATTCCACCAATCACAACCTATTTGTTCCAAAGGAATTGTGCAATGGGGATTGGATGTGTAACTGGCTTCCATAATTACTCATCACGCTCCAAGGCATGGTCTTCAATTTTATTTCTAAATGATGTCAAGCTATACAAGAGTTGAAGTATGCATTATGTTTCCGATTCAATGTTTAAATTATTTGCGGTGTAAAAAATGCAATGCTTTTCCACCTGGTATGGCTTCTTTTCGTTTCTCAGTTTAGTATAGGTTGTAGGTATAAATGCATAAGTCTCATAATATACCCTCGTTTCTTAGTTGTCCTATGGATTCCCCCAAATCCCAAGGCTCATTGTGTCACGACCCAGTTAAGAGTCAAGACTGATGCATAGGTTGGGATAACCAACCTAGCAAGTCTTCGAATTCATTATCAAACCCGAAAGAACAGCTTTTCAAATTTTATAAAAAATCGGGCAGAGTTTTTCCTGTAACTAGGGCATCCCAAAACAATACAACCAGTATACTAGAATTTAATTTCTAGATATTCTATCAACAAAACTTCACTGGATATTACATAATCTTGTTTCAAAACATTATTTATACAAAATAATAATAATAATAATAAAATCCTACAACCCATAACACAAAGACCTCATACATAATAAATAAAATATACCATAAGACAAAATTTATAGGTGTAGATCCTACTTGTAAACAACGGAGCAACTTTAAAGTTCAAAAGCAAGAAAAGTTTTATAACATACATTAAACAATAAAAAGAAACATAAAAAAAAAATTTGTCCACTAGACAGTGTGGGCTCACCAAAGGAAGATTTCACTCTCCCAAGGACGGATCTGAACTAGACGCTACTCCTTTCCCTTTATCTGGGAAAAACAAAATTTCAAAGTGAGTTATATAACCTAGTGAATAACCAATATTTACTATTGTAGAAATAGAATAAGCAGGTACTTAAAATTTTCAAATAAACAAAATAAGTCTAATAAAATCATTATTTATAAATAATGAAAATAAAATAAAACCAAACAGGAAATTAATAATTTTCATTAATTTAGGAATTCGACATGTTAATTGACAAAATTTTTGTTTAAATTCCTCACTTGCCTACAAAAAGAGATGCTATTAGAAACCATATAATTTACAAATATCCAAACTTGTCAATAATTTAACGTCTACAAAATCATGGCTACTCAATCATAACTTAAAAAAAAAATTCTTAGTAATTATTGTCTAAAACAAAATAACTTAAGTCAGAAGTCATTTTATTTTAGAGTCACATGCATATCCAAGACTCAAGAGGTGACCCTCAAGCATTCTCAAATTTTTGAGGCACTTTATTATTGACATATCAAAAGTGTCACAAGTTACAAATTTCCAATCCCAAGCTATGACTAGCATGGGGCTAGTAACACTCTTACTAGCTGGGGTCCAATCAAAGTCCACCTAGGCTAACATCCACTACTGTTAGTTGTAGCGTTTTGACAAAGTTTTAAAAAAATATATGAAGATTTTCATTTAAATCAAAATACATGTCACGAAACAATCCAATAATATAATACATCAACCTCTCAAATAGAACCATTATGTTTCAAATTTCAAATTGTATTGTTAGTGTCATATTTGCTTTGTTATCACAGAGGGCTTAAAGAAGACTTGTCCCAATATTTTTCTAAAGCTCAAATAATTACAAAAGAAATTCTTTTTAAAATTTTAAGCTTGTGAAATTTAATAAACTAAGTAATTTCAATTTAGACAATTATCTAAAGGGGTAAATCAACAAAATTACTAGATCAAGAATATTTATTAACAAAAATAACAAAGTAAAATAATTAATTTAAAAATAATAAGACACTTAAAACAATATAGCAGACATCAGCTACTCACAACCATTGCAGTGATTTCACACTCTCTAACCTCACAAAGCTCTTATTCACAATGATGACGTTGTCAAGTTCCTACAAACCATTTAGCACAATCAAACAATTATTTCTTCAAACCCAATTTGCCTAAACATACTTGCAATTCCATAAATCCCCAAATTCAAAACTATATTTTTACCTTAAAAATCCAACCTGCAAATTAATTTCCAAATACCCAATTATTTAGGATTAGAGACCCTAAGAACTACCTTAAAAATGATGAGGAAATACTGAACTTGCGAAATTGCTTTCCAAAACAAAATCTACTGTGTGGGCGATGCTGAAGAGAAAGTGTAAAAGAACAAAGAAAGAGATGTTGAATTTCCAAAGTCCCTAAGCAAAATGAAATTGAAGGAAACAAGAAAAAGTTAGAGAAGAACTTGAGAAGGAAGATGCTTATTCTTCTTCCTTTTTCTTCTCTGGCTCGTGAATCTACGGTAAGGGAGATGAAGATGAAATGTGTTTTATATTAAAAGCATGTCATAATGGCCAAATTACCAATTTACCCTTAATTCTAAATTTTATCCCTTAATTATTATTTTTTATATAACACATTGTACTTTTAATAATTAATAAGGATATTTCTTTTGTTTAATATTCATAATGAATTTCGTTGTCCTAAGTGAAATAAACAAGTGAAATAAACAAGTAAAACACAAGAAGGGAGGTTGAATTGTGTTTCTTAACCTTTTTGGAAATTTTTCTCAAAACAGTTATTGAAACAAATGTTTCACAGGAAAGTAAGAGATAATGAACGAAGCGTAAACTCTTTACAGTCTGATGGACGCAAAGAGAATTTTTCTGAAAACTTTGGCCGCAAGTTAAAAGCTTTATATTTTCAGAAAAGAGTAGTTAAGAACGACAATAACAATCCCCAGATGTTAGTTAAAAATAAAGTAACATAAGGAGAGGGAAGAAAAGTTTACACTAAATATTTATACTGGTTCACTCTCACAAACCGAGAGTTACGTCTAGTCCCTTCTACTTGAAGGAATTTCTACTAATCTTTCACAAATTATAAGTATTCTTCACTTTGCCTCTTCAGGCTTACAACCAAGTATTCTTAATTTCTTTAGGTTCAAAACAACAAGTATTCTTTTATACACAACCTTTTCAGGCTTACCAACGAAATGATAAAGGTGTTTATAACAACACTTGAGTTTAAATCACAAAGAGTAAGGATAATATAAATATGCTCAAGTAAAACTCTATACAAGAGTAAATGAATAAAGCTGAGTGAAGCTTTGAGTATATTCTTCTTGTTTTCTTGATGTATATATATGTATGTCACTTAAATCTTCAAAGACTTTGGTATTTATAGCTTGAGAGCTTGTTCTGGTCTTCATAAGCTTCTTCGTCCAATGACAATATTTATTACCATTCTGAATATCATTAAATGCATATTGCTGATAACGTGTTGATCTCCTTCTGAAAAGTGATTTTGGTTATCAATGTTTGTTAGAAATTTGATATCTGAGTTCTAACTCGTTTGAACAAGCAGAAAGTTCCTTATTTGCTGGTCCTTGTAGTTGTTAGGTGTGTCAGTTCCAACGTACAAAGTTAATTCTTCGAAAGTCACGTTTGTGTCAGAGATCCCATCAGCAGTTAATACACTTTGTTTTGCTTGTCTTTAAACATTCTTGGACGGATGCCTTAGAGAAACAAACAATAGAGACCAACAATGGACGATCCAATAAAATAATATAAATCAGGTTGTATTGGACACATGTTGCAAGAGAGATTTTATTAAGGCTTGTCTTTGGTTCAAAAGTATTTGCCATTTATTTATTTAGAAGTTATAACTTGGTAAAAGGTATAAGTTTATTCAAAACTTATTTGTTCTTTTTAATTTAATATTTGTTGTTATCTTCAAAACTATGAGAAATTCAATTTCATTGAACAAATTTGGTTCCAATAAAAGATATTAAATTTTGTCTTTGGTTCCAACACTAAGACTAGTATGTGTGAGTCATAGATTCTGAGCCCATTTCTTTGTGGTACATTACATTTGAACCTCCATTAATATCTATGCTTCCATGAACTTGTGTGTTTTTCTATTCTTGGTTTCTTATCTCTATACCAATTTAATCAATTCACATGTATATTCTATTAGATTTTGGTGCAAGTTCAATAATTGGTGGTTAGTATCTTTCTTATTCTACTCTGCCATCCATGCTTTTTATTCAGATTTTTTTCACTTCTTTCCTGCCTGGTCCAGGTGTACAAGGTACTTCTCTCTCTCTCTTATTGCTATTTTGCAATATTTAATTAATGTTCTATTTAATTTATTGTTGCAGAAAGTTCAGCGCAAGTCCCACTTGTTCTTGCCTTCACCCTCTCTGAGTAGTATATAATCTGTTCTGATCATGTAAGCCAATAAAGCATATGTCATGTTACTTGCTTCTGACTTGGAATGGCCATTAAAGGGTCGTTGAGTGTAGTTTCAGTATATTGAACTTTTATTTTAATTCTTTTACCTCTCCTGCTGATGCTGAATTGAAAATCCAATAACATTTTTTTTTACATATATTAAAAATAAACTGATTGTATGTTCTTTGCTACTATGAGTTCAGATTCTAATATTAGAATTATTACCGATTGTTGATGATTTTGCTATTTTAACCGTGAGATTTTACTATTGTGGCAATGAGATCATTATAATATTTGATTTACATGTATAAATGTCATAGATAAATTTAAGAAACCTAGTTTCTCATTGGATCGAGGAGCTATAGTCAGCCATGGCATAAACTCCGTACATATATATATATATATATATATATATATTAAAAAATGATTGAAATAGCGGCGAAAAAAGTTTTTTCATTTTTTTGCTGTCACTAATTTATTTTTATATTTTCTTTTTAGAATTATTCGCTGAAACCGCCGTTATAATACCCTTTGTTAGGTGTCACATTTTACGGAATCTCAACTTAATTTAAAAAAAATTTGTATTATCTTTATGAAAATATAAGTTTTAAAATTTCTTTTCACGGATATAATATAAAATAATCAAAAAAGAAATAACTCAAAAAGATTTCAAGAATACATATCATAAGTATTTATATCAAATTCTATTATTTAACAATAACATAAAAGAAAACAATACTCAATAGAATGTAACTCTGTACATCATCCTATTGACCAAAGTCCTAAATATTCATTTACTTAATATCTAAGTCGACGTCCTATGTATCTGAATCACCGTGGAACTATATTCTAACAAAAACCAAATAGGTGCTTGCTTGAAGTCTTCGCTGTCTTCACAAGACAGAAAGAAAACAGCTACCTCGTCGTCTTCATAAGACCAAAGAAAAAAACACAAAACATACAAAACAATCCAACAAAGAGGTGAGATCCTCGTCATCTATCAATACCAATAAAGTAGTGTAGAAAATATAATAATTTATATAGTTCCATAGTAAATCAATAGATACAATCTTGTTATCAAATAATGGGTAAATCAATATCAAATAGTATAGTTAACATAACAAATAGTACAGTTCCATACTAAATCAACATATAACAAATAATATAGTTCTATACTAAATCAACATATATAATCATGTTATTAAACAATGGGTAAATCAAAGTTAATATGCACCATAATAATGTGACAGTATAACAATTGACTATGCAAAACCACATGATTGACCCTTTACTCTATGGAGCTGAAACACAAGTGGAGATAGTGATTGGGTGTACATGTTCTGTATCTCATTAGCTTCAAATATGCTCAAAAGTGCTATAGAATTTCATTTGGCAATATGGCTCACGAGAACACTCTCCACTAATTGAGAATAGGATAGTGTCTGGTCGGGATCGTTCGGTGTGTTGCAATCATATCACCACGGCACAGTCCTCGTTGGTCTCATGTGGAGTTTCCACACCCTGATGTCCCAAAGATCATTCATAGATCTTCACTACACAATTCGTACCTGCATTAAGGTGTAAGCTCAATTCCTATGATCAAAGCCTTAACAACCCATGCAAAGTGCAATCACTCATGATTCACATAATAATTCATGGTTAACTAACTCATAATTATTAAAGCAATCATAATCAACCCAATAATTCATGGTCAATGAACCCATAATTATTGGTTTATCAAAACACAATCCCCTCGGGATTCAAGCCACCATTTTAATAATAGTGTCAACTGTTTTATCCAGGGTCTAATCTCTGCTGGCCTGATAGTAGTACCGTTGTTTCTTAACATATGATGCTTTTAAAACATTTTCCAAATCACGTAACACTACAATTATGATTTTCAAATAGCGTCACACCTTTGTTACGTTTTATAAATCGCACAAAATTAATTTTTTGTTTTAAAATTGTGTAACTCAAAAACTAATATTTTAAAATCGTGTAACAATTTAAAATCACTTTTTAATCGCATAAAACATTTTCTGTAAAATTTAAATCGTGTAAAGCATTTTTCACAAAAACTAAGTTATTTTGTACTAAATAAAATATTTCCAAGTCTATTCTCACTATGTGAGCTAAAAATAAGTTTTAAATACAAATAGAGACTTTTCAATAAATCTTTCAAAAATCACTTCTATTAAAAATATTTATTTCTACCTCAAATCATCACCAAAATGTTTTTTTCTCAAACTTTCTAAAAAAGAAAAGTCTTTAATTAAAATAAGCATTAATTCAAAATAATTTGATACTAACCTTTAGTAAAATATTTCAAGGTCCAAACTAATCTTTAGAAAACATTTCAAGATCCAAACAAATTTTCAAAAGTGTTTCTACTTGAAAATTTTTTGTTTTCATCTTTAAATCATCACTAAATATTCTCTCATATTTTCAGAAATCCTTTAAACCATATACTAAATTTCGAAAATAAGAACAAAAATCTTTGATAAAATAAATATCATTTTTACATAGTTTCTTTTCAAAACCTTTCCATTTCTATCATGATTCATTGGTTTGCAACCAAACATATGCATGTTCATAACCATATTTTTCATTCACACATAACCTATATCACACTTTAATTATAATAAGTTCATGTCATATATCTCAAAACATAAAAACACATAGGATAATCAAAACATAAATAATAAAGCACAAACCATAAAACATGAAAGCATAAAATATAAACCATAAATTTATTCTTCACCACCATATCGGTTGATGAGAGAAATCTCCCCCTTACCTTGATTCAAAAATCCTCTTTAGTACAAGTTTCTTATCTTCCCACCAATAAAATCCCTTAAAGAACCAAGTTCATAACTTTTAAACTCTAAAACATGGAATAAGATGATCATGGACCAATCCAATGACCTAAAACATTGAAATAGAAATTTAAAAGTGAAGAGAAAGAATTTTCACCTTTGGTTCTTCCAAATTTCGGCAAGCTTGAAAGTGGTGAAAGGATTTTGTATTTCAAGAAATTCACAACATCAAAGTTTTTCAAAGCACTTACTTAAATCTCTGTTTTGATTCTGTTTACTGTCTTTCATTTCTATTTTCTGTTTTATTTGTTGTTTCCGTTTTCTATTTAAATTTCTGTTTTTAAGAAAAATGTGTGATTTTCATGTGTTTAGGTCCCTTCCAATGGTGTTTTAAGAATTATGAAAGTCATTCGTTTGCATTAATTGAAGTTCAAGTTTCCTAACATAAGTGAATGAATTGTCTTTCCCCTTGAATTTCACATGCTTGGTGTTGGATTTTGGATTAGTGGATTAAGTTTGGTAGATGCATCCATACCTTGTGAGATTTTGGACCTATTGATGAATCGATGTTGCATCTATGTCATTTTCTTCCTTTCTTGTGTGAGTTTCACTCATGGATTTTGTCACTCTAGAACTTGCTTTAATTCTTTTTTAGGCTATATTTTCATATGCATGCATGAACTTGATTGAAACATTTTTCTTGAATTAGCTACTTTAGCCAAATAGCCTACCTTGCATTTATCCCATTGTTAACCCCCTTTGAGCCTAATTACTCATTCTTTGTTTTTAGCTCATTACAAACCTTGAGTAAAAAATCATGTTTTACCACACCTTGACGAATAGGAGAGCATTGCTTTTCTTATTGGAGGAGCTCTTTTTTCTTGGAGGGGTGCTTATGCAAAATATTTGGTGCAAAAGAAAGAACGAGTGACCAATTCAAAAAAAAAGAATAAAGCCAAAAGGTTGTAAAAGGAAAGGAATAGAAAAGGAATGAATGTGTTAAGAGAATGTGCATTTTATGGTTTGGGGGTAAACTTCTATGCTGTTATATCCATATTTTTCCCTTCCTCATTGCTCTTTTATTCTCTTTGGTTTTAACTTGTTATATCCATATTGTTCCCTTCCCTTACCTTGGCCCCATTACAACCTTGAATAAAGTCCTCTTGATTTGTGTGTGCATGTGTTTTGAGTAGTGGAGAAATAGAAGATAAGTAAGCTTATGGTAGTGTAATTTTTCATGAGTTGATTTGAGTGTAAACACAAACCTAAACACTTGAGAGATTAAGAGTGTATATTGTGAGATTCTATCATGTTTGATCCATGATTCTACTTGAATTCACCTTGCTTGTTAATTTGGGATGTAAAGGCATATCACTTCATGAATGTTTGGAATCCTTGAAACTATGGTTACTCTTAATTCTCTTGTATTTAAAAATTAGTTGAATTGATTAAATAGAGTATTACATGTTTGTGGGTATCATTCTGGTAAATCATCACGAGACTATAACTCGTCTACTAGGGACACCTAGGGGTTTAAAGGTTTGTGGCATATGTTAAGTGTCATCGTGATTTCCTACGAAAGTGGATTAGATTAGGTATAATCAGTTTTTATGTTTTTAGTTTAATATTAGGTGTTTCTTGTTTTTCCTTAGTTTTGGTTTTATGTGTTTTGTCCAGGAATGCAAAAGCTTAAGTGTGGGGGAATTTGATAAATAATTTTTGACACACTTATGTTAACTTTATACTTGGCATTATTGGATATTTATTGTGCCCAATATTAGTATATTAGCTGAGTTTTGTATTGTTGGGCATCATTGGGCTTTAATGCAAATTTTGATTAACTCTCTGATTTTGATGCATTTTGACCTTTCCTCATTGATTAGGCCGTAACTTGGGCTTCGATGATCGGTTTGAGGTATTATTGGTCTCTGTGGAAAGCAAAGACAAATATCTACAAGTTTCATGAGAACTCAATAGCTAAATCGGACTTCTAATGGTCCAAAATATGCCTGAAAGTCAGAGTGAATTTGTTGTCGCAGGAATCTAAACAGTGTGCACATATTAGACCATATCGTAGGCTGTAGGCCTTCTTTTGAGCTGAAACCAGTGCCATTAGAAAGATAACACGTAAAACTCCAACTTTATTGAAGACCATTTTGTCAATAGATACCGTTGTCGGCATGATTATGAAGCTGCAAGTTGGTTTGAATTTGGAAACATGTTTTGCCAACGTTATCTGAGGTTGGTGCAATGTTTTTAGAATATTTTGAGTTGTAAAAGTTCTTTTGAGATGAAATCGATGCCATTGGAAAGCTGAGACATAAAACTACAACTCTTATGAAGACTTCCAAGCCAAAATACATTGTTTCGGTCATGAGAGCGAAGCTAGAAATCAAACAAGAGTTGTTGAGGAGAAGCCACCAACTATGCATCAAGCCACCATTATTAATAAACATCCATTTTTATCTTGCATCTTTTATCAATTGTAAATTGGCCTGTAGGATTAGTATAAATAGGGTCAATCTCTCTTGTAATTGCATCAATGAAATTTGAAGTAAGTTTGAGTATTTGTGTGAGTTTTCTTTCTCTTCTTCTCCCTTCTCTTTAGAATTTCATTTTTGTTATTTATTTTCTGAGTTCTTCCTTCCCATCTATGGAAGGCTAGGCTCTTATAATCAATCCAAGGGATTAACCATCTTGATGTTTAATTTGGTGATCTTGTTTTGATTGTTCATATTGCTTAATTATTATTCAAGTTTCTCTTCTTCCTCTTTTGATTTTTATCTAGATTGAATTACTTAATTTGATTTAGAGGTTGATGTGACAATAGCTTTATTATTATGTATTCAAAGAGGATCACAAAGACTAAACAATATATCAAAGTTTTTTGATGGATTGTTTAGCTTAGTTAAATCACTGATCATCTTAAGTTAATTTATGTTTAGATGATGCTTAATTTATCTAACCGTGGTTAATTAAATCCTAGATGCTTAGATCATGTTGAGGCTTCTTGATGTGATCTAAAGCCAAGAACATGGTTAACAATTAAGTGAATTATTTATGATCAATGATGGATTAAACTCAAGATCGGTAAATTTCCTTGGATTGGTTAATTTGTTAATTGATTTTCCTTAAATTCAACCCGTGTATTTTCTTTGAATCTCTGTTTTTGGATCCTTGAGAGACGATTCGGTTCATTCTCTATACTACAAATTAGTTTGTGAACCGGTAAATTTTATTATTTTGACGGATCTCGACAACCTCTTGTCATGCGTCCAAAGTGCGTCACACCTTACTAGTGGCGGGGCCTCTTATTCCCAGGACTACGTGGTTTGGGTGAGGTGTGCCTTCATTCCAAAGCCTACCAAGCCACACAGTAGGTAGTTCCTAGGCACGTTGGAGAATGGATTCCTTCCAAAGGTGTGAAGCATTATCCTTTGCTCAAGGCCCCCTTCAGTGAGCTCCCTGCAAGTAGTTGTTAGTTAAAACTAAAGCTTAAAACATTTATCCCAAAAATAGACAAAAAAAATCCAAAACGTATTTAACACGTTTTTTTCACATGTTTGCATAAAAATCATAAATTATATTTGCAATCTTGATCAAGGGCTAAAAGTGAGACATTAGTATAAAACTAATACAAAAAATAAAAGCAGTCCAAAGTTATCAGTATGTGATGTGTATCATTTACACATATATTTTGTACTTGTTTTATCTTGAGTTGGAGTCAAGTTAGGGTAGTTTTATATGATTTTAGGTATTTTATAATAAGTTCCCTTTTTTATTCTTCTTGCTTCATTTTGATGTCCTAGATGTAGAAATTAATGTTTTAAATAGTTTCCACATAATCCTGATTTGATTTGGTTTGATTATATGCATTTATTGCATATCTTGGTTTTAAATTTCTATGATATATTTCCTTCAATTGAAATATTCATGTTGCCTAGTTAAATTTAAGAGTAAACCATCATTTTCGTCCCTAAAAGATTTCACGGACGTCACATTAGTCCCCAATAATTTTTTATATCAAGTTGGTCCTTTTTGGGTACTAATTTGATGTCAAAAAATAACTTTAAATGACCAATTTGATGTGAAAAAATTGACATTCTAGGACTAAGTTGATGTAAAAAATTATTGAAGGACTAAACTAATGTCACTTGTATCTTTTGAGAACCAATCCGGTGGCTTACTCTAAATTTAATGTCTATTTCAATTTCAAATCAGGTAAGGAAGTCAAGGGAAGATTCTAGAAATCAAATCTTATCTTTTTTGTAAAGAATCCCAAAAGATATCTGGACCCCTGAGTAGTGAATTGAACATAACTTGAGCTACAAAGATCGTATTGAGGTGATTCTGATACCTATTGAAAACTAAGACAGGTTACAACTTCCATATTAGGAACTTTTTCAAAATTTGCAAGCTGTATGCTCATAGAAGCAAATACGTCCTGGCCATGTTTGGGAGCCAAATTACACGGCTTGGTCACGTAGTTATTCACAACCTATGATTGGTGGATAGAATGAAACTTGGTCGTGTCATACAACACAGGCCGTGTTGAGGCCTTAGTGAAGAAAAGTCAGCAAATGCCCATTTGGAGTTTCTGGGCCTATTTAAGAAGAGTTATGGGTCAAACCTGAACCATAACATTCACTTGGACAAAATCAAGCAGCCATCAAGGATCAAGATGAGAGATTTCTTCCTTGGGAGCAACTCGAAGAGATGGAGATCAATATCCACCATTTTGTTTCTTCATCTTTTTTACGTTGTGTCTTGAACTCATAATGTTTCATTATTATTTCTTAATGTTGTTCAAGAACATGTTAGGCTAGATCTTCTTTTTGGGTAAGGGTGATTCAAAGCCCTAGATATGATTTTGTAATTGGATTAAAGATGCTATTCCCTTAGTGTTAATTGAGATTGGTTATGTTTCTTCTACTTGAATTGTGTATGGTTGTTGCCTTGATCTATTTAGAAGCCCTACTAAACAGAACTTTATAATAATCTAATGTTAGCTTAGAGGAATT
This sequence comes from Styphnolobium japonicum, assembly GCA_023212625.1. Taxonomy (NCBI): domain Eukaryota; kingdom Viridiplantae; phylum Streptophyta; class Magnoliopsida; order Fabales; family Fabaceae; genus Styphnolobium; species Styphnolobium japonicum. The sequence continues at coordinate 18,836,864 of JALBWW010000013.1, forward strand.
GATCCGTAATTGTCATGCTTTTTAGGTCCAAAATAGCATTTCACAATTAATCATTGTAGTGAATTCCTTGATTAATTGTGAAGAAAAAATAACCTAGGCTAAATAACCCAAGCAGACCGAGGTTGTCGCCTAGATAAACCTATCTTTCTCAACATAAGGCTACCGTTTGGTTAAATCTATAGTGCAAACTTCTAAGTTACTTAATCGTTAGGGATTAATTAGATAACAGACTTCTAATTAACAGCAAATTAAGGAAAGATTGAGGTAGTAGTGCAAACTTGCTATATACGGTTGGTAGTTTCATTAGAAATAAGGAATAACATCGAAAATCCGATTGCAACTGTCTTAAGTCTAGTGGTGGAGAAAATTCCTTAGCTAAGTTTTACCTATATTTGAATTTCTAGCTCATTATGTTTGCTAGTTTCATTCATTCTTTTTTGTTTGCATCTTCTTAGTTTAATTTAATTTTGATTCATCACTCACACCCCCCCAATTTAGTTATTGATTCTTTTAGTTTTTAGTTTAGTGACACATTTTATATTTCAATTGGTACAATTCTTACGGGAATAACCCTTGCTTACCACTTATTGCAATATATTTTCTGCAAGGTTTAATTCGGTAGTTCCTTCAGTTTAGTTTAAATCTTGGTTTAGTTGTCGGGATACATTTTGCACACACCAATACACAAGTATTTGAGAAGAGAATTAAAATAAACAACTCTAAATTTATCATTCTTGTTTCATGTTTTGTTCACTTTTCTCTTGTTTAAGAATTATGCCAGTTGTGGGCATGACTAGGAGAGAAAAAAGGTCTTGCACCTAGTAAGATTGGCCCACGTCCTTCATCTTGAGCCAAAATGAAAGGATTAAAATAGTGAAATAAAACGTATATTGGGCAATGACAAAGGTGATATAGTATATTACGTATTCGATAAAGCTAAGCATACACTAAAAAAAAAAAGACATTGCTTGTTGTGGTATTTTACTGGCAATTCACAGTAACTGTTGCTAATAGAATCTTTTGGTAACAGTTATCACAACCACTCTACAAAGAATTGTTTCACAACAGTTCGGTTATGTTTTGTGGCAGTTTTAACAATTTGGTTTTTCTTAGTGATGTACCTTATATGAATGAGGATTTCATGGGTTTTAATAGTTATACTCATATCTTTCTTAATCTTAACTCAAATAATCTTTTGCTTTTTTGTCTTTACCTACCTCATTAGGCATTTGCAATTTTGTCTGGAGTTCATAGTTTGGTTGTATGCACCTTGAGAAGTTTTCGGGAAAAAGGATGATGGTATGAAATCTTTAACTATAAAATGGTACTTTTGCTTTATAATGTTTTTCCACTGATAATGTGGCTGCACTAGTATTGCTCGAAGTTTCCAAGTATCAATTTTAATTTTTAATTGATGAAATGCCCTTTGAAACTTGTCCCACCTTATTGGCCACCTCACCAATAAGAAAGAATGATAAATTAAGGGCATGCTAATCTAGATATTTTGTATAACCCTTCTCATCAACATATGCATTTATGTATTTCATTCTTGCTACATGTATTTTTTTGGCCGGAGAGAGACAGAAGGCTAAGGAAGTTGTAATTATAGCTGTTAGGACAATAAATTTTTTTATTACTGTTAATATAAGAAAATTGAAATGTTACATTTAGGTACTTTTCTACCCCTTTAACAAGCATTTCACGCTCCTGAACATGACTAATGTCCAAAGAATGCCTATATTTTGTGTGTTATCTTTCTGCATTGTTATACAGCATTCCAGTCAGTTTTCCTCTGCATCAAAGGAGACCTCTGCGCAATAATTTCGTGTAATATAGCTCTAAAGTTTGTTATATTTGTGTGCATCTTTGTGTAATGTCTGTGAGCATTCCATTACATTTGAGCAGCTGAATTTGGAAGTAGCTTTTATTTCTTGTGTTCCAATTACTTGCTTCTTAGCAATGTCTTACATCTACCAAAAGTGAGCTCCTACTCTGCTACATGTATATCCTTTCTTATCTCTTTTATGCATCTTATCCAGGGGTGTTCATTGATTTGGATTGACCCAATAAACATAATAAATCGACTCAAATCAATTTAAAATTTTTAGTTTAAGTTAAGTCATCGGGTCCAATCTAAATAAAACTGACTAAGGTTGGTTTGATTTATAAATATGAATTTCTTAACCTGAAAACCTGATCATCTGATAATATAAAGTAAAGGAATATTATTTGGATGTTATCCTTGTTATAGCTTCAAGGAACCTAGACATAATATTTCGAGGTTGAATAGTAGAGAAAATTTCGTAATTACTTGTTTATATTATTTAATCTTGATGTTTACTTAATTTTCTTGTGAAATTACATGGCTACAATCTTATATAAATCTTAAAAAAAAAAAAAAAAAAACTCTGATTATTATTAGCTATAGAATCATTTCATCTCTCTTTATAAGTGGTTTTGCCTCTCCCATTACTCTTTTGATAATGGTGTTTTGCATCCGTTAAATAACAACATAACGACAGAAAGAAAAAGAACCTAAAAAGATGATAAAGCAACCTAAGAAATTATGCATAATCTAGAAACGGCAAGGCCCCTGAATAACCATGAACGTTGTTGACAAACTTCATCTGTCATTATCGAAAAGAAAGATGTCACGTGTTCCTCTCTGTCTTCAAATTAAAAAAATAAATAAATCACATGCTTCCACGTGTCCTCGTTTAACACGTGGCACGTACTTGGTGGTGAGAATTTCATTGTAATATAGTTTTTTTTCTACGACTAAAAACCCTTTTGCTTACCCCACTCGAACGCTTTTGAATTTTAAAATACACTGCAACTTTTCTAGCCGTTGGAACCTGTCCCTCTCCTTCTCTGTGTGTCCGAAGAATCCAAGAAGGAGAAGAAGAAAAAAGTCTTAGGCTTTGTTTTCAAAATCTTCAACCCATTTCAGATAAGAAAAGCCAGCTAATTTGAAATTTCTTTGTTTTGCAGATAATTTTATTGGCAAATCTCACAGAAAATGAAGGGGATGAAAGGAAAATTGCTGAACAAGCTTAAATCAATCAAACCAATTGGGCATTTGAAACAAGATCGAGTTCTTCAGGTCAAGGCTTCAGATGGGTATGTTGAATCTCTCACCAAGACTTCAACTTTCACTCTTCAGACCCAGTTTGTTTCCCGGGAAAATGAGCCCAAGAAAATTGTTCAGACTAGCTTGAAGGTGCAGGAGGAGCCAGAGATAATTGATGTGTCAGAGCTTATGAGAGACCTCGAAGATGAAGAAATGGATTTCGATTATGACAATGACAACAAAGAGAACATTGGGCCATGTTTGCTGAATTCAAAACACCAACATGGGTACAATGGTTTTTCAGAGAATAGGATCAGAACAGAAACAGAGTCAAAACAGAGTCAAGTTTTGGAGGAATCAAGATCATCAGAAGAACCAAGAGCTGATAGCCATAGACAAACCCATTTTTCAGAAATCGACATTTCGTCTTTCCGGCGGCCTGACTTGAATTCCGGCAGCCTCTTCGACCCGAATCTACTCGCGGCGTTTGAGCAAGCAGTGAAGGAATATGTTAGATTGGCAGAAGAACAGAGAAAGGGCAGAGTTGAGGAATCAAGCCTTGGAACGATTGAAGAAGAGGCCTCACAGAAATGTTGCAGCATTGAGGAAGATAACCCTTTGGTGGTCTTTGAAGAGAAGTGCCCACCAGGGGGTAGTGACTCTGTGATTTTCTACACAACAACGCTTAGAGGAATCAGAAAGACATTTGAAGACTGCAGTAGCATTCGTTTTCTTCTGCAGAGTTTCAGGGTTCTGTATTTCGAGAGAGACATATCAATGCACAAGGAATTCAAGGAGGAGTTGTGGAATACTTTGGATGGGAAAACAGTGCCTCCAAGGCTTTTTGTTAAGGGAAGACACATAGGGGGAGCAGAGGAAGTTCTGAGTTTGCATGAGCAGGGAAAGCTGCGGCAACTCTTTGAAGGAATTCCAATGGACAGGTCTAGTGGTCCATGTGATGCATGTGGTGGGATTCGGTTTCTGCTATGCTTCAATTGTAATGGCAGCCACAAGGTCATTGAAGAAAATGGAGAGACCAATCAGTGCCCACAGTGTAATGAGAATGGCTTGATTATATGTCCCCATTGCTGCTAGCTGAAGAATATCAAATATCAGTTTATTTCCTGCTCTATCTCGGCCTAATAGAGTAATAGAGTTTGTATGTAATTGAATTTGTGGGAACTCGGTGTTTTTGTAATGACCATTCTTTGATTTCTTTGAATTCATTTTTTTTCTTTTGGTGATGCTTGCAGCACTATAGGCACTTGCATTGCCTGTTTGTACTGGTTCTTGGGACTTAATCTGAAATTGTTCTAAATTTTAGATTCAGTGTGCTTTTGGGAGCTTTCTTCAATGCATATATGCTTGTACTTCATAAAAGGATTCTATCTCTACCAGTTGAAAGGTATGAATATTCTTTGAACAACTCCTCAAATCAGAAGCCACTGGCATGTCCTCCTTTTCCTTTGCTGTGGTGGGCTAACCTTACTTTTATTTACATCTCTCATCTTTCTATTGTATGGATATGCATAACGAAAATATGAGAAATAAGAATATTACAATAACATAATCACCTAGAGTATCGGCGTATGCAGCAGCAAAAGATATTAAGATCCTTGAAATACTGCTCCTACAAGGTGGTGAATTCTTATTCCAATAACAAAATCAGAAGCCTGAGAACCCTTCCTCCTTATCAACTTACATTGTTTTTCAGCTTGAAGACCAAAACGTACAAATCAAGCTACCTTTTCAGCTTTATTAATATTATCAAATATTTCTCTTTCTATGTATATGCAACCAAACAACCATTCAATTAATCATTCATCTCTCATACGATTGCGCATCCGATTCTTGATGATATTAATAGCAGAGCATTTTCTTTCAACTTTTGTGGTTGCTAACTTCAAAGGCAAATATACCAATGGATAAACAATATGCTTTCTAGTCTTTGACAACTTTTAGAAAGACCACTCATCCCATTATTATGTGAAAATTGATCATCAAGATGCACATCTAATATATAATATTTTCAAGTTGATCATTATGTCCCTGAAACTCAATAGAAGAAAATTCAGAGGGATAAAATTGAGCTAAACGAATCAACTTTCTTCTTATCAAGTGCATAAAATGAATCTCTTGGATCTAAGCATGCTACACAAAGAAGTAGCTCAATATTCACCTCTGTAAAAGGATTGTTAAGTTCTTTTCCATAAATGGACTTAATGTGATACTGTTTTACTAAAAAGACAATTTTGAGTACTTTAAACACCTTCATTATATATTTCTTGTTCCACATCCCCAAGTAACACAAATTCTGTCCCTTCATCACTTGGACTATAATATATATATGTGCAACATCCTTCCTTCAACTTCATTTATGGTGCATGTGATGTGGAAGGTTCTTCATTTGTGTGGTGTCTAGAGAAGTTAAAAGCATATGGATCATGTCTTATATTGGATCTTCACTAGGCAACCTATGTTTCATTACATTTGTGCTATTAGATGTCTTTATTTGTCACACCAATATGTTACATATGTAAGATTGTGTTTGCTACCTGTAGTGCAAATATCTTAATTTAATAAGATTAAGGACTTAATGTTTACTATCAACGGTGATAATTTGATAATAAAGAGAATTGTTTTGTTGACTTAATCAATTGCAAATTTAACTTTTTTTTTAATTTAGTGGGCTAGCCCATGGGCTGGCCCTAGAACAATTTTTTTTTAATTTGGTGGGCTAGCCCATGCCCACATTGCATAAAATGAAAAAAAAAATTAATATAATGGGCTGACCCATGGGCTAGCCCATTTAAATAGTGGGCTTTTTGGCCCTAACCCACATGGGCTAGGGCTAAGTGGGCTGAGCTAGCTCATATTGACAACTCTACCTCCGAGGACCTCTCACAACTCAGCAGTGAGAAGATTACAATTCCCCAACCTCTTGATGAAACCTTTGTGCCAAATGCCACCTTTTCCCCACACCAAGCCACCACACCCAATGGCATTAGGATTGCTCTTTGAAGCTCCGTCTGTATTAAGTTTAATCTAACCTGGTAGGGGAGGCTCCCAGTGCACCTCTCAGTGGTGCTTCTAAGAGGAGCCCTCAGGAGGATATCTCCAATGCTAGCCTGTCTGATATGGCGCAGATGGCTCAGAATGATCTGCCTTGGCCTTTGAGGATAGGAAAATCCCTATTCAAAAATAGCTTTATTCCTCCAATTCCATAAACTCTAGCGAGTAACCAGGAAAACATCTTGCCATAAATGTCATCTATCTTCCTTTGATTGCCCAAAATGCTTGCTTAAGTTAACAGAGAACCAATCTTTGGCATCCATTGAGAAGAAATCCACAATAATATTAGAATCCACTAGTCAGATCCAGGATCTGGTAGCCCAATGACAGTCACGCAGAACATGACAAACATCCTCTACGTGGACATTACAGAGAAAGCAGGTCGGGGAGGAGCCAAACCACTTGCTACGGCAAAGGTTGGTAAGCAATCTGTTATGGACATGTAGCCACATGAAAACCTTTATTCTCTAGGGCCCTTGCCACTTCCAGAGTCTATTCCAAGGACCCTCCATGTGGGTGGACATTTCAGCCACCTAAAAAAGATAGGCACTGCTCACAGAGAAGGATCTGTTATTCGAAATAGTCCACTGGATATCATCATTGTTAGCATCTTGGTGAGGAGGAAGCGGACTATGAAAGGTGGTAGCGATGTGATCCGGGAACAAATTGTGGAGGATGTCAAAACTCCAATTAACGTCCCTATCCATCGCATCCTTAACTTTCATCGTAATGTCAACCTCCTGAAGATTAGGAGAGGCAACTTGCAAAAGGATGGGGAAATCCTTGTGCCAATTATCCGTCCAAAAGCGAGTGGGTTCACCATTGCCAATAGAGTATCTAATGTTATGTAAAATAGATGGCCAAAGGTTAGCTAAGGCTTGCCAAATATGAGAATCACCCGGGTGGGCTATGACAGACTCGAGGAGATTAGTATTCCGAGCGTATTTACCACAATGAACTTGCACCTAGAGTCTATGAGGATTAGTAAGGATCCCCCACCCCAGCTTCATAACAAACGCATTATTCATACAGTGAGCCTTCCTAAAACCCAAGCAGCCCGCACTCTTAAGGAGGCAGCAAGTAGACCAATTAATTAGATAGGTTTTTCAATTAAGAGTTGTATCACCCGAAATGAAAGACCTCTGGGCTTTCTCAATATCATGACAAATGCTCTTAGGGAGGAAAGCGTGCTGCATATAGAAGTTAGCCATAGTCCCTAAGACAGATTGAGAAAGAGTTATTCTTCCGGCCATAGATAAGCATTGAGCTTTCCATCCACTCAATTTTTTGTTAATTTTCTCTATAATATGGCCGATGTAGTTTCTGTCAACCTGACCATGTTGGATATAAGATCCTAGGTATCTACTAAGATTAGTGGTTGGTTGGAACCCACATCTATCTAAAATATCTTTTTGAAGTCCCTGGGAGACATTCTTGGAAAAAAATATTTTGGTTTTCTCTTTGTTAATCTGGTGATCAGAAGCCATGCAAAAAACGTTAAGGCACTCAAGAATGCAACCTATTTGCTCAATATTAGCTTCTACAAAAAGCAGAAGGTCATCTGCAAACATAAGGTGGGATATCTGGGGACCTTTCCAACCTGCTCACATGGGCTTGCAGGAGCCCTTATTAACCTTCTGCAATTAAGTGAGACAGCTTATACATACAAATAACAAATATATAAGGGGATAAGGGATCACCTTGCCTAATACCACGACTAGGAGTAAAACTATTTGTCATATCCCCATTCCAGAGAGTCCTAAAAGAGGTGGAAGAAATACAAGTCTTGATCAAAGAAATAAGGTTCTCCGAAAAATTCTTCTACGCATCTGAGAACAAACTTCCAGTTAAGCCAATCATAGGGTTTTTCAAGGTCGATTTTGATTGCCATAAATCCCCATTTACTTTTCAATTTCCTCATAGTGTAAATAATTTCCTGCGCCACAATGATATTATCTTGAATGCTCCTTCCAGGAATGAAGCTCGATTTGAAAATTTATTTTTTATTTTTATGTATTACATTTACCTTTGCCTTTGGCCACACTATCCAAAAAATTTACATCAATGTAGGGCTATCAAAACAAGTTGAACCCGTCAAGTTATCTCATTTAACCACATAAATTATACGATATCTATTTTATTGACCAGTATAAACATGAGAATATTTGGACTGCCCCATTTAACTTGCTGGCCGCCTTGCTTATTTTTTATTTAATATATTTTATTATTCTTTTATTATTGATTTGTAACTTGAGGTGTGGTTTAATGATTATTTACTGAACTCAAAATTATGAAGCAAGAAAGGAAATCCAAATATCACATTACAAAAACTACTAAATGAGACTCGCTATTCTAAAATCAAAACCCAACCAAATGACTTTCAAAATCAAATCCAAGCAAAAGCACCTTACATATCATGCCCTAGATCACCCAAAATCCAAAGAAAATGCCAAACACAGGGAAGAGTCGCCCCAAAGAAACACTGAAACTTCTCGCACATACCAATGCCACTGCCACAGATTTCTCCCCTTGAGTGGAGGATGGCACAGGAGAATACCCACCATTACCTCCTGCTGAAGGCATAGGGCTTTTGGTAGAACCCGGAGGATCACTCCTGCCACCAGTTCCAAGAGGTTGAGGAGCAGACCCATTTGGTGGAGAGATTGGAACTTGGGAAGTAGATGGAGATGGAGATGGAGGGTTTTGCGAGGAACATTCGTGGACAGATATTGCAATCTTCTGGCCTAGACAACAGTAGTTTGAAATGCTGCATATGAAGAAGAAGGCGCCTCTCTCATTCAATGGAAAAATTACTGGACTGCTATTGAATACCTTGAGAGGTTCAAGGGATGTGCAATGCTCGTACTCATATTGTGATACCTGAATTAGGTTGTAGAATTTGGCGTCGAAGTCGAATTCTGTGTTAACAGTCAACAATTCATGAGAACTGTTATGCTAAATTTACCAATATAATAAAATGTGCTGAGAATCTTAAATCACTGCTCATATGAATGCCAAAATTTAACTTAAATAAAAGTTTTATAAATACTAGAAATTACCATTCGGCCAAATCTTAGGTCATTGGAATGAATAAAGAAAACGAAATACAAGCAGCTTAATGATAATTTACATATATATTCATAAAAATTCATACCCTGAGCTTTGTCATCAAAGATTACCGCTATATCTAGCTATTTTATTCTATATATAGTATTCCCTACACTTTAAAAGATCCAAGTTCATGTTTTCCTATGCCCCCAATTAACTATTTATTATGAAATTTTCCCTTATTCTAAGAGTAAAGTTTGAAAACAATGTTTGTTGTCATATATCAAATATAAAATGTAATTGAATCTCACTAAAAACACCTTGTGACTAGAGCCAAATTAACATTGAAACGTAAAGTAGTCCTATGTAGTGTGAGAACACCTCGTGGTTTTAGCAAAAAAATAATATGTGAAATATAAAATTTTGGAGGGATTTTAAATGCTGAATAATAAAAAAAAAATTCTTCAAACTTTTAAACAATCAAATGAGACACAGAAAACTAGAATTATATAATTCTGAATAATTTAGTCACTTACTTACCGCCCACGTGATATTTTTCTTGATGAAGCTGAAAGATAAAGATTCAACGATATAACTATTTCAGGAGAAGTCTCTTTTAGCCATGAGAAATTGAAGATCTTATGGAAAGAAGGAATTGATATCTCCTATTAGTTCGTAGCTAGCATAAGTATATCAAAGCAAAAGTATAAGTCAAAATCCTTGAAGTTTGAATAATTGCTATGGCTTTTACCTAGAGAATCGCCTACTCTCATGAATTGAGAGTGTGACCAATTACTGTAGTACGTTGGATATGGTGGAATAACCCAGCCTGATGAATCTCCCACTGTGAATTCCCTACCAGAACAGTGGCAACAGAATGCAATTAACAATGCTGAAAATGAGAGAACAAAAGGGTTTTGATGCTGTAACATGTTGAGCATTTGGGCAAAGTGAGAGATTATTGGAGGGGTAAAAATTAAAGAGCAGGAAAAAGATACAGGTTGAAAATGTAGGCATGCAAATAAAACCATCCAGAGATGTAACCGAATATTTAAGATGAGACGGAATTACTGACATTTATGGTTTCCCCGTTATAGAGAGAAATGAGACTAAACACTGAGATATAGTAACGAGTAATAGTACATACAAAAGTTACCAAGTTAGTAACCTAAAACTTCATTCATGTTTATTTTTATACTATTTGATTATTTTCTTTTGAAATGATTAATTTTCAAATCTGTGCATGTGCAAGGTTTTAGGATCCCGCGTTAAATTTGGGGCCTAATGTTTAGACCATTAAGTTCAAATCTAAATCCAAATGTTATAGCTTTAAACAATTTTACGGTATCAGATTAAGCATAAAAATTCAATTTATCAATTTATTTATACAAAATCTTTTATATTATCACTTAATTAATAATAATTTTTTTAAAAAATTGAATAAAAATTTCTTCGATCATATATATGTAGGCCAGGTTGAGTTTGCCCGTAGGCTTTAAAGCCAAAAGCACGTGAACTCTTATAGGTCGCGTTTGGATTAATAATAACAGATCCATGACCAAATTGAAGAAAAGGATTAATAATAAGAATTCCCGAACAATCTTTAATGCATAGGTTTAATGTGTAACTGTTACTGTGTTCAAAATGAATTCATGTCTTTATTGTGTTCAAAATGAATTATGGAATGAATTTATTTATGGTGATGAAAATACAAAAGATAAATCCATGGAAGTGCAACGCACATTGGAAAACTCAACTATAAAAAATAATGAATCAGGGCTTAAATGTTGTAAATTTAGGTTAAATTTTTAATATCGAGTTCAATATGCAACCGTTTCCTTGATTAATGTCTTTTACCGTGGTTAAAATATTTTTTGGGTATAAATCAGGGTATCCCGTTGCTTAGAAGGCAAGAGACTAATCCTATGGGGAACAGTTAGAAGTGTGAAGTGGGGACCCACACAATTGTGTTTTTTCCATACACACCGCCTCAAGAATTAAACCTGAGACAATATGCTTAAAGTGACCGAGCCCCTTCCATTCAAACCAACGCAAGTTGGTTGTGTTTAAAATATTTTTGTATAGGAATATTTTAAATTTTTTGGTATTGTAGCTATATTTTGACGTGATATACAAATTTATTAAGTTTGTTTAGTTGTGCTATGAATTTTTTTTAAAATTATTCTTTGTTAACAACGACAACCATCACACGAGAAGCGGATGAATTAAGTGATTATAAATTTTAATTCAATTTTAAACAACTATGTATTTTTTTTGTTCGTAAGAGGACCCCACCAAGGAGACCCCTTGCAGGGACCCTTAGAGAGGGGAGAGGGGATAGGGGAGTGGGTGGGAGAGCATTAGGGGGATCAAACCTCCATACATCATATGCCTAAGTACCACTTGAGCCAAAAGCTTGTGGCAGCAATTATATATTTTGAAGCAACCAATCAATACATGCAACATAACAAATATATTAATGCACAACAATGCATGCTTGGATATTATTATTAATTTATATAATGTAGAATACCAATCACATATAAAGCTATAGAACATGGTAATCATGATATGACTATTTGGAAACTAGTGGAAAAGATGCAAAGTTGGAAAGTCACTTGGTTGTCACTTGTAGTCGACTACAATTAGTCCATAGTTGACTATGAGAGTTTTTGGAAATGATTTCGAAAGAAGAATGAATAAAACTCTGATTTTGGCTTCTATTGAAATCTTGTAGTCGACTAGAAGGATGGTGAAGTCAGCTACAAGCCATCTTTGGAAAGCTACACAAGTAATATATCTTTTCAAGTTCTAATCAAAACAACAGGTCTATAAGAAATTCAAAAAGTTCTTTGTGCATGGAAATTTAGTGAAACAATGTGGAAGGCTTAAATACAACTTGGATGAGTATCGAAATTAATTAAAATAGCTAAATAACAATTCCGAGTATAAAATCAACAAGTACACAAATTATGCAATAGATATTGCAACAAAAACATAATTTAAATAGAGTAAGAAGAGAAAATCAAACTCAAGAATTTATCTTGGTTCAGCCACCAACGACTTGTAACCTACATCTAGTCTCCAAGATCCTCTACTTGATATTTTTCACTATTCTTCAAGCTTGAACTTAGGTGCTTGAGAAACCTATATAATTTTGAGTACTCTACATAACTTGGGATCCTCCACCCTTGTGTTAGAGTCTCTTTTTATTCTCTTCAAAGAAAATCTACCCTTGAACTCTCTTGAGGGATCCTTCATCCTCTTATAAGTGTTTGCAACAAATATACGAGAATAAACTTTCTCCAAGAGTGGGTAATACAATGAAGAACTAATAGATAGATGGATTATAACAATGAAGAGCTCAAATCTTATTTTTGATTAAAAAAATGATTAAATCCACATAATGATTTAGAAATTGGTGTTTATCACTTGTAAATGCTTCAATCTTGTCTTATATTTATAGCCCATGCAAATGATAAAATAGTTGTGGTGGTGTTTGGGAGTGATAAATTTCAAAAACTAGTTGTTTGTAGCTATTATAGGCATTCCAACACTTTGTAATCTACTGTAGAGACCTTGTAGTCTATTTCAATTCCTCTTGGAAATGTAGTTTTTAAATTCTAGTTGTCTGTATACATGGAGTTTGTAGTTAACTACAATTCCTCTCGAGAATACAATTTTCGAGTATTGATTTAAATGATCATAACTTCTTTGTTTCTTATTGAAATTAAGCAAATGACCATTTGTTAGAAATCTATTTGAGTCAAATTTCATATGAAACAAGTTTTAGATCAAAACTCAAGGTATTTGGAAAGTTATGATAAAAATAGTGACGCAAATGTCAGTTTTCCAAAGCTTAAACTTGACTAATTTTCATTGTTTTAAAATACCACCATGACTAACTTTTCAAAACATGTTTGTTAGGAATTTTAGCATGTTAAAAACAATTGTCAATAATGAAAAACTTGTTTGAGCGCTCTTCTTATAAAATCTATATCCTTACATAAGAGAATACATTATAACAGAAAATATATCATTTTGAGTCTTTAGGCTTATTGAGGCACTCCAAATTAACTTTCAAAACTTCTAATCTTCAATTCTTCCATATGCTTAGAACATCTCTTCATTATCCTTCTTCTTGAGTTGAAAATATTGAGGTCTTTTATTTTCTTGATCAATGCTCACTCTTGATACTTGGACTATCCTACAAAGCATAACTCACTTAAAAACCATAGTTAGTCCTAATTCATAACTCAACTTCTCAATACATGGTCCATGAATATATAACTCTAATTAATCCAGCATGCATATAATATTCTCATAGAGATATATCCAATATTAGTTAATTACAACTCATGCACTATTAGATATATTCTATAAATGATAGTACATATAACTCAATGCTTAATTCTTATAAGAAGAAAGTAAACATTTATTTTATACATTACGTTTTCGGAAAGCATTATAAAAAGAAGTAATTTGACCATATTATCTAAAAAGTGTTTTTAACATTGTTATAAGTGTTTGATAATTTTTAATTTTTTTTTATTTCATTGAAAGTGCTTACTCTTGGCTAGAAGGGTAGGTGACTAGTAGCTAGAAGATTGGACTTTTAACATTAATATCACACATAATTATTAAAAATTGAGGCCATTGCTAATTAAGTTACAAATTCGTTGACATTTAATTTTAAAATTTACCTTTTATTGTGAATTACCCACATTAATTAACAAAAGTACTTTTATAGGAAATAGTATTTTGATATTCATAAAAAAAGGGAAATATTGTTTTAATGCTAAAGTACAAGCACACTTTTTATTTTAAGATGTTTTAATTCTTTCATGCTCATTTCAAATTTTTCTTGCATCAACTCATTAATTAGTTGATACAAATATTTTATGATCAACATAAATTTCAATAAGAAGAAATTTCTTTTTATAGAATTTTTTATAAAATAATTATATCAACTTTTCCTATTAATCTCTTTTCTTGGATCTTGATTGCAATTTCTTGTTGGGTTGATGCTTATCATTCGATTTGAAACTGCATTCTGTCTTTATCGTAAATATAATCTTGGGATGAATAAACATGTTAGATGCATAATTTGGCATGTTTAATTTTGAGATTAATAGGATCTGTGATGTTTAATCATAGGCTTGATTGAATTTCGACTTTTAGATTGATTTGGTGACTTAGATAATTGCTTAATTGTTTAACCCAATTCAATTATATTCTGAATGCTTAATTTAGTAGGAAATCACCCAAATTAATTTAAGCTTAATTAGTTAATTAGGGATCAAGCAAGAATTAAATCAAGAATCAGAATCAAATCTTTAGAAATCAATAATAGACTTGTTAGAAAACTTAACCAGTAGATTGGTCTTTTTAATTGATTGATTTTCCTTTTTACTGCGATTTATTTCCTTTTAATCCTTGAGATTCAAACTCTCCCCATTTTCTAACAATCCTAATTGGCTAATACAATTGACGATCCTTATGAGACGACCAAGGTTATTTTGCCTTGTATTGCAAGTTATTCTTGCTTTTGAGCCGTGTGCGGCCTCGGTTCAGTGGCTTTATGATTTTTCTGTTAGAATTCCAAGTCCTTGGCTTGATAATTTCCTGTTAGACTTTTCCAGGTCTGTATCTTGATGATTTCTGTTAGATTCCAAGTCCTTAGCTTGATGATTTCCTGTTAGAATTTTCTAAGTCCGTGGCCTGATGACTTTTTGTTAAATTCTAGGTTCGTGACCTGATGACTTTTCTGTTAAATTCTAAGTCCTTGGCTTGTTGATTTTCTGTTAAAAATTCCAGGTCCGTGGCCCGATGACTTATGCTAAAGATTCCAAGTCCCTAGCTTGTTGATTTTCAGAAAATTCCAAGTCCTTGGCATGATGACTTTTATTAAAGATTCCAAGTCTTTGACTTGTTGACTTCCTTCAAATTCCAGTTCCTTGGCATGATGACTTTTGCTAAACCATTCTAGGTCCTTGGCCTAATGATTTTTAGAAAATTTTTGGGTCCAAGGCTTGGTATATATCCAATTAACAGGCTCAAGACCCAATGTCATTTAAATTTCTGTCATTTACTTTTTAGGTCTAGGGCCTAGTATATATCCAGTTTACAGGCTCAAGATCCAATGTCATTTAAATTTCCGTCATTTATTTTTCATATCCAGAGCCTAGTACATATTCAGTTTACAAGCTTAAATTTCTGTCATTTATTTTTCAATTCCAAGGCCTAGTACATATCCAGTTTACAAACTTAAGACCCACTATCGTTTACATTTTGGGTACAAGGGCCCATTGTCGTTTAAATTCCTGTCATTTTATTTTCGAGTGCAAGAACCCATTGCCATTTAAATCACTGTCATTTATTGTTACATTTGTCTTTTTGCATTCCCAATCAAAATAATGGTTCATATCTTTACTCATTCCTTACAAAGATAATACAAAAACCACAGTTATTCGTATTTTCGAGTAAGAAATAAGTAAATATGGGCAACTGTAAACACCTCATTTTGACCAGGATAGTTTAGAAAAATTTAACAAAATTCCAAAAAAAGGGAAAATCAATAAAACAAATTTTAAAAATAGAAGAAAATGAACTAAAAAAAGGAAGAGTAAAACCCAATATAATCGAAGCCTAAATTTCCCAAAAATTTACTAAGCCCACCACATCAAAAGGGGAGACCACCATACCTATCACCGACACACCATGCACCCATATCATCGACACACCATGTAACCGTACGCACACAAAGACACACACACTTTGCACCGCCACCCTCTACACACCGCTACACACAGTCTGCACACACATTACTTATTTGACTTTAGAAGGGTCGGGGTTGGGCTAGAAAAGAAAAAGAAGAGACTGAGAAGGAGAGGGTGAAAGTTTGAGAGGAGGAGGAGCCATTTTCCATTTTGTACTTCAAGAGGTAAGCTCTTGGTCTTCTACTTTGCTTATTCTTGATATCTCCTGCTTATGCTTTTGGTTGTTTGGGTTCCGTTTGGTCTTGTTTGAGTTTTATGTTTCTTTCATCTTTTTTCTTTTCTTTCTTTAGCCGCTGCCCATCACCATCCAAATCATCAAGATAGCCAATACCTCCGCCCCTCCAAAATAGAACCCAAAAAAGAGCCACCAGACAATGCCCCAAACCTTTCCCACCGAAACATGAAACCCACCAAACTCCCTCCTTTTCTCACTGTACAGCCACCTTAGCTCACAAGTCCTTAAACCATTACCAAGACATACCACAACACCCTAACCGTCAACTTCCACATCTAGAATAACATTTTCATGCACAGAACCAGCCACCATCAAACCAAAAACACAGTCCCCCATGCTCACCGAAAAAGCATCACCCAAAGCCACCCATGATCAACCAAAACCACCACAACATCCCCCTATTATGCCTCCAAACATAGCACCAACACCCACCCCAATAGCCATCAACAACCTCCCAAATTAGTAAAAAACCAGAAAATAGAGCCTGCACTCATGTCTGACAGACCACCACTTCCTAGAACCATTCTTTGACGAACCACCACTTTCTAGACCATTTTTCGACTGACCATCCATGTCCAGACCATTTTTCAACCGATCACCTTCCTATCCGATCGACCATTTGTCCCTTACCACTTCCCAAAACCATTAACCGACCTACCCCTACTATCCTAAGACCTTTTCTGACTAATCAACTTCTTCTATGACCTTTCCGACTGACCATATGCACCCGAAGCCCCCCTGTGACCGATCGAGCACTATTTCATAGACTCCCCACTTTTTTACCGATCTCCCAATCGATCCGACCCCTCTTAAACACTTTTCCTCATCAACTACCCGACCTAGCCTTAGCCTACAACCCATCAGATCATTTCTCTGAGCAGACCTTGCCCCAATTAGCCCCCTCAGTACACTAAACTGATTCGATTCCTCTTAAACATTTTTCCTTATCATCTACCCGACTGATTCGAGCAAACCCAACCTTAGCCTTAACCCCTCAGCTCTCCAAACGACTGAGCAGACCTCGTCCCTAATCCATTCACCCCTCAGCTCAGCAAACCGACCCGATCGCCTTATCAATTTCCCCAACTCAACTACCAAGTTAACCCTTAACCGATCGATCCTTCCCCGATCACCACATTTTCCATCCTCACCAACCAAATTGGTCGGCCTTGACCGATCCGACCACCTTTCCCTTTGATCTTAACAATCACCAATCGGACATAACCAATCAGAACATCCCCTTCCCTTGATCAGCCAATCCTACCAAGCTTTCCTTGTCGATCACCAGCTTATCATTAACCGATCGGTTCAGAACCGATCACCACCCTTTCATGATCACCAATTGACTGATCGGTTCACTACCGATTGGATAACCTTTTCATGTTCTCCATCAACCAAATTGATCGGGCTCGTACCCGATCCGATCCCCCCATTTTAATTGCCAACTGATCGACCGGATCATGTTTCCAATTGCATAATCAATGGTCTGGTCAGATCCTCCTTGAGATGCTTGGACTTTTGACTGATCGATCGATCCTTGCCGTTGTTTGCTGTTGTGTGATTATTTTTGCATCCAAACTGTTTCATTTTAGTTTTAATAAATATCCATGAAATAATTGCTTCCTTTTATGTTGTAAATAGTGATTTATAAGGGTTAAATGGTCCAATGTCATAACGTTTGCGTTTATTTGTCTTTAGGGGTCAAGTACCCACTAGACAATCCCTCTAGGGTGGATCAGTGGGTTTGATACCGCCTTCCATCCCGTTTAGGACACATTTATAAGTCTTTTTAAAATAAGTGGCCCAATGCCATAAATCGCATTAGTTGTTTTCAGGGGTTAAGTACTCACTAGATAATTTCCTTGGAGTGGATCTCTAGACTTAGTACCACCTTTCATTTCATTTAGGTCACGTCAATAGAAGCTTTTAAAAATAAGTGGTCCAATGCCATAAGTCGTGTAGTTGTCTTCAAGAGTTAAGTACCCACTAGACATTTTTCTTGGGATAGATCAATGAGTCTAGTATCGCATTCCATTCTATGTAGGATGCGTTAACGAATTTCTCTTTTAATCAAATCAATTCTTTATCAATTAATTTGAAACAACATTTTTCTTAATTAAAATCAATTAACCCGCAATCATTTTCTAGAGAACTACGTGATTTTGAATTCCCTATTGCAGCAGGGGATACGTAGGCACGCAAATCAAGTCAAACTTTTAATCTTCCTAATTTATTTTCTTTGTTATCTGTGAATAATTGTTTGCACTTTGTTTAATTTCTCTACTTGCTAAAAGGGGTAAAATAGATATCGTTTAGGTTATAAAGTTTGCACAATTAGCTTAAGGTAACCGTCTCAGGACGGATGTATCAGGGGTGCTGTAGGATTAAGTTCATCCCTTTCCCTGTACATAATCGACTCTCAAACCTTACCTGGTTTGCAGACCACCTTTTTTTTCATTTATTTATTTTAAAATTCATTTTTAAAGGGTTTTGCCAGTCATTTTCCTTACCCAATAAATGATTGGTGGCGACTCCATTGTTTTTAACTATTTTTCTCTCGCCACTCCTCGTCATGATTTTTCCGGATCGTGACACATTTTTTTAATATTGACAGACTGTTTTTAAAAGAACTTTGTCGTAATAATTTATTACTCTATCATTGTCTAAGCCCTCAATGAGAACAATGATACTTTTTTTATGGTATGATCATGCAGTATCCCCACATTCTTTAAGTATGAGACTAATTCTTGCTCGGATGTCTGCTTGGCCTTGGCCACAAAGTGCTTTCCATGATATTTGAGCCCCTGCATTGCTGGCAAAGTCCACCCACATGAAGCTTAGGTGCCAACTAAGCCACACCTCGTGGTTGAGAACAATGATACTTTTATTCTATTATCATATGACCCATTTGCAAATTCAAAGCTTAGAGATTTCAACAACCCTTTCATATATTCCAGTGTATTTCACGGTTTTGTGATCCAACTTTTATCCTTCCCTAAGTCTACAATACAAAACTTCAACAAAATAATTAATAGCTACACATACCAAGTAGCTCAATTATAATGTAAGAAAATGTAGGTTATATATCAACATAAACAATAAATTCCTTTAAATTGGATTTACACAACTAAAAATTATTTTTGAGCACATTGATCACAGTGTGCTTGATATTGTAGTGCCAACAATGCATGGTATTTACACATGTGAAAAGTCATGCATCATACAGTATAGGCACTTGTCATACATCTTTTCATGCAATAACTAGGCACTTGTCAACATAATAGCACAATTAAGAATGTACAATTTTGAAAAAAAATTCAAAAGCAAACACTAGAGTATAAACATCACTTGCTTGAGCAAAAGCAAGCATTTTTTCAGAAAAAACAAAGCTTAATGAACCATATTAATACCATTTTGAGTATAAAACTAATCTCGTTCAGATTCAAAAATGTAATAGTTATGAGTCCTCCTAACAATGACAGCTTTAAGAATTGAACATTTAATTTGACACTTAGGATTGAAATCACTTACCATTTCAACCAATTCATGGTTAATACTCACTCATTTTCTTTATTTTGCAAGGCAAGAGACATCCTCTCTTTCTTCCAATTTCTCTTATATAGACAATTTACAAGAATTAAACTCAACTTTCTTTGAATGAATATGTAAGTCATAGCACAAGATAAAATGATATTAAGAAGAATTCTACAAAATTAACCAATTTAATGCTTCTCTTACGTTTCTCCACTTACGAGCCATCTTTTTATGGTATTTTAAATTCCATTGTGTCTACTAGTTAAGTGATTTTCAACACTTTGATGCTTCTCTTTCATATAAGTTAGGGTGAAACTAAAAAATTTCAAATTAGGTTTTATATAATAGCTAGAATTATGACAAAATTTTTATTTTGGTCCTTCATTAATTTATTTGTTCTCAATTTAGTCCTTTACAAAGTACTTTTTTCAAACTAGTCTCTCATGTATTAAAATTTACATCAATTTAGTTCTTTATAGATTAATTTTTGCAATATAATTAATAGGAATTACTAGTTAAGTAGTTAGCCAAGTATTAGGCTAGATTACTTGTATAAATAAGAGTTAGAGAATTCATTCTACGATAAGTTGAATGATTTGAATAATAAGATCTTGGATCTTATGTGGTTAGTGTACAAGTTGTTCTACATTTGACCATTCCATCTACTTGATTTCATTTGTAACATTCTCCCTTAAATAAACATAAATTTATTATTATTTATTTATTTGTATGTTTATTAATTTAATATTTATTTTTACATTGTTTATGTTTTAAAATTATAATTTTTGTTCTCTATTATAAGGAGAATGTAGAAAATTATCTAGGTTTTTTTTTGCCTATTCATGCATAAGAATTTATAGGTATTCTTGATCAGTGAATATGTTTTATTTAATTATATTCTTATTAGAATTATTATTTTATTAGTTATTAATTCTAGGAAAATAAATCCTTGAAAACTATTTAAATGAGAAGATAATTTATTTAAATACCTAATATAAGTTAGTGAAATATACAGCGACATTTATGTTATTATATGGTATAGCACTAGGGACCTAATGGTCATTATGTATAAAGTTAAGTCAAGGATCTAATTGTCATTTTAACCAGTAATGGAATTAGACAAAAATCAAGTAACTAAATGCAATCTAGTTAGAATATACCTAGAATCTAGTTAGAAATGAACTATATGGTTAGGATAGTTAAATAAAATATTCATTCTTTATGAGATCCAATAAGATTAGGCCATTTAGCTAGGAGTTGTTAAAATGTGATTGGTTAAGGTTAAGAAAAATCATAAGGATTACATTAGAAAGTGAAAAATGTTAGCTTATGATTGGTTAACAAAAAAAAAATGAAAATTAAGATAGAAAATCAATGCTTCTTCTTCTCCAAGCCTTACAGTTGACGAAGACAAGAAGGAAAAGAGGGAGAGCAGGTCGGCTAAGAGAGAAAGAAGAGAAAGAAAGAGAAGAAAAATCAAGAGAAAATAGAGGGAAAATAGGAAAAGCTTGGATTTGTCATCAAAAATCAATCCTCTACAAGAATCAAGGGAGAATCCATCTCTAAGTTTTCAATCCTCTACAAGAATCTTCAAGTTAGACCTAGTTCATAAGGCTAGGTAAATTTTAGGTAGGATTCTAAGAGTAATTAGGATGCAACAATGTCAAAGAGGGCAAATACTAAAGGTCAATTGCCTAATTATCTTAGATACTTAGATAAAGTCTTATGAGATTAGTAAATAATATGTTTAAGGTTAGTGATAAGTTAAGTGAAGTTAGCAGTAAGAAAGATGGGTAAATTGAAGCCATATGATTGATTCGGCAAGGGCCTTAAGGTAAATCTAGAATCTAACTAGGTTATAATAAGAGAAAGGTTTATGTTCAAGTTAGTTTCTATGATTAAAGTTAGCAAAACGTAAGAAAATAAAAGATGAAAGGCTAACTACCTTCGAAGCTAGACAATTAAATGTTCATATAATTATGTGAAAGAAAAATGAAAAGTTTGGATGCGATCCTCATAGAGAAAGTGATCCATGAACAGTTATCCACATCAGAGTATGAAGTTATCCAAGAAGCAGATGAAGTCCACCACAGAGTGTGGAATGATAATTTGGACTAAGGGGAGTCCTATGTCAAAGAAAAACTCATTCTTTTATTTGATGACCATGTAAGCAAAGATGAAAAGTTATACTCAAAGTTATGTAAAAGAAAGGATGAGTCTGTAATTATGAATGTAAAGTATGTAACTGCTCAGATATGAAAAGTTAGATTATTTATGGCATATTTTGCTTATACTAAGCTATGAAAAAAGGTAGTACAACATTCAGAAAATTATTCTACAAACATTATTTGATTGTATTCTATATTTTCTATAGTCATGAGGATTTTTTTTTTTTTGCAGCTTGATGCAGTTGAAAATACCATGGTTTTATGCATTGTTTTATTTATCGCTTGAATTTTTTATTAAGAATTATATTCTCATTCCTATATGTGATATTTTCAAAGAACTAGTGAAGTCAATAATTGTACCCAGTTTTGCTACACCTTAATGTATTATTACCGACTTATAATCTACATAGGATGTCTTGTAATTTATTTTAGATGTAATGTTAGATATTTTATTTATATTGTACTATTTGAAAATTGTTAACTCTTTGAAAATAGAATTATTTACTCTTGTTTTGTTCTTAAAAGTTACAAAAATCCTTGAGGTATATATTGTTATGCTCGTTTTAGCTTCATTTTGCTTGTAGTTATTCCTTTTTATGGTTATGTTAGTCTAATTAGCCTTAATTAGGAATTTTAGCTTATCTTACCCAATAACTTGCCTAATAGTATTCTCAATTGTGGTTTGACATGTGTTTTGAAGGTGGTGGCCCATGGAGAACATTATAGAAGAGATGAAGCTAGTTGGATGCACTTTCGGATCTTACTGCGGTGTGTGGAGCATAACTTGAGCTACAAACATTGCAATCTTTGGTGTGTTGGAAAGCTAAGAGAAAATGTTACAACTTTGTAGAAGACCTTGAAAACCAATGCAAGTGTTTGAATGGTGAAAATCAACATGGAATGCATGAAACTAGTTATGGCTGTCACAGCTCCAAAACTTTACCAAGTCGCGGCTCTATGTGGCAAGAAATCTCCAATTTTATGTTTATAAGGTCAAGTTTACACCCAACTATAAAATAGACCTCTTGGGCCTCAATTAGGGCATTGTTAATTGTTTCGGCAAGTACACTGAATCGCAACAAGTAATATAGTAGTGAGTTGAGTATTATCCCACGAGGATTGAAATTATCTTATCAACACTCAAAAATCGTTTCTACTTGAACAGAAAGGAATGATTTTGCTAATTGGGATTGTATCAATTTTCAACAAGTAAAACAGAAAAGTATTAAAAACAGAACTAACAAACAATTAAAGAATGTTTTTCAATTTTCTAGGTGAAGAAATATCAATCAATAAAAGCAACTAGGGTTCGAATTCCCTTATCTATCCTCTTATGCTATTGATTCACCATCAACACAAGCAATCACATGTAATTTGAAGTTCGAATCAACTAGATTAAATTAAGTTCAATTCCTTGACTCATAATCCCTTCAATCCAACCAAAAACCCCTAATCCCTTTCGGCCTAACCAACGTGCCAGCCATATTTTTCACTTTGATGAATGAGATCTTCCATCCCTATCTTGATCGGTTCGTAGTGGTGTACTTGGATGACATTGTAATATATAGTAACACTCTAGAGGAACATATGGCGCACCTTCGAACTGTATCCAAGACATTGCCGAAAAACAACTTATATGTCAAGAAGGAAAAATGCTCTTTTGCCAAGAATGAGGTACACTTCTTGGGGCACATCATCAAGGATGGGACCCTAACAATGGATGGAGCAAAGGTAAAGGCTCTCAAGGAGTGGGAGCCCCCAACTAAGGTCTCTAAGTTGAGATCCATTGTTACTATATAAATATACTAGATCAGTTTTGTTAAAAACAAATGAGATATGGAATGTGAATCTTTGGTGGACTTCAGTAATTTTGTGAAAGATTTTGGTAGTACTGGGCCCATAACTTTACTCTTTAGATTATATAAGATAGAACAACTTTGGGCCCAAATCCATATATAAATTAAACAACTAAAAAATCCTAGGTTATCTTCTAAAGTTAAAGTTGCCTCTTCATTCTTCAAATTCCATCGTCATTGTTGTCATATCTAGAAGACAGAGTTCTTTCAAGTTCTAACTTTGAAGACCCATACTTGCGCCTTACTCTTCCCCTCCCCTCTTTATCTCTTTATTCCTTGCTCTTCCTCTTTTCTCTTTCTCTCTTAGCACCTTTGAGTGATCTTTATATTGGTTTATTTTGGCCGGATGAATTAAAAAACAAAGAGCTATCCAAGGCCGAGAATAGGAATCTCGAAAAGGTAAAAATTTGCTAGTTGCATCAAACCGACCAGTTATCACAAACTAAATTTGATCCAAATGGTTTCCGATTTGATTTGATTTTCAGCAATTTTGGTGCTTTGATATTGGTCCAACATCTAGGTCGATTTCTAGAGTGTAACTTGACTGGCGACATAGTAGGTTCATGATTGAACCGACAGTTTGGTCCGATTTTTAAAACACTAGATGAGAGGTAAAGAAGGAAAAAGAAGGGGGAAATGGCCTAGATCCTTCTATTTATGTTATATGGGTTCGTTTGAATAAGTTTATGAAAAAATGACTTTTTAATAAAACTTTTTAATTAGGTATTTTTTAAAAAAAGTTATTTTGCATTTGGATACAATATTTGAGAAGTATTTTTAAGTAACATACAAACTTTTAAATTTGTTTGGATAAAAAAGAAAAAAAAGACTTTTTTGATAACAACATTATTAAAAAAGACATTCACAAGCTACAAGGTAATGAGAAAAAAAGGAAAGGACGTGAAATTTAATTTTCAATAAGGGTAAAAGATATTTTTATTAAAATATTATATTAAAAACCATTTATCATTCTTTTTTTTTTTTCAAAAGCTAAGAATCAATGTCTTCTCAAAAAATTCAAAATTAGTTTTTTCTTTTTTACTTTTTTTTAAGTTACATCCAAGCACATTTAAGAACTTATTAAAGTGTTTTTCTTTAAGTACTTTTCTTTTTTTATAAAAAAAATCTAAACACATGCATAATATTTTTAATGAGAGAGAGAAGGAGGACTCCTTCTCATTTTTTTTCATTTTTCTCACTTTTCCGAAAAAACTTAAAAAATTAGCAATGTTGAGTAGTAGAGATTCTTAAAGAGTTCAATTTTTTTTAATTTATTGTTAAAGTAAAAAAATTTATACTATTACTCTATCAAATATTGTCAAGGCATTAAAAGAGTTAATTTTTTTAAAATAATAATTATTAGAAGAATGATAATATTACACACATCAAAAGTAAATTCATTTAAATATAACGAATATTTTTTTATATTTAACTATTATATTTAAATAAAAACAAATTGTAGATTGATTAAGCTGATAAGCAGGCTCGTCTCCACAGGATAAGACACAAGTTTGAATCCTAACGAGAGTCACTTTGGTTAAGAGGCAGCAAAAATCTTTATATTCTTAGCTGCTAATGATAGATTAGTCTCATAGGAGGCCCAAAGAGCCTAACATGTGGATACTCCGAGACACCACTCAGCCCAAATGACTAATTATGGTGGTTGAAAAAAAATATAGAGTAAACTAGTAATGTGGTCCCCAAAAGATACAAGTGATATTGGTTTAGTCCTCTAATAATTTTTAACATTAAAATAATTCTCAGATATTCCGCAAGGCAGTTATAGATGATCAATTTGATGTTAAAAATTAACATTCAAAGATTATTTTAAGGTTAAAAATGATATTCTAAGATTATTTTGATGTTAAAAAAGACATTCAAAAATTATTTTAATGTTAAAAATTATTAAACGATTAAACGAATGTCGCCTCAAGAACGAAATTGATAGTGTGCTAAAAAATATAATACATTTGGCGGATCCTACAATAAATTTCATCGATACATATGGAACTCATGTAGGTGAACAACACATGGAATCGAACGTACATTGCGGTCCACCAAAGAATTCCCCCAAGGGCCGAAATTGATACTGTTTTCCCATTTTGGTAACACCACTTAGAAACCTGAATTCAGGACGCACAACAATTATGTTATGTGGCATTAAGGCCACTAAACTAGCACATCTCTATCTGTTGACTCTCACTCAAATGAGTTATCGCCTCCAAGGCATCATCGTCAGCACCATTCGCCCACGCCACTTTCCCTGCGTTTCCCATTACAGCTCAAGGTTCATTTTCTCTCTGCCTTTCAAAATTATTTCTTCACACCCCATTTTTTTGGTCATCATCATCTTCCTTTTCTTCTTCTCTAATTCTTTTTATTTTATTTTATATATATATAAAAAAAACAGTTTTGGCATTGTGTATCTCTGTGTTAACGTTTGTATTTGATTTTTCTTTTTGGTTTATTTCTTGTTCTTGTATTTTTTTTAAAGGGTATCACTTTGTAGTTTTAGTTGTGGGAAAGATTTGAAAATGGAGGAGAAGGCTTCAGAATTGTTAGTGGGTGATCCTGTTTTGCTGGACAAGAAAATTGCTGCAATTCGTTTGGCTGGTCCCCAGAAGCTTCAGGTTTTTTTTTTTTTTTACTTGCATTTGATGATTAATAAATTTCATTTGTCCAAAGAGCCACATTGTATTGGGTATTCCATAAATTTTGTGTGCTCATTGAATTGACTCACTGTAGTGGCAGAGAAAATGTGTACCATTCAAAAACATGTTTTTTAGTTTGAGAGATTTTCCCAGCACAATTCGTTTCTACTTTTATGATTGTATTCACAGATTCTTGATGCCAGGTGATTGTTGATTTTGATGCCACATTAACAAAGTTTTGGGTTAATGGAACTCGGGGGCAAAGTATGTTCCCTGAACATTTCATTTATTTATGATTTATTTTTGGTTCCCTTTGATGAAAAAAAAGAAAAGAAAATCTGTCATCAGGATTTTTGCTACGTATTATCTCTAATAAAATCAGTTGTAGGCAGTCATGGCCTTTTGCAACAGGGTAATCCAGAATATGATGCCAAAAGACAGCAGTTATATGAATATTACCATCCATTAGAATTTTCACCAACTATTGGACTTGAAGAGAAAACAAAGCTCATGGAAGAGTGGTATGTGACTCAATTTGTAAATGGTGGAGATATAGGCACTAACTTGAACAATGACATTCAGTATTGACATTAATTCTGGCCGCTCAAATACTAAATCTGGTGTATCAGGTGGGGAAAAACACATGCTCTTCTTATTGAGGGAGGACTTACATATGAATCAATAAGACAATCAGTTGCTAATGCCAACATTGCTTTCAGGGAAGGTGTTGTCAAACTTTTTGAGTTTTTGGAGGTATGTTTCCCATCTTTCTTTGGCAAATATTTTGTGTGCAGTTCTTACACATTGATATCTTAATTCTATATCAGGTGAATTTATGAAATGTTATTTAGGGATTTTGTGAAAATTCAATTGCTGAAACTGGTTCCCATTTTCCATATTTGTAATTTTCAGGAAAGAGACATTCCTGTGTTAATATTCTCTGCAGGGCTTGCTGATATCATAGAAGAGGTCTGAACACTCAATTTTGTTTTATGATTCCCATCTTGCTAAATATATGCTCTTAACTTTCCGTCTCTAGTATTGTTTGTACCTCTCAATTGCAATGTATCTCTTCTGATAATAACAGGTTCTAAGGCAGAAACTTCACAGATCCTTCAAAAATGTGAAGATAGTATCCAACAGGATGGTATTTGGTGATGATGGCCGCCTTGTATCTTTTAAAGGTGTGTAAGGTATCACTACGTAACAGTAATGTCAGCTAACAGGTAGTAGTCAATTTTGAGACTGAAAATAAACTCTCTGTATTGAACTTCCAATGGAACAGTACAACAGAGACTGAATTCAAGTACAAAAGTAAATGACTAAATGGAAATATGGATTCTAGTCCATTTTAGGGAAAACTATAAAAAAGAAGATAGTGACAGAAGCAGAATAGAATCGCAGAGGGGAAAAGGGAAAGAGCTGAATTCAGAGGGAGAGTAAGATAGCTGACATCACAATCCTTCCTTCCTCATTTGCTTGCCTTCCCTTTATATCACATAGTCTGCAGCATATTTTCTGTTAAGCTTTCTCTCTCTATTTCCTCTTCTCACTTCCTGATTATTTGGATCAATAGACAACTGTCCCATTCTTTCAACCAAATCTGTTAGGCCAGGTGTTATTTCACATGTGGCATTTTCTGTCATAACAAGGTGATTCTATGTTGCCCGTATTAATAAGCTACATAGTCATTGGCTTTTCATCTCACTTTTCAAATTCAAATACCTCTTTCTCAGGCACTACATAAGTGCGTTTCGGTTTCACTGTCATTAGAGAAAAGCAAATTTTTTTTTACAGTATTTCTTTCTTTATTTATTAATTTTTTCTCCTTACATCTAGGGTGAGTGAATTAGGTAAAAGTAAAACAATAGAGAAAGATCTGCAGTGCCTTTCATTATGACTGCCTATAAACAAGGAGCTCTATGGAGGATATGTCACTTAGGGTTGTTGGGTGGTAAATGTTTGAAACAAGCAAGGTTTATTGCAATCTACTTTGATAAAGGGTTTTGTGCCTGGGAGAACAGACAGCTAAAGAAATCTATCCAATCTCAATACCTCAATACGTGCAATATCATTGACAGTGTCTAAAATGGTGGAGTAACAAAACCTGGGTGCACTTATACATTGCATGACAGCTTGCCCAAATTATGTGATTACTATCTTGAATGTGAACCAGATTCATTCCTTGCCAATACCAATCTCAGCTAAAGATTTTGGAAGCCTGCTTGAACCTACTTGAAATCTCTGGATTTCTAAAGTACAGAAACTTTGGATACATGTATCATTGGTTTCTTGCAGGGTCAGCAAATAACATTCTGGAATCCCTAAGACTAGATATTTTCGTCGTAAAACCAATGATACCACTCGTTACTAACTAGCCCAAGAAATGTATGAAAAGTGACTCAAATGCTAGTAGAGTCAACACTTACCATTAGTAAGTTGACTAAGTTCTATATTCACCTTTTAGAATTGTTAGAGATATAAAACTAATCTTGGGTCTTCACCTAATAGCTTAAACTTTTGAGAGAGTTGGTTCTTGACATGATATTAAAGCCTCTATGACCAAGTGGTCAGGAGTTTGATCCTTCCCTCTCCTCATTCTTATAAAATAAAGTTGAATTTCAACACATGGTAGAGTGGGCCTGTGTATTATCCATGCTACAATCCCAAAGGGCTCTTGCGTGAGGGGGCATGTTAGAGATATAAAACCAATCTTGGGTCTTCACCTAATAGCTTAAGCTTTTGGGAGAGTTGGTTCTTGACAAGAATTAAATGACATATTGCTCTAGCAACAAACAGATGATTTTCTTTTTGGTGTAAACAAATCTATTTTATGCAAATTCAAAGTTAAGAAGGAATTCAGCCACAGTAACCTGAAAAAAGTAACAGAAGTATAGATGTTTTGTATTTCCCAGAATCGTGGAAAAATATATTTTTTCATTTAACATTTTTCAATGCTTTTCCATACTGGACATTTAAACTTTATTAAAATATATAAATGTAACTCTCTGAATTGATTGACGTTCACATATAGCTGTGTTTGAGTTGGAACTTCACAGCTTATGGCTGAGTTGAAAAGCAACATTTCATATAACAGCTTTTGTTGATCATTGGAATGAGAGTATTTTGGATAAAACACAATGCTTTTGAGGATTTTAAACATCTTTACTAGATAGAATCAGTTCTTAGTTCTTACTTACCAACTTCAATTACAGGAAAGTTGATCCATAGCTTAAATAAAAATGAGCATGCTCTTGATATGGCTGCTCCTGTTCATGAGCAATTGGGTGATATGGATGGTCCAGCTGATGACAATGCCTCATTCAAGAAGAGAACCAATGTTCTCCTTCTTGGTGATCACATTGGAGACTTGGGAATGTCTGATGGTTTGAATTACGAGACTCGAATATCTGTGGGATTCTTGTAAGTTAAATTTTTTCCCAATTGCCAAATTTCATATATTCAAATTGCTTGGGTAACACGTAAAATTGAGCTCAATTAATTTCTGAAAGGTACTTTTGAATTTGACTGGATCTCTGCTATATTTTTTGTGATATTTTGAGCAGCTGGTGCCATGCCCTTGATAAAGTGAGTTAGCCAGGGCACCTTGGTAGACTGACAATTTTGTCAAATTTCATGAACATGTTTATCGAAATACTTATCTAAAAATTATGGTTTTATGTTTACTGGATGTGAAACTTCTAGACTTGTGGCTGTATTGGAAGGTTATTGTTTAACAATTTTTTCCCATTATGAACTTTATTTTTGTTTTCAAGGTTTACTTTTGTTAATTTTAACCAAACAAATATCTTGAATTTAACATCAACTATTCTACTTAACTTTATTAATTTGAAAGATAATTGTATGATGATTATTTTTAGATTCAGTCCTCACTTCATCTTAAGTTTGTAGTTTCCTGTAAAATTCTGCATTAAAATTACTCTTTTGCTGTTAAGACTGAATCTCTTTACCTTATTCAGAATAAAATGAATTAAAGTTAATAAGTCAAAAATAAATTAGACTTTTGATCCAAAAGAATTTTTTTTTACACTATTAGCTTGGTAGTTGGATGAAAATGCATAACAGAGAGACAAGGGAATGGATAACTTAATTAGTTTCAAATATAATTGTATGATGATTATTTTTAGAATCAGCCCTCACTGGATCTTAAATTTATATTTTTCCTGAAAAGTCCTGGATTAAAATGGCTCTTTTTCTGTTCAGGTCGAATCTTTACATTATTCAGAATAAGATGATTTAAATTTAATAAGTAAAAAGATATTAGTCCTTTTTATCCAAAAAAATTATTACACTTTAAGCTCATGGTAATTGGATGAAAATGCATAACAGAGAAACAAGGGAATAAATAAAGATGATGACAAAAGCAAAATGTAATAAATACATGAGTGAGGCAGTTGAGTAGAAGGTCTTAATGATATAGAACCACTATAATGAGCAAACAGAGGGAAGGATGCGCCTATCAAACAAGAGTATCATATCACTTGTTCAAGTTTGTAAATTTGAAGTATTTACGAGTGAGACATTCTTGGGGTCTTGCCTGCTTTACATGATGGTATATCTTGATATTTTCTTGTGACAGATCACATATATAGTAGTAGTTTTAAGTGAATTATGAGGAGTAGTAATTTTTATTGTACATAACCATTTGGGTAGATATGCTTTGAATCTTGTCTGCTCTAGTAGCTCGTCACCTTTTGGATAAGCATTGCGATTGTGCGTAGAAAGCATTGGAAGATTTATGTTTACTAGGTGGTAAGTGACGAAAAACTTCTATAATTTTAAAAAAAAAAGTAATTAAAAAAATAGAGGAAGAAATTTTTTGAATCTTGTCTGATCCACACGACTAGTGTAGGAAAGGGAGAAATCAACAAGCTATAATCCCAAGGATTATGTGGTGCAAGGTGCAGTTAAAGGAGGGAAAACAGTTGGTGTTTAGAAGGGATTTGAGAGACACAAGGAGTGCCATCCTTAGTTGGGAAGAGATGGCCAATGGGGTTCAAAAGATAGCAAAAGTAGTTCTTGGCGAATCAAAAGGGTTTGGCCCTAAAAAGTTAAGAATCATGGCGGGGGAGAGAGTTGAAGAGAAGGTTAAAATCAAAAGAGGGTGCTTTTTAAGTATTGCACCTTTGTAAAAGTGCTAAAAGCTGGAAAAAGTATCAAGTAGCTAAGAAAGATACTAAGAAGGAAGTTAGGCAGGCAGGCTAAAGCCAAAGCTTTTCACAGGTTATATCAATCTTTAGGCATCATAAATGGGGAAAGATATTGATGGGCCTCTAACCCATGTATACCAATGAGCAAGGATCAAGGAGTTGGGCTGCAGGATTACGGGCTCAAGGAGGGACCCTGAAGGTTTATGAGAGAAGGAAGAGAGGGAAGATCGAGGGAAGAAATGGGAATGAGCTGGAGAAGGTAGTGGAGGATTCTGTTGTGTAGACAGGAGAGGGGTCTAACTGAATGGACACCTGGCAGCAGCAGAGTGGTGTGGGGGATGCCGGAATCATAGAGGGGAACGTTAATATGGAGGAGGCAGAGGGTCGTGAGGAGGGCATTCTGTTGTCTGGGCAGTGTGGGGTGGCTTAGGCCATTGGACAGAGATAGCAACTTGCTTTTCGGATTATTTTCTTCTGTTTTCTTATTCTAAATTTGTCTCTGCATATCCTGTTCTATCACTGTAATTGGGCTTGCCCTTTGGACCATCTACTATTTTTTCCATTGATAATACTAGAATCTATCAGATATATATTTATTAAAATTTTACAGGGGAAGAAAAAAATAACAAGAAATTTACATAACATGAAGTGCATTAAGAATGAAAAGGGAAATATAACTAAACAAGATATCAAGGAAAGATGGAGCAGTCATTTCTAGAAGCTATTCAATGCAGGGCATGCAACAAGAATAGACTTGGAGAGTTTAACCAGTAAAGAGGATGATCAAAATTATACATTTTATCACAGAATTCGAGAACATGAGGTAAATAAATTACTGAAAAAATGGACAATGGTAAAACAATTAGACTAGATAATATACATATTGAATTTTAACGTATGGATGTGTGGAGGGGAGAAAGGTTTAACTTATTAAGTTGTTCAATGAGATAATGGGATTTAAGAAAATGTAGGATGAGTGAAGGAGGAGCATTTGATACCTATTTAAAAGAATAAAGGAGCATTCAAAATTGTCAGACTACATAGGTATTATGCCAATGAGCCACACTATGAAACTGTGAGAAAGAGTAATTGAGAGTAGATTAAAACAAAAGACCCTCATATCTTAGGGTGCCACGAGAATTCCTGGGGAAGGCTACAGAGAAAAAAGGAATTTGCATCGCATAT
The DNA here is from genome assembly GCA_023212625.1 of Styphnolobium japonicum. Classification (NCBI taxonomy): domain Eukaryota; kingdom Viridiplantae; phylum Streptophyta; class Magnoliopsida; order Fabales; family Fabaceae; genus Styphnolobium; species Styphnolobium japonicum. Next base: position 18,869,633 of record JALBWW010000013.1, read on the forward strand.
ATATGATGGGGCAATGACCACCTTGTGGACTCATTGAGGTTCTGGCTTGGTTTGCAATTTGCAAACCAAGCCAGACTCCCCCTGAGCAACAAATCCAGACTCCCCCTGAGCAACAAATCCAGGTGGTTGCTCCATATAGATCTCCTCTTCTAATTCTCCGTGTAGGAATGTATTTTTAATATCCAACTGATATAATGGCCAATGACTGATGGCAGCTATGGCAAGAAAAAGTCAAACAGAAGAAATTTTGGCCACAAGGGAAAAAGTATCTCCATAGTCAAGACCATAAATCTGGGTATAATCTTTGGCTACCAATCGGGTTTTGAGACGATCAATCTGTCCATTGGCCCATACTTTAACAGTATATACCCACCGACAGCTGACAGGTTTCTTTCCTGGAGGAAGAGGAACTAACTCCCAGGTACCATTATGCTCCAAAGCCTGCATTTCGTCAATCATGACTGAAGTTTCAATAGTGTCATCTGAATTGCCTCCTATGGATGAGGGGACCCGAAGGAGTCGAGTGATTAAATTCTCTAATGAAGGAACTTCTTGACCAATTATGACTTGATCGCGAACATGATCAAAATCTGGATGCATTCCTTGTAGAACCAACACCATATATAGATTATCAAGTTTTTTCTTTACGTATTCGAGTTTATCGGCTTCCAAAGATAATTTTAACTCCTCCACTGTAGATTGGGCTTTCGAGACATATGCAACCATGTTATGATCAACTTGTTTGAGAGTGGCTAATTTTTGTGCAGCATCATACATTTGTTGAATGTCAATAGCAAAGACATTTTGAGCCTTTTTCCAGAAGGTGTGACAAGTTTTGAAGGTTTTGAAGTTTGTCAATATGGTTGGTTCAACAGATTGCCACAAGAGAGCACACAGTTGATAATCAAGCTTCTTCCATTGGTCGCGTTTGTCTTCTGGAATATCGTCGGAGGCTTTTTCGAGATGTTCATGGTATCCTTGACCAAGAAACCAAAGTTCTACGGAGGCAGACCATGCTAAATAATTTTTAGCACTTAATTTTTCTGAAGTGATTGTTGGTGTGCTAGAGAAAGAGAAGGCAAGACCATCATTTTTCTGAGAGTTGGAGGCCATTTTATCACTCTTTGAATGATCAGATAAGAGGTTTCTAGACAGGTAGAGGAGGTGACTGCGACCAGTTCTAGGTAGTCAGAGCAATTTTCTGGCAGTAGGAGAGTGGCGCGTGGCAAGGTTTCCGGCGACGGGGCTCCGGTGGGTGGCCGGTCGAAAGCTTCTGAGACGTTTTCCGATGGCGGTGTATGGTGGGTGTAAGGTCTGAACATTAGTAGAGATGCGTCAGTGGGCTGTGGTGTTTGGAACGTGAACCAGAAGCAGAGGTTGGTGGAATTTGGTGTTTGGGGACGACTCTGCTGACCAGAAGCAGAGTTGTGATTGGGCAACAGAGGTCTCTGCTGGACCAGTAGCAGAGACCTTCTTGGGGAATTTTTAGGAGTTGATCGAACCAGCTCTTGATACCATGTTCAAGATTGAATATGTTTGTGAATGCTTGAGTATGTTTTCACTCAGCTGAAATATTGAATATATAAATAATTTACATAAGATAAACAATGCTAAAGAATCTAATGTGCATTCCATGCACCAAATAAACTATTCCTATCTGTCTACTTTAGGATAAGATAATACTAATATATTCTACCTATATCCGACACTACCACACACACTATAGCTAACATATTGCTTTCCAATACACACACTCATTACAGACATCATTCCTTTCCAACATAGCACATGTGGAGGGGAGAAAGGTTTAACTTATTAAGTTGTTCAATGAGATAATGGGGTTTAAGAAAATGTAGGATGAGTGAAGGAGGAGCATTTGATACCAATTTAAAAGAATAAAGGAGCATTCAAAATTGTCAGACTACATAGGTATTATGCCAATGAGCCACACTATGAAACTGTGAGAAAAAGTAATTGAGAGTAGATTAAAACAAAAGACCCTCATATCTTAGGGTGCCACGAGAATTCCTGGGGAAGGCTATAGAGAAAAAAGGAATTTGCATCGCATATATATGATGGGGCAATGACCACCTTGTGGACTCATTGAGGTTCTGGCTTGGTTTGCAAATTGCAATGATCTCTTTATGGACTCAAACAATCTCCACGAGCTTGGTTTGGAAAATTCAGCTCTGTTGTTCAGGCATTTGGAATGAAACGTAGTGAAGTAGACCATTCAGTCTTTTATTGCCATACCTCTCCAGGTAGATGTGCTTACTTGGTAGTATATGTGGATGATATAGTCATTACAGGAAATGACCCGGAGAAAATTTCTCAGCTAAGGGAACATTTATTTAGTCATTTTTAGACTAAGAATTTGGGAAAGCTGAAATATTTTCTTGGAATTGAAGTTGCCCAGTCAAAGAATGGGATTATCATCTCACAAAGAAAGTATACGTTAGACATACTTAAAGAAACTAGTATGTTAGACTATAAACCAGCTGATAGTCCCATGGATCCAAATTTGAAGTTACTACTCAACCAGGGGGAGGCTTATTCTAATCCTGCAAGATATCGGAGATTGGTTGGAAAACTCATCTACCTCACTATTACAAGGCCAGACATTTCCTTTGCAGTTGGAGTGGTAAGTCAATTCATGCAATCTCCTCATAATGATCATTAGGATGCAGTAATCCGAATTCTGAGATACATTAAAAGGACCCCAGGTCAAGGATTACTCTATGAAGACAAAGGGAGCACTCAAATAGTTGGATTTTGTGATGCAGATTGGGCAGGTTCACCCATTGATAGGTGTTCCACTTCATGATACTGTGTGTCTATTGGAGGAAATCTTGTCTCATGGAAAAGTAAGAAACAAAATGTTGTTGCAAGATCTAGTGCAGAGGCTACATACAGAGTTATGGCTGTAGCCACATGTGAGCTCATTTGGATTAAACAAATTCTTCAAGAACTGAAGGTTAGGGATACTCAACAAATGAAACTATGTTGTGATAACTAGGAAGCCCTGCATATAGCTTCTAATCCAGTATTCCATGAGAGAACTAAACACATTGAAATTGATTGTCACTTTGTCAGGGAGAAAGTCCTTTCTAAAGAACTCATCACCGAATCAGTTAGTTCTAATGATCAACTGGCAGACATCTTCACAAAATCACTTAGGGGACCAAGAATTCAGAATATCTGTTCCAAGCTTGGAGCATTTGATTTATATGCTCCATCTCGAGGGGGACTGTTGGAAAAAGAATATTATTAGCTGTAAATGTGTGTGCTGTGTTGGAAAGCAATATGTTAGCTGTAGTGTGTGTGGTAGTGTCAGATATAGATAGAATATATTAGTATTATCTTATCCTAAAGTAGACTGATAGGAATAGTTTATTTGGTGCGTGGAATGCACATTAGATTCTTTAGCATTGTTTATCTTATGTAAATTATCTATATATTCAATCTTTCAGTTGAGTGAAAACATACTCAAGCATTCACAAACATATTCAATCTTGAATAGAGGTGTAACAGAGAACTTTCCTATAGCAATAGGTTTGAACCAAGGATCAACTGTGTGTTCATACCCTTTTACCTTGGGTACTGGACATACTTACTAGACACATCCAAGAGCAAGTGTCTCCATTCATGTTTTTTGTGGATGATATAGTTCTAGTTGATGAGTCAAGAGAATGAGCAAATTTTAAACTTGAGTTGTGGAGAAATTATTTGGAATCAAACGGCTTTCGGTTACATAAGAGTAAGACAGAGTATATAGGATGCAAGTTCAGTAAGACATGAGTTGGCAATGTTTTGAAGGTGAAAATTGGGGAGCACATCGTACCATAAGTTGCACGGTTTAGGTGTCTTGGATCCATCTTACAAAGTGATTGGGGTGTCACACATAGGATTCAAGCTGGGTGGATGAAATGGAGAAATACTTCCAGCATAATTTGTGATTGCAAAGTGTCTATCAACCTCAGAGGGAAATTCTACTAGACAGCTATAAAATTGGCAATGCTCTATGGTAGTGAATTCTTGTTTGTGAAGTGCCAACAAGAGCAAAAAATAAATGTAGTGGAGCTAAGAATGCTCAAATGGATGAGTGGACATACAAGAAAATATAAGATTATGAATGTATCCTAGACAAAGTTGGAGTTGCACTTATTGAGGAGAAGATGACGGAAACTCACCTAAGGTTGTTTGTTCATGTGAGAAGAATACCGATAGATACTTTAGTGAGAAAAATGGATCAAATGGAAGATAGTTTAATTAAAAGGGGTAGAGGAATATCTAAGCAAACATTTTGGAGAAACCATTAAAAAAGACCTTGCCTTAAATTATTTTACTAAAAATTTGGTTTATGATTGAGCCCAATGGCGTTGATTGATCTATGTAGCTGATTGCATGTCAAGATAAGGCATGGTTGTTGCTTTTGTGTCTGATCCACATGCTTGTATGTCTTGAAATTTGTATGTGACCAATATACAAGTAGTTCAAACTTCATTGAATTTTCAGGATTAATAGTTGATTTGGTGAAAGAATACTAACAGCTATGTATTTTTTTTACCATGTGTAGTTGAACAGTAATGTACAATTGCATCTAACATAGACAAACTATTGAAGCAATGGGTAAAGTAAATGATATAAAAGATAATGTATGAATGTGGACGAATTAAGTGGTTTTAACTTACTGTACAAATATGATTTCATAGAAAGGCATTGGGAATATGTCTGAGCAACAGTGTTCAAAAGGTAGTTATGAGTCATATTCAGTCAAAATGTCTTAGCATTGCAGCCAAATTTAAACAGGTTATTGATGAGATCTGCAACAAGAAGATTCCATCCCAATTCGTAGGGATATTTATATCCTTAATCAACTAAAAAAGGTTGAATCTCTAGTATATTGCTTAATCAACTAAAATTGCAGTACGTCTTTTCTCATTCTTTCATTCACTATACCATTTCACATATACTAAATTTGTATGTTTGAATCTGTAGTTGTTATTGAGGATGCTAATATGAAGTTCACTAGTTGTCATCTATTGAAACTTTTGAGCTATTAGAGAACTATTTTGGTTTTTTTAGCTACTCATTATGTTTGACTGTTGTAGTTCATTATTTATTATGAAATTCCTCAACTTACAATCTAGTATAATAAATATTAGATTCTTCTATATTTGGTGACGTAAATGCATTCTGCCAATAATTGATAGGGAAAAAAATTGTTCATGAAGTCAATCATGTACCTTCAGTTAATTATCATTAAAGAAAGTTATGATATCTTACATGAGAAAGCAAAATTTCATTTAATCAAATATAAAAATAGAAAAGGAAAATCAATATGCTTTACAATTTTGATGGTTTCTTGCTCTATGCTAGGTGCAAGGCGGGATCAACTCATTGTATTTGATTTGCATCTGCACATCAATTTTGAACTGATTTATGATTGATACTGAGTTGAGTCATGAGATGAAATTGCAGCAATAAAATATTAGTATTACACGAACTGTCCTTTACAAAATATGATTTTGAACACAATATATTAGCTTGAAGGCATTGGTTACTACTGAAGTGATTAACAACAAATAGTCGTGTGTTCTTTTCCAGAACCCATCGCACAATCAGGAAAACAGGGTGAGTTGAGTATGCTATTGTTTGCTAGCACATATTTTAAAAAAATGAAAAACAAGGTCAGAGAAAGTAGAAAGGAAATGAAAATTGTAATTAGAAGTTTAGAACTACCGTTGCCTATTGTAGTATCATGATTCGAGCTATGGTAGTTATATTTTTATGTCCCTATCCTCTCCTTCCATTATGTCTTCTCTTGTAGGCATAATAACGTAATTACATGCATTATCTGATATGATCTTTAGTTATTTTTACTACTGAACTCTTTTCTTTTGCTTTAGTGGGATGAGGGTTGGGAAAGACTTGGAAGAATTCTGGCAGTATGTCTTACTTGATAGGATTCTTTGGAGAAATTTTTTGCTTTTCCTTTTCTCACTTGACATACTAGTTTTCTATACTAGTTTTCTATTGCCTTCTTCTTTTGTTGGTTGTCTGTTGTCTAGAAATATACATTTGTTTTCCTAGTCCTTTAGGTGGTATAAAAAACTTATAATTAATGCAGCTGCTCAGCCATATAAAATTATTGGTGCAGGAACCACAACATCGAGAACTCACTTAGCTGCTATCGAGAGGCTTTTGATGTTGTTTTTGTGGTAAGTGGATTGGATGGATGGTAAAATATCTAGATTCCTGGTTCCTTCCTATTTGTATGAGAAGAATCTTGTTAATGTTGACTTTTATAAATACCTCTGCAATTGTGATTTGTGAGGAATAATATCATATTAAACTAAATTAATACATAGATAATGTGATTTGATTTTAGGTGATTCCTGTTTACTCTTAGGAGTCATATGTTTGATGTGGTTCACTGAAAGTATATAGCTGACATTATATTTCTAACAATATATGTTCAATTGAAATGAACATACCAGGAGAAGGGAAGACTAAGTAGCTAATTGTAACTCGCAAATTATTTCCTGCAGAATGATGCACCCATGTGGGGAGTTATCAAGCTGGTCTCTCAGATGTGTTTCATTGGGAGGTGAAGGTGATTATTTCCAGTAATCGTATATTCTTAGCAGTCTCATTCTTTTTTGTCTTACACATTCCAGGGTTCCTCATTACACTTTACTGGACAGAGTGCCCTCTATTCAAACCATGGTAACAAACAGTTGTCAGTTTTTCTTTCCTAGATATTTGGACTGGTGATTAGTTATACTAGAACATAGTTAATTTACTAAATATGTTATATTGATGTTGTAATCTCTACAAGGAACTCAAATTGCATTTTATGTCGTCATTGGGTCTGTCCAGTCTTTCTGTTATGGCTTTTCTTTACATTTGTGTACATAACCCTTTAGCAGGTCCCATTAAAAATTGGAGCATCAAAACAGTAATCGTATCGAATGAGATTATCATTAACGATACGTAAGAATTTGAAGTTTGATCTCTGTACAAGTGCTTTATAATAAGCATAGATAGTGTTTGAAGCCGTAATGAGTATTTGAAATAATTAAACTGAAACTATATACCACTATTCGCTACTCGCTTGCGATAACAAGTGACACGTTATGCTCACTACCAACTCATGATTGATAACTTCTGAAAAACTATACTATCACAGTTCCATAGTTGTGCTACCGTCAAACTTCAGTCCTCAACCTAGAAATTTAGAATAACAGTTGTTAATACCTAGATCAGAGAGTTGTAAAGTATAACTGAGTAAGTAGATTTATCCTTAAGTTAATTATACTCAACTGACAAGATTTTTTTTGGTTTCCTTTTCAGCTTTTTCTCCCTTTTATATAAAACCCAGTCAGACATATTTATGTTTCATTAATAAACTTCTCCCAAAAGTATTTTATTATAATCCCTAGTCAATATTAGGAACTGGTTTTATGATTTGTTTGTGCGAAAATGATTAAAAAAGTTATGCTAAGAGCATTACTTATAATTACTTCTATGACCGTTTGAATTTATGTTTCTTAGAATTTGATTAGAAAATATGTATTTAAAATATAAAATGGATTTTTTTTATTAAAATGTATAACTAACTTTCGCCAAATATTAATACTGACGAATTGATTCATTAAATAGAAAAGCATAAAATTGAAGCACTTTATGCAGTGAATTTAATTTTTAGTTATCAAATAATATCTCTAAAAAGCCTAGTGTATATGTTACAATTTACAAAACAAAAAGGTTATATATTATTGAGTGAATTATCATTTGAGGGCTTAAAATTTTTATGACGAGCTAATTAAGTGACGGAATTTTTATTATTATCAATTAAAGACTTAAACTTTGCTGAAAAATATTTTTATTATTAAAAAAATGTTAAAAACACAAAAATATCTAACTTGAGATATCTAAACAAGTTATAAAATTTTAAGAAATCAAATATTCTGTCTACCTTTCTTGTCCCCTAATTAAATGTTGATAACTCAGCATAAAAAATTAACAATTAAGAAAAAAGTTATTATCAATTAAGAGAGAGATAAATATTTTTGCTGGGTTAGCATTTAATAAGGGGATAGGAAAAAGACAAGAAAATGGGACAAAAGATTTTGAATTCTCACTTTAGAGCGTAAAATGTAGAATTGATAACTATTGATGAAAAAAATTAACAGTTTAAGATTTTATTAAATATAAACACTAGTATAACAGATCATTGATACGAGAGAATCTACTCCCTTGATTTTCTCATTAATAGTTACCAACTGCACTTTACTATCTAAAATACACCACTCACTTTAGAATATCAAAATCCTACCATGTGTGTGACATTGAGTATAATTAGATGTCAATTTAGATATCAGGAGAACTCTATATCAATATGTGCCTTGTTTCCTTTTATAGTTCACTTAAAATAATTTACTCAAAGAAATCCAGTAATTAATCACAGTCACAGAATAAATTCCGTCGAGGTTTTGAGACTTGGCTCCCAAACAATTTATCACATTTATGAGCTTCTCACAGCTTATAAACACTAAAGATTCTTCACACAAAACAGGGGATATCGGTGATAACTATTATCCTTGGGGCCGGGGTAAGAAACTCCGAAATTAAAGGACTTTAAACAAATAAAACTTTAAAAGAGGAAACCAAATCTCAATTACAACTGTCTTGGCCTAAATAATCAATCACTCCCAAAAGCTTACTTCTCTTCATTAATTTTCTTATTATAAAACATCATACGTTGTAGGTTCAAACCTCCAGTGCCGACATAGTTCTACATTCCTTTTCCACTAACTGACCAAATAATCCTCAATTCTCTTCAACTTTGAAGGATCTTGCAGAGGTCTTAGGTATTGACATAGAAAACAGCCATGACAATGTTCCTGGTGGTACTCTTGTTTGCTAGCTTTTGCCTGGTCTTAGTTTTCTCCACGTTAATCTTTCTGGCATTGCTTGTTTTGATTGCATGCTGGATATGTGCATGCTTCTGTCCACAGTCTGATTTTCAGTTCACAACCACTATCGAGGCTGAGCCCCTTGAATCATATCCTGATCTTGTGACTATACGAGAGAAGATTATTGGAATGGCATGTCCAATATGTTTGGAAGATTTTCATGATAATTTTAGGGTAGCTGTTTTTCCCTACTGCCTCCACATATACCACACAGCATGCATTTTTCAGTGGTTTAGGTTACACAACACTTGCCCTACTTGTCGTCGTGCTGTGGACTTGAAGGCTGGAGTGCTTCAAATCAGTTATGATCAGCCTCCCTCTGATGAAACTCCTGCGAGTGCAGCAATGGAGATGGTGTGAGATGGATATGCAACAAAGTAGACTGCAATCCTCGTGAGAGAATGATTATGTGGCTTTCGTATCTAATGCGTAGTTAGAGCTTTTTTAGATTTCAGAATAACTTATTTCCTGTGAATAATATGATTTTATTTGTTTGATTCAGTGCATCTAGGTCGGATTTCTTTTGACTCATTACTCTAAAATAGTTAGATATATTCACTGTCCATTCTGGAATTAATTTAGAATAGAGTTTAAATTTGATGGAACTTAAGTTTTTGGATTTGTATCCTTTAAAACGAGGAGTAAAGTGCAAAATTTAAACTATTGATGAGAAAATTAAAAATTTGAGATTTTATAAAATACACTTGCATAATATATTATAGATATATAATAATTCATTCCCTTAATTTTTTTATCAGCGGTTTTTAATTTCTAAACTCACTTTAGAGAATCAAAATTCAAAGTTTTTACACTATCATTTAATGATGTGTAATTGATATATCATTAAAATAGTTTGATCTTTTAAGTAATTATTGTGATAGTAAATTTTTTTTAAATGATTTAGTAATAATTTAACAATACATTAAGTGATAATATAAAAACTAAAATTAAATTTTAAGAATACTGTCGGAGCTTTCAGTCCGAATCTATCTTGAATAGACACAAGGATAGGACCCATTCCTATGTCTACCCGCGATGCATCCCAACTAGATGTTCCTGTGATGTATAGATAGAATTTCTGAAATTTCTGATTTATTTAATTTTTTAATTTGTATTGCTAGAAAATATTTCTTTCCACATGGTTCTATAGGCTCCTCTGTTAATTATCTCATCTAACCAAACAATTTTAATATTCTTTATTTTCCCCCACAAACAATAAATCCTCCTTAAATAAAAACTTTAATATTTAATTGGTATTTTTTTGCTTTTTCACTACGTTTTTACCGTATTTAATGTCAGTTTTCTTTATAAGAATAGAGTAAATTTCTAATATTTTCCAATTAGACCGTATATCAAACTTTCCTAGATTTTATCTCGGTCTCAACCAAAATTTCAATCAAATATGATCAAAGCAGCAAATCAGAGCTAACGTGACCCATCTTTTTCTTTGAATATTTACACTCTAGCATCTCACTTCTCTCTTTATTATTAGAGAAAAGGGAAACGTAACACAATGGTTAGATACTTAGTACTTCATCTTTTTTTTTTTTTTTTTTTAAACCAAGGTATTCCATTGCCCGGGAGGCAAGAGACTAATCCCACAGAGTATGATCAGGCGCATGAAGCGGGGACCCATCCAAACTGCGTTTTCTCCATACACACACCCCAAGAATCGAACACGGTGACAAGATACTTAAGGTAACTGAACCTCTTTCACTCGAACCAATGCAAATTGGTACTTAATACTTCAACTTAAAGAGACAAGAACCCGTGTTTGAATTTCATTGAGATATCGATTAAGGTCCCGTTTGAATAAGCTTAAGTTATATTTCATCCAACAGGTTGTACAATCAAAGCAAGCAATCTTCCTTTATTGAATACCACAAGTCTGAGCCATGTGACATTTGTCAATTTGTTAAACAAAGGAAACTATCTTATACTGTTAGTGTTCACAATGCAAATGCACCTTTTGATCTTTTGCACTTTGATATTTGGGGCCTATTTTCAGTGATAGGAATACATGGCCATAAGTGTTTTCTAATTGTTCTTGATGATTGTAGTCGTTTCACTTGGATTTACCTACTAAAATCTAAATCAGAGGTTTCAATTGCTGTCAAGAATTTCATCAAGATGGTAGAAGTACATTTTCATTAAGATGTTAAAATAGTAAGGACTAATAATGGTCCAAAGTTTTTGTTAACTGAATTTTATTCATCGTCAAGAATAATACACCAACTTAGTTGTTGTGAGACCCCCCAACAAAATGGGAGGGTTGAAAGAAGACACCAAACAATTTTAAATATAGCAAGAGCACTCATCTTTTAGTCAAAACTACCAAAAACATTTTGGACATATGCAGTAATGCATTGTCACGATCAGGAAAAATTGCGCTTGAAGTCGCCACCAATCGTTTATTAGGTAGGGAAAATGAATGGCAAAACACTTTAAAAATATATTTAAAGTAAAAAGACAAAAAGACAGCTTGCGAAAACCAGGCAAGGTATATATAGCAGCCAGAGCAACGCCAAGAAAGGCCAACGCAAACCTTGATCCTAACAAAGTCTCAACGTAACAAACTCACACAGGAAAATAGTAACGCAATTAGCAGAATGCTAAAATGAGCTAATTAGTTAAATCTTCCCGCATTCCATGGTATGCAACGTCATCTATTTTCCATTGGCTGCTACACTTGTATGGGTTGTATTTTGATCCTCCAATAGTAACTATTTAGTTATTTAGTGTAATTAACTTTATTACCTTGTGGTTTTGGTATGGATTAGTGGAAACTAATGTTTACATCTCTTCAGTCAGAGTTACAAAGTGCTATATACAAGTATATTCTTTTTGTTGAGGTGCAATATATTATTGTTTGTATATTTCAGTTTCTTCCTTGTTTATCCTTTGTTGTCCTTGACATATCTAAGCTCAGTCTCACTTTTCTCTCGTTCACCAACCTCTTGCTTTTTATCTCTCCGATGGTTGTGGCTTGTGACTTCTCTTTTCTCTCACCAATTTTCTGTGTGTAGCTCGTCATTTTTATTTTTTGAAAAATGACAATTTAGTTCAGCTGCTTGCAAAAGTATTCTAATTAGATTCGGTCATTGAATTAACAAAATATCAAATTAATTTAGTTAATAATTTACTTACAGTTAACTAGTAATTTATCTTCATTTTGAATGTTGATATTTAGTCAAGTGTAAGTAAATTATTGGTTAAAATAGTTTGATACACGATTCATTCAATGATTGAACCAAAGTGGAACACTTTTTAACAAGCGAACTAAATTGTCTTTCTCCCCCTTTTTTTATGCAAACATCTTCATTAGTGGTAATTGGCAAATACACACAAGTTCACATGCATGTGCACTCTAGTAATCATACTTTGTTGTTTTTGATTGAATGCATGGGGCATTGTTGTTGGCTATTGAATTTGAAGCATTTTTTCTTTCCTATATATATCTGTATTAGGTTTTAATTTATTAAGGAATTTTTTTATAATCAACTTACAAATATCATAACATAAAGCACTCCAGATCCGTTAGAGGAATACCATATATATGCTATTCTCAACTATTTCCAGCTACTTATTTTGGTCCATTAATTTCATTTGAATAGCCTTTGCTAGATTGCATTTTCAGTACCTCTCTGCTTTGCTTACTAAAACAACCACAACCAAGCCTTATTCTATTAGGTGAGGTCAATTACAAAGATCAAACGACGCTATTGTACTCTATTAAAAACCAAAATCTCATAAAGTTCATTTAGATTAAGGTATTTCTTAATGGTTTCTCATAAAGTTTTATTTGATATTCTGTTACCTCTTTTAATCGGGCTATTTTTTATTTGATCCAATTTTTTTTACTAGAGTCCCTATTGGTCTTCTCCTTATAACTTGACCAAACCACCTCAGGCGTGTTTCTATCACCTTCTTCTCAATAGGTTTTATACAAATTTTCTCTTGAACACATTTGTTCTTGATCTTATCTTTTAGTGTATGTTTATTCATTCATCACAACATTTTCATCTCTACTACACTTTTAGCTTTACTTCAAGAGAATTTTTCATTTTGTCTAACAAAAGTTTAGGGAAGGAAAGTTTACCTCATTCCAAAGTTGTTATTTTATTGAAGATACATTAAGATTGATTTGGTTTTAAAAGGCAATTGGTTGTTACATGCTCATCAATGCTTACCTTGTTTCCCAAGTAGTTCCCACTTGAAATCAATGTAAGATCTTATTTATGTATAAATCCTTAATGAATTGAATCTCAAAAGGTCTTCCAAGGAAATAAGATAATCTTTGGCTCAAAATTTTATTTTCATCAGCCCTATCTTCATGTTGAAGACTGTGGACCTACTTTGACAAATATCATTTTTTAAAAATCCTATAGCATGAAGTTGATGTTTTGAATAATTATGTAGAAAAGTAGTTTCGTGTCCCATTAATTTGTTTTTTAAGTTTACTGCTAAGTAAAATTTCAGCAAAAACTCTTATTTTTCCTTACCATGTAAGGAGCAAATTCATTTTTCTTTATCTTTCTCTGTTTGGTTTTGTGTTGGAACTTGCCAAGTCAAAACTCATAATCTGAATCCTTTTACAAAGTGTTACTATGATTTAAAATGAAAACCAGCATTATCAAATACTTCATCCAAAGAAAAGAGTAGTGCAACTTGCCCACATGAGAGAAGCACTGATGGTTTAAATTTTTAAAGGGGAAAATATCATGGTATCTAGTGAGACAGCAAGTATATAAGGCAACTTAATTGAGTCCAATAAACTATTTCCATAAACTCATTCAAATGAGAAAAACATTTTCAATAATTGCTACTAGACATTGAACAAGAAATTATAAACCAGAGTTTCAAAATTCAACAAAGTTTCAATACTTAGAACACATTGCTCATTGCTGCATGTAATAAATATAGATAATGAATTAGCATCTTACCTGACACAAGCTAAAACGATCTATGTGAAATCAATTCCTTAGCGAGAGATCAATAGCTGTAAATGTAAAATTAGAAAAGAGACAAGAATTGAGAGGAAAAACATATGGAAAAAAGAAAAATATCATAAGAATCCAAGAATTTTCCTAAGATACCTTTGCTTACACACAACTATTTGCTAATTGTTACGCTAAAATCGCACTTTAAGGGCAAGTGCACCCTGTCGCACAAGTAATAAAGGAGTATTTGGGACTCCAAGTATCGAACCCACAAGGATTGTTGGCAATTACTAAGTTAATTAATCCCTTATGTTATCTAGACAATGAAATTCGAATGAGAAAGGAGAAACTATCAAACAATTAGGAGAAAGTAAGGAAATCAAATATTATCAAGCAAAGATTCAATTATAGAAAGCCTAGGGTGTCTGGTTTCACTTATGTCAAAACTCATAAAATTACCCAATTCCTCAATAATATGTGTTCGATTGATTGCCAATCACCCTGCTCTAATGCTATTAATACCCAATGGTCATGCAATATTAAATATTCTTTTTCTCAACTCAAAACCCCCAATGGTCATGCAAGGCAAACAATAAGAAAAGTATAAAGAACCGCAGATTTGTTAATTAAATAATCGATTGAAAACAAAGGATTGAGTTTGGTCCACACAACCCCAAATCCGATTAATCCTAGAGTTCCGTTAACTAATTGTGGTACGATACGCCAAATAATCAATTAACTTTTTTAAAGGGTGCGCAAACCTTTATTGGAAAACAAAGCACTAGGAAAAATCCAATCAATTAGGCAAACACAAAATTATTTAGAATTAGGAGAACATTATAAGAATTTGAACATAAGATCCACCATAACCCTAGTTATGGATTTAGCTACGCATAGTCAAAGAGAACAAAGCATAAACTAAAACCAAATTCAAATCCATAAAAGAATAATAGAAAAACTAAAACCCGGAAACCCCCTTGCGGTGAAACAGGTCCTTCACGAACAATTGGGGAGACGGTCCTTCACTTGATAGCTTCAAAACCTCTCAAGCTCCACAACTCTCTAATCAAGCAAAGGGCTATAGCTACTTTCTTTCTCTGAATGCCGGATACTTCTCCTTGCGCTACCACTCCTCCTTTATAATATTTTAGTGGCCCAACAACTCTACAATCTTTTCTTCTAGGGTTTCCTAATTGTGCACAAATTCATTTAATGTGCAATTCTTGGATAACAAGGAAAGTAGATTGCTTTCCCACTTTGAGTATTCTTAATTAATGTGAGATAAGAGGGAAAATCTTCCAAGAATATAAAAATAGGAAACTTCCACAACTGGATTGATGATATCTTTGTAGGATCTTGCCAAAATCTTTCATAATTATGTTGATGATATCTTCATAGAATCCTGGAAAAATCCTTCATAATTAGGTTGCTGATATCTTTGTATCTTTCTCAAGATTGTTTCCATTTTAACACTTTAAAGCTTGATTCTCATAAATCTTCATCCTGCAATATTCAAAGGAAATTGGGTAAGTTTTCCTTATAAAATCTTCAAATAAATACCAAATCAAACTCAAATTCCTAGCATTTAAGTATATAAAATGGCAGTTTATCAACCTTCCCACACTTAAAAGATTGCTTGTCCTCAAGCAATAATCCCGCCCAAAGAATAGGGAAATCAAAGAATAAATCGACCAAGGATTCCAACCATACCAATTAAAATATGACAAACAAATCAATCTCAGCAGATAAGAGAGTATCCCCGAGTCAGCCCAATTAGAGACTTTAGGTTCCCAAAAATCAAATCTTCCACTGCATAGGGTCACTCTTCTCCCATCTCTCAATGTGTATGAGGGTAAAGACTTAACACTCAATTTCCCTGAAGAAAGCACATTACCATAGGCTTGATAATAAAACCAAATCTCCACTAAGGAGGACCACATGCATGCAAAAATCAAGAGATCTTTTCATTGGTTGTAACTTGGCCATGGGTTAGATGACGTAAGGTAAGGTAAAGAAAGAAAGGATAAACACAAAAGGCTTAATCAAAATTTTGCATTAAACAAAGTATCCTTTTAGAGCAAAGATGGAGCAACAAAATTTCATTCCTACCTTACAAGCATTCATCATAAATTCCTTTTCTCTCCTCACTTGATTTTTCCTTTTTCCATTCTTTTCTTTTCTTTTCTTTATTTTTCAAACTTTGTTCAACAATTTTTTTTTCTTTTCTGTTTTTTTTTTCATCATTCTGACAATTGTCATTTTGATTTGAATTTTTTTTTTCTTCTTCTTTTTTGTTTTTCAACATGATTGAAGGAAAAGGCAAAGATCTGCTAGCAACACAATTATTTTCTTTCCAAACCAAATTTCCAACTAATTGCTCCATCTTTTTTCCAAAAGGTTACCTGCATATGCTTGAATTAAAGACAAGGGTACCAAGGAATATCAGTATTCATAAAGCTCAAAATGGGCAACTAGTGGATAAGCAAATCAGAAGGCATTGAATAATACCTAAAGTGCCTCAATCATATTTAAGCATGCATGAGATCCAAATTCGCCTTGAAATGGTTACAAAGCAAGTTCTAGAATGCACAATCTTTGGGAGAATCACTCAAACAAAGAAAGGGATAATACAATATCAAGCACAAATCCCTGTAATGGTCCAATTCTCACCTTTAGAAGTTCAATTCAGTGGAAAGATTTTCAAAAAGGGAACTTTATGCTAATTTTTAGCTTTCTCAGGATTAACCCAAATCATTTTCGATCAAATGTTTATCAAAAAAAAAAAATTCTTTTAATTGGGATCCTTGACGACAGAAATTGTTAATTCCCAAAATAATCGGGTCGACTCATTACTTAAAGACAAACTCTCAAGCATTAGTTCAAGCAACCACATGCAAACAGATATATTCAATGAATGGGCATACATTTAATTAGTTGAAGACTTAACAAACTTTGAACTCCCTTCCCACACTTAGAGACCAAAGCATTGTCCCCAATGCAGAAAATAAATAAAATAAAAAGATAATGAAGGAGAGGGATGAAAAGAGCACTTCCCTCGGTAGGCGATTTCTACGTAAGTATTCCGAGTGCATCAGGAACGCAGCTTTGGCGGGTTTTAAGTTTAAAAAAGAAAAAACAAAAACAAAACACACAAGAGATAACAAAAAGGGAAAGAAACACAGTTGCCTCCTCTAAAAGCGCTTGTTTAACGTCATGAGCCTCGATTGCTAGGCCCCAAGGGCTTATTCCAAGAGCATAGTTTGGCGCCCAGCACCATCCTCATAATGCTTAGCTCATCCATTAATTTTGAAAGTCTCATGACCATCTCTCATAACTTCAAGCACGCCATATGGGGAAGACTTTGACAACTTCATAAGGGCCAATCCATCTTGACTTCGGCTTTCGAAACAAACGAAGTCGTGAGTTAAAGATTAAAACTTTATCACCCACAGTAAAAACTCACGCTTTTGAATATGTTTGTCATGCCATCTTTTGTGCGCTCCTTGTATAACTTGGCATTTTCATATGCCTCTAAATTCATCCATCTCATTAAGTTTGCAATAAGCGCCTTTCACGCTGAGCATATGAAATATTAAGGGGAATGATATTCCGGGGCTTTTAATTGAAGGCTTTGGCATTTGTGAATTAAGCCCTCTAGAACCTTTGAATTGTCTCATCCCTTTCCATCTCTCTTGGGTCATTCCCCGCCTCCAATGTCATTATGTCATCTATCACCTCTTCTGACTCATAAGTTCATCCTGCCAAAAATTAAAATTTTCTCAAGGGGATCTTGAATTAATTTGTTCTGAAAGTGAGAAGATATCAAGTCTTGAGTATTATCCAAAGAATTAATAAAATTACAAGAATGAAGAGTGGAAGGAATTTTCAAAGAGTCAAAAATTTTAAAAACAACTTCCTCATCATCAAGCCTTAAAGTAAGCTTCCTTGCACAACATCAATAATGGTTACGCCAAAGGCCAAAAAGTGCCCTAAAATTATGGGAACCTCTTCATCTTCCTCCATATCAAGTACTATAAAGTCGGCAGGAAGATAAACTTGTCAACCTTGACTAGGACATCCTCCACTATACCCCCTGGGGTAGGTGATGGACCTATCGAGTCGAACGAAACAAGAGTGGGTTTAGGCTCTTGCATACCTAACCCGCGAAAAATGATAAAGGCATCAAATTAATGCTCGCCTAAATCACATAAAGCTTTTTCAAAATAAGAAGAACCACAGAGCAAGGAATAGTAAAACCCCCGGATCTTTAAGCTTAGGTGGTAACTTCTTCTTCAGAGGATGGCGTAACACTCCTCATTAAGCCTTACCGCTTCAAACTCCTCTAATTTCTTTTTATTACCTCAATATCTCCTTGAGGAACTTTTACATATTTAGGAATTTGTGCAATAGCTTCCACAAAAGGGATATTTATCTCGCAAATGCTTTAACAAATTCAAGAACTTGGTAAATTGTGGGTCATGTTGGCTAGCCTTCAACCTCTCGAGGAAAAGGAATTTTCAAATTTTTGAATATGAATAGGAGCTTCTTTTTCTAAAACTTCCTTCACCACATTGTCAACTTTCTCATCTTCTTTTGGGCTCCCATCGTAGGGAACCCCTTTGTCCTCCTCTCTAATTTTCCATCTTTCTTACCATGAGGACCTTCGACTTCTTTACCACTTCTAAGGGTAATTACCTTAACCCTGTTCCTTTGGATTTGGCTCCTGCTGACTAGGTAAGGTCCCTTGCGCCTTGAGTCATCAATGTCGCAAGAGTAGAGATTTGATTTTCCAATGTCTTGATCCTGTCATCGCTTTTCTCCATGAATTGCATCATAGTATCATGGAGATTAGGCTTCTTTTTTCTTGCTCCTTGGTTTTGCAAATGAGGCGGCCTATAGACATTCTCGATTTTGGTTTTGACCTTCTCGTTGACCTCCCAAGAAAAATTTGGGTGATTTCTCCAACCAGGATTATAAGTGTTGGAATATGGATCATTCTCACTCGCTAGAGTTACCCAAATAGTTGGCCTCCTCACTGATTCAACAAAGTGATTACCCACTGACAATTCTTGCTTTCATGCCCCGCCATGCCGCAAAGATCACAAAGAGATGGAGAGACAGTGTGAATTGTGATTGTGCTCATCGGTTGTTTCCACTCTTTGTAATGACATCCAATTTGAGATCCAATGCCGCATTTGACTCCATCCTCGATATACCCCAGGTTGTCTCTTGACCATATGTCCTGGCTACCGTATTTCCACCGATAACTAGAAGTCATTTGCTCTATCAACTCATAGGCTTCTTGTGGCGCTATGCCAAATACTACCCTCTAGCTGCATCAATCATGGCCTTATTAGAAGAAGATAGCCCATCATAAAAGGATTGAACCAATTGCCACACCGGAAAGCCGTGATGAGGACACTTTTTCAGCAATTCCTGGAATTGTTCCCATGCTTCATATAGAGATTCCATCTCCACCTGCACAAAAGTAGATATGTCATTACGCAATTTAGCAGATTTAGCAGGTGGAAAATATTTATCTAAAAATTTAATTGAAAGCTGATCCCAGGTAGTAATGGATCCAGAGAGCAAAGACTTTAGCCATAGTTTGGCCTTGTCGCGCAATGAAAAAGGGAATAGGCGCAACCTAATGGCATCATTAGAGACCCCATTATATTTTATAGTGTCGCAAATCTCTAAAAATTCATTTAAATGCAAGTGGGGGTCATCACTAGGTGACCCGCTAAACTGAATGGAAGATTGCAACATGGAAATCAAGGATGGTTTAATCTCAAAGTTATTAGCCTCTACAGTAGGCCTAGTAATACTCCCTGTCAGATTTGTTGCCATAGGCCGAGCAAAGTCCATAGTCCTCTGGTCCTCTTCAGCCATGGTTCCTCTCTGTCTTCTAATCCTGCGAAGAGTTCTATCAATTTCAAAGTCAAACTACAAAATAGGATTATGAGAGCACGTTAGCATAAAAAAATAAAATAAAACAAAATAAAATAAAAATTGACGTCTAAATTAACTAGGAATTAATTTCCCTAATATCACCAAAAACAATCCCCGGCAACGGCGCCAAAAACTTGTTACGCTAAAATCGCACTTTAAGGGCAAGTGCACCTCGTCGCACAAGTAATAAAGGAGTATTTGGGACTCCAAGTATCGAACCCACAAGGATTGTTGGCAATTACTAAGTTAATTAATCCCTTATGTTATCTAGACAATGAAATTCGAATGAGAAAGGAGAAACTATCAAACAATTAGGAGAAAGTAAGGAAATCAAATATTATCAAGCAAAGATTCAATTATAGAAAGCCTAGGGTGTCTCGGGTTTCACTTATGTCAAAACTCATAAAATTACCCAATTCCTCAATAATATGTGTTCCTGATTGATTGCCAATCACCCGCTCTAATGCTATTAATACCCAATGGTCATGCAATATTAATATTCTTTTTCTCAATCAAACCCCCCCAATGGTCATGCAAGGCAAGCGATAAATAAGAAAGTATAAAGAACCAAAGCAGATTTGTTAATTAAATAATCGATTGAAAACAAAGGATTGAGTTTGGTCCACACAACCCCAAATCCGATTAATCCTAGAGTTCCGTTAACTAATTGTGAGTACTCGCCAAATAATCAATTAACTTTTTAAAGGGTGCGCAAACCTTATTGGAAAACAAAGCACTAGGAAAAATCCAATCAATTAGGCAAACACAAAATTATTTAGAATTAGGAGAACATTATAAGAATTTGAACATAAGATCCACCATAACCCTAGTTATGGATTTAGCTACGCATAGTCAAAGAGAACAAAGCATAAACTAAAACCAAATTCAAATCCATAAAAGAATAATAGAAAAACTAAAACCCGAAACCCTGCAAGTGAAAAACAGTCCTTCACGAACAATTGGGGAGACGGTCCTTCACTTGATAGCTTCAAAAACCTCTCAAGCTCCGCTACAACTCTCTAATCAAGCAAAGGGCTATAGCTACTTTCTTTCTCTGAATGCCGGATACTTCTCCTTGCGCTACCACTCCTCCTTTATAATATTTTAGTGGCCCAACAACTCTACAATCTTTTCTTCTAGGGTTTCCTAATTGTGCACAAATTCATTTAATGTGCAATTCTTGGATAACAAGGAAAGTAGATTGCTTTCCCACTTTGAGTATTCTTAATTAATGTGAGATAAGAGGGAAAATCTTCCAAGAATATAAAAATAGGAAACTTCCACAATCGGATTGATGATATCTTTGTAGGATCTTGCCAAAATCTTTCATAATTATGTTGATGATATCTTCATAGAATCCTCGGAAAAATCCTTCATAATTAGGTTGCCGATATCTTTGTATCTTTTCTCAAGATTGTTTCCATTTTAACACTTTAAAGCTTGATTCTCATAAATCTTCATCCCCGCAATATTCAAAGGAAATTGGGTAAGTTTTCCTTATAAAATCTTCAAATAAATACCAAATCAAACTCAAATTCCTAGCATTTAAGTATATAAAATGGCAGTTTATCAACCTTCCCACACTTAAAAGATTGCTTGTCCTCAAGCAATAATCCTGGCCCAAAAGAATAGGGAAATCAAAGAATAAATCGACCAAGGATTCCAACCATACCAATTAAAATATGACAAACAAATCAATCTCAGCATAAAGAGTATCCCCGAGTCAGCCCAATTAGAGACTTTAGGTTCCCAAAAATCAAATCTTCCACTGCATAGGGTCACTCTTCTCCCATCTCTCAATGTGTATGAGGGTAAAGACTTAACACTCAATTTCCCTGAAGAAAGCACATTACCATAGGCTTGATAATAAACCAAATCTCCACTAAGGAGACCACATGCATGCAAAAATCAAGAGATCTTTTCATTGGTTGTAACTTGGCCATGGGTTAGATGACGTAAAGGTAAGGTAAAGAAAGAAAGGATAAACACAAAAGGCTTAATCAAAATTTTGCATTAAACAAAGTATCCTTTTAGAGCAAAGATGGAGCAACAAAATTTCATTCCTACCTTACAAGCATTCATCATAAATTCCTTTTCTCTCCTCACTTGATTTTTCCTTTTTCCATTCTTTTCTTTTCTTTTCTTTATTTTTCAAACTTTGTTCAACAATTTTTTTTTCTTTTCTGTTTTTTTTTTCATCATTCTGACAATTGTCATTTTGATTTGAATTTTTTTTTTCTTCTTCTTTTTTGTTTTTCAACATGATTGAAGGAAAAGGCAAAGATCTGCTAGCAACACAATTATTTTCTTTCCAAACCAAATTTCCAACTAATTGCTCCATCTTTTTCCAAAAGGTTACTGCGTATGCTTGAATTAAAGACAAGGGTACCAAGGAATATCGTATTCATAAAGCTCAAAAATGGGCAACTAGTGGATAAGCAAATCAGAAGGCATTGAATAATACCTAAAGTGCCTCAATCATATTTAAGCATGCATGAGATCCAAATTCGCCTTGAAATGGTTACAAAGCAAGTTCTAGAATGCACAATCTTTGGGAGAATCACTCAAACAAAGAAAGGGATAATACAATATCAAGCACAAATCCCTGTAATGGTCCAATTCTCACCTTTAGAAGTTCAATTCAGTGGAAAGATTTTCAAAAAGGGAACTTTATGCTAATTTTTAGCTTTCTCAGGATTAACCCAAATCATTTTCGATCAAATGTTTATCAAAAAAAAAAAAAATTCTTTTAATTGGGATCCTTGACGACAGAAATTGTTAATTCCCAAAATAACTGGGTCAGACTCATTACTTAAAGACAAACTCTCAGTATTAGTTCCAAGCAACCACATGCAACAGATATATTCAATGAATGGGCATGCATTTAATTAGTTGAAGACTTAACAAACTTTGAACTCCCTTCCCACACTTAGAGACCAAAGATTGTCCCCAATGCGTAAAATAAATAAAATAAAAAGATAATGAAGGGAGAGGGATGAAAAGAGCACTTCCTGCGGTAGGCAAGCCTAACGGAAGTATTCCGAGTGCATCGCTATAAACGCAGCTCTAGCGGGTTTTAAGTTTAAAAGAAAAAACAAAAAACAAAACACACAAGAGATAACAAAAGGAAAGAAACACAGTTGCCTCTCGCAAAGCGCTTGTTTAACGTCGCGAGCTCGACGGTTAGGCCCCCAAGGGGCTTATTCCAAGAGCATAGTTTGGCGCTCACCGCACCATCCTCATAATGCTTAGCTCTCTCTGTCCATTAATTTTGAAAGTCTCATGACCATCTCTCATAACTTCAAGCACGCCATATGGAAGACTTTGACAACTTCATAAGGGCCAATCCATCTTGACTTCGATTTTCTGGAAACAAACGAAGTCGTGAGTTAAAGATTAAAACTTTATCACCCACAAAACTCACGCTTTTGAATATGTTTGTCATGCCATCTTTTTGTGCGCTCCTTGTATAACTTGGCATTTTCATATGCCTCTAGACGAAATTCATCCATCTCATTAAGTCGCATTAAGCGCACTTTCACGAAAGCATATGAAATATTAAGGGGAATGATATCTGGGGCTTTTAATTGAAGGCTTTGGCATTTGTGAATTAAGCCCCTCTAGAACCTTGAATTGTCTCATCCCTTTCCATCTCTCTTGGGTCATTCCGCCTCCAATGTCATTATGTCATCTATCACCTCTTCGGACTCCATAAGTTCATCCTCACAAAAATTAAAATTTTTCTCAAGGGGATCTTGAATTAATTGTTCCTGAAAGTGAGAAGATATCAGTGCAGTAGTATTATCCAAAGAATTAATAAAATTACAAGAATGAAGAGTGGAAGGAATTTTCAAAGAGTCAAAAATTTTAAAAACAACTTCCTCATCATCAAGCCTTAAAGTAAGCTTCCCTTGGCTTCTAACATCAATAATGGTTCTGGCCAAAGGGCCAAAAAGGGTCCTGCCCAAAATTATGGGAACCTCTTCATCTTCCTCCATATCAAGTACTATAAAGTCGCTGAAGGAAGATAAACTTGTCAACCTTGACTAGGACATCCTCCACTATACCCCTGGGGTAGGTGATGGACCTATCAGCAAGCTGCAACGAAACAGTAGTGGGTTTAGGCTCTTGCATACCTAACCTGCGAAAAACAGATAAAGGCATCAAATTAATGCTCGCGCCTAAATCACATAAAGCTTTTTCAAAATAAGAAGAACCAATAGAGCAAGGAATAGTAAAACTCCCTGGATCTTTAAGTTTAGGTGGTAACTTCTTCAGAGGGATGGCAGAACACTCCTCATTAAGCCTTACCGTTTCAAACTCCTCTAATTTCTTTTTATTACTCAATATCTCCTTGAGGAACTTTACATATTTAGGAATTTGTGCAATAGCTTCCACAAAAGGGATATTTATCTCAAATGCTTAACAAATTCAAGAACTTGGTAAATTGTGGGTCATGTTGGCTAGCCTTCAACCTCTGAGGAAAAGGAATTTTCAGCTTTTGAATATGAATAGGAGCTTCTTTTTCTAAAACTTCCTTCACCACATTGTCAACTTTCTCATCTTCTTTGGGCTCCCACGCAGGAACCCCTTTGTCCTCCTCTAATTTTCCATCTTTCTTACCATGAGGACCTTAGACTTCTTTACCAATTATAAGTGTAATTACCTTAAACAGTTCCTTTGGATTTGGCTCTGGTTGACTAGGTAAGGTCCATTGAGCTCTCTGAGTCATCAAAGTCGCAAGAGAAGATATATGATTTTACAATGTCTTGATCCTGCATCCTTTCTCTCCATGAATTGCATCATAGTATCATGGAGATTAGGCTTCTTTTCTTCTTGCCTGCCGCCTTGGTTTTGCAAATGAGGCGGCCTATAGACATTCTGATTTTGGTTTTGACCTTTCTGTTGACCTCCCCAAGAAAAATTTGGGTGATTTCTCCAACCAGGATTATAAGTGTTGGAATATGGATCATTCTGCCCCCAGTTAGAGTTACCCAAATAGTTGGCCTCCTCAGCTGATTCAACAAAGTGATTACCCACCTGACAATTCTTGCTTTCATGCCCCGCCATGCCGCAAAGATCACAAAGAGATGGAGAGACAGGTGTGAATTGTGATTGTGCCTCGCATCGGTTGTTTCCACTTTCTTTGTAATGACATCTAATTTGAGATCCAATGCCGCATTTGACTCCATCCGATATACCCAGTGTTGTCTCTTGACCATATGTCCGTCACCAGATTTCCACCGATAACTAGAAGTCATTTGCTCTATCAACTCATAGGCTTCTTTGTGACGCTGCGCCAAATACTACCCTCACGCTACGCATCAATCATGGCCTTATTAGAAGAAGATAGCCCATCATAAAAAGGATTGAACCAATTGCCACACCGGAAAGCCGTGATGAGGACACTTTTTCAAAGCAATTCCGGAATTGTTCCCATGCTTCATATAGAGATTCCATCTCCACCTCGCACAAAAGTAGATATGTCATTACGCAATGATTAGCGTATTTAGCAGTGGAAAATATTTATCTAAAAATTTAATTGAAAGTGATCCCAGGTAGTAATGGATCCAGAGAGCAAAGACTTTAGCCATAGTTTGGCCTTGTCGCAAGAATGAAAAAGGGAATAGCGCAACCTAATGGCATCATTAGAGACCCCATTATATTTTATAGTGTCGCAAATCTCTAAAAATTCATTTAAATGCAAGTGGGGGTCATCACTAGGTGACCCGCTAAACCTGAATGGAAGATTGCAACATGGAAATCAAGGATGGTTTAATCTCAAAGTTATTAGCCTCTACAAATAGGCCTAGTAATACTCCCCTGTCCAGTATTTGTTGCCATAGGCCGAGCAAAGTCCAAGATAGTCCTCCGGTCCTCTTCAACCATGGTTCCTCTCTGCCTTCTAATCCTGCGAAGAGTTCCTATCAATTTCAAAGTCAAACTACAAAATAGGATTGTAGAGAGCACGTTAGCATAAAAAATAAAATAAAACAAAATAAAATAAAAATTGACGTCTAAATTAACTAGGAATTAATTTCCTAATATCACTAAAAACAATCCCCGATTCAGCGCCAAAACTTGTTACGCTAAAATCGCACTTTAAGGGCAAGTGCACCCTGTCGCACAAGTAATAAAGGAGTATTTGGGACTCTAAGTATCGAACCCACAAGGATTGTTGGCAATTACTAAGTTAATTAATCTCTTATGTTATCTAGACAATGAAATTCGAATGAGAAAGGAGAAACTATCAAACAATTAGGAGAAAGTAAGGAAATCAAATATTATCAAGCAAAGATTCAATTATAGAAAGCCTAGGTGTCCGGTTTCACTTATGTCAAAACTCATAAAATTACCCAATTCCTCAATAATATGTGTTCCGTTGATTGCCAATCACCTGCTCTAATGCTATTAATACCCAATGGTCATGCAATATTAATATTCTTTTTCTCAATCAAACCCCCAATGGTCATGCAAGGCAAACAAATAAGAAAAGTATAAAGAACCAAAGCATTTGTTAATTAAATAACGATTGAAAACAAAGGATTGAGTTTGGTCCACACAACCCCAACCGATTAATCCTAGAGTTCCGTTAACTAATTGTGGTACTACGCCAGTCAATCAATTAACTTTTTAAAGGGTGCGCAAACCTTATTGGAAAACAAAGCACTAGGAAAAATCCAATCAATTAGGCAAACACAAAATTATTTAGAATTAGGAGAACATTATAAGAATTTGAACATAAGATCCACCATAACCCTAGTTATGGATTTAGCTACGCATAGTCAAAGAGAACAAAGCATAAACTAAAACCAAATTCAAATCCATAAAAGAATAATAGAAAACTAAAACCCTAAACCCCTTGCGTGAAACAGTCCTTCTACGAACAATTGGGAGACGGTCCTTCACTTGATAGCTTCAAAAACCTCTCAAGCTCCGCTACAACTCTCTAATCAAGCAAAGGGCTATAGCTACTTTCTTTCTCCTCGAATGCCTGGGATACTTCTCCTTGCGCTACCACTCCTCCTTTATAATATTTTAGTGGCCCAACAACTCTACAATCTTTTCTTCTAGGGTTTCCTAATTGTGCACAAATTCATTTAATGTGCAATTCTTGGATAACAAGGAAAGTAGATTGCTTTCCCACTTTGAGTATTCTTAATTAATGTGAGATAAGAGGGAAAATCTTCCAAGAATATAAAAATAGGAAACTTCCACAATCGGATTGATGATATCTTTGTAGGATCTTGCCAAAATCTTTCATAATTATGTTGATGATATCTTCATAGAATCCTGGAAAAATCCTTCATAATTAGGTTGCTGATATCTTTGTATCTTTCTCAAGATTGTTTCCATTTTAACACTTTAAAGCTTGATTCTCATAAATCTTCATCCTGCAATATTCAAAGGAAATTGGGTAAGTTTTCCTTATAAAATCTTCAAATAAATACCAAATCAAACTCAAATTCCTAGCATTTAAGTATATAAAATGGCAGTTTATCAACCTTCCCACACTTAAAAGATTGCTTGTCCTCAAGCAATAATCCTGGCCCAAAAGAATAGGGAAATCAAAGAATAAATCGACCAAGGATTCCAACCATACCAATTAAAATATGACAAACAAATCAATCTCAGCAGATAAGAGAGTATCCCCGAGTCAGCCCAATTAGAGACTTTAGGTTCCCAAAAATCAAATCTTCCACTGCATAGGGTCACTCTTCTCCCATCTCTCAATGTGTATGAGGGTAAAGACTTAACACTCAATTTCCCTGAAGAAAGCACATTACCATAGGCTTGATAATAAACCAATCCATTTTTCCATTAAGAAATTGAATGGTGCAATTGGACAAGTTAAAAGGGAGTTTGCGTACTAGAGTTTTTAGTTCGGGGGTTGATTACGAGTAGGGAATGTATTAGTACCCTACACCGTCCGTTCCCAGAACGGTTACTTATTTAATCTAAGGTTATCTGCTAAGTTACTTGAGTTGGTCATTTATTATTTAAAGCAAAATATTTTTATTTTTATTGTTTTTATGTCCCATTTTGTCGTGAATATTATCAAAGATGATAAATGGGCAAGGCAGGGAACGGGTGGCTTAATAGCCATTATTGGGGAACAAATCATGAGTTTGCAACTTATCAAAAGTGAATCTGGTGAATTGAAAATTTTATTTCCAAGAAAATATATGTTTTCAAATGGAAAAGTTCTTGAAAATGGATTTCACAATGAAAGAATATTTTTAACAAAAATAATTTTTAAAATGATTTTCGCAAAAGGGCTTGCAAATTTTAATTCACCATTATCACCAAGTACGGGTTAAGTAAATTGTTAAGAATTATTTGATTTTATTATTTATTTAGGAATCAGAGCCCGCCAGCACTCCTGGCAAAATCCAATATAAATGCCTTGAGAATACCGGAATAGTTTAGTTTATCAGACTCTCAATCCTCTCCCAATTTTCATCATCGGCCAGTTTTGATTGTTTTAATAGTTGGAGGTTATTTAGACTCACTTCAAATGATGACTTAATAAATGCAACAAATTAAAGATGAGACAAGATTTCTTTTTGTTGGAGGTCAATCATGACTTCGCTAGCGCTCCCGACAAAATCACAAGATTTCTCCTCACTTCAGGGAGGTCAAAATGTCGTTGCCATCACAACTAACTTTAATTATCCCTTCATTAGAATCTTGTATTATAAATTAATTCCAAAAGAAACATATGTAAATTAAAATAAGTAAATTCATTATGAAATAAGATTATTTGTTAAAGATTATTTATAGCCCCGCCGGCACTCCCAGCAAAACTATAAAATTTCTTTTCACCTCAAGGAGATCAAAATGTTACTGTCGTTGCAGCTAATTTTGATTATCTCATCCTTGAAATCTTACAAGAAATGAATTTTTATTCTTTTTTTATTTTCATTTATTATTTTTGGAAATTATGACAAGCATGGTTGAAATAAAACGTTTAATAAATAAGAATATGAGAACAAACTTACAACATCAATTCCATTAAAGGGAAAAACCATAAAAATGCATATTCATGCCATGTGGCAACTTGGCCGACTGACCACACTTGATCACCTTACCGACCGATCTCGTCACCCGACTGATGACACATTGAGAATGGAGAAGGTCAAATCAGTCATGGCCGATCGAATGAGTATTGAGAATGGTGGTTGGATCGGTCATGTCCAATCGGTCAAGTACTGGAAATGGAAATGGTGGTTGGATCGGTATTGGCCGATCGATCAAGTGTTAAGAATGGGAATAATGGTAGGATCAATCTGGGGAGCAGAGGTGTTATGGGTTAAGGCTTGGCTAGGTCGGTTAGTTTGTGAGCTGAGGTGTGGAAGGCTAATGCTCGGGTTGACGGGTTCGATTGGTGAGAAAAGGTATTAAGGGTTAAGGCTCGGTCCGCTCGGTTGATTTGGAGTTGTGGGATAAGGCTCAGTTGATTTGTGAGTTGAGGTGTGAAATGTTAAGGATCGGGTCTGATCAGATCGGTCAGTGAGCTCAGTGATATATGGGGTAAAGGTCGCAAATCAATTGGTGCTTTAAGGTGTTATGGGCTAGTGATCAGTTCAGGTCGGTTGAATTTGTGAGCTGAGGTGCTAAAGGTTAAGGATCGGCCTGGTCAGTCAGTTGGTTGGGCTAAGGTGCTAATGGTTAAGGATGAGGTTTGCTTGGTCGGTTGGTGAGCTGAGATGTTAAAGGTTAAGGATCGGTCTGGTCGGTCAGTTGGTTGGGCTAAGGTTCTAATGGTTATGGATGAGGTCCGCTCGGTCGATTAGTTGGGCTAAGATGCTAATGGTTAAGGATGAGGTCTACTCGGATTGGGTAGTTAGGCTAAGATGTTGATGTAAAAATTCAGAACGCAAGTATACGTTATCGCAAATCAAGTAATATAATAGTAAGAAAGTGTTGAACCTACAGAGATTAATTCTAAATTTAACTATCTACTAAAAATTTGTAAAACTCAATCTTATTTAAACAACTTAAAAAGAGAAGATTTATGAAAGATTAAAAATTAAAGTAAACAAGAAGAAACATTTAATGATCAAATTAACCAAGCCTAGGATTGCAACTATCCCTCACACTTTACTTGATTCTCTCACTTCTATCTAAGATCAATTAATTATCTGAAATGTTAACTTGAAATCCTAACTTATCTATAAGCCTCTTTCGATGGTCAAATAGAAATATCCTTAACTAATGATAAACTATATGTCTATGTCTATCAAGTAATTAAGAATTCATTAAGTTCCGATTTCATTAGTGGTTACATATGTCATATAGGTATATGTCTATCCTATACAAAACTCAAGGCTTTCACACAAAAATCATATGTTATCTTACCTAGATCTAAAACCAAAATCTCTTTGGCAATTTGCTTAACGTTTATCAATTCAATTTAATTAATGGCCAATTAATTAAAAGCATTAGGAACAAGTAAGATAAGCAATTCAAGATAATCAATCTACTCTTAGATATGATAAACGAATCAAATTACATGTGAGTTCAAATTGCAATCCTAGTATAGAAGTTTTTAGCTACTCATTATATTAAAGAAAATAAAAGAACAAGTGAAAAGCATAATAAAAATGAAGGTGATTGTTGGTATAATACAACGGGCTAGAGAAACTTAACTGGACATGAAGATGAAGAAACTTTAATAAGATGAAGAATATATTATACAAAGGACAAGAGCTTTGGGATTTACTTTAGACAAATTGGAAGATTTAACCTTGAAATTAAAGTATAAATATCACAATTTATAAAAGCTTCACCCCTAACTCTAGGAAGAAACTTAACTGGACATGAAGATGAAGAAACTTCAATAAGATGAAAAATATATTATACAAAGAACAAGAACTTTGGGATTTACTTTAGACAAATTGGAAGATTTAACCTTGAAATCAAAGTATAAATCTCACAATTTATGAAAGCTTCATCCCTAACTCTAACTAAAATGAGAGAACTCAGAATATGGGATGCCCTTAAGTGTGGCAAATGCCTTCCTTTTATAGGAAAATGCTAGAACTATTCAAATACAACTTTGTCAAATTTTACTGTTCATGAGATGAAATTTCACCTCAGAAGATCACCGAATTTATCATTGCTCGTGTCATAATTTAGAAATCTACACTGATGAAAGTTGTAGTACATGCAGTCGTGAAGAACATATAAAAAATTCAACCAGATCTAACGGTTGGATCTTGAGATATGACCATTTTGCTAAAACTACTCAAATTACATCAATAATGACGGCCATCTACTTGTTTCGTATTTTTGACCAACTATCGGTGCTAATATGGAAATCTTCATTTTTATAAAAGTCATAGAGGATGATGTCATGAATGATATATCAAAATTTCAGCTTCATCCAACGGTTCGATCTTGAGAAATCACCAAATAACCGAGTATAGGTTTGAGCAGAAATTTTTCGGTTTGTCCTAAATTTGATGTAGCCCAAAACTCACTAAGTTTAGGTCTTCATTTCTCTTCCGTTTGAACTATACTGATATAAACATTTAAGTTCATGGTACTTTGGTTCAACAACTGCTTTGAATAGTCCTTTGGGTGTTCTGCTCAATCTGTAACAACATAATCAATATATGAGGAATTATGCAATTTTCACTTCATATATGCAATAATTTCATAAGAATAGACCAATGTGAGATACTAAATTGTGCATATAAAATGTATTTATCAGGTGTTAAAGGTTAAGGATCGGTATGGTCGGTCGCCACTGCCATTGTTGATGCATCAGTTGTTGCTTCTTGTGTTGAATATTGTATCATGGGTTGCATGATGAGGTGAGTGTAGTGG
Source organism: Styphnolobium japonicum (assembly GCA_023212625.1). NCBI lineage: Eukaryota > Viridiplantae > Streptophyta > Magnoliopsida > Fabales > Fabaceae > Styphnolobium > Styphnolobium japonicum. Next base: position 18,901,341 of record JALBWW010000013.1, read on the forward strand.
AATTCAATTTGTAATCGATGATGAAGTGGCATGGATGCTTTCAAGCCTTTCTTGACATCAACCTGCAGCTCTCTTATAGGGATGGCAGCCAAGAAGCTCTTAATGTACACTTTGCATGACTCCTTGCCTCTGCATATGATCTCCTCCCTTCTACCACTGCCTTCATTTGGGTTGACTATGAAAGCTCCATCAACTACATTTTCCTTTGAATCATTTATCTGCATCGTGACATTGACAGGTTTCTCATCTAACACTTGATTTTCATTTGGCATTTTCTCAATTGTTGTGCCTGTATCAAATTTCAAGATGTAGGCCTGATTGAATCCCTCATATAGTCTTTCCCCCAGAGTGTCAATAATGTAGTAAGCATCTTGCTCAACCTTTAGGACAAAAAAATGGTCATTCCAACTTACTATGTACACCAAAGGCTCACAACCGATGTGCAATTCTGATGCAGAATGGCTTATTTCTTCCCATATGCTATCAAAAGACATTGCTCCATGAAGGAAGTCAAAACCTCCACCCTCAAGTTCCTCTGGAATAAAAAATCCAACAAAGGACTTCTCTGGGACTACAGATACAGGACGGATTTTGGCTTGCAGAACAGTATCAAGATCAAAGTGTTTATCTGGAAACCTCTTTAAATAGGTCTTGTTCTCACAAAGATTTCTCCATTCTGATGAGCCATCTCTAATCATGCTATCAAATTCACACTCGATAAGCATCTTATCTGGGTTTAATTTCAACCAATCAGAAATCATAGCAACCAGGACTGGACATGCACTCTCCCCTGCAGCACGTTCACTCCTTTGATCAATTGAAGCAAAAAAGACTTGGGTATGGAGCCTCATCTGTCCATCATGGCTAGTGACTTCCTTGTGCTCCCAACTGCCTACAGTAAAACTGTTCTCCCCAAATTCAGGGACAAATGATGGACTAGTTGTGGTATTTTCTTCTGTTTTATGCCACTGCATGAAAACACATTTGTTACTTAAAATGAAATTCAAACGTTGTTTGAAAATAACGACAAAAAGTAACCATGGAAAAAAATAGTCAAACTGTGCATATGATACATACCTTCTCACGAGTGCATTCATCAGAAGAGCTCAGCTGCCTACGGTCATATAATCAATATCATCTCCGCCCTCTTCTCCATAATGTTTTTTCAGAAGTAGCTCCCCTTTTACCTTGGAAGATCTAAAGTTCAGATTCCACTTTCTCCAAGAAAGGATTCGGCGTTTTGAAATCTGATGCTCAATCTGATTACATGTATTATAATTCTCAACAAGTACACTCCCAAAATCATATTTTTGACTGCTATATAGTTTACACAGGCCACTGTCTCATAACTCAACATATGTCTCACACAAGAATCTTCCTTACTCTCCTCTGATTTACCAGCAGCATCATTATCTAGAGAATCTGTGTCAGATGTATACCTGTATTCAGCATCTTCGCTTCTATAGGAGCTCCTACCATCGCTGCTCTCATCTTTGCAGCTTACCTTCGTTACTCTTCCAGCTGATACATAATGAGTAAAGATTTTAACTCTTCTCAGACCTGCTTTAAGTTGAGAAAACTCATCTTTATTTATTGAGAGAGCTTCTGCAGAACAGGGTGACAGAGCAATACACACCGTTGATCTTTGCACTGCATCCAAATATTCTTGTAGGGCCCCAATTTCAGTAAACTAAGTGAAAACTGCAACATGAATGAAGTTTGATAGAGTGAAACCCAAAAATGAAAAATGAAAAGTTACCCATAAATAATTTCTCTTTTGGATGAGGGGAGTGGATTTTGTATCTAATCCAGTTAGACAAAAAACCATGAAAAAACGTTACAATATTCTAATCATTCTCAAAGGTACTTAAATGAAAGGAAAAAGAATAGGAAGGAAAAAAAGGAACTTACACAAAGTGAGAGATTATTATCATTGGTGCCAGCGACATTCAAAGAAACTACAATTTCAGTCTCTTTATCCACAGCTGCAGGCACATATTCGGCTAAGTTTATTGATGTAACTCCAGCTACAGAGGCCCTGGTTTTGGGCCCTTTGTTAGGTACCTAATTCAGTACAAGTAAAAGTAAAGACAAAGTCAACTAATCATAAAAATAAGAAAAGAAATTGAACCTTAGTTATTCATTCTCAAAATTACAAACACATGCACTCACACAGGTAATAATAATCGTATTCTTTTGTAAAAGAAGAATTTCATAATAGATAAGATAAGAGGTACAGATCTCCTATTAAGAAAACAAAAACAAAAACAAGAACAGGAATTAGCTCAAGAAAGCTCCCTAATCCCTCTGAATATCTACCAAAGTAATCCATTTGAAAGACACATGGGCCATGAGTAAATTTCACAGGAAGGATGATAAACAAATCACTGAAAATTCCAAGCACAGAAATCTCTATCTACATTTTATACTATTTTAAGAAAGTGATCCACAGAAAATGAGATAAATATCAATTGACAAGAAGTGGTAATCAGGAAACTATCCTGCCAAGAAAATTCTATTCAATTACATTTCTATTGTGTCAATCATCTCAAAATACCAGTATGGGCCTTCTTGTTCTTTACCCAACGTAATTGAAGATAACCAACTTCATATATACAAATGTAGAACCAAAGGAAACTGATTGACAAATTGTTGTTGATAGAATGATTTGATTTGACTAATTTTTCTTTCTGTTCTTTTTTCCTCTTTACCATTTTGAATAACTTTCATTAAAAACCGGTCTAAAAATCAGAGCCAAAAGGAATGATTTCACACAAAATAACTTAAACACTTCAACATCATGCTTGATAAATGTGCAAGCAGGGAAGATCTAATAAGGGTCACTTCTACCAGGTTCGTTCATGTTCCACCTCTACCAGCTACCATGCTATTCTAGACCCAAATCCAAATAAAGATTCTAATATAGTCAATAACTATCAAAGAACCTTCAGTAATGAAGCACCTCAGTCAATAACTATCAAAGAACCTTCAGTAATGAAGCACCTCCAGCATCAGGAAAGGCACAATAATATTTCATCGAGCCATCGAGCCATAGACAACAACAATGTATAATGTTTTTGACAAAAAGACCAAAGATTCTCCCTAATGTTAAGATTCATGGTTCAGAGGAGAGAGGAAGAAATGATTGAGAGAAAACTGAAAATTGATATTGATTAAAATGAATGAAGTTATACAAAATGATTACATCATGCCTTTATATAAGCTAACAAACTAGTAACAAACTAATTACTAATTTTAATCAATCTCTAGCTAATCATATCTCTAATAGCCCCCTGCAAGTTGGAGGGTGTTCACAACACTTCTAGTTTGAGATGAGCAAGATAAATCCCTATCAAACCAAAGGAAAATACACTGAAAAATGTTGAAAATACATCGGCCAAAAAGGATATGAACAAAGCTTAACCATCATATAAGGCAGAAGCTACAATGATTAAAGCCAACAATGTAAATGTTTAACTATTAAGCAGAAGCCACAACTCAAAGCTTAACCACTTAACAGAAGCAAACATGCTTAACCACCTAACAAAGGCAGAAGCTTCCAAGCTTAACCATCAAGAACAGAAGTTATATTAAAAGCTTAACGACTCAAGATAGAAGCAAAATAGGATTTCAATGCTTAACCATCTATGGCAGAAGCTCACATCAATGCTTAACCACCAATGACAGAAGTTACAACAAAGCCAATTTAGGCTGAACAAAGATTAACAACAAAGAAAAATTATATATGTAAATTCTAACAAAACCATTGGTGAAATATGAAGACCATCATCAATAATGAGAGTATCGTAGCCATCAACAAAAAGTGACGTGGCCATCAACAAAGCCAACGTCAACAGCATCATCTCGTTTGCTTATGGATGGAGCTTCGTTGCAAGTCCATAGTATGCTTTCTTTATTTCAAAAGCACTTCCATTCATATTCACACCAAGAACGTCATAATAGACTATTAATTGTATCTTGCTAATGATGTCGAGCCATGAACAAAGCCACCGTCAACAAACACAATGAGATGTGTCCACAAGGATGAATTTTTTTTTTTTGAAATCCAGAAACAGTGATGTGGCCATCATCAAAGCCACCATCAACAATGAGTGTAACTTGGATCCGGATCACTGAACCCCGAAGATCTTGACGCAGCTGTGTGGTCGACGACAATATCACCATCGGCGAAGCCGGAGTAGGAGGAAGTCCACATGATCTTCAAGTGAATCTTCCTCACAATCTTGAACTTCATCTGACGGTAACGAGCGATGGCAAAGAAGAACGAGACCGTGCACGATTTGATTTCCTCTTCAGACAAATCGCCATCGTCGTTGGTGACCGACGAAGAGGATGACTTGAAACCACTCGACACAGAGCTTTATCTGAAACTCTTGTAAATGCTTCTCTCTGGAATCGAATCGTTGGAATCAGAATTGAACTCTCAAACCTATAGCTAGAGGCGGTGAAGACACTACGAAGCAACTGCCAAAACACGATCGAACAACAGCGGAAGTCACTGTGAAAGATGGAGGTGTCACCTCTATGGTGGTGGAATGCCATGAGAATCTGGCGATTGTGAGAAAGACAAATTGAAAGATGAAAATTTTCCGAGAAAATGAATTTTGAAGAAGATGAACTTGAAGGTGCTTCCAGTGCACCAATCCCTTCACAGTGAATGAATTTCACAGAGGAAGAAAAACATAATGAAAGAGAAAGAAAAAAAAAGCGAAAAAAAAAAATTCAAGAGTTCCATAGGCACTCAATGCAGCGGATAGAAGGAAAATCCTTTAAGGTGGGTACCATGAAAGCTCTGATACCATGTCAAGATTCATGGGTCAGAGGAGAGAGGAAGAAAGAATTGAGAGAAAACTGAAAATTGATATTGATTAAAATGAATGAAGTTATACAAAATGATTACATCATGCCTTTATATAAGCTAACAAACTAGTAACAAACTAATTACTAATTTTAATCAATCTCTAGCTAATTATATCTCCAATACCAAATGCCTTAAAGAAGCCCAAAGAAGAACAATAAACGACAGGCATGGGAAGGCCAAGATTGAATACTCATTTTAAAGGGGGAAAAAAGAAGAATAATATGAAGAAATTTCAATACCCATCGACCAGTTTGAAGTCCAATGTGCAACAAAACAGTCAACTAATATTATAATTGAAAATTGACATAGATAATAGAAGATAAAAAATTGAGTGGATAATTGGATACAAGAGCTCACATTGGAGACTGTGAACATGACTTCCCATGGATAGAACACGTTTTCCTTATACCCAGTAAGAGTGCACACGTTCCTAAACTCCTGGTTCCATTCAACCATCCCCGCATTGCTAAGACCCTCTTCTCTGGTGAAATTTCTCTTTATGGAGCGCCTTAGGGAGCTCAAGGCCACACCTTTCTGACCTTTCCACTTGATTTCAACCTCCAAGGCCCTCACCTCCTCATAATTCACCAAACTTAAGCCTTCAAGCCTGTGGACAATGATAACTGCTTCAAATTTCTTGGAAGAGAGAGGTGGCCATGGAGGCCATCTCGTCATCTTCACCGCCATTGGCTAAAAATTGGAACCTTCAAGACTAGACCCGCAAAAAGATTGTGGAAACCAATGGCATGATACTATGGGGTGGAAAGGAAAAAATTGATTTTTGGACTATAGGAACCTAAGTCTATATCTTTTTAGCAAATGGGTATCAGTGAATTGAGTAAAGTTCACAGGGTTCTCAAACAGAATAAGAGAGAGAGAGAGAGAAACTACAGAGTTTTGACAGAGAGTTGAAAATTTTAAGGTACAAACAATGATGGGTTGTGGGATTTGGAATTTGATATGGAAGATTTTGGGTGGACAGTGACAACAAGATTCTGAAAATCCAAAGGTGGGGACTGGACAGCTTGTTCACTCACAGTTCGTAATTGAAGTGTGCACTTTTGAAAGAGTGTAGCCAGGCCTCAAACTCGGTCCACCATAGAACCAACGTAGTACCATCAGGTAATTTGTAGCTATATACAATTTACAAATCACTCTTGCAGTAGGACCCCAGAAACAAGAAGACACAGCCACACTGGAATGTTGCTGTTGCTGTAAGTATTTGTGTAGTGCAACTTCTCCTTCGATACTTGTTTTTTTTTTTTTTTTGGTTTGTCCAGTATTTTCTCGTATAACTGCCAAGATTAATCTTTAAATACTTTTAATATTGTTTCTTTTCACTTTGTCATTACAAAAAATATATCTTGCAAACTACCCAAATATTTCACCTAAGACAAGTCCTAATAATTTTTCTTTTAATTTTCTTTTGTTGGCAAATCATCACTTCTTTTCTTATTAGTAAGTCATTGAGTGATTATATTTACACAAATTTATACTTATACACTTTTTTATATAGATTTAGATCTTTCAAAGTATAAAATATGCTTTACAGAATAAAGTACTGAATTGTAACAGTTGATTAAAAAATTAAAAGAGTTCATCATCACATATTCATGATCTACTATACAGGTATTTTGTATTTTATAAATCATAAATTTTGATTTTCTTATTAATAGTTATAATTTTACATTTTATTATCTAAGGTGTGCCCCTCACCTTAGAACAACAAAATATCTTCTTATATACTCTTATGTAAGTCATAAATCGTTGAATAACATCATGGTCTCACATATTAATGATATAAATTATACACATACCTCACATCTTCTTTTATTCCTTTTTTTTTTTTACCTTCTCTAGGAAGCTAAATGTTTCACCTTTCACCTTTTTTTAAAATAAAATAAATCTCTCCTTTATTAGTTACAATATACAAAGAGAGAAAAGAAAAAAAATTCATATATAAGCGTTAAATCCATTGAGAGAAGAAAAATTTTGTTGGTAAGAAATTCAACAAACTAGCATCTACTAGAGGTGTCAATTTGGGCCACGGCCCGGCCTGTGTCGGGCCAAGCTTATTTCGGGTCGGCCCAACTCGGTCCATGCGGGCTGCGGGCTAGGCTAGCGTATGGGCTCAAACTTTTTTTTTGTCTTTCTTCACATTTTTCGAATCTATAATAATAAATTATTGATAAATTAAACTTCTACATCAATTAAAGTCCATAAAAATCATGTATGCAAATTAGATACAATTATAACATATTATATTATGTGTCATCAACATAAATAGTGAAGATTTATTACATTATTTTCGACATAAACGATTTATGATATATCAATGAAGCATCTCTTGAACCATAAATTAATCAATTCAAGGAATTAGCACAAGTTAACATCATATTTTAAGTAGAGAAAAAAGAAAGGCTTAGATGTACTCACTAAATTTGATTCTTTTGTTTTTAAATTCAAATAAAGCTAGTCAAGTAAAGATATAAATAAATATAGCAACATTAAATTAAATAATAACAAAAAAGGAAATTTCACACAGTCGGGCTAGCGTACCATCCCGCATTGAGCCAACCTATTTTCGAGTTGAGCTGGGCTGGCCCATAGTTGATTCAGGTTAAAATTTCTTCAGCTTGGCCCATGCTTTTTATCAAGTTATTCGGGTCAGCCCATGAGCCTAAACTCGAGACTCATCATCTAATCCCTCAGAAGGATCAGACTCTGTAGAAGACCTCACCGACGGTCTAGGAACGTCAATAACAGATGATCCTCTTAGAAAACGGCGACGCAGTCCTCCATGGTGAACGGTAAGAGTGTAGATGAATCTCGGTCCATGTTTAGGAGAAGTTGTAACACCCTCAATTGGGTGCCACATTTTAAATTTTAAACAGTTCCTTAACAGATTCGCTTAATCTTTTATTATAAAGCTCTTTCTATATCTAATGATGTAATGTAAACAGATAAGAAACATACAACTAATATCACATAGATTTTATTTACTTAAGTTTATTTTTACACAGGTTATCTATTTACATATAATTTCACATACTATATTCTACAACTATATATTCTTTTTCACACTCATTATAAACATATATACAATACAGACATATTCCCTCGTCTACATCGATGGGTCATCATAAATGAACCCGTTATGATGTGAGGGTCTTGGAGCTGAGGTCTGATGAGCACGGCGCCACCTCAGGGTTTGCGTAGAAGAGACGGTTGATCTCTCGCGAGGTGTTTGGCGAGTCGTGGCATTCCAGATGTCACTAAACGACATATGCAGCTCAACATAAATGAAAAGCAAAAACATTGTTATTGGGTTCCCACCATAGGTCCTCCGCAAGGAAATAGTAAGTCCACCCACATAGGTAACTCGTTCTTCTAGCAACTCGACATGCCAAGCATCTAGCCCTTCGTGGAAATCGACGATAATGAATCTAAAGAAATCATTTATCGACATCTTTAAAACATACAGAAAATACAATTTTCACATAAAAGGGGTGAGATTCTTAATATCATCATAAATACCAATAAAACTGTATAAAATCAACATATATCAATTAAGGTCAATATCCACATATAAAATCATATTTAATCAAATATAATAACCTACCAACCTCAGTGTCCGAATAGATAATGCAAGTATGATAACTGACCATGCAGATGCACACAAATAACTCATACTCCATGGAGCTAAACACAACAAGTCGGAGAAAGTGATTGGGAATACATGTTCCGTATCAGTTAGCCAACAAGTGCTAACAAATTATTTGCGCATACGGCTCACGTGAACACTCTCCACCAATTGTGAATGGATTAGTGTATAGTCGATATCGTCGATGTTTTGCAATCATACTACTACGGCACAGTCCTAGTCGGCCATTTGTGGAGTTTCCAGACCCCCCGATGACTCCAAGATCATTGAAGATCTTCACTCGGTCATTCGTACCCGCACTAAGGTGTAAGCTCAATCTCCTAGGCTAAAAGCCTTACAACAATAATGTCTCATGCAGACTAATATATATACAGTATTAATATTCCCAGAATATATATACATAATCCTTTCGGGATCCAAGCTACCATTTCTTTAAGAATAGCGTCAACTGTCCTATCTAGGGTCCAGTCTACGTCGGCCCGATAGTAATACCATTGTTTCTCAATTATTTGGTGCCACAAAATAATGTGTAAAATCACGTAACACATCTGTTACGGTTTTCCAGTCGCGTAAAGCTTTTTCCGTAAAAATTCAATTGGGTAAGCCATAAAAATTGTTTTTCTGTCACGTAAAGTGTTTTCTGTAAGTTTTCAATCGCGTAACCCATTTTCTGTAAACTTTCAATCATGTAGGGTAATTTTCACAAAAACTAATTTATTTCATACTAAATAAATTATTTTCACTTTCTTATTACAAAATAAGTTAAAATAAATATCTAAAACTTAAAATAAATTCTCAAAAATTCTTTCCATTAACAAGAATATTCTTTAAAATGAGAAATTTGATAAGACCCCATATTCTTATATTTTCGAAAATTCAAGAATTATTTTAAATAATTACAAACTTCTTAACATAATTCTTTTCCATAATCATAATATTTAATTTAAAGTTATAAATCTTTCTCAAATAACTTCTATAAGTTTTCGAAAATACTAACCAAAATACTTTAAATAATATAACTTTAAATTGATCTATGTATCAAACTAAATATATGTATGTCCTAGACATTCTTAAGGAAATTATAAGACATATAATCTAAACAAGATATAAAGACAAGTATTAAACATAATATGAACATGAATCCTTAATCATCAAAGATATTAATCAAGCAACATGACACTTAATATAAGTCACGGTTTTCATCACCTAAAAACAAGTCATCACACACAACAAGCTATTTTATACCATAATATTGGTTGATAGAAAAAACTCCCCCTTACCTTGGTTCTTAGTCTAGCTTTTTCACCAACAAAGTTTCTTGATTCTACCAATACAATATCACAAAGAAACATAACCACATATTATTTCAAGCATCATAACACATTTTAAGATTGATCATGGACTAACCCAATGATCTATAACCTTGAAATAACAATTTAAAAAGTGAAAGAGAAAGGTTTTCACCTTAAGATTTCTCCAACTTCTAGGCTTCTTTTTGAGAAATTCCCAACTAGAGAAGTTATCAAAATACCACTAAGATGCTAGAACAAGGTTTGGAACTTTAACAAATATTTGGGAAGGGATTTTAGAGAGCAAGGTCGTGGCTTCTTGGTGAGAAGGTCGTGGGTTTATGGAGAGGAATAAGAGAGATTTTGGTATGAAGATAAAGGCATGGATCATTTGCTATTTATAGGGAAAATTTAGGACACAAAGGGAATTAATTTTGGAGATCTTTCTCCCTAGGGTGGCCGGCCTTCACCTTGGCAAGGTGATGGTCTTCCATTTGGCTTCTTGCCACCATTAATGCTATGGTGATTCACCTTGGTGATTCACCATGGTAATTAATGTTCACCATGACTCACCCCCTAAGTCATCAAGTGATATTAATTACTTAGGGATATTTTCTCAAGATTTTTATCAGTAAGTTTTACCCAATGGACAAAGATCAGTATCTATTGTCCAATGGACAATAGAATGTACCCAAAATCACCCAGAGATTTTATTACCTCATAAAATCCCTAAAAATGGAAAATGATCAAATCTGTTAACGGATTTGAAAACTGAACTTCCATTTATTCACAAAAATTCCTCAAAGGTATTTTGGATAAAAAAATACAATTATTTTATTTTATTTTTCAAAATGGTCTGAAATTAACTTATAAGGTTAAGTCCGATAAATTTTCAATTTAATTGAACTCACAGAAATTCCTAAAAATCATTTATCATAGAAATCACATAAGATAACATATATAACATAAGTTTGAAATTTTGGGGTGTTACAGAAGTCGAAGTAGGTCCCCTATGAACTCCGAGTCCTCTAGAAATGAAAGGAACTATCTTATTTACAAGAGGGTCAGGTGGCAGAATAATCTAATCCGCTGGAGGGTCAGGTGGCGGGATAGTCCATATACAATAGAATGGTAAACTAAACTCTAAGGTCAAACATACAATAACTCTATACTCGGGTACTCCTTCTCTATCACAATGACAACTAGTAATGTCACCAGTATAGGTGACATGTCGGCGAGCATAGTCGACTCGCCAAGCAGCATTATCATCCTTATGGAAAAGGCGACATATAGTCCCCATGTTCTTGTTTGGTCTCACCATCTTCGCAATCATATCGAGAACAAATCACAACAAGAAAATCACAAACGCAAGTAAAAATGGTAAGACACATACTTACACTTTATCCAGACAGCATGGCAGAATTAGAAGGAAATAACACATAAGTATCTCGTACACCAAAGATATATATATATATATATATATATAACTTAAAAAGAAATGTGCAATGACATGGAGTTATGCATGTGATTCTGATATGCTATTGACTCTACTCCATGGAGTTACACTGAGTGAACAGACAGAACATGCCTTATCATTGCTCATATCCAGTATGCAAATTGGCATCATAATTCGAGCATTTCTGTACTGATTGCGAACAAGCAGGTAGTAAGTCAAGTCATTCGTGCACCGCGCAGACTACCGCGACATGGACTCCAATCTTTCCCAGCTACATGTAGATTTATCAATGTTCGAATAACCTAAAGATTATATCAATCTCTACCATACAAGTTCTACTCATCACTTAAGCTAACCCACACCTCTATCTCCGCATGGTAGCTTTTTACACAATAGGAATCCATACCCCTATCTCTGCATGGATTCCATAATAACCCATACTCTTTTCACATGATTATGATTATGAACGTAATGTAAAACAACACAATTCAAATTCTCAATTCATCACAACTTTCAATATGTGCAACATAGTCCCTAAAGAATTCGATATTTATAAATTAACCCCAACTTATCCAAAAATATATTTTCGTCTCTAATTTCTTGTTATGACCTAGTATTTGCATTAAAATCCATATTATCCTAATTAAACCTAAATTTTTCAAATTTGCTAGAATACCTCTAATTCATTAAATTCATATTTGGATTGGGGATGACTTGAAGAGCTTAAAGGATGGATATTTCTTTATGCTTATTGAATTGATGGGGAATTAAGACAAGTATTACTACTACCTAATTTGATATTTTTGCAATTGTCATTATTGAGGGTGAATTTCTAGATCTTCACCTCTTATCCGACTAAGCTTGATTTTGGTTGGGTCAGATAGAAAAAAAAAGGAACTAGTAGTCTCTTTGGGTATTGAGTTAAGAAAAAGTGTGATATAATGGTTGATGATTGAATGGATTTTAGGAATGAATTTGTATATGTGATCATACTGAAAAATGGTTACATTTTGTCTACTGCTTTTTATTTATTTGAAATAACAAATAGAGTATTTTTAGGATGGATTTTTAGTATGTTATATCCACAAATGTTAGAGTTTTCTCTATAAAATGTCGTGTAAAACTAAGATGTGAAGCTATGTCAAATAAATTGTGGAAGTGTGTAAGGTCAATTTTCAGGACAATGAGAATCCTGCATAAGAGTATTCTTGGATCTCAAATTATTTGAGAAATTAAATCTTGGAGTTTTGAAGTGAAATTTGTTTATGATATGTGTAACATATAGAATAATAAGTTTGTAAAATTTTGTGAGAAACAGAGAATTATAGCTATATGGAACAAGTAAGAAAAGTGACAGATATAGAGTTGAAGCATATTTGAAAGCCCAGTTTTAGCTCATTGGTTTGACTTTGGTACAAGTAATAAATCTTGGTTAAAAATTCTAAAATTTGACAGGGATGTACCTTAAAGTGTTATAATCTAGAATGGATAATTTCATAATTTTTAAAGGATTATAGCTAGGTCAATTGTGATGGGATCTACAAATTACTTAGATATCTGTATTGTTTGAGGATTCTAGGTTGATTTGAAAAATGTGCTAGAAAGGTAATCAAATGGCCTAGATTTGAGTTAATAATATATCATAATCTATATTACACCTTACGGGGCTAATAGGGATAATTTCATAAATTTTATGATTTTGTTTATGGTCAACTGGAATTAGCACATAGGTGATTTGAAATTAAGTTCAATGCTTTGAGGTTTTGTACAGGTTTCAAACCTCTCACAAGAGAGGTACCAAACAATATGCTATTGAGGTTAAATTTGGATATGCTATGTTTAACATGTTAAGGTTCAAAACATGGAAAGTTTCATGGTTTTATTTTATTAGGAGGATGGTTAATGGAAGTTGTAAGGTGTTTATTTCACAGTGGATTAAGTATTGAAGTTATGAAATTTCAACTAACATTTTGAGGTAATTAAGGGAACAAGTATAGAAGTTTTAATATAAAAATCTAGTATGCTATTATTGAACTTATGAAGGCCTTTTATGCAAAACTTCAGGAAAAGATTGACTTAGTAAATGATATTGTTTACACTAGATGTTTCAATAAAGGTGTTGTTGATAAGGTCTAAAGTAGACAATGTAATTACATTGAGAGCTCAATTTTGGGATTAAGGCTAATGCTACTATAAGAATGTATGAAACTGAGTAGTCAAATGTTTGAAAGTTTTGAGCTAGATAGGTGCCATAAAAAAGTAGGAAAGGACTATCCTTAGAGGTAGAGCCACCACTTTGTTCCGTGTCAAAGTTAGTATCAGATGTAGATAACACGATGTAAACAAAGACCTATATCAATCATTGAAAACGAGAATTAACAATTGTAGTGGGAGACCAAATGTTATTGATTAGAAGATCAGATTGAGATGATTCCAGTTGCATTATGGATGAATTAACATCATGGGAAGTGATGTTAAAACAGGGGATTTTGTGCTGTATTGGGGGGAAAAGATATGGACATGAGGTGTTTGAGAAAATGTATGTATGAGATGGGAAATTAGTATTTTCGTGTAAATTGAACAATGTTCAGTAAAATGAGTATAACATTTGATTAGAAGATTGGATTGTGGTGATTCCAGTTGAATTAGAAACTAGACTCAGAGGGCTTTAATTCACATATTATATGTAATTTTAAGAATACTCAATCAATTTAGTTTTTATCTCAAATAAAGGTCATTATCTTAAGCTAGCTTCTGTTGTCATGTTTCTTGTTTCCTAGATTCTTCAAGGACTCTTTATCCAACAGCTTGGAGACTATTTGGAAGTTGGTTCAAGCTTGTTTGGGAACTCCCTAGTGTGAGTGGATGGTGGATATGATGGCAACCATCATTTTTTCTCCATCTTCCTTTTCTACTTTATTCTTGTCTTTAAGCATGTTGTTGAAAGTAAATTTATGCATTTTGGTATTCCAAAGCTCTCCTTGAAAAAACTATTGCTACCCATTTTGAATGTCAAATATTAGGGAATCAAGTCTTGATATGATTTAAACTTCGAAGATCTTTTAAAAGTATAATCTATGGTTAGACAAAAGTGGCTATGATCTTATAATTGATTATGAAAGTTAGATTACATTCTGGTGTATTTGAATGAAAAAATGATAGTATTTTGAGCTGAGTTTTGTATATGTATTAATTATCATGTTGATATAAAATTCTTTAAATTTCGTGATTTAACAAAAGTTGGAACTATATCAAAACTGTCATCAAAGTTGATGAAATGTTGAAATTCTGATATGAATCCAGCAATGAGACTGCCACGATTTTAGCATCATTTGAATGACCAAATAGTGATGGATTGAACTGAATTTTTGATTTATTATTCTTGGAACACTTATGATTACCTTTGTCGAATTTCATAATTCTTGAGAACTTGTAACTATGTAAATGAAATTTATTTTGAAAATAGCTTGATGCTGTCCTGTTTTGAAGAATATGATATATGTTCTTGAATTCCAAAATGTTTGAATATGTGGAATATGAATATATGTTTATTTTGAATTATACAAATATGTTTTCTTGGGAGGAAACTTTGACTTAACACTGCAACTAACGGCAGTAGACGTTAGCCTTAGTGCACCTTATTCGAACCTCAGCTAGTAGGAGTGGTGCTAACTAGCCTGACATGTTTGGCCATACTGTCGGCTTATATGGTAGGTGAGACGATGCCTAATGGATATTGGTAGGTGGCACGTTGCCTAATGGATATTGATAGGTGGTGTGCTGCCTAATGAATTTATTTATGTGTTAGAGTCCTCCCACTCGGTATTTGATTTATGATTACAATTGATATAGATTTTCATATTCTATTTATTGTTGCAAAGAAATGTTTGATATTTTATTGATCATTTCATGGAAATATTTATAGTATTCCATGATTTTTATGATATGAATATATATATATATATATATAAGAATTTTCTCATAGTCCCTAAAGAATTCAATATGCAACATAGTCCCTAAAGAATTTGATATTTATAAATTAACCCCAACTTATCCAAAAATATTTTCCTCTCTTATGCTGTTATGTTGTGATTTCCACTGAGACTTACCTGGGATTTATAGTTTAACTTGTATGTATGTATAGATGTACATTATGATGCTGAAAATGTTTTCCGTTTTGATTATGAGTATTATTATTCTATTTTCTTACGCTACATAACGATTTCCAAGCAATATATATATATATATATATATAACTCATATTTTTCACACAATTTAAATAACTTAATATATTTTTCTAACATCAATTTAATTAAAAAGGTGTTTAAAATAAAAGTCATAGAGTTTAATTAATGTAATATTGAGGGTTATTGTATTTGGTGGTATAAGAGCTCAGTTTGAGTCTTTGGGGTTTCCTTGGGTATAGGTCTGCTAAGTTGTTTGTTGTGTGCTCTGCTCTATATTGCTTTTTAGCGACAACAATTGGTGTATTAGTATGTTTGCTAGGAAATTTTGTGTGACAACGGGTTCTAATGGAAAAACCCTGTAAGAACCCATGACACATAGGAATGCCAGAAATGGAGGTATGGCCGAAAATGGAGTAAATGGAGATATGGTTGATGTTGCTCGTGCTATGCAAGAGATGACATCATCCATAGTATGCGGCAAAATTTGAGTCACTTGCAAATTTTTGCCGATATCTTCAATTGAACCCTGATGAAGAATGGAAATGTAGAAAGTTTGATGAAGGACTTCGATATGAGATTAAAGAGTAAGTGCTGCCTTTGGGAATTGCATCATTCCCTCTTCTGTTGGATAAGTATGGCGCTATAGAAGAAATGAAGAAGACCCATAAATTGAAGACTAGTGGTGGAAACATTAATAATGGTGGCAGAGGTGGACCATTTCAACATCAAAAGAATAGATATCAGCAACAGAAACCATATTACCAAGCATTGGTACAACAACAGCAACAGAATTTTCATGGAGGTAACGGACCAAGACCAACACAAGCATTTCAGCCTAAGTGTTGGACATGTGGAAACGCTCACTTCACCAATGATTGACCTCTGAAGAGCATACTCTGTTTTAATTGTGGTTAGCAAGGTCATATGGCTCGAGATTGTAAATCTCTTTCCAATGTTGCTGTAACTGTGAACAATAAGGCGCAAGTCTAAAGACCTATGGCCAATGGAAGAGTTTTTACTCTAAGTGGAGCTAAAGCTTCTCAATCTGGTGATCTTATTCAGGATGAAGGAATCATGGTTGGTAAGCTTTTAACTATACTATTTGATTCAGGCACTACCCATTTCTTTGTATATGATGATTGTGTGAAGAGCTTAGGGTTACCTGTGTCTTCTTTCTCATTTGATCTGATTGTTTCTACATCTACTACAAAACCTGTTTCTACTACTTCAATTTGTTTGAACTGCCCAATTTCTATTAGAGGTCGAAATTTCTTGGTTAATCTTATGTGTTTGCCTCTATCTGACAGAGACTTAATTTCAGATATGGATTGGTTATCTTCCAACCAATTCCTATTAAATTGTTGTCACAAAACTTTGATTTTTCCTAATTCTGAGATTTCTGGATTTATGTCTGCCAACCAAGTACAAGCTTCTTTGAAAGATGGAGCGAAATGTTACATGTTGATACCTTCCTTCGAGGATAAAGGGGATTTGAATGAAGACTTTGTGCCAGTTGTGAGAGATTTTCTAGAGATGTTTCCATACGATATTCCTGGATTACCACTTGAGAGAGAGATTGAATTTACAATAGATTTGATTCCGGGAACGTGTCTAATATTGATTGCACCATATCAAATGTTACCAATAGAATTAACTGAGTTGAAGAAACAGCTTGAAGAATTGCTTTCTAAGCAATTTATAAGTCCCAGTGTGTCACCTTAGGGTGCACCTGTATTGTTGGTGAAGAAGAAGGATGGAAGTTCTAGGTTATATATGGATTATTGGCAATTGAATAAGGTTACAATAAAGAACTGATATCCATTACCTAGAATAGATGATCTTATAGATCAACATAGGGGAGCTACAATGTTTTCTAAGATAGACTTGCGATTTGGTTATCATCAAATTCGAGTAAAGGCTGAGGCTGTGTCAAAGACAACTTTTCGTACCCATTATAGTCACTATGAATATTTAGTGATGCCTTTCGGTGTAATGAATGCTCCTGTAGTGTGCATGGATTATATGAATAGAGTTTTTTGACCCTACTTGGACAAGTTTGTTGTAGTGTTTATTGATGATATTCTAGTATATTCAAGGAGTCGAGAAGAGCATGAGGAACATCTCTGAATTGCTCTATAGGTTCTAAAGGAAAAACAGTTGTTTGCAAAATTATCCAAATGTGAGTTTTGGCTAGAAGAAGTGACATTTCTTAGACGTATGATTTCTAAGGGAGGAATAGGAGTAGATTCAGCTAAAGTTGAAGCTGTAATTTAATGGGAATGACCTAAGACAGTGACCGAGATTAGAATTTTTGTAGGTTTGGTTGGTTATTATAGACGGTTTATTGAAGGGTTCTTGAAAATAGTTGCTCCTTTGACACAAATTACTTGAAAGAATCAACCTTTTGTTTGGAATGAGGATTGTGAGAAAAGTTTCCAAGAGTTAGAGAATAGGTTAACTTCCTCTCCAGTTTTAATTCTACCCGATTCTAATGAACCTTATGAGGTGTATTGTGTTCCTTCACATCAAGGATTAGGATGTGTACTTATGAAACATCGTAGGGTAGTAGCTTATGCTTCAAGACGATTGAGGGCCCATGAGAGGAATTATCCTACTCATGATTTAGAGTTAGCTGCAATAGTGTTTGCATTAAAGATATGGAGACACTACTTGTATGGTTCTAGATTTGATGTGTTCAGTGATCACAAGAGTTTAAAGTATTTGTTTGATCAGAATGAGCTGAATATGAGACAAAGGAAGATGGATGGAATTCATAAATGATTATGATTTCCAAGTGATGTACCATCCGGGAAAGGCAAATGTGGTAGCCGATGCTTTAAGTAGAAAGGCTATTCATAGTTCTGCCATGATGATAAAAGAATTGGAATTGATAGAACAATTTAGTGACTTGAATCTCTAATTTTCCCTAAACAAATCCAATCTAAAACCCTCTCAACATAGAGATTCAAATCTCTAAATTGTTCTATCAATTCCAATTCTTTTATCATCATGGCAAAACTATGAATAGTCTTTCTACTTAAAGCATCAGCTACCACATTTACCTTTCCCAGATGGTACATCAATTGGAAATCATAATCATTTATGAATTCCATCCATCTCTTTTGTCTCATGTTCAGCTCCTTCTAATCAAACAAATATTTTAAACTCTTGTTATGACTAAACACATCAAATCTGGAACCATACAAGTAGTGTCTCCATATCTTTAATGCAAACACTATTGCAGCTAAATTATGAGTAGGATAATTCCTCTCATGGGCCCTCAATTGTCTTAAAGCATAAGCTACTACCCTACGATGTTGCATAAGCACACATCCTAATCCTTGATGCGAAGCGTCACAATACACCTCATAAGGTTCATTAGGATCGGGTAGAATTAAAATTGGTAAGGAAGTTAGACTATTCTTTAACTCTTGGAAACTTTTCTCACAGTCCTTATTCCAAACAAAAAGGTTGATTATTACGAGTAAGTTGTGACAAAGGAGCAACTATTTTCGAGAACCCTTCAATAAACCGTCTATAATAACTGACCAAACCTACAAAACTTCTAATCTCGGTCACTGTCTTAGGTCATTCCCATTGAATTACAACTTCAACTTTAGCCAGATCTACTCCTATTCCTCCCTTAGAAATCACATGTCCAAGAAATGTCACTTCTTCTAACCAAAAGTCACATTTGGACAATTTTGCATACAACTATTTTTCCTTTAGGACCTATAGAGCAATTTAGAGATGTTCCTCATGCTCTTCACGACTCCTTGAATAGACAAAAATATCATCAATAAACACTACAACAAACTTATCCAAGTAGGGTCAAAAAATTATATTCATATAATCCATGAACATTGCAGGAGCATTTGTTACACCGAACGACATCACTAAATATTCATAGTGATTGTAATGGGTACGAAAAGTTGTCTTTGGCACATCCTTAACCTTTACTTGAATTTGATGATAACCAGATCGCAAGTCTATCTTAGAAAACATTGTAGCTCCCCTAAGTTAATCCATAAGATCATCTATTCTAGGTAATGGATATCGATTCTTAATCGTAACCTTATTCAATTTCCGGTAATCCACAAGGTGCACCCCAAGGTGACACATTGCGTCTTATAAATTGCTTAGAAAGCAATTCTTCAAGTTGTTTCTTCAACTTACTTAGTTTTATTGGTGACATTTGATATGGTGCAATCGATATTGGACCTATTCCAGAATTAAATCTATTGCGAATTCATTCTCTCTCTCAAGTGATAATCTAGGAATATCCTCTGCAAACACCTCTGAAAATCTCTCACAACTGGCATAGAGTCTCCATTCAAATGCCCCTTAACCTCCAAGGAAGGTATCATCATGTAACATTGTGCTCCTTCTTTCAATGAAGCTTGTACTTGGTTGGTAGACATAAATCCAGAAATCTCAAAATTAGGAAAAATCAAAGTTTTGTGAGAACAGTCTAATAGGATTTGGTTGGAAGATAACCAATCCATACCTAAAATTACGTCTATGTCAGATAGAGGCAAACATATGAGATGAACCAAGAAATTTCTACCTCTAATAGAATTGGGCAGTTTATACAAATTGAAGTAGTAGAAACATGTTTTACAGTAGGAATAGAAACAATCAAATCAAATGATAAAGAAAACACAGGTAACCCTAAGCACTTCCAACAATCATCATATACAAAGGATTGGGTAGCACCTGAATCAAATAGTACAGTTAAAAGCTTACCAACCATGATTCTCTCATCCTGAATAAGATCACCAGATTGAGAAGCTTTAGCCCCACTCAGAGTAAAAACTCTTCCATTGGCCACAGGTCTTTGGACTTGCACCTTATTGTTCACGATTGCAGTAGCCTTGGAAGAAGAATCACCTTCTTGAGTTTTGCACCAAAATTTAAGGTATTTACAAAAATGGCCTAACACTTAGCAATATTTGCACTTTTTGGAAATTTTCCTCCAAAATTTAAAATAAAATTTATCTTGTATTTAAATAATGTTTCCAATATTATAATCTCATTATTGAATAGATAAAATATTTTAGCAAAATAGAAATCTTGATTTCAACTTTGAAATCAATTTATGGTTTGATAGGTGTCCAAAACTAGCAATATTACAAATTGTAATTAATCAAATTTATTTCTACATTCTTATTAATCAATTATATACTTTTAAGGAAGATAATTGTATACATAAATATGTATGTTTGCATCAAATTTAGTTTTCAACAATTAAAAAAAGATTAGGGTGTTACATTCTCTATCCCTTAAGAAAATTCATCCTCAAATTTTAATACAAGATCATTTTCATGAGTTGAATGGATGGAGATACTTTGAACACATAATTCCATTGGCTTTCCAAATGGCATCCTATCTAGAATGATTTCTCCATGATAATTTCATCAAATATCCATGCATAAGGCTTTGCAGAGGTTCTAAGTGACATACTTCAATACCAACATTCTCTAAGATTTCATATAGTCAAATATACATTTGATTCAACTTCCCATTTTCACCAAACCGCAAGACATCCTTCATATGTTACACTTAGAATAACACTTGGTCTCCCACTACAATTTTTAACTTCTGTTTTCAATGATTGATATAGGCCTTTGTTTACATTGTGCTATCTACATTTGATACTAACTTTGACACGGAACAAAGTGGCGGCTCTACCTCTAAGGATAGTCCCTTCCTACTTCTTTATGGCAACAAATGGTACCTACCTAGCTTAGAACTTTCAAACATTTGACTACTCAATTTCATACATTCTTATAGTAGCATTAGCCTTAATCCCAAAATCGAGCTCTCAATGTAATTACATTGTCTACTTTAGAGCTTATCAAAACACCTTTATTGAAACATCTAGTGTAAACAATATCATTTACTAAGTCAATACTTTCCTGAAGTTTTGCATAAAAGACCTTCATAAGTTCAATAGTAGCATACTAGATTTTTATATCAAAACTTCTATACTTGTTCCCTCAATTACCTCAAAATATTAGTTGAAATTTCATAACTCAATATTTAATGCACTATGAAATAAACACCTTACAACTTCCATTAACCATCCTCCTAATTTAATAAAACCATGAAACTTCCATGTTTTGAACCTTAACATGTTAAACATAACATATCCAAATTTAACCTCAATAGCATATTGTTTGATACCTCTCTTGTTAGATGTTTGAAACCTGTACAAAATCTCAAAGCATTGAACTTAATTTCAAATCACCAACATGCTACTTCCATTTGACCATAACAAAAGTTCATAAATTTTATGAAATTATCCCTATTAGCCCCGTAGGGTGTAATCTAGATTAGAATATATTATTAACTCAAATCTAGGCCATTTGATTACTTTTCTAGCACATTTTTCAAACAATACATCTCATCTAAGTAATTTGGAGATTCCATCACAATTGACCTAGCTATAATCCTTTATGAAATAACCAAGTGAAACACAAGAAGGGGGGTTGAATTGTGTTTCTTAACTTTTTTGGAAAACTTTTCTTAAAACAATTCTTTTAAGGCAGACTTTGCTAAATTGTAAATGGGAATTGACAAAACACAAACTCTTTAGAGTCCATTGGACGCAAAGAGAGTTTTTTTAAAAAGTTAGACACAAGTTGAAAACTTTATCTTTTTAGAAAAGATTAGTTAAGAATGATAGTATCAATCCCTATATGTTAGAGATAAAAAAAATAACACAGAAAAGGGGAATAAAATGTTACACAAGATATCTATACTGGTTCACTCTCATAACCTGAGAGCTACGTCCAATCCCTTCTACTTGAAGGATTTTCTACTAAACTTCTCAAAGTTTACAAGTATTCTGAAACCTCTTCAAGTTCTAAACAAACAAGTATTCTTTTATACACAGCCTCTTCAGGCTTATCAAAAAATTGATAAAGATGTTTTAAAACACTTGAGTTTAACTCACAGCAATTAAGAATAAATAAATATGCTCAAGTAGAAGAACTTGTTAGCCCAAGTGGCCTCTAATAAGGGTTTGAATCCTAGAGGGGGGGTGAATAGGATTCTAAAATTTTCACAAACTTTTCTAAAACAGATTTTCTTTGTGAAGATATATTGTATTATCAAACGAAATAATGAATCTTTAATCACTATCAATTCAATTAATTTCAAGATAACCCTAATAAGCAATACAAGACTGAAATTAAAGAGTGTAGGGTTAGAGAAAATTGCAAACCGAGATTTATCCTGGTTCGATCACCACCACTGTGATCTACATCCAGTCCCCACACCAACCGGTATGAGATTTTCTTTCACTATGTAGGATCTTGATTACAACGTTCAAGAAATTTTTACACCGGAGATACCTCACTCCGCAACCTTTACAAATCAGGGATTCCTCACCCTGAATCAACCCAGAAGAAGATTCCCTACTTCTTCTAAACCAACGCACAGTAGAAACGAATAATAGCAAGATATTGAATCACTCTTGAAAGTGAAGATTACACAAATTGAAGCTCTATGATCACCAGAAAGATTGAGAGAAAGAGACAATGGTTTCACTTTGAGATACTTTCTTTTTCGTATGTATGAGTGTGTAAGATTGAATGTACTTTAACTAGATGAGATAAGTTCAGTTAAAAGCTGATTTCAGTTGTGTGAATCGATTCACACTTACTCGTGAATGGATTCACAGCCATTCAAATCAATATATGCACTCTGTGAATGGATTCACAAATTCTTGTGAATAGATTCACAAATCTCTATGAATAGATTCACAGCTATTCATGAATCGATTCACAGACCATTAGAATGCTTGAATCGATTCACACACCTTTGTGAATTGATCAATGAATCGATTCACACTTATTGTGAATGGATTCACAGAATGTGAACTTGAGTGAATCGATTCACACTTGTTGTGAATGGATTCACAGAAGCTGAAAATGACTCTAAATCATTGAAAATTGATGAATGCATGAATGCAATTCTATTATATCATCCTAAGTTCATTTTAGATTCATTTTAAGTGTCTCTTTCAATCATCTTGTGTGATCTTACAAGGGATCTAAAATAAATGTAAACCTTAAGAACTACCCTTTGTAAAAACTAAGAAAATCTAAATCTAAGTCTTCCAAGCTTGAATTTTACTTAACTTGGCACACTTTGTCATCTTCAAAACTTTGTGCTTCATGTTCAATTCTAACTAGGAGTATGCGTTCATTCACATTCTCCCCCTTTTTGATGATGACAAACTCATGAAGACTTGACTTGAATTATTTCTTTCTAAGCTCCCCCTGAATTTGGCGTCCTAATTTTAGATTGAAACCTGAAACATAGATAGGAACACCTTTTCTCCCCCTTTTGGCATTATCAAAAAATATATATATATGGAACATAATATGCGTTCATTCTAATGAGAATATAATCCAATGAAGTTCATAACATATAAACAGAAGTAATAACAGAAAGTCAAAACAGATAGTAAACAAATTACAATCCAAATGCAAATACATGGCAAATAACAGCAAAATTAACTAAGAAACTGAAAGTAAAGTCAGGGGTGATCATCAGATGGTGGCTCAAAATGACTCTCAATGGCACGAAGACGCGTATCCACCTCAGATCGAAACTCATCAAATCTGGCATCCATGTGCTGAATCAATTCGATCTTGAGGTTGGTCATGGCCGATGTGAACCACTCTGGTCAGTGCGGGCCGATGGACCACAGGATGACCAACATCGCCTTCCATGCCTTTGTCGCTACCCATCGGATCATCATGGTATTGAGGAGGTGCACTCTCAAGCTTGGTGTTTTCTTATGAACCCAAATTCAATTTTACTTTACAATGTCCATACGAGCGATTGTTAGCTTACTAAAGTAATGGGAGGCAGTGATCGAAGGGTAGAGTCACAAGGAGTGTGAGCTCAAGTGCTTAATGAAGCAAGTAATGAGACAGCATAAGGAAGAGCAGAGGCATTCGCAATACTGCATCCTTTCAATGAAGAACTGGGGCCAGTTAATCTGTTTCCTATTATCCAAGGCCCACAGAAGAAGGATGTCTTCATCACCAAGACGGGCAAAATTGGTCGAACGGGCATCTATAATGCGAGCAATGGCATAGTGAAGCAAGCGATATTCAACTTGGAACTTGCCTGCAGTTAACTTAGATGCTACTGGAATATGGGAGGGATCTCTTAGCATCCCCATTAAGGCAGAGGTCTTATCAAAATCTACAAATTCACGAGAATTTGAAGATAGAGAAGTTCCCTCATGTTTCAGCCCAATGACAGATTCCCATACATCAGAAGTAATGACCATCCTTTTCTTTCCCACAGTGGACACCAAAACACCATCATCAATGGTCATATTACTATAAAAAGCTTGAACCAAGGTGTCATAATATCGACATTTTAGGGAAACAAACTGCTCTAAGCCTTGATAAACTATTAACTCTTGAAACTTAAACCCCAAATTTCTCATTTCATCACAATCCATGTAATGAGGGGCAATCAGGGGCCTCCTCATG
This sequence comes from Styphnolobium japonicum, assembly GCA_023212625.1. Taxonomy (NCBI): domain Eukaryota; kingdom Viridiplantae; phylum Streptophyta; class Magnoliopsida; order Fabales; family Fabaceae; genus Styphnolobium; species Styphnolobium japonicum. The sequence goes on from JALBWW010000013.1 coordinate 18,926,340, forward strand.
AATCGGTTTGAGAACCTGTTCATTTCTTCAGCAGTGGCAAAAAGTCGGGATAAATCAATTCTACTAGCAGGATCAATAGTTTGGGTGGAGGGGGTATCCCTTTTCTTTCTAACCCAAGGTTGTGCATTTGCAGTGTGTTTGACTCTAGGCTTTTTCCGAGATGAACCTTCCATAATTTTCACTACAGAACCACTAACAATAATCAATTCCTAAGCAATCTAGTGATAACCTCAACTACCAGATGAAAAACAACTAAAGAGGGAGGAGTAGGAAGGAAAAATACCTTGAAGGATAGGGATTTTGTGGAACAATCGATGCAAAGATGTGGAATCCTTCCTTTGGAGGCTTGAGGATGAGCAAGATTATGATTTGAGAACAAGAGAATGGTGAAAGGCGAAGGGGTGTAATGGTTAGAGTGGAGGAGGAAGGAGGGGAAAGGTTTGGGAGTTAGGGATTTGAGTGAATGGAGGAAGTTTAAAACGTGAATATCCGTGTGTGAATCGATTCATACTTATGTGTGAATCGATTCACAGAGTCAGAAATGGATGAATGACGTGCTGTGAATCGATTCAATATTACTTGTGAATCGATTCACAGAGTTATGAAATGCTAAGTACGTGAACTAGATGATGTGAATCGATTCAATCTTGCTTGTGAATCGATTCACAGAAGCCTGAATTTAAGAGCAAGTGAATCAAGTGCTGTGAATCGAGTCATAGAATGAATTGAATCGATTCACAGAGATGTGTAATGTGTGAAATGTGTATTAGTTGCTGTGAATTGATTCAAAACTGGTTATGAATCGATTCACAGAGACATTGAAATGTGTACTAATTGTTTTAGGGAGTGTGAATGGATTCAAAAACTTTATGAATCTATTCACAGAGGCATAAGATCCAATGAAAAACCAGTAAAATGCTTATGTATCAGTTAAAGGCTTACTAAGTATGCTTTAAAGAAGATTATCTAAGTACAGATATCCTATTCTAAGAATTGGATCATATTAGAACACACATGTTACACACAATTCCAATTAATTAAGGAACAAATGAAATCAAATCAAGAAAGTCATATAGCAGGTTGATCAAATACAAGTTTTGAAAGAATATAGGCCATACCTTGAGTAATTTGGGTGTAATACTTGGTTGCTGCATAATTTGGTTAGGTAATGCAGATATAAACAAGTATACACACATCTATGCTATATAGGATGCATCTAGTATGCCTAATTCACTCCGAATGTAGAAAAAGCTTTCTTTAGGTAATGGTTTTGCAAAAATGTCAGCTAATTGTTTGGATGATTCTATAAATTCAAATACACAATCTCCTTTTTCAACATGGTCTCTTAAGAAATGATGTCTAATATCAATATGCTTAGTTCTAGAGTGTTGTATGGGATTTTTGGTTAAGTTTATGGCACTGGTATTGTCACACCTTATGGGAATTTTATTTAGTTGTAAGCCATAGTCAAGTAGTTGTTGTTTCATCCACAAAATTTGTGCACAACAACTCCCTGCAGCTATGTACTCAGCCTCAGCTGTGGACAAAGCTACACTGACTTGCTTCTTACTATTCCATGAAATTAAGGAGTTCCCAAACATGTGGCAAGTACCACTAGTGCTTTTTCGGTCCAACTTGCATCCAGCAAAGTCGGAATCCGAGTATCCAACTAGACCAGAAATTCCACCCTTAGGATACCATAGACCCATATTAGTTGTACCTATTAGGTATCTTAGAATTCGTTTTACAGCAGTGAGGTGTGATTCTTTAGGATTACTTTGAAATCTAGCACACATGCACACACTAAACATTATGTCTGGCCTACTAGCTGTCAAATATAACAGAGAACCTATAATACCTCTATATTTTGAAGGATCAATAGGCTTACCACCTTCGTCTTTGTCTAAGTAACAGCCGGTACCCATTGGTGTGCTGATTTCTTTGGCATTCTCCATTCCAAATTTCTTGATAAGCTCCTTGCAATATTTGACTTGATTTATGAAGATGCCATTCCGTGTTTGCTTTATTTGTAGTCCAAGAAAGTAATTCAACTCTCCCATCAAGGACATTTCAAACTCACTCTGCATTAACTTTGAGAATTCTCTACACAAAAATTCGTTAGTTGAACCAAAGATTATATCATCCACATATATTTGAACAAGTAGAATATCCTTTCCTTTATTTTTGATAAAGAGTGTAGTATCAACCATTCCCCTTTTGTATCCTTTTTCCAAAAGGAATTTACTCAACCTATCATACCAAGCTCTTGGAGCTTGCTTAAGCCCATAAAGAGCCTTTTTCAATTTAAAAACATGGTTGGGAAATTCAAAATTTTCAAAACCGGGGGGTTGACCTACATATACCTCTTCTTGTATGAAACCATTAAGAAAGGCACTTTTAACATCCATTTGGTATAGTTTAAAATCCATAATGCAAGCAAATGCAAGAAGTAATCTAATGGCTTCTAACCTAGCTACGGAGCATATGTCTCATCATAATCAATTCCTTCTTCTTGATTATAACCTTTTGCTACCAATCTAGCTTTATTTCTAGTTATTATACGGTTTCATCAAGTTTATTCCTAAAAACCCACTTAGTACCAATTACTTGATGATTTTTTGGTCTTGGCACTAGCTTCCATACTTCATTCCTTTCAAATTGATTTAGTTCATCATGCATGGCCATCAACCAATTTTCATCAAGAATTGCCTCACTAATGGTTTTAGGTTCGATTTGAGAGACAAAAGCTAAATAATTGCATATATTTCTAAGATTTGATCTAGTAGTTACCCCTTTTGATATGTCTCCTATCACTTGATCGATAGGATGATCCTTTAAGGTTCTCCACTCTTGGGGCAAGTCTAGATGTTGAGATTTTTCTTCATTTGGAGGAGATCCATCTTCATTTTCTTCAACTTTCTTTTCAATGTTGGTTTCCTCACTTGGCTTTGGACACAAATCTGCAACATTTTCAATAACAACATCCTTTCCCACCAATTGGGGATTAGATTCATCAAATGCAATATGAATTGACTCTTCAATAGTCATAGTCCTCTTATTATAAACTCTAAAGGCTTTACTAGAGAGAGCATAACCTACAAAAATGCCTTCATCTGCCTTAGCATCAAATTTGCCTAAATTTTCTTTACCATTGTTTAAAATGAAACATTTACATCCGAAGACTCGAAAATGGGAAATATTAGGTTTTCTACCCTTGTACAATTCATAGGGGGTCTTTTTCAAAATTGGTCTTATCAAAACCCTATTTAGAACATAACAAGCGGTATTCACCGCATCCGCCCAAAAATACTTAGGTAAATTAGTTTCATTAATCATAGTTCTAGCTAGTTCCTCTAAGGAACGATTCTTTCTTTCCACAACTCCATTTTGTTGAGGAGTTCTAGGAGCAGAAAAATTATGATTAATTCCATTTTCTTCACAATAGCTTTCAAAGAGATGATTTTCAAACTCACCTCCATGATCGCTTCTAATAGATGCAATCTTTAAATCTTTTTCATTTTGAATACGTTTAGCAAGTTTGATAAAGACATGAAATGCTTTGTTTTTATGAGGTATGAACATGGTCCAAGTGAATCTAGAAAAGTCATCTACTATTACTAGGGCATAGTAATTGCCACCAAGACTCATGGTTCTAGAGGGACCAAACAAATCCATGTGCAATAGTTGCAAAGGCCTATTTGTTGAAATTATGTTCTTTGCTTTAAAAGAGGTCTTGACTTGCTTTCCCTTTTGACAAGCATCACACAACTTGTCCTTTTGAAATTTTATCTTTGGTAGACCAATTACTAGCTCCTTAGAGATGAGCTTATTTAGATGCTCCATATGAATATGAGCTATTCTCCTATGCCATAACCATGCATCCTCATCTTTTGTCAACAAACATTGAGTGTTATTAGAAGGTATATTTTCTAGGCTAATCATGTAAATGTTGCCTACTCTATGACCGATAAACTTAATTTGCTTATCACATACATTTTCAATTATGCAACAATTTGAATTAAAAATGATTCTATAGGCTTTGTCACATAGTTGACTAATGCTAAGCAAATTGTGTCTTAAGCCTTCTACATATAAAACATTTTCAATGATAGTAGAAGAAGGATTACCAACATTACCAATTCCAAGAATCTTCCCTTTGTTGTTGTCTCCATAGGTGACATGACCTCCAATTCTAGGGGTTAGACTTATGAACTTTGTCTTGTCACCGGTCATATGCTTGGAGCATCCACTATCAAGGTACCAATCTTTTCTAGTGGGCTTCAAGCATTCCTACAACACAATCAATGATGAGATTTAGGTACCCAAACTTGTTTGGGTCCTTTAAGGTTAGTCTCGGGCATCAATCCCTTTGGAATCCATATTTTCTTACCACTATGAAATTCATTATTTCTAATATTACATGTAGATGCAGTATGTCCCTTTTTGCAACAGTAATAACATGTAGTAAATGGGGTACTAGTCTTGCTTGGATAGGCAAAACAATTTTTAAGAGTTTTCCTTTGTTCAAAGGGATTATATCCTAATCCGGCTTTATCAAAAGTACGTTTTTGACTTCCAAGCAACATTTTCAAGTTGTCTCTACCCATAGTAAACTTAGCTAGAATGTTTTTCATATCATCTATTTCTTTTCTCAATCTAGCACAATTTCCACAACTAAATGGTTTACATGTATTATTTTTGCAACATACATTTGATGAGGATTTTTCACGTAACACCTTTAATGACTTATTTTCATTTGTGACTTTTTCAAATTCCTTTTTACATAATGAAAGTTGTTCTTTTAAGTCACAAATTACTTTCTTTTGAGAAGAGTTTTGTTTAATGATCCTTAAAGATTCATCATGAAGTTCCTCATAAGCATCATGTAACTCATCAAAAGAAGGTAAAAGGTCAAGTTCATTATTTATTACCTCATCTTCCTCTTGATGACTTGTCATTAGGCATAGATTGGCCACCTCATCTTCATCGGAGCTATCGGATGAAGTTGTGTCATTATCTTCCCAAGCTATGTATGCCTTTTTGTCCTTCTTAGTCCTCTTTTCAAACTTTTCATTTTTCTTCTTCAGTTGAGGACATTCCATTTTGATATGACCCTTCTTTCCGCATTCATAACAGTTTATACTTGAAAGGTCATTCTCCTTCTTGAAGGTCTTTTTATTTCGGTTGAAAGGTCTTCTAGTTCCACCTTTCTTTTTGAGGAATCGACCGAACTTCTTCACAAACAAACTCAGATCTTCATCATTTGATTCTGATCCATCCGATTCATCACTTCCATCACTTTTATCTTTCTTTGATTTTGAGGATGTGGAGATTAGGGCTAAGCTCTTCTTCTTTTTGTCAACTTCCTCGGTCTCGGTAAGGCGATTTAGCTCCAACTCGTGCTCTTGGAGCTTTCCAAACAATGTGGCTAAGGTCATTGTAGCCAAGTTCCTTGACTCCGCAATTGCCGTGACCTTCGGCTGCCAATTTCTGCTTAAACATCTCAAAACTTTGTTAATCAAATCTTCATTTGTAAAAGTTTTTCCTAAAGTAGCAAGATGATTAACTATGTGTGTGAAACGTTTTTGCATTTCCTGTATTGATTCACCTGGAATCATACGAAAGAGCTCATACTCATGGGTCAAGGTATTAACCCGAGCTCGCTTCACCTCACTCGTACCCTCATGGGTAACTTGTAAGGTATCCCACATCTCTTGTGCAGTTTTACAACTACAAATTCTAAAGAATTCATCTTGTCCTATAGCAGCAGTTATAATATTTTTTCCTCTCCAATCTAGCTGCACTTTCTTTTTCTCATCTTCATTCCATTCATTCCTAGGTTTTGTTACAGCTTTTTCCATCGATTATGCATGTAGGAATAAAGGGACCATTTTCAATTGTATTCCAAACATCTAGATCATGAGAGCAAATAAAGATTCTCATTCGTTCTTTCCAATACGAATATCCTTCACCATTGAAAACAAGGGCCTTATTGTATGACCCATCAATTTGATGAAAACTACTAGAGGCCATGGATCCTCTTTAAAGTTAATAAAACTTTTCTTAAAGATACAAGCTCTGATACCACTTGTTAGCCCAAGTGGCCTCTAATAAGGGTTTGAATCCTAGAGGGGGGGTGAATAGGATTCTAAAATTTTCACAAACTTTTCTAAAACAGATTTTCTTTGTGAAGATATATTGTATTATCAAACGAAATAATGAATCTTTAATCACTATCAATTCAATTAATTTCAAGATAACCCTAATAAGCAATACAAGACTGAAATTAAAGAGTGTAGGGTTAGAGAAAATTGCAAACCGAGATTTATCCTGGTTCGATCACCACCACTGTGATCTACATCCAGTCCCCACACCAACCGGTATGAGATTTTCTTTCACTATGTAGGATCTTGATTACAACGTTCAAGAAATTTTTACACCGGAGATACCTCACTCCGCAACCTTTACAAATCAGGGATTCCTCACCCTGAATCAACCCAGAAGAAGATTCCCTACTTCTTCTAAACCAACGCATAGCAGAAACGAATAATAGCAAGATATTGAATCACTCTTGAAAGTGAAGATTACACAAATTGAAGCTCTATGATCACCAGAAAGATTGAGAGAAAGAGACAATGGTTTCACTTTGAGATACTTTCTTTTTCGTATGTATGAGTGTGTAAGATTGAATGTACTTTAACTAGATGAGATAAGTTCAGTTAAAAGCTGATTTCAGTTGTGTGAATCGATTCACACTTACTCGTGAATGGATTCACAGCCATTCAAATCAATATATGCACTCTGTGAATGGATTCACAAATTCTTGTGAATAGATTCACAAATCTCTATGAATAGATTCACAGCTATTCATGAATCGATTCACAGACCATTAGAATGCTTGAATCGATTCACACACCTTTGTGAATTGATCAATGAATCGATTCACACTTATTGTGAATGGATTCACAGAATGTGAACTTGAGTGAATCGATTCACACTTGTTGTGAATGGATTCACAGAAGCTGAAAATGACTCTAAATCATTGAAAATTGATGAATGCATGAATGCAATTCTATTATATCATCCTAAGTTCATTTTAGATTCATTTTAAGTGTCTCTTTCAATCATCTTGTGTGATCTTACAAGGGATCTAAAATAAATGTAAACCTTAAGAACTACCCTTTGTAAAAACTAAGAAAATCTAAATCTAAGTCTTCCAAGCTTGAATTTTACTTAACTTGGCACACTTTGTCATCTTCAAAACTTTGTGCTTCATGTTCAATTCTAACTAGGAGTATGCGTTCATTCACAGAACTCTATACAAGAGTAAATAGAACAGAGTCAAGCTTGTGAATATTTTTCTTTTTCTCTTAACATGAATCTCTCTCATGTTCTTATTCGAAGACTTTGGTATTTATAGCCAGTAATCACTTGAAATAGTCTTCATAAGCTTTTCGTCCAATGATAACATTTATTACCATTCTGAGTAAGCATTAAATGCACAATGTTGATAACGTGTTGATCTCTTTCTGAAAAGTGGCTTTGGTTATCAACAATAGCGAGAAATATGATATAGTAGTTCTGACTCTTCTAAACACGTAGAAAGTTCCTCATTTGCTTAGTCTTTGTAGTTGTTAGGAGTGTCAACTCCAACGTACAAAGTTGATTTCTCAAAAGTCACAATTGTCAGATATCCCATCAGTAGTTATTGCACTTGTTTTGCTTGTCTTTGAATATCCTTGGACAGACACTTTATAAGAGATAAACAATAGAGACAAATAATAGACGATCCAATAACATAATAATATAATTCATATTGTATCGGATGCAAGATTTAAAGAAAGAGTAAAACAAAGCTTGTCTTTCATCCAAACGAATTTGTCAATTATGATTTAAAAGATATGACTTCGTAAATGTATAAGTTGACTCAAAACTTATTTGTTCTTTTTAATTTAATATTTTTTGTTATCTTCAAAACTTTGAGTGGTTCAATTTTGGTTCTAATACGATAATAAAAAATATGTTTTTGGTTCCAACAATCTCCCCCTTTTTTATGATGACAAATAATATTAAATTTGATTGAACAAAAGCATTTATCAGTTTGAAAAGTATAAACTCCCCCTAAGAACATGTTGTATAAAATTTAGATGCAAGTATATTGGACGCATGTGACATAGGAACAATTTTTATCAGTTTTGTTCAAAAGAGATTTTCACTTATTTTTGGATGTACTGACTAATAAAAAGTTTGAGTTTAAAAATGTATCAGAGTAATAAGACTAATTGAACAAGCTAACAGGGTAAAACAAGATTGTTAGTCCGAAGAGTTTTACTAGCTATGCAGTAATGATTTATATCAGTAATATCAGAGTAAAACTTTATAAACAATATCAGAGCAAAATACTTATACGTATCAAAGCGAAAGAGATTTAGATCAGATAAACAGAGCAATAATGTAACTTTGCTGTTAGATTGAACAGGGATCTGGGAAGATAAGCTTAAAGTCAAAACAATATCAGTTTCATCATTAGTGTAAATAGAACAAGTTATATCTGAGTGAAATACTAATAACAAGCAATTTAGATAAGAGTAGATAGATGCAAAGAATAAGAATAAATTCAATTTTATTCCTGTTTCATGTATGAGTGTATACAAATCAAATTTTATTTCCCAATTCTCCCCCTTTTGTCATCAGACAAAAAATGAAGAAGAAACATCATAGTTAATAAAAAATTAAAGAAATAAAAAAAAAATATTTTTCGTAAAAGAATATAAGAAATTTTTTTAGAAGGAATAAAATTTATTGAGAAGGAGGCGAGGGAGGAGGGCCATGTGGGAAGTAAAGCTTGAGAAGGCCTTCAAACTGTTTGTAGACATTTTGAATCTCATCTCTGATGAATATGTGAACATCAGCATGGACGTCATAAGCAAGTATAGGTTGAGGGGTACTCTCAACTGAGGCTTCACGGTAGTAAAGTGAACTGCTATTGAAGGCTCAGTGTGGGCGACGATAGACAAAGGAGTAGGTTATGAGAGTTGAAAGGGAATTTCCTCTGCTTGGACTTCTTCTGCTACTTGGACATTTACTTTAGCTTCTGGTTGGTTAGTGCCTGCTTCATCCACAGAAATCATATTCGGATCCCAGGGAAGAAGATCTGGATAGTGATCGAAGAGATGTTCCCAAGGGTATGGTTTGGTCAAATTAGACGATGGGAACCAACCTTCAACTTCAGTTGGGTCAAAAAGCAGAACATTACCACCAAAAGGCCTTGATGGTATCCCGAAGATATCATTAGGGATTGCATAGGGGGCGTACCATTGAAAGCTTTTACCATGTATAATGATGATTTTCTCTTTATCTTCATCACTAAGTCCAGAAGAAGAAGCTTCTTGTTCACACTCCCACACATAGCTTTCCCAATAAATCTGGAACCAATCTCTTCTTCAATTCGACAAAAGCATCCATGCAAGCATCATCAAATTTAAATGGTACATCTTTCTCAAGAAGATTGCAAAGGGGTTTGAAATCTTAAAAAAATATTTGATAAAACGCCAATAAAATTTGGCATGACCAAGAAAGCTTCTAATGCCTTTAACCAAATTAGAGGGAGGAAGTCTGTCAATTACCACAATCTTGGCTTTGTCAACTTTAATCCCATTGTTTGAAACACAGTGACCAAGCACGATACCTTCCTTCACCATGAATTGACACTTCTCCCAATTCAAAACCAAATTGGTCTTCTCACTCCTCTTGAGAACAAATGCAAGATTATGCAAGCATCCATCAAAAGAGTCACCAAACACTAAAAAGTTGTCCATGAACACTTCAAGGAAATTTGCTACCATATCTGTGAAGATGACCATCATACATCTTTGGAATGTAGCTGGGGCATTCAAAGCCCAAAAGGTATCCTCCCAAAGGCAAAAATGCCATAAGGACATGTGAATGTAGTCTTTTCTTGGTCATCTGACGCAATGGCAATTTGATTATAGCCAAAGTAGCCATCTAAGAAACAATAGAACTTTTTCCTTGCCAACCTATCAAGCATCTGGTCAATGAATGGCAATGGGAAATGGTCATTCCTTGTAGCTTTGTTGAGCTTTCGATAATCCATACACACTTTCCAATTGGTAACCGTTCTAGTGGGAATGAATTTATTATTTTCATTGGATACAACAGTCATCCCACCCTTCTTAGGAACACATTAGACCGAGCTAACCCAAGAATTATCATGCCTGGCCACCCGAAGTGTAATCGGTTTGAACCCGAAAAACCTTCATGCCCTAGTTCTTAGGCCTAGTTTTGACTTGAAATATGAGTGAAATCGAATCCAACTCAACCCAAACAACTTGGCTTGGACTTGGTCTTAAGGGAGGGCAGGGCCATGAACACCCTTATCAATAACTGATTGAGAGGACATGATTGGAAACAATAAATTTAAATACTAGCCCTATATATAACAAATTTGGCTTAGACCACTCATCGTGGATCTCAACAAAACAAGCCTACACCAAGCTCATCACATCCTTTTTAAGTCTAATTCATCTTAACCTAAATAATGTTAATATATTACCACAATTGTAACCAAATTACTCATCAATTTATGTTGTAAAACAAAACATCAAATAATATAAGCTCAAATTATATAGCCTGTTTGATTTACACTTTAACTGAATGTAAAGGAAACATTTTTTATGCAATGGGTAAATGGGCGTTTACCCACCACAAAAGGCAAAACAAACATAGCTCTAATGGTTAAGGTAGTAGTATTCCACAAAAGCCAACAACACATGGTCTTTTACTAAAAAAATTCTAAAAAGCTAACGTATAATACACCTAATATGAATATGTTACAAATAATAATGGGTAATGATTGGGAGTTTGGGATTAAGGATTGGAGGTTGGATGCATTTGGCTCCTCAATCCGCTCTCCCTAACATCACTCAATAATAATACATTATAAATTTATAAAAGTGAATACTATAATTACTGTTGATTTATTTTAATTTTCAGAAATGTAAAATTAAAAAAAATTTCACTTACTAAAATATTAAATTTTAAACTATTAAATTTTTTTAATACCTTAAATCTACGATTTACCTAAACTATTTTTAATTTCAAATGTAATCTTAATATTTATATTTCGATATTGAATCAAATATTCTTGACCTTAAGAACAAACCTAGAACCCTGCTGTCTGGTTACACACTTTTTGCTTCCTCAATCTTCACGCACTTCTTTCGCACAACGCTTTCATTCGTGCTGTGTTTGTTCCATTCCATCCTACTCCCATTTGAAAGATTACGAGCCAGGCAAGCTTCATTTTCTTCTCTATATAAACTTTTGATCGAGTTTTTTGTTTTCTGTTTTACCTTTTTTGTAGTGTCATTTTAAGGCCCTTGTTTTATTTTTTTATTTTAATTTTAGTTATTAAAATCTGACATACCCATGTGCTATTTTTTTGGGATACTGTTATTTTTCATTGATCCATGCTGATTGAGCCACTTCTCCTTTACCTCTGTTTGATTACTGAGAAAATTGAGGATAAGAAAGCATAAAGCTTTATAAAAAAAAATTTCTTAACTATTAGTTTCATATTGCTCATTTCATCTTAACTATTAGTTTGGTGCTGTTAGGTACCACCCCCATCTTAAGAAATGGCTCAACTCTTAAGTGCTTGCAATGAGCTAAGCGTATTTCATATTTGAATTGATATGTTTACTGTCTTTTTGAATTTATTTTTATTCACTATCAGGAAATTTTGAAGTTTTGGTGCTCACATTTTTTGGTTTCCTTATGTGGTCTGTAAATCCATGATGTTGTTGGTACTGTATTATGTTCAATCCTGGTAATCTTGTATATTTATGATCTCATCATATTGATGCCACCATTGCATTAATACCACTGGCATTAGGATTTACCCCCCTCCCCCACTTATAATTTTTGTACCTCTAGGGAGGGAAATGATTCAGTTGGCCCATTGTAGATATTGATTTTAGTATCTTCACTCAAAATTCAAAACAAGCTGGGCCCAAGGTTTTGAGATATTGCTTGCAGCTTCATTGTATTTTTCATGATTACAAGATGTGCATTTTATAGATGTATAAATATTTGCATTTGCATTGTTAGTGTTTTACATTGGATACAACTTGGAAATTGAAACACGAGAAATGAAAATTATGTTTGTAATTTAATCCGGATTTTTGGACTAGACAAGATTTGGTGATAAACCTGTCTTTTCCAACATCAAATACATTATTTGGACACCAAATTCTTACTGAAATCACACCTTTTTTCTATCTCACTGGCTGATGGTGCTTTTAAAACTTTAGCATGGCTATTGTTTAATATTTCTTAAACTTTACTGCTGTATTTTCAGTCTGTTATGTTTCTTGGATTTGAATAAGCATGAAACAACAAGCACCTCCCGTTGATTCACGAGTCAATCCGTAAGTTGCTTCCCAAATACAGCATGTCTGCACAGAGAATGCAGAACTATTCTGTAAGAAATGATCTTACTGGACAGCCAGACTTGTTTTGTATTGAGAATAAGACTTTAAATGTTGAGGCGCATTTGCAGAGGGATAGATATGGATCAAATGTATATAGTTTGCCAATTCCTGCATATAAAGAAGGCAAGTATAGTCTCTGATCTTATCGACAACATGCTATGATTAGCTAGTGCGGTTTATCTATATCCTTGTGGGCATGAAATTTTAATTTGTACCATGGTAATCTATGTACACTGTGTTTAACTTCACTAGTTGATTCTTGAAATATCTGTTGATGAGTAGCTGTGGTAAAATTTTAGATTTTGGATGTAATAGACTTTGGGAGAAGGGGCAATGATCAAGGTCATGTACAGATTTCATAAATATAAGGTACTGTTGGAATAATTAATGAGGGTTATCAACTCGCTTTGTACCAGATATACTATGGATGAACATCTGCAGTGTGTTGTTTTGCCAGAAAATGATTTTTAGTACAAAACTCATTTAAATATGCAGAAACACTGAAAGTTTCCTTGAATGATATCACCTCACCACAAAGATATCTGGATGTTGGGTATGTCATTTGGAGGTATTGCATCATGACTTCTTTTATGTGGTATATTTAATAGACTAATTTTATGGGGAATTCAAGATGTAATATCCATATATGGATTGATTGAGAAGTTTTTAAGCCTTAATTTATAAATTGATATAGGTTATAGAAATTAGATTATACCTCTAAATATCTATGAGCAATTATTTATACTAGGCTTTTAAAAATCACAAAGTCATATGATGAAGGCCTAGCTTTGAGCGTGGACATTGCTGTGCACTAGCAATTTAGTAGTATTTGTGCCTCAAAAATGCATTTCAATGATTAGTTAGAAGTATCTTGAGCTTTGCTATCTTGGATTGGCATGCTGTGGCCATACATTATTAGAAAAGTATGACAGGGTATTCTCACCATCTGCTTACTATTTGTTATTTTCCACACTATGCCATTTCTCAATATCATTGATGGATCATGTGTTTCTGATTAGGATGTAGATATTTTACAAGTTTATATTACAATTTCATAATGCAGTTCATGGGAGCAATGGGATAAGATCCTGGATCCAAGATCAAACAATAGACCCCAAATTCAATCAACTAAACCAAGCCAACCAAGAAATGGACCAGCCGCATGAGCAGGACATGGAAATTGGATATGAAGACAGTCCGCCGCCACCAACTTACGAGGGTCTTGAACAAAGATTTCTTGATGAAATCATGAAATTAGCCAAGGAGCGAAGTGATGCAGAGGATGCAGAATTTGCTAGTCACAAGGAGGTTAGTATTTAATAGAACTAGTTTGTTATCTGTGCAATACATGGAATAATTTATATTAAATTATAAAAATATTATTTCTTTGTAAATTTTAGATTTTATTAAATTAAAATAGTAGAATTATAGATACATATTATGATTCTAATTTAGAATAGATTAGGTAAGGCTATCTAGATAATGGTTAAACAGAAACAGCAGCCTTGAATCAGGCATAACATTATATTGACTCTCCTTGAGGGTGGAAATGTTTTTTATTCTTTTTATTTATTGAAGAAAAAGTAAGCAAGAGAATTGATACGAACCTTGAGAGAACCACACCCCAAAAGCTAGCTATTAAGGTGGAAGAGCCCAAGGCCATATAAACCCCACATCTGAATCCCATACTTCCGATGTGGGACTCAAGTGCCATACCTTGCAATTGGATCCTAACATTCTACCACGCTTCCGTAGTTGACGACCACGTCGGCCTCTTTACCCCAGGGCCTGTAGGTCAACTTGCCAAGTAGGAGATGTCCATTACCAATTGATAGGAACCTGGTTTTACTGATAGGAAAATGGAGACTAGCTCCTTACAACAGAAAATGATTCTCTGGAAATTACAAACAGAAACAAAAAAGTAAATGATAGTGCTAGATCTTTGAGAGGCTTGCTCTCTCCTTCCCAGTTCCTATCTCAATTCATCCTTGTCCTCTTTCTCCCTGCCTTCTGTTCTTATATTCCTTGCCCCTAACAGATTCTGTTTCTTTCCTCCCACCACCCTGTCACGCATGCAAGTAGTTGCTTGGAGTCACATTGTTTCTTTTGCTCACGTGGGGTGTTAATCCCATGCTTCTCCTCCCTTTCTTTCTATAGTCCACCTTGGCAATAGTAGGAGTGCTAACATGAATCCATATACAAATGGTTCAAAAACAAAGCCATGCACCTTTTTGGAGCTGTTGATTTAGAGTGACATAATAGGCACCTTCCAGTTTTCCCCGTTCTCCCTGTCACCACTACCTGTAAATCTTATATTTGTGGCAATTCTGCTTATATACATATCCTACTTGACCCAATGAAATAAAAAATAGGAATTGGAAAATCACTTCCTTATATTTCTACAGAGACTAGACAAATCTTGATAAGCAGCAACATTAATGTTTTGCTACTGCAGTATGTTACAAAAGGGGATTTACACTTTCACTACCTGTGCAAAATCCTTCAAGCCAATGTATGATAATGTATTTAAATATCTAGTTTGACGCTCAATTCAATATATGCAACAATGTTTTGCAAACTATTATAGATAAGAGTAAAACTAAAAAGTTTTGGAGCTTCAGTGAAAAGATTGTCATGTTTATACCATAAGTTGATGAAATGAACCTGGGTTAAATCAGATATAGATAAATTATTATTAATCCACTTCAAGCCTTGTTGTTATACTTGTTGGAAAGATTCTCTGGAATATCTGATTATTTCAAGCTTAAAACATATTATTGTGCCAGAGAATACTTGAGATAAACTCAGAGTACCAGGAGAAGGTATCTGCACTCAGAGCTCAACAAGCAACTCGAAGAGAAGAGTTTCTCCATAAGGAATTACAGGCAAGATTGAATCAGTATCACAAAGATGTAAGAAACCAATGCCCCAACATGAAGGTGCCTGATGCCCATGGCTATAGAGGTCCTGTAACATTCACTGCAGGAGAAGCAATCAGTAGGTTTCATGCTGCTAGTGAGTATAAGCATGATGGAGAGCGAACCGTGTCTTTATCAAGTGGGAGAAGTCAAGGAAGCGAGGCAAGAGTTCCATTGCCCCCTGGTCGTGTTTACAATAACCGTGTTGTATATCACCAAGACGGCTGAAGACCTGTCTTAGACTACTGCCAACTTCCTTTCTAATCCTACCCCACCCTCCTTCACTTCCCTTGGAATGATAATTATATATCCCTGTGATATCTTAACAAATTGTGCTTGAGGTATTGGCTGTAAATTCTCTTCCTCCATTCACACACTGCCTGTCATTAGGCAAGAAAGAACCAACTTGAACATTATCCTCATGAAAAGAAAAAGAAAAAAATCTTGGTGTAGTTAAACGTTGCCTTTACTTGTATGACTGAAATCTGTATCATGCATCGCATATTCAGAAAATATTTTATTTGCATTTAGAGGCAAGCAAATACAACATTAAAAAGTTTGTGTTGCATCAATCTACTTGTGCATGAGGAAAAAGGGGATTCTCTCTTGTTTGCTCCATTACTTTTTTTTCATTTTGTAACTACACTATATTTTAAAATAGTTGCGCTACACTATGCGTTATTAGCTATAGCCCTATGAGACACATGTTTAATAAAGCTTATAAATCTCGAGGTAAGGTGACCCTATGTCACTTTATTAACTAATGTGAACAATAGAAATTATATCGAACCTATTTTTGTTGCTAATAGAGAAACAGAGATTTATACACAAAGTTAAGTGGACAATTTATCTTACTTTCTAAAGTGACCATACAAAATACAAGTTCACATTAGTTAATAAGGTGACCTTATGTCACTTTATTAACTAATGTGAACAATATAAATTATATCGAACCTATTTTTGTTGCTAACAGAGAAACAAAGAGTTCTACACTAAGTGGACGATTTATCTTATTTTCTAAAGTGACCATACAAAATGCAAGAGCTGAAGTATCAAATATGCATGACTAATGGCTTTACATATGTAAAACTACCACGTTGTGGAGGAGGTTTTATCTCCAGACTTTAATGCATACTGTCAATAGATGATTTTCTGATATAATTGATAGAAGAGCATGTGCTCTTAAATAGAATACAAGGTAATCTGAAAAAGGAAACTCCTAAACTAATGCTCATCATTGTACCCACTTTCAATTCCTATAATTAAGGGTCAATGATTCCTATTCATAAATACAAAATATACAGCTAATCAAATCTCCTAATTATGGGATTTTAATCCTATCTATAAAAGGAAATAATTTATACGGTGGGATTCTAATACTCCCCCTCAAGTCGGTGAGTGGATATTATCCATTCCCAACTTGCTAATAATAGATTGAAATGTAGAGCCACTTACTCCTTTTGTTAGAACATCTGGCAACTGATTTCCTGTGGATACAAATGTTGTACAAATTGTCCCATTATCCAACTTTTCCTTTATGAAGTGTCTGTCTATTTCAACATGCTTTATCCTATCATGTTGCACTAGATTATGTGCAATGCTTATTGCTAACTTGTTATCACAATATAGCTTCATAGGTCCATTATGTTGGAGCCACGAATTAAGAAATTGGTGTTTGAACCAAAGTAGTTCAAGTAATTGAACCCCTCAAAGTTTTGAAAATAACAAAAATATTAAATTAGAATGAATAAATAAGTTTTAATGAACTTGTTATATTTCATTGAAAAGAAAATAAAAGTCCAGTATTGAATCTCACTTTTAAGTTTTTTTATAAATGTTCTGGATTCAGACAAGTTTTTATAAAGACAACTGAACGTTTTATAACGCGTGTCCAATATGATTTGAGCTGCTTTATTATATTCATATCATTGGATCGTCCAAAGATATCTCAATGTTCCTATTCAAATGCATTCGTCTAAAGCATAATTCAAATTTAAAGGACTGTATAATGCATTAAATGCTAAAGAGACTTCTGACAAAGTACGCGGCAAAAGAAGTCAACAATGTACGCGAACATTGATATACCTAACCTTGAAGATTCCGTACATTTTTAGCAACGTTGATAACTAAGACTACTTTTCAGAAGAGGATGAACACGTCATCAGTGTCAAGCATTTAATGCTCATTAGAACGGTAACATTTATTGTCGTTAGACGAAGAACTGCATGAAGACAAGTTAAAGCTCTAGAACCTATAGATACACAAAGTCTTCAAAGGAACAAACAGAGATGAACAACGAGAAGACAAGCATCACACAATCTGAGAATTTCTTATTGTACTTACATTTTCATTTACATTATGTATAGACTTTTCAATTTACTCTGAGCAGCTCACTTGTTATATTCTCACATATCGTGAGTTAAGCTTAAGTGTTTTCAAACACTATCTTTATTACTCTGTGTTAAGCCTGAAGAAGCTTGTAAGAGAGAATACTTGGTGATAGAACCTGAAGAGGTTGAGAATACTTGATTGTAGCCTGAAGAGGCATTAAGAAGAATACTTGTAATTTAGGAAAGATTAGTAGAAAATCCTTCAAATAGAAGAGACTGAATGTAGCTCTTGGGTTATAAGAGTGAACCAATATAAATCTTTGGTGTGATTCTCTTATTTATTTATCTTGCTTTATTTTATATTTGTTAACGATTAGGGATTGCTATTATTGTTCCTAACATTTCTCTTCATCTGGGCTTATAGCTTTTAATTTGCGTCCAAAAGATTTACTTAAAATGATTTCCGCGCCCAACGTTTTAGCCAAACTGATTTTAGCATCCATTCTATATTTGCGAACCAGTAATGTTCAGTTTTGTGAAATGCTTTGCAAAATGTATTCAAAAAGTTAAGAAACACAATTCAATCCATCTTCTTGTGTTTCATTTGGTATCAAAGTTCAGCCTCTTTGGTTGAGCATCTAACAGTGCAGAGGGAAAACGATCCAGTAAAGCCACAATGGAAAACGAAAGACACGCAGTGAATAGACCTCCACTATTCAATGACAATGATTACGATTATTGGAAGAAGAGAATGATAGCCTTCTTGGATGCACGAAACATGGACATATGGGATCTAGTTCAATATGGATACTAGTTACCCACCAATGCTAAAGGACAAGAAATCCCACAAGCACAATGGATGGAGGCACAACGGACGAGACATCAATTAAACTCAAAAGCGAAACATTATCTAATGTGCACTATTACAAGGTCTGAACATGATAAAGTTCATAGCTGTGAAACAGCTAAGGAAATATGAGATACTCTCACATTGGCCCATGAAGGATCAACACAGGTCAAAGAGTTCAAAATAAGCATGCTGGTTCATCAATATAAGCTCTTCAAAATGGGAGAGCATGAAACCATTGATCAAATGTTTGGACGATTCCAAACAATTATCAATAACCTATGATCATTGGGGAGAACTTATGATAATCAAGATCATGTTAGAAAGATTCTAAGAAGTCTTCCCAAACAATGAAGACCCAAAGTCACAACAATCCAAGAAGCCAAAAATCTTGCTTCTCTATCCATGGATGAGCTTTTTAGATCTCTTAAAGTTCATGAATTTGAACTAAAACAAGAAGATGGTACGAGAAAAAGCAAATCCATTGCCTTAAAAGTACATAAGGGCAGTTCCTCAAAAGCTCTTAAAGTAGAAGAGTCTTCAAATGAAGTTGAGTCATTTGGAGAAGAAGTGTCCGATGACGATGAATTATATTTTCTATCAAGAAAGAAACAATCGATGTGGAAGAAAAAATGCGGCATGAGGAGGAAGCACTTTGCAAGGAAAGTCTCCAAGGACAAGACCGGGTCGAAAGACAAAAGCCCAATAATATACGAGTAATGATATGTGCACACCATTATTTTTACACTTGGTTAACAATGAGTAAATGTTTGGTTAATACAGCATATCATTTGGTTAATGAGTTTTACTAGCTTGTAAGTGATTAGTTACCAAAACTCATTAACTAAATAATATACTGTATTAACCAAATATTTACTCATTGTTAACCAAGTGTAAAAGTGATGTAAAAAAAATAGTGTGCAAAAATCATTATTGATAATATGCTATGAATGCAAAAATCCTGGGCACATCAAAGTAGAATGTTCATCCCTCAATAAGGACAAAAAGAAATTCTTCAAGAAGAAAATAAGAGGGCTCATGGCAACTTGGGAAGATCTGGATCTCTCCTCCACAGATGATGATGAAGAGGAAGGATAAGAAGAAGTAAATCTAGGCCTAATGGCTAATACCTCCTCTGATGTAGATTTAGATGAAGATGAAGTAAATTATCCTGACTTCAATCTTCAAGAAGCTTTTGATGATTTGTTAAATAACTCCTCTATTCTTTCTACTGAATATAAAGCCTTGAAAATAAAATTTTAAAACTTACTAAAGAGTTTTGAGAAAATAAATTTTGAAAAACAAACTCTACAGAAAGAATATGAAAAGTTAAAAGTTGAAAATGATTTTCTAGTAAATGAACCCAAGGTTCTTCCTGAGTCAAATACATCTCATGAAGTTGAAAAACTTCTAAAAGAAGTAGTTGAACTCACTAAAGACTTGGCTAAGTTTATGGGTGGAACTAAAAAACTAAACATGATTTTGAAATACTCTAGAAATCCACATGATAAATCTGATTGGGGGATGAACCAAAAGATAAAACAATTTTCAAAATGCATCTACCTACCTTAGTTCTAAATTGTATTGTAGTTATTGTGGAAGGACTAGACATACTACATCCAAGTGTATCCACAAGAGAAAGTTGAGATATGAGAAAACCTCAAGAACTAACAAGAAAGGAACCAAGACCATCTGGGTACCTAAAAATATGATCATTCCTCTTGCAGATGTGCTTAGCAGTAGGAAAACAATTCCAATCATGGTACCTGGATAGTGGTTGCTCACGACACATGTGAGAGAAAGGTCTATGTTGCAAGAACTAAGACCTAAACCTGGTGGATGGGTCACCTTTGGAGGTAATCATAAAGGTAAAATAACTGGGATTAGTATGATTGGTAAGCATCAGTTCCCTTCTATTGATAATGTACTGCTCGTTGAAGGATTGAAACACAATCTACTAAGCATAAGCAATTGTGTGATAGTGGATATGATGTTTCCTTCAACAAAGGAGAATCTATAGTCAAGAACTCAGATGGGTCCATTCTTTTCTCAGCTAAGAGGCAAAATAATTTATACAAAATTGATTTGGGAGACCTCTCAAACCAGAATGTATTATGCCTAGTATCCATCAAAGGATAACAATGGATATGGCATAAGAAACTTGGTCATGCAAGCTTGAGGTTAATCTCAAAGCTAAATAAACATCACCTCGTAAGAGGACTACCAAATCTTGTGTACAAATCAGATGTTCTCTGCGATGCATGTCAAAAGAGGAAACAAGTTAAAAATTCTTTTGAATCCAAAAATTGTGTCCACCTCTAAACCACTAGAATTGTTACATCTGGATTTGTTTAGTCCAACAGGGACAACCTCCTTAAGTAGAAAAAGATATGGACTAGTCATAGTTGATGACTAGATTAGATAAACATGGGTTATGTTCTTAGCTCACAAAGATGAGTATTTTAAAGTCTTTTTTATATTCTGTAAAAGAGTTCAAAATGAAAAAGGCACATGTATTAATTCCATTCGAAGTGATCATGGAGGAGAATTTGAGCATGAGAGCTTCCAACGATTCTATGAAGAAAGTAGTATTCTTCACAATTTCTCTACCCCTAGAACACCACAGCAAAATAATGTGGTAGAAAGGAAGAACCGGTCGCTTCAGGAAATGGCAAAGACTATGCTCAATGGTAATTCTATATCCAGACATTTTTGGGCTGAAGCTACTAATACTGTCTGTTACATTCAAAACAGAATATATATTAGACCTATTCTAAAAAAGACTCTTTATGAATTGTGGAAAGGACGAAAACCCAACATATCATATTTTCATCCTTTTGATTGGCAATGCTTTATTTTAAATACTAAAGATTATCTCAGTAAAATTGACTCTAAAGTCAATAATGGTATATTATTAGGATACTCTGAAACATCAAAAGCATACAGGGTTTATAACTCTCGTACTTTGACTGTGGAAGAGTCCATTCATGTCAAATTTAATGATAAAATGCCTGATAAAGATTTATCAGAGTTAGATGAGTCTTTTGCAGATTTGGACTTAAGCGACAAAGATAAAGGTTCATTAACAATGGACGAAGGAGCATTGGACGATGAAGAAAAAGAGGGAAATGCATCAACAGAGAATGTTCAATGAAGTTGGCACTTCAAAAATTATCATCCAGAAGACCAAATTATTGGTAATCCAAATGATAAAGTGAGAACAAGGTCAATGTTCAAAGAACACGGAGCTAGAACCAAAGGCGGATGAAGAAGCTCTATTGGACGAAGGCTGGATCTTAGTCATACAAGAAGAGCTCAACCAATTCAAGAGAAATGACGTTTGGATGTTGGTTCCACTACCTAAAGACAAATCCATCATTGGCACAAAAATGGGTTTTCAGAAACAAGTTGGACGAAGACAATAAGGTTGTGAGAAACAAGACAAGGTTAATTGCCTAAGGCTACTCACGACAAGAAGGTATAGATTTCACTGAAACTTTTGCACCTGTAGCTAGATTAGAAGTAGTTCGCATTCTATTTTTATTTGCTGCTCATCATAATATGAGACTCTGTCAAATGGGCATAAAAAGTACCTTTCTAAATGATATAATTAATGAAGAAGTTTACGTTATGCACTCCCCTAGATTTGAGGATTAAACCTCACCTAAGCATGTTTTCCAACTGAAAAAGGCTCTATATGGGTTAAAACAAGCTCCTCAAGCTTGGTGCGAAAGATTAAGTTCTCTTCTTATGGAAAATAACTTTTCTAGAGGAAAAGTTGATACAATCCTCTTTCGTAGAAATGTAGACGCACATTTTATTATAGTTCAAATTTATGTGGATGATATTATCTTTAGAGCTACTGATGAATCTCTTTGTAAAGATTTTTCTATGTTGATGCATAAAGAGTTCGAAATGAGCATGATGGGAGAATTGAAGTTCTTTCTGGGTTTGCAAGTAAAGAAAATATTGTACGGAATATATATTCATCAAACCAAGTATACAAAAAAACTCTTGAGGAAATTCAAATTGGACAATTGCAAACCTATGAGCACACCTATGCATCAATCGTCTACACTTAAATTGAACGATAGAGATAAAAAGGTATACAAAAAGATATATAGATGTATGATTGGATCTCTTCTATATCTTACTACGTCCAAACCTAACATAATGTTCAGTGTTTGTTTATGTGCTTGTTTTCAATCTGATCCAAGAAAATCTGACATCACAGTAGTTAAAAGAATATTTAAATATTTAACAGGTACTACTAATTTGGGTTTATTGTTTAAGAAATCTCATGAGTACAGATTAGTTAGATTTTATGTTGCAGACTATGCTGGAGACATAATTGAAAGAAAAAGCACCAATAGAGGATGTCATTTCATTAAAGCTAACTTAGTCTCATGGTCCAGTAAAAGACAAAGTATCAATGCACTATCAACTGCTGAGGCTGAGTATATATCAGCATCAAGTTGTTGTTCTCAATTGCTTTGGATCAAGCATTAATTAGAAGACTACAACATCTTTGAAAGTAAGATTCCAGTACTCTGTGATAATACAGCTGCCATAAATTTGTATAATAATCCAATACTTCATTCTAGAGCAAAACATATATAAATCAAGCATCACTTCATAAGAGATTATATTAAAAAGGTGTGTTTGATATTCAATTTGTGGACATAAACCATCAATGAGGTGACATTTTCACTAAACCTCTTGTTGAGGATAGATTCACTTTCACTAGAATGCATTTAAGTATGTATTTTGTCAGAGATTAATGATTGTGCATCCATTATATCTCTGTGTCCAATATATTATATGTGCTTGATGTGAACTGTATGTTTTGCGTCTAATATTTGATAAGTTCATTGACAGTTATAAAATGCATTTATTATGAAATATCTTTGTTGTATATGAACCTGATCAAAATTCTCACGCTGAGTCAGTTGTGTTATCATTTAAAAACTTCTCTATGGTTACTTTTAAAATTATGGTTGTGTGTGTCAGTCATTTAATGAGCATTTATTTCAATTGTCTTTTCAAAAATTCTTTTCTCATATTTATTTAATTCAAAAAAATTGAAAAACGTTTTAACTTCTGCACTTGAATAAAAACATCATTCCACAAAGATTAAGTTTTTATGCTCACAAAACTTCATCTTTAGAAAAAAAAAAACTCTTTGCTGCGTAAACCCCCTTTCAAGTCTCTTTTCAAACCTTCTCTTCAACATTCTTCAAGCTTCTGAGAAAATGGCCAGTCGAAAGAGGATGAATGTGGATCAAGTTGAAGTATCAGTGGATAGAGTCTCCTTTAGATAAACTACTCAAGCCATACCCTTGGGAGAAATTCTTCCCAGATTTTCAAGACCCACTCCCATGGGACTATAAAATGACTACTGAAGAAGAAGACATCCATCCACAAGACGCTAAGCTTGCTCCTCTTTCAATTGTCCATCTTACACTACCCACTGAGCACTCTATGGCTCTGAGTTTCGTGAGGGCTGATGTAGAAGCTTCAGCTAAAAGCCAGCCTCAGCCTGCTCCTACTCCTACTGTGCAACTTGAAGTACAAGCTTTTGTTAATGCTGCAATGGAATCCTTAGTTAGCAGAGTTGAAGGGCTTCTCATATCCTATTTTCCCCACGGACCTCCTCCACTAACTTAGTTTTCTTTCTTATATCTTTTTCAAAAAAAAAATTCCTACTTTGATTCTTTTTAATTCTTTGAAAATTCTTTAAATTGTCAAATTCTTTCATTTTTTTACTAACTATGATATTCTACTTCACTTTTTTGTCTAATGACAAAAGAAGGAGAATTGAGAGAATTAGGAATAATTTGATTGATCTATTGTTTATATACTTTACAGTGATGTTTAATAATGTGAGATATTATGACTACTGTGTTTTGTTTTTGCTCTGATCAATTGTTTAGTTGATTTGCTCTGATATCACTTGTTAACTTTAATTTGCTCTAATACTCTATTTGTTGGATCAGAATTATCTGAAACCCTAAATTGCTCTGATACTTTACTATTTGGACTCAAATAAGTTATAAAGCATGCATTTACATTTTATTGTTTTTATTGCTCTGATACTACAATTGGACTCAAATAAGTCATAAGCGTGCCTTTATTCCTTTATTGCTCTGATACTGCACTTGGACTATAATATATAACTCTGATATGATTGCTCTAATGTTTAGTTTACTAAGATATAACATCTAGTAATAGCTCTAATACTTCACTTGGACTCAAAATGCTATTATGATATATTTGCAATACTTGCCTATTTTTTTAGCTCTGATACTTCAAATGGACTCAGATTTGTTATTCTGATATGCTTGCATTGGGTTCCCTTAGCTCTGATTCTTAGCAACTTTAGCTCTAATACTTAGCATTTTAGCTACTATATGCAATTGTGTCCATTAACAGTAATAGCTATAACAGAACAAAATAGCTTTTAGAATATTTCCTAAGTTATACATGCGTCCAATATACTATGCGTCCATTATAAGACATGTTCCTAGGGGGAGTTCACAATTTTCTATCTGAAAAAGCAATTGTTCAATCAAATTTAATAATGTTTGTCATCATCAAAAAATGGGAGATTGTTGGAACCAAAGACGAATCAAGAAACTAATGTAGAACCAAAGTAGTTCAAGTAATTGAACCACTCAAAGTTTTGAAGATAACAAATATATTAAATTAGAATAAACAAATAAGTTTTAATCGAACTTGTTATATTTCATTGAAAAGAAAATGAAAGTCCAGTATTGAACATTTTATAAAGACAACTGAACATTTTATAACTTGTGTCCAATATGATTTGATATCTCAGCGCTCCTATTCAAATGCATTCATCCAAAGCATAATTCAAATTTAAAGAACTGTACAATACATTAAATGTTGAAGAGACCTCTAACAAAGTATGTGTAACACCCCAAAATTTCTGTTTCTAATTTATATATTGACTTTCCCAAAATTTAGTGAGTTATGATTTTTGGGAATTTTTGTGAGCCTTATTAAATTAAAATTTAATTGGGCTTAACCTTATATGTTGATTTTTGATTGTTCTGGAAAATAAAAATAAATAATTTTATTTTTTGTTCGTAATACCTTCGTATAATTATTAAAGACACAGAAGTTTACAAACTCCAAATCCGTGAGCAGATTTGGAAATTTTTCATTTTCAAGGATTTGATTATCAAATAAAAATTTTGGTTACATTCTATTGTCCATTAGACAATAAATTTGATCTTTGACCATTGGATAATAGTTACTAAAAAAATATCTAGAGATAAATATTTAATGAAATTTTTGGTAGCATTTATGTGAAGGGTGAATCACCTAGGTGAGTCACTTGGTCATTTATGGTGAAGGGTGAATCACCTAGGTGAGTCACTTGGTCATTTATGGTGAAGGGTGAATCACCTACGCGAGTCACTTGGTCATTTATGGTGGAGAGCAAGTGTTCAAATTGAACACAAACTCTCCAAAATGTTCCAAGGGTGGCCGACCATGGTGGGTAATTTTGGAGGAAAATATCTTGTTTTTATATTTTACTAAATTACATTTATTCTTTACTTTTTTTCTCCTATAAATAGCAACCTCACCAATCACTTTAAACTCACCAAAAACTTCACTATTTCTCTTTACATAGCTCTCGGCTAAGACACCTTAATTTCCTTCCAAACTTCTAACCAAAGATCCAACCTTGTTTTTAGCATCTAGATATCAATCTAAGAAACTTCTGTGTTAAAAGTTTCTTGAGAAGAAATCACATTCAACCACTTTTTGAGCCAACAAAGTTTGAAGAACAAAACGTGAAAATTCTTTATCTTCTTCACTTTTTAAAATTCTATTTCAAAGTTTTAGATCATTGGATTGATCCATGATCATTTTATTCTATGTTTTAGAGCTTATATATATATATATATATATTTGATTTCTTTAAAGATTGTGTTATGAGAAAGACAAAGATCCTATACAAAGTTCCCTTCAGAAGATTTTAAACCACGGTAAGGGGGAGTTTCTCTATCAACTAATATTGTGGAATGAAAATAGGATTTTATTCTCTTGAAATTCGTGAGATTATCTATGGTTGGTGTTTTGTGGTTTACGTTATATGTTTTCATGTTTCATGGTTTGAGTTTTATGGTTTTATGCTTTATTTAGCATATGTGTTTTATGGTTTTGGAATATGGTATGAACTTGTGATATTAAAGGCATGATATAATTAGGATATGAATTAAATGATTCATGTGTATATAAATAAACATGTTTAGAACATGCATACATATGGTTTAACTTGTGGAAACATATGGGAAAATGATTGGATTTTGATCCAAGGAATTTGGGGTGGTTCGGCCACCATATTTTGAAAAAGGAAATTGTTTTCAAATTGTTTTCACTAGAACTTATTTGATTTGGAGAAACTTTGATTTTCGAAATTTTGAGGAGAAAATATTTTTAGTGATTTTCGGAATTTTAAAGTGGAAAATAGTTTTAAAGTGAAATTTAATATTTAAAACTTAGTTTTTATCACAAAAAGTGAAAATGGACTTGAAAATATTTTATTTAGCTCAAACTAACTTAGTTTTTGTGAAAAATGCTTTACGCGATTGAAAATTTATAGAAAATACTTTACATGATTGAAAAATGATTTTTATACCTTACCCGATTGAAATTTTTACAGAAAAACTTTTACACGACTTGAAAATAGTTTTAATTGATTGAAAAACTTAACAGAAATGTTACGTGATTTATGAAACGTAACAAAGGTGTTACTTGATTTGAAAAACCGTAAACGTAGTGTTGCGTGATTTGGAAAAATATTTTAAAAGCATCATACGATTAAGAAACATCGATACTACTATCGGGCCGACGTAGATTGGACCTTGGATAGGAAAGTTGACACTATTCTTAAAATGGTGGCTTGAATTCCGAGCGTATTGTTTGTTCATTCTGGAAATATTTGCATTCTACGTAACATTTTGAAAAATCTGAGGAGATTTGTTGTCAAGGCTTTGAGCCTAGGAGATGGAGTTTACACCTTAGTGCAAGTGCGAATTGTGTTGTGAATATCAGGGATGACCTTGGGGACGTCGGGGTGCGGAAACTCCATAAGGGGCCAGTTGGTAGCACCACTGTGTCGTGGTAATATGATTACAACATATTGAACGATCCCGATCAGACACTATCCTATTCCCGATTTGGTGGAAAGTGTTCTCGTGAGCCAAGTTGCGCAAATGAGATTTTATAGCACCTTTGAGGCTAATGAGAAACGGAACGTGTACTTCCAAATCACTCTCTCCGTTTGTTGTATTTAGCTTCATGGAGTAAGGGTCGACTATGTGTGTCTGCATAGTCAGTTGTTATACTGTCGCATCATCATTATGCACATTGAGGTTGGTTTTTCATTTTATTGAATAACATGTTATAACTGTTGGATTTGGATAGTATTGAAGTGTATAAATTATTTACTCTATTTTCTATATTGTTATATTGGAATTTGTGATGATGTGAGAATCTCACATCTTTTTGTATATTGTTATTTTGTGACTTGATTTGATTATGATAACGAAGATGGTCGATCAACGTGAGTTTCTGGGGTATATCATAGTCCGGTTTCATGGAGGACCCGAAGCTTGGCACGTTTGGATAGAGATCAAGTGTATAGCTTATGCCAATGATGTGACTATCTCATTCTGTCAGACCCATCAGGGCAAGTTACTAAGTTTCCTCCAAGAAAAGTACAGTATCCAGAGGTGAATCTTCTGTCATCTATGGATCCAGCATAGTCAGCGTCTATATAGTCCTCCAAAGTCATTTCCTAGCCTTTCATAAATAAAATTCATTTTCCGGGAGTTCTAAGATGATTTTCTTTGGGATTATGCATGAACTGACTTACCACTCCCACTGCATAAGCTATGTATGGCCTAGTATGAGACAAATAGATTAATTTTCCAGCCAGTTTTTGATAGGATTCTCTGTCCACGGTTACATCCTCAACAGATTCACTAAGTCTATGATTCTACTCAATAGGAGTTTCTACTGGTTTGCATCTCAAGTTACCAGTTTCAGATAATAAATCCAACACATATTTTTGTTGAGAGATGAAAATACCATAACGAGAATGTATCACCTCAAGGTCAAGAAAGTATTTCAATCTGCCTAGCTCTTTAATCTCAAACTCTCTTTACAAACACCTTTTTAGGATGTCCATTTCTGCTTGATCATTTCATGTTACAACTATATCATCCACATAGACAATTAGTGCAATAACTCCCCCTGAAGCTGAATGCTTAATGAACAAAGTGTGATCTCCTTGACTTTGTTTATACCTCATTGCCTTCATAACCATAGCAAACCGGCCAAACCAAGCCCTAAGGGACTGTTTAAATCCATAGAAAGCCTTCCTTAGCTTACAAACTGTGCCTTTCTTAAAATTTAAACCCAGGTAGGACTTCCATGTAAATTTCTTCTTCAAGGGTGCCATGTGGGAAAGCATTCTTGACATCAAATTGTTGCAAACTCCATCCATAGTTAGCTGCCAGAGATAACAATATTCTAACAATGTTCATTTTTGCAACAGTAGAAAAAGTCTCAAGGTAGTCAATCCCATATATATGAGTATACCCCTTAGCTACTAACCTTGCCTTATACCTTTCTAATGTCCCATCTTCCTTATATTTAACAGTGAATACCCACTTACAGCCAACAAGTTTCTTCTCTTTAGGAAGTTCTATCAACTCCCAAGTTTCATTTTTCTCTAGTGCATCCATTGCAACTTTCATAGCTTCTCTCCACTCTTTGTTATCCAATGCTTCATTAGCAGTTTTTGGGATAGTGATAGTGTTTAAATGAGTAAGAAAACTTCTATGATTGTTGGACAGTTTATCATAGGATATAAAGTGAGACAACGGATACCTTGGCCTCTATGTACATGTTCTAACACCCATCCTTATTGTGATCAGAAAATCCCCAGCATCAATGGGTATATTCTGCTCTTCCAAGACAGTCCCATCAGTTCCAGTTTTAGGGAGTATGTGAAATAAACGGATGAAACACAAGAAGGGGGTTGAATTGTGTTTCTTAACTTTTTTGGAAAACTTTTCTTAAAGCAGTTCTTAAAATAGAAACTTTGCAAGTTTGCAAGAGAGAATGAACGAATTAGAAAATCTTTACAGTTTGTTGGACGCAAAAAAAGCTTTTGAAATTCTTTGGACGCAAGCTAAAACTTGTATTTTGATAAAAACAAGTTGTTAAGAATAACAATAACAATCCCCAAACGTTAGTGAAAAACTAAGGAAAAACAAGGAAAGGGAAGAAAAGCTTACACCAGGTATTTATACTGGTTCACTTTCACAACCCAAGAGTTACGTCCAGTCCCTTCTACTTGAAGGATTTTCACTAATCTTTCTCAAAGATTACAAGTATTCTTCACACTGCCTCTTCACAACCAAGTATTCTAAATCTCTTCAGGTTCTACCAATAAGTATTCTTTTCTACACAAGCCTCTTCAAGCTTACAACCAAGTATTCTAAACCTCTACAGGTTCTACCAACAAGTATTCTTTTCTACACAAGCCTCTTCAGGCTTACAACCAAGTATTCTAAACCTCTACAGGTTCTACCAACAAGTATTCTTTTCTACACAAGCCTCTTCAGGCTTACAACCAAGTATTCTAAATCTCTTTAGGTTTTCCACTGAGTAATAAGAAGGATAAGGTTTAAAACACTTGAGAATAACTCACTATTTGTGAGGATAAACAATGAGCTCAAGTAAACACTCTATACAAGAGTATATCTTTTCACTTCGTAGATTTTTTCTATTTACTTCACTTGTTCTATTTTATCCTTCAAAGACCTTGAATATATATAGGCTTGAGAGCTTGTACTTGTCTTCATAAGCTTCTTTGTCCAACGACAATATTTATTACCGTTCTAAGTTGCATTAAATGCACAATCCTAATAACGTGTTGATCTTCTTCTGAAAAGTGGCTTTGGTTATCAACGTTGCAAGAACTTTGATATCTTTGTTCTGACACTTCTGAGCGAGCAAAAAGTTCCTATTTGCTAGTCCTTGCAGTTGTTAAGACGCGTACTTTGTCAGAGATCATAGCAGTAATTAATGCACTTTGTCTTGCTTAATTTGAAATGCTTTTGAGAAAGGATTAGCAAAGACAATATAATGGACGATCTAATAAAATATAATAAACAGTACATAAAGTATTGGACGCACGCAGTAGATAAACTTGTGCTACTCCTTGTTGAGTGCCTTTGGTGGACCAATTTCGGTTCTGATTTGGGGGCTTACCATGAAGTTTCCAGCATTTGTCCTAGGTGTGTCTTGACTTCTTACAAAAGGTACACCATTGAGAATCCTTGTTCTCCCCTTTGTCGATCTCCATCTTGGGGGCTACACCTCCAGGTTGACTGGTCTGCCATTGATTAATCTTCTTTCCCTTACATTGTGTAACTAAGGCAAAGCGTTCAGTGGATTGAGGTTCCATAATCACTCCCCTACATGCTTCTTCTACCCCGAAGGCAGCCATGGTTTCATTGAGTGAGGATAACTCCTTTCCTAGCACCTGAATTCTTACAGGATCAAACTCACTATTTAGTCCTGTCAAGAACTTATAGATTTTGTCCTTCTCCTTATAATGTTTGAGTAAAGCAGCATCTTCTGTGCATTTTGCTTCAAATTGTTCATAATGGTCTAACTTCAGCCATAAATTCTGTAGAGTCTGGACATACTCACTAACGGATCGGTCTCCTTATTTGGTAGTTACGATCTTCATCTTAATTTCTTAAATTTGAGCAACATCACTAACCTTGGAATAGTTTTGTTTACAGCTCTCCCACACATCCTTGGCAGTCTTCATGAACATGTAAGCATCATTCACCTTTGGCACCATGGAATTCCACAACCACGACATTACGACTGCATCTGCTTCACCCGATGCACCAAAGTTATTGACTATGGGTTTTGGGGTAGCTTCCCCAGTAAGATGATTCAATTTGTCCTTCCCTTTTAGAAAGGTTTGGACAAAATGACACCATTTGAGGTAGCTTCTTCCATTGACACAAAGGCTGGGTTGAATATGTTGCAGCTCAACAATGCCGATATTTTTTTTTTGGGCAGGGTTATTGGCTATTTCAAACGTTCTCAATTTTGTTGGGTGAGATTCAAAGGCGTGGAGGGTGTTTTAGGACAGAAGATCGGCAATATAGGTCGTCCAAAGAAGGGGAAGTAAAAGAAACGGCAATGCAGGATGAGAAAGGTCTTTGGTGACCGAGTCCCTTCCACTCAAACCAACTCAAGCAAGAAGCAATAGAGTCTTATCTAATTCGTATGGTTGCCATCTAATTAGCTCAGGTTGTACTAAACTGAAGTTTATTTATCTGCAAAGAGTTCCTTTCAAGTTTGGGAGGGGAAAAATACTTCACAAATGCAACTGGTGAATTGAAAATTTGGGTTTATAATTTTGCATGCATGAGTGTGACACATACTATAGAGTATCAACATGCATGAAATCAGTTGGTTAATGCATATCACATGGGGGTCATAATATTTTATGCTTCATTATTCTTATTTGGTTCATGTAGATCACGTGCCCACTCTTTTACCATGCCATTTTTACATGTGCCAGTTTATCAGCTATTTAGTCACACCAACAATTGCATGGATTAGAAAAATCATTGATTACCGCAAGTAGCATTTTATATAGGATCAGGATCCTCTCATGTTAGTAAGTAACATGACAGGGTCATGTTAGAGGGAGAAAGACACAAATTTTATAAAGATATGACCCACTAATATTTGTGTAGAGTTCATTAATTTTGCTTGTGTCTTTCTCTAACATGAGAGGATCCAAATCCATATACAACCTTGCGTATTTAAGCTTATTGATTGATTTTTTTAAGATGGCCAAAACATTAAAGAATTAAGTCTTGTAATAGTGTAATCTGTAGAAAGAAGAAATACATCCTTCTCAAATGATTCATTGATTTTTCAAGCGCACTAATAAGAATGGCTAGCATTAAACGTCTAGGCCATCCCATCCACAACATTAAGTTATTAATTTCCTCTTACCACAAGTTCATTGATTTTACTCCTGATATCGTATATTTTTTCTCTTTTAACAATTTTCAAATGGGTAAAATCTTACGAAGTACCTTATCGTAATACTAATGATTAACTGTACCACATATTAAAATGAACTAATGGATCACCCGTGCAATGCACAGAGAAAATTAAAAGTAAAATTTATTTCATAAATTAATAAAATAAAAAACAAACAATAACAAAAATCCAATCAAACTCCTATGAAGTCACAGAAGTATTGAGAATATTACAAATGAAACTGCACCAAGAGTGATAGAGTAATTCTTTAGTAGATAAAGATAACAATATCTACTAACAAAAAATAAAACAACCATTTAAAAAAGAAATCTCATCTCTAATATAAGAGAGACATCAAACAACATAAAAAATGATTCATAGAATATATATATATATATATATATATATATATTCCTATCATATTTTGTAACAAACTACCTCGTTACAATATTGTTGTTGAATTTCATTGTTCTTCTTCATGTTTTAGACTCTTAACAATGATGATTGTTGGAACCAAAGACATTTTTAAGTAATTAATATTGTAACCAAAATAGTTCAAAGAAATTGAACTCCCCAAAGTTTGAAGATAACAATAATATTAAATTAGATTAAATAAATAAGTTTTAAAATAAACTTATGTTATTTCATTCTAAAAAGAAATAGTCCAAGTTGTATCTTTGTAACAAATCACTCTTAAATACTTTTGGACTAAAGACAAGTTTTGTAAAGACAAAATCTCTATTTCACTATGTGCGTCCAATACAATCTGAACTGTTTATTATATTATATTGGATCGTCCATTGTTTTGTCTCTGTTGTTTGTTCCTCAAAAGCATTCGTCCAAAGTAATTCAAAAAACGAGTAAAGCAAGTGCATTAATTGTCGATGTGATCTCTCACAAAGTACGTGACTTTCAAAATCAACATTGTACGTTGGAGCTGACATACCTAACAACTATAAGGACCAGCAAATAAGAACTTTCTGCTCACTCAGAAGAGTCAGGACAAGGATATCAAGTTTCTAACAACATTGAAACCAAACCCATTTTTCAGAAGAAGATCAACACATTATCAGCTTAGTGCATTTAATGCTACTAAGAACGATAATAATTGTTGTCATTGGACGAAGAAGCTTATGAAGACTTGTACGAAGCTCACAAGCCTATAAATACCAAAGTCTTCGAAGGATCAAAATATATGAAGAGAAAGTGTCGTTGAACAAGTGAACAGACATCAAGAAAACATACGAAGCAAATAGATTCACTATGTTTTACATATTCTTTGTATACTCTAATATAGAGTTTTACTTTTTCTTGAGCTCATTGTTTATCCTCACACATTGTGAGTTAACCTCAAGTATTGTAAGCACTCTCTTTATTTTGGTTGTAAGCTTGAAGAGGTTTGTTTGTAAAAGAATACTTGTTGCTAGAACCTGAAGTGGTTTAGAATACTTGGTTGTAAGCCTGAAGAGGCGGAGTGAAGAATACTTGTAATCTGTGAAAGATTAGTGAAATTCCTTCAAGTAAAAGGGACTAGACTTAGCTCTTGGGTTGTGAGAGTGAACTAGTATAAATATCTAATGTAAGTTTTTCTTCTCTTTCCTTGTGTTACTCTACTTTCACTAACATTCGGGGATTGTCATTGTTGTTCTTAACAATTCTTTTATTTGAAAATATGTTTTTATCTTGCGTCCAAATATTTTAAGAAAAACACTTTGAGTCCAACGAACTATAAAGAGTTTCTATTTCGTCCATTTTCCTTTACATTCTTACGAAGCTTTTATTATAAGAATTGTTTTAAGAAAAGTTTTCTGAAAATGTTAAGAAACACAATTCAACCTCCCTTCTTGTGTTTCATTTGTTTATTTCAATGATAAACTAAAAGTCCATCAGAATTTTAACAAAACTGCAAAGACATTGTATAAGTGATCAAATGTAAAAATTTAAATAAATCCAACTGTAAGGCACAGACTTCTATAACTGATGAAAGGAACAATTGATACCTACAAAAAAAAAAGGGTCGATTATGAAGAGGAGGCATGTAATTGAACTTAATAGTGCATAAGGAAATAAGGAATAAGCTTGGGTAGATACTTCTTGTTCTACATACTAAACAGTAAACATCATAATAGATGAAAAACATAACAATAACAAAAAAACCAACAAAACTACTGTGAAGCTAGACAAGTACTCAGAAATTAAAAGAGAAAATTGAAGGAGTAAATTTTCAATAGATAAAGATAACAATTGGTACTTTAAAAAAAACAAAAAAAAAATACCATAGAAGAAAAAGAAAGTAATCTCCTCTCTAATATAAGAGAGACATCAATTAGCAGAATTTTCAAAATGATTGATATATATATATATGTGTGTGTGTGTATATAATGTGAATGAACGCATACTCCTAGTTGGACATGGATAATGAAGCACAAAGTTTTGAAGATAACAAAGTGTGCCAAGTAAAGTAAATCAAGTTTTAGAAGACTTAGATTATGATTATTTTAGTATTTACAAATAGTAGTTCTTAAGGTTTACATTTATTTAGAACCCTTACGATCACACAAGATGATTGAAAGAGACACTTAAAATAACCCTAAAATTAATATAGGTTGATATAATAGAATTGCATTCTTGCATTCATCAATTTACAATGAATTATAATCAATTCAAGCTTCTTGTTGCTCACTGCAAGTGCACGGATCGTACAAGTAGTAAAGAAAGATATCGTTCCCACGAGGATCGTGTGAATACCGCACTTTAACGATTACGATTATCTAGACTGTAAGACCTATTATTGTTATGTTATTTACCAACTCATAAGTCTTACGTGGAATATTTTTTTTTTTTATCATATAGAAATTTCGGCAGCATTTCTTTTGTTTCTCAAACGTTTCCACAAGACATAACCATAAGCAGCGGAATCCAGCAACCATTCCAAACCAATCAGAGTACATATATATATATACACATATATCATCAGAAGGTCTCAGATCTCATTCAAAATATTATCAGAGTACGTACATTATACAAGTGTATACTAGACACTATCCTGACTGAGCACACTATATATATACAGAACTGAGAACATCAACAGTAGTTTCACCAGTTCCCTGTCATATCTACATCAGAGGAATATAATATACATCATGGAGCTCAACTCCACCAAAATACAAGTCTCCAAAATACATATTATCACTAAGAGTGATCAACAGTAGAATCCTCCGTACTTAACCCGTAGAGGGTCCGGGGTGTTCCTGCGAATCTATGAAAGAGAGGTGTGAGAATAACTTCCCAGTGAATGTGAGTAAAACTTGTAGAATAAGTATGCATGTAATTAGAGTACAAGTATAAACACAATTCAGTATAACAAGTAACACCAATCAACATATGCAATGAATGGATGCACATGATGTTCACACCTTGTCTTCACACTTTTTCTTTCTCCACTCCTCTTGTTGTGCACTAACCCCTTCCGGTTAGGCCCTCGCATTATGCTTATGCAATGTATTATGCTATTCCACTTTCCATCTAGCTCCGTAAGCTAGGCACCCCTCATGTTTTGTACACTAACCCCTTCCGGTTAGGCCACCTCGCTATGCAATGCACTTAATTATGTCATTCCGTTTCCATCTAACCCCGTAGGTTAGGCACCCCTCTAGTATTGTACACTAACCACTTCCGGTTAGGCCATCTCACTATGCAATGCAATGTTTTTCATATAATGCTCAAACCACAATATCATGATAGCACAACATTTAAACCAAACAAAGATTTAAAATCACACTAGTATAAATCTCAAATCATCTCAAACACATATACTTAGTTGCACTTCTCATCATAGTACTAAGTCCTCATTTTTCACACCATCATTATCACCATAAAACAATGATACCTTATGCAAGAAACGCATTTAAGAGTTGTGAAATTTTGTAAGAAAAATGGTCCAGCGCTGAGCTCTAGAAGATCCACGCTCGGCGCCCAAAATGTCATTTGCTGCTGAGTTGCCAAAGCTGAGCGCTAGGAAACTCAAGCTGAGCGCTAGCATTCTGAGTTGTCAGCGCTGAGCGCTAGCAAAACTAGCGCTGAGCGCTAGCATTCTGGGCTACGAATTTAGCTACACTCAGCGCTGAGCTCTAGAATCCTGAGCTGAGCGCTAGCTTTCTGGGCTGCGAATTTAGCTACCAACACCAAACTTTCATGTTCAAATTCATCTTAGATCTATGCTACCAATCCACCATAACATACCAAGCATGTAAATCATTGAATTCAAGTAGTAAATCAATCATTTTCATACATATCATTGAAGTAGCAACTTAAATCATCAAATCCTTCAAAGAAAGAAACCAACTTAAAAAAACACATAGGAAATCCTAGGTTTCAAGACTTAAACTCACACCCTAATTAACACCATACCATAACACAAATCAACCCACACTCACCTTAAGTGATATATGGCAAGAACTAGGTTTTGTGGAGAGATTAAACCAACCAAACTCCTTTTGAGGCCTTCCTCTTCAACTCCCTTCAAAAATACCCAAATCATACAAGAACCTTAGCAATGGTGTTCTTGAATCTTAAAAATGAAAATGAGTTTTTCCATAAACTAAAACCATAGGATTGAAGAAGAGATGAAGTGGATCAATAACCATTAAATAACTTAATCCAAAAGATGAGTAGAAAGACTTACCCTTGGGTCTTGAAACTTTGAAGAGCTTTGGCTATGGAGAAACCCTAACCCTAATTTTTGGAGATGGTGAACCCTTGGCCATTATGCTTGGCCGGTTCCCTTAAGTAAGAGGGAGGAAAATTGAATTGTCTATTTTGCCCCTCACTTAGATGAGAAATCACTAAATTGCCACTGAAGATGTAAAAAGACTAAAATACCCTTGTGATTTCTAAAAATTCCCAATAGGTCCTAAAGAAAATTTAATTTACCAGTAGGTCCTAACTTAGCCAGAGTAAATATAAGAGTTTAGATTTCACCTATTCCTTCCTTAGGTTCTACCGAGTTCCCCGGTATAACCAAAATCTCATAATAATCCCTATAACTCAATATATCACCATTTCTGTAACAGAATATACAAACATGTTCAGAGAATTTAGCTAAGTCATAAAATACGAAATTTAGGGATGTTACATAGACAATTACTGAATGCAATAAAACGGAAACTAAATCGTAAGAAAATCAAATCAAACAAGTAACAATGATGAAATATCAATGGATTGAAACTCTAGGAATCGGGATTCACTACAACTATTTTCTATGACAAAAGCTTAGAACATTCTAGTTAATGGTTCGACTGTGTTTTGAAGGTGAATCTTCCTATTTTGTTTGATGTTCTCTCTCGAGTTACAAGAAACGTGTTAGAATTAAAGTAATACATATTTTCATGGTACTAAGTTAATTGAAACCCATTAAGCTCTATGAAGTTCAATTGCCCCTCGAAGGATTATGCCTACTTTCGTGGTCATAAAACCTAAGTTCAAATTCTAGATTGTCAGATAATAAACTTCATCTTTCGATTCTTCATTTAATTATCTAGGATTATGCGATTATGGGTACCAATATAAGGCAAGCATTAAGAACACTAGAATTGAATCAAAATAACAATCTTCCATTAACTAAAAGAGGTTCACAACCAAGTCATAGAATCATAGAAGAGTTACATCCCTATCCTAGATAAAAGACCAAGCCTCTCGTGATTACAAGAAAGCACATGATAGATGAAGAAATAGAATACATCACAAAGAAACAGAGGCAAGGATGAAAGGTTTCCCCAATCTCTTCAAGAACGATCTCCCTCTTCTTCAATCTTCACTCTTCGATCTTCAATCCTTGATCTTCCACCCCCTTTTAGGGTTTCCCCCTTTTTCTTTTCATATGTCTTGTTCCTTTCTAGGTTTCCTCCTGGGTGGAGGAAACTTTCTCATTCTATTTCCTACAGCCCAAGCCCAAGGAGATCAATTTATGCATCATTTGCACAATAACACGGGCTAGGCCGTGTGATTTCACACGGCCTGAAAGATGGTGGCCGTTTGATGCTCTAGAGTCCGAATTAGGAAAAGTGTCCAATAGCAAAGTTGTAGCCTTGTCTTTTAGCTTTCCAACGCAAAAAATATTACCTCAATATCATTTTTCTAGCCCGAGATATAGCCATTTTACTGCCAGGCGGTCAGATAGCTACGGGATTCAGCAACATTCTTTGCTCAAGCTTGTGGATCCCCCAAGGAATGGGTCCAAAATGTCCAATAAGTTCCTGAAAACACCAAGAATGAGAGGAAAGGAGTCAAAATATAAAAGTATGCAAAATATAGCAAAGAGGGGAAGGATTCAATCAAAATTGGTCCAAATCCATATCAAATCAAGCACTAGATGTGTGCATTTTATTCACACATCACTTCTATGAATCTATTTACAGCAAGTTTGAATCGATTCACTCAATTCACAATCTGTGAATCTATTCAAAGATTCAGTGAATCTATTCAAGCATTCCAATGGTCTGTGAATCGATTCATAAACATTTGTGAATCTATTCATAGAAATTTGTGAATCCCTTCACAAGAATTTGTGAATCCATTCACAGTGTGCATATCTTGTTTTGAATGACTGTGAATCTATTCACGAATAATTGTGAATTGATTCATACAACATTTCTGTTTTTCAATATCATTGTTTATCAGATAAAACAGATAATATCATATCTTTTAACAAGAACATTCATCATACATTCACACATACGAAAAAGAAATATTCAATGAGAAATACTCTGAAATTACTACGTCTCTTTCTCTCAATCTATCTTGTGATCATTAGAGCTTCAATTTGTGTAATCTTCACTTTCAAGAGTGATTCAATCTTTTGTTAATTGTTTCATTTCTGTTGTGCGTTGGTTTAGAAGAAGTGGGGAATCTTCTTCTGGGTTGATTCAGGGTGAGGCATCCCTGATTTGTAAAGGTTACGGAGTGGGGTATCTTCGGTGTAAAACTCTTGAACGTTGTAATCAAGATCCTGAATAGTGAAAGAAAATCTCATATCGTTTGGAGTGGGGACTGGATGTAGATCACAGTGGTAGTGATCGAATCAGGATAAATATCGGTTTGCAATTTTCTCTAACCCTACTCTCTTTAATTTCAGTTTTGCATTGCATATTAGGGTTAACTTGAATTTAATCTGAATTGTTAGTGATTAAAGATTCATTATATCGTCTGATAATACAATATATCTTTATCCAAGAAGGTTTTTTAAGAAAAGTTTGTGAAAATCTTTAGAATCCTATTCACCCCCCTCTAGGATTCAAACCCTTATTAGAGGCCACTTGGGCTAACAAGTGGTATCAGAGCTTGCATCTTTAAGAAAAGTTTTATTGACTTTAAAGAGGATCCATGGCCTCTAATAGCTTTCATCAAACTGATGGATCATACAATAAGGCCCCTGTTTTCAATGGTGAAGGATATTCGTATTGGAAGAACGAATGAGAATCTTTATATGGTCTCATGATTTAGATGTTTGGAATACAATTGAAAGTGGTCCTTTTGTTCCTACATGTATAACTGATGGAAAAACTGTAACAAAACTATGGAATGAATGGAATGAAGATGAGAAAAAGAAAGCACAACTAGATTGGAGAGGAAAGAATATCATAACTGCTGCTATAGGACAAGATGAATTCTTTAGAATCTGTAGTTGTAAAACTGCACAGGAGATGTGGGATACCTTACAAGTTACCCATGAAGGTACAAGTGAGGTGAAGCGAGCTCAGGTTAATACCTTGACCCACGAGTATGAGCTCTTCCGTGTGATTCTAGGTGAATCAATACAAGAAATGCAAAAACGTTTCTCACACATAGTTAATCATCTTGCTACATTAGGAAAGACTTTTACAAATGAATATTTGATTAACAAAGTTTTGAGATGTTTAAGCAGAAATTGGCAACCGAAGGTCACGGCAATTGCGAAGTCAAGGAACATGGCTTCAATGACCTTAGCCACACTGTTTGGAAAGCTCCAAGAGCACGAGTTGGAACTAAATCGCCTTACCGAGACCGAGGAAGTTGACAAAAAGAAGAAAAGCTTAACCCTAATCTCCATATCCTTAAAATCAAAGAATGATGAAAGCGATGGAAGTGATGAATCGGATGGCTTAGAATCAAGTGATGAAGATCTAAGCTTATTTGTGAAGAAGTTTGGTAGATTCCTCAAGAAGAAAGGTGGAACTAGAAGGCCCTTCAACCGAAACAAAAAGACTTTCAAAAAGGAGAATGATTCATCAACAATAAAATGTTATGAATGTGGAAAGAAGGGGCATATCAAAATAGAATGTCCTCAATTGCAAAAGAGAAATGAAAAGTTCGACAAGAGGACTAAAAGGGACAAAAAAGGCATACATAGCTTGGGAAGACAATGACACAAATTCATCCGATAGCTCCGATGAAGGTGAGGTAACCAATCTATGCCTAATGACAAGTCATCGTGAGGAAGATGCGGTAACAAATAATGAACATGACCTTTTACCTTCTTTTGAAGAATTACATGATGCTTATGAGGAACTTCATGATGAATCTTTAAGGATCATTAAACAAAACACTTCTCAAAAGAAAGTCATTTGTGACTTAAAAGAATAACTTTCATTATGCAAAAAGGAATTTGAGAGAGTCACAAATGAAAATAAGCCCTTAAATGTTTTACGTGAAAAATCCTCATCAAATGTATGTTGCAAAAATAATACATGTAAACCATTTAGTTGTAGAAATTGTGCTAGATTGAGAAGAAATAGATGATATGAAAAATATTCTAGCTAAGTTCACTATGGGTAGAGACAATTTGAAAATGTAGCTTGGAAGTCAAAAGCGTACTTTTGATAAAGCCGAATTAGGATATAATCTCTTTGAACAAAGGAAGACTCTTAAAAATTGTTTTGCTTATCCAAGCAAGACTAGTACCCCAATTTACTACATGTTATTATTGTTGCAAAAATGGACATACTGCATCTACATGTAATATTAGAAATAATGAATTTCAAAGTGGTAAGAAAATATGGATTCCAAAAGGATTGATACTCGAGACTAACCTTAAAGGACCCAAACAAGTTTGGGTACCTAAATCTCATCATTGATTGTGTTGTAGGTATGCTTGAAGCCCACTAGAAAAGTTGGTACCTTGATAGTGGATGCTCCAAGCATATGACCGGTGACAAGACAAAATTCATATGTCTAACCCCTAGAAATGGAGGTCATGTCACCTACGGAGACAACAACAAAGGAAAGATTCTCGAAATTGGTAATGTTGGTAATCCTTCTTCTACTATCATTGAAAATGTTTTACATGCAGAAGGCTTAAAACACAATTTGCTTAGTATTAGCCAATTATGTGACAAAGCCTATAGAATCATTTTTAATTCAAATTGTTGCATAACTGAAAATGAATGTGGTAAGCAAATTAAGTTTATTGGTCATAGAGTAGGCAACATTTACATGATTAGCCTAGGAAATATACCTTCTAATAATACTCAATGTTTGTTGACAAAAGATGAGGATGCATGGTTGTGGCATAGGAGAATAGCTCATATTCATATGGAGCATCTAAATAAGCTCATCTCTAAGGACCTAGTAATTGGTCTACCAAAGATAAAATTTCAAAATGACATGTTGTGTGATGCTTGTCAAATGGGAAAGCAAGTCAATAAGTCAAGCCCTCCTTTAAAGCAAAGAACATAGTTTCAACAAATAGACCTTTGCAACTATTGCACATGGACTTGCTTGGTCCCTCTAGAACCATAAGTCTTGGTGGCAATTACTATGCCCTAGTAATAGTAGGTGACTTTTCTAGATTTACTTGGACCATGTTCATACCTCATAAAAGCAAAGCATTTCATGTCTTTATCAAACTTGCTAAATGTATTCAAAATGAAAAAGATTTAAAGATTGCATCCATTAGAAGTGATCATGGAGGTGAGTTTGAAAATCATCTCTTTGAAAGCTATTGTGAAGAAAATGGAATTAATCATAATTTTTCTGCTCCAAGAACTCCTCAACAAAATGGAGTTATGGAAAGAAAGAATCGTTCCTTAGAGGAACTAGCTAGAACTATGATTAATGAAACTAGTTTACCTAAGTATTTTTGGGCGGATGCGGTTAATACCGCCTGTTATGTTCTAAATAGGGTTTTGATAAGACCAATTTTGAAAAGACCCCATATGAATTGTACAATGGTAGAAAACCTAATATTTCCCATTTTCGAGTCTTCGGATGTAAATGTTTCATCTTAAATAATAGTAAAGAAAAT
Source organism: Styphnolobium japonicum (assembly GCA_023212625.1). Classification (NCBI taxonomy): domain Eukaryota; kingdom Viridiplantae; phylum Streptophyta; class Magnoliopsida; order Fabales; family Fabaceae; genus Styphnolobium; species Styphnolobium japonicum. Next base: position 18,969,353 of record JALBWW010000013.1, read on the forward strand.
TTAGGCAAATTTGATGCCAAGGCAGATGAAGGTATATTTGTAGGTTATGCTATCTCTAGCAAAGCCTTTAGAGTTTACAATAAGAGGACTATGACTATTGAAGAGTCAATTCATATTGCATTTGATGAATCTAATCCCCAATTAGTGGGAAAAGATGTTGTCATTGAAAATGTTGCAGATTTGTCTCAAAAGCCAAGTGAGGAAATCAATATTGAAAATTAGGTTGAAGCAAATGAAGATGAAACTCCTCCAAACGAAGAAAAATCTCAACATCTAGACTTGCCCCAAGAGTGGAGAACCTTAAAGGATCATCTTATCGATCAAATGATAGGAGACATATCAAAAGGGGTAACTACTAGATCAAATCTTAGAAATATATGCAATTATTTAGCTTTTGTCTCTCAAATCGAACCTAAAACCATTAGTGAGGAAATTCTTGATGAAAATTGGTTGATGGCCATGCATGATGAACTAAATCAATTTGAAAGGAATGAAATATGGAAGCTTGTGCCTAGACCAAAAAATCATCAAGTAATTGGTACTAAGTGGGTTTTTAGGAATAAACTTGATGAATCCGGTATAATAACTAGAAACAAAGCTAGACTAGTAGCAAAAGGTTATAATTAAGAAGAGGGAATCAATTATGATGAGACATATGTTCCCATAGCTAGGTTAGAAGCCATTAGATTACTTCTTCCATTTGCTAGCATTATGGATTTTAAACTATACCAAATGGATGTTAAAAATGCCTTTCTTAATGGTTTCATACAAGAAGAGGTATATGTAGGTCAACCCCTCGGTTTTGAAAATTTTGAATTTCCCAACCATGTTTTTAAATTGAAAAAGGCTCTTTATGGGCTGAAGCAAACTCCAAGAACTTGGTATGATCGGTTGAGTAAATTCCTTTTGGAAAATGGATACAAAAGGGGAATGGTTGACACTACACTCTTTATAAAAAATAAAGGAAAGGATATCTACTTGTTCAAATATATGTGGATGACATAATCTTTGGTTCAACTAACGAGTTTTTGTGCAGCGAATTCTCAAAGTTAATGCAGAGTGGTTTGAAATGTCCTTGATAGGAGAGTTGAATTACTTTCTTGGACTACAAATAAAGCAAACACGGAATGGCATCTTTATAAATCAAGCCAAATATTGCAAGGAGCTTATCAAGAAATTTGGAATGGAGAATGCCAAAGAAATCAACACACCAATGGGTTCCGGCTGTCATTTAGACAAAGACGAAGGTGGTAAGCCTATTGACCCTTCAAAATATAGAGGTATTATAGGTTCTTTATTATATTTGACAGCTAGTAGGCCAGACATAATGTTTAGTGTATGCATGTGTGCTAGATTTCAAAGTAATCCTAAATAATCACATCTCACTGCTGTAAAACGAATTCTAAGATATCTAATAGGTACAACTAATATGGTCTATGGTATCCTAAGGATGGAATTTATTGTTTGGTTGGATACTTGGATTCCAATTTTGCTGGATGCAAGTTGGACAGATAAAGCACTAGTGGTACTTGCCACATGTTTGGGAACTCCTTAATTTCATGGAATAGTAAGAAATAAGTCAACGTAGCTTTGTCCACAGCTGAGGCTGAGTACATAGCTACAAGGAGTTGTTGTGCACAAATTTTGTGGATGAAACAACAACTACTTGACTATAGCTTACAACTAAATCAAATTCCTATAAGGTGTGACAATACCAGTGCCATAAACTTAACCAAAAATCCCATACAACACTCTAGAACTAAGCATATCGATATTAGACATCATTTCTTAAGAGACCATGTTGAAAAAGGAGATTGTGTATTTGAATTTATAGAATCATTCAAACAATTAGCTGATATTTTTACAAAACCATTACCTAAAGAAAGCTTTTTCTACATTCGAAGTGAATTAGGCATACTGGATGCATCTTGTATAGCATAAATGAGTGTATACTTGTTTATATCTGCATTACCTAACCAAATTATGCAGCAACCAAGTACTACACCCAAACTACTCAAGGTATGGCCTATATTCTTTCAAAACTTGTATTTGATCAACCTGATATATGATTTTGCTGATCTGATTTCCTTTATTGCTTAACTAATTGGAATTGTTCCTTTGGTACTAATATGATCCAATCCTTAGAATATGATATCTTTACTTTGATCAAATTTAAAAACATACTTGAGTGAGCCTTTAACTGATATATAATCACTTTACTGGTTTTTTTTTCTTTTGATCTTATGCCTCTGTGAATAGATTCAAAGGGATTTTTGAATCCATTCACAGCCACTAACATACTTAGTACACATTACATGCCTCTGTGAATCGATTCATAACAAGTTTTGAATCCATTCACAACAGCTAATATACTTTTCACACATTTCACGCATCTGTGAATCGATTCAATACAAAGAATGAATCGATTTACAAGTAAGAATGAATCGATTCATAGCATGTACATCACCCATTCATGAATTTGTGAATCGATTCACAGATAAGTGTGAATCGATTCACACGCGGCTGTTCACGATTATAACCTCCCCCATTCACTCAAATCCCTAACTCCCAAATCTTTCCCCTTCCTCTACCTCCACCCAAACCTTACACCTTTTCATTTTCACCATTCTCATTGCTATAAAATCATATCCTTGCTCATCCTCAAGCCTTAAGAGAAAGGATTCAACAACTTGATTCTCTCATTCCCCTCAAGCATTGATTGTTTCTCAATGTCCTTCTCTTTCAAGGTATTTTCACTCCTACCCTTCCCTATTTGATAGGTTTTCATTTGGACATAGAGGATATCACTAGTTTAGAAAGAATTTGAATATAGCCTAGTGGTTTAGTATAGAAAATTATGGAAGGTTCATCTCGTAAAAAGCCTAGAGTCAAACATACTACTAATGCACAACCTTGGGTTAGAAAGAAAAGGGATAACCCTTCCACCCAATCTGTTGATCCTGTTAGTAGAATTGATCTATCCCGGCTTTTTGCCATTGCTGAAGAAATGAATAGGTTCTCAAAATGATTCATGAGAAGGCCCCTGGTTGCCCCTCATTACATGGATTGTGTTGAAATAAGAAATTTGGAGTTTAGGTTTCAAGAGTCAATAGTGTATCAAGGCTTAGAGCAGTTTGTTTCCCTAAGATACCGCTATTATGACACCTTAGTTCAACCTTTTTATAGTAATATGATCATTGTTGATGGTGTTTTGGTGTCTACTATAGGTAAGAAACGGATGGTCATTACTTCTGATGTCTGGGAATCAGTCATTGGGTTGAAGCATGGGGGAACTTCTCTATCTTCAAATTCTCATGAATTTGCAGATTTTGATAAGACCTCTGCCTTAATGGGGATGCTAAGAGATCCCTCCCACATTCCAGTAGCATCCAAGTTAACTGCAAGCATCCACGTTGAATATAGTGTGCTTCACAATGCCATTGCTCGCATCATAGATGCACGTTCGGCAAAATGGTGATAACTGGCCACAGTTCTTCATTGAAAGGATGCAGAAGTATGCTAGTATGAATGCATCTGCTCTTCCTTACGCTTGTCTCATTACATGCTTTATCAACTCCTCATGACTCCACCATTCAGTCAGCTCACCATCGCTCGGATGGACATTGTAAAGAAAAATGGAATATGGGTTCATCATAAGAAAGCCCAAACTGCTAAGAGTGCACCTCCTCAATACCATGATGATCTGATGGGTAGCGACAGCATGGAAGCTAATGTTGGTCATCTTACTGGTCCATCCGCCTCTGCTACTGCACCATAGTGGTTTACATCGGCCATGACCAACCTCAAGATCGAATTGATTTAGCACATGGATGCTAGATTTGATGAGTTCCGATCTGAGGTGGATACACGTCTTCGTGCCATTGAGAGTCACTTTGAGCCACTGACAAGAGGTTGTCGAGACCTATCAAATAAAATAACCGGTTCACAAACTAATTTGTAGTATAGAGAATGAACCGAATCGTCTCTCAAGGATCCAAAAACAAAGATTTAATTAGATCAAGATAATTAGAAAAGGGGGGGTTTTGTTGTTGATTAACAAGATTAATAAAAGTAGGAGATTCAAAGTTGTAAATAAATCTAAAGAAACAACCAATCCAAGGAAATTTACCGATCTCGAGTTTAACTCATCATTGATCACAAGGAATTCACTTAATTGCTAACCAAGTTCTTGGCCTTAGATCACATCAAGAAGCCTTAACATGATCCAAGAATTCTCTACTAGATAAGCATCTAGGATTTGATTAACCAAGGTTAGATAAAGTAAGCACCATCCAACATAGATTAACTTAAGATCTAGAATTTAACCAAGTTAAACAATCTATCAAAAAGCTTTAATATATTGTTTAATCTTTGTGATCCTCTTTGAATACATGATAATAAAGCTACTACCACATCAACATCTAAATCAAATTAAGCAATTTAATCTAGATAAAAATCAAAAGAGGAAGAAGAGAAACTTGAATAACAATTAAGCAATATGAACAAGCAAAACAAGATCTCCAAATTAAACAACAAGATGGCTAATCCCTTGGATTGATTATGAGAGCCTAGCCTTCCATGGATGGGAAGGAAGAACTCAGAATTTAAAGAACAAAAACGAAATTGCAAAGAGAATGAAGAAGAAGAGAAAGAAAACTCTCACAAATACTTAAACTTTCTTGAAACTTACTTCTAAATTGAATGCCTCTAATACAAAGAGGTTGGGTCTATTTATACTAATACTAGAAGCCAATTTGTACATGTACATAATCTGAATACAAGCTATAAGAATCTGAAATTTGTCAAAAATGGAAGCTTGATGCATGGTTGGTGGGTTGGTGCATGGTAGGTGGGTTGGTGTATGGTTGGTGGCTTTTAGTCAACAACTCTTATCCGACTTCTGGCTTCAAATTCATCACCTAGACGGTGTATTTTGGCTTGGATGTCTTCATCAAAGTTGTAGCCAGTTGTCTCCTTGAAAATCTCCAATTTGAATCATGTCATTTGGACTTTTAGAACTCCAGAAATGCCAAAAACACTTCACCTACCTCAAGTTAGGTTGGAAGAACGTGTTTCCAAATTCAGACCAACTTGTAGCTTCTGAAGCATGCCTAAAACGACATCTATTGACGAAATGGTCTTCATTGAAGTTGGAGATATGGGTCTTATCTTTCAAGTGACCAAGTTTCAGCCCAAGAGGAGGCCTATAACCCACTATATAGTCCAATATGTGCATACTGCCCAAATGGTTCCGTGACAGCAAACCCACTCTGCATTGCAGGGAAATTTTGGACCCTTAGCATTCCGATCCAGCTCTTGAGTTCTTCATGAAACTTGTAGAGCATTGTCTTAGCTTTCCAAAGACACCAAGATCACCTCAATTGGATCACCGAGTCCCAAGTTATGACCTAACCAAGGAAGAAAGGTCAAAATGCATCAAAATCCGAAAATTATTCAATATTTGCATTAAAGCCCAATGAAGCCCAACAACATTAAACTCATCTAAAGTACTAATATTGGGCACAATAAACATCTAATAATGCCTAATACAAAGCTAACATAAGTGTCTCAAATTGATTGATCAAATTCCCCCACACTTAAGCTTTTGTACTCCTGGGCAAAACACATAACAACGAAACTAAAGAAAAACAAGAAACATCATATTATTAAACTAAAAACATAAAAACTGATTGTACCTAATCTAATCCACTTCCGTAGGAAAACACGATGGCACTTAGCATGTGCCACAAGCCTTTAAACCCCTAGGTGTCCCTAGTGGACGAGTTGTAGTCTCGTGAGGGTTTACCAGGATGATACCCACAAACATGTAATATTTTATTTAATCAATTCAACTAATTTTTAAATACAAGCATTGTATCAAATATAAACCATAATTAATAAGTAAAGTATGCTTAGCAAAGAATAGTTGAATCAAATCAATTGAGAATAAAGTATAGCATAATCATGCTTTAATCAGAAATAGGCATGTTCAGATTGAGTAAAATTCTTCACGTGTCACTCAAATCACACAAGGTGTTTAGGTTAACTGTTTACGCTCAACTCAGTCAAATTATGAAAGTATTTTACCATAGGCTTGCATATACATCAATTCTCCACTACTTAGATCAAATAAATTGCAAAAATCAAGAGGTCTTTCAAAAAGGTTGTAATGGAACTTATAAGGTGAAGGAAGGGAACAATATAGATAATAGCAGGTTAAAACCAAAGAGAATAAAAGAGCATTGAGGAGTAATTCAAGTAGAAAGAATAATTTTTTTTTACCCAAAACCATAAAATGCTCATTCTCTTCACACATTCCTTCCTTTTTCTATTCTTTTTTTTCTTTCTTTTTTTTTGTTTTTTGTTTTTTTTGTTTTTTTGTTTTTTTGTACCAAGCATTTCGTATCAGCACACCAATTCCCCCACACTTAAATCATTGCAAGCAAAAGAACTCCTCCAATAAGAAAATCAATGCTCTCCCATTCCCTAAGGTAAGGTAAAACATGGTTTTTCACTCAAAGCTTGTAATGAGCTAAGAACAAAGAATAGGCAAATAGGTTTAGAGGGAGTTAATAATTGGATAAATGCAAGGTAGGTTTATTTGGCCAAAGCAGCTAAGTCAAGAAAAAAATGCCTCTGTCATTTTCATGCAACATACAGACCAATGTAATCTCAAATCGATTCAATGCAAGTTCTAGAAAATAAATTCATAATTGACATCACTCATGAAAGAAAATAACCAAGTGTAAGTATCAAACTTGGAAAAGCCCAAAACTCACAAAGGTATGAAACATTCACTCAATTCAACCATGCCTTCTTCCTAATATCCACAATCATATACACATGTATATCATGAAAATGATTCAACTGTAAACTGTTTTGCATACTTTTATCATCAATTAAGCTCAGATTCAGCACATGTTTGTATCAAAATCAATTGAAAAGATCAAAATTGTGTGTGTGTGTTTTTTTTTTTTTTTTAATATATATACAAGAACAAAGATGATTTAAGACCTATTATGAAATGCAAGTTAAGATGCGTCTCAAGAGCAAAACTACTCCTTACTCTGCCATCATACATCTAAAAAGTTAGTAACAACAAAGATTAGCTTTTTTTTTTTTTTAACTAAACTATGTACATGGTAATGTCAACTATCCATCCCCCCAACTAATTAAAGACATTGTCCCCAATGTCAAAATAAAGATAGGTAGAGTGTAGAAGGTCTTACCAGAAAACTGCAAATCGGGCCTGAAATAAGAAAAATTACAAAAAACTAAAACCATAAGAGAAAACAAAAATTCACAAAGACAAAGTCAAATCAAGTTTTCGCTTTTTCTTGCTGCTGCTGCCTTGTTCCCAATTCAGTGGAGCCATTGCTGGATCACGTTGTGGTACAAATGCATTGAGTTGATCGAGCAATTGTTCAGGAGTTGCAGCAGTTACAAGACTTTGACGTGTCGCTTGTGAGATGAACCTTTTTCTACAAAGATGATCAAGAAAACAAAACAAACTGTCATAAAAACCATTAACATTTAATATACCTATGGGTTTTTGGTGAAAGTTCTGCTGTGACCAGGATGTAATTTGAAAGAGGTCTTCCAAAGTTTCAAAACCACCAGGTAGGGCAATAAAGGCATCAACATTTGCTATCATAATGTTCATGCGTTGGTGCATGCAAAATACCATTACTTCATCCCCTAATGTTTTTCCAATGGGCTTCTTTGGTAGATAAAGGGTAGGAATGACACCAAGGACTTTGCCACCTCCTAAATGTGCAGCAGTCGCTACACAACCCATTAACCCAAGACTACCTCCTCCATAAACTAAATGGATTTCTCTCTCAGCTAGCACTCGACCAAGATGATGTGCAATATTTACAAACTCTTTATCTTTCCCTGGATTAGATCCACAAAAGACACAAACACTCTTGATCCGACGAACTGAAGCGACTTCCATTTTTTTTTTCTCTTCGTTTTTTTTCTCTTCGTTTTTTTTTGTACTCTCACCTTATCAATGATCTGAAGAGAGCAAAGTGCAATATTTAAAGGCATCAAAACTCAAAGGTAATAATTACACCTATAAAGGATGGGTAGATCCGTGTGTCAGGTAAGTTTGAAAATAAGCACAACAATGATAATAGCTATATGACAATGATAAAAGACTAATCTATATGTGTCAGAAGAAGTTTGAAAATATGCAACGCATATTTCAAAAAAAATACGGCTATTTTTTTTTTTTGAATTTTTTTTTTTGATTTTTTTTTTTATTTTTTTTTTTAATAAACAGGAAAAATAAAAAATAAAAAATAAAAAAAATACTTACAGGAGGTGTGATTGTGGCTCACATTTTCCTCTGGTTTTACGTCCAGTAACGTCTTGAAGCTCTCTATGGGCCGATGGTCGGCTTTCCATCCAATTTTCTTAAAAATTGGCAAACAGGGTCTTTTTGAGTCAGATTCCCGAGACTATAACGTTCATGTTCATCTTGGAATATTGGCCATAAATCGAGAAGTACTCTCTGCACATCTCCACTAGGATGCGTCTCAAGAGTCAATAGAATGTTATCTAAAGACTCCTTACTCATGCCATCCTTTATGAAGTTAATTTTATCATCTCGGTTTATAGGCGTCATTCCAATTGATTTGCATTTTTGTGTTACAAGTCCATCTTGCACATTTATAGCAGACCCGTAACCTTTTTGCTCTTCTCTTCTTTGCATATGAACTTTTGCCTAGCCCTGGCATATATGAAACAAGAGCGTCAGAAAATTCACCTCTGAGTCGGACCTTTGCTTCGATCAACCAGCGTATATCCGCAGGGATGCCTTTGTGCATAAGCATCCTTAATCTCTCAAACCTTGCACAATAAATGTTAGTTAAAGCATTTTGAGGGAGAGAAGGGAATTGCTTGCGGAGATTAAAAAGCTGATTATCCATTTCGAAAGAAAGAAGAAAGAGAGAGAAAAAAATTGAGTAAAATTATGTACAGATTTCAGTGTTTGTGGGTAACTGAAGGGACCGAAAAAGATTTTCACGGAGTACCGTTATCCGCCATTTAACCGGTGAAAAATCATCTGTCAACGAAAAATAAACAAAATTAAGACAGAAAAATCAAACTCTGATAGATTTTCTCGCTTGGCACCAAGTTTCTGTCTCGATTCCTGTGATTGCAAAAAAGTCAAAGTTGAAAGATGAAAGAGTTAGAAAGCTTGAGTTGCCTCCCAAGAAGCGCTACTTTTAATGTCCTTAGCCAGCGTGATTGAAGATTTTGCACGAGCGATGGGTCCTCCCCAATAATGATTCAATCTCTGGCAATTGACATTAATCGTGGCTTTTTCTTTTCTATTTTTTTTTCTTCTTTTTTTTTTCTTTTGTCTTCTTTTTTTTCTTTTTTTTTTTCAACACAGTAGTGATCAATCATGGTAGAGGGCATCCTGCAGTTGAACTTCCTCTACGAGGTTCTCTTGAGCTCCTTCATAAAAATTTTTGAGGCGGTGACCATTAACTTTGAACACTTTGTTGGTGGCTTCACTCTTAATTTCCACTGCACCATGAGGAAAAATGTTAGTGACAACAAACGGACCGTCCCACCTAGACCTTAATTTACCAGGCATCAACTTAAGGCGAGAATTAAACAAGAGAACTTTTTGCCCAACTGAAAACTCCTTCCGAAGAATAAACTTATCATGGAAGGCTTTGGTCTTTTCTTTATAGAGTCGGGAGCTCTCATAGGCATCTAGGCGGATCTCTTCCAATTCCTGTAACTGCAACTTCCGCTCTATGCCTGCTCCGGCCAAATTCATGTTGCATTGCTTCACAGCCCAATATGCTTTGTGCTCAATTTCTACTGGTAAGTGGCATGCCTTACCATAGACTATCCGATATGGAGACATCCCGATTGGAGTTTTGTAAGCGGTCCGGTAAGCCCAAAGAGCATCCTCAAGCCTCATGCTCCAATCCTTCCGATTAGGTTGGACTGTTTTTTCAAGTATGCGCTTGATCTCTCTATTGGAGACCTCGGCTTGACCATTAGTCTGGGGATGGTAAGGTGTAGAAACTTTATGCAACACGCCATATTTCCTCATCAATCCCTCCATGCTCCGGTTACAGAAATGGGTGCCTTGATCACTTATGATAGCTCTCGGGATTCCAAACCTGCAGAAAATATGTGATCTAACAAAATCCACAACAACTTTGGAATCATCAGTCCGAGTGGCTTTAGCCTCCACCCATTTTGATACATAATCAACAGCTAGCAAAATGTAAACATAACCAAAGGAAACAGGAAAAGGTCCCATGAAATCAATACCCCATACGTCAAAGATTTCACAATACGATGGGGTTCTTTGGGGCATCTCATTCCTGAGAAATGTTCCCTGTTCTCGACCTTAATCGTTCACAAGACTTACGTAACAAATATGCATCATGAAACAAGGTAGGCCAATATAAACCGTAGTCTAAAACTTTCCTAGCTGTACGTTGAGGCCCAAAATGTCCACCACATGCAAATGCATGACAAAAGCTAAGAACAGAATGAAACTCTTGATTAGGCACACATCGCCTAATAATTTGGTCACTACAAAATCGCCACAGATATGGATCATCCCACACATAATATTTTGATTCACTCTTAAGTTTATAAATTTGTGCACGAGTGAAATGTGAGGGAAAAACTGTAGCAACCAAGAAATTCACCATATCAGCAAACCAAGGGAAGGTGTTCTTACCTTGCAGCTGCATAAGCTGCTCATCTGGGAAGGGATTTGAAGCCCTCTCAATGCGGCTCAAATGATCTGCCACTAGGTTCTATGCTCCACTCTTGTCACGGATCTCTATGTGAAACTCTTGGAGCAGTAGCATCCATCTTATTAGTCGGGGTTTTGCATCGGCTTCTTCAAAAGGAACTTCGTAGCTGCATGATCGCAAACACAACAACCTTAGAACCAAGCAAATATGATCTAAACTTATCCAAAGCAAAAACAATGGCTAAAAGTTCTTTTTCGGTTGTGGTATAGTTGGCCTGAGCAGCATCTAGAGTTCTGGAAGCATAGTATATCACATGAGAAGCTTTCCCCACTCTCTGTGCCAAGACTGCTCCTACTGCATAGTTAGAAGCATCACACATTAACTCAAATGGCAATGTCGGTCAGTGGCTGGATGATAGGGTACTAGTCAAGGCTGCTTCAAGTGGTTGAAAGTGCCTTGCACTTGTCATCAAAATTGAACTCCACATCTTTCTGCGATGGCGGGAAAGTGGAAGAGCAATCTTCTTTGAAGTCGGCAATGAAGCGCTGTAGAAACCTGCATGACCAAGAAAAGAACGCACTTCCCGCACGCATGTGGGGTAAGATAGACAAGTAATTACATCAATCTTGGCGGGATCTACCTCAATGCCCTTCTTGGATACTACATGGCCTAAAACTATACCTGTTCTACCATAAAATGGCATTTCTCAAAATTTAGCACAAGGTTAGTCTCAATACATCTTTGCGAGTACTCTAGATAGGTGGCTAAACATGAATCAAAAGAAGAACCATAGACAGTAAAGTCATCCATAAATACCTCCATGCACTCCTCTAAGAAATCGGAAAATATGCTCACCATGCACATTGGAAGGTACCAGGGCATTGCAGAGCCGAAGGGCATCCGTCTGTAAGCAAAGGTGCCGAAGGGACAAGTAAATGTGGTCTTCTCCTGATCCTCCCGGTGCAATGTGGATTTGGAAGTATCCGGTGTAGCCATCTAAAAGCGATAATGGGACTTACCCGATAGCCGTTCGACATCGATCAATGAACGGAAGGGGTAATGATCTTTCCGAGTGGCTTGGTTGAGGCGTCTGTAGTCAATGCGGACTCTCCGGCTATTCTGCACTTTCGGGTTGGAATGAGCTCATTCTTACGGTTGGCCCACAACAGTCACCGGATTTCTTTGGAACTACTTGCACCGGCTCACCCACTTCTTTGTCGAGAGATGGGATAGATAATGCCGACTGCGGTAAGCTTGGTCACTTCTTTTTTCACCACATCTAGAATGAGAGGATTCAGTCTCCTCTGGGGTTGTCTCACTGGTTTAGTTTCATCCTCAAGTAATATCCTGTGCATGCATGTGGAGGGGTTAATACCAGGAATGTCTGCAAGTGTCCAACCAATTGCCCTTTTGTGTTGCTTCAAGACTTCCAATAATCTGGTTTCTTGCTCAGGTTGGAGGTGTTTGGCCATTATCACCGGGAGCTTCTCATCCTCTTTCAAGAATGCATACTTCAAATGCTCGGGCAAGGGCTTAAGTTCAATGGAGGGTGGTTGCTGGACCGACGGTACTAGTTTTGGAACCGAAACTAAATCTGCTAAATTCTCAGCAGTTGCACCTGTACCTGCAAGCTGTGCACAATCTTGCAAAACAACATCATCATATCCTATGGAATCAAAAGAATCACACTTAGCAGCAGGATGAATGATAACATCATTCATAACAACATCATTGCCATTAATAACAGAAACAGAATCATCAATGTCAGCAGAATTAACAACAGCACATGATAAGTATGTAGAAATCTCAGCACAGGCTGCACACATTGTAGTGGGTTTACAACCAAAAAGTCCAAAGCAGGCAGAACAAGTATCACAAGCTATGCTATCAGTGTATCCTACAATTTCAGGAAACTCTGCCAACATATCAGCATGCATATCATCAACCAGTAAATCAATGACATCAAAATGAAAAACAGAATGATCCTCTAAAGGGTATTTCATGGCATCAAAAATGTTAAACTGAATGATATCATCACCAAATTCCATGGAAAGGGTACCAGCATGCACATCAATCTTAGTTTTAGCAGTTTTCAAAAATGGCCTACCTAAGATCAATGGGGGTGGGGAAGAGGCAGATTCATCTTCCATATTCAACACATAAAAATCAGCTGGGAATATTAAATTATGTACCCGAACCAGAACGTCCTCCAACACTCCTGCAGGTTGTGCAGTGCTCCGGTTTGCTAACTGAATGACAATGCCGGTAGGCTTTAGCTCTCCCATATGCAAGGAAGTGTAAACTGACTTTGGCATTACATTGATGGAGGCTCCCAAGTCTAGCAAGGCATGAGTGAACTGTTGGTGCCCTATGGTGCAAGGGATGGTAAAAGTGCCTGGATCCTTGCATTTGGGAGGCGGGTTGGGGTGAATCAAAGCAGAGACATTTCTCCCCATACTCACTTTTTCAGTGCCCTTTAGCTTCCTCTTATGGGTGCACATCTCTTTCAAGAACTTGGCATACTTGGGGATTTGTTTAATTGCCTCCAAGAGAGGTATATTCACCTCAACCTTCTGAAAAGTCTCCATAATTTCCTTATCCAAGTCGGTTTCAACCATATGCCTCGGCTGTATCATTCGGTTGGGAAAAGGAAGAGGAATGTTGGAACCTGACTTTTTTGGATGCTCACTTTTCTGCTGTACTGAATTTTCTGTCAACTGCTGATTTGATCCGGTTTTCTGCTTGGCTGTTGTAGGATCATTTGCTGCTGAATCTGCTACAACATCTGAATTAGCTGCAGAACTTGAAGTTGCTGTAGAATCTTGTTTCTCTGGGCCAAGGGTAGAATCTGGAAGTATCTGCTTTGCCTTTGGTCCATTGATTTGCTTACCATGCGTAAAGCTATAGCACTAACATTACCTCTAGGGTTTGGAGTAGTTTGAGAGGGTAATTGGCCGAGAACCACTGTGACTTTAATTCATGAATTGATGTGGCAAGTTGACCAATTTGAGTCTCCAAGTTCTGAATGGTGGTTTCAGTTCTCTGTTGAAGTTGGATGTTATTAGTGGCCAACTGTTTCACCAAATCCTCCAATGAGGGCTCAGATTTTGTGGCTACAGGACCTTGCTGCTGGAATGGTGGTCTACTTGGTCCAGCATGTGGCTGAAACTGATTTGTCCTTGCTTGCTGCTGGAATGGTGGTCTATCTTGGTTTGGTGGTCGCTGATTTGATGCATTCCCATATCTCAGTTGGGATGGTCCCTCCGACCAGGGTTGTAAGTGTTGGAGAATGGATCATATTTACATTGTTCTTGTTGATGGAATTGTGGCTTCCCAGGAAATATACCAGCTGCAGCCACAGATTGGTCTTGAAACTCAGAATCATCTTGCAATGTGGGGCATGAATCTGTAGGATGAGAGGAACTAGAACATATGCTACAAACTCTTGCAGGGGTTTGCACACGTGGTTCGTGTTGTCCTATTGCCATTTGTCTAACCAAAGAAGTGAGCTCATCCAATCTATGTTCCACCCTTTGTTGATCAGCATGTGAAGAGGTATTAACTTCATTGACTATTCTGGTTGCAGCACCCATTCGAGTACCAAATTGCTGAGAATTTGCTGCCATGTTTGCAATTAAGTTTCTGGCAGCAGCTGGAGTTTTATCTACCAATGCTCCACCACTTGCAGCATCAATCATACTCCTTTCCATTGGCATCAATCCTTCATAGAAGTATTGGATCAGTGATTGATCACTAATTTGATGGTGTGGGCGACTTGAGCACAATTTCTTGAATCTCTCCCAATACTCATGGAGAGTTTCACCACCGATTTGCCTTATGCCACAAATATCTTTCCTTATTGCAGCAGTTCTTGATGCAGAAAGAACTTCTCCGAGAAATAATCTTTTCATGTCATTCCAAGAAGTGATGGCGGCGAGGTTGTAAGTAATACAACCAATCCTTAGCAAAGACCATCCAAAGAGAAAGGAAAGGCCCTTAGCTTGATGTGATCTTGATTATTCCATGAGGTTTCATGGTGGAGCGGAACAACATGGAACTCCTTCAAATGCTTATGTGGATCTTCACCTGCAAGACCATGAAACTTGGGCAGCAAGTGTATCAATCCAGATTTCAACTCAAAATCAACATTAAGTTCAGGATATTGAATGCACAAAGGTTGATAATTCACATCAGGTACAGCCAATTCCTTAAGGGTCCTATTGTTATAGTCAGCCATAGTAAAATCAACAGACACGATGTCGCACACGTAAGTACTAATGTACAGGACTCAACAGGATTAAAAGAGTCAACAAGATTAGGTGCAATGTCAAGTTCAAGCCCAATTCCAGAAGTAATTCTATTAGCTCTATGAATGCTACTACCAGTCCTATGAATTCTATGAAGTGTATGAAATGTTCTATCAATTTCAGGATCAAATGAATGCAAGGTACCAGGATCAGATCTAGTCATACAGCATGCAGTTCATAAGAAGGTATTAGAAAAGCAATAACAACTAAAACACTAAAAATTCCAAAAACAAATACTCCAAAAAATTAAACAAAAATAAAAACAGTATCAAATGAATTTTAAAAATTATGGAACCACCACAGGATAAAATTTACACACAAATGCTATCCAACAAAATAATAAAAAATCTTAAAAAATTGAAAAAGTGGTCTAAACGATGGAATTTGGCAAAAATAAGGGTGACCTCACTGTAAACAGTGAGCCTTTCTCAGAATAATATTTTCCATTTGTGTACCAAAATTAAGATCAATCTGAAATGCCCGAACCAAAATTCTTGACACAACGCCCTTTATCCAAATTCTGCCGAATCCCACTTGAAAAAGCTTCAAAAACAAAACAAACACATTTGTTAGAGTTAGATGGGATCTTGAAATGATCAAATAGTTGCCTTGGATCCCCGGCAACGGCGCCAAATTTGACAAGAGGTTGTCGAGACCTATCAAATAAAATAACCGGTTCACAAACTAATTTGTAGTATAGAGAATGAACCGAATCGTCTCTCAAGGATCCAAAAACAAAGATTTAATTAGATCAAGATAATTAGAAAAGGGGGGGTTTTGTTGTTGATTAACAAGATTAATAAAAGTAGGAGATTCAAAGTTGTAAATAAATCTAAAGAAACAACCAATCCAAGGAAATTTACCGATCTCGAGTTTAACTCATCATTGATCACAAGGAATTCACTTAATTGCTAACCAAGTTCTTGGCCTTAGATCACATCAAGAAGCCTTAACATGATCCAAGAATTCTCTACTAGATAAGCATCTAGGATTTGATTAACCAAGGTTAGATAAAGTAAGCACCATCCAACATAGATTAACTTAAGATCTAGAATTTAACCAAGTTAAACAATCTATCAAAAAGCTTTAATATATTGTTTAATCTTTGTGATCCTCTTTGAATACATGATAATAAAGCTACTACCACATCAACATCTAAATCAAATTAAGCAATTTAATCTAGATAAAAATCAAAAGAGGAAGAAGAGAAACTTGAATAACAATTAAGCAATATGAACAAGCAAAACAAGATCTCCAAATTAAACAACAAGATGGCTAATCCCTTGGATTGATTATGAGAGCCTAGCCTTCCATGGATGGGAAGGAAGAACTCAGAATTTAAAGAACAAAAACGAAATTGCAAAGAGAATGAAGAAGAAAAGAAAGAAAACTCTCACAAATACTTAAACTTTCTTGAAACTTACTTCTAAATTGAATGCCTCTAATACAAAGAGGTTGGGTCTATTTATACTAATCCTAGAAGCCAATTTGTACATGTACATAATCTGAATACAAGCTATAAGAATCTGAAATTTGTCAAAAATGGAAGCTTGATGCATGGTTGGTGGGTTGGTGCATGGTAGGTGGGTTGGTGTATGGTTGGTGGCTTTTAGTCAACAACTCTTATCCGACTTCTGGCTTCAAATTCATCACCTAGACGGTGTATTTTGGCTTGGATGTCTTCATCAAAGTTGTAGCCAGTTGTCTCCTTGAAAATCTCCAATTTGAATCATGTCATTTGGACTTTTAGAACTCCAGAAATGCCAAAAACACTTCACCTACCTCAAGTTAGGTTGGAAGAACGTGTTTCCAAATTCAGACCAACTTGTAGCTTCTGAAGCATGCCTAAAACGACATCTATTGACGAAATGGTCTTCATTGAAGTTGGAGATATGGGTCTTATCTTTCAAGTGACCAAGTTTCAGCCCAAGAGGAGGCCTATAACCCACTATATAGTCCAATATGTGCATACTGCCCAAATGGTTCCGTGACAGCAAACCCACTCTGCATTGCAGGGAAATTTTGGACCCTTAGCATTCCGATCCAGCTCTTGAGTTCTTCATGAAACTTGTAGAGCATTGTCTTAGCTTTCCAAAGACACCAAGATCACCTCAATTGGATCACCGAGTCCCAAGTTATGACCTAACCAAGGAAGAAAGGTCAAAATGCATCAAAATCCGAAAATTATTCAATATTTGCATTAAAGCCCAATGAAGCCCAACAACATTAAACTCATCTAAAGTACTAATATTGGGCACAATAAACATCTAATAATGCCTAATACAAAGCTAACATAAGTGTCTCAAATTGATTGATCAGCCACCATCTGATGACCACCCCTGATTTTACATTTAGTTTCTTAGTTACTTTTGTTATTATTTGGATTGTATTTTGTTTTTATTTGTCCAGTTTCTCTATTTTAATTATCTTTATATGTTATGAACTTCATTGGATTATATTCTCATTGGAATGAACGCATATTATGGATAATTCTTGTTATACATTTTTGATAATGCCAAAAGGGGGAGAAAGGGTGTTCCTATCTATGTTTTAGGTTTTAATCCAAAATTAGGACACCAAATTCAGGGGGAGCTTGGAAAGAGATAATTCAAAGTCTTCATGAGTTTGTCATCATCAAAAAGGGGGAGAATGTGAATGAACGCATACTCCTAGTTGGACATAGATAATGAAGCACAAAGTTTTGAAGATGACAAAGCGTGGCAAGTAAAGTAAATCAAGTTTTTGAAGACTTAGATTATGATTATTTTAGTATTTACAAAGGATAGTTCTTAAGGTTTACATTTATTTAGAACCCTTGTAAGATCACACAAGATGATTGAAAGAGACGCTTACAATGAATTAGAATCAATTCAAGCTTCTGTCAATCTATTCACAGCAAGTGTGAATCGATTCACTCAATTCATAATCTGTGAATCTATTCAAAGATTCAGTGAATCTATTCACAAACATGTGTGAATCGATTCAAGCATTCCAATGGTCTGTGAATCGATTCATAAACATCTGTGAATCTATTCATAGAAATTTGAGAATCCCTTCACAAGAATTTGTGAATCCATTCACAGTGTACATATCTTGTTTTGAATGGCTGTGAATCTATTCACGAATAAGTGTGAATCAATTCATACAACTAAAATCTGTTTTTCAATATCATTGTTTATCAGATAAAACATAAAATATCATATCTTTTAACAAGAACATTCATCATACATTCACACATACGAAAAAGAAATATTTTCTAAGAAATACTTTGAAATTACGTCTCTTTCTCTCAATCTATCTTGTGATCATTAGAGCTTCAATTTGTGTAATCTTCACTTTCAAGAGTGATTCAATCTTTTGTTAATTGTTTCGTTTCTGCTATGCGTTGGTTTAGATGAAGTGGGGAATCTTCTTCTGGGTTGATTCAGTGTGAGGCATCCCTGATTTGTAAAAGTTGCGGAGTGGGGTATCTCCGATGTAAAACTCTTGAATGTTGTAATCAAGATCCTGAATAGTGAAAGAAAATCTCATATTGTTTGGTGTGAGGACTGGATGTAGATTACAGTGGTGGTGATCGAACCAAGATAAATCTCGGTTTGCAATTTTCTCTAACCCTACTCTCTTTAATTTCAATCTTGCATTGCATATTAGGGTTAACTTGAATTTAATCTGAATTGTTAGTGATTAAAGATTCATTATATCGTCTGATAATACAATATATCTTCATCAAAGAAAGTTCTTTAAGAAAAGTTTGTGAAAATCTTTAGAATCCTATTCACCCCCCTCTAGGATTCAAACCCTTATTAGAGGTCACTTGGGCTAACAAGATAGATTGATAGATAAAAGCTCCCTTCAATACAGCATTGTTGTCAAATTTCATTGTTCTTCTTCATGTTTTTGGCTCTTAACAGTAATGATAAACTAAAACTCCATAAAAAAATTAACAAAACTACTGAAACAAAGCATGAGAAATCGAATGTAAAATTATAAACAAATCGAACTGTAAATCAATGACTTCTACTTCTGATGAGAAGAACAATTGGTACCTACAAAAATAAATAAATAAATAAACCCTTTAATTAAATACTAAAAATACCTTACAATATAAGAATAATATAATCATGCTTATTCTGCAATATATTTTCAATTTGACTAAAAATTTACCTATCATATTTTCTGAAAAGCTTCCTTATATACAACATTGTTGGTTGAATGAGATGACTCACCATCATCATTTGCTTTGATCCAAATCTTGATGTCATTTTTGCTCTTGACTCTTGACATATCTACATAGAGTTGACCAATCTCTAGGTCTGACATGACAATAGAGCCAGAATGGTGTATTAACCTCAAATTTATTTTATCCGAACCGTTATTCATTAAATCTCCAGCTTTGCGTGCTAGAAGTTTACAACACTTGGAAATTAAAAGTAAAATGATAACTCCATAATACAAATATACACCAAAAATACAATATATATTCTTACTTTACTTAACATTTATTAATTCATTGTACCATTAATAAAAAGACTTGAAATTTAATATGTTATTTGATAATATAAAAATATTGATTTTGTATATAATAATACATGAATGATCGATACCAGTAAAAAGATTCAAAATATGAACACCAATACATACATTTATTTTTAAAAATATGAGAAATAAAAATGTACTACAAAATTAACATAAATACATAATGGAGTTCAAGCTAAAGTTGGTAATGGAAACTTAAAATTGAACCATCAGTTATATCCCTGAGAGCAGAACTCCCTGAACTTCGAAAATTTAGTTGTGATTTTTTACTCTGCATAATAACCTTCCTTTGGCCTCTTGATTCTTTCTTCTTTAAATCGAAGATTGTGGTAATATAAATATATATATATATATATATATAATTGATTAAAAAAAACACATTATACATATATGTTATTAATATCAATAAATGAATTCAACAACATGAACTTTTTATAAAGAAGTAAATGAAACCAGTAAACCCACCATTAGACATCTTTCTGAAGACAACAATTTTGTTTTCAACTTTGAATAAAATCGACGGTTCCAGATAATGGTTTCTTCCTTGAGCAGTCAGAAATTGTAAACCTTGATTCCTCACTGTCAGACTCTACAATGAAAGCTGTACAAAAAAATACTTCAATGAGATCAAATAAATTATTATACCATTTGAATTACAGAGTAAAGAATATACTACAATAACGCAGTTAATGCAACAAAATTGGTTAAAATAAGCAATCGAAAATACCCATGTTCAAACTGTATATGGAAGCAAATAACAGTAAAATAAATTATCAATTAAAAAAAGTGAACCATAACTATATATGAACGAGTCACGGTGCTTTAGGAAAAAAGGTAATGAGAATGGAAAAACAGCAGGGAAATATCAAATATAGAGAATCATAAATGACATTAAATAAAACATTTAGGAATAAGGAATATCAAAACCAATTTATAATTTCAACATATCTCTTTTCAAACATGCAGTGAATAAACATGTTATATAATAAATGTAGTCATCAAAATTTGTAAAAGAGTTTAATTTTGATTCGTTGTCAATATAAAGTTTCTTTACACTGTCATTCAATCATGTATTATCACATTACTAAATGAGTTTAACTATCATAGCAATACCTAGGAAGTCTAACTCTTTTATGATGTGCTAAAATATTATTGGATGATAATGTAAAAAAAAATTATATTAAAAATAAATCAAAATTAAATCCTTTATAAAATGCTTTAAAAGAAAGAAAATGAAGGTCAAATGTAATCATTCAAAAGGGTGGAACGTTGATTTTTGTGCATATGTCAAAACAGAATGCAAAATGGCCGAGTTTTTTAGTTTATGTCAAAACAAAACTAATATTTGTCATAATTTTTTTATACGCTTGAACCTGTTAATTTCTTTTATATATAGGATTAGATAATGTTATGTCTTTTTAACATATCCTTCTAACCTCTTCTTAATTACTTAAAACAAAAAGTATTAAATTAAAAAGTACAAGTATTTAGTATATTAGAAATCCTAAAAACATTTAATACTTGCTTTTTTAAATAATTAAAAAATTTATTAAATTAATTCATTAGAATGATACAAAATTATTCTATTAAAATACGGTGGGCCTTAACTGCAGCCTTTGGGTCCCTTGGCTCCGGATGGAGCCATTAACAACAAATACGACAATCTCATGTACTTGTTCAAGTAGCTCAATGAAACTACACTGTTCTAACGGTACCAGCTCATCAGTCACCACCCAGCATTAACGTTTGCCAGCAATAGCTCAGCTTCTCTCAGAAAGATCTTTCTTTAGTTTCTAGGAGTGTGATATTTAATCTCTATAAACCTAGGCACCGTTTCGTTTTCTTATTTTATAAATTATGTTCCCCATACAAATTTACCAAACAAGATAGATGAAGAATTCCTACAAAATTGCAAGATATCAATAATACACATCGACATCATGACACTGTATTCGACAAGTGAGTACCACGCTAGCGTATAGCACAAAAAGTCCAACTCGATTTTATAGAAATAATATTTTGTCGGTCTCCAAAAAAAGGTTTATGTTAACATAAATGGCAAACCAGAAAACTAAAGGCCTACCAGCTAATAATCATTCA
Organism: Styphnolobium japonicum; assembly: GCA_023212625.1. NCBI lineage: Eukaryota > Viridiplantae > Streptophyta > Magnoliopsida > Fabales > Fabaceae > Styphnolobium > Styphnolobium japonicum. The sequence continues at coordinate 18,991,041 of JALBWW010000013.1, forward strand.
CAGATTGCAAGTTATGTGACAACCAGCTAAGCCATCAATTCATAACTATTTCTGGTTATGTTACAAGTAACGAGAATACAACATCATAACTGACCAAATCATGAACTCTATGACCTAAAACCATTACAAGTACAGCAGATTATGTTCCTTCATATCATACTATTACAAAATTGTGAAAACTTGAGCCTTGCTTTCTATAAGAATATGCAAGACAATGAGACTGACAGGCTTGCATATGTTGATTTGCTTTCAATAGCACCACTTGTCCCCGATATCCGGCAATCACTCTTTAGAGCTTATTTATTTGTTGCACTAATGAAGTGCAGCCTGCAGCAGTGAAAGAAAGTAACGATTTTCATACAGTCTTACTTCTTACGCTGCCTATGTTTAACTTTCAAAAATTTCCGACCAGACTTGTCGCCACCACCTGTGCCCAATGAGAAACTCCCTCCTCCCGCATTAAATTCTAGACTGCCAGAAGCCTGAAATGGAGATGGGTTCTGTGGAGCAATATTTTGTTGACTACCAAACTGGAAAGGACTTGCTCCTGATGGGGTTGATGCTCCAAATACAAAATTCGATTGAACTGGGGCAGGTTGTTGACCAAATATAGGAGTTGCTTGGACTGTGTCCTCAGCCATACTGTCCTCCATACTCATCTGATCATTATTAACAGAAGGAGCTGAACCAAATGTGAAGACAGGATTAGGACTTCCAAAAGCAGGCTGTGTAGAGGTAGTGGCTGCTGCTGAAGTGAATGAGAATTGAGGACTTGATGCACTGGTGGATGTTAAAAACATCGTGGGTGAACTGGTAGAAGCAACAGAAGCAGCGGATGTTCCTATGGAAAAACCAGATGAAGATGATGAAGAATTAAATGCAGAACCAAATGGAGACTTGCTGGGCTGCCAACTAGAAAGCCCAAACAAAGTAGAACTTGTACCACTGTTGGAGCTAACAGAGTTGGCTGCTGAAGAGGAAGCAGATGCACCGACTCCAAAAGTTGTACCAGAATTGAAAATATTTGTGGCAGGACTTGAAGAAGGAAACAACGAACTCCCAGAAGAAAAAGCTGTATTGCCAGTCAAACCAAACAATGGGGATGACGCAGATGAACCAAATGGAACTGACTGGCTCTGAGTAGAAGTTGCAAACCCACTGCTAGCGCCAAAGACAGAACCCTGAGACTGGCTATTTACAGTTGTCATTGCCGAGGAGCTGAACCCAAAAATGCCACTCCCTGTGCTTCCAACAGCAGCAGATGAGCTACCAAAGGCAGTGTTGCTTAGGTTACCAATTCCTGCATCCTGCCTGCTCTTGGTTTCCACTGGTTCTGAGCCAGAAATAGATGATACAGGTAAACCTGTTGATGGGACAGGAGAGGATCCAAAGTTGAAAAAGGAAGTTGTTGAAGATGAAGATGCCACCAATGGGGTGGAGGAACTGCTATTACTTGATGCAATTATGGCAGGGGTGCTAGTTGTCATGCTGGAGCTAGTGAAAGCTGCAGTGGCACTAATGCTGCTGCTTGCTGCAAGGGATGAGCTACTGAACATATTCTGACTGGTAAAATTATTTGAAACAAGAGATGGAAAGGGAGAAGAAAATGAAGGGCTTGAAGAAAGAGGCCCATTATTTTGATTTGAACGGTGGCCAAAAGTGAATATACTTGTGGGTGATGTCAGCAATGATGTTGATGCTGCAGATGAGACAGCTGGTTCTGATGACCTAACAGAGAATCCAGTATCTATATTAGTCTTATCATCAGCATTATCCGATTCAAGAACTTTTGGCATCTGTTCAGTAGCACCAGCAACAGTAGTTGAGCTGCAGATGAAGGGAACATTTAGTACATAAATCTTTGTGACACTTTACTGAACATAATGTAAGATGTTCCTTATATCTCTGCTCAATTTCTATTGTACAGTGCATCATGAAAGAAAGGGAGAACAGAAACATACTTATGACACATCAAAGAAATCAGATAGTCAAATTGCAGAAGGTCAGATGAAAAAATCATGTTTTAACTATCAAGCATCACTTTAAAAATGAAAGTACACTACCCAAAGTTTGAGACAACAGTAAAACACGGGATGATAAATTTGATGAATCTATGACTCCGTAAAAGACTGGATGAAAACCATGTAAAAAGCATATTAGAGTAAACACATGCTATGATAGGAAAAATTAATTATAAAAGAAAATTTAACTTCCAATGAGACTACTCATTCAGAGACATTCTTTTTTCACCGACAGTCAAACGTAACAAAAGTTTCTAGACCATATTACTTCAAGAAAAACCAAATCATTAAGTTTGCTAGCATATTTTCTTATCAAATAGAAAGTCATCCCCACACTAAAACCAAAAGGGGAATTTCCCCTCTTTGCACAAGTCATCTGACAGAAATTACATTATAGTAAAAAACAGAAAAGGTAGAACAGACAAACCTCCAGAAAAATACCTAGATGTGTAAAGGATTGTGTTGTGAGAGGTTTTCAAAAGAATGCAATAAATTACATACACTAACCTGATTGAGCTTCCCAGCTTTGAGTCGGAAGAAGCACCAAATTTCAGAAAAGTAGATTCACCAACAAATGATGATGAAGTAAATGACATTTGTGGAACCTTGTCAACATTTCTATTGGTACCAAAGTTCACTAATGGAGCATCAGCACCTGGCTTCTTTGATGAAACAACTTTCTCCAAACCAAATATTGGACCTGATTTGGTTGACTCCTTTGATGGAGCATCAGTAGCTGTTAACTCTGCAGGCGAAACTGCTTGATTCCCAAAATTAAACAAGGGAGGATTAGCAATTGATCCATTTGGTGAAGCAGGCTTGTTGAAACCAAAAATTGTTTGTGTAGCTGCTGTAACTGGCTTAAAAGTTGGATCAGGAATAGATGAAGTTATAGAGGTTAATACATCGACCTTCTCACCAACCATAGACCCATCAGCAGGCCCAACATGAGCTTTACCATCTATTGTAAAACTTTTGGACAGTGTTGCTACAGATAATGCTGGGGGATTCTCCTGTAGAATGGCTTCATTACCAAAGGTAGTTTTCTCTGCCATGGCAGAAGAGCCCGCCATTTCTTTCTCGACTGGAGAAAAAGATGACACGGCCCCATTAGGATATGCATCATCATCCAGGTCCAGATAATCCTTTGAGAAGGAGAAAGAGACAAAAGAACAGTGAATAATCATGACCTGAGGTTGAACCATATCTTTCACTTGAAAACTCAACTCACAATTTATTCTGTTTGGAATCAAATCAAATATAAATACAACTACCCAAATAAAGATCTAAAAAACAAAAATATCATGTTAATTGCTTCACTCATCATTATTTGGGAGCTAAATGGAAGGAAGCTACAAATCACTATAAGAATCAAGGTCCGTCAGTAATAAGAGTTCTTCCCACTAAGCTGATGTTTAACAATTAACATAAAGCCACATTAAAATATTAAAATAACATTTTAAATCACAATAACTACAGAAAACCGTCAAATAGATAATAACAATTATGCAAAATCTCGCCATCGAGCTTGTAGCTCAATTGGCAGCAGCCCAAGTCTTTTAAGACTTTGGATGTGATGATGATGGTGGTGGTTTGATCCTCCACCTGGCCACCTTTCCCCCTCCCAAACTCCAATGTAACCAAAAAAGAAAATAAACTCATACCTCATGTGCACTCATATGGAAAGCCTTCTTTTCTGGAGGATAAGAAACAGATTTTGTCATAGAAGAATCTGCAGATTTCGGACTAGGCATGACTTGATTCCTTGGGATTGTATTTGCATCAGTTACAACTGGAAATAATCCATCAGAAGGAGCAACAGGCTTCAATGGACCATTTTCAACCTTGTCTATCTGTGAAGTTAACTTCTGACCACTAGCAGACAAATTTCCAAGTGCGCCATCTAATTTATTATCTCGTATGTTGTCCAGCAATTTTGTTGAATCTACTGTTTCCATGCTTCTAAGAGCCTGTCCATGTAACATGGAAGGTGACAACTTAGTTGGTGATTTATCATTCACAGTTGGTAGCCTTAATTCCGATGATTTTTCTTTAGGGGAAACCAACTTATCAAGTTGCTGCAGTATTTTTGAAGCCATCTCGCTGGATTTTGAGGGTAAAGGGGGGAAGCTCATACTAAGTTTAGTGTCATCCACATTTTCAGTTGACAATTTCCTATGGCTATGCTTAACTTCATCCAACAGAATAGGCTTCTGCATGGAAGATGAGGGTTGCTGAGCAGCATCAATGCCAACTCCACTCCTAGCAATAGATATAGGGCTACCAGAAAGAGGTAAGCTCAAGCCTTTAGAATATAGAAGATTAGATTTGTGACGGATTCGGCGTATAGGACCAACAGATCCTATATCATTATCCAGTGCTGAACTTCTACGCTTTAATGCCTGCAAAAATGAGGAAGAAAACACAAGTCAAATCTCATAACATGCTACTGAACTCTTAAATATACACTGAAAGGACAGGACTTATAATCACTAGTACTTATACCGCTTGTTTTGATCCAGAATGCATGTCATGATCCAGTGCAGACTGAGCTGAAGATGACGGCTCACCTTCAACAGCAAGCCCACCACCCTGTAAAATGAGAGAAACCAGATAAAAAAAAAATTTGACCCTAGAAACATCATGATCCAAAATGTCATACAGGAAAAAGCAAACCTTGAGGGTAGAGGTTGGATAAATTCTGGCGTAAGGTGTTCGAGCCATACTATATATTGCAGATCGGCCACGAGGTCTTGTCACAAAACCATTTTCAAGAACCCCAGTATGTCTAGTAGCCCTTGGCCCAGTTGACATAATTGAGGATTTAAGAGGAAAGTTTTGACTTTTTACAAGAATTGGATCCTCCCTGAGTACAGGACTTCGCAAGCCTAACATTGATGAGGATACCTTGGAAGGCCTGCTCCCCATGTAAGCCTTTGCAAGCTCCGCAGGCGAAGCAACATCCTCAATAGGAACCTATCAACATTATGGAGCAAAATATAGAAATCAGTAATTTCCCATCCACAAAATACAATCAAACATATATGTTAAATAAAAGTATGAACAAAGTTCTCATACACTGGAAGTTACATATGGGGTTACAACAAGACGGTTTTCAGTCCCATTTTCTAGTACTGGAGTTTTGGGATATTCTTCCTTTTGTTCACAAGGCAACATTGGCTCTGAGGGAACCACTTCTGTCCTCTTCTCTTCTTCCCTGACAGGTGCATCCACAGTTCTTGAACGCATAAGTGCTGTCAAATGATCAATCTCAGATCTGTGGAATAATAGACAATTATCACGTACAGAATCAACAAAAAAAGCTTATCCCAAGAGGTATATTATTATTAAAGAACACAGAATGGCATGAACAGGATATGGACAACAGGAAGAAACAAAATCAGATTCATTGCAACATGAACTTCATAAACTTCAATAATTTATATAGAAAGTGCAAATTACACAATGCAAATTACACCGTGCAAGAAGTAAAATCATAGGCATCTTAACAAAAACTCCAAAAACTATAATAAATGACAGGAAGGGCATATCAACACATAGCTACTCAAGACATATGAGATAAAAAATTTCAAAATCAAGTCAATAAAAACTGCTTAAACCACTGGCGGAGCCTATATTTCATTATATGACATACAGATTCCAGAGTAGTCAATAGCGGCCGCTATCACGCCAGAGCCGAGCGGGCGAAGCTTCCCTACTCCCAAACACTCATGGTGGAGCATTTTGCTGTTGCACAGGGGAGCACTGCTATAGCACTCCATCGCAGGTCAAAATAGTGGCCGTCAAGTCCACTGTTACAGAGATGAAAATCTCTGTTTTTTCTTTGGTTTGAAGAGATGAAAATCTCTTTTACCCTCACTTAAACTTACCTGGCTCCACCAAATCAGGGAGTTTTTGGTCTCCCATGACCCATCGCACACTGGAGACTAATTTTAGGGTTCACAGCCTCTGAAATCATCACACCGGCCCCTCTTTCACACCAAACCAGGGAATTCGCAGCCTCACATGACCCATCGCCCAGCTTCACATTAGCCCGCCACAATTTCGCACCAGCCTCTCGCTCCCACACAGCTTTCCAGCCCCTCAGTTTTGCACGCAGCTTGCCAGCTCCTCTGTTTCGCACGCCGGTCACCAGCCCGTTTCTCAAGCAGCAGCTCCCTGTTTCACAGCAGCTCCCTCGTCGGCAGCAACATGTAGTTTAAATGTCTAAGTGGTTGAGGTTCTCAGTTCTCTCATCTCTGTTTGCATATTCATTATATTTCTGTGTTGGTTTTGTTCCACGTGACTATTGAGTTTTGGTTCCAATTCTATATTATATATCTCTGTTTCATACTTATTTTGGATAGTCCCTATGTTTTTCTTCCTATTTCCTAAACAGACATAGGAAATCCTTTGTCCGCTTTCTTCGCTTTAGCGGCCACTCCGCAATATGCTATAGCATTTTTGGGGGTGGCCGCTTCGCTCCACATTCTGCCATCAACTACTTTGCTCCACATCTCTGTTTCATACTTATTTTGGGGGTGGCCACTCCGCTCCACATTCTGCCATCAACTACTTTGTGCTCTGCCTCAGAGTGTAGGGTATCAAAAACACTGAATGGCTATGCCAAACATGGAATTTATTAAAAAGACAAATTATCAAAAATATTAAATTATATTCTAATTTTGTATCCTGAAATTCAACCACAATTAAAATATAAATAATAAATCTTCAAAAAAAATTCAATTGTTTTATATGTATATTCATTTTCACTATTCAAAGCAGAAATTATGTTTAGGGCTTTTCTGAAAATAAGATTATTCAAATGCTTGGAGAAGATATATATTCAACATCTAAATACCAAAAGCAATGATTCCTCATGCACATCATACAAAACGTGCCTGGTGAAAGTCTTCTGCCTTAATAGTTTCTCAAGTTCAGATAACCCAACTCCATCAGAACAATTATTTTGAACATCACTTTTGCCAACTGCTCCTTGTTGCCTGCCAAAGGAATCGTTTGCATCCTGTTTCTCCTACAACAAAGAACAAAACAAAATGACAATGACAATAATAAAAACTGTTTCACTTATCATAAAAGAACAGTGCAGCTAGAACCAAGAGAAATGAAAAATGATTATACAAGCAGGAAGCAGCCCCATCAAACATGCAGTTACTTGCCATTATTATCTAAATGATGCTAACAAACACTTTGAGGAACCCTTTACATCCACAAGGCAGATCACTTCGTAATATAATTCACAACCTCCCGCACACCCGAGGATAATAGAAAAGTAGAGAAGAATCAAGCACAATAATACCAGTAACAGCTTCAACCAATAAAAACGAAAGTTCTCTGAACAAATCAAAGTAACAGATCATGAATTTGGAATATTATAAGCCATCCATCTAGTTAGAATTTATAAGTACTAGTATCATGATCGCATAGTTATGTAAAAAAAGACAAAAATTAAAGTGTTTTGAAGCTTTAAATAACTACTCATTAAGAATAATATTTTTAATTATTTTTATTTAGAGAATTGAGAGATAAAAGGGAAGTTTTATAACTTCAAAATAACTACCCATCCACCATAGATTTCTTTTTTTAAAATTAGGTCTATATAATCTTACTCTTAAAACATCATGAGACCAAAAATTGCCTGAGCCATATATATTAGTATAAAATAAATATCGCACGTGTGGCGATTCTACGCGTTCTGTAGGCTTGAGAGATCCCGATCTCAGCTCAGAACTCATTTTGCTGGGACCGTTGTAGGATCGCATGCTGGAGCGTAGAAGCAGTGGAATCGTGCGTCCCCAGCCTTCCTACCAGAAAACCAAATTCTTAGTGGTGGGTCGGGCCACTTGCAGAAAAAACCTAAGCCCAAAAATATTTTACCCACCCAGAATTAAACCCATCTTCAAACACCCTCCACAACCCCTTTTATGTGTGTGAGAGTGAGTGAACCCCATGCATTCCTTCTAACCCTTACTGCCGAGGCCGTGAAGACATTGCTGCTGCGAGGGTGTGTGATAGGAGCTCAAGGCTGTGCGACCTTGTGCGGAGTTAATGGTTGCGCAACCCGTGCGTGTGTGGGTGTGTGTGTGCTGGCCTTCTGTACGAGTGGAGCTAAAGGCCGTGCGACCTTGTCCCCTTGCTTCTGTAAGTGCTGCTGTGACTTTAGATTCTGGGTTTTGCCCCTGATTTTGGGGGTGCTGTTGGTCTATAACTTTAGCTTGTGGCCTTTGTTTTGTTAGAAGGTGTGTATCTACTTAATTCTTACAAACTCACGTCTATTATGTTCTTACAAACTCACCTATTATGCATTTTAAAATAGAGGAAATTTAAATGTTAGTTGTGATTTGATGTTATTATGCTTACTTGGTTATTTATGTTATTTTATATGTATATATATTTATTATTCAATATAATTTTATATTATAGGTAGGATCTTACGTTTCGTGTTACGATCTCACGTTTTACATGTCTATCTCCCCTATCCGATCCTAGGTAGAATCTACGAGTTTGACAACCTTGGTTAGAAAGAAAAGCATATTCTCATGGAGGTTAGTTTCAAAATCATTGCATTCCACTATGCAGCATTTTCACTAGGTCCCAAATCCATAAACTACAAAAAACTCTTATATTCCTTAGTACATAACAATAATTAAATTCATAATGGAATAACAATGATGCCCATCACAAAGATGCAATTTCAAAGCACAGTCACTAACTTATATCAGCAGATTCCCACCTCAGCCATTCCAAATATATACACCTTGAATTCACTTAATCACTTGACCAGAGGTCCACAAGAATAAAATGCAATACCAAATCAGATGTACTACAAAGTCATTCAACAGACTGAAATACTTGTGTAGCACAACTGAACCATGTCAAGAAAACTTAACTCCTTGTGATGCAAGGTATGTTTTACTTAAATGTAAAGTTGTAAACAAGCATCTCCTTCACGCCAAGGGATTTTATCCAGGGTTGACCAAGTTGTTTTCAGGAATCAGGAGACAAGTTAATGAGTTCCAAGTCTACAAGTGACGTCTATTGATCTTAAGCACAGGCCTCTACCCCCTTATGCCTAAGGTAGAACTAAGGTCAACTACAATTTGAAAACAACTCGACAAGAACCCTTAAGGAGGGCCCTAATCGATCAATCACAATTCATGATAATAGCCCATCCTGGAATGCAATATGAAGCTAAGGGATGCATATTCTGACCCTTAAAATCCTTAACTCCACCAATAATTATACGGATACTAAGATAGGAATAGGGAAAAAAAAAGAGGAGGCAAAAACATCATCTGACTTCTTTGATGCAAATACATATATTTTAGTAGATTTGGAGTAATATTAACAAGTTGTGATCAAACAAAGGATTACCTAAAATATTTTTGTCAGCTTGATGAAATATAAAAATGATACACAATTTATTATAAAATCAAATGCACGCACATCACAACCCAAAAATGAATCCTAAAGAGATGCAAATGGTGTTATAACATACAGGAAGCATGCACGCATACTTACAAAGGCAGCTTCTTCCTGGTTATTGTCCCTCACTTCCTGTTCTGTTTCTGTGCCAACAAAAAAAGAAAAATAAAAAACAAAATATTCGTAAAATGTATGTTAATAAAGAAATTGTGGAATCATGTGATTTACTTTGGGAGAATGACCCTTACATTCGGCTTGGAGAAAATAATTACCTATTGGTCCGTTTTGAAAAATTAACCAATAATTTATATACAGTTAACTGCGTATCAAGTATCAAAATGAAGATAAATTGTTGGTTAATCATATATAAATTATTGGTTGATGTAGTTGAATATTTGGTTAATTTTCAAAACGAACCAATGGGGAATTATTTTTCCCAAGCTGAATGTAAGGGTCATTATCCCATTTACTTTCATATCAGCAAAGAACAGCACTTAACATGAAAAAGAAAAATCACAGAAAAGTTACAACCAACTAGTTACCTATTGCAACCAGGTGCACAAACAGAAAATAGGGAAAAGAAAAAATAGACACAGAATTTAACATGTTTAGAACTACAGCAAACCATAGGCTTACATCCACAGAAAAACAGAGAGAATATTCACTATGATCAATAAAGATTACAAGGAGTAGCCACTCAACACTCAAACCCTAATCCAAATACACCCAAACACTACTGTGACTGAGTTTTACAATACACTACAACCTATCAGCCCAGTCCCTCTGCTTCCACCACAAATATCCAAGGGGAAAAAATCCTTGTTGGGTCACACCACGTGCTTTTCAGGTCAGGTCACATGTCACGCCAAGCCCATAATTAAATACAAGTGACTTCACAACATTATCCATATCACATACCATTAAGAAAGTTTACCACAAATTTAGTAGAAGAAAACAACAAAACAGGCAGCAAACCCACAGAAAAATTTTCATCACCTTTGGCCCCCATTTTTCATTTACACTGTGTCCTACTCTCAGCTTAGAAATTTGATATGCATACCAAAAACCTTATTGTTGAGAAACATTATTATTTCAATGTACAAATTATTCCATGTTTATCATATTCTTACAGATATTGTTTACAAAATAGTATCATATCAGGGGGAAGGGGAACCAATCTACGACAAATCCGTTCTGTCATTGCACAAAACTTGGGACAATATTTAGTCCAAACTGAAGCCAATCTAAGTCCGTTAAATAAACCTGGTCTGTAATACAAGGGCATGGGATGTCAAGAGGGTTACGATTGGAGAGACCATACATGCACTTTTTTCTCACTAAATGAGCATTTCCTATTGACTAGAAAGATTGACTCATGCTCAGTCCTACATGTTCTAGAGGGAACAGAGTTAACAGACATTCCGAGAGAAGATAAGATAACAAGAACGTCAGGGGTTATCTCTTGGCTTTCATCTCCTTTTCAGTTCACCAAATTATTATTTTCATATATACTAAGCTCTATCCTTTTCAGCAAATCAATACATCAAGCTCAAATTAATAATGTATTTTAGAACCAAACCCGTCATATACTTCCTAGAAATACCAACCTGACTACTACCCTCTTTCCTCTACCACTGCCACTTACACCCATCAGCGTATAAAGCAGAATTGTATGGAAAAATATAAGACTTCCAAAATTGAGGAATAGTAATACATAATATCAGACGGTTACACACTGAAACCAACAATAAATTTTCAAACGTTCAGAAACACCACAAAATTTGGGCACTAAAATTCAATTGATAACACAGGGATAATAATAATAATCTAACTCCCACCTTAACCGCTTTCAAAAACGAAGACATTAATGAAAATGACATTAATTAATAATGAATACAATGCCACCAATAACCAAAGCTTGCACAGAACAATTCCCTCATAAACCCTACCACAATGCCAATAACCGAAGTAACACAACCCCAAAATTCAAGACCCAAAAGGGTAACACCCAATTTACAAAATTTCAATCTAGGAGGAAAAAATTAGAAAACAGAGCCACCAAAATTAAATTTAAAAAAAAATACTTACCATTAAAATTGATTTTTAAAATCACAATAATTGAAAGAAGAAAAAAAAACCTGAAGAAGATGGTTGCGGGGGAGGAAGGCGCTTGCGGAAAACAGAGGAGAAGAGGGAATGGGCGCTGGAAGTGATGAGCCTCTGCGCGGGATCAACAAGCTTCGAGAACCAACCGTTGTTGCTTCTGCTAGGGTTTCTGAGGGATGTCGGAGGGCGATCGTACGGCGTCGTTTGGGTCCTCCGGAAGGGGCGTTTTCGGAACTTGCCTCCGGTTCCCAACCCTTCGTAAGGGTTCTTGTCTTCCGGCGCCGTCGCCATGAGGACAGAGCGAGAGTCGAAAGCTTGAAATTGAGAAAGAGAAAGCGCAGAGTGCACAATTAGGGTTTAAATCGTAGAGAGAGAAAGGAGAAGGAGAGAGAGAAAGGGCGTACAGAGAGTGAGTTAAGTTTGAAGTATTTTATTCATGTTGATTTTATAATAAATATTTAAATTTAAAATTATACGTATTTTTTTTTCAACTTCTATGAGTGAGTGATAAAGAAAGAAAGAGAGTAGATTTTCACTATTTTTGCATTTTTTTTTATTTTAAGCACAAAAATAAATGTATTTCTGATTTTAGTCACTTTGCATTTGCAGTCTTCAAAAAAAACTAAAATAGCGGGCGCTGTTAAATTGAAGTGGTTGGAGGCGGTTTTAGCCGCAGTATAGTATTATTATGTTATTCTCGCTCGCTGCATCAACGTAATTGTGAATTGTATTGGTTCACGTTAGTTATAACGTGATTGTAATTAAATTGTAACTATGATTTAAAACTTTGAGTGTAGATTATCTTATTTTATTTTTATAAAAATCTATATAAAATATATTTTCTAAATGAAAGACTATTTTTATTAAAAAAAATTAAATAATTAAATATTTACTTAATTATATCATACTTTGTTCATTATGAATTACGTGTTTTATAAAAATTTATTTTTTATTTGAGGTGAGACTAATGTTATAGAAATTAGATCAGATTGGCCGGTCTGGTCAGTTTATCAGTCTGAGTGAATAGTTTGATCGGATATGTCTCGGATCCAGTCGAACCCGGTCTGACTCAGTCGATTTAGCCTAAAAATCGATGACCCGGCCAGTTGAACCGATGAATCGACGAATTGGCCGAGTCATGAAAATTAAAAAAAAAATTTAAACTTTGAAAAGTCATAATTTTTGACTCGTTTGTTCGATTTAGACTAATTATATGCCCATTTCATATAACTTTTAGAGATTTATGTCATATCGGTCCTAATTTTTAAAAAAACTTATTTTTTATGTTATGAGCATTTTAATGAAAATATTAGGGCTTTTATTTTATGAATTAAGGGTTAAACTCTTTTTTTCTTTTTAAAGGTCATCATTTCTCTCAAAATAAAAATATTTTAGTTATTTATAATAATAAATATCATCATATGTAATGTGTATTTATATATATATATATATATTTAATTTTATGCGGTTCGACCAATGACTCACTGGTTGAACCAATGACTCATTAACTCAGTACCCTGACCGAGTCGACTACCGGTCCGAGTTTAATAACTATGGGTGAGACTTAGTTTTATATTTCACTTTTTGTTTATTAATATCAAGCATTACCCACTTTTAAAATATTAATTTTTGAATAATTACTCTTTGTACTAAAATAATATGCTCATGGAAAAGAGTTTAATTATTTTGTTATAAGACTTCGTATAAAAAATTATTTTGATCAACCTAACTGTTGAAATATAACCAATTATGGTGTAAACTCTACAAACTAAATTTTTAAAGAAAAAAGTAGACAAAAATAATTTTGTGATCAAATTATTGATATTTTCATTTATTTAAAAATTATATTATATATTAATTTTAAGATATTTTGATAAAGTATTAAATGATCTTTAATCAATGTAAAATTATATGAATATGATATTCATGATTTAAAAAAATTAATTTAATGGTGAGTTTTATGAAAATTCAACAAAAAAAAGTATTCATTAGTGTAAGATTAATTTCAATTTACATATATGTTAATATACGATAAATAAAAATATATACATATTTTTATATTTATTACACATAATATTTGAGTTGTTAACTTTTTGTTTTGCCATTTTTAGTAAAAGTTTTTTGGCCTTCTTAATTAGATTATTGTATTTGATTCTTTTAATTACTTAACTTACTATTATCTTATGTTTGGTATATGGTAATTTTGTTTGCTTTATTCCATGCAATAAGCATTCTTATGTTTGTTAATAGTCATTCCATACATCATTTCATTAAAGCAGAAATCATTATTCCCTCTAAAAGAAGTGAGATTGGTGATTTCATACTCCATATAATGATATTTAAATTATGTTTCCTAACATTCCTTTATTAATTTTATAAAATGACAATTATTACTCTTCACTAAATTTAACTTACGTAAATCCTAATTTTATTTTAGTCTACCCTAATTAACCTAATATGTTATAACTAATTTAAAATACTCATGTTAAATTTTTAAATAATAGTAATTACGTAAATATGTGAAATTTTTAAAAAAAGTATAATAATAAAGTGGAACACAATTGTTATCTAAAATATCACAAAGAAAATATTATTTAAAATGTATAAAGTATTTATCCAAAAAATTATACATATTTTAGTTTTCCTCACAAATATAATAATGTTTGCTTTTTTAATGACAACATTTTTTATCAAGTCATAGAAAAAAAAATAAACTTGAATATTATACATGAGAAAAGTTAAACTTTTTGGTGTGTCTCATAAGTGATATTTATATTATTTTGATCAACTTTGATTTCATTCTACATTGACTTCATATACCAAACAATAGAATCAAACGATGAACACTGCATAGTCATTCCATTCTAACCTATTCTAATTCCATTCTCATTTCATAGAATCATCATTTCATATAGCAAATGTGGCATTACTATTGGACAACATTTGACTTTGGAAATAAGTTATGTACTATTTTTTATAATTGTTATGTTTTTTTTATTGTTATTGTTGGATAATATCTTTTGAACGGATTAAGTTAAGCATTGATTATGTATTAGTAGGATTTGAAACATCAACGACCTTTCATTTGGAGCAAAGCTAAACCAAGAATTTTGGTATGGTTTTGTTTCTAAAAGTTATTAACTATGAAATATGATATCATTTTAGTTTAAATCACAAATCGAATCATATTGTGTTTCTAAGCACCGACAAATCTTCTTGGTGGCACGGGGTCCTCTCGCCCCCAAATATTTTAGAAATTTCATGTATATGTGTGTGTGTGAAAGAGAGAGAGAGAGAGAGAGTATGGTTTACATTCTTCTTCATAGTTTGGTATACTTTGTAGTCTATGGTTTACATTCTTCTTCATAGTTTGGTATACTTTGTAGTCTATAATTTTTAACTAGGATTTTATAGAAATATGTAATTGTTCTTCTTTGTTAGTAAAGTAGTATACTATTAAAAAAAATTATAGATGATATTGTTATTGAGTTATTAACAATATTATCTATGAACTAAACATGAGGATAAGTACCTTCAGAATTTCTAAAAAGTGATACTTAATTTATTTTATGTTAGTTCTTTAAAGCATGACACAAAAGCGCAAAGAAATATGAGAATATATATTGTTGGCCACCCCAAAAATTTAACGCAAGATCAGCCACTATTTCTAAGTGACTTCTATATCCATGAGGAGGTGAATGGGTTTTGAAAAACCTTTTATAAAAATGTTTTCATAAAGGATTTTCAAGAACTAATTGA
The DNA here is from genome assembly GCA_023212625.1 of Styphnolobium japonicum. NCBI lineage: Eukaryota > Viridiplantae > Streptophyta > Magnoliopsida > Fabales > Fabaceae > Styphnolobium > Styphnolobium japonicum. The sequence continues at coordinate 19,006,373 of JALBWW010000013.1, forward strand.
GGTTTTATGAGTAGAAGAATATAAAAAGCAATTATCACAAGTCAAGGTACACACAAGATTATGAAAAATACAACACATAATTTGTTCAAGATAAAGTATAGTAATATAGTGCTCAACTATAAAGAGATAAAAGTTAAGAGAAATGCAAGAAGAATATATCAGTATTCAACAAATTCTTTGTTTACGTCCAATCCACAATTAGTCACATGAATTTTTTCACTATAGATCAAGCTTATATATTTGCTTTACAAACCCTTACAAAAAAAAGAAAAAAGAAAAAAAGAGAGTGCTCCTTATACTTGGACACCTCACTCTACGTGGTTGAGCCTTTCTTCACTTAATTCAATGAAAAATCCCTAGCTTGATATATTGTAGTGACCTAATAATTTGGTTTTTGATACCAAATGATCATAATACAAGATCGGACGTGAATTCATACCAAAAATCAAGTTTGCCGTGTAGATAACATAGTAAGCTCTTAATTATTCTTAAACTTGTTTCACACATGAAAAGATGCTGAGCATTTAATTAATATAGTGAATGTTAGTTTGTATGGCATATAGGTGTAGTTATACATATGTTAATAATGGGCATAAATATAGTAAAACATATCAAGCATCAAATAAAGGACAACACTATAAAAACATATATACATTTTCAAATTTAAGGGCTTGCATTGCAAGGTGTTACAAAATTATTCAATTCCACAATTAAGATATCATTTTCGTGTATGCTAGCTAAACCCATCAAGAAACAACATCTCAGTTGCATGCTCTACCTATTGTCATTTGTCTCTTGTTCTAACTCTAAGTTGAAATGTCGAAAGATTATCATTTTTCTTCTTATCCTAACTCTCCTCCTGGCTGCCTCAGTAGAAGACATTGTAGGATGTTATGGCTGATGCATCAATTGTTGATCCACCATGTCATAGATGAGCCCTACTTGCGAGTTCTAAGAATGGAGTGTCATAATGGACAACAAACATATATGGTGGTGTAACCATGTATGAATAAATTTCTTGAAATTTTGTAGGGTACTGAAATGTGAAAGGATAAGAGAAGAATGAATGTTGATGAGAAAAGGCAAAACTGTCAATTATGGAACATGGTGGGAGGATATGAAAATGAGGCAAAACCTATAGAATAATATGGATGATTTAATGATAATGGGTTAGATGTTTAAGTAAAAGAGGCAAAACTCATAAGCAATGGTTGTTCCTAAGGAATATCTTGATCATTATGTGCCTAATTTGATATACCTCTAGTTGCTCCTCATCATTTGGTCTCTGACGTGGTTATTCATGCTAGGGGTGCTCATCGAATGGGTTTGGTTTGGCCTGGTCTCGGCCCGCGAATTTGAACAGGTCAATTTTTTAAGCTTAAACTTGAGCAAACCCAATCATGGTCGAGTTTGCGATTGACAGGGTCGGGACTAGGCTGACTCGAAGTTTGTCAAAATATAAATTGTAATTTAGTTATATGTATTATATGTTATATTGTGTGATGTATTTGAAGGCCCACATTGTATGTTAATGCTTCTATGACTAGCAAACTCTCAATAAATATAGATAATTAAACATATGCATTTAAAATTAATGTTTAATCTACGTGACTTGAATTCTCCATGTCAAGAAATATAAGTATTTATATACGTCGGGCCAAGAAGGGTGGCCCAGACCCGACCCAAAAAATACAACGGGCCAAAACCATTTGGCTGGGACTCGGCCTAATTATTCCATTGAAACTAGATCCAATGCGACCAAAGCTGCTTGGGCTGGGTTGGGTTAGTGAGCCAGACCGAGTCTTGAGCACCCCTAGTTCATGCTATCTTTGACAACAACATCTAACCTCCTCATCTAGCACTAGAAATTCTTGAGTAGGTGTTGTTGGCTCTTGCTCCAATAAAAAAATTTCCATCTTTTTGTTGTTAAACACATTTACGACTCGGTACGGACACAATTAGGTACAACTCCAAGCAACCACTAACACGACCCAATTGATGAAGTTCCTATTTGTCTTACATTTTCCAACCCTAAAATACCATTTGTGTTTACAATAATCAATTCCGATAATATCTCTACTCACTTGGTTGTGTTGTCCATTTGATGAATAAACGTCTGCGATAAGAAGAATCGATTCATTCTGCAACTAAATGTCCCAAGATTTTGGGTTTTGCATTTAACAACATGCTCCAATTTTATTATTTTACCCTCTGTGAACAAGATGATCCAATTCATTGGCGTTGGCGGTGACTTTGGCACACCTGAGGAATTTATCAGACTACACTAGCACTGCCTAGTGGGTGCCTTGTGACTTCCACAGCCTAAAACTCATCCCTACCACATTCTAAAGTCAACATCTTTACCAGTTGCCACAACACTCAAATTGTGATACAAATCTTGCCATTGTGCTTTGTTCCTCCACCATCAAACCATACCCATTTGTACCTATTGTGAACCACCAATACAATCCCCAACGTGCATCCCAGTGCGACGCATTACTTAAATCCTCCACTCCAAACCAAAGTCATCTACCAAGGCATGCGCGATGTAATATCCCTATCTTAAAATATACTTCAATTTTCTTAAGTTATGAAATAATTTATTAAAATATATTAAAAATTTAAGGGTATATTTTATCTTTAGTTACAATATTATAAGGAGGAAAAAAAAGGGCGTAAATACATTTTAATAATATATATATATAAATAATACTACACAAACGTTACATATACATATATATATATATATATATTTAAGTAAATAAATTATGATAAACCTACATTGCCGGTTACCTCTCTCACCACCCCTCTATAAAGCCAATTCACTTTACCAATTATTCACTCACCTACACTCATTCATGCACAACACAAAAGAGAGGGAGATCTTTAAAAGGGAACCAAGAGCTCTGAAAGGAAAAGGAAGCAAGCTCCAAGCAACTACCACCACCCATCCAAGGAATCAAGGTAGAGGATCAAAGTCTTTTCCTTAAATCTCTAATTTTGACAAGAATTCTTCTTCTCCACTGAACCCATTATCTACTTTCTCCACTGATTTTCGTTTAAGCTTTGGTCTGATGACACTCTTAATCTCTCTATTAAACCATTAAATTTTCTTGGTTAATATAGAAATGGTACTGCAAGTGGGTTTGCTTACTGAAATTTTTATGTTCTACCACATACTCACGGTAATACATGTAGGTGGTCTTTCAAAATCATTTTTTTTCCTTGTTCTGAAATAGTTACAAGCCATTTATCCATATACTTCTACAGTTTCATACTTTTAATTATAAAGAAATTATTTTATTAAGCTATACGTAGAATCCCTATCCCAATTATTGATTATATCTTGTAAGACTTCTGTTTTCTAAGGTTTAAAAACAGCATGTGGGTAATGCCATGGATTGATGATTTTTACTCTGTTCTGACGTCTCTGTATTTTAACTACCAGTACTGATTTTTAGTTTTTCTAAAGATTAGATGGCTGTATGTGGGAAAGCTTTAAACTTTAATAGTTGGTTCCTTTTGCTGATTTTCAAAATGTTAAGATAAGTGTATGTGTTGAATTTACCTTGAGAAAATCTGTTATCCGAGGAACTATGTTGCAGCTTGAGTTTCATAGATGAATTTTAGTATAATTGCCTGTTGATAACTACTGAACCAAGAGTATATATATATATATATAAACTATTTATTGGTTCTATTTGTGTTATGATTGATAAGAGGTTGTCGAGACCCGTCAAATAATAAAAATTACCGGTTCACAAACTAATTTGTAGTATAGAGAATGAACTGAATCGTCTCTCAAGGATCCAGAAAAATACAGATTTAATCATATCAAGATAATTAGAAAGGGGGGTTTTGTTGTTGATTAATAAGATTGAAAAGAAGTACAAGACTTAATGTTGTAAACAAATATAAAGAAACAACCAATCCAAGGAAATTTACCGATCTTGAGTTTAATCCATCATTGATCACAAGGAATCCACTTAATTGCTAACCATGTTCTTGGCCTTGGATCACATCAAGAAACCTTAACATGATCCAAGAATCCTCTACTAGATAAGCATCTAGGATTTGATTAACCAATGTTAGATAAAGTAAGCACCATCCAACATAGATTAACTTAAGATCTAGAATTTAACCAAGCTAAACAATCCATCAAAAAGCTTTAATATATTGTTTAGTCTTTATGATCCTCTTTGAATACATGATAATAAAGTTATTATCACATCAACATCTAAATCAAATTAAGCAATTTAATCTAAATAAAAATCAAAAGAGGAATAAGAGAAACTTGAATAACAATTAAGCAATATGAACAAGCGAAACAAGATCTCCAAATTAAACATCAAGATGGCTAATCCCTTGGATTGATTATAAGAGCCTAGCCTTCCATGGATGGGAAGGAAGAACTCAAAAATAAAAGAACAAAAACGAAATTGTAAAGAGAATGAAGAAGAAGAGAAAGAAAACTCTCACAAATACTCAAACTTTCTTCAAACTTACTTAAAATTGAATGATGTATAATACAAAGATATTGGCTCTATTTATACTAATCCTAGAAGCCAATTTGTAATTGAAAATAATCTGAATACAAGTTGTAAAAACATGGAAATTGTCAAATATGGAAGCTTGATGCATGGTTGGTGGGTTGGTGCATGGTAGGTGAGTTGGTGTATGGTTGGTGACTTTTAGTCAGCAACTCTTATTCGAATTCCAGCTTGATTTTCATGACCTAGACGGTGCATTTTGACTTGGAGGTCTTCATGAAAGTTGTAGCCAGTTGTCTCCTTGAAATTTTGGCTTTAGAATCATACCATTTGGACTTTTAGAACTCCAGATATGCTAAAAACACTGCACCTACCTCAAGTTAGGTTGGCAGAACGTGTTTTCAAATTCAAACCAACTTGTAGCTTCATAATCATGCCTAAAACGACATCTATTGACTAAATGGTCTTCAGTAAAGTTGGAGATATGGGTCTTATCTTTCCAATGGCCAAGTTTCAGCCCAAGAGGAGGCCTATAGCCCACTATATAGTCCAATATGTGCACATTGCCCATATTTCCATGACAGCAAACCCACTCTGCATTGCAGCGATATTTTAGACCCTTAGAAGTCTAATCCAGCTCTTGAGTTCTTCATGAAACTTGTAGAGCATTGTCTTAGCTTTCCAAAGACACCAAGAATTATCGCTGCAAGTTATGGCCTAACTAAGGAGGAAAGGTCAAAATGCATCAAAATCCAAGAATTATTCATAATTTGCATTAAAGCCCAATAGGACCCAACAACATTAAACTCATCTAAAATACTAATATTGGGCACAATAAACATCTAATAAAACCTAGTACAATGCTAACATAAGTGTCTCAAATTGATTGATCAATGATGTATCTATTATGTGTTGGGAGAAGACGTTAAGTTGCTTGAAAATGGGTTTCTAAAATTTTAGTTCACTAGAGTATATATGGGGTTCAAATATCTTATGAGCAAACTATAAATACATTCTGTTTGGCTCCTAAAATGGTTGTAAATAGCTTGTTAATGATTCTTAAATTCCTGCTTAATTGACCCTCTTTGATGTGTGAATGGAACTTGGATTATAGCCTTGTAAATTTTGTTTTTCTTAAGAATTTTGTTAATTTATTTATGAATTGAATGACATATTGTGCTATGAGAATTTTATAAGTAATTAGGTGATTAAACAATGAAAACATGAACCTAACACTTGAGGACTAAACAAAGGACTATGACCTTGAGGACTTTAAATAGAAATTTTTCACTGGACCTATGCAAGACAAAGTAGCGATGATTAATGGATATTAGGAAGGTAGGGAGTCAAAGTTCACTCCTGAAAGGAACCCTTGCTATGGATTGACACTCACAAAGTCCCTATAAAGTGGTCGAATTTGGAAGGACAAAGAAATGAGAACCCATAAAGAAGGACTTCGATTCGAACCAAGAGACTTATGAGACTAACTCGTAACCATTTGGACAAAATTTAATAATTTAATATGCATTGCATTGAGCATATATTTTATGATTTAAATTCTTGTTTTATTTTGAGATTTGAAGTATATTTTTCTGTATATTTACAGCTGGAACATCAAGTTAGTTTTAAAAAATATTGTTTGGTTTCTCTATTGGAAATTTTAAATTCTCAACCTTATTGCTTGATGTTTCAGATGAGTCGCGTGTTAATTATGATAGCTAATGAAGGGTTTTGTTTTGTGTTTATATGTATATATGTATATAGGAAATTTTTGAAACTATTAAAAAAAACATGCCTATATAAACCCAAACCCTTCTTTTGAATCTTGTAAATGGACTGTTTAAATTATGCATTTACATATATAAATATTTTAAATTTCTCCTTTAGTGTCATGGCTAGGAATAGGAAAGTAGTATTAGAAGGATTATTATTCAATAACTAGTAGATATTTCTTTTATCTTATTAATTAAGTAAATTAGGTCTTCAGATAATATTTATTCTATGAATCAATACTCTAAATGAATAAAGATATGGATATCCTAATATAAGTAAGTTATCTTGATATGTTAAGCTAAATATCTTTTGGGTTTAATTAAAAAAATTACTCTAAGTTATTATTCACCTAGAGTACTAACATATACGTTTGATGTCAGATTAACTTAATCTAAAATTAATCTTAGGTGTTACACACGAGCCACCACAAATATCAATGATTTGTGAGAATCTTTTCCAAGTGAGCCTTGTACCTAGAAACAAGATTTGTTTTGTCTCATTGTTAGAGGAATGGGGTAATGTGATGTTTACCCATTTCAGGCACGAAGAGTGAAATTAGTAAAAGGAGTAGCGATGTGGTGTGAGGGAGATTGCCTTCAAGTCCTTTTTAGTAATTTTATTTCTAAAAAATGATTTTATTTATACTATGCAAACAACATCAATTTTTTAAAACTTACTTTTAAAATATCACTACCAAATGTAAATCAATTATTTTAATATCAATTATTTTTAAATTAATTCATCTAAAATCTAATCCAAACATACCCTAAAAGGCCCTTGGAGTTCATTGCATTCTCGTACCCTTCTTCTTCCTCGTGGTACAATGCCTCCTCCCAAGTGTTTACAAGCTGACCCTCCCTCTCGCAGTGAGCACAGTGCCTTTCCCTCTCGCAGTCTCCACCACCTGATCCTCTCCCTCTTGCATTGCTCATCCTCCTCTCCCTTATTGTAACTTTTCAAAATTTACAAAAAGCTTTTTCATTAGAAGCTTTTTCTTAGTTTAAGAGTTAGCTTTTTCTTGCCAAACCCACTTATGCCAAAGTGTCCCTAAAATCAATAGAAACCACGACCAATATTCTACAAAATAATATAGCATTAATAGATTAAAGAGAAACATTATAGTCAATTTTTATTTACAATAAAGTAATGATAAGACAAACAACTAACATAAATGAAAATACAATATACAAATAAAGTAACACTCATGCTCTTCTTGAAGTTGCAAATTTGTATCTGGATGAGGCAGATATAGAAGTTGTAGTATGTACAGATGACAAACATAAAAGAGATGAGATTGATACTATTCATGTTAGTAGTGACAGTGGATTAAAAATCTAAAAGAGTTGATTTAGTGGTTAAGGAGGTGTACTCCTTACTTTGATTACTCGGCTTTAAACTTGAGTTAAAGGAAATTAATTTTTCTAAATGTATCATGTTGATGTGAGAAGTGTGCCGTTAAGATTGTCTGAAAAGAGACTTAGTTTCAATTAATATAAAAACTGACATGAAGATACCTTCACTATACACCACAAAAAAAGTGGTAGTGGATCAAGAAGATAAGATAAATAATGGTTTTTAAATAATTGTAGCATGCCAAGATACATTTATGACTTTATGTTAAGGATTAGTATTTTTAAATTAAAGATATGTCATTCTATTGATATATTAATTGTGTTTTCTTATATAAGTATTCCGACCTTATCGTATCTTATATTTTAGAAATTAGAAATGTGCCATGTCCTTGTGTCCAGGTCCTGTGTTTTATCTGTACTTCCTAAAGTGTGTTTCTTCAATCTTCATCTCTCCACCAGTGTAATAATAAGATGCAAATCTATGTTGAAGAATTCTATTTGATTAACATTGTCGAATCTAGCCATATCAAGTCGTGCAAGAATGAATTTTATAGCCGAACCATTGTTATATGTGAGTTGTGGCATATGCGGGGCTCTTACTTTTAAATTTAATTTAACCTTTTATAGACCATGGCGTCGTGAATCATATGCACGACTTAAAAACATTATACTGTAGATTTTACACCAAATAATAATAATAATAAAACATTTGGAATTGTATTATGATGGAATTTTTTTTTCCATTTACACCCAGCGAGTAAAAAAGTCAAGCAATTATCATGACAACTTTTTTACAACATAGCTGAATAAGCATGAAATGAAAGATGTTAATATGTGAGGAAATATCTTATACAATAAACAATTATCAGTTGTAAATATGTCCCTTGAATTTTGATTCTTTTTCAAATAAGTTTTATGAGTCATTCTTCTACTTAAACTTTTAATATATAACAAAAAAGTGAATCAAAGTAAGAAAAATATGTCAACTGAATTTCGAGGAACTTAGAGGTGTTTTCTTCCTCCAATTTTGTAGCTTTGGACAATTATATTGTATTATTAATTAAAGTTTTTAAATTTTTTTAACGTGCTTATAGTTTAACTAGCACCAACTTCATTTTTTAGGATATGAAGATAATAGAATTCAATCTTCTAATAAATTATTTATCCTCTAACGTATAATTTTAATTTATATTTTTGGTGTCTCAAAAAATATTCTTATACTTTTTATATGTGTGACTAATCTTCGTTTAGACATATGATGATTTAGCCTTAACTACAAAATAAAATTTCCCTACACATATCTCGTGGTTGCATTTTTACGTAAATAATATTACATAGATATATAATTAACTAGAAAATTATTTGATTTTCAAACAAAATGTCTATATTATTTTTCAAAATAAAAATTTCTATGTATATATTAAAATACAAATTTTCATTAATAGATATCGTTTCAGATAATAAAAAATTCATTTTTTACGAGTTCAAATTTCTCGAGAGATTAATTTTTCTTAAAAACTTCTTGCCACACCATGAAAAAAATATTTATAATTTTATCAATAAAAAATTTGAGAAGTTAAATTTCATGGTACAAAGAATAAATAGAAAAGAAGGGAGTGGGTGAATTTTTCTCTCACCCTTTCTTTTACCTTATTCTAGTTTTCTGGCAAATTTTGGGTTTCGAAAACTAGCCTATGATTTGATCTTTCGTTTGCTCAATTGCTTTGCTCCTCATTCATTATCTTCACTTTCAAAATTAACTTGGCCATCGTTGTTCTCACCAATGCCTACAGTAGAACGAGTACGCATGAGTTGAATTGTTTCATCAACTACACCTGAGCTGAGGTAATTTTGAATCTGATTGGGGAATCCATGCCTGAATGCCTTGTACATTAATGGGTATGTTGTGAATTTTGCATTTGTTCTGTGATTTGGTGATTGATGCATGTGGGTTTGTTTCTGTGCCTATGTTGATGAGTGCAGAGTAGATGAAAGCCTTTCTTTGATTGTTTATATGCTATTTGGGAGGAGACTTTAACCTGCATTTCTCAATTGAAATGATAAAGTAAAAATAGAAAAAATAGAAAGATCTGAACTTGTCAAAGCAAGCAGCAGCATTTGATTTCTTGCATTTTTTTTTTAATCGGATACAATTTTGTTTTCTTTATTTTATTGCTTTTTCTTATTTTGTTGGAGTCTTATCTCCATAAGTCATTTCAGTTATCATTGATTTTAAACTAACAAGTTTAATTTTTTGTTTACTTTTTCTTTCAGCAGGATTATCCTTAGCTATCAGTATCACATTAATTTGAATTTATTATGTTTCTGCTAGAACTAAACTAGCTTCGTCTCTTGTCAAGTTCTTTTCTTTTTTTTAAAAAATTAAATTTTGACATCGAAGCCTCTTTATTTATGCATTTTTTTTAGTTTCAAATTCAATCATACTTAATAGTTCAAATTCTATTGTGATTATTGCTTTCTTTTAATATTAATAGCTTTATAAATCTCTTCTATCAGGAAGTCTCGTTGCGGTATCTGATTACTTTCATATACTTATACATGGACATGCAAACAGCATGCATATCCCCTAATTTTAGTTTAGTTCCCTGATTTGTTTTAATGCTTTTATGTGTTTCTGTGATTCACATTTCATTACTTTACTTTGATCATGTCTTTTACTTCTGTTATTCAAATACTCTTTTGGGATTTAACTTGAAGGATCATATCAAAAGTCGAAAAGCATTCTATCTGACAGTATCTCAGAATGGAAATGTTGGTATCTAATTTTGTTTCTCCTTTAGCAAAAATTTGGCAGCACCTTCAATTTCTTCCTAACCAATGTGGATCATGATACATAATCTTTTCCAGCAATTAACAGTGGCTTAGTAAATATTTCTCATCTGATAATAATTTTACCTTTCGAGGTACATGCAACACTTGAGTTTTATTAGAACGTTGCAAAATTTTGGCATGGTAGTTTTTTTTACTTTATTCCTGCTCAATCTCATTTATCTATATTTATTACCTTCTATACATATATCAATTATATACCTATCTGTTTTTCAAAATAACTATTTTATGTGCTGTAACACAGCGTATGAAACAGAAGCATGCGTTTTGTAGATAACTGGGTTTCTGATAGGTATTACATCTTTCAATTTGTAGGAATCATTAAAGCCAGAAGATATAGTTTAGTGCATAACTGTCACCTGTTCCTGGGTTCAATAATTGTCTCACAGCCTCGTACATACTTCTCTGAACCGAGTTTGGTCTTTCTTGTATGTACCCATGAAATCAGACTATCAACAAGGTGGACTTGTTAATGCTCGCACAAAGATCTTACTGACAGAAATGTCAGCAATGGTGGCTGAGACCACAACTTTCCCCATAGACCTGACCAAGACCAGACTCCAACTCCATGGTGAGTCACTTTCCTCTAGCCGACCCAGCAGCGCATTTCAAGTAGCATTAGATATTATTCGATCACAAGGTCCTCCTGGTCTTTACAAGGGCTTGTCTCCAGCAATTATTAGACACCTGTTCTACACACCTATTCGAATTGTCGGGTATGAGCATCTGAGGAGTGTAGTTTCTGCTGATAATGGGTCACTCTCGATCACCAGCAAGGCTGTTGTGGGTGGAATCTCGGGTAGTATGGCTCAGGTGAGAGCTACATGGTCTGGGCATGTGTTGTATATTTTTGCAGACTCCAGGCCCAATTTGTCATTTCTCACAGTGAACATCTGTAATTGGAAATTTGTGTTCCTTTTCTTTTCAATTGAAAATGTCGAGCATCTAGTTTATAATTAAGGAATAAGGGTTCTAAGTCTGAACTGAAAAAGTAGAAAAGTTACAGCTTCTTGATCTTGAATTCAAAACAAGTTTTAAAATACAATTTTATGCCTTCTAAGAATTCCATCTGCAATATTTTATGAGCATAATAAAGAATATGTGGTACTTTGAACATCAGTTCTCAGTTTCATATGATTGATTGATTTGGTATCAGGTATAACTTGGTTTTTGTAGTTTTGACTAATTTTTATCTTAGTTACTGTTAGAAAGAGGACCCTAATGTACAAAAGATTAAATGAAAGGGGAAGTAAGGGAATTTGGCATAAGGCAAATAACATGCCAAAGGAGGGGTTTGGTTAGGGGGGAGCAGCCAAAGGGACGTTAGTTGGGATTCTGGACAGGTGGCAGTCTGTTAGTGGAGAGGGAAGGTTCTGGAATCTGATCTAAAGAGAGGGAGGCAAGGCATAAGAAGAGCCAGGGGGGGGGGGGGGAGAGAATGGAGGGGGCAGAGAAGAATTTGAGTGGTTAGGAAGAGGAATTTGCTCTGGGTGGGCTCAGGATTTATCTTCCTGAGAGTTATATCTGGTTTTCTTTCTTTCTTTCTTTCTGTTTTTGTTAGAATCAAGGAGAGTGAATCTCCATTTGTAAGGAGAACTCCTTCTCCATTTCAGTATATTGAATCATGTTCCTAACAGTTACCAGAAGGGCTTTCCTAAAAGGACTCATCTAGGACTAGTCAGTCCTATACAAAACATCTTCCTTGCCTTGGTTCTGGTTTGCCTTTTGACAAGGTGTAGGGGTTCGTGCACTGAACTAGAGAATCTTCCAAAATTCCCCACCTTGAGAGATAGAAGTAGAAGAATCGGATGATGGTTTCATCAGTTGGATGCAAAAAGTAGTCAATAGAAATTAAAATATGTAAAAGCTCAAAGAAAAATGAAGAAATATCTGCTGAGCACTATAATAAAATGCAATTTTATCTTGATAAAATTTCCAATGAACAGTATATGGAAAATTTTTTGGGAACAATCCTTGTTTTAGCCATGAAGTTTTATTTAACTGCTCACCTTTAATTATAATTTTCTTGGAAAATTACATTGTTCTTTTTATTTACTCTTAGTAGTACAGATTATAGCAAGCCCAGCTGATCTTGTTAAGGTGAGAATGCAAGCTGATGGCCGTATGGTGAGCCAATTTCTTCAACCTCGGTATTCAGGGCCAGTTGATGCTTTGATCAAGATTGTTCAAGCTGAAGGATTTCGAGGACTGTGGAAGGGTGTTTTTCCTAATATCCAAAGAGCCTTCTTAGTGAACATGGGAGAATTAGCCTGTTATGATCATGCTAAACAATTTGTTATTCAAAATAGGATAGCTACGGATAATGTTTATGGGCACACATTAGCTTCTGTCATGTCAGGTCTCGCAGCAACTGCTTTAAGTTGTCCAGCTGATGTCGTGAAGACTAGAATGATGAGTCAGGCAGCTAAAAAGGAAGGGAAAGTCTTATATCATAGCTCTTATGATTGCTTGGTAAAGACAGTTAAAGTTGAAGGAATAAGAGCACTGTGGAAAGGATTCTTCCCCACATGGGCTAGGCTTGGCCCATGGCAATTTGTGTTCTGGGTTTCCTATGAGAAGTTCAGAAAAATTGCAGGGCTCTCTTCTTTCTAACATAATATTTTGATCTATACTGTGTCGCAGCAGAAGTTCATTCATCACATATTTTGAATTCACAGCCTCTACAGTCCACACATCCAGATCTCTTTCTTCTGTTCATACTATTATTTGGAAGCCATTTGTGTAGTTACAGGTTGCTTCTCAGTGCTACTATTTCAACTTTTTGTTAATTGATGAGTCACAAATTGTTGTGACGATGATGATATATTTTCTGCTTCTGCTGAATGATCAATTGTTTCCTGCATGGTATTGGTACTCCTCTTTTCAGTACCATACTTTTTAAGCGAGCTGCAATAAAAAGTTCATCATGGATTGGGCTTGCGTGTAAGATTGGTAATTTGTGAAGGGGGTTGCATCATACTCAACTAGCTTTGTAAAATTCTTAACATTCTCCAGATAGCATTTAGTACCTTTTTCTTTAATTAATTAGAAGGATTATTAAGAAGATCCATTAGGATTTGAACCTTAGGTTTTATTTTGGACCCATTTATGTCTTTATTTTAAAAAAGGAAAGGAAAAAATAATTGAAAAATATATATCATAAAGGATAATACTGCCATCCATTTACTTGTTATCGTATACTCATATTGATTATCTGTTTTTTTTCTTTCTGTATTTCTATTTTTCTATTTTTCTTGTGCTTTTTGATGCCTAAATCAATTTTGTAACAATTAACTAGCAGAAGTCTTTTTCTTCTTAGAAACTTCTGACTTCCATTATATCTTGATACTTTATTAAATGAAATCTACTTTTATCTCTTAGCATTAGCTTTTATCTCTAAGCATTAGTGTTAAACCATTCACCATTTGCAGTGATATGTGAATTTCATTTTGATACTTTCATCAGTATGTGTGATTACTGTATTGGTGGTTTTCATTTTTTTGGGTCCGTTTGTGTGTTGCTTATATTTGTGAACCATGATGAATTAGAGCCGGTATTTACTCAATTCAATTCAACTACAATAAACTCAAACTATCCTACCTTAGTAACTAACATAAAATTAAAATGAGCTTATGCCACATGCCATGATCATTTCTATATTTTCAATTTTTAATTAGTTTTACAGTTTGACAACTAAACAATAAATTTGGCTTTACACTTTATAATTTGTATGTGTTCAATTTGCATTAGTGTTATGTTGGAGCCTGGAAAGAATCCAACTTGGATATCTTGAAATGGAATTATCACATCATTACAATGTACACTTACTTGGAAATCTACCTCCTAAATTAATTATTATGATCTCATATCATGATTCTAGGATATAATGCCTCGCAATTTATCTCACTTAAAGTGAAAGGTTGTTTTTATTTAATTTTTTAAACCAAGTCGATGTTAATTCCTATGACTTAGTTTTATTTTATTTATAATTTTTTAAAGTTGGTTTTATTTTTAAAATTTCTTTTTTAACCAAGTAGGGGTTGATACCCACAATTTGGTTTACATTTATTTTTTTAAAACTTTTTTGAGTTTTGTTTTTTTTTTTATTTTTTTAATCAAGTTGGGGTTGATATCCAACACTTTATTTTATTTTATTTTATTTTATTTTTTTAAAACTTGGTTATATATATTTTTTAACCAAGTTGGAGTTGAAACCCAGACTTGGTTTTATTTATTTTTAATTTTTAAAGTTATTTTTATTTTTTTAAAATTTTAAACCAAGTTAGGTTTAACATCCACAACTTGGTTTTATTTTACTTTTAACTTTTTTAACTTGATAACGTGCATAAATTTGTTGAAAATTTTTATTGCTCCAACCACCATCTTCCAACTTCAGTCATTCTCATTACTATTCCATGTTGTTACTTCGTGTTACTTCTAATTCTTCCTCCATCTTATAACTTTCAGTCTTCCATCTTCAAGCTTCAATGTTTGTTAAACATCAGATTCTTCCATCTTATAGCTTTTTTCAAGTGGTGCTTCTAGATTTTGGCATGCATAGCCTTTCTTACTTTATTACTAACGTGTCCTCTTCATCTATGATTTTAAAATATTCATTGTTAACCATATTAAACTAGAGAGTTTCATTAAGATTGAATTGTAGTTTTGTAAGACGTGCTTATCTTGAATAGTTATAATTATTGAACTAATTTTTTTTTAGTTGCAGACATATGCCTTATGTAACACCTAGTTTTAGAAAGAAAATCCTATTTGTAACACATGGACTTAAGTATAACGTAGGATTAATAAACCTTGCTTTTTGTCCATCCAGTGTCCTCCGAGGATTATAACCTGAAATGAGGACTTATTAAAATTTTGATCTTTCAAACCCACCATCTTGTTTAAATTAGGTTATGAGAATTATATTCAAGAACTAGATTAGGTTTCTAACTTAATTTTACAAAAGAAAATAGATTGAGGTTTTAAGTTAACTTTGGCCAAATTGACTCTACAACATTTTAGCTTTCTGGTAACATTAGTTATGACAACTTTTAAAACAATTGCCTAAAGTAGTATAGGCAATGATTTTTTAATGTTGTCTATTTTTTATTTATTTTAGGCAATGATTCAATGGCAACGTTTATAAAGCATTGCCAAAGAGTGTAAAGGTAACACTTTCTATTAGTTGATTTTTTTTTTGATTGGTTTAGACAACGACTTTAAAACTATAACACTTTCTTTTGAATGTCACATTTCAGACAATTCATTATAAAACCAAAATCCTCTTTAAATACACTTTATATAAAAAATATGAGTTTCAAAATTTCTTTTCGCAGATAACCAAATTTAAATAGAATAGAGTAACATAATACACAATGGCTCAAATAATATACATCATATTTACTTATTCAGGTTTCATTATACATCATACCACAAAGTACATAAGTACACCAAAGTAAATATATACAAACACTATACAACTGTTTGGCCCTAAGTCTCATATACATACAAAAAAGGATCATCCTCTCGGTCCTCATCAGTCAAGAACACTCGAGAACGCCTGATTCTATGAACAGGAGCCCTAGCAGTAGAAACCATAGAATCCCCCTGATGAGTATACTGGGCATAACTCCACAGCTCCCGAATCGACATAAACAACTCTATAAAAGTAGTAATAGCAAAAGAATTGGTAGGAACACCCCTACCTGTCCTATGGATAGTGAGAGTTACATCTCCAACGTACTCTACGCACTCAATATCCAAGTGGACATGCCAAGCATCAAAACTCCCGTGAAACTGGACTCAGATGAATCCTAAAACATCACATCTGACGGCCATCTCAGTCTTCACATAATAAAATCATATAACAAACAAAATAATACAACAAAGAGATGAGATTCTCATTACTATAAATACCAATAAAGCAGTAAAGAAACAGTACAAACAATTGTACAATCATGTTGTCAAACAATGGGTAAATCAAAATCCATATGCATTATGAGAATGTGACAGTATGACAACCGACTATGCAAATGCACACTGGTTGACCCCTACTCCATGGAGCTAAATACAACAATAGGAGAGAGTGATTTGAGAGATATGTCTGTTTCTCCTTAGCCTTAAAGTGCTATCAAATCTCAATGCGCAACATGGCTATACAAAACATTCTCAACCAAACTGGGAATAAGAATGGTGTCTCGTCGATATCGTCAATATGTTGCAATCATATTACCACGGTACAATGGTGCTACCAATTGGCCCCCTGTGGAATTTCCGCACCCCGACGCTTCCTAGATTAAATCCATGATCTTTACTACACAATTCACATCTGCACTAAGGTGTAACTCAATCTCCTAGGCTCAAAGCCTTAGCAATAAGTCTCAACAGACTTTCACAATGCCATGGTCAACTAACCGATGCAGACTGTAATAATTCATGATCAATATACAATCTCCTCGGGATTCAAGCCACCACTAAAACTCAGCGTCCACTGACTTGTCCAGGGTCCCATACATCGGTAGTTCCGCTGTTTCATAATTGTGTGGTGTTTTTAAAATATTTTCCAAAATCATGTAACGCTATGGTTACGATTTTTTAATCACATAACTCTCTAGTTACGATTTTCACTTGCGTAACACTCCATTTACTATTTTAAATCGCGTAACGCTTCCGTTACATTTTTCTAAAATCATGTAACAATTCTATTACGTTTTTTAATTGTGTAAAACTATTTTCTCAAATTTCAAATCGCGTAATTCAAAAATTCATATTTTTGAATCATGTAAGATTTTAAAATCACATTTTAATCATGTAAAGCATTTTCTGTCAGTTTTGAATTGTGTAAAACATTTTTCGCGAATTTTCGAGCACGTAAAATGTTTTTCCATAAAAACTAAGCTATTTTGAACTAAATTAAATATTTCAAAGTTTATTCCCATTGTTTTCACTAAAACTAACCTTTTGGAAATTTCTTTTCAAATTCCAAACTAATTTTCAAGAATTGTTTTATCTTGAAACTATTTGTCTCAACTTCAAATCCTCACCAAAATATTTTCTCCTAAACTTTCGAAAATGAAAGTCCTTTAACAAAATAAATGTTTAATTTAAAGTAAGTATTTCTCTCAATTTAAAAACTTTGTTCATCTCCTTTTTGTCTATAAAAATCTTTAACTTAACTAATCATCACTTAATTAATTAAGTTTAACAATTAATAAAGCAATTTCCTTTGATATAACTTTTTGGACTATGTGGCCGTGAGCCACACTTGGTCTAGGGACCAAAATCTTTTGATGCTAACACTTTGAAAACCAAGTGGCCGAACCACATATATGGTCTTTGGACCAAAATCTATCCATTTTCATTTCTCAACATGATTCATTAGTTCAAATCAAACATATGCGTGTCCTAATCATGCCTTTTCATTCATACATGAATCGCCTCATCCATATCCAAGTTATATCATACTTTCAATCATCACAAGTTCGTGCAATATTTCAAAGCCATAAAAAGGCATAGGCTACATAAAGCATAAAATCACAAAGCTTAAACCATAAAGATAAACCCCTCGAAAATTAAGTGAATAAATCCTTAAGTGGATTTTTCACTAACAAACCACAAATCTTACTTTCCCATCACAATATTAGTTGATAAGAGAAAACTCCCCATTACCTTATAATGGTTCGAAAATTCCCCTAGGTGCTCTTGGAATGATTTCCCTTTTTCTCCACCAACAAACCCTTAATGGAACCAAGTACACAAATTTTAATTCCAATATTTGAAACAAGATGACCATGGATCAAACCTATGGTCTAGAACTTTAAAAATAGGATTTAAAAAGTAAAGATGAAGAACTTTCACCTTTTGCTCTTCAAACTTGATTCCAAGAAAAGTGAGTGAATATGATATCTTTTGAGAAAACTTCCAACACAAAAGTGTCTTGGAATAGTATCTAGGCTCAAGAAACTTGGTTGGTTGTATTTGTTCAAGCTTGGAAGGTGAGGGAATGGCCTTGACCATGAGCTTCAAAGAGAGAAAGATGAAAGAGAATTTTGGCTCTTGAACAAAAGTGAAAGTATGAAGTGAAAAGTGAATTGGCTACAAGGTAAAAAGTGAAATGAGATATTTTGATGGTCTTGCACCAAGCTTGGCCGAAAATTTGGAGAAGAATCTTGTCTTCCACCAACACACAAAGTAATTAGTGACTCACTTGGATAACCAGGTGTGATGACTAAGCCATAAGTAAGCAATGATGTCATAAGGTGGATGATTAGGCATATGACTAAGCTAAGTGACATCATCATGACCCACCAATGACATCACCACTACATATTATCTCTAGATATTTTCCAGTAACTATTATCCAATTGACAAAGACCAATATCTATTACCCAATGGACAATAGAATGTACTTAGATTTTATCTGACAATAAAATCTCAAAAAATAAAAAACTTTGAAATCTATTTTCAGATTCAAATTTTGTGAACTTGCTCGGCCTCAGTTAATAGTCAAAAAAATTTTGACCCCAAAAATAAATTTTTTTGTCGGTACAACCTCAAAACAACACATAAAGTCAAAGAGAAATAAAAATCAATTAAATAAGATTCACAAAAATCCCCAATATTTGAGAAAATCAATATTTTTTTAAAAAAAGAGATTTCAGGGTGTTACAAAGACAACGTTTGATAAGCGTTGCCATAAACCTATCAGGGCACAATTTTGGAACGTTGCCTTAAGTAGATTTGTGGTAAGTGTTGCCTAAAAGGTTTCTTTCTTTGAAATCTATTTTCAGATTCAAATTTTGTGAACTTTCTCGGCCTCAGTTAATAGTCAAAAAAATTTTGACCCCAAAAATAAATTTTTTTGTCGGTACAACCTCAAAACAACACATAAAGTCAAAGAGAAATAAAAATCAATTAAATAAGATTCACAAAAATCCCCAATATTTGAGAAAATCAATATTTAATTAAAAAAAGAGATTTCAGGGTGTTACAAAGACAACATTTGATAAGCGTTGCCATAAACCTAACAGGGCACAATTTTTGAACGTTGCCTTAAGTAGATTTGTGGTAAGTGTTGCCTAAAAGGTTTCTTTCTTTGAAATCTATTTTCAGATTCAAATTTTGTGAACTTTCTCGGCCTCAATTAATAGTCAAAAAAATTTTGACCCCAAAAATAATTTTTTTTGTCGGTACAACCTCAAAACAACACATAAAGTCAAAGAGAAATAAAAATAAATTAAATAAGATTCACAAAAATCCCCAATATTTGAGAAAATCAATATTTAATTAAAAAAAGAGATTTCAGGGTGTTACAAAGACAACGTTTGATAAGCGTTGCCATAAACCTAACAGGGCACAATTTTTGAACGTTGCCTTAAGTAGATTTGTGGTAAGTGTTGCCTAAAAGGTTTCTTTTAGCCAATGAACTTAAAATTTTAGCTTATACAACGCGCGTTATTAAATTTTCCTAAATTTTGCAATCCTGAAATGCTTAAGTCAAACGAAATTGCTTATAGCTAAACGTTTGTGGTCGTTATCAACTAAAACCCCAATCAAAACCCTAAGCCTAACTGAAACCTATTCTTTGTTTGTGATCGCCTAAACATCTATGCTCATTTATTTTAGTTGAAGGTTGAACCTTAACCCTCTTTTCTCATTCTTCATCAACGACACTTTGTATTTCCTTTACTTTCCCACACAAGTACGATTCCTCAAATTTGTTTATCTTTCGATGAATGTGTTTAAGTTTTGATTGATGAAATTATTATTTTTTGGTCATAAAACCTAGTCTAGAAAGCAAATCTGACACTCACACTTGATCCATATAACTTTCAATTTGTAACTCCCCTTGTGCTCTCTCTCTATCTCTCTTTCTTTTATCTTTGATCTCTCTCTCTCTCTCTCTCTCTCCCTAGGGGAAGAATCACACTCACAGAATAGAACCCACTGAGAAGAAAATTTGAAAAACATCTCCTATTTCTACAAAAAATCATTCACGTTTGGGCAAAGCATCTCCCTTTTCTTCTTTTTTGTTTTATTTTCATTAATATTACGTTCCGTGATACCTGTTTGAACTATGGAAGCAAAACCTTGTTTGGTGGATGGAAATTTGGGAAGAAAATTTATCCACTTCTTTTTTCCCTCTTTTTTTTTGGTTGAATTTGATTATCTGAATGATTAGGGCAATTGGTTCTATTTCAAGGTATTTTGTTAGTCAGAAAGATAGTGCGTTTGACGATGAGGCTAAGATGGTTGTTACAATCAGCAAGTACCTCAAGGAAGTTGAGGAACGAGAGCTAGTCGTCATTTTATACTTTCATGCCCCTGTGATGCGAAATGTTACGTATTTTTATACTTGCATTGGGTCTTTCCTGATATAGCTACTTGCTGCTCATTTGGTTGATAAATTTGCTTTCAAGGATCTATATTATAATTATGAATTATATGTAATATGGTTTTGTTTGTTTTGTACTTTTAAGGAGTTAGTTCAAATTTTTTCTTAATTACTAGAAAACTTTATTCTACAAGTCATGATAATGATTAAGATTGGGAAGGGAGTTGGGACTTCTTCTAGGTTATTCACCATAAGGGGTTTTGGTTAAATCTAAAGTGACCCATATATAATATTAGGAATTTAGGATAATTGGTACTGAGACATGATAGCTATTTGGCAAGTGTACCAAATCGCGCAAGTAATAAAGTGATGAGTAAATTATTGTCTCCACAGGGAATTATGTTGTCAAGTACCAAATTACTAATTTACATACTATTTAAACGATGTAAATTAAAGAGAATTTAGAAATAAAAATAGAATTGTACTATGTTATATGGGGTTGAGTAAACAAATAGTGAGATGCTAGAGATCCGATTTCACTTGATTTTTTGATTATTTGGATTCTTTCTTAATTTAAATTCCAATTCAAGAATTGATGGTGGGATATCTAATTTAATTAAAACCCAATTCCTTGGTAGATTAATTCTCTTCAACTATTTAGAAATAACTAATTCCTTAGTCTAATTCCAAATAGAACAAGGCATGAATGAAAAAAATCCTAAGTAATACCACACAATCAACAATATCTATTCCTAGATCATTGCTTACTCATGGTGTTTATCTCAAGAAGCAACATCACACATGAATTTTCCAATCCTATGCATGACCATCAATTCAATTTATGGTTGATCAAGTCATAAAAGCATTAAGAATAGAGATGAACACTCAATCATGAAAGGAAACTTAGATTAAGAACTATAAATCCAAACAAATCATCCATTCAAGTTACATCATCACTCTAGCTGGGAAGAGTTTAGAAAAACATTAAGAAATAGGAAAACAAAAGATAGGAAATTGCAAACTCCATTAAATCCAAGACAACAAGAAGATGAAGATCTTGAATCCTTGCTCCTTGATGATCTTCTTGGCTCTCCTAGGGCTAGAAGCCCTTTCCCCCTTTGGATTTTTCAGCCCCCCAAAAGCCTCCTTTTTTTTTCTTCTCTTTTCCTTTTATATCAGAAAAATAGGGCGTCACTTTTTAAACTCCATCGCCTAAGCGGTGGAATCTCACCGCTCAAGCGGTGGAGTGTTCTGTGATGCCACCGCTTAAGCGGTGGATTTGGGAGCTCAAGCGGTGGAGAGGCAGAGAGGAATTCACGTTCTGGGACTCCACCGCTTAAGCGGTGGATTTTGGGCGCTTAAGCGGTGGGATGGCAGCAAGCAAGTTCTGTCTTGATCTCACTTTTTCACTCCCAAAATGTTTGAACTAGACTTCAAGGTCTTCATTGAAGTTGTAGATCTCTCTCTTAGCTTTCCAAAACATCAAGAATCACACCAAACCGAGGTCTGTAGCTCTAGTTATAACCAAATCACTGCAATAACGTCAGATTCTTGATTTTCCATTAAACTAGTCTAAGATCTCTAACTTTCACCTGAAATTCATAAAAAAACATACCAAAGGCATAAAAGGAAGATAGGATGATAAAAACACAATAAAAGACAAAAATTAGTGATGAATTAAATCAAATCCTCTAACAACAAAAGCACTAGATGTGTGTATTTTGTACACACATCAAGACACTGCTATGTCAAAGAACTGATTAGGCAAGCTTTTGTATGTGTCTATTCCTCATAAATAAGCTTTTTTTTTTCTAGTTTTATTTCTTGCATTTCGTTTATGCAATCTGAGGTCAATGGTCTTTCTAACTTACCGCTTCCCATCCAAATTGTCAGATGAAAGAGATTTTCCTGTTATACTTCTCCTAGTTTATGTAGATGCCAAGGTTCATAGTATTGTTGGTTTCCTATTGCTTCCATGACTAGATCTCTTATGTTCTTGTTGTCCATGGATACAGTCCTCACTCACCCCATGCTTCAGGCGGGTTGAACCAACATTCGTTCACTGGTTCCAAGGTTCTGAAAATCGAGCTGGTCATTAAAACGGTGGATGAATTGATTCACTGTTTGATGGTTCAACGGTGGTTGAATTGTGGTTGAACTGGAGTAAATATATATTGACAAATATTATATATACTACTTCAATAAATAAATATTATGAAAAAAATTAAAATATAACAAAAATAGTTTAAATTTATATATTATTTAATTTATACATATATTTCTTTAAGGATTCTCCCTTAATTTAAGAGAGTGGCAAAACAAAGAATAGGATATTCTAATATTTGTGTAAAGATGTAGGGTTATTAATTATTATTATTGCTATTAATAATATGTAGCATAGGTTGTAGTTAGTATGGCCAATGTATTGATTGTTATCCAACACCTTGATACACTTTCCTCTAAAAAGCATTTGGACGAGACTAATTATTGGCTTGCCACTTCCCCATGTACACTTTGAAAGATGCCTTTCCCTATGTGCCCTTTCATTTTTCTCCATCCCAACAAGCTCATCATCTCCTCATTGCCTACTTTTATCTTCTGGTGTTTCAAGCTTAGTAGACTTTGAGGAGTGGAGATGGAGTAATGCAATGCAACAACATAGTCATGGAGTCTCTAGCAGCAACATAGCGCCATCATCAAGGGAGACAAACCTGTGGAAGAAGACCAAAACACAACCATGGACTTTCAACTTTTTTCCTGTTTTCGTTTATGATCTGGAGAGTTAGAGGCTGGTTAAGTTCTTCAACCATCAAGATTGTGGAAACCATTTGGACTAGTTAGGTTCTAACGGTTTGTTTGGTTCGCTCATGGTTGACCGGTTCTAGGCTGGTTCTTTTGCTTGACGAGTTTTATGCTAGGATCGAGTCGGTGGGGTTTAATTCCTGGCTGAACTGGTTGAACCAGCCGATCTAGTTCAGTTCTCAGAATGTTGACTGGTTTTGAATTTGTTGTTAGTGGGTGAGTCTTCCATTTATGGGAATTTTGATGGCAGTAGCTGAGGTGGGCACCATAGAAAGGAAAGGGAGGTTGAGAGCCTAGAGATAGGAAAAGGTATCAAAACAAGTTGTGCTAAGGCCCTGTGGAAACTCTCTAAAGGGTGTTTGTTAACCATCCAGAGGATTATGGAGACGGATAAACACTATTTACACACCTTAATAATCCCTCATATTTAGTACTTTATACATCTTTTGTGCTTAATTGATTGGACATAGTTTTGTTTTATAAGTTTGGGTTTCAATGAGTCTAATTGTAAATTGTCAGCATTTCGTGGTTTTTGACACTGTCTCTATATTTTGGCCATATATTGAGTTATAGACATCTAAAAATTGTAAACTATACATTGTAGGAAACCTAAGAGGAATCCCTAAAACTTTCATGAAGAGCTCATAAGCTGATTTGGATGTATAGTGGGCCAACTTGGGCCTGGAAGTCAGAAAAAGGAAGCTGTCGCTGGAACTTGACCCGCGAGGAGTAAATGGGCCATATCTTGGGATTTATGTGTCCAATGGAGATGAAACCGGTGCCATATGAAACATGAAACACGTGTCTACAACTCTTATGAATACCATTTTGCCAAACTGCTACGTTTTGAGGGTGTGCTTCCCACGTGAAGTTGGAGACGTTTCAAATTACTTCCTTGGACTAATTTGGGCATAACTTTCTCATCTTAAGCCCAAATTAAGCAAATTAGGTGGCCTTGGAAATCTAAGAGGCTGAGGATTACAAATAATCAAAGGGAAAACTTGTATTTTCATTTTTTAAGACATTTATTTGGGGGGAAATAGAGGCACACAAATGGGAGACTTTTCATAGTCATCAGATTTTGTAATTTTGAGTTTTCTCTTCCTTCTCTCTAGCTTTCTCTCTTTGCTTCTTTCTCTCTTGTCCCTTAAGCTTCCTTGGACTGCAGCCATGGAGAGCTAAATTTGAGATCAATCCAAGGTGCTCGAAGGAAATTCGGTTTGGCTTGAGACCTTGTACTTTGAATTCTGAAATTGAATGCAATTGAACTTTCTCTTCTCTTCTCTTTTCTTGATTTGAAATTTTGAATTGTATGGATAGAGATCTCTGTTTATGTGTTTAGAATTATGAATTAGGATGTGATTTTTGTTGATTGATCATTGTTGCATCCTCTGAATTGAAGAGATTAGCTTAACAGATTTGCTAGCTAGGTTAATTGAATTCTTGTTTCTAAATTAACATTGATAATGTAGATCTGTGTTTCGGTTGTTAGTTGAATTTTAGTTGATCATCTAGTAGTGAATCTCAAATCTAATGCAGAGATCTCAGTTAGACTTGAATTAACCAGTTCAGTTGTATTCAAGTTCATGATTAGTGGTCAATGATAGCCTAAATTTGATTTTTGATGGATCTTGGATTGATTGTTTTCTTAATTGCTTCTTTTAATTCATGATTTTATACTTGGAAAACACAAAATCCCCACTGTTTTGAGTCTTGACTTGATTGAATTACATCCATGGTCCTTGGGAGACGACTTGGTTCATTATCTTATGCTACAAATCCATTTGTGAACCGATTCTTATTATTTGATTGAGCTCGGCAAATCAAATCAAATTTGACGTCGTTGCCAGGGATCATTGGATGCCATTGAGTCATATCAAGACCTTGCCTAGCCACTAACCCCTTTGCTTGCTTTGTTTTGGTAGTTTTCAGGTGGAATTAGGCTAATGTCCAAGAAAGCGTGCGAACATTTGGTGCCAGATTTGGTTGAAACTTGGTCAGTTGGTAGAAAATGGCTTGAACTTCAAAACTCAGAGTGAATTCTGAGCCCCATCCTCTAAGCCCCAAATTCCATCATTTAGACCACTTTTTCATTTTTTTAAAGATTTTTATTATTCTGTTGGATAGCATTTTTGTGTAGTTTTCACCCTGTGGTGGTCCTATGATTTTTAAAAATCTCTAGATAGGTTTTCTGTAGTTGTTTTTGTGTATTTTTACACTTGTTTTTATGTTTGGTCACTATTCTGATGAAGCATAAACTTGATGAGTTGGCTTATCTGGTGAGGCAGCTGGCAGTGAGACAACATCAGTTACATGTGCAAGAACCTGTAAGATTTTGCAATATATGTTGTAGCTCTTTTCATCTCACATATGCATGCCCCACATTGCAAGGTGATGGTTATGTATTTGAAGATCATTCTGTTGCTGCAACGGGTGTATTTCTTGGTGAACCACAATACCAATAGCCTGGATATGATCCTTATTTTACTACATATAACCATGACTGGGGTGATCATCACGATTAAGATATGAAAATGCAGCACAACAACATCCAAACCAGTATATACAGCCATTCTAGCAACAATTGAGGCCACAACAGTTTCAACCTTATGTTGAACCAAGCAGTCTATACCAACATCCTATACAGCAGCAACAAGCTCTAGTAGGCACGAAATCTGAGCCTACATTGGAAGATATGATCAAGCAGATGGCAACCATCTACCTTCAATTCCAGGATAGCACAAGACCTACACTACATAATTTGGAGACCTAAATTGGTCAGGTAACATCCTCATGAGTCAGTTGAGTAAGCAAACATATGCAGATATCTGATTTTACTGTTTTGTTATTGTTTTTTGTTCTCTTACTGCTTATATTTTACTGTTATGATTTTATTTTTCTGTTGCATTACTATTTCCAATATTGTTTTTTGCTATCTTTTGCTGTTTTTGCTGATGTTACTGTTGCTATTTTGTTTTCTACTACTTTTTGCTGTGTTTGTTTTGCTCTTACTGGTTGACATTCTATTTTGCTTTTTAGTATTTGCTATTTTGCTACTATTTTTTGTGTGCTAGTACTGTTGCATGTTATGTGTTTTTACTATTTTTGTTTTTTGTTTTTGTTTCTGCATCTTATTTTCTACACTATTTTCTGCTGTTTTTGCTATTTTTTGTATACTATTTCTGTTTTTATTTTTTGCTGTTTCTATTTTCTATTCTGTTTTACTGTTCTGGTTTTCTGGTTTTTATATTTTTCTTGTTTTTCCTATTTTTAAATTCTGTTTTTGTTGTTTTAAATTCTGTTTTTATAAAAAAAATGGAACCAGTTGGTGTGTGTTTTCAGTCCTTTCCAATGATGTTTTGAGTGTTTTGAGTTGTGAGTTTGATTTCTTGGAAGTTTCAAGTGTCATAACATGCTTGATTAAATTGTCTTGCTTCTTGAATTCGACTTGCTTGATATTAGATATTGAATTGTTGGATTGAGTTTGGTGGATACATACCTTGTGAGACTTTGAGCCTATTGTTGAATGGATTATGCATTTATGCCATTCTTTTCCTTTCTTGTGTGATTTCACTCATGGTTTTGTCACTCTAAAAGTTGCTTTGATTCTTTTTTAGGCTACATTTGTGCTTGCATACATGAATATGATTGAGGCACTTTTCTTCTTCTAGCTACTTTGGCCATATAGTTCACCTTGCATCGTTTTCCCTTGTATAGCCCCCTTGAGCCTCTATGCCCCTTTCCTTGTTTTTAGCTCATTACATGCCTTATGGGTAAGACCATGATGTTTACCTAACCTTAGGGAGTAAGAGAGCATTGGCCTTCTCATCTATGGAGGAGCTTCTTTTGCTTGAGGATAAGCATTGATTCAAGTGTGGGGGGGTGTGCTATTGAATATGCAAGTGTTATGCAAAGTGTTTGGTCACTTGGTGAAAGAAAAAGAAAAAGAAAGTGCCAAAGAAAGCCTTAAAAACAAAAAAGAAGAAAAGTGATGAAAAAGAAAGCAAATAAAGGCAAAAAGGTTGTAAAAGAAAGTAAAAGAAAAAGAAAAGGAAAGAAAAAGGAAGGAATAAGAGAATTTGCATTATGTGACTTTGGGAAAATTGTTATGCTTGATCACTTGAGTCCCTCCCCAATGCTCTTTTACTCTCTTTGGTTTTTAGCTTCTTATATCCATATTTATTCCTTCCTTTACCTTGGCCCCATTACAACCTTGAGCAAAATCCTCTTGATTTGTGTATACATGTGTATTGAGTAGTGGAGAAGTAGAAGATAAGCAAGCCTTTGGTAGTGTACATTTTCAAGGAAGGAATTGAGTGAAACACCTACCTTTTAAATACTTGAGGGATTTAGAGTGTATCTTGTGAGGTTTCATCATTTTTGATCCAATCATTTCAATAGAAGTTGCCTTGCTTGTTGATTTGAGATGTAAAGATAGGTTGACTCATGCATGTTGTGATCTCTTCACACTTTGGTTTCCCTTCTTGCTCATGAACTTTTACACTCTTTAATGTCATTGGAAAATGTATCTTTGTTTTCGAGTCTTTAGTTTTTAAGTTTTTGTTGTTTTGGTTTCTTTGTTTTCCTAGTTCAATTTTAAGTTTGCTTGGGATGTGCAAAAGCTAAGCGTGGGGGAATTTGATAAACACTATTCACACACCTTAATAATCCCTCATATTTAGTACTTTATACCTCTTTTGTGCTTAATTGATTGGACATATTTAGTACTTTATACCCCAAATTCCATAGTTTACACCACTTTTTCAATTTTTGAAGTTTTTACTTTGGACCATCATTTTCTAGACTAGTGTAGCTTTCATCCTGTGGTGGTCTCATAATTTTTAAAATTGTCTAGATAGGTTTACTGCATTTTTTTAGTGTTAGTTTTATGCTTGTTTTGTGATTTTGGTCATTTGAGTTCATTTGAGCTATACTAGTGCTAAGTAGTGTATGACTAGGTCTTCCAATCCTCATAACATACTTTGATCCTGAGATTGAAAGAACCTTGCACACACTAAATAGGGCTCGTAGGCTTGGTGAGAAAGTTGCATCTTCCCTAGATCACAACACTTCTCATAGTTCTGACTTTGTAGATTCTAACATTGCATCTGTTAGTCATCATTCTTCTAGTTCAGATTCTATTTCTTACAGTTCAGATTCTATTAATAATTTTGTTCATACTGAAATGGAAAATAACATGCATAACAGGACCCTTAAGGAATTGGCTGCACCTGATGTGAATTATCAACCTTTGTGCATCCAATATCCTGACCTTGATGCTGATTTCGAGCTTAAGTCTGGACTAATCCATTTGTTGCCTAAGTTTCATGGCCTTGTAGGTAAGGATCCTCACAAACATCTAAAAGAATTTCATGTGGTCTGTTCCACCATGAAACCACATGGGATTCCTGAAGATCACATCAAGCTGAGGGCATTTCCTTTCTCCTTGGATGGTGTTGCTAAGGATTGGTTGTATTACTTACAACTTGCTGCCATCACTTCGGAATGACATGAAGAAAATGTTTCTAGAGAAGTTTTTCCCTGCATTAAGGATTGTTGCTTGCAATTAGGAAAGACATTTGTGGAATTAGGCAACTCAGTGGTGAGACTCTCCATGAGTATTGGGAGAGATTCAAGAAATTGTGTTCAAGTTGCCCACACCATCAGATTAGTGATCAGTTGCTAATCCAGTACTTCTATGAAGGTTTGATGCCTGTGGAGAGGAGCGTGATTGATGCTGCTAGTGGAGGTGCCCTAACTGATAAGACTCCAGTTGCTGCCAGAGACCTAATTGCAAACATGACAGCAAATTCTTAGCAATTTGGTATTCAAATAGGTGCTGCAACCAGAGTAGTAAATGAAGTTAGTGCTTCTTCTCATGCTAATCAACAAAGGATGGAACACAGATTGGATGAGTTGACTTCTCTAGTTGGACAAATGGCAATGGGACAACATCAACCGATTGTGCAACCTTCTGCGAGAGTTTACAGTATCTGTTCTTGCACCTCTTATGCTATAGATGCATGCCCAACACTGTAAGATGATAGTTGTCATTCATTTAAGGACCAATCTGTTACTGCAGCAGGAGTTTTTCCTAGTAAACCTTAGTTTCAGTAGCAATAACAGCAACAGAGATATGATCCATACTCCAACACCTATAATCCTGGTTAGAGGGATCATCCAAATATGAGATATGGCAGTGCCACCGGCCATCAGCCAAATCAATATAGGCAGCCCTTCCAACAGTAACCAATGAGATAGCAACAGCAATAGTTTCAACCATATGCTGGGCCTTGACCAATGCAACAGTCAACCACCAATTCTGCTCAATCCAGTTTAGAGGACTTGGTGAAGCAATTGGCTCAAAACAACATCCAAATGACCCAAAATAACATGCAGTTCCAGCAAAGGACAGAGGCCACCATTCAGAATCTGGAAACTTAAATTGGGCAGTTGGCAAGCTCTCTTAGTCAGTTGCAATCACAGGGTTCTAGCCAATTACCCTCTCAAACCATTCCCAATCCTAAAGGAAATGTCAGTGCCATTACCTTGAAGTCTGGGAGGTCCTTGCAAGATGAGTTTCCACTGCAGCAGCAGCAGAATTCCAATTCTGCATACAAAACAAATTCTGGTGCAGTCAAGCCTAGGTCCAATTCTGTAGAATTCGATGGAACAGTACCAGAACATAATTTTGCAGATTATGCAGCAGAAACAGATTCTGTAGTGGATGTGTCTAATTTTGCAGATAAGGAGAAAATAAATTCAGCAAACAAATTTGAGTCTGCAGCAAACAAATAGAAACAGGATTCTGCAGTAGAAAGTTCCAATGCTGCATATTCTACATAGCAGCAGCAGAATAACAATTATGCAGTGCCACTTCCCTTCCCACGTAGGGTAGTCCAGTCTAGAAGATGAGATGATGCTAAGAAAGATAAGGAGCTTTTGGAGACCTTTCGGAAGGTGGAAGTGAACATCCCATTGTTGGATGCGATTAAGCAAATCCTCAAATATGCCATGTTTTTTAATGAACTTTGCACATATAAGAGGCAGCTGAAAGGCAATGAGAGGATTAACATGAGCCGAAACATCTCAGCCCTCATTCAACCTATGACTCAGAAATACAAAGATCCAAGGACTTTTACCATTCATGCATAATAGGCAATTCTAGATTTGGGAATGCCATGCTAGACTTAGGTACTTCAATTAATGTTATGCTTATGTCTATTTTTAACTCTCTTGGACTTGGACCTTTGCATGCCACATGTGTGGTAATTTAGTTGGCAAATAGGAGCAATGCCTATCCAGAAGGACTAATTGAGGATGTGCTGGTGCGAGTTGGTGAATTGATCTTCCTTGCAGACTTCTACATTCTGGAAATGGAGGGGGAATCACCAACCACTAGAGCTCCACTCATTTTGGGGAGACCTTTCCTTAAGATAGTTCGAATGAAGCTTGACGTGCATGCATGCACTCTTTCCATGGAGTTTGGTGATTCCATCATGCAGTTTAACATTTTTTATGTTATGAAGCATCCCATGGAAGCGTATTCTGTTTTTCATATTGATGCCATTGCTGAGTTGTGTGATATTGCATATGATGAGTTGTGTGCTAGTTTTGATGGTTTTGCTGACTTTTCTGATTCTATATGCTGTACTGGTTGTAATGGTGATGTTTTATGTCATGCATGTGCTGAGATTACTGCAGTTTTAAGTGTTGATGGTTCTATTTTAGCCATTGATGTAGATTTTGCAGCAACAGATCATGCAGAACCAGATGTTGTAGCAGCAAGTGGAGATGCAGTAGATTCTGCAGAGGTGGTGCAACCCACCAGATTACTCCCTTCTGTAGTGCAACCACCAAAATTGGAGCTGAAGCCATTGGTTGCGCATTTGAAGTATGCATACCTAGCAAAGGATGAACAGCTCCTAGTGATTGTGGCCAAGAATCTCCTTGCTGAACATGAGGTGCGATTGCTGCAGATTCTGAGGGAGAATAAAAAAACAATAGGGTGGACTCTTGCCGACATTCTTGGTATTAGACCTTCGACATGCATGCATCAAATACTACTTGAGGATGGAGCTAAACCAGTGAGGCAGCCCCAGAAGAGACTGAATCCTCTCATTCTAGATGTTGTGAAGAAGGTGGTGACTAAGCTACTACAGGCTGGCATCATCTACCTCATCTCTAACAACTAGTGGGTGAGCCTGGTGCAAGTAGTCCCTAAGAAATCAGGGGTGACTATTGTGGCAAACCAGAAGAATGAGTTGATTCCTACTCGAGTGCAAAATAGCTGGAGAGTTTGCATTGACTACAGGCGTCTCAAGCAAGCCACTCGGAAGGATCATTACCTTCTACCATTCATTGATCAGAGGCTAGAGCAATTGGCGGGCAAGTCTCATTACTGCTTTTTGGATGACTGCACTGGATACTTTCAGATCCACATTGCACCAGAAGATCAGGAAAAGACTACATTTACATGTCCCTTCGGCACCTTTGCCTACAGAGGGATGCCTTTCGGCCTCTGCAATGCCCCTGGTACCTTCCAGTGGTGCATGGTGAGTATATTCTTATATTTCTTAGAGGAGTGCATGAATGTATTCATAGATGATTTTACTGTCTATGGTTCATCTTTTGATTCTTGTTTGGATAGTTTGGCTAGGGTGCTGCATAGATGCATTGAGACTAACCTTGTGCTTAATTTTGAGAAATGTTATTTCATGGTAGAGCAGGATATAGTCTTAGGCCATGTAGTATCTAGCAAGGGTAATGGGGTAGACCCTACTAAGATAGATGTTATCAACTATTTATCTTACTCCACATGCATGCGGGAGGTGCGTTCTTTTCTTGGTTATGCAGGTTTCTATAGGAGCTTTATTGCAGGTTTCAGCCAGATAGCCCTTCTGTTGTCTAACCTCTTGCAAAAGGATGTGGAGTTTACATTTGATGATAAGTGCAAGACGGCTTTCAACCAGCTTAAGCAGGCCTTGACCAATACACCCATCATCCAGCCCCCTGACTGGACTCTTCCATTTGAGCTTATGTGTGACGCTTCCAACTATACAATTGGGGCTATTTTCGCACATAGGGTTAGGAGAGCATCTCATGTGATTCATTATGCATCTAGGACTTTGGATGCTGCTCAAGCAAATTACATAACCACTGAAAAAGAGCTTTTAGTAATTGTTTTTGCTTTGGATAAGTTTAGATCATACTTGCTTGGTTATAAGATTGTGGTGTTTTTTTATCATGCAACTCCGAAGTTCCTGTTGAAGAAACCAAAGGCAAAACCACAACTAATTAGGCGGATGCTACTGCTATAGGAGTTTGACATAGAGATCTGTGATAGGAGTGTAGCGAATAACCTAGTGGCAGATCACCTGAGCAGGATTGATCAGAGTGCAGACCCTTCTCCCATCCAGGACTCCTTTCCTATTGAGCAGCTTTTACAGTTGCAGGGTAACCTTACATATCCTTGGTTTGCTGATATTGTTAACCTTACATATCCTTGTTTTGTAAGTCTTGTGAACAATGCCAGAGAGCAGGGAACAATTCTCGCAGGAATGAGATGCCCTAGCAACCTCTGTTGTTTTGTGAGATCTTTGATGTATGGGGTATTGATTTCATGGGACCTTTTCCTGTTTCCTTCGGTTTTGTTTACATTTTGCTGGCTGTTGATTGTGTATCAAAATGGGTGGAGGCTAAAGCCACTCGGACTGGTGATTCCAAAGTTGTTGTGGATTTTGTTAGATCACAGATTTTCTGCAGGTTTAGAATCCCGAGGACTATCATTAGCGATCAAGGCACTCACTTCTGTAACCGGAGTATGGAGGCTCTGATGAGGAAATATGGCGTGTTGCATAAGGTCTCTACACCTTACCACCCCAAACCAATGGCCAAGCTGAGGTCTCCAATAGAGAGAACAAGAGCATACTTGAGAAGACAGTCCAATTGAATAGGAAGGACTGAAGCATGAGGCTTGAGGATGCTTTTTGGGCATACTGGACCACCTACAAGACCTTGATCGGGATGTTCTCATATAAGATAGTCTATGGTAAGGCGTGCCACTTACCAGTGGAGAGTGAGCATAGAGCATTTTGGGCAATGAAGCAATGCAACATGAATTTGACCAGAGCAGGCATAGAGCGGAAGCTGCAGTTGTAGGAATTGGAGGAGATCCGCTTGGAGGCCTATGAGAGCTCCCGACTCTACAAAAAGAAGACCAAATCCTTTCATGATAAAATGATTCTTCGGAAGGAGTTTGTAGTTGGGCAAAAAGTGCTCTTGTTTAATTCTCACTTTAAGTTGATGCTTGGTAAATTGAGGTCTAGGTGGGAAGGCCCGTTTGTTGTTATTAATATTTTTCCTTATTGTGCAATTGAACTTCAAGATGTAGCAACAAAGCGGAGCTTCAAGGTTAATGGGCATAGGCTCAAGCCCTTTCATGAAGCTGTTCAAGTGCAAACCATGGAGGAGGTTGCCTTGTTAGATCCTACATCTCCACCATGAAGGAGCATCCTTTCCCCTCTTTTCTTTTGTTTCTCATTTTATTTTACTGTTGTTTTGCTGTTGTTTTGTTGTTTTTTGCAAAAAAAATTCTTCTGTTACTAATTTTGTGTGTTTTGCTATTTTTCTATGCTTCTGTTGCTGTGTTCCTGTTTTGCTTCTGTTTTCTACGTTAATTTTGTGTTTTTTGTTTCTTGTTTTTCTGCTGTTTTGTTGTTGTCACTTTTTCTGTTTGTTATTTTTAAATTCTGTTTTGCTGTTTTTAATTTTATTTTGCTTCTATTTTTCTATTTTTAATTCGGTCACTGTTGTTTCTGTTTTTCTATTTCTGTAGCTGTTTTGTGTTTTGTGTTTTTGTTTTCTTTTTTATTTTTCTGTTTCTGCTTTTTCTGGTTTTTTGTTTGAAAATTCTGTTTTATGGTTTTTACATTCTGTTTTGGTGATTTTAAGTTTTTGTTTATCTGTTTTTATGAAAAAAGGGAAAAAATTGGAGTTTGTATGTGTTTTTTGGTTCTTTCCAATGACATTTTGAGTGTTTGGAGTTATGAGTTTCAATTCTTTGAAGTTTCAAGTGTCATACCATGCTTGGTTAATTTGTCTTTCATCTTGAATTCATCTTGCTTGGTGTTGGATATTGAATTATTGGATTGAGTTTGGTGGATACATACCTTGTGAGATTT
Organism: Styphnolobium japonicum; assembly: GCA_023212625.1. NCBI lineage: Eukaryota > Viridiplantae > Streptophyta > Magnoliopsida > Fabales > Fabaceae > Styphnolobium > Styphnolobium japonicum. The sequence goes on from JALBWW010000013.1 coordinate 19,041,156, forward strand.
TGAGCCTATTGATGAATGGATTGCATTTGTGCCATTCTTTTACTTTCTTGTGTGATTTCATTCATGGCTTTGTCACTCTAGAACTTGCTTTGATTCTTTTTGAGGCTACATTTGCACTTGTGATCAATCAATTTGAGACACTTATGTTAGCTTTGTATTAAGCTTTATTAGATGTTTATTGTGCCCAATATTAGTATTTTAGATGAGTTTAATGTTATTGGGCTTCATTGGGCTTTAATGCAAATTATGAATAATTCTTGGATTTTGATGCATTTTGACCTTTCCTCCTTGGTTAGGCCATAACTTGGGACTCGGTGATCCATTTGAGGTGATCTTAGTGTCTTTGGAAAGCTAAGACAAGGCACTACAAGTTTCATGAAGAACATAAGAGCTAGATCGGACTTCTAAGGGTCCAAAATATCCCTGTAATGCAGAGTGGGCTTGTTGTCACTGGAATTTAGGCAGTGTGTACATATTGGACTATATAGTGGGCTATAGGCCTCCTTTGGAGCTGAAACTCGACCATTAGAAAGATAAGACACATATCTCCAACTTGACTAAACACCATTTAGTCAATAGATGTCGTTTTAGGCATGATTAGGAAGCTACAAGTTGGTTTGAATTTGGAAACACGTTCTGCCAACCTAACTTGAGGTAGGTGCAGTGTTTTTAGCATATCTGGAGTTCTAAAAGTCCAAATGGCATGATTTCAATTGCAAAATTTCAAGGAGACAAAGTCCAAGCCAAAATACACCGTCTAGGTCATGAAAATCAAGCTGGAAGTCGGATAAGAGTTGCTGACTTGAAGCCACCAACCATACACCAATCCACCTACCATGCACCAACCCACCAACCATGCATCAAGCTTCCATATTTAAAAATTTCCATGTTTTTACAACTTGTATTCAGATTATTTTCAATTACAAATTGGCTTCTAGGATTAGTATAAATAGAGCCAATCTCTTTGTATTATAAATCATTAAATTTTAAGTAAGTTTGAAGAAAGTTTGAGTATTTGTGAGAGTTTTCTTTCTCTTCTTCTCCATTCTCTTTACAATTTCGTTTTTGTTCTTTTATTTCTGAGTTCTTCCTTCCCATCCATGGAAGGCTAGGCTCTTATAATCAATCCAAGGGATTAGCCATCTTCATGTTTAATTTGGAGATCTTGTTTCGCTTGTTCATATTGCTTAATTGTTATTCAAGTTTCTCTTCTTCCTCTTTTGATTTTTATCTAGACTAAATTGCTTAATTTGATTTAGATGTTGATGTGATAATAGCTTTATTATCATGTATTCAAAGTGGATCACAAAGACTAAACAATATATCAAAGCTTTTTGATGGATTGTTTAGCTTGGTTAAATCCCCGATCTTAAGTTAATCTATGTTTGGATGGTGCTTACTTTATCTAACATTGGTTAATTAAATCCTAGATGCTTATCTAGTAGAGGATTCTTGGATCATGTTGAGGCGTATTGATGTGATCTAAGGCCAAGAACACGGTTAGCAATTAAGTGAATTCTTTGTGATCAATGATGAGTTAAACTCAAGATCGGTAAATTTCCTTGGATTGGTTACTTCTTTATATTTGTTTACAACTTTAAGTCTTGTACTTTTTTTCAATCTTATTAATCAACAACAAAACCCCCCTTTTAATTATCTTGATCTGATTAAATCTTTGTTCTTTTTTGGATCCTTGAGAGACGATTCGGTTCATTCTCTATACTACAAATTAGTTTATGAACCGGTAATTTTTATTATTTGACAGGTCTCGACAACCTCTTGTCAACTTGCATACATGAATATGATTGAGACACTTTTCTTCAGTAGCTACTTTCGCTATATAGCCTACCTTGAATCATTTTCCCTTGTTTAGCCCCCTTGAGCCTCTATGACCTTTCCTTGTTTTTAGCCTCATAATATGCTTTAAGTGAAAAGCCATGTTTGACCTAGCTTTAGGGATTAGGAGAGCATTGGCCTTTATCATCTATGGATGAGCTTCTTTTGCTTGAAGACAAGCATTGATTCAACTTTTGGGGGAGTGTGCTATTGAATATGCAAGTGTTATGCACATTCAAAAAAAAATAGCCAAAAAGAAAGGAAAGGAAAAAGAATAAGAAAGTCAAAGATAGCAAAAAAAAAAAAGGAAAAGTGATGAAAAAGAAAGCAAATAAAGGCAAAAAGGTTGTAAATGAAAAAAAAGAAAAAAGAAAAGTAAGCAAGAAAAAGGAAGGAATAAGAGATTGTGCATTATGTGACTTTGGGGAAATTGTTATGCTTGAGGTCCTCCCGAATGCTCTTTTATTCTCTTTGGTTTTTAGTTTCCTATATTCATATTGATTCATTTCCTTACCTTGGCCCCATTACAACCTTGAATAAGTCCTCTGGATTTGTGTATGCATGTGTATTGAGTAATGGAGAAGTAGAAGATAAGCAAGCTTATGGTAGTGCAATTGTTCAAGAGTTAAATTGAGTGAAACACTTACCTTCTAAACACTTGAGAGTTTGAGAGTGCATCTTGTGAGGCTCTATCTTTCTTAATCCATGTATTTCAATTGAAGCTACCTTGTTTGTTGATTTGAGATGTAAAGATATGTTTATTTCATGCATGTTGTGATCTCTTGACACTTTGGATGATCTTCTTGCTCATGAACTATTACACTCTTGAATATCATTGGAAAGTGTGTCTTTGTCTTTGAGTCTTTAGTTTTTAAGTTTTTGATGTTTCGGTTTCTTTGTTTTTCCTAGTTCAATTTTAAGTTTGCCCGGGACGTGCAAAAGCTAAGTGTGGGGGAATTTGATAATCACTATTCACACACATTAATAATTCCTCATATTTAGTGTCTTACATCCTCTTTTGTGCTTAATTGATTAGAATTGGCCATGTTTTATAAGTTTGGGTTTCAATGGGCTTAATTGCACATTGTCAGCATTTCTTGGTTGTTAACACTGTCTCTGTATTTTGGTCATATATCGAGCTATAGGCATTTAAAAATTGTGAAATTTATATTGTAGGAAAGATAAGATGAAGCTCTACAACTTTTATGAAGAGATCATAAGCTGATTTATAGTGGGTTGAATTGGGCCTGGAAGTCAGAAATAGGAAGCTGTCACTGGAACCAGACCCATGTGCATTGATTGGGCCATTAATTAACATTGGAATGTCCAATGGAGCTAAAACTGGTTCCAAATGAAAGCTAACACCTAGGACTTCAACTCTCATGAAGACCATTTTGCCAAACTATGGCGTTTTGGGGGTGTTATTATCACGTGAAGTTAGAGGTTGGTTCAGTTACCGTAATGAGCTTAATTTGGGATAACTTTATCATCTTAAGCCCAAATTAATCAAATTAGGTGGCCTTGGAAATCTAAGAGGCAGAGGATTAAGATTAACCTAGGGGCAATCTTGTATTTTCATTTTTAGAGTCTGTTATTTCAAGGAAAACAGAAGCATACGAGATACACTTTTTGTTTTACCATATTTTGAATTCCCATTATTTTCTCCTCCTTCTCTCTAGGGTTCTTTCTCTCTCTCTCTCTAGTTCTTTCTCTTCTTCCTCCTCTACAAGCCTCCTTGGACTGTAGCCATGGAAGGCTAAAAATCTGAGATCGATTCAAGATACTTCAAGGAATTTTGGTTTGTCTTGAGACTTTGTTCTTCAATTTTCGTTTTGAATGCAATTAGATTTTCTCTACTCTTCTCTCTTGTTAATTCATATTTCATAATGCATTGATCAATCATTTTGAGACACTTATGTTAGCTTTGTACTTGGCTTTATATTAGTTGAGTTTTATGTTGTTGGGCCTCATTGGGCTTTAATGCAAATTATGATTAATTCTCAAATTTTGATGCATTTTGACCTTTCCTCCTTGATTAGGCCATAACTTGGGATTAGATGATCCATTTGAGGTGATCTTAGTGTCTGTGGAAAGCTAAGACAAATATCTACAACTTTCATGAAGAACTCAAGAGTTGGATTAGACTTTTAATGGTCCAAAATAGGCCTGAAAGTTAGAGTGGGTTTGCTGTCGCTAGAATCTGAGCAGTGTATACATATTGGACCATATCATGGGCTATAGGCCTCATTTTAAGTTGAAACTGGTGCCATTGACATAAAACTACAACTCTTATGAAGACTTCTAAGTTTGAGTATTTGTGAGAATTCTCTTTTCCTTTTCCTTTCTCTTCTATCTAGAATTTCTTTTTTGTTCTTCATTTTCTGAGTTCTTCCTTCCCATCTATGGAAGGTTAGGTTCTTGTAATCAATCCAATGGATTAACCATTTTGATGTTTAATCTGGAGATCTTGTTTTGATTGTTCATATTACTTAATTGTTATTCAAGTTTCTCTTCTTCCTCTTTTGATTTTGATCTAGATTGAATTGCTTAATTTGATTTAGATGTTTATGTGATAATTGCTTTATTCTCATGTATTCATAGAGGATCACAAAGACTAAACGATATATCAAAGCTTTTTAATGGATTGTTTAGCTTGGTTAAATTCTGGATCTTAAGTTAATTTATGTTTGGATGATGCTTAATTCATCTAACCTTGATTAATTAAATCATAGATGCTTATTTAGTAGAGGATTCTTGGATCATGTTAAGGCTTCTTGGATCATGTTAAGACTTCTTGATGTGATCTAAGGCCAAGAACATAGTTAGCAATTAAGTGGATTTCTTGTGATCAATGATGGATTAAACTCAATATCGGTAAATTTCTTTGGATTGGTTAATTTGTTAATTGGTTTTCTTTAATTCAACCGGTGTATTTTCTTTACAAATCATCAAAATCCCCCTTTTTAATTATCTTGATCTAATTGAATCTTTGTTGTTGGATCCTTGAGAGACGATTTGGTTCATTTTCTATGTTACAAATTAGTTTGTGAATCGGTAGATTTTATTATTTTGATGGGTCTCGACATCCTCTTGTCATGCATGAATGAAGATCTTTATTTGTGTGTTTCGAATTACGGATTGGGAATGTGATTTTGATTGATTAATCAATGTTTCATCCCTTGAATTGAAAAAAATTGAATTACAGATTTGTAGTTTAGGTTAATTGATTTTTGCAATTAAACTAGCATTGATTTTATAGATTGGTGAATCTTTTGTTAGTTGAATCCTAGATCATCCAGTAGTGAATCTCAATTCTAATGCAGAGATTTCGTTGGAATTGAATTAACCATTTAATTGGATTCAAATGCATGCTTAGTGGTCTGTGATAGCCGAAATTGGAATTCTGACAAAGTATCTTGGATTGGCGGCTCGTATCACTACTCATCCTCTTTGTGACATCTTTGCTTACTACATGGTGGGTCACTTGGTGAGTCAACACACCTAGTCATCCAAGTGAGTCACTAGCTACTTTATGAGTTGGAGGAAGACAAGATCCTTCTCCAAGCTTCTCCAAATTTCAGCCAAGCAAGGTGGAAGAGTAACAAAATATCTTGTTTCACTTTTACTTTGTCAAACTTTTATCTTTTACATTTTACTTTCACTTTCTATAAGAAGCAAAAAAAATTTCTCTCATCTTTCTCTCCTTGAAACTCACGGCCAAGACCATATTTTCACCTTCCAAGCTTAAACAAATACAAACAACCAAGTTTCTTGAACCTAGATACCATTCCAAGACACATTTGTGTTGGAAGTTTTCTCAAAAGGAATAATCTTCACTCACTTTTCTTGGAATCAAGTTTGAAGAGCAAAAGGTTAAAGTTCTTCATCTTCACTTTTTAAATTCAACTTTTAAAGTTCAAGACCATTGGTTTGATCCATGGTCATCTTATTTCAAGTCTTAGAGCTTAAAATTTATGTACTTGGTTTCATTTAAGGGTTGGTTGGTGGAGGAACAAGAAAACCATTCCCAGAACACTTAAGGGATTTTCGAATCACTATAAGGTAAGGGGGAGTTTCTCTTATCAACCAATATGGTGGTGGGAAAGTAGAATTTGTGATTTGTTGGTGAAAAATCCATTTAAGGATTTATTCACTTAATTTTCGTGGGGTTTATGATTTATGGTTTATGCTTTATGATTCATGATTTATGGGTTTTATGCTTTATTTAGCCCATGTGTTGTTGTGGCTTTGAAATATTGCATGAACTTGTGATGATTGAAATATGATATAACTTGGATATGGATGAAATGATTCATGTGTGAATGGAAAGGCATGATTAGGACATGGATATGTTTGATTTGAATCATTGAATCATGATGAGAAATGGATGGATTTTGGTCCAAAGACCAAATGAGTGGTTCGGCCACTTGGTTTTCAAAGTGTTAGCATCAAAAGATTTTGGTCCCAAGACCAAGTGTGGCTCACGGCCACATAGTCCAAAAGTTAGCATCAAAGGAAATTGTATTATAAATTGTTAAACTTAATTAATTAAGTGATGATTAGTTAAGTTGAAGATTTTTATGGACACAAAGGAGATGAACAAAGTTTTTAAATTGAGATAAAGACATATTTTAAAATTTACATTTATTTTTATAAAAAGGGATTTCATTTTTAGGAATTCAGGAAGAAATATTTTGGTGAAGATTTAAAGTTGAAACAAATAGTTTCAAGGTAAAACAATTCATGAAAATTAGTTTGAAATTTGAAAAGAATTTTCCAAAAAGATAGTTTTTGTGAAAATAATGAGAATAAGCTTTAAAATATTTAATTTAGTTCAAAATAGTTTAGTCTTTATGAAAAACACATTACGCGACCAAGAATTTAAGCAAAATGCTTTATGCGATTAGAAAAATTAAGAAAATGATTTTACACAATTGAAAAATGTAACACAAATGATACGCGATTTTGAAAAACGTGACAGAAATGTTACCCATTTTTCAAAACCATAATCGGAGTGTTGCGCGAGTAAAAGTCGTAGCCAGAGAGTGACGTGTTTGAAAATCGTAACCGTAGCGTTACGCGATTTGAAAAATGTTTTAATAAGCACCACATGACTAAGAAACAATGGAACTACTGTTGGGATGACGTATTGGACCCTGGATAGGTCAATAGACTCTAAATGTTAGTGGTGACTTGAATCTCGAGGGGATTGTGTTTTGATATTGAATTATTGCACTCTGCAGGGTTGTTGACCATGGCATTGTGAGAGTCTGTTGAGACTTGTTGTTACGGCTTTGAGCCTAGGAAATTGAGTTACATCTTAGTGCGGGTGCAAATTGCATAGTGAAGATCATGGATTTGATCTAGGAGGCGTTGGGGTGCGGAAATTACACAGGGGGCCAGTTGGTAGCACCAATGTGCCGTGGTAATATGATTGCAACACATCTACGATCTCGACGAGACACTATTCCTGTTCCCGATTTGGTTGAGAATGTTTTGTATAGCCATGTTGCATTGAGATTATGATAGCACTTTCGGACTAATGAGAAACAGACATGTCTCCCAAATCACTCTCTCCGACTGTTGTGTTTATCTCTATGGAGTAAGGGTCAACCTTTGTGCATTTGCATAGTCAGTTGTCATACTGTAGCATATCATGGTGCACATTGAGTTTGGTTTACCCATTTGATTGATAACCCTATATAACTGTTGGTTAAGTATTGAACAGTATAAATTATTTATACTGTTTTCTTTACTGCCTTATTGGTATTTGATGGTAATGAGAATCTCACATTTGTTATTTTATTTTGTTTCCTTATATGATTTTATTATGCGAAGACTGAGATAGCTTGCAGACGTGATGTACTGGGATTCATCCAAGTCCAGTTTCACAGAGGTTCTGACGCCTGACGCGTCCACTTGGATATAGAGAGTGTAGAGTACGTTAGAGATGTGACCCTCACTATTTGTAGGACACATAGGAGTGTTCCTACCGGTGTTTTTACTATTATTACTTTTATAGAGTTATTTATGCCTATCCGGGAATTGTGGAGTTATGCGTAATACACTCCTCATGAGGATTCTAAAGTCTCTTTTGCTAGGGCTCTGGTGCTCAAAGTTAGCTACTTTGGAGGGTTCTTATCTGCTCCAGATCCTGAGGAGGATCCAGAAAAGGACCATTCTCTATAGATAGATGAGATTGTGGCTAGATAGGTAGTTAGTACGGTTGTACAGTGCTTGTGTGTTTATGTTTCTTTGTAGTACTTATGTTTATGTATTATGTATCATGACAAGTATGAAAGCCGATTAATGTAAATGGTGTATATTATTTGAATCTTGGTGTTATTACCATTCTGTTTATTTTATGTTATCCGCGAAAAGAAATTTTGAAACTCGTATTTTTTATATAAAGATTATATGAAGACCCTTTTGAGGTATAATTATTTGTTTGAAATGTGACACTCAATGGAGGGTGTTACAAGTTTCACAGAGGTTCTGACCCCTGACGCGTCCACTTGGATACATAGAGTGTAGTGTACATTGGAAACGTGACTCTCACTATCTGTAGGACACGTAGGGGTGTTCCTACCGGGGTTTTACTATTACTACTTTTATTGAGTTATTTATGCCTATTCGGGGGATGTGGAGTTATGCATAGTACACTCCTTAGGAGGATTCTAAAGTCTATTCTGCTAGGGCTCTGGTGTGCAGAGTTAGCTACTTCAAAGGGTTCTTACCCGCTGAGGATCCTGAGGAGGATCCGAAGGAGGACCCTTCTCTATAGATAGATGAGACTGTGGCCAGATAGGTAGTTAGTACGGTTGTACAATGTGTGTGTTTATGTTTTTTTGTAGTACTTATGTTTATATATTATGTATCATGACAAGCATGAAAGCTGGTTTATGTAAATGATGTATATTATTTGAATCTTGGTGTAATTATATTATTACTGTTCTATTTGTTTTATGTTATTCGTGAAAATAAATTTTGAAACTTTTATTTTTGATATAAAATTTTTACAATATTCCCTTTTGAGATATAATTAATTGTTCGAAATGTGACACTCAACGACGAGTGTTACATAAAATACTATATATTGTTGCAAGTTGCCATTATTTATTGTAATGAATGGAAACCTAATTTCTTATGATTACTTATAGTTGGAGGGTAGTAACTACTTTTTTGCCTGTCTATATTGTTCTTGTTGTCTAAATCATTACACACAATTGATTGCAATGTCTATCTTTCAAGATTTGTTTTTTGGTTTATGTATAATTTATAGGAGGTTTACTAGCTATACCATGGCTTGATTAGGCGCATGCTTTAACTAGGAGGACAGTGACTGAATTAGTCCTAAGTTATTGTAGTAATTTTATGATCCAAAATTCTATAACCAAGTATTTGCACAACATACAACTAAATTTGAAGTTAATCTTCGTCCAACACAATGTAGTAGATTTGGCATTTTTAGCAATTTTAAGAAGGGAATTCATTATGCCTCATAAAATTATGAAATTTTGGATAAACTAGCCTTATCTTTTATCTTTTAAATTATCTATACTTAGTTCCATTTAGTGGTGTAAAATCAAAGTTATGCACAAAAAGGCAACAACTATTATAGAATAAGATGTTGTTTTGGTAGAATTTGTGCTAATTTTAAACGCTAATTGGGAATGCATAAGAAAGGTAGAAATCCTAAATTTTTTACCACATTAAGCCTTGTATGTTAGGATTCCAAAGCTACTAGTTTCATTCAAATTAGACATCTATAGAAAAAGTTATGCAATTTTCTATAGAGTGTTAGAACACCACATTCAGTTGGAATTTGTCTATCTTTCGATGAAAACTAGTACTGATTGTGAAGGTTCAAAATCTAGTAAATTTATCACTTAAAGTATTATGTCTAAGCTTTCAAATGCAACCAAAATCAAGTTAACAGAGTTACTACAACCCAAGTTATGAAAATAATACTAAACAATGCCAAGATGTATTCAACAAACCAAGTATACTTTTTGTATAAACTACTAGGGGTTCTCCGTAGCTTTCAAACAAACTTGCAAGTGTATCTTTACTAACTTAGTCTTCCACATAAATGCTAAACTTATTTACATCTCAATTATACATCAAAATGCCTTCATAGGCTAGCATAATGCATAAAACTTAGAATGTAGAAATGACAGCATCATAGCTCTTGAATTCCCTCTTGATTGCTTTCTTTGCTACTAAATGCCATCATCTGGACACACCACACTTAGGGGTGAGAATAATTCTCAATAGGTGCTTATGAACAGATTAAAACTCTTTGGTGTGTACCTTCTGTATGAGCTATAATTTTTGTTCAAAATTGCTAAAATACAAACACAAGTACAAATATAATTACAAATGCATGCAATACCAAATTTCCAGATTTAATTATTCGTTATTATGTCCATTCTTATTTTTAATCTTGTTGTCAAATTTTTCATGTAAGCCCCTTAAGTCCTTTGGCCATACAAGAAGCTTGAACTTGGGAAGTCTCATGTCTTTCTTCTTTTTCCATATTGACTTATGGGTTTCAACCCATGGCAAGGATTCTTTGTAGAGTGAACTTTGGTTCTTTACCTTCTTATGGTTCATGGATCATCTATACTAATTTTTCCAATCCATAATGTCTTATTCAAGTGCTAACCAAGAGCACCATTTCAAGTCTTCAAAGGAGTTCTTCATCAATTCTCATCCAATGAAAATTTCAGGTAGTTTAATTGATTTTCAAGTCTTAATTCTTAAAAATGGACATTAAATGGACATGCAGAACCAAACAGAATCAAAGCATAAATTTCTACTCACATAACCAAAATGCAAGAGAGAAAATGCTTTGAAATAGAGTAGAGAATTCAAAAACAGAAACAAAATCCTAGCAAGGTTTTCATCTTTAAACAAAATTGAAACTAGGAGAAAGTCATAGTTCATATCCACCTACCTTAACTACTTAGGAACCGATCTTAGGCCTCTTGAAAACACTTCTCCCTCTCCAAGTTTCTCCATCCATTTTTCTCACTAGGTGTTAAACGTGTGAAACAAAATGGGGGATGGGGGCTTTTGTGATGATTTTCCATTCTTCCACTTTCTAACACTTATATATTGGTGGAATTAAGACACCTAAGAGAATAGTTGCCTTACTCTCCCTTTTTGGAAGCTAAGGTGTTGATAAGTCTTAGATTTAACATCCTCTCTTAAAATAAATAAAAAAATATTTAAAGTTTGTTTATTTATTTAATATTTATTTTTACTCAGTTTATAGTTAGAAATTGTAAATTGTGTGATTTATTATAAAGAGAATGCACAAAACTACCTAAGTTATTTTTCTGCATATTTATGCATGATAATGTATAGGTGTTCTTAATCCGTGAATGTGTTTTATTCAATTATATTATTATAAGTGTAGTTATTATGTTTCTTAGATATTCTAGGAAAATAGAGATCTAAAATCTATCTAGATGAACATAGTTTTCGTTAAAATACCCAGTGTAGTTCACTAAATTAAATAGGGTCATTTTTTTAAATATATGGTTTGTGACATAGGACCTAGATGACATTTTTGAGATTTCATAGTATAATAAGACAAAACCTAACTAATGATTAGAATTTAGTTAACATCTAATTAGCATCTAGTTAGGATCTAATTGAATTAGTTAGGATCTAACTAAATCATGATTACCATGACACCTATTCAACCCAAATGGTAGCCTCCTATTGGCATTAAATAAAAAATATTATCCTAGTCTAAGGCTTCTTCAAGAAGCTATATCAAATTAAAAAAAAAAGAAAGAAGAAGCTAGAGTGTTGTCTTAAAGAAGGAGAAGAGAGGTAGAAGAGAAAGAAGGAGAAGAGAGATAAGGTGGAGGAAAAATAGAAGAAAAATAAAAAAATATCAAGAAAATTAGGAAAAACTCTTGGAGTGAGCCAAAGATCCATTCAAGTTTAGAAATCAAGAAGGAAGTTTGGTTCTCAACTTCAAACATGATAAAGTAGCTTATTTTGGACGTAAGAGTTTAAGTTTATCAAACTTTCAATTTTCTAGTTCATTTTTATGCCTATATTTCCATGATTTAGAGGTTCTTGTAAGCTTTTAAATAAGATTTGTAACAGCTCATGCTCCAGATATGACGACTGTCCCCACACCAACAACGAGTCTTTTCAGTGTGCTTATGTCCTCACTCACACGCAGCCTGAGAACTTCCCAAGGGGTCACCCATCCCAAAATTTCTCTAGGCCAAGCACGCTTAACCTTGGAGTTTCTAAGTTATGGGCTCCCGAAAAGAAGATGCATTTTGTTGATATAGGTAGTACCTATCAAATCTTATATGAGCTTTCCTTAATTGTACAGTCTCATACTTGCATACTCTCGGAATTCCTCTCTTCTTCCAATGTGAGCTCGGATCATTCATGTCTTCCTCCACCTAGAAGCCTGCCAGGAGCCGCTCCTTGTTTGTGCCTCTTGCACTGGCGATCACTCCCCGCCCTCTTCAGCCCCGGGTATTACATGCCCACTAACTTCCGCTTGGTTCGTCCCCGAACCACACACCGTACTAGCAAAGGGTTGGCTCTGATACCATTTGTAACAGCCCATGCTCTAGATTTGATGACTGTCCCCACACACCAACAACGAGTCTTTTCAGCATGCTTATATCCTCACTCACACGCACCCTGAGAACTTCCTAGGGGGTCACCCATCCCAGAATTTTTCTAGGCCAAGCACGCTTAACCTTGCATTTCTCTGTGCCTCTTGCACCGGCGATCACTCCCCGCCCTCTTCAGCCCCGGGTATTACATGCCCACTAACTTCCGCTTGGTTCGTCCCCGATCCACACACCGTACTAGCAAAGGGTTGGCTCTGATACCATTTGTAACAGCCCATGCTCCAGATTTGATGACTGTCCCCACACACCAATAACGAGTCTTTTCAGCGTGCTTATATCCTCACTCACACGCACCTTGAGAACTTCCTAGGGGGTCACCCATCCCAGAATTTCTCTAGGCCAAACACGCTTAACCTTGGAGTTTCTAAGTTATGGACTCCCGAAAAAAAGATGCATCTTGTTGATATGGGTAGTACCTATCGAATCTTATATGAACTTTCCTTAATTGTACAATCCCATACCTTTACAATCTCGGAATTCCCCTCTTCTTCCAATGTGAGCTCGGTTCATTCATGTCTTCCTTCGCCTAGAAGCCTGCTAGGAGCCGCTCCTTGTCCGTGCCTCTTGCACCAGCAATCACTCCCCGCCCTCTTCAGCCCCAGGTATTACAAGATTACTATGACATCTTGCTTAATTAATAGAGAAGTCTTGATGATGAAAGAAGCTAGTGTTCTTAAGGATTATGTTAGAATTTTTTCTATTAGCTTAAGTTAGATGAAAAACTTAAAGTATCTTACTATATTCCTGTCAAGTGTTAGTGTGGCAGTGGAATTGTACATAATATTTGACCCCTTAAGGGTTTTAACTGGTATTAAATGCCTTTAGTAAAGTTATAAAACTTTTTCTTAGCTTTCCAAATCATAAAAAAAATTAGCTAAATATGAGATTTGTAGGGAGAGTTATGAACAAAACACTAAAGCAAGGTCAGCACCACCAGAGTTCTGTCTCGCTATACCCTAAGCGCCAGCAAGCCAGTGCTTGAGCATCCAAACTCCAGTATTTCTCTGCTATGCCAGCGGCGAAGCGTCAGCATCCCAACGCCTGAGCGCCTAAGCACCCAAAGGTCAGAGCTTGAGCACCCAACAACCAGAATTTGATGATTTTCTTATTCTACTAAGTGAGTAATGATTCAAAGGCATTAAGTGAAATGATTATGATTCATGATAAGTAATATAAGCAATAAATTAACCAAGAAACTCTATTAGGTTTTCGGTTATGTTTAAGTACAATGATTATATTAAATGTTCATGCTAGGGTTTAAGGTTAGCAAGAATGAAGATCGAAGTTATGAAATGACTAACTACCCTAGGAGCTATACAATTACATGCTCAATTAATGATATGAAAGAAAATGTTGGAAATTATCTTCAGTAAGGGAGGTGATCCTAGAAAGGTAAAACATGTGAAATGATCCTCGGAAAAAAAGGTGATCTTGAAGGCAAAATAATGTTTGGATGTGATCCTCGGTAAGGGAGGTGATCCATGAAAAGTCTTACATGTGTCTTTTCATGTGATGACCAGATGGAACCCACTTCAATTGGGTGGAATGACCGTTTGGATTAAAGGACGCCCTATACCAAAGAAAAGCACTTGTTACTATTTTATGGTAACTTTTTATGACCATGTAAGCAGAAAGAAATCAACTGGTCCCATAAGAAAGAAAAGACCGAGCATGTGATTGTAAAAGTGACAAAAGTGTTGAGCTCAATCAAATACAACAAGATTAGTTCATAGACAAAATTGTACCATAAGTGGTTGAACCTAGTCATTTCCCAAATATCCGGATACAAATTGATCAAATCAAAATGAGTAACGGGGTTTGGATGATAACATAATCGAAATGCACAAGTTGAATGAAGCAACTTGACCTATGATACACTTCCTGTCAAGATTGAGGATAGGAAAGTGAAGAACCTCAGAGGGAAAGACATTTCTTTAGTGAAAGTAATTTGGAATGATGTAACCAGAGAGATGACGTAGGAATTAGAGGACAAAATAAAGGAGTAATATCCATATTTATTTTCAGGTACGATAATTTCGAGGACGAAATTCTTTTTAGAGGGGGAGAGTTGTAACACCCCAAAATTTCTTTTTCTAATTAAATATTGATTTTTGGTGATTTGTGTGAACCTTATTTAGTTGATTTTTTTATTTTCTTTGATTTTATGTGTCGTTTTGAGGTTGTACCGGAAATAAAAAATAATTTTTTTTCGAGGCCGAATTTGTTTTTTACTATTTACTGAGGCAGAGGAAGTTTACAAAATCTGAATCAGGAAACATGATTTAAAGTTTTTTATTTTTTGAGATTTTATTGTCAGATAAAATCTAAGTACATTTTATTGTCCATTGAATACTAGATACTACTGGCCTTTGTCCATTGAATAATAGTTATTAGAAAATATCTAACGATAAATATCTAGTGATGATCTCATTGGTGGGTCATGATGATGTCACCTAGCCTAGTCATGTGCCTAATCATCCACCTTACGACATCATTGGTTACTCACGGCTTAGTCATCACACCTAGTGATCCAAGTGAGTCACTCGTTATTTTATGTGTTGGAGGAAGACAAGATTCTTCTCCGAGCTTCATGAAAAATTTCAGCCAAGCTTGGAGCAAGACCAAGAAAATATCTATTTTCACAATGTGTGTAATAAGAAAATTCAATTTGAGAGAAGGTTAATTTAATTATATGATGGTATGATAATGTTTTATCTTTTAGATATAAAAATTCAACATTATATTACAAATTAAAAATTTAATGAAAAGTGATTGATTTAGAAACCATAATATGCAAAAAAGGAATTTTAAAAATGAAAAATGAGTTTTAGAAGGGGAAGGACATGTAGTCACACAAACTTGAAACTTAGCTAACAGATAGAAAGGGAAGGACATTTATAGTGACACAAGAGTAATAAAATCTACAAGCACTTATGAACTCGTGCAGCATGCATTCGAATAAATTAATCCTTTATTTATGGTTGTCAATGACGAACTCTCTTAAAAGCTTAAGCTGTTAAGTGGTGGCTCATGAATGGTTTTATCTCTAACACACCTCCTTACGCAAGAGCTCTTTGAGCTCAAAGCTTGGACAATACACAGACCCACTCCATCTTGTCCTGAAATTCAACTTTATTTAGAAGAATGGGGCAACAAGGATCGAACTCCTGACCACTTGGTCATAGAGGCTCTGATACCATGTCAAGAATTGACTATCCTAAAAGTTTAAGTTGTTAGGTGGAGTGATTCAAGTGCCGAGCTCGATCAAATAGTAAGAATTGGTTCAACTCAAGATTTGTAGTAGCAGTGAGTGAACCAAGTCGCCTCCTATCGACCTGGATGTAATTCAATCAAGTCAAATAGTTAAAGAAAGGGGATTTGATATTAATTAACAAGATTAATAGAATTAAGAGAATTAAAGTTGTAAACAAATCTAAAGAAACAACCAATCCCAAGGAATTTGACTATTCTTGTGTTTCATTCATCATTGATATCTAACGATTCATTCAATTGGTAACCGAGTTCTTGGCCTTAGATCACATTAAGACGCTTCAAAATAATCAAAGTATTCTTTGCTGGATTAGCATCTAGAATTTGATCAATTGAGGTTAGACGAATTAAGCACTAATCTAAGCCAAAATCAACCTAATAATCAGAATTCAGCCAAGCTAAACAATGTATCAAAACGCTCTAATACATTGTTCATTCTCTATAATTCTTCTTAAGCATGTGATAATTAAGCAATTATCACATGAACATTCAAATCAAATTAAGCATTCAATTCGAATTTAAATCAAAGAAGAAGAAGAGAAACTTGATCAACAATTGAATCTGGATTACGCAAAACATAATCTCATAATGAAACATCAACAATGTCAATCCCTAGGATTGATTACAAAGTTCTAGCCCTCCATTGATGGGAGGGAAGAAGTTCAAAATGTAGAGAGAGAACCTAGAGAGAAGGAAGAGAGAAAAAGATGAACAAAACAATTCAAAAAACCAAAAAAGTGAGGGATAATGAATCTCATTTTGTTGGTCTGTCTTCCCTTTTATATAGAAAATCCTAAACTATAATTTACAAGAATGCCACTAGATTAGGAGTAAACTACATCCTCTAAGTTTTAAGTGGCTATCTTATTTTCCTAATTTGGGCTTAAGATGAGAAAGTTATGCCTAAATTAGTCAAATGAGGTAATCTAAAACGTCTTCTGACTTCATGTAGGTAGCACACCCTCAAAACGCTGCAATTTGGAAAAGTTGTCTTCATAAGAGTTTTACTAACTCGCTTTAGCTTTCATATGGAGCCAGTTTCAGCTCCATTGGACATCTAAAGCCCAAGGTATGATCCAATTACTCCATGCGGGTCGAGTTCCAGTGATAACTTTCATGTTCTGACTTCTAGGCCCAATGTGGCCCACTAGACATCCAATTAAGCTCTTGAGCTCTTCATCAAAGTTGTAGATATATGATCAATCAATTTGAGACACTTATGTTGCTTTGTACTATGCTTTATTAGATGTTTATTGTGCCCAATATTAGTATTTTAGATGGGCTTAATGTTTTTGGGCCTCATTGGGCTTTAATGCAAATTGTGAATAATTCTTGGATTTTGATGCATTTTGACATTTCCTCCTTGGTTAGGCCATAACTTGGGACTCGGTGATCCATTTGAGGTGATCTTAGTGTCTTTGGAAAGCTAAGACAAGGCACTACAAGTTTCATGAAGAACACAAGAGCTGGATCGGACTTCTAAGGGTCCAAAATATCCCTGTAATGCAGAGTGGGCTTGTTGTCACTGGAATCTAGGCAGTGTGCACATATTGGACTATATAGTGGGCTATAGACCTCCTTTGGAGCTGAAACTCGACCATTAGAAAGATAAGACACATATCTCCAACTTCACTAACACCATTTAGTCAATAGATGTCGTTTTAGGCATGATTATGAAGCTACAAGTTGGTTTGAATTTGGAAACACGTTCTGCTCACCTAACTTGAGGTAGGTGCAGTGTTTTTGGGATATCTAGAGTTTTAAAAGTCCAAATGGCATGAAACTAATGTCAAAATTTCAAGGAGACAACTGGCTACAACTTTCATGTGACCTCCAAGCCAAAATATATCGTTTAGGTCATGAAAAGCAGGCTGGAAGTCGGAGTAGAGTTGCTCACTTGAAGCCACCAACCATACACCAACCCACCTACCATGCACCAACCCACTACCATGCACCAACCCACCAACCATGCATCAAGCTTCCATATTTGACAATTTTCATGTTTTTACAGCTTGCATTCAGATTATTTTCAATTACAAATTGGCTTTTAGGATTAGTATAAATAGAGCCAATCTCTTTATATTATAAATCATTCAATTTGAAGTAAGTTTGAAGAAAGTTTTCTTTCTCTTCTTCTCCATTCTCTTTAGAATTTCGTTTTGTTCTTTATTTTATGAGTTCTTCCTTCCCATCAATGGAAGACTAGGCTCTTATAATCAATCCAAGGAATTAACCATCTTGATGTTTAATTTGGAGATATTGTTTCGCTTGTTCATATTGCTTAATTGTTATTCAAGTTTCTCTTCTTCCTCTTTTGAGTTTTATCTAGATTGAATTGCTTAATTTGAATTAGATGTTGATGTGATAATAGCTTTATTATTATGTATTCAAAGAGGATCACAAAGACTAAACAATATATCAAAGCTTTTTGATGGATTGTTTAGCTTGGTTAAATTCTAGATCTTAAGTTAATCTATGTTTGGATGGTGCTTACTTTATCTAACTTTGGTTAATCCTAAATGCTTATCTAGTAGAGGATTCTTGGATCATGTTAAGGCGTCTTGATGTGATCTAAGGCCAAGAACATGGCTAGCAATTAAGTGGATTCCTTGTGATCAAAGTTATGGATTAAACTCAAGATCGGTAAATTTCCTTGGATTGGTTGCTTCTTTAGATTTGTTTACAATTATAAGTCTCATACTTTTGTCAATCTTATTAATCAACAACAAAATGCCCCATTTCTAATTATCTTGATCTAATTGAATCTTTGTTTTTGGATCATTGAGAGATGATTCGGTTCATTCTCTATACTACAAATTAATTTGTGAACCGATAAATTTTATTTATTTGACGGGTCTCGACAACTCCTTGTCAATATACCACTTATCTTTCGTACAAGGTAATATTTATATTTTTTAGATGTCTAAAGCTCAATATATGCCTAAAATACAGAGACAGTGTAAAATTTAATTAATGTTGAAAAATGCAATTAAGCCCAATTGAAACTTAAACCTATAAAATGTGACCAAATTCAATCAATCAATCACAAAGAGGAGGTAAGATACTAAATATAAGGGTGTAATAATGTATGTGAATAGTATTTATCATGGAGACTTATGAATGGTTTATATCTCTAACAATGGTGCTCATGGTGCAATATATTTATGCAATGTACGCTACGATGAGTGCATTGTGTGTTCTTCCATTATAATTATATTGTGTGTGTTCTTTCGCACCACCAGAAATGACACTCATATTCAAATCTAGAAACTCAAGATGAATCTTTGTTGAGACTTCTAGACTACCACATTTCAAAACAACTTTTGTCCAATGAGCACGTAACATGTTTTAAATGTAAAGCATAATTATATTTGTGTTTTAAACGTTGACATTAAAAAAATCAATGAGTGGCATAAATAGCAATAGAATAACAAATTAACAATACAAACAAGAACTTAAATAAAACAAATGCGATGGTCTCTACTTATTTTGCAGTGGCAAGGATGGAAAATATTATTAATATGACAATGTATGAGCCATACCCCTGTTTAAAAGAATAGTTAGGAGAATTCTATGCATCTTCTTTCTTAGAAAGATCAAAATGCATGGAGTCAGTCAACATAATTAGCACTATCAAAAGGATATACTTTCATTACGGATGATTCTGAGGTGGAATTGATTTGTATATAACCTTGCACTAGACTTATTTTAGGTGCTTATAACCATGTTGATTCCAGAGTTCCAAGTTTTATGCCAATAACAAGTAGCAATAGTGAATGTTGTTTAAGGAATAACATTGCAATCGAGGGGAGAGAAAAAGTAGTTCCATACATCCTCCACAACCTTTAAAATATTGAATTCTTAGTATGCTGGGAAAACATTTAGCTCAAATCAAAACTCATGAAAATACTAACTATAAAACTTCAAGAACCTTTTAGCAAAATAGTTTGCAGAATAAGAAAGAGCATGTGATATTTCACATTGCGCTACTATTAAATTTTGATATAAATAACAAAGATTAAAAGATATATAAATCATAACTAGGGTTTTATTTAGTATAATTCACAATTTCAACCACAATTCTCTTTGTTTATGATATTATAAGCATGTTAATCCCATTTGAAAACATCATGTTTACCATGATAACACTTGTAAAGCAAAATCAAAGCTATTATACTATTAAACTTTTAAGACCATTTTATTGTGAATTTCGATATTCTGACTTCAGAGCATTACACATGTATAATATTGTCTGTAAAAGATAACAATAATTTTTAAATAAATTACCATTGCAGTGTAATATCTGAAAGGCAAACAAGCATTGTGCATTTTCACTTGTACTATGCGAACTTGAAATACAGGTCAATTAGCATGGTCCTCTGCTAACTTGAGCAATCTCTTATGGGTAAGAACATCTTCCACCATCTCCATATTCATATTCAATGTGTACCTATGTAGTATCTATCAACGTGACCAACAAGGAGACTTCGACAAAAACCACTCTGTCAATTCCACTTAGAAAGGTAAAGTGAAAGAAGCACAAACAACAATAGATTTAGCTATTTCTCTTCGTAATTGTTTCCTCATCACAGAGTTCAAAATAACATTTAAAAAAACTCAAAATACATAATTGCTAGTCAGTCCCAAATTCCCTATTAATTAACAATGGTCCATGGTTTTTCTCATTCACAAGCAAAATTTGGAATTTTTTTTCTTTAAAAAAAAAGTAGGTATAAGGTGAAGAAAGCACGATGAAATACCTAGCAGGAAGACGATTGAAATGAAGCAATAGGTGATCATCAAAGCCTATAATATTTTCCACCTTGCAATCTAAATCTTAATTTCGACAAAACACCTCATTGAACACCTCCAATTTCTGATGGTGTTGGAGAGGATACGCATGCGATGAATGTATCGCTCTGCTTTCGTAGCTCTCGATTTCATCAGGCTCAATCACCATGAGTGCCAAGCTGAAGCAATTGAGAGACTAAATGGAGAGAGGAAGTAGAGACAGGATCATAGAAAATGGAAGAAAAACACAAAAGAGGTGAAAGAGAAACAAACAAAGAGAGAGAGAGAAAGATACTCACTGAGAAAAAGACCAAGAGCCGCACCCCACCCACCCACTCGCCACCCACCCCATTGCATGGGGATAACTAACTTTCCTTTTTGCATCCTATCTTCTATTATTTTGATAATATTTTATCTTATTGATAACTAAAATCCTTTGATTTCTCTTCCTTAAGAGCCCAACAAACTCAAGAGACCAATTCAGTATCAAGAAGAGATAGAGCCTTATTCTAACAAGGAAACATGAAAGGAATCAAACACCACTAAGAGGAATTAGTCAGAGATTCTTGGAGTCCAAATTGAAGAGGAAAAAGGGAGAAGGAGCAAGATATCAAGCTTGTGCAATTTGGAGAGAGTGTGACTGATTTGTGGGAAGGATGAAAAGCCACAACCTTGGCTGTTACTTCT
The DNA here is from genome assembly GCA_023212625.1 of Styphnolobium japonicum. Taxonomy (NCBI): domain Eukaryota; kingdom Viridiplantae; phylum Streptophyta; class Magnoliopsida; order Fabales; family Fabaceae; genus Styphnolobium; species Styphnolobium japonicum. The sequence continues at coordinate 19,062,419 of JALBWW010000013.1, forward strand.
TTCATTTGAAATTTATTTCTTCTCTCTCTTCTGTCTTTTACTTTACTTTGTTGTTGCATCATGGTAGCCATGAACTAATTCTCTTAACTAGGGTTTATATGGAACCACATCTATGATGTTTTGATTTAGCTTTAATCTTGTGGATTTAGTTTTGATTCCTTTTTCAATTTCTTGATTACTTATATTATTATGCATTTAGATGCTTGATCACCATCTAATTGATCTCATAATCTTCTCGACACAAAAAGCTTAGGTAAAGTATCTGTAGTAATTAAACTAACAGGAATGCAATCCAGGAGGTGTTGCATGTACTTATGCTATCTTTAAAGGAATCCATATATCTTAATGTGATCTTAGTTAATTAAATTCAATTAGAGGTAACTTGGGTTATTAATTATGAATAATTTTTTTTGTGTCTGAGAAGAACACTTAGATACTAAATAAGGGAATCCTTGATAGGTAATTGAAACAAACAAACTAGTCTATAGGATAACTTGAATCAATTTAGATTAGACAAGGGGAAGTAAAACCCTAGTGCCTTGCTTGCTTGAGAGAGGTCATCTCTTTACTTTTTTATTTTGTTAAGTTAGTTCTATTTACTTTCTACTTTCCTAATTCATTAAGTTCTAACCAAATCTAAAGATCTAGGGAAACTGGTAGTTAATAAGTTTCAAACCTTGTGAGAATGATACTCTACTCTCTAATCTTTATTACTTGTGAGCATGTACATTTGCACGAAACACACCTAAGAAGTTAGGTTTTTGGAAAGAGAGGTGATTAGCTACCATTTTATAACGCACTCATTGACACAAAAGAAATCCAAATTTCAACTCATGTAAGAAGGATATATTCCATTTTCTTTTGATAGATACAACATATTAGTAACCAATTTCAACAGGTGGAACGTTCGGAAGTGACATGCATTTTCTAATACAACGAACATAACAAGAGATTTGGTAATACTCTGCAAGAACAATTCCGATTTTCTTACATTTTAACCTACACGATTTCTCACAATTTTTCTTTTTTGAATCATTAAAAGATGCAAGTTTGCTGGAAGGGAAACCACAGTGCGAACATAAGAATGGATAAAAGAACTCTTTTGCATCAACTACAAGCTGTAGAAGAAGAGTTGTCACTACTACTACTACCACGAGTCTCTTCATTTTGTTTCTCTAATAACAATTTGTTGCTATTTTTAAACATTAAGAAGGATCATATATAAGGAGGATTACTTCAGGATTTATGGTTAGTGCTTTCTTCATTTTTATGAATTCCTCCTTTAATTTATTTACATATTCAGTTCACCATTGGTTGTTATGTATGTGTAAAGGGTTTCATTCAATCATTATACATATACAATATATGTGGCTTCACACAAAATATAAAAACCAAAATGCTATTGGCAAATCAATTTTATCTTATATTTGTATTTTAGTATCAACTTTAGATGTCAATAATTTATTAAATACTCTTGTATAAACATATTATTGGATACTCAACCCTTACTACCATACATAACACATTGAAAGCAATGCAGTGCGCATTGCTGGTGTGAATAGAACTTTTCTTTCAACCTTTGAGGACCTTAGAAAGCAAGAATGAATGCTATTGATCTAGAAATCATATATTTATATGTACATAACTATAAGACCTTATAATCATCCTTAACATACCATATACAGATATTGGATGCTTTCATTTTCCAACTCATGAGAAATATATGAATTTAAATATAAAAAATGTTTCGCCTTTTGACTTTGGGATTGGGCCTTAAGATTAATAATTTCAATACCTATTCACAAAACTTAACTATCAACAATTAATTACAATATTGTTTGTTTGAGCATTGATATATTTAAAACGTCATTACCTCAAGTGGCTTGTTATGTTTATGAAAATTATATTTAAATATAAAATTTTGAGTAAACACCTATTTTGGTCTTCCAAAGATACAAGTGTCATCAGTTTGGTTCTCAAATAATAAATACATCAAAATGGTATTTTAATGTCAATCTTTGACATCAAATAGGTCACACAATATCATTTTTTGACATCAAATTAGTCCTAATTTGATATCAAAATTTAATACTGAATGATCATTTTGATATATTTATTATTGAATGATCAAACTGATGAAACTTGTATATTTTGAAGATCAAAATTGATGTTCTTTATAATTTTTCTAGTGCGCATTGTTTAACGTCCACATAACTATCTTTAGCTCCCTATAGTTGCAATATCAACTTATTTTCAAACATTTCTTTCGGCCAATATGTCACCATAGTTTTAGTGCTCTCGACTTCAACTATAGTGTGCTTTCTTTTCTTCAGCTATATCAACCTATCCTAGCTTTCTTTTTAAGCCATGCCAATACAATTATAAGATTATCAAGGCTCTCCTTGAGTATCTTCTAAATATATCCTTATTGTCTTCTAATTATCCTTAGGCAATTGAGTGCCTTTTAATCTCCCATGTTGAGTACAATCAAATATTCTCTCCCCAGTTGTAATACCTTACCTTAATTTTTAAATTAACCGTGACATATAATTATTTTTACTAGTTTGTAACGTTCCTTGAATCTTGTATTTGTAGTCTAATTAATTACATTATTCATTTAATTACTTTTATTTATAATTATAATAATAACATGAATTTATTTTTTTGCAATTTATTAATTAAACTTAAACGAAGATTTGCTTGATTGTTTTAGTAGCAAATCAAAATACTACTCATTATAGAACTTATTTATATATATAAGTTTCATCTTACAGACTATTTACATATCGACATCAAATTTTCAAAAAGAGTATTCTAATCCTACTAATGAAGCCTTTTTCCAACTAATTTATACAAACACTACATAGTTACATAACCATTACTACGTACCTATGCAATAACTATAAAATAACGGGTTCTAATACCCCTACACTCCAGAGTCATAGTATCATTCTCTGCGTCATAGGTGATGATCACACAAAATCAATCAAAATAGTCATGTAATACATCTTTATAGACAGTCAGATCCTTTGAAAATATTAGATTTAGGACTAAGAATTAAATTCTTAGTAGAAATTCAAGCAGATAAAAAATAGTTAACAGTAGCTATAATATTTCCAACTGCGTTACACTGCAGAAAATATTTCCATGAATATTATTTAATGCAGAATACAATTAAATATTGCTAACAATATATTCTCTAAACATTGCAGTTCATATCTCATTTCTGAGAACATTTAACAGCAAAATTAGTTGTTAAGAATATAATCTTCTATTTCATGTTTGGACAATTACATACTCATGTTTTTCTTTCTCTATCTATGGGCATAGCCCATAATTTGCGCTTACATGGTCAACATAATAAAATTACTATAAATAATAGTAATAAGAGTTCTTCCTTGACACAGGGCATCCTTTAAACCAAATGACCATACCACACGCCTGGGGTGGATTATATCTGGTCCTCAGACAATTTCATTCTTCTATCGTAGGTTATCCATCTTGTCATGACTGCAATCAAAATGGGATGGCGGGAAAAATTAATTAAAAATGGAGTCGTCATCAATCTTTTATAGGTAAGGAAAATGATTGACAAAATCCTTTTGAAAGGTTTAAAAAAAAATAGTCTACGAACTAGATAAGGTTCGGGAGTCGATTATGCACAGGGAATGATGGAAACAGAACCTCACAGCACCCCTGATGCATCCATCATAAAACAACCTAAGTTGGATGTGCAAATTTAATAACTTAAACAAAATTTGATTTACCCCTCAAATATATTAAAACCAAGCAAAATAGTTAAGTTACAAATATTCACAAATTCAAATAGAAATTAAATTGCACAATTCACAAATTTGAAGGAAAATAAACACAAAAAGTCAAATTAAATATTTACAGATTTGGCGAAAGATAAAGAATAAAAATTAAAATATTGACAGGTTTTGGAAGAAAATAAAGATAAAAATTAAATTAGACTATTTTTCAGGTTTGGAAAGAAAATAAAGAAAAAAATTAAATTAGACTATTTACAGATTCGGAAAGAAAATAAAGATAAAAATTAAATTAGATTATTTACAAGTTCGGAAAGAAAATAAAGATAAAAATTAAATTACACTATTTAAAGGTTCGAAAAGAAAATAAAGATAAAAATTAAATTACAATATTTACATGTTTGGAAAGAAAATAAAGATAAAAATTAAATTAGACTATTCACAGGTTTGGCCTGCTGTGAGTGCCTATATATCCCCAAGTGCAATGAAGAAATCAAAGCCACGTAGTTCTTAAAATATAAAATAAAATAAAATTGTGTGATGGTTTATTTATTTATTTTAAATGATTTGCTTAATTTTTACTTAAATAATCAATTTGAATATAGTGAGTGAATTTGTTAACGAATCCTAATTAGAATGGAACATGGTATTATGCCCACAAAGTCATCCCAAGAAAAATTGGTCAATGGATACTTAACCCCTTGAGACCACTAATTTATTTTATTAATGAAAACGTGTATTCTAAGTGGGGTTAAACATGGTACTAGTCCACAAAGCAACCCTAAAAACTTGGCCAGTGGGTACTTGACCCTTCGAGATCACTAAGCAATGTTTAATTTATTTTATTGTAACAAAACATGGTTCCTGAGTGAGGTTGAACATGATATATTCCACAAAGCAACCCAAAAGCTTGGTCAGTGGGTACTTGAACTTTCAAGACCACTAACCGGTATTTAATTTGATCGTTAACGAAATATTGAGCCTAAATAAGATTAATCCTAAACTATTTTTATAGATTTGCTAGTGGGGTAATGAAAAGTCCTATCATCTAACAATGATACATACACATTTATTACTTTTAACGGCTTTGTTATTTCTCCTTAAAGAACGGATTATTATTAAGAATAAAGTAAGCAAATGGCATCACTTGAAAATTTGATATATATAAAACAAATGACGTTGAAATAACAATTAGATTAAATGAATAAAAAAGACAATATTTTGCAAATGGTAATGAAAGAGAAAGAGAGACTCATGTTACCGTGAATCAACTTTTTTCTTTCTTTTAGAAATTTAAATTGGAACAAGAATTGAGGAAAGAAAGGAAAATTGACACTCATCTAATCTAATACTATATATAAAAGGAACTAACAGATTTAAAACTGACATGTGGCAAAAAAGTTCTTGCCATTTGGCACTTCTTTTTTGACAATTGTAAATCTATTTTGACAAATGTCATAGGAAACTCTGCCAAATGGTATTCTCTTTTGACATGTGTGCATGCGCAATAAGATTTATTGCTTTAAAACTCTTCATTTGACTTTTAATTTATTTTTTTAAACCAATTTACAACTTCCATTACTATATTTACTATCTAACATGTTCTTTCTCCCTCATTTTTAATGAGGGTATGTTGGAAGTCTAATTTTTTTCCTCTCCCCGAAACAACTTGCTTTCTAACCTTTTTTTAATACTCATTCTTTACTTCACTTATATTTGCTTCCATTGCAAATTGATGTGTTGGTGTTTTCCAGAAAGGCTTAACAAACGTGCTTGATATTTTTTTCCCAATGTTATCTGTAGACCCAATGGTTGTTCTGAAGAATGGGTTAGTTGTAGTTTGTGTTTTAATGTTGCTCTATTTTTTCAATAACTGCTGTTATATTTAGGAGGGATGCTTCTAAGACATTAATGTTTTATTTTTAAAAAACTTTTCTATATCTTTACTTCTCTACATTTTAATTAATATAAGTACACTCCATCGTTGAGGATATTTCATTTTAAACACATCATTTGCATCTATTCTTCATTTCAAATTATGCTATTGGCACTGTTTATCTTACTCTTTTGACAACCACTGGTATGTTATTCGAATATGTTGAGGATATTTATTTTTAAACACATCATATACGTCTGCTCTTTATTTGAGCTTATGTTATTGGCCCTAGTTATCTTTTCCTTTTTACAACAGAAAGAAAAAATAACTGGTATAATTTCAATAATGTATTGTTGAATGAGTGTACAGTGTTTAAATACACAAAGTGTGTAACTAACAGAATATCTAGATCCTAAAATTCAGGCTAATCTAAGTTATACATTTGAATACGAATACAAAAACAGAATCTGCTTATCAGTAACTAACTGATTCAATAATGACACTATTATCTCTTATCTTTAACTCCCCCCTTCAAACTGATGGGTGATATAGTCACCCCAAGTTTGTCTCTAAGTTGATTGAATCTGGTGTGAGTTAGTGGCTTTGTTAGGCAGTATGCGATTTGATCAACTGAGGGAACATAAGAGATTGTAATTTCGTTATGCAGAACTTGATCTCCAATATAATGAATATCAACCTCAATATGCTTTGACCGAGCATGCATCACTGGATTAGATGCCAGTGCTTTCGCACTTAAATTATCACACCAAAGTGTAGGTTTCCTTAATAGAGGTAGCTTTAATTCTTGTAGCAATGACTTGATCCAAGCTACTTCAGCTACCAAATCTGCTAAAGCTCTGTACTCAAATTCAGTACTAGACCTGGAGACCACTTTTTGCTTCCTTGCTGACCAGTCAACAAGAGTTTCACCAAGGAATACACAATGACCGGCCATAGACTTTCTATCATCAATGCTAGTAGCCCAATCAGCATCTGAGAACCCTAAAACATCCAGATTAGTTGAGGGTTTGATATGTAGGCAATGATTAATGGTACCTTTAAGATACCTCAAAATTCTCTTTATGCCTTGCCAATGATCTAAGGTTGGAGAGCTCATGTATTGGCTGAGTTTATTAACAGAAAAGGCAATGTCAAGCCTTGTATTTGTCAAATATTGAAGTGCACCTATGGCTTGTCTAAACAGAGTTAGGTCTTTCATAGATTCTCCTTCTATAACAAATTATCTTCCTGTTATCATGGGTGTTGGGCAAGCTGAGGCACTCACCATCTTGAATTTTCTCAGTATGTCTCCAATGTACTTTGATTACTTTAAGTACATTCCACAATGTCTCTGTGAACTTCAATTCCTAGGAAGTAGTGTAGCTGTCCAAGATCTTTCAAGGAGAAGACCATGTTGAGTTGCTTGATGAATGCTTCTAGGAATTTCATATTGTTGCCAGTAACTATTAAATCATCCACATAAATCAAGAGAAAGGTTGTGTGATCAGTACCTCTAAGAATGAATAGAGATGAGTCACTTTTGGTGTTTTGAAAACCCCAACTCAGCAAAGCATTCTTGGATCAATAAAGCCTTTTGGTTTATGCATGAAAACTGTTTCTTTAAGATGTCTATTGAGAAAAGCATTGTTTATGTCCAATTGTTTGATTTCCCAGTTGAGATGTACAGTGACAAGAGGTTGTCGAGACCTATCAAATAAAATAACCGGTTCACAAACTAATTTGTAGTATAGAGAATGAACCAAATCGTCTCTCAAGGATCCAAAAACAAAGATTTAATTAGATCAAGATAATTAGAAAAGGGGGGTTTTGTTGTTGATTAACAAGATTAATAAAAGTAGGAGATTCAAAGTTGTAAACAAATCTAAAGAAACAACCAATCCAAGGAAATTTACCGATCTTGAATTTAACTCATCATTGATCACAAGGAATTCACTTAATTGCTAACCATGTTCTTGGCCTTAGATCACATCAAGAAGCCTTAACATGATCCAAGAATTCTTTACTAGATAAGCATCTAGGATTTGATTAACCAAGGTTAGATAAAGTAAGCACCATCCAACATAGATTAACTTAAGATTTAGAATTTAACCAAGCTAAACAATCTATCAAAAAGCTTTAATATATTGTTTAATCTTTATGATCCTCTTTGAATACATGATAATAAAGCTATTACCACATCAACATCTAAATCAAATTAAGCAATTTAATCTAGATAAAAATCAAAAGAGGAAGAAGAGAAACTTGAATAACAATTAAGCAATATGAACAAGTAAAACAAGATCTCCAAATTAAACAACAAGATGGCTAATCCCTTGGATTGATTATGAGAGCCTAGCCTTCCATGGATGGGAAGGAAGAACTCAGAATTTAAAGAACAAAAACGAAATTGCAAAGAGAATGGAGAAGAAGAGAAAGAAAACTCTCACAAATACTTAAACTTTCTTGAAACTTACTTCCAAATTGAATGCTTCTAATACAAAGAGGTTGGGTCTATTTATACTAATCCTAGAAGCCAATTTGTACATGTACATAATCTGAATACAATCTATAAGAATATGAAAATTGTCAAAAATGGAAGCTTGATGCATGGTTGGTGGCTTGGTGCATGGTAGGTGGGTTAGTGTATGGTTGGTGGCTTTTAGTCAACAACTCTTATCCGACTTCTGGCTCCAAATTCATCACCTAGACGGTGCATTTTGGCTTGGATGTCTTCATCAAAGTTGTATCCAGTTGTCTCCTTGAAAATCTCCAATTTGAATCATGTCATTTGGACTTTTAGAACTCCAGAAATGCCAAAAACACTGCACCTACCTCAAGTTAGGTTGGAAGAACGTGTTTCCAAATTCAGACCAACTTGTAGCTTTAGAAGCATGCCTAAAACGACATCTATTGACAAAATAGTCTTCAGTGAAGTTGGAGATATGGGTCTTATCTTTCAAATGACCAAGTTTCAGCCCAAGAGGAGGTCTATAACCCAATATATAGTCCAATATGTGCATACTGCCCAGATGGTTCCGTGACAGCAAACTCACTTTGTATTGCAAGGCTATTTTGGGCCCTTAGAAGTCCGATCCAGCTCTTGAGTTCTTCATGAAACTTGTAGATCCTTGTCTTAGCTTTCTAAAGACACCAAGATCACCTCAATTGGATCACCGAGTCCCAAGTTATGGCCTAACCAAGGAAGAAAGGTCAAAATGCATCAAAATCCGAAAATTATCCAATATTTACATTAAAACCCAATGAAGCTCAACAACATTAAACTCATCTAAAATACTAATATTGGGCACAATAAACATCTAATGAAGCCTAATACAAAGCTAATATAAGTGTCTCAAATTGATTGATCAAATTCCCCCACACTTAAGCTTTTGTACTCCTGGGCAAAACACATAAGAACAAAACTAAAGAAAAACAAGAAACATCATATTATTAAACTAAAAACATAAAAAACTGATTATACCTAATCTAATCCATTTTCGTAGGAAAACACGATGGCACTTAGCATGTGCCACAAGCCTTTAAACCCCTAGGTGTCCCTAGTGGATGAGTTATAGTCTCGTGAGGGTTTACCAGGATGATACCCACAAACATGTAATATTTTATTTAATCAATTCAACTAATTTTTTAAATACAACCATTGTATCAAATATAAACCATAATTAATAAATCAAGTATGCTTAACAAAGAATAGTTGAATCAAATCAATTGAGAATAAAGTATAGCATAATCATGCTTTAATCAGAAATAGGCATATTCAGATTGAGTAAAATTCTTCACAAGTGACACTCAAATCACACAAGGTGTTTAGGTTAACTGTTTACGCTCAACTCAGTCAAATTATGAAAGTATTTTACCATAGGCTTGCATATACATCAATTCTCCACTACTTAGATCAAATAAATTGCAAAAATCAAGAGGTCTTTCAAAAAGGTTATAATGGAACTTATAAGGTGAAGGAAGGGAACAATATGGATAATAGCAGGTTAAAACCAAAGAGAATAAAAGAGCATTGAGGAGTAACTCAAGTAGAAAGAATAAAATTTGTACCCAAAACCATAAAATGCTCATTTTCTTCACACATTCCTTCCTTTCTCTATTCTTTTATTTATTATTATTTTTTTCTTTTTTTTTTTGTTGTTGTTGTTTTTTTTTTTGTCTTTTTTTTTTTTTTGTACCAAGCATTTCGTATCAGCACACCAATTCCCCCACACTTAAATCATTGCAAGCAAAAGAACTTCTCCAATAAGAAAATCAATGCTCTCCCATTCCCTAAGGTAAGGTAAAACATGGTTTTTCACTCAAAGCTTGTAATGAGCTAAGAACAAAGAATAGGCAAATAGGCTCAGAGGGAGTTAATATTTGGATAAATGCAAAGTAGGTTTATTTGGCCCAAGCAGCTAAGTCAAGAAAAAAAATGCCTCTGTCATTTTCATGCAACATACAGACCAATGTAATCTCAAATCGATTCAATGCAAGTTCTAGAAAATAAATTCATAATTGACATCATTCATGAAAGAAAATAACCAAGTGTAAGTATCAAACTTGGAAAAGCCCAAAACTCACAAAGGTATGGAACATTCACTCAATTCAATCATGCCTTATTCCTAATATCCATAATCATATACACATGTATATCATGAAAATGATTCAACTATAAACTGTTTTGCATACTTTTATCATCAATTAAGCTCAGATTCAGCACATGCTTGTATCAATATCAATTGAAAAGATCAAAATTATGTGTGTGTGTGTGTGAGTTTTTTTTATTTTTTATAAATATATACAATAACAAAGATGATTTAAGACCTATTATGAAATGCAAGTTAAGATGCGTCTCAAGAGCAAAACTACTCCTTACTCTGCCATCATACATCTAATAAGTTAGTAACAATAAAGATTAGCTTGTTAATTTTTTTTTTTTAACTAAACTATGTACATGGTAATGTCAACTATCCCTCCCCCCAACTAATTAAAGACATTGTCCCCAGTGTCAAAATAAAGATAGGTAGAGTGTAGAAGGTCTTACCAGAAAACTGCAATTCGAGCCTGAAATAAGAAAAATTACAAAAAACTAAAACCATAAGAGAAAACAAAAATTCACAAAGACAAAGTCAGATCAAGTTTTTGCTTTTTGCTGCTGCTGCTGCCTTGTTCCCAATTCCGTGGAGCCATTACTGGATCACGTTGTGGTACAAATGCATTGAGTTGATCGAGCAATTGTTCAGGAGTTGCAGCAGTTACAAGACTTTGACGTGTCGCTTGTGAGATGAACATTTTTTCTACAGCATGATCAAGAAAACAAAACAAATTGTCATAAAAACCATTAACATTTAATATACCTATGGGTTTTTGGTGAAAGTTCTGCTGTGACCAGAATGTAATTTGAAAGAGTTCTTCCAAAGTTTCAAAACCACCAGGTAGGGCAATAAAGGCATCAGCATTTGCTATCATAATGTTCATGCGTTGGTGCATGCAAAATACCATTACTTCATCCCCTAATGTTTTTCCAATGGGTTTGCTGGTAGATAAAGGACTGGGAATGACACCAAGGACTTTGCCACCTCCTAAATGTGCAGCAGTTGCTACACAACCCATTAACCCAAGACTACCTCCTCCATAAACTAAATGGATTTCTCTCTCAGCTAGCACTCGACCAAGATGGTGTGCAATATTTACAAACTCTTTATCTTTCCCAGGATTAGATCCACAAAAGCCACAAACACTCTTGATCCGACAAACTGAAGTGACTTCCATTTTCTCTTTTTTTTTTTTTGTACTCTCACCTTATCAATGATCTGAAGAGAGCAAAGTGCATTATTTAAAGAATCAAAACTCAAATGTAATAATTGCACCTATAAAGGAGGGGTAGAACCGTGTGTTAGGTAAGTTTGAAAATAAGCATAGCAATGATAATAGCTATATGACAAGGATAAAAGACTAATCTATATGTGTCAGAAGAAGTTTGAAAATATGCAATGCATATTTCAAAAGAATACGGCTACTTTTGATTTGAATTTTTTTTTTTAATATTTTTTTTTTGATTTTTTTTAATAAACAAGAAGAAAAACAAAATAAAAATAAAAATAATACTTACAGGAGGTGTGATTGTGGCTCACAAATTCCTCTGGTTTTACGTCCAGTAACGGCTTGAATGCTTTCTATGGGCCAATGGTCGGCTTCCCATCCAATTTTCTTAAAAATTGGCAAACAGGGTCTTTTTGAGTCGATTCAGAGACTATAACGCTTATGTTCATCTTGGAATATTGGCCATAAATCGAGAAGTACTCTTTGCACATCTCCACTAGGATGCGTCTCAAGAGTCAATAGAATGTTATCTAAAGACTCCTTACTCATGCCATCCTTAATGAAGTCAATTTTATCAAGTCGATTTATAGACGCCATTCCAATTGATCGGCATTTTGTGTTACAGGTCCACCTTGCACATTTATAGCAGACTCGTAACCTTTTTGCTCTCCTCTTTTTTGCATATGAACTTTTGCCTAGCCCTGGCATATATGAAACAAGAGCATCAGAAAATTCCCCTATGATTCGGACCTTTGCTTCGATTATCCAGCGTATATCCGCAGGGATGCCTTTGTGCATAAGCATCCTTAACCTCTCAAACCTTGCACAATAAATGTTAGTTAAAGCATTTTGAGGGAGAGAAGGGAATCGCTTGCGGAAGTTGACAAGCTGATTATCCATTTTGAAAGAAAGAAAGAAGAAAAAACAAAATGAGTAAAATTATATACAAATTTCAGTGTTTGTGGGTAACTGAAGGGACCGAAAAAGATTTTCACGGAATACCGTTATCCGCCATTTAACCGGTGAAAAATCATCTGTCAACGAAAAATAAACAAAATGAAAACAGAAAAATCAAACTCTGATAGATTTTCTCACTTGGCACTGATTTTCTGTCTCGATTCCTGTGACAACAAATAAGTCAAAGTTAGAAAGAGGAAAGAGTTAGAAAACTTGGGATGCCGCCCAAGAAGCGCTACTTTTAATGTCCTTAGCCAGCGTGATTGAAGATTTTGCATGAGCGATGGGTCCTCCCCAATAATGATTCAATCTCTGGCAATTGACATTAATCGTGACTTTTTCTTTTTTTTTTTTCTTTTGTCTTTTTTTTGTCTTTTTTTTTTCAACACAGTAGTGATCAATCATGGTAGAGGGCATCCTGCAGTTGAACTTCCTCCACGAGGTTCTCTTGAGCTCCTTCATAAAAATTTTTGAGGCCACCATTAACTTTGAACACTTTGTTGGTGGCTTCACTCTTAATTTCCACTGCACCATGAGGAAAAATGTTAGTAACAACAAACGGACTGTCCCACCTAGACCTTAATTTACCAGGCAGCAACTTAAGGCGAGAATTAAACAAGAGAACTTTTTGCCCAACTGAAAACTCCTTCCGAAGAATAAACTTATCATGGAAGGCTTTGGTCTTTTCTTTGTAGAGTCGGGAGCTCTCATAGGCATCTAGGCGGATCTCTTCCAATTCCTGTAACTGCAACTTCCGCTCTATGCCAGCTCCGGCCAAATTCATGTTGCATTGCTTCACAGCCCAATATGCTTTGTGCTCAATTTCTACTGGCAAGTGGCATGCCTTACCATAGACTATCTGATATGGAGACATTCCGATTGGAGTTTTGTAAGCGGTCCGGTAAGCCCAAAGCGCATCCTCAAGCCTCATGCTCCAATCCTTCCGATTAGGTTAGACTGTTTTTTCAAGTATGCGCTTGATCTCTCTATTGGAGACCTCGGCTTGACCATTAGTCTGGGGATGGTAAGGTGTAGAAACTTTATGCAACACGCCATATTTCCTCATCAATCCCTCCATGCTCCGGTTACAGAAATGGGTGCCTTGATCACCGATGATAGCTCTCGGGATTCCAAACTGCAGAAAATCTGTGATCTAACAAAATCCACAACAACTTTGGAATCATCAGTCCGAGTGGCTTTAGCCTCCACCCATTTTGATACATAATCAACAGCTAGCAAAATGTAAACATAACCAAAGGAAACAGGAAAAGGTCCCATGAAATCAATACCCCATACGTCAAAGATTTCACAATACAAAGAGGTTCTTTGGGGCATCTCATTCCTGCGAGAAATGTTCCCTGTTCTCTGACATTGTTCACAAGACTTACAGAACAAATATGCATCATGAAACAAGGTAGACCAATATAAACCAGAGTCTAAAACTTTCCTAGCCGTACGTTGAGGCCCAAAATGTCCACCACATGCAAATGCATGACAAAAGCTAAGAACAGATTGAAACTCTTGATTAGGCACACATCGCCTAATAATTTGGTCACTACAAAATCGCCACAGATATGGATCATCCCACACATAATATTTTGATTCACTCTTAAGTTTATAAATTTGTGCACGAGTGAAATGTGAGGGAAAAACTGTAGCAACCAAGAAATTCACCATATCAGCAAACCAAGGGAAGGTGTTCTTACCTTGCAGCTGCATAAGCTGCTCATCTGGGAAGGAGTCCCGTACAGGGAAGGGATCTGAAGCCCTTTCAATGCGGCTCAAATGATCTGCCACTAGGTTCTCTGCTCCACTCTTGTCACGGATCTCTATGTGAAATTCTTGGAGCAGTAGCATCCATCTTATTAGTCGGGGCTTTGCCTCTGGCTTCTTCAAAAGGAACTTCAGAGCTGCATGATCAGTAAACACAACAACCTTAGAACCAAGCAAATATGATCTAAACTTATCCAAAGCAAAAACAATGGCTAAAAGTTCTTTTTTAGTTGTGGTATAGTTGGCACTGAGCGACATCTAGAGTTACGGAAGCATAGTATATCACATGAGAAGCTTTCCCCACTCTCTGTGCCAAGGCTGCTCCTCTTTGCATAGTTAGAAGCATCACACATTAACTCAAATGGCAATGTCGGTCGGTGGGCTGGATGATGGGAGTCTTGGTCAAGGCACACTTCAAGTGGTTGAAAGTCGCCTTGCACTTATCATCAAAATTAAACTCTACATCTTTCTGCAGTAAGTGGGAAAGTGGAAGAGCAATCTTGCTGAAGTCGGCAATGAAGCGCCTGTAGAAACCTGCATGACCAAGAAAAGAACGCACTTCCCGCACGCATGTGGGGTAAGATAAACAAGTAATTACATCAATCTTGGCAGGATCTACCTCAATGCCCTTACTGGATACTACATGGCCTAAAACTATACCCTGTTCTACCATAAAATGGCATTTCTCAAAATTTAGCACAAGGTTAGTCTCAATGCATCTTTGCAGTACTCTAGATAGGCTAGCTAAACATGAATCAAAAGAAGAACCATAGACAGTGAAATCATCCATAAATACCTCCATGCACTCCTCTAAGAAATCAGAAAATATGCTCACCATGCACCGCTGGAAGGTACCAGGGGCATTGCAGAGGCCGAAGGGCATCCGTCTGTAAGCAAAGGTGCCGAAGGGACAAGTAAATGTGGTCTTCTCCTGATCCTCCGGTGCAATGTGGATTTGGAAGTATCCAGTGTAGCCATCTAAAAAGCAGTAATGGGACTTACCAGCTAACCGTTCCAGCATCTGATCAATGAACGGAAGGGGGTAATGATCTTTCCGAGTGGCTTGGTTGAGACGTCTGTAGTCAATGCAGACTCTCCAGCTATTCTGCACTCGGGTTGGAATGAGCTCATTCTTCTGGTTGGCCACGACAGTCACCCCGGATTTCTTTGGAACTACTTGCACCGGGCTCACCCACTTGCTGTCAGAAATGGGATAGATAATGCCAGCCTGCAGTAGCTTGGTCACTTCTTTCTTCACCACATCTAGAATGAGAGGATTCAGTCTCCTCTGGGGTTGTCTCACTGGTTTAGTTTCCTCCTCAAGTAATATCCTGTGCATGCATGTGGAGGGGTTAATACCAGGAATGTCTGCAAGTGTCCAACCAATTGCCCTTTTGTGTTGCTTCAAGACTTCCAATAATCTGGTTTCTTGCTCAGGTTGGAGGTGTTTGGCCATTATCACCGGGAGCTTCTCATCCTCTTCCAAGAATGCATACTTCAAATGCTCAGGCAAGGGCTTAAGTTCAATGGAGGGTGGTTCTTTGGGTGACGGTACTAGTTTTGGGCAGAAACTAAATCGCTAAATTCTCGGATTGTACTGCACTGCAAGTTGTGCACAATCTTGCAAAACAACATCATCATATCCTATGGAATCAAAAGAATCACACTTAGCAGCAGGATGAATGATAACATCATTAATAACAACATCATTGCCATTAATAACAGAAACAGAATCATCAATGTCAGCAGAATTAACAACAGCACATGATAAGTATGTAGAAATCTCAGGCTGCACACATTGTAGTGGGTTTACAACCAAAAAGTCCGAAGCAAGCAGAACAAGTATCACAAGCTATGCTATCAGTGTATCCTACAATTTCAGGAAACTCTGCCAACATATCAGCATGCATATCATCAACCAGTAAATCAATGACATCAAAATGAAAAACAGAATGATCCTCTAAAGGGTATTTCATGGCATCAAAAATGTTAAACTGAATGATATCATCACCAAATTCCATGGAAAGGGTACCAGCATGCACATCAATCTTAGTTTTAGCAGTTTTCAAAAATGGGCTACCTAAGATCAATGGGGGTGGGGAAGAGGCAGATTCATCTTCCATATTCAACACATAAAAATCAGCTGGGAATATTAAATTATGTACCCGAACCAGAACATCCTCCAACACTCCTGCAGGTTGTGCAGTGCTCCGGTTTGCTAACTGAATGACAATGCCGGTGGGCTTTAGCTCTCCCATATGCAAGGAAGTGTAAACTGACTTTGGCATTACATTGATGGAGGCTCCCAAGTCTAGCAAGGCATGAGTGAACTGTTGGTGCCCTATGGTGCAAGGGATGGTAAAAGTGCCTGGATCCTTGCATTTGGGAGGCAAGTTGGGCTGAATCAAAGCAAAGACATTTCTCCCCATACTCACTTTTTCAGTGCCCTTTAGCTTCCTCTTATGGGTGCACATCTCTTTCAAGAACTTGGCATACTTGGGGATTTGTTTAATTGCCTCCAAGAGAGGTATATTCACCTCAACCTTCTGAAAAGTCTCCATAATTTCCTTATCCAAGTCAGTTTCAACCATATGCCTTGACTGTATCATTCGGTTTGGAAAAGGAAGAGGAATGTTGCAAGTGACTTTTGTGGATGTTCACTTTTACCTTTCTTGAATTTTCTCACAATCTTTGGTTTGATCGACTTTACCTTGGATGTTGCGGGATCATTTGCTTCTGAATCTGCTCTGACATCTTGTTTTTAAGGTCAATGGTAGAATGCGGAATTATCTCTGTCTTGGTCCATTGATTTGCCTACCAGCTGCGCAAAGCTATAGCACTAACATTGCCTCTAGGGTTTGGAGTGGTTTGAGAGGGTAATTGGCCGAGAACCTTGTGACTTTAATTCATGAATAGATGTGGCAAGTTGGCCAATTTGAGTCTCCAAGTTACGAATGGTGGTTTCGAGTTCTCTGTTGGAGTGGATGTTATTGGTGGCCAATTGTTTCACCAAATCCTCCAATGAGGGCTCGATTTTGTGGCTACAGGACCTTCTTCTTTGGAATGGTGGTCTACTTGGTCCAAAGATGTGGTCGAAACTGATTTGTCCTTGCTTGCCTTTGGAATGGTAGTCTATCTTGGTTTGGTGGTCTGTGATTTGATGCATTCCCATATCTCGATTGGGATGGTCCCTCCACCAGGGTTGTAAGTGTTGGAGAATGGATCATATTTCTGTTGTTCTTCTTGATGGAATTGTGGCTTCCCGGAAATATACCAGTGCGACCACGCAGTTGGTCTTGAAACTCGAGAATCATCTTGCAATGTGGGGCACACATCTGTGGGATGAGAGGAACTAGAACATATGCTACAAACTCTTGCAGAGGTTTGCACACGTGGTTCGTGTTGTCCTATTGCCATCTGTCTAACCAAAGAAGTGAGCTCATCCAATCTATGTTCCACCCTTTGTTGATCAAAGATGTGAAGAGGTATTAACTTCATTGACTACTCACGGTTGCGACACCCATTCGAGTACCAAATTGCTTTGAGAATTTGCTGCCATGTTTGCAATTAAGTTTACTCGGCAAAGAATGGAGTTTTATCTACCAATGCTCCACCACTTGCGGCATCAATCATACTCCTTTCCATTGGCATCAATCCTTCATAGAAGTATTGGATCGTGATTGATCACTAATTTGATGGTGTGGGCGGCTTGAGCACAATTTCTTGAATCTCTCCCAATACTCATGGAGAGTTTCACCACCGATTTGCCTTATGCCACAAATATCTTTCCTTATTGCGGCAGTTCTTGATGCGGAAAGAACTTCTCCAAAAATAGTCTTTTCATGTCATTCCAAGAAGTGATGGCGTGAGTCGTAAGTAATACAACCAATCATTAGCGGCACCATCCAAAGAGAAAGGAAAGGCCCTTAGCTTGATGTGATCTTGACTATTCCATGAGGTTTCATGGTGGAGCGGACAACATGGAACTCCTTCAAATGCTTATGTGGATCTTCACCGCAAGACCATGAAACTTGGGCGACAAGTGTATCAATCCGATTTCAACTCAAAATCAACATTAAGTTCAGGATATTGAATGCACAAAGGTTGATAATTCACATCAGTGCGACCAATTCCTTAAGGGTCCTATTGTTATAGTCACCATAGTAAAATCAACAGACTCGATGTCGGACCTTTGAAGTACTAACAAAAGCAGACTCAACAGGATTAAAAGAGTCAACAAGATTAGGTGCAATGTCAAGTTCAAGTCCAATTCCAGAAGTAATTCTATTAGCTCTATGAATGCTACTACCAGTCCTATGAATTCTATGAAGTGTATGAAATGTTCTATCAATTTCAGGATCAAATGAATGCAAGGTACCAGGATCAGATCTAGTCATACAGCATGCAGTTCATAAGAAGGTATTAGAAAAGCAATAATAACTAAAACACTAAAAATTCCTAAAACAAATACTCCAAAAAATTAAACAAAAATAAAAAACAGTATCAAATGAATTTTAAAAATTATGGAACCACCACAGGATAAAATCTACACACAAATGCTATCCAACAAAATAATAAAAAATCTTAAAAAATTGAAAAAGTGGTCTTAACGATGGAATTTGGCAAAAATAAGGGTGACATCACTGTAGACAGTGAGCCTTTCTCAGAATAATATTTTCCATTTGTGTACCAAAATTCAGATCAATCAGAGATGCCCGAACCGAAATTCTTGACACAATGCCCTTTATCCAATTTCAGCCGAATCCCACTTAAAAAAGCTTCAAAAACAAAACAAACACATTTGTTAGAGTTAGATGAGATCTTGAAATGATCAAATAGTTGCTTTGGATCCCCGGCAACGGCGCCAAATTTGACAAGAGGTTGTCGAGACCTATCAAATAAAATAACCGGTTCACAAACTAATTTGTAGTATAGAGAATGAACCAAATCGTCTCTCAATGATCCAAAAACAAAGATTTAATTAGATCAAGATAATTAGAAAAGGGGGGGTTTTGTTGTTGATTAACAAGATTAATAAAAGTAGGAGATTCAAAGTTGTAAACAAATCTAAAGAAACAACCAATCCAAGGAAATTTACCGATCTTGAATTTAACTCATCATTGATCACAAGGAATTCACTTAATTGCTAACCATGTTCTTGGCCTTAGATCACATCAAGAAGCCTTAACATGATCCAAGAATTCTTTACTAGATAAGCATCTAGGATTTGATTAACCAAGGTTAGATAAAGTAAGCACCATCCAACATAGATTAACTTAAGATCTAGAATTTAACCAAGCTAAACAATCTATCAAAAAGCTTTAATATATTGTTTAATCTTTATGATCCTCTTTGAATACATGATAATAAAGCTATTACCACATCAACATCTAAATCAAATTAAGCAATTTAATCTAGATAAAAATCAAAAGAGGAAGAAGAGAAACTTGAATAACAATTAAGCAATATGAACAAGTAAAACAAGATCTCCAAATTAAACAATAAGATGGCTAATCCCTTGGATTGATTATGAGAGCCTAGCCTTCCATGGATGGGAAGGAAGAACTCAGAATTTAAAGAACAAAAACGAAATTGCAAAGAGAATGGAGAAGAAGAGAAAGAAAACTCTCACAAATACTTAAACTTTCTTGAAACTTACTTCCAAATTGAATGCTTCTAATACAAAGAGGTTGGGTCTATTTATACTAATCCTAGAAGCCAATTTGTACATGTACATAATCTGAATACAATCTATAAGAATATGAAAATTTTCAAAAATGGAAGCTTGATGCATGGTTGGTGGCTTGGTGCATGGTAGGTGGGTTGGTGTATGGTTGGTGGCATTTAGTCAACAACTCTTATCCGACTTCTGGCTCCAAATTCATCACCTAGACGGTGCATTTTGGCTTGGATGTCTCATCAAAGTTGTAGCCAGTTGTCTCCTTGAAAATCTCCAATTTGAATCATGTCATTTGGACTTTTAGAACTCCAGAAATGCCAAAAACACTTCACCTACCTCAAGTTAGGTTGGAAGAACGTGTTTCCAAATTCAGACCAACTTGTAGCTTCAGAAGCATGCCTAAAACGACATCTATTGACAAAATGATCTTCAGTGAAGTTGGAGATATGGGTCTTATCTTTCAAATGACCAAGTTTCAGCCCAAGAGGAGGTCTATAACCCAATATATAGTCCAATATGTGCATACTGCCCAGATGGTTCCGTGACAGCAAACTCACTCTATATTGTAAGGCTATTTGGGGCCCTTAGAAGTCCGATCCAGCTCTTGAGTTCTTCATGAAACTTGTAGATCCTTGTCTTAGCTTTCCAAAGACACCAAGATCACCTCAATTGGATCACCGAGTCCCAAGTTATGGCCTAACCAAGGAAGAAAGGTCAAAATGCATCAAAATCCGAAAATTATCCAATATTTACATTAAAACCCAATGAAGCCCAACAACATTAAACTCATCTAAAATACTAATATTGGGCACAATAAACATCTAATGAAGCCTAATACAAAGCTAATATAAGTGTCTCAAATTGATTGATCATACAGCTATGGAGAGAATGATTCTCACTGTGCTTGCTTTCACCACAGGGTTGAAGGTTTCCTCATAGTCTAGGCCAGCTGTCTGTTGAAAACCCTTAGCAACTAGTCTTGCTTTCCTCCTTTCAAATGAGCCATCGACCTTGAATTTGGTTTCAAAAACCCACTTGGAATCAATGATGTTCTCTTGGTTGTTATGTGGAACCAAGCTCCAAGTTCCATTAGATATTAATGCCTTGAATTCATTGTCCATTGCTGCCTTCCATTCTGGTCTTGCAAGTGCCTCTTTGACAGATTCTGGTTCTTCTTTCTCTGCATACTTTTATGCTAGGCCAACATATGGTTGCTTCGGTTTGTGGATTCCAGCTTTGCTTCTAGTGCACATTCTATGAGAGTTCTCTGATTCTTGGTTATCCCTTGCCTCTGGTTCTGGTAGGACATCAGCATTGCCTGTGTTTTGAGTAGAAATTATTGGTTGTTGTTCTTCAATTTGTTGCTGATCTGCAATTGAGTGTGTTGATGAGGCCTACAGGCTGTTGTTTTGAAGGAATTGATCTACCTTATGCCTTGTACAGCTGCTGGATGGATCGAGTTGGTTTTCTTGACAGCTTTCAGATTCCCTATTATTTGTGGCACCTGCAGAACAAAAAGGTAAAGGAAGAAATGCATGTTCTGTTAGTGTTTTTAAGGGGCTTCTTGTGTTGAGAAAGCCATCATGGAATGGAAAGTGATCTTCATTAAAGACCACATGTCTTGAGATGAATATTCTGTCGTGGGAGTTGATGCATTTGTACCCCTTATGTGAGCTGTTGTATCCTAGAAATACACATTTGGCAGTGTGAAATTGAAGCTTATGCTTGTTATAAGGCTTGAGACATGGGTAGCAAGCACACCCAAAAGGCTTCAGGGCATTGTAATCCGGTTCCTTTTGAAACATCAATGAGTAGGGACTCTCATTTTGAATGACAGGTGAAGGTAATCGATTGATTAAGAACACTGCTGTAGAAAAGGCCTCCCACCAGAAAGACAAGGGCATTTTGGCTTGTGCAAGCAATGTTAGTCCCAATTCAACAACGTGCCTATGCTTTCTCTCAGTCCTTCCATTCTGCTGAGATGTGTAGGGATATGACATTCTAAATTGAATTCCAGAATCTAGAGACAGTTTCTGGGCAGCTTTGTATTCTCCACCACCATCACACTGAATTGCTTTAATTTTCCTGTTAAATTGATTCTCAACCATGTTTTTAAATTGAGCAAAAGCATGAATAGTTTTTGACTTCTGATTTAAAGGAAAATCCCATGTAAATCTGTTGAAGTCATAAATAAAATGGACATAATATTTAAAACCAGAGGAAGACATCAATGGAGCAAGGCCCCATACATCAGTGTGGATTAATTCAAGGGGCTCTTGAGCATGAGAAGAAGAATTCTTAAAAGGAAATAAGTGCATTTTACCAAACTGACATGCTTCACAAAAACTAAATTGATCACTAGGTGAAATCTTCACAATACAATTTCTTAAAACTTCATCTAAGACTCTATTATTTGGATGTCCAAGTCTTCTATGCCAGCTTTCCTTGACAAACACATAAGCACAAGGATCTTTTCCAGAATGTGAGTAGCCACCTGGGAGTTGATACAAGCCATCTTTAAGCTTCCCTTTTAGAAGAACCTTCCCTGTCAACTTGTCCTTCACATAGCAACAATTTAAATCAAATTCATCATAGATATTGTTATCAACAGCTAACTTAGAGATGCTCAAGAGGTTTTTGGTGATGTTAGGCACATATAAAACATCATGCAGATTTAATGATTTCAATTTGGATGAACCAGTAGCAACAATTTTCAAATTTTCACCATTTCCAACCACTAGAGAGGTCTTACCATTGTGTTCAACTAGATCTTGGAATTTGTCAGTTTGGTTGGTCACATGATTGCTTGCACCATTATCAAAGTACCAATCATAGTCTTAAGCCATGTTGGGTGAAGCTAAGTATGCACTGTGCTATTTATCCTGCTTGTCTGTCTCTTGAGATTGGCTTGTGTAGGACTTGTCAAAGCGATAGAAGCATTGGACTGCTGTGTGACCAAATCTGTTGCAGACCTGACATGTTGGTCTGGACATTCTTCCTCTTCCTCTGCCTCCTCTTGAGCCTCTTCAATTTGAACCTCTCCAATTTCCACGAGGAGTGAATCGGTTGCCTCTATGATCAGTTTTATTTGCCACACTTGCTGATGCATTGAGGGTAAGGTTGGAGAGATTATTTAATTGTTCAAGCCTGCTTTCAAAAGCTAACAATTGTGGCTGCAAATCAACGCAACTAAGAGCAATTTTGTCAAAAAGTTGAACAACTATAGGATTGTAATCTGCATCCAAACCTGTCAAGGTTTGAATTATCAGATCTGAATTAGATATGGGACTGCCAGCGAGCTTGAGTTTGTCAGCAAGGTTCTTCATTTTGACTAGATATTCTTCCATCTTCATTTCTCCTTTGCAGGTGCTGTGGAACTCAGATTTGAGATAGGTGATCCGAGACTTTGTGTGTGCGCCAGCCAAGTTTTGAGCTTTTTCCCAAAGATCTTTGGAGGTATCACAATGAAGCAACTGAGTTGCTATATCAGTTGTCATAGAATTGATCAGCCACCTGAGAAGTTGTTGGTCATGTGCCTGCCAATCTTCATATTCCGGATTGATTTTCTTGGTGGAGGTTTCAGCAGTGATATATTGTTCAGGACACTGCTTTGTCCCAAACATATATCCATCGAGTCTGCTCCCTCTAATCAATGGTAGAACCAGTGATTTCCAGAGGATAATTATCTCTGTCCAACTTGACAGAAACAGTTGAAGGGAGATCATTTCTTTGATTGGAGTTAGTAGTGGATGCCATGGTTTTGTTTGGATCGTGAGCCTTCATGGCAAAGAGCTCTGATACTAAGAAAGAAAAGATAACGGGTATAATTTCAATAATGTATTGCTGAATGAGTGTACAGTGTTTAAATACACAAAGTGTGTAACTAACAGAATATCTAGATCTTGAAATTCAGGCTAATCTAAGTTATACATTTGAATACAAATACAAAAACAGAATCTGCTTATCAGTAACTAACTGATTCAATAATGACACTATTATCTCTTATCTTTAACTACAATCACTGCTATTGTCCGATAAAAATCTTTATTTTATGAACATGTCTCAATTATATTTTTACTAATGATTTAACTGGATTATATTTTTTCAGTTTCAGATGGCAAATGCTTATGATTTCATTAAGAATGCCTGTACTAAACAAAAGATTTGGAGGTTTAAAGTTCGGCTAGTACGTCTCTAGAGACAACTTAATTTTTTGACAACTTCACTTGGTGATACTATGGAAATGGTTCTTCTAGATGAAAAGGTTAATATTGGATAATAATTTTAACATATTTAAATAAAAACGTATGGAGACACAAACCTCGTACACTCAAACAGACTATAATTCCAAGAACTTCAAAGCCATATTAACAAACACAAATCCAAGACGCTACCCAGTTATCAGCAACATATTAGCAATCTATCTTGTTGCGTTAACAAGCATTAGCAACCGACAATTTAGAGGGAAACCTAACTATCAACCATAATTTAACATGCCACTCTCCTGCCAGGTAAAACATGTTGTAGACTTATATCACTAGCCAAATTAGCTCAATTATGGATCACTAAATTCTTTAAAGGACACGATGGAAATTGGCAATCAAACAAGTTACTTGTGTAGATCTAGAATCTAAAAGAAATCATTACAACTGATAACATCCAGGAGAGTTGAAGCAAACTGAAACAATTAAACCCAAGATGAAAATAAATGTCCACTTTTTGAGCACCCTTAAATCTGAATCAACGAATCCCTTTGATGTATACATTCACAACAAACAGCACATACGCAAGTAGTTAGACACAATTAAACAAAAAAAAATCTCTTTAAATAACAGAGATCATTCCATCCAAACATCCCATAATAGATACCTTGATATAGCAGATTCCAATTAAGAGTCCATCTTGCTACTATTTCTAATTACGAGTATTTTCAAAGTGATCCACATGGAAAAATGCCACATCCTTAGTCAATCAAGCATTGCAAAGTTCAAACTATTAGGAAATAAAGACTTTAACCTTCACAAAAACAGATATCGAACCAAATCATCACTGGACAAAACTGATTCACCATATGAGAACTTGAAAGCAAATAGTAACTAGCAGAACATTGACCAAGTTTAATTGCACCAGGATTAAACCACCGTTCAAATTATAAACCCGGTATAATTAATAGTGAAAAGGATGAAGGAAAAAAATAAAAATAAAAAACCTTGTTACCCCTTTA
This sequence comes from Styphnolobium japonicum, assembly GCA_023212625.1. Lineage (NCBI taxonomy): Eukaryota > Viridiplantae > Streptophyta > Magnoliopsida > Fabales > Fabaceae > Styphnolobium > Styphnolobium japonicum. Next base: position 19,087,525 of record JALBWW010000013.1, read on the forward strand.
TTGCCTTGCAAGATGGATATGATGATGATCAATGGGTTCAGTTTCAAAGCTTTCTCTCCTGCTCCCTTCCCCCTCAATCTTAGACTATGTTTTTTCTCAATGACTCTCTCAACCTCTTAAAAAACAAGTCGGCTCTTCACTTCTCCCTCTTTTCGCTCTCTGACTTCAAAACTCCGAGCCCCCTCCTCCTTCACTCTTCCACTCCTTAAGAACCCTCGCCGAAGGCCCCAGGAACCCCCGAAAATCCCCAAAAATCAAGAGCTATTTTTCTTTCTTTCCGTTTTCGCTCCATTCCCTTCCAAAAATTGCTAAAAAATAAACTTATTTGCAAACCACTCGTTTGTACCAACGCGGTAGTCAGCCAAAAGGGTGTCGATCCCCCTATTCTCGTTGATTATCGTCGCTGATTTGAGGAGGAGTATCAAGATTGGGATTTACTTGAACCAGGAAGGAAGCTACCAAAATTCACAGAGATCAAATTGAATAGGAAAAACCGCCCAAGCAAAGGCAGCTAAGGTTTGGGGATGGAGACCATGCCATGGGTTAGGGTCATGGGTTGAGAATGGGTCAGAGAGTGAGTGAAATATGGGATTTTTTGATAAGTTAATTGCAGCAGTATTATCACATAGTAAAGGAATCTTACTTTCAAAGATGTTGTAGCCTTCTAATTGATGTTTGATCCAGAGTAGTTGAGAGTAACAATTGGACGCAGAGATATATTCAGCTTCAGCTGTTGATAGAGCAATTGTGCTTTGTCTCTTGCTGGACCATGATACTAGATTTCCTCCAATGAAGTGACATCCTCCACTTGTACTTTTCCTTTCGATTCTATCTCTAGCATAGTCAGCATCACAAAAACCAACTAATCTGTACTCATGAGATTTCTTAAATACCAAACCCAGATTAGTAGTTCCTTTCAAGTATCTGAATATTCTTTTTACAGCAATTAAGTGTGACTCTCTAGGATCAGATTGAAAACGTGCGCAAAGACACACACTAAACATTATATCAGGTCTGGACGCAGTGAGATATAAGAGTGATCCGATCATACCTCTGTATACCTTTTCGTCCACCTTTTTATCCTTATCGTCCAATCTTAGTGTGGATGATGGATGCATTGGTGTGCTCATTGTTTTGCAATCGTCCAATTTGAATTTCTTCAGAAGTTCATTTGTATATTTTGTCTCGATGAATGTAGATTTCGTCCAATGTTTGCTTCACTTGCAAACCCTAAAGAATTTTAATTCTCCCATTAAGCTCATTTCGAATTCATACGCATCAGTTGGAAAAATCCTTGCAAAGAGATTCATCAGTAGCTCCAAAGATAATATCATCAACATAAATTTGAACTAAAATGAATTTCGAGTTTTTGTCTTTTCGAAAAAGAGTAGTGTCAACTTTTCCTCTAGAAAAACCGCTTTCTATTAAAAAGGTGCTTAACCTTTCGTACCAGGCTCGAGGAGCTTGTTTTAAACCGTACAAGGCCTTTTTCAATTTGAAAACATGCTCAGGGAAATTTTCATCCTCAAAACCAGGTGGTTGTTTAACGAAAACTTCTTCATTGATTATACCATTTAGAAATGCACTTTTTACGTCCATTTGATATAGTATCATGCTATGATGAGCGGCAAATGAAAGTAAAATGCGTATGGCTTCTAGTCTAGCTACAGGAGCAAAAGTTTCAGTGAAATCAATACCTTCTTGTTGTGAGTAACCTTGGGCTACCAACCTTGCTTTGTTTCTCACAACCTTACCATCTTCGTCCAATTTGTTTTTGAATATCCATTTTGTGCCGATGATGGACTTGTTTTTAGGCTTTTGAACCAGCGTCCAAACATCATTTCTTTTAAATTGATTTAGTTCTTCTTGCATGGCTAAGATCCATCCTTCGTCCTTGGTGCTTCTTCTATTTTTCTTGGTTCCATTTCGAGAGATGAAGGCTACATTTGAGTATTCTCTCAAGGTAGATCTTGTACGTACTTTATCATCCTGGATTACCAATGATTTGGTGTTACGGATGATAAGTTTTGAAATGCCAGCTTCTTTGACCATCAGTTGTTTCTTCTTTTCTTTCATCGTCCAATGCTTCTTTGTTTTGGGTTGCCGATCCTTCTCCTTTGTCTTTTAAGTTTAACTCTGCAAAGGACTCATCTAGCTCTGACAAGTCATTGTCAGGCTTTTTGTCATTGAATTTAACATGAACAGATTCTTCAACAGATAGAGAGCGAGAGTTATATACTCTATATGCTTTAGATGTTTCTGAGTATCCTAGGAAAATACCAGAGTCAACTTTAGCATCAAACTTTCCTAAAGAATCCTTAGTATTCAAAATAAAACATTGACAGCCAAAAGAATGAAAGTAAGAGATGTTGGGTTTTCGTCCTTTCCACAATTCATACGGAGTCTTGTTTAAAATATGTCTAATATATATTCTGTTTTGAATATAACACGCAGTGTTAATAGCTTCAGCCCAGAAGTGTTTGGAGATTGAGTTGTCATTGAGCATTGTTCTAGCCATCTCTTGAAGAGATCTATTTTTTCTTTCTACCACACCATTTTGTTGTGGTGTTCTTGAAAGCAGAGAAGTTGTGATGAATACCGTTTTCTTCACGAGAACAATTGGAAGCTCTCATTCTCAAATTCTCCTCCATGATCACTTCGGATTGAGTTGATACACATTCCTTTTTCATTTTGAATTCTTTTACAGAAAATAGAAAAGACTTTGAAAGACTCATCCTTGTGAGCTAGAAACATAACCCATGTCCATCTAGTATAGTCATCTACTATGACCAATCCATATTTCTTTCCATTTAGTGAAGAAGTTCTTGTAGGACCAAATAAATCAAGATGTAACAATTCTAGTGGTCTAGAGGTGGAAACGATGTTTTTGGACTCAAAAGAATTTTTGATTTGTTTCCCCTTTTGACAAGCTTCACAAAGAACATCTGATTTGTACACAAGCTTTGGTAGTCCTCTTACGAGGTTATGCTTATTTAGTTTTGAGATTAATCTCAAACTTGCATGACCAAGCTTCTTGTGCCATATCCACTGTTCTCCTTTTATGGAAACTAGACATGATACATTTTGATCTGAAAGATCTTCCAAGTCAATTTTATAAAGATTGTTTTGCCTTTTAGCAATGAAGAGTATGGATCCGTCAGAGTTTTTAACTATACATTCTCCTTGATTGAATGAAACATTAGATCCACTATCACATAATTGACTAATGCTAAGCAGATTATGTTTCAATCCTTCAACTAGAAGAACATTATCGATAGAGGGAAAAGGATGCTTACCAATCTTACCTATTCCAACTATTTTACCTTTCTGGTTTCCTCCAAACGTGACGGAGCCTCCTGAATTAGTTTTGATGTCTTGGAACATAGACCTTTCTCCCGTCATGTGCCGTGAGCAACCAGCTTTGTCCAGTACCATGACAGGTGTCTTTTTCTTGTTGCTAAGCACATCTGCAAGAGGAATTATCATATCCTTAGGTACCCATATCTTTTTGGGTCCTTTTTGGTTAGCTCTTGGAGATCCATAATATTTTGACCTTTTATTAAAAGGATCTATTGAGGAAGGGTAAACGTTCTTTTTACAAACATTCTTAATGAATTTAGGTTGAGTAATAGTTTTTCAAAAAGCTGTTTATCGATATCTTGATATCCCAATCCATTTGTCACGAGGGTCTCTGGAATATTTGAGTAAAATGTTTAGGTTGTTGGTGCTTTTACAAATTTCTTGAGGTCCTCCGTTAACTCTTTTACCTCATTATGAAGTTTATCAACTTCATCGAAGTGTTGGACTCGGAAGATGTTTTTAAAAGAGCATTTTCGATTTTAATTTTTCACAATAAATTTCAAGTTCTTGTTTTTAAAACATTTTTCCATATTCTCTAGTTAATTTTGAAAACTTTCTTTTCAAGGATTTATATTCAACCGCTAAAATAGATGAATTATTTAACAACTCATCAAATGCATTCTGAAGATCAAGATCACAGTTTGTTACCTCATCTTCTTCTTCTTCTGACACGGTGTTAGCCATGAGACATAGATTTGCTTCTTCTTCATCATCAGTAGTTGAAAGATCAAGATCTTCCCAGGTGGCCATTAATCCTCTTTTCTTCTTTAGAAAGAATCTCCTTTTCTCTTTCTCCTTGTTTAGGGAAGGGCATTCCGCTTTAATGTGTCCGGGCTTCTTGCATTCATAGCATATGATTGGACTCTTGTCTTTTGTTTCTGTTCTGTCCTTTGGTGACCTTCGTCCAAAGTGCTTTCTCCGCATACCTCCTTTCTTTTTCCACATTGCTTGTATCTTTCTAGAGATGAAAGATAACTCGTCATTATCAGATATATCATCTTCAGATGACTCGGCCTCGTCTGATGATTTTTCGACTTTAAGTGCTTTGGGCCTTACTTGCCTTTATGAGCTTTAAGGGCAATTGATTTCCCTTTTCTTGAGCTTTCCTCTTCTTGAAGTTCCAGCTCATGAACTTTAAGAGAACCCAAGAGTTCCTCCATGGTAAGAGAAGCTAGATTCTTTGCTTCCTGTATGGCAGTAACCTTAGGTCTCCAGCATGCGGAAAGACTTCTTAGGATTTTTACGATATGATCTTGATTATCATAGTTCTTTCCCGAGAGATCTCAAGCCATTGATTATTGTTTGGAATCGTCCAAACATTTGATCAATGTTTTCATGCTCTCCCATTTTGAAGAGCTCATCTTGGTGAACCAAAGATGCTTATCTTTGATTCTTTGACTTGAGATGAGCCTTCATGTGCTAAGGCAGTATCCCATATCTCTTTAGGTTTCACGCCTATGGACTTTATCGTGCTCGATCTGGTGATGGCACACATAAGATAATGTTTGGCTTTTGAGTTAAGGCGATGTCCGGTTCGTTGTCCTTCCGTCCATTGTGGTCGAGGAGATCCTGTCATACTGCGTTGGTGGGTGTTTGATATCCATTTTGAACTAGGTCCCGGATGTCCATATTTTGGGCATCAAAAAAGGCAATCATTCTCTTCTTCCGAGAATCATAGTCGTTTCCATTGAATAGAGGTGGTCTGCTCACCGCTTGTCCTTCGTTCTCCATTAAAGGGTGTCTTGGATCTTTTTCCTCTGCCTTTGTTAGATGCTCAACCCAAGAGGCTGAGCTCTGATACCAATTGAAATAACCAAGTGAAACACAAAAGGGGGGTTGAATTGTGTTTCTTAACCCTTTTTAATTAATAAAAGATTTTCCTTTTCAATAGAAAATAGAACACAACGAATGATAAAGTTTAACAAGCAAAGAGCTTAGGACCAACACCACTTAGTCCTATTGGACTCTAAGGATTTTGAAAAGACTTTTAATAAAATGGTTAACACGTTCTAAAACCAAATAAAAAGATCTTTGTTAATAAACACAATGGTAAACCCCAGAGGTTAGTGAATATAATAAAGCACACTAGAAGAGAAGAGAAGCTTACACACGAGATTTATCCTGGTTCACTCTTATCAACCAAGAGCTACGTCCAGTCCCTTCAACCAGAAGGATTTTCCAACTAAACTTTTTCACGATTACAAGTATTATTCACCTCTTCAGGTAACAAGTATTTTCAACCTCTTCAGGTTCTATCTCACAAGTATTCTTTAACACACAGCCTCTTCAGGCTTACAAGGCTTAAGAAGAATAATTGAAAGCAGATGAAAGCTTGAGTTTAAAAACTCACTGACAAATGAGAATAGACAATCGAGATCTCAAGGCTTTTTCTTTTTACACGTATATGGAAAATCCAAGAAGAAATAAAGCTTTTTAGACTTTGTAGGATGCTTCGGCAAAGATCTCTCTTTTTCTTCAAGTGCTGCTTCTTCTCTTTATAAGTAAGAACAAATTGAGCAGACTTCATGTGCTAGATCGTCCAACGGAAACATTTATTACCGTTCTGAGTAGCATTAAATACATCTACTGGAAAAGTGCTGAACTTCTTCTGACGGTGACTTTTATTCTCTGAGATTTCCAATCAATGAAAACAAAATCCTGATTTGTCTAAGATTGCAGACGGTTTCTTATTTGCAGATCTTTGTAGTTGTTAGACAATGTCAGCAAAAGTGGCTTAGTTGACTTCTTCTGTGCCGTGAGCTGTCAGAGTTCTTTTCTAGCATTTAATGAGGAACAGTTCTTCATTTTTGAAATTTCACTTGGACGAGAGCTTGAGCTTGAACTTTGAAAGAGTGAGTTGAGTCCGAGCTTTGGCAGAAGATCGTATTGGACGAACTAATAAAAAGTAACAGTATATGCATACAAGTATTGGACGTACCAATAGTAAAAGTATATAATACATTTATTGGACCCACGAAGAGTTATAGCATATTGGACGCACGAAGAGTTATCTTTAAGCATAGAGCAGAATGGACGCACAAACAAGTAGCGATTTGTTAATACTATTGTCGAAACACTTACTTGTTCAAACTAAATAAATATTTTTGTTATCCTCAAAACTTAACCAGGGAAAGCTACAGCTTTTAAGATTTTAGTACTTAAACCTTTTTATAAAAAAAATTTGGTTTCAACAGTATATGTACAGACACTATACTAAAAACCTAAACTGGCCAAAGTCCCAAAACACCTAGGGGAAAGGAACCTCCTCCGGGTCCTCCCCTAAATCCTCGACAGACAAGTACCCCAGTGAGGGCCTGTCTCTACGAGTGGGAGACTAAGCGGATGAAACCTCAGAGTCCTCCCTAGGAGTATACTGTGAATAACTCCACAACTCCCTAATTGGCATCTGGAACTCTACATGTACAAAAACATAAAAAGAAAACGTAATGTGAATTGTCCTACTCGTCAATAGGATAACGACTCTTACGTACTCAATACGCTCGATATTAAGATGGATGTGCCACGCGTCAGTACCCCCATGGAACTGTACTCTAACGTAGCCTAGTAGCTCTCATCTTGACATCATCACTATCTTCACAAAATAGAGGCATAACACATAATGGGAAGAACAATACAATAAAGAGGTGAAATCTCTGTCATCACATACCGGTATGACAGTAAAGGAAAAGTATTAACAATCATATAATTCTTCACTTAATCAACAGTTATAGTCATGCTATCATGCAACAGGTAAATTAATCAATGTACATCATAATAACACAGTAGTATGTCAAATGAATATGCAAATGCACAAATAACGACCCCTACTCCATGAAGCTAAAAACAAATATCGAAAAGAATGATTGGGAGATATGTCTGTATATCGTTAGCCTCAAATCAAGTACTACAACATTGCAACGAGCGCATCATGGCTAATATGAGACACATTGCACCAAATCAGGAATAGGAATAATGTCTCGTCAAGATTGTCGGTGTATTTGCATCAATTACCACGGCACAATAGAGCTACTAACTGGCCACTTGTGGAACTTTCACGCCCCGACGTCTCCAAGATCAAACTGATCTTTAATACTCAATTCGTCCGGACTAAGGTGTAAACTCAATCTCCTAGGCTTAAAGCCCTAACAACAAAGCCTCAACGAACTTTCACAACGCATGATCACACAACTCATGCAACAAAATACAATAATTCAATAATTATTGATTTAACAACATAATCTCCTTGGAATCAAGTCACCACTAGGCTAAGCCGTCCACTGATGTGTCTGGGTCCAGGACGTCAGCCCGAAGCAAATTCGTTGGTTTTCTCAATTGCGTAGTACTTTTATCGCGTTTTCAAAATTGCGTAACACTACTGTTACGTTTTTAAATTGTTTAACACTTATGTTACGTTTTAAAATTGTTTAACACTTATGTTACGTTTTTAAATCGTGTAACACTTCTGCTACGTTTTTTAATCGCATAAAAATATTTTCACATATTTTCAATCACGCAACTCAAAAATTAACATTTTTAGATCACGTAAGATTTTAACAACACTTTTCAATCACGCATACAAATTTAAAATCTAAGACTTGAAATAAGGTGACCATGGATCAAAATTATGGTCTAGAACTTGAAAGTACAATTTAAAAGTGAAGATGAAGAACTTCACCCCTAAGTTTTCAAAACTTGGCCTTAAAGAAAGTGGTTGAAGATGAATTTTTTTTGGAGAAATTCACAACATCAAAATGTATTGGAATGGTGTTTAGATTCAAGAAACAAGGTTGGTTGGAATTGATCAAGCTAGGAATGTGGTATAGGGTTTTGGCCGAAACTAATAAGGTGAAGAAATGAGAGAGTTTTGCTAGTTTTTACTTCTTGGAAAAAGATAACAAGGTAACAAGTGAAAGTGAGATATTTTCATGGTCTTCTAAGTGCTCTTGGCTAAAATTCACATGGAAGGATGGAGAAAGAAATGTGTTGGCACATACTTTCCAAGTGGATGCTTCCTATTGGTCCAAAAATGATGAATCACCCAAACTTTACACTTGGCATTTTCTAATTGGTCTACCAAAAAGTAAACAATGACTAGACATAATGACTAGGATGATGACTACGTGGGTGATTAGGCATGACGCCATGATGTGGTGACTAGGCTAGTGACTAAGTTAGTGACTAGAAAGTAAGTAATGATTTCAATGATGACTAGGCATGTGACTAAACTAGTGACTAGGCTTCTAACTAGATATTTACTAGGTAGATATTTATTGGTAGTTATTAACTAATTGATAAGGGTTACCGATAGCAAAACCAGTATATATTGTTTAATGGACAATAGATTTTACTTATATTTCATCCGATATATTAAATCTCAGTAAAAGAAAACTTTTAAAATTTGTTTCTGGTTTCGGGTTTAATAAGCTCCCCCGGACCCCAAGTCAACAGTCAAAATTTTCCCCTCCCCGAAAATATTTTTTTTATTTCCAATACCATCTCAAAACAACACACAGAGTAAAGAAAATTAAATAATAAATTAAATAATTGACAAAAATCATCATTAATTAGAAAAAGGAAATTTCGAGGTGTTACAATCTAGCTCTTTTTTTTTGTCTTAGGATTTTGATATTATATAAAATTGGACATGAAGATATCTTAAGTCATTTCAGCTGTTATTTGTTGTCATGTTCTTTTAGCTTATAGGCTACTTTAGCTTTGTTTAGTCTCAGCTGCTCTGCCTGTTCTTTGTCACTATCTTTTGTTATTTTTTTAGCTTATAGATTGCCTAACTTGGTAGGTTTCAGCTACCCAACAAGTTCTTAGAGGTTTTTTTTCTTTTTCAACTTACAGGGACCTAATTTTGTTAGTTCGGCTGCATGTTCATGATCAGGCCCAGCATCTACTGTTATCATGCTTGAATGTTAGGGGTGGATTTGTGGGTACTTCTAATGTTTTTCCTGTTTTATGATATTTGATTGATTATTTGCCAGTTGTATGTCCTTTTCATAATGATTTTTTGAAACAAAATAAAAAATATTTTTTTTTAGTCTTGTGAAATCCCAGCACATTGTTCGTTTTTTCTCTAGTAATCTCAAGGATTGGATCGTGTCTAATCTCAATTTGAATTTCAGCCACTATGCAGATGTTGTTTCACAAGATGTTTTTATGGAATTGGCATAACAGATCTCTGTTTTATACTGAATTTTGTAGACCCCATGCTCCTTCTCGTATTCTGGGGTTTGTCAACAAAATCATGCAAGCCCATCATCATCAAAGGGACACCAGCTTTCTCATATTTAGAAATACCTTGGAAATCAGGTGGATTCACCCTCCGGATGGCTGGGTTAAACTGAATATAGATGGAGCTTCCAAGGGTAATTCTAGTGTGGCCGGTTGTGCCAATATTATCAAAGGAAATAATGGTTTATGGCTCAAAGATTTCATGAGGAAGATTGGAGTATGTGATTCTTATAGGGCTAAATTTTGGGGGATTCATAGTGGGACGGAAGTAGCTTGGAAGGAAGGCTATAGACATATGACCGTGGAGAGTGATTCCAAGGCTATTATCTCCTAACTGAACAATATAAGGCAGGCAAATAATTGCAAATGCAAGTTTATCCGCAGAATCCTTTCTCCGAAGAATATGCATTAATTGGAATGTTACATTTAACCATGCGCTTAGGGAAGGGAATATGTGCACGGATGATACAATTCAGAAATTGTATTGATAATGCACTCTTCGAGTCAGTGCCCAACTCCTTACAAATAACCCAGCACTTTCTTCATATGCCTCTAGGAGAAGTTTTACTATTTCCTATATACCCCTCCCTTTACAAAGGTTGACTCAAAACCAATGAAAAAAAATAAAGAAAAGAAAGGTAACAGAATTTTGTTGTGGACATTCCAAAAAGTTCCGCTCCTCCCCTAAAGGTTTCCACACATCACAAAATCCTTGAATCCCCCTAGAACTTCTGACCTCATGATGTGGATGTGCTCCTTCCTCTAGATTCTTCTTAGCAACTGTATCAATAAGGGGCTCTTCTTCTTGGGCCTCCTCTTTATCAACCCATTCCATGAGTTAGTCTCTGTCATTGTCCAAAGTCAGCCCAGTCCAACTATCACTTCCCTTCTCGTGAAAAACGACCTTGTCCTCAAGGTTGGGAATTTTGTAGAGTTGACAAAAGGTCTCCAATGCTTCCCAAGTTGCGTCTTCAAGAGGGATGTGTGACCACTGTACCAGTACCTATTTTTCTGCCTTTCCCTGCTTGTGAACCACGCGACCAGCTAGAATGGCCATGGGATACAACAATGGGCTATTCGTCTTGTTGAACTCTGGGAGTGGATAGTAAGTGGTGGTCATATTTCCCCAGAAGGCTTTGAGTTGTGAGACATGAAATGTTGGATGGATACGACTACCAAGTGGTAACTCCAGTGTATACGTGACAAGACCAACTCGCTTCACCACCAGAAATGACCAAAAATAACGGCGACAGATTTTAGAAATTAGTCGTTTGGCCACAGTAGACTACCGATATGGTTGCAATTTCACCAACACCAAATCCCTAATGGAAAACTGAATGTCTCTCCTTTTCTTGTTTGCCATTTGACGCATCCTGTTTTGTGATCGTTGTAAGTTCTGTTTGAGGCGCTATAGTAATTCATCCCAAGTAACCAGAGAGTCTTCCACTACTTATATTTTGTTGTGGATCCTCTTACATAAGCCGGAATCAAGGGAGGCTCTCGTCCATAAAGAGCTTGAAAAGGGGTCATCCCAATTACAGATTGATAACTTATGTTGTAATGGTACTTTGGCCACCCTAGAAAAAAAAAACTCCATTTCTTTGTGTTCTCAGCTGTGAAGGCTCGAAGATACTACTCCAAGTAACGATTCAAAACTTCGGTCTGTCCATCAGTTTGAGGATGGTAAGCCAAACTCATCCTCAAACGTGTGCCCATCATCTCAAATAGCTTCTTCCAAAAATGGTTGGTAAAGATGGGATCGCGATTTGACACCACGTATCATGGCATTCCATGTAGCTTTATGACCATGTTACAAAACAATTCAACGATCTTACTTGCTATATAATTAGACGAAAGTGCTTTGAAATGGGTGTATTTAGTAAACCGATCTATGACCACTAGTATAGTAGTGTTCCCATTGGAGCCTGGTAACCCAACGATAAAGTCTAATGCTAAATCTTCCCAAACTCGATCGGGTATGCCCAATGGTTGTAACAAGCCACTTGGGGCTGTGGTGGAGTATTTTACAGTTTGGCAAACTACACAATTTGCCACAAATTCCTTCACGTCTTTTCGCAAACCATCCCAAAAAAAATTGGCACTGATACAAAGGAATGTCCTCTCTACTCCGGCATGGCCCCCTGTTGGTGTTTCATGGAACTCTTGTAACATTAATGTCTTTAGTGTAAATTCCTTACTCAAATAGAACCTATCATTGTGATATAGCAACCCATTTCTCCATGTGATGGTTGGATCTACTAATTTGCCTTCTTCCATAATGCTACTAAGTTTGAACACTCCTCATTTTCCTTTCTCAATGCCTCTATAAATTGAAAACACCCTGTAGTCAGAGCTTCCTGTAATCTAGTTGGTTCAGCGTTGGAGCACCGAGATAGCACGTCAGCTGCTAAGTTATCGACCTCTGATTTGTACTCAATAGTGAACTAATATCCCATTAATTTCCGGAGGTAGTATTGCTATTCCAGAGTCTGTACAATCTGTATTAACAATTCTCTCAAGCTTTTATGATCAGTACAAATAATAAAATGGCACCCCATGACATATTGACGCCACTTTGCGACCGCTTCAACGCCTACCCGTAACTCCTTTACATAAGCAGAGGCTCCCATCATTCGCAACCCAAACTTCATACTAAAATACTTTATTGGATGCCCTTCCTGCATTAGTACTCCTCTCATACCGACATTTGATGCATATGTTTCAATCTCAAAAATCTTGTTGAAATCCGGAAGGTGAAGTACGGGGGCCTCTATCATCGCCTTCTTCAATTTTTTAAAGGTAGTAGTGGTTGTTTTGCTTTATACGAAGTTTTCTTTCCTTCAGAGATCAATGAGGGGGGCTACAATGGTGGCTTAGTTAGCTACAAAACGTCTATAATATCCTACTAGCCCCAAGAAACCCCTCGTCTGTTTCACATTTGTTGGTTGAGGCTAGCTAAGCATTGCTTCTACTTTGGATGGGTCAGCATGAACGCCTGCTAGTGATATGATATGGCCCAGTGACAAGAGGTTGTCGAGACCTCGTCAAATAATAAAAATTACCGGTTCGCAAACTAATTTGTAGTATAGAGCATGAACCGAATCGTCTCTCAAGGATCCAAAAAGAACAAATATTTAATCAGATCAAGATAATTAAAAGGGGGGTTTAATGATTGGAAAAGATTATACACTAGTTGAATTAAAGGAAAGTAATTAACAAATTTAAAGAAACAACTAATCCAAGGAAATTTACCGATCTTGAGTTTAACTCATCATTGATCACAAGGAATTCACTTAATTGCTAACCATGTTCTTGGCCTTAGATCATATCAAGACGCCTCAACATGATCCAAGAATCCTCTACTAGATAAGCATCTAGGATTTAATTAACCAAGGTTAGATAAAGTAAGCACCATCCAAACATAGATTAACTTAAGATCAAGAATTTAACCAAGCTAAACAATCCATCAAAAAGCTTTAATAAATTGTTTACTCTATGTGATCCTCTTGAATACATGATAATAAAGCTATTATCACATAAACATCCAAATCAAATTAAGCAATTCAATCTAGATCAAAATTAAAAGAGGAAGAAGAGAAACTTGAATAACAATTAAGCAATATGAACAAGTAAAACAAGATCTCCAAATTAAACATCAAGATGGCTAATCCCTTGGATTGATTATGAGAGCCTAGCCTTCCATGGATGGGAAGGAAGAACTCAGAAATTAATGAACAAAAATGAAATTGTAAAGAGAATGGAGAAGAAGAGAAAGAAAACTAACAAATACAAAAACTTACTACAAAATTGAATTCTAACTTACTTCAAATTGAATTTTCTAATACAAAGAGGTTGGTTCTATTTATACTAATCCTAGAAGCCAATTTGTACATGTACATAATCTGAATACAAGCTATAAAAACAAGGAAATTGTCAAATATGGAAGCTTGATGCATGGTAGGTGGGTTGGTGCATGGTAGGTGGGTTGGTGTATGGTTGGTGGCTTTTAGTCAACAACTCTTATCCGACTTCTGGCTTCAAATTCATCACCTAGACGGTACATTTTGGCTTGGATGTCTTCATGAAAGTTGTAGCCAGTTGTCTCCTTGAAAATCTCCAATTTGAATCATGTCATTTGGACTTTTAGAACTCCAGAAATGCCAAAAACACTGCACCTACCTCAAGTTAGGTTGGAAGAACGTGTTTCCAAATTCAGACCAACTTGTAGCTTCAGAAGCATGCCTAAAACGACATCTATTGACAAAATGGTCTTCAGTGAAGTTGGAGATATGGGTCTTATCTTTCAAATGACCAAGTTTCAACCCAAGAAGAGGCCTATAACCCACTATATAGTCCAATATGTGCATATTGCCAGATGGTTCCGTGACAGCAAACTCACTCTGTATTGCAAGGCTATTTTGGGCCCTTAGAAGTCTGATCCAGCTCTTGAGTTCTTCATGAAACTTGTAGATCCTTGTCTTAGCTTTCCAAAGACACCAAGAACACCTCAATTGGATCACCGAGTCCCAAGTTATGGCCTAACCAAGGAAGAAAGGTCAAAATGCATCAAAATCCGAAAATTATCCAATATTTACATTAAAACCCAATGAAGCCCAACAATATTAAACTCATCTAAAATACTAATATTGGGCACAATAAACATCTAATGAAGCCTAATACAAAGCTAACATAAGTGTCTCAAATTGATTGATCACCCAGGTATTCAATTGAACTCTAAAAAAACTTACATTTACTTCCTTTGGCATAAAACAATTCTCTAAAAGACACTGCAGCACCTCATGCAAATTCGGTGAAATTCTTGCTGTAGACGAGTATGTCGTCAAAGAAGACAATGATAAACCTTCGACGGTAAGGTTTAAAGACTCGGTTCATGGTTGCTTGGAAGGTTGAGGGCGAGTTAGACAACCCAAAAGGCATGACAACGAACCCATAGTGCCCTTCATGAGTCCTAAAAGTCGTTTTATGAATGTCCCACTTATCCATCTTAATTTGGTGATACCCGATGCGCAAATCGAGTTTGGAGAATACTGCAGCACCGCCCAACTCATCTAACAACTCATCAATTATTGGTATCGAAAATCGATCCTTAATAATAATGGCATTTAGCGCTCGATAGTTGACACATTCGCCATGATCAGTCTTTCTTCTTTACTAGTAAAACCGTTGAGGAGTAAGGGCTGTAGCTATGACGAATAAACCCATACTCTAGCATCTCTTTAACCAACTTCTCCATAATATCCTTATGAAAATAGGGGTATTGATATGGGCGTACCTTAATTGGTGGTACTCCAGGCTGGAGGTAAATTTTATGATCAATGGAGCGGAAGGGTGGTAGCTGTTTGGGCTCCTGGAAGACCTGGAAAAAAAACGTCGGATTATGCCTCTGCCTTCTCGTGGTAAAGACTGCTCAATCTGCTCAACATCTAATGTCTCTTGATAATCTTCCCCCTTACCGTCTCCTATTGTTGTTTCCAAGGTGAAAATTCCACTCACACTGCCTTCCTACACTAGTGCATTAAATTAGGAATAAGTGACCCGCTGTGGAGCCTTGCTAATACTTCCTGCCAACCTGACCTTCTTGCCTTGCCATTGGAACTCCATAGTCAATTTGTTGTGATCGTGCAAGAGGGGCCCTAGGGTTTGTAACCACTGCATTCCCAGGACCACGTCTAATCCCCAAATAGGCAACACACATAGATCCACTGCGAATCTTGTTCCCTGCAGCTCCAACTCGACATTTATCACACACCAAAGATTGCCCATTCCCCATATATACCCTGAATAGTTTAGATTTCTCCCACTTAAGCCCCAATCTCTCCACCCTCTTGAATAAAATTGTTGTTGCTACCAGTGTCCACCAATACTTCCAAAGTCTCAGCCCCATGTTTTGCAACAATTCTAAACACACGGGGATTAACGGAATTTGAGAAAGTATTAAGTCTCACCTCCAACTCTCCTTCGTTCTCATCCTCCATGAATTGATGGCCCTCCTCTGATTACTTCTGCTCTTCGTCCTCCCCTAACATGAGTAGGACCCTATTCTTACATTTGTGATTGATATGATACTTCTCATCACATCTAAAACAAATACCCTTCTCCCTTTTTTCCTGTATTTCCACTGTTGTGAGCCTCTTGATGGAAAGCTTTGTCTCTGATCTTAATGGTCCTCCATTCTTAGTGCCCCCACCGTCATTATCCCACCTGTGGCTCGTGTACGGTGCCCAGAGATCATGCCAGCTGCGTTTCCCTTTCCACTTCTCCCATCCAGCTTCCGGACACCATCTCTTTGAGACCGCCCCAACAAATCTCATTCCTCTCTTCAAAGAGCTATGCCTTGGCCATGGCTTTAGTGAGCGTTTTGGGTGCGCACATTAACAATTCTCTACGAATTTCTTTTTTTAGACCCCAAATAAAAAAACTCAACAACATTGCATTAGTAACACCAGTAATACGCATCATCAAGCTCTCGAATTCGACTCGGAACTGGGCAATGGAACCATCCTGAACTAGTTAAGAAATTCTGCCCAGTGGGTCATCATAGGTGGAAGCTCCAAAACGTTTCCGAAGCTCATGAAGAAAGACCTCCCAACTTGTGAGTGCTCCGCCCTTCTCCATCCATTGGTACCTGGTAGCTGGCTCCCCATCAAGCTGGAATGCCACAACCGCAAGACCTATAGCTGGTTCAATCTGGGGTAAGGCGAAGAACTTGTCAATTTTGTAAATCCAGTCCTCCACATTGGTTCGATCGAACCGCGAAACGCCTACTCACAAGGTCTTCAGAATGTGGTTCAGGTCCTTCTGGGTAACATCAGGGGTAGATATGTCAAGCTGGCTCAGGTGAAGCTCTGTGTTGGCCATGTGCTGCTTCAACAGGGCAGTAAATTTTGCCAACTGGACCTCTACGTGCTCCTTGAAATTAGCCTCCATAGCATTCATGATCTCGGCAATTTCTTCGTTCCTCATCGTGAACTCTCAATGAAAGCACCAGTTGATACAATTCAGAAATTGTATTGATAATGCACTCTACAAGTCAGTGCCTAACTCCTTACAAATAACCTAGCACTTTCTTCGGATGCCTCTAGGAGAAGTTTTGCTACTTCCTATATACCCCTCCCCTTATAAAGCGTGACCCAAAACCAGTGAAAAAAATAAAACAGAATTTTGTTGTGGACATTCCGAAAGTTCCGCTCCTCCCCTAACAGTTTACACGCATCACAAAATTCTTGAATCTCCCTAGAACCTCTGACCTCACAATGTGGATGTGCTCCTTCCTCTAGATTCTTCTCAGCAGCTGTATCAATAAGGGGCTCTTCTTCTTGGGCCTCCTCTTTATCAACCTATTTCATGAGTTGGTCTTTGTCATTATCCAAAGTCAGCCCAGTCCAACTATCAACGAACTAGTTAGCTAATCACAGCCTTTCCCATTCTCTTGATCTTTAGGTTTTATCTCATCCCACATGAGATATAAGGTTTGCTTATTTTAGGTGATGTTTTTTAGGGGCTTCAACACCTCGTACTGTTTCAGTCAGTTTGTAATTTGTTTTGGGGCTTTTTCCCCTCTTATATACCCAAAAAAAATTAATTGAAAATTAAATTTTTTGAAGTGCTCACAGTTTTTACTTTTACACAATGTTTTTCATGTGCCCCTTTAAATGTTTCATTCATTTTTTATTTCATCTATTTTTCTTCTCTTATCTACCAATATTTTACTTATTAAAAAAATGTCAAAATAAAAAAGTGCACTCACAAAATATCATGAAAAAAAGTTGTATATCATTAATCTGGTTGTTTCTCATTCTTTGATTTGTAGAGACTAATTTTTTTAGAACCTATAATTGTTATAGACTTTGTAAATAGAGAAGAAAATGATACAAAATTTTAAAAAAATAGATATTTTTATATCATTCAATATAATATATAATTAAAAAGTTATCTTGCACAGCATTTATTTTCTATTTTATACATTTTTTAATTTTTTTTACACAACTATTAAGAAAAATAAAGTAAAAGCGTTAAGTATAACTCAAAGCTAACAAAGAACGGTAGTGTTTTTCTAAGTAAATTTATAATTTTAATATGACAAATATATTTTTAAAAAAATTGTAAATATTTTTATGTATAAAATGGTCCTCCCTCTAAGTTTTAGTTCTCGCTTTAATTGGAAGAAGAAAAAAAAATTATGATGGCGATAGACACCTCTTTATATAATGGATTCCATTCATTTAGTAGATTGAGTTTAGATGAATACCAGTTTTCAATTGATGAATACCAGTTTAGGATCCATTTAGTGGTTACGAATTTTAACAAATAATTTAGCATTTAAGACAAAAGAATAAATATAATATTTCTTTCATTAATTGGTTAGGTCATTTTGATGGTAGTCAATCTTTCTGTAGTACATGATTTGTTGAATAATTGTTTCTGATTATAAGTTGGAAATACTTATATTAGCACTATTAAGTTTTTTCTTTTAAGAGGCTAAATTAATATCCTTTTTTTGGTGAAAGAATCCAGTTTGCTATTAACTCAATGTGACACTAGCAAAATAAGGGTGCCACATTACTTTTAACGGTGACACATCATCATTTTCATTCAGTGAATAATAGAGACATAGACGAAGGGACCAAATTAAAGTGAGTTTATAAATGTCAGGGACTAAATTGAAAAAATTAAAATGTCAGAGACGAAATTGATAATTGAATCAAATGTGAATGACCAAAATAGGGTTTTAGTCCAATTATTATCAACCTCTTTTAATATCAGATTTTGTATAATGAATGTGATGCAATAATCATATCAAATCACAAATAAATGTCATTTATATTAATAAAATTATATGTTCTATTAGGGCCAATCTATTATTGCAGATGATTTACAAATTTTCGTTATAAGTATAGTTCTTTCGAGAATCAAACACAAATGTAGTGGAGCAAGCATAGAAACAACGAATACAAAATTGTCTGATTTTCAATTCATAGTTGGATTAACACCGACCACATGCTTGTGCAAGTTGATGATTTACCTTGCATACTATAATTCAATTTGCACAGGCTCCATAAACGTTCAATATAGAAGATCTTATTTGGCTAATATAATCTAACGAACAACATTCTTCAACTAATGAAATCCTATAAAATCTGTAAGGAACCCAAATAGGAAAAACTCATCAACAATTCATTTACATATGGTTAAAGGGATTATACTTGTCCATGTATTGTGCTTAATCCAAAGCCCAGACCTGCAGCAAGAATCCATGGAGAAAACGGGTTACTAGGAAAGAAATAGCTCAGTTTTCTGACATCATGACTGCTGTAACGATTAGGACCTAACCTGGATCTTGCCATCAGAGGAACCAACAAAAAGCATCATACCATCTGGATCTGACACTAATGATGTGATTTTTGTGTGACCACCAGCCATTTTGATGGAAGCAACACGGGTGAACTTATCTTTTAGCCAAACCTCAATGGTGCCACATTTTGTGCCAGCAAATATGAAGTCACTGTTGATGGCTATGCGATGGATGTCTAGTCCAGTTGAGAGTGATCCCACCACCATTTTGGTGGAGAGTGAAAATATCTTACATTATGAGTAGGAAAAGTTAGTTTAGCAAGCTCTTAATAAGGATTCTTATCTGTAATGAAAATAACTTTTAAGGAAGATGGACAAGTCAACAGAAGAACTAGAAGTTGCATTTACCTTTCCTGCTGTTGCATCAACAGAAGAACCACAAGCAAAGATGAAACCATCATGAATTTGAAGAGAGTGTATGGTTTGTTTTCCCAACAATTTTCTTGTACCGGAGAAGAATGAATTTGATGTATATTTGGACAAGTCAACCTCCTGCCATTATTCACCCCCATAATTTTTAAGGAAGATGGACAATTTCCAGAGAATGCTTTTGCAAGTGTTACCAAAGTGGCATGAGTGCAGATGGAAAGAACAGATGGATCATAACTCTTAAGCAATCTCTGTTGGTTGGTTTACCTTAGCTAAAGGCATTAAAGGAATATGAAGCAATGCAGAAAGATGCTTACCTGAATGCTGTAACCAGAGCAACCGCAATACAGTTTGTCCCCAGAGACAGCAAGGCATTTCACATATTTGTTGAAATTAATGAGCTTTGGAGCCTCTGACCAATTAAAAACCTATAACATCTCAAATTTTATTAGTTTTACTTTTATCCTTATTATGGAACTACATTTTTATTTGAGTTGTTCAAGCAACAGAGTAGGCTTGCCTTAGCTCCAGTTCCTTGAGATACATAGCATGCCAATTTAGCATTGGCTGTCAACTCATACACTGCCTCCTTAACGTCATGAACTTCTATACATTGAATCTCATCAGATTTAATTGTCCAAACCTGTACATAATAAGTATTATTTACTGGTGCATATTCAAGACTATTATTAAGCTAGAGGATCAACAAAAACAAGAAGTAATTTAGGAAGTTAACACGAAGGTAAGTATTAATAAGATGTTAATAGCATCACTTTTCTATTGCTTTCGATCATTGTAGGGTACATGAGAAACTATAGGAATGCACAGTTTTTTCCATATGAAGCATACACATTTCTATTTTCTTATTCCAGTAAACTTTATTAACAATTTTGTATGTGAAAGTACCCTTTATTCCATGCCAAGGGAAAGGGTAGTGCATTTTTTTTATTCCCACAGGATAGTGCAGATCGTAACTACATATTAACTTAATCCTAGCTGTTTATGAACAGGTCTCAATTTATGAAAGATGTAAACATACCGAAGATAAGAGTCACTCAGCAACATAAATTCTTGTGTAGAACAAAATATTGGTTAACCTTGCCAGCATTTCCTAGTAACCCAAGTATGAGACCAATTTTTCTTGTGAGACAACAATATCTTACCCGGATGGTTTTGTCTAAGGAGCCACTGTATAGCCTGTCACCTGAAGAACAGAGAGATGTTACAGCTTTTGTGTGCTCATGTGTTTCTTGAATCACTCTTGGTATTCTCTTCCTTGCATCCCATACCTAGTAGGAAGATATCAAGCATTTACAGTTAATTCAGACAGACAGACACACGCACACAACCACCCAGTTTCAAATGGTTAGGACACTCTACCTTGATAGTTCCATCAGAGTGTCCACTCAAGACTTGACCATTCAGATAAAGCAAAGAAAGAACCTCTCCATTTGAGCTCAAATCTAACTCAACCACTTCTTTACAACTCCACAACTCAGTCTATAAAATATAGAGCATTAAAATAGTTATTTCTCTGTACATCTATAATACATGAAATGAACCATATCCCAAAGCACCATTCCGCTCACCACATCAACAGATTTTAAGTTTAGTAAGGCTTTCAGAACATCAACTGCCACCACTGAATATTTCTTCAGCTTCCTCAAGGTTCGATAGATGCTTTTAGCATAAACTTCAAGTCCTTCATGAGCAACTGAAACATTGAGAGTTTTCAGTTTAGTACTCCTTCGTTTAATAGAGCACACAGATAATGTCTACAACTACTACAACCTATTCTAAAATAAACCTACTTGGATCACTAATGAAAGTCTTCAAAGCTAGGGTAGCCAGGATCATTTCCTCCAGGTTCTTGGATGACTGGAGGACACTCATAAGTTTGTCAAGCAAGGATTTGCGAGCAACATCCCTTACACCAGTATCAGGAAGAGTAGAGAGCATATGTGTGAGCCAAGTGGCAAGAACAAGGCAGGATTTTGACATTTTTAAGGAATTACTTCTTAGGCATTCTTCCAAAGCTTTAAATATGGAACCATTTTCATGGTTGCAAAGTACAAAAGCTACCCTTTTCTGCCAAGAGTTCGTAGCATTTTTTTCATTCTCCTATGTAAGAAAAAATTGTGTTAGTACGGAGTGAAGTCAACTATCAACCAAACTCAAAAGGACAATCAAAATGCCATATAGCCCAAACCATTGTCTCCATCAAATCATTGTCATATTGTCCCAACTCAGCCTTCATTAAAGCATTGTAAGGTTGATCAAATCCTGCAATCTTGAGCAACCAAGCTTCAGTATATGACTTTCCTGAGGAAGTGACATGCCCAATAAGAAATATTAAAGCATCTAAAGCCTTCATTTGAGTATTTGAGAAGTCCTTTTGCCAAAGTGCTTCTATCAGCGTCTCTACAGCTTCTTCCCTGTAAATGCTCATCTTTCGAGGCTCAACCTGAAGATTTGACAAGAGCAAAAATATATTGAGGTAACATGAGAGCATAAATTACATCTTAGTAACAAGAAATTGATTTCAAAAGGCTAACCAGAAGATCAAGCTGAAGAAGAAGACTAGCAACAGCAAGTTGATGCTCCATAGGAGCCATCTGAAGATATACAAGAAATGTATGCATCGTACTAAATGCTCCTTCATCCTTGATTATCTGTAATATCTGGTTGCAGAATGTCCTTCTGTAACACCACAAAAGAAATAATAAGTACTAGGATTAGTGATGGAAGAGGAATAGCCCAAAAAGTACATTTTGTCACAAAGCATGCCTTCACAGCTTACTTTAATATAATAAAGGCATACTACTGTAGAATGTGGGGAATTTTAAATAGGAAAACATTGAGTCATACATTTGCTGATTGGTATGAAAAAATTGCAAATTTCCCACCTAAGACCCTATTTGCAAAATGTTTGGTGAAAAATAAATTATTATTGTTGCTTTAATTTCACCAGTTTAGTTCAAACATAGATGTGATACTTTTCAAATGAATAAGAACATGGTTTCTCTCATTTTCTAACAGGAAGTATTGAGGCAGTAGACTCCAGTTATGCATCTCCAAAATATTGAAAAAGATAAAAACTATAACAGATCAATTAATATTTTATTTGAAAGTAAATAATTAAAGAGAAAGGAATATTTGGCTTGCGATAAGCGAGCTGAAAGCTTACCTATTCAATTGAACCAGTTCTGAGAGAAACTCCACACAGATGCCTCTCACACTATCATTTCCAGAATGAAATAATTCGAGAACAGGAGATAATTCAATTCTGTTTGCTATCAAGCTCTTGCAACCTTTTTCAGCTTGCATACAACACAGAAGTATGGAAACAACAGACCTCCTTCCTTCCATCCTCTCCAAATACTTCACTAAAGCTGGAATTCCGTTTGCTGAAATAACACTTAAAGCATTAAGGGACCTGCTATATTCATCCCCTCCTATTAAAATTTGCCCAAGAATTCCTATGGCAGCATCTTTGGGGTCCATAACCAACTGAAAATCATCTAATTCCTCATTTTTGTTCAGGATCACCTGGACAAGAGAGGGTATAAGTTCATGGGCTGAAAGCTGAGCAAAAACTGGTCTTAGTTGGTAAATAAGAAGAGCAGCCTCATCCAAACCATTCTTAAGTAGAGTAGCCAAGCAATCAAAATCAGAATCTACACTATTAAGTGTTTCTCCAACACTTTCATCTGCAAAAATTAGCTCGGAAAGAATATAAATCGATGTTCTCAGAACTTCTCTATTCAGAGAAGCAGAAAGTATTTCCACTAAACCATTTATGATAGTTGGCTTTGATAAATAAGAATGAATTTGAGGATCAGTCTTTGAATCCTTCCATAATCTGGCTATTGCCAATACAGCTTCTTCACATTCTTGCAAGTTTTCTGATGTACAGAGATTTGAAATGTAAGGTTTCAAGCAATTCATAATTTTTTCAACTGCAGCTTGAGATAGCACACTAGTTGGCGATGTTGAGACAGCAACCTGCATAAATCTTTTGCTCCTTTGTCTAATATAGTCTTCTTTGCTCTTGTGACTTTGTAAATCAGTTTTTCTTTGTATAATGGAGAGCATTGGGATGTCCTTTGCAGAGGGAGAACTCAAAGAACCCCTTGGTGTATCAGAGTTCGAAAATTCCTGAGCTAGTTCAGGATTCTCTTCTTTCCACGATGTTATCAATCTCTTCAAAACATAGTTTGTTTTGGGCAATGTTCTTGCAGATAGAGGCTGTCGTGTGATGGGGCATGTTGTGTTTCCCGTTTTGAGCCACTCTTGAATTGCTTTTCTTTCATAGGTCTGGCCTGTTTCAAGGGTGACAGGATCACAAAATATCTGACCTGTGATTGGACAAACAAAATCTTTGGGTGGTCTTGATCTAACAGTTAGCTTCTCTAATTTTGGCAATGAAATGCAGCTGTGGTATCCCTCATCACTTTCATAAAGGGAACTGCAAATCCAAAGATATTTGAACATTAGGAGGGGAAATGGTAATTCTTACTTGTCACAAGCCCATAGATAAGCATAAGAACTATAAGAGCATGCTAGAATATAGCATAAATAAAAATTGTGGTGATTACCTGTCATTTAATGCCTGGCTATTCTCATTGTCATGATTCATACTTAGTGTTTGGTTATTGTTTTTTCTCTTAATGTCCTGCAAGACCTATATTCCAAAGAACTATTACATAGTTAAACTTGAAAAATAGTAGTCACATCTAGCAACAATAAAAATGTTACTACTAATAATAACAAAGGGGAATATATAGATCTTATTCAGACATACCATCTCTTCATTATCAGAGTTGAACATGTGATCAGTGCTCATGTGTGAAGATAATGGTAAAGAGTCAGAAGTAGCTGAGTCCGTGAAACGACTAGACAATAAGCGCAAGGACTTAGGTTCTCTTTTACTGCGTATATCAGGATTTGAAGATGAATGATTTGGAGCTGTTCTTGGAGAATCCAAGGGAGAGAAGATAGTAGGAGAATGTATCTGATTCTTCTGGTTTGATAGATTTACTTTTGGCTCATTATCCTCATCCTTGATTATCTTCATTTCAGGTGAAAAAATATTATTTTTGTTATCCGAATCCACAGATGCATCATCAAGCTCAGAATCTGAAACATATTCATTCTCTTCAATGATGCTCGTCTGCATAGGATAAATTATCATAAGGCCTATACAAATATGCTACTCTAAATCTATGAATCAAAAGCTTTATCATTAGCAACATGCATCGAAATAACTTTCTATCACCTTAGCACCCCATATAGATGATTTCTCCACCTTCTTCGAATGGCTGGAAATTAAATTTTCTCTGTTGGAAACTCAGCATCCAAAAAGTACACTCGTCATGAGGCTCAAATGAAATAAAATGTACGATGAACTTTCTTAAACTAAAAGATGACCAATATAACAAACTTTCTGGTACTGATCAAAAAACACACGCACAACATAAACAGGCACGTGAGCACAGGCTCAAAGAATTCAAAATTTATATGTTGATGAACTCTAACCTGATTGTTTCATTTACACCATCTTTCGATCTTGATATCAAAGAAAACCCAGCACTCTTGGGCAAAATAGGGCCAAATTTTACATAATCAGGAATAGACCGGCTTAACTCATGCAAAGGAGTCATTGGTGGCTCAGCAATTGGCAACATGGGAACCACCTTCTTGCTTGAGGTTGAATCAGAGTTCATGCAATCCTTATAGTACTTTGCATAAAGTCGTGTGTTCTCATCCAATGACCCTCCATAAATCTGTTCCAGCTTTTGCAATTTATCTAATTGATGCGGCCTCATAGAAAATACCAAAGACTCATTGAAAAATTGATCAAAATCAGCTGTAAAGGACAAATCAGAAGAGTCAGGTATCACTTCCATCATAAGCCTGTGCCTCTCCTCTGAATACCACCCTACAATGGAGCTCATGTGTGGAAGAAACAGATTTTTCCAGAGTTCAGGAGCAAAATCAATCCGAGAGAAAAAAGGATCAACAATGAACATCTCAAGAGCATGAAAAATACAAATTTGAATATTGTTCCTCAACTTCCATAGGTAGGATAGATTTAGGTGTGCCCAAGCTGAGAGATAAGAGTTTGGCACTCCAGCAGTCTTTTGCTTAGGATTCAACATTGCACACACTTGCAACATCTTCTCAGCATAATCTAGTCGGGCAAGCTTAGTTTCCATATTATAGGTATTGATAGCTTCTTCAAGGGCTTCAATACCCCAATCCAGATTTGCTAATACTGCTTGATCAGAGTATTCCACCTCAGTGTCTTTGTCACAACTTCCATCTTCAGCTGCTAACCTCTCTGCACACTGTTCTTTGTGTTGGTTTCTTTGTTCTTTGTTGATTAACCGATCTTGAATGAAACTATCAACAGTTGTAGTCAAGAATCTAACAATATCCTTCTGGTCCATTGTGAATCTGAAGTTTCCTGCCATCTGTTTGGAGCAACCACAATAAAGAAAGCTTAATGAAAATTTTTTTATAAAATTAAAAATTTACACTTAAAGAACCAAATCCATAATATGTATAGACACTGGGAAAGTACAAGATCATGTTAGGACCCAATTGAAAGGTATGGAAATGTTAGGAACCAATTGCAAGGTATGAGACTTAAGTCCCACATCAGAAATATAGAATTATAGGGTGTGGTTCTCGCAAAGTTTGTATCAGTTGGTAGTAAAGCAAGCCCGGTGGTCGACCATTCTCCCATGCTCTCTAATCCAAGTTCCTCTCCCACAAGCCAAAGTTTACTCAAGAGTATACTCAAAAAGATGTCAAAGAGGATAAAGATGACTAAGAAATATTCCAAAGGGACATGTTAGAAGGAAAAGAAACAATTTCCACTATATAGAGCATGTAACTAACATGTATGGAGCTGTTAGTAAACTAGAACTAACTACTAAGAGAGACGAAAACAAGTGATTATGAGTGTGCAGGATCTTGGAAAGGCACAATTCCAAGCATCAGGTGCTAACCACCCACCCCATTGTTCATTCCAAAAGTGCGCTATGTAAAAATTTAAGGTCATTTGATTAAGGAGAAAAAGAAAGAAATGGCTGCTATATACATTACAAAATGCAAAGGCATGCATCAAATGCAACACATAACAGCCTTCAATCATTTAATTCATAGAGAATCTTCTTGACAATCCAACTTCAAGCATTTAAGAGACAACAAAAAATAGTTGCTATTCTTGTTACTGTTAGAAAATGATGCACATTCTAGAATCTTCAAGCGTGGCAGCAAGCTAAATAATATTCAAGTCACAATGCTTGGTGTGTGATGAAAATGCTAGAAGAATCTAGAAGTCTCAAGAATATTCTAAAACCTTAAAGAACATTCTAGAGCACTCCGGAACATTCTAGAACCATGTAGAATATTCTAGAACACTTTGGAAAAATCTAGAATCTTATGGAAGGTTCTAAAAAAATCTAGGCATTAAGAAATTTCTAGACTCTTGGAGAAGACTCCAAGACTCTCTATAAACCTCTAGAAAGTTGTATGTAAATATCTTAAAGTAAGGAGGTGGGAAGGTTCTAAAACCTCATCACCACCATACACTGGGCTTAATCTCTACCGTCCATTGAGGAGGTAGAACTACTATAAATAGGCAAAGCACTTACACAATTAGTGAAAGTTAAAGCTAAGGCCAAAGCCAAAAGCCAAAGCCAAAAGCCAAAGCCAAAAGCCAAGGCCAAAGCCATCAAAACTATACATACTTGCTAATAGCCTTGTGTCTCATTCCATCAATAAAATTTCCTTTTCTACAACTATTGTTCCTTAAAAACTAAACTCATATAATTAATCATCCTTTCTAAAACTAACAGTGGTATCAAAGCTACGTTCGGTCATATACTGGGCGTGGCATTCCTAGCCTTTCAACTAAACATCATCTAACAATTATTCTATCCATAACCATGACTATACTATCTCAACCATCAATATTCCAGTCCCTATTTTGTCTGAGGACAATTATAAGGATTGGTATAGTCAAATGAAGACATTTCTCCAAGCTTAAGACTTGTGGGAAATTGTTCAAGATGGTTTTTTCATTCCTAAAAATCAATCTACTCTTTCCGCTGCAGAGCGAAAAAAAAATTAAAGGAAGATCAACAAAAAAATTCTATAGCCCTTTGCTTCCTACAACAGGTGGTGACCAAGTCAATTTTTTTAAGAATTAGAGGCATGTCTTCATCCCAAGAAGTATGGCAAAAATTGGAACAAGAGTTTCGTGGTGATAAAAAGGTACGCACTATCCTCCTCCAATCTTTAAGGAAACAATATGCAAATATGAAAATGAAAGATTTTGAAACAATAAAAAATTACTATACAAGAATTATGAGCTTAGTAAGTGAGATGAAAGCTTATGTGGAAGATCTTTCAGATCAAAAAGTCGTAGAAAAAATATTAATTAGCTTGCCTGCTAAATTTGATCCCAAAGTGTCTACAATTGAAGACACAAAAGATCTGTCGACATTAACAATAACATAATTAATCAGCTCACTTCATGCTTTTGAGCGAAAACTGGCTAGCTGTGATGAAGATTCTATGAAAAATGCTTTTCAGTCTAAGCTCAACATAAGGTCTCAAAGTCTAAATAGAGGAGGAGGAAAAGAACAAGAAAACTTAAGAAGGGTAGAAAATTCTAGAAGCTTGGAAAATAAAAATGGAAAAATCAAACAATATCCTCCATGTGGTATATGCAAAAGAAATAACCACTTGGAGAAGGATTGTTGGCATCAAGGAAAGCCACAATGCCGCAACTATAAAAGATTTGGTCACATAGAGAAAGACTGTAAATTAAAGATCAACCACCGTGCCAATTTCTATGAAGAAAAAGAAAAGGAAGATAATCTCTTCTATGCATCCCAAGCTAACAAAGAGATAAAAGATGAAACATGGTGTCTCGATAGTGGTTGTAGCAATCACATAACTGGCGACAAAAGCGTATTCTGCAATGTAGATAGATCTATAAGATCTGAAATTCAACTTGGAGATGGTATGTTGGTGGAGGCAAGTGGCAAAGGCACGATTGCCATCAACATCAAGAAAGGTACGAGGCTTATCCATGATGTTCTACTAGTTCCTAAACTTGCCTAGAATCTATTAAGTATTGGCCAGATGATGGAGAAAGGTTATGCCTTTCACTTTGAAGGAGATTTCTGCGCAATATATGACAACAAAATTAAAAATCATTAAATAGCAAAAGTGAGAATGAGAAATAGAAATTTTCCAATCAAGTAGAGCTATGCTACGAAAATAGCCTTAAGGCGCAAGAAGATGATTCTTTGCTTTGGCATCGAAGGTTTGGCCAGTTCCACTTTCACGGGTTAAAGATACTACACCAAAAACAACTAATGAGAGATTTACCAAATATAAAGGAGATCAACCAAGCCTGTGAAGGTTGTCTACTTGGCAAACAACATCGTCAATCATTTTCCTCTGGGAAAGCATGGCGAGCTAAGGAGTTGCTGGAATTAGTACACACTGACATTTGTGGCCCTATGAAGACTCTATCTCTCAGCAACAACAGGTACTTCATCCTCTTCATCAATGTTTACACTAGTACACACTTAAACTAAACCAGACTTTGCAAACAACCCCAGGATCTTCAGTAAAAACAAACACAGTACTTTCCCAAGAAAAATAATTTTAAGAGTAAACACTTATTTTGGTCATTCAAAGATACAAATATCATCAGTTAGGTCTTTTAATAATAAATACATCAAATGGTCCTTTAATGCCAATTTTTGACATCAAATTAGTCATTTAATGCATTTTTTAACATCCAATTGGTACTTTAATATCCTTTTTATATCAAATTAATCCTCAAAACGGACTAATTTTATGTCAAAAATTTTTAGAGAACTAAACTAATGACACTTATATCTTTGGATAACTAAAATAAGTATTTACTCTAATTTTAATATGCCCAAAAGTATCTTTTGGGGAAGGCTTTTTAAGCATATAACAAAGAGACATCAGCACATAAAAGGAAGAACCAAAGCAGCATTGTTCTGAATCACGCAGAAGGTATGAACCAGCCAGCAATCAAGCACAAAACAGAAACTTATCAATGAATCGCTCCATACAAAGTCAAACCTAGTTTAAGTGTAAACCAGAATTTTAAAATAGGCAATTAGAAAAAATTTCTTATCAAACCGACATTGCCAGGGTAAAATCACCAAAGACCAGAGATTTAGAAGATAATTATAACCTATAAGATGAAGTCAGTATTTAGCATAAACCATCATCTAGGAAACAAGCCAAAATCTTCTAGGTACGCTAGGATTTTAAGTACCGACCAGATTTCCAAACTAAACCAGAATAATTTTACTTCAACCAGCATTTCTATATCAACACATAATTTAAGCACAACTAGAACTTAAGAATGGTCAAGATAAATGTGTACAGATCATGAATTCCCAAGGCCAATGATTAAGCAAAGGAATTAACATTTCTACTTAAAAAAAATAGTAACAGACAGCATCATGGTGTTACCACACCTTTTCAAGCACGCAAGTACTTTTTGTTTTGTCATATAGCACTGAATTATCGATACCAGAATAAAAATCTTTTATAAGCTCTTATTGTAATAGATAAGCTCAAATAAACTGCATATAAACCTATTCAAACATGTCTACGTCTATATGCATATTTGACCTACTAAACAAACAGAAGAAAAGTTATATTTGACCCTAACCTAACAAAGTTTAACCCATCATTCTAAATATCACTCAGTATATATCAAGTCAGAGTCCAAAAGGGGACGAGAATCGAAGAATTACGTACCCTGATTAGGCCTTTGACCTTAGCTCCTCCGTTCCTCCCTTCTTCAACCACTACAGCTTTCTACTCCGATCCTTCACAAGATACCACTGATATTCATCTTGAGGATTTCCTGCTATGCGTGTGATAGTGAGGGTGTTATGACAAGTTGGTAGTAGGTGATGGTGTTGGACAGAGTCACAGAGCTAGTTGCACAGCTTAAATTCTGAAACAAACAACTTGACTACAGTTTTTGACTTTTGATCAAAGAAAAAGCTTTCTGGGAGGGAGATGATGATTGAGCCAACATCTTCAACCCAAGTTCATAGGGTAGGAGATCATTTTTCCAACAAAAAAAAAAAAAAAAAACAAGAAGAACAAGAACAAAAATCAAAGGTGAGAAGACTATGGCCTATGGTACAAGGTAGGAAGTAGCTGTGCCGGCATTTTAATGTGTCATGTGTGTGCGTGATGACAGAAGCAAAGCGCGGACCAAGACATATATTATATTCTGCAAAGGTTATGGTTACTTATTTTATGCCTAAGCTTAAAATAATTGGGAAATGATTGGTCACCGATTACCGTGACCAAAACCAGCAACCATTGGCCTTTCGGTTTGAACTGGACATGTTTGAAGGTATGAAATGAAACAATCCTTTTAGCTTTAGAAAAGATCAAACCTCCACCCGATATGTCCAAAATACTCCTGTTTATTGCTTTTTTTTCTTCTTACATGCTTTCGGCGGGAACCTACGTAAAACCCTGAAAGAAAGATGCAGCAGTGTGTTTTCACCTTTTGGTTTTTGTAAAAGCAGTTTTCACCATTTAGAGTAATAAAACAATTTTTAAAGCCCATAAAACCAAAATAAAAATTCATTGGCATGTAATTGTTTTGGAAACAAATGTTCAGGAATGGAAAAAAGGAAAACAGGTTCGGAAAATTTTATCAAAAGAGTTTTTAGAACTGAAAAACCAAAACAATAAAAAAGAAGCACAAATTGTTTTTAGTGGTAATTGAATGAGTTCAACTATTTAATTAAGTTAAAATGAAAAAAAAAATTAATACATCTATGATAGATTATAAATTTATTATCAAAATATAAATAACGCACAAACTATTTGCATATATTTAATAACTAGAAGTAAAGTACAAGTTAAATATGTTTAAATTAAAAATGAAATAAAAAATATGAGAAAGAATACGAAAAATAAGAAACGTAGGGAAAAAAATACAAAGTGTAGTCATAAAAAATAATGTATTTTTAATTATTTTATTTATTCAATTATCTTGATTATCTCATATAGTTTATTAATTTATTAAACAAACATAAAAAGAAAATAATAAATTATTAAATTTTGAACCAAAAAGTGGAAATAAAAAATTGTTCAATAATTTAAGAAATATCTAATAATAGACATATAATAAATATCTACCAATGCGCGCGAGTTAGCTCAACTAGTTGAAGGAATCCAATTAGAATTTTGCATCTTCTATATGTGCAGGGTTTGACTCCTCCCTTGGTGGTCATCCCTTTTCATAGAAATCCTTTGACGCCTAGAGACTAATTGAGTAACCTCATTCAAGCATAAATTGAATCCTTAGAGGTAATCCTTTGGATGGGCCTTTGGATACTGCCCCTTTGGGAGCCTTCAACTAGTAGTCCTGCTAGGTAGTCATCCCTCTCTAGTGAGATCTCCTGACACCTAGGAGCAAATTGAGTTGCCTCATTTTAGGGAGAAATTAATTCTTTTTTATCTTCTAGTTGGACCTTTGCCTGCCCTTTTAGGACCTAATTAAGCATGTCATTATCGCCCCAACCGATAAAAATTTCTGGTATAATGGTGACAGAGGTTTGTATCCAATAGTTTTTGAGTAATGATAATCTACCAATTATCTAGTTATTGTGTGCTTAATTTGGGTGGTTTGTCTCTTTTGTAAACTTTTTTTGTTGTTTTGCCCTTAGTTCTTTGTTATTTTTCATTAGTTGTCATGTTACTTAATTCTTATTAATTTTGGTTAATTTAGTTGTTTTTAATGTTAATAATTTTCTTTTTATTCTTGCATGAGGTTGCATTGTGGAAAGATTGGGATTCAAGAGCAATTTAAATCATTTTTATATGTTGGAAGAGCTTGGCTGAGCCAAGCTTTCTCTTGGCTCAGTGCAGGAGAAATTTCACATTCTGGAAAGCCAAGGCTGAGCCCAGCAAAACCTTGGCTGAGCGCAAGGAGCAAAATCGAGAGCTTGTATTCTGGATAAGTTGCGTTAAGCGCAGCAAAATCTTGGCTGAGCGCAAGGCCACCCGAGAAATAACTTAAAATTTGGCTGAGCGCAACTTTTGCTTGGCTGAGCCAAACATCCAACTTTCACCTGAGATTATAAAATCACTTTTAAATCAAGGTTTGAGAGGAAGGGCAGCTGGGAGCACGAAACCTTGAACCCTAAAGGAGGAAAGAAGACTCTTGATCATCTTTGGGAGAAGATCTTCATGGAGTTTGATTTGTTCTTCATTCCCTTTTTATTTTCCCTTGTTCTTTCTTTCACTATGTCTAGCTAAACTCCCCTTTGTTGGGATTAGGTGGATTTTGATGGATCTTGATTGTTTTTTATATTGGATTCAATTAACATGAGTTATTATTCTATTTTGATTTTATGATCTCTTTTCTTAATGCTTTCTAAGGATTAACCCTCTTTGGAATGATTTTAGGATTATATGTTGAATGGAAATTTGATGTATGATTTTGCTATGAGATTATGAACCTTGCTTATCTTTAAGCTAGGAATAGTCATTGATTTGCTCGTTACCTAATTGAATTCTAAATCCTAATGCTCATTACTTTTTTGAATCACCTAAGGAATTAGGGATTTGATCTGGAAAAAAAGAATCAATTGCCTAAGGAATTAGGAATTGATTAATTTAGAGAATTCGGTAACAAAATAGGAATAATAGCTTGTGTTAATTCCAATTGATTTGCAGCAAGTGAAATCAAATGAAACTTGATCCCAACTCTTTCATTAATTGATTTTCTTTGATATTGCTTACCAAGTGTTTGTTGAATTGCTTAATAGAAAATACTAAAAATATTGTTATTGCATTAGTTCTTGTGTTCATCTTATTTTGCTGCTAGAGCTCACTTCGATCCAAAATTGAGTTTAAATAGTAGTTAATCTCGTTGTTTGGTATTTGGCAATCAATCCCTAAGAACTATATCCGGTTTTTCACTGTTTTTATTACTTGACGACCCGGTACACTTGCCGTGGACCCATCAAGTAACATATCCTTACTACCATTTTTCTCACCAATATATATATATATATATATATATATATATAACATAATCATATTTATTGTGTTCAGGTGGAGCTTAATATCATAATTGTACTTTAGATAATATTCATATAATCTCATAGTTTAAGTAAATTTATGATTAGCCAACCTCACTTGAGTTTGTTTGTCCCTTAATCTAAGTGATTAACATAGAGTAACAGTAATTAACTCAATTGATAAATATTTGATTTTTCCAATTGATCGATGTTGAATAGAGCCTATTAGTCGGGCAAATTATGGGGCCATTTAGTTCATGTTTTGAAAACATATTATTGTGAGTAGCATTTCCTATAATACTATTCACATGAATGATGATTATTATATTTGGTTAACAAAAACAATACTAGGAATGACTCCAGCCGCCATTAGTCATTGTCCGTTGGTATCAACTGTATGTTGTCCACCACCGATAATGCTAACAAAGGGTGACCAGATTTTGGCAATAGACGATGGTTGATTATGGAAATTAGCAATGATGTGGTGGTAGTTGGTAACAACATGACAATGGAGGGGTATGCATTTTGGAAATTTTACATGAAAAATATTCCCTTGTCATAAGAAATGTAGTAAATTGTCATCCCTTTTGAGAATAAAAGTGTAGGAATGTTAAACGAAAACTATTTTCACGAATCATTTTTACATGGGAATTCCTTTGAAATCTTGTATCAAATATAGTAATCCAGTGTTCCCATATAAAGATTACCATAAATGAAAAAATATTTCGTGAACTAAGCGCCCCATATATGTCTTGCCTACCCATGAGAAGCCAATTTTCTTCTTTGGAATCTTGTCGAGTTACAAATGCATGTCATATACCTAAGTTAAGGTTGCTCTAGGCTATAAAGGTTGAAATCATGCAACGTTTGCCCATTTGGAAAGCTAACAACCCTAGATTTTAATTTAGAGTCTTAATTTTAATTTTTCAAGTAAACACTCATTTTGGTCATACAAAAATATATGCAACATCAAATTGGTTCTCCATTTTTCAATGACATCAAATTGGCCTTTTAATAATAAGTAATATCATAACTTTCATCGTTCAACGACCAATTTGAAGTAATTCTAAGGACCAATTCAATGGCAAAAATGTGACATTCAAGGACCAATTAAATGTCGTATATATCTTTGGAAAATCAATTTAATGTATTCATAAATAAAAAACCAATGTGATGTCGCATATATTTTTGGAAGATCAAAGTAGGTGTTTACTTTAATTTTTTCCTCCTAAATTCAGTTCGTTTTCGAAGTATATGGTCATTTGTGCACATTTTTGCTAGCGAACAATAGACACCGTTTAGTCCATATCTAGCGTTAGGTAGGTTGAAATGCAAAAGTATTTCTAGAAATCTAAATCATAGATCTTTATTTCATAAATTGTTTGGTTCTCAAATACTTTCCTGTTAGCATAAGTCTTTGTTCAAAGTGAGATCATTTTTTCTGCACAAAGTCTTTGTTGGTCAGCTTTTACTATTCGACTCAGTTCTAAGGCTATACCCAATATTTTTCAATCATTCTAGCCTCGTTTAAATTTAATTAAGCCATTTATATATGTTGAGTTAAAAATAAACAAGCTAACTCAATTTTTACAATTTTTTAGGAGTTTTGAAAATTTGTTGAGATTATGTGAATGTTGTACTCCACTTGAATCTGTTCAGATCATATTTAACTCATAAAATGTTGTATTCTTTGACAGAACTTTGACAGCATAATTACGTAATATAGTTTGAATATGTTAATATAGGGGTGTTTGTAATGGGTTATTGATCTTTAAATTAGAAATTACTTAAGTTAAATTACTCAATTTAAAACTAATTACAATTCATTCTTTCACTAGAATGATTAACTAAAGGTCCTTGTAAACAGTTTGTGATCTCTAACTTAAATTGATACCTAATTCACACACACGTACAGATATTACATATATTTTATGCATGAGTTACTTAATATGGATACTTATACTTGATCAATGATCTCATATTAGGGCAATTAGTTAATATAAAATGAGTGCTATTATCTAACTAGAAGGGGTTGCTTAATTTTAGTTTTCCAAAATAAGGTGGTGAGTCATTTTAAGTTTTGAATACATGTCATTATATGAAATTAATTCTATTGAGTAAATACTCATTTTGGTCCTCCAATGACAGTAGACATCAATTTAGTCCCTCAATATTTAAAATGAATATAAAAATGGTCCTATCGTGATGATCCTTGTAGATGTCGTTACAACCCGTCCAACGTGGCACATCATCATTCTACTCAGACCATTTTCTACACAAGTGGTTGTCCTACGTGGTTATTGATCTTGAGGTGGACAACAAGTGAGTGGTGAGATGGATTGCAATACCACAAATCCCCAAATTAGGAACCATAAAGCCTCAAACCACCTGAATACCCAAAACACGATCATGCGCAAGGGAGAAATATCCCAAATTCATAGTTACTGCAATCCATTTGGAACCCTATAAACCCTAAATCCCTTAAATAGCACCCAGCCCCCCAAGTTAGAACAATGAAAATCTCCCAGGGCTAGTATCTATGATCACTCTCAATCTTATTGTTTCTCTCGCCAACAATGCTTTAGCATTCTTGCATTTGAAGAAGCTTGGAGGATACAAACACCTGTTATGTGTGACTGTCGAAGGAAGGCTTTGCTGGTGTCTTCAAAGACCCGAGAAAACCTAGGGAGGAAGTTTCTAGGATGCCCTCTGTACAAGACTAAAGACCTGGCTTGTGGGTTTTTGATAAGCACTATTTTCATTCATTTATAAACTCTCATTTATTCTCTTATACCTCTCATGTGCATAATTAATTGGACTTGACCACATTTTATAAGTTTAGGTTCAAATTGAGCCTAATTGCATTTTCTAACATTATTGAGATTTTACACGGATTTTGTATTTCAGGGATAACTTGAGTTTACAAATCTAAAAATTATGCATCTTACCTTGTAGGAAAGCTAACAGTAAGCTCTACAACTTTTATGAAGAGATCAATAGTTGCATCAGATGTATAGTGGTCTATATTAGGCCTAGAAGTCAGAACATGAATGTTATTGCTAGAACATGAATAGTGTGCAAAGATTGGACCATAACTTGGGTTGTAAGAGTCATTTAGAGCTGAGACCTATGTCATTGGAAATATTAAACGCAGTTCTTAAACTTTTTGAAGACCAATTATCGAAATTACAACGATTTTGTAGTATTTTTTGTCCTTGAAGCTAGTTGAAGGGCCTAAAAGACCTCCTAAGAGTGTTTTAGGCATAAGTTCCTCATCTTAAGCCCAAATTAGGTGTCCAATTAAAGTTAAGAGGAAGAGGATTAACTCTAATCCAAGGATAAACTTGTATTTTGATTTTTAGAGGTATTTATTTGGGGGGAGAAACAAAGACACGAGATTCATTTTGTTCATATTCACTCACTCTCTAATTTTCTCTCTAGTCTTTCTCTCTTCTTCTATAAGCTTCTGTGGACTGTAGTCATGGTAGACTAATCTTCTGAGATCAATCCAAGGATCTTGATGAAGTTCTGGTTTGACCTTGAGAACTTGTAAATTTTGAATTTGATTTCAATTTATGTTTCTCTTCTTCTCTTGATCTTGATATCCATGAATGAAGATTTTTGATTGTGTGTTTTTTTATTGAGATTTTGATTGATTGATCTTAGTTTTCTCACTTGAATTGAAAAGAATAAGTTATGCAGATCTTCTAGCCTAGGTTTATCACATTCTTATTCTTAAACTAACATAGATCCAACATGAATTGTGTGATTGCATATTTGTGTATCAATGTTAGTTGAATCCTAAATGATTGCATAGTAGTGAATTCTGGATTTGATGCAAAGATGTTCTTCGAATTCAGGTTAACCACTCAATTGAATTTGGATGCATGTTTTGTGGTCGATGAAAGGTCAATTGGAATTTCAGAGGGATTTCTTAGATTGATTGTTTTGTTAATTGATTTCTCTTACTTCAATTTGTGCATTTACATTCTACGATCCTCAAAAATCCCTTACTCGTCTTGATTTTATTCAATTGCATCTGGATTCTTGAGAGACGACTTAGTTAATTCATTATACTACAGTTTTGCTTGTGAACCAATCTTTTTATATTTGACTAAGCTTGACACTCTATTCAGTTTTTCCAATGGGCTAGTGATGGAGATGGAACTACAATATCTCAAGCCAATGAAGATAGGAAGAAGGTAATCAACAAGCTTAAAAGGAAAGCTGCTTTATATGAAAATCAAGTGCTAAATCTTAAAATCGTGTTGTGTGTTTGATTTCTTATCCTTTGTATTTTGTGGTTATTAGATTAGAGCATTGATGTAGTATGTGTTGTGGGTGTCTAGCCTTATGTGTTAGATAGGTTAGCATTTATGGTATGTGTTTTGGTTCTTTGTCATTTGTAATTTGGTTCAAGGAAATGTAGTGTCTGTATTTGATGCAATGTATTTGGAATGAAATTCAGTTTGTAATTTGAATCCAATGATTGAAATAGAATGATATTGTGTGGTCCAAATTAAAATTTTGAGTAAATTTTATTTTGGTCCTCTAAAGATACAATAGTCATCAGTTAGGTTCTCCAATGATAAAAACATCAAAATATTCCTTTAATGTCAATTTATGACATCGAATTAGTACTTCAATGTCAATTTATGACATCAAATTAGTCCTTCAATATCATTTTTTGACATCAAATTAGTCCTTTAATGACATATTTTTCATCAAATTGGTCCTCCAAAAATTATTAAAGGACTAAACTGATGTCACTTTTATCTTTAGATGACTAAAATGTGTATTTATTCTAAATTTTATTGATAATGAAACTGAAAATATACAATGCCACATTGAGAATGTAGGGATACTACCCAATGTGTTTTGATTATTAAGCATAATACCCAATTTTTTAACAATTTACCCAACCATCTAATAACAAAACCATCTAAAATGAAATCATCTAACAAAAAAAAATCTAACATGCAGTAAACCAATTTATGTAGTAAACCTACGACCAATGCGGGGATGCATATTCCTCAAATCTTAACTTGCAATAAACCATATATGAATTAAACACTACAACTAACATAAATATTGTCCCGCAAAACCATTTATGTAGTAAACCTACGATCATCTAATCTCAGTGTATGTAGTAAGCCATATATGTTATTCATTGTCATCCATATCAATAAGTCATATCAATAAACCATGCAATAACAAATTTGTCTGCTATTAAACAATGATAAAGTTGTGATGCATAATAATTTGAGAATACAATAAGAAAAGATTTGGAATGAAACTATTTATTGAAAAATAATGAAAGGACAAAGCCAATGTCATTATTTGTATTTAAACCAAAATATGACTTATACATTGCACCCATGTGTTACATACCCAATACATACATAATCAAAAAATAATTACAATTGAAACCACAAGCATCCTATGGCTTTAAACGAAAAATTAACAAAACAAAAGCCTCAGTTTAATGTGACACTAAGGGTTTGGATGTTGTCACTTGAAGTGCCACTTCTGTGAGACAACATACTCGCAGTCCAACTCCTTGTTACAAGCAATGCAACTAATAGTGTCTCTGCTTATAGTCACCTAATGTTGCAGTTTTCCTCTCCTTGTTATTGATGCATGCCTGATGTTGCCAGTGTTAGGAAACTTCATGCCAAGTTCAAGTGTAACATTCCCACACTCAGCAAAAGTGTTAAACTATGGAAAACATCCCTACCTTCCTTCCTTCTTCTTTAGAATCCGATGAACTACCTAGTGACACCAACCCATCTGTTTGATACCCAAGTGCAACCTCCCTATGGAAATCATTCCTTCTTCATCCTTATTTATATATTGTTCACCCTCTACCATTTCATGTTTTGATTCTATGTTTATTTTTTTAACAATTGGATTTATTATCTTTTCCTTAAACTAGCATGTGTTTCTAATTCTTCTTCTCAATCCTATACAGGATTCTTCACTTTCTATGGGTTATGTGGTTATTGTTTCTATGGGTTCAGTTGTTGGGTCTGAGTCAGACTCATTCATAGAAAGGTGGTCACTCTGATCATTATCATCCAAATTCATTAATGCATATGCTACATTTGGGTGCAAAAAATACAAATGTAATTTTTTGGTTTTGTTTTTTCATTAATCATAGTCATAGAATCCATATCTCCCTTAATTTTCCTGAAACCCGTGGTCATTGTCATACTAGGAATAACATAAAATTACTTGACAAATTTTAGTTTTGTGTATTCTTAAAGTAGTTTAGCCACAATTATCAAAGAAAGTTTATGAGGATCCATATTAGGCCATGTCTCTTCCTTCCTATTAACATACTCCCATCGAATTGTTCTAAAATGTAAATGACCATTGTGATACAACATAAGCTATTCTTGATTTGACATTATACACACAAAAGAAAATAACAAATCAACACACAAATAAGATTTCTACTGACAAAACACTAGCAAACACAAATTATGTTATTAGGACAACAGGATGTTAGCCATTAGAGACAAAATCTCAATTTAAAATAAGCACATGGGCCCATTGCAAACAAAGTCATTCACTACAAACAAATGTGTATGAGACCACTATGCATACAATACATCAACACAAAATCACATGCTGAGTTTAAGGTTTTGAAAATGGGAACAAATGTTCAATTTAGGGTTTAAAAAAAAGGACCACAAAGATAAGATGCTTACCTTAAATGTTGATAGCACAATATTTTATTCATTTAATTTCCCTCTCACTAGGTCTTTTAAGGTTAAATTTGACTTAATTTGGTTCATCTTATCACATTTTATGACATTAGGCCCAATTGGATCATTGTGGGAATTTTAGCATAATTTGGCTTTAATGTGTCTTTTTGGTAGTGTTCAATAATTTGACTATAAGTTGAACTACAAATGTCCAATTAATGTGATTTTTATCTTGTAAGAAAGATAAGATAAATATCTACAAGTTTTATGAGACCTCAAGAGCTGAATCATGTGTTTGGTCAATTTAAATTGAAGTCGAAAATGGAGCTAGAGAACTAATCTTGACAACTTGACCTTTGTGTAGTCGGCAGCCCATATCTCGCGTTGTAGGAGTCCAATAAATGTAAAATCAGGCCCAAATGAAATATTAGACATAAATATACAACTCTCATGAAGATTTCCAATGCAAACTATACCGTTTTGGTCATGAAACTTAAGCTACAAGTCAGGAATAACCTATTGACGAGATTAGGCCACTTAATTAGACATAACTTAGGCTCTAGGCCCCCAATTAGCATGAAATCAGGGCTCAATGGTTCCTAATTGACCTACCTTTGTGTATAATGGGTTTTCAATGATGTATGGCCAATAAAGGGGTTAGTTATATATAGAGACAGGAGCAAAAACATAATAACAATTTTACATTCTATATTTTGAATTACTTTCTGTTTTCCTTTCTTTCTTTGATTTTCATTTGAAGCCTCCATGGAAGGCTAAACCCTTTTGATTAATTCACTGGTGTAAGGATTTATTTTATGGATCTTGAGGTTTGGTTTTAATTTCATATTTCAATTCTTAGTTTATTTCTTTTCCTTTTGATCTTTCTTCTTTTTGGATCTTGATTGTGAATTCTTTTTGGGTTGATGTTTAATCATTCAATTGAATTTGCATTATGTTTACATTGTAAATATGATCTGGAGATGAAGGAACATGTTGGATGCTTAATTTGGCATGTTTAAATTTGAGATAAATAGGATTTGTGATGCTTAATCATAAACTTGATTAAATTTCAGCTTGTAGATTGATTTGGTGACTTAGATGATTGCTTAATTGTTTAACCCAATTCAATTATATTCTGAATGCTTAATTCAATTGGAAATCACTGAAATTAATTGATGCTTAATTAGTTAATTAGGGATCAAGCAACAATCAAATTAAGAATCAGAATCAAATCTTTAGAAATCAATGATAGATCCTGTTAAAAAACTTAACCAGTGGATTGGTCTTTTTAATTGATTGATCTTCCTTTTTTTACTGCGATTTGTTTCCTTTTAACCCTTGAAATTCAAGCCCTCCCTTTTTTTTTTCTAACAATCCTAATTGGCTAATACAATCGAAGATTCTTGTGAGACGACCAATGTTATTTTGCCTTGTACTACAAGTTTTTCTTATTTTTGAGCCGTGTACGGCCGCAGTTAAAATGTCACGAAAATGAGAGTTCCACTCAAAATCTTAATGTTCATATAC
Source organism: Styphnolobium japonicum (assembly GCA_023212625.1). Taxonomy (NCBI): domain Eukaryota; kingdom Viridiplantae; phylum Streptophyta; class Magnoliopsida; order Fabales; family Fabaceae; genus Styphnolobium; species Styphnolobium japonicum. The sequence goes on from JALBWW010000013.1 coordinate 19,129,235, forward strand.
AATCTTGCAATCAAGACACAAAAATTGTCCTCAATCTTTTGCCAATAATCATTAGTCTCGCATAGTCTCACTCAAGCTCTTTGTTTTGTGTTTACCACCTTTGGTAGTCTTCATGTAGGGAGAAGAATCACTCCCTGTCACTCTATCTCAGTCCCTCTCCCACCTTAGCACCATTTTACACATAGGATAGCTACCTATGTAGAAAATAGTTCACTAGTGTAGATAACGTGCCATGTCGAATGATCAATCAATTTGAGACACTTATGTTAGCTTTGTATTAGGCATTATTAGATGTTTATTGTGCCCAATATTAGTACTTTAGATGAGTTTAATGTTGTTGGGCTTCATTGGGCTTTAATGCAAATATTGAATAATTTTCGGATTTTGATGCATTTTGACCTTTCTTCCTTGGTTAGGTCATAACTTGGGACTCGGTGATCCAATTGAGGTGATCTTGGTGTCTTTGGAAAGCTAAGACAATGCTATACAAGTTTCATGAAGAACTCAAGAGCTGGATCGGAATGCTAAGGGTCCAAAATATCCCTGCAATACAGAGTGGGTTTGCTGTCACGGAACCATCTGGGCAGTATGCACATATTGGACTATATAGTGGGTTATAGGCCTCCTCTTGGGCTGAAACTTGGTCACTTGAAAGATAAGACCCATATCTCCAACTTCAATGAAGACCATTTTGTCAATAGATGTCGTTTTAGGCATGCTTCTGAAGCTACAAGTTGGTCTGAATTTGGAAACACGTTCTTCCAACCTAACTTGAGGTAGGTGAAGTGTTTTTGGCATTTCTGGAGTTCTAAAAGTCCAAATGACATGATTCAAATTGGAGATTTTCAAGGAGACAACTGGCTACAACTTTGATGAAGACATCCAAGCCAAAATGCACCGTCTAGGTGATGAATTTGAAGCCAGAAGTCGGATAAGAGTTGTTGACTAAAAGCCACCAACCATACACCAACCCACCTACCATGCACCAACCCACCAACCATGCATCAAGCTTCCATTTTTGACAAATTTCAGATTCTTATAGCTTGTATTCAGATTATGTACATGTACAAATTGGCTTCTAGGATTAGTATAAATAGACCCAACCTCTTTGTATTATAAGCATTCAATTTAGAAGTAAGTTTCAAGAAAGTTTAAGTATTTGTGAGAGTTTTCTTTCTCTTCTTCTTCATTCTCTTTGCAATTTCGTTTTTGTTCTTTAAATTCTGAGTTCTTCCTTCCCATCCATGGAAGGCTAGGCTCTCATAATCAATCCAAGGGATTAGCCATCTTGTTGTTTAATTTGGAGATCTTGTTTTGCTTGTTCATATTGCTTAATTGTTATTCAAGTTTCTCTTCTTCCTCTTTTGATTTTTATCTAGATTAAATTGCTTAATTTGATTTAGATGTTGATGTGGTAGTAGCTTTATTATCATGTATTCAAAGAGGATCACAAAGATTAAACAATATATTAAAGCTTTTTGATAGATTGTTTAACTTGGTTAAATTCTAGATCTTAAGTTAATCTATGTTGGATGGTGCTTACTTTATCTAACCTTGGTTAATCAAATCCTAGATGCTTATCTAGTAGAGAATTCTTGGATCATGTTAAGGCTTCTTGATGTGATCTAAGGCCAAGAACTTGGTTAGCAATTAAGTGAATTCCTTGTGATCAATGATGAGTTAAACTCAAGATCGGTAAATTTCTTTGGATTGGTTGTTTCTTTAGATTTGTTTACAACTTTGAATCTCCTACTTTTATTAATCTTGTTAATCAACAACAAAACCCCCCCTTTTCTAATTATCTTGATCTAATTAAATCTTTGTTTTTGGATCCTTGAGAGACGATTCGGTTCATTCTCTATACTACAAATTAGTTTGTGAACCGGTTATTTTATTTGATAGGTCTCGACAACCTCTTGTCATCGAACAACTAGTAAAAGGATAAAGATGAACTATCACAGAATGACTAAATTGATGTCCAATTTTAAACATTAAGGGACCAACTTGATGTCTGATGTATCTTTGACTGACCAAATTGAGCATTTACTCTAATACTATTTTAAACAAATAAAAAAAGGATTGAATGGCATTAAGAAATAAGCCTTTCCATTTCGACTCAATGGAGAATAAAAACCAAGCGAGCTTCCAATATTTTTTTGTCTCTTTCTCTTTTTCTTTCATCACTCTTTCTTGTCCCTCTAATCTCCCCTACATCCTTCTATGCATTTTTTTTGGTATATCCCAAAGAGTGGATTTTGATTAAAGAATGCTAAGCTTCTATATTTTTTGTATCTCAATTTCCTATCTTTTGATTCATGGCAATAATCTCACTTCACTTTCTTGAATTAGTCATTTCTCACTTTCAACATTAGCATAATATCCTATGTCACAAACTGTCCTAATCCCTCCCCCTCCAAAGTCATAACTCTCCATCTACATGCTTAATGTCACTAGAGATGTCAAAACCACCACGGGTTGGAGGTTAAGTGGATTGAGCCGAGTTAGCTCACTTTGGTGGTGGGTTGAAAAATAGCTAACCCAACTCATTTTAGGTGAGTTGGTGGGTTAGACAGGTTGACCCACTAAAAAATTAAAAAATAGTTTTTTTAAAATAAACTCTAAATATAAAATAATCATTAAAGATAAGTTATATTACAAAAAAAAGTCCAAAATCATATAATAATCATCAAACTTAAGTTACATCATAATTTGTAAGTCATAATTACCAACATAAATATAAAAATTAGATTAGTGGGTTAATGATTTTTTCTTTAAAAAAAATTAAATAGTAAACGGTTGAACCCACTTAACCCGCGAGTTAAGTGGGCTGATTTTTGAACAACCCAACCCACCATTTTAGTGGGTTGAGCCGAGTTGCCTCGCGAGTTACAACCCACTTTGACAGCTCTAAGCCCAATGAGAGTTCCCCTAAGCTTGAGGTTCATAACGTACCATAGGTTTATAAATTATCTAAGATTTCTTTAATGATTGTCTACCCTTAATAATAAGGAGGTTCACTCTTTTTTTGATTATTTGACAACTTTTTGTTAAAATGATATGGAGATGTTTGGACCTAATTTGTTGGATTACATTAAGAAAAATGAGTTACTTGTTTAATGAAGTTCAAAATGTGATAAGTTAAAAAACCTAGGTTACTTTAGTAGAAATAAATTCTCTTAGTGTTCAAAGACTTTAAGTGAACTATAATAATTTGAAAACTTAGGAACTTAAGTCCTATTCATATATGGAGAATCATTAACCTAACATATTAAACTTAGAACAAGTCTTCTAGGTCTCAAACAAGGATAGAGTTACTAAGTTCTAACCATTGGAATTGGTAGTACTAATCAATACTACACTTGGCTAGTGAGCTAAACCCAAAGTGATCTATTAATCTAAGCGACTATTGCTTAGTTCAAGAATAGACAATTGATTTGGAAAGATTATTACCACTTAGGTTCATGGACTTTAGTTCATACTGACTTGATTATAATTTAGTTTACATGTTTATAAGTGACATTACTAAGTTGGAGAAAATGAACACATAGCACCTTAATACGAAAACTGCTACAAAGGGACAAACAAGCAAAGGAAAAAAAATTAAGTGTAGATGTTACATTCATCTAGTAGAGATCTCAAAAGGCTTACCAAAATACACCAAAAATGGTCTAGATGTCTTTAAGCCTTACAAAATGCTACTATAAAAAAATCCTTACATAATTACATAAGTACAAGGTATCTGAAAACATAATCACAAGATAGTAGGTGTGAATCCATCAAGGTCATAATAGTCCCTAACACCCGTGATCATGCGAATATATCCCCCATGCAAGGGAGACTCCTCAACCGTATCAAACTCAATAAGAACTAACATCTTGCTCGTTTGAAAACACCATGTCAATAGAATGATAAATAATTCTCAATAGGAAGATAAAACATATAAGAAAACAAATAAAACCCATGGTGAATTTAGCTATATAAACAACAACAAAAATCATCCAAGGCTATCAATTTATCAATCAAAAAAAGAACAATAACTTGGCATCACACATACATTTTATTTCATTCATTTCGTTGTTTATAAGTTTTCACCTCAATCTAACCACTTGCATGTCTCATAGGTCGAAAGTACTTTCTCTTAGCGAGGGAATTCCCTTATCTTGGGTAGTACTCATCATGACAACAATGCAAGAATATAGCATTCATCTCCCTTACCGAGGATTCCTCTATTAACTTAAGCCCTTCGAGTCTTGTGAGATCACCTCCCTTACCGAGGATTCCTCTATTAACTTAAGCCCTTCGAGTCTTGTGAGATCACCTCCCTTACCAAGGGTCATGTCTCAAATAATTGAAACAAACTCATATGCATTCATGATTAAAGAAAGATTCTCAAGAAGGTTTCAAAGAAAATATCATAATAGAGCCAAGACTAATCTTGTAACAAGTTTCTAAACAAAAATACTGAGCCAAGAAGATTTAAGTAAGAAAAAGTTAAAGTTTCATCTTCCTACCTCTTTAATAGCTAAGTGAAAGATTTTTTCCAGTGCTTGGACTTCTCCTTCTCTTCTTCCACCTCTCGGCCTCATTCTCTCTTTCTCACTTTCTTGCAATGCTTGAAATTTTTTAAAATTTTTAGAAAATTTTGCATATTTTATGTTTGGCCCTCATAAAAAATAAAATCACTATTTTGTCACCCAACATAAAATTATTGGCTCTGCCCATACTTAAGTGATGTATGTGGTCAAACAATGACCATATGTTTCTATAGTTACTGGCATCCTTAAAGAATTGTGGTCCTAGAAGAATTCCTCCTTAAGGCCTGCGCGCTTAAAATCGATTGGGAACATATTTAGTCTCGAGTGACGTAAAAAATTGGCTCAAAAATATCCTTACCTTATTTATATAAAAAAAAAAACTATTTCTTTTGTTAGTATCTAAGATTATGAAATCTACATATAATTGTTTTTATATTAGTTGTTATATCTCATCGTTTGAAAAGTCTAACTAAACCCAACCTCTTTTATTATTATTATTTTTAAATCGTTATTTAAGTCCCACTAGTAGAAGTTTTATGTTTCACGTTAGAAAAATAGTAAAATTCTCTTCCCTATGAATGGTTATATATACTCTCAAGTAGACAACCATAAAGCATAAAGAATAAGCATTGCTTATTCCCCTAGTTTTTCTATAAAAGAGTAAGAGGTTCTAGTTAATTTTGGGAGGACATGATGGCTTCCATCATTGTCGTACATTTTTTTTTCCTACTCAACTCTTATCTTTACATTATTTTAATTAAATCTTGGAGAATCAAGTCTTGTTTTGTTTCAACTACAATGAAATTTTGAAATTTGAAATTTTATGATATTTCCCTAATTGTGAATATTATTAATATGAGACTCTTTTATGAACTTTTATGAGAATTATATATTTTATATTCGATAATTACTTGTTAGAACTCTGTAGTCGTTACTAGAGGTGACGGTTTGAATGCACCTAGTTATGGATTAAAGTGTCACTAAGAGGAATTGGCTATATATATGTTAGTAGCCGCCTATGTGAGAGACAAGGTGCTCTCAATGAGGTGGAGCAGCCCCTTACAGAAACATTATAGTGAAAGGAAAAATTATTAGGTATGTACTGTCTGTCATAGGCACTTCATTCAATATTAAACATGTGTAAAGTTATGTAGGTCATGTTATAAATGCATATATCTGTAAAGAGTGCCCTTACACATGTCAATAGTAAGATAAAAGAAAAAGTTTCCTATTAGATGGAGCATCCCCTAGGTAGATGGCCAACCTTAAGAGGGAAAGGCTATTAGCGAGATGGAGCCACCTCATATTTTAGTTCTCTCAATGTGTAACTCCTTAAGGAAAGATTTGCTATTTTACTTATTGTTTAAAGGAAATATTTATGATTTTTATTTTACTCATTTTTAGGGCATACAAGAATTTTCATATTTATATTATTGGGGATTTAAAAGTTTATGAAATCTATGCATGTACCGGATTCTTGATATTTTCCCCGGCCCCGATATTTTCCTTACCATATTTGTAGGTAGATTAGGACTTGTTCATCCCAACCGTTCTTAATTCCAATCTGCAGCTATAGGGTAGTTGGTCGGATTGTTATTTATTTATTATATATTTTATTGGTAGCCTAATAACTTTTTTGTTTATTATGAAAAGTTGATTATATTTTGAAAAAAAATTATAGTTGTTGTACTTTTGGGAAATATTGAATTTTTAAGGAAATTTCTAGTAGAATTATTTGTATTTATATATTTCAATTAACAATGCTTATATATATATGTGTGTGTGTATAAATACAGTGTTGTGGGATTTTTTTAGGCTTGCTAGGTTAACGGGGTCTTTGGAGAGTTAGCCTCTGCCTCACTCACAACGTCAAGAGTAGGAAGTGACATTAGTAATAATAATTCTTTCAAATTTAATAAATTTAAACAAATATAAGTTCAAATTACATAATTATTAAAGAAATCAACAAATGTGTATGCATAGCGTAACTAAAACAATCCATATATGGGTAAAAGAAAAGGAAAGTTTAAATTCTCATGACTCAATAGCTATTGTTTTGATGGCAAAATTTGTGAGAGATAACTATATTCTTTCTAAAGTGATAGCTGTATAGGCCTCCAAAAATAGAACAACAGTAATTTAGTGGCGTATACAGAGTTGTGTGGGAAGTCTTATTCGGTTATTCCCACATAGAACCTCTTTAGCTAATAAAGGAAAAGCATGTATAAGCTTTTAAAAAAGTTCTTTTATGATGTAATTTTGTTTTGAAGAGCTTTTATGAAAAGGTTATTTTGTATTTGAATACAGATATTAAAATGTACTTTTCAACTTAGAAAGTGAATTTCCATTGTTTGGATGTAAAAATATAAACTATTTTTTTTGTAAAATTAAAAAATAAAATATATGAAAAAGCACTTTTCTGTAAAAACGTTTTGATAAAAACTATGTTTTATGCATGTTAAAATTTTAGAAAAATTATTATTATATACTTCATATTTTTATTCAAAATAAGGTCAATAAATAATATTACTAAATAAAAAATTGTATCAAATATATAAACATTGATCATTAAGAAAAATATTTTGTATATATTTTTTGTTTTACTAATTATATTTGGGTATAAAATATTATCCATATTAATTTTTTATCCTTTTTTAAATTGCATTAATACAAGAGTGACAAAAAATAGTAAACGAGGAGAAAATTGACAATTTTCAAATTTTAACTCAATCTCTAAACAGACAACTATGTTAATGTTATGCCAAAATAATAATTAGTACATCAGATTGTCTAAAATATTAATGTCAAAAGTATCATAAAAATAATATTACTTAATAGCAAAGTATATCAAATATATAAACATTGACCATTAATAAAAAAAAATTGTATAAATTTGTGTTTCACTGATTATATATATGTATAAAATATTATCCATATTAAACTTTTTATCCATTTTCAAATTGCATGAATACAAGGGTGAAGAATTGCGGAGGACAAAAGTAGTAAAGGAATAGAACATTGACAATTCTCAAATTTTGACTCAGTCTCAAATAATAGAACATTGTTAAAATTCATGCCTCAATAAAAAAAATTTACATCATATTATCTCAAATATTAATGTCAAAAGCATCTTAAAAAAATAAATGAAAAAAATTCTAACAAGATATTCATCTTGGCAGTAGGTCCCAAATAGCATTTCTTGTGTTTTTCATATATGTAACATCTGCTTGTGTTGGCTCTTAGCATTTGCCATGACCAGCTACATCTTGTTTCTTATTTAGACATATTGTCACGATTATTTAAAGGGTTATGTGGAATTTGGACTTTCATTTGTGTATATCCTCCACAAAGTTCCTATATATGAAAATTTGACCAGTCCGTAAGGCCATTGGTTGCCCTAATTTAAATTTAGCTTAGCACTTATATGAGCATTTCATGTCATTTTTGTGTGACTTTATCATTAGTCTATAAAATATATGTTAGGATTATCATATTTTCATTGCTCATAAATATTTCACCATAAAGATTATTGAATCATAAGATCTATATATATGTTGATAAATATTCAAGATATGTAGTCAAATCTTATTCTTAATGCTACATTAGCAATTCATGATATCCAATCAACAACTCAATCTTTTCTAGTCCATGCCAGAATACGATTGAGCATGGAGGAGCCAATATTTTGGGAACTTCTAGTTTTCTAAAGCAGTCATGACCAGGGCTTTGGAGTCACTTTCCATATAAATTCTTCTGAATCCAACTCTACAAGCAATTTGGAGGCCTATTAAAATACCCCACATTTCATCCTTAAGGGAAGAACATACACCTATATTGTAAGCAAATCCACTTAACCAAACACTTTCATTTTGAAATACTCTCCGACTTTCAGCAAAACAGGGTTTGGTTTGGCAACTCCATCAATATTTATTTTTATCTAGCCACTCTCAAGAGGGAAATGCGTCCACGGACTTTCAAAGTCGCAGACTATTGCTCCTTATTCTTATTATTAGCTTATGTAATCTTATTGACATATTTTAGAATGCATTGAATAGCATTGTCAGGCCCAGAGAAGCTTTATGCAAAGACAAGTTTATTTCTCCACTTCCATATGTACCAGCAGGCCACTACAAACACAGTAAGCCAAGTTTCTTTTCACATATGGTCCTAAGTGTTGCAACGATTCAAAATTAATCATTCTCTTAAATCAAGAGATTAGAATTTGGCACAAAGGTCAAGTAAGATTATCCTGTTCCAAGTATCAGCAGCATTTAAGCAATGTCATATGTCAACACTCAATTTTGTCTGAGCTTTTTTTAAAAAATTAAAATATATATGGCTTATTGAAATTTTTATTGTTTGATATTCATTATTAAGCCCTAAGCCTAGCTCCCTAAATTTTAATAAGAAAAAATATATAAAAATGAAACAAATTTAAATTCAAATATCACAATTAATACCTCATTAATAAAGATTTAGAGCATAAATGATAGATTGATTCTGATTGTGTAAATTGACCTTAATTAATTATGATTAAGCATTCATAGAGAAATTGATTATGATTGTACATAAATTATAGAGCATTCAAAGTTAAATATTTGGGTAATTTGATATTGATTGGCTACAATTTAAAAGCTCATTAATGATAAAGATTTGGGAAAGACATAAATTAAAGATTTGCAATTTTATTATGATAATTTAGGACAAAAATAATGGAGATCAAACCCTAATTGATTCGAAAATTTTCAATTTTTTATTTGATTGTTGATTAGGATGTTCATCTGCTTGGGTAATAAATTACCATAAGCCTTGAGAGTCAGAGGGGACACACAATAGCATACATATTGAGAAAAAAAAAAAGAGAAAAAGGAGGTCAACAAGCGGGAAAGGGAGACTATGGAGGATAACTAGCTTTTTCATTCTCGTTTGAAGGTAAGGATTTCAAAACCCTTCATCCCATGAGTTTGTCTAATTAATATGTTATTTCAATTATTTAACGATAGATAATTAAAATTAGCTATGGTATTAGTGACATTTTAATTTTTTTGGAGGTGAGAGTATCCATTTGGTTTTGTCATGGGTATTGACAAGGTCTTAGACGATATCCAATAAAAATATTATTCTCATTAAATAGTATTTTTATTGGAATCAATATTTTTGCAATGGCGGTAAAATTTTAACTTTTTGAGGTGAAGAGAATTTTTTATAGTTTTACTAAGAACACTCGAGGGGCTTTAAAAAACTCCAACAAAAGTGTTATTCCATATCGTAATTTGTTTTACTTTTCTCTGTGTGTTATTCAAATATGCTTTAATTTATCTCAAATATCCTTGCATCCATTCCTTAATTAAAACATTTAAATTGACCGACTACGAAAAATTTAAGAGTGGATTGGGGTACAGATCAATTAAACTCTTTATAATATTCTTGAAGTATTTATATTAGATTTTTTCGGAAGCGCTAGTGAGGTCAATTTTTCACAAATAAATAAATAAATTTGACAAAAATTAAATAAAAACAATAAATAAATGTGAATAAGTTCAAATAGCCATAACTTTGTGGTGGTAAGAAATTAAAATTTAATTTTATCACTTATTTTTAAAATTTTCTTATCTAAAAATCATTTAACAAATCACGAATTCTAAAAATTTCCTTTGTGAACATCATTTAGAAATTCCTTATTTTATTTAGAAATATTTTATTCAAAATCCAAAACTTTAAATTACCACATTCACCCAACATGTTGTGGACTTATATTTGTTCCATACAATAATGGTTATTTAGCCGCTCATTCCCTTTCTTAGTCATTTATTATTTTTGATAATATGCACGACAAAAATGGCACATTTTAAAAATTAAAACAAAAATAAGGTTTCAAATAATATAGGGCAAACTTAACTAATTTAGTAGACAATGTGAGACTAAATAGGTAATCATTCTTAGAATTGATGGTGTATAGTGTTAATTCCTTCCATACTCATAATCAACTCCCGAACCTACACTCTATAACTTAGATTTTTTTTTAGGTGTCCAATCGCATAATTCTATTTTTTAATAGAAGAATCGATTAGTGGCAACTCCCAAGTTTAATTTTCAATTTTAGTTACCTCCTCACATCATTGGCACTCTTTGGGACAGTGGCGACATCAGATAGCATAAATGGAAGTTTCTTCAACATGACCACATCTACAGCATATCATGCTAGATCCCTCCCATTTGCTCAGTTTAATGTGATGTAAGTTGAAGTATTTGAATAATTTCTTTCGATAATTATTTATACAGCTCTCAGTTCAAGAATATTGCATACCTATATTAAAGGACCACTATCACAACCCCAAACTTGTTAGAACCAAATTAATGTTTTATCACCAATACTTAGGAGGCAACTAAAAACCATAATATTCATCAAACTCCAGTTAAAGGGTGGCCTTCAGTGATAGTATTTGTTATTAAATTTGAAGATACAATTGTTCTCGCTCAAATTTGTCAGTGTAGCCTTGAGATAGAGATATATGAAAATAGATGAAAAAGACTCCAACTCTCAAGTCAAAATATGGCTAACTTAGTGGGGGGAATATGGATAATATAGATTATCTTATCATACCTGGGAGCGGTAGGCCCCTATATATAAACTGATGATGGGAGATTCCTAGTTGTAGTTAGACTTAGTCACCTTTGCCAATGTAGAGAGGTGGTCTTTTAGTAGGATTAAGAGTAGTACAAAATGAGGATTACCCTATAGAAATTGAGTCCTGATAAGGACTGATGTTGACAAAGTCTTTCTAAAGGCTGGGTTGAGCTAATGAGCTAGCTTTACTAGGCCTTTAATATTTGTATAGTATATTGTTCGTTATGTAACAGCCCGTGCTCCAGGTTTGACGACTATCCCCACACACCAACACGAGTCTTTTCAGCGTGCTTATGTCCTCACTCACACGCACCCTGAGAACTTCCCAGGGGGTCACCCTTCCTAGAATTGCTCCAAGCCAAGCACGCTTAACCTTGGAGTTTCTAAGTTATGGGCTCCCGAAAAGAAGATGCATCTTGTTGATATATATATATACTCTGGTTGGTTTGAGATGATTGTTTGGAATCCGCTGTTTATTTATGACGTTTGGGAACATACGAGAAACAAAGGAAACACTGCCGAATTTTATATGTAATAAAAGAAAAATATATATTCCACGTAAGACTTATGAGTTGGTAATGATGTATTAAATAATAGGTCTTACATTTTTGGTATCAAAGCAGTTCTTCCTATAGGATTGCGAAATATGGGTCTAGGGTCATACTGAGCACTTAGGATGTATGCCTATAGCTTTTCATATACTTCTGATATATTGCATGTGGGGAATTGGGACTGATCAACCCGATGTTTTATGTGCTGTATACAGAGTTATGAGCGGACTAGGGCGAACCCGTAGTGGAGGCCGAGGCCGAGGAAGAGGCCGAGGTCAACCCACTGCTACTGCTGGTGAGGGTGAGGGTCTGGTGGCTGTGCTTGCACATCTGGCCCAAGCCATTGACCGTATGCCCGGACCCCAGCATGATGGTGCTCCTATTGCGGGACTTGTCAGTCCTCAGCAGATGGGACTGACAGAGTTCTGCAAAAGGGATCCCTGATTAATCAATTTGAGACACTTATGTTAGCTTTGTATTAGGCTTTATTTGATGTTTATTGTGCCCAATATTAGTATTTTAGATGAGTTTAATGTTGTTGGGCTTCATTGGGTTTTAATGTAAATATTGGATAATTTTCAGATTTTAATGCATTTTGATCTTTCTGCCTTGGTTAGGCCATAACTTGGGACTCGGTGATCCAATTGAGGTGATCTTGATGTCTTTGGAAAGCTAAGACAATGCTCTACAAGTTTCATGAAGAACTCAAGAGCTGGATCGGACTTCTAAGGGTCCAAAACATCCCTGCAATGCAGAGTGGGTTTGCTGTCAGGAAAATCTGGGCAGTGTGCACATATTGGACTACATAGTGAGTTATAGGCCTCCTCTTGGGCTGAAACTTGGCCATTGGAAAGATAAGACCCATATCTCCAACTTCACTGAAGACCATTTAGTCAATAGATGTCGTTTTAGGTATGATAATGAAGCTACAAGTTGGTTTGAATTTGGAAACACGTTCTGCCAACCTAACAAGAGGTAGGTTCAGTGTTTTTAGCATATCTGGAGTTCTAAACGTCCAAATGGTATGATTCAAATTGCAAAATTTCAAGGAGACAACTGGCTACAACTTTCATAAAGACCTCCAAGCCAAAATGCACCGTCTAGGTGATGAAAATGAAGCCAGAAGTCGGATAAGAGTTGTTGACTAAAAGCCACCAACCATACACCAACCCACCTACCATGCACCAACCCACCAACCCACCTACCATGCACCAACCCACCAACCATGCATCAAGCTTCCATATTTGACAATTTCCATATTTTTATAGGTTGTATTCAGATTATGTACATGTACAAATTGGCTTCTAGGATTAGTATAAATAGAGCCAACCTGTTTGTATTAGAATGATTCAATTTTAAGTAAGTTTGAAGAAAGTTTGAATATTTGTGAGAGTTTTCTTTCTCTTCTTCTTCTTTCTCTTTAGAATTTCGTTTTTGTTCTTTATTTTATGAGTTCTTCCTTCCCATCCATGGAAGGCTAGGCTCTTATAATCAATCCAAGGGATTAGCCATCTTGATGTTTAATTTGGAGATCTTGTTTCGCTTATTCATATTGCTTAATTGTTATTCAAGTTTCTCTTCTTCCTCTTTTGATTTTTATCTAGATTGAATTGCTTAATTTGATTTAGATGTTGATGTGGTAATAGTTTTATTATCATGTATTCAAAGAGGATCACATAGAATAAACAATTTATTAAAGCTTTTTGATAGATTGTTTAGCTTGGTTAAATTTTGAATCTTAAGTTAATCTATGTTTGGATGGTGCTTACTTTATCTAACATTGGTTAATTAAATCCTAGATGCTTATCTAGTAGAGGATTCTTAGATCATGTTGAGGCGTCTTGATGTGATCTAAGGCCAAGAACACGGTTAGCAATTAAGTGAATTCCTTGTGATCAATGATGAGTTAAACTCAAGATCGGTAAATTTCCTTGGATTGGTTATTTCTTTAAATTTGTTAATTACTTTCCTTTAATTCAACTAGTGTATTATCTTTATAAATCATCAAAACCCTCCCTTTTTATTTATCTTGATTCGATTAAATCTTTGTTTTATTGAATCCTTGAGAGACGATTCGGTTCATGCTCTATACTACAAATTATTTTGTGAACCGGTAATTTTATTTATTTGACGGGTCTCGACAATCTCTTGTCAATCCCCCATCTTTCCATGGGAATTATGACCCTATGGCTGCTAAGAGGTGGATGAAACACCTTGAGAAAATTTTTAAGGCCATGTAGTGTACTGAGGAGTAGAAAGTTAACTTTGCTGCTTACAAATTGGAGGATAAGGCCGAACATTGGTGGGAGGCTACTCATCCTGGACTACTTGTTAGGGAGGATCCCATCACTTGGGAGACATTTAAGATGGCATTTCTGCATAAGTACTTCCCTGCCAATGTCAGAATTCAAAAGGAACAAGAGTTTATGCATTTGAGACAGGGAGATCTCACAGCTGGTCAGTATGCAGCTAAATTTGATGAATTGTCGAAATACTCTAGTTACCTGCAGAATGGACCGAATGAGATTTGGAAGTCCATTCAGTTCGAGAGGGGACTTGAGTTTGAGTTGAGAAAGGTTGTTGCTGGCTTCGAGATTAGGGATTTTGCTTCCCTGGTTGAGAAGTGTTTGACTATGGAGGAGTGCATGACCCCTGTTGCAGAAAGCAGTCAGGGAACTGGGAAGAGAAAGGCAGAAGTTTTCCAGCTTGCACGAAGTACAAAGAAGGCTAAAGTGGAACCATGCAAGACATATGGGAAACCGCATCAGGGTACTTGTGGGATGATTACTAGAGTGTGTTTTGTTTGTGGCCAGAAGGGACACATTGCAAAATACTGCCCACAACGAATAGTGATTTGCTTTAAGTGCCAGCAGAAGGGGCACACTTCCCGAGATTGCCCACGGACTTCTAAGGCACCAGTTCCTACCCCTAAACCACCAACCCAGGGGCAAGTGTATACCCTCAGTGGAGCAGAGGCACATGCGGATGATTTGATCCAAGGTATGTGCTTACTGAATGGTCAGAACTTAATTATATTGTTTGACTCTAGGGCAACCCATTCATTCATTTCTGATGCATGTGTAAAGTCCTTGAGTCTGACCACTACTTCCTTACCTTATACGTTGTCAGTGACTACTCCTGCTAAGGATAACATTCTTACGACCCGTATTTGCTTAAACTGCACATTTGTATTCCAGGACCGAACCTTTGTTGTTGATTTGATTTGTTTACCTTTGAGAGGGTTAGATGTTATATTGGGTATGGATTGGCTTACAGTCAACCAAGTGTTGTTAGATTGTTGTAATAAGACTGTCATTATCCCTCATGTTATAAATCATACACTGATTCCTGAAATTTTCATGTTACCCAAAGTGTCAGAATTGAACCATTGCCTGGTGGATGGGAGTCAAGTATACATGGTATTATTTTCTCTAGACTTAGAGGTTCAGTCAGAATTGGCCGGAGTACCAATAGTGAGCGAGTTTATGGATGTGTTTCCTAAGGAAATTCCTAGTTTGCCACCTGATAGAGAGGTAGAGTTTGTTATAGACTTAGTACCGGGAGCTGAACATGAGACAAAGGAGATGGATGGAATACTTAAAGGATTATGACTTTGAGCTTAAGTATCATCCAGGTAAGGCCAACGTTGTGGCTGATGCCCTTAGTAGGAAATCTCTGCATGTATCTCAGATGATGGTGCATGAGCTGGACTTGGTAGAGCAATTTCGAGACCTTAGTTTACAAGTGGATCTGAGTAGTGTGACGCTGAGATTGGCTTTGTTGGAAATCTCATGCGACCTTAAGGACCAGATTAGACATGAATAAAGTTTGGATAAGGAACTACAAGATCGTAGGGTCTCGATAGCTTTTTCTTTGGAGGATGATGGATTGATCAGGTTTAGACAGAGGATTTGTGTGCCTAAAGGGGGAAACCTTAAAGAACATATTCTTGAGGAGGCTCACAAGAGTAAGTTCTCAATGCATCTTGGTACGACTAAGATGTATCAAGATTTGAAAGAAAGATTTTGGTGGCCAGGTATGAAAAGAGATATGGCTGAGTATGTGGCCAAGTGTTTGACTTGTCAGAAGGTCAAGATCGAACACCAGAAACTAGCCGGGATGCTCCAACCTTTAGAGATACCCGAGTGGAAGTGGGACAAAATTACCATGAATTTCGTGACCAGTTTGCCTAGGGTACAGAAGGGTTATGATGCTATATGGGTCATTGTGGACAGACTGACTAAGTCTGCTCATTTTCTTCCCATTAGGATTTCCTATTCCCTAGATAAGCTTGCTGAGTTATTTGTTGGAGAGATTGTCCGACTACACGGAGTGCCATTGAACATAGTGTCAGATAGAGATCCCAGATTTACCTCTAGATTTTGGAATGCATTACATCAGTCTTTTGGGACTAAGCTCAGTTTTAGTACTGCTTATCACCCACAGACAGATGGTCAATCCGAGAGGACTATCCAAACGTTAGAAGATATGTTGAGAGCTTGTGTCCTCGAAGATAAGGGTAGTTGGGATAGGTATTTACCATTGGTAGAGTTTGCATACAACAACAGTTACCATTCCAGCATTGGGATGGCACCATATGAGGCACTCTATGGTAGAAAGTGTAGGTCACCTCTGTGTTGGTATGAGGTAGGTGAGCGGAACCTGTTAGGCCCAGATTTAGTGCAAGAGACCACTGAGAAGATTAGGGTTATACAGGAGAAAATAAGAGTTGCTCAAAGTCGGCAAAGGAGTTATGCTGACAAAAGAAGGCGTCCTCTAGAGTTTGAAGAGGGTGATCATGTATTTCTTAGAGTCTCTCCCATGACAGGTATTGGTAGGGTCATTCGGGTCAAGAAGTTAAATCATCGTTTCATTGGTCCGTTTCAAATTCTGAAACGTGTTGGACATGTAGCTTACCACATAGCCCTTCCTCCACATTTGTCAAATCTCCATCCTGTGTATCATGTATCCCAGTTAAGAAAGTACGTTCCGGATCCTTCACACATCATAGAGGTTGAGTCGGTACAATTGAGAGCTGACCTTACATTTCAGGCTAAGCCAGCTAAGATCATTGACCGCAGTGTGAAGACCTTGAGGAACAAGACTATTTCCCTGGTGAAGGTGTTCTGGGATGGACTGTCACCTGAAGAGGCTACGTGGGAGTTGGAGGAAGATTTGCGCAAGCAACATCCCAATCTATTTTTATCAGGTATGTCTCTAACTAAATTTTGTGGGCAAAATTCTTTTAAGGAGGGGAGAATGTAACATCCCTAAATTTTGATTCTAATCTTAATTCTAGCTTAACTAAATCATATGGAAGTCCTAGTGTAATTTTCTGGAATTGGGATAAATTGGAAATTTTTAGAAACCACCAAAGGTATTTTGGTCATTTTACACCCTCAGTGGCAATTTTGTGAATTCTCATTCAAGTGGAGGGCAAAGTTGACAATTCAACTTCACCCCCCTTTTCTTCATATTGAAGCCGTGCATGTTGGATGATCAAATGGTCATCTTCTTAAAAATATCAAAGTATCCATAGCCAAGGTTTTCCAAGCTTTCAAGGTCTAAAGTAAGTATTTTTACTCATCTTTTGGCTTAGGTTATTTGATGGTTATTGATCACCTTCACCTCTTCTTCAATCCTATGGTTTTAGTTTAATGGAGAACTCATGTTCATCTTTAAGAATCAAGAACACAAATTCTAAAGTTCTTGTATGATTTGGTTGTTTTGAAGGAAGTTAAAGAGGAAGTTTTCTTAAGGATTTTGGTTGGTTTGATATCACCTCAAGCCTAGTTCTTGTCCTAAATCATTGCTAGGTGAGTGTGGGTTGATTTGTGATATGGTATGGCGTTATTTAGGGTGTGAGTTTAAGTCTTGAAGATAAATGTGATCATGTTGTTTTTGAATGTTTGGATTGTTACTAGTATTCAATGGTATGGATGTATGAGAATGATTGGATTTGCTATGAAATGAATGAATGAATGAATGGTATGGATGAATGGATGAATGAATGAAGTTTAAGAGAAGAGGTGTATAATCAAATGTTGATTTTTTAGCACTGTGAATCGATTCACAAGATGTGTGAATAGATTCACAGACTTGTGAATAGCAATGTGAACTCGTAAATAGCACTGTGAATCGATTCACAACATTTTGTGAATAGATTCACAAACTTGAGAATAACAATATGAGCTCGTGAATAGCACTGTGAATCGATTCACAACATTTTGTGAATAGATTCACAGACCCATGAATAGCATTGTGAATAGATTCACAAGACCTATGAATAGCATTGTGAATAGATTCACAATAATGTGTGAATAGATTCACAATAGTGTGTGAATAGATTCACAAGACCCATGAATAGCATTGTGAATATATTCACAATAATGTGTGAATAGATTCACAATATTGTGTGAATATATTCACTAAGAGATTCATTGAATAGATTCACATAGGCTTAAAATGATAACTTAGTACAATGAAGGGATGTGTAACTAAGTGAAAGTGGTTGAGAGGATTGAGCATAATACTTGTGTGATTCAATCATAAATTGAGAGGATTGAGTATAATGCTTGTGTAGTTTAAATCTCGTATTGATTAAATGTGATGTTATTATGATATTATGATTGAATATGAAAGCATTGCATTGCATAGTGAGATGGCCTAACCGGAAGGGGTTAGTGTACAATATGTGAGAGGTTACCTAACCGGAAAGGGTTAGATGAAAGAATAAGCGGTGCATAATTACTTGCATTGCATAGTGAGATGACCTAACCGGAAGGGGTTAGTGCACAATACTTGAGGGGTGCCTAACCTACGAGGTTAGATGGAAACGGAATGACATAAAACATTACATATGCATATTGCGAGGGCCTAACCGGAAGGGGTTAATGCACAACATGAGGAGTGGAGAAAGAAAAAGTGTGAAGAAAAGGTGTGAACATCATGTGCATTCATAAACTCATTGCATATGTTGGTTTGATATTATTTGATATATTGAATTGTGTGTATGCTTGCATTCTAATTACATGCATACTTTATATACAAGTTTTTATTCACATTCAATGGGAAGTTATTTCTCACCCCCTCTTTTTCAGATTCGCAGGAACACCCCGGACCTTCTATGGGTTAAGTACGGAGGATTCTGTGGTGTATTACTGACAGCAATAGGATATATTATGATACTTGTATTTTGGTGGAGTTGAGCTCCATTATGTAATTATAATATGATGTGTATTATATAGATGTGACAATGAAACTGATGAACTACTGTTAAAGTTCTCAGTCATGTTAATATTTTAGTATGCTCAGTCAGGATAGTGTCTAGTATACACTTGTATAATGTACGTACTCTGATAATATTTTGAATGAGATAATATTTTGAATGAGATCGAAGATCTTTTGTTGATATATATATATATGTACTCTGGTTGGTTTGAGATTATTATTTGGAATAATCTGTTTATTTATGACGTTTGGAAACATACGAGAAACAAAGAAAACGCTACCAAATTTTATATGTAATAAAAGAAATATATATATTCCACGTAAGACTTATGAGTTGGTAAATGATGTATTAAATAATAGGTCTTACACCCTAGCTTGTTAATCGACAAGCGAAGTGTGTCGAATGCAAAGATGTATTACTGATAATTTAATCATACCTAATTTCATTGTTCCGATTGTCTAAGTCGAACTAGCTTTGATGATTTACAGGGTACAGTATGTGTGTCGTGATTTCACTAGTCTTGCTTTGGTTTTTCTGAGTTGAGGACGGAAGCGATGTCATGTCGTCCTAGGTCTTTATATCTCAGTTGTATGATGAAGGCGAAGTCCTGTAATCTTGGGTCATTATATTTGTCACAACTTACCAGGAAGGCGTTGCAACGTGAGAGGCAACTAAATTTGAAAAAATTTAAGAATTGCTACCAATTTTTATTTAATTGGAAAATAATTGGAAAACCTTTTTATTAGGAAAACTGGTCTTTTAAAATACAGATTAGGTTCAGGAGTCTAATTATGTACAGGAAAGGGTAAGAACTCAATCCTACTGCACCCTAATACATCCATCATAAAACGGTTACCCTAAAACTAATTGTGCAAATTATTAATAGCCATGCTAATATTTATTTTACCCCTTAAAAAATAATTAAAATAAAATAAAATAAGACACAAGCAAAGACAAATATTAACAAATGAGAGAAAGAACTAAATTACAAAAATTTACAATTTTGGCTTGGCGTAAGTGCCTAAGTATCCTTTGCATGCAATACGGAATTCAAAACAACATAGTTCTTTAAAAAAAAATATTTGTTGGTTGGTAGATTTTAATAAAAAAGAAGAAAAATTAAATGTTTTCAAAGGTTTTTCAAATTCATTAAAAAATGATTGATTGATATTTTATTTATTAAATTAATTCTACCCTTGTCCGGGATCTAAGACGACATGGGGTCATATAATAAATCTCTATGGACTTGGACGTCATTGAAGATGGCACAAGGCCATACAATCAGCGTTGCCATTAGCATTGTCGACCATTGTGTGAATCATTATTGGAAACCCACTTTTGCATAGGATCCAAGATGACCTAGGGTCATACAATAGATCCTTACAAACTCAAACAACACTAAAGATAATACTAGGTCATACTATCAGGTCGCTATCCATTGAGTGAATAAATTATTATTATTAGTTTTATTTAGTTAACAACATTATTTACAAATCAATTAAGCTTTACATGAAATCATGAAATGTCATCAAATAAGACCAAAGGTGAACAAAGAGAAAATGCAATTAATAAGTACAAAAATATTTATAAATGCAAGAGAATGTAATAAATTTGTAAAGGTAAACTAACATACACGAAAAGCAAAGTAAAAATAAGAAAAATGATAACAGCAAAATGGCCTACACAAACCAATAGTATGAAAATGAAATAAAAGGTGAAAAGTAATCTATAATGAAAGATTTATAACCAAATAATCATTCACAGTCAAACTATTAACAATTTGAAGACTAAAAAATGTAATAATTATGACGAATAAGAAGCGTCAAATCAATGATATAATGAAAGTCACGTGATTTGACAATGTCAATCATGTTGAATAAAAGTACCTGAAACAATGAACAAAGTAAACGACGTGATAGTCTGAGGCGTGTTATGCACTGTCCTTAAGGAATATTTCGGCAACAAGTGCGAAATTCCCCTAGGATACAGCAGACTCTTCCCGGCTGAACCGAGGTCTCAAACAACAGCAAGCCAAAACTCTGTAACTCGTAGAGAGAAGAGGAGAAGAAGAAGAGAAGATGAAATTCACACACACCCCAGGAGGCGGCAACAAAAGAGAATAATATATCAGTATATGAAAAAAAAACCTAATACATAAATGTCATTAACCTAATACATAAATGTCATAAATCTAATAAAATCAAATTAAAATTTACCAAAACCGTGGGATGAAATTAGGGAGTAATTAAACCTAATGATTGCCCAAAAAAACTGCTACATTTATGTAATTAAAGTCTTCTCCAAAATCCCAATTTTCTAGTGAGGTTCAAAATTCAAATATTAATTAAAATTATTTCCAAAAACTCAAATTATTTGTTTCAAGCAATGTGGGACTTTATTCTTTTGAAATACTCAATATTCACAACAATCCCCCACATATTTCAAAAGAATTTAAACAATATTAAAATAAATAAAACTCAAGTCTGGGTTACATTGTGTGCAAATGCATCGAATCTGGTGTCTTTTGGACTATGAACCAGATCTAGATAAATAAGACTTTAACTTACAATGTTATTGGTGAAGTTAAACTTCTATGAACCAAAACACCTTTTTCATAAGCCAAAATCTCATTTGATCACATTCACACTCTTCACTTTGCTCTTGCTGTTAACGCTGTTTTGCGCTTTTCGGCCATGCGCGTGCCTGGTGTTCATAAGTGCTTTACAGACTATGTCATCGTCTCATAGGAGCGGCCTCCACTCCACACTCATATAGGTGATTTCATCAAGTGTATACTGCACTTTATACACCACCCATAAGGGCTATGAAATACATTAAAATATTAAGTTTATCCTCACATTAAATGCAGTCTAACACTTCTCATATTTCTCACACCATAAGAAAGGACGAACGTAGTGTTAGCATAATTAACAAATGACTTGTTATTACCCATATGAACCTTTTCATGGGATCTCCACTCATAAGGTTGGGTTACTATCATTGTTAATATCAAATTGGCTTAAGTCCCATTCCCCTCGATGTGGCACTTATTAAATTTCTTCCCAAAGGTTTAGTCAGAGGATCGGCCAAGTTTAGTTCTGACTTCACATAATCAATGGACACAATTCCATCTCTCAGCAGCTGCTTTATTATCTCATATCTCAACCTAATGTGTCTGTTCTTACCATTAAAGGTTTTATTACTTGCAATGGCTATTGCCGCTTTATTATCACAATGAATAGATACAGAAGGATTTGGTTTTATTCCCAAAGGAATATTCTCTAAGAAATTTTTCCACCATTCAGCCTCATTACAGGCTTGCTCCAGAGCTATGAACTCTGACTCCATGGTGGATTTTGCAATTATTGTTTGTTTACTTGATTTCCAAGTAACAGCACTACCACCAATAGTAAACACATATTTGCTAGTGGATTTAATTTCATCTGAATTAGAAATCCAGTTAGCATCATTGTATCCTTCAAATACAGCGGGTAATCCACTATACCAAATATCATAATTCATGGTACCTCTCAAATATTTCATCAGTCTAGCCAAAGCTGCCAAATGATCATTATTTGGACTATGTGTATATCTACTCAATCTGCACACAGCATATGCTATGTCAGGTCGGGTGAAATTCATTAGGTGGAGCAGACTACCAATTATTTATGCATACTCAGACTGGGCAACCGGATCACCGTTATTTTTCTTCAATTGAGTGTTGGCTTCATAAGGGGTACTTACAGGTTTGACATCAAAATGTCCAAATTTCTTTAACATTTTCTCAACATAATGTTCTTGTGACAGTATTATACTATCACACTTCCTTATGACTTTAACACCCAATATTACACTAGCTTCACCCATGTCTTTCATGTCAAATTTAGATGCAAGAAAACGTTTTGTTTCATGCACTACGTCTATGCTAGTACCAAATATAAGCATATCATCCACATACAAGCAAATAATCACACATTCACCATTTACCAACTTTGTATACACACATTTATCAACTTCAACATAAGAGAAACCATCATTGATCAAAGTTTGGTCAAATTTTTCATGCCATTGTTTAGGTGCTTGTTTTAGACCATACAAAGATTTGAGGAATTTACATACTTTATTTTCTTGCCCTCTAACTACACAACCTTCAGGTTGAAACATATAAATTTCTTCTTCTAAGTCACCATTCAAAAAAGTTGTTTTAACATCCATTTGGTGAATAAATAATTTATATGCAGATGCTAAAGCAAACAACATTCGAATAGAAGAAATTCTAGTTACAGGAGCAAAAGTATCAAAATAATCTATATTTTGTTTTTGAGAAAAGCTTTTTGCCACCAATCTAGCTTTATATTTTTCAATTGATCCATGAGGGTTATATTTTCTTTTGAAAATCCATTTGCAACCTATTACTTTCGCACCAGGAGGTAAATATACTAAACCCAAGTATTGCAGTTAGAAATTGAATCAAATTCTGATTTAACAGCTTCTTTCCAAAAAGATGCTTCAGGTGATGCAAAAGCCTCAGAAATTGTAATAGGATCATTATCAACAAGATATGTATAAAAATCATTTCCAAAAGAAGTTTCTTTTCTTTGTCTTTTACTCCTTCTCAACTCCTCATTTGAATCATTTAAAGAATTTTGTGTTGAAGTTTCAGAAATATTTTCATAAATATTGGAAGATTTTAAAGGAAAATTATGTTAAAAAAGTTCAGCTTTTTTTGTCTCAATAATAATATTGCAATCAAGCACTTCACTTTTCAAAACCAAGAATCTATATGCAGTACTATGTTCAGCATACCCAATAAACATGCAATCAGATGTCTTAGAACCTATTTTCTTTCTTTTAGGCTCAGGTAACATAACTTTAGCTAAACACCCCCACACTTTCAAATATTTTAAATTTGGCTTATAACCCTTCCAAAGTTCATAGGGTGTCTTTCCTGTTTTCTTATAGGGAATTCTATTTTGTAAATGACAGGCAGTTAACAAGGCTTCACCCCAAAGATTATCTGGTGCATTAGAGCTAACTAACATAGCATTCATCATTTCTTTTAATGTCCTATTTTTCCTTTCAGCTACTCCATTAGATTGGGGTGAGTAGGGAGGAGTTATTTCATGAATTATACCTTCTTTTTCACAAAATTCATTAAATAAAATATATTCTCCACCTCTATCTGATCTAACCCTTTTAATTTTCTTATTTAATTGGTTTTCTACTTCTGCTTTATATACAAGAAACACGTCAAACGCTTCATCTTTATTTCTTAATAAATATACCTTAGTAAATCTTGAAAAATCATCAATAAAAGTTACGTAATATTTTTTACCACCTCTAGTCATGGTTTGTTTTAAATCTCCTAAATCAGAATGAATTAGTCCAAGTAGTTCAGTTTCTCTTTCTACGGATGTACAAGATTTTTTGGTTAATTTAGATTCAGCACATATTTCACATTTATTTAAACATGCATCACTAAAACAAGAAATCAATCAAAGATATTGCATTTTCTTAATATAAGAAGCGCTAACACGTCCTAATCTAGCATGCCACATATCCATAGAGTCAATCAAATAAGCAGAAGAAGATGCATTTTCATTCATAATTTGAGCAACATTAAGTACAAACAGTCCTTGATTGCAATAGCCCTTTCCCACCAATACATTATTTTTTGTCATTACAATTTTGTCAGACTCAAAGGAAACCTTTACCCCAACCTTTCCTAGCAATGCCACAGAAATTAAATTTGCCTTAATGCTAGGTACATGAAGCACATCATTGAGTGCTAATGTCTTGCCAGATGTGAGTTTCAGAAGAATTTTTCCCTTCCCAATAACTTCAGTAGTCCGGGAGTCACCAAGATACACACATTCTTCTCCATCCCCCACAGAAGTGTAGGAGGTAAACATACTCTTATTAGCACAAATATGCCTGGTAGCCCCAGAGTCTACCACCCAATCATTCACACTGGCCATGAGTAAAGCTTGAGAAACGACCGCAGCAATTATGTCATCTCCTTCAACCAAGTTTGCCTTTGGCTTCGGGGCATTGTCATTTCCCTTCTTCCTATGTCTGCAAAAAGCTGCCTTATGACCTGGCTTACCACACACATAACAATTTCCACTAATTTTGAAAGTGGGATTATTAACTTTAGGCACATGATTAGGTCTATTGTAATCAGATTTGTTGTTTGATTTATGATCATACCTTTTCTTGTTGGTTTGTACCATATTTGCTCTTGAAGCTAATGCTTTTGCTCTTGCAGCCTTGATTTCCTTCCTGTTTGTGTCTTCAATAATTATATGGGTGATCAGATCTGAGAGTGAGAGTTGTTTGGTCTTGTGTTTTAATAGTTGCGTGTAGTCTTTCCACAAATCTGGCAATTTCTCAATTAGCAGACCTGCAACAAACTCGTCTTGGAGTGTTATGTTCTCGGCTTAGAGGTTCTCAAGCAGTTTATGATATTCATTGATTTGTGTCTTTATGTCTTTTTCATCATTCATCTCCCATTTGTAGAAATTTGAGATCACGAACTTCTGCCTCCCGGCATCCTCAGCAGTGTATTTAAGTACCATGGACTCCCAGATTTGATTGGTTTCCTTGTATGAACAGTAGACATCAAACAGTTCATAAATAACGTAGTAAGAATGGTATGCCTACAAACCTTATTGGCGTAAGTCCATTCGTCTAATTTTTTGGTGGTAGCAGAGGAATTGGGTTTGGGATTAGTGAGAGCATCTGCCACTCCATGCATGTCAAGGATTGAGAAGACACGTTCTTGCCATCGTTTGAAGTTCTGGCCACCAAAGATCTCGATTTTGGAGACATCCAGAAAGGGTCTGGCAAAGGAGACCGGGGCGGCCGAAACCGGTTTGGGAACGTCAGCAGTACCATTGTCGGGTTCAATGTGATCAAGTTCAGCCATATTCCTTAAGATTGTTGAACAAAAGTACCTGAAACAATGAACAAAGTAAACCACGTGATAGTCTGAGGCGTGCTATGCACTGTCCTTAAGGAATATTTCGGCAACAAGTGCGAAATTCCCCCAGGATACAGCAGACTCTTCCCGGCTGAACCGAGGTCTCAAACAACAGCAAGCCCAAACTCTGTAACCCGTAGAGAGAAGAGGAGGAGAAGAAGAGAAGACGAAATTCACACACACCCTCAGGAGGCGGCAGCAGAAGAGAATAATATATCAGTATGTAAAAAAAAAAAACCTAATACATAAATGTCATTAACCTAATACATAAATGTTATAAATCTAATAAAATCAAATTAAAACTTACCAAAACCGTGGGCTAAAATTAGGGAGTAATTAAACCTAATGATTGCCCAAAAAAACTGCTACATTTATGTAATTAAAGTCTTCTCCAAAATCTCGATTTTCTAGTAAGGTTCAAAATTCAAATATTAATTAAAATTATTTCCAAAAACTCAAAGTGTTTGTTTCAAGCAATGTGGGACTTTATTCTTTTGAAATACTCAATATTCACAACAAATCAAACTACTCATTTTATCCCTTATAATGATTTTACTTTTTCTAAGAATTCTTGTGATTATTTCATCCTGACATATTGTGTGTTTTGATTATATTCTTTATTACATTGTCTAAATTACCATTTTATTTTATTATTTTTATGTATAATTTAACCAAAAAAATAAATATTGTTATAATGTTTTTCTTTTGATACTATTATTACAATTTAAAAATATTATACTTTTTGAATGAAATAAATGGTGCCAATAAAAAAATCACAATTTAAATGAAAATTTTATTTAATGAATAATAAAATTCATAAAATGAGCATAATTACTAAGTATCTAATTAAATTTTGCTAATGACTAAGTATCTAATTAAATATTAAATAACAACAACAAATGAAAAAATATTATTTATAATGTAATATAATTTTAAAATATAAAATTGTACTATTAATTATTTTGCATATTTTATACGTAAATTATTATAAAATTATTCTAGGAATCTGAGCTTGTCAATGTAGTATCAAATTGGAAAATAATAGAATACATATATCCTTTAGTCAACATCCTTTGTACACAATTATAAAATAATTGAGATAAAATGAACAGATAAAAGGGGGAGAAAAGGAATTGTAATATCAGTGTCATTTATAGATGAAGGGATAAGAGAATGCCACAATCTCCACATAACAACTAGGACAAGGTATCTCTCATGTGGGAAGAAATTGACGAGTCATGCATTTAGAGGTGACATGCATTACCATACAATAACTTAAAAATTAGTTCAGCAAGATATATATATATATATATAATTGATCATGGGGCGCTCTTCTATCAGTTTAGTGAGCTATCTTGTATATCCTCACACATACAATTACACCACAAGTGAAAAATCAACATATTCATTCATTATCACATATTAACCAAAGAAAATTATACAAATATTTATGGAAACTCGAGTCATATTCAACAAAGTCAACACCTGAAACCTTTTTTTTTCCGTAATTCTAATTTTTCTTCTACTTTCACATTATCTTCACTCAAGTTAACATCAGCTCAAATTATGCTTTAAAATTTGTAGATAGGGCCATGCATCATAATAGATAGTAAGATTCGGTGTCAAAACTTATCTTGATATCCCATTTGAGTAAAAACATCAAGCTAAATAGTAAAAAGGAAATAAAAATAAGAAAGGGAAGATATCAATAAACAAAAGCACGACAAACATTCTAGAAATTTCAGAATCAGATGAGGGAATCGCAATCTGAGAAAGGGGAATCACATAAAAACAAATTCTAGAACCAGGACATTCAAACTTCAGAGGAATCACACAAAATAAATACACTAGAAATTTGTAAAAAGGTTCAAACCTATGAAGAGGAAACGATGTGAGAGCTAGAAGAAGAAGCAGAGCAGGATCTGGGAAGGACTATGAGGTTTTCTGTAGCATGAGGAAGAGATAGCTGAAAGACGAGCTGAAATAAAAAGCTTTAGCCTTTAGGTTTGTTATCTGGATGCTGCTACAAGAGGCAATGTTATAGTGGGAAGATTAGTGTGGAAATATGTTTGCCACAATGGTTTATTGTGTTATATTTTGATGATGACAAATACATTACAAAAAGGATTATGAATATGCTACATATACGTGCTTAATGAAATATATTTGATCATGCATGATTATGTACTATATCTTGTTATATGTTACATATAAATCATGCAATGGCTATGCATAGATTAGTTATAGATTATATCCAATAACACTTATCAAAAGGTTTAATTAACTAATATTGGATATGTCTATATGTGAATCATATATGCATAAAGTATATAGAGTTATCTACTTATGAATCATGCATATTATTCATACATATTGAGATATTGGTTTATAAATTGGACTAACTATGGTTTTCAAGAGAGCTATGTTGTGTAAGATAGTCCAAGTATTAGAGTGAGTATTGGAACAAGAAAGTGAAAGATCTTTATCATGCTCAACTTAAGAAGGAGAATAAAGAGATGAACCAAATATTTGAAAGATTTGAAGAGAATAATTCTTAGAAGCTTTGATTGCATCAAAAAGCCTAAAGACTCAATTGGGTATACTTTCTCTTATAGGTTATTCTCCTTTGTAAGGATAGATGTTTAACATGAAGAGAGCTCAAATTAGTTTTTCAATCATAACAAATGATTTTACACTTACTAAAATGCCTAACAAATATGTATTGAAAAGTTAGTCATGGTGGTATTTCAAAACTATGAAAAATAGCCAAGGACCTTTGGTCAATATTTTGTTAATAACTTTCAAAATACTTTTAGTTTTGATCTGAAACTTATTTTATATGAAAGTAGACTCAGGGATTTCCAACGCATGATCAATTGCTTAATTCTGTTACGAAACAAAGAAGTTATGACCTTTGCAAACTAAATTTTGTATCATGAACTGATGTATTTGAATACTCCAAATGAAACATTCAAATATCCTCTTTTACATTACCAAAAAAAAAAATCCTCTTTTACATAACCTAGTTCGTGGCCAAGTACTTGAATACCATAATTGAGTATTCTAATACTTTCTTTACATAATTTATTTCAAATGTCATGTATTCAAATACTCATATTAAGTATTCAAATATGCGTATTAAGAAAACTCTTCCAAACACCACCAATGATCATTTTATCACTTGGGCTATATATAGAAGCTAAAATTGAAGAATTAATAGTTGATGAACACTTATTTGCAAATCATTATGAAGATTTGATCATTTTCTATCAAATTAATATTTGAGCTCTTCATTGTCAAAAATTCATCTATCCATTAGTTCTTCAAGTTGTATATCAACTCTTTGAGAGAGTAATCATATTCCTATCTTGTAAACATTAAGTAAGGGCAAAGGATCCCTCTAGTTGAAAGTGTATGTGAGGCTTATACATAAAGGGTGGAGGATTCCAAAGGTGTAGGAAGTGCTCAGACCTTGTAAAGGTTTTTCAAGCACTTGTGTAGCTTGGACAATAAAAGGCTCAAGCACAAGGATGGAGGATCCCAAAAGTGTGAAGAGTGCTATATTTTGTAAAGGTTTCTCAAGCACCTAAATTACAAGCTGGAAGAATAGTGGAAACCTCAAGTGGATGATCTTGAAGCTGGACATAGATCACAAGAAGTGATCAAACTAGTAAATATTGTTTGCACTCTCTCTTATCCCTTAGTCTTTTTACATTCCATCAAATTAAATTGATAAGCATACTTGTTATATTCCTTAAGTTGTTGTAATTGTTAAATTGTTGGATAATCTTGAGAGCTTATTGTTTTGATTCTTGGAATTATTTTTTGGATTATTTATTTCATGTCCATTTAAATCTAAGGAGAGGATTATTATTAATCCAAGGGTAGACATGTATTTTCAATTTTAGAGTTAGTTATTTTAGGGGAAAGTAGATACATGAGATTCATTATCTTATTCGCTCATTTTCTAGACTTTTCAACTTTTCTCTCTACTTTTTCTCTCTTCTTCCTCAAACTTCTTTCGACTGCAACCATGAAGGACTAACTCTGAGATCAATCCAAGGTTCTTGAAGGAATTCTGGTTTGATCTTGAGACCTTGTACTCAATTTTGAATTTAAGTTTAATTGAATTTCTCTTATTCTTTAATTCTAATCTAGAACTCCATGAATGGAGATTTCTATTTGTGTTTTATTGATGGAGAATTGTAATGAGAGTTTGATTGATCAATCATAGTTTTATCATCTGAATTAAAGAGAATAGGTTTTCATATTTGCTACCTTATTTAATTGGATTCTTGATTTTAAACTGACATTGATTAACATGAATTATGCGATTGCAAATTTATGTATCTTTTGTTAGTTAAATTCTAAGTGATCTCCTTGTAGTGAATGTTGGATTTTATGTAGAGATCCTAGTTAAATCTAGGTTAACCATTTAATCGAATTCATGCACATGTTTAGTGGTCGATGAAAAGTCAAATGGAATTTCTGATAGATTTCTTGGATTGATTGTTTTCTTAATTATTTTTTTTTCATTCAATTTATGCATTTTGATTTTGTAATCATTCAATCCCCCACTTTTCATCTTAATTTGATTGAATTACATCTGGATCCTTAAGAGACAACTTGGTACAACCATTTATATTACAATTTTGTATATGAACCGATTTTTTGTATTTGACTAAGCTAAACACTCTTGTCAATGACGGAGGTGATGTCTTGCTGTCCCTGATCAATCAATTTGAGACACATATGTTAGCTTTGTACTAGGCTTTATTAGATATTTATTATGCACAATATTAGTATTTTAGATGATTTTAATGTTGTTGGGTCTCATTGGGCTTTAATGCAAATTGTGAATAATTCTTAGATTTTGATGCATTTTGACATTTCCTCCTTGGTTAGGCCATAACTTGGGACTCGGTGATCCATTTGAGGTGATTTTAGTGTCTTTGGAAAGCTAAGACAAGGCTTTACAAGTTTCATGAGAACTCAAGAGCTGGATCGGACTTCTAAGGGTCCAAAATGGCCCTGTAATGCAGAATGGGCTTGCTATCACTGGAATCTGGGCAGTGTGCACACATTGGACTATATAGTGGGCTATAGGCCTCCTTTGAAGCTGAAACTCGGCCATTGGAAAGATAAGACCTATATCTCCAACTTCACTGAAGACCATTTAGTCAATAGATGTCGTTTTAGGCATGATTATGAAGCTACAAGTTGGTTTGAATTTGGAAACACGTTCTGCCAACCTTACTTGAGGTAGGTGCAATGTTTTTAGCATATCTGGAGTTCTAAAAGTCCAAATGGCATGAAATCAGCGCCACAATTTCAAGGAGACAACTAGCAACAACTTTCATGAAGACCTCCAAGCCAAAATACACTGTCTAGGCCATGAAAATCAAGTTAGAAGTTGGATAAGAGTTGCTGACTAGAAGCCACCAACCATGCATCAAGCTTCCATATTTGACAATTTCCATGTTTTTACAGCTTGCATTCAGATTATTTTCAATTACAAATTGGCTTCTAGGATTAGTATAAATAAAGCCAATCTCTTTGTATTATACATCATTTTAAGTAAGTTTGAAGAAAATTTGAGTATTTGTGAGAGTTTTCTTTCTATTCTTCTCCACTCTCTTTAGAATTTCGTTTTTGTTTTTTTATTTTTGAGTTCTTCCTTCCCATCCATGGAAGGTTAGGCTCTTATAATCAATCTAAGGGATTAGCCATCTTGATGTTTAATTTGGAGATCTTGTTTCGCTTGTTCATATTGCTTAATTGTTATTCAAGTTTCTCTTCTTCTTTTTTTGATTTTTATCTAGATTGAATTGCTTAATTTGAGTTAGATGTTGATGTGATAATAGTTTTATTATCATGTATTCAAGAGGATCACAAAGACTAAACAATATATCAAAGCTTTTTGATAGATTGTTTAGCTTGGTTAAATCCCCGATCTTAAGTTAATTTATGTTTGAATGGTGCTTACCTTATCTAACCTTGGTTAATTAAATCCTAGATGCTTATCTAGTAGAGGATTCTTGGATCATGTTGAGGCGTCTTGATGTGATCTAAGGCCAAGAACATGATTAGCAATTAAGTGAATTCCTTGTGATCAATGATGAATTAAACTCAAGATCGGTAAATTTCCTTGGATTGGTTGCTTCTTTAGATTTGTTTATAACTTTAAGTCCCATACTTTTGTCAATCTTGTTAATTAACAACAAAACCCCCCATTTTAATTATCTTGATCTGATTGAATCTTTGTTTTTATTGGATCCTTGAGAGACGATTTGGTTCATTCTCTATACTATAAATTAGTTTGTGAACCGGTAATTTTTATTATTTGACGGGTCTCGACAACCTCTTGTCAGTCCCCAAGTCTTTATATTTTAGGTGTATGATGGAAGCAAAGTCCAACCATCTCAGGTCTTTATTTCTTTGTGTGGATGGCTGCTAGTACATCGAGAAAGTTGGAGTCAAGTTAGACGAGCTTTATGGGCCCTAAAATAATGAGTGTATTAGTTGTGAAATGTAATTTTAATTGAAATCATTTTTTAGTTTAACTGAGTTCATGTATTAAGGGTTGTGTGAGCCTATTTGGCTGGGATCGTTGTATTTAAGAATTAATTTTTTTCTTCGGATAGTGAGATCTTTTGTGTACTCTAATTCCTCGTGCTCCAATTAATCTACTCTAAGTGTGTGACCCTATAGGTTCTCATTACGTTGGCAACAATATTAAATCATATTTAAATATTATAAACAATTATCGGTGTCTAGCAACACATCATTACTACCAAAGTAATGAGAAAGTCAATGATTTGACATAACCTTTCAGTGACCAATGTTACCATGTAGTTTAGTCCCTTTATCCAGATATATTGATTAAACACAAGGCATGGAATATGTCATCCTTGTACTGTTCAATCTTTGGTTTCTTGATCTCCGAGTAGACATACTAAGACAAATGATATCAATATCTCATATTGATTCATTCAAGCACGGCCATGCATTTTCAGTCTTACTCTTATCAAAGGGCCCACAAATATCACTCCAGTTAAGTAGGAAGGACAAATCCTATCTAGGTCACTCACATCCCTCTGCATGATTCACAGTATGTCCAATAGCTGTCTTAATGATCTCCTTGTTACAAGGGACGTTTGACAGTATCAAGTCATATTGATTCATTTGAGCACGACCATGCATTTTCAGTCTTACTCTTATCAAGGGGCCCACATATATCGCTCCCGTTAGGTAGGAGTGACAAATCCTATCTAGGCCACTTACATCCCTTTACATGATTCGCAGTATGTCCAATAGTCGTCTTAATGATCTCCTTGTTACAGGCAAGTTTGACGGTGTCAAGTCATACAACTCCTCATGTAGGGAACTGTAATGCCATCAAGTCAAAAGACCACATATACCATTGTCAATGTGAGAATCACTTATGACATTCACGTAACGATCCATGCAACGTTCTCATGGTGGGTTAATCAAGTGCAACATTACTCTAATGTGTACCCATGTGAAGACTTAATATCTCATATCTATGACCCGTGAGATATGGTCATCAGTCTACGCAAATACTAATCTCAATGTATTACTGTTGTCCTAAATGACAACAATACTTGATTAAGTATATTTAAGAATATCGTTCTAATGAGTGTCAACAATGTCTCACTATCAAGTCATGTACTTGATATGCTATGGGATAAAACTTCTATTCTAAAGACTTTATTATGTTCATTTAATATAAATAAACAACACAATAAATGAAATGCCTTATATATTAAATAAATGTCATGATACAATGTAAATCATAAAGTCAAGATATAACAGGCCTCTAGGGCATACACCAACATGAATTATGTTGAATAAGTTTGGCAATACTTTAATTGCTTTGAGCACTTGCTCTTGTGATTTGTTATTTGACATGCATATTCTACATGATGAATCAAAATATATGTTACCTTTGCAACAGAGAACATTGTATCACCACCTCTGACCATATTAGTGAGAAAAGTGAGGAGTGGCAACTTGGCATTGACCCCAAGCGTGGAAGGGTTGACGATGGAATAGGCGAAACCAACATCCATGTTGGAGATTGATCAATCAATTAGAGACACTTATGTTAGCTTTGTATTAGGCTTTATTAGATGTTTATTGTGCCCAATATTAGTATTTTAGATGAGTTTAATGTTGTTGGGCTTCATTGGGCTTTAATGCAAATATTGAATAATTTTTGGATTTTGATGCATTTTGACCTTTCTTCCTTGGTTAGGCCATAACTTGGGACTCGATAATCCATTTGAGCTGCTCTTGGTGTTTTTAGAAAGCTAAGACAATGCTCTACAAGTTTCATGACGAACTCAAGAGCTGAATCGGACTTCTAAGGGTCCAAAATATCCCTGCAATACAGAGTGGGTTTGCTGTCACGAAAATCTGGGTAGTGTGCACATATTGGACTACATAGTGAGTTATAGGCCTCCTCTTGGGCTGAAACTTGGCCATTGGAAACATAAGACCCATATCTCCAACTTCACTGAAGACCATTTAGTCAATAGATGTCATTTTAGGCATCATTATGAAGCTACAAGTTGGTTTGAATTTGGAAACACGTTCTGCCAACCTAACTTGAGGTAGGTGCAGTGTTTTTGGCATATTTGGAGTTCTAAAAGTCCAAATGGCATGATTCCAATTGCAAAATTTCAAGAAGACAACTGGCTACAACCTTCATGAAGACCTCAAAGAAAAATGCACCGTCTAAGTCATGAAATTCAAGCCAGAAGTCGGATAAGAGTTGTTGACTAAAAGCCACCAACCATACACCAATCCACCTACCATGCACCAACCCACCAACCATGCATCAAGCTTCCATATTTGACAATTTTCATGTTTTTACAGATTGTATTGAGATTATGTACATGTATAAATTGGCTTCTAGGATTAGTATAAATAGAGCCAATCTCTTTGTAATAGGATAATTCAATTTTAAGTAAGTTTGAAGTAAGTTTGAGTATTTGTGAGAGTTTTCTTTCTCTTCTTCTCCATTCTCTTTACAATTTCGTTTTTGTTCTTTTATTTTTGAGTTCTTCCTTCCCATCCATGGAAGGCTAGGCTCTCATAATCAATCCAAGGGATTAGCCATCTTGATGTTTAATTTGGAGATCTTGTTTCGCTTGTTCATATTGCTTAATTGTTATTCAAGTTTCTCTTCTTCCTCTTTTGATTTTTATCTAGATTAAATTGCTTAATTTGATTTAGATGTTGATGTGATAATAGCTTTATTATCATGTATTCAAAGAGGATCACAAAGATTAAACAATATATTAAAGCTTTTTGATAGATTGTTTAGCTTAGTTAAATTCTGGATCTTAAGTTAATCTATGTTTGGATTGGTTGCTTCTTTATATTTGTTTACAACTTTAAGTCTTGTACTTTTTTTCAATCTTATTAATCAACAACAAAACCCCCTTTTAATTATCTTGATCTGATTAAATATTTGTTCTTTTTGGATCCTTGAGAGACGATTCGGTTCATTCTCTATACTACAAATTAGTTTGTAAACCGATAATTTTTATTATTTGACGGGTCTCGACAACCTCTTGTCAGAGATTTCATGCGAGATGAAGTAATTAACATTGAGATACTCAACATTCCAAGTTGTTCTTTGGAGTATTGACTCATTCTATGTCAATTAAGAGAAGTTAATACCTTTAAGCCTTGGCTTACATCCACCTGAAGCGATTATATGATGTTCTAAACCAAACTTGTGTATCAGAAAGGTCACCGACTATGGTGCGACAAGTTCGCAAACCTTGAAGGTGAGATTAGAGACAACATTGTACTTAGAATTGCCATGAATCCATGGCAATGAACTTGGCTTGGGCTTTCAACATCTGGTTTGATCGTTTAGTTTCGTCCTGGATCCACTTCGCAATCCATTACAATAGGTTTGGCCCACACACTAAGGAAGGCCTTTGATGGAGTCAATATGGTTATTAGGTTTAGCTTCTCTAGGTAAGAAATTATTGTTCACTAAAATTATGGGCACCAAAGTTGGGATATCCTGCAAAATTTGTGTCATGTAGCCTTAAGTCTCCTTAATTGTATGTCGATCGCCATCCATAGTGACATGAACATATGTACCCAAGTTGTCATTATACTAGACACTACAAGAAAGTATGCAATT
Organism: Styphnolobium japonicum; assembly: GCA_023212625.1. Classification (NCBI taxonomy): domain Eukaryota; kingdom Viridiplantae; phylum Streptophyta; class Magnoliopsida; order Fabales; family Fabaceae; genus Styphnolobium; species Styphnolobium japonicum. Next base: position 19,165,351 of record JALBWW010000013.1, read on the forward strand.
ACTGGCGAAATTTTCTAGCAATCTATATTCTGATCAATTTTTCGATGAAATTGCTCGTCAAATAAGTTTCTAGCTCTAATTTATGTCGAGCTGTCCATCGAAAAATTCAATAAGTAGACTGGAAAATTTTTAAATTTGAAAAATAAATGATTGACGAAGATATTTTGTCCACGAAAATATTTTTTGGCCCCAAAAAAGGCTTGCCAAAAACCATTTTTCGGTGAATAAATTCTTTTAAAAAGTGGATCTCCTACTCTCTTCTCCTATTTCTCTTTTTTCCTCATCCCGCTCTTACATTCCATCATTCTCATTTATTCTCTATTCCTCCACCTTCGTCCTTTTTCAACCTCTTACGTCATCCCCCCTCATCTTCTTCTTTCCTCCTCTTTACTTCTCATTCCTCTTCACCTCCTGCTTTTCTTCTTTTACTCCTCACTCTTTTCTATCATACACCACATTTTAAAATATAAAAGAAATTCAAAAAATGCCAGACAGTCCGCCAAAAATTTCATTCCAATGACCTTGTTGGACTTTTTTTTGGTTGTTCATATTTTTCTAGAGGTCACCAAAAATTTTCAATAGAAAATATTTTTTGACAAGCCGATTTCTGGCAGACAATTCACCTAAAACTTCTTTTTCAACAAATTTGGCCACAAAAAATGGGGCATTCTCTAGTAGTAGAGAGGAGATTTGGTGTAGACATGGGTGGACTTTCAAGGGATAGGTCCCAAAAAAATTAAAAAATCTAACAGATATATCTTCTTCACTTGCTACCTTGGAATGATGTCACTATTTTGCAATGATATGGTTAGCAATAGTAATTAATTAATTATGCTTTGCAAGTAAAATGGTTCTTTCTCGTTAAATTCCTTCACATTAAAAAGGTATGGCCCAAAGATAATAGTGACAGAATATTATTTTAGGCCTCGTTTGATGTACATGATAGTATAAGATCTAATAGTATATAATATAGCAGCATAATGCTTGATAGTATAATAGAGTTGATAAGCTCTTGTACTATCAAGTGTTTGGTCATTACACTATAAACAAATTGATTGTATACATAAATATTTATTATGACAAAACTATCATTTTTTATAATATTTTATTTTAAAAAATAAACAAAAAATGAGCCTTTTGCCATGGAAGAGGCCGAAGTCCTCCTTTAAGAAAACTAACAACCTTCGAACATTAAAGCAAAATTAATAAATATAAATAAAAAATTATTATCCTGCATATGTTAATTCCATTTTCCCTATATCTTTCTTCACCCAAAGTTTCCATCAACCCCTACTCGCTTGCTCAATTGTCAATGCCCTGCAATAGGCTCTCTGTAATTGGGACAGTAAGTCGTCGGCAACGATGGTAGCAATCAGAAAGTGATGGAGGACAACAAAGTGACATTTGAAGAGCGGCCGGAAACGATGGTGGCAGTCAGAGAGCTGTGAGCATCAACGATGGTGGTGGTCAAAGAGCAGTGGCTAGCAATGATGTTTGCGGTCAGATAGCGGTGACCAACAACGATGGTGGTGATCAGAGAGCCGTGGCCGGCAACGATGGTGGCAGTCAAAGAGCAGTGGTCAACAACGGTGGTGACGGTCGAAGAGCGGTGGTCGACAACAATTGTGGTGGTGAGGGATTGGTGGTCACGCCACTAGGATGCAAGTGACAGAGATGAAATAAAGGGTAGAAGTGAAATGAATATCCTATCAAGTCATATTAGGAGGTGAAGGAGAGGATAATGTTATACGATTATAATGAGATAAAAATGTTTGATCATATTTGACTATACTATCAAGTGCGTGTACCAAACACTTGCTAAGGCTTGATAGTATATGCTTATACTATAAGGTCCTTCTTATATGATGCATCAAACATAACATTAATGTATAAATGCGATGCCATTATATGATTAACAATAATAAAAAACTAAAATATAATCATTTGATATAATGTCCAGATAAAGCATTATTGCATATGATATCAAGGATGTAGAATGGCAAGTAAACCAATGCAATTATAACCTTTGTTTCTTAAAATTATAGTAGGAGATCAAGTGTAAAAGAAGAAAATTATCGGATTGCAAAATTTAATGGCTATTAAATTTTATACCACATCATTTAATGGCTATTAATTATTGAATTGTCAAAATTTGTTCTTGGCATTTTCTTCTCAGATGGAGATTCCAAGCGTCTTCCTGACTTCATTGGGGGAGGGGATTTTGTATCCAACTCCATACTATAATAGTGATTAAACTTTTGGATTGTTAGGACAAGGGTCGTAATGTTCCTATTCAAGTTTGCCGATGTAGCCTTTGTTGGTGTATGTCCCAAAGACCAGTTGTATACTGACCTTCCTAATTGCATTGTATCCTGTCGTTTATTATATATATGAGATATTTCATTTATTGTGTCATTTATTTTATTTAAATATGCATGATAAAGTTCTTAGAATAGTAAGTACAATGCCATAGGATATCAAGTGCATGACTTGGTTGTGATATCCTATTGGTTGCTTTCTGAACACTATTCTTAAATGTCCCTAGTCAAGTATTATTGTGGATTATGATAACTGTAATATATTGAGACTAGTACATGTGTAGATTGATGACCATATCTCAAGGGTCATGGATATGAGATATCAAGTCTTCACGTGGGTACACATTAGAGTAATGATGTACTGGATTGACTCACAATGAGAACATTGCACGGATCACTGCTTGACTATCATGAGTGATTCTCATAGTGACAATAGTGTATGTGGTCCTTTGACTTGAAGGTATTGAAGTTCCCTACATGAGGAGTTGTATGACTTGGTACCATCAAACATCTCCTGTAACAAGATGATTGAAAAGACAACTATTGGACATATTGCAAATTATGCATATGGATGTGATTGACTTAGATAGAATTTGTCCCTCCTACATAACATGAGTGATATCTTCAGGCCCATTGATAGAGTGAGACTGCAAAATAAATGACCATGCTTAAATGAGTCAATATGAGATATTGATCTTATTTATCTTAGTATGTCTACACGAAGATTAAGAAACCAAAGATATAATTATACAAGGGTGACATGTTTCCATGCCTTGTGTTCAATTTAGGTATCTGGACAAAGGGATTAAACTACACTGTAACATTGATCACGGAAAGGTTATGTCAAATCACTAACATTCTTGTTACTTGAGTAGCAGTCATGTATTACTAGATACCGCTCACTGTTTGTATTGATAAAATTGGAAACTAAGAAAAGAAAAAGGAAATCTTATCCAATGAGAGAGGTAAACTAATAAAGATCAAAGGGAAATGTCTTTTCTTACTAAGGAGGCTAAATATGCATGCGAAGACAAAATAATGGTGAGCGTAGCCTAATTCAAATGAATACCACAAGGTGAGCGTAAAGTAATAATGATCATAAGATCAAATGAATGTATGCCTTTTAGAAATGAAGTGGTTCCATAAACATATAACTCCTTGTTGAACCACCTTCTATTACTCTTATTGTATTCGATTGATGTACTTTTATTACGAGACATCAACAAGCTTACACAAGATTCTAAGATGCATCATGCTACACATAACCAAATAGTAGCTACATGTTTCATTTTCATGTCTCTTTCTCCAACCATATTGGTAAATCTAAAGATACACATATATGAATGGGAAATGCTAGAGATAGCATAATAGCATACATGAAACTAGGGAAAACAGAGATACAAATATGAATGGAAAAAGCAAAACAAGAGGAACAACAAATATTAGTCAAGTAACGAGAAGAACAACATATTTGAGGGACATTACCTTGCGATGCAATCATTAGAAATTCTTCAAATTCACATCTGTCGTGCCACTACTTTGAGAAAAGACACCATTGACGAAGCGAAAGAAGAGAGCAATAACTTTGGTTACAAAGCCAAAAGAGTGGAAGAAGGCATTGTAAGATAGGATATAGAAATGATATATGCAGTAAATTCTCCAAATGATGATGGAAACTTTTGTCCAAGAAAACTATAAAACAAGTTATTGGTTTCCTTCTTTCGCATCTACTGATCCTTTTTACTTTCCAGAAACTTATAGTTGTGGCTTTTGCTTTTTACTCAAATAGTCTAAAAGGGTTTTTTTTTTTAATAAAAAAAGTGCTTTTAGTTAAAAAAAGAAAGAAAGAAAGTGTACCGACCGAGAATATAAGGTAGCCGAGAATATAAGGTAGGACGACCGACCTAATCCTAAATCTCGGTCATTAGCACATCCGAAAAAGATCGCCAAGGACTCGGGAGACCCCCTCGGCTACCGACGTTATAACTCGGTTATGCTTCCCACAAGAAAGCCGAGTACCAGTATCTTGGCAGTACCTCCCGCAAAGAAGCCAAGGATAAACAACTCGGTTAAATGAGAAAGAATAAACCGCCGTAACAAGAGTGATATCTTATCTTTATCCATATCCCTACAAACAATGAATCATATATATTTAAATCTCTGAGTATTCAAACTAGGTCAAGCCCAAAGAAATAGGGGATAATAGCCCATTGCGTCCGCATAGGGTTTAGCTAATTAATAGGAAATATAGTTACATTTAACATCTATATAATTGGGTTACACTGCACAGGTAAAAACTTAACTTCAGTTCATCACTCTTATTATCTTGACTACTTCCTAACTTGAGCGTCGGAGTGTCTTCGCAGGTAACACCCCCAGCTTAATCGTGGAAGGAGTCAACCAAGGAGCGATACAAAGAAGTAAATGTTCTTACCAAGAGTATTCCTAGCAAGTCACTTTTGGACGGAACAGAAAGCTTTTCCAAAAGGGTTCTTAGAAGCATTGTTGTTAGAATCGAAATAATATTCAAAGAATTGAGTCATCAGTTTGATTGCCAATGCAGCAATTTGACCAAAATATACCACAATCTGCAATATGTGTAAGACTTCTTATTTACTATATCATTTACCAACTCCTAAGTCTTACGTGAGATATTTTTTTTTTCATTATATAAAAAATTCGGCAGTGTTTCCTTTGTTTCTCATACATTGCCACACGACATAAAATAAGCAGTGGATTCCAAACAATCATTTCCAACCAACCAGAGTACATATATATATATATATTCACAAACAGGAGATCTTCGATCTCATTCAAAATACAATCAGAGTACGCAAATTATACAAGTGTATATTAGACACTGTCCTGACTGAGCACACTTAAATATTAACAGAATTGTGAACATCCACAGTAGTTCACAGTTCCTTGTCATATCTACATCAGAGTAATATAATACACATCATATTATAGTTACATCACGATACATATAACAACAGAATCCTCCGTACTTAACCCGTAGAGGGTCCGGGGTGTTCCTACGAATATGAGAAAGAGGAGGTGAGAACAACTTCCCAGTGAATGTGAATAAAACTTGCAAGTAAAGTATGCACGTAATTAGAATGCAAGTATAAACACAATTGAATATAACAAGTAATACCAATCCACATGCAATGAATGAATGCACATGATGTTCACACCTTTTCTTCACACTTTTTTTTTCTCCACTCCTCTTGTTGTGCACTAATCCCTCCCAATTAGGCCCTCGCGATATGCATATGCAATGTTTTATGCCATTTCATTTTCATATAGCCTTGTAGGCTAGGCACCCTGATCAATCAATTTGAGACACTTATGTTAGCTTTGTATTAGGCATTATTAGATGTTTATTGTGCCCAATATTAGTACTTTAGATGAGTTTAATGTTGTTGGGCTTCATTGGGCTTTAATGCAAATATTGAATAATTTTCGGATTTTGATGCATTTTGACCTTTCTTCCTTGGTTAGGTCATAACTTGGGACTTGGTGATCCAATTGAGGTGATCTTAGTGTCTTTGGAAAGCTAAGACAATGCTCTACAAGTTTCATGAAGAACTCAAGAGCTGGATCGGAATGCTAAGGGTCCAAAATATCCCTGCAATGCAGAGTGGGTTTGCTGTCACGGAACCATCTGGGCAGTATGCACATATTGGACTATATAGTAGGTTATAGGCCTCCTCTTGGGCTGAAACTTGGTCACTTGAAAGATAAGACCCATATCTCCAACTTCAATGAAGACCATTTTGTCAATAGATGTCGTTTTAGGCATGCTTCTGAAGCTACAAGTTGGTCTGAATTTGGAAACACGTTCTTCCAACCTAACTTGAGGTAGGTGAAGTGTTTTTGGCATTTCTTGAGTTCTAAAAGTCCAAATGACATGATTCAAATTGGAGATTTTCAAGGAGACAACTGGCTACAACTTTGATGAAGACATCCAAGCCAAAATGCACCGTCTAGGTGATGAATTTGAAGCCAGAAGTCGGATAAGAGTTGTTGACTAAAAGCCACCAACCATACACCAACCCACCTACCATGCACCAACCCACCTACCATGCATCAAGCTTCCATTTTTGACAATTTTCATATTCTTATAGCTTGTATTCAGATTATGTACATGTACAAATTGGCTTCTAGGATTAGTATAAATACAGCCAATCTCTTTGTATTATCATTCATTCAATTTTAAGTAAGTTTCAAGAAAGTTTGAGTATTTGTTAGAGTTTTCTTTCTCTTCTTCTCCATTTTCTTTAGAATTTCGTTTTTGTTCTTTTATTTTTGAGTTCTTCCTTCCCATCCATGGAAGGCTAGGCTCTCATAATCAATCCAAGGGATTAGCCATCTTGATGTTTAATTTGGAGATCTTGTTTTACTTGTTCATATTGCTTAATTGTTATTCAAGTTTCTCTTCTTCCTCTTTTAATTTTGATATAGATTGAATTGCTTAATTTGATTTGGATGTTTATGTGATAATAGCTTTATTATCATGTATTCAAGAGGATTACATAGAATAAACAATTTATTAAAGCTTTTTGATGGATTGTTTAGCTTGGTTAAATTCTTGATCTTAAGTTAATCTATGTTTGGATGGTGCTTACTTTATCTAACCTTGGTTAATTAAATCCTAGATGCTTATTGACAAGAGGTTGTCGAGACCTATCAAATAAAATAACCGGTTCACAAACTAATTTGTAGTATAGAGAATGAACCGAATCGTCTCTCAAGGATCCAAAAACAAAGATTTAATTAGATCAAGATAATTAGAAAAGGGGGGTTTTGTTGTTGATTAACAAGATTAATAAAAGTAGGAGATTCAAAGTTGTAAACAAATCTAAAGAAACAACCAATCCAAAGAAATTTACCGATCTTGAGTTTAACTCATCATTGATCACAAGGAATTCACTTAATTGCTAACCAAGTTCTTGGCCTTAGATCACATCAAGAAGCCTTAACATGATCCAAGAATTCTCTACTAGATAAGCATCTAGGATTTGATTAACCAAGGTTAGATAAAGTAAGCACCATCCAACATAGATTAACTTAAGATCTAGAATTTAACCAAGTTAAACAATCTATCAAAAAGCTTTAATATATTGTTTAATCTTTGTGATCCTCTTTGAATACATGATAATAAAGCTACTACCACATCAACATCTAAATCAAATTAAGCAATTTAATCTAGATAAAAATCAAAAGAGGAAGAAGAGAAACTTGAATAACAATTAAGCAATATGAACAAGCAAAACAAGATCTCCAAATTAAACAACAAGATGGCTAATCCCTTGGATTGATTATGAGAGCCTAGCCTTCCATGGATGGGAAGGAAGAACTCAGAATTTAAAGAACAAAAACGAAATTGCAAAGAGAATGAAGAAGAAGAGAAAGAAAACTCTCACAAATACTTAAACTTTCTTGAAACTTACTTCTAAATTGAATGCTTATAATACAAAGAGGTTGGGTCTATTTATACTAATCCTAGAAGCCAATTTGTACATGTACATAATCTGAATACAAGCTATAAGAATCTGAAATTTGTCAAAAATGGAAGCTTGATGCATGGTTGGTGGGTTGGTGCATGGTAGGTGGGTTGGTGCATGGTAGGTGGGTTGGTGCATGGTTGGTGGCTTTTAGTCAACAACTCTTATCCGACTTCTGGCTTCAAATTCATCACCTAGACGGTGCATTTTGGCTTGGATGTCTTCATCAAAGTTGTAGCCAGTTGTCTCCTTGAAAATCTCCAATTTGAATCATGTCATTTGGACTTTTAGAACTCCAGAAATGCCAAAAACACTTCACCTACCTCAAGTTAGGTTGGAAGAACGTGTTTCCAAATTCAGACCAACTTGTAGCTTCTGAAGCATGCCTAAAACGACATCTATTGACAAAATGGTCTTCATTGAAGTTGGAGATATGGGTCTTATCTTTCAAGTGACCAAGTTTCAGCCCAAGAGGAGGCCTATAACCCACTATATAGTCCAATATGTGCATACTGCCCAGATGGTTCCGTGACAGCAAACCCACTCTGCATTGCAGGGATAGTTTGGACCCTTAGCATTCCGATCCAGCTCTTGAGTTCTTCATGAAACTTGTAGAGCATTGTCTTAGCTTTCCAAAGACACCAAGATCACCTCAATTGGATCACCGAGTCCCAAGTTATGACCTAACCAAGGAAGAAAGGTCAAAATGCATCAAAATCCGAAAATTATTCAATATTTGCATTAAAGCCCAATGAAGCCCAACAACATTAAACTCATCTAAAGTACTAATATTGGGCACAATAAACATCTAATAATGCCTAATACAAAGCTAACATAAGTGTCTCAAATTGATTGATCACTTATCTAGTAGAGGATTCTTGGATCATGTTAAGGCTTCTTGATGTGATCTAAGGCCAAGAACATGGTTAGCAATTAAGTAAATTCCTTGTGATCAATGATGAGTTAAACTCAAGATCGGTAAATTTCCTTGGATTGGTTGTTTCTTTAGATTTGTTTACAACTTTGAATCTCCTACTTATATTAATCTTGTTAATCAACAACAAAACCCCCTTTTTATTTATCTTGATCTGATTAAATCTTTGTTATATTGGATCCTTGAGAGACGATTCGGTTCATGCTCTATACTACAAATTAGTTTGCGAGCCGGTAATTATTATTTATTTGACGGGTCTCGACAACCTCTTGTCACACCCCTCATGTTTTGTACACTAACCCATTTCGGTTAGGCCACCTCGCTATGCAATGCAATTAATTATGCACCACTTAATCTTTCATCTAACCCCGTAGGTTAGGTAATCTCTCACATATTGTGCTCTAACCCCTTCCGGTTAGGCCATCTCACTATGCAATGCAATGTTCTCATATTCATATCATGCTCAATTCATAATATTAGAATAACATCACATATAAATCAATTCAAGATATATACACCACATAGCCATTTTGCTTAAGTCTATCAACCACTCTCACTTAGTTACACATCTCATCATAGTATTAAGTCATCCTTATTCATAAACATAGCATATGGTATCAAGACACTAGACATATGCACCACAGAGACACAAGCAGAGTCAACCATGGCCAAGGTGTGGTGGCAACCACGGCCACGGTTCAGGAAAACAGAAACACAACAAATTGGAAACAAAGACAACCATAGCCAGACCATGGTGGACACCACAGCAGTGGTTTGGTGTCAGAGCATGAACCTTAATTCCAGAACCAACCATGGCCAACCCGTGATGGAGGCCACACTCGTGGTTTGGATTTCTAGAGCCAACCACGGCCAGCCCGTGGTGGAGGCCACGACCGTGGTCTGGAATTTCATACACGAACCATCTTTCCAGAGACAACCACGACTAGACCGTGGTGGAGCCCACGGCCGTGGTCTGAAATCTGGGCAGGAATAGTGTCACGCCCAACTACAAACCAAAAACCTAAGTTTCCCTTGGGAATCATGTCTTTAAATCCATCAAAATATACCAACCATATCATCCATTTTCATATACTCAAATCCTTGAAAACATGTAATAAAACACATCCAACCTCAAGTATAGGTGAAAACCCTAGAGTCAAGCTTAATCATACATCTTACACTTACACTCTAAGAACATCATACAATATCACAAGTTAACCCACACTCACCTTAAAGTGCTCCAAACTTGATTCTAAGATTGAATTTGTAGTTAAGACAACCTTTACCTCAACTTCCTTCAAAACACTCAATCAAAATAACCAACTTTAGAAATGAGTGTTCTTGATTCTTAGAGATGAAAATGAGTTTCTCAAGAAACTAAAACCATAGGATTGAAGAAGAGATCATAGTGATCAATAACCATCAAATAACCTAAGCCAAAAGATGAATAAAAATGCTTACTTTTGGACTTTGAACCCTTGAAGCAAGCTTAGCTATAGAGACTTAGCAATATTTTGGAGAAGATGGAGTCCCTAAGCCTTCCTAGGGGCTGGTTCCCTATTTCAAGAGGGAGGGGAATTGAATTGTCTATTTTGCCCCCCACTGAGGGTGTAAAAAGACCAAAATACCCTTGTGATTTCTAAATATTTCCAATAGGTCCTGAAGAAAATTAATTTACCAGCAGGTCCTATCTTAGCCAGAGAAAATATAAAAATTTAGATTTCATCTATTTCTACCTTAGGTTCTACCGAATTCCCGGGTATAGCCTGAATCTCAAAATAATCTCTATAATGTAGTCTATCCCTAATTCTGTAACAAGATATACAAGCATGTTCAAATAATTTATCTAAGTCAGAAATTAAAAATTTAGGGATGTTACAATATGCATTCTCCAACTTGTTAATTTTGTAGCGTTTTTCTTAGTTCTGGATGATAGAGCCAAAGAGAGTAAAAGAAATTAAAAAAAAAGTGATCTATGATAATTTTATTGCTTGGTAGAAGAATCTACGTAAAATAAAAATAAATGGTATATAAGTCAAGATAATCTCAACATCATCCTTTCAATGACAAAAAGACAAGTAAAATCTTTTATAAAAAAAAGACAAGTAAATCTTAACCAAAGATCATGTGAGTAACATAGGTTATCAACTTTATCAGATAAAATAGTAAAAAAGTGGCAGCAATAAATTAAAAAGGCCTTGATCCACTCACAATCAAGTATCAACGGCCAAGTACAAGGCCTTTATCCACTCAAAATCAAGTATCAACGGCCAAGTACAAGCACATCACGTCGAGTAGCTTACCATTTCTCTCTATTAATGGTAAATCTAGCTCAAGCTCTCTGCGTTTCCATCATCAGCGACAGGCCTCAGGGTGGCACAGTTGCACACTCCCTTTGTGCCTCCCATCTGCTCTCATCATCACCCACAAGCTCTCACGAAGACTGAAGCCATGTACATCGAGTAACACAGACAATATCCATGTACGATTCTAAGTAGGTGCTCTTCTGGCCTGTTAGGTTCTCTTTTGTTCTTGAATGCTCCCACTATGTACTCCTCTATTTTCACTTTTCACTAGGTGTTCAATCAGATGCTCTTCTATTATGTAGTCCTTGCGAATATGCAACTCTAGAAACTCGACAATTTGAAGTTCAATTCTTCTCCAATAGATGTCCAACGACTAGATGCCTTACTGGAGACTTGTTAGTACATTTAAACACGAGATCAATAACTTCACATGCCATTTAGTGTAACATTAAATACTTTTCTTAATTAAATCAGTCAAGCAATCAATCTTAATTAATTTCATCAATCAACACTTTTTCTTTAGATCAATCAACAACAATCGAAGTGATTTGAATATTGACATATTAAGCACATGCTAAATTAATCATTAACTAAATCAAGGCTTTAGACAAATTCTCATCATCAAAATCAGAATATCCAAAAACTGTCAGATATATATAATTAAAATTTATTTCTTTCTAAAAATATTTTTTATACACCCATATTTCAAGTGTTGTTATTATTATTATTTTTGTTTAAATGCTTTAACAAAAAAGAACAAAAAGGAATGAATTATTGAATTAATTTATTTTTAAATGGAAGTCAAATAAAAATAGGTACATTTATGAAATCTCATATGAATTCAATTCCATCGATTAAAGTAAATGAGAGTAACTATTATTATTATTATTTGTTTAAATGCTTTAACAAAAAAGAGAAGGAAAAAAAGGAATGAACTATTGGATTAATTTATTTTCAAATGAAAGTCAAATAAAAATAGGTTCGTTTATGAAATTTCATATGCATTCAATTCCATCGATTAAAGTAAGTATGAGTAACCAAACAATTGTTTTTTCTCTCTATGTAGCTATATAATAGTTAGATAACATAATATAATGAAATGATAGATAGGTAGATATTATAAATGAGAAATTATTTTCCATTCCACATGACACACGTTATTAATGGGATAATATAAAATCGTTTAAATTTCTTTTTGACTCTCACAAACTTACATTAAAATAAATGTATTTAAATTAGATTTTACAAACTTACTTTTATTAAGAGATGGGTTTACAATGAATTAATTTATATTATTTATATATAAATAAAAAATTCTTTAAATGAGTAATTACTATAAAGCAATATTTGGTTTACTATGTATGTGTTTAGTTTTAAGTTATAAAATAATTAAGAATCTTTTTATAAAATATATAACAAATGTGATTTCTGTGCCGAATATTGAACGATTAAAAATAGTGTTTTAAAATATAAAAATTCTAAATCTTCCTAGAAAAGTAACCTAATAATGTTCTTAATTATCTAAGAAATGAAAAGATTAAAATGACAATTTTAAAACTCTAAAATGCCTTTATTCTTACCTCTTTAGCAATTAAGACTTTAAATGAAATAATAAGCCAATCAAATTCCTAAACAAACATGCACTAAAATTATAAATACTGTATAAAAGTGTAATAAAATTTATTGAATTACTTTTTTTACATTATTATTTAATTATATATAATCAAATTATTAAAAGTATTTGATTCAAAATAAGAAATCGATATCAGCCATAAATTACTGAATGACAAGTATAGTTTAATATGGCACCAGATCAAATTTGAAGTCTTTTTTTAACTTAAAAGCCATAGAATACGGTCCCAGTTTAAGTTCTCTAGCGAGTAGCAAGTGTTGTCCATCGCTTGCTGCTGCTTTTATGCCTAAATCTCTCCCGTATCTTCCAAAGCTAGGTCTAAATCTTTTACCAAAATTCCCAAAACTATCCTTCCTCGTACTAGAGAACTACACCCTCCCAAGCAAAGTCTCTCTCTCTCTCTCTTAACATTACAATCAATCATCGTCTTTGCTTCTTCACACACCCTCTCTCTCTCTCTCTCTCTCTCTCTCTCTCTCTCTCGTGCTTCCTCACTGCGACCCTCTCTCGGGTTCTTCAATTGGAACCGCCACTGCTACTCTCCTCCAATGACTCCTCCGCCATTAGATGTGATCACCAATTCTCTCTCTCTCTCTCTATCTATCTACTGTGTTCTGCTACGCTTTCTTAGCTTTTTGTTTTTTTCGTTTTTTTCTTCAATTCAATGACAATCGCCGATACGATTTGGTTTTAATGATTCTTTTCTGCTTTGGAATCGAGTTCAATTGCTGCGACCCTTGTGTTCGATGCTTTGCTTAGTTGCTAGGGTTTTTTTGATAGCGAGATCCGTGGTTTCTGATATTTGCTTTGGTTTGTTGTGTGCAGCAGCAGCAGCAGGAGGACGATGAGACGCTGGTTCCTCACTCCGACTTCCCCGAAGGCCCTCAGCCCATGGAAGGTAAAAATGCTGCTTTCGTTTTTTTTTTTTCTTTTTTTTTTTCGGAATTTCTTTGATGCTTGTTGTTGTTGATATGAGTGTGTAGAATAGTGGGAATGACCGTCAAAATTAGTGTCTCGATTGCATTTTATTTTTTTTATTTAATTATGTGTGGTTTGTTGTTGTATGCGGGTTAGTGTGTGTTCGCGGCGAGAAAGGTTGTTGGGAGTAGAGGGCTGGGTTTGAATGAAATGGAAAATAAAAAATGCAAGCAATGGTCGTGTTCTTGTCGTTTTATTATTTATTTTTGGTTGGGGTAATCTTGCATGTTGTCATGAAGCGCAGGAGTTGGTTTGGTTATTGGGCTTGGAATGAAGCTCTACTTATGTGTTACTTCTGTTTCTGTTTGATTGGGGAAGTGTGTAATTTGAATTTTGAGATTCTTTCCTCCACGTTGCGTGTGAAGCTGCTGATTTTCGGGGATGGAGTATTTGTTTTGTTAGTTTTATTTTAAATAGAAATTAATGAGGACATAGTTTGATATTTTTTATGACTGACGTAACCGGTTTAACATATTTTTGTTGTTTTGCATTTTTTTTCTCCCTTTCCTTTTTGGTAGTAGCCCAAGCAGAAAACATGAGTACGGTGGATGCTCCGATAGTGGATGATCCACCATCTGGGAGGTTCACATGGACCATTGAGAATTTTTCAAGGCTTACGAAAAAGCTATATTCTGACACTTTCTATGTTGGGGGCTACAAATGGTATGTGGATTTCTGCCCATATACTTCAGTTGCTAATGTTTGTTACTTATGTATATTGGTCCCAAATTTTGCTTGTTTTGACTGATGGTCCTGATTGACATTAATTACAATGAGCAGGCGGATACTTATCTTTCCAAAGGGGAACAATGTTGATCATTTGTCGATGTATCTAGATGTTGCAGATTCAACAGCATTGCCTTATGGTTGGAGTAGATATGCCCAGTTCAGCTTGACTATTGTTAATCAAATTCATAATAAATACTCAATCAGAAAAGGTAATTCCTATGCGATAGGTGTTCATCAAAAGATGTTCTCTTTATCATGTGGAATAAGTATCGGAGGAGTTAAATAACCCTCTTTTGGGCAGGTGTTATGTCTGAGTGAGAATGTTGTAGCATATTTCTATTTATACACTGTGTGATATACTGAATTTTAATAGAGATGGGGCTTCTGAATATTAGTTCTATATTTTGTGCCTGCAATATTTTAGGCAATTAGTATGGTTAGTAGGTGCTGGTCACTTCTGTTGTTTAATCTTATTTGCTGTGAACCTGTGCTTTCTACAAGTTTTTGGTTGAAATAACCCTACTTTTTTGGTTTTTGGTTGATTTTCTGTATATGTTCTGGATCAAATTATAATAGTAGAGGTCTGAATTCTGATAGGACATAAATTGAGTTTGTTGCTGTTCAAGAATTAAAATGATAAAAGTTTGAGTAACTTGTGTAATAAATATCGGGTACATGGCAGGATGGTCACCAGTACTTGTGACTTATTAGTACAGTTTATTTGCAAATGATCTCTTTAAGTCAATTCAATTTTAGGGTAAATGAAGAATCCAATTAACATTTTTCATGTTGCCCTAAAATATATTTCAGAAACCAATAAGTAAAGAAATTAATGTAAAATTTTCTCTTATTTACTAATCATATAAATTAAAATAACTAGTATGTGTTTGGATTAGCTGTGAAAAAAAGATATGTTAAAAATCGATTGTGTATAATCGATTTTCAAGAAAATCAATTATGAGAAAATTAATTTATGTTTGGATATGTTAATTCATAATCAATTTTAAGATAAAGAGTTTTGTTTGGATTGTATTAAAAAAATTGCTTTTATGTATTAAATTACCAAAAGATATATGGAATGATTGAAAACGTTATTTGGTTGAAGGCAAATAGGTATTTATCTCCCAAAGCTTTTGAAATAATCTGAAATCAAATAATTAAAAGCTCAAAATAAAAGATTTTCTAAGAAATATGTTTTTAGTTAATGAAAAAATAATCTTAACTTATAATCAATTTTACACACTTCAAACAAACAAGATAAGTTTTAGGTAAAATAGCTTTTGCTTAAAAAAAAGCAATTATTCCAAATAATTAATCAAAAACAAACACGCTCCTATTATTACAATGATGGCCATGTTGGCTGCTGCAATGAAAGTAAGGTGGTAGACTGGTAATGCAAGGCCTTGATTCAGGTCAATTTTTTTTTCTTCTGTTTTTTGGAGGAGTTGAGCTTTGTTTACGGTTTCTGTGCTCCTTGTTGGTGCTTGGGAGGTGACTTCAATGCAATGAGGTTCCTTAATAAAACACTGAGGGTAGGCCAATATGAAGGGGTTTGACGCATTTATCCGGTAATGTGATGTCAGAGTAAGCATGGTTTATATTAGAATGGATGCAATGTGAACCTAGCAATCACTAAAACTCATGCGAGTCCTTGGAAATTTAGATTTCTGTTTTCAGGGATATGTTTTGTTTGGGCTGCTGATTCCTGATTTATTTGAAGATTCGGTGATTTTGTATCAGGGTTTGAGAGGATATTTGGGTGGGGGATATTCTTTTTCTAGAGGCTCTTCAATGCCTCTATTGTCTTTCTTCTTTTGCAATGGACCCATCTTAGCCACTATTGGAGTTTTCACTTTTCAAGGAATGAAGTTATAGAGAAACTAATAAATTAAAATCCCCTTTGCTTTTAATTAAATTCTCACGTCATTACTAAAATCCAGATATGATAATTTAGAATCTTGATTATCATGGTATGTATTCTAGTAAAGCCTTCTTTTCAGTTTTTTCGAGAGGGAGGTTCCTTCTGGACAACCCCATTTGGAGTTCTAAAACTTCTTCTAAGGTGTCAAGTCTTTTGTTTTGGAAGCGATACTATATGGTTTATTACAAATGACTTGTTGCAGATTTGCACGCCTCTCACTGCTCTTTCTCCTGATATGAGTGTTATGTGCCAAGTGCAGTTCAAAGATGGTTGCCCATTTATATATTCATTATTGGGTAGCTACTTTCTTTGAGAATTATCTGTTTGGAGCTCTTGGTGAATACTGGGTGTCTTCTCTGATCATGGAGCAGCTTCTTTTGATAGAATTCATAGTATTTGGCAAAATTTTGTGGCAGTGTGCAGTTTATCATGTTCTCTGGTTTTTGATTGGAGCAAATGCTTGCATTTTGAAGTCTCTTTGCCCTTAGATATTTATGGAAAATTATTAGAAAGGACCTGAGGGATGCTATGAAGCATGTTAGCGTGGACACTTTGAAAATGGATCCACGCCAATGTCAGAACCTATAAAAGTATAATAGGACACTTATAAATTTTGTCGTGGTGACGTACCAATTTCCAATGTTCGTGACTTGGTGCTTCTTAGGATGTTTTCTAAAAAAGACTCAATTAACCACTTAATAGCATGATTAACAACTCCAGTGGTTAACTGGTCTTTTTTTTTTAATATAAATATTACACTAGACTAGTCCTTCCCATTAATTGACCCTTGTGTTTATGTTCTGTCCATTTTGTTCTGCTTGTTGTTTCTTTAATGACGTCCTGCTGTCTGATGACAATTTATTTGATTTTTTTATTCTCTTTTTTTCTTTGTTTTTGAGGATATCTTATCCTCCGCCCTGGTTGTATTTCTTCTCTTTTCTTCTTTTATTGAAAAAAAGATATATTTGATTGCTTTTGCACACTGCAGAAACACAGCACCAGTTCAATGCACGTGAGAGTGATTGGGGTTTCACTAATTTCATGCCTCTAGCTGAATTGTATGATCCTGGTAGAGGTTATCTTGTGAACGATACATGCATAGTTGAGGCTGATGTTGCTATACGTAAGGTTCTTGATTACTGGTCACATGACTCAAAAAAGGAAACTGGTTTTGTTGGACTGAAAAACCAAGGAGCTACTTGTTACATGAATTCTCTCCTTCAGACATTGTACCACATTCCTTATTTTAGAAAGGTTAGCCAGTATACACTTTGTAAACTCTTACTTTTTCCTGAAGGATTTACCTCATGTATTCAATTGTTTGTTACAGGCTGTGTACCATATGCCTACGACTGAGAACGATATGCCATCAGGGAGCATCCCTCTGGCATTACAGAGTTTATTCTACAAGTTGCAGTATAGTGACACTAGTGTAGCAACTAAAGAGTTAACCAAGTCTTTTGGATGGGATACATATGATTCATTCATGCAGCATGATGTCCAAGAACTTAATAGGGTTCTTTGTGAAAAGCTAGAAGACAAAATGAAGGTACATGGTTTTTCATGGTAACTGCTTGTAGTTATGTTGTTTAGACAAAGTAACTTTTACTTTAGATACTTGCATATTTGCATGTACGTATAGGAGATTATTGTATTGAGGTTTCCTCTTGGCTCAGGGAACTGTTGTAGAAGGCACCATACAGCAGTTGTTTGAAGGCCACCACATGAACTATATTGAATGCATCAATGTGGACTATAAATCGACAAGAAAAGAATCATTTTATGGTATGCATTTTAGGATGCTGTGCTACATCATTCCATGTATTCTTGGACCTTATGAAATTTTGGATATTTGATTATAGATCTTCAGCTCGATGTCAAAGGATGTCGGGACGTGTATGCTTCTTTCGACAAGTATGTGGAAGTGGAACGGCTTGAGGGTGATAACAGGTATCATGCGGAACAGTATGATTTACAGGTAAAATCTGAAACCATGATTTTTTTTTTTTGGTTGTCAACATTAACTTCTTGCCTTGCATTAGTTTACTAGTTGATACCCCTTTTATGTATTAGTCTTACTCTATTTTTTTGTTTTTTGTGTTTTTTTTTTTTTGGTTCCTGGTTTTGCTTGAATGATTATTGTTTGATTAGTTTTATTTTATTTTACATTTTCCTTTTGTTATTACTCTGAGGATGAGCCTTTTGTGCAACGGTACAGGCTTGTGACCTGGTGCGGTTGCATGGATATGGGTACACATACTTGTATCGGGACAGAGGTACATGGTACAATAAAATTTCTAAAAACTAGGGTATGGGTACAAGAGAATATATGATATAAAAATCTAAAAATCTAAACAATCAAGTTATTAAACCAGAAGATAAATACCATTTTGATAACATTCTATCAGGCACCCCTATGCTGGACGGGATCATGTGAGGAATGTGAGGGATGAGAGGGAAAATTAGGGAGAGGGTTGAGAATGTATCCACGTGGGTGGTGGAAGGGGAAAAAGAGGGAAATGCTGTTAGGTTGTGAATATAAGAGAGGAGGGGGGGGGGGGAGAAGAGAAAGGCAAGCAAGAATTGATTGAGGTATTGGGAGGAAGGAAGCAGACCCCTAAAGTGTCTGCACTATCTTTACGTTTCTGTTTTGAGTGTAGTTTCCTTCAATCCCTTGTACAAACCCATTACTGATAGTAGCAGAAGCAATAATACAAAGGAGTTTCATTTAGTATTTTCTTCTATCTAATCTAGTTTTCTATCAATTGGTATCAAAGCTCCCTATTTGGGAGCTGTGGATACTGAATTCAAAGAATGGAAGCCGTGGAAAGAGATATGGGTCAGTTCAGGGAAAAGATCGCGAGGTGGAGAATGGAGGACCAAGAGTATTAAAAAATTGGGGAAGCCCACTTCAATTGCATCAAAGAGATCCAAGCTGAGATCCTGAGACACCTCAAGGGTAGGGCTTCTGAATCTGCACAAGGACAGATGGAACAGTGTTTGGAGCAAGAAGGCAGCTGCGGAACACCGCTTGGTGGGAATCAGAACACTCAGGTTGATGAGTGATGGCGGAGGTTGGAGATTCCAAGGTTTTCCGGTAAAGACACAATTGGCTTGATGAATGAAGTGGAGCAATACTTTCAGGGGTACACCATGGATCATGGCGAGAAGCTCTGAGCAATCACAACAGAGCTGGAAGGGCGTGCCATTAATTGGTACCTATGGTGGGAGGAGCTAACGACTGGAGCAACTTGGATGGTTTTTAAAGCGGTCGTAATCTAGCGATTCCTGCCATGGTGTGATCTCCATCAAACCAGTATGGTAAGGGATTTGCATCCCTTGCACCATGCTAATGAAGGTGCGAAGAAGATGAGATGTGTCTGGGTCTGGGCAGCAAAAGTGGGCCTAATACTGTAAGTACCCAGCCCATTAGGACCAATATGATTGCTGAAGCTAAGAGTTGTTCAGCAGCACTAGCAATCATCTCTAGACCCAAGTTCAGCTTAACCCAGGAAGTAGGGACTCACTCAAGTGGCACAACCCTTTAAATCCACTTTTGGGCCATGACCCAACAAAGGTACTGAAGATGGTTATGGTAAAGTAGGGAGAATGAGTTCAATAGTACCCAGGGCCACATTCAGACCTGATTTAGATGGCAGAAGCGCTATGGAAGAACAATGAGGTGATAAGGAAGTCCTACAAAATCTAGGACCAGCAATTACCTCACCACCTAAACCACCAGGTTTGCGCGTTGGTGCTGTTGGGGGTTGGGTTGGACGGAAACAAGGGGAAGCAGATGAGCTGTTGGGTGGCTCTGTGAAGCATATGCGCAACACAGTGGAATTCCAGGCCTTGGGCATTAGAGTCGCCATTCCCGCACCACTGCCGGAGCCACAAATTTGAGTTCGTGTGTCTAGAATAAATGGAAGATTTGTCTTGAACTTACAAAGCCTGTCACTTGGCCTCCGTTGGTTTGGGTGTAGATTGCGAAGCTGCTGCCTCTGGAAATTTCCACTGGAATTTCGAGGATGTCACTAGATCAATTGTGTGCTGGCCCATTCCTAACAAGTTATACACAGATTCTAAATGATTGGTATGATCGAGAAATTGATGCAATAAATGATCCTTATCGAACAATTACTTTTGAGGCAATATCCGAGAATGAGGAAATCACTCAAATATGGGTGCTGCCACTAGGAGGTCTTACCTTGGCTGGTATATTGGACAAATGGGCAGGGCATGACTTCCCTGTAGTTTTTTACCTTGCTGTGGGTGGATCCCTGCTGTCGTATGTATATTTTGCACCTCCTTTAAACCTAAAACAAAATGGATGGATTGTTAACTTTGACCTCGGAGTAAGTTACATTAGTTTGCCATGGTGGGCCGGTCAGGCTTTGTTTGGGACTCTTACACCAGGCATAATTGTTCTCGCACTCCTATACAACATAGCTGGATTGGGCATTGCCATTGTCAATGACTTCAAAAGTATCGAAGGGAATAGATCTCTTGGGCTTCAGTCTCCTCCAGTTGCTTCTGGTGCTGAAACTGCAAAATGGATGTGTTGGAGATTTAAATTTAGAAATTGTTGAAGGTAGTTACGAGGAAGAAAACTCTAGAGACATTCAAGGTGTATGTTGGTGAATGATAGACTAATAGAGGACAGACTTTTTGGAAACACAAGAATTTCTCTATCAAGCTTAAGAAATTCCTCACCTGAAAACATTGTGGGTGATAGTAACCACCCAGAGCAACCAATGGTTAAGGGGGAACTTCTGTTATCTTATGAAATTGTTCCAAGGGAAGGTGCTAATCCCAGTGATTCTGTGGAGTTGTCACTGTCACCCAAGGAATCTGACGGGTCCTATAAGGAGAAGTTAGAACTCTTGAACAAGTGTGGATTATCAGTATTTCAGTGCTTTCCTATACAGATTACTGGTTGGCCAATGGAGCTAATGACATATGCTTATTTAGTTTTTAGTCCTTCAAGCATGAGGGGGAAATTTGAAGAAATGAATGCTGCAGTAATTATCAACTCAGGGATTCCCTTCCATACTGCTGTTAGCAGGGCAAAAGGGGCTTCATTATGCTTCAAGCAATAGGACCCCAGAGGAAGTTCCTTCAGCTGTTACAGGGCACTTACCCTAACCTTCACCTTGAGGGCAAGGTGAATCTTTTGGGGGCGAGTATTGTTAGGCACCCCTATGCTGGACGGGATCACATTTGGAATGTGAGGGATGAGAGGGTTGTGAATGTAACTACCTGCCCACGTGGCAGGTGGAAGGGGAAAAAGAGGGAAATGCTGTTAGGCTGTGAGTATAAGAAAGCAGGGGGAAGGGGGAAAGGAGAAGAGAGAAGGGGTGGGTGGCGGAAGAGAGAGGCAAGCAAAAATTGAGTGAGGTATTGGGAGGGAGGAAGTAGACCCCTTGAAGTGTCTGCTCTATCTTTATGTTTCTGTTTTGAGTGTAGTTTTCCTTCAATCCCTTGTAGAAACCCATTACTTATACTGATATCACACTGATATCAGTAGCAGGAGCAATAATATGTAGGAGTTTCATTCAGTATTTTCTTCTATCTGATTCAGTTTTCTATCACATTCTAACTCTTTTAAGTTTTTAACAAAACTCCATAAAGTACATCAAGCAAGCAAGATATTTAAAGAGGACACTCCCACTTAGTTAGGCTTTCATATTTGAAGGGTTGAAGTACCAGTGTGTTTCATTTAGTAGCAAGCCAAAAAAAAAAATAGCAGCAAAACACAACAGGTTGTGTTTTGTTACCAAGACATACCCAAATGTTGCCGATAGTAAAATCCAAAAAAATAGAAAAAAACAAGTGTACCCAGTAGTACTCAATGCGTACCTGTACTGGATATGTAGCTGGTACCCATACGGCAACCATGAAGGAGTACGCATGCATGCTCAAGGGTTGTAGTTGTGGAAACAACCTCTCCGCTTACGAAGGTCTGGATGTGTACATTTGACCCTCTCTAGACGCCGCAATGGTGGGAGCCTTGTGTACTAGGCTGCCCTTTTTTCCTTTTGTTATTACTATTTTATTATTATTATTATTGTTATTATTGTTATTTTGGTTATTTTCCTACATCATCATTGTGATTACTGTTTCAGGATGCTAGGAAGGGTGTCTTGTTCATTGATTTTCCTCCTGTTCTTCAGCTTCAGTTAAAACGGTTTGAATATGATTTTATGCGAGACACTATGGTAAAGGTTAGTATTAAATTCAAAAATCAAGACAAATTCCTTCCTTTTTTCGTTTTCCTTGTATGTTTTGGTGTAACTTTTTACATGTCATATATATTTAATTGAGATAGGAAAAGCAGCCATTGTTAGTTCACTTTTTGGGTTTTGGTTCCTCCTACTTTGCTGGATGTAGTTATCACTTACTCTTCCTCGTTTGGTGAATGATGCACTTAATACCATTTTGCATATAATTAAGCATATGATGCAGTTGCTTTTTTTAATTATATCCAAAATTATGGTAATGAAAACATAATGATAAGCTTGATGCTTCTAGAAGTTGTCAAACTTGAGAGTTTTGGTAAACTCGTGGTGCCCCGGTAAACTCAAATCACTTAAAAAATATTATTTAAAAAACATATCTTAGTATCCAAACATAATTTAATAGCGTATCCATAAGTAATATTCAACATTCCAACTCCATAGCAAAGCAAACAAAAATAATAAAGTAAAATATAACTCAATACTTGAGTACTTGACCCAACTGTTATATTATACTTAGTCCAGCACTTACATTATTTTGTAGTTTAACAGAACAAAACAAAAAAAAAATAATAATATAAAATTAGCTTCATAAACCCAATATATATATCAGAACAGAGGCAATTCAACCAAGTATCCAATAAAATCAACCAAAACTGTGCATTATGAGGCCAAAACCATGTGTAAATCCAGGTTCATAAACTTGCTAGTAGAATCAAAAGTTTACCGATTCTGTCAGAGTTTACTTGAATTCGTACGAGTTCTAACAAAAAGAGAGTTTACATGCGATTTAACTTGTGTCCTAGGATCGTAAACTCGTAAGAGTTTAAGAGTTAACTTGAGAGTTTAACAACCATGTCTGGAGCTCTTTCCATTCTTTGTAACATGATGCAATATTTTCCTAAAATTTGCAACCTTTATGTCTTTCAGTAAAAGTGTTTCAAAAGCTTGAAAGTGATAGAAGAGTTTGTTGTAGGAATGATTATGATGAGTTCCTTTTTAAAGATGAGACTGGGCGGTGGTAGAAATCTAGGAGGAAGGGGATGCAATATCTAGTTTCTTCCATAGAGTGGCTAGTTGTAGAAGGCAGAAAAGTCTGATTTGGGTGAGGGAGGTTGAGGGTAGGTCATAGGTGGCTGGGTAGTGATTCTAGCTCTATTATGGAGGACCTCATTAAGTTTTCCCAGGAGCTTTATATTGAAGAGAATCGTAGTACTGGTATGCCATTTATTGAACTGTTGGACCCGAAGCCCATTTTTTTAATCCTAAAGCTAGATGGTTGGAGAAACCTTGTGAGGATGAGGAGGTTATGATGCCTATTTGGGATATAAGAAGCTGAAAAGGATCCTGGCCTCGATGGTTTCATTGTGGCCTTCTCTCTACAGTTGTTGGGGTATATTGAAGAGTGATCTTTTGAAGGAATTACAAGAATATACTTGCTCATTATAACATGATATCATTAGGAAGGTGCTACGATGGGATCAGTTGGGGTTTCTTGGATAAAGTTCTATGCTGCAAGGGCTTTGGAGTTTGGAGATAGGTGGAGCTAATGAATTAGTTGTTGTTGCTTGTCTATGGGAGTTTCTATTCTTATTAATGGTTAACTGAAAGCTTGTTTTAGGGCTGAACATGGAGTGAGGCAGGCTGACCCTTTGTCCAGTCCCTTTTCTAATTTACTTGTTGTGAATGTGGGATCATATTTGTTTGATAGGGATTGAAAGGGGTTTAGTGAAAAGATTTCTTGTTAGCTTTGAGGGGATGTAGGTCTTGTTTTGTATGTGTTATCTTTGCTTCAGATCTTTTGAGGTTGATTTGGTCTTTACATCAATCTTTCTTAAAGTGGTTTGGCTGGGTTTAATATCCAGGATAGTGTTATATGCAGATTAGTAGACCGCACACAATTTTCTAAAAATGTTTGTCTTCATTTGTGAACTATTTTGCCTCTGTTTCTTTAGTTTCTCGGTCCACTTCAGAAGACAAGTGAACTGCATATAGCAATAATAAAAGGATTTCCAATTCATTTGCTTGTCTTTCAATCTGCTTTTGAGAGAAATGGGAGTCCCAAGAAATGTTGGTTGTTGGAACCTTGTGTGTGATAGAAAAGCTGTATAGAGGAATTAGTATAGGGAAGAATGTCAATGGAGGTTAGGAATAGCATTTGAGAAGGATAAATCCCCTATCCAAAGGTCCTCCAAAAATCTGATAAGGGAGCTATTACCCAGCCAAAGTGAGGGTTGATATTTGAAAGATTTCTAATTTTTCTTCTGGGTTACCTCTTTGTGTTCAGAATCTAATATGATGAAGTGATTTCAAGTATCAATTACTTGAAATAAAATTGGTAGTTGTTTTCTGTCTTAGAAGTACTGATTTTTTGTGTCTTAGTTGTTATTTTTTGCCCTTGGATACCTCGGATGATAATCTTTTCACTTATTTGACTATTCTCTTTGTAAATTTTTCTTACTTTTTGACACCTGTAACTGTAATGACCGTTAACTTGCTTGCCAACAGATCAATGACCGCTATGAGTTCCCCTTGCAACTAGATCTTGATAGGGACAATGGCAAGTATCTATCCCCTGAAGCAGATAGAAGCGTTCGCAACCTTTATACACTTCACAGGTATTGATAATTTCACTCCATTGATCTTAAATAATGGAACTTTTTGTTCTGTTCAATGAAATCTTCCATGTATCTGCAGTGTCAACTTTATTCTATTGAATGCCTCTTTTGGAAATGCTTGATATGCTGCATCATGAAACTAAGGCTATGCTTGTTTGAATGGTAGGAATGTGAAAAGTTTGGAAATGAAAATCACTTCACACTTGCTTGGAATTTTTACCAAGCAAGCAACAATGAGTGAAAATAAAAAACTTTCTACCCTACATTTTCACTCACCTTATTTGCCACCTAGTCAAACAAGCATAGGATTGGGCAGCATTGCTCCATTGATGTTTTCGCTTTTTCTTTGTTGTTTTATTTTTCCTTTTTCGTTATGGAGGATCCCTCATCCTCCAACTTCCTTGTAATTTTATTCTCTGTGTCTTGATGAATTTCTTCTTTAATGAAAAAAAATTAGCACAAAATTAATTATTGATGTAGAATTTGGATATCAGACACAGTCCTGTATCTTAATTTAATGAGGTTTTGCCTTCAATTGATGACATGCTTATGGATCTTGTCTGCATCATTATTTGTTTCCAGTGTTTTGGTTCACAGTGGTGGGGTTCATGGCGGACACTACTATGCTTATATTAGGCCAACTCTATCAAATCAGTGGTATGCATAATTTCCAGGAATCTTTTGAATCTCGAGTATTTATATATCTATTGTTCCATTCTTCTAGCTGTTTCCTATTTTGCTCGTTTATTTGTCATGAAATATGTACACTGTCACAATGGGTAATTCAGGACCATATTGGCCTCTAGGAAACAAGAAAAGATCTAGAGATTTGTATTGATGTGCTACAGTGCTAGTGGTTTTAGAACAGTAGACGTGACTAGTCAAACACGCTAGTGGTTTTAGAACAGTAGACGTGACTAGTCAAACACGCTGATCCACACATACAATTTCATTGCAATCAAATGAAATCCAATTTATTCTTAATGATTGATACGAACCTTGGGAGAAATACACCCCAAAAGCTAGCTATTAAGGTGGGAGAACCCAAAGCCATATAAACCCCACATCTGAATCTCATATTCTAATGTAGGACTCAAGTCCCATACCTTCCAGAATGTTAGGATCCAATTGCAAGGTATGAGACTTGAGTCCCACATCGAAAGTATGAGATTTAGATGTGGGGTTTATATGGCATTGGGCTCTCGCACCTTAATAGCTAGCTTTTGGAGTGTGGTTCTCCCAAGGTTCGTATCAATTGGTATCAGAGCATGATCCTCCGCCCATGTGGACGTCGCCAAAGTGGCAGGCTGACCAGTAGGGTAAAGAGGCCGAAGGGGTAAAGAGGCCTACGTGGATGTCGGTTGCAGAAGCGTGGTGGAATGTTAGGATCCAATTGCAAGGTAGGAGACTTGAGTCTCACATCGGAAGTACGGGATTCAAATGTGGGGTTTATATGGCCTTGGGCTCTCCCACCTTAATAGCTAGCTTTTGGGGTGTGATTCTCCCAAGATTCGTATCAATGAGAATTTATAATGTTCTTTACACTGAATTGATAGAAGTTTTAAAGGTACACAACATAGGGCTTTGAGATGGAAAGAAAGGTAGCACTATTTCCAGACATTTTCAATTTTGTTTTACAGCTATTGGAATTTGGAAGATTATTTCGGTGATTTGTTGGGTGTCCTTAACAGGTGCTAACTTTTAGGTGTTTTCCTTTGTTTGATATGCTGTGGTTTTAGTGGGTATTGTTAATTAGTTAGGCTACTAGTGTGCCTGAATTATCAGACTTTGGTTGTGCATAGGGTTTTAAATTGCGGTCCGCAACCGCAATTGTGGCTGCAATATTGCGGTTTTGGAGGTCTTCGCAACTGCAATTGCAGCTGCATTTTCCCGCAATTGTCCGCAATTTATGCAATCGCAACGTAACAACAACTGCGACCACAACCGCCATTTGAAACACTGGTTGTGCATTTAGTTACTAAGGGCAGGATTTTTCTAATTTTCTTTTTAATAAATTGGGGCATGCTGTGCAAGGACTTCCTAGTAGGTTTGGCATCCTAGTACTACTAGTAACTAAGCATGCTTCACTTTTGAGTTATGATGGGATTTGGTGCACTATAATTCCACTGTGATCACATGTTACCTTGCTTCCAAATTGAATTTTGCGAAGGTTTTTGCCCCATTTGGTGAACGGAATTGGGCGTGGAATTGGACTTCTCAATTCTAATTTTCTTGTTTCATGTGTACATTTGATTTAGGATTCCTATTATGAGTAGCAATTCCATTAAATTGAAAAATACCCAGTTGACACTACTACACTACTTCCAGTTCTTCGCTTGGGCCCTAAGAATTGCAATTCCAAGCACCAAAATATTTTTAGAATGTCAAAAGGAAAAAGTGAAAAACAATGCTTCTTATTTTTCATTTGCCGCCTGCTTAATTCGGTAACAATCGCTGCCTGCTGGTGTCTTCCGGCCACCACCATCGGCATCCTGCTCAGGCAACTGTCACTTTGGCCACTCGTCATTGGCAGCATCCTTCAACCACTTGTTGTTGGTGGCATACTCTGGCCGTCGTCATCGGTGTCGTGCTCTGGCCATTGTCGCTGGTGACATCCTTTGGCCACCATTGTTTGTTGCATGATTTGCAACCTTCGCCAAGAACATTCTCCGACCATTGGTCGCTAGCAGCATCATCTGGAACACCTGTCGCTAGCGATGCTCTCCGGCCATTGATGCCAGTGTTTTGCTCAAGCCACTGTCGTCGGTGAAATCCTTCGACTACCCTCGCCAGCTGTGTCCTCATGCCACCATTCAGTTCATAATTACATTTATATGTATCAATTCTTTATAGTCCCAAACATAATAAAATGTAAGATTCTTAGTCAATTCCATTTCTACGAATTCTAAACTATAATTCCAATTCTGTCATCCAAATGGACCCTTATGATGATTAGAGTAGGTTAGGGGTTTCTTATTAAAGTTTTGAGTGGCCAAGTGTTTTGAGTTTGAGTTCAGAGGAGGAAGTGGTTTATTGGAAATTGGATGTTTCTCTTTTTGACATTGTTAATGAGGGAGCCTAAGTCTCGGGTTTGTGATGATAGGAGGGATTGCTAGCGTGATAGATATTCTCTTGGATGTTCTCTCTTAACACTAGTTGTCATTGAGCTAAGTGGATGGTATGTATATTTTTTATTGTTTTTTATGCTATCTCTATTTTTGATAGGAGGGGATGGCTAATGTGATAGATATTCCCTTATTTTTTTATCATATCTGTATTTTCATTGTTTCTTACTGATTCTAATATGAAAGCACAACATGACTTGTTTGTTTCAGGTTTAAATTTGATGATGAGCGAGTAACAAAAGAAGATATGAAGAGGGCTTTAGAAGAACAGTATGGTGGTGAAGAAGAGGTAATATTCTGTTAGCATTGCTTTGGCTTCTCTCATCTAGATTTCGATGACATTGTTTGTCTTAGTAAGTTTTCTTTTTTACATTGACATAGTCATTCCTTTTTGCTGCTTTCTTCATTTTTCTTCTTGTCTACAGTTACCTCATACCAATCCTGGGTTCAACAACTCTCCCTTCAAATTTACAAAGTACTCAAACGCATATATGCTTGTCTATATACGTGAAAGTGACAAGGATAAGATAATTTGTAACGTGGATGAGAAGGACATTGCTGAACACCTTAGAGTAAGATATTTGACTCACTGATGTCATATGGATTTTCTGTTTTATTTCCGATGTAAAAATGCTCTACTTTCAACTTTACATTTTAGATAAGATTAAAGAAAGAACAAGAAGAAAAAGAGCAGAAGAGGAAGGAGAAGGCGGAGGCTCACTTGTACACTATCATAAAGGTTACAATTCTAGCTTTCTCTTCCCAGTTCAAAAATTTCTACCTTTAGATGCTTTCTATGGTATGCATGGGTCATAAGAGGTGGTTCAATGATAAGTTATTGATTTGTTGGCCGCAGGTTGCACGAGATGAAGATCTGTATGAACAGATTGGAAAGGATATATTCTTTGATCTAGTGGATCATGATAAAGTGCGAAGTTTTCGTATTCAAAAACAAATGCCCTTTATCCTTTTTAAGGTATGAACTATTGTTTTATGTGATTTGCACAGCATCTTTAATTTGTTTGACCATCTATATTGTTGGAGTACTTTCAATTTGAGACCCAACAGTGTTTTCAGTCAAATACCCTTTTTTAAAGATAAAAAGATAAGTTTTTTATAAACTTAAGTGGAAAGACGCTGCCCTATCTCAAAATGATGTCATTTCACATGAAAAAAATAATATAAAATTGTGGTACGCGGTTTGGGTTGGGTCTTGAACATAGAATACAAACAAATCATGGGTTGGGTTGGTTCCTGGGGGTTCGTGGGTCGACCTAAACCGCCGAACATCCGTATCTCTTAGGGTTTTCAATCCTATTATTATAATTGATTATTAGTAAAGTTGACAATTTTTTTCACTTCTCCCTTGGTTTCCCCTTCCTATACTGCGTCAGCTAGCCATATATATGATTGTCAACTTTTCTAGAGGATTATGCTATGGCATTTGACACTGTCAAATCATGCAAGCAATGTAAATCATCGTCGTCGGGTGCAGTGTTGCCAATAGCGTGTTGAATTTTAGCTTCCCCTGCCAAAAAAGTCTACGTGTGGTGGGTTTTTCAAGCATGGTGGATCAGAAAGGAAATCCCTCATCAGTCCTCCCTTTTAATCAATGGGCTCATATTTTTTTGTGGCATTTGTGTCTTCCGACCTTGTCTTTGGGTGAAAACGAGATTAATTTGACAAAAAACAAACTGTATCTCTTCTCATG
The DNA here is from genome assembly GCA_023212625.1 of Styphnolobium japonicum. Taxonomy (NCBI): domain Eukaryota; kingdom Viridiplantae; phylum Streptophyta; class Magnoliopsida; order Fabales; family Fabaceae; genus Styphnolobium; species Styphnolobium japonicum. The sequence continues at coordinate 19,195,370 of JALBWW010000013.1, forward strand.
TCTTCTCCCTCCTCTCTTAACGGACCAAGGCTGCAACAACAGAGGGTTTCATGTTCCACTGAGGTTCAACATCACTGACAATAGCCACAGACCTGGTCGAGATTACCTTCTTGGTAATATTAGTCCAGCACTTGGGTTTTTTCTTCCATCTCTTTCTTTTTTTCTTTCCTTCTTCCTCTCTGATATTCTGTTCTTGGTCCTTTTCCGTGTGTTTTATTTCTCAATCACCTTTATCTCTCTTTTTTATTGTTCAGTTTCTATTTCCGCTACAGGCCTACACATCTCTCTTTCTTTTTCCCATCTCTCTTTTTTTTTTTTCTGCTACAGGCTTGCACATCACTCTCTCTTTCCCTTCTCTATCTGTTTTTCTTCTGCTACAGGCCTGCACATCTCTCACAATTTTTTCTTGTACCTCTTTTTTTTCTTTGAATTTGTTTTATGTTATAATTATTTGATTCCTTTCCCCTTGTTAGAGATATAAAACCATTTATAGGCCTCTACCTAATAGCTTAAGGTTCAAGGAAAGTTGGTTCTTGACATGGTATGTATCAGAGCCTCTATGACCAAGTGGGCAAGAGTTCGATCATTGCTGACCCCATTCTTCATAATTAAGTTAAATTTCAGCACAAGGTAAAATGGGTTTATGCATTGTCCATGCTTCAAGCCATTCATTGGCCTCTACCGAATAGCTGAAACATTTAGGAAAGTTGGTTCTTGAATCTTCACACCCCTCAATTAGGGGCTATGGCAATTGAGGATCATCAAAATTTTCAACAAAATATAGATTGTGAGTACGAGGAGGATGAGGATTGAGGAGTCATAGATTGTAGTCACTTTTTAGGAGTTGCTGCTAGTGCTGTTTAATGACATCGTTATATGCAGCTCATTGTTTTGTGACTTTGTGTGTTCTTTCTTTCTACTCTTATATTTGAGTTTGTGAGACTCTGTGTTATCCTTTATGATGAGTTAATTTGGTTGAAATCTTATTTTTATGTTCATTGGTCTTGATACACACTATTTGGTCATTTTCTTTACTTTCTCTTTATATAAGTCTTTAAAATTTTACCTATTTTTTTTCCCAAACATGGCCATGTTGCTTCATCATAGCTGCACCATGTCATCTGCATGGCAGATAAGATTTTTGGCTTGCCACGACATTGGCTGCCATTTGCCATTGACAACACTGGTTGGATGATTTTTAATCTGTTGCCTTTGCTCTCAATTGTCATCTAGATTCTTAAAGCTCTTTCTTCTACAGGAGGAAGGAAATGTAGTAGTAAACAATCTTGAACTGTTTTTCTGCTTGGTGGGACCAAAGTCTTGTTAGTAAAATTAATGCGTAATGCCAAAACATTGTGTGTATATGGGGCCTGGTAGAATATCTTCAGAGTATTTTAGCATATCTTTAGAATATCTTAGCGTATCTTTAGAAGATCTTTATAATATATTGTGAAATCAATTAGTCCTCTAATTGAAAAAGCAATCTTAGGAATTGTTTCATAATTTCATTATGTTTCCTGATTTGTTTCCTTATTTAATTAGGGTCAAGAGTTTTAGTCTTGATGGGCTTGAGTTTGTAATAGTAGTACTACACTAGTACTTGGCCTAATTATTAGTATAAATATAGGTTAGTGCTTTGTATTTTATAACACATCATATCAATTTAATTTCATTAGTATTCCTTTTCTTTTTTACTCCTTCCATACCTAAACCCTATAATTTCAACATGGTATCAGAGCAGTATCATCCTCAGTGACCTAATTCCGTCACTATTCCTCTGCCAAGTTCCCTAAAATTTGGAACTCCTCTCCGATTATGTCTGTGTCACGTATTTTTCGTATTTTTCATTGGTTGTGCATCAATTCCGGTTACTGGAATCTTGTTTCTCATTCCGGTGGTGACATCTCTTCTTGCCGACGAATCATATTGGCTTCTCTTCCTGGCGAGGAATCATACAAACAGTGACTTTTCTTCCCACTGACGAATCATATTGATGGTAATTTCTCCTATCTCATTGATGAGTCATATCGGTGATGAATTCTCTATTGGCTGTGATTCACACCAGCCATAGTTTCAATTTCTAGATTTTTAAGTCTCCTGAATTTTCCTTCTGTTTGAAGCTTCCAAATGTTGTTCTTGATGAACTTGGAGAAGTTTGGGATTTGCTGTACATCATGATTGCTTGCCAAGAAATTTTCGCTGTGCGTCTTTCCAGCTATACCACTCCCTCCTTGGCCAAGTAACTTTCCAACCAACTCTTATGGCCATGCATAACTTCAGCTGTCTTGTTGAGTTATTTTTCTAGCAACGCTCCTCTCATATATTGTCTTTCCATCGTCTCCAACATCCCTGAGTTGCCTTTTGAGCTATCATTTGTGGAGCCCACATTATTTTTATGATTAGTTTCTTTCAGCGCGTCGCATCCAACAAGCTTCTCGTGGTGGTGCTTCTTTCAATCTTCAGATTTGTTTCGTGCATTGGTGATCCCTTTTCGGTCCAAATCCAACATCTTATGTGTGAACTCTTTCAACACCTGATGCCTACTGCTCAATGGTGTCTGCCTCTGCTGTGACTTGATGCCTGTAGCCTCTTCCTCCGCCGTGCCTCAATTTTGGTGAGTTCTTGCTGCGGACCCTATTTTGACGCACTGTAGTAACCAGTGATACTCGCATTTCGATGGTGGTCTCATTCCTTGTGCCACCTTTCCTAGCAGAGACTTCAGCAAAGATGGTTGTGGCCTTTCTTCTGCCTAATTCACCTCTTGTGCCTTGATTTCACATCTATAAGGAGCTGTTTGACTGTGCATCCCATGACTCCTTATCTTGTTTGATGACATGTTGCTGTTTTGCTTGGGTCTATTTTGTTCTATTTCTTATACAGGTTGCTGTGTTCTTGGCTAGGTTTGTTACTTGTAACAAGCTTAAGCTTGAGGGAGAGTGTTAGAATATCTTGGAATAATTTCAGAGTATTTTAGCATATTTTTATAATATCTTAGCATATCTTCAGAAGATCTTTATAATATATTGTGGAATCAATTAGTCTTTTAATTGAGGAAGCAATCTTAGGAGTTGTTTCATAATTTCATTATGTTTCCTGATTTGTTTCCGTATTTTATTAGGATTAGGTGTTTTATTGTCTTAATGAGCTTGAGCTTGTACTAGTAGTACTACACTAGTACTTGATCTAATTATTAGTATAAATATAGGTTAGTGCTTTGTATTTTACAACACATTAAATCAATCCAATCTCATATTATTCATTAGTATTCCTTCTCTCTTTTACTCCTTCTCTACCTAAACCCTATAATTTCAACAGGGCCTAGAATTGATAGTTAGGTTTCCTGAATAAAGTTTGTCTAAACTAGGGATTGGTCAGTTCTTTTTAGCAGCTAATATAGCTGTGGGCCTCTACTGTCTCTTTAAATGTTTCATAATTGCTTTAATGTTATGATTCTTAATTCTCATTTTAAATGCTGCGCCCTTCTTTGCTGATAGTCTGCATTGGTTTTCAATATCATATTCATTGTCCACTTTAGCGTCTAGTGACATTGTTGGTTTCAATAAGGCTTTTGATATCTGATGAAACTAATTTTGATTCTGTATTTTCTTCATATCTTTCTGACAATGAAGCTTTTATCAGGAAGAAGTTGCTAAAGAATTTGGTATACCTGTCCATTACCAACGTTTTTGGTTGTGGGCGAAGCGCCAAAATCACACATACCGGCCAAATAGACCACTTACACCTCAGGAAGAAACACAATCAGTAAGTACTTTACCCAAATTCCAATGCTTTATGTCCATAAATTGCAGGGTGGCAGGCACATCTTTATATTTAGTATAAGAAGTAGAACCTTATTCTTAACCTTAATCATATGTATTTCTTTTCTTTTTACATTTTTATTTCTCTTTCTCCTGTTAAGTGATCTTGGAAATTTGAAGGCTTACTTGTCTGCTTTATTCAATAATAAAGTTTCGTTGTTCGTGCATGCTAATGAAAATGGTTTCACAAGTCCACTGTTCACGAACACAAAATGAAGAAAAGAGATAAATTTCTTTCTATTTGTGCTCCCAATATTGAGCAAGCTTAGTACTGGAATAGGATGGTCTTCTCTTATTTTGACACGTTCTCAAGTTTATTATTTTTTATATGATGGAGCTTTTGAGTATGATTCTTGAGGTTTAGTATCCTAAATTTATTGTGAGACAGATTTGTGATCCTCCTTCTTGAACATCCAAGGCAGAATGTCCATTTTGCGGAAATTTTATTTGAACATGATAATTCTGTACTGCTGCTGTAGGAAAACATTGATTACTCACTTCTTTGAGTTTCATCGTAAATTCTCAAAATCAAAATGAAGTAAAGGGATGGAGAGAGGGATTGAGAGTGAGAGTGAAAGTTTCATTGTTTGAAGTGCTATCTCTATTGTTGAGTATATTTTTATTATTTTCTTGCTGATCATGATATGTGTAAGTTGTGTTGTGACACTTGTCAATCATAGGTTGGACAGTTAAGAGAAGTTTCCAATAAGGCAAATAATGCAGAGCTGAAGTTATTTTTGGAAGTGGAAATAGGGCAGGTACTGTTTTTCTTGATAAATTTCATCTTTCTTCCTGAGAGTCTGGTAGTGAGTATATGTTCTTCTCTCTCTGACTGACTTGTAATTGACATGGATTTGTTATTTATGCCTTGCATAATGAATTAGGATTTCCGGCCTATTCCTCCTCTCGAGAAGTCTAAAGACGATTTGTTGCTATTCTTTAAACTTTATGACCCTTCACATGAGAAGCTTCGGTACTTGCTCTTCCTATTACTTTTTAGAGTGAAACTATATTTAATTACTAAAATGCCTTTTCTTTTGTTTTCTCAGGTATATTGGGAGGTTTTATGTGACAAGTAGTGGTAAGCCCATGGATATATTGACAAGACTAAATGAAATGGCGGGATTTGCTCCTGATGATGAAATTGACCTTTTTGAGGTTAGTCAATCTGCATCTCGTGTATCATTATTTTCCATGATTGCAATATAGAGGGAGAGCAAAAATGCTGACATTCTGTCATGTACACATTCAGGAAATAAAATTTGAACCAAATGTAATGTGTGAACTTGTTGACAAGAAGTCCACATTCCGTGCCAGTCAGGTATAAATTATAAGTGATTAATTAATTTAATTGTAGATTTGTTTTCCAGTGTGTTGTTTTAAGGGTTTTTTTGCCCCCCATATTTTGACTCTAGGCTTTCAGTATTTTGGGTTGGGTTTATTTCAGTCAATCATCTCCAACGATCCAACCTAGGTTGTCTTCTACCAGGGCATACCTAATTGTTTGACTTTTGTTTCCACCCTTATCTTTTTGGGCAGCTTGAGGATGGTGATATTATTTGCTTCCAGAAGCCCCCCAAAGTTGGTAGTGGTGAGCAGTTTCGCTATCCAGATGTTCCTTCGTTCTTGGAATATGTTCATAATCGTCAGGTATTAGCATTTTTAATAAGAGGATTATAATTTCTTGTTCTCTACATTCTGAATTGTTGTATCCTCAATTTCAATATCTCCTGTTCTAAGAAGCATGGATACTGCAAGATAACAGGTGTAAGCTTAATATGGATACTGATAGTCCTGTGACCTCTATCCATCGATTTTGCTGATTTAGTCTCTTTGTTTTTTTAAAGAATTTTGTTTTAAATGAAATTGGGCTGGGCAGATTCTTTAAACTCATTTGGGTTAGCATTTAGCAACAATTATAGACAGATGCTAAATCCAAAGAAAAAGGAAAAGATATATATAATCACTGAACTTTTATTATGAAATTATGAATGCTTTGTATTAAAATTTTTATCCAGGTTGCATGGATACGGGTATGCATACCTGTATTAGTATGATATAGGAAACTCTCTTAAAAAACTAGAAAGTGGCTCAAGACAGCATATTTTCTTTAAGAATTGCTCTTTTTAAATCCTTGGGCTGCACTTCAAGTAATTCCACCCATGCATTGCCATGACCGGGCTGCTGATTTCTTCTTTGAATCTTCCACGTGGCTGCCACATCATCAATTTCTGTGATTTCTGTTTAATTCTTCACGTTGAACCTGAAATGATGAGATTTCGCTAAATTAGGGTGAAAAGCACTACATTATAGGAATTTATGCTTTGATTTAATTAGAAAAGGAAACTTATAGTAAAAATTAGTGCATCATGTTATATTCTCTATTGTGGTGTATGGATTAAGTTGCAATATAGTATCATAAAAATCAGCATTTTGTCACTACCTTTAGTTTGTGATAGTTATTTGTGGCTTCAAATTGCTGTTCAACTTGTGGTTTATTTTGGGGATGTCTGATCTGACAATTATTCAGAGCATATCAGTTGACTTTGTTGGTTTGATACGTTGGTCTTAATGTTGATTGTATCTTTCTTCGATTGATCATGGTTAGGTGATTTGTTTTCACGTTTCTTTAATTTTTTACTACATGTGGGAAAAGAGAAATGTAGGTTATTGTTTATTTGATTTTGTTGAAATTCTAGGGTTTTAGTAGGAAAGGAGAAAAGGAGGGAATGGATACTGCTGAATATAAGACTATTGATTTGCTGTAATATGATATAATACCCTAACCTAATTCTCCTATTTATACAAATAATTAGGTCAAGTACTAGTACTAGTAGTACAAGCTCAAGCCCACTAACAATAAGACTAATAACCCTAATTAAATAAGGCAACAAATCAGGAAAAATAATGAAATTAAGAAATAGCTCCTAAGATTGCTTCCTTAATTAGGGAACTAATTGATTCTGCAATATATTCTAACGATCTTCTAAGATATTTTAAAATACTCCAAGATACATTGAAGATATTATGTGGTATTCAAACACTCCCCATCACTAAGCTTTAGCTTGTTACAAGTAGCAGACCCACAAACATAAGAGAAATAACCCAACCCAACCCAACCCAACCAAAGAACTTAGGCAACTAGTACTCCCCTTGAATCACAAAACCATGGCAACGTCCTTGGCAGACAGCCCCTGAAAGTCTTCGACCTTTCTCCCCAGTGGCCCCCTCGACTTTCTTCTAGCTTCTCCTCGGCCCACGTCCCAAGCAAACAACACAATTTCTGAAGTCTTTGACCTTTCTCCTTAGTGTCCCCATATTCCTCCAAATTGGTATCCAAACACTGGGTTGGTCACATACCACCCAGTAAATCAAACGTTGTGCCTGGCAGCCAGCAACGGTCAGCCCTGACCGGCCAAAATCCATTGGCAAGTGCCCATGGGTTGCCTGAAAATTCAAACAGCAGCCATTGAAAGGATGCCCAGAATCATAAGTAACGAAAGTTTTCTTTTTCTTTTTATTCACAAAGTGGAAAGCACTGAGAAATTTCTTATTATTAGAACAGGGAAAGAATAGGGTTTCAAGGAAAACGAAAAGGAGAATATAGAAAGAGTTCCATGAACTCAACGCAGCTAAAAGGAGAAACTCTCCTCAAGGTGGATGATACCGCTCTAATACCATGTTAGAATTCTAGGGTTTAGATAGGAAAGGAAGAAAAGAGTGAAGAAATACTAATGAATAATATGTGATTGGACTGATGTGATATAATGTAATACAATACTCTTAACCTAATACTCCTATTTTTTCTAATAATTAGGTCAAGTACTAGTATTACTAGTGCAAGCTCAATCCCACTAACAATAAGACTAATACAACAACAACAACAACAACAAAAGCCTTTTTCCACTAGGTGGGGTCGGCTACATGGATCAAACGACGCCATTGTGCTCTGTCATAGACCATACTTTCAGATAGACCATTTATTTCAAGATCTTTTTTAATGATATCCCTTAGTGTTGTCAGTGGTCTACCTCTACCTCTCTTTAAGGAACTATCCTCCAACTTATCAATTCTTCTCACCGGGGCTTCTATTGGTCTTCTCCTCACATGACCAAACCATCTTAGGCGAGACTCTGTTATCTTTTCATCAATGGGTGCTACTCCAACTTTCTTTCGAATGCACTCATTCCTAATTCTATCTCTTCTTATATGTCCACTCATCCAGCGCAACATTCTCATCTCTGCAACCCTTAACTTATGCTCATGTTGACATTTTACCGTCCAACATTCGGTACCATAAAGCATTGCCGGTCTTATAGCTGTTCTATAAACTTTTCCCTTTAGCTTGAGAGGTATCTTGCGGTCACAAATAACACCCGAAGCATTTCTCCATTTTGTCTACCCAGCTTGAATCCTATGAGTTACATCTCCTGTAATCTCTCCGTCATTTTGTATAATAGATCCAAGATACCTAAACTGTTCAACTTGTGGAATAATATGATCACTAATTTTTACTTCCAAGTCAGAGCTAGATCGCCTTTTGTTAAACTTACATTCCATATATTCTGTTTTACTCCTACTTAGTCGAAACCCATGTGATTCTAAAGCTTCTCTCCATAGCTCTATTTTATCATTTATTCCTTGTCTTGACTATTCCACCAGGACTATTTCGTCTGCGAAAATCATGCATTGAGGCACTGGATCTTGGATGTGTGCACTAAGTACATCCAAAATCAAGGTGAAAAGATATGGACTCAAAGTTGACCCTTGGTGTAATCCTACAGTAACCGGAAAATCTTCTGTGACCCCGCCATCCATTCGCACACAAGTCATGACCCTATCATACATATCCTTGATAGCTCAAATATAAGCAACATGAACTCCTTTCTTCTCTAGTGCTTTCCAAAGAACTTCTCTTGGCACCCTATCATAAGCCTTTTCCAGATCAATAAACACCATGTGGAGGTCTTTTTGTTTCTTTCGGTACCTTTCCATCACCCCTCGCATAAGGTATATTGCCTCCATGGTTGACCTCCCTGACATAAAACCAAATTGATTCTCCGAAATGTGAGTCTCTTGTCTTAATCTCCGTTCGATTACTCTTTCCCATAGTTTCATAGTGTGGCTCATGAGCTTTATCCCTCTATAATTAGCACAATTTTGTATATCTCCTTTATTCTTGTAGATAGGGACCAAAGTGCTTCTTCTCCACGCATCTGGCATTCTTTTAGACCTCAAAATCTCATTAAACAGCTTAGTTAGCCAGGTTATGCCTTTCTCCCCTAAACACTTCCAAACTTCAATGGGAATATCATCTGGTCCAACCGCCCTCCCATTGTCTATTCTCTTTAGTGCTTCCCTTACCTCAAATTCTCGAATCCTACGATAAAAGGTAAAATTTTGGTCTTCGTCACTAGTTTTTACAATCTCAGAGTTTCCACTTGTTCTATATTCTTTATTTAATAACTTGTGAAAATAACTTTTCCATCTTTCCTTGATCTCCTGTTGTGTAACTAAAACTCTATCCTCTTCGTTCTTTATGCACTTCACTTGATCTAAGTCTCTTGTCTTCTTTTCTCTACCTTTAGCAAGCCTATAAATGCGTTTTTCCCCATTTTTGGTACCTAAAGATTGATAAAGCCCTTCAAAAGTCTTAGATTTCGCCTCAGTGACCGCCTTCCTAGTTTCTTTCTTTGCTACTCTGTATTTTTCCTGATTCTCTTCATTATTACATGAGTGCAATGCTTTAAAGCACTCTCTTTTCTTTTTAACCTTCTCTTGAACATTTGTTTCCTACCACCATGATACTAAGATTGCTTCATCAATTAGAGGACTAATTGATGAAGATATTATGAGATATTCTAACAAATTTCATTAGATTTTCTCTTGCAAAATGCTAAAATTAAATATAGCAAAAAAAATTCTGGTTTTTGGAGACTAGTTATGTATTGCCTAATATTTGAAGTCCTTTTTCAATTTATTAGATTATTTCGATTTGCAGGTTGTACGCTTCCGGTTTTTGGAGAAACCAAAAGAGGATGGATTCTGTCTTGAGTTGTGAGTTTCTTTTATACCTGCAATTTGTTTTTTATTTTTATTTTTATTTTTATTATAATCGTAAATGAATGAAGTTAACTAACATATATATGGTAATTCATATCTGCTCTGTGATCATCTAGGTCAAAGCTTCATACCTATGACGATGTTGTTATAAGAGTCGCTCAACATCTTGGTTTGAATGATCCTTCTAAAATCAGACTCACATCTCATAACTGCTACTCCCAGCAACCTAAACCACAGCCTATCAAGTACCGAGGGGCAGAACATTTGTCTGACATGCTGGTTCACTACAATCAGGTTATTAGTCACAAGTGCAAATCTTTCTTAATAGAATCTGTTACATTTTAAAATCCTTGTGATTCGCAAGGACTTCAAAATGGCTGTCTGTGTTTTTCTTGGGCTTCTGATATCGTAAATTATTGTCTTTTGGTTTTGTTTCTAGACTTCTGATATTCTATACTACGAAGTATTGGATATCCCTCTACCAGAATTGCAATGCCTAAAAACTCTAAAAATTGCTTTCCACCATGCTACCAAGGATGAAGTGAGTATTGTTAGTGGTTTCATTCACCTTTTTCAATGTAATTGTGTTATATTAAGTTTTATACTTCTAACATAGTTATCCTTCCTCAGGTGGTGATTCATACTATTAGATTACCGAAACAGAGTGCCGTGGAAGATGTAATTAATGATCTTAAGTTGAAGGTAAACCCTTATAATCAAAGTTGATACATTATTATGTAGGCCGCCATATTGATTACACAGACTTGCAGACAGATTGAGATGTGTGTTTTTCCTGCTTGTATGCCTAATTCAACATTCTGATGTCATTATTATCTCTCCTATTATCTCAGAGGATTTTAAACCTGCTAGTTACCATTAAAAATTTCCATATTGAAAACAATTGAATTTGAAAACTTTTTATATACTTCGATGTGTGTATGGCTTATGTGTAATACACCCGACACATTAGATGAATTTTATATGCAGACCCGCACACCAGATTTTTAGGATTCTTTGATAGTTTTGATGTATAACAGGAACGGAACCAATGGAAAATAATTAAAAACACTCAAATTCTCCGTATCCAAATTCAATAAGCTGGAATCCTACAATAGATGATATGTGTTATACAGTTGACTCAGACAGCCTTAATTCTTCTATCATCTGTTGATTGAGAGAAAGAGTTTGATAGTGAGAAGAGGGGGCAGGGAGGTTACTTTTCCCTTATCCGATCTATAGGGTCCTTATCAACCGGACTTGTTTATACTGTTTTGGTGAGATAATGTGTTGACTGGATTTATCATTTAACTTTCCTATCATCTATTTGAAGCAACACCTCCGTTAGGATGTGGTAGTTTTTCTTTATACTGAGCTCTTCCTTATGCTATCAACGAAACGGTCTAACATGTTTCCTCATTTTGGAAGAGCATCTTATTTGTAAGCATACCTTGGTTGAATAGCATGATATATTCTACCATTGCATTCTTGTGGTAGTATGTGTCAAACACTTGTAATTTCTGTTTTACAGGTAGTATTTGAACTAATATTTTGTGTTATGTGAAACAGGTAGATTTATCACATCCTGATGCAGAACTTAGATTGCTTGAAGTTTTCTATCACAAGATCTATAAGGTGCTGAAGAATATTTAGTTTGTGAATAATATATTCAGATACTAGTATGAGCAGTAAACATGATTTTCTTGAGTTGATTAATTTTATTGGTCATTGTTGTCACGGGGTGAAAAGCAGATTGATCAGCATCACTCAGATGCGGTGAGCGTGAGGCGATGTGGTCGCATCATTGAAGTGATGCCACCAGTTTGAAGAAAAATTACAAAAAGAATTCATATAACTAAAAAGCATTAAAAAAGTAAGATTGCAGTTTAGATCATGATAAAGTACCAAAGTTATAAAGTGATAGAAAGAGACATGCAAGCTTAAAAACTTAAATGCCCACAGCCCAATTCAAAACAAGTCATGACGATGTGGAAGACAAAGTACTAATGCATAAAAAAACATAAGACCTGAAGTCCTATGAGAATCTAAAGTCTCAACTATGCCTCCTCTTCCTCATTATCATTAATATCAATCTCTTCATCTTCTCGTAAGCTCTCATCTCCTCATCACTAGATTTTTAGTCTTCAATTTCTTTATCCTCTATTTCCTTTGGATCATGAAGCAAGGCAATGTCAAAGTCAATCAGGATGGTTATATGATACATCTCTACGGACAACAAGGTCCTCTGGAAATATTAGACTTAGGAGTGAGAATTATATTTTTAGTAGGAATTCAAACAGATATAAAAAAACAGTTAATAATAACTAGAATATTTCCAGCTGCATTAGGCTGCAGAAAACATTTTTATGATTCTAATATAACTCAATAGTACAATCAAATAATATCAACTAGAATCATTTTCTGAATACTGTACTATCTTTCTCATAATTTAGAACATTTAGTAGCAAAATAAGCTACTAATAATCTAACTTTTCATATCTAAGAAATCATATCCTATACACTTTCCATTATATGACCATCCTTTCTTTTACATAACTTTGGGTCTAATTCTTCATCTTTGCTTTCATGGTCATCAAATAAAGCATAGAAGTTATTCTTTGCCATAGAATTTCCTTTAGTCCAATCATCTAGTTCTTTGATAACTTCACACTCTGTGGTGGATAACTCCACACCTTGTGGTGGATTATTCTTCGTAATTTCACACTCTGTGGTGGACAACTCCAAATGACCATTCCACACATTGGTGGATTCCATCTGGTTCTTGAATAACTCCACCCTCTAACTGAATCACATGGGATCACCCTTCCCTCCACTACCACTGCCACATCAGTAGTTAGTTACAAGCATTGTGGTTCCCTTTTTTCCTTACCCTTTTGGCTCACACCCATCCTATTTTGGGCTTTCTTTCTCACATGGACTTTCGTGACTTTAGGAGGAGCTCTATCAACACTCCCCCTCAAGACACACCTTGTCCTCAAGGTTGAAGTCTGGAAACTGCTCTTTGATGGTGGATAAAGCCTCCCAAGAGTTCTCAAAATCTGGCTTATTGTGTCATTTGATTAGAAGTTCTGTTTTGCCTTCTGAATTAGGGCCCGTTTGTATTAGCTTTTTTAGGAGTAGAAGTGCTTTTTTGAAGTAATAAAAGTGCTTTTTTTAGAAGCTAAAGAGTTCAAGCTTTTAAAAAAAGCACTTCATGTGTAACAAAAAAGCACGTGAAGTACTTTTTTTAAAAGCTTGAACTCTTTAGCTTCTAAAAAAAGCACTTTTATTACTTCAAAAAAGCACTTCTACTCCAAAAAAAGCTAATACAAACGGGCCCTTAATGTGGACAGCAAGTGCTTCTGCTGGCTGAGCCTTCAATTCCCAATCACCTGCTAGAAATGAGGGTAGAGGCTGACTAGTAACATCTGTTGAAACGGAGTTCTTTAACAAAGAAGCATGGAAGACAGAATGTACTTGGCTGCCTTCAGGTAGCTTCAATTTATATGCAACTGGGCTGATCTTTTCAATAATCTCATAGGGTCCATAGTACCTAGGACTCAATTTCTGATTCACCCGTATGACCAAAGTCTTCAATTTATAAGGCTGAATTTTTAAGAAAAACATATCTCCCCCCTGATATTCGACTTCTCTTCTGTGTTTATTGGCCTAATTGCACATTCTGTTATGAGCTTGAATCAAGTGATCCCTTAGTTCAGCCAGCATGTGATTTCTTTCTGTCACAAGCCTATTAACTGCATCTACTGTAGACTGATTCACATCACCTCTAATAAGTACAGGGGGGTCTCTTCCATATAAAGCTTTGAAAGGGGTCATTTTGGTGGAAGAATTGTAATTGGTGTTATACCCATTAGGCCAATGTTTGGGTTTGGTCCCTGTTAGGCATCTCAAGTAGGTCTCCAAACACCTATTAACCACCTCAGTTTGCCCATCAGATTGGGGGTGATATGCTGAACTGAATTTCAGCTTGGTCCCATCAAGTTTGAACAATTTTGTCCTAAAAGTGCTGATAAATACCCTGTCCATATCTAACACAACGGAGTAAGGGAATCCATGAAGTTTGACTATGTCTTTAATGAAGATTTCAGCAATATCCTGAGTATTATAAGGGGGAGCCACCTCTATGAAATGGACATATTTTGTTAATCTGTCCACTACCACAAGAATGGTATCCGCTCCAAAAGCCTTAGGCAACCCTTGTACAAAGTCCATAGAAAGGTATGACCATGTGTGTGTTGGTATTGGAAGTGGTTGAAGTAAACATGCAGGACTTAGGGCTTGATATTTATTCCTCTGACACACTTCACATCCCTGTACATACTGCTGGATTCTCCCCTTCATTCCTTCCCAGTAAATCAATCCACAGATCCTTTTATAGGTTTTGATAAAACCTGAGTGACCCCCTAATGCTGCGAGTCATGAAATTCCTTCAGGATTAAAGGAAACTTAGGGAAATCCTTAGGAACCACCATTCTCCCCTTATATTACAGCCTTCTTTTCTTGAATTGGAACCCTGGACGAGATTTAGGTTGCCTCAACAAATCCTGAATAATTCCTCACAGTTTTTCATCAGCCTGTATTTCATCCTCCAACCCATCTCATTCATAAAACTGAACTGAAGAAATAGCTGAATATTGTAGCTTTTTGGAAAGAGCATCTGCCACTATATTCTCACTTCTTGATTTGTATTTTATCTCAAAATCAAACCCCAACAATTTAGAGACCTATTTCTGTTGTTCTTCCCCCATAATTCTCTGTTCAATAAGAAACCTTAAAATTTTCTGATCAGTGTGCACCACAATGTCTCCCCAGTAGATAATGTCGCCATTTATGAATAGCTAAGACTATAGCCATTAACTCTATTTCATACACAAACTTGTTTTGAGATCTATCAGTTAAAGTTTGACTCATGTAGGCAATTGGTCTCCCTTCTTGCATCAACACAGCCCCCACTCTCTTCCCATAAGCATCAGTCTCAATAATGAGAGGTTTATCAAAATTTGAGACAGCCAACAGAGGTAAAGTGGTCATGGCTGCCTTAAGCTGGCCAAAGGCAACTTGCGCTTCACTTCCCCATTTAAAATTGTCCTTCTTAAGCAGCTGTGAGGGGCCAAGCTATCTTCCCATAATTTTTGACAAATCTCCTATAATAGCCGATAGCCCCAAAAACCCTCTTGACCCCTTCACATCCACTGGAACAGCCCAATTTAACATATCCACCACCTTTTTTGGATTTGCAGAAACCCCTTTTCCTGAAATCAAGTGCCCCAAATACTCCAATTGCTGCTGGCCAAAGCTGCACTTCTTGTTGATAAAGATATTATTATCCCTCAATAATTGCAGTACCAACTTGAGATGATCCTTATGGCTATGTTCATCTTGACTATAAATTAGGATATCGTAAAAAAAAAACCAGTACAAACTTTCTCAAATAAGGTTTGAAGACTCAATTCATGAGAGATTGAAAGGTGGAGGGGGCGTTGGTCAAGCCAAATGGCATAACCAAAAATTGCTGCCTCTTCTCTTGGTATGAGGTGAATTACAACTTTAAGTCCCTGGAAGAGGGGAAGCACAACTTTTTTGTCCCTAAAAGAGGTGAATCTCATACTAGAACATCCCGACACATGATATGCTGGAACCAAAGAGTAGATCGCCCTATTGCAGGGTGTTTTAGTGTTTTCCATAGGTTTTATTTGGTTCAGGCTATCCTATTTTACTCTATTGACCCCTTATTTTATTAAATACCTTTTGCTATTGCTCGAGTGTTTAAAGTGAGGACAAACATGTCATCTTGCCAAAAATGCAAGATGTGATTGCCACAACTATATCACTGCATCATCCACATCATGGTAAAAATGTCACATCACCCTGGCATTATGCAACCTGATGCGCTCAAAGACTGTATCATGTGCCAATCTAAAGCCCATATAGCCTATGTCAAGGGCCAACTCTTGTAAAAGCTTAAGCTGTTAGGTATAGGCTCATGAATGGTTTATATCTCTAACACGCCCTCTCACGCAAGAGCTCTTTGGGTTTGAATTCAAGGTTGTTAGCAGCCACCCCCCAAAAACGCTATAGCGGATGAAATGTTAAAAATTCACAAATTTGTAATACACACATGATTAATACTCAAAACTTAAAGTACCAATAATGACAAGTCTAACAAGCATAATCAAATAGAAACTACAACACCGAATCCTAAACAAGTCTAAGCCGTGCATGAGCTAAGCATTAAATAAGAAAGCAATCAATATCAATCAAAGTCATCATCTTGGTCCTCCAAGTTCTCTTCATCATAATTGCTTTCATCACTACTAAACTTATAGGCCTCTTCCACTTCCTCTTCCTTTTCAGTTTCTACATCATCCATCTCTTCTTCCTCTTCTTCTTCAATCCTTATCCTAGAGCTTGAAGGTCTTGAAGTTGTTTTCTTCATCATTCTTGTTTGGTTCCTAGTGTATGTTATAGGCTCTCCAGCCCCAACTACATTAGCAACATGTCCCCAAGGCAAAGGATCATCATCAAAGACCAACTCATTAGCAACAACTTCATCTCCACCCATATCTCCCACTAGCCACTCATTACTTTCATCATTGTCATTTGGGACAATGGGGTTGATCACATCGCAGTTGTCAAAACGCTCTTTAAGGGTTTGATAATACTTGATGAAAACCAAGTCTTGCAATTTGTGATGTTCAAGCCTGCTTCTCTTCTTTGAATGAATCTATTGTATAATTAAAACAAAAACTAACGTGTTATTTTCATTTCATGAAATGAATTATGAAACTAAATAAAATGTACTATCATTTCAATCATCTACTTACATGCTCAAAAGCACTCCAATTATGCTCACATCCACATGTACTACAAGTCTAGCTCAATACTTTTATGGCAACATATTGCAAATTTGGAGTACTTGATCCATACATTGTTCACACTCTTTAATGAATTGTTGATGTAATGTAATTTATCCAGAAATTCACTCCTACTTACCAGGAGCCAATTATGTCCTTTGTCTTACTACAACCTTCATACCAAAGATGCCTGTAGCTCTCTTGTATAATGGCATCTCTTTTGTAACATTAGCTACCCCTTCTTCAATTGGTGTTAGCCTCTTAATGCACTTATAGTACTTTCGTCACCTCTGAAACAAATTCAATTTGTGGATTTGCATAGAAGAACTTGGGGTTTAAGAAATGACCCGCTGCATGCAATGGATGATGAAGCTGGCAATTTCATCTTCTATCAATGATGGAAAATATCTCCTTGTACTTGTTTTCATTTCCATTGGAGGATCTGCATAGCTTCCTTTGCCCTATCCATTGCTTCATATATATAACCCATTGCTGGCCTTTTTTCATTATCAACAAGTCTAAGAACACGCACTAGAGGCCCCATGGCTTTGAGAGTATAAACAACATGATTCCAAAATGAAGTTATGAGTACTGTCTCAATAGCCCTTTTTCCCTTAGCATCTTTAGATGTCTTAGATCTCAACCATTTTTATGATGGGAACATCTTTCTAAGGTTTCTTTTTTGTTTGTGCAGCCTTTGTAATGTAAGGAAGGTTGTTGCAAACCTTGTGACCCTATACATAACCGATTTTGTCTTATTTGTGAACTTTCTCATCGCATTTAAGGCCCATGTGCCCAGGTATGGTTGTAAATGAATCCTACAAGAGAGATGCCTCTTTGTATTGTCTTGTTTCCTTGGTGAAGCTTTCCAATGTCTTTTTCTAACATCAAGTCCACGCAATGTGCAGCACATGGAGTCCAATAAAGATGCTTTCTTTTGGCTTGTAATAATTTACCTAAGACCAAATTAGAGGAACTTCAATAAGTGGTGAATGATTGAAGCAAATAAAATGCCTTTAAGCAATGAAATTATGAAAACCTTACCAACCAAGACATAGTTGCTGCCATTGCTTGTTATAATTTGAACGGCATTCTTCTCTCCAATCTCCTCTACAAAAGCATCTAACAACTCATAGCATCTACCTAGTCTTAACAAATCGAGAAGCATCAACGGTCTTTACAAAACATAGTCCTGGATGGACAATTAACCATGAAATTGATCAAGGTCCTATTCTTTCTATCAATCCATGCTTCTAACATAATTGAACAACCAAATTTTACCCATTCTTCCGTGTGACCCTTCAACATTTCCTTTGTGTTCTCCAATTCCTTTTAAGGAGTGGAACCCTAAATTCATGATAACTTGGAGGTTTTAGGTGTTGGCCATAGTTTCCAATAGCTTCAACCATCAACTTGAAGCTTTTCAAATTGGCTACATTGAATCATATTCCTGCCCGGTAAAAAAATTGAGCTATATACTGAATAGTTCTAGCCCTAGCTTCTTTATCACACGCATCATTGATGCTTCTTTGCCTCAACTTGTCAGCCTTTGCTAATTTGATAATCTGGTCTTTCTAAGAGGAGTAAATCCATGGGCCTTTCACATTGTTTCCTTTATTGGCAGTGGAAGGGGTGTCACTTGATGATGATGCCTTTCTTTTTCCACTTATGATACTGATAATTTCTTGCAACTCTTCCTCCTCTTAAGTCTCCTCTTCTTGCAGCTCATTAGTATATGCACTTTTGTCACTTTTTTTGTTAGCAGCATCCAAGAGCAATTGCTTAACCTCAGGTGGACATTCTCTACAAGAATTGACATCACATTCACACCAAGTTGATGTTTCTTTGCTCTAGTAATCCCATCATTGGTCACCTTAAGACAAAAATCACACGTGACAGCCTTTTTATTGTTTATATCTTTCAAACTAATCCATTGCCATCCAATATCAACATGATCACCGGTGGGCTTTACCAATGAGGAAGAGGAAGTGTCGTGCGTCTGTGACTGTGATGATGAAGAAGAGAGAGGCTAAACAAGATGGCAAACGTTGAAACAGAGGTTGAGCAGAGCAAGAGTGGTGAAAATCTGGCCAAACTACAGTGGGTGCAACCAAGCAGAGTGCGAAAATGAAGGAGAACTTTCGTGTGGCTGAACAAAGCAAGAAATTTGAGCTTCGTGAGAAATCAGCGGAGCATCTTGTGGCTGAACAGCGAGAGATAGAGGCTTAAAATCATGGCTGCTTACCCTAAATCTATGGGTGTTTGCATGATGGCCTTTTGGGGGGAGGGGGGGAACTCCCTTGAATGGTTCTTTAAGTTGGTGCAAAAGAGAGATTTACTCTTTGGTTAATCATAGCAACCGCAATGGCCGCTATTTCCATCGTGACAGGCCGCGATAGTGGCGCTCCACACTGCTACATTGAAATGCTCCGCGGCGAGCATCTAGTAGCGTTTTGGGTCCACTCCAAGCGCAATTAATAACCTTGCTCAAAGCATAGACAATGCACCAGCCCACTCTACCTTTTGCTGAAATTCAACTTTATTTAGTAGAATGGAGGCGGCAAGGATTGAACTCTTGACCACTTGGTCATAGAGGCTCTGGTACCATGTCAAAGACTAACTCACTAAAGGTTAAGCTATTAGATGTAGGCTCATGAATGGTTTATATCTCTAACAGTCTAAAAGCTGATGCGGCCACATCAGCCACTTTTAACAACACTTATGGGTTCAGAATTGCTATTTTATTCTCCCTCTTAATCACTGATCTGTTTCATTAATCTCTTGGTGGCCAACTTAAAAATGACTGGTTCATTCAGTCTATGCAGTGCTCTTCTTTTTATTATGTTCTGAAGATAAGATTTTATTTTACTGATCTCTATTAATTTTGTAATGAGAATGATGGTTGACTGAAATATCGATATATTTAAAAGTAGTAATGTGCTTGAAGGATAAGAAAATCTATTGGACTATCCTTTTATTTTTTGTTTTGAGGGTGGCAGTTATGTCTCCAGTGGTTGTATTTTAATTTAGGCCTTTTAACCTGCTTAAGCTTGTACCTATGTCCATGACATTTCTCTTATGATCTGCTTCTTTTGTCTTCTTTACTTTTTCTGTTCTATAACAATCTGTGTGAGCATGTTTCAAATTGACTAGTTTCCATCTTAATTTTATGACCTACCTTTTGCAGATTTTCCCTCTCAGTGAAAAGATTGAGAATATTAATGATCAATATTGGACATTACGAGCAGAGGAGGTAAAGATTTGTATAGAGCTGTTAAATGAATATGATAGTAAAATTGTTTAGTTGTTGGGACGAGTTGTTTATAATTAGTAGTCAAATACAAGATCTTGACTTGACAGATACCCCAATTTATTTTGGACTTTAAGGGCATAACTTGAGCTTCTAGACTTAAATGGGATGATAACAATGTTTTAAAAACTGGAGAACCAGAGAGGAGAGAGTGGTTACGAGTTCTCCCGATGATGTCATAAATACATTTAAAATAAATTAGGTAGGTGTATACACACACACACACGAGCATACTGAAAGTTCGGAATGATAGAGGCAGAGAGAATGGGTATAGAAGAATCAGAGCATTCTTTCGTTATTATTTTTCAATTTCTTTTAATCTTTTGTAAATTTTAGATATTTTTGAGCCATATAACCTGCAATCAACATGGATCACTGGAAAAGTTGACAACCTAGTTCTTGTTTGACTCAATTAAGCCCAAATTTTAGTTTTACAAATTACAGAGAACTGGCCTATTTCTCAAAGCTGATCTGGTTCACTGGTTTTGGGAAGTTGAATCACTAGGACAGTTTTAAGGTTTGACCTGGACAGGTATGAGGTTTGACCGGCGGTTCAAGCGGTCTGGTTGGACCGGTTTTAATAACATGGTTGATAATATGAAACGTAACTTTTAGTTAATACTTTCATACTGTTTAGCAACCCTTGACTATTAGAATTGGAAAAACAAAATCTAGTACACTACTATGAAGTGGCTTTTCTGTGATAAGTGGCTTAGTGTTATTATGTACTAGAAAAATGGGTAGACATGTGTCGTGTGTGCATAAAATTATGGAAGTGAAGAAAGTGGGATAATAGAGATAGTTAACATAATCATAGTGAAGATAAGGGTGGAGGAAAACTTGGGACTACAGGAAGAAAGTGGTCTTTACTTAGTTAAACTGTTAATTTCAATTCTATATCTGCTTTGAATTTAATTTCAATCCACTGTCAGTGTAAAGTTTCTTTACACACTGTCATCCGATCTTGTGTTGGCACATCATTAAAAGAGTTAGACTTTCTAGGTAGTTGTTGTAATAGTCAACTTTTTTTAATGATTTGGCAACACATGATTGGATGACAATGTAAAGAAACTTTACACTGACGGTGGATCCAAATTAAACTCATTTGCTTTTATAACCCTATAATTTTTCTGAATTTATCTAACAAATATTTTATTAAGGTGAGGAATTTTTTGGAATTTTTGGGACAAAGCTGAAGATAGAAATATTTACTTAATTAAACTGTTAATTTCAATTCTATATCTGCATTTTTTGGTCTTTTGTGCTTTGTTTTTGCTTGTTATAGGAGACCTATACTAGGTTTAATATGAGTCTACTCTTTGCTTTTATGTTATGTAATTTTTCTTGTCAATTCTCATTTGACAAAGATTATTAAAGAAACGGTGATCCATCTTAGAAAATTAATTCTTTAAACAAATGCATTGACTTTTTCTTTTCGCTGTGAGGTAGCTTTGTCTTAGAATTCTAGGACTTGTTCATTAAGAAAAGGTACGGAAGAGGACAAGAAAGTCTCTTAAACAAAGACATGAAACAAATTGCCAAGAAAAAACAGACACACTCATCAAAACAATAAAGCACTCCTTTAGCATGGTAGGCCACATATGTGTGTCATACATTTCTGATTCATAGGTCACATATTGCTCTCTTGCCTGATATGTGTCGTGCAATTCAAGTTCTGATCACTTTTCTCTAGAACAATTTTTTTTGGGATTTTCGAGTAGTGTGGGTTTCCTCCTAGTTTGGAATAGTTTTTGTTGGATTACTATAAAGGTTTTGGTAACAAGGCCAAAATTCTTTGGTAGTGCACAGTTCATGCAATTCTTTGTTGCACTTGGTTGGAGTGACAGACATGCATTTTGAAGGGTGTTTCCTTGCCATTTCAGACAAGATTGTGTTCTTAGCCTCTCTTCGATGTTCATGCCCACAGTTTTAACTTTTAAGGGTGTATCCAACTTTGGCTTGAAGAGAGATTGGGGAGCCCTGTTGCATTTTTAATATTTCTGTTATTCTTCTGTTTTCTCCCATTGGTATTCGTTTGGTTGTAGAGGATACCATATTCTTCTGCCAAAGCTTCATAAGTAATCAACAGAAGCAGTTCTGAACTCAGACGACACACCCCAGATTCTCCAAAAACTCAAAATAGCATTGCAGAAAATTTGCCCAGCTGTTTCCTATCTAGGGTCATTCATACCGTACATGTCAGTAGAAAGAGCACTGTGGGTTCCACAAATCTGCAACATATTACTAGTTTTAACCTTATAGTACCGTTCTCCAAATAAAAGACTTGAGCTGTATATTTTTTTAAAGGGTTTCTTGAGGAAGAATTTCTCTATTGTGAGTGCGCAAGAAATTGGAAAAATATTATTTGCAAGAATACACTCCAGAATAATCAATAGTTCAATTTCTCCTATTTGAATTAGGTCAAATTGGGAATTGAATCGCGAATCGGAAAACCTATTTTCCGAATCGTGAATCGAAACGTATTGTGAATCGTAAGATTCACGATCACTTATTAAACATAGCATAAAAGGTCAAATTATTAAACAACATCAATATTAGCATTTTGAAGTCAAATAATGAAATCTAAACTTCAAAGTAAATAAAGATTCAAGTCATATATATTCAAAAGGACCAAAAGATCAATATTTTGAATCTAATACATGCATAGGTTTTGCCTATCCAAAAAAATCAAAAAAAGACAAAGCATATCACTATTTTGAATTTTCTTATATGTAGTCTAATCAATGATCATCATCTCAAAGATCAATGTCGCTTAGTTTATCCTCATCCTCCAATATCAAAAGATCTTCCTCTTCCTCCCCATCTTCAACAGTCTCTTCAATCTCATTATCAAGTCCTATTATGGATTTTCCCTTCTTATTGGTCTTGGAATTTAAGTTTCTTGTACCTATAAAAAGAAAGCTTAATATGATATGACATCAAATATTTAAATTAACTTTTAATTATGAACTTTGTATTTAGACTCTAAATTCTAGACTCTTTTAAAGAAATTGTACCTCTCTTCCTTTTCTTGCCTGGAGCTCCTTCCTCAAAAGTGAAGCATTCATGTATATCCATCCTTGAAGCTTCTATTGGTAGGCATGGATTTTCTTTTTCAGTAATCCACTCATCATCAGATTCAATATCTGATAAGCATATAGGATCATAAGTATCTCCTCTTCTCTACACTTTTGTCTCATCTCAAGTTGAAGATTATACTTAACAAACACAAGTGCATTTAACCTTTGTTGCTCCAAGTGGTTTCTTCTCTTAGTATGCACTTGGTCAAATGTGCTCCTATTTCTTTCACATCCTGTAGCATTACATGTGAGACTCATAATTCTCATGGCTAGCTTTTGTAACTCCTTACCCTCTCCAGCATAACTTTCCCACCAAAGAGCTATTAAAACAGAATTAAGATATTGAATCAGTGTTAGTAAGTTATTACTTTAGGATTAAAAATTAAAATTCTGAAAATCAGTGTCAAAATTACCAGGTTGCTTTTTGTCCCTAGTTTCTATTGCCATCTTTATTCCAAAAAGCCCCTTGGCTGCCTTGAATTTCTCAAGTTGTTGACAGAGTTATCAATCGCGCGCAATAGCGGCGCGTCGTGGCCCAATCCTGCGACGCTGCTCCCGTAGCGGAGCGGTTTGATGTAGCGGCCATTTCGCGGCCAGTTCGCGGCCGTCGCGGCCGCTACTGTGAAACGCGGCCCTCCAAGGTCGTTTTGCGCGTTCTGTTTTAATTTTTTAGGGCTTTGAAACACAGCCCTCGCACAAACAGACAAATGACCTCCATCGCTGAAGACGAACCCGGTCCCTGCTCCCTCCACCATTTCCCTGAAAGGAAGACCCATTTCCCATGAGCTACACCCATTTCCTGGGCGAGGCCCATCCATTTCCTGAGGCCCACCCCTTTCCTACCACTTTCTCTGTTTTGGCAGCCTTGCACCTCTTCTCTGTTTTAACGGAGGTGCTGGGTTTTCTTTCTCCCCTTCACAGCTCTCTGTTTCTCCCCTTCACAGCCATGGCATCATCTTCTCATCCTCAATCAACTAGTCAAAGTGTCTCAGCATCATCCTCCTGTTGTGGATTGGTAAAACCAACCGGAGAAAATATTGATATGGCATGGCAGTGGAATAGCTATCAATAATAGGAAGAGTGTGACCTGTGATTTTTGTGGCAAAGTTACAACCGGTCAAAGTAACTTTTGATTATTAATGATGAATATGTGTTTAATTTTGACTAATTTTATATTTAGAAGCATTTATAGATGTATAGTATAATTGCATATGTTTTTTCATTTTTTTTCGGTGTAGCGGCCATCCCGCTATCCGCTATCCCGCTATAGCGTTTTTGGGGTTGGCCGCTACGCGCCGCTATCCGGGATTGACTACTATGGTTGTTGATCAACTGAAAATCTTGTCCTTCTATCCGAAACCATTCTCTCAATGGTTTCATATAAACCAAATAAAACTTCGCTGTCCGCATTGAAGCCTTTGTCATAATGGAACCTAATAAAAGTATAAAACAAGAAATAAGATAATTATTAATTTTTTAACATGCACTTAACTTAATATTTAAAACATAAAGATTGACAATACTTACTTAGGATTAAGATAGTAGGCAGCTGCATGGAGGGGCCTATGCAATTGTAAATTCCAACAAGTATCAATAATCTTCCACACCTTTTTATACCTTGACTCTTTCTTTTGAAAGTTTTCAGCTAGTTGCTCTTTGGCTCTATCCATTGCTTCATAAATATATGGCATGGCTCGTTTTGAGTCACCATCTACAAGCCTTAATACTTTCACAAGTGGAATCACACACTTCAAGCAATATTGGATGGATTTCCAAAATCTAGCATCACACAAGACTATGTCCATCACTTGCTTAGCCTCACTTTTATTAGCATAAGAACTAGTAGCCCATTCCTTTGAAGCAAACAGAGACCGGAGAGCATTCTTTTGCTGCATTATGCAATTTAATGTGAGATAAGTAGTTGCAAACCTTGTCACTGCTGGTCTAGCTAATTCTCTTCCTTTGGAATGCTTTCTATACAAGTTAAGGACCCATTAGAAGCCCTGGTGAGAAGAATTGATCAGATGGAGGATAATCCTTTAAATAGAGGTAGAGGTAGACCACTAAAAACACTAAGGGATATCATAAAAAAAGATTTTGAAATAAATGGTCTATCTGAAAGTATGGTCTTTGACAGAGCACAATGGCGGCGTCGTTTGATCCATGTAGCCGACCTCACCTAGTGGGAAAAGGCTTTTGTTGTTGTTGTTGTAATGGTATTATAGAATACCGGAAGCTGCCCAATGTCCTCAAGGACTAAATCAAGGCAATGAGCTGCACAAGGAGACCAAAATAATTTTGTTCTCTTCTCTTCTAACATCCTCCCTGCTGCCACGAGATTGGAGGCACCATCTGTCTCAACTTGGACCACATTATCCTCTCCAATTTCTTCTACCATGCTGTCCAACTAAGTAAACATTTGTGTTGCATCCTTGATCACATCACTAGTGTCCACAGATTTTAAGAAAACTGTCCTACTTGGACTGTTAACTAGAAAATTGGTAAGTGACCTCCCTCTTCCATCGGTCCAGCCATCACACATTAAAGTACAGCCCCATTTCTCCTATTCACTCCTGTATTTCCCTAAACTTTCTTAGATTTTATCAACTGCTTTCTTCAAGTAAGAAACTCTCACCTCATGATAAGTAGGAGGTTTCAAACCCTTACCATATTCACCAATTGATTTCAACATTTGAACAAACAATGGACTTCTTACCAAATTAAATGGTAAGGCATCGCCATATATGCATTTACAAATATCTTGAATCACCAACTCCCTATCTTTTAGCATTTCGTTCATTGTCTTTTGTTTTGACATATTTTGGAGGTCCTTCCTTCCCCTTAGTAATAAATGAGTCCATAGTTTCCTTGTTTTCACTAGCACCTTGTGTTCCTACCTCTTCAAAACAATCAAGGGTATCTTTTTTCTTTTCTTTACTTTCTAATATCTTAAACAAATATTTCCCTAATTTCTTCCGTTACACTTGTACAAGCACTGACATTCTCCTTTGTTCCAGCAAGGTGATGTTTCATCCTTACAATACCACCCCAACAAGTATGTGAACAATACTTGCATTTAACCAAGAGCCTATGTGGAGGAATGCTTTCACAGTGGCTCCATGTAATATCAAGCTCTTTCTTTTTTTTTTTATATTACCCATTATACAGCACAACACCAACAACCAACCAAACAAAGAAGAGACAACAACAAAAAGAAAATTATAAGATGGTGGGGGACAAAGGGAATCTCACCAGCAAGGAATGGGAGACAACCCAAACCCAATAGCCAAAAGGGGACATGGAATCTGAAACAGTGGAGAGTGGAGACCACCCAAACCCATCCAAAACCCAAGGATGCACGTGAAGCAGAACCAGCAGACCACCCAAAGTTATGCGCATGTGAAAATGGGGACAAAAGCACATGTGGGGACCAAGAATGGGTCTATTTCTCAGTTTTAAGAAGGGGGGGGGAAACTTTCAGCACTTTCCCCCCAGTTCTGTAAAAAAAATTGTGAAAAAAAAGAAAAAGGTTTTCTTAAAACCGCGTCACGCAAGACCCGACCCGTTACTGTGCGCGACCCGGTTTCTGCAGAATTGTGCAAGACGAATCAGAACCGTGATTCCGGCGATTCATGGACGATTCCGGTGAGAAACCGATTCTCATGTATCATCAGCAGCCTGTTTTGCATTGAATCGTATTGAGATTTATACGATTCTAACTACACTGGTTTTTAGCCTCTCTTTGATGTTCATGCCCACAGTTTTAACTTTTAAGGGTGTATCCAACTTTGACTTGAAGAGAGATTGGGGAGCCCTGTTGCATTTTTAATATTTCTGTTATTCTTCTGTTTTCTCCCATTGGTATTTGTTTGGTTGTAGAGGATACCATATCCTTCTGCCAAAGCTTCATAAGTAATCAACAGAAGCAGTTCTGAACTCAGACGACACACCCCAGATTCTCCAAAATCTCAAAATAGCATACTCCAAATGAAAGTTGCTGCCTAGCATTGCAGAAAATTTGCCCAGCTGTTTCTTATCTAGGGTCATTCATACCGTACATGTCAGTAGAAAGAGCATTGTGGGTTCCACAAATCTGCAACATATTACTAGTTTTAACCTTATAGTACCGTTCTCCAAATAAAAGACTTGAGCTGTATATTTTTTTAAAGGGTTTCTTGAGGAAGAATTTCTCTATTGTGAGTGCGCAAGAAATTGGAAAAATATTATTTGCAAGAATACACTCCAGAATAATCAATAGTTCAATTTCTCCTATTTGAATTGGGGGAAATATGAATAGAATTAAGCAAGATCAAGAGGGACTATGATTAAAAAGTTTTTCTATCGTCTTTGCTCCTAAAAAGGTGAAAATTTTGCAAGATATTGGAACCTGATGACTAAGGAAATTTTGGATTGGAAATTTTATGTGGAAAGATGAAAGCAGTAATGAAAGGCCTCTAATATTGTCCCATGCTCAACCCAAAGATTGTCCCAAATAAAATTGATTTGTGATAAATGTCTCAAGTAAACTTTCCTAGGGAGTGAGGGAGGAGAATGAGAGGGAATCCACTACAAAATGTGAAGGATGCTATCCTCCACACAAAGGCATATCTAATGAGGACTAAATCTAAATTTTATATCTGCTAAAGGCTTAAAGCCTTTGAGCAACAAGACAAGAATAATGAAATTGAATTTATGGACGCAACTATAGCCCTGATTAAGTGTGTCAAGAAATTACCAAAGTTACGCTAACTCCAGATTTCCAGTCACCGAGACAAAAATAAACCTCTCAAGCTATTGTGCAAAAGCAGTGTCACCTAATCAAATACTTGATTTATTTGATGTTTAAGCTTTGCTATTCTATTAGTTTCATTTTTGCTAGGAGATTTCTTTAGTTTGTCATTAATGTCATTTTGCTTTTGCGATATGGTTTTATAATTTTCTTAGTACCTTATTCCTCTTCATTTTGGTTCATGCTACAAATTTAATATTTACTTCCTACTATTGCAGATTCCTGTAGAAGAGAAAAACCTTGGCCCTCATGATCGGTTGATCCATGTTTATCATTTCATGAAAGACACTGCACAAAATCAGGTGGTAAGATCAAATGTTTTATATTTTTATAATTTTGTAGTGGTTCTTTGCTCCAAATCCCTCTTAATATAGTTCTGTTTTCAAATTCAGTCATATCACCGCCTCCAACTTAATATTTTTTCTGATATTTCCATATTGTGTTTTTCTTTTTATTCCCCGTGGGGGGGCTCTGGAATTAACAGCAAGTTCAGAATTTTGGAGATCCTTTTTTCCTGGTTATCCATGATGGTGAGACATTAGCGGATGTCAAATTGAGGATACAGAAAAAGTTGCAAGTTCCTGATGAGGAGTTTTCAAAGGTATTTATGTCTGAATTAATTCAATTATTTGCACTTGCTTTTAGCCATTTTCAAGCTTGGTTAGTCAATTTCCTGTGGGACATTGAGGCTTATTTCTATGTTCAAAAAAAAAAATTATAGTATTTAAACTACTGTATGAAAATTTGGTTCATCTTGTATTTCAGTCCTGCTCCAATTACTTTTTGAGTGGAGACTTTCAAGGTTCTTTCATGATTGATATAATTTTCCTTCTGTTGTCTTTCTTTCCAGTGGAAGTTTGCATTTCTGTCGCTTGGTCGGCCTGAGTACCTACAAGATTCAGATATTGTGTCCACTCGGTTTCAGGTCTGTTGATCAAATCTTTCTCTCGTGTGTGAATTTTGCTTTTGGCTGTGTGTATGTTTTATACTGAGGATGTCTGTGGAATTTACTGAGGCATATTGTTCCATTTCTACAAGATCTTCATTATACTGTTTGATTGTTTAGAGAAGGGATATCTATGGCGCATGGGAGCAATATCTTGGACTGGAACACACTGACAATGCTCCAAAAAGGTCCTATGCAGCCAACCAGGTATATAGTATTATCAGGGGACCAACTCCTTTCTTTCCTTTGGGGATGGGCTGTAGGTGGTATATGCACCTTGTCTGAAGCCTGATGTGTGGATATCACAATGATTGAAAATTTAGGATAGAATAAGATGATATATAGATTATTTTCATGCATGGTTATATTTATTGTTATTTTAAAGAAAATATAAGAAGCACCTAGAATTAGTTATGAACTTATGACCTAAAGTTACATCTCCTGGTGATAACAATCAAAGGAGCTTAAGTCTAAAAACTGCATAGATATGTTCCATGTCTTAATAAAATTGGAAATCAATCATGTCCTGCCCAATTTTATAGACAATTTGATATTCCGGAACTAATTATTTGAAGAGCTGGGAAGGAAGAAGGGTGAACAATAATAGGAATTTTAAATGCTTTATTTATCATGAAGGGAGAAAATAGATTCAAGATAAAGTTACTGGTTGTTTAATTGTTTTACAAGAAAGAACTCTATGGGTTATATTATTATTAGTAATTATTATTATTATTATTATCATGTATTGGTGTTTGGTGTAGAAAGTGTACCATTTTCTGTATTTTCTAATGTTTGGTGGGTAGAAATTATTTTGGGAAAATTATGTTTTAGAAAGTCATGGTGAACATATCTCCAATTTAGGAAGGATTAACTTGCAAAAAATTTAATTCATCTTCAAAGAATGGTGATTAACCAATAATGGTTAATCCTTGTTCAAAGAATGGTTAATGATTAACCAAACACTTACTAGATTAACCATAAATCTCGAATGTGGTTAGTTGTCTACCTTATTGAAAACTCTTTGTTCAAGACTCTAAATTGGAATTCTACCAACTATTTTCTATGGACATGTGGATTGGGTTGGATGGGTTTGAGATTTTATAATCCAAATTGCATTCATGGGAAACATTTTGCTACCATCTTGAGCCAAACAACTGCAAGTTGGTTTGGGGATTTGAAAAATATTTTCCAAAAAGAAAAGGAATTAGAGGTATTGAGGTTTAATTGATATTTTTATATAAGAAAAATTATCCAAAAATGATAAGCAAAGAAGAAAATTGTTCTAAAATGGCTTATTTTCTCAAAAACTTATTCTAGAAGTCTAAAAGGTTTTCAAATAATATACATATACATGTAAATATGTATAAAGTAAAATAAAGGAAAAATTACGAATAGAAAATGTGGCTATTTTTTCCTTCATGGTGAATATTTTCAAGAAACTAGCATATTAGAGACTTAAATTGGTTATATGTTGGGGAGGTCAGGCATGGAGGCTATATAATATTCCTATTTTATGGTTTGATAGAAAGATATAGAAGAAAACAAGAAGACCTATAGATGGTCTTCATTGATCTAGAAAAGGCTTATGATAGGGTATGAAGTGAAGTCCTGTTGAAGGCAATAGACAAGAATGGAGAATGTATTCCATAATCCATATATTAGAGTTATATAACAGTAGGTTCGCTTCAAGGGTTGACTTAGAGTCTATACCATTTTAACTTGGTATTGGATGTACATATTGGGCACATGCAATAGCCATTCCCTCAATGCATGGTTTTTGCAGGTGATATAGTCCTAATTGATGAGTCAAGATAAGGAGTTAATACTAAACTTGAGTTGTGGAGAGAAACTTAGGAATCAAAGGGTTTTGAGTTAGAGGGGTATATAGTCAAGACTCGAGTTAGCAATGTTTTGGTGGTGAAAATTGGTTAATACCACAAGTTGCATGGTTTAGGTATACTGGATCCATGTTACAAAGTGATAGGGAGATTGATGGGAATGTCACACAGAAATCAAGCTGAGTGGATAAAATTGTAAAATGTTTCAGCCGTAACTTATGCTAGCAAAGTGGATATCTAACTCAAGGAAAATACTATCATATAGCTATAAGACCAGCGTTGCTCTATAGACTATAGTAATGAATGCTGGACAGTAAAGTGTGAACAAAAGCAAAACATAAGTGTAGTGGAAATGATAATGCTGAGGTGGATGAGTGAACATACAAGAAAAGATCAGATTTGGAACGAATGTATCCGATATAAAGTTCGAGTAGCACCTATTGAGGATATGACTAAAACTTGCCTAACATGGTTTGGTCGTGTGAGACGAACACTAATAGAGGCTCCAGTGACAACAGTGGATCAAATAGAAGATGGTTTGATTAAAATGGGTAGAAGATGACCTACAATAACATTGGAGAAACCCTTCAAAAAGATCTTGTAATAAATGATTTTACTGAAAATTTGGGTTTTGAATTTTGATAGAGTTCAATGGTGTCAATTGATCCATTTAGCCAACCCTACCCAATGGGATAAGGCTTGTTGCTAGTGGAGAATTATTATAATTGCAGTAACTTTAGACTTTTGGATAAAAGAATTTTTGTTATTAATTGAGGGAGAATACTTAGAGAATAAGGCATAGTCTGAAATAATAGAACAAGAAATGCTAATCTAAACACAAGCAGACATGAATCTTGCTATATTATGCTTCTATTTCCAACCACTCCATGATACATCTTTGCTCTTATTTCCTACTGCTCTCCCCCTTCTACCTAGCAAGAAACATTCAGTTGTGAATTGTATTTAATACTTCTATTTAGAGTTTTTATCAGCTTCATAAAATAATTGGAAGGGAAGTTTTAGCCTATGCACTTGGGATTTGGTTATTTAAACCAAATATAATAATGGCAAGAATATACATGATTGGAAATAATTTTATTTGCAGGTTTCAGAAGTCTACAATGATTATTTCTCAATTTTGCAGAATCGTCACACATTTGAGAGGCCAGTAAAAATCTACAACTAGAAAAGATCTGTATCATCTGAATCAGTCAATATAATAATACATTATGCCAGTGGTACTTGCAGCTTTCTGAAGGTGGCAAAGGAAGTGTAGAGATTCTGTCAATCTTATGAGTAATAGTCTGTTCAAATCCATAATTTTTAGCTGAGGGGGTAGGCTTATAGCCTTGAACAGTGCTTCCTGGTGGTTTAAACTCATTCTCTCAAGCACTTGTCTCTTTGGTGGTTAGGAGATTGAGTTTTTAATTCCTTTGTAATTTAGTACATAAGATTTTGGGTTGGGTTTTGTATAGAAGGTATAGGTATATTTAACTGTCTTCTATGTCCGGTTCTCCCATTCTGGGCTTTTCCTTTGCTTCCCTTGGAGATGCGAGAGGATCGGGAATGTGTATATGTTTTTGCTTCCATGTAATTTTTTTCGTTTGCCTTTTCTGACCTTAATTTTTATTACAGGCATATTGATTTGTGTTAAAAGAAACATTAGTTTGCTATGAGTACCCCCGTTCAAACTGATTTGCACTAGTCACTTGTATGGCCCACCCCTGTCTTGAACGTGTCATGGTGCAGGGTAATCAATATCATGAACGAGGGCCAACTGCACTTCCAAATCCGGTACAATGCAAATTTACATGTCGTGGAATGGTCCTATATAATGAATGGGATAAAATTCATTTGGATATATTTTTCCCGAAGATATAACAATTCATAATATTGCAGAGCAATTGGGTCAGCGGTCTCTTTCATTTGCATCTTTATTTGAATATGTCTATCATCTGAGATGGCCATCTATTTATGGGGACATATCAGGGGGGGAGTAATGATTTATTGCCATTGGAGTAAATTTTGATTATTAAATCATGTATGGTGAGGATTAGAATATGATAGTTATGTGATATGTTTTAAATAATCATGTGATTTTTACGTAATTTGTAAACTTGATCACACAGCATGTGTGACACATTCATGATTCATTAAGATTTGCAATTCTTGCTGCAAGCTATAAATTATAGTAAGGCAACAATGTCGAATGTCGAATGAAATGTTCTTGAGGTAATTAGGATTTACAGATGTTCAAGGCAATGTAGTTAAAGGTGCGATAAGATGAGCCTTAGGTGTTAAGGCAAGGCAAGTGAATGGGTCAGTGTCTCTTGCTAGTTGAGGCGTTGTGCCTTTAGTGAAGCGCATGCTACTAAGGCGCAGACCACTTGTGCACACCTTGAGGGCGCTTTTTCCTCACAATGGTGGTTTTAACATAAAAAATTGAGACAACAAGGTCATTTAACAAACAAATGAAGTTACATAATAGAAGAAACAAAGAAAGCCACGGACAAGCCAAAGAAACCTAGTGAAGACGAGGTACTTCTATAATTTTTTTTAATTGTTTTTTTCTTCTTCCTTATTTGTTTTGGCACTCTTTTGTGCCAGTATAACATATTTTTATATCCTGTCTATTTTGTTGCACCATTGATCAATCACGTACGCTATGTTTTCAGTATGCTTTGTTCCTCCTTATCTATATTTTTATTATTATTATAATTGTATCTTTTTAATTTTTGTTCACTTGCCTATTTTGGTAGTTTTGTGTTGTTTCAACGATTTTTCTATTAATTTTATTTTGTTTATAAAATGCTCTGTTTTCTATGTTTGCTATTGTTTAGTAAATGCTATGTTTTGTCGCAGTATACATGCTTTATGACATTCATACGTGTTTTATCACTTAACATTATAATGTTTTATGTTAACGTCTTTTATAGAAAGCCATGTGCTTTTGGCACCTCTTACCTCAATGCATTAAAATTCCTAGCACCTTTTGCTTTTTGGACTCCAATATTTTCAGTTGTAATATAAGGCATCTTTTGATATAATGTTAAAATATAATAAATAAGGTTGGAAGTTGTATAAAAAAAACACTTGTATTTTTACATCCAAATAACTTGTAAAGTTTAAAAGTACTTATCAAGACTGTATCCAAAAGCGATGGAGCTTATGCCTTCTATAAATGCTCTACTAAAACAAATTAAACACATGTAAAAGTATTTTTTTTAAAAGCTTATTCAAACATGCTCTTAAATTTTAGTTTATGAAAATAAACTATAATAAACTTATGTGTTTCTAAAAATGTTTTAATTTGCTCATAAAAACTGGACCAAAATGCTTCTTAAATGCTTATATAATAGATATGTTCAAATAAGTTAAAAACAAACTCAACCGTACAAGTAATTATATTGGCTTACAAATACAATATTGAAGTTCTTTAATACTTTGTTAGAATAAAGATTTCACTATAAAGTGATGATTACTTAATACATTACTTTTAACAATAATATAATTATTTATCATATCTGCACCAAGGGGTTAATTTTGATTTGAAATAATTGTAAGCATGTGATATATGAATAGAGATTTTATTATTGTCAAATTTTGTGAATCAAGTTGCGATGAATTTATTATTGAAGGTTTTAGGTTTAATGCAGATGGCTGTTTTTTGTTTAGATTGAAAAAGTGGATTAGCCAAGACACATACAAATTGACTATAATATGACCTAATAGAAAAATTAATAGCAAATGTTAATGTTTTCATGGAATTTGTTTTAAACTAAAGCCCAAAAAAGTTGATTTGTTGTTACCAACTATATTTTAATGCTTGTATACTTTATAAGTAAAGTGGTTGATTTATTTTATTCGTTAGAAGTTCATGTTCACGTTTTTTTTTGTTCAACGTGTTCACATAATCAAGCTGAAATAAAGTTTAAAGCGAATCGGAAGATACTTTACAAATCTCCAAAACCATGACTAAAATTTGGCTTGAACATGGTAAGAGCATTAATTTATAAAATCTACAATTAGAGAAAAAGCAAAAAAAATAAATTAATTCATAATCTATATGCATTATTTCTACGGTAAATAATAATTTGGAACCATTATCTTGTAGGGCTCTTAGTATGACCTCTCACATATATAAAACAAGTAGATCTGTCTAGCGCATTTCTCCTTGTTGGCGTGTTGGGGGTAAAATGAACACTTATTTTTGGTTTTTTTTTTTTTTAACTTGTATGGTAAAAATGGGAACTAAAATTCTTTCTTTAGTGCAGTTTTATTGTTAATTCTTATCATAGTATTTTTTTACCGTAAGCCATGACTTGTGGTTGCCTTAAGTTGTCTAGATGCCATCACAAGCCACGACTTTAGGTTAAGTTACTCTTTAAAAAAAATATTTATAACAGTCGTGGTTGAAGGACACAACTTATGAATTCACTTTTTTTTTTAATTAATGGATATTAAGGCCACGACTTAAAAAATAAACATATACAAAAAGTGTTAAAAATTAATAATGCAGAAAATTCTAGAATCATTATGGAGATATTTAAGATCACAATAAGGCCTTTGAAGTAGGCTGTTGGGTTTCAGGATACAAAACTAAAAGCATATGCAGTAGAAAACACAAAAAAATCTCTAACCTAGCCCACAATCCATGCAAAAAATCATAAATCGTGTTTAGGGAATTACCTCAATGAAGGAACAACTGTTACCATAGTCCGTCAATCACGAGCACAACAGGGTTATCGTGTCTCTATGGTATTCACACGAACGGAGCGAAATCAGTTTCTCCTCCATGCCGCGATGCTAGCTGTCGGGGGGCTCCTCTCACTCATTGTTTAGGAATGACAGTTAGGGTTCTGAGATTGTTTCAGATCTCTCTAGTATGTGTTCTCTATTACAGCTGCTGCATGTATATATCATATATATATATATATATATATATATATATAGTTAGGGAAGCCATCATCAGTGAGTCTAAGGAGAATTAATGTCACTGCTTATAATTTGACCTAGGTCAGAATTATATGCAGGTCCATCCATTCAGTTGGTCTATTTAGTCTAATTATATGTCCAACCAGTTATCTAAGAGCCCAAGTCATAATTGGGTTCCTAATTAAATTCATCTAATGATATTAAATCCTAATTTTGATACATTGTGTGACCCTGTAGGTTCCCATTACGTTGACAGTAATACTAAATTCTTATTTTAGCAATACAAACAGTGAGAGGTATCTAGCAATACATCTATGCTATTTAAGTAACAGGAATGTCAGTGATTTGACATAACCTTTTTGTGAACATCATTACTATGTAGTCTAATCCATTTGTCCAGATATCTTAATTGAGCACATGGCATGGAACGTGTTACCATTGTAAAGTTCAATCTTTGATTTCTTGATCTCCGAGTAGACTTACTAAGTCAAAATATTGACTCATTTGAGCATGGTCATGCATTTTGCAATCTAACTCAATCAAGGGGCCTGAAGATATCGCTCCTTTTAAGTAGGAAGGACAAATCATATCTAGGTCACTCACATCTCTCTGCATGAGTCGGTGTATGTCCAATAGCCATCTTTATAATTACTTTGTTACAGGGGACGTTTGACGATATCAAGTTATACAACTCCTCATGTAGGGAACCAAAGTGCTATCAAGTCAAGGGACCACATAGACCATCGTCACTGTTAGAACCGCTCATGACACTTATGCAATGATCCATGCAGTGTTCTCATGGTGGGTTAATCTAGTACATTATTACTCTAACATGTACTCATGTGAAGATTTGATATCTCATATCCATGACCTGTGAGATATGGTCATCATCTATGCACATGATCGTCTCAATGCATTATTTTTGTCCTAATTCACAATAATACTTGACTATGGACATTTAAGAATAGTGTTCTGATTGTAGCCAATAAGATCTCACGACCAAGTCATGCACTTGATATCCCATGGTATAGTACTTAATATTCTAAGGACTTTATTAGGAATATTCAAATAAAACATACAACATAATAAATGAAATG
This sequence comes from Styphnolobium japonicum, assembly GCA_023212625.1. Taxonomy (NCBI): domain Eukaryota; kingdom Viridiplantae; phylum Streptophyta; class Magnoliopsida; order Fabales; family Fabaceae; genus Styphnolobium; species Styphnolobium japonicum. The sequence goes on from JALBWW010000013.1 coordinate 19,232,118, forward strand.
TCTCATATACAATAAATGACAAGATACAATGTAAACCAAGATGGTCAGTATACAACTAACATCTAGGGCATACACCAATATAAGTATACATGAATCTAGATACACATGAACTTAGGAATTAGAATTTGTCATTAAATTAGAACTTGTGGCTTTCCAGTCTTTGTAATTTATGATCGATGTATGAGGCTTGATATGACCAAGAAAGACTAGAACATAATCATACAAGACATTCTCACAAATTATCCGCCCACCATACTTCCGCTTCCAACAATGGTATCAAAGCTTGCATGATCATTTGATCCCATCTCTTTCTAAGACCACATGACATTATCTTCATGTTCTAATACCATTTTTCAAAACTCATTAAGCAAGTCCCCATCTTTGGTGGTGAACATTATGACTATTGGAGTAGCCAAATGAAGACCACATTCTTTTCTCAAGAATTATGGGATGTTGTAGAAGAAAGATCAGGAGTAGCGAGTATCAACCTTGACAGGAAATCAATCGAAGACTTACAAAGAAACAGTAAAGAAAAATGCAAGTGCTCTTCATTTTATTGAACAAGGCATGAGCAAGACAATTTATCCAAGAATCTTCAATATTATGGTGGCAAAAGATGCTTGGGAGATCTTGCATAATTAAGGAGTTCAAAGGCTCAAATTCATTAGTTTCTAGCAAGCTACAAGGCTTATGGAAGAATTTTGAGCAACTATCAACGAATAAAAATGAAAAGGTAGAAGATTTTTTTTCTCTAGTGGCTATGATTGTAAATAAAATTAAAAATTTTAGAGAGTCTATTCAAGAGAAGAAGATTGTATAGAAAATTCTTAGAAGTTTGCCACAAAGATTTGATCATATTGTTGTTGCAACATAAATAGTCAAAGACCTTTCTCAAGTCACCATGTATAAACTAATGGGTGATCTTGAAGCCTATGAAAAAAGAATGACCAAATTTGAAGATCATGAGCCAATTGAGCAAGAATTTCAAACAAAGATGAATTTTTTAAAGAGGAGAAATTACCAACAACCACAATGAAGAGGAGGAAGATCAAACCAATACAAGCCAAGAAACAATAATAACAACATTCCTCAATACTCCATTTGCAAGAAAGACAATCGTGACAACGATCGTTGCTGGTTGACAAGAGGTTGTCGAGACCCGTCAAATAATAAAAATTACCGGTTCACAAACTAATTTGTAGTATAGAGAATGAACCGAATCGTCTCTCAAGGATCCAAAAACAAAGATTTAATTAGATCAAGATAATTAGAAATGGGGGTTTTGATGATGATTAACAAGATTAACAAAAGTACAAGATTTAAAGTTGTGAACAAATCTAAAGAAACAACCAATCCAAGGAAATTTACCAATCTTGAGTTTAATCCATCATTGATCACAAGAAATCTACTTAATTGCTAATCATGTTCTTGGCCTTAGATCACATCAAGAAGCCTTAACATGATCCAAGAATCCTCTACTAGATAAGCATCTAGGATTTGATTAACCAAGGTTAGATAAAGTAAGCACCATCCAACATAGATTAACTTAAGATCTAGAATTTAACCAAGCTAAACAATCCATCAAAAAGCTTTAATATATTGTTTAGTCTTAGTGATCCTCTTTGAATACATGATAATAAAGCTATTATCACATCAACATCTAAATCAAATTAAGCAATTTAATTTAGATAAAAATCAAAAGAGGAAGAAGAGAAACTTGAATAACAATTAAGCAATATGAACAAGCGAAACAAGATCTCCAAATTAAACATCAAGATGGCTAATCCCTTGGATTGATTATAAGAGCCTAGCCTCCCATGGATGGGAAGGAAGAACTCAGAAATAAAAGAGCAAAAATGAAATTGTAAAGAGAATGGAGAAGAAGAGAAAGAAAGCTCTCACAAATACTCAAATTTTCTTCAAACTTACTTAAAAATTGAATGATGTATAATACAAAGAGATTGGCTCTATTTATACTAATCCTAGAAGCCAATTTGTACACGTACATAATCTAAATACAAGCTGTAAAAACATGGAAATTGTCAAATATGGAAGCTTGATGCATGGTTGGTGGGTTGGTGCATGGTAGCTGGGTTGGTGTATGGTTGGTGGCTTTTAGTCAACAACTCTTATCCGACTTCTAGCTTCACTTTCATGATCTAGACGGTGCATTTTGGCTTGAAGGTCATGAAAGTTGTAGCCAGTTGTCTCCTTGAAATTTTGCAATTGGAATCATGCCTTTTGGACTTTTAGAACTCCAGATATGCCAAAAACACTGCACCTACCTCAAGTTAGGTTGGAAGAACGTGTTTCCAAATTCAAACCAACTTGTAGCTTCATAATCATGCCTAAAACGACATCTATTGACTAGATAGTCTTCAGTGAAGTTGAAGATATGGGTCTTATCTTTCCAATGGCCAAGTTTCAGCCCAAGAGGAGGCCTATAGCCCACTATATAGTCCAATATGTGCACACTGCCCAGATTTCCGTGACAACAAACCCACTCTGCATTGCAGGGATATTTTGGACCCTTAAGAGTCCGATCCAGCTCTTGAGTTCTCATGAAACTTGTAGAGCATTGTCTTAGCTTTCCAAAGACACCAAGATCACCTCAAATGGATCACCGAGTCCCAAGTTATGGCCTAACCAAGGAGGAAAGGTCAAAATGCATCAAAATCCAAGAATTATTCACAATTTGCATTAAAGCCCAATGAAGCCCAACAACATTAAACTCATCCAAAATACTAATATTGGGCACAATAAACATCTAATAAAGTCTAATACAAAGCTAACATAAGTATCTCAAATTGATTGATCAAATTCCCCCACACTTAAGCTTTTGCACTCCTGGGCAAAACATATAAGAACAAAACTAAAGAAAAAGAAGAAACATTATATTATTAAACTAAAAACATAAAAACTGATTATACCTAATCTAATCCAGTTTCGTAGGAAAACACGATGGCACTTAGCATGTGCCACAAGCCTTTAAACCCCTAGGTGTCCCTTGTGGACGAGTTATAGTCTCGTGAGGGTTTACCAGGATGATACCCACAAACATGTAATACTTTATTTAATCCATTCAACTAAATTTTAAATACAAGTATTATATCAAATATAAACCATAATTAATAAGTCAAGTATGCTTAACAAAGAATAGTTGAATCAAACCAATTGAGAATAAAGTATAGCATAATCATGCTTCAATCAGAAATATACATGTTCAAATTGAGTAAAATTCCTCACAAGTAACGCTCAAATCACACAAGGTGTTTAGGTTATTTGCGCTCAACTCAGTCAAATTATGAAAGTATTTTACCATAGGCTTGCATATACATCAATTCTCCACTACTTAGATAAAATAAATTGCAAAAATCAAGAGGTCTTTCAAAAATGTTGTAATGGGGCTATAAGGTGAAGGAAGGGAACAATATGGATAATAGCAGGTTAAAACCAAAGAGAATAAAAGAGCAATGATTAACTAAAGTAGAAAGCATAAAATTTTACCAAAAACCATAAAATCCTCATTCTCTTCTCACATTCATTCCTTTTTTTCTATTTTTTTACAACCTTTTGGCTTTATTTTCTTTTTCTTTTTTTTTTTGTCTTTTTTTTTGTACCAAACATTTTGCATTAGCACACCAATTCCCCCACACTTAAATCATTGCAAGCAAAAGACTCATCCAATAGGAAAATCAATGCTCTCCTATTCCCTAAGGTGAAGTAAAAACATGGTTTTTATTTTTTATTTTTTTTTACTCAAGGCTTGTAATGAGCTAAGAACAAAGAATGGGTAAGTAGGCTCAAAGGGGGTTAACAATGGGATAAATACAAGGTAGGTTTATTTGACCAAAGCAGCTAAGTCAAGAAAAATACCTCTGTCATTTTCATGCAACATACAGACTAATGTAATCTCGAATCGATTCAATGCAAGTTCTAGAAAATAAATTCATAATTGACATCACACGTGAAAGAAAATAAACCAAGTGTAAGTATCAAACTTGGAAAAGCCCAAAACTCATAAAGGTATGAAACATTCACTCAATTCAACCATGCTTTCTTCCTAATATCCACAGTCATATACACATGTATATCATGAAAATGATTCAACTATAAACTGTTTTGCATACTTTTATTATCAATTAAGCTCAGATTCAGCACATGCTTGCATCAAAATTAATTAAAAAGATCAATTTTTTTTTTAAATATGCAAGAACAAAATAATTTAAGACATACTATGAAATGGAAGTTAAGATGTGTCTCAAGAGAAAAACTACTCCTTACTCTGTCATCATACAACTAATAAGCTAGTAACAATTAAGATTAGCTGGTTAGTTTTTTTTTTTTTTTTAACTAAACTATGTACATGGTATTGTCAACTATCCCTCCCTCTAACTAATTTAAGACATTGTCCCCAATGTCAAAATAAAGATAGGTAGTGTAGAAGGTCTTACCAGAAAACTGCAAATCGGGCCTGAAATAAGAAAAATTACAAAAAACTAAAACCATAAGAGAAAACAAAAATTCATAAGGACAAAGTTAAATCAAGTTTTTGTTTTTTCCTGCTCTGCTGCTGCCTTGTTCCCAATTCAGTGGAGTCATTGCTAGATAATGTTGTGGTACAAATTCGTGTAGTTGATCGAGCAATTGTTCTGGGGTCGCAGCAGTTATAAGAATTTGACGTGTCGCTAGTGAGATGAACCTTTTTTCCACAACATGATCAAGAAAACAAAATAAATTGTCGTAAAAAGCATTAATATTTAATATACCTATGGGTTTTTGGTGAAAGTTCAGTTGTGACCAGGATGTAATTTGAAAGAGCTCTTCCAAAGTTTCAAAACCACCATGTAGGACAATAAAGGCATCAACATTTGCTATCATAATGTTCATGCGTTGGTGCATGCAAGATACCATCACTTCATGACCTACTGTTTTTCCAGTGGGATTGCTAATAACTAAAGGACTAGGAATGACACCAAGGACTTTGCCACCTCCTAAATGTGCAGCAGTGGCTACACAACCCATTAACCCAAGACTACCTCCTCCGTAAACTAAATGGATTTCTCTCTCAGCTAGCACTCGACCAAGATGGTTTGCAATATTTACAAACTCTTTATCTTTCCCAGGATTAGATCCACAAAAGACACAAACACTCTTGATCCGACGAACTGAAGTGGCTTTCATTTTCTTTTGTTTTTCTCTTTTTTTTTTTGTACTCTCACCTTATCAATGATCTGAAGAGAGCAAAGTGCATTATTTAAAGGAATCAAAACTCAAACATAATAATTACACCTATAAAGGAGGGGTAGATCCATGTGTCAGGTAAGTTTTGAAAATAAGCACAGCAATAATAATAGCTATATGGCAAGGATAAAAGACTAATCTATATGTGTCAGAAGAAGTTTGAAAATACACAATGCATATTTCAAAAAAAAATGGCAAAATTTTATTTATTTATTTATTTTTATTTTTTGAATTTTTTTAATGAAAAAGAAGAAAAAGAAAAAGAAAAAGAAAAAGAAAAATAATACTTACAGGAGGTGTGATTGTGGCTCATATTTTCCTCTGGTTTTACGTCCAATAACAGCTTGAATGCTATCTATGGGCCGATGGTCGGCTTCCCATCCAATTTTCTTAAAAATTGGCAAACTTGGTCTTTTTGAGTTAGATTCCCGAGACTATAACGCTCATGTTCATCTTGGAATATTGGCCATAAATCGAGAAGTACTCTCTGCACATCTCCACTAGGATGCGTCTCAAGAGTCAATAGAATGTTATCTAAAGATTCCTTACTCATGCCATCCTTAATGAAGTGAATTTTATCAAGTCGATTTATAGACGTCATTCCAATTGATCTGCATTTTGTGTTACAGGTCCATCTTGCACATTTATAGCAGACTCATAACCTTTTTGCTCTTCTCTTCTTTGCATATGAACTTTTGCCTAGCCCTAGCATATATGAAACAACGTATATTTGCAGGGATGCCTTTGTGCATAAGCATCCTTAATCTCTCAAACCTTGCACAATAAATGTTAGTTAAAGCATTTTGAGGGAGAGAAAGGAATCGCTTACGGAGGTTAGCAAGTTGATTATCCATTTTGAAATAAAGAAAGAAGAGAAAAAAAATTTGAATAAAATTATATATAGATTTCAGTGTTTGTGGGTAATTGAAGGGACCGAAAAAGATTTTCACGGAGTACCGTTATCCGCCATTTAACCGGTGAAGAATCATCTGTCAAAGAAAAATAAACAAAATTAAGATAGAAAAATCAAACTCTGATAGATTTTCTTGCTTGGCACCGATTTTCTGTCTCGATTCCTGTGATTGCAAATAAGTCAAAGTTTGAAAAATGAAAGAGTTAGAAAACTTGGGTTGCCTCCCAAGAAGCGCTACTTTTAATGTTATCAGCCAGCGTGATTGAAGATTTTGCACGATCGATGGGTATTCCCCAATAATGATTCAATCTCTGGCCATTGACCTTAAACGTGGCTTGAATTTTTTTTTTTTTACAAAGTAGTGATCAATCATGGTAGATGACCTCTTGCAGTTGAACCTCCTCCACGAGGTTCTCATGGGCTCCTTCATAAAAATTCTTGAGGCGATGACCATTGACTTTGAATACTTTGTTGGTGGCCTCACTCTTAATTTCCACTGCACCATGAGGAAAAATGTTAGTAACAACAAACAAACCGTCCCACCTAGACCTTAATTTACCAGGCATCAACTTAAGGCGAGAATTAAACAAGAGAACTTTTTGCCCAACTGCAAACTCCTTCCGAAGAATAAACTTATCATGGAAGGCTTTGGTCTTTTCTTTGTAGAGTCGGGAGCTCTCATAGGCATCTAGGAGGATCTCTTCCAATTCTTGTAACTGCAACTTCCGCTCTATGCCAGCTCCGGCCAAATTCATGTTGCATTGCTTCACTGCCCAATATGCTTTGTGCTCAATTTCTACCGGCAAGTGGCATGCCTTACCATAGACTATTCGATATGGAGACATCCCGATTGGAGTCTTGTAAGCGGTCCGGTAAGCCCAAAGAGCATCCTCAAGCCTCATGCTCCAATCTTTCCGATTAGGTTGGACTGTCTTTTCAAGTATGCGCTTGATCTCTCTATTGGAGACCTCGGCTTGACCATTAGTCTGGGGATGGTAAGGTGTAGAAACTTTATGCAACACGCCATATTTCCTCATTAATCCCTCCATGCTCCGGTTACAGAAATGGGTGCCTTGATCGCTAATGATAGCTCTCAAGATTCCAAACCTGCAGAAAATCTGTGATCTAACAAAATCCACAACAACTTTGGAATCATCAGTCCGAGTGGCTTTAGCCTCCACCCATTTTGATACATAATCAACAGTTAGCAAAATGTAAACATAACCAAAGGAAACAGGAAAATGTCCCATGAAATCAATACCCCATACGTCAAAGATTTCACATTACAGTAGAGGTTGCTGGGGCATCTCATTCCTGCGAGAAATGTTCCCTGTTCTCTGACACTGTTCACAAGACTTACAGAACAAATATGCATCATGAAACAAGGTAGGCCAATATAAACCAGAGTCTAAAACTTTCCTAGCTGTACGTTGAGGCCCAAAATGTCCACCACATGCAAATGCATGACAAAAGCTAAGAACAGAATGAAACTCATGATTAAGAACACATCGCCTAATAATTTGGTCACTACAAAATCGCCACAGATATGGATCATCTCACACATAATATTTTGATTCACTCTTAAGTTTATAAATTTGTGCACGAGTGAAATGTGGGGGGAAAACTGTAGCAACCAAGAAATTCACCATATTAGCAAACCAAGGGAAGGTGTTCTTACCTTGGAGCTGCATAAGCTGCTCATCTGGGAAGGAATCCTGTACAGGGAAGGGATCTGAAGCCCTCTTAATGCGGCTCAAATGATCTGCCACTAGGTTCTCTGCTCCACTCTTGTCATGAATCTCTATGTGAAACTCCTGGAGCAGTAGCATCCACCTTATAAGTCGGGGCTTTGCCTCTGGCTTCTTCAAAAGGAACTTCAGAGCTGCATGATCAGTAAACACAATAACCTTAGAACCAAGCAAAAACAATGGCTAAAAGCTCTTTTTCGGTTGTGGTATAGTTAGCCTGAGCAGCATCCAGAGTTCTAGAAGCATAGTATATCACATAAGAAGCTTTCCCCACTCTCTGTGCCAAAACTGCTCCTACTGCATAGTTAGAAGCATCACACATCAGCTCAAATGGCAATGTCCAGTCAGGTGGCTGGATGATAGGGGTACTGGTCAAGGCCTGCTTCCAGTGGTTGAAAGCTGCCTTGCATTTGTCATCAAAATTGAACTCTACATCTTTCTGCAGTAAGTAGGAAAGTGGAAGGGCAATCTTGCTGAAGTCGGTAATGAAGCGCCTACAGAAACCTGCATGACCAAGAAAAGAACACACTTCCCGCACGCATGTGGGGTAAGATAAACAAGTAATTACATCAATCTTGGCAGGATCTACCTCAATGCCCTTACTGGATACTACATGGCCTAAAACTATGCCTTGTTCTACCATAAAATGGCATTTCTCAAAATTTAGCACAAGGTGAGCCTCAATGCATCTATGCAGTACCCTAGATAAGCTAGCTAAACATGAATCAAAAGAAGAACCATAGACAGTGAAGTCATCCATAAATACCTCCATGCACTACTCTAAGAAATCAGAAAATATGCTTACCATGCACCGCTGGAAGGTACCAGGGGCATTGCAGAGGCCGAAGGGCATCCGTCTATAAGCAAATGTGCCGAAGGGACAGGTATATGTGGTCTTCTCCTGATCTTCTAGTGCAATGTGGATCTGAAAGTATCCAGTGTAGCCATCCAAAAAGCAGTAATGGGACTTACCAGCCAACCGTTCCAGCATCTGATCAATGAACGGAAGGGGGTAATGATCCTTCCAAGTGGCTTGGTTAAGGCGTCTATAGTCAATGCAGACTCTCCAGCTATTCTGCACTTGGGTTGGAATGAGCTCATTCTTCTAGTTGGCCACGACAGTCACTCCGGATTTCTTTGGAACCACTTGCACTGGGCTCACCCACTTGCTGTCAGAGATGGGATAGATAATGTCAACCTGAAGTAGCTTGGTCACCTCTTTCTTCACCACATCTAGAATGAGAGGATTCAGTCTCCTCTGGGGTTGTCTCACTGGTTTAGTTTCCTCCTCAAGTAATATCCTATGCATGCATGTGGAGGGGTTAATACCAGGAATGTCTGCAAGTGTCCAACCAATTGCCTTTTTGTGTTGCTTCAAGACTTCCAATAATCTGGTTTCTTGCTCAAATTGGAGGTGTTTGGCCACTATGACAGGTAATTGCTCATCTTCTGCAAGGAAAACATATTTGAGATGGTCAGGCAATGGCTTCAATTCTAATTTAGGTGGTTGCACTATAGAGGGAAGCATGCTGCTGGTGGAATTAAGTTCTGCAGGTGCTATAATTTTTGTATCTACAGAATCAGTTGCTACAGAATCTGGTTCCGCATAATCTGCATGATCTGCACAATTCACATCAATTGCTGAAACAGAATGGTCAGCACTCAAAACTGCAGCAATCTCAGCACATGCTTTACACAAAACAGCACCATTACAACCAATGCATATAGAATCAGAAAATCCATCAAAGTTAGCAGCACACAACTCATCATATGCAATATCAATCAAATCAGCAAGGACATCAATATGAAAAACAGAATGCTCCTCCATGGGATGCTTCATAGCATCAAAGATGTTAAATTGCACAAGGGAGTCACCAAACTCCATGTAAAGAGTTCCTGCATGCACGTCAATCTTCGTCCGAGCTGTCTTAAGGAAAGGTCTCCCCAAAATGAGTGGAGCCCTAGTGGTTGGCGATTCCCCCTCCATTTCCAGAATGTAGAAGTCCGCAGGGAATATCAATTCACCTACTCGCACCAGCACATCCTCAATTAGTCCGGCTGGATAAGCATTGATCCTATTTGCTAACTGAATCACTACACCTGTGGCATGCAAAGGTCCAAGTCTAAGAGAGTTAAATACAGACATAGGCATAACATTAATTGAAGCACCTAAGTCAAGCATGGCATTTTCAAATTTCAAGTTGCCTATTATGCACGGAATGGTAAAAGTCACTGGATCTTTGCACTTCTGTGGCATAGGTTGAATGAAGGCTGAGATGTTTCGGCTCATGCTAATTCTCTCATTGTCTTTCAGTCGCCTCTTGTGTGTGCAGAGTTCTTTCAGAAACTTGGCATACTTAGGAATTTGCTTAATCGCATCCAACAATGGGATGTTCACTTCCACCTTCCGAAAGGTCTCCAAAAGCTCTTTATCTTTCTCAGCATCATCTCCTCTTCTAGATTGGACTGCTTTATGTGGGAAAGGAAGTGGCACTGCACAATTGTTCTTCTGCTGCACAAGTGGTATAGAATCTACAGAATCTGATTTTTCTGTTGCAGAATGTGGTTTATGTGCAAAATCTGTATTTTGATTATTTGCATAATTGGACACATCTACTGCAGAGTCTGTTGTTGCTGCTGAATCTGTAAAATCTGCAGAATTCGAATTCTGCTGCTGCTCAGCTTGTAAGGATTTCCCAGACCTCAAAGTAATAGCACTGACATTCCCTTTTGGATTTGGAATTGTTTGTGCAGGAAGTTGACTACTGCCTTGAGCTTGTAACTGATTCATAGAGGAAGCTAATTGACCAATTTGTGTCTCCAAATTTTGAATTGTGGCATCATTCCTTTGTTGGAATTGAAGATTGTTGCTAACAAGTTGCTTCATCATATCCTCTAATGAAGGTTCAGACTTTGGTGTTGCATTTGCTTGCTGCTGCTGCTGTATAATCGGCTGTTGTTGCATATTTGATTGAAATGGCCTACTAGTTCCAGCATGGGATTGAAATTGCTGCTGCCTCATTGGTTGCTGTTGGAAAAGCTGCCTATATTGATTTGGCTGTTGGGTAGTGGCATTGCCATATCTTAGATTTGGATGATCCCTCCAACCAGGGTTGTAGGTGTTGGAGAATGGGTCATATCTCTGCTGCTGCTGCTGAAATTGAGGTTTACCAGGAAAAATTCCTGCTGCAGCAACAGATTGGTCTGGAAAGGCAGAGCCATCATTTTGCAGTGTGGGGTAGGAATCTGTGGGATGGGATGAGCTAGAGCATATACTGCAAACTCTTGCAGGGGTCTGCACAGGTGATTAGTGTTGTCCCATTGCCATCTGTCTGACCAAAGAAGTGAGCTCATCCAATCTATGTTCCATCCTTTGTTGATCAGCATGTGAAGAGATATTAATTTCATTGACTACTCTGGTTGCAGCACCCATTCGAGTACCAAATTGCTGAGAATTTGCTGCCATGTTTGCAATTAAGTTTCTGGCAGCAGCTGGAGTTTTATCTACCAATGCTCCACCACTTGCTGCATCAATCATACTCCTTTCCATTGGCATCAACCCTTCATAGAAGTATTGGATTAGCAATTGATCACTAATTTGATGGTGTGGGCAGCTCGAGCACAATTTCTTGAATCTCTCCCAATACTCATGGAGAGTTTCACCACTGATTTGCCTTATGCCACAAATATCTTTCCTTATTGCAGCAGTTCTTGATGCAAGAAAGAACTTCTCTAGAAACAGTCTTTTCATGTCATTCCAAGAAGTGATGGCAGCAGGTTGTAAGTAATACAACCAATCCTTAGCAGCACCATCTAAGGAGAAAGGAAAGGCCCTCAGCTTGATGTGATCTTCAGTTATTCCATGAGGTTTCATGGTGGAGCAGACAACATGGAACTCCTTCAAATGCTTATGTGGATCTTCACCTGCAAGACCATGAAACTTGGGCAGCAAGTGTATCAATCCAGATTTCAACTCAAAATCAACATTAAGTTCAGGATATTGAATGCACAAAGGTTGATAATTCACGTCAGGTGCAGCCAATTCCTTAAGGGTCCTATTATTATAGTCAGCCAAAGTAAAATCAGCAGACTCAGTATCAGATACTGAAGTACTAACAGAAGCAGACTCAACAAAATTAAAAGAGTCAACAAGATTAGGTGCAATGTCAAGTTCAAGTCCAATTCCAAAAGTAATTCTATTAGCTCTATGAATGCTACTACCAGTCCTATGAATTCTATGAAGTGTATGAAATGTTCTATCAATTTCAGGATCAAATGAATGCAAGGTACCAGGATCAGACCTAGTCATATAACATGCAGTTCATAAAAAGGTATAGAAAAGCAATAACAACTAAAACACTAAAAATTCCTAAAAAAAATACTCCAAAAATTAAACAAAAATAAAAACAGTATCAAACGAATTTTAAAAATTATGGAACCACCACAGGGTAAAATCTACACAAAAATGTTATCCAACAGAATAATAAAAAATATTAAAAAATTGAAAAAGTGGTCTAAACGATGGAATTTGGCTAAAATGGGGATGACCTCACTATAAAATAGCGAGTCATTCTCAAAATAACGTTTTCCATTAGTGTGCCAAAATTCAGGTCAATCAAAGATACTTTACCGAATCGAAATTCTTGACACGATGCCCTTTACCAAATTTCAGCCGAATTCCACTTGACAAAGCTTCAAAAACAAAACAAACACAATTGTTAGAGTTAGATGGGTTCTTGAAATGATCAAATAATTGCCTTGGATCCCCGTCAACGGTGCCAAATTTGACAAGAGGTTGTCGAGACCCGTCAAATAATAAAAATTACCGGTTCACAAACTAATTTGTAGTATAGAGAATGAACCGAATCGTCTCTCAAGGATCCAAAAACAAAGATTTAATTAGATCAAGATAATTAGAAATGGGGGTTTTGATGATGATTAACAAGATTAACAAAAGTACAAGATTTAAAGTTGTGAACAAATCTAAAGAAACAACCAATCCAAGGAAATTTACCGATCATGAGTTTAATCCATCATTGATCACAAGAAATCTACTTAATTGCTAATCATGTTTTTGGCCTTAGATCACATCAAGAAGCCTTAACATGATCCAAGAATCCTCTACTAGATAAGCATATAGGATTTGATTAACCAAGCTTAGATAAAGTAAGCACCATCCAACATAGATTAACTTAAGATCTAGAATTTAACCAAGCTAAACAATCCATCAAAAAGCTTTAATATATTATTTAGTCTTTGTGATCCTCTTTGAATACATGATAATAAAGCTATTATCACATCAACATCTAAATCAAATTAAGCAATTTAATCTAGATAAAAATCAAAAGAGTAAGAAGAGAAACTTGAATAACAATTAAGCAATATGAACAAGCGAAACAAGATCTCCAAATTAAACATCAAGATGGCTAATCCCTTGGATTGATTATAAGAGCCTAGCCTTCCATGGATGGAAAGGAAGAACTCAGAAATAAAAGAACAAAAACGATATTGTAAAGAGAATGGAGAAGAAGAGAAAGAAAACTCTCACAAATACTTAAACTTTCTTCAAACTTACTTAAAAATTGAATGATGTATAATACAAAGAGATTGACTCTATTTATACTTATCCTAGAAGCCAATTTGTACATGTACATAATCTGAATACAAGCTGTAAAAACATGGAAATTGTCAAATATGGAAGCTTGATGCATGGTTGGTGGGTTGGTGTATGGTTGGTGGCTTTTAGTCAATAACTCTTATCCGAATTCTGGCTTCATTTTCATGATCTAGACGGTGCATTTTGGCTTGATGGTCTTCATGAAAGTTGTAGCCAGTTGTCTCCTTGAAATTTTGCAATTAGAATCATGCCATTTGGACTTTTAGAACTCCAGATATGCCAAAAACATTGTACCTACCTCAAGTTAGGTTGGAAGAACGTGTTTCCAAATTCAAACCATCTTGTAGCTTCATAATCATGCCTAAAACGACATCTATTGACTAGATGGTCTTCAGTGAAGTGGGAGATATGGGTCTTATCTTTCCAATGACCAGGTTTCAGCCCAAGAGGAGGCCTATAGCCCACTATATAGTCCAATATGTGCACACTGCCCAGATTTCAGTGATAGCAAACTCACTCTGCATTGCAGTGATATTTTGGACCCTTAGAAGTCTGATCCAGCTCTTGAGTTCTTCATGAAACTTGTAGACCATTGTCTTAGCTTTCCAAAGACACCAAGATCACCTCAAATGGATCACCGAGTCCCAAGTTATGGCCTAACTAAGGAGGAAAGGTCAAAATGCATCAAAATCCAAGAATTATTCACAATTTGCATTAAAGTCCAATGAAGCCCAACAACATTAAACTCATCCAAAATATTAATATTGGGCACAATTAACATTTAATAAAGTCTAATACAAAGCTAATATAAGTGTCTCAAATTGATTGATCACTGGTTTAGATAATGCACCGATTGTGATAGTTTAGATCACAAGGTTATAGAATGCTTAAAGAAGGAGAAGAACAAAGTCAATTTCATAGAAATTCTAGAAGAAACTTCTGAGATGCTATTGTACATATCCAACTCCTCACAAGAAGAGCAAGGAGAGTGGTATGTTGACAGTGGTTGCAGTAGCCACATGACAGGAGTCAATGAGCATTTTTTTTTGTTTCTTTAGTTGACAAATTTAAATGCAAAGTGAAACTTGGAGATGAGAAGTCCTTGATTATAGAAGGAAAATGAGATATTGTTCTCCAATCTAAACAAGGTAATAAAAAACTTATCACATATATTCTTTATGTTCCTTTCTTGTCTCAAAATTTGTCTAAGTGTTAGACAGCTTGTTAAAAAAGGATACAAGGTGAAATTTGATGAAAAATAATGCACCATCATAGACAAGAACAAGGATTAGTTGGTGACTATAATTCCAACTGCCTTCAATAAAGTTTTTCCTTTGATAATGTCACAATCAAGTTCAAAATCAAGTCCCAAAGAAAATTCATCTCCTCCAAGAAAGATAAGATCAATACAAGACATTCATCATACTTGTCCTGTTGCTACTTTTACATGTGAATCACACAAATTTGAAAAAGTTTCTAAAGAAGAATGGAAGGATGAGAATTTCAACATGATCAAGAAGAACTATCCAAGAGAAGTCATAAAGAAGCCAAAGAACCATACCACTAGATCCATGACCAAGAATTCAATATTTGTTAGACACAAAGGTCATCATCTTCTCATTGATAAAGGAGAATTAAAGAACAAAGATCAAGTTGTAGACTTTTTCCCTAACTCAATTTCTCAAGACAAGCCTTTTCAAAAGCAAGTTTGGAGTTCAAGAATTTTCAACATTAAAGGGGAATGTTAGAGATTAATAATGCAAAAAATTCTAAAACTATTACATAGATATTTAAGATCACAATAAGGCCCTTGAAGTGGGCCTACATGAATCTAGGCATACATGAATATATCTATACATGAAATTAGGAATTGGAATTTTTGTCATTAAATTATGACTTGTGACTTTCTAGTCTTTGTAATTTATGATCCAATTCCTCTATATATAAATAGAGATGTTTAAGGCTTGATATGACCAAGAATAACCAGAACATAATCACACAAGACATTTTACAAATTCTCTTCCCATGCCATACTTCCACATCTAACAAAAAAGTCTCTCCCTGAATTGGATGTTTGGCTTCCTCTTTGTCGTTAACTTTGTTGGCTTGTTCTCTACTGAGCCTGTAAGAAAGGTTGGTAGAAAGAAACTATAATTCAGCAATCAACAATAGGTTGCTTTGCTCTTCAAAAGCTTTTGTTGCAGCTTTGCATTTGCTTTTTTTTTATTTTTTTTTATGTTTTGCTATAGCATATGGTTGCCTCCTTGTAATTGTGTCCATCATAATTGTTCTCTCATATCTTCACTCAACTGAAATGGTATCATTTATTGGTGGCTTATCTAATTGCTCCAGTTTTGGCCTTCTGCAATGCTTATGGATGTGGCCTCACTGATTGGTCTTATTCTCTAACTATGGCAAAGTTCTTGTTATCATATTAATCTCTTGGGTTGGCCTTGAAAATTGAGGTATAAATGTCGTCCTTGCATCATGTGGTGTCATGATGAGCATTATTTCCATAGCTAATGACTTAGTGCAAGACTTCTAAACTGATCTCACCCTTAAATCTCCTCGCTCTATGTTTTTAGTAAGCCAAGTTTTAGCCAAAAAGTATTTTAAGACTTTAGTATCCATTAATTAAAAATAAAAGTGAATCCTAAAGTCGTGACTTATAGTCACAACTTTCATAAGAAACGCTTAGCCCTTAGGCCCCATGTGGATAAATAGCTTATATAAGTACTTATTAGAGTAGAATTTATTTAATAAACTCTACTATCATAAGCGCTTTTCATAAATAAGCTAAATAGCGTTTGGATAAACACTTTGAGAAACGCTTTTCATAAACCTTTTGAAATAAATATCAAGCATTTGAGGGATATGCTATGAATTGTATCAATCCCTTAAGGTTAATTTTGTCAAAAATTATTATAAAAACAACTAATACCTAAGGTATTCTTTGCTTTCATAAAAGCTTATTTTCATAAACTTAAATTTTTAGCTTATGAAAATAAGCCCAAAACAACTTATAGGGGTTTCATAAGCTGTTTTAATAAGCTTATCCAAACAGAATAAAAATATTTTATAAGAACTTATTGTAGTAGATAAGCCTAAATAAGCTGCATATAAGTCTATCCAAATGGGGCCTTAGTTCTTGTTTATGGCCACGATCGACTTGTTTTAGAAACTTTAGGGCAACCACAAGTCATGGCCATAAACCACAACTTGTAGCCACGAATCACTGTAGAAAATACACTAATATGGGAATTAATCATGAAGCAACACTAAAGAGGGAATTTTACTTCAATTTATACTAAAAATGTATTAAAAAAAGAGTTTAATTTTGATCTAACGTCAGTGTAAAGTTTTTTTACACTGTCATCCAATCATGCATTGACACATCATTAAAAGAGTTAAACTAACTACATCGAAAGTTTAACTCTTTTAATGATGTGTCAATGCATGATTGGATGACTGATCAATCAATTTGAGACACTTATGTTAGCTTTGTATTAGGCATTATTAGATGTTTCTTGTGCCCAATATTAGTACTTTAGATGAGTTTAATGTTGTTGGGCTTCATTGGGCTTTAATGCAAATATTGAATAATTTTCGAATTTTGATGCATTTTGACCTTTCTTCCTTGGTTAGGTCATAACTTGGGACTCGGTGATCCAATTGAGGTGATCTTGGTGTCTTTGGAAAGCTAAGACAATGCTATACAAGTTTCATGAAGAACTCAAGAGCTGGATCGGAATTATAAGGGTCCAAAATATCCCTGCAATACAGAGTGGGTTTGCTGTCACGGAACCATCTGGGCAGTATGCACATATTGGACTATATAGTGGGTTATAGGCCTCCTCTTGGGCTGAAACTTGGTCACTTGAAAGATAAGACCCATATCTCCAACTTCAATGAAGACCATTTTGTCAATAGATGTCGTTTTAGGCATGCTTCAGAAGCTACAAGTTGGTCTGAATTTGGAAACACGTTCTTCCAACCTAACTTGAGGTAGGTGAAGTGTTTTTGGCATTTCTGGAGTTCTAAAAGTCCAAATGACATGATTCAAATTGGAGCTTTTCAAGGAGACAACTGGCTACAACTTTGATGAAGATATCCAAGCCAAAATGCACCGTCTAGGTGATGAATTTGAAGCCAGAAGTCGGATAAGAGTTGTTGACTAAAAGCCACCAACCATACACCAACCCACCTACCATGCACCAACCCACCAACCATGCATCAAGCTTCCATTTTTGACAAATTTCAGATTCTTATAGCTTGTATTCAGATTATGTACATGTACAAATTGGCTTCTAGGATTAGTATAAATAGACCCAACCTCTTTGTATTAGAGGAATTCAATTTGGAAGTAAGTTTCAAGAAAGTTTAAGTATTTGTGAGAGTTTTCTTTCTCTTCTTCTCCATTCTCTTTGCAATTTCATTTTTGTTCTTTAAATTCTGAGTTCTTCCTTCCCATCCATGGAAGGCTAGGCTCTCATAATCAATCCAAGGGATTAGCCATCTTGTTGTTTAATTTGGAGATCTTGTTTTGCTTGTTCATATTGCTTAATTGTTATTCAAGTTTCTCTTCTTCCTCTTTTGATTTTTATCTAGATTAAATTGCTTAATTTGATTTAGATGTTGATGTGGTAATAGCTTTATTATCATGTATTCAAAGAGGATTATAAAGATTAAACAATATATTAAAGCTTTTTGATAGATTGTTTAGCTTGGTTAAATTCTAGATCTTAAGTTAATCTATGTTGGATGGTGCTTACTTTATCTAACCTTGGTTAATCAAATCCTAGATGCTTATCTAGTAAAGAATTCTTGGATCATGTTAGGGCTTCTTGATGTGATCTAAGGCCAAGAACATGGTTAGCAATTAAGTGAATTCCTTGTGATCAATGATGAGTTAAACTCAAGATCGGTAAATTTCCTTGGATTGGTTGTTTCTTTAAATTTGTTAATTACTTTCCTTTAATTCAACTAGTGTATAATCTTTTCCAATCATTAAACCCCCCTTTTAATTATCTTGATTTGATTAAATCTTTGTTCTTTTTGGATTCTTGAGAGACGATTCGGTTCATGCTCTATACTACAAATTAGTTTGCGAACCGGTAATTTTTATTATTTGACGAGGTCTCGACAACCTCTTGTCAAATTTGGCGCCGTTGCCGGGGATCCAAGGCAACTATTTGATCATTTCAAGATCCCATCTAACTCTAACAAATGTGTTTGTTTTGTTTTTTAAGCTTTTTCAAGTGGGATTCGGCTGAAATTGGATAAAGGACGTTGTGTCAAGAATTTTGGTTCGGGAATCTCAGATTGATCTAAATTTTGGTACACAAATGGAAAATATTATTCTGAGAAAGGCTCACTGTTTACAGTGAGGTCATCCTTAGTTTTGCCAAATTCCATCGTTTAGACCACTTTTTCAATTTTTTAAGATTTTTTATTATTTTTTTGGATAGCATTTTTGTGTAGATTTTATCTTGTGGTGGTTCCATAATTTTTAAAATTCATTTGATACTGTTTTTATTTTTGTTTAATTTCTTTTTTGGAGTATTTGTTTTAGGAATTTTTAGTGTTTTAGTTGTTATTGCTTTTCTAATACCTTCTTATGAACTGCATCGTATGACTAGATCTCGATCCTGGGTACCTTGCATTCATTTGATCCCGAAATTGATAGAACATTTCATACACTTCATAGAATTCATAAGACCGGTAGTAGCATTCATGTAGCTAATAGAATTACTCGGAATTGGACTTGAACTTGACATTGCACCCAATCTTGTTGACTCTTTTAATCCTATTGAGTCTGCATTGGTACTTCAAGAAATTGTCGATACCGAGTCTGTTGATTTTACTATGGTGACTATAACAATAGGACCCTTAAGGAATTGGCTGCATGAATGTTATGTGAATTATCAACCTTTGTGCATTCAATATCCTCGAACTTAATGTTGATTTTGAGTTGAAATCGATTGATACACTTGCTCGCCCAAGTTTCATGGTCTTGCAGTGAAGATCCACATAAGCATTTGAAGGAGTTCCATGTTGTCTCGCTCCACCATGAAACCTCATGGAATAGGCCAAGATCACATCAAGCTAAGGGCCTTTCCTTTCTCTTTGGATGGTGTGCTAAGGATTGGTTGTATTACTTACAACCCTCGCCGCCATCACTTCTTGGAATGACATGAAAAGATTATTTCTGAGAAGTTCTTTCCTGCATCAAGAACTCACTTTGCCAATAAGGAAAGATATTTGTGGCATAAGGCAATCGCAGAAACTCTCCATGAGTATTGGGAGAGATTCAAGAAATTGTGCTCAAGCTGCCACACCATCAAATTAGTGATCAATCTGATCCAATACTTCTATGAAGGATTGATGCCAATGGAAAGGAGTATGATTGATCTTTGCAAGTGGTGGAGCATTGGTAGATAAAACTCCAGCTAGAAACTTAATTGCAAACATGGCAAATTCTCGGCGAATTTGGTACTGAATGGGTCTTGCAGAACCAGAAGTCAATGAAGTTAATACCTCTTCACATCGATCAACAAAGGGTGGAACATAGATTGGATGAGCTCACTTTCTTTGGTTAGACAAATGGCAATAGGACAACACGAACCACGTGTGCAAACCCCCGCAAGAGTTTGTAGCATATGTTCTAGTTCCTCTCATCCCTACGATTCGTGCCCCACATTGCAAGATGATTACGAGTTTCAAGACCAACTGCGGGTCGCACTGGTATATTTCCCTGGAAGCCACAATTCCATCAGCGACAACAACGAAATATGATCCATTCTCCAACACTTACAACCCTGGCCGAGGGACCATCCCAATGAGATATGGGAATGCATCAAATCAGCCACCAAACCAAAGTATAGATCACCATTCCAAGCAGAAGCAAGGACAAATCGGTTCCAGCACATGCTGGACCAAGTAGACCACCATTCCGGAAGAAGGTCCTGTAGCCACAAAATCGAGCCCTCATTGGAGAATTTGGTAAAACAGCTTGGCTACCAATAACATCCAGCTTTCAACAGAGAACCGAAACCACCATTCGTAACTTGGAGACTCAAATTGGTCAACTTGCCACATCAATTCATGAATTAAAGTCACAGGTTCTCGCCAATTACCCTTTCAAACCACTCCAAACCCTAGAGGCAATGTTAGTGCTATAGCTTTTACGCGGTGGTAAGCAAATCAATGGACCAAGGCAAAGAATACTTCCAGCATTCTACCCTTGGCCCGGAAGAAACAAGATTCTACAAAGCAACTTCAAGTTTTGCAAAGCCTAATTCAGATCTTTGTCAGAGCAGATTCAAGAAGAATGATCCTACAACGACCAAGCAAAAAATCGGATCAAATCAGCGGTTGACGAAAATTTAGTACAGTAGAAAGTGAACATCCAAAAGTCGCCTTCCAACATTCCTCTTCCTTTTCCCAACCGAATGATACGGTAACAGGCATATGGTTGAGACCGACTTGGATAAGGAAATTATGGAGACTTTTCGGAAGGTTGAGGTGAATATACCTCTCTTGGAGGCAATTAAACAAATCCCCAAGTATGCCAAGTTTTTGAAAGAGATGTGCACCCATAAGAGGAAGCTAAAGGGGACCAAAAAGTGAGTATGGGGAGGAATGTCTCTCGCTTTGATTCAGCCCAACCTACCTCCCAAATGCAAAGACCCGGGAACTTTTACCATCCCTTGCACCATAGGGCGCCAGCAGTTCACTCATGCCTTGCTAGACTTGGGAGCCTCCATCAATATAATGCCAAAGTCGAGTTTACACTTCCTTGCATATGGAGAGCTAAAGCCCACCGGCATTGTCATTCAGGTTAGCAAAACCTTAGCACCTGCACAACCCTGCAGAGTGTTGGAGGACGTTACAGTTCGGGTACATAATTTAATATTCCCACCTGATTTTTATGTGTTGAATATGGAAGATGAATACGCCTCTTCCCCACCCCCCATTGATCTTAGGTAGGCCATTTTTGAAAACTCGCTAAAACTAAGATTGATGTGCATGCCGGGTACCCTTTCCATGGAATTTGGTGATGATATCATTCAGCTTAACATTTTTGATGCCATGAAATACCCCAGAGGATCATTACATTTTCATTTTGATGTCATTGATTTACTAGTTGATGATATGCATCTTTGATATGTTGGCGAGTTTCTGAAATTGTAGGATACCATCGATAGCATAGCTTGTGATACTTGTTCGCTTGCTTCGACTTTCTGGTTGTAAACCCAATGCAATGTGTGCAAATGTCTTGAGATTTCTACATACTTGTCATGTCTTTGTTAATTCTGGCGACATTGATGATTCTCGTTATTAATGGCAATGATCGTTATTAATGATGTTGTCATTCATCCTGGCTAAGTGTGATTCTTTTGATTCCATAAGATATGATGATGTTGTTTTGCAAGATTGTGCACACTTGCAGTACAAGTACAACAAGTGCAACTACCGAGAATTTAGCGATTTAGTTTCGGTTCCAAAACTAGTACCATCACCAAAGAACCACCCTCCATTGAACTTAAGCCCCTACCCGAGCATTTGAAGTATGCATTCTTGGAGGAGGATGAGAAGCTCCAAGTGATAGTAGCCAAACACCTCCAACCCGAAAGCAAGAAACCGCATTATTGGAAGTTTTGAAGCAACATAAAAGGGCAATTAGTTGGACACTTGCAGACATTACTGGTATTAACCCCTACACATGCATGCACTGGATATTACTTGAGTAGGAAAATAAACAACTGAGACAACCCCAGAGGAGACCAAATCCTCTCATTCTAGATGTGGTGAAAAAGAGGTGACCAAGCTCTGCCAGTGGCATTATCTATCCCATCTCTCGACGGCAAGTGGGTAAGCCCTGCAAGTAGTTCCAAAGAAATCCGGAGTGTATGTCGTGGCCAACCAGTAAGAATGAGCTCATTCCAACCCGAGTGCGAGAATAGCCGGAGAGTCCGTGCATTGACTACGCACGTCTCAACCAAGCCACTCGGAAAGATCATTACCCCCTTCCGTTTCATTGATTAGATCGGAACGCGTTTGGTAAGTCCCATTATCGCTTTTAGATGGCTACACCGGATACTTCCAAATCCACATTGCACCGGAGGATCGGAGAAGACCACATTTACTTGTCCCTTCGGCACCTTTGCTGAGACGGATGCCCTTCGGCCTCTGCAATGCCCCCTGGTACCTTCCAATCGGTGCATGGTGAGCATATTTTCTGATTTCTTAGAGGAATGCATGGAGGTGTTTATGGATGACTTCACTTTGTCTATGGTTCATCTTTCGATTCATGTTTAGCTAGCTTATCTAGGTGTCTTTGCATAGATGCATTGAGACTAACCTTGTGCTAAATTTTGAGAAATGCCATTTTATGGTAGAACAGGTATAGTTTTAGGCCATGTAGTATCCAAGAAGGGCATTGAGGTAGATCCTGCCAAGATTGATGTAATTACTTGTCTATCTTACCTCACATGCGTGCGGGAAGTGCGTTCTTTTCTTGGTCATGCAGGTTTCTACAAAGCGCTTCATTGCCGACTTGACAAGAAGATTGCTCTTCCACTTTCCCACACAGTAAAGATGTGGAGTTCAATTTTGATGACAAGTGCAAGGCAACTTTCAACCACTTGAAGCATGCCTTGACTAGTACCCCTATCATCCAAATTCCGACCACTTTATTTGGACATTGCCATTTGAGTTAATGTGTGATGCTTCTAACTATGCACATTAGGAGCGGCCTTGGCACAGAGAGTGGGGAAAGCTTCTCATGTGATATACTATGCTTCCGAACTGATCTTTGCTCGGTGCCAATTATACCACAACTGAAAAGAACTTTTAGCCATTGTTTTTGCTTTGGATAAGTTTAGATCATATTTGCTTGGCTCTAAGGTTGTTGTGTTTCTGATCATGCAAAGACTTAAGTTTCTTTGAAGAAGCCGGAGGCAAAGCCTCGACTAATAAGGTGGATGCTACCGCTCCAAGAGTTTCATATAGAGATCCGTGACAAGAGTGGAGCAGGAAAATCTAGTGGCGTATCACTTGAGCCGCATTGAAAGGGCTTCGAGATCCCTTCCTTATACAGACTCCTTCCTCAGAAGCTTCTGCAGTTGCAAGGTAAGAACACCTCCCCTTGGTTTGCAGATATGGTTAATTTTTTGGTTGCTGGTGCTTTTCCTGCATATTTTACTAGAGCTCAATCTGATAAATTGAAAAGTGAGTCCAAGTACTATGTATGGGATGATCCTTATCTATGGAAGCTTTGTAGTGACCAGATTATTAGAAGATGTGTCTCTGATCATGAGTTTCATTCTATTCTTAGCTTTTGTCATACATTTGCATGTGGTGGGCACTTTGGCTCCCAACGTACAGCTAGGAAGGTTTTGGACTCTGGATTGTATTGGCCTACCCTATTTCATGATGCATATATGTTTTGTAAGTCTTGTGAACAGTGCCAGAGAACAGGGACAATTTCACACAGGAATGAGATGCCTCAGCAGCCTATGCTGTCTTGTGAGATCTTTGATGTTTGGGGTATTGATTTCATGGGCCCTTTCCCTGTTTCCTTTGGTTTTATTTATATTTTGTTGGCTGTTGATTATGTATCTAAATGGGTGGAGGCAAAAGCCACTCGGACTGATGATTCCAAAGTTGTTGTGGACTTTGTTAGATCACAGATTTTCTGCAGGTTTGGAATCCCGAGGGCCATTATCAGTGATCAGGGTTCACACTTTTGTAACCGGAGAATAGAGGCTTTGATGAGAAAGTACAGTGTTTTGCACAAGGTTTCTACACCTTATCACCCCCAGACAAACGGGCAGGTCGAAGTCTCACATCGAGAGATCAAGCACATACTTGAGAAGACAGTCAAACCTAATAGGAAGGATCGAGCCTCGAGACTTGAGGATGCTCTCTGGGCTTACCGAGCTTACAAGACACCGATAGGGATGTCCGTAGCACGGATTATCTTTGGGAAAACGTGCCACCTTCCGGTGGAAATTGAGCATAAATCCTATTGGGCTGGTGAAGTGAAATGCTGTAACCTTGACTTGAGTCAAGCCGATCTCAAAGAAAGCTCCAACTTCAGAACTTGAGGAGCTTCGATTAGAGGCATATGAGAACTCCCTGTGATCTACAAAGAAGACCAAACTCCTTCATGATAAGATGTTGGTACGAAAGGAGTTCACCATTGGTCAAAAAGTTCTTCTTTACAACTCTCGCCTCAAACTTATGCCCTGGTGAAGCTTGCGTTCTAGGTGGCTTGGTCCCTTCATTGTTATGAATGTCTTTCCTCATGGTGCATTAGAAATTAAGAGTGAAGCCACCAACAAAGTGTTCAAAGTTAATGGTCATCGCCTCAAAAATTTTTATGAAGGAGCTCAAGAGAACCTCGTGGAGGAAGTTCAATCATAGGATGCCCTCTACCATGATTGATCACTACCTTGTGTTGAAAAAAAAAAAAAGCCACGATTAATGTCAATTGCCGAGATTGAATCATTATTGGGGAGGACCCATCGCTCGTGCAAAATCTTCAATCAAAGCCGCTAAGGACATTAAAAGTAGCACTTCTTGGGAGGCAACCCAAGCTTTCTAACTCTTTCATCTTTCAACTTTGACTTATTTGCAATCACAGGGAATCGAGGCATTTAAACTTGGTGCCAAGCGAGAAAATCTATCGAGTTTGATTTTTCTGCCTTAATTTTGTTTATTTTTCGTTGTGAGATGATTTTTCACCGGTTAAATGGCGGATAACGGTACTCGAGAAAATCTTTTTCGGTCCTTCGCCATTACTCCACAAACACCGAATCATGTACATAATTTTACTCAATTTTTTCCCTCTCTTTCTTCTTTCTTTCGAAATGGATAATCGCCTTTTAATCTCCGCAAGCAATTCCCTTCTCTCCCTCAAAATGCTTTAACTAACATTTATTGTGCAAGGTTTGAGAGATTAAGGATGCTTATGCACAAAGGCATCCTCGCGGATATACTGTTGGTTGATCGAAGCAAAGGTCCGACTCGAGGTGAATTTTCTCGACGCTCTTGTTTCATATATGCCAAGGCTAGGCAAAAGTTCATATGCAAAGAAGAGAAGAGCAAAAAAGGTTACGGCCGCTATAAATGTGCAAGATGGACTGTAACACAAAATGCAAATCAATTGGAATGACGCTCATAAACCGAGATGATAAAATTAACTTCATAAAGGATGGCATGAGTAAGGAGTCTTTAGATAACATTCTATTGACTCTTGAGACGCATCCTAGTGGAGATGTGCAGAGAGTACTTCTCGATTTATGGCCAATATTCCAAGATGAACATGAGCGATATAGTCTCGGGAATCTGACTCAAAAAGACCCTGTTTGCCAATTTTTAAGAAAATTGGATGGGAAGCCACCATCGGCTCATAGAGCATTCAAGCCAAGTTCTTCGACGTAAAACCGAGGAGGAATTTGTGAGCCACAATCACACCTCCTGTAAGTATTATTTTTTATTTTTTTATTTTTCTTTTTTCTTCTTGTTTATTAAAAAAAAAAGAAAAAAAAATCAAATCAAATCAAAAGTAGCCGTATTCTTTTGAAATATGCGTTGCATATTTTCAAACTTCTTCTGACACATATAGATTAGCCTTTTATCTTTGTCATATAGCTATTATCATTTCTGTGCTTATTTTTCAAACTTATCGACACGCGTATCTACCCCTCCTTTATAGGTGTAATTATTACCTTTGAGTTTTGATGCCTTTAAATAATGCACTTTGCTCTCTCTATCATTGATAAGGTGAGAGTACAAAAAAAAAAACAAATCAAAAAAAATGGAAGCCACTTCAGTTCGTCGGATCAAGAGTGTTTGTGTCTTTTGTGGATCTAATCCTGGGAAAGATAAAGAGTTTGTAAATATTACACACCATCTTGGTCGAGTGCTAGCTGAGAGAGAAATCCATTTAGTTTATGGAGGAGGTAGTCTTGGGTTAATGGGTTGTGTAGCGACTGCTGCACATTTAGGAGGTGGCAAAGTCCTTGGTGTCATTCCCAGTCCTTTATCTACCAGCAAGCCCATTGGAAAAACATTAGGGGATGAAGTAATGGTATTTTGCATGCACCAACGCATGAACATTATGATAGCAAATGCTGATGCCTTTATTTGCCCTATCTGGTGGTTTTGAAACTTTGGAAGAACTCTTTCAAATTACATCCTGGTCACAGCAGAACTTTCATCAAAAACCCATAGGTATATTAAATGTTAATGGTTTTTATGACAGTTTGTTTTGTTTTCTTGATCATGCTATAGAAAAAAGGTTCATCTCACAAGCGACACGTCAAAGTCTTGTAACTGCTGCAACTCCTGAACAATTGCTCGATCAACTCAATGCATTTGTACCACAACGTGATCCAGCAATGGCTCCACTGAATTGGGAACAAGGCAGCAGCAGGAAAAAGCAAAAACTTGATTTGACTTTGTCTTTGTGAATTTTTGTTTTCTCTTATGGTTTTAGTCTTTTGTAATTTTTCTTATTTCAGGCCCGATTTGCAGTTTTCTGGTAAGACCTTCTACACTCTACCTATCTTTATTTTGACATTGGGGACAATGTCTTTAATTAGTTGGGGGGAGGGATAGTTGACATTACCATGTACATAGTTTAAGTATTAAAAAAAAAAAAAGCTAATCTTTATTATTACTAACTTTTTAGATGTATGATGGCAGAGTAAGGAGTAGTTTTGCTCTTGAGACGCATCTTAACTTGCATTTCATAATAGGTCTTAAATCATCTTTGTTCTTGTATATATATTAAAAAAAAACACACACACACACACAATTTTGATCTTTTCAATTGATTTTGATACAAGCATGTCTTTGAATCGAGCTAATTGATGATAAAAGTATGCAAAACAAGTTATAGTTGAATCATTTTCATGATATACATGTGTATATGATTGTGGATATTAGGAAGAAGGCATGGTTGAATTGAGTGAATGTTTCATACCTTTGTGAGTTTTGGGCTTTTCCAAGTTTGATACTTACACTTGGTTTATTTTCTTTCATGAGTGATGTCAATTATGAATTTATTTTCTAGAACTTGCATTGAATCGATTTGAGATTACATTGGTCTGTATGTTGCATGAAAATGACAGAGGCATTTTTTTCTTGACTTAGCTGCTTTGGCCAAATAAACCTACCTTGCATTTATCCAATTATTAACTCCCTCTAAACCTATTTGCCTATTCTTTGTTCTTAGCTCATTACAAGCTTTGAGTGAAAAACCATGTTTTACCTTACCTTAGGGAATGGGAGAGCATTGATTTTCTTATTGGAGGAGTTCTTTTGCTTGCAATGATTTAAGTGCGGGGGAATTGGTGTGCTGAGACGAAATGCTTGGTACAAAAAAAAAAACAAAAAAACAAAAAAAACAAAAAAAAAAGAAAAAAAAGAAAGAAAGAAAAAAAAAAGAATAGAAAAAGGAAGGAATGTGTGAAGAGAATGAGCATTTTATGGTTTTGGGTAAAAAAAAATTTATTCTTTCTACTTGAATTACTCCTCAATGTTCTTTTATTCTCTTTGGTTTTAACCTGCTATTATCTATATTGTTCCCTTCCTTCACCTTATAAGTTCCATTACAACCTTTTTGAAAGACCTCTTGATTTTTGCAATTTATTTGATCTAAGTAGTGGAGAATTGATGTATATGCAAGCCTATGGTAAAATACTTTCATAATTTGACTGAGTTGAGCGTAAACAGTTAACCTAAACACCTTGTGTGATTTGAGTGACACTTGTGAAGAATTTTACTCAATCTGAACATGCCTATTTCTGATTAAAGCATGATTATGCTATACTTTATTCTCAATTGATTTGATTCAACTATTCTTTGTTAAGCATACTTGACTTATTAATTATGGTTTATATTTGATACAATGCTTGTACTTAAAAATTAGTTGAATTGATTAAATAAAATATTACATGTTTGTGGGTATCATCCTGGTAAACCCTCACGAGACTATAACTCGTCCACTAGGGACACCTAGGGGTTTAAAGGCTTGTGGCACATGCTAAGTGCCATAGTGTTTTCCTACGGAAGTGGATTAGATTAGGTACAATCAGTTTTTATGTTTTTAGTTTAATAATATGATGTTTCTTGTTTTTCTTTAGTTTCGTTGTTATGTGTTTTGCCCAGGAGTACAAAAGCTTAAGTGTGGGGGAATTTGATCAATCAATTTGAGACACTTATGTTAGCTTTGTATTAGGCATTATTAGATGTTTATTGTGCCCAATATTAGTACTTTAGATGAGTTTAATGTTGTTGGGCTTCATTGGGCTTTAATGCAAATATTGAATAATTTTCGAATTTTGATGCATTTTGACCTTTATTCCTTGGTTAGGTCATACCTTGGGACTCGGAGATCCAATTGAGGTGATCTTGGTGTCTTTGGAAAGCTAAGACAATGCTCTACAAGTTTCATGAAGAACTCAAGAGCTGGATCGGAATTCTAAGGGTCCAAAATATCCCTGCAATACAGAGTGGGTTTGCTGTCACGGAACCATCTGGGCAGTATGCACATATTGGACTATATAGTGGGTTATAGGCCTCCTCTTGGGCTGAAACTTGGTCACTTGAAAGATAAGACCCATATCTCCAACTTCAATGAAGACCATTTTGTCAATAGATGTCGTTTTAGGCATGCTTCAGAAGCTACAAGTTGGTCTGAATTTGGAAACACGTTCTTCCAACCTAACTTGAGGTAGGTGAAGTGTTTTTGGCATTTCTGGAGTTCTAAAAGTCCAAATGACATGATTCAAATTGGAGATTTTCAAGGAGACAACTGGCTACAACTTTGATGAAGACATCCAAGCCAAAATGCACCGTCTAGGTGATGAATTTGAAGCCAGAAGTCGGATAAGAGTTGTTGACTAAAAGCCACCAACCATACACCAACCCACCTACCATGCACCAACCCACCAACCATGCATCAAGCTTCCATTTTTGACAAATTTCAGATTCTTATAGCTTGTATTCAGATTATGTACATGTACAAATTGGCTTCTAGGATTAGTATAAATAGACCCAACCTTTTTGTATTAGAGGAATTCAATTTGGAAGTAAGTTTCAAAAAAGTTTAAGTATTTGTGAGAGTTTTCTTTCTCTTCTTCTCCATTCTCTTTGCAATTTCGTTTTTGTTCTTTAAATTCTGAGTTCTTCCTTCCCATCCATGGAAGGCTAGGCTCTCATAATCAATCCAAGGGATTAGCCATCTTGTTGTTTAATTTGGAGATCTTGTTTTGCTTGTTCATATTGCTTAATTGTTATTCAAGTTTCTCTTCTTCCTCTTTTGATTTTTATCTAGATTAAATTGCTTAATTTGATTTAGATGTTGATGTGGTAATAGCTTTATTATCATGTATTCAAAGAGGATCATAAAGATTAAACAATATATTAAAGCTTTTTGATAGATTGTTTAGCTTGGTTAAATTCTAGATCTTAAGTTAATCTATGTTGGATGGTGCTTACTTTATCTAACCTTGGTTAATCAAATCCTAGATGCTTATCTAGTAAAGAATTCTTGGATCATGTTAGGGCTTCTTGATGTGATCTAAGGCCAAGAACATGGTTAGCAATTAAGTGAATTCCTTGTGATCAATGATGAGTTAAACTCAAGATCGGTAAATTTCCTTGGATTGGTTGTTTCTTTAAATATGTTAATTACTTTCCTTTAATTCAACTAGTGTATAATCTTTTCCAATCATTAAACCCCCCTTTTAATTATCTTGATTTGATTAAATCTTTGTTCTTTTTGGATCCTTGAGAGACGATTCGGTTCATGCTCTATACTACAAATTAGTTTGCGAACCGGTAATTTTTATTATTTGACGAGGTCTCGACAACCTCTTGTCAATGACAGTGTAAAAAAACTTTACCCTGACAATGGATTAAAATTAAATCCTAAAAAAACCCTACTTTTGGACTAGAAATGTATATTTGTTGACCCTAAACATTTCACAAAGTAATTGTTTAACCTACATTTTCTTATTATTGCAATCATATTTGTTGGCCTAAAGCAAAATTATAAGAGGAAACATTTTTTTACTTATCAAATATAATGTATTTTTTATTTAAAATTTATTTTTAAACTATACTTTTGTAATAAATTTCTTCTCATATATATTTTTCAAATGATAACATATAGTCAATCCATTAATAAGCCATTAGGAGTGGGTTAGTGGTAAGGAGTGTGGGTAATTATAAAACAAATATAGTCGATCTATTTAATCTTTATTAAGACATTGCTAAATTTAGGTAAGAATTAAAATTACTTTCAAAAGAAAATTTTTCTTGATTGGCAAGAGTGTTGAGCGTAGTCAAATACAACAAAATCGATTTGTAGACAAAATTGTAGTATATATGGTTGAACCAAGTCATCATTCAAGGATCCAGATGCAATTCAATCAAATCAAGATGAAAAGTGGGGGATTGGATAATTACAGAATCAAAATGCACAAATTGAATAAAGAAAAATCAATTAAGAAAACAATCAATCCAAGAAATACATCCCAAATTCCATTTAACATTTCATCGACTATTAAACATGAATTTTAATTCAATTGAATGGTTAACCTAGATTTAACCGAGATTTTTGCATTAAATCCAGTATTCACTACTAGGTGATCACTTAGAGTTTAACTAACAAAATATACACAAATCTGCAATCGCATAATTCATGTTAATCGATGCTAGTTCAAAATCAAGAATTCAATTAACTTAGGTAGTAAATCTACAAACCTATTCTCTTCAATTGAAATGATAAAACTATGATTGATCAATCAAAATCTCATCACAATTCTCAATCAAGAACACAAGCAAAGATCTCCATTCATGGAGTTCAAGAGAGAAATTCAATTAAACTCAAATTCGAAATTAAGAACAAGTTCTCAAGATCAAACTAGAATTTCGTCAAGAACCTTAGATTGATCTCAGAGTTAGACTTTCATGGCTTCAGTCCAAAGAAGCTTTAGGAAAAAGAGAGAAAAACTACAGAGAAAAGTTAGAGAGAAAACTCAAAAGTTTAGAATGAGTGGGAATGAGATAATCAATCTCGTGCCTTTATTCCCCCCCCCCCCCAAAATAACTAACTCTAAAATTAAAAATACAAGTCTGCTCATGGATTAGTGTTAATCCTTTCCCTCTTTGCTTTAAATGGGCACCTTATTTTCCTAATTTGGGCATAGGATAAGGAAGTTATGCCTAAATTACTATTAGGAGGTCTCTTGACCCTTCAACTGAACTCATATGTATTCAAATAATGTTTATCAAATTCTCCCACACTTAGTTTTTGCACATCTCAGGCAAAT
This sequence comes from Styphnolobium japonicum, assembly GCA_023212625.1. Taxonomy (NCBI): domain Eukaryota; kingdom Viridiplantae; phylum Streptophyta; class Magnoliopsida; order Fabales; family Fabaceae; genus Styphnolobium; species Styphnolobium japonicum. The sequence continues at coordinate 19,263,993 of JALBWW010000013.1, forward strand.
TAAAAATTAACACTAGGGAAACAAAGGAAAACATCATCAACTCAAAAGCTAAAAACTCAAAAAGATACACTTTCCAATGACATTTAAGAATGTGAAAGTCCATGAGCAAGAAAACAACCAAAGTTTCAAGAGATCACAACATTCATAAAGTTATATGTCTTTACATCTCAAACCAACAAGTAAGGTAATTTCAATTGAAAAGCATGAATGGAGAATGATAGAACCTTACAATATGCACTTTCAATCCCTTAAGGGTTTACAAAGTAAGTGTTTCACCCAATTCAACACATGAAAATTTGCAATATCATAAGTTTGCTTATCTTCTACTTCTCCACTACTCAATACACATGCACATACAAATCAATAGGACTTTATTGAAGGTTGTAATAGGGTCAAGGTAGGGAAAGAAAACAATATGATAATGCAAGGTAAAAACCAAAGAGAATAAGATAGCATTGGCGAGGAACTCAAGTAACAAGCATCAAAGTTTATCCCAAATTCATATAATGCACATTCTCTTCACATATTCCTTCATCTTTTTTCCCATTTCTTTTACAACCTTTTTGCCTTTATTTTTTTTCTTTTTCTTCACTTTTCTGATTTTAGTTATTTATTTGGCCACTATTTTCCTTTTTCTTTTTCACCAAACACTTTGCATAAAACTTGCATATTAATTAGCACACCCCCTACACTTGAACCATTGCTTGGCCTTAAGTAAAAAGAGCTTATACATTAGACAAGGCCAATGCTCTCCTAATCCCTAAGGTTAGGTAAAAATATGGTTTTCCACATAAGGGATGTAATGAGCTAAAAAGAAAGAATGGACATATAAGCTCAATGGGGTTAATCAAGGAAAAATGATGCAAGGTGGACTATTTTTACCAAAGTAGCTAAGTCAAAAAAAATGCCTCAATCATATTCATGTATGCATGTGAATATGTAGCCTAAAAGAGAATCAAAGCAAGTTCTAGAGTGACAAATCCCATGAGTGAAAATTACACAAGAAAAAAGGAGAATGGTACAAATGCACAATCCATTCATCAATAGGCTCAAAATCTCACAAGGCATGTATTAAACAAACTCAATCCACAAATCTAATATCTAATACCAAACATGTTAAGTTCAAGATGAAAGACAATTTATTCATCATGCTATGAAACTTGAACTTTAGGTAATGCAAACTTTCACAACTCTTGCAACATCATTGGAAAGAACCTAAAATACATATGAACAAATGTATATATATAAGATTAGGAACAAATGTATATCCGAGATAATGTTATAATGGAAACTATTGAGAATAAGATGACAAAAACTCACCTAAGACAATTTAGTCATGTCAAAAGAAGATAAATAAAGGCTTTGATGACAAAAGTCAATGAAATGAAAAATAGTGTGATTAAAAGGGGTATAAGGAGATATAAAAAAAAAGGAGAAATCATTGAACATGTATTGCACTAATTGATTTTACAGAAAAATTTACTTTTGATAGAGCTTAATGGCATTAATTAATCCATGTAGTTAACTCCAAGGGGGATAAGCTTGCTTCTTGTTGTTGTTGTGCCTTACATGATGTTAAATTTGATTCACCTACTTGAGTCTATATATATTACTACTAGGAAGGAAGGATAACATATCGAAAATCTTTGATAATCTTGGAACAAATTGGTTTGAGTTTAGTAACTATTATGGAAGTGTTGGTGTATACCCTAGAAGCCAGTTGTATACTAACCTTTCTAGCTTACATTGTATCTTGTCATTTATTTTATATAAGGCATTTCATTTATTATGTTATTTGTTTTATTTAAATATGCATAATAATATCCTTAGAATAAAAATACAATGCCATGAGATATTAAATGTATAACTTGATTAAGAGATTTAATTGGTTGCAATCGGAACACTATTCTTAAATGTCCCTACTCAAGTATTATTATGAATTGGGACAACAATAATATATTGAGATTGATATGTGTAGACTGATAACCATATCTCATGGGTAGAGGTGTCAAAATGGGACGGCCCATGCCCGACAAAAAGCATGGGTTGGACTGAGAAAATCTTAGCTCAAACCAACTATGGTTGGCTTGCTTAAACCAACTCGAAAATAGGTTGGCCCGATGCGGGTCAACCCACTAGCCCGACTATGTGAAATGTCATTTTTTTGTTATATATTTAATTTTGTTATTTTTTATTCATATCTTTACTTGACTAGTTTTATTTAGATTTTTAAAAAAAAAGAATCAAATTTAGTGACTACATCTAAGCCTTTCTTTTTTCTCCACTTGAAATATGATGTTAACTTGTGCTAGTTCCTTGAATTAATTAATTTATGGTTTAAGTGATACTTCGTGAATATATCGTAAATCGTTTATATCGAAAACAATATAGTAAATCTTCATTGTTTATATTAATGACACATAATATAATTTGTTATATTTATATCTAATTTTCGCACATGATTTTTGTGGGTTTTGATTGATGTAGAAGTTTAATTTATTAATAACTTATTATAGATCTGGAAAAAAGTAAAGAAAGACAAAAAAAAATTGGGCCCATGGACCGGCCCAACCTAGCCAACAACCCGCATAGGTTGGGCTGGCTATTTGCTGAACCGCACCCATTGTGTGCCGGCTTGTCCCGAATTGACACCTCTACTCATGGGTCATAGATATGAGATTTCAAGTCTTCACATGGGTACATATTAGATTAATAATGTATTGGATTAACCCACTATGAGAACACTACATGGGTCGTTGCGTAAGTGTCATTATTAAAGAAAGTCATTATTAAAGAAGTTTAATTTACTAATAACTTATTATTATAGATATGAAAACGAGTAAAGAAAGACAAAAAAAATTGGGCCCATAGACCGGCCCAACCCAGCCCGCAACCCACATAGGTGGGGCTGGCTATTTGCTGGACCGCACCCAATATGTGCCGGCTTTGCCCGAATTAACACCTTTACTCATGGATCATAGATATGAGATTTCAAGTCTTCACATGGGTACATATTAGATTAATAATGTATTGGATTAACCCACCATGAGAACACTGCATGGGTCATTGCATAAGTGTCATCATTAGTTCTCACTGGTGTAAGTGGTCCTTTGACTTGAAGGCACTATAATTCCCTACATGAGGAGTTGTATGACTTAATATCGTCAAGTGTCTTTGTAATAAGGTGACTATAATGACGATTATTAGACATACTACAAATCATGTGGAGTTGGGATTTAGGATACGAAACAGAAAAGCATACGCAGCTGAATAACAAAAAAAATTCTCAAAACTCAGTTAAGGATCTATGCGAAAATCATAAACCGTGTTTAGGGAGTTACCACTATGAAGAAACGACTGTCTCTACATGCTGTGGTGCTAGTTGTCGTGGAGGCTCCACTCACTCTCACTCTTGATGACTGACGGCCAGAGTCTCTGAAACTGTTTCAGATCTCTAATCTGTTGTGGTGGTGGCTCTTGCTACATGTATATGTCATACATATATAGGGCAGCCATCATTAGTGAGTGTAATGAGCATTGTTGTCCCTGCTTATAATTTTCCCTAGGTCATAATTATGTGCAGGCCCATCTATTTAGTTCGCCAATCTAGTTTAACTATATGTCCAACCAGTTATTTAGGAACACAAGTCATAATTGGATTCCCAACTAAATTCATCTCATAAATTTAAATCTCAATTTCGATCCATTCAATGTATGTGACCCTATATGTTCCCATTATGTTGATAGTAATATTGAAATCCTATTTTAGCAATATAAACAGTGAGTGATATATAGCAATACATCAATGATACTCAAGTAATAGGAATGTTAGTGATTTGACATAACATCTCCGTGAACAATGTTACCCTGTAGTCTAGTCTTTTTGTCAAGATATCTTAACTAAATACAAAGCATGGAATGGTCACCCTTGTACAGTTCAATCTTTGGTTTCTTGATCTCCGAGTTGACTTACTAAGACAAATGAGATCAATATCTCATATTGACTCATTTAAGCATAGTCATGAATTTTGCAGTCTCACTCAATCAATGCGCCTGAAGATATCACCCCTGTTGTGTAGGAGAGACAAATCCTATCTAGGTCATTCACATCTCTCTGTTGGTGTATGCCCTAGAGGCCAGTTGTATACTGATCTTTCTAGCTTACATTGTATCTTGTCATGTATTTTATATGAGGCATTTCCTTTATTATGTTATTTGTTTTATTTAAATATGCATAATAAAGTCCTTAGAATAGTAAGTACAATGCCATGGGATATCGAGTGTATGACTTGATTGTGAGATGATCCTATTGGTTACAATCAGAGCACTATCCTTAAATGTCTCTAGTTAAGTATTATTGTGAATTAAGACAACAATAATGCACCAAGACTGGCATGTGTCTAGACTGATGACCATATTTCATAGGTCATAGATATGAGATGTCAAGTCTTCACATAGGTACATATTAGAGTAATAATGTATTGGATTAACCCACGTGAATTAGGACAACAATAATGCATTAAGACTGGCATGTGCGTAGACTGATGACCATATCTCACGGGTCATAGATATGAGATGATAAGTTTTCACATGGGTACATATTAGAGTAATAATGTACTAGATTAACCCACCTTGAGAACGTTGCATGGATCGTTGTGTAACCACCCTCGTAGTAAATAGAAAAAAAAAACTATACAATTAATTATATCGGCAAGGAGAAACTAGATATGACTTACAAGTAACCACTAACTGTATATCTAATCCCAACCAGCATAAGTATATTGCCTTCTGTAGTCTAATTAAAATCACTAAACCTTCACTAAGAATTTCTAGATTCTAAGACAGGAGTTATCATATTATGGAAATAAATCCTTGACGTAGACAATTCCATTCTGAGAATTTACATAGTCTAAGAGACTTACCTTAGAACTAGCTAAAAGAATCAGTGGTTACTTATCTCGGAGACTCGGCTAGATTTCTGCCATCCTGAAATATGTCACCAATTTATTCTTTTATTTATACTCTTGTAGGTCCAATGTCCTGTCTTATCGGGTTTCTTGAATTTACTTGAATGATTTATCCTAGTTAAGATCCTTGTCCAAATGTCAAGGCAAGTTAAGAATCCAAGTGAGGTTTATTAATAGATTTCATGCCAAGTTCACTTGAACGTTCAATTCATACAACATATACTAAATTATCCAATTAGTAATATAAGTTAGCAATAACAAGCATAAGTTAACACATGACAAAGGTAGTTCCATCTTCATTTTACATGGCTTAAGAGCCTTGATTTCGTTCATAGGCATAGAGAAACACGTCTTGATATATTTACAACATTAAGCAAATTACCTAAAGTAAATTGCCTAAACAAAATTTCCAAGACTTCTTGACATAAGCCCTAATTACTACTATTTACATTATGATGATCAAGTGTCAACTAAATGGAATCGGATATCCTTGATCACTTTTACATGACCACCGTCCTCCACAGAATATAACCATTCCCACTCAATTTCAATTAGTATGGTGGTAATCCCCATTTCTCTTTGATTCTGAAAAACTGTAAAATTAGGGTAAGATTATGCAATCTTAGTAGGAAACGAGCATTAAAATAAAACTTATACTTCATAAATCAAATAATAAATTTCACAAACTTTTTCTTTCAAAGCATACTATAACAAAAAATAGATAGAGGGATATGAACTTCAATGTATAAAACACAAATTATTAATCATAACTTAGAGAAGGTTTTCAAGAATCACCCATACTCAACCACTTTCAAACATAGGTCTTTCAACCATAGGTCTTTCAAACCAATTCTTTCCATTCTTCCCTCCATTAGGGCTGCCTTATAAACATAGGGAATTCCCATCATCTCTCAAGATGATACATAGGCCAAAGGCCATTCCACCAACATGTCATCTAACATAGTCTTTAGTGGTGAGTCTTAGTTTATTTGAAATCAACTCAAGGTTACAATACATAAACCTTCTTGAAATGATTCTTCCTTCTCAAAACCGTGGCCATACATAACCATAAAATAGATATATAAACATGATCATTTACAACAGAATGCTTAAGCTAATTTAAATGTCATAAGCACCTAGTTAAACATAGGAACTTCATGGTAATTAAGCAAAGTAAGTCAAGTATCATTGATAAATTTAATACTAGTAATAAAATAGGTTATGAAAGCTATTCTTACTCCTTAATGCCTTTCCAAGCCGTGACCATTTAGAATTATAGAAGATCAAGTAAGCAAATAGTTATGCAAAAACAGATTGGCTAGAATCATATCAGAAATTTTTACTAGACTAGTCTTGTTTAAAATTAGTGTTTGAAATCTAAACTTGTGAAACTGTAACAACAACCTTTCAAGCTTAAAATCAATGAAAGAAAGGTTAGAAATATGAGAAAAACAAGCTAAGAAATAAAAGAAAATAAAACAGATTGGTTATAATCATACTAGGAATTCATACTAGACTAGTCTTGTTTAAAACTTGGTGTTTGAAATCAAAATTTATGAAACTGTAACAGCAACCTTTCAAGCTTAAAATCAATGAAAGAAAGGTTAGAAATATGAGAAAAACAAGCCAAGAAATAAAAGGAAATAAAACAGAATGGTTCTTGCTTGATTGAAGGAAATGGTGAGTGAGATCATGCTTGCTTCCTACCCTTTCTTTCCTCACTTCTCCTCTCCTTCTCACGTCCTTCTCTTTCTGTTTTAGGTGCAGGAGCTGTGTGTGTGTGTGCGTGAGGTGTGTGTGTATTTTAGTGTATAAATAAGTCTAGGTTAGTTAAGTGGAAGGAGGCAAGGTGTTGGAACCTAATGATGGAAGATTCTCCAACAAAATTATGGGAATATGGCAGGATTCCCTTGGCTTGCCATGGCCATGATTATGTCTTACATGCAGAATATTCTCTGCATGTTTGGCTGCCCCTTGGTAACATGGCCAACAGCCACATTTCTCTTCCTATAGTAACGTGTCTTAGTGCATGCATTTTGCATTCTAAATGTGCATCTTTGTTTAGTTCAAGTGCATAATGGTGCATGTGTCTTCCAAGTGCAGAATTATTTCTTAACTTCAAGCATATAGACGTGTTGGAGTGCATGTGTCTTCCAAGTGCAGAATTCTTTCTTAATTTCAGCATATAAACGTGTTGGTGTGCATGTGTAGGTGCTGTTTTATTTATTTTAAAGTGCAGAAGTTTGTGTGATGTTTCTTTATTAATTCTTAGAGTGTGTATGTGTCAAGGTGTGTGTATTTGGCTGCCATGGTGCAGCAAGTGTTTATGTGTAAGTGTGTGTGTGTCAACGTGTTAGTGTGTGTGTCAAGGTGTTAGAGTGTGTATGTGTCAAGGTGTGTGTGTATTAATGTGTCACAGTTTCATGTGCAGATTTTTGCATGAAATATTTTCATTCCTAATTCCATGTGTCTTGCTTCTAATGTGTACATGTATCTATGTGCTAGGTGTATGATTCTTATGCTTGGTGAAGTGTCATTCTGTGAACTTGTGTAAATCATTTTCTTTCTTAAGTTTAATGTGTCTTAGAAATCTTAATTTGATAATCTAAGCCTTAGTTATTAATTTGCTTTTAATTGGTTCATGTCACTTGTAGAATTAAAATTTAGAGATAGGCTTGCTCAACTAAGTTTTAGCTATGCTATTTTGATTGAAAGCCTAACGATAAATTAGCTTACAGAAAGTTTCTTTTTATTCTCTATGTACTATCATAGTTTCTAGGGTTACCATAGATTGAGCTTTTTAAATGCCTAGTTATCCTCCTCAAGTCACCCTAAGGTTTATTTTTCTGTGTTTTGTTCTTTCACCTTTGGGGTGCAAATTAAAATGTTACACGTTGTGTGAGTGTCATGAGCGGTTCTCATAGTGACAATAGTGTATGTGGTCTTTTGACTTGAATGTACTACAATTCCCTACATGAGGAGTTGTATGAATTAATGTCATCAAACGTCCATTGAAATAAGGTGATTATAAAGACGACTATTAGATGTACTGCAAATCATGCGGAGGGATGTGAGTGACCTAGATAGGATTTGTCCCTCCTACACAACAGGAGTGATATCTTCGGGCCCCTTGATTGAGCGAGACTACAAAATGCATGACCTTACTCAAATGAGTCAATATGAGATATTAATCTCATTTGTCTTAGTAAGTCTACTCGGAGATCAAGAAACCAAATATTGAATTGTACAATGGTGACACGTTTCATGCCTTGTGTTCAATTGAGATATCTGGATAAAGGGACTAGACTACACAGTAATATTATTCACGGAGAGGTTATGTCAAATCACTGTCAATCTTGTTACTTGAGTATCAGTGATGTATTACTAGATATCGCTTATTGTTTGTATTTCTAAAATAAGATTTCAGTATTATTGTCATCGTAATGGGAACCTACAGAATCACTGATCAATCAATTTGAGACACTTATGTTAGCTTTGTACTAGGCTTTATTATATGTTTATTGTGCCCAATATTAGTATTTTAGATGAGTTTAATGTTGTTGGGCCTCATTGGGCTTTAATGCAAATTATGAATAATTCTTGAATTTTGATACATTTTGACATTTCCTCCTTGGTTAGGCCATAACTTGGGACTTGGTAATCCATTTGAGGTGATCTTGGTGTCTTTGGAAAGCTAAGACAAGGATCTACAAGTTTCATGAAGAACTCAAGAGCTGGATCAAACTTCTAAGGGTCCAAAATATCCCTGCAATGCAGAGTGGGTTTGCTGTGATGGAAATCTGGGTAGTGTGCACATATTGGACTATCTAATGGGTTATAGGCCTCTTCTTGGGCTGAAACTTGGCCATTGGAAAGATAAGACCCATAACTCTAACTTCACTGAGACCATTTAGTCAATAGATGTCATTTTATGCATGATTATAAAGCTACAAGTTGGTTTGAATTTGGAAACACGTTCTGCCAACCTAACTTGAGGTAGGTGCAGTGTTTTTGGAATATTTGGAGTTCTAAAAGTCAAAATGGCATGATTCCAACGCCAAAATTTCAAGGAGACAACTGGCTACAACTTTCATGAGACCTCCAAGCCAAAATCCACCGTCTAGGTCATGAAAATCAAGCTGGAAGTCGGATAAGAGTTGCTGACTAAAAGCCACCAACCATACACCAACCCACCTACCATGCACCAACCCACCAACCATGCATCAAGCTTCCATATTTGACAATTTTCATGTTTTTACAGCTTGCATTCAGATTATTTTCAATTATAAATTGGCTTTTAGAATTAGTATAAATAGAGTCAATCTCTTTGTATTATACATCATTCAATTTAAAGTAAGTTTGAAGAAAGTTTGAGTATTTGTGAGTTTTCTTTCTCTTCTTCTCTATTCTCTTTAGAATTTTGTTTTTGTTCTTTTATTTCTGAGTTCTTCCTTCCCATCCAAGGAAGGCTAGGCTCTTATAATCAATCCAAGGGATTAGCCATCTTGATGTTTAATTTGCAGATCTTGTTTCGCTTGTTCATATTGCTTAATTGTTATTCAAGTTTCTCTTCTTCCTCTTTTGATTTTTATCTAGATTGAATTGCTTAATTTGATTTAGATGTTGATGTGATAATAACTTTATTATCATGTATTCAAAGAGGATCACAAAGACTAAACAATATATCAAAGCTTTTTGATGGATTGTTTAGCTTGGTTAAATCCCCGATCTTAAGTTAATCTATGTTTCGATGGTGCTTACTTTATCTAATCTTGGTTAATTAAATCCTAGATGCTTATCTAGTAGAGGATTCTTGGATCATGTTGAGGCGTCTTGATGTGATCTAAGGCCAAGAACACAGTTAGCAATTAAGTGAATTCCTTGTGATCAATGATGAGTTAAACTCAAGATTGGTAAATTTCCTTGGATTGGTTGCTTCTTTAGATTTGTTTACAACTTTAAGTCTCATACTTTTGTCAATTTTGTTAATTAACAACAAAACCCCCTTTTTATTTATCTTGATATGATTAAATCTTTGTTCTTTTTGGATCCTTGAGAAACGATTCGGTTCATGCTCTATACTACAAATTAGTTTGAGAACCGGTAATTTTTATTTATTTGACAGGTCTCGACAACCTCTTGTCAGTCACACACTTTGAATGGATCAAAATTGAGATTTAAATTTATGAGATGAATTCAGTTGGGAATCCAATTATGACTTTGGCTCCTAAATAACTAGTTGGAGTTGGACATATAGTTAGACTAGATGGACTAACTTAAGAGATGATCCCGCACATAATTCTGACTTAGGTCAAATTATGAGTAGGGACATTAATGCTCCTTACACTCACTGATAAACATTTTCAGAAACCCTACCCGTCAGTCATTAAGAGTGAGAGCGAGAGGAACACTCCCTCGGCAACTAGTATTGCGACATAGAGGAGAACCTAATTTTGCTCCGTTCTTGTGGATACCAAAGAGGCACCGCAACCCTGTTGTGCTCGTGATTGATAGACTATGGTGATAGTCGTTCTTTCATAGAGGTAACGCCCTAACACGATTTATGATTTTCGCATGGATCCTTGGCTGGGTTTGAGATTTTTTTTTGTTATTCCGCTGCGTATGTTTTCTGTTTTGTATTCTGAAACCCAGCAAGGAGGCGGGACTTTAAATATAGTATTGACTTTTTGCAGATTTGGACGTTTAGGCTGATGCATATTTAAATTTGTGTATGCTTAAGTTTCTTGAGCATATGTCTTGAGTGAGAAAAGCCTGGACAACGTGTATGTTTGGCCAGACAATTTTAAGAAAATTTCTATACATGCCATGAAGACTGCGGTTGAGAGGTTTCTACAATTTCAAGAAGTCAAGCCTGCGGGAAAGCACTTGTGGGGGGGGGGGGAACACTCTTAATGCCCTGAATGAGATTAATCTCATATCCAAAGAGTATGAGGATACCCGACAAGGACAAAAAAAAAACTAAGGCTTCTTCTAATGAATCTCGTCCATTAAAAATGGAAGGAAAAAAAATCAGTGCTCATATCTCCCCACTTCTAGCCATCTAAACATTGCTCTTTGTTTCCAATAACTATGTTCTTGTTGAGCTAAGTTTAGGTTTTCTTGACCCGAAGAAAGTTCATTAATTTAAGAGATTGTTGGTTGTGAACCTCGATGTTTATAAATTTTATTGAGATCTTCCTGGGCTCTATGAACTCTTGATATTTTCCAGAATTTTGAAAGTTTACCTAGTTCAATAGTTTGTTGAACGAAATTATAAGCAAGGGACCCCCTATATATGTTTGCTAGACCATATTTGTTGAACTAAGCTTTTATAGGATCGTCGACAAGTCAACCAATTTTCAAACTTGAATGTAGGGTGGGTTTTAGAGGAAGGATGAGTAAAATCAACTAACAGAGGTATAGGGTTATAATTCAAAGGGGAAGGTGAGTGACTTAATAAAATGTAAAGGAAATAAACAGAGATTATTTGCAAAGGCTTTATACATTCTTTCTTTAATTATGTTGCGCCAATAATAATCCATGCAATCTTGGAAATTTTTAATGCTATAATTAGCATAAGAATTGCCATAAAAATTGAAGTTCATTCCACAGACACACACACAGATATATGTATACCTATATATATGTATATATATTACCTCCTAATTCTCTGATTGATCAAGAGCACAACAATAGATAGAAATTGAAGTTGATTCCCCACACATCCACACACACACACACACACACACACACACACACACATATATGCGATTTTTATTTATTTAAAAAATAAAAATCACTTTTATATAAAGGAGCATGTCAAAAATACCTACGAAATCAATTAACTTTATTATATTTCAGCTAATCAAAAGACAACTAAAATTCGAGTTAGGTAACAAAATATAATAATACAAGAGCTTTCCTTTAGCGTCATGTCCCGAGAAACAAAGGCATTGCAATTTGTAAAACTAGAAATATTCTTGAAAACACAAAAAGAATAACCAAAGTGTATGTGAAGACAAAACTAGACGGAGCGTACAAAGTCCCCAGTCCCAACCATATTGGCCATTTCGCCTCACCTGATCGCAATTCCACAAAATAACAAGAATAGCCAATCCTTGGTTATACCGTTAATTATCTGTCAATCACTTTGGGCCATCATTGTCATCGTTCACATAACAATAACAACAAAACCAATAATTGTCTCACACCCTCACTTTCTACACCAATCTCTCTCTCTCTCTCTCTCTCTCTCTCTCTATATATATATATATATATATATATATATATAAGGAATTGATGCAAAAATAAGAAGCCTCGTACTTGTTCTTGGCTCTGGTAGAGCTTTCAAGACTCAAGTCCAGCATGGCCACTTCTAACTTTCCAAAGGTGGACAAATGCCACTCTATAGGGCGAGAAAAGCACACTGTGGTTGCAGACATGGATGGAACCTTACTCAGAGGCCGTAGTTCATTTCCATACTTTGCTCTTGTGGCATTTGAGGTTGGTGGGGTTCTGAGGCTCATCTTCTATCTCTTGGCTTCCCCTTTCGCTGGAATTCTCTACTACTTTGTCTCTGAGTCTGCTGGAATACAAGTTCTCATCTTTGCATCAATGGCGGGGATGAAGGTCTCCAACATAGAGTCAGTGGCCCGTGCTGTTCTGCCCAAGTTTTATTCCGGCGATCTCCACCCAGAGAGCTGGCGCGTGTTCTCTTCGTGTGGGAAGCGTTGTGTTCTTACAGCGAATCCAAGGATCATGGTGGAACCGTTCTTGAAGGATTTCTTGGGAGCTGATATGGTTTTGGGCACTGAGATAGAGACTTATAGGTTTAGAGCAACTGGTTTAATTTGTAATCCTGGAATACTTGTTGGAAAGAAGAAAGCAGATGCACTCAAGAACGCTTTTGGAGAGGAGCAGCCAGAAATTGGACTTGGAGATAGACTTACTGATGCTCCCTTCATGGCTTTGTGCAAGGTAACCTCTTCAGAACTTGCTAGGTCAAACTATGTTATGTTTTTTTTTAACCAGCTTTGGTTTTACAATTGTATATACTATATCGATACAGTAAGTTCTTCATTTTTCACAAATCGAACACAAACAGTAAGTTATTGCAACTGTTGTTTTCTAAAATTTAAAGACAAAAGTGAGGTATTGATTATGGATTCAAGGCATATAAAAAAAATTAGTATTATTCTTTTTAAAAAAAATTTCTTTGTCTCTCATTGCATTATACAGTCACTAAAAGAGATTTAAACCTGTTTGAAAACGTCTTTTTACATTACTTAATTAACAACAAACATTTTCAATAAAAAAAATTGCTAATTTTAAAAAGAGGATTGATATCTAGAACAATATTCTTTTAAAATTTCTACGTCGAATTAATTTGTTGGTTTTAACTACAGATCACGCGATGATATAAAAAACATGGAAAACATTATTTTTAGCGACTTCTCTTCTCGCTTAAAGGACAATGACAGAATGTGCTAAAATAAATATCTTAATATTCAAACTAATTTGAAGGGTATTCATCTAAAGATTACTTTAAAAGGGTAAAGACTAATCATAGCATTTCATATGATTGAAAGATGATTTCTAAAATAGCACCCAATCCTGCATCAAATTAATAATGACACCTTAATGTAGCATCTAAATCTGTGAACGAGAATTTGGGATTTTGATATTGTAGAATAATGGAAAAGAACTAAAAAAGATTTGTTCTTCGTTGTATAAAGAACATGAAATTTAAACTACACACATTTACATGACTCAAAAAGTTGAAAACCTCTTATGCTTGCAGGAGGCTTATATTGTGCCTGCCAAACCAGAGGTGCAAGCAGTGACAAGTGGCAAGCTTCCCAAGCCCATCATCTTCCATGATAGCAGGCTTGTCCACAAACCTACACCCCTCATTGCTTTGCTCACAGTTCTCTGGATCCCATTAGGGTTTCCCTTAGCTTGCCTGAGAATCGCCGCCGGAGCACTCCTCCCGATGCCGGTGGTCTACTATGCCTTCTGGGCACTAGGTGTTCGTGTCATAGTCAAGGGTACTCCTCCTCCTCCGGCGAAAAAATCCGCTGGACAATCTGGGGTTCTCTTCATTTGCTCTCACAGAACCCTACTTGATCCCATTTTCCTCTCCGCCGCGCTCCGCCGCCCTATCCCGGCGGTAACCTACTCTGTTTCCCGTCTTTCCGAGATCATCTCACCAATCAAAACTGTTAGGCTCAGCCGTGACCGAGCCACAGATGCATCCATGATAAAGAAACTGTTGGAAGAGGGTGACCTAGCCATATGCCCTGAAGGAACAACTTGTAGGGAACCCTTTCTTTTGAGATTTTCTGCTTTGTTTGCTGAGTTGACAGATGAACTTGTGCCGGTGGCCATGGTGAACCGCATGAGTATGTTTCATGGAACCACTGCTAGAGGGTGGAAAGGAATGGACCCGTTTTACTTCTTCATGAACCCTAGCCCAGCATATGAGGTAACATTCTTGAACAAGTTACCCAAAGAGTTAACTTGTAGTTCAGGCAAGTTAAGCCATGAAGTGGCAAATTATATTCAAAGGCTCATAGCTGCGACCCTGTCTTATGAGTGCACTAGCTTTACCAGGAAAGATAAGTACAAAGCACTTGCGGGTAACGATGGAACTGTGGTGGAAAAGCCTCTGCTTAAGGCCAACAAAGTAATAGGTTGCTGAACTTTTTGTTCTCTCTCTCTCTCTCTCTCTCTCTCCTGAAATTTTCAATTTCATATTTCGAGAGGTAAGGTAGCAGATCAAGAAATCAAAAATTATGTACAACATATGCCCAAGTTTGAGAAATAAATTGAATAATTAAAAGCACAATAACTTATATATGAATATTTCAATTAAGAGAAAAGATACTTTTACAAAGTATGTGAGGTATGTGTCAATGTTGTTAAAACTGGACTGGATCGTGAATCAGTTAAACTTTCGATTCAGTTAAACTTTCGATTCAGGTTCAACTGGTTTAACTGTTTTAATTGATTAGTCGAACTGGATGATGTCATAACAATAATTTACATGTAACAATATAAAATATTTGAGAATATTTATGAAATGTAAAAAAATATAAATGCTTTTATAAAAAAAAAATTAATGGTTGATCAATCAATTTAACTGAATGAACTAGGAATTTAATCGAATTTTGGCTGATTTTAATCGATTTTGATCCGTCCAAAGTGGTTTGACTATAAATTTAGTTATAAGACTAAATTATAATCGTCTAAATATCTAATTTATGATTAGACCGATCGAATCTTATGGTCCGATTCGATTTTAACAACACTAGTATGCATATAATATGAACCACATTCAAAAAAGTTACAGTGAGATAATGGTAATATATAATGTTTTGCATGGGAATTTATGAAAAATGTGTGAACGTAAATTTGCGTAAATATCATTACAATTCAATTAATTAGAAGAATCTGTTGCATTTCTTCATTGTTAAACTAAGTTGACCATGTCATATGCATATTGGCAACATCAATTTTAAGATGTCTTTGAAAATCCAAAACATAAAGCAACAGATTCTATGATAGAATATTCACTGCCATCATAGTGAAAAACAAAAGGGGGCCCGGGGGGGGGGGATTTAAAAAAAAGAAAAACAAAACAAAACGAAAAAACAGATTTGCATCTTGAATTCATCATTCAGCAAAGCAATCTAAAATGGGGAAAAAACTTGCCATCTTCATTTAAATAATTCCATCAACAATATAATGAGTCTTGAATATATATAACACTGCAAACTTTTTAGGGACGTGGCTTCTTAGGAGCCTGGGGACTTCTGACATGACAAGAAAACAAATTTTAGTCGGTGTGTGTTTGAAATGTTCACCGAAATTTTCTCTACAAACATAAGATAATATTTTTGTTGTCGTTATTAAAGTTATTCACCGCTTAGAGAAAATATCGTAACCGTTTTATAGTGACTGCTACTATAATAATGTTTGATAGAAAAGCATGCACCATCTATTGCAGTATTATAATAGTTATAAGAGGAAATATTTAATTTAGTCCTCTAACTATATAGGTGATATCAATTTAGTCATTTAATTATTTTTTATATCAAATTAGTTATTTTTTAGGACTAATTTGATGTCAAAAAATAATTTTAGAGGACCAATTTGATGTGAAAAAATTAACATTCGATGACTATTTTGATGTAAAAAATTATTATATAACTAAACTGATGTCCTTGTATCTTTGGAGGACCAATTTGAGTGTTTACTCTAGTTATAACAAAACAAAGTATTATAATAATTAAAAGCAACCAAAAAAATCTTGTATAGGTATTGTTCTCATTCAAGTTGAACATTCTCCTAAAAGTTGAAGTAGCATTAAAGGAGACCTGCATAAGAACTCCGATGTTGAAGTAAATAGGAAAAAATTGAATAACTCAAAAGAAGGATTATGAGTGAGGTGAGGGGTGTTTAGGGGTCAGGTTGAACATGACTCCGATCTCAACTTGAAGTTTTGATCAGACCAATTTTTATGGCCTTGACCTGATTATATTAGGGTCCAAATTAGGATTAGGGCAATCGAATTAAGATACACAAAATACATTTTTATGTAATGTTTTGATTATTTCTCCTCTATTTGTATAAATTTACTTGTATCTACTCCTTTTTGCTTATGTCAATATCTAATCTAATTGATAATTACATAATAAGTGAATGGCATAATAACTAAAATTATGGAATGTCACAATACTTGATCAAAGTCTAACATTTAGAAAAATGTCACAATAATATATAAGGAAAATTATTAAAATAATAATAATTTATTCAATATCAAGTCGGATTGGAGTGGCCCAAAAGGTGACCCGAACCCTGCTCGAGAAATAGATCAAGTCTAAAAAAAAGACTCGAACTTGACCTAAACACTACGGGTCAAGGTTAGGCCTGGTCATGAGCACCCCTAAATGAGGTCACCATACCTATTTATACCATGTAATTTAGGATTTTGTTATCTTAAGGTGGTCGATTCATATTATTCAAGGAGAATATCTAAATAATAGGTGAGTTCCGAGATACTTGGGTTGTGACGATATGAATGGCTATATATCTTTTGAGTTAATTGAGGTGGCCTTGCACATTCTAGATGACTTGTACGTAGGTTTAGGCTGAGTTGGCAACTTCTAGAAGAGTTCTCGCATTTTGGGCCAAGTTGGGCTGTAATGGGTTAAGGATATATAATTTGGCCTCAATCTTCAGGTAGAGGGCCTTAAAAGACCTGCACAGTATAATTATCATATAGTTACACCTCTAATAGTCCATTTTTGTTTTATTGTAAAAGGATGTTTAAATAATTAATTTTGACAATGAGTTTATAGCTAAATTAGCACTGATGATGATCACATTAGGATGTGATGATGAAGTCGGACCTAGAGGTTTGACCCTCTAATAGACCACCTATTTATAGTGAAATTTTGTCAATGATTTGACTAAGTTATGATTTCAGTTCTCAATTTTGGGAGGGAAACTCTTCTAAATAAATTCTCAAGTTATTGGTAATTTGTAAAGACTAAGTATCAAATTCGATATCACAATGATGTTGAAACCCAAATGTCAATATCTAATAGAAATTTGACAATATGTAATTTAAAGGTCGTTAAAGTGTTGGAAATATAAATGTCAACATGAAGAGTAAAATTGACAGAAATGCAAAGGCAATGAAAAGTAAAGTTATGTTAAAGATAAATTACAAAACGTAAATAGCAAGAATGTAAATGAACAAGGAAAGTATATATATGTGCATAATGTAAAAGTGCGTCAAAGTAAATGACTGAAGATAAATCTGCAATAAGATAAATTGGCGAGAAAGTAAAAGTGCGTCAAAGTAAATGAATGAAAATAAATCTACAATAAGATTACTAACGAGAAAGTAAAGGTGCAAGGAAAGGTAATTGATGAGAAAGTAGAAGTACATCAAACTAAAGTGCAGAAAATGTAAAGGAATAAAAAACAATGATTGAATTTAATTGAATTGATATGTAAAGATACATGAATTGAAACATGGAAGGCATACTTGAGTTATAATCTTGTGATCTGTTGTGCATCTGCGTGACTTTAGGATGCTAGAATGTGTTCAAGAGCTAACCCTTTTATAGATGAAAGAAACTAGTATTTATAGACAAAGAAGTAAAATGCCTAAGTCCTAGGATTCTGACATCTGTTAACATTGGACAGGTGTTGTGCATACATATGATACACTTGTTTATTCTTCTAAGCTTCTAAACTACTAAAAACTTCCTAAAACTGATGCCGATTCATTAGTCAATTTCTAAACTTTTGAATTCAAATATTTAAACTGATAAGTGATAATGAAGGAAAGTCATGTTTATCTTAAAGTTGTTTTCTTATCTTAAGTTTACCATCATTCTAGGGATAACAGTACTATTTCTTATCTTTTTTGTTAGAGGTTATATCTCTCTAATGTAACAACTCTGCTTATATAATAAATCAATTGGCCAACTATTACGCTTAATTAAGCCAACCTTTCATTCAAACTTCTACATGTTATCAAAGCCTTCATGGCTAATGCCACACCTAACTCTAGAATGACAACTTCCTCCTCCACCTACACCACCACCTCACCCTCCTACCACCCTCAACATTAGTAACTTTGTCTCATTGGACCTCACACCCTCCAACTATTGCCTATGGAGAGCACAGACGAAGAACCTAATTGAGAGTCAAGATCTTGGTGGACACGTCACTCAGCATTAGGCTTGATCAACCCAATTTTGACTTCACTCACTGGCACAGATCTGATTGACTTGTCTGTGCATGGATTACTAGTCGACTCATAGAGGAAACTCTTAGCCTTGTCATCAATCTAGAGACCTCTCGCAAAGTTTGGTTAATGCTCCAGGATGCTTTTGCTCACACCACCGTGGAACGTGAGTTCTTTCTTAAACAAAAGCTCTCAAGATTGAGCAAGGATCCAACATATTCCATTCATGATTATATCAGGTATTTTAAGAATATTTGTGATGATCTTGCCTTAATTAGGAATCCTCTTTCTGAACAAGATAAAGTGTTCCACCTACTACAAGGACTTGGTCTATACTACAACCATTTCACTACTACAATGATGCGCCCTCCAATCCCTTCACATCAGTCTATTCTTCAGCAACTCATCAACTATGATACACATACAATTGACATTCACAAGCCATGTGCTACTGTTGCCTTCTATTCTAATCGTGACCCACGGTCTCAAGGCTGCAAGTCGCAAGCATCCTCCAAGTCTCGACCATCACGCATGAATTTCACGTCCAAAGGACGTGGTTTTGGCCCACATTCACAGACAAGTTCAGGGGCATCCAAGCCACCATATTGAACCTCTAACACATTTACACTTGTCTGCCAAATTTACAAAGGTCATAATCATAAAGTACTATCATGTCCTCAGCGTTACAACCATGCTTATCAACCTGGCATACTATCACCAGCCCTAGCAGCAATGACACTTCATGATACCATAAACACCAACGAATGGTTACTGACTCTGAAGCTGGGGCCCACATGACCAGCGATGCAGGTATTCTATCTAATATTCATCCTTACAATGGTGACAAGTATATTGCAGTAGGTAATGGTGCTACTCATTATATATATCTCACACTGGTGATGCCAATATTCCTTTGCCCTCTTGTTCCAATTTAGCACTTAAGGATGTTCTTGTTGTTCCTCATATATAGAAAAATTTGTTATCTTTTAGTCAACTCACAACTGACTGCCCTTGCCTGTGTGAATTTTGTCTATTGGTTTTGTTATTAAGGACAAGAAGATGGGGAAGATTTTGTCCAAAAGGTCGAGGATGGGGGATATTTATTCCCTCCCACAACTGATTAATGCTCAGTACTCTACAAGATTTCAGAAAGTTGATGTGCAGGTTTGGCATGCTTGTCTTAGTCACCTTCATATGAGTTTAGTAGGCATCTGCAGAATAAAGGAACTATACATTTTTCCAATAAGCAACCTTTATCTTTTGTTTGTGAAAGTTGTACATTGGCTAAGGCCTTACAATTACCTTTTCGTTCAATAAATAAGAGGAGTGATTCTCCCTTTCAGTTAGTTCATTTTGATTTATGAGGACCCTCCCCTATCATGTCCAAACATGGGTTTCACTTTTACGCATGTATTGTGGATGATTACACGCGTTTCAATTGGCTTCGTCCATTAAAAACAAAGTTTGAATTTTATGATCAATAATTGCTATTTGAGAAATTTTTGGACAAGCAGTTTGCTACAACCATTAAGGGGATCCAATGTGATGGCAGCGGTGAATTCCTCAATACTAAGTTACTCACTCATCTGACTTCCAATGGTATTCGCATTCAGATTTCTTGCCCCTCCACACCACAACAAAATGTTGTTGTAGAAAGAAAAATATCGTCACGTAAGGGAACTTGGTCTTATTATGATACTTGCTAATAAAGTTCCTCTCATATTTTGGCCAGAAGCCTTTCTCACCATAGTTTACCTCATCAACTGCTTACCATCATTAGTACGCCCACTTCAAAGCCCATATGTTTTGCTGAACAACCACCACCCAGACTATTCATGCTTGAGGATTTTTGGGACTCGTTGCTTTCCTTTAATTCAAGGTTCTCAGCAAACCAAGTTTGATCCCATGTCCGTACCATGTGTCTTCTTGGGCTAAAGTGACAAGCACAAGGGGTTCAAGTGCCTCCATCCCTTATCTGGCCAAATATATGCTTCTCGTCATGTGGTCTTTGATGAACTCATATACCCATTCAAAGATATAAATTCTCTCCATGCCCCCACCTTAACTAAAGATCACCTCATTACGAATTTCAATGGAACCACTCTGCCCCCCACCCTCCATGCTCTATCCATTCTACGCCACCCACCTAGACACACACAAGACAAGCCCTTAATCACACCCATCTCATCTCTTCTTGCACTACAACTCAACCCTCATAATTACCCTCCATCCTTGACCTTAACACTCCACTACTTCCTCCCACCACCACTCCATACCTACATCTCCCACACAACACTACCCTCACCTAACCCACTACTCAATTGTAACACATAATTAAGGAGCCTAAATCTGTCAAAACTACTCTTCACCATCCTGGTTGGAAACAAGCTACGGAAGTAGAATTACAAGCACTTGTTGACTAGAACACATTTCAATTGGTCCTTCACACACCCAACATGCAAGTATTAGGAACAAAATGGCTTTGGAAAACCAAGCTAAAAACTGATGGCTCTCTTGATAGACTCAAAGCTCGTTATGTTGCCAAAGACTTCAATCAAATAGAAGGGGTTTATTTTCATGAGACGTTTTCTCTAATAATTAATTATAGCTCAGTCAGCCTTGTCTTAGCCTTGGCCACCATGAACCACTGGCCTCTTAACTAGTTAGATGTGAAGAATCTTTCCTACATGGCCCACTTGATGAACCAGTTTATGTGTCATAGCCCCCTAGATTTGTGGATCACCAATTTCCTGACCATGTATGGCACTTAAACAAAGCTCTTATGGCCTAAGGCAGGCCCCACGAACCTGGTTCAACCATCTCAGTTCTTACTTAGTCCACTTTGGGTTCATTTGCAGCATTGGTAATCCTTCCTTATTTGTTTATAGACATGATGACATTATCCTACTCCTACTACTTTATGTGGACGATATTATCTTAACATGAACTCCCCCATCGCATTCTCCTTATTTGTGCTCATACTCAGCCAAGACTTCGCCATCAAAGATCTTGGTGACTTACATTACCTCTTGGGCATTGAGGTACGAAAGACTGCGTATGGTTTGTTCCTTAACCAGACCAACTGTGCTGATGATATTCTCTCAAGAGCTCATATGAAAGACTCTAACAACATTGTTACTCCCATGACTGTTAAACTCACAGATATTGATGCTTTAACCTTCTCAGACCTGCATCTCTACAGAAGCATTGTTGGTGCTCTGTTGTACCTCACTTTCACTAGGCCAGACCTTGCGTACTGTGTAAATTATCTCAGCCAATTCATGCAAACACCCTTCGTGGATCACTTTCAATTGGTGAAGCGGGTTCTGCGTTAAGTCAAAGGTAATACACAACTTAGGATGCATATCCATTCCTCATCCTCCACCAATCTATATGCATTTATCGACGTAGATTGGGCAAGTTGCCCATTGACCCGTCGTTCTACTATAGGGTTCTGCACGTTTATAGGAACCAATTGCATCTCAAGTATAGGAACCAATTGCATCTCAAGGTGTGCTAAAAAGCAACCTACCATTGCTCAATTTAGCGCTGAGGCAGAATATCACGCCATGGTCTCTGCAATAGATGAACTCACTTGGCTTTCTTACCTACTGTGAGACATTGGTGTTCCATTAACATCTCCATCATCCATGTTCTGTGACAATCTTAGTGTCTTACACCTAATAGTCAATCCAATGTTCCATGCTCGCACAAAACACATTCAACTAAATTATCACTTTGTTAGGGAAAAGGTGGCTCAAGGCGCCCTTGTCACCCAATACGTTCCATCATGTTGTCAACTTGTGGACATTTTTACGAAGCCATTGCCTCAATCAACCTTTCATGATTTACGCACCAAACTCGGATAGCTGAACTCACATGGCTTTCTTACCTGCTGCGAGACATTGGTGTTCCACTAACAGTTCCACCATCCTTGTTCATGACAATCTCAGTGCCTTACACCTAATAGTCAATCCAGTGTTTCATGCTCGCACAAAACACATTTAATTGGATTATCACTTTGTTAGGGAAAAGGTGGCTCAAGGCACCCTTGTCACCCAATACGTTCCATCCTGTAATCAACTTGCAGAAATTTTTACGAAGCCATTGCCTCGACCAACCTTTCATGATTTACGCACCAAACTTGGACTTTGTATGGAAACATTTAGTTTGAAGGGGGTGATAAGTGATAATGAATTAGACTCATTTTTATCTTAAAGTTGCTTTCTTATCTTAAGTTTACCATCATTCTTGGGATAACAATACTATTTCTTATCTTTCTGTTAGATGTTATATCTCTCTGATGTAACAACTCTGTTTATATAATAAATCACTTGACCAATTGTTACGTTGAGCTAAGCCAACCTCTCATTCAAACTTCTACATAAACTACTCTTCCTTATCTTCTCTTTTAATTCTAATGAACAATTAACTTTCAGCAGCATGTCAAGTCAAAAACAAACATTCTTCTTTCAAAATTTCACAAGTTTGATGTTGAAATCACTTGACACTTCTCCTTTCACTAACTCTTGACATTTATCAAAATCAAGAGGACTATTTTGTCGACATTAAATCCGTTTTTGACAACTTCACAACTTGTTGCAAACCTGATTTTTTTTTATCACCAACACCACTTATCTTCCTCCCATACCCAAATGCTTGCACCTCCAATGTACCAAAAAAGTAAGTAATTTTTAAAAAATTGATGTTAAAAGAATTGATTGTAAAAGAATTTATTATAAACTTTTAAGTTTGTTTAGGTATTGTCAAGTAGAATAACTTTTGAAGTGGGCTAACTAGTGTTGACTTACCTGGTTGAACCTTTTGTTCATGCTAGTCATAACTTGGGTTCGAATTCAGTTTACGTCTGTTGGTGGGCAATCTATAATTCCATTATAAATCCCCACTAAGATTGATGGTTTGTCCTGACCTTAAACTAATAATGTGTCTTCCTATTACCTAAACTTTTTTCTTACCCAAAAAATAATAATAATAACATTTGAAATGTATTTGCTTAATATTTTTTTATGATTATTGAGTATCACCTATTAAAATTAATACTACAAAACAATGACTTTTAATTACGTATGATTAAAAATTTGTCACTTAAAGTGAAAAAGTTGATACTAAAAATTTTAGTGGCAACATTTTAAAATTTAAAAGGTTACACCTACATATAAGATAACAATAACCAAGGCTCCACCCATCAAGGACCCTGGCTACCAAGCACTACACATAATCCCCGTAAGATTATGCAAGTGAACAAAATAATCAAAGATTTGGAAGATCTTTCGAAATTTGCATGAGGTCTTCCTGTTGTTTGGAAAGTGACAAAGTAAGCTCAGTGACGCTGAAGGGAAATTGGGACAGAATAGAAGAATTTCTTAAGCTTCCCAGCAAATACAAGTTAGTAAGATATGCATGATTTTCCTTTCAGTCTCAGGGATTGAAGGTATTCTAATTTCAAAATTCAATCAGCTACTGCAGAAGTTGTAATTGTATTGTAATGACATTGTGAACATATCCAGATCGATAAAAGAAATTAAAAATTAAATTAAGGTTTAAATAAATTTTTGGTCCCTATAGTTTACACTCATTTTTATTTTAGTCCCTATATCATTTTCTTTGTAAATCAGTCATTATACTTACAATTATTTGCAAAATGGTCCTTATCATTAGATTTGGTTATGACGTCGTCAGTTTTTGGTCCCTATAATTTGTTTCATATTCTTTTTTAATTGGTCCCTATAAATTTTAAATTTAATCCCTATAGTTTGTTTCATATTCTTTTTTTAATTTGGTCTCTATAAATTTTAAATTTGATCCCTATAAATTGACAGTGTCATAACGAATCTAACAGTAGTGACTATTTTTAAAAACGATTTTAAGTATGAAGATTGATTTATAAAGAAAAAAAATATAAAGATTAAATTAAAAATAAGAGCAAATTATAGGAACCAAAAGTTTATTAAAACATTAAATTAAATTAAAGAAGCGAATCAAGAAATGTAAAAAAAAAAAGGACCCAAAATCCATTTCCCACTTAACTCGGTGACCAAATTAATTTCTTTTAGCCCATGTACTTGACCTAAATTGTTGAAGTGATCAATCATTTTGAGACACTTATGTTAGCTTTGTACTTGACTTTAGTAGATGTTTATTGTGCCCAATATTAGTATCTTAGTTGAGTTTTATGTTGTTGGGTCTCATTGGGCTTTAATTTAATTTGTGAATAATTATCGGATTTTGATGCATTTTTTACCTTTCCTCCTTGGTTAGGCCATAACTTGGGACTCGGTGATCCATTTGAGGGATCTTGGTGTCTGTGGAAAGCTAAGACAAGGCTCTACAAGTTTTATGAAGAACTCAAGAGCTGTATCGGAGTTCTAAGGGTCCAAAATTGTCCTGCAAGTCAGAGTAGGTTTGCTATCATTGAAATTAGAACAGTGTGCACATATTGGACCATATCGTGGGCTATAGGCCTTCTATTGAGCTGAAATCGATGCCATTTGAAAGATAAAACGCATATCTCCAACTTCACTGAAGACCATTTAGTCAATAGATGTCGTTTTAGGCATGATTATGAAGCTGCAAGTTGGTTTGAATTTGGAAACACGTTCTGCCAACGTGACTTGAGGTAGGTGCAATGTTTTTGATTATCTGGAGTTGTAAAAGTCTAATTGGCATGAAACTAGGGCCAAAAGTTCAATGAGACAATTGTCTACAACTGTCATGAAGACCTCCAAGCCAAAATACATCGTTTAGGGCATGAAAGTTAAGTTGGAAGTCGGAGAAGAGTTGCTGACTAGAAGCCACCAATCATGCACCAACCCATCAACCGTGGGTCAAGCTACCATATTTGATAATTTCCATGTTTTTACAGTTTGCATTCATATTATCTTCAATTACAAATTGGCTCTAGGATTAGTATAAATAGGGTCAATCTCTCTTGTAATTGAATTAATTCAATTTGAAGTAAGTTTGAGTGTTTGTTTGAAGGAAGTTTGAGTATTTGTGAGAGTTTTCTTTCTCTTTTTCTCCATTCTCTTTAGAATTTCATTTTTGTTCTTTATTTTATGAGTTTTTCCTTCCCATCCATGGAAGGCTAGGCTCTTATAATCAATCCAAGGGATTAACCATCTCGATATTTAATTTGGAGATTTTGTTTCGATTGTTTATATTGCTTAATTGTTATTCAAGTTTCTCTTCTTCCTCTCTTGATTTTTATCTAGATTGAATTGCTTAATTTGATTTAGATGTTTATGTGATAATAGTTTTATTATCATGTATTCAAGAGGATCACAAAGACTAAACAATATATCAAAGTTTTTTGATGAATTGTTTAGCTTGGTTAAATTCCGGATCTTAAGTTAATCTATGTTTGGATGGTGCTTACTTTATCTAACCTTGGTTAATCAAATCCTAGATGCTTATCTAGTAGAGGATTCTTGGATTATGTTAAGGCTTCTTGATATAATCTGAGGCCAAGAACATGGTTAGCAATTAAGTGAATTCCTTGTGATCAATGATGGATTAAACTCAAGATCAGTAAATTTCCTTGGATTGGTTAATTTGTTAATTGCGTTTCTTTAATTCATCCAGTGTATTTATTTTACAAATCATCAAAACCCCCCTTTTTATTTATCTTAATATGATTAAATCTTTGTTTTTTTTTTATCCTTGAGAGACGATTCGATTCATTCTCTATACTACAAATTAGTTTGTGAACCAATAATTTTTATTATTTAACGGATCTCGACAGCCTCTTGTCATGAAGCTTAAGTTAAAAGCAGCGTTCATTCATTCAAAATCAAAGCCCAATCCCAAAATCAAATTGCTTCACATTATGAATGAAAAAATCACCAACCCTACTTTCTAGGAGATTCTGCTCTAGCCAACACACACAATCTCACGCTTCTCGTGTAGGGATGGCAAAAAATCCCCAAATATGGGGATCCCCACCAGGACTGCCCCATTTGAGGACTCAAATTCGGGAATTTTTTACTCGTGGGGATATGGATGAGGGAGAAAATTTTTCCGAGATCAATTCGGGGATGGGGACGAAGATTATATTCCCCACCTTGTGGGGACGTGTCCCCGTCTAATTACAAAATTATTCTTATTATATATATATATATATATATTACTGAATTTTACTTAGTTTTATTTTTACATTTTGGGTTCCCCGCGGGGACCTGTAGGGATACAGAAAATGGGGGGAAGGGAAAAAATCTCCTTATGGCGAGGATTGGGGATGCAGATAGGATAAGGACGGGGAGTTGAGTTGTTAGCGGGGACGGGAAGTGAGAGAGTACTCTCCTGCTTCCGCCCCACATGGGTGTCATCCCTATTCTCGTGTCACTAGCTATATGCACGTCGCACACATAATTTTTTTTTTTTTTTTACTTCTTGTTACGGCACCCTCCAGGACAACCGTCAGAGTTTTTGAACAATGTTTTCAGGGAAGTATTTTCTGGTATCAGAAGTCTCCTTGCCTAACTAGCATTTTTCGATCCTTTCCCATGGCTTTTGAGACATCAAATGAAACCGTTCAACCAGCACCTGAAACGCCACCTACTCCTATTCTGAAAGTCCTTGTTCAATTCAACACAATTGCCCAACTTCCCATCAAACTCAATGGGAATAATTACCCGGCTTGGTGCAAATAACTTCGCTCTCATCTTGTTGGCCATGACCTCGTTGGTTATGTCACTGGTGCAACACCCTATCTTCCTCCAACCACTGGCCAAGATGAATCCACCACACCCAATCCTGCCTATTTGTATTGGGTCCGCCAAGATCAGCTATTACTTCTCGCCATCCTTGGCTCTTGCGAAGCTGATGCTCGAGCCATCATGTCCTCTACTGACACAGCCGCCGAAGCATGGATCAAACTTCAGCGTGCCTATGCCAATCGCTCACGCTCCCGTATCATGTCTCTCAAAGAGCGTATGAGCTCCATCACCAAGGGCACATCCCCAGTGCAAGAATACCTTTGATCCATTAAAAGTATTGCTGATGAATTAGCACTTATAGGTCACCCTTTTAATGAGCTTGACCTTGTTATCCATGCCCTTAATGGCTTGGGTTCCTCTTTCAGGGAAATTTCTACATCCATGTGGACTAGAGATGCTCCTATCTCGTTTGATGAGTTGTTTGACAAACTAGTTGATTTTGAGCTTTTTCTTCACCATGAAGAACACTTCAGTAGCAATGTGCCTGCCACTGTTAATTATGCCAACCGTCAGGGTACATCCAATAGGAGAGAGAAGCCCACCTCTGGCTCTTCCAATACTCCTTCCTCCACTACAAAGCGATCAAATGCCTCTTCTAATCCAGTTATTTGCCAGTTTTGTGACAAAAGAGCCATATTGCAAAGAATCGCTTCAACATACGTGGATATCCACCAAAGTCCTCTGCACCTATTGCCAATGTGGCTACCACGACCTCAAGCCATAATCCCACCTGGCTCCTTGACTCTAGCGCTTCTCATCACATCACTAATGATCTCCACAATCTTTCCATCAAAGGAGAATATCAGGGTTCTGACCAAGTCTTGGTAACTAATGATAAAGGCCTCCCTATTACACATTTGGGTTCCACCACCCTTCCCACCTCTTCTAAACCTCTCAATCTTTCTAATATTTTATGTGTTCTTTCTGTTACTCAGAATTTACTTTCTGTTTCCCAATTATGCCAAACTAATGATATTTCCATTGAATTTTTTCCATGGCATTTCGAGGTAAAGGCTTTGAGCACAGGGGCGACATTGCTGCGCGGCCTGAATGAGGACAATGTCTACAAACTACCAACCTACTCTCCATCACCTCACACTGCTTACGTTACCTCTCCACCATCCCCTCCATCTCTGGCATCATCGTCTTGGACGCCCTGCAAGTCGTACCCTTGATTATGTTATGAAGTCATGCAACCTACCGTTTTGTCCATCAAATAATAATTGTTCTGCTTGTCTTTCCAATAAGAGTCATAAGTTACCTTTTTATAAGTCCAGTCTAACTAGTAGTCATCCCCTTGAAATTGTGTATTGTGATGTTTGGGGTCCCACCCCTTTGAATTCAATTGATGATTTATGTTATTATGTCATTTTTATTGATCAATTTTTGAAATATGTCTGGCTATATCCTCTTAAATTAAAATATGATCTCTCAAATATATTTCCAATTTTTAAATCCTTGGCAGAAAATCAATTTAATCACAAAATAAAAAATATTTACTCTGACAATGGTGGCGAATTCATAAAATTATGCACTTTTCTTCAATCCCATGGCATTTCACACTTAACCACCCCACCCCACACTCCTGAGCACAATGGTCTCTCAGAAAGAAAACACCGAACACTTAATTGAAACAGCCCGTTGTCTACTCAACCATGCTTTCCAACCACACTCATTTTGGAGTTATGCCTTGCAAACTATTGCCTACCTCATTAACAGACTTCCTAGTCCAATTTTAAACATGAAAACTCCATTTGAAATTCTATTCAAATCCCAGCCTAACTACACCAAACTCAAGACCTTTGGTTGTCTATGCTTTCCTTCGCTACAACCCTATGTTAACAACAAACTTGAACCCAGATCACATCCCTGCATTTTTGTAGGTTATAGCTCCTGTCAAAGTGCCTATCTTTGCTACAATCCACACACCCATAAACTGCATGTCTCTCGCCACGTCCAATTTGTTGAAACCATTTTCCCATTCTTGTCTCTCTTAATCTGTCAATCCCGCAAATCCTCTTGATTCCTCTTTATCTACTCTTTCTTCCCTTGTCAGTGATAACTACATTTTAAATTCAAACCTTCACCCAAAATCTAATCACAACTCATCCGAATCCACTGCCCCTAGACTCTTCCTCCCATGAATCCATGATTATCTCACTTCTCATGATCCATTTCCACTCAATTCCTATTCTAACGTGTCTTCTCCTCTTTTTCCTCCTAATTCAACGTCAACAACCACTCTCTCTCATCACAACACCTCGACGTCCCCTCTTCCATCCAAATCTATACCACCTACACCTCATGGCCCCACATTAACATCTCACCATAATAACAACTCAACGTCCTACCTCCCATCCACATCCATAGCACCTAATTCCCATGACCCCACCATAACACTTCCACCCACCTCAACGTCTTATCCTCTTTCCGTGACACCAGCACATATCTCTCATCACAATAACTCACTACCCCTATCACCTATCATTCCTGCAACCCCCACTTCAATTGAAACTCCTAACCCCACACTCTACACGTCCTCAAGTTAGGCTGATCCAGCGCTAGTGTTGTCCCAGTGCAATGATAAGCAACTTGCTCCAACTCACCCAATGGTCACCTGTGGAAAAGATGGAATTTTTAAACCCAAACACCTCTATACAATGTCCAAATATCCATTACCCAGTTCAGTGGAACCTTCAAATGTCTCACAGGCTCTCAAACACCATGAATGGAAGCGTGCTATGTTTGATGAATTCACGGCACTATTGCACAATGGGACATGGAATCTTGTTCCCTCTAAGCCCCACTACAATGTCATTGGTAATAAATGGGTTTTCAGACTTAAAAGAAATCCTGATGGTTCTATTTCTTGTCACAAAGCGCGTTTGGTGGCAAAAGGATTCCACCAACAACCAGGTATTGATTTTAAGGAAACTTTTAGTCTGGTCATCAAACCTCAAACTATCAAATTGGTGCTATGTATTGCTTTGTCCAAGGGTTGGCAGTTGAGTCAAATGGATGTTAATAATGCTTTCCTCCATGGAAGCATCTCTGAGGATGTCTACATGGTCCAACCTCCTGGCTTTGTTCACCCAACACTTCCTCGTCATGTATGCAAACTCAACAAAGCCTTATATGGCCTGAAGCAGGCTCCTCGTGCCTGGTATCATGCACTCAAAGATTTTCTTCAAAAATATGGCTTCAAGAACTCAAAGTCAGACACATCTCTTTTTATTTATAAGTTTGGCTCCATCGTTGCTTATTTCTTGGTATACATTGATGATCTACTATTGACAGGGAACAACCTTCATTTTCTCAAGGATTTTCAGGCCAATCTTGCACAGACCTTTTCTCTCAAGGATCTTGGCACTCCAAGTCATTTTCTAGGCGTGGAAATTCTATCCACCTCCTTTGGTCTCTTTCTCACTCAACACCACTACATCAAGGACTTGCTAGAGAAAGCTCATATGTCAGATGCCAAGCTTGTTACAACAGCTATGTCCACCACTTGTTCCCTTACCTCCTCATCTGATGCATCAACCTGTGACACCACTCTTTACCGTCAACTAGTGGGCTCCCTTCAATACCTTTCTATCACACGTCCAGATGTAGCGTTCTCTGTGAACAAATTATCACAGCACATGCAGGCCCCCACCAACGTGCACATGCAAGCTCTCAAATGTGTGCTACGTTATCTAAAGCTCACACTTGCTCATGGGCTTCATCTACTTAAGGACCCATCTTTGGCTTTAACAGCCTTTTGTAACGCTGACTGGGTGGGTGATACTGCAGAAAGAAAATCTACATCTGCTTACATTATCTATCTTGGTCCAAATGCTATATCTTGGGCTTGCAGGAAGCAGAAAACAGTTGCTCGCTCCTCCACAGAGGCGGAATACCGCACCATTGCTTCTACAACTGCTGAAATCCTTTGGCTACGCCAACTTCTTCAAGAACTTAGTTGTTCCTCCCCTGGACCACCATTGCTCTATTCGGGCAACATTGGAGCTACGTATCTATGTGTCAATCCCATCTTTCATTCCCGCATGAAGCATCTCTCAATCGACTATCACTTTGTTCATGACTTGGTAGCTGCCAAAAAGCACAAAGTGTCTCATATTCCCTCTAGTCATCAGCTTGCGGACCTCCTCACCAAGCCACTTTGTGGTCCAAGACACTCTTATTTGATGTCCAAGATTGGTGTAGTTTCACCATCCACCATCTTGCGGGGGCATGTTGGAGTATTGACTGAGTCAGTTACTTGATTCTCTTGTAACATCTGCATGATACGCTCTGCATGATACGCTCCTATTTTGTTGGATAGGATTAGATTAGTTAGTATTATCTCTCTGCTATAACTCATGCATATATATACTGTAAAACATGCTTTTAATGTTAATATAAAAACCACGTTACTGTAAGCTCCTTTATAGGCTTGGCTACTTCTTTTATTTTTTTAAGGGATTATGGATTCTTGGATTACTTCGTTTGGGGAGGCTCATGTGCACAAGCATATATAGTTTGTTAGAATGCATACATATAGCCAAGTTTCGAGTACTGTTTGTCAATTTTGGAAATAATTGCTTGGGTTAGGTAGTTGATTTTGTTTGAGAGACTTTTGATTGGTTTGTAATTGATTTTGAGGTAAGTAAATCTATTGATATGGTTATTTTCAAAACTATTTTTATATTACCTATATTCGTACCTTATTACTTAATTACTGGCTTTTGGAAAGATTGGTTTTGACCTTGATTGGACTTGAAAATACTTGTTTTTGAAACATTGCTGGAACCTTTATTTTGGTTAATTTTTTAGATATATCTATATTTATACTACACTTTCGAGTATGATTTATTATTCTGACTAATGTTGAAAGCGCTAACGTTAATCTAGTAATGAATGCTGATTTGTGTGGATACTTATGCATATGGGCATGACCTCAAATTAGATCCTCCCATCACCGAGGATAAACGTGCAATTAGATACTCAAGTCACGGATGATAATCGTGACCTTATTAGATGATCGAGAAGTTTTGATTTTCTACTTAATAGATGACGATTCTGCAATTTTATTATATATCTACCATGTATTGACAAGATTTGACTGAACTTCTGAATTTTATTTTTCGGTATATGAACTTGCATTGTCTGTTGTGGGTTTTTGGTCCAACTAGAGCAACAGTAGATCTTATTGGGCTAGTTGATTTCACTCCATTTTATTCATGATTGCAGATTTTGAGCAAGCGAATCAGGTATAGAGGATTGTGAGTGATCTTGAGGAATTTAATTTACGTGTTTGTTCATTATTGTCTCTTTTAGATTTATGGATTATGACTTTATTCTCGGATTATAAATGCTAAATAGTTTGGATTATCTCTCTATATAAATTTCCTTAAAAAGCAATTAATAATATCATTAAATACATATTAATTTATTAAAAAAGAATGAAATAATAAAATTGAAAAAGACAACAATATTAGGGATGAGCAATGGCAAATCATAAAATTAAAATTAAATAATTGAATAATGACATTAAAAAATACAATATTTCCAACATAAAAAATTACTTTACAACATTTCTTTCATTTAATTTTAAGAATTTTTATTAAAAGAAAATACTTTGTAAATTTAACATCTATGAAATAATAATTATACATAAAAATATTATTTTAAAAAAATAAATCTTAAATACAAAATAATATATGCAAAGCACGGGTAAAATAAAATAAAGAAAGATATTATCTCTAATATAAAAAATTAATTTTAAATATTTTTTCATATATCTATATGAATTTTTATAAAAACATATTCAAAATAATGATTATAGATAAAAACATCGTTTTAAATAAAAAATAGAAACTATAAAATAACTTGTACAAAGTACAAGTAAGATAATTAGTTAATACTTAAATATGATGTATTAAGGATTGCTGTTTTGAAGGTTTAAATAAAGTATATGATTTCATATAATATTTGAGTTATATTAATTAATTGAGTTATAGAACTAGCCTTATGTGTTTGGAAGTATATATAGCTTCACATACGTGGCGTGACAATTTATAAGTGGTATCAAAGTTTTGATTATCATCTATTACCAATTAGAGCATGTTTGGATTTGCTTAGATTTTTAGAATAATTATTTTTTTAATTAAAAATTATTTTATTTAAAATTTATCTTATTTTTTTAAAGTGTATAAAATTGATTATAAGTTAAAATTATTTTTTCAAAACTAAAATCAGCTTTTTAAAAAAACTGTTATTTTAAACTTTTAATTATTTGATTTCAGATTATTTCAAAAGTTTTGAGAGAGAAATACCTATTTGCCCTCAATCAAATAATTAACATTTTCAATCACTTTATATATCTTTTGATAATTTAATACATAAAAATGATTTTTTTATACAATTCAAACAAAACTCTTTATCATAAAATCAATTATGAATTAACATATCTAAACATAAATTAATTTTCTCATAATCGATTTTCTTGAAAATCAATTATACACATAATCAATTTTTAACATAATTTTTTTTCATAATTAATCCAAACACAAATTTACATTAAAAAGAAGAAAAAAAAAATCCAAGTTTTGACATATGCAGGCATTATGATGCGTCGAGAGTGCCGCCAAATACTGATCGAGTATATTTCAAACTTATTCAAGCCTGGGTTATTTCACAACATGATACCTTATATAAACACAAGCAAGATCTATTCTCAAAGAAGTTGGATACTGGATTGCCCATTGATATAAATATCAAATGATAAAGGGTCTAGCTTCCCATTTCGAGAGAATAAAAATATTATGTTAAAATAATAATTTTTTTGTCAAGAAAATAATAATAGTGTACGCCATATCCCCATAAGCTCAAATTGAATTGGTCGAAAAAATATTGACGGGACCCACAAAGGGTTAGACGAATAAATAGTCATAGCAAGTACCCACAACTAACTACAACCTGTTCTATAAATTTGTTTATCTACATCAGATTTTTAATTATTAACTTAGCGTCAGAGTAAACCAGTGTCCAACCCTTTACCAATATTTCAATTTACTCAATCTTAGAGCACACGGACGTTCTCTCAAAATCTACATCGGTCCCTGAGTTTAGGTTCTCTACAACTGATACCAGCTACCTTAGAACAAAACGAATAGGTTGAAGCTACTTAAGAGTTGGACCTTAATAAGATTAATTACAACAAGTGTGGATAACAATAGAAGTGAAATTAAGTAATAAGAGATTTGTCATGTTTTTAAGTCGAACTTTGTCTCTCTCTAGGTGATATCAAGTGAAACTTTACATATTTAGAGATTTTTTCATTTAATGGTTGCGAGATTCTGGTTATGGAAGAAAATTAAAAAATAATGCATATAATTAGTATGATAATTAGTTGTTGAAAGAAGTAAAAATGGTTAATTGTACAATAATTATATTCTATGATTTTCATCACATGTGCTAAATGTCAAAAATGTATGGCCTTAGCATATCCACATAGATAAAAAAATAAAAATAAATAGTGCAATTCAATTAATCAACATAAAGAATCCATTATATTTAAAAATTATCTTGGAAAAATTTATACTAATTTTAACACTTGAGATTATCGTGATACCACATTTATGAGTTGCTTTTAGAGCCTCAGGGATGCTTGATATAGGGTTATGAGTTAGAGCAATTTAATTTAATTGAAGTTGAAGCTCAATATAATTTAATTAACCTTTTTTTAAATATAATTAGACTTCAATTTAATTCTTTCATCATATATATATATATATATGATTTTGTAAAATTCTAAATATATTTTTTAAAATTTTGATAGAGTCACATTTTTAATATGGATGAACGAATGATGACTTTTTTTTAATAACAATTATCAAGCATCGCACACAACCCACAAATTTCTAGAGATACTCCATCAATTAATTAACAATTAATGTGTTTTGCTATTTGAAATATTGATATTAATAATCAAAATATAGTTCATTGAATGAACAGAAATCTCGAGCATGTATCTAATAATGAAAAATAGGAGGAGATTTCGATTGAATCCTAGACGATTATTTTTTTTATTTTTTGTGAGCCTAGACGACTTTGTTGAATAGAGGATAATGTTGCACGATGATTGATAAATCTCAGGGTTTTTTTTCATATTTGTCGAGGAAATTTAAAGTTTTTAAAAAAATTATAATTATAATTTTATATAATCGTCAACTAAAAATACTTCAAAAATAAGTGAACAGTATTAATGAACAGATTTTTTTTAAATTAAATAGCATAAAAACAATTTAAATTTAAATTTAGTCTCTTATGATTTCACATAAAAAAAATTAAAATTAAATTACACGAACTGACAAATACAGTTAAATCTTGTCTCATTGTCACTTCCTCTTATATTAAAGGTAAAAATCAAAGAACAGAAAGATTTCTTTTATCTTCTTTTATCCATAATGATAAAAGGAAACGAAATAAAAAAAATAAAAAAAATCTTTCTGAGTGCATTGCTGCCTCTTCCTTGAAACCTAATATATATAGATAGCAATGGCCTAAACTGAAAACCATATAAGATTTTAGAGCTTTCATTTGATTGTTAATTTGAGTTATGGATTTACCATCCCACTCCGAAATTATGGCTTTTTTCGGAAAAGCAAGAAACTGTGCTGCTGATTATCCTCAAGATCACCCTTTATGGTGCCCACCCATGGAACCTATCATCTCCAATGCTTCCCTTAGCCCACCATCATCACCCTTGTACTCTCTGTTATCACCTCATCAGCAACCACCTTTTGCAGATGATCTTTCTTTCTTCCACCCACTGTCAAATCCTTCTGATTATGTGAATGTTGGGTTAGGCTTTGAACCAGAGTCTTCTGTGGCACAAATACTTTCTCCTTTTAAATCGCCACCCATTGATGCTACCCAAGTTGAAACCAAACCCTTTTCTCATGCCTTGAACCAAGGTTGGGACTTTCTTGAAATGGATCAGTTGTACCATCACGTGTTCACTGCTGATCTTCTAGTCCCATCATCGATACCGAGTACGGACCCTGGCTGTTCATACTGCCAACCCTTTTCTGTTCCTGATCACACTCCATCATTTGGTTATCGTCATCATCATCCTCCTGTTGAAGGGCAAAGGAATGGAGATAACATCGATGCTGCGTCTGTTTATAACTGCAGGATATGTTTTGGGATGGCAAAACAACCAGTGGTGACGCCGTGTGGTCATCTGTTCTGTTGGCCATGTTTGTGCTTTTGGCTGCACAACCTATCGAGTGAATGCCCCACGTGCAGGAGTGAGATTCTTGAGCACAAGATCATTCCAATTTATGGGGGGCAAAGCAGACGAACCTGTTCACTCTGATATACCACCAAGGCCGCAGGGTAAAATTGGTGCATCACGGTTCTCTAGCACAAGAATCCTAATTGCTTCTGATTTTGATATTGATCATTTAGGGTAGTTGATAAAGTTTTGTTGGTTTTTTTTTTCTGCGTTGTGTTGTTTTTGTTAATTCCTTTTGATTGAGTGTAATGTTACACCCTTTTTGGCCATGTAATTTGGTCTGGAGGTGATCAATGTGTTAGCATTGGAGTATCTAAGCCAATTAAGTAATATATATTTCGGTGATCATCAATGTGTTAGCATTGCAGTATCGAAGATAAGTAATATATATTTCGGTACATGCAGCCAAGTATTTATCTTACAATAAGATAATCGACAGATATTTATGAGATAATTATCAATTATGGATAATGGTTAGATATGCTTTTAAGATTATTATTGACATAATATATAATGATCATTTATCTAATTATGGATCATCAATGCGTTAGCATTGCAGTATCTAAGCCAATAATTTATCTTAAAGTTTTAAAATTTTGCACGAGTTTCTTCCTTGTATGTTTGATATATATGAAACGGCAAGGTAAGTAATGAAGACAGTAAAGAAAGGAAACACTGAACATCTTTACCTTTTACCTTACATACCCATTTTTCCATTAGAATCCAATAGTTTTTTGCTTTAACGGTGGCAAAGAATGAACCAAAATAAAAATTTGCAGAGCACTATCTTCCTTTATTAAATTAAGTTGGATTGAGGTACCAAAAAAATAAAATGTTGGACAGGTAAGACAAACTCTTACCACATTTTTTCAGCAACCTAAGACCAGAGACACGGCTATTAACCTTGAGATATTTTCAATTTAGCATAGCTTTAACTTCTATTGGTATTAATTTAAGGAAATTGGATTGATATGACTTCTTTGCATTAGATGAGAAGTTAATATACGTCCATAAATGTCTTCAAGTCCTTTGAATTTGTATGTACACCGCGGACATGAGGCCGAAATTTTTACCAATTAAATATGTTATCATCTATTTGGCAATTTATGTAAGCCAAGATTTAATGATACACAAACATGACTAATATAACAACAGAAATTACAATTGATACTAACATCCAGCCATAGCTATTGCATTATCATAGGCATCTTGAATTACTTATCATTGCTTAATTTATCACGCACAAACCTTATTTAGCCTATTGTAGTCAAACCATTGATTGGTATGGTGCTTAATTTCATGATTACTAGACCAGGGATCTTGTGCCCTTATATATAATGGCCAAACTTCTCTTCATCATAGAAGAATTCTAATACCGGTAGACCTTCATCTTATTAGCCATTATTCAAACATCCAATGTTATCAGATATAGTAGTTATCTCAAACTTCAAATCTTTCATTTGATGGTTACCTAATCACTTAATGATATCTGTAAACAGAGTATTTTATCCGGATGTCTTTTTTTTCTTTGTAAATTTAAAAGTTTCTTAAATTTAATTTGTGATAAAAAAAAGTAAAAAAGAGAAAAATAAGTAAAAGTAATTTTGTTGGCCCATCTTTCCTTAATCCATATCCTAATCCTCAACTCATTGTGCAAGCTCACTTTTAATACAACTCATTGGCCTAATTAAACATAAAATAACAATAATGAAAGGTCCAAGTTGGAGAAAAACTCACGAAGTCACTCTAATAAACCCAACTCACTCCTATAAAACTCTAAACACACAGACATGGGGGGGCCGTTCTGACACAAAAGAAGGCAGAGCAGAAGGAGAGCTCTTTCTTTCTGTGAGTCTTTTACAGTGCTGGACTCTTTAATATTACACCAACGACGTGAGCTTGATGCATGTCTATGATATTGAATTCATATTATGGTTTTGTTTAGTGGTTGCTAAATATATTTTGGTGACTAAGGCTATTCTTCTATATGGAATCAAATGCATTTGCTCCTTCCTTTCAAAGACACAGGTAACCTGACCCTGTGACCCACTCTCCTGTGTTCTTCCTTTGCTCAGAAATCACCCAAATCCTCTCTGTTAAACACCCAAGTTAATGAATACTATCAAATCTCAAGCCCAAGTCTCTGACAACCAAAAACAGTAGCTTCTGTTTCTTTCTCCAGAATCACCCTCACCGATCCTGCAACTCACAAACACCACGTTCATTCAGTCCAGCAAACGCATCAACACTATTACTCACATGCACTCAATCTCTACAAACCCAAACAGTGCCAACCCACACTCGTTTCACTCTCCATGCAAGCTGTTAAAGATAAAGTTAAATTTCAATATAAGATAGGATGAGTTTGTGCATTGTTTAAGCTTTGAGCCTAAAGAAATCTTGCATGATAGAAGATATTAGAAATATAAAATTATTCAAGTACCTTCACCTATCAGCTATTAAAAGAGTTGCTACATGACACAAGTGAGGCCTCACATCAACTCAACACCTAAAGAAAATTAATTAAATGAATAAAAGGACACTTAAAAGAAATATAAAAGAAAAATGATGTGATTGGCATTTGGAAATTCACATGTTGAGTTCTCTTTTATTATATTATTCCTTTGATTGTATTTAGCTTTTTCATTTCTTATTGTTTAATTACGTGTTTTATTTGTGATTGTTAAATAATTATTTTAAAGTTTTGATATAATAACATTAACAACTTACTAGTTTTCCACGCAATAGTCCACAAGGTCAATTAAATGGTACTTTTGATACTATTGCAATTCATAAGGATTCATTAAATAATGGATTTAATTTCTATCTACTGTAAGTGTAAAGTTTTTTTACACTATTATTTAATCATGTGTTGACATATCATTAAAATAGTTAGACTTTCTAGGTAGTGATTGTGATAGTCAAACTCTTTTAATCAATGTTTTAAAAACCGGTTGAACCGGATAACCGGAGATGAGAGCGGTTCAAGGTTTGATCGGTTGAATCGGTGGTTGAACCGGTATACTATATATATATATATATATATATATATATATATATAACTAATTACAAAAATCATAAACCACTTTGTAGTGTCATCATCTATTTTGTAAAAAAGAAGGACTAAAATTGTGGAAACTCCCAACTCAATTCTTAAAAGAGCTAAATCCTAAGTTTTTTTTAAAAAAAGAACCATTTTTTTATTTCTTTTTTAATAAAAATTCAATTTAAAAGTTGATAACCGGTTCAACCGATTTTTTATTTCTGATTTTTTACCGGTTTAACCGGTTCAACCGGTTTTTTTTATGATTTTTGCGGTTTAACCGCTCGAGGTTTTTTGGTTGAACCAGAACCGGTGGAGCTTCCGGTCCATGGTCCAACTGGTTGAACCGGTCCGGTTGGACCAGTTTTTAAAACAATGCTTTTAATAATTTGGACCGGTTTTTAAAACAATGCTTTTAATAATTTTGCAACACATGATTGGATGACAGTGTAAAGAAACTTTACACTAACAATAGATAAAATTTAAACTCTTAAATAATATTGTGTTGTGTTGGATCTCGGACAAAATAGATATAATAACTCTAATCATCCATGTAGTAGCCAATGAAATTGATTAAATGACCCAATATCTTCTTCAGTGCCCTTGGATAATCCATAAGGATTTATTAAAGGAATTAGTGTCATCTTGCATCTCGCTCAAAGTAAATTTAATTTAAAAACTATCGACATATATAATTTTTTTAACAAATTTTGAGCAATATAATTTTAAACCTTTTTTTAATCCTTAATTAAAATCAATCAACACACAAGCATTTTTGAAAAAATTACATGACTTTGAATTGTTCATTGCATGTAGAGAATACGTAGGTATGCAAGTCAAGCCAAAATTGTAAATTTTTGTAATTTAGTTCTTTTTCTAATTTGTAAGTACTTGTCTTTGTTGAAAATATTTGCTTGTCTTATTTTATTTTAAAGGTGTGAAATAAATATTATCAAGGTTATTACTAATTTGCACAACTAGGTTTAGGATAACCCAGGTTATATTAAGATTAAGTTTTTGTCATTCCATATGCATAATCAAACTCTCGAACCTAAATTGCTATTCAAAAACCTGTTTTCCATTAAAAAGGTTTTTTTTAATTATTTTTCTAATTAAATACAAATTGGTGGCAACTCATAAATTTTTACAAATTTAGTTGCGTCTTATGTCACGGCACCCTTTGGGAACGTTATAACAATATCTTCTTAGGAAACATGATAGGAGTAGGAAATGTAATCTAGATAGGATAAGGATAATGTTATGACTACATAAATATTAGATATTTAATTAAATAATATCCAACATTCTTTCACTTGGTCCAACATTTTCATAATCCCCAATATCCACTATACTGATAACTTAATGTTTATATCCAAGAGATTTAATCACACGAATCATGGCAGTACACTATAGAAAAAAGGCTCTTTAGCCATGGTTATTTAGCTTCAGTTATTATCATAGTTGTATAACCCAGACTAGTGATTGACTTGGTCAAAAGGCCGAGTCACTAAGTCACCGGTTCGACCTGTGATTCAACAGTCAAATTGAAAAACCCGGCTATAGGAAAAAATATCTTACAGCCATATATATATATATAAGCATGCCATATAAAAGAAATTATCTTATACATTTAAGAGTACAAATTTAATATCCTACAACCCAATATAAATATAAATTTTTACATTATCAATTTTCCCAATAGTCAAAATTAAAATAATATAAATAATAGATTACTCAAGAGTCAGTACAAATCTAATGTATTAAAGTTACATATCAAACAAAAAGCTCCTTGTAAGGCAATTGTTAACTAAAGAAAAAAGAGGATGACAATGTTTCGCTTAATTTTTTTTACCCCACAAAAAAACAAATTGACTCAGTTCATGAAAAACTTGGCCGAGGTGACTGGGTTTTTCCTAGTTTGACAAGGTCAAGCAAAAAACTCGTAAAAGACTTGAATTGTACAGGTCATAGGTCGGGTCACCGGTTTTCCGTTCTAACCGGCTAGGCCAGTCTGATCCATACAACTATGGTCATTATAACCGTGGTAATTAAACCGAGTAAAAATTTTAAAATCTACCACAATTTAGGAGACCGTAGCTAGGGCATGTGAGAAAATGGTTGGCGCCACCCTCACTTTTCATCTCCCTCCTTATTTCTAAACAGTTTCTATTGTTTTTTCCTTTTCTCAAAATTTCTCTTTGCTCCAAGATTAGCGCCACCATCTTCCAACAATCAAGGTGGAGATGTTGACAGAGCTCTCGTCTTCATGCGCCAGGCGGAGAAGACTAGGCTCTCGTCTTTGTGGTTTTGCCATTTTTGTTGAAACGACAAGCTCTCGCCTCTCGTCAATCTCAAGCTCTCAAGATTTAGGGGTAAATTTCTCCCTAAAGATTTTCTGAACCTGAGTCGTGAGAGTTGTCATAACTTGAGTCCATTTTTTTGGTTTCCCCAGTTAACAAAGTTTCTCTCTCATTTTCACACCCACTTTGGTCTCAGCATCTTTGTTTTTTTATTTATTTTGTTAATGAGAATTTGTGGTGTGTTGTTGTTGATGGTTTAATTTGTCTCTATCGTTGTTGCTGATTTGTTTCTTTAAATAATGCTCACTGTTGTTGATGATGCTTAATAGCTCTATATTGTCATTTGTAGTGCTACTGTAATTTGAATGAACTAGATTTGAGTGGTTGTTGTCTGACTTGCTTAGTCGATTTTGTGAGTATAAGTTAAGATTGTGCTAATGTTGAAATAATTGTAAAATTTTGGAGCAACTTAACTTGATTTGACTTATTA
The DNA here is from genome assembly GCA_023212625.1 of Styphnolobium japonicum. Classification (NCBI taxonomy): domain Eukaryota; kingdom Viridiplantae; phylum Streptophyta; class Magnoliopsida; order Fabales; family Fabaceae; genus Styphnolobium; species Styphnolobium japonicum. The sequence goes on from JALBWW010000013.1 coordinate 19,306,576, forward strand.
CTTCTTAAATTAATTGAAAAAATGCCTTCTTCCTATAAATGTAGAAAAAATTACCATATACAATATAGATATTAATGTGACTGTAGAAGGAGAATGACATAGTTGAATGAGAAGGTAGACTTGTAACCACTTTGATAATAATATGGTGTTGCCATTACTTTTGTTTTCATGTATTCCGCCCCCCCCCCCTCCACACCAAAAAAAAACTCATAATTTGCTGCACTAGTCCACCTTTCAAGGTATCGTTTTCTACTGGTATACCTGTTGTTGGATACTGCTAACAACCCCCTTCTCCCCACTTTTAGGCTACAACTCTGCTACTTCTAATATTGGATGCCTTAAGTGTAGTACAAGACAAAATGAGATAGCATAAATAGTATAGTGGTGGGCCATTAGAGAGTATAGACAATAAGCCATAGTTGTATAACCCAAACCAGTGGTTGACTCAGTCATAAGGCTAAGTCACTGGGTCAACGGTTTGCTTGACAATTCAATGGTCAGATCGGAAAATCCAGCTATAGAAAGAAAAACAATGTTACAACTATATATATATATAAGCATGCCATATAAAAGAGATTACCTCATACATTTAAGAGTACAAATTTAACATTCTACAACCTAATATAAATTTAAATTTTTACATTATAGTTTGTCCAATAATACATAATTAAACTAATATAAATGATAGATTACTCAAGAGTCAGTACAAATCTAATATGTTAAAGTTACATATCAAACAAAAGACTCCTAGTAAGTTGTAAGTCGATTGTGAACTAAAGAAAAAAGAGGATGACAACGCTTCACTAAATTTTTTTTGACCCCACAAAAACAAAAATATTGACCCGATTCATGAAAAACCAGGTCGGGTCGATCAAGTTTTTCTGGGTTTGACCGGGTCAACTAGAAAACCTGTAAAAGACTTGAACCAGACCGGTCAACAAGTCAGGTCACCGGTTTTCTGGTTCGACCAGTCGGGCCGGTCCGGTCCGACTCGGTTTTCCGGTCCGACCAGTCGGGCCGGTCCGGTCCATACAACTATGCAATACACTATTGAAGAGTACAATAAAGGGCATATGGCTAAAGAGCATTAATGAAAGATGGTTTTGTTATATAATAGTCTCACATAATTTCCTCACTTTAAGTTTTTCATGTCATAACCAAAGAAACTTGACAACTAAGAAGCAGTAATTGCTTCATATCATTACTAGTCCGTTGAATTTGAATGTCTTTGCTATGCATGCTATAGGAATGACTAAAACTTGAGCAATCTCTTTTGTGTATATATTTCTTCGTCTTGTCAAAAAATATGTAGTGTGACTTAGAAAATGAGGGGGGAAAAAGGAAACACAAACTTATTGTGGTGGGTAGATGTATCATTTTTATTTATTGATCTTTGAAATTTTCAAGAGTATTAGTTGAGTGCTTAGATGATGTTGATGATGATTCAATAAAAAGGTAAAAAGTGCCGCAAAATATTTGATGGAAACTTTTCCAGATACAGTAGTTGTATACTAAGCTTATGCCCATGTGAAGGGAAGGTTAATTTGGTGACTTTTAGTCCAGGAGTGGTTGATTAGTGGATTAAGCCTTTTAAATGACTTATTTGGCCTAACATGTAGGCCTATTAATTTATTATTTATACATATACTTAAAATTTTATGATATTTATATTTTATTAATTATCTATTAATATAATTTATTTATTTTATATATTAATACAATAATTTTATTTAAGGCTATGTATATTTGAAACCTAAAATGTCTAAGCTTATATATTGGCTTACTTGAAAGTCTTTATGTAATGTAAGCCATTAGGTAGGCTTTAAGTTATGCCAGACTTTTATGTTTTTTCAGGGATTACTCTGGTACCTGTCTTTTTTTTCAAGGTATTAAAACCCAAGGTGAGTTGTCAAACATTCATTAGTTGCTATTTATATTTAATAAACTTTCAAACATTTATTATAAAACCAATAGTCAATAAATGATTGACAACTCATCTTAGGTACCAAACCCATAGGGTACCATAGCAACTCCTATGTTTTTCACAAAAACTAGGCAAGACCCAAAACAAACCTATGATAGGTAATAGGCCAAGTTAAAACTAGGATTTTGCAAAATAGGCACAACTTATTTAAAGGAAAACCTAGCCTAACCTAACATATTTTCACCCCATTTAAGGTCTACTCAAGTTCAAACCTTAGACCAACACATCAAAAAAATAATTTTCTTAATTACCTCAAGTCAATGTAAGGGTGCATCCTTAAAATTGCTCAGGAAGAGACTTAATTTCGATTCATAGAAAAGTTGGCATAAGGATAAATGGCCATATTGTTGAACTAAAAAAGTTACAGCCACTTGACAATACAAATAGTGGAAAAATGTACACTACAAGAAAAAATAAAATTTGCTACAAAATTTAGCTAGGGAAATTTTCCATAGCTAATCCATAACTAATTTGCTATGGATTAGCTACCAACAAAAAATATCTCGCTAAAATGTTAAAACGAGGAAAAAATTTTGGTGGATAAATAATGTAGAATTAGCTACGAATTAGCTATCAAAATTTCCTAGATATATTAATTTCGTAGTAAAATCAATTAACTAGAAAAAAATTGTAGCAAAATTGGATTTTAGCTAATGCATCGACATAGTTTTTGGGAAGACCTCCTCTCCTATTTAAGTTTCCTTCTTCTCCTTCAAAGAAAAACCATTCATCATTAACCCTAAAAAAAATTTTGGCGCTTTGCAATTCTGTCTCTACCACTTGTTCTCATTCTTGAGATATTCCGATGGGCGACGCTGAGACCTTAACAGTCCAAGCTAAGATCAATCAGTTCTTGATCATCAACTTCGTTAATTCCAATTTTGGATCCTTAATCTTCATTCTTCTTCGAAAGGTAAAAACAATCTTCTACTTTTTCTTAGTTGAAAAAGTGAGAGAAAATTCCAATAAACCTTCTTCAGTTCTCGGTTTCAACGAGAACACGGTCCTTCAAAAATCAACTACTTTTGAGTAATTTGAACTTGAGTATTGCTTCGATTGATCTGGAAAACCCTACTAGCTTATTTGGATTTGAGCTTGATGATTTCAATTTAGTGGTGAATGGAGTTCTTTCAACTTTGAATAATCAAGTTTGAGTCTTTGTTGTTCAATTTTTTATTAGTGAGCTGGGATTTTGATAATGATGGAGAGGGAAAATTCTAGGTAGAAGCTGCATATATGTATGCAACAATGGGAATTTCTAGATCAATATGTGATTTTTGTCCTTACTGCTCTATGATTCGACATTCTTGACAAAGATGATTTGAGTAAGTTGTCTAGTACATTTGGAGTTTTGATTCATTTTTTTGTGTCACGTTTTGGTTTCCTTGGATTATTATTATTATTATTATTATTATTATTATTATTATTATTATTATTATTATTATCATCATTATTATTATTATTATTATTATTATTATTATTATTCAAAATACTTGATATTTTGATCACCGGTTTCGAGCTTGAAAATTAGATTATTTTGTTCGAAACCTATTTGAACTTCAATAACAAAAAATGTTCTTTTTACTATCTTGGGTTTAATGCATGTAGTATCGTAACAATTGTAAATCAAACTGCTAAGGTGGCTATGGTTTCAATTATATTAGAGAATTTTCCTTCTCATGCAATGTAAGTATTTACTCGCATTGGAGAAATAAAAAAATGGGTTATGATTTTGTTCAGTTCTAAACTGAAGATAGTGGGAACAATAGTGTGTAGAGCCTTGCATTTGCCTTGATTGATATTCCATATTCGTTTTGTTATAATATAGTCAGTGAAATGCCAACATGATTGAATAGTACTACTAGGCTGGTTGAAAGAATTACACATGCATTTGTTACATTTTCAGATGAAGTGATAACTAGGATCCAATTATACACTAGGGCCCAGTGTAGTTAGAATCGTATGAATCTCGATACGATTCATACGATTTGATGTGAATCATGCTACTAGCGATACAAATCGCAAGTGGGAATCAGTTTCTCATCGAAACCACCCATGAATCACCTGAATCTTAGAGGAATCGTTGAAATCGTACTTTTGCTTCATCTCGCATAATCTACAGCACGGGGGTGGGGGAAGTGAAAAAAGTTTTTTCCCTTATTAAAAGTGAGAAACAGACTTGTTCTTGGTCCCCACATCTGCCTTTGTCCCCATTTTCATGTGCACTTGGCCTTGGGTGGTCTGCTGGTCTGGGTAGTCCTCTGCTTCACATACGTCCATGGATTTTGGCTGGGTTTGGGTGGTCTCCACTCTCCACTGTTCCAGAAATCCATGTCCCCTTTTGGCTATTAGGTTTGGGTTGTCTCCTATTCCCTGCTGGTAAGATTCCCTTTGTCCATTTTTATATATAATGGGTAATATATATATAAAAGAGAGACTGATATTACATGGTGCCATTGTGAAAGCATTCCTCCACATAGGCTCTTGGTTAAATGCAAGTATTGTTCACATACTTGTTGGAGTGGTGTTGCAAGGATGAAACAGCATCTTGTTGGAATAAGGGAGAATGTCAGTGCTTGTACAAGTGTATCAGATAAAATTAAAGAAATATTTGTTAAGATATTAGAAGATAAAGAAAAGAAAAAAGATATCCTTGATTGTTTTGAAGAGGTAGGAACACAAGATGCTAGTGCAAATAAGGGAACTATGGACACATTTATTACTAAGGGGAAGGAAGGAACATAAAAAAATGTCAAACAAAATACAATGAATGAAATGATAAAGGATAGGGAGTTGGTGATTCAATATATTTGTAAATGCATATATGGCAATCCTATACCATTTAATTTGGTAAGAAGTCTATTGTTTATTCAAATGTTGAAACCAGTTGGTGAATATAATAAGGGTTTAAAACCTATCATGAGGTGAGAGTTTCTTGAAGAAAACAATTGATAATATCCAAGAAAGTTTAGGGAAATACAAGAGTGAATGGGAGAAATGAGGTTTTATTTTGATGTGTGATGGTTGGACTGATCGAAGAAGGAGGTCACTTACCAATTCTCTAGTTAACAGTCTAAGTGGGAAACTTTTCCTAAAATATGTGGACACTAGTGATGTGAACAAGGATGCAATTGTTGGGTTTCAAGATCGAGAAACGCAACGGAAAACATAACCAAATCCAAAACCTAACCGATGATCCATGCAAAATTCATAAACGTGTTTTAGGGATTTACCTCTAGGAAGAAACAACTGTCAATCATGAGCACAACAACAAGCGGTGCCTCTACGGTATCTACACGAATGGTCAAGTATGGGCTCTCCTCCACTCTATCGTACTAGCTATGGTGGGGGAGTGCGCCTCTTAATCTCACTTTTCTGTCACTTGTGTTGTGTACGGATGCAACAACTATATATTATATATATAGCTAAGGCAGGTGTCATAAGTGAGTAAGAAGAGCATTGATGTACATGCTCATAATTTGACCTAGGCCACAATTATGTGCAGGCTCATCTATTCAGTTGGCTCATTTAGTCTGACTAAATGTCCAACTAGTTATCTAGGAGCGCAAGTCATAATTGGATCCCTAATTAAATTCATCTCATGAATATTAAACCTCAATATCAATCCATTCTAAGTGTGTGACCCTGTAGGTTCCCATTACGTTGACAGTAGTACTAAAATCTAATTTTATCATTACAAACAGTGAGCGATATCTCGTAATACATCATTGCTACTCAAATAACAGGAATGTCAGTGATTTGACATAATCTTTCTGTGAACAATGTTACCGTGTAGTCTAGTCCCTTTGTCCAAATATCTAGATTGAACACAAGGCATGGAACGGTCACCCTTGTATAGTTCAATCTTTGGTTTCTTGATCTCCGAGAAAGCATACTAAAACAAATGAGATCAAATCTCATATTGATTCATTCGAGCATGGCCATGCATTTTCAGTCTCACTCTATCAAGGGTCCCAAAGATATCCCTCCTGTTAAGTAGAAGGGACAAATCCTACCTAGGCCACTCACATCTCTCTGCATGATTTGCAGTATGTCCAATAGCAGTCTTTTTAATCTCCTTGTTACAGGGGATGTTTGATGATTTCAAGTCATACAACTCCTCATGTAGGGAACTTTAGTGCCTTCAAGTCAAAGGATCACATACACCATTGTCACTATGAGAATCCCTCATGATAATCACATAACGATCCATGCAATGTTCTCATGGTAGGTCAATCCAGTACAACATTATTCTAATGTGTACCCATGTGAAGACTTAATATCTCATATCTATAACCCATGAGATATGGTTATCAGTCTACGCACATACTAGTCTCAATGTACTATAGTTGTCCTAATCCACAATAATACTTGACTATGGACATTTAAGAATAGTCCGAAAGTAAACAATAGGATCTCACAACCAAGTCATGCACTTGATATCCCATGGCATTGTACTTACTATTCTAAGGACTTTATCATGCATATTTAAATAAAATAAATAACACAATAAAAGAAATTCCTCATATATATAATAAAAGACAAGATACAATGTAACCAGAATGTTAGTATACAACTAGCCTCTAGGACATACACCAACAACAACACAAATGTTCACTTTGTTGGATTGCATGGTGGAAGAAATTGGAGAGAATAATGTAGTCCAAGTTGTGGCAGATGGTACCTTTAATCTTGTGGTAGCAAGGAGGATGTTAGAAGAGAAGAGAACAAAATTATTTTGGTCTCCTTGTGCAACTCATTGCCTTGATTTAATCCTTGAGGACATTTGGTAGCTTTAATATTCTATAATACCATTAACAATGCAAAGAAAATCACAACTTTCATATATAGGCATACATGGGTCCTTAACTTGTATAGAAAGCATTCCAAAGGAAAGGAATTAGCTAGACCAGTAGTGACAAGGTTTGCAACTTCTTATCTCACATTAAATTGCACAATGCAGCAACATAATGCTCTTCGATCTATGTTTGCTTCAGATGAATGGGCTACTAGTTCTTATGCTAGTAAATGTGAGGCTAAGCAAGTGATGGACGTAGTCTTGGGTGATGCTAGATTTTGGAAATCCATCCAATATTGCTTGAAGTGTGTGATTCCACTTGTGAAAGTATTAAGGCTTATAGAGGGTGACTCAAAACCAACCATGCCATATATTTATGAAGCAATGGATAGAGCCAAAGAGCAAATATCTGAAAACTTTCAAAAGAAAGAATCAAGGTATAATAAAAAGGTGTGGAAGATCATTGATACTCACTGGTGTCACGACTGAGAAAATCGCAACGAGAAGCGGCGAGAGCAAAAAAATATTTGTTTAAAAATAAAATAATGGATAATGGAGTCGCCACTAATATTTTATTATGTAGGAAAAATAACTGGCAAAACCCTTTTAAAAAATGGATTTAAAAAAAAACAAAAGGTTTGCGAAAACTAGGTAAGGTTCGAGAGTCGATTATGCACAGGGAATGGTGGGAACTTAATTCTACAATACCCCTGATACATCCATTATAAAACGGTTACCTTAAGTTTGTTGTGCAAATTTAATAATCTTAATAATATTTGATTTTACCCCCTAAAAAATAAAACAAATTAAATAGTTAAACTACGCGATTTACAAATTTAAAAAGACGTTTACCGGTTTGGTGGAAAGTAATAAAATAAATAAATTAGAGTATTCACATATTTGGCTTGACTTGCGGGCCTACGTATCCCCTGGTGCAATAGGGAACTCAAAGCCACGTAGTTCTATAAAAAATGATTATATGTTAGTTAATTTTAATTGCTACAAAAACTACTTTTAATTAGTTGACTAAAAGAAAGTGAATTGATTTGATTTAAAATAAAATGATTGGATTAGAAAAGAAAGGATTTTAATAAAATACGTTCTAAATAAGATGGAAGACGGTATTAAACCTGCTGATCCACCCTAAAAAAGATTGCCTAGTGGGTACTTGATCCCTGAAGACAACTGACATGATTTGTGGCATTGGACCACCTAGAGAAAAAAAACTTATATTGGTTTGTCCTAAGCAGGGTGAAAGGTGATACTGAGCTCACTAATTCACCTCAAAACGTTTGCCCAGTGGGTATTCGACTCTTGAAGGCAACTAAAGCGGACTATTATGGCGTTGGACCATTTATTTAATTATTATTTTATTCCTTTTACTTCTTGTATAATACAGGTCCAAATAATTAATGTCAAATATCTAAATTAAAATAAAGATATTTAAAGGCAATAATGTCAAATTATTAAACGAAACAAATAAAATAAACAAAGCAAGATAAGCAAAGTAATAAGGAGGAAAGAAAAATAATAATAATAAAATAACGATGAAACTTGTACTATCTAACACTAAAAGACAAAAAATTCTTATTTTCCTTTCTTACTTCATCTTTTTAATTTTCATTTTGTTTCATTTTTCTTTTTTATTCATGATTAAATTATTATTATTTTTAATCAAGCCCATTAAATCCAAATTATTAAATGATTATTTCAAAACTTATATTTTAAATATTGGGCCAAAAACCAACATGTGACAAAAAGGTGGTGATGGACTACTATAGTAACTATTCATTAAAGATTTCATACAATACAAATGCAATTGATCTTTTTTAAACAAGCAACTCACCTATTATAGATATAACCTGATAGGAAATTGCTCATGCCATAAGCAAGGTAGCCATAACAACGGAGAGCTCAAGAAAATAATGTTGAATCAACACTTTTCTAAATTATAAAAAATTATTGCATAAAACACGAAAATAATAATAATGAGGGATGTTAAATAAAAGGGTTAAAATCAATAAAATAAAATTATAAACTACAAAAAAATAAAAATAAAAATAAAAATAAAAGAAGGCAAGAAATAAGCACCAACAGATTTCAATATATCATAGTATTTTTCAATTTTATTTGTTTATTCTTATTTCTTTCATCTTCCTTATTCCCAGCATTTACATTCCTTGTTTAATACTATTCTTCATTCACATGCTACAAAAAGTCTCACGTAATCTTGTTCACTATCATTACAAGTGGCATAAATTGATATCCATTTGAAAACCAGTTTATTGTGAAATGATAGAACCCAAGTCAAAACAAGTGCAGGATGTATTGGGTGGCTAACATGAACTGCTATACATGGATTCATTCATCCAAAGAACATACAGATTCCTCATCAAGCAAATTATAAACAATGAAACAACCAAACCAACATAGTTGCAAATCTCGGCTATTCTCTTTCAAAAATCAAGGAGTTTAAGTGAATACAAATACTGAGTATTATATATATATATATATATATATATATATATAAACAGAACCAACGACCCTAAAAAACACAGTGGTAGCCAACCATAAAATGAAACAAGCAACTGCATGAAACTAACAAAGGCATGGCCTTAGGCTACCCTAAACACCAAACGAGCATACATGACAATTTCTTATTCAAACCAAACAGAGATCACATGCAACTTGGCTATCCAATCACATTAACCAAGAAATACTTCATTTCTAAACTGACATGCATCAATTTTAAGACAAACCCTTAAACAGACCTAGCAATTTGAGAACCTTAACACACACACTACTTCCTGACATTCCAATGTATACTAACAATCATAGCAATATGGAACCAGGACTTAACCACACAAATAACACACAAGACAACTAACCCATATCCTTTGATCCTACTTCATATTGGTAAAGGAAACAATTTCATACTAAGAACCTTCTCTGATCTAAAGCGATTTACACAAACAATAAAAAAAAATGGTCAGAACTCAAATACACATAGTTTCACCAGACAAGATATTTCAGGTCATCCTACACAAATTCAAAAGCCCATGGCTGCATATATGAATGACACGTGCAAACAGATATCAGGCTAAAACACAACTCATAAGACAAGCTTAAATCATCATCCAATATCCTTATTCATAACCACCAAAATTAAAGTTTTGTCTAGTCCAAAAGAGATATAGATCACAGTATGACACCACAAACTCAGAAAAGCATTAATCAAATCATGAATCTTAAAACATACAACTTAGATACATATCCAAATCTAACGAACTACACGTCTCAAAATAGATAAAGAGAAATAAATAATAACAAAAAATAAAATAAAATAAATACCAAGGAGGCAGCCCTTGGCTATAGCAGGGGTACCCGACGTGGTTCTTCCTCCAACAATTCGGGGTTCTGTCTCCTTCTCCCTCTTAGAAACTCTCTGTCACTCTCCAAATACAATGCAAATTTGAAATCCCAAAAAAAAAAACCAGCCCCTAAAATTGAACCCTAAACTTCCTATTTATACAAAACTCTAAATGAATAAATAAAAATAATACAATAAATAAAAATTAAAAAAGAAGAACAAACCCCCAAAATCCCTCTCTGCTTTTCTATCCGCACGCGACTCGCAGGGCATCGGTTACAAGAATTTGACGTGTCGCTTGTGAGATAAACCTTTGTTCTACAGCATGATCAAGAAAATAAAACAAACTGTCATAAAAACCATTAATATTTAATATACCTATGAGTTTTTGGTGAAAGTTCAGTTGTGACCAGGATGTAATTTGGAAGAGCTCTTCCAAAGTTTCAAAACCACCAGGTAGGGCAATAAAGGCATCAGCATTTGCTATCATAATGTTCATGCGTTGGTGCATGCAAGATACCATTACTTCATGACCTACTGTTTTTCCAGTGGGATTGCCAATAGCTAAAGGACTAGGAATGACACCATGGACTTTGCCACCTCCTAAATGTGCAGCAGTTGCTACACAACCCATTAACCCAAGACTACCTCCTCTGTAAACTAAATGGAATTCTCTCTCAGCTAGTACTCGACCAAGATGGTGTGCAATATTTACAAACTCTTTATCTTTCCCAGGATTAGATCCACAAAAGACACAAACACTCTTGATCCGACGAACTGAAGTGACTTCCATTTTTTCTTTTTGTACTCTCACATTATCAATGATCTGAAGAGAGCAAAGTGCATTATTTAAAGAATCAAAACTCAAATGTAATAATTACATGTATAAAGGAGGGGTAGATCTGTGTGTCAAGCAAGTTTGAAAAGAAGCACAATAATGATAATAGCTATATGATAAGGATAAAAGACTAATCTATATGTGTCAGAAGAAGTTTGAAAATACGCAACGCATATTTCAAAAAAATACGGCTAAATTTTTTTTTTGAATTTTTTTTAATAAACAAGAAGAAAAAGGAAAAATAAAAAATAAAAAATAATACTTACATGAGGTGTGATTGTGGCTCACATTTTCCTCTGGTGTTACATTCAGTAACGGCTTGAATGTTCTTTATGAGCCGATGATCGGTTTCTCATACAATTTTCTTAAAAATTGGCAAACAATGTCTTTTTGAGTCAGATTTCTGAGACTATAATGCTCATGTTCATATTGAAATATTGGCCATAAATGTTCTCTCTGCACATCTCCACTAGGATGCGTCTCAAGAGTCAATAGAATGTTATCTAAAGACTCCTTACTCATGCAATCCTTAATGAAGTGAATTTTATCAAGTCGATTTATGGCGATCTAATTGATTTGCATTTTGTGTTACAAGTCCATCTTGCACATTTAAAGCAGACTCGTAACATTTTTTCTATTCTTTTCTTTGCATATGAACTTTTGCCTAGCCCTGGCATATATGAAACAAGAGCGTCAGAAAATTCCCCTGTGATTCGGACTTTTGCTTCGATCAACCAGCGTATATCCGCAGGGATGCCTTTGTGCATAAGCATCCTTAATCTCTCAAACCTTGCACAATAAATGTTAGTTAAAGCATTTTGAGGGAGAGAAGGGAATCGCTTGCGGAGGTTAAAAAGTTGATTATCCATTTCGAAAGAAAGAAGAAAGAGAAAAAAAAATTGAGTAAAATTATATACAGATTTCAGTGTTTGTGGGTAACTGAAGGGACCGAAAAAGATTTTCACGGAGTACTGTTATCCGCCATTTAACTGGTGAAAAATCATCTGTCAAAGAAAAACAAACAAAATAAAGACAGAAAAATCAAACTTTGATAGATTTTCTCACTTGGCACCGTTTTTTCTGTCTCGATTCCTGTGATAGCAAATAAGTCAAAGTTTGAAAAAAGAAAGAGTTAGAAAACTTTGGGTTGCCTCCCAAGAAGCGCTACTTTTAATGTCATCAGCCAGCGTGATTGAAGATTTTGCACGATCGATGGGTCCTCCCCAGTAATGATTCAATTTCTGGCCATTGACCTTAAACGTGACTTCTTTTTTTTTTTTTCAACAAAGTAGTGATCAATCATGGTAGATGGCCTCCTGCAGTTGAACTTCCTCCACGAGGTTCTCTTGAGCTCCTTCATAAAAATTCTTGAGGCGATGACCATTAACTTTGAACACTTTGTTGGTGGCTTCACTCTTAATTTCTATTGCACCATGAGGAAAAACATTAATAACAATGAAAGGACCAGGCCACCTAGAACGAAGCTTACCAGGCATAAGTTTGAGGTAAGAGTTGTACAGAAGGACTTTTTGACCAATGGTGAACTCTTTTCGAACCAACATCTTATCATGAAGGAGTTTAGTCTTCTCTTTGTAGATCCGGGAGTTCTCATATGCCTCTAATCGAAGCTCCTCAAGTTTCTGAAGTTGGAGCTTCCTTTGAGATCCGGATTGACTCAAGTCAAGGTTACACTGTTTCACCGCCCAATAGGATTTATGCTCAATTTCCACTGGAAGGTGGCACGCCTTCCCAAAGACAATCCAGTATGTGGACATCCCTATCAGTGTCTTGTAGGTAGTTCGGTAAGCCCACAGAGCATCCTCAAGTCTCAGGCTCCAGTCCTTCCTATTATGTTGGACTGTCTTCTCAAGTATGTGCTTGATCTCTCGGTTTGAGACCTCAGCTTGCCCGTTTGTCTGGGGGTGATAAGGTGTAGAAACCTTGTGCAAGACGTTGTACTTTCTCATCAAAGCCTCTATTCTCCGGTTACAAAAGTGTGAACCCTGATCACTGATAATGGCCCTCAGGATTCCAAACCTATAGAAAATCTGTGATCTAACAAAATCTACAACAACTTTGGAATCATCAGTCCGAGTGGCTTTTGCCTCCACCCATTTAGATACATAATCAACAGCCAACAAAATATAAATAAAACCAAAGGAAACAGGGAAGGGGCCCATGAAATCAATACCCCAAACATCAAAGATCTCACAAGACAGCATAGGCTGCTGAGGCATCTCATTCCTGTGTGAAATTGTCCCTGTTCTCTAGCACTGTTCACAAGACTTACAAAACAGATATGCATCATGAAATAGGGTAGGCCAATACAATCCAGAGTCTAAAACCTTCCTAGCTGTACATTGGGAGCCAAAGTGCCCACCACATGCAAATGTATGACAAAAGCTAAGAATAGAATGAAACTCATGATCAGAGACACATCTTCTAATAATCTGTCGCAACAAAGCTTCCACAAATAAGGATCATCCCATACATAGTACTTAGACTCACTTTTCAATTTATCAGATTGAGCTCTAGTAAAATATGCAGGAAGAACACCAGCAACCAAAAAATTAACCATATCTGCAAACCAAGGGGAGGTGTTCTTACCTTGCCGCTGTAGAAGTTGCTCATCTGGGAAGGAGTCCTATACAGGGAAGGGATCTGAAGCCCTTTCAATGCGGCTCAAGTGATCTGCCACTAGATTTTCTGCTCCACTCTTGTCACGGATCTCTATATGAAACTCTTGGAGCAGTAGCATCCACCTTATTAGTCGGGGCTTTGCCTCTGGCTTCTTCAAAAGAAACTTAAGAGCTGCATGATCAGTAAACACAACAACCTTAGAGCCAAGCAAATATGATCTAAACTTATCCAAAGCAAAAACAATGGCTAAAAGCTCTTTTCGGTTGTGGTATAGTTGGCTTGAGCAGCATCCAGAGTTCTGGAAGCATAATATATCACATGAGAAGCTCTCCCCACTCTCTGTGCCAAGACTGCTCCTACTGCATAGTTAGAAGCATCACATATTAACTCAAATGGCAATGTCCAGTCAGGTGGCTGGATGATAGGGGTACTGGTCAAGGCCTACTTCAAGTGGTTGAAAGCTACCTTGCACTTGTCATCAAAATTAAACTCTACATCTTTCTGCAGTAAGTGGGAAAATGGAAGGGCAATCTTGCTGAAGTCAGCAATGAAGCCTATAGAAACCTGCATGACCAAGAAAAGAACGCACTTCCCGCACACATGTGGGGTAAGATAAACAAGTAATTACATCAATGGCAGGATCTACCTCAATGCCCTTACTGGATATTACATGGCCTAAAACTATACCCTGTTCTACCATAAAATGGCATTTCTCAAAATTTAGCATAAGGTTAGTCTCAATGCATCTTTGCAGCACTCTAGATAGGCTAGCTAAACATGAATCAAAAGAAGAACCATAGACAATGAAGTCATCCATAATACCTCCATGCATTCCTCTAAGAAATCAGGAAATATGCTCACCATACACCGTTGGAAGGAACCAGGGGCATTGCAGAGGCCGAAGGGCATCCATCTGTAAGCAAAGGTGCCGATGGGACAAGTAAATGTGGTATACTCCTGATCCTCTTGTGCAATGTGGATCTGGAAGTATCCAGTGCAGCCATCCAAAAAGCAGTAATGGGACTTACCAGCCAACCGTTCCAGCATCTGATCGATGAACGGAAGGGAGTAATGATCTTTCCGAGTGGCTTGGTTGAGACGTCTGTAGTCAATGCAAACTCTCCAGCTATTCTGCACTCGGGTTGGAATGAGCTCATTCTTCTGGTTGGCCACGACAGTCACCCCGGATTTCTTTGGAACTACTTGCACCGGGCTCACCCACTTGCTGTCAGAGATGGGATAGATAATGCCAGCCTGCAGTAGCTTGGTCACCTCTTTTTTCACCACATCTAGAATGAGAGGATTCAGTCTCCTCTGGGGTTGTCTCACTGGTTTAGTTTCTTCCTCAAGTAATATCCTGTGCATGCATGTGGAGGGGTTAATACCAGGGATGTCTGCAAGTGTCCAACCAATTGCCCTTTTGTGTTGCTTCAAAACTTCCAATAATCTGGTTTCTTGCTCGGGTTGGAGGTGTTTGGCCACTATCACCGGGAGCTTCTCATCCTCCTCCAAGAATGCATACTTCAAATGCTCGTGCAAGGGCTTAAGTTCAATGGAAGGTGGTTGCTGGACTGACGGTACTAGTTTTGGAACCGAAACTAAATCTGCCAATTTCTCAGCAGTTGCACTTGCTGCACCTGCACCTGCAAGTTGTGCACAATCTTGCAAAACAACATCATCATATCCTATGGAATCAAAAGAATCACACTTAGCAGTAGGATGAATGACAACATCATTAATAACAGCATCATTGCCATTAATAACAGAAACAGATTCATCAATGTCAGCAGAATTAACAACAGCATATGACAAGTATGTAGAAATCTCAGCACAGGCTGCACATATTGCATTGGGTTTATAACCAGAAAGTCTGAAGCAGGCAGAACAAGTATCGCAAGCTATGCTATCAGTGTATCCTACAATTTCAGGAAACTCTGCCAACATATCAGCATGCATATCATCAACCAGTAAATCAATGACATCAAAATGAAAAACAGAATTATCCTCTAAAGGGTATTTCATGGCATCAAAAATGTTAAACTGAATGATATCATCACCAAATTCCATGGAAAGGGTACCAGCATGCACATCAATCTTAGTTTTAGCAGTTTTCAAAAATGGCCTACCTAAGATCAATGGGGGTGGGGAAGAGGCAGATTCATCTTTTATATTCAACACATAAAAATCAGCTGGGAATATTAAATTATTTACCCGAACCAGAACGTCCTCCAACATTCCTGCATGTTGAGCAGTGCTCCAGTTTGCTAACTGAATGACAATGCCGGTGGACTTTAGCTCTCCCATATACAAGGAAATGTAAACTGACTTTGGCATTACATTGATGGAGGCTCCCAAGTCTAGCAAGGCATGAGTGAACTGTTAGTGCCCTATGGTGCAAGGGATGGTAAAAGTGCCTGGGTCTTTGCATTTGGGAGGCAGGTTGGGCTGAATCAAAGCAGAGACATTTCTCCCCATACTCACTTTTTCAGTGCCCTTTAGCTTCCTCTTATGGGTGTACATCTCTTTCAAAAACTTGGCATACTTGGGGATTTGTTTAATTGCCTCCAAGAGAGGTATATTCACCTCAACCTTCTGAAAAGTCTTCATAATTTCCTTATCCAAGTCAGTCTCAACCATATGCCTCGGCTGTATCATTCAGTTGGGAAAAGGAAGAGGAATGTTGGAAGCTGACTTTTGTGAATGTTCACTTTCCTGTTGTACTGAATTTTCTGTCAACTGTTGGTTTGATCTGGTTTTCTGCTTGGCTGTTGTAGGATCATTTGCTGTTGAATCTGCTACAGCATCTGAATTTGCTGCATAACTTGAATTTGCTGCAGAATTTGAATTTGCTGCAGAATCAATGGTAGAATTTAGAATTATCTGCTGCACTGGTCCATTGATTTGCTTACCACTGCGCAAAGCTATAGCACTAACATTGCCTCTAGGGTTTGGAGTGGTTTGAGAAGGTAATTGGCCAGAACCTTGTGACTTTAATTCATGAATAGATGTGGCAAGTTGACCAATTTAAGTCTCCAAGTTCTGAATGGTGGTTTCAGTTCTCTGTTGAAATTGGATGTTATTGGTGGCCAACTGTTTCACCAAATCCTTCAATGATGGCTCAGATTTCGTGGCTATAGGACCTTGTTGCTGGAATGGTGGTCTACTTGGTCCAGCATGTGGCTGAAATTGATTTGTCTTTGCTTGCTACTGGAATGGTGGTCTATACTGGTTTGGTGGCTGCTGATTTGATGCATTCCCATATCTCAGATTGGGATGGTCCCTCCATCCAGGGTTGTAAGTATTGGAGAATGGATCATATTTTTGTTGTTGCTGCTGATGGAACTGTGGCTTCCCAGGAAATATACCAGCTGCAGCCACAGATTGGTCTTGAAACTCAGAATCATCTTGCAATGTGGGGCACGAATCTGTAGGATGAGAGGAACTAGAACATATGCTACAAACTCTTGCAGGGGTTTGCACAGGTGGTTCGTGTTGTCCCATTGCCATCTGTCTGACCAAAGAAGTGAGCTCATCCAATCTATGTTCCACCCTCTGTTGATCAGCATGTGAAGAGGTATTAACTTCATTGACTACTCGGTTGCAAAGACCCATTCGAGTACCAAATTGCTGAGAATTTGCTGCCATGTTTGCAATTAAGTTTCTGGTAGCAGCTGGAGTTTTATCTACCAATGCTCCACCACTTGCAGCAACAATCATACTCCTTTCCATTGGCATCAATCCTTCATAGAAGTATTGGATCAGCAGTTGATCACTAATTTGATGGTGTGGGCAGCTCGAGCACAATTTCTTGAATCTCTCCCAATACTCATGGAGAGTTTCACCACTGATTTGCCTTATGCCACAAATATCTTTCCTTATTGCAGCAGTTCTTGATGCAGGAAAGAACTTCTCTAGAAACAGTCTTTTCATGTCATTCCAAGAAGTGATGGCAGCAGGTTGTAAGTAATACAACCAATCCTTAGTAGCACCATCCAAAGAGAAAACTCGTTATTGTTTCAGAAGTAACCATCTCCAACGCCACCCAGTGTTGGTTGGAAGGAGCCACCATCACTTCAGACTAGGAGAAAGCGTTTGGGGGAATGGATGCTGTCCTTGACACCTTACTAAAGGAGTCATCTACGGGGAAAATAACTGCATCCAAGATGAATGACAAGGCAAGAGTACTGCATCAACTTCTGAACAAGGCAGTACTCCACAAGGCAGGGTCCAAAGATTCAGTCTCTACAGTTCATGCCTTCTGCCTGTGTCATCTGATGCTGTGTCAACAGATCAATCTCCCTTCCCTACTGTTTAAGAACTTCAAGAGAAGTGTGCAAGGAAAAGGGAAGAAGACCACCATCTCCTATGGTGTCCTCCTAACCAAGATCTTCAGATATCAAGGTATCTTTAGTCCCCATGAGACTAAAGATGTTGAAGAGAAGAAGAGGATCTTTGGACGGATCCAAGAGCAACAAATCTTTGGACGAAGCAATCTGTTAAGGATGAAACTTCAGAGCGTCCAAGATTTTCTGGACCAGAAAGAGCCTCTAAAAACTGCAAAGGCTGAGAGTCCAAAGAAGAAATCACCATCCGTCCAAGCCATTCCAAAGAGAAGACTCATAATGGACGATGACTCTGACGATGACCAACCCATCGCTAAAAGGATGAAGGTTGCGTCCATTGTAAGCATTCCAAAGGGAACAAGGACGAAGTTACCCATCACAAGGAAACCCTCCTCCAAGCTTGCGTCCATTCCTAAGGAACCCCTTCCAATCACTACCTCTTCCTCTACTTTACCCTCTTCTCAACCAGAACGTCAAACCTCTTTCCCAACCTCTCCAATCACTTCCTCTCCCTTAAACACTGAACCTTCTTCTCAAACTCACTTAATACCTTTCAAACCTTCTTCACCTTCTCCCCCACATAGGACCATCTCAAACTTCTCAAACCTTAAGCCCTTCTCTGTGGGTGTTACCCCCCACATTATTCCTCTTTGGGAATCCAAGGACTCTTCTCTCTCACTCACAGCAAGACGCTCCCGATGCTGTGATGGTTGTTCTACAAAAGTTCACATCTTCCCTAGTCAACTCACCTTCAAACCAGTCACTTTGGAAGAAGTGGATCGGTTTGCAAGTCCATATGACACCATCTTTGTCATGTCATCAAAGGGAGTCTTCTGTTGAAGGATCTGAGATTTGTACCCCCTTCTCTGATCATCTCTTCTGCAACTGCCATCAAGATTCAGCCTGATCGGGTTTGTCCAAGGTTGCCAATGGTGGATTTGAATAAAAACAAAGATTTGAAAAAATACAGAAGCCAAGCCACCTTTCCCAAACCTTTCTACTTCAAACCTAATTTTTGGATCCTAAGTTCACCTGATGTTGATGTTGAACTCTTGTGGCAAGTTTCAAATAAAGGAGAAGCAGAGGAGAACAAGGCCAAGACTTTCTGGGAAAAGCACATATGGGATTGTGAGCAACAAGCGTCTTCTTCAGGTCTAAGCGATGAAGATAAGGAAGATACTATAACGGTGTCTGGCCAGAGCTTCCAGTGTTTTCGTCCTATCTTTATGGTAGATGATGTTCTAGGACTGCCTCTGAAATTGCCGTTACCAACAATTTTCTCTTGTCCAAGCTATGTCTTTGGACCTCCTTCTGACAACATAGGCAGACCTTATCCCTGGGATCAAATGTTTGGATATCGAAGAGATCCTCTTCCTTGGGATTTTGATCTTCCTCTGTCTGAAGACGAAGTTGAATCTGTTGAGCAGCAAATGGAAGTGGCCCCTCCTACTACCACCACTAAGTTAGTTATTTTGGAACCACAACCTCCTGCTGAAACTCACACCCAAGTGCCCCCAGCTTTTCAGGCCTATGTGAATAATCAAATGGATTTAATGTACAAGAGAGTTGAAGACCTCCTCAAATCTCTTTTTCAACAAGGGTCTCCTCCTCCTCCTCCTCCTCTTCCTTCTCCTCCTTCCTCTTAAGTTTTTTTTTATATATAACCAAAGTTTTTTTTTTTAATTTTGACAATGATATCTTTCTTCCTTTTGTCTGATGACAAAAGGGGAGAATAATTGTTAGGGAATTTGATTTGTTACGAACTTGATTTGTCAATTATACTGATTTAATAAAATTGTGAATTACTACATTATCTGGTTGTTTTATTACTCTTGTCTCGTCTATTCATTTGCTCATATAGTAGTAAATTCAAATACCAAATATAATTGCTTTATTTGAAATTGTGACTACTCTGTTAATACACTGTGTTATTGTGAAGGATTTGCTCTAAATATCAGCATGATTATTTCTTTTCAAAAGGTATTGTCTCTGATAACATTTTCTCTCTGATAAACATATTTTATATGCATAATTTAGCACCTCTCATTGGTCTATTCTTATGAAATTATTGCATATATGAAGTGAAAATTGCATAATTCCTCATATATTGGTTATGTTGTTACAAATTGAGCAGAACACTCGAAGGACTATTCAAAGCAGTTGTTGAACCAAAATATCATGAACTTGGATGTTGATATCAGTATAGCTCAAACAGAAGAGAAATGAAGACCTAAACTCAGTGAATTTTGGGTTACATCAAATTCGGGACAAATCAGAAAATTCCTGCTCAAACCTATACTCGATTATTTGGTGATTTCTCAAGATCTAACCATTGGATGTAGCTGAAATTTTGATCTGTCATTCATGACATAATTCTCTATGACTTTCATAGAAATGAAGATTTCCAGATTAGTACCAGAAGTGGGTCAAAATTAGGCAACAAGTTGGTGGCTGTCATTATTGATATAATCTGAGTAGTTTCGGAAAAATGGTCAGATCTCAAGATCTAACCGTTAGATCTGGCTGAAATTTTGACATGTTCTTCATGACTGCATGTGCTACAACTTTCATGAAGAGAAGATTTCCAAATTATGACAGGAGCAATGACGAAATTGGTAATCTTCGGAGCTGAAATTTCAACCCATGTGCAAAGAGATTTGACAAAATTGTAATTGAATAGTTCTAGCCTTTGCCTATAAAAGGAAGGCATTTGCCACACTTAAGGGCATCCCATTTCTGAATTCTCTCATTGTAGTTTGAGTTAGGGGTGAAACTTTGATAAATTGTGAGATTTATACTTTGATTTCAAGGTTAGATTTTCCAATTTGTTTAAAGGAAATCCCAAAGCTCTTGTAGTTTGTATAATATAATCTTCATCTTATTCAAGTTTCTTCATCTTGATGTCTAGTTAATGTTCATCCTAGAGTTAGGGGTGAAGCTTTCATAAATTGTGAGATTTATACTTTGATTTCAAGGTTAGATCTTCTAATTTGTTTAAAGTAAATCCCGAAACTCTAGCCCGTTGTGTTCTTATTAATACCAACAACCACTTTCATTTCTATCATGCTTTTCACTTGTTCTTTTGTTTCCTTTAATATAATGAGTAGCTAAATTTCTATACTAGGATTGCAATTTGAACTCACACGTAATTTGATTCGTTTATCATATCCAAGAGTAGGTTGATTATCTTGAATTGTTTATCTTACTTGTTCTTAATGCTTTTAATTAATTGGCCATTAATTGAATTGAATTGATAAACCTTAAGCAACTTGACAAAGGGATTTTGGTTTTAGATCTAAGTAAGATAACATATGATCTTTGTGCGAAAGCCTTGAGTTCATATAGGATAGACATATACCTATATGACATATGTAACCATTAATGAAATCGGAACTTAATGAATTCTTGATTATTTGATAGACATAGACATATAGTTTATCATTAATTAAGGATATTTCTATTTGACTATCGAAAGAGGCTTATAGATAAGTTAAGGATTTCTAGTTAACAATTCAGATAATTAATTGATCTTAGATAGAAGTAAAAGAATCAAGTAAAGTGTGAGGAATAATTGCAATCCTAGGCTTTGATAAATTTGATCATTAAATTCTTCTTCTTGTTTACTTTAAATTTTAATCTTTCATAACACTTCCTTTTATTAAGTTGTTTAAATAAGATTGAGTTTTGTAAACTTTTAATAGATAGTTAAATTTAGAATTAATCCCTGTGGGTTCGACACTTTCTTACTATTATATTACTTGATTTGCAATAACGTATACTTGCGTTCTGATTTACCACATCAAGTTTTTGGCGCCGTTGCCGGGGATTAATCCTTTATTTTACTACTATTAATGCTAGCATACTTGATCTTAATTTAAACTTGTTCTTTTATTTCTTTTTTAATTTTTCGAACTGTTTTATGCGCAGTGCTCAAGACAAGGAGTTGATTCCTCTTAATCCTGAGATTGAGCGAACTTGCCGCAGAAACAGAAAAGAGCGTCGTCGAGAGTTATTGCAACAAAGAAGAATGGCTGACGATAACAGAAATCAAGAACTTGGGCTAGCTAATCAACAACCCAGAACTCTTAGGGATTATATAATTCCTACTGCTGATGGAGTTCATTCAAGTATTGTCAGACCTCCAATACAAGCTAACAACTTTGAGATTAAGCTAGGAGTGATCCAAATGCTGCAAAATAATCAATTTGGAGGTTTGCCTCATGAAGACCCAAATGCTCATATAGCAAATTTCCTGGAGATCTGTGACACTTTCAAGCACAATGGATATTCTGCAGATGCTATTCGGCTAAGAATTTTTCCCTTTTCACTGAGAGACAAGGCTAAAAGTTGGTTAAATTCTTTACCCGATAGCTCTATCACTACTTGGGATATGTTGGCACAAAAATTCTTAGCTAAGTATTTCCCTCCTGCAAAGAGTGCAAAGTTGAGGAATGAAATTACCTCTTTTCAGCAATATGATTCAGAATCATTGTATGAGGCATGGGAGAGATTCAAGGATCTACTTAGAAGATGCCCTCATCATGGGGTACAAAAGTGGCTTCAAGTTCAGACTTTCTATAATGGATTGACCAACTCTCTGAGGTCAACCATTGATGCTGCTGCTGGTGGTGCATTGATGAACAAAACTGTTGATGAAGGTTATGATTTATTGGAAGAGATGGCTTCCAATAACTATGAATGGCCTACTGAAAGAGCATCACAAAGGAAAGTGGCTGGAATTTATGAAGTAGATACTTTATCTGCTTTATCTGCACAAGTAGCTGCGCTGACCAAGAAGCTAGACTCAATTGGGAGTCAATCCAATCAACAGTCAATACATGCTATTCAGAGCCCTTTCATGATCTGTGAGTATTGCTCTGGACCCCATTCTGTTGATCAATGCTCTTTTAATTCTGAAACTGCTAATTATGTGGGTAACTTCAATCGGCAACAACATAACCCAAATTCAAATTTCTACAATCCCGGTTGGAGGAATCACCCAAATTTTTCTTGGAGAAATAACCAAGAAGCTTCATCATCAGCTAGACCGATGGGACCACCTAGGTTCCAACAACAAGCTCCACAACAAGAGAAGAAATCTGTAATGGAAGAAGCCATCTTACAATTGACTAAGAGTACTCAACAATGTATGAATCAACTTCAAAGTCAAGGAGCTTCTATCCGGAATCTTGAGGTTCAAATAGGGCAATTATCTGGTTTTATGAATAATCACCCTCAAGGTAGTTTGCCGAGCAACACGGAGACCAATCCTAAGGGTGGTAATAATGAACAATGTAAGGCTGTTACCCTCAGGAGTGGCAAAGAACTGGATGAGCCCATTCAAAAACCTGAAGAAAATAAAGATGAGAAGATTCATGAACAATCAAAGAGCAATTCTGAAGAGCCTTTTCTATTGAAGAAATCTGAGAAGAATGAACCCCCTCCACCTCCATTCCCACAACGATTTCAAAAGCAAAAGATGGACAAGCAATTCAACCAGTTTCTAGAGGTATTCAAGAAACTTCATATTAATATTCCTTTTGCTGAAGCTTTGGAACAGATCTTAGAGCTATGTCAAGTTTATGAAGGAAATCTTGTCCAAAAAGAGAAGACTTTGGAGATTTTGAAAGCTGTTGCACTTATCAAGAGTGCGGTGCCATATTACGTAAAAGCTTCCGCCAAAGCTATAAGATCCAGGGAGTTTTACTATTCCTTGTACTATTGGAAACAAATTTTTTGGTAAAGCTTTATGTGATTTAGGAGCTAGTATAAATTTGATGCCTCTTTCTGTTTACAGGCAACTTGGATTGATGGAGGTGAAACAAACCAATCTAACTCTACAATTAGCAGACAGATCTCTCACCTACCCAAAAGGAGTGGTGGAAGACGTTTTAGTGAAAGTTGACAAATTCATATTTCCTGCTGATTTTGTAGTATTAGACATGGAGGAGGATCGAGAGGTTCCAATCATTCTTGGGAGACCTTTCCTAGCTACTGGTAGAACTCTCATAGATGTACAAAAAGGTGAGCTGACTATGAGGGTACAAGATCAAGAGGTAACATTCAATGTCTTTAAAGCTATGAAATATCCTCAAGAATCTGATGAATGCTTCATGATTAATGTTATTGATGATAGCAAATTCGAATCTAGTACTATTGGTTTTAGTACTGATCCTTTAGAAGATGCTATTATTAATCTACCTTGTGAGGATAGGCAGGAATCCCTTGAGTTTGTGCAATGGCTTAATGCATCACCATCTTACATTCATATCGGAAAACAATTTGAGGATTTGGAGTTGTCCATGAAAGATGGGACTACAATGAAATCCTCAGTTGAAGAACCACCAGAGTTGGAGCTAGAGCAACTTCCTGATCATTTGAGGTATGTGTTTTTAGGAGAATCTTCTACCTTACCAGTTATTATCTCATCTTCTCTTAATAGTGTGCAGGATGAGAAATTGCTAAGATTGTTGCGAGAATATAAGAAAGCCTTGGGATGGACCATAGCAGATATCAAAGGAATAAGCTCATCTATCTGCATGCATAAGATTCTCCTAGAGGAAGGATCAAAGCCCACCATTGAACATCAAAGGAGGTTGAATCCGATAATGAAGGAAGTAGTCAAGAAGGAGATTATTAAATGGTTGGATGCTGGAATCATTTACCCCATCTCTGATAGTTCGTGGGTCAGCCCAGTACAATGTGTACCTAAAAAGGGAGGTATGACTGTAATTACCAATGATAACAATGAACTAATCCCCACTCGAACTGTTACAGGTTGGCGAGTCTGTATGGACTACAGAAAGTTGAACAAAGCAACACGGAAAGACCATTTTCCTCTGCCTTTCATTGATCAAATGTTAGACAGACTTCTTTGGTCGAACTTATTCGCTTTACGGATGGATATTCGGGGTACAACCAAATTGCCATAGCTCCTGAAGATCAAGAAAAGACAACTTTTACATGTCCTTATGGGACATTTGCTTTTCGAAGGATGCCATTTGGATTGTGCAATGCACCTGCAACTTTTCAACGATGCATGATGTCAATCTTCTCAGATATGGTGGAGCAGTCAATTGAGGTATTTATGGATGACTTCTCTGTATTTGGTGATTCTTTTGACCTTTGCCTTAATAATCTTGCTTTAGTGCTAAAAAGATGTGTAGAGACTAATCTAGTACTAAATTGGGAGAAGTGCCATTTTATGGTTCAAGAAGGAATAGTCCTTGGCCATAAAGTTTCTGCTAAAGGAATTGAAGTAGACAAAGCAAAGATTGAGACAATTGAAAAATTACCTCCACCTACTTCAGTGAAGGGCATTCGCAGTTTCTTAGGGCATGCAGGCTTCTACAGACGATTCATTAAGGATTTTTCTAAGATCTCTAAACCTTTGTGTAATTTACTTGAGAAAGATATTCCTTTTGAATTTGATGAATCTTGCCTTGAAGCTTACAGGATTTTGAAAGAAAAGTTGATTACAGCACCAATCATTGTAGCACCAGATTGGAATATCCCATTTGAACTCATGTGTGATGCTAGTGATTTTGCAGTGGGGGCAGTTCTTGGTCAAAGGAAGAACAAAAAGATGCATGCCATTTACTATGCGAGCAAGACCTTGAATGATGCTCAACTCAACTATACTACCACAGAAAAGGAACTTCTTGCTGTGGTATTTGCTTTTGATAAATTTCGATCTTATTTAATTGGAACAAGAGTAATTGTCTATACAGATCATTCAGCAATCAAGTATTTGATTTCCAAGAAAGATGCTAAGCCAAGATTGATCAGATGGATACTCTTGTTACAAGAATTTGATCTTGAGATTCAGGACAGAAAAGGAACAGAAAATCAAGTGGCCGACCACTTATCTAGATTGGAAAATGACAATAATGAAGGAGGTAAAGTGCAAATTAATGAATGTTTTCCTGATGAACAACTCTTTACCCTTCAAGGTAATATACCATGGTATGCTGATTTTGTTAATTATCTTGTAAGTGGTATTTTACCTCCTGAGCTTAACTGGCAACAAAGAAAGAAATTTTTGCATGATGTAAAATACTATGTTTGGGATGAACCTTTCTTGTTTAAGCAATGTGCAGATCGAATTTTAAGAAGGTGTATCCCCAGTGAAGAAGTTGATAACATCTTGCATCAATGCCATTCATCTGATTATGGAGGACACTTTGGAGGAGAAAAGACAGCTGCTAAGGTGTTACAGTCTGGTTTTTATTGGCCATCACTATTTAAGGATGCTTACTCCTTTGTTGTAAAATGTAACAAAGCCACGAATGGAAATATCTCTAGAAGACATGAGATGCCCCTCAATAACATCTTAGAAGTGGAGATCTTTGACGTATGGGGTATTGATTTCATGGGTCCTTTCATCTCATCTTTTAATAACCTCTATATTCTTGTTGCTGTTGATTATGTTTCTAAATGGGTTGAAGCAACTGCTTTACCCACTAATGATTCTAAAGTGGTGTTGAATTTTTTGAAGAGAAACATATTCACTAGGTTTGGAACTCCAAGAGCAATAATAAGTGATGAAGGGAGTCATTTTTGCAACAAATACTTTGGAGCCCTTCTTGCTAAATATGGAGTGACTCATAGGGTGGCAACTGCATACCATCCTCAGACTAGTGGCCAAGTTGAGGTTTCTAACAGATAAATCAAGAGGATCTTAGAGAAAACTGTGAATCCCACAAGAAAGGATTGGTCCAAGAGATTGGATGATGCATTATGGGCTTACCGAACAGCATACAAAACTCCGATTGGAATGTCACCATATCGATTGGTGTTTGGCAAAGCATATCACCTTCCAGTGGAGCTGGAACATAATGCGTATTGGGCTATCAAAAAGCTCAATTTTGATATGAAGCAAGCTGGAGAAAAGCGTTTCCTCCAACTCAATGAGATGGATGAGTTCCGTCTTCAGTCTTATGAAAATGCCAAATTGTACAACGAGCAAACAAAAAGGTGGCATGATAAGAAGATTGTCAAGAGAGAATTCCAGGCAGGGCAAAAAGTCTTACTTTTCAACTCGATGTTGAAATTATTTCTTGGAAAACTTAGATCAAGATGGTCAGGACCGTTCGTGATAGTCAAGGTGTCCCCATTTGGAGCAATTGAAATCAAAGATGAGAAAACTCAAGCCACGTTTAAGGTCAATAGTCAAAGATTGAAGCATTATTGGGGAGGACCCATCGATCGTGAAAAATCTTCAATCACGCTGGCTGACAATGAATGATCTTTGACAGATTACTTTTCACCGGTTAAATGGCGGATAACGGTACTCCGTAAACTTTGTTCGGTCCTTCGATTTACTCCACAAATACTGAAATCTGTATATAATTTTACTCATTTCTCTTTCCTTCTTTCTTCCCAAATGGATAACAGGCTTGTTAACTTACGCAAGCAATTCCCTTCTCTTCCTCAAAATTCTTTAACTAACATTTATTCTGCCAGGTTTGAAAGATTAAGGATGCTTATGCACAAAGGCATCCCTGCTGATATACGCTGGTTAATTGAAGCAAAGGTCCGATTAGCAGGTGAATTTTCTGACGCTCTTATTTCATATATGCCAGGTCTAGGTAAAAGTCTATATGCAAAGAAAAGAAGAGCAAAAAGGTTACGTGTCTGCTATAAATGTGCAAGATGGACCTGTAACACGAAATGCAGATCACTTGGAATGGTGTCTATAAATCGAGATGACAAAATTAACTTCATTAAGGATGGCATGAGTAAGGAGTCTTTAGATAACATTCTATTGACTCTTGAGACGCATCCTAGTGGAGATGTGCAGGGAGTACTTCTTGATTTATGGCCAATATTCCAAGCTGAACATGAGCGTTATAGTCTTGGGAATCTGACTCAAAAAGACCCTGTTTGCCAATTTTTAAGAAAATTGGAAGAGAAGCCGACCATCGGCCCATAGAGAGCATTGAAGCCGTTACTGGACGTAAAACCAGAGGAAAGTGTGTGCCACAATCACACCAACTGTAAGTATTGCTATTTTGTTTCTTCCTTTCTTTTCTTCTTGTTCAAAAAAAAATTAATAAAAAATAATAATAATAAAAAATAAAAAAAATAAAAAAAAATAAAAAAAAATAAAAAAAAATAAAAACAAATAAAAAAATAAAAAAAAATAAAAAAAATAAAAAAAATAAAAAAATATAGCCTTATCTTTTTGAAAAATGCTTTGTATATTTTCAAACTTCTCTTGACACATATAGATTAGTCTTTTATCCTAGTTGTATAGCTATTGTCATTTCTGTGTTTATTTTCAAACTTTCCTGACACTAAATCTATCCCTCCTTTATAGGTGTAATTATTAGATTTGAGTTTTGATTCCTTTAAATATTGCACTTTGCTCTCTTCAGATCATTGATAAGGTGAGAGTACAAAAAAAAAAAAAAGAGAGAGATGGAAGTAACTTCAGTTCGTCAAATCAAAAGTGTTTTGTGTCTTTTGTGGATCTAATCCTGGAAAGGATAAAGATTTTGTAAATATGGCAAACCATCTTGGTCGAGTGCTAGCTGAGAGAGAAATCCATTTAGTTTACGGAGGAGGTAGTCTTGGGTTAATGGGTTGTGTAGCAACTGCTGCACATTTAGGAGGTGGCAAAGTCCTTGGTGTCATTTCCAGTCCTTTAGCCATAGGCAATCCCGCTGGAAAAACCGTAGGGGATGAAGTAATGGTATCATGCATGCACCAACGCATGAACATTATGATAGCAAATGCTGATGCCTTTATTGCTCTACCTGGTGGTTTTGGAACTTTGGAAGAGATCTTTCAAATTGCATCCTGGTTACAGCTGAACTTTCACCAAAAACCCATTGGTATATTAAATGTTAATGGTTTTTATGACAGTTTGTTTTGTTTTCTTGATCATGCCATGGAACAAAAGTTCATCTCACAAGCGACACGTCAAATTCTGGTAACTGCTGCGACCCCGGAGCAATTGCTCGATCAACTACACGAATTTGTCCCACAACGTGATCCAGCAATGGCTCTACTGAATTGGGAACAAGGCAGCAACAGCAAAAAGCGAAAACTTAATTTGACTTTGTCCTTATGAATTTTTGTTCTCTGTTATGGTTTTAGTTTTTTTTTTTGTAAATTTTCTTATTTCAGGCTCGATTTGCAGTTGTCTGGTAAGATCTTCTACACTCCACTTATCTTTATTTTGACATTGGGGACAATGTCTTAAATTAGTTGGGGGGAGGATAGTTAACATTGTCATGCCATGTACATAGTTTGTTAAAAAAAAAAAAAAAAAACTAACAAGCTAATTTTTATCGATACTAACTTATTAGATGTATGATGGCAGAGTAAGGAGTAATTTTGCTCTTGAGACGCATCTTAATTTGCATTTCATAGTAGGTCTAAAAATAGTTTGTTCTTGTATATAGATTTATATAAAAAAAACAAAAACAAAACAAAAAAAGATTCATTTTGATCTTTTCGATTAATTTTGATGCAAGCATGTGCTGAATTGTAGCTTAGTTGATGATAAAAGTATGCAAAACAATTTATAGTTGAATTATTTTTCAAAATTCACGATATACATGTATATATGACTATGGATATTAGGAAGAAGACATGTTTGAATTGAGTAAATGTTTCATACCTTTGTGAGTTTTGGGCTTGTCCAAGTTTGATACTTATGCTTGGTTTATTTTCTTTCATGAGTGATGTCAATTATGGATGTATTTTCTAGAACTTGCACTGAATCAATTTGAGATTACATTGGTCTGTATGTTACATAAAAATGATAGAGGCAATTTTCTTGACTTAGCTACTTTGGCCAAATAAGCCTACCTTACATTTATCCCATTGTTAACCCCCTTTGAGCCTACTTGCCCTTTTTGTTGTTCATAGCTTTTACAAGCCTTCAGTGAAAAACCATGTTTTACTTCACCTTAGGGAATAAGAGAGCATTGATTTTCCTAATTGGAGGAGTTCTTTTGGTTGCAATGATTTAAGTGTGGGGGAATTAGTATGCTGATGTGAAATGTTTGGTAAAAAAAAATATTATTAAAAAAAAGAGAAAAAAAAAGAGAGAAAGAGAGAAAATAAAAGGTTGTAAAAAAAAAAGGGAAGGAATGTGTGAAGAGAATGTGCATTTTAGAGTTCTTGGTAAAAGTTTATGATTCCTATTTGAGTTACTCTGCAATGCTTTTTATTCTCTTTGGTTTTTAACTTGTTATTATCCATATTGTTTCCTTCCTTCACCTTATAACCTCATTACAACCTTTTTAAAAGACCTCTTGATTTGTGAAATTTATTTGACCTAAGTAGTGGAGAATTGATGTATGTGCAAGCATATGGTAAAATACTTTCATAATTTGACTGAGTTGAGTGCAAACAGTTAACCTAAACACTTTGTGTGATTTGAGTGTCACTTGTGAGGAATTTTACTCAATTTGAATATGCCTATTTCTGATTAAAGCATGATTATGCTATGTATATTTTACTCCCAATTGCTTTGATTCAACTATACTTTGTTAAGCATATTTGAATTTGATACAATGCTTGTATTTAAAAATTAATTGAATTGATTAAATGAAGTATTACATGTTTGTGGGTATCATCCTGGTAAACCCTCACGAGACTATAACTCGTCCACTAGGGACACCTAGGGGTTTAAAGGCTTGTGGCACATGCTAAGTGCCATCGTGTTTTCCTACGAAAGTGAATTAGATTAGGTATAATCAGTTTTTATTCTTTTAGTTTAATATTAGGTTGTTTCTTGTTTGAGGACAAACAACAAGTCAAGTGTGGGGGGATTTGATAAACATATTTTATATGCATAATTTAGCACCTCTCATTGGTCTATTCTTATGAAATTATTGCATATATGAAGTGAAAATTGCATAATTCCTCATATATTGGTTATGTTGTTACAAATTGAGCAGAACACCCGAAGGACTATTCAAAGCAGTTGTTGAACCAAAATATCATGAACTTGGATGTTGATATCAGTATAGCTCAAACAGAAGAGAAATGAAGACCTAAACTCAGTGAATTTTGGGTTACATCAAATTCGGGACAAATCAGAAAATTCCTGCTCAAACCTATACTCGGTTATTTGGTGATTTCTCAAGATCTAACCATTGGATGTAGCTGAAATTTTGATATGTCATGCATGACATAATTCTCTATGACTTTCATAGAAATGAATATTTCCAGATTAGCACAGGAAGTGGGTCAAAATTAGGCAACAAGTTGGTGGCTGTCAT
Source organism: Styphnolobium japonicum (assembly GCA_023212625.1). Classification (NCBI taxonomy): domain Eukaryota; kingdom Viridiplantae; phylum Streptophyta; class Magnoliopsida; order Fabales; family Fabaceae; genus Styphnolobium; species Styphnolobium japonicum. The sequence continues at coordinate 19,337,790 of JALBWW010000013.1, forward strand.
TATTGATATAATCTGAGTAGTTTCGGAAAAATGGTCAGATCTCAAGATCCAACCGTTAGATCTGGCTGAAATTTTGACATGTTCTTCATGACTGCATGTGCTACAACTTTCATGAAGAGAAGATTTCCAAATTATGACAGGAGCAATGACGAAATTGGTAATCTTCGGAGCTGAAATTTCAACCCATGTGCAAAGAGATTTGACAAAATTGTAATTGAATAGTTCTAGCCTTTGCCTATAAAAGGAAGGCATTTGCCACACTTAAGGGCATCCCATTTCTGAATTCTCTCATTGTAGTTTGAGTTAGGGGTGAAACTTTGATAAATTGTGAGATTTATACTTTGATTTCAAAGTTAGATCTTCCAATTTGTTTAAAGGAAATCCCAAAGCTCTTGTAGTTTGTATAATATAATCTTTATCTTATTCAAGTTTCTTCATCTTGATGTCTAGTTAATGTTCATCCTAGAGTTAGGGGTGAAGCTTTCATAAATTGTGAGATTTATACTTTGATTTCAAAGTTAGATCTTCCAATTTGTTTAAAGTAAATCCCGAAACTCTAGCCCGTTGTGTTCTTGTTAATACCAACAACCACTTTCATTTCTATCATGCTTTTCACTTGTTCTTTTGTTTCCTTTAATATAATGAGTAGCTAAATTTCTATACTAGGATTGCAATTTGAACTCACACGTAATTTGATTCGTTTATCATATCCAAGAGTAGGTTGATTATTTTGAATTGTTTATCTTACTTGTTCTTAATGCTTTTAATTAATTGGCCATTAATTGAATTGAATTGATAAACCTTAAGCAACTTGATAAAGGGATTTTGGTTTTAGATCTAAGTAAGATAACATATGATCTTTGTGCGAAAGCCTTGAGTTCATATAGGATAGACATACCTATATGACATATGTAACCATTAATGAAATCGGAACTTAATGAATTCTTGATTATTTGATAGACATAGACATATAGTTTATCATTAATTAAGGATATTTCTATTTGACCATCGAAAGAGGCTTATAGATAAGTTAAGGATTTCTAGTTAACAATTCAGATAATTAATTGATCTTAGATAGAAGTAAAAAAATCAAGTAAAGTGTGAGGAATAATTGCAATCTTAGGCTTTGATAAATTTGATCATTAAATTCTTCTTCTTGTTTACTTTAAATTTTAATCTTTCATAACACTTCCTTTTATTAAGTTGTTTAAATAAGATTGAGTTTTGTAAACTTTTAATAGATAGTTAAATTTAGAATTAATCCCTGTGGGTTCGACACTTTCTTACTATTATATTACTTGATTTGCGATAACGTATACTTGCGTTCTGATTTACCACATCACTCTCTTAAGTACTAAACTTTGTTACAGAAATAATGTTACTTGCAGCGTCCAACAGACTCTGCGTCCATTTCCTTGAAACGTTTTTCTTAGGGGGAGCAAAATAATGTTTCGCAAAAGAATTCGTGTTCAATCAAATTAATAGTTTTGTCATCATGAAAAATGGGGAGATTGTTGAAACCAAAGTCTTTTAAAAGGTTTAGCACTAATGTCAAAAAGTTGTAACTTTCCCTGTTTAAGTTTTGAGGATAACAAAAATATTTATTAAGTTTGAACAAGTAAGCGTTTCGACAGAGTGTTTCAATAGAACTGAAATTCCTTTATATATTGACTCTGTTGCTGTTAATTGGGAATTCTTCGATGAGTTTTTAAAAGAGCAAATAGTTTCTTAAAATAAACTATTTGATAGTCTGCGTCCAATTTGTTTCTGCGAAATCTTTTTATATGCATCCATTTTGTCATATACTATTCGTGCGTCCAATGACTGTCTGCATATACTGTTACTATTTTATTAGTTCGTCCAATACTATCCTTTTACCAAAACTCAGACTCAAGACACTCTTACAAAGTTCAAGTTCAAGCTCTCGTCCAAAGTTAAAATTCAAAAATGAAAAACTGTTCTTCATTAAATGCTAGAAAAGAACTCTGACAGCTTATGGCAACAGAAGAAGTCAACTGAGCCACTTTTTGCTGATATTGTCTAACAACTACAAAGACCAGCAAATAAGGAACTTTCTGCGATCTCAGACAAATCAAGACTCAGTTATCACATGATTGGAAATCTCTGATAATCAAAGTCACATTTCAGAAGAAGCTCAACCCGATATCAGTCGATGCTTTTAATGCTACTCAGAACGGTAATAAATGTTTCCGTTGGACGACGAAGCTTATGAAGTCTGCTCAATTTGTTCTCACTCGTAAAAAGGAGAAGCAGCACTAGAAAAAGGCGAGTGATTTTTGCCAAGCAGCTGAAAAAGACTAAAAAGCTTTATCTCTTCGTAGAATTCTTTTCACTTGTAAAAAGGTTAAAATCTTGATATTCATTGTCTATTCTCATTTTCTAGTGAGTTTCAAACTCAAGCTTTCATCTGTTAGCCAAGGGCAACCATCACACAAGAGGGGGGGTGAATTGAGTGATGACAAATTTTAGTTCAATCTTAAGCAATTGTGCATTTTGATGCACTCAATCAATATATGCAGCGGAATAAATACATTAAACACATATCATGCTTGGAGACAATCAAGAACATTAACTTCACATTCAAAACATTATGCTAATCACATTAAAGTTATATAACAATATTAATCATAATGTGATTAACCAAGAACAATCAATATCATTGATACAAGTATTCTAGATAGCTTAAATGCAACTTCAATTAGTGTAAAAACAAGCAAACAAGCTAAACATTAAGTTCTAATGATCAAGACAACAAGCTCACAAGATTATGCAGTAAATTTATAATTATAACTGCAGAATATGTATAGATAGCAAGAATATCAAGTGAAAGTGCTGTAATGTCAAGAGAGTAAGGGATAAGAGAGAGTGCAAACAATATTTACTGGTTCGATCACTTCTTGTGATCTACGTCCAGCCCCAAGATCATCCACTTGAGGTTTCCACTATTCTTCAAGCTTGTAACTTAGGTGCTTGAGAAACCTTTACAAAGTTAAGCACTCTTCACACCTTTGGGATCCTCCACCCTTGTGCAAGAGCCTCTAACTCTTCAAGCTTTACCGGTGCTTGAAAAACCTTTACAAGCTATGAGCACTTCCTACACCTTTGGGATCCTCTACCCTTTGTGTATAAGCCTCACACTTTCAACTAGAGGGATCCTCTGCCCCCACTTAGTGTTTACAAGATAAGAATATGATAGAATGAATATACTCTCTCAAAGAGTAGATAATACAACTTGAAGAACTAATGGATAGAGGGATTATGAAAATGAAGAGCTCAAATGTTGATTTTGATAGAAAATGATCAAATCCTCATAATGATTTGCAAATGGGTGTTCATCAACTTGTTAATGCTTCAATCTTAGCATATATTAATAGCCCAAGTGATAAAATAGTCGTTGGTGGTGTTTAGGAATGATTAATTTCGAAATCTAGCCGTTTATAGCCGTTACAGGCATTTCTGGCACGTTGTAGTCGACTACAGATAACTTGTAGTCGACTACGATTCCTCTCTGGAATGTAGGTTTTGAATTTTAACACTATGTAGTCGACTACACAACCTTGTAGTCGACTACAATCCATTCCTGGAATGTAGTTTTCGAGTTTTAACACTTTGTAGTCGACTACAGATACCTTGTAGTCGACTACCATTCATCTCTGGAAAATATATTTGATTTCTGACACTTTGTAGTCGACTACACAACCTTGTAGTCGACTACAATCCATTTCTGGTGGTCTTGTAGTCGACTACAAGTCTTGTGTAGTCGACTACAATTCCACTCGGGAAAGTAGTCGTTTTGAAATGATCATAACTTCTTCGTTTCTTAACCAATTTAAGCAAATGACCATGCGTTGGAAAGCTCTTTGAGTGTACTTTCATATGAAATAAGTTTCAGATCAAAACTCAAAGTATTTTAAAAGTTATGATAAAAATAGTGACCATATGTCAGTTTTTCAAGGTCTTGTAGTCGACTACAAGTCTTGTGTAGTCGACTACGATTCCTATCAGTAAAGTAGTCTTCTTAAAAATATCATAACTTCCTCGTTTCTTATCCAAATTAAGCAAATGACCATGCGTTGGAAAGCTCTTTGAGTCTACTTTCATATGAGATAAGTTTCAGATCAAAACTCAAAGTATTTTAAAAGTTATGATAAAAATAGTGACCATAGGTCAGCTTTCAAAATTCAGATTTGGCTATTTTTCATAGTTTTGAAATACCACCAAGACTAACTTCTCAAAACTTGTTTGTTGGGCATTTTACCATGTTAAAAACATTTGTGAAGATTGAATAAAGATATTTGAGCTCTCTTCATGTAAAAACCTCTATCCTTACAAAAGAGAATAGCCTATAAGAGAATATATACCCAAATGAGTCCTTAGGCTTCTTGATGCAATCCAAGCTTCCAAGAATTCTTCTCTTCAAATCTTCTAAATGCTTGGTTCATCTCTTCATTCTCCTTCTTCTTGAGTTGAGCATAAATAGGATCTTTCACTTTCTTATTCCAATGCTCACTCTTGATACTTGGACTATCCTAGAAAGCATAACTCACTTGAAAACCATGGTTAGTCCAAATCCATAACTCAATAACTAAATATGCATGATTCACATGTATATAACTTTATAAAGTTCTTCATGCATATATGATTCACATATAGACACATATCCAATAATTAATTATATCACTTATCAAGTACATTGGATATATCCTATCAATGATGCTACACAAAACTTAATGCATGATTCTTATAATAGGAACAACAAGATAATATATAACCATGCATTATCCAATATAGCTCATCACGCACATATGTAGCATATTTGTAATCCTTTTTGTAATGTATTTGTCATCATCAAAACATAATACAATAAACCATTGGGGCAAACATATTTTCACATTCTCCCCCTTTTTGATGATGACAAATCACCCAAGAAAAAATATGTTTGATAAGATATGTAAATGTACATTCAAGAAATCATATCAATCAATAATCACAAGAACATATTTTTCTTTCCTATTTCTCTCCCCCTATTTGACATCAACAAAAAGGTTTAGAAAGGAAGGACAATATGATAATGAATTTTATTTTTCATGTTATCAAAATAGAACTTGCTCCCCCTAGATAAAACACATGATGCCAAAGTGTAGGATCATAAAAATTAATGATTTTGATGTTTATAAAAACATAGCTATCTCCTATTTATTTGACTTAGCATAGGATTCAAGTATGGAGATATGGAACAAGTATGCTTATCAAGATATCAAGTATGATGCATGCAATGCTTGTCATCTTATAGTATACTTCCATTTATCATGTGATAGCATTAAGCTTTAAGAGATTATGAAAAGTATAAAATATTGCTTACCACATGTTAAATTGATACCACTTGATGCATGTCACAAATAAGTCATATACTGGCATGGTATTAAAGTTTTTCAAAGTAAAAGAACATATACCTTGCCACATATATCAAGCATTCCTCAATGAAAGAATCAAATGATTAAAAAGTTAAGAAAGCTTACCTTCTTTCATTGATAGGGGAAATACAATAAGAGATGATCTTCAATGACATGTTGAGAGTATAATGACAAATTAAGAGCTAGGCTCCCCCTCAAAATATGCATATCATCAAGATATCAACAATATATTATTTTAACATAGTCATGCATATATTTAAAGTTAACAAGCATAAACAAGCATGATGTTTGAGATACAATAAAATAAAGAACTATTATAAATCAAAAGTTTAAGTAAGAAAGGTTATAAGGAATTTTAAGAAAAAGTTAACCTCTCCCATATTCAAACACAAGATAAATCAAGAGAAATGTTTGCCAAAACCATATGAAGCACATTGAAGGTAAAGTAAAGCAAGGCAAAGCATATTATTTCTTAATTTATCAAGACAAAAGATTTTGAATTTTTTTTTTTAAAAAAATTTGAGCCACAAAGATCAAAAATAAGAATAAGTTTTGTTTTCAAATAGATGATGCACAAGTTAAAAAGAATAATATATATGTTTATCAAAGCAAAACTTAAGTTAAAGCATGGTGTAAACATATATTTAAGCAAATCATCAAGTAACATTGATTTTCACAAAGAATATAGAATTTTCTCCCCCTTTCAAAAATAATATTGCAAATATACATTTTATTTTAATAAAACATATAAGAAGAGTATGGGGTTTTCTTTGAAAACACATTCCTTGAGAATAATCCAATAAAAGCATTCAAGATGACATTTGAAAGTATATCTCCACCTTTTTCTCTTTGAACAGAAGCCTCAGGGAAATAAAATCACTTTGAAGAGCAAGGCTTTATCTTTTGAAGTTTCAAAAGAAATAGACATTATAGAGCAGTTCAAAATTTTCGAGTTTGGAAATTTTCTTAAGCATTCTCTCAAGATTTGATAATCGTTTCCAAAGTATGTTGAGAGTTTTTCAATCATATCCAAACAATTTTCCAATTATTGAAAAGTAGTAAAAGGTGAAAAGCATTTTCGAAGTCTTGAAATAAATTCAAATAATTCTCAAGGATATGGAATTTGAAAAACTCATTTCAAACAAAATAAGGGAGTTTTCTTATGAAAAATATTTTCAATTAAACCAAAATCTATTTTCAAGCAAGAGCATAATTCTCACAAGAATTATAGCACTAAGAATCAAGAGAATCATATCAAATATTCATCATGGTGAAATATGCCATAGGGATCAAGGTATATTTAAATTAATATCATAACCCTATATGCAATGACAATATTAAGAATATTAGAGCTAATTATCCACAAAGTCATTGCTAAACATACTTCTTATATAAGGATAGCATCTAATCATTTTAAAAGCATTTAATCAACAAGTATCACTCAATATAATACCATAAAAGTTTAGGGATAGAGATACTTATTGAGTTTGAGAGAGTGTGATGCTCCTTTGGATGGTTCTTCAATTGTTGAACCTTTGAATTTGAACTTTCTTCCTTTGAGTATTTCATTTCTTAGCATTTGAAGAAAGTCTCCTCAAGCTCTTCTTCATTCAATTCTTCTTATTGTCTACTTGTGCTTGTATTTCAATATTTGATGGCTACATTTGGATACACATGGAGATACTTGCAAATCCAATTCTAAAAGCTCTCCAAATCATAAGTTAGCATCAAATATCATTTAAGCATATCCACAAGCATAATTTTGGTTGATATAAAATATCAAGAATGTATCACATTATCAACCATACAATTTTACCACTTGATAATGACAAGAGAAGTATATATGCACTTGAATCCAAAGCAAAGATTTAGTAATTTCAAAGCAAGATTCAAGCTTAACTAAGAACACATGACCATCATCAAAACTTGTATAAGCACTTTGGGGCAAACAATGATCATGTAATGCATGTTATGTGATGTAAGAATTTCAAGTATGCACACATGCCAATCAAGAGTAAAAGTTCCCTTTTGCAATGCAAGAGTTGAAAAACCATGGAACTTCTATCTTTGAAAACTATTTATGATTCATTTCAAGAGATAGATTCAATGTAAGAATCATTGAAGTTCAAAGGCAAGTTTAAAGCACAAATGAATCATTTTCTTCTTGTTTATAGGAAATTCACATATCAAGCAATTTCAACGAAGAAGATATCTAATTCTTAACCATCCAATCTCTAAGTAAGCATTTGAATCATTCAAGCAAATAAGAGAGGATTAGAATTCTTTTGAGCATGTGAACTTTTCATGTAAGTTCAATAAAATATAGTCACAAGCTTAACACAAATATTATCATGTCATCTCAATCAAGAAGTGTACTTATCTAGCATACTAGCATAGGCAAACACATGTTCAAGTCACATTACTAGAGAAGCACAATTTAAGACATACTAAGGCATAAATCAATTCTCAAAATCCCAAGATATCATGTATATCACATTTAAAGCATAGGTAGGGATAAGGTTGATATCACCAAAGAAGTATTCCTTGAATTTGTATAGGTGACTTTAACTTCCATGCTTCAAGTCTCCTTGAGGGTGTAAAGATTCTTCATGAAGTTTGTATCCCTCTTGAGAAGTTGAATCCTTTCAAGTTATGCTAACCTCAAGTAGAGTAGTTGTATTCTATTTCAATGAATACTTGAGGTAGATATCACCCTACAATTAAATTTAAGCACATTTCTTTGGTATCCAACAAATTTTCGATCCACAATGATTAGTCATTGATAATTAATCTATCATGCTCTTACAATATCAATTTAGCCATAATATGCTAGTTGAGCATAATATTTCAATAATCAATTTAGCATTAAGCATAATGCCAGTGACATGCTTCTTTTCATGATATATAAACAATTTAAAGCATATCAAGCATATCTAGGCATGGAATAGAACTTCGTGTACCAAGATATATTCAACTTAATAAGCAAATGGTACAACAAGAATGAACATAATCATGTGCTAAACACAATATTCAAATTTTATCAAGCACACATGATTTAATTCATTATTCAAGGCCTACAAGCAACATACCTCAAATTCATAGATTTTGCAATTGAATTAGTATGAGAGGTAATATCATATGATACCATGGCCTTAGAAATTAAGGGAACATTTTTCTTTACCCATTGCTTCTCCTTTGGATATTTAAACTTTGCAAGTTCCACATCATGCATATGAGAAGCTTTGGTTGAAGCCTTCTTGCCTCTTTGACCAAAATATCTACCATTGGGCTTTGGGAATGTTTTCCTTGATGTTTCCATTTTGGCTTGATCAAATTGTCCATCCTTTTGTAGAGTTTTCTGCATAATAGAAGTACTAGGTGGACTTTTTGGTACCCATTTCAACTTGGGCCCTTCAATGTTAGTATTAGAGCCTTTAAGGGTTTTAGGAACCCACATCATGTTATTTCTCATATAAGAATTTCTTCTGAATTTACACAAATGAGAAATATGTCCTAGATGACCACAATAGTTGCAAACAATTGAATGTGATGATGGTTTGGTCTTTTGAAGATCATTTTCGAAAAACTTATGCCTTTTAGTGTAATCATTTTCCAAAATATTTTTGCCACAAGTCTTTCTTGATTTTCCATGTAAAACATCTTTGGTTTTCCTTTTATTATCATACATGGAATGCAAACAAGTATAATCATTAACTTTGGCAAATTTGGAAGATGATTCCTCAACTTTTGTTATTAAATCAATACATATTTCACTAGTAGTTGAGGTTTCACATTTCATCAATATTTCCTCATCAAGAAAAGCATATTCATTTTTCAAAGACTCAATTTGAATTTCAATAGAGGAAATGCTTTTCAAGCAAGCTAAGTTTTTCTTTTCTAAATTTATCAATCCATCATTCAATTCATCATATGCATATTGTATCTCATCATAGGAAGGACTATTATCAATACTTGTATAGTTTACTTCAAAGTCCTCTTGAGCCATGTAAGAAGTAGTTTCCGCTTCTAGCACACTTGACTTATGAGAATCATCATCTTCTTCCATGTGATTGTCCATCAATGTTTCAAGAGCATGCTCCATTCCAATATGTTCTTCCTCCAATGGCTTTTGCTCTTCTTGCTTTCTAGATACAACATTTTGCTCAAAAACATTGTTAGCAAGATAAATAGCATCAAGGGTATCCCAGATATCTTTAGCACTAGAGCAATTTTTAATTCTAGCATAAATATCATCATTTAAACCATATCTCAATATTTGCATTGCTCTAATGTTTAAGGTAAAACATTTCTTGTCATATGAATCCCAATTCAATTTTGGTTTAGAGGAAAAACCATCAAGCACAATATCCCACAAATCTAAGTCAATAGATTGCAAATAACATTCCATCCTAGTTTTCCAAAAATCAAAATGCACACCATCAAAGAATGGTGGTTTATCAATTTCAAAACCCATCATATTTGAAAAACTTTCTATGGTTGCCATTATATGAGGATCTTTAACTCTAAGCGGTTAAGCTTTAAAACAGAGCACAAAGCTCTGATACCACTTGTTAGCCAAGGGCAACCATCACACAAGAGGGGGGGTGAATTGAGTGATGACAAATTTTAGTTCAATCTTAAGCAATTGTGCATTTTGATGCACTCAATCAATATATGCAGCGGAATAAATACATTAAACACATATCATGCTTGGAGACAATCAAGAACATTAACTTCACATTCAAAACATTATGCTAATCACATTAAAGTTATATAACAATATTAATCATAATGTGATTAACCAAGAACAATCAATATCATTGATACAAGTATTCTAGATAGCTTAAATGCAACTTCAATTAGTGTAAAAACAAGCAAACAAGCTAAACATTAAGTTCTAATGATCAAGACAACAAGCTCACAAGATTATGCAGTAAATTTATAATTATAACTGCAGAATATGTATAGATAGCAAGAATATCAAGTGAAAGTGCTGTAATGTCAAGAGAGTAAGGGATAAGAGAGAGTGCAAACAATATTTACTGGTTCGATCACTTCTTGTGATCTACGTCCAGCCCCAAGATCATCCACTTGAGGTTTCCACTATTCTTCAAGCTTGTAACTTAGGTGCTTGAGAAACCTTTACAAAGTTAAGCACTCTTCACACCTTTGGGATCCTCCACCCTTGTGCAAGAGCCTCTAACTCTTCAAGCTTTACCGGTGCTTGAAAAACCTTTACAAGCTATGAGCACTTCCTACACCTTTGGGATCCTCTACCCTTTGTGTATAAGCCTCACACTTTCAACTAGAGGGATCCTCTGCCCCCACTTAGTGTTTACAAGATAAGAATATGATAGAATGAATATACTCTCTCAAAGAGTAGATAATACAACTTGAAGAACTAATGGATAGAGGGATTATGAAAATGAAGAGCTCAAATGTTGATTTTGATAGAAAATGATCAAATCCTCATAATGATTTGCAAATGGGTGTTCATCAACTTGTTAATGCTTCAATCTTAGCATATATTAATAGCCCAAGTGATAAAATAGTCGTTGGTGGTGTTTAGGAATGATTAATTTCGAAATCTAGCCGTTTATAGCCGTTACAGGCATTTCTGGCACGTTGTAGTCGACTACAGATAACTTGTAGTCGACTACGATTCCTCTCTGGAATGTAGGTTTTGAATTTTAACACTATGTAGTCGACTACACAACCTTGTAGTCGACTACAATCCATTCCTGGAATGTAGTTTTCGAGTTTTAACACTTTGTAGTCGACTGCAGATACCTTGTAGTCGACTACCATTCATCTCTGGAAAATATATTTGATTTCTGACACTTTGTAGTCGACTACACAACCTTTGTAGTCGACTACAATCCATTTCTGGTGGTCTTGTAGTCGACTACAAGTCTTGTGTAGTCGACTACAATTCCACTCGGGAAAGTAGTCGTTTTGAAATGATCATAACTTCTTCAAGTTTCTTAACCAATTTAAGCAAATGACCATGCGTTGGAAAGCTCTTTGAGTGTACTTTCATATGAAATAAGTTTCAGATCAAAACTCAAAGTATTTTAAAAGTTATGATAAAAATAGTGACCATATGTCAGTTTTTCAAGGTCTTGTAGTCGACTACAAGTCTTGTGTAGTCGACTACGATTCCTATCAGAAAAGTAGTCTTCTTAAAAATATCATAACTTCCTCGTTTCTTATCCAAATTAAGCAAATGACCATGCGTTGGAAAGCTCTTTGAGTCTACTTTCATATGAGATAAGTTTCAGATCAAAACTCAAAGTATTTTAAAAGTTATGATAAAAATAGTGACCATAGGTCAGCTTTCAAAATTCAGATTTGGCTATTTTTCATAGTTTTGAAATACCACCAAGACTAACTTCTCAAAACTTGTTTGTTGGGCATTTTACCATGTTAAAAACATTTGTGAAGATTGAATAAAGATATTTGAGCTCTCTTCATGTAAAAACCTCTATCCTTACAAAAGAGAATAGCCTATAAGAGAATATATACCCAAATGAGTCCTTAGGCTTCTTGATGCAATCCAAGCTTCCAAGAATTCTTCTCTTCAAATCTTCTAAATGCTTGGTTCATCTCTTCATTCTCCTTCTTCTTGAGTTGAGCATAAATAGGATCTTTCACTTTCTTATTCCAATGCTCACTCTTGATACTTGGACTATCCTAGAAAGCATAACTCACTTGAAAACCATGGTTAGTCCAAATCCATAACTCAATAACTAAATATGCATGATTCACATGTATATAACTTTATAAAGTTCTTCATGCATATATGATTCACATATAGACACATATCCAATAATTAATTATATCACTTATCAAGTACATTGGATATATCCTATCAATGATGCTACACAAAACTTAATGCATAATTCTTATAATAGGAACAACAAGATAATATATAACCATGCATTATCCAATATAGCTCATCACGCACATATGTAGCATATTTGTAATCCTTTTTGTAATGTATTTGTCATCATCAAAACATAATACAATAAACCATTGGGGCAAACATATTTTCACATCATCACCTTCTATTTATTCATCTTAGTGTTGTAAGCCTGAAGAGGCTGGGTATAAAAGAATACTGGTGTGGTTGAACTTGAAGAGGTTGAGAATACTTGTTACCTGAAGAGGTGAATAATACTTGTAATCTCGAAAAAGATTAGTTGAAAAATCCTTCTGGTTGAAGGGACTGGACGTAATTCTCGGTTTGTGAGAGTGAACCAGGATAAATCTCTGGTGTAAGCTTCTCTTCTCTTCTAGTGTGTTTTATTATTTCCACTAACTTCTGGGGTTTACTATTGTGTTTATTAACAAAGGTTTTTAAATTAGTTCTTCGAACTTCTTAACTGCTTCCTTAAAAATCTCTTCAAAATCCTTAGAGTCCAATAGAACTGAGAAGTCTTGTTTTTACGTCGTTTACTTGTTAACCTTTAACCTTTAACCTTCGTTGTGTTCAATATGTTGTTAAAGGAAAACTCTTTTAAAAGGTTCAAAAAAGGTTAAAAAACACAATTCAACCCTCCTTTTTGTATTTCACTTAGTTATTTCAACTATCATCACTTAATTTTGACCAAGCTAATAATATAAAAGTGAAAATTCAAAAATATATTTATCTTTTTTTTTTCATTTCTGAAAAAAATTGAAAGATAATTTTAGAAAAAAATATTGATGAGAACATTAAAAGGAAAGAGCCTCTTCACTAATACCATTATCTTCGGGCTCAATTCCAAATCTCAAAGGCCTACTCTCCCTAATTCCTTAAAAAATTTACCCTTGAACATTAAAAGTGGATTTCTAATAATTAGTGACACAATGGCCGGCAGAGTTGTTTGTATGGCCTTGTGCCATCTCTGGTGTTGGCTCCATATAGATTTTTTGTATAGCCTTTGTCTTATCTAAAATTCTGTTATAGTTTATTTAATTTAATAATCTAAAAAAACCACCGATTTAATCATTCTTTTTATGAGTTTCAATCATTTGAAATGATTTAATCTTTTTCTTATCATTAATTAAAATCAATTAAAATCAACGAACTAACAACTGTTTTTAAAAAAATTATATAACTTTGACTTTTTCATTACACGTTAAAGATAAAGATATGTAATTACTCATAACAAGTCAAAATTATAAAAAAATTTAATTTAATACCCTTGTTTTTTCTCTTATTGCTTATTTGATTTAAAAGGTAAATTAAATATAATTCACATAATTAGTTTTAAGATAAGTATCATATGATAGATGTATTAAGAGAGTAATAGAATTAAGGTTATACAATTCCCTGATTTTTCCAATTAAAATAAAAATTAGTAGTGACTCTAAAAATTTTCAAATTTAGTTATCTCTTATGTTGCGGTACCCTTTGAATATGTTGTGACGAAATATGTTTATAATATTTCCTTAAATATTATGTGAAAGAAAACTTAATGTATTTATTTATTGTATTTAATGTATTGAACTTTTATATACTAAATTAGAATAAGTTAAATATTTTATCATATTATACAAAATAAATTATATTACTTGTACAATAAAAATCATATTCATAAAATTTGAACTATTATTTAAATAAATAGTACTATATAATTAACTTACATTATTTAGAACAAATTCAAAATGAAAAACAAAATTACTTTAAACCTTCTATAGCACTATTGTTGGACAAAAAAATAGTTTGGCGTTTCAACAGTTTAACGGAGAAAGATGAACATTATTCTAGTATTCATTCTTTCTTCAAGATATCAGTATTTAGATTATGTTGTTAAATTTATTTATATTTAATAAATTTTTAAATATTTATTATAAAATTAAAAATTAATAAATAATTAATAACACAACCTAAATATAAAACTTATCAATCCCATAACTCCCGAAAAAGACGGAAGGAAATTGCGTAATGAGATTAACAGGAGATACGTGTATGAGCATTCATTTGACGGTGGACAGGTGGGAGAACATTAATTGATCATTGTCTCTCAATTAATGCCATTACTTCATTGTAGAGAGTATCGTGCGTACACGTTAGTGTAACGAAATAAAAAAAAATTTGGATTTGTTTAGAATTAATTAAAAATAAAATTAATTTAATTTAATTTATTATAAAAATTACATTTATTTTGATTAAAAATTAATCTTTTATGTTTAAAATTTATTAAAAGAAGATTTATTTTATTTTATTATTTTTATTTTTATTCTTATATAATTTTTAATAATATTATAATAAATCATAAAACAATAAAATAAAGTAGTCAATCCTAATCATTAAATTTAAAATTAAATTAAATCATAAATTTTGTTTTATCATATTTGATAAGAATTTTAAATCTAAACTATTAAAATTTATTAGATTTTAAAAATTAAATTATTTTCTAATATTCTAATTATAAGATTTGATATACAACTCAAATTAAATCTCATTTTTTAATATTTCAAACATACTCTTATATATCAAAGGAAAAAGTATATTCACATTTCCTCCACTTTAACTCATTCGTAAATAATTATTATGAACTATAAAATCTTTAAATTTAATACATCAATAATATCAATTATCGCAATAAGTCTTTCCATCTACTCTTTGCTAAGTTACTAGCGAAATAAAAATGTATTTAGACTCCTTAAACTTTATCAATTTATAAACAGTCACCATAAACGATAAAATCTTTCAATTTATTCCCTAAATTATATCAATTATAGTAAATAAGGCCTTTTATCCACTATGTATTAAGTTACTAATAAAAGAATAACGTGACATGATCCTTATCTTCATCTATCTAAAATTTTAACATTTCATGTTAATTTATTTTTATTTTGTTTTTACCTATTTAATAATGTTTTATAAATTTAAATAATAATAATAATTTATAGTTTATAATGACTATTTATAAATGGACTTAAGTTTGGAAAAGACTTAGTATTTTTCTTTTTTATGATGTGATGTATATTTAATGTAAATTTTGATTAAGATAATTAAATTGAAGTAAATTTTAATTATTAGGATATTAGATTATAAAATTAATATAAAATGAAATTTAAAAATAATGAAAAATTAAAATAAAATTATATATTTTTACTTATTGATTACTTATTTATGTGACAAAATTTATACTATTTATCTGTTCTAATCATAATTATTTATTTTATTTTATTATTTTTCTCTTTACCTAGATAATTAATTTTTAGAAACTAAAAAATTATAATATTATTAAAAAAGAAAATTCTTAATTTGACCATGTGGCCTCTTATGAGATTTCTTTTATTTAATTTTTTTCAAATTAATTTCTTTAATTTATGAAGAGTTATTAAATATGCATATAAAGAGTTAATTATTAAATAAGAAATTGTGAATAAAAATAAACATGAATGGTTGATTGGAGAGAGATTAAGGGTAAAGATCATGTCGCGTCACTCTTTTATTAACAATTTAACAAATAGTGAATGAAAGGACTTAATGCAATAATTAATATAGTTTAGAGATTAAATTAGAAGATTTTATAATTTGTGGTGGTTATTTACAAATGAATTTAATTTCAATTCACTGTTAAAGTTTCTTTACATTGTCATCCAATCATGTGCTGACACATTATTAAAAGAGTTAGACTTTCTATGTAGTTATTGTGATAGCTAAACTCTTTTAATGATTTGGTAACATATGATTAGATGACAGTATAAAAAATTTTATATTGACGGTAGATCAAAATTAAACTCTTTACAAATTTACAAAGTTTAAAAAGTCTGGATATATTTTTATTCTATTAACAACTTAACAGAAAGTGAATAAAAATACTTTTTATGATATAGTTTATAACTTAAATTTGAAAATTTTATAATTTATGATAATTATTTATAAATGAGCCAAATTTTAAAAAGTACATATGTACTTTTTCTTATATCAAAATGGGTCCCGCTAACTAATCTTTTTTTAAGAATTATTTAATATTTTTCAATAAATGTTACTAATTACTAAATAATAAAAATATTTAATATTTTAAAAATTTTATAATATTAAATACTCTATTTTATATTTTATATTTTATATTTTTTAACTAATATTGAGATCACTTGTTACCGAATGCCCATCAAAATTTACATATTTATTATTACAAATATTAATATATTTAAATCATTTTTAACACGTATTAATATATAATTTAATAGTTTAGAAATCAATTATTGATCTTCATCCTCAAGAAAGGGGTGGAATATCATTTCTCTTCCTTTTTCTGTAGCTCTGAAGAGAACACGAGGCCACAGAGGAAACAGAGGGTGCAACCATGGTGATGTCTGTGTTGCTAAAGTTTATATTTCCACCACCAGCTTCTCTAATTGTTTCGGCCATGTCAGTGATAAGCTTCGTGTCACTGGCAAACGCTGGCTGGTCCGAGATTAGAGGGAAGCATTTGAATTATTCCAAGTTCTGGAATGTGAATAACACTGGACAAAGGCAGATCAAGTTGTCAAGCAAAGCTGGTATGCTTTTGCTTTATACTCCTGCTTTTCTTGCTGGCGCTGCATCTTTTTGGGTCTTTCCTCATGAGGGTCTCAGATCCACAATCCTTCAATCTGCTGTGACCCTGCATTTCTTCAAGAGGATCTTTGAGGTAACATTTCTTTCTCTCACACTCCCACAGACACACAAAGCATATCCAATAGGCCTGTGGAAGGAAAATATTTGGAATTTGGAATATATGGGATTATATGGAAGAAATTAATTGCTTGGGTTATGATGCAATGTATTTAAGGGGAAATTTTGAATTAAAATTAATTATTTTATTTTATTTTTTCTCTGTCTAATTTCGCATTTATTTGTAAAATCAATCTTAATATTGTTTTATTAAGGTAATGACTTGTAGAAATTAATACCCTTGTTGCAATGTTTTATGGAATACTTGATAGCAAGCAATAACGGCTCAGTGGTTGATTGGAAATGAGTTATTCTTATTTCATCAATAGCATAGTTTTTTTTTTTTGGGTGCCCAGCTCAAATAAGAATGCTGTTTTTACTCTATTGTGTAGGTTCTGTTTGTTCACAAATATAGTGGCTGTATGTTTCTTGATTCTGCAATCCCAATCACTCTGAGTTATTTCTTGTCTGCTGCAACTATGATCTATGCTCAACACCTCACAGAGGGGCTTCCAGAACCACCAATTGATCTGATGTATCCTGGGATTGTGTTGTTTCTGGTGGGCCTCAGTAGCAACTTCTACCACCATTACCTTCTTTTCAAATTGAGATGAAAGGGTGAAAAGGAATACAAGATTCCTAAGGGTGGCTTGTTTGAGCTTGTGATATGCCCCCACTATCTTTTTGAGATTATTGGGTTTTTTGGGGTTTCCTTCATTGCTCAGACGCTCTATACGTTCTCTTTCAGCTTAGGCACTACTTTCTACTTGATGGGCAGGAGTTATGCAACTAGGAGATGGTATCTTTCTAAGTTTGAAGATTTCCCTAATGATGTTAAGGCTCTCATCCCATTTGTGTTCTAATTGTTGCAAGGAACAACTAATTTTACGTTCATTGTAATAATTCCCAAATTTTCTGATTGGAAACAACTTGTAACGGCTGTATTCATGTGCAACATATTTCAATATGCCTCCACCTCCTTATTCCCAAATCCTATGAAACATTCATTTGTGGGAAATCTACTACAATTATAATTCACATACATAGCTCGTCTACAAATGAAACATCACATCATTTTACAATCGAAATATTTTTTTTTTAACTATCCTAATTAGTTTTTTAAGTCGGGTGATGTCTTGCAATATTTCAAGAGTTATGTCTTTTAAGTCTTGTGTGAGATTAATTTACTCTCAAAAATTTAGAATATAAAAATTTATACTATTTTTTAACTAGAATGACTTTCATAAATTCAAATTTAAGTCTTATCTTGTATGGCCAAGCTTATTTACGAACTCGACCACTCTGATTTTGTAATCAAAATACTGAACACAGGAAAAGTAAGATCAGCTCTAAAGTAAGTTTGAAGATTTCCCTGTGCTATTTGTGTACTGGTATTGCTGAGTCTGTCTTGGAGTTGCTTCGGGACTGCCCATGCACTAGCCAATGTTATGGAATTCTATTCAGTTTATCATGATGGCAGATTGGACATAGAGAAGAATCATCTTGACCCCGCTACTAAAGTACAGCTCATTGGTTCCAATTGATAATAGCATAATATATATATATATATATATATATATACATATTTGAATTTAATTCTAGTTTATTATTAATGTAAAAGTTTTTTACATTATTATTTAATTATATATTAATATATTATTAAAAAAATTGACTATAATAATAACTATCTAAATTTTTTAATTTTTTTAATGATATAATAACACTTGATAAGATGATAATGTAAAAATAATTATATTAAAAGTAGATGAAAATTAAACTAATTTCTCTATCAAAATCTGCTTTATCATATCATGATATAGTTCATTTTAGTGAATATAAGACATTATTGATTATTAAGAAAAATTAATTAGTAAATAATTGTGGTGAAATGAAGAAAATCCTCTGGAAAGGAGTTGAGTTGATTAATTATATTATGCAATGTATTGCTGCTTCTTGGGATCATGTATTTAAAGAATACAATGGGCCCGGAGTCAATTATGGGTGTTTGGACAAAAGTGCATAAAAAGTAATGTATAGGCCTATGTTATGGTCTAAATATAGTGATCACAGAAATAGTTTGTGGTGGCTTAAAGTATGTTTGGTTTTATTTATTTTTTGAGAATTATTTTTTTTAATTAAAAATTATTTATCTAAAATTTATTTTGTTTTTTAAAAGTGTGTAAAATTAATTATAAGTTACGATTATTTTTTTATAATTAAAAATAATTTTTTTTAAAAAGTTGTTATTTTAAGTTTTTAATTATTTGATTTTAGATTATTTCAAAAGCTTTAAGAGAGAAATACCTATTTGTCCTCAATCAAATAATTTTTTCAATTATTTCATATATCTTTTAGTAATTTAATACATAAAATCAATTTTTTATACAATCCAAACAAAATTTTTTTATCATAAAATCGATTATGAATTAACATATCCAAACATAAATTAATTTTCTCATAATCAATTTTCTTGAAAATCGATTATACACATAATCAATTTTTAAGATAATAGTTTTTTCACAACTAATCAAACACACACTTAAACTTTGATTATTTTAATATAAATCATATTGGATTATTGATATTCGGTTGCTAAGCTTTAGCGTCTCTTGTTTTTATTTGTCAATCAATAATGAAAATTTTTAGAAGATTCAATCATGTTTTAAGTATGTGTCGACAATAAACGTTTATCTATTTATAATATATAAATTCAGGTTCACAAAAGTCAAATAAGCTAAATTGAGTTTTACCATACTTTCACATAAGATGATTCTATATTATTCTTTTTTTCCACTTCACCACTTGAGCTTCCCTTTCTAACAGCTTTTCGATCGGATTACTATTGTTCACATAATTTATTACTGAAATACTGTCATTTTAAAACATATTACCAATATACTGCTATTTTTGCCACGTAAGATTTTGTTTTCACGTTCCACGTTAGATACGTTAACACACTTGGCGTATCCTACGTGGATGCGTCAACGAGTTTGGAACATTTCACGTAAGAAATGCAAAACGTGTTGGCGCATCCACATAGGACACCCTATATACTTCACTCCCCTCTCTCAGATGCAGTACACTTGACCTTTTTTTAAAATTTCTTAAGCAAAACTTTCATGTCTTCTCAATCCCAATCTAGTGGCTCATGTAATGTCTGAGGAAGATTTTGTTTCTGTGGAGCTATGGTAATGATGAAGACCTCTTGGTTTGAAAGAAACTCAGGAATGAGGTATTTCAGGTGCCAAAATAAAAATATGGTAAGTGTTTTTATTATCTCTTCCCTATTATTATATTTAATGACGTTATCACTAGTAATGATGTAAATGTGTATAACTAGGGATGCAATTATTTTAAATGGGTTAACCCTCCTTTGGTTGATCATGGAACATCAGAATCCTTATATTTGAAGGGAAAATGTGAAGGGATAGAGAGGAAGGAGATTGAAGTGGAGTTGAGAAGAAAGGATATCGAAATAACAAGGATGCATCAGCTTCTATTAGAGAGCAAAAAGAGAGAGGAGATGTATTTTAATTTGCTTGTTGGAACTTAGGTTTCAATTGGATTTGTTTGTGTCAATGGGCTTTTTTACGTAACTAGTACAAATTAGATTTGAAGTTCCTACTATAGTGTAAGTTGGAAAATATTTCTGGGAATGGTACAAAATGAACAGTGAGTCGTAGGGGGTTGATTGGTTCGATCAGTTTTTTGTGGTCGAATGATTGATGTATTCGATCGGATGAGGGGTTCGAGTGAAAGTTGTGGTCGGAACGTGGTGTAGTCCGACCGGTTTGATCTGCTACCTAAGGCTCACTGTTCATTTTTATACCAAGCATATAAAAAAGCAGTGTCAATGATTATGAGGATGGAGGTTATGTATTGTGGCTACTTAGAATATCATATAATATTGTGTTGTAATTATATGTTATTAAATGTAATGCATAATATAAAATGTATTATAAGTATTTGCTTGCTTAGTGTTACTGTCACTCAATTTAAATAAAAATGAATCATATAATGTAACAAACATGCGATCTAATAAAAATAATTTTAAAAACGACAAACAAGAATAAGTAAAATATAGTATCATTGGGAAGGGCCAGGGCAACTCATTGTGGTGGTCTCTGTGATGGCTCAAAAGAAGATCTCGACTGTGGTGGATAGGGATGCAGTGGTAGGTAAGAGTATGATGGGTAAGGCTGTGGTGACTAAGGGTACGGTGGGTAAGGATATGGTGGGTAAGAATAATGCGTGGTGGGTGGGTGGATGGTGCTATAAAGGTTGTAGTTGAAGCACGATGACTAAAAGAAGAGGATGATGCTTGAGAAGGTTCAACTCACCTCCTACCATCTGCTAACCCTGATCACCTTCTCCGCATTGTCCTTTGTTGACCATCATCTTCAGGTGGCCCTAGGATGTCTTTTGCAAGAGGTGCTGACTACAACTATGTCATTACAATTCAATCATGTTCATCCAAAGCAGATAAAATCAGTGAAGCCGATTCTGAGAGGGCATCAAAGTTGAATGATGATCGACCCTCGGGCGTACCCGAAGCATGGAATTGCTTCGCATTACCAGTGTAAGAAAATATATAAAGTTAAACATATATATATATGGATGCATAAAATTATAGTAACGAAGGAAACATTAATAATGTTAACAGTACTTACAACAAGTCCAATAGTAGCTGCAAAAGGAGTTATCCACCGGAAAGTCACACGTTTATACCATTGCATGTACCCGGAATTATTACCACGCACTCCACTAAAAGGCTCACCATTGATGCACTGATTGTGACGAACATCCCAAATGACAATGTAATCTCTGTGATAATGTTGCCAATTCTCATCATGCCTCTCCGCCATGGTGAGGATGTGCAAATGATCAAGTTAATGCGGTAACTGAGGGATGGGTTGGTTGAGGCCAAACTAACGCATAACCCTATCCGGTTAGTGCCACTCAATTATGTGATAACATATGAGTGGTACCACATCACACATGCATCACTACCAACAACTCAAAAAGCTGGAAGTGTGGACATAATGTCTAGGATGTATGTTGCCATTAAAGGGTGTATGTTGCCATTCAATCTGTGAAGATAAATATATACCAAGTTAGAAAATATTTTATAAATAAATATTTTCAATAAACATAAAAATAAAGTTTATGGTTGTATGTAAGAATCTTGCATCATCCTTCCTTAGATGATCAAGGAAATGATGATATGATTTGAAAACATGAGTTGAGGCCTTTATTAAACTTTTTCTACCATGCCACCTAATACAATAGTAAATTAATTATGGTCATAATAAATCAGAATATTGTATGTAAGTAGTAACTTAGTTGTATGAACAAAATTGGAAATTATATGATACTTACCGAAACCCTAGTAGACATAAGTGATCATGATTAGGAGCGATGCCAAAAATCTCTTCCTCCTCTCCTATCTCTAGAATGGTCGAAGCAAGGCTACGAAACCTATGCCACGCCCTCATCTGCACTAGTATATAATAACATCCAATTTTCTTCCTCTTATAATCAATGACATTGCAGAGCTCCTAGTATAAGTATGCCAAGCATGCTGAACCTCAACTATGTGTGCCAACAGTGATGAAGTCCTCAAGAAGTATGAGGTACATGAGATGCACATATCTGCCAAAATGATCGACGAATATGGTGCCTCCAATAAATTGAAGTATATAAGCTCGTGCATACCTCTAAATGTGCTCATCATCTACACCAGCCAAGAGAGTGCAAAACTGACAGTCCAGTTATGTCAATGTAATCCTACCACCCCCGATCTCACCCTCAGGTGGTTCGACACTTAACAATCATCGACATTCAGCATACCACGTGGATGCGCCACTGCATTTGGTGTATTCCACATAGGAAACGCCAATGCGCCAAGTATGTTGGCGTATCCTATGTGGATGCGCCGAGTGTGTTGGCGTATCTGACATGGAATGGGAAAGAAATCCTACGTGGCAAAAACAACAATATATTGGTAATATACTTTAAAATGATAATATTTTAGTCATGAGTTTTGGGAGCAACATTAATCTGGTCAAAAAGCCTCCTTCTAACTCTTCCCATCAACCACCTGGCCAACTTCTCATTCTCTTCCCTCCTACTTAGGATATGTTTGGATGGAAGAGTTTGGAGGAGAAGAAAAGAAATGAATAATTTTTCATTTTAAGTAAACATTTCCTTTATTTAATTTTTTTTATAATTAGAGAAATAAAATAAAAAATTATCATATAACTTTCTAATCATTACTTATTCATTTATATAAACATTTTTATAATTCTATTAATTTAGAAATAAAAAATTATATCTCGTCTCTCTTTCCTTCCAAACCCCTCCGTCCCAAAATAGCCTTATTCTTCCGCATTATGGCTACGGTTACTCATACGAATAGGCAGCTGAAGGTTGAATGCTCATTAGTTGCTCAAATGAATGCTCAAATGTTGCCGACCTATCTTCCCCTAATGTCACCACCGTCGCTGATGGTGGATGTTTTCCTCCGCAGTCCCGGTTCAGCTACCGGAAGTCATCTTGTGCCTAATCGGAGCACATGGCTAGGTCAGTGAAAGAAAGAGCATCAACAAGAATTGGAAGCCGAGGATGACGAAGTGCACTTAACTGGAAACAACTCTTCCTCAATTTCACACAAAGGTTCTCTCTCTCTCTCTCTCTCTCTGGTCACTCCTTGTCCTCATATTCGGGAATTCAAATTCAATAATAATTATGTTGTTATGACTAATTGGGCAGTGAAGGTGGATGAACCCAACAACAGGGGTAACCCCCCGTCGTTCAAAGCATTCTGAGACTGAGCTGCGTAGAAGGAGCATCATTATCGAAAGGCAAGCTTTTTTCAACTATTTTTATTCACTAAATTGTGCCTGCTCCTGAATTGTCCTCTAGGTCTCTTTCTACATTTAATGTGTTTGTGTTGTGTGAAGCTAATGTTCAACGGTTCTAGATTTTGAATGAAAATTTTGCTGTAATTCTTTGTATCAATGATTTATGGTTGCCTGAAAGGAAAAATTATGTTGTACCGATGTATTAATGAGATATTGGACACAGGAGTAACAGATGGAGAAATAATTCTCACAATGCAAACAATTAACAAAAATTAAAATTTGGGGAATCAGAATTTTAACAAATCATTCCTCCTCCCTTTTAGATTTTTTACATTCATGGTTTTGTGTTCCAAATCTGAACCAACTTCTTTATTTATGACTCTTTTACTTTCCCCCTTCTCCCAAAAAAGTGAGCTTTTGTCAGGGTTATGGGGTTTGCGGTTTATGGAGGTTTCACAGGATAGTGGTGTAGCTTTCGGAGATAGGTCTTTTCATTCCTCAAAGTTGGAGGTACGTGCAATTATTTTCCTCTAATCATTGCTTGGTTTCAATTTGAGAGTATTCATTCTTTGGAATGTTTGTTTGCTGGGAAAAAGTGAAGAAACTTGTGCGTACCAACAGGTAAGTGTTCTTATATTCCTCTTTGTTTTTTCCCCCTGATATCTGCCTGAGTTAATGCCTAATAGAATTATTTGTGTTCTTTAGTTCTTGGTGACAAGGAAGGACTTTGAAGGAAAAACAAAATAAGCATAATGTGGTCTTCAAAGTGTTCCAGAATCTATGAAATGCGAGTATATATTATTATATGAGAACTGTTGTATATGTTTTTCTTTTTTCATGTATATCTAATAATTGCATATCTAGAACTAATTTATGCAAATTGTCAAATATTAAATTCGTATTATTGTACTAGAGTTGTTAATGTAAGAAACTATCAACATTTTTTCTTGGCAGCAGCAACTTACATGCTTCTTCATGGTTTTATTTTTTGCATTCTAGCATATAGATTTCTTGCATTTTAGAGGCATTACATCCATATAATAATGTCTATCTTCTGACTTACAAAATCTCCTTTGGCTTCTTGGCAGCTGAAGTGTTGTGCAGGCGGATAAAGTAAGGACATTTCTTTTCCACGAGTACTACATATTCTAATGAGATCATATTTGTCAACTCTAGCATACTTATAAATCACCCTGTCATTTAACTAAAGCCTTCTGTTTGTGTAGTTGTTCTGTGGGAATTGCTTTACCTCTGTACTATACATTAAAGGCAATAGAAAGTAAAGATCAAAATGCCCAACATAGGTGCCTTCTCTACTGGGCGGGTAGGAATTTACCTACCTTTTCATTTTCTTTTGTTTGATCTCTTTTTACCCCTGCCTCCCCCCCCAAAAAAAAAGAACCTAAGAGATAGATGAAAAAGAGAAGCTCTTCTTAATGACCACATGATTCAACCAATGTTGTGACTATTCAACATGGCTATAAATAATGTACCCCGGTCACTACTTGGCGTTGCTACGTTGCCAATAACAGGAAAGGTTAACTTGAGGTTTCTTATTTTGCTGATGAGTTGTTATTTTCAACATTATAATTATATTTTAAAAAATGTAAAAACTTGCACATGATTCATATAGCATGATTATAGTATTGTCTTATATAGTTGTATTTTTCCCTGCTTGTTGACAATAAAAAAATTGAGGAGCCATCTCATGAAAAATCTTGCTTAGCAGGATGACAGATGTATATAATCTGGCCAAATTGTGATTTACACATCATGTTGACACTTTTGTTTTAGAGGGACTTGACTTGATCAAATTAATAATTGCTAAATATTTGTTTGATTGAGTTTCTACTTTATTTGTTCCAGTTATATAACATTTTCCATCTAGAATCATATGCTGATATTAATAGAATTTTATCCGCTCTCCATTGTTATGCATCCTTCTGTACTCCTGACTATATGTGATTGGACTTGCTGTTGATGTACATTTTGTTCCTGAGTATCTTCTATTTGCTATGAGAAGAATGAAGTAACCAAATATGGGTCCAACACACTCATTGATTTATCAGATGATGAAAATCATATCATAAAACTAAGCTGCTCTTTCTAACCTTAAGTATTACTGTTTGCTGCAGCTAACACACCACATCCTATTCTGATATCAAGTCCCTGAAGTTGTAATGTTCTCACTCCGCCCAATACGATAATTGAGTTCAAGCTCTTTGCATTACAGTGTCTAAACATAGCCCATGGGTTCTATTATACTAATTATGAATTTTGTTTTTCTCCTCTTATGATATTTGCAGCTTACGGCTCATTCAGCCTCATTGAAGCATTCTCAGACAAGCTTATTTTTTGGTCTAGTTTTTTATCCCATCCTAATCCATTAAGATGGTTGTATATGGCGGTTCTTTCCCTTTAATTTTTCAAAGGTCTACCTTTTTTTCTTTTTAAATATATGATACACTAATATGGTTCCCTTTCACTATTTTTAAAACTTGGCTGTTAATGAATTTTTCAGCCGCAACGCATGAGTCTACCTCTAGTTGAATATTTAGTTAAATATTAATTGTGATTTATACCTCAAACACTTCCGGGATTAGCAATACTACAAGCTCCATGGTGGAGGCGAAGTGAATGGACTGGTGTCAATTGACTATCAATGAAGACGGTGGTGATCGTGCTTGGGTCTTGTATAAATTGGGTAAGGGTTAAAGTTTTATTTAATACTTACTGTTTTAAATAATTAGCACGATTTATTAAAAAGATATAACATTTTTCATTATTTAATATCAAAATCAAGTTGTTTTTTTAAAAGACCTAATCTTACCTAAATCTATGCTATTGGCTTCACTTTTATTTTCGTTTTGTTACAAAATGGCTAAAATATGAACCTAATGAGTATCGTAGATTTAACAATCCAAAACTACTTTTAAAAAATATTTTAGAGAATGAGACTTGAGTTGGACTTTGGGTTATGGTTAATTGGGCCTAATTTGAACTTAGAATTTGAAATTTTTTACCAAGTCTAGTTTAGCAATTGTGTTAGGTTTTCTCAATTAAACAGTAATGGGTTCTTTTCTTATTTTTATATCCTCTCATTTTTTGTTTTTCTCTTTCTATTCTTTTATCTTTTATTTTTTTTTTCTTTTTGCTAAAAGAAATTTTAGATAAGGAATGTCTTTTTCTTTTAAGATAAGAAAATAGAGAGAATTTAAGCACTTGAGAATTTATTAAAAATACTGATTTTTTAAAATTTTTAAAATTATAAAATAAGAAAAAGGATAAAAAATTTATTAAAATGATTTTTCTTGTAAAAAATCTAATCACTGAAAAATTACTTATAAAAAGTATAGTATTCACAATTTTTCCTCTTTTATTTTTTTTTTAAGTGTGAAACGAGTAATCATTATTTTTTGTTTTCTTAAAGATAAAATCATGTACTTCGCTTGAATTGAAAAAAATTAAAAATGGAGGCGTTGCATTGCAATAAAAAGACATGAAAGAGCAAAGCATCACTTATGTTATTTACACTTATTTTATTTACACACCCTCACATTAGAACTGGCTGATAGGTAAAGCAACAAAAAAAACCCTTACTGTAGGCCTTCTGACTTATAGGTTTCACAATTTTATACTTATAAATTAATTATAATTAACTTAAAATATGCAAAAGTTAATATAATTAATAAAAAGAATTTAATTTTAATCTATTGTCAGTGTAAAGTTTCTTTATACTTTCATTCAATCATGTGTTGATACATCATTAAAAGAGTTAGACTTTCTAAGTGGTGGTTATGATAGTCAAGCTATTTTAATGATTTGACAACACATAATTGGATGACAGTGTAAAGTTAAAGTTTCTTTACACTGATGGTGGATCAAAATTAAATTTTTAATAAAATGTAAAGAATGATTTATTGTGAGAGTGAGTGGAACAAATCTTGACCATTAAATTGTCTATGTATTCTCTTTTGTCCCTAATTAAATTTTCTAAGAGTAAACTCTCATTTTGCTCCTTGAAATATTGTGATAACATCAATTTGGTTCTCAAATATTTATATTTGATATCACGTTAGTCTATACGTCAAGATCCATGATGAGACTGTTAGTATAACGCTGATGTATCTAATTATCTTCTTAGGTGTACCGTTAACAGTTGACATGGCACAAAACTTTGCCAAATGATGGAAGGATTAATCCAACATGGAGCCAAGTAAAAATATAACTTTGTAATAAGTTTCACAATGTTTGGCGAGAAGAGTAAGAAGAAGATGGAAGTGAGAAGTAGAGGAGTTGACTGTGCGACCCACAAGGTGTAGAAGGATTTTCAAAACACACGAGTGGATTGCTATTGCCATTGAGATTTGGATTAAAGCCCTCACCACCTGCAACCCACAAGGTGAGTATTGAATGACTTATTCATTAAAAAGGGCAAGTTTGTGAAACCCTAGATATGGTCCCCTATGGCTTTTTTTGAATTTGTTTTTGTGAAACCCTAGAATGTGGTCCCTGTATGTTGTTGGAATGTTTTATGTGGTTCTTGTTTGTTGCTGGAATGTTTTCTGTGGTCCAATGTCCTTTTCATTTTTTATTCTTATGTATGGTATATTAATCGTCGTGTTTTTTTTGTTTATTGTAGCATGTATTCAGAAATAAGTCTTGTACTTCATTATAGTGGGCTTTTTGAAAGGAAAACCCACTGTGAACATGTGAAGGAGGAGATGAATTTTGGGATGGTATCGACCCAGACTTATATAATTGATTATAGTGAGTCAACTGGTTAGGGTACATGAAAATATGAAATTTGACAAGTGTTATTACCTAGTTCTTGGGTTGTGTCTAGATGATGGCTCAGTAGAAGTGAAAGGGGATGTAGAGATAGTTAATTTGCTGAATGAAATAGGAAATGAGATTGAGGTGCATTTCTACTTTGTTGAAGATAGACCTACTACTAACACTGTAGTACCCACCCCTAATCTTGTGGGACCCAATGCTGACATTGTGGTACCCATTTATGACACTGGAACCTATTTCTAACAATGTGGGACCCATTGTTGACCCTGTAGTACCAATAGAAGACAATGTAGGACCCCCAAAGGAGGTGGTAGGGCACACAATCAGATTTTGAATATGATTTAGATGATATAGAGGTACTTGAAATCCCTCCACCATCACCAACTGGTTTTGTGAATGTTGAACCTGATAATGAGGGCAGTGATAATGTAGCCAATACACAAGAAAATGTAGCCACTAAATTAAGGACCCACAGACCCAATAGAACAAGCCCAACCCCAATGCAGATTTATACATCATTTAAGAAGGAAGAAGTCTAGAGCCAATAGTAACAACATGCAGGTTCAGTTCAAGGACTAGGTAACCAGTTGTTGAGATAGATTCTGCGCATGACAAAGAACCTGAAAATGAACCGGAAAATAACAATGACACAGATAGTGAATGTGAGCCTTCTAACAGAAGCAAAACACATGATGACATGTATATGACGGATGAACTATTTTCATTGGATGGTTCATCATATTCAGAGGGGGAGAGGGATAGAGATGTTTATCCCCAATTTAATTCAAATTCAAAGTTTGGAAATGTTGTTATTGAACTTGGAATGAAGTTCCCTACACTAAGATTTTTAAGGATGCTATAAAAGACTACAATATACACTTAGGAAGGGAGGTTAGATGGGTTAAGAATGATGCTATTAGGACAAAGACAGTTTGTAAAGATGGATATCCATGGAAAATAGTTTGTAACACGAATAACAGGACCAAATAATTTCAAGTGAAAAAGTTTGATGATCACACTTATAGCAGAAGTTTTAAGAATAAACAAGCTATTAGAAGATGGGTTGTAGAGAAATTGGTGGATACTATTAAGACACATCCCACGTTCGATAGACAAGATGCTTATGATCACATGAAAGATAATTATTGTGTTATTGTTAGTGATGCTAAGGTTTTTAGAGCTGTGAAGGAAGCAAGAAAGATTGTGGAAGGATCTGAGATTGAACAGTATTCCAAGTTTTCACTTTTTAATAAATATTTATTTTCTCTCACTTTCCACATTCCCTATTAACCTTTTATTTTATAATTGTTTCCCTCATTTTCACGATCAATCAATAACTGTTGTATTTATTGGACATTAGCGGTTAATTTTTTTTTTCTATAAAATCATTTTTCTTTTAATTTATCAAACGCGCTTCTTAATTTTTCTTTCCTCATAGTAGGTCAAACAATTTTTTTTTTACTTAAAGTAATTTTAATTCTAACCTAAATTAACAATATCTAAAAAAAGATTAAATGAACTAACTATCTTATCGATTGAAAATGATATATTAGAAGAAATTAATTAAGAAAATTTTAATTAAAAATTACATTATATTTAGTAAGTAAAAAAAATTGCTTCATTTTATAATTTTGCTTTAGTACACTAAATGTCTTGAGTCGCCCTTGCCTTAAATGCGCATCAATTTCATACTACCACACATGACAGCCTTCACTATGTTTGCAAATATACTTCCCCCAAAAGCAAGCAGCACAATGAAGGATCCCAGACGATGCCGGAGCTTGCACAAATCATCAAACGCAAGAGAGGCTTTCAATGTACTGATAAGCTTGAGAGCAATCGAGCATTATTGAAGACTCAGTACCAACATGTTCCTTAGTATCAGCAATGTCACACACTTTATAAAATGATTTGTCTTGAAAATTGTACCTCACCACTATCCCAGGGATGTTAAGCACCAAATATGAATTTTCATCCACCTCAGCTTGAACAACACAAAGTATTGAAAACCCATAATAGTTCAAATCCCTTGGTTGAAGATCATTACGAATCATCTTTGGAAATGCAACAGGAGCTGCATTAAGATCAACATGGTACTTCACAATCCAACATGAGTAGTCCCTTCCCATCTCATAAACATTAAACTCCAATGTCCTTGGCCCATAAATCTCAATAAGATGCAAATGATCCCTGGACTCCCCAAAATACTTTATCCTCCTTTGACCCCAATTATCTGGTATTGGTGGCATTGGCAGATCTCGCACTTGCTCTTCATCAATACTGAAGTACAAACAGTTCCCCAAACTACTAAACCAATGAATAGCTCCATTACAAAACATCCCACGGTGGAATTCTGTATCAGCAGAGGCAGTGAAAGAACAACTAGAGACCCTCCAAGGCCCTTTGTCAGATGAGTATATCTCTATTTGATAACAATTGCTTGAATAGGTAAAGCCACAGCGCCTATTCCGCCTTACACAAACAGCTTTATAATGAGGAGACTTGGAAGGATCAAAAGCTAAACTAACACCAATAACGTGACCATTAGAAAACCGCAGTGGAGGAAGTAGAGAATATTGCTTGATAGTAGGGTTGTACACATAATAATGGGTTTTGTGTGGATTGGCTAGGGAGCTAGAACACAAAATCAACCCATTACACGATTGCAAGATTCTGATCCCTGAGGGGTCATTAGCAAAAGCCAGATATTCCAAGGGACCACGAGAAGGAATTGCATTGGGTTTAGGATTGAAATCGATGAAATTGTAGCGTGGGTTGTTGTTGAAGGATGAAAAGACACGCAAGAAGAGGCCAGAGGTAGAGTTTAGAAATGGGGTGCGAAGGTGAGAGAATTCCGGGTTGGAAATGAGAGAGCGCCAATGTTTTGAAACAGATTTGAACTTGAGAAGGGATTTAATGGGCAGAAGGAGAAGGATTTGTGTTAAGAGGTCCTCGTTGTTGGCCACCACATAGGCTGAGGTTGAGGAGCACTGGGTGGAAATGGAAGTGGTTGTTGGATTCACCTTCAGTATAATTTTAACTCGTTTGGAAGTTGACATGGCTTTGAGATAGTGAAAGCTTAAGGTAGATGGGGTTGTGAGCTGTGTGCTCTTCTTTTGTAAACAGAAGAAGTTGCAGTTGACATATACAGATGCATACGGTGTGTGAAGATTGCGTAACACACCACTGGGTCGAGATTCATTGTCAAGCAAGCTTTTTGTGTTGACCTCTTACATGGTTGACTATTGCTCAAGCCAAATTCAGATTGGAATGGGCATAAACTAATCTGTTGATGCGTCTAACTGGCTGAATTCATCTTCATCTACTTGTATTATTATTATTATTATTATTATTATTATTATTATTATTATTATTATTATTATCATCTTCATCTACTTGTATTATTATTATTATGGTTAAAATATAATTTTGGTTTCTATAGTTTACAGTATACACTCATTTTTAATTCAGCATCTATATTTTTTTCTTTGTAAATCAATTCTCGTACTTTCAATCGTTAGCAAAATGATCTATGCCGTTAGTCTCGGTTATGACGCCATCGATTTATGGTCTGACGTAAAAAAATATATGATAAGGTGGCACTGTTTTTGTCCATGTCATTGTCTCTGACATTAGTATAGGGACTAAATTAAAATAAAGAGAAAATTATATGGACTAAATTAAAAATAAAAGAAAATTATAAGAACAAAATGTATAATATTCTTGAAGAACATTTCAGCTTGGCCATTTTTCTTTCCCATTATGCATAATGTGTGACTTTATATTTAGCAAGTATTATGTTCCTAAGTACAATTTTACCACTATAGTTTTTCATGTTGGCATACAAGCTTCTAAAGAGAGAAACATGCTCTTTAGTATGGGTTCAGTGAAGATTTCTAGCAAATAAATATCTCTGTTTAAAACCTAGTTGTATATATATTTTTGGTTATACGTAAAAGTATCATCGAGTCAGCTTTTGCATCAACTAAGACTTAGTTCGTCCCTAGATGATCTTAAGGGCACATCTCCCACATCGGTACTGTACATTTAAGGGAATTAATTGATCCAAGGATTGAATTTGAGTAGTTAAGGTAAGAAGCACACCTTGTTATTCTTTAACTACTAGGTTAACCACATTGAGTTAAAATTACTAGTAATTACATAAATAAAGGTTTTAAATTGTGGTCCGCAACAGCAATTGTGGTCGCAATATTGCGGTTTTAGAGGTCTCCGCAACCTCAACGCGGCCACAATTGCAATCGTATTGGTCACATTTTTCCTCAATTGTCTGTAATTTCTGCAATCACAACTGCAATTTAAAACATTAACATAAATATAAATGACTGAAAGTATATTGAAAATTAAATTAAGCAATAGGAACATATAAACATTTAATGAAAAGATAAAAATGTGTAAGAAAAAAAAATGACAAGTTCTGAATTTTTCTTTTTGTTGCCTATTCATTTTACAATTTTTAAAAGTATACAATAATTCTTATCATACTTAAAGTTAAATTGCTCCCACGGTATATATAGACAGTAAACACATATTATATATTTGGTCTCTATAGTTGTCTCTTGTTTTAAATTTGGTCCTTATAGGTTTCTCTTGTTTTAAATTTGGTTCCTATACTAATGTAAGGATAATAACATGGATAAAAACGGTGTTACTTCAGCCTCCATTTTTCACGTCAGATCATAAACTGATGTCGTCATAACTGAGTCTAACGGCAGTGACTGTTTTGCTAATGATTGTAAGTACGAAGGCTGATTTACCAAAAAAAAAATATAAGAATTAAATTAAAAATGAATGTAAACTATAAGAATCAAAAATATATTTTAATCTATTATAATTTTTTGCATATGTTTGACAAGAGGTTGTCGAGACCCGTCAAATAATAAAAATTACCGGTTCACAAACTAATTTGTAGTATAGAGTATGAACCGAATCGTCTCTCAAGGATCCAATAAAACAAAGATTTAATCAGATCAAGATAAATAAAAAGGGGTTTTTTGATGATTTATAAAGATAATACACTAGTTGAATTAAAGTAAAGTAATTAACAAATTTAAAGAAACAACCAATCCAAGGAAATATACCGATCTTGAGTTTAACTCATCATTGATCACAAGAAATTCACTTAATTGCTAACCGTGTTCTTGGCCTTAGATCACATCAAGACGCCTCAACATGATCCAAGAATCCTCTACTAGATAAGCATCTATGATTTAATTAACTAATGTTAGATAAAGTAAGCACCATCCAAACATAGATTAACTTAAGATCGGGGATTTAACCAAGCTAAACAATCCATCAAAAAGCTTTGATATATTGTTTAGTCTTTGTGATCCTCTTTGAATACATGATAATATAGCTATTATTACATCAACATCTAAATCAAATTAAGCAATTCAATCTAGATAAAAATCAAAGAGGAAGAAGAGAAACTTGAATAACAATTAAGCAATATGAACAAGCGAAACAAGATCTCCAAATTAAACATCAAGATGACTAATCCCTTGGATTGATTATAAGAGCCTAGCCTTCCATGGATGGGAAGGAAGAACTCATAAAATAAAGAACAAAAACGAAATTGTAAAGAGAATGGAGAAGAAGAGAAAGAAAACTCCCACAAATACTCAAATTTTCTTCAAACTTACTTAAAATTTGAATAATCATAATACAAAGAGATTTACTATATTTATACTAATTCTAGTGTACATGTACATAATCTGAATACAAGCTGTAAAAACATGAAAATTGTCAAATATGGAAGCTTGATGCATGGTTGGTGGGTTGGTGCATGGTAGGTGGGTTGGTGTATGGTTGGTGGCTTTTAGTCGGCAACTCTTATCCGACTACTGGCTTGATTTTCATGACCTAGACGGTGCATTTTGGCTTAGAGGTCTTCATGAAAGTTGTAGCCAATTGTCTCCTTGAAATTTTATAACTGGAATCATGCCATTTGGACTTTTAGAACTCCATATATGCCATAAACACTGCACCTACCTCAAGTTAGGTTGGCAGAACGTGTTTCCAAATTCAAACCAACTTGTAGCTTCATAATCATGCCTAAAACGACATCTATTGACTAAATGTCTTCAGTGAAGTTGGAGATATGAGTCTTATCTTTCCAATGGCCAAGTTTCAGCCCAAAAGGAGGCCTATAGCTCACTATGTAGTCCAATATGTGCACACTGCCCAGATTTCCGTGACAGCAAACCCACTCTGTATTGCGGGGATATTTTGGACCCTTAGAAGTTCGATTCAACTCTTGAGTTCTCATGAAACTTGTAGAGCCTTTTATTAGCTTTCCAAAGACACCAAGATCACCTCAAATGGATCACCGAGTCCCAAGTTATGGCCTAACCAAGGAAGAAAGGTCAAAATGCATCAAAATCCGAAAATTATTCACAATTTGCATTAAAGCCCAATGAAGCCCAACAACATTAAACTCATCTAAAATACTAATATTTGACACAATAAACATCTAATAAAGCCTAATACAAAACTAACATAAGTGTCTCAAATTGATTGATCAATGATCCATCTTTATATTGAGAAATTCTTATATAGACTCAGTTTACAGAATTTATCTAAACTAAGTCAATAAAAGACTAACATATTATCATCTTAAATAAAAAATAATTGTACGATTGTTAACACCAAAAAATATTATGGGATGGGCCTAGTCATATGAAAGGTTGTTCAAATAGCTGAAGAGCCAACTTGTGTATTGTTTAATAATGAGTTAAGCCCAAAAGACACTTAAACCTGTGTTTGATAATGAGTTAAGCCCAAAAGACACTTAAACCTGGTTATGGAGCTCAAATCGGGTCGGATCCAATGGGTAATGGGCCTATTAGAGCAGGTCAACTGAAGACTAAAGCTATATATGATTATTTGACCAAGTCCAAAAGTTTGCAACAACCCATAATCTGCACAACAACCATCCCCACGAAAATATGGATAAGGGAAGACTGGGTCAGCTATTCAGTTATCTAGTTTAACTAAAGTGAAGAGTTGTTGCCCTAAAAAGAAGGAAATTAGTTAACAAGGCCAATGACACTGCAATAACTGGTTAGCCATGATTCCATAACGACTAGAAGTGGATGAGGAAGACATGGAGACCAGGCAGACAATTTTTAGGGGATAATGACTAGATTTTCATCTATAAAAGGGATTGGAGTAAAAAAAAAGAGATATCTCTTGATCAACCAACATAGTTAATTTATCTTACATTTCAATTATGTCATTTATTGCTTTATTTACAGCTTTATTATCGCTTTCTTTACTGTCTTGTATTCAATTCATACCCTTTAATGTAATTTCCAGTTTTCCTTTACTTAGTGTTTTAACTTATCTTCGCACTAGGAGCTTTCTTTAGCATCCTAGGAACCCAAGGCTAAGGGATAGAGTTCCTTCCTTAGCTCATCACTTGAACATGAGCATCCTTGGTGTGATTTAGCCAATTTACTCAGCTAAACAAGAAAAATCGTCCAACACATCTTTTTGGCACGCCTGGTGGGACTAGAAGGCAAGCTTTCTAAGAAGTTTGCATCAGTTGGTCACAATTTCAATTGGCGTATACAATTGAGATTCGGCAAAATTTAAGTGATATGGAGTCTTCACAATCATCTGCTAAGAAGAATGACAACTAAAGATCAGCTGATCTTCTGGTTTCTCAACAAATGGTGACACCTACACTAGTTATGCCATCTACTCAGCCGATCGTTCAAGCTGCTGAGGGCCAATCTGGTCCAATCCTAGAAGGAGACCAATCTTAATCAACCTACAATGATGACAATGTCTTTCATTCGTCATCAAATTGACTTGGGCTTGAATGATTTGATGTACCAAATGTCTCGCCAGTTAGCTGAGATAGTCAAGCCTATAGTCCATAATGAGGTGCACAATGTTTGTGAACAAGAACAAAGAACCCCTCAACAATTTGGAGAACATTCAGTGTCATCATTTCATATTAGTCAATCAATGCAACAAGGAAGTCCATCACAGGTTGTCCCTTATATGGTTACTTTAGCTAACCCAGGAGGGCAAGTATCAGCTGAACCATTCATTCAGGTGGCACAACACATTCCTCAGTATGGACAAGTCTAGATGGCTAGAAGACATCCAAATGCCTCAAGTAATCTTAGCTTGCCTTATATTCAAACCATGCCTAACCAATTAGTTGCGAATTTTATCCCACAGTTGGCACCACAAGGGGCTTTTCAAGTTTCAGCATCTCCAATGTTGGAATGGGGGGTAGTTGCTATAGAGCACCTAGAGATTTCACAGTAGAGCAACCATGGAACACGTTTACACCTATTACTCCTAATCATCCGGTCTACCCAACTGCTCCAGAACAGGTGATGTACCAGTAGGCAGCACAAGCACCCCCTAGACAAGCAAGTATGGCTGCCACACCCATGCCAAATGTTAATCAACCAATCAATGTTGAGCCAAGACTTACTATGCCTTAGCTGATTGATCCAAACATGATTGTTGAGACTATTAGTAAGACATTTTGGCGTAGAATTGAGGCCTCTTAACAGACCTGTCTACAAGAAACCTTACACTGAGTGTGTGGACATGTTCATGACTTTACCAAGAGGTTTCAGAACACCTGACTTTACTACTTTCTCTGGTCAGGATGGTAAGTCTACCATGGAACACATTGGTAGGTTTACTGCTTAGTGTGATGAGGCGAACCAGAATGAGTATTACAAGCTTCAGCTATTTCCTTTATCTTTAACTGAAATTGCTTTCACCTGGTATTCTTCTTTGCCACCTAACTCTGTGCACAACTGGGCAGACATGGAAAGGTTGTTCCATGATCGATTTTACAGGCCTTAGCTCGAAATCATAGTAGATGATCTCATTGATGTAGTAAATCAGAACGCAAGTATATGTTATCGCAAATCAAGTAATATAATAGTAAGAAAGTGTCGAACCCACAGGGATTAATTCTAAATTTAACTTTCTATTAAAAGTTTACAAAACTCAATCTTATTTAAACAACTTAATAAGAGGAAGTGTTATGAAAGATTAAAAATTAAAGTAAACAAGAAGAAGAATTTAATGATCAAATTAACCAAGCCTAGGATTGCAATTATCCCTCACACTTTACTTGATTCTCTTACTTCTATCTAAGATCAATTAATTATCTGAATTGTTAACTAGAAATCCTAACTTATCGATAAGCCTCTTTTGATGGTCAAATAGAAATATCCTTAATTAATAATAAACTATATGTCTATGTTTATCAAGTAATCAAGAATTCATTAAGTTCCGGTTTCATTAATGGTTACATATGTCATATAGGTATATGTCTATCCTATATAAACTCAGGGCTTTCGCACAAAGATCATATGTTATCTTACTTAGATCTAAAACCAAAATCCATTTGTCAAGTTGCTTAAGGCTTATCAATTCAACTTAATTAATGGCCAATTAATTGAGAGCATTAGGAACAGGTAAGATAAACAATTCAAGATAATCAATCTACTCTTAGATATGATAAACGAATCAATTACTTGTGAGTTCAAATTGCAATCCTAGTATAGAAATTTAGTTACTCATTATATTAAAGGAAACAAAAGAACAAGTGAAAAGCATGATAAAAAATGAAAGTGGTTGTTGATATTAATAAGAATACAACGGGCTAAAGTTTCAGGATTTACTTTAAACAAATTGGAAGATCTAACCTTGAAATCAAAGTATAAATCTCACAATTTATGAAAGCTTCACCCCTAACTCTAGGAAGAAACTTAACTAGACATCAAGATGAAGAAACTTGAATAAGATGAAGAATATATTATACAAACTACAAGAGCTTTGGGATTTATTTTAGACAAATTGGAAGAATTAACCTTGAAATCAAAGTATAAATCTCACAATTTATGAAAGTTTTACCCCTAACTCAAACTACAATGAGAGAATTCAGAAAATGGAATGCCCTTAAGTGTGGCAAATGCCTTCCTTTTATAGGCAAAGGCTAGAACTATTCAATTACAACTTTGTCAAATCTCGTTGCACATGGGTTGAAATTTTAGCTCTGAAGATTACTAAATTCGTCATTGCTCAAGTAATAATTTGGAAATCTTCTCTCATGAAAGTTGTAGCACATGCAGTCGTGAAGAACATATCAAAAATTCAGTCAGATCTAACGGTTGGATATTGAGATATGACCATTTTTCGGAAACTACTCAGATTATATCAATAATGACGGCCACCAACTTGTTGCCTAATTTTGACCGACTTCCGGTGCTAATATGGAAATCTTCATTTCTATCAAAGTCATAAAGAATGATGTCATGAATGACATATCAAAATTTCAGTTACATCCAACGGTTAGATCTTGAGAAATCACCGAATAACCGAGTATAGGTTTGAGCAGGAATTTTTTGATTTGTCCTGAATTTGATGTAACCAAAAATTCACTGAGTTTAGGTCTTCATTTCTCTTCTGTTTGAGCTATACTGATATCAACATTCAAGTTCATGATATTTTGATTCAACAACTGCTTTGAATAGTCCTTCGGGTGTTCTGCTCAATTTGTAACAACATAACCAATATATGAGGAATTATGCAATTTTCACTTCATATATGCAATAATTTCATAAGAATAGACCAATGAGAGGTGCTAAATTATGCATATAAAATATGTTTATCATTCATGAACTTGAGATAACATGTAGATGATGCAGTAGTCGATTACCTTGAAAGGTTCAGAAAGTTAAGAAGCATATGCCATGTGCAACTTCCAGAAGCCGAATATGCTACTATTGCCGTAGGAAACATGCATTCTCAGTTGAGGGAAAAGATGATTACCTAAGAATGTTCAGACTTAACTCAGCTAGTAACAAGTGCAACCCAGATCGAACGGTTTATTTTGGAGAAGGAGCATAAGAGAGCTAATAGAGAGGGCATTGGACCTCATTTGGTTCTAATAATTGGCTCTGCTGATCTTGACCAAAGGAAGGCAGTCGAAGAAGAGCAATCAGCTGAGATATTAGCCATAGAGGTTTTGAGAGGAAAGCCTTATTCTTGTCCAGCTCTCAAACCATCAAAGGGCAAGGAGGTGGTGACAACATCAAACAAGGACAATTATTTGTTTGACATCACCAAAGTTGATCAGATTTTTGATTACCTTCTCAAGAATAAGCAAATCAAGTTACTTGATGGGCACAAGATTCCATCAGCTGATGAACTCAAGAACAAAAAATATTGTAAGTGGCATAATTCATACAGTTATGCTACTAACAATTGTTTAATTTTTAGAAACTCCATTCAGAAAATGTTGAGAGAAGAGAGATTTAAGCTAGTTGACAAAGATACAGTAAAGATGACAGTTGACACCAATCCTTTTCCAGTAGCCTCGACTCATATGGTTTCTGTATCTAGCTCACTACTGAAATCTAAACTCAATCAAAAGGATTTCAAGTGGAAACAATCCATTCAAAGGTAATGGAGAATAAAAGGAGAAAGTTCAATAATAGATTTCACCAAAACTGGGGGGGGGGGGAACTAGCTGTGCAACCCAAAAAGTTGAAATCAGTCATTGAGAGGCCTAGTGTCTTCCACAGACTTCGTTTCCCAACTAAAGATGATGGAGTGATATTAAAAAGGCGGAACAATGTGTTTGAAAGGATGCAGTTCCCGAAGATAGATGAAAAGCTAATTCCAAGTGCAAGGAGAAAAGTGGCTGAGTTAAAGATAGAAAAAGGAATATCTACTTTGAGGATAACCGTTCGAAATGACGAACAACTGAAACCTCAGAAGATGATCAAGCCAAAAGTAGATGTCAAGAAAGGGGAATGGTTCCTCAACAAATATGTGAAGGAGAAGCCTCATTAGCTAGAAACACCAGTTGTGTTAACTCGTTCTCAGAGAAGGAGGAGACAGAGGCAGAGGTCTGCTCAGAAGTTGAAACAAATGGTCAGCATGTTAGGAGAGGCAAAGACAATTGAGAGAGATGAAATGCAGTCACCCAGAGCAGCTGATAAGGGTGAAATGATGGATGTTGTGGCATAAAAAGAGGAAGAGGATGCCAAGAAGCTCTCTGCAGAAGTTGACGTCGTTAGTCTTCTTCCAAGCGAGTTCTCAACTGAGACAGATAAGGTGAAGGGGCTTGAATGAGATGTATTTGCAGCTGAAGAAGAGTGGGCAACATTGATGGATGAGAAAGAAGAAGAATAACGAAGAATAGCCAGCCATGACATAATTTGAAAAGCCTACAGAGGCTATGACTAAACATTTAAAGCCTTTGTACATTAAGGCTAGTATCAATGGCTGGCCAATAAGCTGAGTTTTTGTAGATGGAGGAGCTGTGCTGAACATTATGCCCGTTAGTACGTTGATGCAACAACTAATATGAAACAACTGCTAATATGAGAATGACCAATTTCACAGGTGGTGCAACAACTGCTGTTGGTGTGCTTCCAGCTAATATTACTGTGGGAGCTAAGACAACAAGCGCAACATCTTTTGTGGTTGATGCCAAACCTACGTATTCTGTGTTGTTGGGAAGTGACTGGATTCATTCTAATCAATGTGTACCTTCCACCCTCCATTAACTTCTTATTTTCTGGGATGGAGACAAGATTGAAGTAGTTTCAGCTAATCAGAATCCATTTGTAGCTGAGGTGAAGATGGCAGAAGCAATATTTTATTCTCCACATGTGGGACCTATAGTGATGCCAGAAGCTATGAGGGAGGATCAATCGAATCTTGCAAACTCACATCTCAAGGGTTTAAACTCAAGTCTTAATTGATGGAAGCCGATCCACATCTTTTTCCACAGATTTCTTA
This sequence comes from Styphnolobium japonicum, assembly GCA_023212625.1. NCBI lineage: Eukaryota > Viridiplantae > Streptophyta > Magnoliopsida > Fabales > Fabaceae > Styphnolobium > Styphnolobium japonicum. The sequence goes on from JALBWW010000013.1 coordinate 19,379,357, forward strand.
TGGATCATAGCCGTAGAACCATTCAAGATATCTTGCAATGGTTATAGCCGAAGCTAGGATTGAAGAATTAGCCCTTATTACATCTAGGGGGCACGAACATCAACAGCTGACAGGACGAATACCAATGGAAGAGTTAGAATCCCCAGTCAGAAAAGAAACACCTAGTTTTGAAGCTCAGGATCTTCTTATTGATATCAACTTGGGGACTGAAGATGAGCAGAGGCTAACCAAAATCAATGGCTTGTTAGTAGAAGAAGACAGAAATTGGCTAATCGATCTTATAAAACAATATAGGGATTCTTTTGTCTGGGATTACCATGAAATGTCTGGGTTATCAAGGCAATTAGTTGAGCATCGATTGCCGATTAAGGAAGGATTCAGACCATACAAACAGCAGGCTAGAAAGTTCAATCTTGAATTAATGCCTAAGATTAAATGCATCACTCCAGTCGTTTCATATGCTAACGACCAAGTGATGTAGGGAGGCAAAGTGTTAACACCAAAAAATATTATGGGCTGGGCCTAGTCATATGAAAGGCTGTTCAAATAGATAACAGGCCAAGTTGTGTATTGTTTGATAATGAGTTAAACCCAAAAGACACTTAAACATGGTTATGGAGCTCAAATAGAGTCAGATCTAATGGGTAATGTGCCTATTGGAGCAGGTCAGCTGAAGACTAAAGCTATATATGATTATTTGACCAGGGTCAAAGGTTTGCAACAAACCATGATTTGCACAACAACCCTCCCCACAAAAATAGGGATAAGGGAAGACTGAGTCAGCTATTCAGTTATCAAGTTTAGTTGAAGTGAAGAGTTTTTGCCCTAAAATGAAGGAAATTAGTTAACAAGGCCAATGACACTGGTTAGCCATTATTAACACACTCTAACTTTCAATGATGAAGATCAATCCACTAAATTACTAGAACCCTAATTCCTTAGGTGAATTAGCCTAAATTCCCAAAATAAAACCATAATTCCTTAGGTGAATTATGGAGAGAAAATGCATGAAGCTCAAGGATCACTACATCACCAACAAACCAAAATCTATTCCTAGCATTTTGATCTATTGGATGTTCAACCCAGTTCTAGATTTAGCATTAATTTTCCAATCTATTGCTAATTCACACAACAAATCATGGATGATCAAGCCAAGATAAGCATTAAGCAAGGAGATTGAACACTCATAAGAAGATAGAAATATATTAAAACCAAAGTCTATTACAAAAAAAATATCAGAGTTAATCATCCTCTAACCTCAACAAGAGGGGATTTAGCTAGACATAATGGAAGAAATTACACAAGAAAGAAAAATAGAAAAATAAATCAAATCAAACTCCATGGAGATCCTCGTTCCAACCCTTGAGAAAATGGTTCCTTCCATCTTTTTTTTGGTCTCTAGCCGTCGTCCAATCTTCCCCCTTATTTTTTCCTCAAAGATGTATTTATATTCAAAGTGAAAATTGGAAGTTGCGCTGAGCCAAGCTTTTGCTGCGCTCAGCCAAGGTCTTCCAGCACGGAAACTAATTTTCTCTTCCCTTGCACTAAGCCAAGCTTTTACTTGGCTCAGCCAAACCTTCCAGCATACAATTTAGGCCTCAAATGGTCTTTGATCCAACTCATTTCACCTATGCAACCTCCTGTAACAATCAAAAGCAAATAAAAAAGACTAAAAACAACCAAAGTACACAACCAAACAACTATTATAACAACTAAATGAAAAACAAAGCAATAAATGGGGCAAAACAACTCTAAAGAGTTCACAAGAGCAACAAAACTACGCAATTAAAACACTCAATAACTAGTAAAATGGTAGATTATCAGCCATGATTCCATAACGACTAGAAGTGGATGAGGAAGGCAAGGAGACGTGGTAAACAGTTTTTAAGGGGTAACAACTAGTTTTTCATCTATAAAAGGGCTTGGAGTAAAAAGAAGAGATATCCTCGATCAACCAACATAGTCAATTTATCTTACATTTCAATTATGTCATTTATTGCTTTATTTACAACTTTATTTATCGCTTTCTTTACTGCATTGTACTCAATTCATACCCTTTAATGCAATTTCCAGTTTTCCTTAGTGTTTTAACTGATATTCGCACTAGGAGCTTTCTTTAGCATCCTAGGAAGCCAAGGCTAAAGGATTGAGTTCTTGCCTTAGCTCATCTCCTGAACGTAAGAATCATTGGTGTGATTTAGCCGATTTACTCAGCTAAACAAGAAAAATCGCCCAACAATGATAAAAAAATTCATGCATAACTTTTAATTTATTTAATGGAAAATAGAAATACGTCAGTCTTTTATTAGTTTAGTTTACACAATTTGTACCCATTAGTCTTATTTAGCTTACAACGAGCTAGTTATTCACATAAGGGAATAAATTGCAAATGAAGGAAAAATTATAGGTTTAGACGAGGTCTCTCTTATAAGAAATGGAAGTGTGGATATATATACCTAAAGTGAGATTAGGTGTCACTGATGCCACTTTTGACTTTACCTAACTTTAAATTTAACTGGGCTTCGTTTGTTTTGAATTCTTCCCAATACCACTAGGAATTGGAGATAAGAAAGTTTAAACTTCTTTTTATCTAATGTGTATTGACAGACATATGTTACACATTTCATTTGATAGAATCCTATCCAAACAAGTTGTTAATCATCAGATGAATTAAAATTAATTGCATATATTAATTTGGGATAACTAATATCAAGGATCACTAGTTAGAAATATATAATTTTAAGGAATATAAAATGTTTAAATTATTAGAAGGATCACACAATTTATTTAGGGAGAAAGACCAATAAATTTTAGTTGATGGATAAAAATATCTTTAAGGAAAACATTTTTTTTCTTGTCTATTAGGTTTCTTTTGCCCATTTTTTTAATCATGTTTCCTTGTCTTCACCAACTCTGTCGATCTTCTGAGTTCAAATTCACAGTTTTCTTCATTATCATGCACCTTCAAGCACAATCACAATTTGCCAAAAATATAGGATATCAACACCGCCTACCTAAAACATATCCCTAGCAGTAAAGGACTTCGCCGGTACCACCTTTATCACAAGTGAAACTGCATTTGTCGGAAATCTAGGACACTAGTAATGCCTACTAAAAAAGACTTTGATGGCACCAACGTCAATCTTTGATTTCTGCCCTGCACCCAGCACAACTCATTATCCTTTACATTTAAAACTTTATTTATAATTGATAAATACTATGTGGGAATACTTAATCACTTAATAACAAGCAATAATCATTTGCAAATTTCTTTCAAACTTTTTATATCTTTATATTTAGAACTTTATTTATAATTGTTAGTCACTTCGTAGAACAATTAGTCACTCAATAACAAGCAATAGTTATTGACAAATTTCTTTCAAACTTCTTGCATCTTTACATTTACAACTTTATTTACAAATGTTAGCCACTCCATATGAACAATTAGTCACTCAATAACAAGCAATAATCATTCACAAATTTCTTTCAAACTTCTTGTATTTTTACATTTAGCACTTTATTTACATCACTTAACCATTCCATGGGAACAATTAGCCACTCAATAACAAGCAATAGTCATTCGAAAGTGTGGACAATGCATAGACTTACTCTACTTTGTGCTAAAATTTAACTTTATTTAGAAGAATGGAGGCGATAAGGATCAAACTCCTAATCACTTAGTTATAAAGGTTTTGATACCATGTCATAAACCAATTTTTCCAAAAGCTTAAGTTGTTGGCCTGTGCATTGTCCACGCAAGAGCTTTGAGTCCAAAGTGCTTGACAAGTGGTTGTCGAGACCTATCAAATAAAATAACCGGTTCACAAACTAATTTGTAGTATAGAGAATGAACCGAATCGTCTCTCAAGGATCCAAAAACAAAGATTTAATTAGATCAAGATAATTAGAAAAGGGGGGGGGGGTTTGTTGTTGATTAACAAGATTAATAAAAGTAGGAGATTCAAAGTTGTAAACAAATCTAAAGAAACAACCAATCCAAGGAAATTTACCGATCTCGAGTTTAACTCATCATTGATCACAAGGAATTCACTTAATTGCTAACCATGTTCTTGGCCTTAGATCACATCAAGAAGCCCTAACATGATCCAAGAATTCTTTACTAGATAAGCATCTAGGATTTGATTAACCAAGGTTAGATAAAGTAAGCACCATCCAACATAGATTAACTTAAGATCTAGAATTTAAACAAGCTAAACAATCTATCAAAAAGCTTTAATATATTGTTTAATCTTTATGATCCTCTTTGAATACATGATAATAAAGCTATTACCACATCAACATCTAAATCAAATTAAGCAATTTAATCTAGATAAAAATCAAAAGAGGAAGAAGAGAAACTTGAATAACAATTAAGCAATATGAACAAGTAAAACAAGATCTCCAAATTAAACAACAAGATGGCTAATCCCTTGGATTGATTATGAGAGCCTAGCCTTCCATGGATGGGAGGGAAGAACTTAGAATTTAAAGAACAAAAACGAAATTGCAAAGAGAATGGAGAAGAAGAGAAAGAAAACTCTCACAAATACTTAAACTTTCTTCAAACTTACTTCCAAATTGAATGCCTCTAATACAAAGAGGTTGGGTCTATTTATACTAATCCTAGAAGCCAATTTGTACATGTACATAATCTGAATACAAGCTATAAGAATATGAAAATTGTCAAAAATGGAAGCTTGATGCATGGTTGGTGGGTTGGTGCATGGTAGGTGGGTTAGTGTATGGTTGGTGGCTTTTAGTCAACAACTCTTATCTGACTTCTAGCTTCAAATTCATCACCTAGACGGTGCATTTTGGCTTGGATGTCTTCATCAAAGTTGTAGCCAGTTGTCTCCTTGAAAATCTCCAATTTGAATCATGTCATTTGGACTTTTAGAACTCCAGAAATGCCAAAAACACTGCACCTACCTCAAGTTTGGTTAGAAGAACGTGTTTCCAAATTCAGACCAACTTGTAGCTTCAGAAGCATGCCTAAAATGACATCTATTGACAAAATGGTCTTCAGTGAAGTTGGAGATATGGGTCTTATCTTTCAAAGGACCAAGTTTCAGCCCAAGAGGAGGCCTATAATCCACTATATAGTCCAATATGTGTATATTGCCCAGATGGTTCCGTGACAGCAAACTCACTCTGTATTGCAAGGCTATTTTGGGCCCTTAGAAGTCTGATCCAGCTCTTGAGTTCTTCATGAAACTTGTAGATCCTTGTCTTAGCTTTCCAAAGACACCAAGATCACCTCAATTGGATCACCGAGTCCCAAGTTATGGCCTAACCAAGGAAGAAAGGTCAAAATGTATCAAAATCTGAAAATTATCCAATATTTACATTAAAACCCAATGGAGCCCAACAACATTAAACTCATCTAAAATACTAATATTGGGCACAATAAACATCTAATGAAGCCTAATACAAAGCTAACATAAGTGTCTCAAATTGTTTGATCAGTGCTCTTGCGTGATGGGCGTGTTAGAAATATGAAATCAATATTAAGTTGTTGGGCCTTCACTTAATAGCTTAAACTTTTGGATAGTTAGTTCTTAAATTAGTATCAAAGCTTCTATGACCAAGTAGTTAGGAGTTCGATCCTTATCGCCTCAATTCTTCCAAAATAAAGTTGAAAATTTTAGCACAAAGTAAAGTGTGTATGTATATTGTCTACACTTGAAGCTTAAAATACTCTTACACAAAGGTCATTTTAGAGATATAAAGTTAATATTAGGCCCTCAACTAACAAGAGATATAAAATCAATATTAAATTCCCACATAATAATTTAAAGTTTTAGAATAGTTAATAATTGAGATGATGACTAATGACATGTAAAAAGTAATTCTAGAAAGGAAAACTGGCATTGTTCTACTTGCGTAGGTGTCAAAGGCCACAAGCAAGTAGGCACAGAATCCCAAAATGATAGTTTTCCATGGTGGGTTAGGTGAAGCAACTCCTGCCAAGTATACAGCTTAGGAATGCCCATCTAGATGTGTTATGGCTCATCAGATAGTGCCAACTGCCATACCCATTAGCTCCTCTATCTGATCGTCAAGTAAACTGTTACACTTTTTTCAGCTCCAACATACTACCCGTCAGTTTAGAGGTGGTAAATAGACAGACCCGATGAATTTTAGGTCGAATTATAGTAGATAAATGAAAAATAAATTAACTAAAAAATTACTTAAAAAATCTGATCCACCCATAATTCGTTTAATGGATAGTTATTTAAAAAAAGTTCATCCATTAATTTATTTTTATGAATGGATATCAAATTTATCTATTTAAAATTATATTATTTGTTATTGTCAAAATTTATTCTGACAATTTTCGATGGATGGGCTGTTGAATTGAAGTGATTCAAAGCTGCATTGAGTGATAAATTAAATATCAACACTATTCCATTTTTGTAGCTATTAATATTAGGTATTTTGTGCAGCAAGCCATTAATATTGACGGCATTTAATTCACCGAAGAGTGTAGCACCGTATTTAATTTAGCGAGGAGTGCATCACCGTACGATCTGGATAGTAGATAGCCATTTGACATACGGGTGGATCTTGATAGATATGTTGGTTATCTAATAAATGAATTGGATTTAATAAATCCAATATATTCAAAACTAATACACATATGAATAGATTGAATTTGATTTATGTATGGTTGAATTGGATGAATAATGGGGTGATGGATATTTTGCCACGGCATCACTCAGGACAAAGCATAAGGATTTTAAAGTGCTGAGATTGAAAGGAGAAAAAAATCAAGGCTTGTGATATCAACTGAGACGGTAACTTTGTTAGCCACAGTTTTCACACGTGGCTTTCATTGATTTGTTAAATATAACAAAGTGAAATAAAGCATGAAAAAATAAGGTTCTTCTTACATATGTAGGTGCCATATGATAATAGACTCCACAGTACTAAACATTATAGTAAAAATATGAATTTAATTTTAATTCACTATCAGTATAAAATTTTTTCACACTGTTATCTAATTATGTATTGACACATCATTAAAAAAGTTAGACTTTTGAAGAAGTTGTTATGATAGTCAAACTTTTTTAATAATTTGACAATACATAATTGGATAATAGTATAAATTTTTTTTACACTGACAATGAATCAAAATTAAACTCTAAAAATATTTACTCAATAAAACAGTATAACTTCATAACCACAAGAAATAATGTAATGTAATCTTTCCTTGATACAAGATGAGTTGTGAGATACTTACGTTGGAATTCAAAATCTTGTAATGTAGACTCTTCACGCAACCTTGGCTTACTTTTCCTTCCAATGAATGCATATATACATTTATCGAAACAATCCTCAAAATCCTTAAAACGATGACAAAATCCTCTACAAACTTCTTCACAAAATTTAGGGTCGTATTTGTTTCTCTGAAGTGAAGAGAAAAAAATATGGCTAGAAACTACAGTAGACAAAACAGATTCAATTGCTTGAACTATAAGTGCAAGAAAAAAGATAGTTACTATGTGTTTTGTTCCTCTCAAAACGCTTCAATTTGTACTTCTCTTTTGTTCAAATCATAAGAGTAAAACACTTATTTATAGTTTAACCTTTTCATTTTATAAGATTCCTTTTTTATAATAACTCAAAGTTATTTGTAATAATTCCTTGAATGAAACCTTTGATGGAAGGGAAGAGCTAGAATAGTCGTGCAGCTTTTTTTTTTTGGGTATTATGGAGGTCTTATTGGATATAAAAGAGAATGTAAAATGAAGATTTAGGATATCAAACTTGCATCACATAACTACAATCCCTTGTTATAAAGACCAATAAAAATAGGAAAATTGACCGTATAGGTCAACTTAGGGAAAAAAATTCTCATCTGGTTCGTTTTGAAAATTAACTAAGTATTCAACTACATTAACTAATAATTTACATACAATTAACTAATAATTTATCTTCATTTTGATATTTAATACGTAGTTTACTGTATGTAAATTATTTATTAATATAATTGAATACTTGATTAATTTTCAAAACGAACCAAAGAAGAATTTTCCTCCCAAGCCGCCCTATACAGTCATTTTCCCATAAAAATACCAGTTTAGCTAAGCTCATTTGATATAGTCATGTGACTTTAAATAACTCAATATTGGTTGCAAGTCTCAAATTGAAAAGCTTTTCAAAATCTTTAATGAGTCGATTTGTTATAAGTTATTTTATAGAAATTATAGTCCATAATATTAGGCATATCACAATAATATATTATAATTTAATCAAACATACTATAGGACAGTAATTTAATTTAATTCATAAAAGTAACAAACAATTCATCTTAGTCATTCAATAAATTTCAACTATATATAACTTCTTGCTTTTCTTAACAGTAAAAAATAATTGAGAAGACCGTTGAGTAATATGAAAACGCATTTGATGTAATGTAATGTGAAAGGACATCCTACTCTAAATTAATCTTATGAATCTTTGATGAAGTATAAGTTAATTTTTTAATTAATATGAAAGCTTATGAGTATGACTTACATTACGTGAGCTTTAATTTATTTTTAATTTTTGTTAAAAACTTATCTTAAAGCTATTTAAATATCTAACTTTGTTTTATACTAATTCAATTAAGGTATACATTGTTATCCAAGCATATGATTCACCTTTCACTTTATATACCATCTAAGGAACTTTTTTTTTTAATATGAGTGAAAAACTAAAAGTATATACAGAAAGTTCAGAAGTCACACTGAGATATCATGAGTGGAAATAGAAAGTTCAATGAAAAACAATTTCGCTTGTCCTTACATTCACAATCCTATTACCTTTTAGTCATTTTAAAAGTAAATATTAAAGATAATTGATGTTGCATAAACATTATATTGGGTAACTGTTTTTGGCTTCTTTGAATTAAATATTTTAATCATTATAAACTTTTTTGTTATTGAAAATTTCAACTTTACCAAATTAAGAGTACTAATGTGACTTTTGATAACTTTCAATAATTTTTTAAATTCTTCACATCATCGATCAATTTGGACTTAGGTGACTTTGAAAAACCAAAATGAGACAATTAATTAAATAATTGTGAGTAAGAAATATTTAATTTTAAGGGACATAAGAAGATTAAATTATTATGAAGAACCATTCAAAATTTATTTAAAAAGAGTGACTATTAAATTTTACTTGATAAACAAAAATACCTTTAATGAGAATGACCAACAATATTGCATGCTTGTTATCAATCAATGAATCACTAATATAGTTCAATAAATGGCTATCCATGCTTGGCTAACCATAGTTTAGAAAATATTTTCCACTATAAAGATTAAACAGGTTTTGAAGATGTTAGGAAATGGCTATTACTAATTAATAACTGGTTAATAACATTCACTAAGTGGCTATCTCCATGAATAACTAAATATAAAGACTAAAAACATTTTGAAACAACTAGGGAATGTCTATTACTAATTAGTAAATGGTTGATAATGCTTATTAAGTGGCTATTCACAAGAGTGGCTAAATAGAAAATGATTATTTTAAGAAATTAAGGAAAGCCTACTGTCAATTACTGAATGGTTAACACTAAGTAGCTACATTTTAATGAGAAATTTTAATATTCACCAAGTGTACTACTCTCAGTAATTTTTTAACCGTTAAATTTGATTTAAGTTTTATTAAAACATATTTTAATTTTAATTTAACGACATATATGGTCATGTCACTTATTTCATTTTTAATATAATAATGTAGTACCATCAAAGTATCTAAAAATCTCTCCAATTTAATAGGACAAAAACACGAGCCTCATACGTAGGAAAGAAAAAAAAAATCAAGAACACTTCGAAAAAAAGCAAATAAAAAAGTGCATCAATGAAAATAAAAACAGTTTGTTTTATTTCACGCGGGGCACGTGGCTTATATGCTCCTTCGTACCTTGACCCAATTTAATTATCAAAGCCTTTGTGGTTTGCAATGCCCAAAAAATAATTACTTCAAAAAACTTGCGAGTTCAGGGACTAATTTCATAAACCAAAATGTATGCATGAAAACTTGATAAACTTATGAAAAGAAATAAAAAGGAAAATTTATGAGAAATAAGAAAAAAAATGTAATGAAATAATGAAGAAAACAATTATTATGAGAATTTATAAAGCCTTTCTAACTAATTTTAAACAATTACAAACTTTTATAGTTTTTTTGAATATTTAAATTTCAAGAAGGGTGTTCTGAGGAAAGGGTTCTAGTGTGCTGTGAGGTAGGTATTGAAAGGGAACTTAGTTAGTTGATGGTGAAGTGGAGAAAGCGTGTAGCTAATTGGGAGAAGCAAGGATGAAGCGCCCAAGGTGAAATCTGCAGTATATGCGTGTACGTGATCTGGTCCTCTTTGATGTCGCTAAAGTGGGATGAGACTTGTGGGTCAAGGTGATGGCTAGGGGATTATTCACGGCGTTTTGGGTAGGTTGCAAGTGTTTTGGTCCTCTAACCCTTGTGCTAGTTGATGGTGAAGTGGTGAAAGCGCGTAGCTAACAAGGAAAGACATAGATGAAGCGACCTAGGAGAAATCCGTAGTATAGCGCGCGTATGTGATCTAATCCTCTTTGGTGTCGCTAAAGCGGGATGAGACTGGTGAGTGAAGGAGGGAATGAAGGTGATGGCTGGGGGATTACTCATGGTGCTTTGGGTGGGTTGCAAGTGTTTTGGTGCTCTCACCCTTAAGCTACTTGATGGTGAAAGGGAGAAAGCACATAGCTAACAAGGAGGGGCAAGAATGAAGTGCTCTAGGCGAAATTCGTAGCATAGCGCCTATACGTGATCTGGCCCTCTTTGGTGTTGCTAAAGTGGGATGAGACATGTGGGTGAAGGTAGGAATGGAGGTGATGGCTGGGGGATTACTCACAGTGTTTTGGGTAGGTTGCAAGTGTTTCGATGCTCTCACCCTTAAGCTAGCTGATGTTGAAGTGGAGAAAATGCGAAGCTAACAAGGAGAGGCAAGGAGGAAGTGCCCTTGGCGAAATCCGTAGAATAGCGCGTGTATGTGATCTGGTCCTCTTTGGTGTCGCTAAAGTGGGATGAGACTTGTGGGTAAAGGTGGGAATGAAGGTGATGGTTGGGGGATTACTCACAGTGTTTTGGGTAGGTTATATGTGTTTTGGTGCTCTCACCCTTGAGCTAGCTGAGGGTGAAGTGGAGAAAGCTCGTAGCTAACAAGGAAGGGCAACGATGAAACACCCTAGGCAAAATCTGTAGTATAATGCGTGTACGTGATTTGGTCCTCTTTGGTGTCGCTAAAATGGGATGAGACATAGGGGTGAAGGTAGGAATGGAGGTGATGGCTGGGGGATTACTCATGGTGTTTAGGGTAGGTTGCAAGTGTTTTGGTGCCCTTTCCCTTGAGCAAGTTGATGTTGAAGTGGAGAAAGCTCGTAGCTAACAAGGAAGGGTAGGGATGAAGCACCCTAGGTGAAATTTGTAGAATAGCATGTGTACATGATTTGGTCCTCTTTTGTGTCGCTAAAATGGGATGAGACTTGAAGGTGAAGGTAGGAATGAAGGTGATGGCTGGGGGATTACTCACGGTGTTTTGGGTAGGTTGCAAGTGTTTTGGTGTTCTCACCCTTAAGCTATCTGATGGTGAAGTGATGAAAGCTCGTAGCTAACAAGAAAGAGCAAGGATGAAGGGTGATCAATCAATTTGAGACACTTATGTTAGCTTTGTATTAGGCTTTATTAGATGTTTATTGTGCTCAATATTAGTATTTTAGATGAGTTTAATGTTGTTGGGTTTCATTGAGCTTTAATGCAAATATTGAATAATTTTTGGATTTTGATGCATTTTGACATTTCTTTCTTGGTTAGGCCATAACTTGGGAGCGGTGATCCATTTGAGGTGATCTTAGTGTCTTTGGAAAGCTAAGACAAGGCTCTACAAGTTTCTTGAAGAACTCAAGAGCTGGATCAGACTTCTAAGGGTCCAAAATATCCCTGTAATGCAGAGTGGGTTTGTTGTCACGAAAATCTGGGCAGTGTGCACATATTGGACTACATATCTCTTGGGCTGAAACTTAGCCATTGGAAAGATAAGACCCATATCTCCAACTTCACTGAAGACTATTTAGTCAATATATGTCGTTTTAGGCATGATTATGAAGCTACAAGTTGGTTTGAATTTGGAAACACGTTCTGCCAACCTAACTTGAGGTAGGTGCAGTGTTTTTGGCATATCTGGAGTTTTAAAAGTCCAAATGGCATGATTCCAATTGCAAAATTTCAAGGATACAACTGGCTACAACTTTCATGAAGACCTCTAAGCCAAAATACACCGTCTAGGTCATGAAAATCAAGCCAGAAGTCGGATAAAAGTTGCTGACTAAAAGCCACCAACCATACACCAACCCACCTACCATGTACCAACCCACCAACCATGCATCAAGCTTCCATATTTGACAATTTTCATGTTTCTACAGCTTGTATTCAGATTAGGTACATGTACAATTTGGCTTCTAGGATTAGTATAAATAGAGTCAATCTCTTTGTATTAAGATCAAAAAAATTTTAAGTAAGTTTGAAGAAAATTTGAGTATTTGTGAGAGTTTTCTTTCTCTTCTTCTCCATTCTCTTTACAATTTCGTTTTTGTTCTTTTATTTCTGAGTTCTTCCTTCCCATCCATGGAAGGCTAGGCTCTCATAATCAATCTAAGGGATTAGCCATCTTGATGTTTAATTTGGAGATCTTGTTTCGCTTGTTCATATTGATTGTTATTCAAGTTTCTCTTCTTCCTCTTTTGATTTTTATCTAGATTAAATTGCTTAATTTGATTTAGATGTTGATGTGATAATAGCTTTATTATCATGTATTCAAAGAGGATCACAAAGATTAAACAATATATTAAAGCTTTTTGATAGATTGTTTAGCTTGGTTAAATTCTAAATCTTAAGTTAATCTATGTTGGATAGTGCTTACTTTATCTAACCTTGGTTAATCAAATCCTAGATGCTTATCTAGTAGAGAATTCTTGGATCATGTTAAGGCTTCTTGATGTGATCTAAGGCCAAGAACATGGTTAGCAATTAAGTGAGATCCTTGTGATCAATGATGAATTAAACTCAAGATCGGTAAATTTCCTTGGATTGGTTGTTTCTTTAGATTTGTTTACAACTTTAAGTCTCATACTTTTATTAATCTTGTTAATTAACAACAAAACCCCCCTTTTCTAATTATCTTGATCTAATTAAATCTTTGTTTTTGGATCCTTGAGAGACGATTCGGTTCATTCTCTATACTACAAATTAGTTTGTGAACCGGTTATTTTTATTATTTGATAGGTCTCGACAACCTCTTGTCAAAGGGTCCTAGGAGAAATTCGTAGTATAGCGCTTGTACATGATCTGGTCCTCTTTGGTATCGCTGAAGTAGGATGAGAGTTGTGTGTGATGGTAGGAACGAAGGTGATGTCTGGGGGATTACTCACAGTGTTTTGGGTAGGTTACTAATGTTTTAGTGATCTAATCGTTGAGCTAGCTGATAGAGAAGTGGTGAAAGCGTGTACCTAACAAGGAAGGGCAGGAATGAAATACTGACAAGAGGTTGTCGAGACCTGTCAAATAAATAAAATTTATCGGTTTACAAACTAATTTGTAGTATAAAGCATGAACCAAATTGTCTCTTAAGGATGCAAAAAACAAAGATTTAATCAGATCAAGATAAATAAAAAGGAGGGTTTTGATGATTTGTAAAGTAAATACACTAGTTGAATTAAAGAAACACAATTAACAAGTTAACCAATCCAAGGAAATTTACCGATCTTGAGTTTAATCCATCATTGATCACAAGGAATTCACTTAATTGCTAACCATGTTCTTGGCGTTAGATCACATCAAGAAGCCTTAACATGATCCAAGAATCCTCTACTAGATAAGCATCTAGGATTTAGTTTACCAAAGTTAGGTAAAGTAAGCACCATCCAAACAAAACTTAACTTAAGATCTGGAATTTAACCAAGCTAAACAATCCATAAAAAAACTTTAATATATTGTTTAGTCTTTGTGATCCCCTTTGAATACATGATAATAAAACTATTATCACATCAACATCTAAATCAAATTAAGCAATTCAATCTAGATTAAAATCAAAAGAGGAAGAAGAGAAACTTGAATAACAAATAAGCAATATGAACAAGCAAAACAAGATCTTCAAATTAAACATCAAGATGGTTAATCCCTTGGATTGATTATAAGAGCCTACCTTTCATGGGTGGGAAAGAAGAACTCATAAAATAAAGAACAAAAACGAAATTCTAAAGAGAATGGAGACGAAGAGAAAGAAGACTCTCACAAATACTCAAACTTTCTTCAAACAAATACTCAAACTTACTTCAAATTGAATGATGTATAACAAAAAGAGATTGACTCTATTTATACTAATCCTAGATGCCAATTTGTAAAAGAAAATAATATGAATGCAAGCTGTAAAAACATGGAAATTGTCAAATATGGTAGCGTGATGCATGGTTGGTGGGTTGGTGTATGGTTGGTGGCTTCTAGCCAGCAACTTTACTTCGATTTCCAGCTTGATTTTTATGTCCTAAACGATGTATTTTGACTTGGAAGTCTTCATGACAGTTGTAGAAAATTGTCTCCATGAACGTTGGGCATTGTTTTCATGCCATTTTGACTTTTACAACTCCAGATATTCCAAAAACATTGCACCTACCTCAAGTTAGGTTGGCAGAACGTGTTTCCAAATGCAAACCAACTTGTAACTTCATAATCATGTCTAAAATGATATCTATTGACTAAATGGTCTTCAGTGAAGTTGGAGATATGGATCTTTTCTTTCCAATGGCCAAGTTTCAGCACAAAATGAGGCCTATGACCCACGATATGGTCCAATATGTACACAATGCTCAGATTCCAGTGACAACAAACCTACTCTGAATTGCAGGGCTATTTTGGACCATTAGAACTCCGATCCAGCTCTCGAGTTCTCATGAAACTTATAGAGGCTTGTCTTAACTTTCTATAGACACCAAGATCACCTCAAATAGATCACCGAGTCCCAAGTTATGGCCTAACCAAGGAGGAAAGGTCAAAATGCATCAAAATCCAATAATTATTCACAATTTGCATTAAAGCCCAATGAGACCCAACAACATTAAACTCAACTAAAATACTAATATTGGGTACAATAAACATCTAATATAGCCTAGTACAAGGCTAAGATAAGTGTCTCAAATTGATTGATCAAATTCCCCCATACTTATGCTTTTTCACTCCTAGGCAAAACACATAAGAACAAAACTAAAGAAAAGTAAGAAACATCATAATATTAAACTAAACGCATAAAAACTGATTATACCTAATCTAATCCACTTTCGTAAGAAAACACGATGGCACTTAGCATGTTCCATAAGCCTTTAAACCCCTAGGTGCCCTTAGTGGACGAGTCATTGTCTCACGAGGGTTTACTAGGATGATACCCACAAACATGTAATACTTTATTTAATCAATTCAACTAATTTTTATATACAAGCATTGAATCAAATATAAACCATAATTAATAAGTCAAGTATGCTTAACAAAGAATATTTGAATCAAAGCAATTGAGAAAAAAATGTAGCATAATCATGCTTTAATCAGAAATAGGCATGTTCAAATTGAGTATAATTCCTCACAAGTGACACTCAAATCACACAAGGTGTTTAGGTTAATTGTTTGCACTCAACTCAGTCAAATTATGAAAGTATTTTACCATAAAATGGCATTTCTCAAAATTTAGTACAAGGTTAGCCTCAATGCATCTTTGCAGCACTCTAGAAGAACCATAGACAGTGAAGTCATCCATAAATACCTCCATGCACTCCTCTACGAAATCTGAAAATATGCTCACCATGCACTGCTGGAAGGTACCAGGGGCATTGCATAGGCCGAAGGGCATTCGTCAGTAAGCGAAGGTGTCGAAGGGATAGGTAAATGTGGTCTTCTCCTGATCCTCTAGTGTAATGTGGATCTGGAAGTATCCAGTGTAGCCATCCAAAAAGCAGTAATGGGACTTACCAGCCAACCGTTCCAGCATCTGATCAATGAAAGGAATGGGGTAATGATATTTCCGAGTGGCTTGGTTGAGGCGTCTGTAGTCAATGCAGACTCTCCAGCTATTCTGCACTTGGGGTTGGAATGAGCTCATTCTTCTGGTTGGCCACAACAGTCACCCCGGATTTCTTTGAAACTACTTGCACTAGGCTCACCCACTTGCTGTCAGAGATGGGATAGATAATGCCAGCCTGCAGTAGCTTGGTCACCTCTTTTTTCACTTCATCTAGAATGAGAGGATTCAGTCTCCTCTTGGGTTGTCTCACTAGTTTAGTTTCCTCCTCAAGTAATATCCTGTGCATGCATGTGGAGGGGTTAATACCAAGAATGTCTGCAAGTGTCCAACCAATTGTCCTTTTGTGTTGCTTCAAGACTTCCAATAATCTGGATTCTTACTTAGGTTGGAGGTGTTTGGCCACTATGACCGGGAGCTTCTCATCCTTCTCCAATAATGCATACTTCAGATGCTCGGACAGGGGCTTAAGTTCAATGGAGGGTGGTTGCTGGACTGACGGTACTAGTTTTGGAACCGAAACTAAATCTGCCAAATTCTCAACAGTTGCTCTTGCTGCACCTGTACCTGCAAGCTGTGCACAATCTTGCAAAACAACATCATCATATCCTATGGAATCAAAAGAATCATACTTAGCTGCAGAATGAATGACAACATCATTAATAACAGCATCATTGCTATTAATAACAGAATCATCAATGATAGCAGAATTAACAACAGAACATGACAAGTATGTAGAAATATCAGCACAGGCTGCACACATTGCAGTGGGTTTACAACTAGGAAGTCCGAAGCAGGCAGAACAAGTATCGCAAGCTATGCTATCAGTGTATCCTACAATTTCAGGAAACTTTGCCAACATATCAGCATGCATATCATCAACAAGTAAATCAATGACATCAAAATGAAAAACAAAATGATCCTCTAATGGGTATTTCACGGCATAAAAAATGTTAAACTGAATGCATATCAATCTTAGTTTTAGCAGTTTTCAAAAATGGCATACCTAAGATCAATAGGGGTGGGGAAGAGGCAGATTCATCTTCCATATTCAACACATAAAAATCAGCTGGGAATATCAAATTATTTACCAGAACCAAAACGTCCTCCAACACTCATGCAGGTTAAGTTGTGCTCTGGTTTGCTAATTGAATGACAATGCCGATGGGCTTTAGCTCTCCCATATGCAAGGAAGTGTAAACTGACTTTGGCATTACATTGATGGAGGCTTCCAAGTCTAGCAAGGCATGAGTGAACTGTTGGTGCCCTATGGTGCAAGGGATGGTAAAAGTACCTGGGCCTTTGCATTTGGGAGGCAGGTTGGGTTGAATCAAAGCAGAGACATTCCTCCCTATACTCACTTTTTCAGTCCCCTTTAGCTTCCTCTTATGGGTGCACATCTCTTTCAAAAACTTGGCATATTTGGGGATTTGTTTAATTGCCTCTAAGAGAGGTATATTCACCTCAACCTTCTAAAAAGTCTCCATAATTTCTTTATCCAAGTCAGTCTCAACCATATGCCTCAGTTGTATCATTCGGTTGGGAAAAGGAAGAGGAATGTTGGAAGCTGACTTCTGTGGGCGTTCACTTTTCTGTTGTACTGAATTTTCTATCAATTGCTGGTTTGATCTGGTTTTCTGCTTAGCTATTGTAGGATCATTTGCTACCGAAGAATTTGAATTTCCTGCTGAATCTGCTACAGCATATGATTTGTTGCAGAACTTGAATTTGCTGCAGAATCTTGTTTTTCTGGGTCAATGGTAGAATCTATAATTATCTGCTACACTGGTCCATTGATTTGCTTACCACTAGGCAAAGCTATATCACTCACATTGCCTCTAGGGTTTGGAGTGGTTTGAGAGGGTAATTGGCCAAAACCCTGTGACTTTAATTCATGAATAGATGTGGCAAGTTGACCAATTTGAGTCTCCAAGTTCTCAATGGAGGTTTCAGTTCTTTGTTGAAACTGGATGTTATTGGTGGCCAACTGTTTCACCAAATCCTCCAATGAGGGCTCAGATTTCGTGGCTACAGGACCTTGCTGCTGGAATGATGGTCTACTTGGTCCAGCATGTGGCTGAAACTGATTTGTCCTTGCTTGCTGATGGAATGATGGTCTATACTGGTTTGGTGGCTGCTGATTTGATGTATTCCCATATCTCAGATTGGGATGGTCCCTCCAGCCAGGGTTGTAAGTGTTGGAGAATGGATCATATTTCTGTTGTTGCTATTGATGGAACTGTGGCTTCCCAGGAAATATACCAGCTGTAGCCACAGATTGGTCTTGAAGCTCAAAATCATCTTACAATGTGGGGCACGAATCTATGGGATGAGAGGAACTAAAACATATGCTACAAACTCTTGCAGCCACAGGTGTTTGATGCTATTCCATGGCTAATTGCCTCACCAAGGAGGTTAACTCATCAATTCGGTGCTCCATCCTTTGTTAGTTAGCATGGGAAACATGAATCTCATTGACTCCTCTAGTTGAGGTAATGACCCTAGTGCTAAACTGTTAGGCATTGGCAGCCATATTAGCAATGAAATCCCTAACAACAATTGAAGTTTTGTCAACCAGGGCACCTCCACTAGCAGCATCAACCATACTTCTATCCATAGGTAGCAAACCTTTATAGAAGTATTGGATTAGCAGTTGATCACTGATTTGATGGAGTGGGCAGCTCGAGCACAATTTCTTGAATCTTTCCCAATACTCATGGAGAGTCTCACCACTAAGTTGCCTTATGCCACAAATATCTTTCCTTATTGCAGCGGTTCTTGATGCTGGATAGAACTCCTCCAGAAACAGTCTTTTCATGTCATTCCAAGAAATGATGGCAGCAGGTTGTAAGTAATACAACCAATCCTTAGCAGCACCATCCAAGGAGAAAGGAAAGACCCTCAGCTTGATGTGATCTTCAACTATTCTATGAGGTTTCATGGTGGAGCTGACAACATGGAACTCCTTCAAATACTTATGTGGATCTTCACCTGCAAGACCATGGAACTTGGGCAACAAGTGTTCAATCAAGATTTCAACTCAAAATCAACATTAAGTTCAGGATATTGAATAAACAAAGGTTGATAATTCACATAAGGTGCAACCAATTCCTCAAGGGTCCTATTATTATTGTCAGCCATAGTAAAATCAGCAGACTCAGTATCAGACACTGAAGCGCTAACAGAAACAAACTCAACAAGATCAGGTGGAATGCCAAGTTTAAGTCCAATTCCAGAAGTGATTCTATTAATGCTACTACTAGTACTATGAATTCTGAAAAGTGTATGAAAAGTTCTATCAATTTCAGGATCAAATGAATGCAAGGTATCAGGATCAGACCTAGTCATACAGCATACAGCTCATAGGAATGTATAGAAAAGTAATAACAACTAAAATACTAAAAATTCCTAAAACAAATACTCCAAAAATCTAAACGAAAATAAAAATAGTATCAAATGAATTTTAAAAATTATGGAACCACCACAGGTTGAAATCTACACAAAAATGCTATCTAACATAATAATAAAAAATATTAAAAAATTGAAAAGTGGTCTAAACGATGGAATTTAGCTAAAATAAGGACGACCTCACTATATATAGTGAGCCTTCCTCAAAATAACGTTTTCCATTAGTCTGCCAAAATTCAGGTCAATCAGATATACTTTACCAAATCGAAATTCTTGACACCCTTTACTCAATTTAAGCCGAATTCCACTTTAAAAACTTCAAAAACAAAACAAACACAATTGTTAGAGTTAGATGAGGTCTTGAAATAATCAAATTGTTTCCTTGGATCCCCGGCAACGGCACCAAATTCGACAAGAGGTTGTCGAGATTTGTCAAATAATAAAAATTACCGGTTCACAAACTAATTTGTAGTATAGAGCATGAACCAAATTGTCTCTCAAGGATAAAAAGAAAAAACGAAGATTCAATCATATTAAGATAATTAAAATGGGGGGTTTTGATGATTTGAAATGAAAATACTCTAGTTGAATTAAAGAAACACAATTAACAAATTATCCAATCCAAGGAATTTCACTGATCTTGAGTTTAATCCATCATTGATCACAAGGAATTCACTTAATTGCTAACCATGTTCTTGGCCTTAGATCACATCAATAAGCTCCAACATGATCCAAGAATCCTCTACTAGATAAGTATCTAGGATTTGATTAACCAAGGTTATATAAAGTAAGCACCATCCAACATTAAATTAACTTAAAATTCGAAATTTAACCAAGCTAAACAATCCATCAAAAAGCTTTGATATATTGTGTAGTCTTTGCAATCCTATTTAAATACATGATAATAAAGCTATTATCACATCAATATCTAAATCAAATTAGGCAATTCAATATAGACAAAAATCAAAAGAGGAAGAAGAGAAACTTGAATAACAATTAAGCAATATGAACAAGCGAAACTAGATATCCAAATTAAACATCAAGATGACTAATCCCTTAGATTGATTATTAGAGCCTAGCCTTCCATGGATAGGAAGGAAGAACTCAGAAATAAAAGAACAAAAACGAAATTCTAAAGAGAATGGAGAAGAAGGGAAAGAAGACTCTCACAAATACTCAAACTTTCTTCGAACAAATACTCAAACTTACTTCAAATTGAATGATGTATAATACAAAGAGATTGTCTCTATTTATACAAATCCTAGAAGCCAATTTGTAATTGAAAATAATTTGAATGCAAGCTATAAAAAACATGGAAATTGTCAAATATGGAAGCTTGATACATGGTTGGTGGGGTAGTGCATGGTAGGTGGGTTGGTGTATAGTTGGTGGCTTCAATTCAGCAACTCTACTCCAACTTCCAGCCTACTTTTCATGCCCTAAACAATGTATTTTGGCTTGGAGGTCTCATGACAGTTGTAGACAGTTGTCTCTTTGAGCTTTTGGCATTGGTTTTATGCCATTTGGACTTTTACAACTCCAGATATTCCAAAAACATTGCACCTACCTCATGTTAGGTTGGCAGAACGTGTTTCCAAATTCAAACCAACTTGTAGCTTCATAATCATTCCTAAAACGACATCTATTGACTAAATGGTCTTCATTGAATTTGGAGATATGGGTCTTATCTTTCCAATAACCGAGTTTCAACTCAAAAGGAGGCCTATAGTCCATGATATGATCCAGTATGTACGCATTGCTCAGATTCCAGTGGCAGCAACCCTACTCTGAATTGTAGGGTTATTTTGGACCCTTAGAAGTCTAATCCAACTCTTGAGATCTGCATGAAACTTGTAGAGCCTTGTCTTAGCTTTCTAAAAACACCAAGATCACCTCAAATTGATCATCGAGTTCCAAGTTATGGCCTAACCAAGGAGGAAAGGTCAAAATGCATCAAAATCCAAGAATTATTCACAATTTGCATTAAAGCCCAATGAGGCCCAACAACATTAAACTCATCTAAAATACTAATATTAGGCACAATAAACATCTAATAAAGCGTAGTACAAAGCTAACATAAGTGTCTCAAATTGATTGATCAAACCGACATCGTTAATCATCCGTTTTCATTTTTAACGAATGCAACACATGCTAGCAGGTGAAAAAATAAAAACGTTTTAGTCTCCAATCTCACTCCATCAAACCAAAACCGATCATTGGTAATTGATTGACGATGATGATTGGAGTTTAGCCAAATTATTGCAACTTCTGAAAGAACTCAATTTCTTGCAATTATGGACGATTTTGTTGTGTTGAGTACAGACCCCAAGTGCCAGATTAGTAATTTCACTCTTAGAGCTTGCAAAATAGTAATTTTTTTTGGATGAAAATCATTAGTCCTTAGTTGATGTTTTTTATGATGATTTTTGAAGTAATTTATTTATTTATTTTGCTTGTGGTCCTGTGTCCATGTGGACTCTTGTATTCTTTGTATTTAATATTCAATCTTTTTTCACATTAATGTTTTTTTTTCCTTTTTTATTAGATGGAGTACATTACTTTTGAAATTTACTGTGGTGGGAAGCTTCAATATAGTCCTAGGGTACGATATGTGGGTGAAGAGTGTGTGGTTTTGTCTGAATATGACAATGACAAACCTTCTATACCGCATCTTGCAAAATATGTGGTTTAGTTAGGGTATTTAAATGTGAAAATTTTCTGGTTTAAGTTTGCAGGGAAGTCATTTGAAGATAATCTAAGGTTATTTAAGGATGATAGTGACGTTAGGTTCGTTATAAATCATGTCCTTTTTGGAGTAGGAAAGGTTTTGCATCTCTATGTTGAACCTGTTGTGTACTTGAGGTAGAACCTTTATGCCTGCCTAGATTAACTAATGTTCCTGTTGAGTTGAATAACTCTGTCTCTAAAGACAAAGGTAAGAAGAAGAAGAAACCTGTTATTGGTGCATCTCTATCATGTTTGAGTAAAAGTAAGAGTGGAAAGAGGAAATCTATTAAAATGAATGCATGGGAGGAAGATGTAGAAGAAACTAATTTACAAGGGTGTGATTTTGAAGACAATGGTAATGAAGTTCCAGATTTGTTTCATGAAAATAATGGTAAAAAAATAGAGGATGAGATTAGATCTTAGATGAAGCAAGGTGAGGATGAAAATAATGGTTTAAGTTTGCAGGGAAGTCATTTGAAGATAATCTAAGGTTATTTAAGGATGATAGTGACGTTAGGTTCGTTATAAATCATGTCCTTTTTGGAGTAGGAAAGGTTTTGCATCTCTATGTTGAACCTGTTGTGTACTTGAGGTAGAACCTTTATGCCTGCCTAGATTAACTAATGTTCCTGTTGAGTTGAATAACTCTGTCTCTAAAGACAAAGGTAAGAAGAAGAAGAAACCTGTTATTGGTGCATCTCTATCATGTTTGAGTAAAAGTAAGAGTGGAAAGAGGAAATCTATTAAAATGAATGCATGGGAGGAAGATGTAGAAGAAACTAATCTACAAGGGTGTGATTTTGAAGACAATGGTAATGAAGTTCCAGATTTGTTTCATGAAAATAATGGTAAAAAAATAGAGGATGAGATTAGATCTTGGATGAAGCAAGGTGTGGGTATTAGTAGTGCGCCACTTGAGAGGGGGATGAAACTGAGTATAGTGGTGACTGCTAATCTGATTATTCTGACAATGATAATTTACAAAGTTTAGATGGTAGTGATGTAGAAAAAAATGAAAGGAAAAATATTAAGTACCCCGAGTTCAATGAAAAGGTAGATATGAAGAAAATGATTCAGCTTAAGATTGGGATGAAGTTTGCTAGTTTTAGGGTATTTAGAAACTGCCTTAAAGTAGTATGCAATTGAGCAAGGGATAGACTTCTATTATATCAACAATGAGGCTACAAGGATTACTGTTGAATGTAAAAGGAAATGTGGATGGAAGGTCCATGTTTCTAAGGTTGAAGGAGGGTCATGTTTTCATATTAAAACTTTTTACAACCCAAGCATGAGTTTTGTGGTTGGGAACCAAATAAAAAGAAGATTGATTCTAATTGGCTTGCTAACAAATATAAGTATTACATAAGAGATATTCCTTAATGGGATAGTGCAGCCATGATTAAGCAAGTTTGGAATGACAGCTTACCAAATCGGTTGTAGTAGATTCCAGGCCTACAGAGCTCAGAAGACAACTTATAAGAAGATACATGGTGAACATGGAAGTCAATACAAGAAGTTGTGGTCTTATAGTCAAGTAATTATGCAAAGTAATCCCATATCAATTATGTCAGTGAAAACGGATTTTCAATCAAATAGCATATGTAAGCCTAAATGCATGTAAGAAGGGAATTTTGCAATCGTGCAGGCCTATCATTGCAGATGGTTGCTTTTTAAAGACATCTTTTGGTGGTCATCTACTTTGTGTAATAAGACGAGATGGTAATGAGAATATGTATCTAATTGCATATGTTGTGTGCGAATTTGAATGCAAAGATAGTTGGAGGCAGTTTATTACTCTTTTACTTGTAGACATAGGCTTAGTGGAAGTTAAAGGATTGATATTTATGTCAGACCAGCAAAAGGTCAGTTTTGATTCCAATTTGATTATTCTTTGCTAATATTTCATTTAGCCTTTCTTTGTAATTAATTATTAATGATAATTCTTTCTTTTTTTCTTTTTATTATAATTTGCTATAGGGATTGAGTGATACATTGGATGAAATATGTGCTAAACACAGATTTTGTGTTAGGCACTTCTATACTAAAACTTCAAGAAAGAGTATAATGGAAAGGAACTTAAGGATGCATTGTGGAATGCTTCCAGAGCATGTACCGCCCAAGAATTCAAGTTTTATATTCAATATTTGGAATGACTTGATTCACGTGCTGCTAATCGGGTTAAGAGGCTTGATCCTGAAGTGTGGTCAAGGCATGCATTTAATGGGAGGGAAAAAAGTGACATGTTGCTCAACAACATTGCTGAGACTTTCAACAGCTTCATACTTGAAGCTAGGGATAAACCTATTCTTACAATGTTGGAGATGATTAGAAACATGTTGATGAAAAGATTTGTTGCTAAGAAAGAGGGAGTGATGAAGTATCCAAGTCCAATATGTCCAATAATTCTAGTGAAGCTTGAGAGGTCAAAACAGGGTGTTGTGCATTGCTTCCCAAACATGGTTGGTGATGGAAAGTTTGAAGTTAATACAACACATGAGGGAAGCTGGATTGTTGCCATACATGCAAGGTCTTGAATATGCTACAAGTGGAATTTAACATGGATTCCATGTGAGCATGTCGTGTCTTGTTTGAATGTACTAAAAATACAAGCATAGACATATGTCCATGACTACTATAAGAAAGAAACCCTTTTGGCACCATATGGGCATAAGATGAAACCAGTTCTTGGTGAGACATTTTGGCCATAAACTGAACAAGATGAGATCTTGCCTCCTCAAGTAAAAGTTCCACCAGGTAGACCAAAGAAAGCAAGGAAGAAGACTGCAGATGTCTGTCAATCCTTACAAAGTGACACAGAAAGGACAAACCTTGAAATGTGGAAGTTGTGGAGCAACCGGCCATAATTCAAGGTGTTGCAAAGGGCCACCAAATCCTAATAGAAAGGTGTATAAGAAAAAACTACCAAAGAAGATAGCAAATACTGTATGTTATTCAATTCATTTGCTTCATGCATAATTTTTCTCATCAACTCCTATTGATTTGCTCATCAATTTTGTAGGAGGGAGAGGGACCAAGCTTTGCCAATATTGCAAATTGTAGTGTTATAGCACAAATACCTACCCCAACACCAATACCTATTTCAGCACATATGGTGTTTACAAATGGCCAACCAAGACTGTGGGGATCTACTACTAGAACTCAAGAAAGTCAAACTAGTATTGGCAATAGAAATTCTTAGTTGGAGTTTTGTTGGATTGACATAATGTTTTTGTGTGGCTATTTTGAACCTATGACAAGATGATTCTAGTTTAGTTAGGTGTAATGACTTCTTTTGTCAAATAAAACCACAAAAGTCTATTTATGGCCTTTGTATAATTGACAATGATGAAAGAAATGAATAAATTCTTCTTGTCATTTCAAGTGTATATTGCTTTACTATCATTTTTCTGGTTTAATATCATTTATGTAATGATTTGCTATCATTTGAAGTCTAATTTTGCCTCTTGCAGTCATTTTTCCAATTTACTATTATATATGTACTCATTTGCTATCACTTTTCCAATAGTACTTTAATTTGATATTTAATGTTCATGCACGAATTTAAATTTTTCCAGCAATTCTTTCTTCTATGAGATATTGGAGTAATACCTCATTTAAATGTGTTTCTGTTTCTTGTTGAGAGGATTTTATGGCCAACTGATAACATATGTAACAACTTTTGATTCAATAGCATATTACTTCTACAGCGAACGCTATTGTTCTGCTACTTGTGTTGTAACAAATGTTGACATGTTGTTAGGAACAATCAAGTAGTACTCATTCATATATTGTTAGGTACTGGCAATTGTGGACACAAATGGACCAAATTGCCTCAAATTGAGGATGCCATGGAGATTGTGCTGACAACAATGCTTATATTAAAAATTTCATCAAGCTTGCCAATTGAAGGAAACAAAATATCATCTGTCTAATATTATGAACTTAATATGTACTCATCTGCTATCATTTTTCCAATAGTACTTTAATTTGATATTTAATGTTCATGCACGAATTTAAATTTTTCCAACAATTCTTTCTTCTATGAGATATTGGAGTAATACCTCATTTAAATGTGTTTCTGTTTCTTGTTGAGAGGATTTTATGGCCAACCGATAACAGATGTAATAACTTTTGATTCAATAGCATATTACTTCTACAGCGAATGCTATTGTTCTGCTACTTGGGTTGTAACAAATGTTGACATGTTGTTAGGAACAATCAAGTAGTACTCATTCATATATTGTTAGGTACTGGCAATTGTGGACACAAATGGACCAAATTGCCTCAAATTGAGGATGCCATGGAGATTGTGCTGACAACAATCCTTATATTAAAAATTTCATCAAGCTTGCCAATTGAAGGAAACAAAATATCATCTGTCTAATATCATGAACTTAAATAAGTCTTCTCTGAAATATAATATAAAACATGACTCTCTTTCTTAATTTCTAGGAATGATGACATATTTTATCAATTCAATGTATATACACTCGTTGAATTTAATATCATGCCCCAAAATTTAAAAAGACAATTATTCTGTACTATTACTACTGTAGAGGAGCGAGTCAAACATATTAATGCATTAACTCCAAAATCCCATAAATCATGCTAGAAATATGAGGCACCACTAGAGGAGAGATCACGTCAACTATACGCTCTCCCTCCTTACCCACTTTTATATTAGAAAGGGCCAACCTCATAAGGTAACAACTCTAAACACATTACAGTCTCCCCAAGAGACTAACTTGAGCATTGGAGAACCTTTGTAGGTATCCACCCATTGTGGAGAGCAACCTCAACACCATTGGAGAAGACAACAAACACGTCGGAGCTCGAACAGAGATCGGGCAGAGTTTGAACGTGAACATTGGCGGTGTCTGTGGGTAACAGTAAAACAATTCCTATAAACTCAAGTTGCCTTTCACAGGACACCTCAAACACTATTTCAGATAGTTCACATAGCGACTTATCTGTGGGGTACTGACAAGAGGTTGTCGAGACCTCGTCAAATAATAAAAATTTACCGGTTCGCAAACTAATTTGTAGTATAGAGCATGAACCGAATCGTCTCTCAAGGATCCAAAAAGAACAAAGATTTAATCAGATCAAGATAATTAAAAAGGGATTTTGATGATTTGAAAAGATAATACACTAGTTGAATTAAAGAAATGCAATTAACAAATTAACCAATCCAAGGAAATTTTACCGATCTTGAGTTTAATCCATCATTGATCACTACGAATTCACTTAATTGCTAACCACGTTCTTGGCCTTAGATCACATCAAGACGCCTCAACATGATCCAAGAATCCTCTACTAGATAAGCATATAGGATTTGATTAACCAAGGTTAGATAAAGTAAGCACCATCCAAACATAGATTAACTTAAGATCCAGAATTTAACCAAGCTAAACAATCTATCAAAAAGCTTTAATAAATTGTTTATTCTATGTGATCCTTTTTGAATACATGATAATAAAGCTATTACCACATCAACATCTAAATCAAATTAAGCAATTTAATCTAGATAAAAATCAAAAGAGGAAGAAGAGAAACTTGAATAACAATTAAGCAATATGAACAAGTAAAACAAGATCTCCAAATTAAACATCAAGATGGCTAATCCCTTGGATTGATTATGAGAGCCTAGCCTTCCATGGATGGGAAGGAAGAACTTAGAAAATAAAGAACAAAAATGAAATTCTAAAGAGAAGGGAGAAGAAGAGAAAGAAAACTAACAAATACTCATACTTACTACAAAATTGAATTCTAACTTACTTCAAATTTAATTCTTCTAATACAAAGAGGTTGGCTCAATTTATACTAATCCTAGAAGCCAATTTGTACATATACATAATCTGAATACAAGCTATAAAAATATGAAAATTGTCAAAAATGGAAGCTTGATGCATGGTTGGTGGGTTGGTGCATGGTAGGTGGGTTGGTGTATGGTTGGTGGCTTTTAGTCAACAACTCTTATCCGACTTCTGGCTTCAAATTCATCACCTAGACGGTGCATTTTGTAACACCCCTAAATATCATGTATTCTGACTTAGCTAAATTCTTTGAATACGTTGTATGTTCTGTTACAGAAATGGTGATAGATTGAGTTAGAATAAGTATTTTGAGATTCTGGCTATACTGGGGAACTCGGTAGAACCTAAGGAAGAAATAGGTGAAATCTAAACTGTCACATTTACTCTGGCTAAGTTAAGACCTATTGGGAATTCTTAGAAATCACAAGGGTATTTTAGTCTTTTTACGTCCTCAGTGGCAATTTTGTGATTCTTCCTTGAAGTGAGGGGCAAATTAGGCATTTCAATTTCCCCTCCCTCTTGAAATAGGGAACCGACCCCCTTGGATGACACAAGGTCATCTTCCCCAAATTTGAAGACAAGTCTCCATAGCTAAGCTTGCTTCAAGCTTTCAAGGTCCAAAAGTAAGTATTTTTATTCATTCTTTGACTTAGGTTATTTGATGGTTATTGATCACTATGATCTCTTCTTCAATCCTATGGTATTAGTTTCTTGAGAAACTCATTTTCATCTTTGAGAATCAAGAACACAAATTCTAAAGTTCTTGTATGATTTGGTTGTTTTGAAGGAAGTTGAAGAAGAAGTCTTTATAAGGATTTTGGTTGGTTTGATATCACCTCAAACCTAGTTCTTGTCCTAAATCATTGCTAGGTGAGTGTGGGTTGATTTGTGTTATGGTATGGTGTTATTTAGGGTGTAAGTTTAAGTCTTGAAGATAAGAACTTCTATGTGTTAAGGTTGTTTTTGAATGTTTGGATTGTTACTTGTATTCAATGGTATGGATGTATGAGAATGATTGGATTTGCTACTTGTTATTCAATGAAATGAATGAATGAATGGATGGATGGATGAATGGATGAATGAATGGATGAATGAATAGAGTTTAAGATAAGAGGTGCATGATCAAATGTTGATTTTTTATGTCTGTGAATAGATTCACAATCGTGTGTGAATAGATTCACGAGACCTGTGAATAGCATTGTGAACGCGTGAATAGCACTGTGAATCGATTCACAACATTTTGTGAATAGATTCACAAACTTGTGAATAGCATTTTGAACACGTGAATAGCACTGTGAATCGATTCACAACATTTTGTGAATAGATTCACAGACTTGTGAATAGCATTTTGAACGCGTGAATAGCACTGTGAATCGATTCACAACATTTTGTGAATAGATTCACAGACCTGTGAATAGCATTGTGAACTAGTGAATAGTACTGTGAATCGATTCACAACATTTTGTGAATAGATTCACAGATCCAAGAATAGCATTGTGAATAGATTCACAATAGTGTGTGAATAGATTCACAAGACCCATGAATAGCATTGTGAATAGATTCACAATAATGTGTGAATAGATTCACAAGACCCATGAATAGCATTGTGAATAGATTCACAATAATGTGTGAATAGATTCACAATAGTGTATGAATAGATTCATTAAGAGATTCATTGAATAGATTCACATAGGCTTGAAATGATAACTTAGTACAATGAAGGGATGTGTAACTGAGTGGAAGTGGTTGAGAGGATTGAGCATAATACTTGTGTGGTTCAATCATAAATTGAGAGGATTGAGTACAATGTTTGTGTAGTTTAAATCTTGTATTGATTAAATGTGATGTTATTATGATATTATGATTGAGCATGATATGAATATGAAAGCATTGCATTGCATGGTGAGATGGCCTAACCTAAGGGGTTAGTGTACAATATGAGCGAGATTACCTACCCGGAAGGGGTTAGATGAAAGAATAAGCGGTGCATAATTACTTGC
Organism: Styphnolobium japonicum; assembly: GCA_023212625.1. Classification (NCBI taxonomy): domain Eukaryota; kingdom Viridiplantae; phylum Streptophyta; class Magnoliopsida; order Fabales; family Fabaceae; genus Styphnolobium; species Styphnolobium japonicum. The sequence goes on from JALBWW010000013.1 coordinate 19,409,395, forward strand.
ATTGCATAGTGAGATGGCCTAACCGGAAGGGGTTAGTGCACAATACTTGAGGGGTGCCTAACCTACGGGGTTAGATGGAAACGAAATGACATAAAACATTGCATATTGCATATTGCGAGGGCATAACCGGAAGGGGTTAGTGCACAACAAGAGGAGTGGAGAAAGAAAAAGTGTGAAGAAAAGGTGTGAACATCATGTGCATTCATAAACTCATTGCATATGTTGGTTTGATATTACTTGATATATTGAATTGTGTGTGTATGCTTGCATTCTAATTACATGCATACTTTATATACAAGTTTTATTCACATTCACTGGGAAGTTATTTCTCACCCCCTCTTTCTCAGATTCGCAGGATCACCCTGGACCCTCTACGGGTTAAGTATGGAGGATTCTATGAGACTTGTATTTTGGTGGAGTGAGCTCCATTATGTAATTATAATATGTTAATATTTTAGTGTGCTCAGTCAGGATAGTGTCTAGTATACACTTGTATAATGTACGTACTCTGATAATATGTTGAATGAGATAATGTTTTGAATGAGATCGGAGATCTCTTGTTGATGTATATATATATATATATGTACTCTGGTTGGTTTGAATGATTGTTTGGAATCCGCTGTTTATCTATGACGTTTGGGAACATACGAGAAACAAAGGAAACGCTGCTGAATTTTATATGTAATAAAGAAAAAAAAATTCCACGTAAGACTTATCAGTAGTAAATAATAGGTTTTACACATTTTGACTTGGATGTCTTCATGAAAGTTGTAGCTAGTTGACTTCTTGAAAATCTCCAATTTGAATCATGTCATTTGGACTTTTAGAACTCCAGAAATGCCAAAAACACTGCACCTACCTCAAGTTAGGTTGGAAGAACGTGTTTCCAAATTCAGACCAACTTTTAACTTCAGAAGCATGCCTAAAACGACATCTATTGACAAAATGGTCTTCAGTGAAGTTGGAGATATGGGTCTTATCTTTCAAATGACCAAGTTTCAGCCCAAGAGGAGGCCTATAACCCACTATATAGTCCAATATGTGCATACTGCCCAGATGGTTCCGTGACAGCAAACTCACTCTGTATTACCAGGATGATACCCACAAACATGTAATACTTTATTTAATCAATTCAACTAATTTTTAAATACAAGAGGATTATGAGTAACCACAATTTCAAGGATTCCAAACACTCATGAAGTGATATGCCTTTACATCCCAAATTAACAAGTAAGGTGAATTCAAGTAGAATCATGGATCAAGCATGATAGAATCTCACAAGATACACTCTCAATCTCTCAAGTGTTTAGGTTTATGTTTACACTCAAATCAACTCATGAAAAATTGCACTACCATAAACTTGCTTATCTTCTACTTCTCCACTACTCAAAACACATGCATACACAAATCAAGAGGACTTTATTCAAGGTTGTAATTGGGCCAAGGTAAGGGAAGGGAACAATATGGATATAACAAGTTAAAACCAAAGAGAATAAAAGAGCAATGGGGTGGAACTCAAGTAACAAGCACTGAAGTTTACCCCAAACCATAAAATACACATTCTCTTAACACATTCCTTCTTTTTTCTATTCTTTTCTTTTACAACCTTTTGGCTTTATTCTTTTTTTTTTCTTTTTCCACTATCTTTTTTTCTTTTTGCACCAAATATTTTGCATAAACATCCCCCCACACTTAAACCATAGCTTGTCCTCAAGCAAAAAGAGCTCCTCCAATAAGAAAACCAATGCTCTCCTATTCACTAAGGTGAGGTAAAACATGAATTTTTTTTTTACTCAAGGCTTGTAATGAGCTAAGAATAAAAATGGGCAATTAGGCTCAAAGGGGGTTAACAATGAAATAAATGTAAGGTAGGCTATTTGGATAAAGTAGCTAATTCAAGAAAAATGCCTCAATCAAGTTCATGCATGCATATGAAAATGTAGCCTAAAAAAGAATCAAAGCAAGTTCTAGAGTGACAAAATCCATGAGTGAAACTCACATAAGAAAGGAAGAAAATGACATAGATGCAACATCCATTCATCAATAGGTTCAAAATCTCACAAGGTATGGATGCATCTACCAAACTTAATCCATTAATCCAAAATCAAACACCAAGCATGTGAAATTCAAGAGGATAGACAATTCATTCATTTATGTTAGGAAACTTGAACTTCAATTAATGCAAACTCATGACTTTCATAATTCTTAAAACATGATTGGAAGGGACTAAACACACGAAAATCGTACCTCTTTTTTTTTTTTCAAAACAAAAATTTAAATAGAAAACAGAAACAACAAATAAAACAGAAAACAGAAATGAAATACAACAAACAAAATCAAAACAGAGACAACAAACAGAAAAAATGATAGCAACAGAAAAGAGTAAACAGTAACAGTAAAATAAAAACAGAAATAAGATTGAAAACAGTAGCAAAACAGTAAAAACAAAAAGAAAACAACTAGAAAAATGAAATAAAAATGTGGAAAGAAAACTCCCGATGGATAGCAGAAGCAACAAAATCCCGGCGGCCATACCATAGCCAGTGTAATGGATCACCACATCCAGAATCAAAGGGTTCAGTCTCCTCGGAGGCTGCTTTATTGGCTTAACTCCATCTTCAAGTAAAATCCTATGCATGCATATGGAAGGGCTAACGCTAGGAATGTCTGCAAGTATGATGGCTCTTTGATTCTCCTTAAAAATCTGCAGCAACCTCTCCTCCTCATCAGTAAGGAGGTTTTTAACCACAATGGAATCCAATTTTGGTGGCTTCACTACTTTTGCAGATTGAGTTGCAGCATAATCTGTTGAAAAAGATTCATCATATCTCAAAAAGGTAGCAATCTCAGCACATGCATTACACAACATATCACCATCACAACCAGTACAACAAACAGAATCATCAAAATCAGTAAAACTAGCAAATTCAGCACACAAATCATCAATTGATTTTTTCTCATCAATGATCTCATGTTTTGCAGAATCAGATTTCTGCATTTGTTGCTTGCTCAATTGACTCAATGAAGATGTAAGTTGACCAACTTGGGTCTTCACGTTTTGTACTATAGCTTCTGTTCTCTGTTGGAATTGGATGTTGTTATGAGCCAATTGTTTCACCAAAATCCTCTAATGTAGGCTCAGATTCCATGCCTATTGGGGCTTGCTGCTGTTGCTGCATAGGCTGCTAGTATAGATTGATTGGTTCAACATAAGGATCAAACCAGGGATGTTCTCCCCAGTCATGGTTATATGTGGTAGAATAAGGATCATATCCAAGCTGTTGGTATTGTGGTTCACCAAGAAATACACCTGTTGCATTAACATAATGGTCATGAAATACAGAACCATCATCTTGTAATGTGGTGCATGCATATGTGGGATGATAAGAACTACAACATATACTACAAAATCCTACAGGTTCTTGCACATGTAGCTGATGTTGTTCCACTGCCAACTGCCCAACCAGATAAGACAGCTCATCAAGTTTATGCTCCATCAGATTAGTGATCAAACACAAAATCTCAAAAACAAGTCTAAATATACACACAAAATAATTACATAAAACATATCTATATATATTTTTTAAATTATGAGACTACCACAGAGTGAAATATACACAAAAATTCTATCTAACAGAATAATAAAAAATATTAAAAAATTGAAAAAGTGGTCTAAACGATGGAATTTGGTTAAAATAAGGGTGACCTCACTATATATAGTGAGTCTTTATCAAAATAACGATTTTCATTAGCCTACCAAAATTCAGATCAATCAGAGATACGTTACCGAACCAAAATCTTGACAGGATGCCCCTTACCCAATTTCAGCCGAATTCTTAGGCCATGTGTGTCAATCTCTCAAACCATGATTGTCCTTGTAAGAAATTTAAAGGTTTCGCGGTTTATCGGTTGAGAGTTTGGGGTTTTATGTTATATTGCAGGGTTTGGATGGGTGTACCTCTGCCTAATGTTGTGGTCATCATGAAGAGGATTTTAGTTTACCTATTTTTAACGATTCTTGATCTGATGTTGTTTTGTGGTTTTGATGTGCTGCCATTAATCTAGTTCTAGCTGACATGAATATTTTCTTTGACATTAGAATGTTGGGGCCCATGGGTTTATTACTCAGTGTCTCCATTCATAATGGACTATATGTGGTGGTCACATTGATACAGTGACTCTTAAACTAAGATGTTTGAATGACAAAGATTTGGTTTTCTCTTTAATGTTTTTTAAACAAATAATGATTTATTCATGCGGGTGAGTTGGTGTATTTTGCAGCTCTTAATGTGGTTTTTTTTTTGGAATCTATTTTGATGATTATTGATCATTGGGTTTAGGCTTAGATTTTACTGGTGATGAAATGTTTGGTTTACTATTTTGACAAACATGTTTGGAGGACTTAGTTCTTATTGACAATTCAGGGAGGTAGGGATTAATGGAACTGTGCGAGTCCGTTTGGTTTAGATTGTTCATTTTGAGCACACACGAGAAACTACTTGAATTCTGTATGTCCAGGAGATGGTGTTTTGTCTTATCCTTCTAGGTCTTGCAATTTTGTTTGTGTGGCTTGTCTTGTGATTTGGAAAAAACCTGATCTTCTAAGGTTTCCAAAAGGACTATTTTGTTTGGAGTCCTACTCTTTTTGTGATAATTCAGTGCTAAGCATGTCCTGGCCGGTTTAGCATTCTGTTGCATCTGAACCTATGTTTGTTTCTTTTCTCTTTTGCTGCAATTCTGGTTTAGGGTTTATCTGGATTCTGAATTCATATGGGGGTTTAGGAGTTCCCTTTCTTTTTACATCATGGAATGAGCATTGAGTAAATAATTTAATGGGGAATAAGAAGTGTAACACCCTCAGTTGGGTGCCACATTTTTAACATAACTAGTTTCCTAATAAATTTTTCTTAATCCTTTATCATAAAATTCTTTGTGTTTCTAGTAATGTAGCATAAACAGATACAAAATATACAACTAATATTCACATAGTTTTTATTTATTAAGTTTATTTTACATACTATTTATACACAGATATTTACATATGTCAAATATTTTACAACTAGTTCAAACATATATACACAACCCAGATGCCTCCCTCCATCTACATCGGAGGGTCATCATCAATAAACCCATTGTGATGCGAGGGTCCTGGAGCAAAGGTCTGATGAGCTCGATGCCACCTAGGGGTTTGCGCTGAAGAGACTGTGGATCTCTCACGAGGTGTGCGGCAGACGGTGGCATTCCAAATGTCACAAAATGGCATGTGTAACTCAACGTAAGCAGAAAGGATAAACATCGTCACAGGATTCCCATCATAGGTCCTACGGAGAGTGATGGTGAGTTCCCCTATGTAGGTAACCCTCTCCTCAGCTAACTCAACGCGCCAGATATCAGGTCCCACGTGGAAATCAACAATGATGAACTCGAAGAATTCATTCCCAGCCATCTTTGAATGTATAGTCAAATCACATTTTCACAAAAAAAGGGGGTGAGATTCTCACATCATTGTAAATACCAATAAAATAGTATACAAATAGCATACAACAGTTACACAGTTTAATTCAAATCAATAGGCACTTAATTCAAGTATGACAACTGACAATAGGTTGTCGAGACCCGTCAAATAAATAAAATTACCGGTTCACAAAATAATTTGTAGTATAGAGCATGAACCGAATCGTCTCTCAAGGATCCAAAAAGAACAAAGATTTAATCATATCAAGATAATTGAAATGGGGAGTTTTGTTATTGATTAACAATATTGATAAAAATACAAGACTTAAAGTTGAAAACAAATCTAAAGAAACAACCAATCCAAGGAAATTTACCGATCTTGAGTTTAATCCATCATTGATCACAAGGAATTCACTTAATCGCTAACCATGTTCTTGGCCTTAGATCATATCAAGACGCCTCAACATGATCCAAGAATCCTCTACTAGATAAGCATCTAGGATTTAATTAACCAAGGTTAGATAAAGTAAGCACCATCCAAACATAGATTAACTTAAGATCAAGAATTTAACCAAGCTAAACAATCCATCAAAAAGCTTTAATAAATTGTTTATTCTATGTGATCCTCTTGAATACATGATAATAAAGCTATTATCACATAAACATCCAAATCAAATTAAGCAATTCAATCTAGATCAAAATTAAAAGAGGAAGAAGAGAAACTTGAATAACAATTAAGCAATATGAACAAGTAAAACAAGATCTCCAAATTAAACATCAAGATGGCTAATCCCTTGGATTGATTATGAGAGCCTAGCCTTCCATGGATGGGAAGGAAGAACTCATAAATAAAAGAATAAAAACCAAATTCTAAAGAGAATGGAGAAGAAGAGAAAGAAAACTCTAACAAATACTCAAACTTTCTTGAAACTTACTTAAAATTGAATCCATGATAATACAAAGAGATTGGCTCTATTTATACTAATCCTAGAAGCCAATTTGTACATGTACATAATCTGAATACAAGCTATAAAAACAAGGAAATTGTCAAATATGGAAGCTTGATGCATGGTAGGTGGGTTGGTGTATGGTTGGTGGCTTTTAGTCAACAACTCTTATTCGACTTCTGGCTTCAAATGCATCACCTAGACTGTGCATTTTGGCTTGGATGTCTCATGAAAGTTGTAGCCAGTTGTCTCCTTGAAAATCTCCAATTTGAATCATGTCATTTGGACTTTTAGAACTCCAGAAATGCCAAAAACATTGCACCTACCTCAAGTTAGGTTGGAAGAACGTGTTTCCAAATTCAGACCAACTTGTAGCTTCAGAAGCATGCCTAAAACGACATCTATTGACAAAATGGTCTTCAGTGATGTTGGAGATATGGGTCTTATCTTTCAAATGACCAAGATTCAGCCCAAGAGGAGGCCTATAACCCACTATATAGTCCAATATGTGCATACTGCCCAGATGGTTCCGTGACAGCAAACTCACTCTGTATTGCAAGGATATTTTGGGCGCTTATAAGTCCGATCCAGCTCTTGAGTTCTTCATGAAACTTGTATATCCTTGTCTTAGCTTTCCAAAGACACCAAGATCACCTCAATTGGATCTCCGAGTCCCAAGTTATGGCCTAACCAAGGAAGAAAGGTTAAAATGCATCAAAATCCGAAAATTATTGACAATTTGCATTAAAGCCCAATGAAGTCCAACAACATTAAACTCATCTAAAGTACTAATATTGGGCACAATAAACATCTAATAATGCCTAATACAAAGCTAACATAAGTGTCTCAAATTGATTCATCAACAACTGACCTTAGTAAAATGACATATTTAATTCAAGTTTAATTCAAGTCATATTTAATCAATAAAATGACATACTAACCTTAGTAAACAAATTGATAATGGAAGTATGACAACTGACCATGCAGATGCACACAAATGACTCTACTCCAGGGAGCTAAACACAATAAAGTTGGAGAGTGATTGGAGTACATGTTCCATATCAGTTAGCCAACAAGTACTAACAATTCATTTGGGCATACGGCTCATGTGAACACTCTCCACCAATCGTGAATAGACCAGTGTATAGTCGAGATCGTCGGTGTTTTGCAATCATAATACCATGGCACAGTCTCAGCCGGCCACTTGAGAAGTTTCTGGACCCCCCGATCACTCCAAGATCATTGAAGATCTTCACTCGGCCATTCGCACCAACACTAAGGTGTAAGTTCAATCTCCTAGGCTCCAAGCCTTACAACAACAATGTCTCATACAGACATATATATATATATAAAGTATAAATATTTCCAGAATATATATACACAATCCCCTCGGGATTCAAACTATCATTTCTTTAAGAATAACGTCAATTGTCCTATCTAGGGTCTAGTCTACGTCGGCCCGATAGTGTACCACTGTTTCTCAATTATATGGTGCTACCAAATAATTTATAAAACCATGTAACACATCTGTTATAATTTTCAAATCGCGTAAAGCTTTTTCAGTAAAAATTTAATTGGGTATATAAAAATCATTTTTCAGTTGCATAAAGTGTTTTATGTAAATTTTCACTCGCGTAAACCATTTTCTGTAAATTTTTAATCGCGAAAAGCAATTTTCACAAAAACTAATTTATTTTATCCTAAATAAAATATTTTCAAGTTTATTTTCACTTTCTCACCATAAAATAAGTAAATATAAATATTTTAACATAAAAATAAATTCTCCAAAAATTCTTTGCATATGCAAAATATTATTTAAAATGATAAATATTAAAAAAATTCTTTATCGTCATATTTTCAAAAATCCAAGAATTTTTCTAACTAAAATAAATTTCATTCAAATAATTCTTTTCTATAATCAAAATATTCAATTAAAGTTCTATATATCTCCATAATGATTCTTTCTTAAATTTTGAAAATCCTAAGAATAATACTTCTTAAATAATATAACTCCAAATAAATCCATATATCAAACTAAATATATGTATGCCCTAGACATGTCTATTATTTTAAATATGGATTAACTTACTTATATCAAAATTTTACCATGCTTCCTTCATCATAACTCATACCATGTTCAAGGATTATGTACAATACAATATTTAAACAAAGTAAGGAAGTATCCATTATAACATGAACATAACTCTTGACCATAAAAGATTAATCAAACAATATAAACTACACAACTAATCATGGTTCATCAACACATCAAAATTCTATTTTATACCATAATATTGGTTGATAGAGAAAACTCCCCCTTACCTTAGTTCTTTTCAAGATCTTTGAACCACACTTAGCTTCTTGATCTTCTACAAATACAAAGTCACAAAGAAACATAAACACATATCATTTCAAGCACTAAAACACATTTTAAGATGATCATGGACCAATCCAATGATCTAAAACCTTGAAATAGAAATTTAAAAGTGAAAGGAAAGAATTTTCACCTTAGGGTTTTTCAACTTCCAAGCTTTTTCTTGAGAGACTTTCAACTAGAAAATCACTCAAAATCTCACTAAGACACCAGAACTAGGCTTGAAAATCAGCAATGCTTTGGAAAGGAAATTAAAAGGGCAAGGTTGTGGCCTTTGGGAGCTTGGGCCGTGGGGTTTATAGAGAGATAGAAGAAGGGATTTTGGTGTGAAGGTTATGAATGGATCAAGGTGCTATTTATAGATGAATTTTAGGATGAAATGTGAATTAAATTTGGAGATATTTCTTCCTAGGTTGGCCGGCCTCACCATTGCAAGGTGGTGGTGATCATCTTGACTTCTTGCTTTCATTTAATGCCATGGTGATTCACCATGGTAATAAATTATCACCATGACTCATCCCCATTGAGTCACCAAGGCCATTTATTACCTAGAGATATTTCCTCAAGATTTTTATCAGTAAGTATTATCCAATGGACAAAGATCAGTATCTATTGTCCAATGGATAATAGGATGTATCCAAAATCACCCAGAGATTTTATTAGCTCATAAAATCCCTAAAAATGGAGAATGATCAAATCTGTTGATAAATTTTAAATCTGAACTTCCATTTATTCTTAAAAATTCCCCAAAGGTATTCCGTATCAAAAATAAAAATATTTTATTTTATTTTCCGGAATGGTTTAAAATCAACTTATAAGGTTAAGTTCAGTTAAACTTCGATTTAATTGAACTCACAGAAATTCCTAAAAATCACCATATATAATTAAGTAAAAATTTAGGGGTGTTACAACTCTCCCCCTCTAAAAAGAATGTCGTCCTCAACATTATCACAAGTTAAAGTAAATGTGGATATAGCTCTTTCATCTTGTCTTTCAATTCCCATGTTGCTTCTTCAGTCATATTGTCCCATATTACTTTGACCAAAGTAATATCTTTTCTTCGGAGTTGCTTCACTCGCTTATCATCAATTTTAACAGGTAATGCATCATAGGTTAAGTTTTCTTTTAATTGTACTATATCCAGTTCAATTACATGAGTGGGATCAGAAATATATTTTCGCAATTGTGAGACATGAAAGACATTATGCAAGTTAGACAAAAATGGTGGTAAAGCAATTTGATAAGCTACAGGACCAATTCGACGAAGAATTTGATATGGTCCAATAAATTTAGGAGTGAGTTTTCTGGATTTAATTACCCGGCCGACCCAAGTCGTGGGAGTGACTCTCAAAAATACATGTTCACCTTCTTCAAATTCAAGTGGTCTCCGTCTTTTGTCCGCATAACTTTTTTGTCAACTTTGAGTTACCTTCATCTTTTCCTGAATCATCTTTACCTTATCAGTTGCTTGTTGTACTAGTTCAGGTCCAAGTACCAAATTCTCTCCATCTTGGTTCCAACACAAAGGTGTTCTACACCGTCGTCTATATAGAGCTTCATAGGGTGCCATCCCTATACTTAAATGAAAACTATTGTTATAGGTAAATTCTATTAGAGGTAGGAATTCATCCCAACTTCCAATGTTTTCCAATACACAAGCTCTCAACAAGTCCTCCAGTGACTGAATTGTCCTTTCAGATTGGCCATCAGTTTGCAGATGGTATGCAGAACTTAAGCGAAGTTTTGTTCCCATCACTTCTTGTAAACTTTGCCAAAATCGTGAAGTAAATCTAGGATCCCTATCAGAAATTATGCTTGATGGTACACCATGAAGTCTAACAATCTCACTAATGTATACTTGGATTAATCTCTCCATTGAATATCTTATGTTGATAGGCAAGAAATGGGATGATTTTGTAAGCCGATCAACAACTACCCAAATGGAATCAAAACATTTCCTAGTTCTTGGCAAACCTACCACAAAGTCCATGGCTATTCCATCTCACTTCCATTCAGGAATAGTTGGAGGCTGCAACATTCCGGAAGGTTTCTGGTGTTCTACTTTGGCTTTCTGACAAACCAAACATGAAGCTACATACTTAACAACATCCTTCTTCATCCCTTGCCACCAATACAATTGTTTTAAATCTTTATACATTTTAGTTGCTCCGGGATGCATACTCAATTTACTTTTATGAGCTTCATTTAAGATCAACTTCCTAAGTTCAGGATCATTTGGTATACAAATCCTATCTTTAAAGCTCAAGATTCCATCTGATCCTTCTCTAAAATCTGATATACTGCCTTGTCTTATCAATTCTTTTTCATTCACTAAGTACTGATCACTTTCCTGTTTATCTCTAATTTCATTCATCAAATCATTCGAAATTGTGATCATACCCAAACATAATTTCCCTAGTGTTAACTTTACAAACAATCTCATATCTCTAAACTGTTCTAGTAATTCTTTTTCCTCAGTCATCATAGCAGAAATACTAAGAGTTTTTCTACTTAAAGCATCTGCTACAACATTTGCCTTTCCAGGATGATATTGTAATTGAAAATTATAGTCTTTTAAGAATTCTAACCATCTCCTTTGCCTCATATTTAATTCTTTCTGATCAAACAGATATTTTAAACTCTTATGATCACTAAAAACATGAAAAGTTGCACCATAAAGACAATGTCCCCATATTTTCAAGGCAAATACTACAGCTGCTGATTCTAAATCATGAGTAAGATAATTTCTCTCATGTACTTTTAATTGTCTAGAAGCATAGGCCACTACCTTATGGTTTTGCATTAGAACACAACCCAAACCTAGATGTGAAGCATCACAATATAACTCAAATGTTTCACTAGGATATGGTAAAATCAATACAGGTGAAATGGCTAATCATTTCTTCAATTCTTGGAAACTTTCCTCACACTCATCTGTCCAAATAAAATTTTGATCCTTTCTTGTGAGTTGAGTAAGAGGTCCAGCTATCTTAGAAAATCCCTATATGAATCTTCGATAGTAACCGACTAATCCTCCAAAACTTCTAATCTCAGTTGCAGTTTTAAGTCTTTCCCATTGAAGCACTGCTTCAACTTTTGACGGGTCTACAGCAATTCCTTCCTTTGAGATTACATGTCCCAAAAATTTAACCTTATCTAACCAAAATTCACATTTTGACTATTTTGCATACAAAACCCTTTCCTTAAGAATCTAAAGAACCATACTGAGATGTTCAGCATGTTCCTCCTCATTACAAGAATAATTAGAATGTCTTCAATGAAAACAACGACAAACTTGTCCAGGTAAGAACGAAAAATCCTATTTATATAATCCATGAATATTGCTGGAGCATTGATCACACCAAATGGCATTACCAAATACTCATAATGGCCATAGCATGTTCTAAACGCAGTCTTTGGCACATCATTTGCTTTCACTCTAATTTGATGATAACTAGATCGCAAATCTATCTTTGAAAATACCGCAACTCCCCTTAGCTGATCCATCAGGTCATCTATCCTAGGCAGTGGGTACTTATTCTTAATTGTGACTTTATTCAACTGCCTATAGTCCACACATAGATGAGAAGTTCCGTCCTTCTTTTTGACGAGCAATAATGGAGCTCCCCAAGGTGAAACACTGGGTCTCACAAATTGTTTTCCTAACAACTCTTCCAACTGACTTTTAAGCTCAATTAACTCAGACGGTGACATCCTATAGGGCGCTATGGAAATAGGACCAAAACCAAGTACAAGTTCGATAGAAAACTATCTCTATATTTGGTGGTAATCCAAGAATATCATCAGGAAAAGCATCAGGAAACTCATTGACTATTGGAATAGCTTTCATATCCGTTTGACTCTTGACTTCCGAAGAAAATAATAGCATGTATCCTTAAGCTCCTTCTTTTAAATAAGCTTTTACTTGGTTAGCCGTTAAAAATCCAGAATTCTCAAGTTTGGGAAAAACTGAGGTTTTATTTGAACAGTCTAACAGAATATGGTTAGAAGATAACCAATCCATTCCTAAGATTATGTCTATTTAGGAAAGTGGTAAACAAATCAAATCAACTAGAAAATGATGGTCTTGAATAGTAATATGACATTTTAGGCATACTTTTTAGTTATCACAAGTTTAGCAGTAGGAGTAGAAATAATTAAATCAAAGGGTAAGGAAGATACAGGCAATCCTAACTGATCAACACAGTCATAAGAAATGAAAGAATGTGTTGCATCGGAATCATATAGTATAATTTAAGACTTACCTTCTATGTAGCAATCCCCTTATATCAAATCATCAGATTCAGAGGCTTCTTCTCCGTTCATAGTATAGACTCTCCCTCCTGCTTGTGGCCTTGAAGCATTCCCGTTACCAAATGAAGACTCTGCTTTTGGCTGGTAGCAATCTCTAGCCATATGTCATTGTTTTCCACATCGGAAACATACTACTCCTTTGATTGGGCAGTCTTTGATTAAATGGTTCTTTCCACACTTTAAACACTTCAATGGAGGTACTGTTGTACTTCCTCCGCTAGGTCATTGTTGTTGAGTTCCTGGTGGTTTTGAATACGGTTTTTGGTTGAAACGGGTTGTTACTGCTACTATTCCCTCTTTGGTTTGTATTACCTCCGCCTCCCCTTTGGAATCGTGTTTGTCCAAAGTTGTGAATCCTCATGTCTCGAGATTGATACGACAAGGGTTGGGAATTCAGCTATTCCCAAGGATAATGCTGCTCTCTTCAGGTCATGTCACAATCCTTCTTCAATTTTCCTAAACTTCCACTCTTTATTAGGCTGAAGTTGAAAGTATCTTGAGAATTTAGACAAACTCTCAAATTTAGCCGCATATTCACTAACTGTCATTCCTCCCTACCTTAGGCCAAGAAACTCCATTTCCTTAGCATGTCTAATACTTGCAGGAAAATATTTTTCGAAATACTTCCCAGGTAATTTCTCGTCCCTCAGCTTGCAACAATTGTTGTACTCCGGCCCAGCAATGTTCGCCATCTCCTACAAGCATATAGGTAGCATAGGTTACCTTACGCTCCTCGATACACCCTATACCTCTGAAAATCTTCTCCAACTCTTTGATCCAAATACTAGCTTTCTCCATATCAAACTCTCCTTTGAACTGGGGTGTATTAGTACGACGAAATTCTGACAAGTTTTGAGTCTCCATTGCTGCTTCTTGTTGTTGAACAGCTCTTTGATTTTGTTGCACCAAAACATCTGCCATCCTTTGCATAGCTACAGCAGCAGCAGCCATATCGGTGTTGTTACGGTTTGTGTCCATAGGTGTACTTATACTACGTGCCATTGATATCCTTCAAAGCTAATAAAATCAAATACCACAGAAACAAACAATATTTGTTTTCTTTCAAAAACATCAACAGAGAAAACACAGCACAAACAAAATAGACCTAATCCCACATATCCGAGAGCTTGAACCAAAGCTTTGACACCAACTAATGTAACACCCTCAGTTGGGTGCCACATTTTTAACATAACTAGTTTCCTAATAAATTTTTCTTAATCCTTTATCATAAAAATCTCGGTGCTTTTAGTGATGTAGCATAAACAGATACAGAATATACAACTAATATTCACATAGTATACATGTCACATATTTATACACGTACAATTTATACATAGATATTTACACATGTCACATATTTTACAACTAGTTCAAACATATATACACAACCTAGACGCCTCCCTCCATCTAAATCGGAGGGTCATCATCAATAAACCCATTGTAATGCGAGGGTCCTAGAGCAGAGGTCCGATGAACTCGACGCCACCTAGGGGTTCGCGCTGAAGAGACTATGGATCTCTCACACGGTGTGCAGTGGATAGTGGCATTCCAAATGTCACAAAATGGCATGTGTAACTCAACGTAAGCAGAAAGGGTAAACATCGTCACAGGATTCCCATCATAGGTCCTACGGAGAGTGATGGTGAGTTCCCCTACGTAGGTAACCCTCTCCTTAGCTAACTCAACGTGCCAGATATCAGGTCCCTTGTAGAAATCAACAATGATGAAACCAAAGAATTCATTCCCAGCCATCTTTGAATGTATAGTCAAATCACATTTTCACAAAAAATTGGGTGAGATTCTCACATCATCATAAATACTAATAAAATAGTATACAAATAGCATACAACAGTTACACAGTTTAATTCAAATCAATAGGCACTTAATCCATATATAAAGTCATATTTAATCAATAAAATGACATATGAACCTTAGTGCACAAATTGATAATGCAAGTATGACAACTGACCATGCAAATGCGCACAAATGACTCTTACTCCATGGAGCTAAACACAACAGAGTCGGAGTGAGTGATTGGGAGTACATGTTTCGTATCAGTTAGCCAACAAGTGCTAACAATTCATTTGCGCATACGACTCACGTGAACACTCATCACCAATCGTGAATGGACCAATGTATAGTCGAGATCGTCGATATTTTGCAATCATAATACCATGACACAGTCCCAACTGGCCACTTGTGGAGTTTCCGGACCCTTGACGACTCCAAGATCATCGAAGATCTTCACTTGGCCATTCGCACCAGCACTAAGGTGTAAGCTCAATCTCCTAGACTCCAAGCCTTACAACAACAATGTCTCATACAGACTAATACATATATATATATACAATATAAATATTCCCAGAATATATATACACAATCCCCTCGGGATTCAAGCTACCATTTCTTTAAGAAGAGTGTCAACTGTCATATCTAGGGTCCAATCTACGTCGGCCCAATAGTAGTATTATTGTTTCTCAATTATATGGTGCTACCAAATAATTTATAAAATCGCGTAGCACATCTGTTACGATTTTCAAATTGCGTAAAACCTTTTCCGTAAAAATCTTATAAGGTAAGATATAAAAATTATTTTTCAATCGCGTAAAGTGTTTTCTGTAAATTTTCAATCGTGTAAACCGTTTTCTGTAAATTTTTAATCGCGTAAAGAAATTTTCACAAAAAATAATTTATTTTATCTTAAATAAAATATTTTCAAGTTTATTTTCACTTTCTCACCATAAAATAAGTAAAAATAAATATTTTAACTTAAAATAAATTCTCCAAAAATTCTTTGCATATGCAAAATATTATTTAAAATGATAAATATTAATAAAACTCTTTGTCCTCATATTTTCGAAAATCCATGAATTTTTCTAACTAAAACAAATTCCTTTAAAATAATTCTTTTCTATAATCAAAATATTTAATTAAAGTTCTAAATATCTCCATAATGATTCTTTCTTAAATTTTGAAAATCCTAAGAATAATACTTCTTAAATAATATAACTCCAAATAAATCCATATATCAAACTAAATATATGCATGCCCTAGACATGTCTATTATTTTAAATATGGATTAACTTACTTACATCAAAATTTTACCAAGTTTCCTTCATCATAACTCATACCATGTTCAAGGATTATGTACAATACAATATTTAAACAAAGTAAGGAAACAAGTATCCATGATAACATGAACATAACTCTTAACCATAAAAGATTAATCAAACAATATAAACTACACAACTAATCACGGTTCATCAACACATCAAAATTCTATTTTATACCATACTATTGGTTGATAGAGAAAACTCCTCTTTACCTTAGTTCTTTTCAAGATCTTTGAACCACACTTAGCTTCTTGATCTTCTACCAATACAAAGTCACAAAGAAACATAAACACATATCATTTTAAGCACTAAAACACATTTTAAGATGATCATGGACCAATCCAATGATCTAAAACCTTGAAATAGAAATTTAAAAGTGAAAGGAAAGAATTTTCACCTTAGGGTTCTTCAACTTCCAAGCTTTTTCTTGAGAGACTTTCAACTAGAAAATCACTCAAAATCTCACTAAGACACTAGAACTTTCAGGCTAATATATATATATATATATATATATATATATATATACAGTATAAATATTTGACAATTTTCATGTTTTTACAGTTTGCATTCAGATTATTTTCAATTACAAATTGGCTTCTAGGATTAGTATAAATAGAGTCAATCTCTTTGTGTTATAGATAATTCTATTTGAAGTAAGTTTGAAGAAAGTTTGAATATTTGTGAGTATTTTATTTCTCTTCTTCTCCATTCTCCATTCATTTTTGTTCTTTATTTTATGAGTTCTTCCTTCCCATCTATGGAAGGCTAGGCTCTTATAATCAATCCAAGGGATTAGCCATCTTGATGTTCAATTTGGTGATCTTGTTTCGCTTGTTCATATTGCTTAATTGTTATTCAAGTTTCTCTTCTTCCTCTTTTGATTTTTATCTAGATTGAATTGCTTAATTTGATTTATATGTTGATGTGGTAATAGCTTTATTATCATGTATTCAAAGAGGATCACATTGAATAAATAATTTATTAAAGCCTTTTGATGGATTGTTTAGCTTGGTTAAATTCTGGATCTTAAATTAATCTACGTTTGGATGGTGCTTACTTTATCTAACCTTGGTTAATTAAATCCTAGATGCTTATCTAGTAGAGGATTCTTGGATCATGTTGAGGCGTCTTGATATGATCTAAGGCCAAGAACATGGTTAGCAATTAAGTGAATTCCTTGTGATCAATGATGGTTAAACTCAAGATCGGTAAATTTCCTTGGATTGGTTAATTTGTTAATTGCATTTCTTTAATTCAACCGGTATATTTTATTTTCAAATCATCTAAACCCCCCTTTTAATTATCTTGATCTGATTAAATCTTTATTCTTTTAGGATCCTTGAGAGACAATTCGGTTCATTCTCTATACTACAAATTAGTTTGTGAACCGGTAATTTTTATTATTTGACGGGTCTCGACAACCTCTTGTCAATATGCTTTACATACCAATTTTGTCTGGGGTGTTTAATTTACAATTTAGTATAACATGCTAGAATGCTTGCATCTCTTTCACACTAAAACAAAGTGTCAAGTGCATGGATGCTAGACTTCAAAGCTGGTTCTATATAAGGTTGTCACTCATAAGTACTCATGCCTCATACTGTGGATATGTGAATTTACCATTGCTGCATGCCAACTAGATATGTTGTCTGAAATATCGTTTTGTCACTTTTGGTTCATAGATCGTGTGAAATTTACTCCTACAGTATGCTATTTGGGTCCTATTCTAAGCTTCTTGAGAATTTGATGAGGTCTGCCTGTACTTATGCCAAATGGGTGATTTTGAGATGAACTTGTTTCTGTTTGAGGGCTAGTTTAAGTAAAACTTTTTCATTTTTGTTGTTTTTGGTGGTTAGAGTAGCCTATTATCATGCTTTTGATGGCTTAATATGATCTCTGGTTTCATTTTTGGGCTACTGTCAAATAATCATATTGCAGAATATGGTTTTTAAAATAAATAAATAATCAAATTGAAAATCTTATGGTTCAATCACTGTTTGGCTGTGGGGTCATATATGGGGGTCTAAGCTGACCAAATATGTCAAGGGTTGGGGTTTGGATTAATAAGTCAGTTTTTCAATTTCTTAGTCAAGCTTAAGGAATTCTACACTTGTACTTGGTTATTTGTCCACCTTGTTCAGAGGTTTAATGATACCTACTACATAGTTTGAATTTATATGTCTATATTCGATTGTTGTCAACACTATTCTCGCTATGGCATCTTAAGGTGACTCGATTTAATGTATCTATCATTTGAGGTTAATAATTCATGGTCATTGGCCTGTAGGATCTGTTTGATTTAGAATTGATTTGCGGGAAATGGGGGTGATTATTTATAAGTGTCAAGGACTAAATTGAAAAAATTAAAATGTTAGGGACGAAATTGATAAATGAATCAAATATGAGGCACCAAAATAGAATTTTAGTCTTCCTTTTTCTATTCTTTTCTTTTACAACCTTTTGGCTTTATTCTTTCTTTTTCATAATTAGCTTTTTTTTTTTTTACCAAACATTTCGCATAAGCACATCAATTCTCCCACACTTAAATCATTGTAAGCAAAAGAGCTCCTCTAATAGGAAAACAAATGATTTCCTATTCCCTAAGGTGAGGTAAAACGTGATTTTTCACTCGAGGCATGTAATGAGCTAAGAACAAAGAATGGGCAAGTAGGCTCAGAGGAGGTTAACAATGGGATAAATGCAAGGTAGGCTTATTTGGCCAAAGTAGCTAAGTTAATAAAAATGTCTCTATCATTTTCATGCAACATACAGACCAATGTAATTTCAAATCAATTCAGTGCAAGTTCTAGAAAACAAATTCATAATTGACATCACTCATGAAAGAAAATAAACCATGTGTAAGTATAAAACTTAGAAAAGCCCAAAACTCACAAAGGTATGGAACATTTACTCAATTCAAACATGCTTTCTTTCTAATATCCACAGTCATATATACATGTATATCACGAATTTTGAAAAATGATTCAACTATAAACTATTTTGCATACTTTTATCATCAACTAAGCTCAGATTTAGCACATGTTTGCCTCAAAATTAATTGAAAAGATCAAAATGAAATTCTTTTTCCTTATTATAAATGCAAGAATAAAATGATTTAAGACCTACTATGAAATGCAAGTTTATATACGTCTCAAGAGCAAAACTACTCCTTACATTGCCGTCATACATCTAATAAGTTAGTAACAATAAAAATTAGCTGGTTAATTTTTTTTCATTTTTTTATTTATTTTTACTAAACTATATACATGGCAATGTCAACTATCCCTCTCCCCAACTAATTTAAGACATTGTCTCCAATGTCAAAATAAAGATAGACAGAGTGTAGAATATCTTACCAGAAAATTGCAAATCAAGCAGAAAACAACAATAGAAACAGTAATGCAACAGAAAAATAAAATCATAATAGTAAAATATATAAGCAGAAAGAGAACTAAAAATAATAACAAAATAGTAAAAACAAAAAGAAAACAATAACTAGAAAAATGAAATAAAAGTGTGGAAAGAAAACTCCCTATGGATAGCAGAAGCAACAAAATCCCGGCTGCCACACCATAGTCACACCATAGCTAGTGTAATGGGTCACCACATCAAGAATCAGATGGTTTAGTCTCTTATAGGGCTGCCTTGTAACACCCCAAAATTTCAACTTATGTTATATATGTTATCTTCTATGATTTCTATGATAAATGATTTTTAGGAATTTATGTGAGTTCAATTAAATTATAATTTAATTGGACTTAACCTTATAAGTTAATTTTAGACCATTCTGGAAAATAAAATAAAATAATTTTATTTTTTATCCATAATACCTTTGGGAAATTTTTGTGAATAAATGGAAGTTCAGTTCTCAAATCCGTTAACAGATTTGATCATTTTCCATTTTTAGGGATTTTATGAGCTAATAAAATCTCTGGGTGATTTTGGGTACATCCTATTGTCCATTGGAGAATAGATGATGATCTTTATCCATTGGGTAAAACTTACTGATAAAAATCTTGAGAAAATATTTTTAGGTAATTGATGGCATTAGTGACTCAAAGGGGGTGAGTCATAGTTAGTATTAATTACCATGGTGAATCACCATGGCATTAATGGAAGCAAGGAAGCCAACTTGAAGACCATCACTTGCCCTTGGAGAGGCCGGCCACCCTAGGAGAAATATCTCTAATTTTAATTCCCATTGTGTCCTAAATTTCTTCTATAAATAGCAAGCAACCCATTCATTCATTCCCACACCAGAACCTCTTCTTTCTCTCCATAAACCCACGGCCAACACTCCAAGAAGCCACGACCTTGCTCCCTTAATTCCCTTCCCAAACCTTTGTTAGCATTTCAAGCCTTGTTCTAGTATCTTGGTAGTATTTTGAGAACTTCTCTAGTTAGGAACTTCTCAAGAAGAAGCTTAGAGGTTGAAGAAATCCTAAGGTGAAAGTCATTTCCTTTCACTTTTTAAATTTCCATTTCAAGGTTATAGTTTATTTGATTTATCCATAATCATTCTTAATGTGTGTTATGATGCTTGAAATAATATGTGGTTATGTTCTTTTGTGATGTTGTATTGGTAGAAGTCAAGAAACTAAGTGTTGTTGAAGAAGCTTGACTCAAGAATTAAGGTAAGGGGGAGTTTTCTCTATCAACCAATATTATGGTATAAAATAGCTTATTGTGTGTGATGAAAACCGTGACTTGTAGTAGATGTCATATTGCTTGATTAAAATCTTTTATGGTTAAAGATTCAAGTTTATGTTATGTTTGATACTTGTTTCTATACTTTGTTTAAATTATGTGTCTTGTAATTTCCTTAGAAATAGGTATGAATTTATTATAGATAAATATGTCAATGACATACATATACTTAGTTTGATATATAGATTTATTCAAACTTAAAATATTAAAAATATTATTGTTAGTATTGTCGAAAACTTAGAAAAGTTATGTTAGAAAGATTTATAACTTTAAATTAAATATTTTGATTATGGAAAGGAATTATTTTAATGAATTCCATATTTATTTAGAAGGATTCTTGAATTTTCAAAAATGTGAGGATAAATAGTTTTATTAATATTTATCATTTTAAAGAATATTTTTGTATATGGAAAGAATTTTTGAGAATTTATTTTAAGATTTAAATATTTATTTTTACTTATTTTATAGTGAAAAAGTGAAAATAAAATTGAAAATAATTTATTTAGTATAAAATAAATTAGTTTTTGTGAAAAATACCCTACGCGATTGAAAATTTACAGAAAATGGGTTACGCGATTGAAAATTTACAGAAAACACTTTACGTATCGGAAAAACGATTTTTGTAGCTTACCCGATTGAATTTTTATGGAAAAAGCTTTATGCGACTTGAAAACCGTAACAAATGTGTTACGTGATTTTTGACACCATATAGTTGAGAAACAGCGGTACTACTATCGGGCCGACATAAACTGGACCCTAGATAGGACAGTTGACGCTATTCTTAAAGAAATGGTAGCTTGAATCCCACGAAGATTGTGTATAAATATTCTGGGAATATTTATACTATATATATATATATATAAATCAGTATGAGACATTGCTGTTGTAAGGCTTGGAGCCTAGGAGATTGAGCTTACACTTTAGTGCGGGTGCAAATGGCCGAGTGAAGAACTTCAATGATCTTGGAGTCGTCGGGGGTCCGAAAACTCAACAAGTGGCCGGCTGGGACTGTGCCGTGGTATTATGATAGCAAAACACCGACGATCTCGACTATACACTGGTCCATTCACGATTGGTGGAGAGTGTTCGCGTGAGCCGTTTGCGCAAATGATTTGTTAGCACTTGTTGGCTAACTGATACGGAACATGTATTCCCAATCACTCTCTCCGACTTATTGTGTTTAGCTCCATGGAGTATGAGTCATTTGTATGCATCTGCATGGTCAGTTGTCATACTTGCATTATCAAAATGGACACTATGGTTGGTATGTCATTTTATTTGATTAAATATGACTGTATATGTGGATTAAGTGTTCATTGATTTGAATTAATATATGATATTTTTATATACGATTTTATTAGTGTTTATTATGATATGAGAATCTCACCCCCTTTTGTGAAAATTGTATTTTTTTTCTGTATATTCAACGATGTCGGTGAATGATTTCTTCGAATTCATTATCGTCAACTTCAATGAGGGGTCAGACGCTTGGCATGTTGAGTTGGTTGAAGAACAAGTTACCCATGTTGGTGGACTCACTATTTCTTTGCAAAGGACCTATGATGGAAACCCAGTAACGATGTTTTCTCTTCCCACTTATGTTGAGCTGCATATGTCGTTGGTGACATCTGGAATGCCACTACCCACTGTACACCTCGCGAGAGATCAACAGTCTCTTCTGCGCGAACCTCGAGGTGACGTCGTGCTCATCGGACCCTAGCTCCAGGAACCTCACATCATAACGGGTTTATTTATGATGACCCATCGATGCAGTTAGAGGGAGATGTCTGTATTGTGTATATGTTTAAAAACTAGTGTGAAAAATATATAGTTGTAGAATATATGATATGTGTGAATACCTGTATATATATAGCATGTGTAAAATAATCATAAATAAATAAAACTATGTGATATATTCCTTATCTGTTTCATGTTACATCACTAGATATACATAAAAGAAAGATCAAGAGAATTTACTAGGAAACTATTTGGAATTAAAAATATAGCACCCAATTGAGGGTGTTACATGCCTCACTAGTTTAGCTCCATCCTCAAATAAAATCCTATGCAGACATATGGAATGACTAATGCTAGGAATGTCTACAAGTGTAAAGGCTTTTGGATTCTCCTTCAAAATGGGTAGCAACCTCTCCTCCTCATCAGTAAGGAGTTTCTTGGCCATAATGGACTCCAATTTTGGTGGCTTCACTACTTCTGCAGATTGAATTGCTGCATAATCTGCTGAAACAGATTCATCATGTCTTAAAAAGACAGCAATCTTAGCACATGCATTAAACAACACATCACCATCACAACCAGTACAACAAAAAGAATCATCAAAATCAGTAAAACCAACAAATTCAGCACACAAATCATGAACTGGTTTATGCACATCAATGGTCTCATGTTCTGCAAAATCAGATATATGCATCTGTTGCTTGCTCAACTAACTCATTGAAGATGCTAGTTGACCAATTTGAGTCTCAAAATTCTGTAGTGTAGCTTTTGTGCTATGCCGGAATTGGAGGTTGTTGGTTGTCATTTGCTTTACTAAATCCTCCAATGTAGGCTCAGATTTCGTGCCTACTATAGCTTGCTATTACTGGTATGGCCTGCTTGGTCTAACATATGGCTGACATTGTTGTTATGTAGGGAATACACCTGTTGCAGTAATTGAATAGTCTTGAAATACATAACCATCATCTTGCAATGTGGTGCATGCATATGTGGGATCAAAAGAACTATAACATATGCTGCAAAATCTTGCAAGTTCTTGCACAGGTAACTAATGTTGTCCTATTGCCAACTGCCTCACCAAATAAGACAGTTCATCAAGTCTATGCTCCATCAGATAAGTGACCAAACATATTTAGAGATTTTTTTAAAAAATTATGGGACCACTACAGGGTGAAATCTACACAAAAATGCTATCTAACAAAATAATAAAAAATCTTAAAAAAATTTAAAAAGTTGTCTAAATGATGGAATTTGGCTAAAATAGGGGTGACCTCACTAAGCCTTTGCCAAAATAACATTTCCCATTAGTCTACCAAAACTCAGCTTGATCAGAGATAGTTTACCGAATCAAAATCTTGACATGATGCCTTTTACCTAAATTTAGCCGAATTTCACTTAAAAAGCTTCAAAAACAAAAGAAACAAAATTATTAGAGTTAGATGGGGTCTTGAAATGATCAAATAGTTGCATTGGATACCCGGCAATAGCGCCAAATTTGACAAGAGGTTGTCGAGACCCGTCAAAATAATAAAATTTACCGGTTCACAAACTAATTTGTAGTATAGAGAATGAACTGAATCATCTCTCAAGGATCCAAAAACAAAAATTCAATTAGATCAAGATAATTAAAAAGGGGGGTTTTGATGATTTATAAAGAAAATACACCGGTTGAATGTAAAGAAAATCAATTAACAAATTAACCAATCCAAGAAAATTTATGGATCTTGAGTTTAATCCATCATTAATCACAAGGAATCCACTTAATTGCTAACCATGTTCTTGGCCTTAGATCACATCAAGAAGCCTCAACATGATCCAAGAATCATCTACTAGATAAGCATCTAGGATTTAATTAACCAAGGTTAGATGAATTAAGCACCATCCAAACATAAATTAACTTAAGATCCGGGATTTAACCAAGCTAAACAATCCATCAAAAAGCTTTGATATATTATTTAGTCTTTGTGATCCTCTTTAAATACATGATAATAAAGCTATTATCACATCAACATCTAAATCAAATTAGGGAATTCAATCTAGATAAAAATCAAAAGAGGAAGAAGAGAAACTTGAATAACAATTAAGCAATATGAACAATCAAAACAATATCTCCAAATTAAACATCAAGATGGTTAATCCCTTGGATTGATTATAAGAGCCTAGCCTTCCATGGATGGGAAGGAAGAACTCAGAAAATAAAGAACAAAAATGAAATTCTAAAGAGAGGGGAGAAGAAGAGAAAGAAAACTCTCACAAATACTTAAACTTACTTCAAATTTCATTCTTGCAATTACAAGAGAGATTGACCCTATTTATACTAATCCTAGAGGCCAATTTACAGTTGATAAAACCTGTAAACAACTGGAATGTAAGATAAAAATAGATGTTTGTCAATAATGGTAGCTTGATGCATGGTTGGTGGCTTCTCCTCACCAACTCTTCTCTGACCTCCAGCTTAACTTTCATGACTGAAACGACGTATTTTGGCATGGAAGTCTCATAAGAGTTGTAGTTTTATGT
This sequence comes from Styphnolobium japonicum, assembly GCA_023212625.1. NCBI lineage: Eukaryota > Viridiplantae > Streptophyta > Magnoliopsida > Fabales > Fabaceae > Styphnolobium > Styphnolobium japonicum. The sequence goes on from JALBWW010000013.1 coordinate 19,434,561, forward strand.
CTCAGCTTTCCAATGGCACCGATTTCAGCTCAAAAGGACTTTTACAACTCAAGATATTCTAAAAACACTGCACCTACCTCAGGTCACGGTGGCAGAACGTGTTTCCAAATTCAAACCAACTTGCAGCTTCAGAATCATCCTAACAACGACATCTATTGGCAAAATGGTCTTCTGTAAAGTTGGAGCTATACGTTTTATCTTTCCAATGGCACTGGTTTCTGCTCAAAAGAAGGCATATAGCCCATGATATTGTCCAATGTGTGCACATTGCTCAAATTCCAGCGACAGCAAGCCCACTCTGACTTTCAAGCATATTTTGGAACATTATAATTTCGATCTAGCTCTCGAGTGCTTCATGAAACTTGTAGATTTTTGTCTTAGCTTTCCAGAGACATCGAGAGCATCTCAAACGGATCACTGAAAGCCCAAGTTATGACCTAATTAATGAGGAAAGGTCAAAATGCATAAAAATCTAATAGTTAATCACAATTTGCATTAAATCCCAATGATGCCCAACAACACAAAACTCAGTTAATATACTAATATTGGGCACAATAAACATCCAATAATACCAAGTACAAAGCTAACATAAGTGTCTCAAAAATGATTTATCAGACACCGAATACGCACATGGCCAGATTTAGTCTCATGTTGTGTTGTCTTAGCTGGTCGAAAATCTCCTCCGGATCGACAACATGGCTTCCTCCCTTTGGGGTTTTTGCCAGCATGTTGTCCACTTATACCTCTAGGTTCTTCTTGATTTGTTTTTCAAAAACTTTGTTCATCGATCGCTGGTAAGTGGTTCCTTCATTCTTCAATTCAAAAGGCATAACTCGGTAGCAATAGTTGGCGGTCTTGGTAATGAATGCCATTTTATCCTTGTCTTTGGGATGCATAGGAATTTGATTGTATCCCGAGTGTGGTCCATGAAGCTTAGACTGTCATACCCGGATGCATTATCAACCTGCTTGTCAATGTTCGGGAGGGGATAAGAATCTTTTAGGCAAGCTTTGTTTAAATCGATGAAATCGACACACATCCGTCATTTTCCGTTTGCCTTTTTGACTAGCACGATGTTGGAGAGCCAGGTGGTGTAGGTTACTTCTCTAATGAAATCGGCTTGCAAGAGTTCTACGCACTCTTCCTTAATGACATGTTGCCTCTCGGGATCGACCTTTCTCTTTCTTTGCACAATCGGCTTAGAGTTGGGGAAGATTTAGAGTTTATGAGAGATGAATTTCGAGTCAATACCTAGCATATCAGTTGGGGTCCAGGCGAATAAGTCCCCGTTCTTCTTCAGGAGCTCAGCTAGTTGTCCGGACTCATAGGCTGGGAGGTGGCACCCCATCTTGGTGACTTGGTGTGGGAGATTTCCGATTTGAACCTCGGTCAAGTCTTTATCTGGTTGTGGTCTCTCCTCTTGAAACTTGCTCCTTAGGTCTAGCTTAGTCATCAGTACAGAGTTTGGCACGTCTGGGGCTCGCTCCATTACGTCGCTATTGAATTTTAGTGGCTTAACTTCCAAACTCTCATTGTAACAACAACATGCGGCCATTTGGTCCCCTTTTATGACTCCGACTTCACTGCTGTTGGTAGAGTATTTCAACGTTAAAAGTAGAGACAATAACTCCCAGATGATTCAAAGAAGGTCTTCCCAAGATGACGTTGTATGCTGAGGGACAATCTACCACCAAGAATTTCACTTTCATGGTACGGGAAGTGGTTCATGCGCCTATCGTCATGTGCAATTCGACGTAGCCTCTTACTTCCACCTGGTTTCCTGAAAAGTCGAATAGGTGGCTCTGGAAAGGCATGAGATCTGAGTGGGATAGCTATAATTGTTGAAAATTTTTGTAGTAGAGGATGTCAGCATAGCTTCCCTGATATACCAAGATCTTCTTTGCTAAGAAGTTCGCAATCACCACTAAGATAACCATATGATCGTCATGTCCGGACTCGATGCCTTCAAAGTCAGCATCGGTGAAGGTGATCGATGGGGTTTGTTGCTCCACCCTCATCCTTTTAGTTGGTGCACAGGTTGAAGCTAACATTACGCTCTTCAAATGTTTTTTCTATGAGGATCGAGAGTTTCCTCCATCAGCGAACCTTCCTGAGATGGTATTTATGGTACCTCGGTGGGGGTCATTGTTGCTACGCTATGGGGTGGAACCCATCCCTATCCTTTGCTCATAAGGTCTCGGATCATGGTCTCTTTGGTGTGGGCTACGATATCTTTTCCTAAGGCTGTAGCTTCTTTTTTGGGACCCGTTATCCTTGTGGGCTTCAGTGGCTTTCGCGTCCTGCCAATATTTTTTCAATTTTCCTTAACGCACTAAGGCCTCGATGTCCTTGAGGTCGACGCATTCATCTGTGGTGTGACCATAAGATTTGTGGTAGTCACACCATTGGGATTGATCCAAGTTCTTCCTTTTGAGGGGCCTGGAGGGTGGGATTCATCCATGTGATATGCTTCCTCCAAGATCTTTCATTGGGGGAGTCTTAAAAGGGTGTAATCTACAAAATGATCTTCTCGTCCCCGGTTCTCCCAAGGTATCTCCAAAGTGATCTTTTTAAACTCTTCTTTTTATCTGGGTGTTTCACCCAATCTCGTACCAATATCCTTCTCGGCTTTGTGCTTTCCTTTTGTTACTTCCTCAAGGTTGATGAACCTTTTTTATCTAACCTTCAAATCATCCGTCAGTGGGTGGTTTCTTCACTAGTGACGTCATAAAAGCACCAGGCCGAAAGCCACCATAATAGAGTGGAGAGCTACGGGTTAGGGAAGTTCTCATATCTGGATGGATTCATCGTTGAACTGTTTAATGAAATTCCAATGGGATTTGTCCCTCCCTTAGCGCATGTTGATGAGGCTCGCATCCATCTTCGACTGAGTTTTGCTAGTTGTGAAGTTTACTAGAAATATGGCTGCGAGCTCAGGGAAGTCGGTAACGGACCTCAGAGGCAAGAAGGAGAACTAGTGGAGGGTTGCTTTTTTTAGTTTGTCTGGTGTTTGGCTTGGAAGCCATGGTGGTAATGGGAACGTGATTACACAATTCCCACAGACGACGCCAATGTTCACGTTTGATCCTTTATGGACGAATTCTGATGTAAATGTTGGGCCCTTCTGTTGTGGAAAAGATGACCTCCGATAGGGGGAGGGGGTACCTGCAAGGCACTCCGACGCTCAAGTTAGGCTCTGGTTACTTATGTTAAAGATGATAGATCAAACCTTACCAGATAAGGTTGACTCTCTCTTATATAGGAATGCTAAGAGAGGAAAGATAAGATACTGTTGACATGACCATTCCTAGGGGTAGGTCTCCTACTCTAGCGTGATTAGGGGAAAATATGCTGTAGTGACCCCATTAGCCTAATGTAGGCTCTCTATTCTCCTACAGAATATTAATAGTAAAGTTCACCTGGATCTATATATATATATATAAGATAAACTATGTTTTGTTTTAAGTTCCTAGCGTCACGAATTTAAATATTGATTTAGCAACCTTGGGAAAATTTTCTATGGTCAAGACATAATCTTAAGTCAATACTTTTTTTTTCTTAGCATCTTTTATTGTAGGACATGCATTTCTTACCCCACGTGTGTCTATATAGTTCCAAGTTGATGGAATTGTTCCCTATTGACTTGAAAGTCCAAGAACTCCAAAAAGTTCCTTCTTATCGTTTATGATTATAGTTTAGGAGTCAAGTCTTTGATTTCATTCTTTCTATATGGCTCGTGGCTTTTTAGAATAAGAAGACATAATAGATAAACTTGTAACATACTTTCTTTGTTTAGCTATCCGAGATAAATACAAGTAGGACAAGTTATTTTAGGTACAGATATACAGTAGGGCATTTTCCTATTACAACCAAAGATTCCTAACTTCTGCCCTTACATTTGCCTTTAACAAAATCAAGTCCTACAAATTTCCTATTTTACACTTCAGACATATGAAATGCAATTTCATTTAAAACTTTTATATAGCCTCCATCGTCCACGGAATAAACCCAGGACCACTTGATCTCAATCCAGATTATGGTAGTATTCATGCTGAGTAATCTGAAACCATAGAAAATACATAAGATATATAATCTTAGTAGGAATCAAGAAATATAAAACAAGTAGAAATTTCCTCTTATGGTTCCAACTACTGTTCGCAGAAAATGCATAGCTGCTTACAGAAAACAAAAGTTAAACACAAAGATATATTCTTGCTCAAGTATCTTCAAGGGTCCCCTCTTGTACTCATAGTACACGTTCTCTTAGTCTCACCAAAGGCCAATTTACTTCTTTTTGTAGCCACCAAGTCAAGCACATATACTAGGAAATTCCTTTTGGCTTTATTCTACCCCTTTTGGAGCCTTGCCTCGGTCCCCACAAGTCTTACATATTCAAGAGTCTCCCTTATACTTGAGTCTAAAACCGTGCACATAATTTTGGAAACAACATGTCTCAAGTCAACAAATTCCACTATAGAAACCATTCTTTTACCTCACGGTTTTACACACACATGCTGAAAACAAATTGTGCATGTTTTAAGCAAAAGTTCACACCATATCTCATAAGTGTAGAAACAAAACTCATGATGTCTAGACTCTACGTCCTTGTCTAGTAAAAGAAAGAAATTAAGCTTTAAGAATTCTTTGAAAGTAACGGTTCAACATATCATGTCTTAACATCAACCTATGAAAATCAAATCCTTCCTTTACCCAAAATACAACGTGACTTTTATGGAAGATGAAAGGAAGTAAAGTGAAAGAAAGTAACTAATATGTAGCTGAATTATAAGATCCAAAACAACAAGAAAACAAGATAGCCACAAGTTGGCTTAAGGTTGAGTTCTACTAATGGAAAGTAATAAAATTCTTGGTGATAAGATCATGAAAAATATACTTCCTTTACTACTCAAACTATACGTGACTTTTATAAAAAAGAGATGTCAAGCTAGATAAAAACACAGCCATGATTTTAGTTTAAGAGGCTTGATCCCTACCCTTTTGGATGTGAGTAACGTTGCCAAAGGTGTAGAGTGTCTTGTGTTGAAACCAAATTCTTATAAAAGGTTTAGCACTAATGTCAAAAAGCTCAAGCTTTCCCTGTTAAGTTTTGAAGATAACAAAAATATTTATTAAGCTTGAACAAGTAAGTGTTTCGACAGAGTTTTTTGATAAAACTATAATTCCTTTCAATATTGACTCTGTTACAATTATTTTAGGAATTCTTCAATGAAGTTTTTATAAAACAAATAGTTTGATAGTCTGCGTCCAATACGGTTTCTACGAAACCTTTCTTGCGTCCACTGCATCATATGCTTCATGTGCGTCCAATGATTGTACGTGTTTACTGTTACTATTTTATTGGTTCGTCCAATACTATCCTTTTTGTTAAAGCTCAGACTCAAATCTCTATTACAAAGTTCAAGCTCAAGCTCTCGTCCAAGTTAAAATTCAAAAATGAAGAACCGTTCCTCATTAAATGCTGGAAAAGAACTCTGACAGCTCACGGCAATAGAAGAAGTCAACTGAGCCACTTTTTGCTGACATTGTTTAACAACTACAAAGATCTGCAAATAAGGAACTTTCTACGATCTCAGATAAATCAGGACTTTGTTATCACATGATTGGAAATCTCTTAGAATCAAAGTCACTTTTCAGAAGAAGCTCAGCACGTTTTCAGTAGATGCTTTTAATGCTACTCAGAACGGTAATAAATGTTTTCGTTGGATGATGAAGCTCATGAAGTCTGCTCATCTTGTTCTTTCATATAAATAGAAGGAGCAGCACTTGAAGAGAGAACGATCTTTGCCGAAGCATCTTACAAAGACTAAAAAGCTTTATCTCTTCTTGGATTTCTATATACGTGTAAAAAGAAAATGTCTTGAGATTCATTGTCTATTCTCATTTGTTAGTGAGTTTCAAACTCAAGCATTCATCTTCTTATACTTATTCATCTTAGCGTTGTAAGCCTGAAGAGGCTGTGTATAAAAGAATACTGGTGTGGTTGAACCTGAAGAGGTTGAAAATACTTATAACCTGAAGAGGTTGAAAATACTTGTAACCTGAAGAGGTGAATAATACTTGTAATCTGAAAAAGATTAGTTGAAAATCCTTCTGGTCGAAGGGACTGGACGTAGCTCTTGGTTGGTAGGAGTGAACCAGGATAAATCTCGTATGTAAGCTTTTCTTCTCTTCTAGTGTGTTTTATTATATTCACTAACTTCTGGGGTTTACTATTGTGTTTATTAACAAAAACTTTTTAATTGGTTATTTGAACGTGTTAACTGTTTTCTTAAAAGTCTTTTCAAAATCCTTAGAGTCCAACAGGATTGAGCCGTGTTGTTTCTAAGTTCTTTACTTGTTAAACTTTATCCTTTGCTGTGTTCAATCGTTTGTTAAAAGGAAAATCTTTTATTTTTCAAAAAGGGTTAAGAAACACAATTCAACCCCCCTTCTTGTGTTTCACTTGGTTATTTCATCTTGATGTCTTTGTGAGTGTGTGTAGGTGCCGTGAGCTTGTGCCTTTTATACTTAAATTCTGGTTGGCTTGTAACTAAACATGAAATGATTTAGTTGGTTCCTAACTTAGTTATCATACTAGTTACTTGAGTCATGATTGCTTGGACTACCAAACCGTGACTTCCCTCTTCATTTTCTGCTTGGATTATTGTTAGTCAAGTAATGTGATTTATCTTGTGGCTGCTGGCAACACCGTGGCAGCTCCCCCCCTTTATTTTCCTCAGCTTGAGTCCTAGCTTCCTTTAGCTAGCCTATTCTTTTTCTTGGTCTTTTCCTCATGGTTCTCATGGTTCTTGCAGCAGCTATTTTTCTTTCTTGCATGAACAGAAACAGAACTTTTCCATACATGCAAGCCGTGAGTCAAGTCTTGTTTTGGACTAGTAATAGTGTTCCTAGTATTATGTTTTAATCCTTTCTTTTTTCTTTCTTTACTTCCTACGGCTTCTAATGCAGTTTTCTGTTTTGTTTTTTCTATTTAGTTCTTAGCCAATCACTTTCCTTCTCTCATTTCCTACATGGTCCGTTGCTTTCCACAAAAAAAAAACCATTAGTCAAGTTACTTTTGGACTAACAATAGGAAGCTTTCTTTATTTGATAGTTTTTTTTTCCTTCACTTTTTCCATCTTCCACGGTACCTTTAGGACTTTCTTTGTTTTCTTTTGTTTTCCTTATTCAATTAAATTGGCAATATCCACCACTTGATACCGTGGTGTTACTTAAATTGCATGCATCTTCATGGCCTTAGTTTCTACGTGACCTTGGTTTGGCTAAGAAGTTTTATCTTATTTTCTACTACTCTTTTCTTTTTTTGTTTTTGTTATTTCTTCCATTGGACCTAGAAGAGTTAAAAATTTCAATGTCCAAACTATTCCTATCTATTTTTCAACTCACTCCTAGATAAAAATTGGCACTTATGAATGTCTTTGATAATCCTACCTAATCCCATTTTTATAGTCTAACTCTTAAGAAAACATACCTGGTTAATTCCTTCTGCTAGGTTGCCTTATGCTCTATGTTGGGGTATGACAATGAGGTTATTACTCTATACCTCTGACATGTAGAATTGCTCTCTACAGTGTTGTCTAAGGGTGGCCAAGTCAATCACGAACTGGTTTGATCTCGGGAAAACAATGATGAACAATATTATACACTAATTTTAAACGCAGGGGTAAGTTGCACACTAATATAGTTGAAGGGATTTTTTTGAATTTTACCCTTAAAATATTTACATTTCATTGAAGTAAAACGACCCTCCTAGAGGGTAGTTTTTTAAAAAGACATTGTTAAATGTTTTGTTTTCATTAAAAGGAAACTGAGTTCATGAAAGGCAGCTCTTCAACTATTAATCAAAATGATAAAGAAAAATAAAAACTATCACTAGGAAATTATCTTTATCCATGGCAGCTTTTTATTGTATTTCAAAATCAACTTAATTTAGTACATAAAAATAAAACGAGTAAAACAAAAATTAAAATTAAAATTATCAATATCGATATAAGAAAGCAAAAAAAAAAAAAAAAGCTCTTTATATTAAAATAAATTTAAAGGTAAATTCAGCTTACAATAAATATCTAAATACTTAAAAAGGTTTGAATTTGATTCTTACTCTCAAATCTCAACAATCTCACACTGCCTCTTGGGCACGCCCTTGCCTTGCCATGGAATAAGTTTACGTGCCGTCCACTTCAATTTTTTATCAACAAAAAAAGGAAAAAGAATTTAAAGTTAGGTAAAATGAAAAACTGTGAATTAAACAATTTTTGTTCCGTATCATATTAACGAATGGAGAGAACATTTATGATTTAACGGTCTATTTGTTGTGTAGAAAGAAATTTGAAAATCTTGTCTCAAAAGAATGAAACAAAGATACCATTCCATGAACATGCTTTTAGATCTCCTGTCTCTATGTTGTGTCACCACTTGATACTTGAAAAGAAAGCACACAGCACCTTATGCCCATTGTTCTATGAAGCTTGAAAGTTGAAACCAACCCTCATTTGCTGATCCATGGAGTTCACCGAATCTTACAAGCAGACGGGTCCCTGTTGTTTCTCACCCAATGCTCGCTTCATAGCTGCAGCCGTCGATTATCGCCTCGTGATTCGGGAGACTCTCTCTTTTAAGGTGTTTTGTTGTCCACTCCTTTGTTGATTCAACTCAATTTTTATGTGTCTATTTTTGTATCAGCATTTGGAGTTCTGATTTCTTTTTCTTTTTCTTTTTTTGTGGGGTGCACTTTCTGGGAAAATTTGTTCGTTCAAATGGGTGTAACTGTGCTTTGAATTCTGGGGCTTGGACTTTTTGGGAGTGGGGAGTTACTTTTAAGCAACCCCATTTGGGATTAATCTTGTTTATGTTGAGATTTTCGGATTTTGAGAATATGGGAATCATATAAAGGAAAGGGATCTGGGTTTTTTTTTTTTTTTTTCGTTTTTCATACCCACATTTCTTAGAAGTTAGAAAGTTGTTGTGGTAATGGGATCTATTTAGAGAAGCAAAGCTTGGTAGTTCTTAGATTTGTATGAAAATAAAATTGTTTGACTTAGACAGTGGAACATGATTTCTAAAGATAAAAAAATTAAAGAAAGAGGTTGAAATTTTGAATGGGAACTAGACACTGGTTACCGTAAAAGTTGATGTTTTAGTACTGGTAACAGAGTTGTACTAGGCACATGAAGCAGTTTAAGGTTGTATGAGCCTCAGAAAATTTGGGCGTATGAATGGAGACACAAAAATCGATAGGAAAATGATGGATTGGAGACAATACTTAGGTTGTGACCACTGCATTGTGATGGCTCAGGCTCATCAAATTCGAATTCCTAGGTGGAATGAATGAACTTCAATTCTCAGTAAGGGGCCTAAGCTTGTGCTAACAAAGCCAGTAGGATTAAACAAAAAATGCTCGTTTAAATGGCAACTTTGAACACATATAGTATGTCATATTTCCCTTGCAGTTGTTGAGGAGTAAGTTTTTCAAACTTCCAAAACTATAAATTGTTCTCTTAGTAATAAAATCAATCACTTTGATTATTACTTCTTACTTAAGTATTTTCTATGTTATCTTTTGACTCAAGAAGTTCATTGTTTATGCCAAAGGTGACAGAAGAAATTGTCATGCATGAATTTAAATTTCCATTGCATTCTTAATAGGTTATGAGTAAATGAGTTCCCCCCACCCCTCCCTTGCGCACCTAGAAAATAGAGGGTATTGGTTGTGAGGTAACATGGCCTTAGTAACTCATTATCCTTTTGCATTTCTATTGCATCTGCAAAAAGAATTTTGAAGCCTTCTTGCACGGTAATGCTTCTCATCTTCTCTTTTTATACCAACTTAAACAAATTGTGAGTGTATCTGATTCTGTCTCTTGACTTGTCACTCAACACACAAGAGTATAAGCTAACTCTTCAAGGCAGAAATATATGCCATCTTATGGTTAACTATGTACATTAATAACATGAGTATAAAGACAAGGTCAAAGAATGTGTTTGGCACTTAGTCTCCAGGTTTAGATGTGCTCTGTGTGCATTAGATGCATTGGTATCATGCAGAATTTCCATCTAACTCATTGATTTAGTTGCTTAATTCCAATTCTCTTATTCTAGTTCTTGGTTTTTAAATCTTTTTTTTTTTTTTTTTTGCTCATGCAGGTTGTGCAGTTGTTTTCATGCTTGGACAAGATTAGCTATATTGAATGGGCCCTTGATTCTGAATATATTCTGTGTGGTCTCTATAAAAGGCCAATGATACAGGCTTGGTCACTGACCCAGCCTGAATGGACATGCAAGATAGATGAAGGTCCTGCCGGTATTGCTTATGCTAGGTGGAGCCCAGATAGCCGCCACATACTCACCACATCAGATTTCCAGTTGCGTTTAACAGTTTGGTCATTGGTAAACACAGCTTGTGTACATGTGCAGTGGCCAAAGCATGCTTCCAAGGGAGTTTCTTTCACACGAGATGGAAAATTTGCGGCAATTTGCACAAGGCGTGATTGCAAGGACTATATAAATCTGTTATCTTGTCACACATGGGAAATCATGGGCATTTTCGCAGTTGACACAGTGGACTTGGCTGATATTGAATGGTCACCTGATGATAGTGCAATAGTGATCTGGGATTCACCACTTGAATATAAGGTAACAACCATCTTTTCGATTTTTCTTTTCTGAACCTGTGAACCTGTGAAATTTGAAAGTTGAAGTTTTATAAATCTTTTGAATGAGTAAAAAATTGTGATTTTAAAGATTCCACTGAATTTAATGTGAATTTAAGAAATACTGAGAATTCCAGATCTCTCTCATTTCAAACTAATGGTAAGCACATAATATGTTGCTCACCTAAGGGAAAGACAATATCTTATCATGTCTAGTATCTTGTTAAAGAACCACTATTCTACTATGTTTCTCTTCAAAAGCTTGTATCTACCTGTCCTCAGTGTTAACATTACTTTATTTCAACCCCAAAATGTGTCCTAATTCTTGGCTCAATTTCTCTACTGATAATCAATTAAATTTGTGATAAAACTGTATATACTTGGTTCTAAGACATCTTTTTCACAGATTATGAATGAGCATAAGTGCCCTATGGTCACATGACTCATTTTCCCTCTTTTTACATGAGCAAAGGTATTGGCTGTGAGTGAAGGCAGAATAAGGGATCCATAACACAGAAAAATTTAATATATGCTCATGATTTAACACACGTCCACTTTAGTGTCTATTTGGATAATGTTTCTCACTTATTCTTCTCCTTCTTGGTTTTGGTAAATCTCTAATTCTGCAATTTAAATACTATTTTCCTTTTATTATCGGATTTGGTGTTGTAATTTCTGTCATCATTTCATTTTCCCTTATCAATGTGCACATTTTGCCACAAAACAATCTTGGTAGACATGCTGTTAGGTACCCTAAGATGACTAAGGTGTATGCTAGGAGGGGATGTAGGGGATTAGGACCCTCTAATGAACAAAAGAGAGGGCATGACTAATGTAACAGACTGCCAGCGTGGCACAGTCAGGGAAATATGGGTGGGGAATTCTGTTATGATTTGTAATGATATATAAGGGAAAGGTATGTAGAGGTGTGTGGGAGAGTGCAGGGCCTCTCGATTGCCCTGGGTTCCTTTGTTTCTTGCTCAGTTCATTGTAAATCCATCATATAGCTGCTGATATCAAACTGATATAAGTGTCTACAGTGAAATAATACAGAAAACATACCGAAATTTCAGTATAAACTGATCCAGTTCTTATCACATGCTTACACATGAATGTATGCCAAATTAAGAAAGCTTCCTATGAAAAAACCAATTATCCCTAAACTTTATGTTGCTAGGAGAAATCTCAAGAAAGCTCAAATGACACTAAACTACTTTTGTTACTAAACTGAAAGAGAAAAAAAGATAGAAAACAGCTCTCTATGATTGAAACTGTGGTGGTTTAGGTTACGGTGGATGGCACCGGTTTGAAACCATCTTGAAAAATTAGAGAAAAGAACAGTTGGAAGAGTGAGAGAGAGATGGAGATAGTATATGAAGGCCATAGGTTGATGCACAATGTGTGATAACTGCTCCCAGCCTACACCATAATTTATACTAGATGCTAGGTGAATATTACAACTTACAAGCATATTCTATCAATCAATCATCCCGTAATCAAGCTCTAATCAATGACCTAGAATCAATTCCCAATTAATCACCCTTGATTTTAGGGTGAACAATTCCTTGATAGTTTTCTATACCCTTAATAATCACAAAAGCTTAAGCTTCTATGAAAAGGCTGTGGATGGTTGGGGAAATTTCTGCTAAGTAATTTTCAAGGGTGTGAGACGTAAGGAGGGTAAGTCTATGGCAGTGTGTAGTATTTGTTGTTTGTTGTTAATAATTGTAGAAATGCCAGAATATTCAAGGCTAAATTTCTACCACTTCCACTTATGTAGAGTTTCGGTTTTCTTGGCTCCTTTATGGTGCACTGTTAATAACATTCTTTTTTCCTTTACAAAGGGGTGTGTCTGTCCGATATGCAGTGGTATAGCAAGCTTTGCTTTGTTGATGCACCTTTTCATTTCTTGGATTTGGTTCTCTATTTTACACATTAAGAGGTGTCTTATCCGAATTTTTTGTTTCTCTACTCTTTATTTCTAATAAATTTTTTGTCTTACAAAAATTGTAAGATATATAAATGGAAAATCTTCCTAAGATTGCACCTAACAGCTTAAGTTTTATAATTGGTTTCTTGACATGGTACTAGAGCCTTTTTGACCAAGTAGTCAACAGTTCAATTCTTACTGCCCCATTCTCTTCATATTTAAAGAAGGCTTTTGCTAATAAGTGCCCTGAAGGCACTGGTTACGGCATTAATGTAGAAAGTATTAAATGAAAAATAAAAGCATTTAATATCTTGGAAATTCAAAAATCATTTAATACTTTCTTTTTTAAGTAATTATTCATTAAATAATATAGTTAACAGAGGGCATTAAATGCTCCTTAAACAGTGCCCTAAGGGCACTTGTTAGCAACACCCTTTAAATAAAATTTCAACGTGAGGTAGTGGTAGCCTTATCTTCTATAACTTCAAGGACAAAGGGCTTTTGTGAGGGGGTGTGATAAAAACAATTCCATTGCCTTTCATAACAGCGTAAGCTTTTAGGATGACTAGTTCCCTGATAACAAAATATCCTCAAAGAAGTCCTCAGTATAATTATTTTAGTTGGTAAGTTTCATTTTATGCTCCAATTTTCCTTCTTTGTTTTTTATTATTATTATTATTTGTTTTTTCCTTTTTCTTCTTCTCCATACATTTGTTACTTGATGTAGTTTCATTAATGTGAGTAAACCTAGATAAGATTGATTTATAGAGCAGTAAAACCTTAAATTGGAGTTTATTGGTGGAATTGGTGTTCTATGAGCAACACGTAGCCAAATTGTACATGCATTTTACAATCAAAGTTTCATGCATGTCACTATATCTATTATATCAATCTACCTTGCATTTGTTTTACATATCTACTTATGTGTCACCTATAGTCTGTTGCTTTTATATAACTCACTGGTCATGCTATAAATTAATGTTAGCAATTTCTGCTGTATTTGCATTTGCCAAAACCTTAGTCATTTTAGTTTGATGTAGGTTCTAATCTATTCCCCAGACGGAAGGTGCCTTTTCAAGTATCAAGCATATGAAAGTGGATTGGGAGTTAAAAGTGTGTCATGGTCTCCTTGTGGTCAGTTTCTGGCAGTGGGTAGTTATGACCAGATGCTGCGGGTCCTAAATCACCTAACTTGGAAGACCTTTGCAGAGTTTTTGCACCCATATACAGTCCGTGGCCCTTGCTATGCTGCTGTTTTCAAAGTATTCCTTTTTGCCACTTTTCCTGTTGATGGTGATGCAGTTTATGAAAAATGTCTTTACCTTGTTCCTGAAATTGCAGGAAGTAGATGAGCCACTGCAACTTGATATGTCTGAACTATGTTTGAGCGATGATTTTTCTCAAGGAAATGATGGTAAACATAATTGCTCTAGGAACTAGCACACTTTTTTCCTAAATACACTACTTTTTGTCATGTGTTGTTGTTCTATAATTTGCCAGCAGGCAGTCATACTTAAACCTATATATATGTTTTATTAGCCATCTCTTGTAGTAATATGGCAGACTAAGTTTAACCATAGATAAGTTTCAATAAAGATTTCTTGAGTAACACATTTTCATGAACATGAAGGATATGGTGTGAAAATCAGCTTAAATTCAAGAGACCAAAGAGATTCAAAATTGCAAGTTTATTTTTATTGCTAGGTATGAATGATACAAGGAATTAGTTCCCTTTCCAAGCTGAAATAAGCTTGCAACCATTTTGAATAAAACAAATGCTTGAAGTATCACATTCAGAATATAAAAAATCTATGAGTTGGGCTTCAATAGCATTTATGGTTACATATGTGCAAATCAACATAAATTTCACAAATGAGGACTATTCTTTTATGTATAGGCTTTTTTTCCTTTGGTAAAAGTTAAATATATAAGTAATAGATTTTTGAACCCATAATCTCATCTTTGGCTCCTACTATGAAAGAGTTGGGCTTGATATTTAGTCCCCAAAGGCTTTGCTATATCCTTTGACCTTAGGTCCTTGAGTTATGTTAAATGTTGATTTTGGAGCCAATAGAGCTCTATTAGAGAAGCCAATGAGGGTTGGTTCAGCTGGTAGGATCGAACTGTGTCGACTCAAAGGTATTGGGTTTGATTCTTGCTTGTGATTCTTGATTGGTAGGTCATCAATAAGTACCATTGTAAGCCCTCGTTGAGGCTTGTAGCATGTCTTGACCTTAGAATGGGGCAAGCTCCCCTCCCCTTGAACTTTCATGTACCAACAAAAAAATATAGAGCTTTGCTAGAGAACTTCTTTTGCTTTTGAATTTTGGAATTTTGATAGAAATATTATTTCTTTCTTTCTTTTATATCTTGATAGTTGAACTAAAATAGCATATGTAGTTGGACTTACAAATTGGTATTCCATGAACATTTGTTTCTGTAATTTGCATGAAGAACAATTCCTTCCCATGCAAAAGCCAATTTCTTGATCATGTTTTCTTTAATTATTTTCTTCCTCATATTCCTTTTACTTTTAATTTTCTTTCTTCGTGCAGATGCTCCCGAAGAACCCTTTAGAGTCAAGTATGAGGTTACGGAAGTTCCTATCAATTTACCATTCCAGAAGCCTCCTGCTGACAAACCTAACCCTAAACAAGGAATTGGTAAGCTATGCTTCTCTAATTTCCCAATGCCACAACTTATGAGATTTCTTGTTACATAATTTAATGATCACATAGAAGCAAAGGTTAGGAATCGACTACGAAAAACATGCAGTCAACTACCAGTTTTCTCTGGAAAATGTTTTGCAAGCCTCTAAAGAAAAGATTCACATTTGCACATAATGTAGTTGACTACACATTACTTGTAGTCGACTATAAAACTTCTCTGGAATATAAAAAGAGCTAAAGGAACAGAAAGGCAAAGCAGGAGGTTCAAAATTTAGATGATGTAGCCGACTACAATACTCAAGTAGTCGACTACAATTCGGCTTTGGAAAGCACTATGAACTTAACAATCATTTTGAGGAAAAAGCTTTGTTTCTCAGTGCCTTTGTAGTCGATTACACATGACTTGTAGTCGACTACAAGTCTTTTTTGTTTAAAGGATGAACGTGCACTCTATTTTAAAAAGAAGTTGTGTAATCAACTACAGCAAACTTGTAGTGGACTTCAAGTGCACTCTGTTCAGTAAAAAAGATTTCCCACTTATTTCAACTAAAAACCCTTTTTGATTCCAAAGAGATTTTGTAGATGTTTAAGACTTTGTCGAGGGTTCTTAAAAAATTAAGGCTAGTTTAAAAGCTCATTTGAAACTAAGTTTTGAGCTTAGAGAAGAGAGATGATCATTGGTACCCTTTCATTTATTTCTAAGTCCTAATCTTAAAGAATTGGAAGAAGATCTTGGACTTGTCCTTGATTTGTTATCATCAAAAGCACGTTTGAAATCTAGATGTCAACAACAGCTGTAAGGCAATTCAACTTTCCAACCAACCTTCGATAACATCCAGGATCTGATATTGGCCCCCCTTGCCCTAGTAAAAGCTTAACATTGGGATCCATAGTGTATCGATGGTTTTACACCCTAACATCCCAGTTTCTTCCAAAATGTCCTAAGCGTATTTCCTTTGGGATATAGAAATGCCATGTCTAGACTGTGATACTAGATTTCCTAGGAAATATCGAAGCTTACCTCAGCCCTTGGTCTGAAAATGCTAGAATAAGTGCTCTTTTAATTGTTCAAAGCCAACTTGGTCATTTCCAGTGATGACAATGCCATCCACATAAACAACCAGGTAGATGCATTGATTGAGAGATTGATGTTGATTGAAAACAAAATGATCAACTTCACTTCGAGTCATGCTGAAAGCTTGAACAACCGTGCTGAAGCAGCCAAACCAAGTCCGTGGGGATTGCTTTAGACCATAGAGAGATTTTTGGAGCTTGCATACCAATCTAGACTCCCCTTGAGCACAAAGCCAGGTGGTTGCTCCATATAAACTTCCTTTTGTAACTCGCAATGTAGGAAGTCATTCTTTATATCCAATTGGTAAAGAGGCCAATGTCGGACAACAACCTGATAAGCATCTAAGCAACTTGAGGAACCCTCCCTTAAAATCTAGCTATTAAGGGGGAAGAACCAAGCCACTTAAATACACCACTAGGTGGCCCATACTACCCAATATGAGACTTTTTGGCATTCCAAACTACCAAGTCCCTATCACAACCATGGCGAGGAATAGTTGAAAAGAGGCAATCTTAGCAACCGAAGAAAAAGTATCACAGTATTCAAGTCCAAAGATTTGTACGTAGCCTTTGGCTACTAAATGAGCCTTCAACGAGTCAATGGAGCCATCTAGACCAACTTTAACTATAAACACCCACCGACAACCAACTTTAGATTTACTAGCCGGTTTTTAAACTAGATCACATGTGCCATTAGAATGTAGGGTGGACATCTCATCTAGCATCACTTGGCCCCAACCTAGATGGGACAGTGCTTCACTTGTGCTTTTAGACATGGAAACAGAGGACAGACTCAAAATAAAGGTATAATGCCGTGAAGAAAGGCGGTCATAACTATGAAAAGCATAAAGGAAATGAGGGTTACAAGTAGACTGTTTACTTTTTTGAAGAGCAATGGGAGAACTATTTGATGTAGGAACCACAACAGAGGGAGCGACAAGTGAGGGTGGTGAGTCATCAGGAACATCCTTTGAGATAGGGCTACAATCAAGACCAGAGGCAGGAACAGGACTAGGAATGCTAGAGGCAGGAACAAAACTAGGAGTGCCAGAGTTAATAGAGGGATAACACTGTGGAACAGGGAGAGTAGTGTCTACCTGAGAAACATCTGAAAGTGTGGAAAAAATGGGATGCTGATAAAAAAAGGTGACATCGGTAGACAAAACATAACTCCCTAAATCGGGAGTGTACTTTATGGAGACGAGAGTATCCAAGGAAAAGGCACTTGTAAGTTGTAAGTTGTTGTGCTGAGCTTGTCTTTATCTGGAACAAGGTTATGAACAAAACAGGTACAACCATAAACACGAGGCAACACAATATAAATAGGTGTATCAAGAAACAAAATAGAATGAGGAACTTGATTACTTAACACTGAAAAGGGCATGCAGTTAATCATATAACAAGATGTAAGAATAGCATCCCCCAAAACCAAGGGGAACATGCATATGCAAGAGTAAAGCCCTTGTTTCAATTAAATGACGATTTTTACGTTCGGCCACTCCATATGCAAGAATATGAGGACAAGTTGTTTGATGTAAGATACCCTATTTTGACATGGATTCCTGAAAATGTGTAGATAGATATTCATGTGTATTATCGCTAAGCAGAATATGAATGATTTTACCAAATTGAGTATGAATTTCAGCTCAACTTTTGAAATATGGAAAATAACTCAACGATATTTCTTTCAAAGATCAAGTGAAACAGGAATAATCATTAATAAAGGTTACAAAATACTGAAATCCTAAACTAGAACTTACACGACTCTATCCCCATGTATCAGAATGAACAAGAGAGAAGGGTGAGTCAACTCTTTTATTGACACGACTAGGGAAGGAAGCACGGGTGTGCTTTCCTTTCTAGCAAGACTTACAATGTAAAGAATGTATACTTGGATGTCCAAGACGACTGTGAATAAGGTTAGGGGAATCTGTCATGGGGCAAGCCACTAGAGATCTAGTGACAACAAAATGGTAAAGTCCTCGTGACACACGACCGACTCCAATCATCCTCCCCGTATCCTAGTCCTGCACAAGATCAAAGTTTTTAGTGAAGGTAATGGAATAGTGAAGAGATCGAACTGACTGACTAAATGATATTAAGTTAAAAGGACATTTAAGTACATAAGGAACAAATGTTAAAGGCAAGGAAGGGCATAACAGCGCTTGATCGATACAATGGACAGCTGTTTTGGTTCCATTAGCAAGGTTAATTGGGGGTTAGGTATCAGAATAAGTAACAGAAATGAGAAAATCCTTATTACCACAAAGATGATCAGAAGCACCTGAGTCTATTATCCATGGCCCAAGAGATGACTGAGAAAAACAAACAATGGGATTACCGGTTTGTTCAACCGTAGCAGTAGTTGAGGAAGGCTATGAAATTGGTTTAAAGAAGAGCAAGGCCTCATAGTTTGTGGTAAGGATTGCCACACTAGAGGTGGATGAAGCTGGCTCGGTCTGAGCAAAGTTGGTTGATGGTGCTGGTCTACCATGTTTCACTCAACAACGCTTCTCCAAGTGTCCTAATTTGTTACAGAAAGTACAATGTGGTCTGTTACCACCACCACCACCACCATGCCCACAACTCTTGCCATATTACTAGCATGGTTTTGAAATATGGAAAATAACTCAACGATATTTCATTCAAAGATCCAATTGCAACATGAATCATCATTAATAAAGGTTACAAAATATTGAAATCCTAAACTAGAACTTACACGACTCTATCCCCATGTATTAGAACGAACAAGAGAGAAGGGTGAGTCAACTCTTTTATTGACACGACTAGGGAAGGAAGCACGGGTGTGCTTTCTGTGGGCATGGTTATGATATTGGCATGGTTTTGGAAGCGAGTGTAGCTTGTGGTGCCATATTTGATATATTCAATAAATGCCGAAAGGCTTGAGATAATGTGGGACTATTAGTACTGGTCAAGATTTGCTAGCGTACATGCTTTGGTTCTGGTGGAAGAGCAGAGAGTATAAGAACCATACCAAACCGTTCCTGTTTCTTTTTATGTTCAGCCTAATCATCAATGTAGGGCATCATGGTAGCAAATTCTTGAATTAGTGAGTGGGCTTTCCCAAGAAAGGTCTCCATACAAGTATCCTATTTCCGTAGACTCATCTTATTGGAAAAAATGGAGTAGAGGCGTTGTATATCATTAATGTAGCAAATTTTGGCTTCTTGCCACACCTCATAACAAGTCTCAAAGGGTTGAAAACAATCCATGAGCTACGGATCAATGGATTGCCAGAGTACGCTGAGAAGTTGAGCATCAACCTTCTTTGAGGTGAGCGATCAGCTGCTTGGACATCCACAAGTTTTGTGGTAAGATGCTCTGACTACCCTTGTGATGCAAACCAAATCTTCACGAATGTTGACTAAGACTTGTAAGTGGCTGATCCGTTCATTTTCTTGGTTGTAATTGACGGAACACTTATGTTGGACAATATCAAAGAACCTTTGGCGTTAAGAGTTAGATGAACAAGACTCGGAGACACAAAAAACACCAGAAGCACTGTCTGCCATTCTGAAAAATCAAAAACTGATGATCAACTGTGAAAGAAACACTTGTGCTATGTTAGATAAAAGCTAAAATAGGATGGGCAAGTCTCATCAAGAGAAAAACAGCAAGAACACGTCAGGAGCAGATTAGGAGCATGCAAACGGAGGAGCCCACAATTGGAATGTCATTGAAAACACCAAGACGAGGGTCGAAAGGGGCTAGGCAATATTCTTCAGGTGATTTCACAGTTCTGTGGAAGGAGCTCTCCGGAATGATGCTGCATGCTCCCTCACGCGCCAGTGAGGGTTTCCTGGTGCTGGAATGCTGTGGCAGCGCGTGGCAGGGCTTCTGGTGATGTTGCTTCAGGGTCTGATTGATCTGAACACTCTGGTGATGATCTTGGGGCTTTGAAGGTCAGAGCTTGACTTTGGAGGTTGCTTGAGAGCTTGAGAGTTGATCGGTGGCAGAATTATTTCCAGAAAGATGCGCGACATTGAGATCTCACCGAAATTGAAGAACAGCGAGGAAGGAGACTGCCGGAATTGAGGCACGGCAGTGGACACAGCAGATTAGGGTTTGTTGGAAGAGACAGGCCAAAATCTGCTCATTGAAAACAGAGAAAGTATGCTGGAAATTATGTGTATTTACAGTCTACACAAGGTTTTATTTATATTAGTGTTAGTATTAATTACAAAGATATACAATCCAAATAGCTTAAGCTTTTAGGAGAGTTGGTCCTTGACAGTTCTTAATTGATTAATTCCATTATTTGTGCAGTAAATAGGAAAAAATGGACTATTTGATGTTGATATGGTTTTGTGGTCTACATGATTTTTGGGTTGCCTAAGTAGTAGCATGAACCAGAACCATGGCCTAAAAGAAAAAGGTAGTAGCATGAACTAGTGATTCCTTTCCCAAGGACCAGAGCAGATCTGGTTGCAAAGTAATCAAGTGACTGGTAGGACTTGTTAATATCACATCATCATAATATTATTCAGTTTCTCTCCTCTCTTTTCTACCTTTTCCCTATAATGTCAACATGGTCTCAAGGCGGTGCGATCCACCGTGATCTGTAACTCACTCAGGCTTTCTAATTTTCCTGGGCTTTTCACATTTAGAATCTTTGTCCATCTCAGAAGTATAAACTAGTTCTCTCTGCCGGCAGGACTTGTAGGTTATTGTTTTCTTTGGATTGTCTCCTTCTAGTTCTTCATATTCTTTATTGAACTTGGGTTTCTGCAGACTATCATTATTTTACTGTTTATGTATCATATCAGTTTCTTTTCAAATGTAATTTACTGGACAGACCAAATCATCTGGCTTGTCTCTGAACTTATTGAATGTCTTTCATTGCTGGCTTTGCATAATGGCTCTTGGAAGGTACTAAAGAAGGTTCCCACATGACTAGACTCATTTTTATTGCAGGTATTTTGTCATGGAGCAATGATAGCCAATATATTTGTACTCGTAATGATAGCATGCCTACAGTACTTTGGATTTGGGATATTCGACATCTTGAGCTTGCTGCAATCTTAGTGCAGAAGGACCCCATCAGAGCAGCAGCTTGGGACCCAACATGCACACGCCTTGTTCTCTGCACTGGAAGCACACACTTGTATATGTGGACCCCATCTGGTGCCTATTGTGTTCATGTTCCTCTACCGCAATTTACTATAACTGACCTGAAATGGAATTCAGATGGCAGTTGTCTACTCCTTAAGGACAAGGAGTCATTCTGCTGTGCTGCTGTACCCTTGTTGCCAGAATCTAGTGAATACAGCTCAGATGATTGATGCTAAGGGAAGAAAACAAAATGATGGTAAATATGAACATCCCTCTTTGCATCTGGTAGATAAGAATCCAAGGGTTAAGATCATAGCAAATCCCGAAGTTGTAAATTCAATTTGCATGACAGTGCCTCCTATTCGATGGATAGGGTATGCTGATCAAGCATTTTCAGGAGGGGCAATGGAGCAGATCTATGTTGTGGGCGCTGCTCTGCTCTCAGCGAAACATTTAGTAATG
This sequence comes from Styphnolobium japonicum, assembly GCA_023212625.1. Taxonomy (NCBI): domain Eukaryota; kingdom Viridiplantae; phylum Streptophyta; class Magnoliopsida; order Fabales; family Fabaceae; genus Styphnolobium; species Styphnolobium japonicum. The sequence goes on from JALBWW010000013.1 coordinate 19,456,439, forward strand.
CATTTGTGAAAATTCAAAGGCCATCTCGGTCCCTGTTGTAGGAACTTCTATGAAATACCATTCTGTTTTCCTCATGGATAATACCAAAGAAAGAAATGTCGTGCTGTTGATTGGAACGCCATTTACTCTGAAGCCTAGCCCATCCAATTGTGGCATTATTGAATTGGTTATGGTGCTATGGTTTATTTGAAGGTTGATCAGTTAGTAGACATTATATAGATACCGAGTTTTAAACTAGGGTCTATAAGAAACATTTCAGCCTTAAACACTCCCTATAATTAGTTAAGCAAATTAAGCTATTATTTAGAGTCAATTTAGTCTTTTTTCTTTTTAGGTTTAAAAGCAATGCCAAGGTTGTCAATACCAAGGCTTTATATAATATGCATTATTATTATTATTTTCTATTAACATATATTTTTGGTTACGAGACAAACAAATAGGAGACGTTAGGGTTAAAACCATACAAAAAAAGTTACCCACAGCTATATTCTAAAGTAAGGGCAGAAGTTGGACAAAAAACAGTACAACGGCAAACACTGAGTGAGAAGGTTTCAGCAACATTTCCACGGTCCACATTTATTTTTCACCGTCCAACCGCCCATATTTATTTTGCACTGTCCAAGATATTTTTAAGATTTGTGAAAATCTTGTGGTAGTAAATCATTCATCCCTCCTATAAATATCCACACCTCTTTAGGCTCAAGTCATTCAAGCAAAAATGAGACATTAGCTAGATAGGAAGAATCACCAAAGAGTGATAGAGTTTCTAAGAGAAGGAGAGTGAAATCACCAGAGTGAGGTTCAAGCCAAAGAGATTGAGTTTTTGGGATTTTTTTAATCTCTTGTAAATACTCTTTCTTAGTGTAATTGAGTGTTTGTTTTTTCTCTCAAATTCTTGTCTTCTACCCCAAACAAGTGGCATTAGAGCTTCAGGCTCAATACCTGGAGCAATAGTCCAAAGCAACCAACACTCGTGCATGTGCCTTTTTTAGAGGTTGAAGACGACCACGTTGGTAACCACACCATCATCAACTAGTCAGCGTCACATCATCAGACGCGTCATCAGAACGTATTAAATTTATAGATAAATTCCTAAAGTTTTCATAATTACATTTTGACCCATTACTTTTCACAATTATACTTTGGCCCCATAAGCTTTAGAATAATATTTTTGCCACAAATTTAGTTTTTTTGTGATTATTCCATCTAGAAAGAATGGAAGAATCATCGGGAGTTATGATCAAGCTTATTGCCACTAAATTCACACTCTAGAGACCCAAGATGGCCTCCTCAATTGTAAAGGCCTCTATGACCCAATAGAATCAAAAGGGAAGAATCCCAATCCCAAGAAGGAAGCAAAGTGGAAGAAGATGAACCAAAAAAAGGTTGGCCAGATTTGACAGTGGATAGATCACAGTGTCTTCCACCACGTTACTCAGGAGACAGATGTCTATGCCTTATGGAAGAAATTGGAGGACATGTATCAAGCCAAGATAGCTCGAAACAAGGCCATTCTCATAAAAAGGTTGGTGAATCTAAAGCTACGGAGTGGAACTTTAGTAGCCGAACATATCAGTGAATTTCAAAACCTAGTAAATCAGTTGTCTGCAATAGAGATAAATCTCGGGGATGAAGAACAGGCTCTCTTACTCCTAAGATCTCATCCAAATAGTTGGGAGACACTAGTAGTATCTCTTAGTAACTCGGCTCCCAGAGGAAAACTTACCATGTCCATGGTTAAGGATGCTTTGTTCAATGAAAAAGCCAGAAGGAAGGATGCTGGTATGAACCAGGAGCAAGCCTTCATCACCGAGGAAGGATGCTAGTATGAACCAGGAGCAAGGCCATGAAAGTTCGCAGCCAAAAGGGGATAGGGAGACACATATCACAGTGGTGGAAGAAGAGACAGTTTGTGCCGTGGAGGTTTGTCTTCAAGAGTCAGATCGAGGAATTGAATGGGTGATAGATACTGCAGCTTGACAAGAGGTTGTCGAGACCTATCAAATAAAATAACCGGTTCACAAACTAATTTGTAGTATAGAGAATGAACCGAATCGTCTCTCAAAGATCCAAAAACAAAGATTTAATTAGATCAAGATAATTAGAAAAAGGGGGGGTTTTGTTGTTAATTAACAAGATTAATAAAAGTAGGAGATTCAAAGTTGTAAATAAATCTAAAGAAACAACCAATCCAAGGAAATTTACCGATCTTGAGTTTAACTCATCATTGATCACAAGGAATTCACTTAATTGCTAACCATGTTCTTGGCCTTAGATCACATCAAGAAGCCCTAACATGATCCAAGAATTCTTTACTAGATAAGCATCTAGGATTTGATTAACCAAGGTTAGATAAAGTAAGCACCATCCAATATAGATTAACTTAAGATCTAGAATTTAACCAAGCTAAACAATCTATCAAAAAGCTTTAATATATTGTTTAATCTTTATGATCCTCTTTGAATACATGATAATAAAGCTATTACCACATCAACATCTAAATCAAATTAAGCAATTTAATCTAGATAAAAATCAAAAGAGGAAGAAGAGAAACTTGAATAACAATTAAGCAATATGAACAAGCAAAACAAGATCTCCAAATTAAACAACAAGATGGCTAATCCCTTGGATTGATTATGAGAGCCTAGCCTTCCATGGATGGGAAGGAAGAACTCAGAATTTAAAGAACAAAAACGAAATTGCAAAGAGAATGGAGAAGAAGAGAAAGAAAACTCTCACAAATACTTAAACTTTCTTGAAACTTACTTCCAAATTGAATGCCTCTAATACAAAGAGGTTGGGTCTATTTATACTAATCCTAGAAGCCAATTTGTACATGTACATAATCTGAATACAAGCTATAAGAATCTGAAATTTGTCAAAAATGGAAGCTTGATGCATGGTTGGTGGGTTGGTGCATGGTAGGTGGGTTGGTGTATGGTTGGTGGCTTTTAGTCAACAACTCTTATCCGACTTCTGGCTTCAAATTCATCACCTAGACGGTGCATTTTGGCTTGGACGTCTTCATCAAAGTTGTAGCCAGTTGTCTCCTTGAAAATCTCCAATTTGAATCATGTCATTTGGACTTTTAGAACTCCAGAAATGCCAAAAACACTTCACCTACCTCAAGTTAGGTTGGAAGAACGTGTTTCCAAATTCAGACCAACTTGTAGCTTCTGAAGCATGCCTAAAACGACATCTATTGACAAAATGGTCTTCATTGAAGTTGGAGATATGGGTCTTATCTTTCAAGTGACCAAGTTTCAGCCCAAGAGGAGGCCTATAACCCACTATATAGCCCAATATGTGCATACTGCCCAGATGGTTCCGTGACAGCAAACCCACTCTGCATTGCAGGGATATTTTGGACCCTTAGCATTCCGATCCAGCTCTTGAGTTCTTCATGAAACTTGTAGAGCATTGTCTTAGCTTTCCAAAGACACCAAGATCACCTCAATTGGGTCACCGACTCCCAAGTTATGACCTAACCAAGGAAAAAAGGTCAAAATGCATCAAAATCCGAAAATTATTCAATATTTGCATTAAAGCCCAATGAAGCCCAACAACATTAAACTCATCTAAAGTACTAATATTGGGCATAATAAACATCTAATAATGCCTAATACAAAGCTAACATAAGTGTCTCAAATTGATTGATCAAATTCCCCCACACTTAAGCTTTTGTACTCCTGGGCAAAACACATAACAACGAAACTAAAGAAAAACAAGAAACATCATATTATTAAACTAAAAACATAAAAACTGATTGTACCTAATCTAATCCACTTCCGTAGGAAAACACGATGGCACTTAGCATGTGCCACAAGCCTTTAAACCCCTAGGTGTCCCTAGTGGACGAGTTATAGTCTCGTGAGGGTTTACCAGGATGATACCCACAAACATGTAATATTTTATTTAATCAATTCAACTAATTTTTAAATACAAGCATTGTATCAAATATAAACCATAATTAATAAGTCAAGTATGCTTAACAAAGAATAGTTGAATCAAATCAATTGAGAATAAAGTATAGCATAATCATGCTTTAATCAGAAATAGGCATGTTCAGATTGAGTAAAATTCTTCACAAGTGTCACTCAAATCACACAAGGTGTTTAGGTTAACTGTTTACGCTCAACTCAGTCAAATTATGAAAGTATTTTACCATAGGCTTGCATATACATCAATTCTCCACTACTTAGATCAAATAAATTGCAAAAATCAAGAGGTCTTTCAAAAAGGTTGTAATGGAACTTATAAGGTGAAGGAAGGGAACAATATAGATAATAGCAGGTTAAAACCAAAGAGAATAAAAGAGCATTGAGGAGTAATTCAAGTAGAAAGAATACATTTTTTTACCCAAAACCATAAAATGCTCATTCGCTTCACAAATTCCTTCCTTTTTCTATTCTTTTTTTTTTCTTTCTTTTTTTTTCCTTTTTTTTTGTTTTTTGTTTTCTTTTGTTTTTTTTTTGTACCAAGCATTTCGTATCAGTACACCAATTCCCCCACACTTAAATCATTGCAAGCAAAAGAACTCCTCCAATAAGAAAATCAATGCTCTCCCATTCCCTAAGGTAAGGTAAAACATGGTTTTTCACTCAAAGCTTGTAATGAGCTAAGAATAAAGAATAGGCAAATAGGTTTAGAGGGAGTTAATAATTGGATAAATGCAAGGTAGGTTTATTTGGCCAAAGCAGCTAAGTCAAGAAAAAAAATGCTTCTGTCATTTTCATGCAACATACAGACCAATGTAATCTCAAATCGATTCAATGCAAGTTCTAGAAAATAAATTCATAATTGACATCACTCATGAAAGAAAATAACCAAGTGTAAGTATCAAACTTGGAAAAGCCCAAAACTCACAAAGGTATGAAACATTCACTCAATTCAACCATGCCTTCTTCCTAATATCCACAATCATATACACATGTATATCATGAAAATGATTCAACTGTAAACTGTTTTGCATACTTTTATCATCAATTAAGCTCAGATTCAGCACATGCTTGTATCAAAATCAATTGAAAAGATCAAAATTGTATGTGTGTGTGTGTGTGTGTTTTTTTTTTTTTTAATATATATACAAGAACAAAGATGATTTAAGACATATTATGAAATGCAAGTTAAGATGCGTCTCAAGAGCAAAATACTCCTTACTCTGCCATCATACATCTAAAAAGTTAGTAACAATAAAGATTAGCTTTTTTTTTTTTAACTAAACTATGTATATGGTAATGTCAACTATCCCTCCCCCCAACTAATTAAAGACATTGTCCCCAATGTCAAAATAAAGATAGGTAGAGTGTAGAAGGTCTTACCAGAAAACTGCAAATCGGGCCTGAAATAAGAAAAATTACAAAAGACTAAAACCATAAGAGAAAACAAAAATTCACAAAGACAAAGTCAAATCAAGTTTTTGCTTTTTCCTGTTGCTGCTGCCTTGTTCCCAATTCAGTGGAGCCAATGCTGGATCACGTTGTGGTACAAATGTATTGAGTTGATCGAGCAATTGTTCAGGAGTTGCAGCAGTTACAAGACTTTGACGTGTCGCTTGTGAGATGAACCTTTTTTCTGCAGCATGATCAAGAAAACAAAACAAACTGTCATAAAAACCATTAACATTTAAAATACCTATGGGTTTTTGGTGAAAGTTCTGCTGTGACCAGGATGTAATTTGAAAGAGTTCTTCCAAAGTTTCAAAACCACCAGGTAGGGCAATAAAGGCATCAGCATTTGCTATCATAATGTTCATGCGTTGGTGCATGCAAAATACCATTACTTCATCCCCTAATGTTTTTCCAATGGGCTTGCTGGTAGATAAAGGACTGGGAATGACACCAAGGACTTTGCCACCTCCTAAATGTGCAGCAGTCGCTACACAACCCATTAACCCAAGACTACCTCCTCCATAAACTAAATGGATTTCTCTCTCAGCTAGCACTCGACCAAGATGGTGTGCAATATTTACAAACTCTTTATCTTTCCCAGGATTAGATCCACAAAAGACACAAACACTCTTGATCCGACGAACTGAAGTGGCTTCCATTTTTTTTTCTCTTTGTTTTTTTTTTTTTGTACTCTCACCTTATCAATGATCTGAAGAGAGCAAAGTGCATTATTTAAAGGCATCAAAACTCAAAGGTAATAATTACACCTATAAAGGAGGGGTAGATCTGCGTGTCAGATAAGTTTGAAAAATAAACACAGAAATGATAATAGCTATATGACAAAGATAAAAGGCTAATCTATATGTGTCAGAAGAAGTTTGAAAATATGCAACACATATTTCAAAAAAATATGGCTAATTTTTTTTTTATTATTTTTTTTTGAATTTTTTTTTGAATTTTTTTTAATAAACAAGAAAAAAAATAAAAAATAAAAAAAATACTTACAGGAGGTGTGATTGTGGCTCTCATTTTCCTCTAGTTTTACGTCCAGTAACGTCTTGAAGCTCTCTATGGGCCGATGGTCGGCTTCCCATCCAATTTTCTTAAAAATTGGCAAACAGGGTCTTTTTGAGTCAGATTCCCGAGACTATAATGTTCATGTTCATCTTGGAATATTGGCCATAAATCGAGAAGTACTCTATGCACATCTCCACTAGGATGCGTCTCAAGAGTCAATAGAATGTTATCTAAAGACTCCTTACTCATGCCATCCTTTATGAAGTTAATTTTATCATCTCGGTTTATAGACGTCATTCCAATTGATTTGCATTTTGTGTTACAGGTCCATCTTGCACATTTATAGCAGACCCGTAACCTTTTTGCTCTTCTCTTCTTTGCATATGAACTTTTGCCTAGCCCTGGCATATATGAAACAAGAGCGTCAGAAAATTCACCTCTTAGTCGGACCTTTGCTTTGATCAACCAGCGTATATCCGCAGGAATGCCTTTGTGCATAAGCATCCTTAATCTCTCAAACCTTGCACAATAAATGTTAGTTAAAGCATTTTGAGGGAGAGAAGGGAATTGCTTGCGGAGATTAAAAAGCTGATTATCCATTTTGAAAGAAAGAAGAAAGAGAGAGAAAAAAAATTGAATAAAATTATGTACAGATTTCAGTGTTTGTGGGTAACTGAAGGGACCGAAAAAGATTTTCACGGAGTACCGTTATCCGCCATTTAACCGGTGAAAAATCATCTGTCAACGAAAAATAAACAAAATTAAGACAGAAAAATCAAACTCTGATAGATTTTCTCGCTTGGCACCAATTTTCTGTCTCGATTCCTGTGATTGCAAATAAGTCAAAGTTGAAAGACGAAAGAGTTAGAAAGCTTGGGTTGCCTCCCAAGAAGCGCTACTTTTAATGTCCTTAGCCAGCGTGATTGAAGATTTTGCACGAGTGATGGGTCCTCCCCAATAATGATTCAATCTCTGGCAATTGACATTAATCGTGCCTTTTTTTTTTTCAACACAGTAGTGATCAATCATGGTAGAGGGCATCCTGCAGTTGAACTTCCTCCACGAGGTTCTCTTGAGCTCCTTCATAAAAATTTTTTAGGCGATGACCATTAACTTTGAACACTTTGTTGGTGGCTTCACTCTTAATTTCTACTGCACCATGAGGAAAGACATTAATAACAATGAAGGGACCAAGCCACCTAGAACGAAACTTACCGGGCATAAGTTTGAGGCGAGAGTTGTAGAGAAGAACTTTTTGACCAATGGTGAACTCCTTTCGTACCAACATCTTATCATGAAGGAGTTTGGTCTTCTCTTTGTAGATCCGGGAGTTCTCATATGCCTCTAATCGAAGCTCCTCAAGTTCCTAAAGTTGGAGCTTTCTTTGAGATCCGGCTTGACTCAAGTCAAGGTTACACTGTTTCACCGCCCAATAGGATTTATGTTCAATTTCCACCGAAAGGTGGCACGCTTTCCCAAAGATAATCCGGTACGGGGACATCCCAATCGGTGTCTTGTAAGCAGTTTGGTAAGCCCACAGAGCATCCTCAAGTCTCAGGCTCCAGTCCTTCCTATTAGGTTGGACTGTCTTCTCAAGTATGTGCTTGATCTCTCGATTTGAGACTTCGGCCTGCCCGTTTGTCTGGGGGTGATAAGGTGTAGAAACCTTGTGCAAGACACTGTACTTTCTCATCAAAGCCTCTATTCTCCGGTTACAAAAGTGTGAACCCTGATCACTGATAATGGCCCTCGGGATTCCAAACCTGCATAAAATCTGTGATCTAACAAAGTCCACAACAACTTTGGAATCATCAGTCCGAGTGGCTTTTGCCTCAACCCATTTAGATACATAATCAACAGCCAACAAAATATAAATAAAACCAAAGGAAACAGGGAAAGGGCCCATGAAATCAATACCCCAAACATCAAAGATCTCACAAGACAAAGATAGGTCAGCTGAGGCATCTCATTCCTGTGTGAAATTGTCCCTGTTCTCTGGCACTGTTCACAAGACTTACAAAACAGATATGCATCATGAAATAGGGTAGGCCAATACAATCCAGAGTCCAAAACCTTCCTAGCTGTACGTTGGGAGCTAAAGTGCCCACCACATGCAAATGTATGACAAAAGCTAAGAATAGAATGAAACTCATGATCAGAGACACATCTTCTAATAATCTGGTCACTACAAAGCTTCCACAGATAAGGATCATCCCATACATAGTACTTGGACTCACTTTTCAATTTATCAGATTGAGCTCTAGTAAAATATGCAGGAAAAACACCAGCAACCAAAAAATTAACCATATCTGCAAACCAAGGGGAGGTGTTCTTACCTTGCAGCTGCAGAAGCTGCTCATCTGGGAAGGAGTCCTGTACAGGGAAGGGATCTGAAGCCCTTTCAATGCGGCTCAAGTGATCTGCCACTAGATTTTCTGCTCCACTCTTGTCACGGATCTCTATATGAAACTCTTGGAGCAGTAGCATCCACCTTATTAGTCGAGGCTTTGCCTGCGGCTTCTTCAAAAGAAACTTAAGTCTTTGCATGATCAAGAAACACAACAACCTTAGAGCCAAGCAAATATGATCTAAACTTATCCAAAGCAAAAACAATGGCTAAAAGCTCTTTTTCAGTTGTGGTATAGTTGGCACGAGCAAAGATCCGAGTTCGAAGCATAGTATATCACATGAGAAGCTTTCCCCACTCTCTGTGCCAAGACTGCTCTTACTGCATAGTTAGAAGCATCACACATTAACTCAAATGGCAATGTCCAGTCAGGTGGCTGGATGATAGGGGTACTAGTCAAGGCATGCTTCAAGTGGTTGAAAGCTGCCTTGCACTTGTCATCAAAATTGAACTCCACATCTTTCTGCGATGGCGGGAAAGTGGAAGAGCAATCTTGCTGAAGTCGGCAATGAAGCGCCTGTAGAAACCTGCATGACCAAGAAAAGAACGCACTTCCCGCACGCATGTGGGGTAAGATAGACAAGTAATTACATCAATCTTGGCAGGATCTACCTCAATGACCTTACTGGATACTACATGGCCTAAAACTATACCCTGTTCTACCATAAAATGGCATTTCTCAAAATTTAGCACAAGGTTAGTCTCAATGCATCTATGCAGCACCCTAGATAAGCTAGCTAAACATGAATCAAAAGATGAACCATAGACAGTGAAGTCATCCACAAACACCTCTATGCATTCCTCTAAGAAATCAGAAAATATGCTCACCATGCACCGTTGGAAGGTACCAGGGGCATTGCAGAGGCCGAAACCATTGCATGCAATGTGGATTTGGAAGTATCCAGTGTAGCCATCTAAAAAGCAGTAATGGGACTTACCAGCCAACCGTTCCAGCATCTGATCAATGAACGGAAGGGGGTAATGATCTTTCCGAGTGGCTTGGTTGAGACGTCTGTAGTCAATGCAGACTCTCCAGCTATTCTGCACTCGGGTTGGAATGAGCTCATTCTTCTGGTTGGCCACGACAGTCACTCCGGATTTCTTTGGAACTACTTGCACCGGGCTTACCCACTTGCTGTCAGAGATGGGATAGATAATGCCAGCCTGCAGTAGCTTGGTCACCCCTTTTTTCACCACATCTAGAATGAGAGGATTCAGTCTCCTCTGGGGTTGTCTCACTGGTTTAGTTTCCTCCTCAAGTAATATCCTGTGCATGCATGTGGAGGGGTTAATACCAGGAATATCTGCAAGTGTCCAACCAATTGCCCTTTTATGTTGCTTCAAAACTTCCAATAATCTGGTTTCTTGCTCAGGTTGGAGGTGTTTGGCTACTATCACCGGGAGCTTCTCATCCTCCTCCAAGAATGCATACTTCAAATGCTCGGGCAGGGGCTTAAGTTCAATGGAGGGTGGTTGTTGGACTGATGGTACTAGTTTTGGAACCGAAACTAAATCTGCTAAATTCTCAGTAGTTGCACTTGCTGTACTTGTACCTGCAAGCTGTGCACAATCTTGCAAAACAATATCATCATATCTTATGGAATCAAAAGAATCACACTTAGCAGCAGGATGAATGACAACATCATTAACAACAGCATCATTGCCATTAATAACAGAATCATCAATGTCAGCAGAATTAACAACAGCACATGACAAGTATGTAGAAATCTCAGCACAGGCTTCACACATTGCATTGGGTTTACAACCAGAAAGTCCGAAGCAAGCAGAATAAGTATCACAAGCTATGCTATCAGTGTATCCTACAATTTCAGGAAACTCTGCCAACATATCAAGCATGCATATCATCAACTAGTAAATCAATGACATCAAAATGAAAAATGTAATGATCCTCTACAGGGGTATTTCATGGCATCAAAAATGTTAAACTCGAATGATATCATCACCAAATTCCATGGAAAGGGTACCCATGCACATCAATCTTAGTTTTAGCGCTTTTCAAAAATGGCCTACCTAAGATCAATGGGGGTGGGGAAGAGGCGATTCATCTTCCATATTCAACACATAAAAATCACCGGGAATATTAAATTATGTACCCGAACCGAACGTCCTCCAACACTCCTGCAGTTGTGCGGTGCTCGGTTTGCTAACTGAATGACAATGCCGGTGGGCTTTAGCTCTCCCATATGCAAGGAAGTGTAAACTGACTTTGACATTACATTGATGGAGGCTCCCAAGTCTAGCAAGGCATGAGTGAACTGTTGGCGCCCTATGGTGCAAGGGATGGTAAAAGTTCCTGGGTCTTTGCATTTGGGAGGTAGGTTGGGCTGAATCAAAGCAGAGACATTCCTCCCCATACTCACTTTTTCAGTCCCCTTTAGCTTCCTCTTATGGGTGCACATCTCTTTCAAAAACTTGGCATACTTGGGGATTTGTTTAATTGCCTCCAAGAGAGGTATATTCACCTCAACCTTCTGAAAAGTCTCCATAATGTCCTTATCCAAGTCAGTCTCAACCATATGCCTCATTTGTATCATTCGGTTGGGAAAAGGAAGAGGAATGTTGGAAGCTGACTTTTTTGGATGTTCACTTTTCTGCTGTACTAAATTTTCTGTCAACTGCTGATTTGATCCGATTTTCTGCTTGGCTGTTGTAGGATCATTTGCTGCTGAATCTGCTACAGCATCTGAATTAGCTGCAGAACTTGAAGTTGCTGTAGAATCTTGTTTCTCTGGGCCAAGGGTAGAATCTGGAAGTATCTGCTGACATGGTCCATTGATTTGCTTACCACTGCGTAAAGCTATAGCACTAACATTGCCTCTAGGGTTTGGAGTGGTTTGAGAGGGTAATTGGCCAGAACCCTGTGACTTTAATTCATGAATTGATGTGGCAAGTTGACCAATTTGAGTCTCCAAGTTCTGAATGGTGGTTTCAGTTCTCTGTTGAAACTGGATGTTATTGGTGGCCAACTGTTTCACCAAATCCTCCAATGAGGGCTCAGATTTTGTGGCTACAGGACCTTGCTGCTAGAATGGTGGTCTACTTGGTCCAGCATGTGGCTGAAACTGATTTGTCCTCACTTGCTGCTGGAATGGTGGTCTATACTGGTTTGGTGGCTGCTGATTTGATGCATTCCCATATCTCAGATTGGGATGGTCCCTCCAGCCAGGGTTGTAAGTGTTGGAGAATGGATCATATTTCTGTTGTCTTGATGGAATTGTGGCTTCCCAGGAAATATACCAGCTGCAGCCACAGATTGGTCTTGAAACTCATAATCATCTTGCAATGTGGGGCACGAATCTGTAGGATGAGAGGAACTAGAACATATGCTACAAACTCTTGCAGGGGTTTGCATACGTGGTTCGTGTTGTCCTATTGCCATCTGTCTAACCAAAGAAGTGAGCTCATCCAATTTATGTTCCACCCTTTGTTGATCAGCATGTGAAGAGGTATTAACTTCATTGACTACTCTGGTTGCAGCACCCATTCGAGTACCAAATTGCCGAGAATTTGCCGCCATGTTTGCAATTAAGTTTCTCGGCAAGAATGAGTTTTATCTACCAATGCTCCACCACTTGCAGCATCAATCATACTCCTTTCCATTGGCATCAATCCTTCATAGAAGTATTGGATCAGCAATTGATCACTAATTTGATGGTGTGGGCAGCTTGAGCACAATTTCTTGAATCTCTCCCAATACTCATGGAGAGTTTCACCACTGATTTGCCTTATGCCACAAATATCTTTCCTTATTGCAGCAGTTCTTGATGCAGGAAAGAACTTTTCCAGAAATAATATTTTCATGTCATTCCAAGAAGTGATGGCGGCGAGGTTGTAAGTAATACAACCAATCCTTAGCAAAGACCATCCAAAGAGAAAGGAAAGGCCCTTAGCTTGATGTGATCTTCACTATTCCATGAGGTTTCATGGTGGAGCAGACAACATGGAACTCCTTCAAATGCTTATGTGGATCTTCACCGCAAGACCATGAAACTTGGGCGACAAGTGTATCAATCCGATTTCAACTCAAAATCAACATTAAGTTCAGGATATTGAATGCACAAAGGTTGATAATTCACATCAGGTGCAACCAATTCCTTAAGGGTCCTATTGTTATAGTCAGCCATAGTAAAATCAACAGACTCAAGATCGCATAATCAAGTACTAATGTAAGGCACTCAACAGGATTAAAAGAGTCAACAAGATTAGGTGCAATGTCAAGTTCAAGTCCAATTCCAGAAGTAATTCTATTAGCTCTATGAATGCTACTACCAGTCCTATGAATTCTATGAAGTGTATGAAATGTTCTATCAATTTCAGGATCAAATGAATGCAAGGTACCAGGATCAGATCTAGTCATACAAAGATGCGCTCATAAGAAGGTATTAGAAAAGCAATAACAACTAAAACACTAAAAATTCCTAAAACAAATACTCCAAAAAAAATTAAACAAAAATAAAAACAGTATCAAATGAATTTTAAAAATTATGGAACCACCACAGGATAAAATCTACACAAAAATGCTATCCAAAAAAATAATAAAAAATCTTAAAAAATTGAAAAAGTGGTCTAAACGATGGAATTTGGCAAAACTAAGGGTGACCTCACTATAAATAGTGAGCCTTTCTCAGAATAATATTTTCCATTTGTGTACCAAAATTCAGATCAATCTGAGATTCCCGAACCAAAATTCTTGACACAACGCCCTTTATCCAATTTCAGCCGAATCCCACTTAAAAAAGCTTAAAAAACAAAGCAAACACATTTGTTAGAGTTAGATGGGATCTTGAAATGATCAAATAGTTGCCTTGGATCCCCGGTAACGGCGCCAAATTTGACAAGAGGTTGTCGAGACCTATCAAATAAAATAACCGGTTCACAAACTAATTTGTAGTATAGAGAATGAACCGAATCGTCTCTCAAGGATCCAAAAACAAAGATTTAATTAGATCAAGATAATTAGAAAAGGGGGGAGGGGTTTTGTTGTTGATTAACAAGATTAATAAAAGTAGGAGATTCAAAGTTGTAAATAAATCTAAAGAAACAACCAATCCAAGGAAATTTACCGATCTTGAGTTTAACTCATCATTGATCACAAGGAATTCACTTAATTGCTAACCATGTTCTTGGCCTTAGATCACATCAAGAAGCCCTAACATGATCCAAGAATTCTTTACTAGATAAGCATCTAGGATTTGATTAACCAAGGTTAGATAAAGTAAGCACCATCCAACATAGATTAACTTAAGATCTAGAATTTAACCAAGCTAAACAATCTATCAAAAAGCTTTAATATATTGTTTAATCTTTATGATCCTCTTTGAATACATGATAATAAAGCTATTACCACATCAACATCTAAATCAAATTTAGCAATTTAATCTAGATAAAAATCAAAAGAGGAAGAAGAGAAACTTGAATAACAATTAAGCAATATGAACAAGCAAAACAAGATCTCCAAATTAAACAACAAGATGGCTAATCCCTTGGATTGATTATGAGAGCCTAGCCTTCCATGGATGGGAAGGAAGAACTCAGAATTTAAAGAACAAAAACGAAATTGCAAAGAGAATGGAGAAGAAGAGAAAGAAAACTCTCACAAATACTTAAACTTTCTTGAAACTTACTTCCAAATTGAATGCCTCTAATACAAAGAGGTTGGGTCTATTTATACTAATCCTAGAAGCCAATTTGTACATGTACATAATCTGAATACAAGCTATAAGAATCTGAAATTTGTCAAAAATGGAAGCTTGATGCATGGTTGGTGGGTTGGTGCATGGTAGGTGGGTTGGTGTATGGTTGGTGGCTTTTAGTCAACAACTCTTATCCGACTTCTGGCTTCAAATTCATCACCTAGACGGTGCATTTTGGCTTGGGCGTCTTCATCAAAGTTGCAGCCAGTTGTCTCCTTGAAAATCTCCAATTTGAATCATGTCATTTGGACTTTTAGAACTCCAGCAATGCCAAAAACACTTCACCTACCTCAAGTTAGGTTGGAAGAACGTGTTTCCAAATTCAGACCAACTTGTAGCTTCTGAAGCATGCCTAAAACGACATCTATTGACAAAATGGTCTTCATTGAAGTTGGAGATATGAGTCTTATCTTTCAAGTGACCAAGTTTCAGCCCAAGAGGAGGCCTATAACCCACTATATAGTCCAATATGTGCATACTGCCCAGATGGTTCCGTGACAGCAAACCCACTCTGCATTGCAGGGATATTTTGGACCCTTAGCATTCCGATCCAGCTCTTGAGTTCTTCATGAAACTTGTAGAGCATTGTCTTAGCTTTCCAAAGACACCAAGATCACCTCAATTGGATCATCGAGTCCCAAGTTATGACCTAACCAAGGAAGAAAGGTCAAAATGCATCAAAATCCAAAAATTATTCAATATTTGCATTAAAGCCCAATGAAGCCCAACAACATTAAACTCATCTAAAGTACTAATATTGGGCACAATAAACATCTAATAATACCTAATACAAAGCTAACATAAGTGTCTCAAATTGATTGATCACAGCTTCCTGCCACACCACTCCTCCTAGAGACATCTTTACAACATACAAAGCAGGAGACTTTGGCATCGTAAAAATGGGGAATTCTAGTATGGCCAAGATCATGGGTATTGGCAATATTCAAATATTGACGAATGTTGGATGCATAATTACTCTAAAAGATATCTGTCAAGTTCCAGACCTCCGATTAAATCTTCTCTCGATATGAACCCTTGATCAACTAGGCTATGAAAGTCGATTCCGCAATGGCACATGGAAAATGATGAAAGGTGTGATGCTCATCATTTCTGGTCATCTTTGCGGAAACTTATACAAAACACATGTGAAGATTAGTTCAGACAGTCTCAACGTAGTGGAGGAAGAAAATTCTCAGGATTTGTGGCACTAGAGACTTGGTCACATGAGTGAGAAAGACCTGTCAATTTTGATGAAGAAGGAACTGATTACTGTCTCCAAGAATGCAACATTTCATCCTTGTAATCATTGTTTATTTGGTAAGTATAGGAGAAACTCCTTTAGCTCTTCTTCTGTAAAGAGATCAAAGTTGCTAAGTCTTGTGCACTTTAATGTTTGTGGTCCTATGGAGGTGGAGTCAATAGGCGGAATAAAGTATTTCCTGACCTTCATTGATGATGCTTCTCGAAAAGTGTGGGTCTACTTCTTGAATCTGGTGAGCCTTAGGCACGAAGATCTGAGCGAGGTTGGATTCCGTCGAGAAAATATCCAGAATTAGAATATGTTGGTGTATGCCCTAGAAGCTAATTGTATATTGACCTTTTTGAATATTTTGTATCTTGTCGTTTATTATATGTATGAGGCATTTCAGTTATTGTATTATTTATTTTATTTAAATATGCACGATAAAGTCTCTAGAATAGTAAGTACAATGCCATAGGATATCAAGTGCATGACTTGATTGTGAGATCCCATTGGTTACTTTCGAAACATTATTCTTGAATGTCCCTAGTCAAGTATTATTCTAAATTAAGACAACAGTAATACATTAAGACTAGTATGTGCATAAACTAATGACCATATCTCATAAGTCATCGATATGAGATATCAAGTCTTCACATGAGTACACATTAGAGTAATGTTGTACTGGATTGACCCACCATGATAACATTGCATGGATCGTTACGTGAGTGTCATGAGCGATTCTCACAGTGACAATGGTGTATGTGATCCTTTAACTTGAAGGCAATACAATTTCCTACAGGAGGAGTTGTATGACCTAATACTATCAAATGTCTCATGTAACAAGGAAATTAAAAAAGACGGTTATTGTACATACTACAAATCATGCAAAGGGATATGAGTGGCCTAGATAAGATTTGTCCCTCATACTTAAGAGGAGTGATATCTCTAGGTCCCTTGATAGAGTGAGACTGAAAATGCATGACCATGCTCGAATGAATCAATATAAGATATTGATCTCATTTGTCTTAAGATGTTTACTCAGAAATTAAGAAACCAAAGATTGAACTTTATAAGGATGATTGTTCCATGCCTTGTGTTCAATCTAGATATCTAAACAAAGGGACTAGACTACATGGTAACATTGTTCACGGAAAGGTTATGTCAAATCACTGACATTCCTGTTACTTAAGTAACAATGATGTATTACTAGATGCCGCTCATTGTTTGTATTGCTAAAATTGAATTTTAGTACTACTGCTAACGTAATAGGAACCTAAAAGGTCACACACTTAAAATAGACCGATATTGGGATTTAATATTCATGAATGAATTTAATTAGGAATCCAATTATGACTTAGGTTCCTAGATAACTAGTTGGGCATTTAGTTAGACTAAGTGGGCCAACTGAGTAGATGAGCATGCACATAATTGTAACCTAGGTCAGATTGTGAAAAGACATATTAATGCACCTCTTACTCACTAAAGAAGGTTGCCCTAGCTATATATATATATATATGATATATAGCCGATACAGCCGTACACAACACAAGTGACAGAAAAGTGAGTATTAGAGGATCACCCCCTACTAGTACTGCGGACTGGAGGACAGTCCGTTTACGGTCCGTTCGTGTTGTAACACCCCAAAAAATGTGACATCCAAAGGAGGGTGTTACACGTGTCGATATCGTAGAGGCATCGCTTGATTTTTGTACTTGTGTTTGACAAACATTTCTTCCTAGAGGTAAATTCCTATAACACGTTTTATGATTTTCGCTTAGATCTTCAGGTGGATTTGAGATTTCGTTTTGTTTTTGGCTACGTTTCTCGATCCCAAAACTCAACAGAATATGCTCTGCTTACCGAAGAGGGAGAGCCAAAAAGCTTCCAAGAAGCACTATCTCATGTAGACAAAAATAAATGGATGCAAGCTATCCAAGATGAGATGGATTCTCTAGAGAAGAATCAGACTTATGTGTTGGTCGAGCTCCCTAAAGGAAAGAAGGCACTAAGAAACAAGTGGGTGTTCAAGCTCAAGAAGGATAGCAGCGGAAAGGTCATCAAGCACAAAGCTTAGTTGGTGGTCAAAGGATTCCTACAGAAGAAAGGAATTGATTTTGACGAGATCTTCTCACCGGTAGTGAAGATGGGGTCAATCTGCATTATTCTCGAATCAACAAGTTTGGATCTAGAGCTTGAACAAATGGATGTGAAGACTACATTTCTTCATGGGGATCTACAAGAAGAAATGTATATGGTGCAACCAAAGGGATTTGAGATTTCAAGAAAAGAAAACCCCATGTGTAAGATGAAGAATAGCTTGTATAGCCTCTAACAAGCTCCCAAGAAATTGAATAAAATGTTCGATACTTTCATGATGAGTCAAGGATACAAGAGGACTGCCGTAGACCAATGTGTATATGTTCAAAAGTTCCCACATGGTGACTTTGTTGCACTATTATTGTATGTGAACGACATGTTAATCGTCGATCAAGATGTAACAAAAGATAAGGCAATTAAAGAAGGAACTTTCTAAGTCTTTTGACATGAAAGACTTAGGACCAGCTCAGTAGATTCTTGTTATTCATATCCATCAGGACAAGAAAGCTCGAAAGTTGTGGTTGTCCCAAGAAAAATATGTTGAACAAGTAATTTAGAGGTTCAACATAAAGAATGCTAAGCCAGTAAGTGTACCATTAGCTAATCACTTCAAGCTAAGCAAGAAATCATGTCCCTCATCCGAGGGAGAGATGGAGGAAATGGTAGCAGTCTCCTATTCCTCAGCTGTTGGAAGTCTGATGTATGTCATGGTGTGCATGAGGCCAGATATAGCTCATGTCGTAGGGGTGATAAGCATATTTCTTTCAAATCCCGGGAAAAAGCATTGAGAGGCTGTCAAATGGATTGTCATATATCTTAAGGGAACACTTATGTGTGAGTAAAATGTACACATCTAGTGCTTGATTTGATATAGATTTTGACCAATTTTGATTGAATGCTTCCCATCTTTGCTATATTTTTACATACGTTTACACTTTGACTCATTTCCTCTCATTCTTGATGTTTTCAGGTACTTAATGGACATTTTGAACCCATTCCTTGGACGATCCACAAGTTTGATCAAAGACTGTTGCTGAATCTTGTTGTTCTCTAAGCCTCTGACAGTAAAATGGCCATATCTCGATCTATAAAAATGATATTGAGGTGATCTTTGTTGCGTTAGAAAGCTAAGAGACAAAGCTACAACTTTGATGTTGGCCACTTCTCCTAATTCGGACTCCAAAAAATCACACAGCCCTGTCTTTCCTACCCGAGAACCACAAGACCATGCCTGCGTGAAATCACACGACCTAGACCGTGTTGTGGTGCAAATTGTGCATAAATTGGACCTCTTGGGCTTGGGCTACATGAAATAGAAAGAGAGAGTCCTCCACACATGAGGAAACAAAGAGGGAAGAAAGACATAAAAAGAAAGGATAGAAACCCTAAAAAAAGGGAGGAAAATCAAGAATTGAAGATCAAAAAATGAAGATTGAAGAGAAGAAGATCGTTCCTGAAGAGATTGGGGAACCCTCTCATCATTACCTCTATTTCTTTGTGATGTCTTCTATTTCATCATTTATCATGTGCTTTCTTGTAATCATGAGAGGCTAGGTCTCTTATCTAAGATAGGGATGTAACTCTTCTATGATTATACGACAAGGTTTTGAACCTCTTTTAGTTAATGGAAGATTGTTGTTTTGATTCAATTATATTGTTCTTAATGATTGCCTTATGTTGGTACCCATAAACGCATGATCTAAGATAATTAAATGAAGGATTGAGAGATGAAGTTTGTTACCTGAAAATCTAAAATTTGAACTTAGGTTTTATGATCACGAAGGTAGGCATAATCTTTCAAAGAGCAACTAAACTTCATAGAGTTTAATGGGTTTCAATTAATTTAGGACCATGAAAATAGGTATTACTTTAATTCTAATAAGTTTCTTGTAACAAGAGAGAGCATCAAACAACATAGGAAGATTCATCTTTGTCATAGAAAGTAGTTGTAGTGAATCTTTAATCCTAGAGTTTCAATCCCTTGATATTCCATTTTTGTTATTTGTTTAGTATGATTTGCTTGCGATTTAGTTTTTGTTTTATTGCTTCAATTTATTGTTTAGATAATCGTAATCGTTAAAGTGCGATATGTGTACTTGCTGTGAGCAACAAACACTAAAGATGTGCTTGTGTTATGGGGGAGCTGATCCATTCTTGGAAGGCTTCATAGATTTTGATATGGCCGGGGATCTTAATAGTAGAAAATCTACCTTCCAGATTCATATATACTTTTGCAAGGGGGGCTGTGTCCTGGTAGTCAAGGCTTCAGAAGTGTGTAGCTCTATCCACAACAGAAGTAGAGTATATTGCAGCAGCAGAAGCTGGTAAAGAAATGTTGTGGTTAAAACAGTTTCTTCATGAACTTGGGATCAAGCAAAATGATTACAAGGTACATTGTGACAGCCAAAGAGCTCTCGACTTGAGTAAAAACTCAATGTACTATTCCCGAACAAAGCATATTGATATTCGTTATCATTGGATACACAAAGTTATTGATCAACACTTGTTGAAACTAGTGAAGATTCATATAAAGGAGAATCCTGCAGATATGTTAACGAAGGTAGTTACACGGGAGAAACTGGAACTATGCAAAGACATAGTTGGAATGGATGTTAGCTGATGTTTTCTAGATGAAGCTGGAGGGGGAAAATTGAAGGTTCCAGCAACATCTCCACCGTCCACATTTATTTTTCATCGTCTAACCATCCACATTTATTTTGCACCGTCCAAGATATTTTTGAGATTTGTGAAAATCTTGTGATTGTAAATCATTCATCCCTCCTATAAATACCCACACCCCTTTAGGCTCAAGTCATTCAAGCAAAAATGAGACATTAGCTAGATAGAAATAATCACTAGAGAGTGATAGAGTTTGTAAGAGAAGGAGAGTGAAATCACTAGAGAGTGAGGTTCAAGTCAAAGAGCTTGAGTTTTTGGGATTTTTTTTAAATTTCTTGTAAATACTCTTTCTTAGTGAAATTGAGTGTTTGTTTTTTTTCTCTTAAATTCTTGTCTTTCACCCCGAACAAGAGAGTGAATAGTTGCACAAAAGGCACTAAACCTCAAACCAGAGGCTTTAGTCGTTGTGGCACTCCAAGTGAGTGTTGCATGAATCCAAGACATTTACCCATTGGACTCAAAATGTGTAAAACTCGTTTTTGCGTAACTTGCACAATATTATCAAGTGTAGTTTTTATACACGCATATATCTTGATTCTTCATGCATAATTGCTATAAATAGATACATTGTTTCATCCTAGTTTTATAAAATTATTAATAAACCAAACCATAAATTAAAGTCAACATTAGGTTGTCCAATAAACCAATTCAAAACCAAGGTACTCAAAACCAAAGTACTCAACCCAAAGTCGAAATTACCCACTTAGGGTTTTTTTAGAAATAAATTACCGGATTAGTCTTGTTTTGAATCACTTTACTTCAATGAGGTTGTTTTTGTCACAATGATAAATGTTGCATCATGTGAACTAACACAAATGAATGTGCCACGTGTTGAACATGCAGCATAAAGTATGTGGCATGAACACCCATATATTTTTTGTTAACTAAATCTAATAAAAATATTTGCAACTGAATATTTATTTAAATGTTTTGGGTTGCCTTGAAATATCAACAAACAATTCATGGCAAAATGAAAATAAAAGAGGGGGGGATGCCTTCGGTGCTCCCTCTTGTTGTCGAGTAACACTTCTTTTTCTTCATTGTAATTAAATTGAGTGGCATAACACTTCTAAAACTAAGGATATCTGAATTGAAATTCATTTGAGGTATTATTAGTTTATGGATACTCTCTTCGATAAATTTTTAGTGTGTATTAAATGTAACTACAGTTCTAAAACTTAATTTATAAAACACAATTGTACGTGAAAGAATTTAATCTAATAAACCACAAATTTATAAATAAATTTAATAGCACAAGAATATATAACATTATAAAAAATATTTATTTATTTTCATCAAATCATAGAAAATTTATATTTACTTTTAAAATAATGCACCATATCATATAAATTATATAATGTGATAATTATAATTAAATATCTAAAATATTCAAGAATTTCTTATCGTGGCTAAGTTCTTTAATTGTTTAATAAAAGATGCACTTATTTTTCTTTGTTTATTTTACCGAACTTTTTTGTTTAAATATTTTAGGTTGCCTTCAAATGTCAACAAAAATATCTAAACATTAGAGGTGAGGAAGATTCCCTAAGCACTATACTCCACGAGGTGATTTCTCAGTGAAAAGTGCTTACAAAGTTGAAATGGCTTGGAAAAGGGAAGCTAAGGGAGGTTGTAACTCAGAGGGTGGACACCAATCATTTTAGAAGAGGTACTAGAAAGTTAATATCCCAAAGAAGATTAAAATTTTCGGATGGAGGGTGATTCACAACATCCTCCCAACTCGAACAAACTTCCTTAAAAAGAAGGTTGTTGTCCAAACTTGTTGTCCATCTAGTAATGAGGACCATGAAACCTTATTTCACTCCTTATGGTGCTGCCCAATTGTCCAAGAACTATGGAACATCTCAAGCCTTGCTGGAAAAGTTAAACCAATAAATATGGAGAACTGTAAAGATTGGTTTGACAACTTGCTTGTTCATTTATCAGCTGATTTATTTCAAGTAGTAGCAAGTGCCGAATCATTCTTCAGAACTGGAAAGAAGCCGACTCAAAATTTAATACTGGTACCTCTCCTACAAACAGAACGCAAGCTCGAGTCTCAAAGTGGAAGGCTCCTTCCACGAGCCAGGTGAAATATGCTGCTATTTTTAAAGACCAGAACAAAAGTGGAGTGGGTATTATTGCTAGAGATTTGAATAGCTCTTGCTTAGCTTGAGTCCCTTCCCTTTTGGCATTCAGACAAAGTTCCTTTGTTGGAATCTCGTGCAATTGTGGAAGGATTAAAATTTGCTCTATACCATGGATTGAACTCAATTGTAATTGAAAGTGATTGTAAGAAAGTCATTGATGATTTAGAGAAGAAAGTAATAGACATGTCTAAACTAGGTGATACATATGCTGACATTAGGGAACTAAAGTCCTTTTTCCATAGTTGTAAGATTGCCTTTGTAGCTAGGAGGGCTAATTATGCTGCCCATAGACTTGCTAGATGGGCTCAGCATTCTGTTGAGGGGTTGACTTGGTTGGAAAAACCTCCACCCTTCCTTGATGATGTTTTGTGGTTAGACTCTTGTTCTTAATGTTAAATCTTTATTTTCGAAAAAAAAAAATGTCAACAAAAAAATGTTTATTCTTTATTCTTTATTCTTTATTTATTTATTTATTTATTTATTTTGCATTTTGCTAAACATTGTTTGTTGACATTTCAAGGCAACCATATAATATTTAAATAAATATTCAGTTGCAAAATATTTTTAATGGATTTAGTAGTCTAATAGTTTAACGTCTGGAAACTTATTTAAAGAAGTTGGGTTTGAGTTCTAATAAAAGCATTTTGTCTTTTTTAGTAAAACAATTGCCACTTGAAATATAACTACAAATCCAAAACATTCTCCATCCTAAGGATGGAACCGCGCAAATTCCTTCACTAGGGATGGGCTGAACCACTGTGACCCAAAGTGTAAATTGTTTTAATTCAACGGAAAATATATGTGAAGTGTCTGTGCGGCATACTTTGTGTTGCATGTTCGACATAGCGCATTCACAACATTTATGCTAATCCAGTAAGGCAAAAACAACTACATTGGGGTAAAATGCTTCAAAACAACATCATTTAGATAATTTTTTTTCTAAAAAACCCAAAGTGGGTGAATTACCCCACGGTGCTATTATGGGATAGTTGATTGTTGCATTAAAAATCATTGAGCAAAAGATTGGTGTGACTGTGCAAAGAACTGGTGCAATGCAAAGTTACTGGAAGAATTTGTGCTCAGCAAGAGGAAGAAATGATGTGAGAAATTCGTAGAATGGGAAGAAGGAAAAATAAATAAATAAAGGAAACCCATTAGAACGAGAATCGAAGAAGATAAAAGAAAAAAAGGTTAGTGGTAAGTTCAAGCAGTCTGGCTAAAATCCGGATCCGGTTTGAACAATTTATCAGTTTGATATGTTTTTCATCAGCTTTGGCGACTTGATATTAGTCTTCACATCAGCCAATTTTTAAAAAGTAATCACACCAATAACATAGCTAGTTCGCGGTTGATCCAACAAGTTCTGACTGATTTTTAAATCATTGGTCTTCACACAAACCCTAATTATGTACACCTCTAATCAAAACAAATCTATTTTTCTTCGTAAATTAAGTTTAATATTATTATTATATATTAATTATTACTCAAAGATACACCACAACTGAGGGGAAATCATATGACAGGTTATGTTAAAATTTTAAACTCGAGACTCTCCAAAACTTATGCTTAATAGCATGGGCAATGATCATTAGGCCAAGGTCCTAGTTGTTATTATAATAGTTAAATTGTTGATATTTATAATTGAACCAATCCCTATAATTTGAACTGATCGGTCGTCCTTATAATTCGAACTATTTTAAAAATTGGTATCTATAAATTTTTCTATGAATTAGTATTTATTATTTAATGTGTTGAAATTAAATCTTTATAAAATTAAAAAAAAATTGTTATTGGGTCCTGTTGTGACAGTTTCTAACAAATGTATAAAAGTGGCTAACAAAATGAGCAGACAAGAAGGCATAAAGGCATAATATTATATATATATATATATATATAAGTGGGGATCCACTTACTTTGGGAGTAAAAAGTCTTATAGAATTACACTACTAAATAACTTTTTTGTAAAATTATAATTTTACCAATCCAACCGTTAAATCATGTAATATTATCATGAAGATTATCCATATCAAATTTAAGATAAATTGAACATTCACATGTATCTAATCTTATAACCGACATTTACTTTTATTTTAAAAAACATATTATACGTTAAAATAAAATAGTTAAAAGATGTATTAATTAATTTTTAAATTCTATGAAACTTTCTAAGTTTGATCTATTTAATGAGAGCTTTCAATTCAACGATTAGATTGATGAAATTTGAAGTTTATAAAAAGTTATTTAATGGAGTAAGTGTGCCAACTCTGCCTATGCAGTTTGTGCATAGCCGGTCCCAAGCCCGGATAAAATGAGGAGGGTTGCGTTAGGTTGACAGCCAGCGTAAAATTTTGTCAAATACTTTATGACATGGACAAACGATTTGATTGTGTTAATGTTAGGTCGTTACCCTTAAGTAACGCGCTGTATGGCTCGAGTACAGTGTCGAAGCAAGAGCCGCTGCATCGGCGCCCGGATGTAGTGTTAAATAAGCAAGGGTTCTCACATTTTCATGGAGGAATGTGGGTAAAGAAGCTAGTTCATGAGAGTAAGATTCGCTTTGGTACTTGGAATATAGGCACACTTACAGGCAAGTCTATGGAAATAGTTGACACTATGGTTAGGAGGAGGATTAATTTTATGTGCCTTCAAGAAACTAAGTGGGTTGGAGAAAAGGCAAGGGAATTAGATACGTCGGGTTTTAAACTCTGGTACACTGGCAAAGTTAGAGCAAGGAACGGAGTAGGCATTATTGTGGATAAGAATTGGAAAATTAATGTGGTGGATGTTAGAAGGGTTGGAGATAGGATCATAGCTTTAAAATTTGTAGTTGGGCAAGACACTTGTAATGTCATTAGTGCATACACACCACAAGTAGGGTTAGAATGGCAACAAAAAGTAGAATTTTGGGAGGATTTAGAAGGCTTAATCCAGGAAATACCACTAGGAGAAAAGATATTCTTGGGAGGAGATCTAAATGGACATGTTGGGAGAGAATCGAGGGAGTATCAGGGGTTACATGGGGGTTTTGGTCTAGGAGAGACTAATGAGGAGGGTAAAGCTATTCTAGATTTTTCGATGGCTTTCAATTTGACGATAGCAAACACTTGTTTTAGAAAGCGGGAAGAGCACCTTATCACGTACAAAAGTGGGGCTTCTTGCTCACAAATTGACTATTTTTTGGTTAAGAAGAATGACAGAAAGATGTGTAAGGATTGTAAAGTCATACCTGGGGAGAGCTTGACCACTCAACATAGGTTGTTGGTTCTGGATGTAAGAGTTAAGGGAAGGGCTAATAGAAGTCGTCATGACAAAAACCCAAGGATCAAATGGTGGCAGTTAAAAGAAGAAAAACAAATAGTATTTAAGAAAAATCTTTTAGATGAAGAAATTTGGGAGGCACAGGGAAGTGCTGATGATATGTGGGAAGATATGGCCAGGGGAATTCGGAAGGTAGCAAAAGTAGTTCTAGGAGAATCAAAAGGCTTTGGACCTAAAGATAAAGAATCGTGGTGGTGGGAAACAAATGTTCAAAAGAAGGTTAAAACGAAAAGAGAGTGCTTTAAAGCATTGCACTTATGTAATAATGAAGAGAATCGGGAAAAATACAAAGTAACAAAGAAAGAAACTAGGAAGGCGGTCAGTGAGGCGAAATCTAAGGATTTTGAGGGGCTTTACCAATCTTTAGGTACAAAAAATGGGGAAAAACGTATATATAGGCTTGCTAAAAGTAGAGAAAAGAAGACAAGAGACTTAGATCAAGTGAAGTACATAAAGAATGAAGATGATAGAGTTTTAGTTACACAGCAGGAGATCAAGGAAAGATGGAAAAGTTATTTTCACAAGTTATTAAATGAAGAATATAGAACAAGTGGAAACTCTGAGATTGTAAAAACTAGTGAGGAAGACCAAAATTTTACCTTTTATCGTAGGATTCGAGAATTTGAGGTAAGGGAAGCACTAAAGAGAATAGACAAAGGGAGGGCAGTTGGACCAGATGATATTCCCATTGAAGTTTGGAAGTGTTTAGGGGAGAAAGGCATAACCTGGCTAACTAAGCTGTTTAATGAGATTTTGAGGTCTAAAAGAATGCCAGATGCGTGGAGAAGAAGCACTTTGGTCCCTATCTACAAGAATAAAGGAGATATACAAAATTGTGCTAATTATAGAGGGATAAAGCTCATGAGCCACACTATGAAACTATGGGAAAGAGTAATCGAACGGAGATTAAGACAAGAGACTCAAATTTCGGAGAATCAATTTGGTTTTATGCCAGGGAGGTCAACCATGGAGGCAATATACCTTATGCGAGGGGTGATGGAAAGGTACCGAAGGAAACAAAAAGACCTCCACATGGTGTTTATTGATCTGGAAAAGGCTTATGATAGGGTGCCAAGAGAAGTTCTTTGGAAAGCACTAGAGAAGAAAGGAGTTCGTGTTGCTTATATTCGAGCTATCAAGGATATGTATGATAGGGTCACGACTTGTGTGCGAATGGATGGCGGGGTCACAGAAGATTTTTCGGTTACTGTAGGATTACACCAAGGGTCAACTTTGAGTCCATATCTTTTTACCTTGATTTTGGACGTACTTAGTGGACACATCCAAGATCCAGTGCCTCAGTGCATGATTTTCGCAGACGACATAGTCTTGGTGGAAGAGTCGAGACAAGGAATAAATGATAAAATAGAGCTATGGAGAGAAGCTTTAGAATCACATGGATTTCGACTAAGTAGGAGTAAAACAGAATATATGGAATGTAAGTTTAACAAAAGGCGATCTAGCTCTGACTTGGAAGTGAAAATTAGTGATCATATTATTCCACAAGTTGAATGGTTTAAGTATCTTGGATCTATTATACAAAATGACGGAGAAATTACAAGAGATGTAACTCATAGGATTCAAGCTGGGTGGACAAAATGGAGAAATGCTTTGGGTGTTATTTGTGACCGCAAGATACCTCTCAAGCTAAAGGGAAAATTTTATAGAACAGCTATAAGACCAGCAATGCTTATGGTACCGAATGTTTGACGGTAAAATGTCAACATGAGCATAAGTTAAGGGTTGCAGAGATGAGAATGTTGCGCTGGATGAGTGGACATACAAGAAGAGATAAAATTAGGAATGAGTGCATTCGAAAGAAAGTAGGAGTAGCACCCATTGATGAAAAGATAACAGAGTTTCGCCTAAGATGGTTTGGTCATGTGAGGAGAAGACCAATAGAAGCTCCGGTGAGAAGAATTGATAAGTTGGAGGATAGTCCCTTAAAGAGAGGTAGAGGTAGACCACTGACAACACTAAAAGATATCATTAAAAAAGATCTTGAAATCAATGGTTTATCTGAAAGTATGGTCTATGACAGAGCACAATGGCGTCGTTTGATCCATGTAGCCGACCCCACCTAGTGGGAAAAGGCTTTTGTTGTTGTTGTTGTAATGGAGTAAGTGTGCCAAGATTTACTCTTGGAGTAAGTGGATCCACATCATATATATATATATATATATATATATATATATATATAATATAAGGAAAAGATCAACTTACACTGATGTAATACTTGAATTAGCCTTTAAACTAAAAGAACTAAGGATAAGACTGAGTAAAACTATAGGACTTGAATTATAAATAATGAAACATTCTTTCAAAATAAAATTATTTAAAAAATATTGAAGTCAATAAATAAATTATAAATATTGAAACATTCATTCCAAACACATTGTAAGTTCTCGAAGTAGAAGCTCTCGGTTCCTACTTGCATGACAGTACTAAAAAAGAAGATTGTTCAAGTACTTAAACCCATTGTTGTTAAAATTGGATCCAACCAAACAGTTTGACCATAAATTAGATACTTAAATGGTTATAATTTAATCTCATAGTTGAATTCACAATCAGCTATACCACTTTAAACTAGTTAAAATTCGATTGAATCGACCGATAACTAAGTTTTTTTTTTTTATAGAAAAATTCAATATCTTTCACATTTTATATATTTTATATTGTTACATGTGAATTATTGTTATGATATCATCTAATTTGATTAGCCGATTTAAGTAGTTGAATAGATTGAACCTAAACTGAAAATCTTATCAATTCATTATCTGGTCTGATTTTAACAATATTGTTTCAACCATGGAAAAAAGACAATTAATCTCAAAAGTCTTCAACGCTACACGTATCATTTTGTTAATCAGAAACATTAAGAATAATAATATTTACATAATATTTGGCTTTACAATTCTGCACAGTCTACATTTCTTGCCTGTTAAATTTGGCTGTTGTCCTTGCCCTTAAGATTTGGCCTTGATCGTAGAAACACGCAAAGATGGACAAACAAGATGTTCCAAATGCCTGAATGCTTGCATTTTATCATATATGGTTGTAGGACCACCAATAATAAATAGGGGATAACATCTGAAGACTACTTGCCAATACATTATTAGGTATATAATTACTAAGTCGGTGGCCTATTTTCCGTTTTCAATGCCACGTACTCAACGCAAGCCCCACACTTCAGAAATTGTAAAACCTGATTGATAAAGTGGCTGCAAGGCCAAGGCCAATCTATTATAAGTTTTTGGTACATTTATTATAAGTTTTTGATAGATTGAACTTATTGACTTCTAAATTATTTAAAATCATCAACACTACTTTAATTATTTAGAGTATCTTTGTTTTTGTTTAAATTTTTGGAATAATTTTTTTTAATTAAAAATTAGTTTATCTAAAATTTATCTTATTTATTTAAAGTGTGTAAAATTGATTATAAGTTAAGATTATTTTTTTATAATCGATTTTGATTATACATATAATCAATTTTTAATATAATATTTTTTCACAACTAATTCAAACAGACACTTATAGTGAGCTACCCATTTATTATAAGTTAATATTATTAATCTGATACTCATATTTTTTCTGATACAAGACTCGTATTTTTCCCCCCAAAAAAAGTCTATAACTTGATGTAAAAAAAAAAAGAATAATATGTTAAAATCAACAACTAATTTTTTTAAAATCGATTATACATATAATCAATTTTTAACATAATATTTTTTTCATAATTAATTTAAACAGACACTTATAATGAGTTACCCATTTATTATAAGTTAATATTGTTAATCTGATACTCATATTTTTTCTGATACAAGGCTCGTATTTTTCCCCCAAAAAAAAGTCTATAACCTGATGTAAAAAAAAAAAAAAGAATAATATATTAAACTGTAAGTAAAGTGTTCTGCCGGCCGAGTTAGGATTGGATGAGAGGATGAAACAATCTTTAAAGAGTTATACTTGAGTATTGATACATCAATAAATGGTCAAACATATATTGATTATTATAAATTATATTTGATTAATTTCAAATATTTATTATGAAAATTAGAACTAATAAATATTTCTTAACTCAAACAACATCAATACAAAACGAAAGGCTGGATAGCTTTGCAAGTTAGCAACTATTATCTTACAAGTGAAGTAAGAATCTGTTTCACTCCAACCACAAAATGTAGTTCAGTTGACAAATTAAATTTCATTTTATCCAACTTTATTTGTAGTATAAAAATTTAAATTTTACTAAAATTATTTTATGACCAAAACAAAGTTAACATTTAAATAAGATTAATTTTACATCTAAAAAATATGACGACAACCCCTATTGTTACAAAAAAAATAAAATGTTTCATCATCCAAGCTGTTGGCTCTTTCCCAAGTTCACACGTCCACACTAATTAGTGACTACTCTAAGAAGGAAGAAAGATAGATAGAAAAGGAAAAAAATAATGAATCTCCATTCTCATGATCCAGTTATTGCGAGTCCCAATTTCCCAAGCCGAATGCGAGCCACACTACCCAAGTGAATTATTAAGGGAAAATGACTCTTAGGTACAGCTTGGTCATAAAGGTGGACAGTTTGGTTCCTTTCAAAAATTAACCAAGTATTCAACTAATTTAACCAATAATTTATATACGGTTAACTATGTATCATGTATTAAAAATGAAGATAAATTATTGGTTAACTATATATAAATTATTGGTTAAATTAGTTGAATACTTAGTTAATTTTTTAAAGAAACCAAACTGTCCACCTTTATAGCCAAGCTGCACCTAAGGGTCATTTTCCCAATTATCAACTATAGTAGTCTTATAGTCATTCAGAAGGTTACTTATAATTTTCCTTTTATTGGCAAAATGTTTCACACTACTTTTTTTTTTAAAAAAATAACATTTTGCATTATTTTAATTCTTCCATTACCCATTATTGCAGAATATTCT
This sequence comes from Styphnolobium japonicum, assembly GCA_023212625.1. NCBI lineage: Eukaryota > Viridiplantae > Streptophyta > Magnoliopsida > Fabales > Fabaceae > Styphnolobium > Styphnolobium japonicum. The sequence goes on from JALBWW010000013.1 coordinate 19,487,404, forward strand.
CTTTTAAAATTTTAACCTTTTAGAGTCATCATATTGATGATATTTTATACTTTAATAATTCTGTAATTTTTTATTAATAAATTATAACAGTTTGAAATAAAATTAATTTTAATATTAAATATGACCAATGTGGAATTTTTCTGATTAAAATCCAATTGAGTCACTCTACATACAGTACATAATTGTAAAAAATGCATATTGATAGAACATTTATATATAACAGTCATTAAACAAATTGCAAATTTTTAAATTTTGTGAAAATTTCTTGTAACTTTTCAATGAAAAGTGTTTAACTTTTACCATTTTCATGAAAAGACAAACGTACAATTTTTATATACACAAGTTATAAAAGATTTGCATTTGCAAGTAACATTCAAAATTAGTACCTTCTAATATCAAAACACAAAAAGTTTATAACTTTGGGTCCCTAAGTTTGGGTATATGTGATACACCAGATTTAATATTTTCGTTCATGGGAGATACTGACTTTCCTTCAAGAGATTCATAAGAGATATGAGTGTTTCCTGCATTGGAGTGTTCTTAGTGGGTGGAGGGAGTTGGTTACAGGTTGGTTGCCTAGTGTTGGTGGATTTTGTGATGCATTTGATTTTTCTGATCTCGTCGGGTTGCCTCTTACTGTTTCACCCTTAGCAATCAGGATAGTAAGGTATTGTATTCTTCCCCTATATTGTGTGTTATATTGGTGCAAGTATAAGGTAAGACAATAAATGAAGTTTAAAGCAGCTCGTACAATAGGGAACAATAAGGTTCCACGTGCTGTTGTACTTGGGAAATGGGCCCCTTATATAGTGAAAACAAGGCAATAGAAGTGTTGACAACTTGACATGCAAGATCGTTAGGAGCATGAGTTCTTGAGGCTTTAGGTGATTGATGAAGTGCCTTTTAAATCTTTTTCACCCATCTTTAGGCATGAGACGGAGAGACCTTTGATTTCCTTTGATTTACCCTAGATGTGCACACTAACTTCACTAATCATCCAAAAAATGAAGGGAGGATATTATATGAAGTTAAAGTACATAGGTGATATCCTACAATTGGAGGTGGCATGTGAGCGGAGGCTAGGAGGATTAAGCTCCTTTGTTTGGCAAAAAAAAGAGGTTGATTTAAAAGTAGTTCAAGCAACCCTCATTTATTCCATGGCTTATGTCAGAATCAGTTGCTCTTGTACAATGATTTAGAAAGCATTTCGTACGAATTCATATGTCTTGTATTCTTTTTCTTTTTTTCCTTAATAATCTTTTCAATTAAATATTAACAACTCAAAAATATATATTTTCCCCTTTATTAACAATATTTTTTCTTAATTAAAAATTATTTTTGTTAACTTATTAATATTTAATTAAAAGAACAAAATAAGGAAATAGAATATTTGAATCTTTTCGTACTAGTAGACCAATGACAATGAATTTTTTATATGTAAATTGCAATGTTCTAAAAACTAGTCTGGTCATTGAATTGGTGAAGGGACTAATTCACGATTCAAATGTTCAACAGTTATGAATCGTGGTCGAACTTGAATATATATATATATATATATATATATATATATTAAAAATTACTAATTTTATTAATCTTCTTATACATAAATTGTAATAATTTATTATTTTAAGTGTCTTTTATATGTGTTTAAAATTAAAATATTGTTCAATTAACATGAAGAATGTTGATAACTAATATTATAACATACAAAGTATCAAATAAATAAATAAATAAAATGAACGTGAAGAATTAGTATAAATTTTACAATATCATTAATATAAATTATTATAGTTACTAAAATATATTTTCTAGTATCTTTTTATGATATCTTACACTATCTAAATATATTTTATATTATAGATGTATGTTCCACTAAATATATTTTACATTATATTCCTCTATATGAAAAAGAAATTAATACAAATATATAATATAACACAATCAACCAATAAGCACTAATTGCTTAGTGGTACAATGCTACTACTCCAAAGTTAGAATCCAAGTTCAAGTCATTGCTCCTCAATTTAGTGCATTATGTGCTAAATAAATTGAACCAGTTCAACCAGTCAAACCGTATCCGATTCGCATGGTTTGATCGGTTCACTAGTTCTCTGTTTGGTTCTTACACTACAGGTTATGATGGTCTAACCAAATTGGTCAATGGACTGGTTCACAGTTGAACTGGTCTGATCGACCGGTCTGGTCTAGTTTTCATGATAATGGTAAATTCGACTAGTCTAAAAATATATATGTAAGAACAAGATAAATGACGATTTGTTTTAAAGATGTTACTACTTTTGACCTTTCCAAACTAAACAAGGTAGTTAACCAACAGCCAAACATTCATGTTATGTCAAAATTTTAAAGGACGATGATTTTCATCATATCTTGAATGTTGAAGTGGACATCCCTACTAAAAAGCTTAGACCAATTAATTAGGGGCCTATTGGTCGCGGGCCAGCATCTTGCCTTAGCAAGGTCCAGGTAGGGTCAAAGTTAAATCAAACTATGGCACTTGATAAACTTAAGTAGAAAAAGTTGCACACTAACTAACATCTATACCTTTTGGCCTAGTGGTAAGAGCTCGATCCAACAAGTGCCAAGGTCACAAGCTCGATTCATGGAAAGGAATAGACTGATGGAGGCAATGCTAGGAGGTGGATTGTTGGTTGCGAGTCAGTATCTTACCTTCGAAAGGCCCAGGTAGGGTCGGTGTCAAATCAAACTATGGCAGTTGCTGATGAACTTAAGTATAAAAAGTTATGTTCTAACTAACAGTTATACCTTTTAGCCTAATGGTAAGCACTTGATCCAACAGGGTTAATCTTCAAAGTTTTCATCACAAATCAAGCTTTGTTGGTTGGAAGAATTGAAGGAGGACCAATCAATTGTCAATAGTCAAGAGGAAAAACTCAACAAGAATTATTGAAGGTGCCAATGAGTTTGTAATTGAACTAGTAAAATTCTCAACTTTTGTCACATGCCTCCTCCTCACACCGAATTTGAATTAGCTACAAATCTATTTAATTCTTTGAAGGATTGGGGAATAGAGAAAAATATTTTTTTCTCTTACTTTAGACAATTCCTTAGCTAATGACAACATGCATGAAACTTTGAAAAATTAACTTTGCTTGCAAAATTGGTTGTTCTGTGATGACGAGTTTTTTCATGTGTGTTGTTCAACATATATCTTAAACCTCATTGTTCAGGAAAAATTGAAAGTAGCTATTGATGTCTTGCATAAAATCAGAGTGTGTCAAGTATGTAACGAGTAGAATGAAAAAAAATTGAAGAATGCATTCAACAAGTTGGTGGTATTGACATTGGGATTGGTTTATGTCTAGATATTCCTACTAGATGGAATTCAAACTATATGATGCTTGAAAGTGCACTCAAATATCAACATGCATTTAATAGTCTTCAATTAAATAATATAAATTATAAAAATTGTCCTTTAGTAGATGAGTGGAAAAGAAGAGAAAATTTTTGTAAATTCTTGGAACCATTTTATGATACTACCAACTTGATTTTTGGCACATCATATCATACTTCCAACATGCATTATGTTGCAAGTTTAGAAAATTCAATGTACTCTAAAAGAGAATTTAAGCAATGAAGATGAGGTTATAAAGGGCATGGTTGAAAGGATGATGATGAAGTTTGAGAAATATTGGAATGAGTATAGTGTTGTGCTTGCACTTGGAGCCATTCTTGACCCACTTGTGACGTTTACTTCATTGGTTATTGTTACTCAAAGATTGATGCATATACTTGTGAGGAAAAGATAGAAATGTGAGGAGAAAGTTTTACATGCTCTTTGAGAAATATTAAACTAACAATTCCGCCAATTCTAATGCACCAAGTGCTTCTTGTGCTCAATCTTCAATTTTTCCCAAGCTTAGTGAAGGAGAAAAGGCATTCAAGAAAAGAATGTTAGGTGTAAGTTTATGTCTTTTTCAAAATTATTAAATAAATTTTTCTATTATGTATTTTTTTAAAACTAAATCTTCATTTTCTTTTCATGTCTTTCACTTGTCAAACATGATAGGAATTGAAGATGTATGAGAACCAAGGTGAGACTAAGATTGGCATGTCTCAACTTGATGTTTATTTGTATGAGCCAAATTTTGATTTTTATTATTATGAAGATCTGGATGTGTTACAATGGTGGTGGGATACTAATAATCGTTTTTCAAATCTATTAATAATAACATGTGATTTGTTGAGCATTCCCCATTATTACTGTGGCCTCTGAATCTATATTTATTATTGGTTCACGTGTTCTTAACAAATATAGGAGTCGTCTCTTGCCATAAAATGTCAAAGCTTTGATTTGTACCCGCAATTGGTTGCATGTTATTGTTAGTAATGGTAATGTTTCTAATTTGAAAGTCCAAGCTTTGAAACTATTGTACTATTTTGAATCATTATCATTTGTCAATGTAATTGTTTTTCGGATTGTGATTTGTAGATGAAGATGTTGATGATACCAATGATAGTGGTTCAAGATTGATGCCATCTTCTTCCAAGGGGGCTTCTAATCTTCTTGATGTGGAAGATTATGAATAAATGATTTACTTGTATTTGTGGTATTTGCTTTTGCTTTGTGAACTAGCTAGCTTTTTGGGTGGACTTAATGTTATTTATTTTCTATATCTCTTTATTAGTCAATTTTTAATTTCTATCATAACTTATGGTATGGAGTTCTGGAACTTAATCACCTTATGGAGTTATGTTATGTAATGGACCTTAGTTAATCACCTTACACCTTATGGTTGTTTGATGTTTATCTTTTATTTCTATGTTAGTTTCTTTGTAAAATTAACAATGTTGTTAAAATCGAATCGGAGAATGATCCGAAACAGTTTTAGGTTCAGGTCCAACCAATCCAACAGATTAAGCCTGCCAGTCAAACCAGATGACGACATAATTACGTCATATATATATATATATATATCACAATCAAATCAAAGTATTATAACACACATTCTCAATAATAAAATAATATTAAAAAATTATGAGTAACAAAATAGGTGAACGGATGCGCGATGGCTGGATGAACGAGCATAGGCAAACAGTGTGACGAGCTCTAGCAAATGACGGGATGAGCAGCAACAATGACGACGAGTAATAACATTAGTGGGACTAGCGGCGGGGAATGAGGCTTCAAGATTTTAGCAACTAAAGGCTATGGCATCGAATAATTTGAATGGAAGATTAGGGCTGGGCTTTGGGCAGTTTGGGTACTTTTAGGGGGAAAATAAAATGAAATGTGATAAATCATTTTTGAGATACTTATGTTAGCTTTGTATTTGGCTTTATTATATGTTTATTGTGCCTAATATTAGTATATTAGTTGAGTTTTATGTTGTTTGGCATCATTAGGCTTTAATGCAAATTTTGATTAACTCTCAGATTTTGATGTATTTTGACATTTCCTACTTGATTAGGCCATAACTTGGGCATCGGTGATCCGTTTGAGGTGTTCTTGGTATTTTTGGAAAGCTAAGACAAATATCTACAAGTTTGATGAAGAACTCAAGAGTTGGATCAGACTTCTAATAGTCCAAAATATGCCTGAAAATTAGAATGGGCTTGCTGTAGCTGGAATTTGAACAATGTACACATATTTGACCATATCGTGGGTTGTAGGCCTTCTTTTAAGCTGAAACCAGTGCCATTGGAAAGAAAACACACATAACTCTAACTTTACTGAAGACCATTTAGTCAATAAATGTCATTATCAACATGATTATGAAACTGCAAGTTGGTTTGAATTTGGAAACACATTCTGCTAACATGACTTGAGGTAGGTACAGTGTTTTTAGAATATCTTGAGTTATAAAATTCTTATTGACATGAAACTAACGTCAAAAGTTCAAGGAGACAATTGTCTACAACTGTCATGAAGAAACCTAAAGTCAATTCAGTGGGATGGAGGGCCATACAAATCACGGAAGAAGGCACACGAAATCTGGCAGAATATCGATTTTGCTTTTTTTTGTTGTAATTGTTTATCATTTGGTTGGTTAACATTGACCACTATATTTGACAATCTCCATTTTTTATAGCTTGCATTCATTTTACTTTCAGTTACAAATTGACTTTTAGGATTAGTATAAATATGGTCAATCTCTTTGTATTAAGCATTAACGAAATTTGAAGTAAGTTTAAGTATTTGTGAAAGTTTTCTTTCTCTTCTTCTCCCTTCTCTTTAGAATTTTGCTTTTGTTCTTTATTTTCTAAGTTTTTCCTTCCCATCCATGAAAGGCTAGGCTCTTATAATCAATCCAATGGATTAATCTTCTTGATGTTTAATTTGAAGATCTTGTTTTGATTGTTCGTATTGCTGAATTGTTATTCAAGTTTCTCTTCTTCCTCTTTTGATTTTTATCTACATTGAATTGCTTAATTTGATTTAGATGTTGATGTGATAATAGCTTTATTATCATGTATTCAAAGAGGATCACAAAGACTACACAATATATCAAAGTTTTTTTGATGGATTGTTTAGCTTGGTTAAATCTCTGATCTAAGTTAATTTATGTTTGGATGGTACTTAATTTATCTAACCATGGTTAATTAAATCCTAGATGCTTATCTAGTAGAGGATTCTTGGATCATGTTGAGGCTTCTTGATGTGATCTAAGGCCAAGAACATGGTTAGCAATTAAGTGAATTCCTTGTGATTAATGATAGATTAAACTCAATATCAGTAAATTTCCTTGAAATTACTTTTCTTTAATTCAACTAGTGTATTTTCTTTATAAATCATCAAAACCTCACTTTTTAATTATCTTGATTTGATTGAATCTTTGTTTTTGGACCTTGAGAGACGATTCAGTTCATTCTCTATACTACAAATCAATTTGTGAACTGATACATTTTATTATTTTGACGAGTCTCGACAACCTCTTGTCAAAATACAAGTTTTTTTCCAAAGATTAGTGACTGACGGTTCAATGAAAACTGCCTGTTTACCCAGTTCTTGACCAGTTTTAATTGGTCTAATCCAGTTCAACCCATATTCGATTAATACAATGAATCATTGATTAAAGGTCGATTCATGATTTTGGTGATCGGACTGGCCGGTCCGATTCAGCCCAAACAACACTAAAAATATTTTACTTAGCTTAATTAATAATTATTGTCATATACTCATATTGTGTGATCTATAATATATTGTTGAATTAATGGATTGTTTTTAGGTGAAATGATATTAATTTATGTTTTTTTTAATGTTTTTCTATTTTATGCGGGTTGACCTGCCTGACCCACCAACCCACCATAGACAGGATGGGTTGGCCTTTCCAACCCACCAACTCAAAACGAGTCAACCCACCTCACTTATGGTTGGCCCGTGAAACGTTGGGTAGGTTGACCCATTTTTCCATCTTTATCACTACAAGAAAAATAGTATTTAGCGATGGATACCATATTACTAGCTAATAAATTAATTTAGTGATGAAAATTACGAGAGATAATAGTGTGATGTCTGCAAAGCAGTTACGATGGAAGCCCTAGGGCATTTTGTTACTCAACCTTTGAAACAATGGCATTGGATCCTAAGCATCCTACTATTTCCTCTCTTGTAAAGGTTCTTACTTCTTCTCTGGCCTCTAATTGCTCAAAATCTACTTGTGCAGGATTTGTTTGTTTCTGAGAAAATGTATTAGGGTTGTTGGAATTCAGAAGAAAAAAAAGAAGAAATTTGGCTGCGAATCAATCATAGGGGTGTGAATCACAAAAAATATGTTCTTATGGTTTTTATAGCCTATCAATGCAAAGAATAATATCAGTGAATAAAACTTGAGCAATTCTTTCTTTATGATTATGGTTATTTGATAATACTCTTCGCTTAAATTCCTAGAAGTTTTCTTTCAAATCTACTTGAATTTTTCAGAAGCTTTCTATATCACATAAGATTCAATTAGATTATATCAGTCAATGCAATGGTGATCTGCAAATATTGCAAGGTTTCACTCTATTTCTCACTCGCCTTTTTGTTTTCATTTTCAAAACGTTTGGTCAATTATGCTTGATTTGTTAGCTAAGTATGTAGATTAGATTGATAATTTGGTATCGTAAATTTATATCAATCATGGGTGATCTACGAGCTTCTACATTTCATTTGATTTTTATGTAAATGCTTCCTACAAACAAGTGGTTGACCTGTGTAACCATTGGTTTAGAACCTAGAAGTGGTTAGTCTAGGTGTGTCATTGTATGTGAATTTATTGGCGTGCCATGATAGTTGTTGCCCATTTTCTTGCTTAGAATTGACTGTGTGTGGTAGGTTTTCATTGGTGTTTAGGCTACTAAACTATATTGTTTTGTGCACAAAGTTCCTGTCTACGAAGAATGTATCTGCTTCCCAGAGCTCTAAATTTGCATGGTAAAATTTTCAATTTGTATCTTTTATCATTATCCTCTTCCAATTAATGCAAAATTGGCCTTGTTCTCTTGCTTTTTCCTGCTTAATTTCCATTTAGGTTATCACCAAATTTGCAAAAAACCTAATGCATTTCTTGATGAAATATGCTTAGATTCGCACAGTCTAAGGTGGACCTGGAAAGATGATACATAGGATAGGAGAATGGGAGTATAATTGTGGTAGTGCTTGGACTATTATCTTAACTAAAGAAATTGAGTAAATTTAAATAACCTGATATAGCATACATTTGCAATCTTAAAAGCATTCTTTCATCAAGCCCTTTTGATAATTGTCATTCAGCATTAACATTCTATGATTTCTATCTTATGTGGTCTATCTTACATGAACTAATGAATGTTCGTTTTGCCAGATTCCAACTTCTCACATATCTGATGTTGTATATAAGACATCAATTGACTGGATTTATCAATGTTCTCCTGAGGCACTTAGTTCCTCTCTACTTTGGTCTATAGACAACATTCTTGCTAACTTGGATAGCCATCAAGCTGTGGCCAGGGGCTCCAAACTAATGCTTTTTCTTTCCTTTTTTTCCTTGGAAATTAGAAGAAACTTTTGTAAGTGAATAAAATTGGTGCATTGCCATCTTTGGGACTGCCAATGTTGTAAGTATAAAACGATAAGTTTCCCATGATTTGAAACCTTGGCTTTTAATTCTGGTCTTGATTGTTTCTTTTATGAATAGTTGAAAAACTAATATGTCACTTATTCTTTCATAAATTCAATGCATTAGACATGTGTGCGGACAGCAAATTAATTTGATTAATTGGAACATGACTTTAGTATACAGTTATGTATTGGCAGAAAGGATATCAACATGATTTCATAATTCAGTCATTATGTTTTTTTTATCATGAAATTAAAAACACTTGAAAAAGAAAAGAAGTGCAACTGAACCATTTTAATGCCAGTAAGTAGGTTAAATGTGATTTAAACAGTTGCTTTGTATATATAGTAGTTTGTGTGTCCTCTAATTTCGTCGTTTTGTCTATGTAATTTTCTTTTTGTTAATTTGACTTCTTGGCAGATTTTTTTTAGAATTTTGGTACCTAAATTAAATTGAACATTTATCTTATCATTTATAGCTTTCAAAATGCAAATGTGATTTTCTTTTTTCCCCATTTTCCTCCTGAAGATTGACATTGAATTTAACTAGGAGAATAATACATGAAATTATGGTGTTAGTATCAAGTTCTCCATCCATAAAGTAGACTTCTTGCTTTATTTCTTGATTCTGGGGCCCAAGAATCAATGAGTATTGAATATTAAATGTCACTTTCATTTGAATTATAAGTGAGACCCCTGCATAGTTCGTTATAATGTGTGATATGCATAGTTTGTGATAATGTGTAATATGCCTATTGAGTTTCCTTACAATCTATAGCTTGCAGCTTTTAGTGAAAGTGGTAAATTGCCAAAGTGACTGGAAGTTCACTCTATATAGGTCAATTGCTTTATGTGCTACTGTTCAAATGATACATTTAATGTATGCACAACAACCATTTTGAATGTTTTGCTTAAATGAGGACCTTTATTTACTTGCGTATCTATTTCTATTTTATATTGAATGTGGCTTTATTTTATTTTCAAGGTACTCATATTGGGGAAGGAAGAGCTAGAGGCAACTTTTTCCCTTGCGATGGATGTTGTAATACATGTATTTAAACGTGTCTTTGGATTATTCGAAACTAACGATGAGAATAAAGCTTCTGCTAGGGTTGCATTTTGTTCTGTCCTTTTATTGGTGGCATCAACACAGGTTGTCTGTCAAGTTTAAAACTAATTAGAAGGCACTAATATTGAATAAATAGTGATTATTTTGGAAAATAAACCATTAAGAAAGCTATTTTTGTTATGTTATTGGGTAATTAAGCTCAGATGGCTTAATAACTATTATTAGAACCTAACTTAAAGCCCTTCAAAACAATATAAGATATTGCACATCAATATGAGACTCTTTCAGACAACATAGCTATCTTGTTTTGTTGATTATTTGGTGTCTACAGTTTCTTGAATGAGATTCTGGCAAGACACATGTATGTTTCTCTGGATAGGAGCTTAAGGTTTCAAGGTTTGTATGTCTCTCCTCCATTGTATTTGTTGGCATAGACAATGGGCTTAGGAAACTTATGATTTCACTTATACATATATGAATGGTTTATTGTGAGAGTGAAAGGAACAAATCTTGACCATTGAATCATCCCTGTATGGTCAAAATTAAAACATAAAGTCATGTGACCTTTAAATAACTTCTAATCTTAACCATCTATGTAATATATATATATATATATATATGATTAAGTATACATTTTTTTTATGAAATGCATTTACTGTGGCTGATGAGTTCTTTTGGCTTAGATGTCATCATGATTGAGTGCTATCCAAAGTTAGATAATTTGCTTTATCCAAAGTACTTATTACAGTGATAAGATGGAAATTTGCTTATGCACTCTTATCTTTATTTTTTCAATTAGATTTATTGTTAAAGAGAAGTTGTTTTCTTATTAATGGCTTTTATTAAATTTCAGTCACCATAGTTAGATAGTATTTTGGGAAATAATTTTTAAGATTATTTACTTCAGATCCCGGTGCATATGCTTCTTATTGTATTTGTCTTTGTGATTTTTGCTCTTCTTTAAGCTAAACTTGTTATCTGTATAGCTTTGAAGATAATTCATGCTTCTTTGGGAAAGATCAACATCGTGACATTGCTAGCATAGCTTTGAAGACAATTGTTGCTAAAGTTTCTACTCAGTCTCTTGCACAATCTATTCTTCATTCTCTCTCACAACAATTGATAAAAGGAATTACTAATATTGATTGTTTTATTTGTATTTAATGGCTTCTCATTTGTTATATAACCGTGCAAGAGTTAAATAAGAACTTCAATACTTTTCAGTTGCATTTTACATCCTTAGATTTCTACAAGATTTTTACAACACCATTTTCATTTACTAATTTATAGACATAAAGTGTCACATTTCATATTCATTTGTTTTTTTCTCCATTATAAATATTAGGTAAAACCTAGGTGGTTTTTTCAACTTATATCTTTTGGTCTTTTGTGCTGCAATATGATATATACATGATGTGAGAATTCTATAATTTTCTTGTTGCGCATCACTTACTCGTGAGACAAAAAAACCAAGGATTTCTTCTCTAATATAAGACATGAAGGAAAAATGAAAGTTAGCAAAGGATAAATAAGCGATGGATTTTTCATTGCTAAATGAAAATAGCAACAGTTAAATTCCTTGCTAAATGGTAGCTAGCAGTTTTTTAGGGTGATGACATGGAACTTTTTGTCAAATCCCTTGCTAAAATTTAGCAACAAATTGCTTCCTGTATGGACCATTCTATTGCTAAATATGTTTTAATGATAGAATCTCACCTACTAACAACAGATTTTTTGGAGCTAAACCTTGTTTTTCTTGTAACATATGTCTTTCCAAGACCATACATATTTTTTACAGGCATTATTCCCGACCCTCATAATCCAAAAAGTTTGATTTATGTTTACTTACAATCCTTAATGACTTGAAAATTTTGTGGGGTGGTGTTCAAACTTAAATGTGTCAATGAAACAAAATTTTATCATAAGAGCTACATTGATGTGGACAATAAGTGACTTTCCTGCATTTGTTGTGTTGTCTGGTTGGATGACTACTAGTAAACTAGCATGTCTATATTACATATGTCAATGAAAGTCATTCATATTAAAATATGGTACGAAAAATTCATGCTTTAATTGTCATCGTCAATTTTTTCCTAACTGACCATTTGTTTAGAAGAAATATGGATGCCTTTAAAAGGAGAACTATTGATAATGATTTGGCTCCACCCATATTATCTAGACATGAATTGTGGGAAATTGTCAGTGATCTTCCAAAAGTAACAAAAACGGGATCAAATAGATTGTCTGGTATGATCAATCAATTTGAGACACTTATGTTAGCTTTGTATTAGGCTTCATTAGATGTTTATTGTGCCCAATATTAGTATTTTAGATGAGTTTAATGTTGTTGGGCTTCATTGGGTTTTAATGTAAATATTGGATAATTTTCGGATTTTGATGCATTTTGACCTTTCTTCCTTGGTTAAGCCATAACTTGGGACTCGGTGATCCAATTGAGGTGATCTTGGTGTCTTTGGAAATTTAAGACAAGGATCTACAAGTTTCATGAAGAACTTAAGAGCTGGATCGTACTTCTAAGGGCCCAAAATAGCCTTGCAATACAGAGTGAGTTTGCTGTCACGGAACCATCTGGGCAGTATGCACATATTGGACTATACAGTGGGTTATAGGCCTCCTCTTGGGCTGAAACTTGGTCATTTGAAAGATAAGACCCATATCTCCAACTTCACTGAAGACCATTTTGTCAATAGATGTCGTTTTAGGCATGCTTCTGAAGCTACAAGTTGGTCTGAATTTGGAAACACGTTCTTCCAACCTAACTTGAGGTAGGTGCAGTGTTTTTGGCATTTCTGGAGTTCTAAAAGTCCAAATGACATGATTCAAATTGGAGACTTTCAAGGAGACAACTGGCTACAACTTTCATGAGACATCCAAGCCAAAATACACCGTCTAGGTGATGAATTTGAAGCCAGAAGTCGAATAAGAGTTGTTGACTAAAAGCCACCAACCATACACCAACCCACCTACCATGCACCAACCCACCAACCATGCATCAAGCTTCCATTTTTGACAATTTTCATATTCTTATAGCTTGTATTCAGATTATGTACATGTACAAATTGGCTTCTAGGATTAGTATAAATAGACCCAACCTCTTTGTATTAGATTCAATCAATTTTAAGTAAGTTTCAAGAAAGTTTGAGTATTTGTGAGAGTTTTCTTTCTCTTCTTCTCCATTCTCTTTGCAATTTCATTTTTGTTCTTTAAATTCTGAGTTCTTCCTTCCCATCCATGGAAGGCTAGGCTTTTATAATCAATCCAAGGGATTAGCCATCTTGTTGTTTAATTTGGAGATCTTGTTTTGCTTGTTCATATTGCTTAATTGTTATTCAAGTTTCTTTTCTTCCTCTTTTGATTTTTATCTAGATTAAATTGTTTAATTTGATTTAGAAGTTGATGTGATAATAGCTTTATTATCATGTGTTCAAAGAGGATCACAAAGACTAAACAATATATTAAAGCTTTTTGATGGATTGTTTAGCTTGGTTAAATTCTAGATTTTAAGTTAATCTATGTTGGATGGTGCTTACTTTATCTAACATTGGTTAATCAAATCCTAGATGCTTATCTAGTAAAGAATTATTGGATCATGTTGAGGCTTCTTAATGTGATCTAAGGCCAAGAACATGATTAGCAATTAAGTGAATTTCTTGTGATCAATGATGGATTAAACTCAAGATCAGTAAATTTCCTTGGATTGGTTGTTTCTTTAGATTCGTTTACAACTTTAATACTCGTACTTTTGTTAATCTTGTTAATCATCATCAAAACCCCCCCCCCCATTTCTAATTATCTTGATCTAATTAAATCTTTATTTTTTTTTTATCCTTGAGAGACGATTCGGTTCATTCTCTATATTACAAATTAGTTTGTGAACCGGTTATTTTTATTATTTGATAGGTCTCAACAACCTCTTGTCAAATTTGGCGCCGTTGCCGGGGATCCAAGGCAACTATTTGATCATTTCAAGATCCCATCTAACTCTAACAATTGTGTTTGTTTTGTTTTTGAAGCTTTTTTAAGTGGGATTCGGCTGAAATTGGATAAAGGGCATTGTGTCAAGAATTTCGGTTCAGGCATCTCTGATTGATCTAAATTTACAGTGAGGTCACCCTTATTTTTGCCAAATTCCATCGTTTAGACTACTTTTTCAATTTTTTAATATTTTTTATTATTTTGTTGGATAGCATTTTTGTGTAGATTTTATCCTGTGGTGGTTCCATAATTTTTAAAATTCATTTGATACTATTTTTTATTTTATTATTATTTTTTAGAGTATTTGTTTTAGGAATTTTTAGTGTTTTAGTTATTATTGTACCTTCCTATGAGCTGCATGCTGTATGACTAGGTCTGATCCTGGAACCTTGCATTCATTTGATCCTGAAATTGATAGAACCTTTCATACACTTCACAGAATTCATAGGACTGGTAGTAACATTCATAGAGCTAATAGAATTACTTCTGGAATTGGACTTGAACTTGACATTGCACCTAATCTTGTTGACTCTTTTAATCCTGTTGAGTCTCGTCGTTAGTACTTCAGGTCTCGACATCGAGTCTGTTGATTTTACTATGGTGACTATAACAATAGGACCCTTAAGGAATTGGTCGCACTGATGTGAATTATCAACCTTTGTGCATTCAATATCCTCGAACTTAATGTTGATTTTGAGTTGAAATCGGATTGATACACTTGTCGCCCAAGTTTCATGGTCTTGCGGTGAAGATCCACATAAGCATTTGAAGGAGTTCCATGTTGTCCGCTCCACCATGAAACCTCATGGAATAGTCAAGATCACATCAAGCTAAGGGCCTTTCCTTTCTCTTTGGATGGTGTTTGCTAAGGATTGGTTGTATTACTTACAACCTGCTGCCATCACTTCTTGGAATGATATGAAAAGATTATTTCTGGAGAAGTTCTTTCCTGCATCAAGAACTGCTGCAATAAGGAAAGATATTTGTGGCATAAGGCAAATCAGTGGTGAAACTCTCCATGAGTATAGGGAGAGATTCAAGAAATTGTGCTCAAGCTGTCCACACCATCAAATTAGTGATCAACTGCTGATCCAATACTTCTATGAAGGATTGATGCCAATGGAAAGGAGTATGATTGATGCTGCAAGTGGTAGAGCATTGGTAGATAAAACTCCAGCTGCTGCCAGAAACTTAATTGCAAACATGGCAGCAAATTCTCAGCAATTTGGTACTCGAATGGGTCTTTAACCAGAGTAGTCAATGAAGTTAATACCTCTTCACATGCTGATCAACAAAGGGTGGAACATAGATTGGATGAGCTCACTTCTTTGGTTAGACAAATGGCAATAGGACAACACGAACCACGTGTGCAAACCCTTGCAAGAGTTTGTAGCATATGTTCTAGTTCCTCTCATCCCACAGATGCGTGCCTCACATTGCAAGATGATTCTGAGTTTCAAGACCAATCTGTGGCTGCAGCTGGTATATTTCCTGGGAAGCAACAATTCATTCAGCAGCAACAACAGAAATATGATCCATTCTCCAACACTTACAACCCTGGCTGGAGGGACCATCCCAATCTGAGATATGGGAATGCATCAAATCAGCAGCCACCAAACCAGTATAGACCACCATTCCAGCAACAAGCAAGGACAAATCGGTTTCACCACATGTCGACCAAGTAGACCACCATTCCAAAGAAGAAGGTCCTGTAGCCACAAAATCTGAGCCCTCATTGGAGGATTTGGTGAAACAATTGGCCACCAATAACATCCAGTTTCAACAGAGAACTGAAACCACCATTCAGAACTTGGAGACTCAAATTGGCCAACTTGCCACATCTATTCATGAATTAAAGTCACAAGGTTCTGGCCAATTACCCTCTCAAACCACTCCAAACCCTAGAGGCAATGTTAGTGCTATAGCTTTGCGCAGTGGTAGGCAAATCAATGGACCAAGACAAAGAGATAATTCCAGATTCTACCATTGACCCGGAAAAACAAGATGTCAGAGCAGATTCAAAGAACAAATGATCCCGCAACATCCAAGCGTAAAGTCGATCAAACCAAATAGCTTGACAAAAATTCAAGAAAGCGAAAAGTGAACATCCACAAAAGTCACTTGCAACATTCCTCTTCCTTTTCCAAACTCGAATGATACAATGAGGCATATGGTTGAAACCGACTTGGATAAGGAAATTATGGAGACTTTTCAGAAGGTTGAGGTGAATATACCTCTCTTGGAGGCAATTAAACAAATCCCCAAGTATGCCAAGTTCTTGAAAGAGATGTGCACCCATAAGAGGAAGCTAAAGGGCACTGAAAAAGTGAGTATGGGGAGAAATGTCTCTGCTTTGATTCAAATTTCAACCTCGCCTCCCAAATGCAAGGACCCGTACTTTTACCATCCCTTGCACCATAGGGCACCAACAGTTCACTCATGCCTTGCTAGACTTGGGAGCCTCCATCAATGTAATGCCAAAGTCAGTTTACACTTCCTTGCATATGGGAGAGCTAAAGTCCACCGGCATTGTCATTCAGTTAGCAAACCGGAGCACTGCTCAACCTGCAGGAGTATTGGAGGACGTTCTGGTTCGGGTAAATAATTTAATATTCCCAGCTGACTTTTATGTGTTGAATATGGAAGATGAATCTGCCTCTTCCCCACCCCCATTGATCTTAGGTAGGCCATTTTTGAAAACTGCTAAAACTAATATTGATGTGCATGCTGGTACCCCTTCCATGGAATTTGGTGATGATATCATTCAGTTTAACATTTTTTATGCCATGAAATACCCTTTAGAGGATCATTCTGTTTTTCATTTTGATGTCATTGATTTACTGGTTGATGATATGCATGCTGATATGTTGGCGTAGTTTCCGAAATTGTAGGATACACTGACAGCATAGCTTGCGATACTTGTTCCACCTGTTTCAGACTTTCTGGTTGTAAACCCAATGCAATGTGTGCAGCCTGTGCTGAGATTTCTACATACTTGTCATGTGCTATTGTTAATTCTGCTGACATTGATGATTCTGTTTCTGTTATTAATGGCAATGATGTTGTTATTAATGATGTTGTCATTCATCCTGCTGCTAAGTGTGATTCTTTTGATTCCATAAGATATGATGATGTTGTTTTGCAAGATTGTGCACAGCTTGCAGGTACAAGTGCAGCAAGTGCAACTACTGAGAATTTAACAGATTTAGTTTCGGTTCCAAAACTAGTACCATCAGTCCAGCAACCACCCTCCATTGAACTTAAGCCCCTGCCCGAGCATTTGAAGTGTGCATTCTTGGAGGAGGATGAGAAGTTCCCGGTGATAGTGGTCAAACACCTCCAACCTGAGCAAGAAACCAAATTATTGGAAGTTTTGAAGCTACATAAAAGGGCAATTGGTTGGACACTTGCAGATATTCCTGGTATTAACCCCTCCACATGCATGCACAGGATATTACTTGAGGAGGAAACTAAACCAGTGAGACAACCCCAGAGGAGACTGAATCCTCTCATTCTAGATGTGGTGAAAAAAGAGGTGACCAAGCTACTGCAGGCTGGCATTATCTATCCCATCTCTGACAGCAAGTGGGTAAGCCCGGTGCAAGTAGTTCCAAAGAAATCCGGAGGGACTGTTGTGGCCAACCAGAAGAATGAGCTCATTCCAACCCGAGTGTAGAATAGTTGGAGAGTTTGCATTGATTACAGACGTCTCAACCAAGCCACTCGAAAGGATCATTACCCCCTTCCGTTCATTGATCAAATGTTGGAACGATTGGCTGGTAAGTCCCATTATTGCTTTTTGGATGGCTACACTAGATACTTCCAGATCCACATTGCACCAGAGGATCAAGAGAAGACCACATTTACATGTCCCTTCGGCACCTTTGCTTACAGACGGATGCCCTTCGGCCTCTGCAATGCCCCTGGTACCTTCCAACGGTGCATGGTGAGCATATTTTCTGATTTCTTAGAGGAGTGCATGGAGGTGTTTATGGATGACTTCACTGTCTATGGTTCTTCTTTTGATTCATGTTTAGCTAGCTTATCTAGGGTGCTGCATAGATGCATTGAGACTAACCTTGTGCTAAATTTTGAGAAATGCCATTTTATGGTAGAACAGGGTATAGTTTTAGGCCATGTAGTATCCAGTAAGGGCATTGAGGTAGATCCTGCCAAGATTGATGTAATTACTTGTCTATCTTACCCCACATGCGTGCGGGAAGTGCGTTCTTTTCTTGGTCATGCAGGTTTCTACAGGCGCTTCATTGCCGACTTCAGCAAGATTGCTCTTCCACTTTCCCAGTTACTGCAGAAAGATGTGGAGTTCAATTTTGATGACAAGTGCAAGGCAGCTTTCAACCACTTGAAGCAGGCCTTGACTAGTACCCCTATCATCCAGCCACCTGACTGGACATTGCCATTTGAGTTAATGTGTGATGCTTCTAACTATGCAAGAGGAGCAGTCTTGGCACAGAGAGTGGGGAGAGCTTCTCATGTGATATACTATGCTTCCAGAACTCTGGATGCTGCTCAGGCCAACTATACCACAACTGAAAAAGAGCTTTTAGCCATTGTTTTTGCTTTGGATAAGTTTAGATCATACTTGCTTGGCTCTAAGGTTGTTGTGTTTACTGATCATGCAGCACTTAAGTTTCTTTTGAAGAAGCCGAGAGGCAAAGCCTCGACTAATAAGGTGGATGCTACTGCTCCAAGAGTTTCATATAGAGATCCGTGACAAGAGTGGAGCAGAAAATCTAGTGATAGATCACTTGAGCCGCATTGAAAGGGCTTCAGATCCCTTCCCTGTAAAGGACTCCTTCCCAGATGAGCAGCTTCTGCAGCTGCAAGGTAAGAACACCTCCCCTTGGTTTGCAGATATGGTTAATTTTTTGGTTGCTGGTGTTCTTCCTGCATATTTTACTAGAGCTCAATCTGATAAATTGAAAAGTGAGTCCAAGTACTATGTATGGGATGATCCTTATCTGTGGAAGCTTTGTAGTGACCAGATTATTAGAAGATGTGTCTCTGATCATGAGTTTCATTCTATTCTTAGCTTTTGTCATACATTTGCATGTGGTGGGCACTTTGGCTCTCAACGCATGACTAGGAAGGTTTTGGACTCGGATTGTATTGGCCTACCCTATTTCATAATGCATATCTGTTTTGTAAGTCTTGTGAACAAGTGCCGAGAGAACAACGGGGACAATTTCACACAGAATGAGATGCCTCGGCAGACCTATCTTTGTCTTGTGAGATCTTTGATGTTTGGGGTATTGATTTCATGGGCCCTTTCCTGTTTCCTTTGGTTTTATTTATATTTTGTTGGTCGTTGATTATGTATCTAAATGGGTGGAGGCAAAAGCCACGCGATCGATGATTCCAAAGTTGTTGTGGACTTTGTTAGATCACAGATTTTCTGCAGGTTTGGAATCCCGAGGGCCATTATCAGTGATCAGGGTTCACACTTTTGTAACCGGAGAATAGAGGCTTTGATGAGAAAGTACAGTGTCTTGCACAAGGTTTCTACACCTTATCACCCCCAGACAAACGGGCAGGTCGAAGTCTCAAATCGAGAGATCAAGCACATACTTGAGAAGACAGTCCAACCTAATAGGAAGGACTGGAGCCTGAGACTTGAGGATGCTCTGTGGGCTTACCGAACTGCTTACAAGACACCGATAGGGATGTCCCCGTACCGGATTGTCTTTGGGAAAGCGTGCCACCTTCCGGTGGAAATTGAGCATAAATCCTATTGGGCGGTGAAACAGTGTAACCTTGACTTGAGTCAAGCCGGATCTCAAAGGAAGCTCCAACTTCAGGAACTTGAGGAGCTTCGATTAGAGGCATATGAGAACTCCCGGATCTACAAGGAGAAGACCAAACTCCTTCATGATAAGATGTTGGTACGAAAGGAGTTCATCATTGGTCAAAAAGTTCTTCTCTACAACTCTCGCCTCAAACTTATGCCTGGTAAGCTTCGTTCTAGGTGGCTTGGTCCCTTCATTGTTGTTAATGTTTTTCCTCATGGTGCAGTAGAAATTAAGAGTGAAGCCACCAACAAAGTGTTCAAAGTTAATGGTCATCGCCTCAAAAATTTTTATGAAGGAGCTCAAGAGAACCTCGTGGAGGAAGTTCAATTGCAGGATGCCCTCTACCATGATTGATCACTACTGTGTTGAAAAAAAAAAAAGCCACGATTAATGTCAATTGCCAGAGATTGAATCATTATTGGGGAGGACCCATCGCTCGTGCAAAATCTTCAATCACGCTGGCTGAGGACATTAAAAGTAGCGCTTCTTGGGAGGCAACCCAAGTTTTCTAACTCTTTCATCTTTCAACTTTAACTTATTTGCAATCACAAGAATCGAGACAGAAAATCAGTGCCAAGTGAGAAAATCTATCAGAGTTTGATTTTTCTGTCTTAATTTTGTTTATTTTTTGACAAATGATTTTTCACCGGTTAAATGGCGGATAACGGTACTCCGAGAAAATCTTTTTCGGTCCCTTCAGTTACCCACAAACACTAAAATTTGTATATAATTTTACTCAATTTGTTTTTCTTCTTTCTTTCTTTCAAAATGGATAATCAACTTGTCAACCTCCGCAAGCAATTCCCTTCTCTCCCTCAAAATGCTTTAACTAACATTTATTGTGCAAGGTTTGAGAGGTTAAGGATACTTATGCACAAAGGCATCCTTGCAGATATACGCTGGATAATCGAAGCAAAGGTCCAAATCACAGGGGAATTTTCTGATGCTCTTGTTTCATATATGCCAGGGCTAGGCAAAAGTTCATATGCAAAAAAGAGAAGAGCAAAAAGGTTACGAGTCTGCTATAAATGTGCAAGATGGACCTGTAACACAAAATGCAGATCAATTGGAATGGCGTCTATAAATCGACTTGATAAAATTGACTTCATTAAGGATGGCATGAGTAAGGAGTCTTTAGATAACATTCTATTGACTCTTGAGACGCATCCTAGTGGAGATGTGCAAAGAGTACTTCTCGATTTATGGCCAATATTCCAAGATGAACATAAGCGTTATAGTCTCGGGAATCTGACTCAAAAAGACCCTGTTTGCCAATTTTTAAGAAAATTGGATGGGAAGCCGACCATTGGCCCATAGAGAGCATTCAAGCCGTTACTGGACGTAAAACCAGAGGAATTTGTGAGCCACAATCACAGCTCCTGTAAGTACTATTTTTTTTTGTTTTTGTTTTTCTTCTTGTTTATTAAAAAAAAATCAAAAAAAAAATCAAATCAAAAGTCGCCGTATTCTTTTGAAATATGCATTGCATATTTTCAAACTTCTTCTGACACATATAGATTAGTCTTTTATCCTTGTCATATAGCTATTATCATTGTTGTGCTTATTTTCAAACTTACCTGACACACGGTTCTACCCCTCCTTTATAAGTGTAATTATTACATTTGAGTTTTGATTCTTTAAATAATGCACTTTGCTCTCTTCAGATCATTGATAAGGTGAGAGTACAAAAAAAAAAGAGAAAATGGAAGTCACTTCAGTTCGTCGAATCAAGAGTGTTTGTGTCTTTTGTGGATGTAATCCTGGGAAAGATAAAGAGTTTGTAAATATTGCACACCATCTTGGTCGAGTGCTAGCTGAGAGAGAAATCCATTTAGTTTACGGAGGAGGTAGTCTTGGGTTAATGGGTTGTGTCGCAACTGCTGCACATTTAGGAGGTGGCAAAGTCCTTGGTGTCATTCCCAGTCCTTTATCTATCGGCACGCCCATTGGAAAAACATTAGGGGATGAAGTAATGGTATTTTGCATGCACCAACGCATGAACATTATGATAGCAAATGCTGATGCCTTTATTGCCCTACTTGGTGGTTTTGGAACTTTGGAAGAGCTCTTCCAAATTACATCCTGGTCACAGCAGAACTTTCACCAAAAACCCATAGGTATATTAAATGTTAATGGTTTTTATGACAGTTTGTTTTGTTTTCTTGATCATGCTGTAGAAAAAAGGTTCATCTCACAAGCGACACGTCAAAGTCTTGTAACTGCTGCAACTCCTGAACAATTGCACGATCAACTAAATGAATTTGTACCACAACGTGATCCAGTAATGGCTCCACGGAATTGGGAACAAGGCAGCAGCAGCAAAAAGCAAAAACTTGATTTGACTTTGTCTTTGTGAATTTTTGTTTTCTCTTACGGTTTTAGTTTTTTGTAATTTTTCTTATTTCAGGCTCGATTTGCAGTTTTCTGGTAAGACCTTCTACACTCTACCTATCTTTATTTTGACATTGAGGACAATGTCTTTAATTAGTTGGGGGGATGGATAGTTGACACTACCATGTACATAGTTTAGTTAAAAAAAAAAAAACTAACAAGCTAATCTTTATTGTTACTAACTTATTAGATGTATGATGGCAGAGTAAGGAGTAGTTTTGCTCTTGAGACGCATCTTAACTTGCATTTCATAATAGGTCTTAAATCATCTTTGTTCTTGTATATATTTAAAAAAAAAAAAAACACACACACACACACACAAAATTTTGATCTTTTCAATTGATTTTGATACAAGCATGTGCTGAATCTGAGCTTAATTGATGATAAAAGTATGCAAAACAGTTTATAGTTGAATCATTTTCATGATATACATGTGTATATGATTGTGGATATTAGGAAGAAGGCATGGTTGAATTGAGTGAATGTTTCATACCTTTGTGAGTTTTGGGCTTTTCCAAGTTTGATACTTACACTTGGTTATTTTCTTTCATGAGTGATGTCAATTATGAATTTATTTTCTAGAACTTGCATTGAATCGGTTTGAGATTACATTGGTTTGTATGTTGCATGAAAATGACAGAGGCATTTTTTCTTGACTTAGCTACTTTGGCCAATTAAACCTACCTTGCATTTATCCAAATATTAACTCCCTCTGAGCCTATTTGCCTATTCTTTGTTCTTAGCTCATTACAAGCTTTGAGTGAAAAAAAAAATCATGTTTTACCTTACCTTAGGGAATGGGAGAGCATTGATTTTCTTATTGGAGGAGTTCTTTTGTTTGCAATGATTTAAGTGTGGGGGAACTGGTGTGCTGATACGAAATGCTTGGTACAAAAAAAAAACAAAAACAAAACCAAAAAAAAAGAATAGAAAAAGGAAGGAATGTGTGAAGAGAATGAGCATTTTAAGGTTTTGGGTAAAAATTTTATTCTTTCTACTTGAGTTACTCCTCAATGCTCTTTTATTCTCTTTGGTTTTAACCTGCTATTATCCATATTATTCCCTTCCTTCACCTTATAAGTTCCATTACAACCTTTTTGAAAGACCTCTTGATTTTTGCAATTTATTTGATCTAAGTAGTGGAGAATTGATGTATATGCAAGCCTATGGTAAAATACTTTCATAATTTGACTGAGTTGAGCGTAAACAGTTAACCTAAACACCTTGTGTGATTTGAGTGTCAATTGTGAAGAATTTTACTCAATCTGAACATGCCTATTTCTGATTAAAGCATGATTATGCTATACTTTATTCTCAATTGATTTGATTCAACTATTCTTTGTTAAGCATACTTGACTTATTAATTATGGTTTATATTTGATACAATGCTTGTATTTAAAAATTAGTTGAATTGATTAAATAAAATATTACATGTTTGTGGGTATCATCCTGGTAAACCCTCACGAGACTATAACTCGTCCACTAGGGACACCTAGGGGTTTAAAGGCTTGTGGCACATGCTAAGTGCCATCGTGTTTTCCTACGAAAATGATTAGATTAGGTATAATCAGTTTTTTTTTTATGTTTTTAGTTTAATAATATGATGTTTCTTATTTTTCTTTAGTTTTGTTCTTATGTGTTTTGCCCGGGAGTGCAAAAGCTTAAGTGTGGGAGAATTTGATCAATCAATTTGAGACACTTATGTTAGCTTTGTATTAGGCTTCATTAGATGTTTATTGTGCCCAATATTAGTATTTTAGATGAGTTTAATGTTGTTGGGCTTCATTGGGTTTTAATGTAAATATTGGATAATTTTCGGATTTTGATGCATTTTGACCTTTCTTCCTTGGTTAAGCCATAACTTGGGACTCGGTGATCCAATTGAGGTGATCTTGGTGTCTTTGGAAATTTAAGACAAGGATCTACAAGTTTCATGAAGAACTTAAGAGCTGGATCGTACTTCTAAGGGCCCAAAATAGCCTTGCAATACAGAGTGAGTTTGCTGTCACGGAACCATCTGGGCAGTATGCACATATTGGACTATACAGTGGGTTATAGGCCTCCTCTTGGGCTGAATCTTGGTCATTTGAAAGATAAGACCCATATCTCCAACTTCACTGAAGACCATTTTGTCAATAGATGTCGTTTTAGGCATGCTTCTGAAGCTACAAGTTGGTCTGAATTTGGAAACACGTTCTTCCAACCTAACTTGAGGTAGGTGCAGTGTTTTTGGCATTTCTGGAGTTCTAAAAGTCCAAATGACATGATTCAAATTGGAGACTTTCAAGGAGACAACTGGCTACAACTTTCATGAGACATCCAAGCCAAAATACACCGTCTAGGTGATGAATTTGAAGCCAGAAGTCGAATAAGAGTTGTTGACTAAAAGCCACCAACCATACACCAACCCACCTACCATGCACCAACCCACCAACCATGCATCAAGCTTCCATTTTTGACAATTTTCATATTCTTATAGCTTGTATTCAGATTATGTACATGTACAAATTGGCTTCTAGGATTAGTATAAATAGACCCAACCTCTTTGTATTAGATTCATTCAATTTTAAGTAAGTTTAAAGAAAGTTTGAGTATTTGTGAGAGTTTTCTTTCTCTTCTTCTCCATTCTCTTTGCAATTTCATTTTTGTTTTTTAAATTCTGATTCCTTCCTTCCCATCCATGGAAGGCTAGGCTCTTATAATCAATCCAAGGGATTAGCCATCTTGTTGTTTAATTTGGAGATCTTGTTTTGCTTGTTCATATTGCTTAATTGTTATTCAAGTTTCTTTTCTTCCTCTTTTGATTTTTATCTAGATTAAATTGTTTAATTTGATTTAGATGTTGATGTGATAATAGCTTTATTATCATGTGTTCAAAGAGGATCACAAAGACTAAACAATATATTAAAGCTTTTTGATGGATTGTTTAGCTTGGTTAAATTCTAGATCTTAAGTTAATCTATGTTGGATGGTGCTTACTTTATCTAACCTTGGTTAATCAAATCCTAGATGCTTATCTAGTAAAGAATTCTTGGATCATGTTAAGGCTTCTTAATGTGATCTAAGGCCAAGAACATGATTAGCAATTAAGTGAATTTCTTGTGATCAATGATGGATTAAACTCAAGATCGGTAAATTTCCTTGGATTGGTTGTTTCTTTAGATTCGTTTACAACTTTAATACTCGTACTTTTGTTAATCTTGTTAATCATCATCAAAACCCCCCCATTTCTAATTATCTTGATCTAATTAAATCTTTATTTTTTTTGGATCCTTAAGAGACGATTCGGTTCATTCTCTATACTACAAATTAGTTTGTGAACCGGTTATTTTTATTATTTGATAGGTCTCAACAACCTCTTGTCAGGGTACAATGTTTATTATAAATGGACAAAATAAAGTATCATTTGGGAGTTATCGTATTGGAAAGATAATTTGATTAGACACAACTTGGATGTTAAACATATTGAGAAAAATGTTTTTCATAATATTTTCAATATTGTTATAAATATTAAAGGCAAACCAAATGACAATGTGAAGGCGAGAATGAGCTTAAAAGAGTATTGTAAGCATCATGATTTAGAATTTGTTGAATTGGAAAATGCTAAATTCATGAAACCAAAGGCAAATTATGTGTTTAGCAATGAGCAGAAGAAATTGATTTATGAATGGGTTAAGGAATAGAAAATGTCTGATGGTTGTGCCTCTAATTTGGCTAGATGTGTGGATATGAATCCGTTGTGGCTAATTGGAATGAAAAATCATGTGTTTATGGAGTTTTCATTGTTATAGCCTTTCATTTTGCTTCCTGAACAGATTTGGAAGCCTCTAACAGAGATAAGTCAATTTTTTAAAGACTTGTGTTTAACTATGTTGAGAGAAAAGCACTTGGATCAATTGGAACAAAATATTGCATTAATTTTATGCAAATTGGAAATGATATTTTCTTCTAGTTTCTTTGAGTCTATGGAGCACTTATCGATTCATTTATCTTATGAGGCAAGAGTAGGTAGACCAGTTCAATATAGATGGACATATCCATTTGAGAGATATTTAAATAAGATCAAAAGAACAATAAATAATAAATCGCATGTGAAAGGTGTAACACCTAACTAATTATTGTCTTTTTAGTAAAGTGTCACATGTCTTTTCTAATTCTTTTTGTTTTAGGAAGCCTTAGTTTCGAATTTAGGCTTCAATTTAAACTATGTAAATTAAAATTAAGTTATAACGTAAATTGATTTTATCTTTCCTTTATTTAGATAATAATTATTTTCTTAACATAATAAAGAAATTGACTTAATATGAAAAGAACATATTATACTCCAAAGGCTACAGAGTTCCATTTCCTTGTATTATTTCATACAAGTATCCCTAGATATTTACAAACATATTCATCTAAAAAATAATAGGCCTATGGATGCCTATATCAAAAGTTATGCATAGTACTATTACATCATGCTCTAAGCTATAAATATAAAGTATCAGGCTCTGAAGCCAGTACAAGTCAGATTGATGTTGTCATCTACTAGATCATAGGTTCAGGCCATGTCTAAGTCATTCAAAATAGTGACACGATACATCTCCAGTTATTGTGTAAGACCTAATATTTACTACTCATAAGTCTTACGTGGAATATTTTTTTTTCTTTATTACATATAAAATTCGACAGCGTTTCCTTTGTTTCTCGTATGTTCCCAAACGTCATAAATAAACAGCGGATTTCAAACAATCATCTCAAACCAACCAGAGTACATATATATATATATATCAACAAGAGATCTCCAATCTCATTCAAAACATTTTCTCATTCAAAATATTATCAGAGTACGTACATTATACAAGTGTATACTAGATACTATCCTGACTGAGCACACTAAAATATTAACAAAACTGAAAATTTCAACAATAGTTCATCAGTTTCATTGTCACATCTACAACAGAGTAATATATAATACACATCATATTATAATTACATAATGGAGCTCAACTCCACCAAAATACAAGTATCATAATACAACAGAATCCTCCGTACTTAACCCGTAGAGGGTCCGGGGTGTTCCTGCGAATCTGAGAAAGAGGGGGTGAGAACAACTTCCCAATGAATGTGAATAAAACTTGTATATAAGGTATGCATGTAATTAGAATGCAAGCATACACACAATTCAATATATCAAGTAATATCAAACCAACATATGCAATGAGTTTATGAATGCACATGATGTTCACACATTTTCTTCACACTTTTTCTTTCTCCACTCCTCTTGTTGTGCACTAACCCCTTCCGGTTAGGCCCTCGCAATATGCAATATGCAATGTTTTATGTCATTCCGTTTCCATCTAACCTCGTAAGTTAGGCACCCCTCGAGTATTATGCACTAACCCCTTCCGGTTAGGTCATCTCACTATGCAATGCAAGTAATTATGCACCGCTTATTCTTTCATCTAACCCCTTCCGGTTAGATAACCTCTCACATATTGTACACTAACCCCTTCCGGTTAGGCCATCTCACTATGCAATGCAATGCTTTCATATTCATATCATGCTCAATCATAATATCATTATAACATCACATTTAATCAATACGAGATTTAAACTACACAAGCATTATACTCAATCCTCTCAATTTATGATTGAATCACACAAGTATTATGCTCAATCCTCTCAACCACTTTTACTTAGTTACACATCCCTTCATTGTACTAAGTTATCATTTTAAGCCTATGTAAATCTATTCAATGAATCTCTTTTAAGCCTATGTGAATCTATTCAATGAATCTCTTAGTGAATCTATTCACACACTATTGTGAATCTATTCACAATGCTATTCATGGGTTTGTGAATCTATTCACAAAATGTTGTGAATCGATTCACAGTGCTATTCACGAGTTCACATTGCTATCCACAAGTCTGTGAATCCATTCACACATCTTGTGAATCGATTCACAGATATAAAAAAATCAACATTTGATCATGCACCTCTTATCTTAAACTCCATTCATTCATCCATTCATTCATTCATTAATAAGTAGCAAATCCAATCATTCTCATGCATCCATACCATTGAATACAAGTAACAATCCAA
Source organism: Styphnolobium japonicum (assembly GCA_023212625.1). NCBI lineage: Eukaryota > Viridiplantae > Streptophyta > Magnoliopsida > Fabales > Fabaceae > Styphnolobium > Styphnolobium japonicum. The sequence continues at coordinate 19,515,813 of JALBWW010000013.1, forward strand.
ACATTCAAAAACAACCTTAACACATAGAAGTTCTTATCCTCAAGACTTAAACTTACACCCTAAAAAACACCATACCATATCACAAATCAACCCACACTCACCTAGCAATGATTTAGGACAAGAACTAGGCTTAAGGTGATATCAAACCAACCAAAATTCTTAAGAAAACTTCCTCTTCAACTTCCTTCAAAACAACCAAATCATACAAGAACTTTAGAATTTGTGCTATTGATTCTTAAAGATGAACATGAGTTCTCCATTAACTTAAAACCATAGGATTGAAGAAGAGATGAAGGTGATCAATAACCATCAAATAACCTAAGTCAAAAGATGAGTAAAAACACTTACTTTGGACCTTGAAAGCTTGGAAAACCTTGGCTATTGAGACTTTGATATTTTTAAGAAGATGACCATTTGATCATCCAACATGCACGGCTCCAATATGAAGAAAGGGGGGTGAAGTTGAATTGTCAACTTTGCCCTCCACTTGAATGAGAATTCACAAAATTGCCACTGAGGGTGTAAAATGACCAAAATACCCTTAGTGATTTCTAAAAACTCCCAATTTATCCCAATTCCAGAAAATTACACTAGGACTTCCATATGATTTAGTTAAGCTAGAAATAAGATTGGAATCAAAATTTAGGAATGTTACATATTGGTCCTCTAGAAATACCATACACAGGAATGTGAATAATATTCTCGGTAGGAATTCAAACAGAATTTAAAAACAATACATAAATAATATGATACTTCCAGCTGCATCAAGTTGTAGAAAACATTTCCACAACGAAAAAAAAATCCAGAGTACAATCAAATAATGCTAACAGAATAATTTCTAAATGTTGTACTACTTGATCATTGTTTAGAACATTTAAGAACAAGATAAGCTATTATTAATCTAACTTTTCATAACTTCTCATACCTGAACAATTTCATGCTTGTTGCATACTCATACTCTTCTATCTTTATCTATAGTCATCTGTAGGCATAGTCTCATAATTTGTCCTTACACTAGACTAGATTCTATCTAACCATCAAATGGTCATTTCACACACAAGGGCGGATTCCATCTGGTACATACATAATTCCACACTCTTGGGTGGATTACACATATGTAAGACTTTTATTTTTCTTTCACATAATTATATAAGCATGTAATTGCTTAGCTTCTAAGGTAGTTAGCATTTCGTATTTTCTTTTCTTACATTTTTCTAACTTTTAACCATAGAAACTATTCTCTTTATTTCTAACTAATTCTTTAACCATAGGAACTAACTTGAACTTAACCTAGTTAAATTCTAGGTTTAGCCATCATTCTTTCACTTGGACAAATCATTCATATGGCTTCCTAGCCAATTTGATCATCATTCTAACTTCTCATTTTTTTTCTTTAGTTCAGCATGATAATACTTATATCATAAAGTATTTCAAACCTAGGTCTTCTAATCCTCTTGGTTGAAACAACCATGGTTCATTTACTAAGTGATTTTTCAAACTTCAAATATCAAACTATACTTGAATTTACTTAAATCACCTAATTAAACATTAATCCATTTAATTAACAAATAATATAATAATTATACAAATCCAAGACCTAAATTCTAATCTTGGCCGACACATGACCAAAACTAGTTTTCTTAGTTTTTTCATCTAAATCAAGCCAAAATCCATCAAATCTTATTTAGTTATCTTCAAATATCCTAATTATATACTAATGCACTTGATTAACCCTTAACTCCATAATTAAACAAATATAACACCTAGCCTCTAGCTTGACCGAAACATAACTTTAAGTTAGGATTCTTAGGGTTTTCATCAAAATCAAGCCAAAACCAAAATATTCATGCATAATCTACTTAAAATTCCATCAAACAAACATCAAAACTCCAAATATCTACCCTTGCACAAAAATTCCACCATAACCATATCTTCCAATAATCATCCATCATACAACAAAAACCAAGTAAGATTTGATTGTGATCTTTGAGAAAAACTCATCAAAAGAACCAAAATCATGGAAATATTCCAATAGTTTTAAAATCAAGAAAGTTTAAAAGAACATGAACTCCTGCCTTTCTTGCTTCTTTTCTTTGATGTTTGAAGGCCAAAGGATGGTTTTATTTTCTTCTTGTTACTTGCTAGTAGGTGAATTCTTGATCTAGAACTAAGAATTTTTCCTATTTTTCTTGGGTTTCTCTTCTTCTTCTTCTCTTTCTTTCTCTCCTTACCAACCTATCTCTTCCTTCTTCCTTTTAATGTTTAGTACCTTCCATGTCTTGAAGAGAAAGATTTGGTTTTTCATTTTATTTTTAATTTAATTATGTTAACCAATCATATGTGAACATTTTTCTTTAACCTAAACATTACTTCTAACCTTACCCAATAAAATGGCAACAACCATCCCCTAAATAAATGACTTGTTCCAATTGGCTAACATAAAGAATTAATATTTTATTTAACTATATAGTTCATTTATAACAAGATTCAAATTATATGCTAACTAGATTCCATTTAGTTACATTTCTTTTGTCTTATTCTACTACCAAATTCTAAAATGACAATCGGATCCCTAGTGTCATAGCCCTATAATTATAGAAATGTCGATGTATATTCTACTAATTTATCAATTCTCTTCCCATTTAGATAGTTTTCAGGGTTCCGTTTTCCTAGAATCACTAAGAAGCAAAATAACAATACTAATAAGAATATAATTAAACAAAACATTTTCACTGATCAAAAACACTTATAATTTCTCATTCATAAATAGGCATAAATATAACATGAGTAATTTTCTGCATTCTCTTTATAATAGATAACAAAAATCACAATTTTCAAGCATAAACATTATACAAATTAATAATAAATAATTAAATAGATAAATAAATAGACAGTAAATAATAAAAACCATAGCCCTTGACCCCTTTACAAGCCTAATAAAAGACCTTTTGATCATTTGCATGTGTGCACTACATTAGTTGAGATAGGATTATTTGCCTTGCCTATGGAATTTGGAAATTTAATTCATAGTGGTATTAGGAGTTATTATGTATGCATAAACTCATCCGAGAACAATTAAATTCATGAGATTGATTGTGGATACATGCTTTTGATAAGTGATTTACTCTTTGCTTAGACATGGATACATGAATGAACTTTTGACTTCTTTATGCTTTGATAAGTTTTGGATGGAATGTTTCTCTTGAGGTCTTTCTTTGGAAGCTTGATTTCGTTAGACATATCACTCATTTATGCTTTTGATTTCTCATTGCTTGAGGACAAGTAATTATTCATGTTTGGGGTATTTGATATATGCATAAAATACACATTTAGTGCTTAATTTGTTAGGGAATTTGGTTTGATTCTTTACATATCTTTCCTTTTATTCTGCTTTATTGTCATATTTTCCTTTTATGCCCTTTTGGTATGTTTTTGATAAATTTCAGGTGAATCATAGATTAATTTGATAAGCTTAGTAAGAAATTAAGATGATTGGAAGTTTTCATATATTTCCCTGATTTGAATTGATTATGTACATTTATTACACATCTTAGTTTTTTATATCATTAATATATTTTCCTAATTTGAATCATTTGATCATTATCTAAAAGAAATATAAATATCTTTCCTGGATTTGATTTAGGCAATGAAAGTCAACAAAGGAATAAAGAGAAAATCAAATCTAAGTTATTTTAGGAAAGAAATCTTGCACTTCTACAATAATTTAGGCATATCTTAAGTTACAAATGTCTGATTGAGTTGATTCTAATTGCATTGGAAAGCTAAGTAATAAGGTTACAACTTTACTAAAGACCTAAAAATCTAGTTCCATTGTTTGGTTGGTCAAAATTATGTTACAAGTGGTCATTCAATTAATACCCAACGCTGCGAAAGCCCATTGTTCTGTTGGATTTCCTCACTTAATTAAGCCCCAAGACTCTTACTTGAACAAGAAACACAAGGGGCTATAAATAGGAAAGGAAGAGAAATAGGTTAGGAGAGGTAGGGTAGTTTAGAGTTGAATAGATTAGATAAAAGCGGATTCCAAGATCAAAGGGAAGAGGCAAAGAGATCGAATAAGGATTGGAGAGAATGATCACTCATCCATGAGTTTTCTTATCCCTTCTATCTCTTGTTATTGTTCTTCAAGCATGTATTTCTAAACCTCTTTTCTTGGATTAGGGATGTATCTCTTCAATGTAGACATGACATATATTTGTAACTATTTTCCTGTTATTGAAAGATTATTGGTTTAGATTCAATTCTAGTGTTCTTAATGTTTGCGGTATGTTGCGCTCCATATTTGCATGATTCAAGATAATTAAATGAATGATCGAAAGATGAAGTTTGTTATTGGAAATCTAAAACTTGAACTTAGGAGTTATGTCCATGAAAGTAGGTGTAATTCTTCAAGGATCAAATGAATTTCACAAAGCTTAATGAGTTTCAATTAACGTAGTACTATGAAAATATGTATTATTTTAATTCTAACATGTTTTTCGTATGTCGAGAGAAAAAACCTTAAATATTTTAGGAAAATTCACCTTCAAAGCATAATCAAATCCATTGACAAGGAAGTTTTTCTTTGTGTCATGACAAGTAGATGTAGTGAACCCCAAAATCCTAGAGCCTTTATCCCTTAAAACTTGTTATTTGATATTTAGTTTATTTACTTGCAATTCAATTATACTTTTATTGTTTTATTTGTTTGTTTAGATAATTAAAGTCGTTAAAGTGCAGTATTTATACGATCCTCGTGGAAACGATATCTTTACTACTTGTACGGCCCATGCACTTGCAGTCATCAATACCCACCCTCTTCACCACCTGCCCATCATCACCTTCTGGTGGCCTTTTATCCACTGCACATCACTTTGTTTTGGACACCTATCATCACCTCATCATTCCACACCAGATGCCTCTAATGCTAGTAATTGCGCCCTAAGGTTCTACCCATCATGGTTCTACCTTTGAAGTTGACTCCACACTAGGGATCGGTAAAAAACGTTGATTAGACTTGATGACCGATTTTGGTATAGTTTTCTTTTGTTTCCTTTATTTTTTATTAGTTTATAATTAACATATTATGTTTTCATAATTTGTTTTATAAAATTTGATACAAGTTTCTGCCTTCCATAGATGATGCTCATGTTATATCTTAGGTTATTAAAGTTAGGTACAACCATCTGTGGTATTCTTGAGCAGAAATTGATGAAGATATCTGCAAATTGTGGTTTGCATAATTTCTGGTAAATGTTAAAGTAGATTAAATATTGATTATTATAAATTTGATTCAACTATTACCTTTTAGTATTGATCAAATATTATTTCGCACTGGAACATGAGCCTAGCATGTAGAAGGCATTTAACCACTGTGGCTTAAAGCGGATGTTTGATATTCTACGAGAAGCCCGTATGTGTAAGAAAAGACATGCATGGATTGGAGAGCATTGTTGGGAGGATCTACTAGCCTACTTGGATAGCAGCTTATTTAAGGAGAAGTGTGAGCAAGCCAAGAAGAACCGTTCATTCGAAACTGAAGGATGCCTAAACACTGGTGGATCTCTCGCCATTGGGAGCCACCGAGAAAATATGGTTATTATTATTATTTAGCCCTAATTTAGTTATTGTTAAATTTATAACTTTATGTTTTTAATTTATTGTTATATTTTTTAAGCCCAAAAATTGGGCATAGAGACACGGGATGTTAATATCTTCTTTGCCACCCACACAAAGAAAGCTAGCAAATCTTGGGTGGAGCCAAGTGTCGAGAAGACATCTACACCTTATTTTTTAAATAACATTTCTTAAAATAGAAATTTTATACAATATTTATTCATTATTTTTGTAGGCCAACTATGGGGTTGAGGAGTCTTGGTGTGTACTAACAGTATCATGGCAACTAAGCCAAATTAACAATTTCTATAAGAAATCACTAAATTAAACCTTGCATAATATGAAGGGGAAAGTCCAATTTACCCCCCCTGAACTATAGGTCATGTGTACTTTGGTCTCGATACTTCAAAAACGTGCAAAACGATCCTTAAAGTTTCTAAACTATGCTAAACAATCCTTCCGTTTAAGATCCATTCACTTACTAACGGAAAGAACACGTGAGTGGTGGTGTCCATGACCCTTTCCCCCTAGTCTCCCCCTAAACCACTAATAGACACTGTAATGGTAGTCATCGAGATTGAGTTTAGTTGCTTTTGACGATACTGATGAATGAGTAAACGGAAGAATGAATCCGTTGAGCTCTAGTCTAGACTCTCATTGGTCAAACAGGCACAACAAGTCAAGAGATAAGGACACCAAAAGAGCAAGAAAAAGAACTGTATGATAAGAGTCCTTATCCTACACACCCAATTTCTTGAGTTTATAGGAGTAGCAAGAACAATTCAATTTAAAAGGTTAGTCGCGTACCACAGAGCTCGACCAACTATTATATTTTTCAGTCCGATTAACGCCACTCGATAGGAAGAAAAGAGCATAAAGGTTTTTTTGAAGGCTTCAAGCCCTATTTCAGCTGAGAGCATTGATTCTCCCTGCACCTCTCTCCACAAGTTGGCACAGTGGTTTCAGTCTTTCAGAGGGAAATGGTGGGAATCAGATATTGAGGGAAATGGTGGGAATCAGATATTATTTTGGGGGAAATAAGATCACACTTACCACTCACGTGACATTCACGTGCGCTTTCCATTACTAAGTGAATGAATCTTAGACAAAAGGATTGTTTAGCACAGTTTAGAAACTTCAAGGATCGTTTTGTACATTTTTAAAGTATCGGGACTAAAGTGCACATGCCTATAGTTCAGGGGGATAAATTGGATTTTCCCCAAATATGAATATAGTAAAGTGGAAAACAAAGGTCATCTATTGCATAGGATTGGGTCTAATTAAAATGCTCACAAAACTAAAAATAATAAACTAAGCAAACAATAAGAAAAAGGGGTTTTGAAGGTTATCAATTCAAATAAAGTAAAATGTAATGAAACAAAATATGAAATTGTAAACATGTGAAGACAATATGTGGTTGAAGACAATAATGATGAGGACCGGTTAAGGCATTTCTTTTCTACCACTAGACTTAAACATTAACAATTGACTTTGATATTACTTCTTAGTTCCTATAGAAATTACGAACCATAGATAGCAACAACCTCTGTTACCCCAATCTTTCCTTAGTTTGTTGTTAATTAGAACAAACTCTCTAATTAATCCCTAACCACTAAGAAACCTAGAACATGCTTTCTAGATTTAACCTAACGGCAGCCTTAATTTAAGAAAATTAGGTTGATCTATGCAACAATCACATAAGCTCATATTGTTTAACCTATTTTGTGTTGCACATCACAATTAATAAAAATCTTGGTCTAATTACCAATTGCAAAGTGCTACTAGTGAATAGGAAAGCAATACCATTACATATCTAGTTTCATAATTCTAGCTTTAGGTAATTACAAAGTTCTATTTAGTAGCGCACCTAAACAGATCAAAATAACAACCTTAATCAATTACACAATCAACTTCTATTAAAAGCCAAGATAGTAATATCAAAAGTCAATTAAAAAGGCATATATAGGCTTTGAATTCACCCTTAACCAAAGGAAAAGCCTAGCCTAACATGGTCTTGAAAACCAATAATGAATTAAAGAAATACATCATGAATTCAAGAGTATGAAAGGGAGAGAAATGTAAAACAATATGGATTCTAAGAATCTCTACTATAAATCCTCTTCAACGGGTTCTTTCTCGTCTTCTTCAAAGTCGATCTTCTTTGCTCTTGTCCCTTAACAGCTCTCTAAGTGCGTAACCCCCTTTTTGGATCTTCTAACTCTTCTATTTATACTTAGGATTCCCAATGTGTGAGTATTAAAGAGGCTCATGCCCAAAAGGATGTTTAAAACACTATTAATGATTATCACACGACCTAGGCCATGTCTTTGAGTCAATATCACATGGCCATGGCCGTGTCTATGCTCCATGCCCTGATTCACACGACCTAAGCCGTGTTCCTGGAGTGAATTGTACTAATGGAGCAGTGTGATAGGTCTTTTACTAACTAAACGCATGAATTAGACTTTCTACTCAACATGAAAGTTGTAGCAATGTGTCTTAGCTTTTCCACTGGTATTGGAATCATGTCACTTCAACCTCCGTAGCTCATGATATTGTTGTTCTACTGCACAAAGGTCTAGCAGAACAAACATCAACAAACAAATTTTCATATCATCACTTGATTTTCCATGAACTTGGTTTAAAACCTCTAACATTTACCTAAAATATATATATAAAAAAGGAACAAATGTGTAAGACAAGGATAAATTAAAAAATATAGCAAGAAATTCATAGAATCACTCTTCAAACAATCCAAATCAATCCAAAACAAACACAAATTACATGCATAATGACACCACATCAAGTCTACTCAAGCCTCCAGCGGATCACGGATGTCAGCTCGTGACATATGGATACAGGCTGCTGGAGGGAAGAAGAAGGATTGAATATAAGGTCTTGGGTCTTAGGCTTCTGCTTATGCAGCAGAGTCATGTTGTAGGACTACATCGTCTGCAATCCTTGCTAGTGAATTAAAACACCTCTGACATGTGATTAGAGTTAAGATGGCAGAGGAGATGGAGCAACAAATGCAATTTGTGCAAAAGCATATGTGCTAAGACATGATGTAGACCATACAGCAATTCTTCACGCTAATGGGTATGTAGTAAGGACCCATGGGCGTGTAAGCAGCCATGGACATAGGCATGGGCATAGATACGCAATCTATGGGGAGATTTCATTCCATGTCTATGCATGTGCCACAGATATCTTTGCCTTCTCAATCCAAACCATTGTTTTAAAAACCGGTCCAACCGGACCGGTTCAACCGGTTGGACCGTGGACCGGAAGCTCCACCGGTTCTGGTTCAACCAAAGAACCGCCCGAGCGGTTAAACCGCAAAAATTATAAAAATAACCGGTTGAACCGGTTCAACCGGTAAAAAACCGGAAATAAAAAATCGGTTGGACCGGTCATCAACTTTTAAATTAAATTTTTATTAAAAAAGAAAGAAGAAAATTGTTCTTTTTTTAAGAAAAACTTAGGATTTAGCATTTTTAGAAGTTAGGTTGGGAGTTTCCACAATTTTAATCATTCTTTTTCACAAAATAGGTGGCAACACTACAAAGCGGTTTATGATTTTTATGATTAGTTATATATATATATATAGTATATAGTATACCGGTTCAACCACCGGTTCAACCGATCAAACCGATCAAACCTTGAACCGATCTCCTCTCCGGTTATCCGGTTCAACCGTTTTTTAAAACATTGATCCAAACCATTCATGTCATCCATGCCTATGCCATCCTACATAGGTATGCAACTTTGCTAGCAGCTGATTATTCTTGATGAAGACGAAGAAGATGATGAGAAATAAATAATTGTAATTTTATATTTGACATTGAGTAATTAATAAATATTTGTTTTTATATTTAAATAATCATTTTTATTATATATAATTATTAATTATATTTAATCTTATTTAAGATGTATTTATACAAATATATTAATAATTAACAAAAATAATACGTGTTATTTAACATTTATTTAAAAAATACAACTTTAGAAAAATTAATTAAATTTCTGGCAGCCTATAAACACGTGTCACCACTTCCCTTCTCCAGCGACCCTGCCATCAGAAATTTTTGGCAAACCAGCCACCAGAAAATCTAGCTTTCTTTGAAAGTTGGCAAACCTATTTTCCAGCAGAGTACCAAAAATGCCGCTGGAAAATGTTTTTCGTTGAGGCTTAATTCGACAGGCCGTCTCCTCCAAAAATCAATATTTTTGACAAACTTTTGGGAATTTTAATAGAATTGGCTGCCGAAAATATATGATTATATTGTAATGATTGACAATTCATTTTTATTTTTGACATTTACTCCTTCGATGTTAGCCAATGATATGTGATCTTTTAGTTTTTTATTTTAAAAAATAGTATAATTACAAGAAAAGGAGAGAAAATATAAAACAATCGTAAGTTTATTAAATTCAGATAATAATAGCTTTTCTAAATCTCTTCTAGAAAGATAATTCTGAATTTTTCATTTATTAAATTTTTTTACTCCTCGATTTGAAAATTAAATTCTTTAAATAAATGAATATAAATAGTGAACTAACCTTTTTTATTTATAATTTAATTAAACTGTCTCATTTATTTTATTTTATTATAATTCTAATACATGTGTATAATAATTTTTTCATTTATTTTTTTTAATAATTCTAATATATGTGTATAATAAATTTTTTATCTTAATTCTTACGTTAGTTGTTTAGTTATTAATACTAATTCATGATTCAAAGTTTATTATTATATCAATTTTTAAGCCAAACAACATTTATTTTAGAACCTATTTAAATTAGTTTTGAACTAAATTAAGTTTTATTTTGAATAGGTTCATTTTTATATGGGCTTATGTAATTAGTTGTATCTTATACTATGTTAAACTAGTTTTGGAAGTTTTCAAACACCCCTTATATAAATGGTGATTTTTAAATAACATGTTAGTCAGCTGCTATTCTAATATTGTGAGGAACTCAAAATTAGGTAAGTTAGGTTGGAAGTAACAAATTTACCCTCAAGGTTATTTCGAAATTTTTTTATAGATTTAATTTTATTGTAATATCAGTGTAAAAAAATTTTACACGATCATTTAATCATGAATTATCAAATTTTAAAAAAACTTAGATACTAGCGTATTATCAATTATCTAATCATGTATTGTCAACATAATATTATATGATAGTGTAAATAGTTTTATACTTACCGTAGATCAAATTTAAACATTTTTTAATTCATGACTGTGAGTTACATAATGGAATGTATAGATGGCATTCTCTCTTATTTCAAATTTAAAGGTCTCGTGACTTTTGTGCTCAATGCAAAAGTATCCATTAAGCTAACACTTTTCATCATTTTAGGCACTAAGACAAGCAAAGGTAATTCTTCCAAGAGTTACGAACTTCTCAAAAAGTTTCAAATTTAATTCTGACAATGTGACATTAATTCTGAGCTCTAAGATTCAGTTTACTTGACCTATCCAAATATGCAAGAATTGTTATATATAGGGTCCAATCTATTTTGGGGGAAATTGATGTGTGTGGCACTTCTCTTCTAATTACTAATATATAGATATAGCTGATATAAAGGTGTGCTATGATTGCTCTATAAGGGACAATATGGAAAACGGATCTAACAATTATTGTCCTCCATTGGAAGCAAATTTGGAAGCTAAAGTTACCAACCAAACTTAAGGACTTTCATTTAGAGGTTACTTGACGACAACATCCATCATCCATGTCAACATGTGCTGGGAGTGTGGATAAGCACGTGAGGTGGCTCCAAAAGCCTTACTTCCCCAAGTTTGATAATTAAATTTGTCTCTCTGAATGCTTTCCTAGCTATATAGTGCTTAAAAATACTAAAATAGTTTTAAATAAATTATTGTAACTTTTGAAGAATTGAGTCTATGTGCTTCTCCTACTAAAACAATAAATAATAATTTTATATTTATGAATTTTTAGATCTTGATGTATAATTATTTGAATTATTTTATATGCTTATTGCATTATTTAATAAGAGATATTTAAAAGGAAAAAGATTTGATAATTTATTGAGAGTTAGTTAAAGTCCAAATACATTAATTAATAATTTTCTTTCTATTTATTCATATTTATTACATATTTTTCTGTTTCACTTCATTTATATCAATGATAGGTTTATGGTGAATTAATTGAGATTTCAATTATCTTTATTAGTTTAGTTATTACTTATTAATTAAAAATTAAAATTAAAATTCAATATACATGTTACGATAAAATAAAAGTAAAAATAAAAAACTCAACCTCTTTATGTAATCACCAATTTGTTAAATGAATTGGTTTATTTTATAAGTTTGTGAACATTTTTTCAATACTTTTTTTTGGTAAGAATTTCAGTATTCTTTAATAATTAATAGTTAATATTTTTTCTAAATCTCTTTTTGTTTAGATTCCATAGCTCTAGAATCGTGTTTGATTTCATCAAACGGGCTTTGACTTAGACGCAGATCTGTGACTGTTTGGTTTCTTTATTGTAAATCACATTGTATATGGATGCGAGGCCTTCCAACGTCATTTTCTCGAATTAAGGATCACTTCTCCGATTCTGGAAAAATTCTTCTATATACTTAGTTTGCACAATTTATATAGATTAAATATATGTTATTATTAGTTAAAATCCAAATACATTAATTAATAATTTTCTTTCTATTTATTCATATTTATTACATATTTTTCTGTTTCACTTCATTTATATCAATGATAGGTTTATGGTGAATTAATTGAGATTTCAATTATCTTTATTAGTTTAGTTATTACTTATTAATTAAAAATTAAAATTAAAATTCAATATACATGTTACGATAAAATAAAAATAAAAATAAAAAACTCAACCTCTTTATGTAATCACCAATTTGTTAAATGAATTGGTTTATTTTCATAAGTTTGTGAACATTTTTTCAATACTTTTTTTTTTGGTAAGAATTTCGGTATTTTTTACTAATTAATAGTTAATATTTTTTCTAAATCTCTTTTTGTTTAGATTCCATTGCTGTAGAATCGTGTTTGATTTCATCAAACGGGCTTTGACTTAGACGCAGATCTGTTTAGTTTCTTTATTGTAAATCACATTGTATATGGATGCGAGGCCTTCCAACATCATTTTCTCGAATTAAGGATCACTTCTCCGATTCTGAAAAAATTCTTCTATATACTTAGTTTGCACAATTTATATAGATTAAATATATGTTATTATATAAAGCATGTTTCATAATATATATATATATATATATATATATATATATATATATAACATAGTCTATGTATGTAGAATCCATACCACATGTTATACACGAGCTTTTTTTTCCAAAATTTTATTCCTTTGATATCGCTATCAGCCCCATTTTTTATGTATTCCAATTTTTAAATGTTAGAATTTTGATTTGTTTTACTTCTTTAACAATGCATCTTTAATGCATACTTACCTCATGGAGAATCCCACCCTTCATTAATCACTCTTTCTTCTATCTTTCTCAAAACTTATAATTAAAAATAATAATTTTAAATAATAAAGTTAAAATCCAATTCAAATTTCAATTATAATTGATAATTTCATTTGACTTTTGACGTGAATTGATGACCTTGACATTTTAAATTCTAAATTGTTAATTCAAATTTCAAATACAATTCATTTAATTTATTATGGTACTTATTTACCTATTATAATAAGTGTAAATAATTTATATATTATTATATAAAACACAGTTTATGAAAGTAGAGCTCATGCCACGTATCATCATTCACACATGAGTTTTTTTCCTCTATACATTTGTGTCATCAATAAATCAGCCTCACGTGTTCCCATTTTTAAATGCTTGAATTTTGAGAAGTGTAGCTCAATGTTTTTTAAAAATCCTTTCAATTAACACTATGAGATAACTTTAATAAGTATGATTCAATAACTTTTTAACAATACTTGCAATTAAACTTCAAAAATGATTTTAATTTATAATACTCAAACGCAAAATTTTAAAAGTAATGTTTAAGCATCAATTCATTTACTAGAAAAATTTTACAATTTAACACAAACTGACACTTTATTTATGTGATAATTATTTGTTATAAGTGCCAAATAAGCACCTTTAAAATGTCACCAACATATTTGGACCCATAAAGTTTAAATTTGGTGTTCAATATGATTAATCTTCATTATATTTGACTAATGTTATTAAGTATATATAGATCAATAGAGGTACTTTGTGTTTGAGCCCATAAATATCTAGTACGCTAAAGCAAGAGGTGAGCTCTTAATTTGAAAAGTTCAAACTTAACAACTAAGATGAAGGAAAGGCCAGAGCTGAATTGGGAAAAGTTGAGTAACTCAAGCTGTTGAGAAAAAGAAAGGAGATAATTCTGAGAGTATGAGGATTGCTATAAACTCGAAACATGGCCACAATGGAGCAGGAAATATTCAGTTTCAAGAATAACTTAAGACAATTGATGAAACCTGAGTATTATAAAATATAAATAGATAAATTAGGAGGCAAACACAAAACATCAAAACTTGCCATTCATTTTCTTTAGTTTATTGCTATTTACCTTTGTATTTATGTTGACACCCCAAAAGCTTACGGGCTAGAAGTAACAGTCAAATGGTACTTTAGCTTAAATCTAGTGGGTCGCGCACCAAGAATGAGTTAGTTTAGACCACTATTTGACCCAACCAAAAATAGTGAGTTGCAATTGTTAAGCTAATGATTGACTCAGTTTAGCTTGCGGGCCAAAAGCAACTGCCAAATCCAATTTGTAGCTATAAAATAGTTAGTTGCATGCTGAAAAGAAGGGATAAAGATCAAATTTGACCCAGTTTATGATTTAGCCAAAATTCGTGCGTCAAAAGCTATGAGAAATAAGATGCTAAAGTTGTTTTGACTCAGTCCAAGTTGAGGTTGCAATTGCTTCAACAGAGAAAAATAAGAGAAGTGGTCAAATAGTAACTGCTTCAACGTGAAGTAACGGAAGAAAATGTCTATGGCTATTTCAAAGCTGTAAAAAGAGCACGAGACTAATGAAAAAGAGAGACATACATCAAACCACACATAAGCATATCTTACATTTTGTCATTTATCTTCATTTATTTTTAGCAATTTATCAACTTTCCTTTACTTTCCAACCATTTTACCAGCTTTCCTTTATAATTTCCAACACCTTTATTGTTGTTGTTTCATTTCATTGCCATTTACTGTTATTCATTTTCATTCCCAATTCAATTTCACTGTATTCTAGTTTATTACTTGTAATTCTTGTTTCTTTAAAGCTCATTAATGTAATTTATAGCTTTTTCAATATGAGCGCATTCATTTAGTATTTTAAGAAAGATTTCTTTAGTCATTCAAGAACCAACACCAAAGGGCATAACTTTCCCCCTTCGGGAGTTTTTAGGTGAAGCTCATCACATTAGAATAATGGTGGAGGTGCAAAAGCTAGACTGGTTAACAAAGCTAATTTTAGTTTTTCTACACCAACAATTTTAGTCTATTTCTTGTTCTCCATTGTTTTTTTTTTATTTCCTGTTCTTAATTGTATTTCAATTTTATTTTCTTTCTTTTCCTTTAATCCTCATTCCTATACATTGAAATGTTCTCTGCTTTCTTTGTATTCCATCAAGCTTTATGCAATTGCATTCTGAAAAGTCCATTTTTAAAATTTTCATTCAATCCTACAAATTTCTCTACCATTTTATCTTAGTTTGCTTTTTAGCAAGAAGGTTTCTTCCTTGCAAATTTTAAAAAATCCACACCAAAGACTAGGTTTTCCTCTTTGGTAGTTTACTTGTGAAGCTCTTCCAAATGAACAATGGTTGCAGTGCAAAGGCTGAACATATTGACTAAGCTACTTACATTTTTACATCAACTTTTTTATATATTTTTTTTGTTACAAAAAGCTAAAGGAAAGGAGGTTACCACATTTCAAGGTTAGGACATGTTACAAGTGTCAAGACCCAAATTCAAGGGCAAGATAAATTAGCCAACCTAAGAACCAATAAACGAAATATATCAATATACAATATCTACCAAAATTTCAAGTCTCCCGTAAACTAGAGCATCTTAAAATATATAATATCCTACTTAATTCAACTCATTCATCTAATTAGATTACCATAAATCAAAAGCATCCGTAGGATCCACAACCTATATGTGTATATACACACACACACACAAGATCAGAAGCTAGATCTTGCCTACAAATAATGGAGCACATATAAGGTTTTATACATGAATCCAGTGTACAAATGAAAAAAACAAGGTTGCAAACTCAAGGCGCCATAAGAACAAGGTGCTAGGATCACCAAAATGGACCTCCTCCTAGCAAGGTGAGGAGTCTCGAACTAGTTCCACAGTGGCATATGATAAACAAAGAAATATCAAAATGACTCACAAGACTCAATGAGAGATAATATGTCTATAAAAGAAATGGGACAAGCTCAAGCACGAGTTGTTCATTCGTAAATGTTCTTATCGCTTTGAAACATTTAATTTTGAAGTAACTTGAAATGCACAAAATTTAGATTAAACAGATAAAAACAAATTAACAAGAGTAAGGTAATAATATGACATATCCCATAATTTCAAAATATAAAGTCAGATATTTATCAATAAATTCTCATACGTACTATTCACAACTAAACGATTACATGAGATACACGAGATTTTAATTTTTTATATTGATTATTTCCTTTTATACTAATTTTTAAATTATCTTTTTATTTTTGTTATTAATCTCTGTCATTATTTTCTTTCCAAAATAAGAAGTTATAATTGTAAATCAATCAATTGATATCAATTTCATGAATCACTAAATGTCATTATGAATATCAATTTCCTAATCTCAAAATTTTCAAATATTTGCTATGATTTCACTCATGTTAAAGTGGTGTTCTGAGAGCTACATTTTTAAGCAATAAAACACTACTTTGATATGAATTGTCTTACTTATTAGCCAAGACTCACAACTCCATACTGGTAGGGAGTTGTGGAGTCCAGTGAGCATGAGTTCAAATCAGTTCAAGAGATCTATGCAAATGGAAGCTGCATGAATAAGGTGAAGATAAACAAGGGAAATATTCAAGAGGAAAAATCTTCATTGCCAGAAGGGTTGTCACTCAATTATGAGATCATCAGTGTGCTAAGGTAGCCATTTAAGCATTGTTTATTTTAGATAACGTCAATCAAATTTGACAAGAAATTTGAGATAAGCAAAGTTCAAACCTTTTTCTCCAAGACAAATTGCATTTTAGGGGCTATCGTATCTTTAAATTGAATGGAGTTTCTTTTGGAGAGGGTTGTTAACAATTTTTTTGGTCATAGACGTGAAGTACCCTTTCCTCCTACGTGTTTCATGTTCTGTGGTGACCTATATCTATAAACTTTTAAGTTATTTTATTTATTTAATTATTGCACTGCGTAAAATACGGCTAGTATATTTGTTGTTTACTTCTCGTCCATTTTATAATATTGCTAATCAGTTCTATGATAATGTGACGTCATTTGTTTTCTTTTATCTTTGCTATATTCAATTAATATTTGTTAAAATTTATGAATGAATGATGAATCTTATGGGTTCTCTAATTATTAGAGCAAAGAAATTTTGTTATTATGATTGTCTTTTCATTTTTTATGTTTTCCTTTTCAATAATTATCTCAATGTATAGGTAATATGTGGTTAATGATATTGTATCTTACTTTATCAAATAAATTATTGCTTTAAACTTAATTAACCATAATTTTTTTGAATAATAATTTTAAAACATATTAATTTTCATTAATATTTATTATACATAATATAATTTTTTACATTCTCCCGTACATCACACGGCATCTAGTTTTAACTATTACTAATGTTTTATTTATTATCTCTATATTTAGTTTCAAAATAATTTAATAAATACAGAGGTGGAGAGTATATTATTGTATTTGTACTAAGATATTAGGAATCTAGTTTGTCAAATGTATTTTCAGAGGGATCTTTAAATTTTTGTGTAGCAACTTTATACGTATTATATTATATTGGCAGTGGTACAAAAGTATCAATGATCAATCATTAGGGTCATACTCATGTGGATTTATAATTTATGTATTGCGTAACTAATGTAAATAGTGAAAAGCATTCCCATAACTTTAGCTAAATCAATCGAATACCTAATTTATAGTTATATTTTTTAAGTTAATTAATTTTAATACGAATATTTGATTTAATAATACAAGTTTTAATTACGAATCCTAATTAAATTAACATGAATTGACTACATGTTTATTTAAACTAATGCAATTTGTTAAATTGAAATTTGTTTTTGGAAGAATTATGAAATTAAACAAATTAAATACGTCCTGAATGAATAAGTCTTTATTACTCAACCAGATCTTTAATTAATAACATGAGAACAACTATCACAATTAAATATGATGGAAGAATAGCCACATGATTTCTTACCTTGACTATTAAGTTTAACTCAAAACATAGTATGTCTGTTATCATTAAAGAATGAAAGTTATTGATTATAATCTTATTGACGAGCCACAAGTCAAAGCAACTATCAAATGATTCAAATCACTTTCTTAAACCCATCTAGTCACATGTAAAGATTGTGCCATTACAAATAGGAGTTAGCATGGTTGGGTTTGGTTCAAAAAACTGAATTAAACCATAAAATATAGTTCACTTTGGATATAGGTTATAGGTCTTAAACAAATAAACTGCATTTATTTTTTAAGATAAAAACTGAACTAAAATAACCGATTATTGTTGATTGGTTAACTTTTAACTTGTTCTCTAAATCGAAGTTTAAATGATGCCATGTCCTTTGCCATAGATCCTCCAGACTTAAGCTTCTTAGTCGACCCCATGGACGTACGTCTTGACCCTTTGGGATCTGAAGCTGCTCCATGGATTGCTTTGAGGGTTGTTGCTGTTGTTGGATCTACGGCTCTACCATAACGCATGGGTTTTGGGGTGATGATGGTGATTGAAGATGGTAGGTAAGTGAAAAGAAAATTAAGGTTAAGTTGTTTGAATAAGGATCAATCTCAGAGCATGGGTGTTGCTGCTCCACGGATATTGCTTCTCCATCTTTGCATCTGTATATATTTCTTTCTAAACAAGAATTGATCTTCTATTTTGTTTTAATTTGATTTTAGATGGGTAGTTATTTTTGGTTTAAATCTTGAAAATCTTTGCTTAAATCCAAGTTTTTGTTATTGACTTTTAAAAAAAAATAAAAATAGTAAACTGGTTTGGTTTAGTTAACTATGGTTAACCAAATTACATTTGATAAATGACTAACTGCACCACTTTTCCATGAAAAAAACTGAATTGCTATAGAAACCAATTGAAATGGTTCAATCTTTTTTTTTTAGTTCAAGTTGGTTTGGTTTAAGAGTTAAATTTGGTTTATCATATTTCTTGCCCATCCCCTAATTACAAATATTTGAATCTAAGACCTTCGAAACTAGTATTGTCACTTACAGCTAAGGCACAACTCAATATACAAATTGCAATGTTACGTTGAATATAGATGCCAGACAATGTAAAGGTATTCCCAACACAAGAGATGAAAAATCAAATATAATACTTAAAAATTTAATTAGATGAAAGCTAATTTTTAAATATTAAAAAATAACTTAATATATAAGATTTTAAAATATCCCGACTCTAACAAATTATACTTTTTTTTTTCTCTCTTGTAAACCCTATCTCCCCCATTCTAGATACCTTACATTTTAGTAATTTTGGTATAAAAAATCATTCTTTTTTCTATCCAAACTAACTTAAAAAATACTTCTTAAACATTGCATCTAAATACAATATAATTTTTTTTTGTTAATTGTTAATTTTTATAATAAACTAGTTTTATTACCTGCGCGATGCTCAAGGTTGTTATATTAAATGCGTACAAATTTTTTGAATTATAATATATTATTCATTTTGATATTTTTTATAAAAAAATTAATCAATTTATGCAAGAATGAAAGGTTAATCACTTTCTAATTTAATTCTCTCAGAAGAAAAAAAAACTCATTCAAATTAAATTTATCATGAAACATTTAATATATATATATATATAATGTCTTGCAATAAGTAGAAAAATCAAAATAATAGATATAAAAATATATAACTGAAGTATTTGATTAAAGTTAAAAATATTTCAAATTAAATGTTTATTAGAGTATTTGTTTATTATAATATGTAAATAAGTATAATTGATATTTAATTTAAAAAATATAAAAAATTTGAAAATTTTATGATATATGATCTTCATTGATCGCACTTATTAATAGGTAAGTAAGTAATTAGCATTTAGATTAATATAACATTTGAAAAGTTAGAGTAATTAAATTTATTACTTAAATAAAATAAAATCAAACATAATTAAAATTTGAATTGGATTTAAAATTTTTAAAATTTTTTTAAATACATAAAAAATAAGACTATATTAAAGGAGTAAAAATTTAGAAAGAAAAAAACTTATGTATAAGTGATACATGACATTAACTCTACTCGCATAGACTGTCTTTTATATAATAATCTTAGATTTATTAATAGGTAAATAAGTAATTGATATTTAAATTAATATAAAATTTAAAATTTTAAAATAATTAAATTTATCACTTAAATAAAATAAAATATAATCAAAATTTGAATTTAATTTAAACTTTTTAAACTAAAATTTGAATACATAGAAAAAATGCTATATTAAAGGAGCAATAATTTAGAGAGAAAAAATGTATATATTAGTGACATGTGGCATTTATCTAAATTGTATGATTTGTGTTTTATATAATAGTATATAGATAAATGTTTAAAATTTTAACAAATATAATAGTATATAGATATATGTTTAAAATTTTAACAAATAGAAAAAATAACTAATATATATTTGAGAAATTATTTGGTTGTGTTTGGATAGAGTATTTCAAAATTTTGGAGAATTTAAAATGTAAAGAAATTCAATTGCATCAATTCAACTCCCATCATTTTGTAAAAGGCAAATGTCAAGTCAAGGAGGGAGGACGGTGATGCAACAAGAAAGATAAAATCCCAAATGCCTCTATGAAGAAGAAAGGAGAGATGAAATAGGAAATATCAACTATTATGTGGGAAGGGAGAAAAATCCCAAATGCCTATGTCATGGAGGAAAGGAGAGGCGGGGAGGAAGAAATGGTTTACGTAGGCAATAATCTATAACCCAATCACTGTATGACTTAGCACATGAGTTACCTCTAACGGGGAGTGTGTTTGGAATGTTAAAAAGTAGGAATTGATTTAATTTTGAAATCCTTTTGATTTAAGTTGTGTGTATTTAGAAATTCAATCAAATTTGATTGGATTTGAGTGGATTTGATTTGATTTTAAATTTAATTATTTAGATTGATTATTTTACCCTTATTAATTTTTTGATTTTACCTAAATAACTTAACAATATCATTCACAATTATATAAGGTTAAAAAAGTAAAATAATCAAATCAATTCCATTTTTAATGAGTTCCAAACATAATAATTGATTTCCAAATCAATTCAAATTTAATTTTTTATAATGAGTTCCAAACATAAAATTTCATTTTTAAATCAAATCAAATAAAATCAATTCAATTCAAATAAAATCAAATCCATTTTTAATTGATTTCAAACACAACCTTTAACACATGACTCACCTCCATTTCAGAATATGTGAGATATCTCATAGGTAAGTTTTGTACAAGTAACACTACTCTTTGTAAAATTCTCTATTCGAAATAGGTGAAGTCTCCTGTGCCCTTAATAATGAGAGGGTTTTGAAGGTGACGTCTAACATGTTCCATAACAAAAAGGGTGTATGCATACATCATTGAATTTGAGGCATTGATTACTAATAATATGACTAATCAATTGATCTAACGGTTAATAATTAAACCTAAAACCAGTTCAACAGGTTAAGCTTTATTTGCACTAAAGTCCTTTGTAATAAAAGACTCTTAATTGTTCACAAGTCTCAAAAGAAGAATAAAAAAATTATAATTTTTCATGAAATATTTTTTTTAATTCTTTAGGGAAAATAAATATTCTTAATTTCATGAAAAAAAAATTTGAAATACATATGTTTATTGAATAACACTACCTACACTGCATATTCTTAAATTTGCAATTAACATGTAACTTTTAAATGGTCAGAGTTCATAATATCTAAACACAAAATGATGAACAAGACAAAAGTAAAGGAATATGTTATTGAAAATAAATTTAATTTTCATCAATAAAACAAAATAAATGAGAAAAAATTATTACCATTTTTTTAATAATTTGTTAAAATTAATTTTAATGATTTAGTTTTACATTTTCTTTTTAGATGGAAATTTTTTTATAAAATAATTTTAATGAAATATAAAAATAAAATGTGATGAAATAAAAAGTAAAAAATATTTTTATAAATAAGAAATTAAATTAAAATTTCATGAAATAAATAAAAATAAAATAAAATTTTCATGTGTAATAAAAGAATATGAAAAAATAAATAATTCATTTTTGGGTCATACAAAAAAAAAGAAAATGAAATAAATGATGATGGATTAAATATAAATAATTATTAGTATTAAAAGTAATTTAAAATCTAAAGCATGTAAAAATATAATTTTTAAATAGAAATAGTCATTCCCGCCATCCTATTCTTCAAAAATGTTATGCTTAAAAATTAAAATAAAATATCGAACATAAAAATAAGAATAAAAAACATTTACACTTTAACTTTCATAAGTCAACAATAAAAATACAAAAAAATCATCAAGAAAATTATTATATTATAATTTCATAAAAAATATAATAAAATATACATGATATAAAAATATAAAATAAACATTTCATGAATAAAAAATTAAAGTTTAACTTTCATGACAAAAAAATTCAAATATACACCATGAAATAAATATAAAATTGAAAAACAAACGTTTTCCAAAAATATTAAATTTATAATTGATGAAAAAATAACATATATATATAAAAAAATCTTTTATTTATATATAAATTTAAATTTCATGAAATACATTAAACCTAAAATAAAGTATTATGATGGTTTTAACCATCAAGAAAACATAATTACTTCAAAATTAAAAAAAAAAACGAGCTCACAATATTAAAATGTGAATAAAAAATTAAAACTAGTCCTATCTTTCATATTAAAATATTAAATTTTTAACAAATAACAAACATTTATAGTACAGTAAATAACAAATATTTTCAACAAATATTAAATTTCTAATTCATGATAAATCATTATTATTATTTATTAATAATATTTATTTATATTTAAATTTTATTAATATTGTCATGAAAAAATCAAAATTTAATTTAAAAATTTAGAAAAAGAATATTTTTTATGTAGTTGAAATCTGGTACATTTTTTCAATAACTAAATTTAATGGTTATTTAAAAATTTATTACATTTTATAAAATCATTATTTGGAAAAATTAAAAATTTAATTTAACATGAATTAAATTGTAAATTTTAACATGGACTAAAGCCTAAAATTGAAAACTTAAGGCCTTTATCATAAAATAACTAATAACCGGCTAGGTAATTTTTATAGAGTATCAATAATCCGTTCCCATATAGGTGTATTGTAGAAGTCTCCGGTTTTGAAACCTTTGTGATGTGTACCAATAAAAAGGGTGCCTTGGAGACATTAAAGTAATAGTTGTCGTTTGAAAAAGAAAAAGAGAAAATTATAGATTAGCCTACAATTTCTTCAAATTGACATTGAAATTTACAAAATGACCCATACTACAAAAAAAAACCCCACAAAACGGGTGAATTCGTGCATTTTAAAACCAAAAGATTGGTCTCATGCATAGGCTGCATTCCTGTTCTGTGTAGTTGGAGAGCAACTGTTGTTGCCATCGTCGAAGTAGGAGTTAAATCGCAAGTTTGGGACGTTGACTTGATACGAGTATTGCTTGACTCATCGGCACTGTAGGTGTGGAAGCTCTGGTCCACCACATTTCCGTCAGAGCCGTAGCTGAGAAACTTTCCTTGTGGCTGGCAAAAATTGTTGACCGGAATGTTCTGACCTTCCGAGTAGATGACAAAGTTGGCATCTTTTTTGTGCTTCTCCAAGCTAGTCCCAAATTGGGGAAGCAGAGGAGGAGTGCGGCGGAGCAGAATTTCGATAGGCACATGGAGAAGGCATTGCTGGCGACGAGTTTGGAGAACGTCACCAAGCCCACGGTGGTTAATGGCGATGCCTTGCATAGCATACATGATGGCTTTGGCAAATTGTTGCAGATCTCCTTGTCCCAACACAAAATTAGAAAAGCCATTGGGGTGAATAGGTTCTTCTCTCCAGCCACTGCATCGCCGGATTTTCCAATGGCTCCGACCAAACCAACCTGCGTTGATGAATAGTTGAATGCCTAGCACAGAGCTAAGAATGCCAGATTGTAACTTGAAACAATGATAATCTTGAAGAAAAAACTGTGCTTGCTTACACTGAGAGATGAGAAAAGGATAAAGAGAAAGATGTTGCTCATTTTTGCATACAACCCAACACATCCACCAACATTCTCAACCTTCTTACCCTTTCTTCTCTCTTAAAGGAAAAACAAAAGAAGTAAAAATAATATGTACAAACAACCCAGCCATATGGTGAAGTTCTTGTCTTGGTACACGACTGATGCTTCTCCATGCTGAGTCCCAAACCGAGGAAGCAATTTTGGTCTTTAAATGTCAATTTGAAAAAATTATGGGTCAACCAACAATTTTCTTTTTTCCTTTCTCAGCTGGCAACTATTCTCCTTCTTATTGGTACACATCACGAGGATTTCAAAACTCTCTCATTATTAAGGGCACTGGAGACTTGACCTTTGAAATATTAAACTTGACATTCTACTTTTTCTTTTTTTCTTTTCTTTTATCCTTCCGTTGTTAACTTTCGAGAATTGTTTCCTTTGTAATCCATCATAAGTGTCATTTTCAAGCTAACAGGCAAAAATGGTGGAGAGGAAGGATTGACGAAGACATTATCCAAAAGAGAAGGGTCGAAAATGAAGGTTGGCTTTGCTACCTACACCATCAATCGCCAAGGCAATGATTCTCCGACAACTTTGTGGTTCAAATCCCTAACACTAATCTCTTGATCAACAATTGCATCTCCTTCTTCAACCCATTCTTTTCACAGTACGAATCCTCTCATTTTTCAACCCAAATAGTATAAGATAGACACTCCTTTCCATATTAAATATGTGTAAAATTATATATGTTATACATGCATTATTTATAAAAGATATATTTACACATGTCAACTATTTAATAAATTAACCGCATTACTTACCTAAAAATTAAATTAAAAGATAAAAATATTAAATATGTGTAAGAGTATATAAATCATGTTATACATAGACTATCTATAAAAGATGTTCTTAAACATGCCGTATGTTAATAAAATACATACATTGCTTACCTAAAAATTAAATTAAAAGATAAAAATATTAAATATTAAATATGTGTAAGATTATATAAATCATGTTATACATAAACTATTTATAAAAGATATTCTTACACATGCCATATGTTTAATAAAATACATACATTGTTTACCTAAAACTTAAATTAAAAGATAAAAATATTAAATATTAAATATGTGTAAAATTATATAAATCATGTTATACACACTCTATCTATAAAAGATATTCTTACACATGTCATTTGTTTAATAAAATACCTACATTGCTTACCTAAAAATTAAATTAAAAGATAAAAATAAACAAGAGTACAGTACTAACTCTCTCAACCGCCATAGAATAAATCTATAAAAGTTATCCTAATAGTTAAAAAAGATGTTGTATCTATCTAGTTTTCACTTTAATTACTCGAGTTCAAAACAATCACTTACTTAATATAAACCAAAAAAAAAAAAAAAACCGCCATGGAGCGAAATGATAAGGGAGCAAACTGTCAACTCTGGCGTTCAAATCTCTGTTTTCTTTTCTTAAAGCCATATGCAAGCCTCTAAGCTACGTGTTGTGCTGTGTTGTTTTCAATATCGTATTCTTTTTCTTTTCCAACTTTTCTTTGGTCTCAGGTATATCCATTCCCAACCGCGTCTGCACCCATCATCACCCCACACTCCAACCCACTCCAACTCTATATATTCCATTTCATTAAATCAAATCAAATCTCAAATCGTTACAACTTTTTCTCTTTCCAACTATTTTCTCGGCACTTTTCACTTCCCGTTGGATTGTGTGTGGTGAACATGGAAGTGGGCAACGGAGTGTGTTCCTCGGAGTCCGTCGATGGAAGCCGCGATTTGTGGAGCTCCAAGGCCTCTGATTCTTCCTCCGCCGACCATCTCGTTGTCATGGTCAATGGAATCCTCGGAAGGTCTCTCTGGAGAAACAAAAAAACTAAAATTGATGAATGCTGATATCTTCTCGTGTTTGTTTTTGGATATTATTTGAAGTGTTTGATCTGTGTGAAAATTGAAAGGATTTCGATTGAGGTTTTAAATTTTGTGATGTTTCTTCGTAGTTTTCATCTGATATAAATTTTGTGTCGCCAGTGTAATAGATTCAGTATTCGTTTTCTTTCTTTTTCTTTTCTTTTCTTTTCTTTTTTTCAGAAATTGCACAAAATCTGTTGATTTGGAAGGATAAACTTGAAGGAAAAGGGTCTATCTGTGAAATGGTTGTTTGAATTGGTTCCTATTTTTATGTAGTTTTCATCTGATAAGTTTGTATCGTTAGTTTAATAGATTCGATATTCATTTTTTTTTTCAGAAAATGCATAAAATCTGTAGAATTTGTTGATTTGTTTGAGCTACTTATGTATCTGATAATTGATTTGCATCCCCACTAAAGAAGTTATTTTATTTTTTTAATAGTCATTATTTCTTAAATAAACTTGAAGAAAAAGGGTCTGTTGTGGATAATTTTGGATTGAAATATTGATCTGTTGGTTAATGGAGCTTTAATTCTGTTCTTTTGCATAAAGCTGTTTGACTTTGCTTTCCTAAGTAGCTTGATCTTGGCAGAGGAGTTTAATGTTGAACGGTCTGGCCAAAACTATGTAAGAAGGAAGCACTTAGGTTTTCCCTTCGGTTTCTAAATGATGCTTGACGACTGATATTCACCACATGTGGATAATTTTTCTTTCCTGCTTGTACTGATATTATTTGCAAAGGAAGAAGGAACATTAACCAGATGGAAATCAATTTTGGAGCTGAAATTGGAGATCAGTTCCATATTAATAATCAGGGCATTTGTTTATGCATTGATTATTTTGATATATAAGTTCTGATATCTATACAGTTTAACATCAGTGAGATCTCTTCTTGATATTCTTTATTCTTGACTGCAAACATTTGGAAGGGGGCACATAATATTGAATTTGGAATCTTATATTTTATAGTTGCCCAATAAAAGAAGGATTTCCTGTGAATTAATGAAATATGTAGTTGCATTGGGAGTGGAGTTATATGTTTTATCTGATCCCCGGATACTTCCATGTTCTCTCATATAGATTGCTAATGAATTGTTTCCGTTCTAAGCAACTTAGATCATTACTTCTTCCATTGATAATATCTCTTTGTTTTTATTAAAGTGGATGATTCATGGTTTAACTGTTCCTGCAGTGCAACAGATTGGGAGTTTGCAGCAGAGCAATTTGTTAAAGAGCTTCCTGATAAAGTGTTTGTTCACTGTAAGTACCATTGTTGTCCAATCTCTCCTCGTTGAAAAACTTTGATGATCATTCCATGTGACCAAAAACACAAGAGCTTGTTGTAAGAGATGATTTTCCTGTCCTGATTTTAAGAATTATGTGATTACTCCTTTACTTTTGTAGTAAGTAGCTAATATTTATCAATATGAAATCTACGTTTGATCTCATTCAAATTTTTATACTCAATAGCTACTGTGGTTCTATAGCAACATCTGTTCCTTGGAATCAGAAAGTTTGGATATAATCTTGGCAATTTAATTTAGTATATTCTTCGTGGGGCGAGTTTGTAATGATTCTCTAATCTCATTATAAGCTCAGTGAATTTGTAGTTTAAGAGGAAGGCATTCTTTCTTTGCATATTCTGCAGAAAATCTCTCCCTGAGTTATCTTCATATAAAATGATTCCAGCTTTTTTGCCACAATATTAATTCCTATTACAATATTATATCATTACTTGAAATTCATATTTGTATTCATTTATAAAAGATACTTAGTCATTTTCTGGCGCTATTAAGTAACCCATAACCCATGATTTCAAATTGCATCTGCAATACCGTGGCCTGATTTTCATTCTCTGATGGAATTTTCACTGTTGGCTGATGGGGTTTCTGATACGAATCTTGGGAGAACCACAACCCAAAAGCTAGTTATTAAGGTAGGAAAGCTCAAGGCTATATAAACTCCATATCTGAATCTCATACTTCCTGTTATCTATATTCCTCCTCTAATCTAACCGAATTCCTTTCCCTCCCAATTTGCACCCCCTCTACCACGTAGGCAGTTAGTTATTTGAAGTCACAATGTGTCCCACGCTGCCTTGGGGCTTAGATCTCCTAAATCTCTTCTTAATATACACCACCAGTGCTGCTGCTCGCTCACGGTTCGTTTGTGTTCATACGAGCCATTGCTTCCTAGGAGCCTTCTTATCGGTGGACTTGCGAGCAGTTTGCCTTGTACGAGCCATCACTTCAGATTAAGAGCACCACACCAGAGAACGATGGATTTTCCAAACTGGGAGACCGTGGAATTGATGACTTAACATTTCATGTTTGAAAAATAATGTTAATGTATGTGCTTGTTTCTAATTGGCTAGCTCGTAGAGTCAAGGATTGCCAACGTGGACTAGTTGTGTTTTGTTTGTGAGAGCCTTAGTGCTGAGGCTAGCTCAATGGAACTCAATCTACTAGCTCTTAACAT
This sequence comes from Styphnolobium japonicum, assembly GCA_023212625.1. Lineage (NCBI taxonomy): Eukaryota > Viridiplantae > Streptophyta > Magnoliopsida > Fabales > Fabaceae > Styphnolobium > Styphnolobium japonicum. Next base: position 19,544,351 of record JALBWW010000013.1, read on the forward strand.
GTTTATTTACTTTTAAATTCCTTTTCACATGCTGCATTAGAAAATATCAAATGTAAGTGGTGACAAATTGAATTCAAATGAGTCATATATATAATAGAATTATATACAGTTTGTAGCTAAAATTAAATTGAATTAAGAAGATAGATTTATTCATTAATTACCAAAACAAGAACAAAAATTAAGATCATTATTTGGGATTGGGGAAATATGAGTGGGTGGGAAAATTTTCACAATTTTAGAGAAAATTTTGGAATGTGATATGAATTTTTGGAGGTAAATTTTTTTGGAAGGTTTTAAAAATTAGATTAAAGTTAATTGTTGATTGACTTCTTAATTTTAATTGATAGTCTTTGAAATTTGAGAGTAGAATTTTTTAAATTTTAAACTATTAAAATATTATTAACAAATAATTAGTGTATCTAAGGTCTAGCTAATTTTATTTAATTTAATAATTTGTTAGCCATTAGCAGATAATAATTTATTGAATTTAATTTGAAGTTAAAGCAGAATTTTGGGCAATTAGTCATTATGAAAAGATTCAAAGAAAGATTTTGATTCCAATTTGATGTGCTTTAATCAGGGAATATATATTTGATATGTTGACATTTTTATATTAATATGTTTGACATTGTGAAAGTATGATAGACTATAGTTATTAATTGTGATTGTGTAATATGTATTTATTAAATTAATAAATAGTAAAATAATAAATAATGCATTAAAATAGTTTGTTATAAAATTTCATATAATATATCATATCATCACTATTTATTTATTTTACTTTAACCCTACTAATGCTATATATGACCAAGCAATGGACTTCAAAAGGCGGCCTATTTGTAACCATTGCCGCAATAATCATGTTATTTTTATCATAGATTGGGTCTAAAGTAGTCATTAAGATGGTACAAAGTCTTATTGAATGAGTAAAAAGATATAAGATTATAAATAAAATGAGAGTTATAATAATTATGACTTTTTATTTTTTGCATTTTGTGCAAACTTCAAAAAATTTCACGGCCACAACCTGCAACGCCCGCAATCACAATAACTACAACACAATAGCAACCGCTATTAAAAACCATGCCATAACCTCTATACCTAACCCATAACCTACACCTGCCCCTTTCTGAAGTTTCTCTGCAATTCTACTAGTTTATCGGTTCACTTTAACTTCCTCCCTTATAGGGCTGACCTTGGAAAGTCTTAGGCTCAAGTTTTGATGATGATTGTCTTCTTTTAAATGTAATACTTTGTGTAGGTTGCGATAGTTCTGATTGCGGGTCTTTGATTAGCGAAATCCCCTTCTGATTTAAAATGGATTAACTGTGTTACATGTTGGTGTTGATTCAGAAAGTATTTTGTTTGGGTAATAATTGTAATCTGGAATCAATATGCTTTGCATTTTATATATTTGTATTTCTTAAATATTTACATTAGCCACATTGCCATGCTCCTATATTAGGTTTTTATAAAATTGACATGTGAGTTTTAGGGTCCCTTGAGTAGTGTCCACGCTTTCTACCCATCAAACCGGCAGATTAGAAAATTTTGGTGGATGCCTTATTGTCTAAAGCTGCATCTCACTGACGTTTTCAATATGTCTATAATTGCCTTAGAAGAAGTAGTCATGCTTCTGAGCTAGATCATCATCTGACATCTTAGCTAGGTTTGAGTTAGACATACCTGAAGGCCCTTCCTTTTAAGGGTGATTTCAGTTATCCTTCATTTGTTGTCCACTCATGTAATTCTTTGATAACCGCATGGCATTTCCCTGACCTTGATTTAACCTCTTGAATGTTTAACACATTTTAGCCAGTGTTATCAAAGGCTGCCTTGGCTGAATCAGCAATGAGGCGAGGTGAATTTTTGGTGCAGAGACTCACATGTCGTGAGCCCCCTCAATATAGAAGAGGCAGTCATGAGGTGCAGCTTTTTCTTGAGGCAGGCTGATGTGTGATCAGTGATGCTGCGGCCTCAGCTGCATCATGCATTTTCGGCCAAAATTACCATGAAACCCTCACTTAAAAGCATTCCTAGCCATTTTCCGCCTTATTATTTTGTATGTTACTTATGTCTTAGTAGTAATTTTCTTTTCAAGACTTAATTTGCATATGGGTGTTTGCTTTCTTATGTTTTTAATGCTTCTATTGAGTACTTCTATGATGCCAAGACTTTGTGATGAGTCTAATGATTGACTTTGCATTAAATCTTATTGCTGCCTCAACCTGCCTTTCGCCTCTTGACAACACTGGTTTTAGCCCTATTTTATACTCACTGAACTTGGCTCTTTCTTTGATGCTCTTGCATTTTAAGGTTGGTTCCAAACTCTGCAAAGGTTTCTAGCATGGAATCTGTTCTACGATTAACATGGTCTAAATTATTCCCTTTAACTTTGTCAACTTTCCACATGAAGTTTCCACATCTGTCTCCTGCCATCTTTCCTAATTTTCACCTCTATAAATTGTTGGAAGTTGAATTCTTGAAAAGTAGCTGGCCAATGTCCTTGCATGTGTCACTTATATTCAGAAATTATTCAAAATAATGTATCCCTAATTTTTCATCATTGATTTTATTAAGTTTAGATGCTGATATTAATTTTTATTGGCACCTTCATGACCCCATTTTGTATGTTTACAGTATTAGTTAACTTGGCTTCTTTAGCATTTTCTTAGTAAATTCATCAAGAAAATAAAGTGTACTTTATATTTAATATAAGCTACTTCTTTCTAATTTCTTCCCCATTTTCTTCAATCCAGGTAGTGAACGAAATGTGTCGAGGCTGACACTAGATGGTGTGGATGTAATGGGAGAGCGATTGGCAGAGGAGGTTAGTATCTGAATAGATACAATCTTTTTTTTCAATTTTTTTTATGATTATACATGTCATATGAAAGTGAATTAACTTTCTAATGTTTCAAGATGCATTGACCATGTATTATATTCTTTAATCTTTGTCATTAGGTTAGATCTTATAAATGTTCACGATGATGACATATGATAAGGAACAGTTACAATGTGAAAGAAGTATAGAGTAAACATAATGTCTACACACAATTCCAGTTTTGAAGTTATGTACGAAGTATACTGCATAAAATATGTTGCTTCATATCATCTCTGCCACTGACAAAGCATGACCTGTTGAAAGTTTTCCATGTGCTATTTGCATAAAATGTTCATGAGTGACTTATAGAACAAAAATGGAGGCCTTCCTATAGTAATTATCTGGAAGGATTAAAGGTTCCAAAGTTTTGGGCTGGAAAGCCTTTGTGATTCTCTGTTTGGAGAAGGGCCCTAGGAGTCGGTCCATCAGATCAAGTAAGAAATCTGATATGTTGTCAACTTCCGATGTGTGCTGGAGATGGAGATTTTTCTTTCTATACCATGGCATTGAATACATAATCTTTATTTCTATTAACAAAAAATTTAACTCTTAGGTCCTTGAAGTGATTCGAAGAAAGCCAAATATGCATAAGATCTCCTTTGTCGCACACTCAGTGGGAGGATTAGTGGCAAGGTATGCAATTGGGAGGTTGTATAGGCCACCTGAAAGAGATATGGAGGACTCATGCACTAAAGAAAGTAAAGAGGACTCAGCGGGTACAATATGTGGCTTAGAGGCTATGAATTTCATAACTGTTGCTACACCTCATCTGGGGTCAAGGGGCAATAAGCAGGTATCAACATCTGATCTTAAATTGTACTTTATATTGTCCAAATCTAATGATATGGTAAAAAAAAGCTCTATTTTTCATGGTCAACACCCTTGATATGGTGAGGAACAGGGACTTGTAGTCCAGACAAACTGGAATTGAATGTGTTAAGAGATATAAAATAATTCCCGGGCTTGGCCTCCATCTAATAGCTTAAGCTTTTAAGGGAGTTGGTCCTTGATATAGTATCAGAGCCTCTTCCACCTAATAGCTTAAGCTTTTAGGAGAGTTAGTCCTTAACAGCATGCATTTGTGCTGGTCAAGTCCTTTTCTCTATTATAGTGTATAAAGATTGGATTATAGGATGGTCGTTCACTTTGTGAACATGAGGCACTATAAAGCCAGGTTTCGAGTCTATTAACATTGTCCTGAGCTTTAGCTGGAATGCTAGCTTGAGTAAGTGATTTAGAAGCTTAGGTCCAGGGTTTGAAACCTCTCTCTTGTAACTACCTTTTAGGGATCTAGGCTACTGCCTTGGGTTTTTTATGTTTGTGTTATATTTGAGTGGGCTTGACGACTAGTCTGAGTGAAAAGCTTGATACCTAATGAGCAATTGAAGAAAAACAAGGAAGCTAAAGGCTTATTCAGTCACACATGTATCACCTTTAATTTTTTGTCATGTAAGAGGGAAGTTGATATCAACCATAAGCTAGAGGCTTAAGTTAATTTGTGTTGGGTATAATTGAATTAAAGGTTTTAGGAGTAGGAAGGAGTGTAAGGAGTTGTGGAGTTGTTCTCTTTTTGCTGGTTTGTGGTGCATTTGGCTATAGTATAATGCAAGAATTTTCAGCCAGAGAATCTTTCCTGCATATCTTCTTTGGAATAGCGTTATTTTTCTAGCTTGTATGTGAGTATGAGCACATGGGTTTGGTAGGGAGTTTTTTTGTTTACGGTATACATCTTTAAATTAAATTCAAAATGTTGGATACCTACCGGCTGTGTCTCCCCGTCAATTTGGGGTGAATATAAAGTTCCTGGTTTTGGTTGGTATATTTATTCTTTTACATGAAGTTAGTTATATCACTTTATGGTGTTCTAGCATTTAAATATGTTGACTGGGTCTTGAATTTCAGGTTCCATTTCTTTTTGGTGTAACTGCATTTGAGAAAGCTGCAAGTTGTGTCATTCATTGGATTTTTAGGAGAACTGGTCGACATCTTTTCCTTACTGATGATGATGAAGGACAACCCCCATTACTAAAGCGCATGCTAGAAGATTACGATGAATGTTATTTCATGTATGTTTGTTGCATATCTCATATTAGTTGCCTTTTTCTATATGGAGTTTTTTGCGTTTGTTTCCTTTAAAGGATCTTCATGCATCTTGAATGACTTTGACTTTATTCAGGTCTGCATTGCGTACTTTCAAACGTCGGGTCGTATATTCGAATGTGGGCTATGATCGTATCCTTCCTATTTGCTTCTGTCTACTTTTTCTTGGTGTATACATGTTTCATCATTGCTTTGTTTTCTTCTGTTGTTTTCCATTATAACATAACACTACAGATATTGTTGGTTGGAGAACATCATGCATTAGACGTAATAATGAACTTCCAAAGGTAGGTTTATTTACGTACCTTTCGTAATCTTACCTAATATAATGGATACTCTGTTTCTCTTTAGTGATGGACATATTTTTGGGCGGCAGTGGGAGGATACCCTCAATGAAAAATATCCACATGTTGTATATGAAGAACACTGCAAGGCTTGTGATGCAGAGCAGTGTGACTTCACAGAAAATAACGGCTCTGACAAGATTGAAGGTTTGCATCTTTTGTTGCCTTTTTAATCTAAAGTGTTTCTCCCCTTATTTGCACGCGTTGCTTGTACATTCTAAATTGATGCGAGCCATTTGTCTGTTTGACATGCAGGATAGTGTTTTATGGGAAAACGTGTTTAGGCTAAGAAAGTATGATGCTAGTTCTAGTCATTATCATTATCAAATCTAAAAGGACAACAAAGCCAACAAATTTACATCCAAATATGTGACTAAATAATAATAATAATATAACTCAATTCATAATAATAAATCTTCCTTCTTTGGAAAAAGTCACATCTTTTCTCCCAAGCCATATATTCATGGTGTATTAAGCTGTATCTTTGCATATCCTATTTGTATATTTATACAAAACTAAATAAAGAAAGAAAACAAATTGAGCCAGTCTCACTCCTGATCTAATGGTTTAGTATCTTTGCATGGCTCATGCCTAGAGTGATTTTTGTTTCTTGGCCAATGAGGTGTGGGTAGTGGGATATTTCCTTAATTGCCAGATATTCTGATTGCAACTTTTTTCTATTTGTTTATTATTTTTCATTAAATTCTCTATCTGCTGTTATTTGGGAATTGGAGTTAACAAATTTCATAATTTTGATCTTGACCTATGTTAGATATAAAACCATTTATGAGCCTCCTCCTAACAGCTTAAGCTTTTAGGAGATTTGGTCATTGACATGGTTTCAGATCCTCTATGACCAAGTGGTTAGGAGTTTGATCCTTGCCATCCTTCATTCTTCTAAATAAAGTTGAATTTCAGCATAAGATAGAGTGCATTATCCACGCTTCAAGCCTAAAGGGCGCTTGCATGAGGGGGGCATGTTAGATACAAAATGTGAAAACCTTTCGTAAGCCTCCGCCTAACAACTTAAGCTTTTAGTAGAGTTGGTCCTTGACACCCTATATAATTAACTGTTGCTTGAATTTGGTAAAGAGAGTCATGTGGGCTGTTTCTTTATTTTATTTTTGTTGTCTTCTGATTGTAAGATATCTAACTTGAATATTCTTGCAGAGGAGTTGGTAACAGGCTTATCTCGTGTGTCGTGGGAAAAAATAGACGTTAGCTTTCACAGCAGCAAACAGAGATTTGCTGCTCATAGTGTCATTCAGGTCTGTATTTGACACTTCCCTTGCTTTCACCGTTTGTGTGTGCGTGCGCGCATGCTCTTACACATCAATTTGTGATATATGGCACTGTCATCACTATTAAACTTTATTGATATGGCAATCTTTTAAGTTCGACATGATAATTTTAATATTGGATATCTTTTAATCTGCCCATCTCCTGCCTCTCCATCCTTTACTCTGGATATTTTACAGGTCAAAGACCGAAGCACACATATAGAAGGTGCAGATGTCATAAGCCATATGCTTGATCATTTTCTTACCTAGAAGTTGATTGTCTGTAGAGTTGTGTACTTCCGTCCTAGCAATATAAGCTTATTGTAGGTAAAAGCTAAAATAGCTACTGTCTACATAGCTCTGATTAATACTATATTCAAATTTAGTTAAATTGAATTAGTTGCTTTGTGGAAGCCTATTGATTCTCGAAGTAACGGAGTTTTGCATTAATTTTGGTGAAGCAGCAATTGAAATCTTGTTTATTCATGGTCCTTCACAATGTATATTTATGTATAAAATGTGTATTATAAGCAGAACGACAAATTCTTCATTGCACAAAAGAACTATTTGAATCAATTTGTGCAATTATTTGTGTTTAACATGCATTTGATGATAACATAATGTGAAGTTCACTTGGTAAACTGAGGGAAAACGAGAACAAGATGTAAGGAAACCTAGGGAGGGACAAACAACTCAACAAGAAAAGGAGACAAAAATGGACCATGTGATGGTGTCAATTTTTTTTTCTTTTGTTGTAGAAAAGATATTTAATAATTTGTGCAATTGTGTGGATTGACTACAGTTAACCTCAAAACAATCATTACGGATCAACAAGGATGTTCTGGACTTCATTGAAGCTAGGACTGTGCATGGTTGGGTTCAATATCAAATTGAACCCAACCAAAATTAATTGGAAATATAATTTGGTTTAGATGTAGTGTATGAGTCTAAATTGTGTCTATTTTGTAAGAATCAAAATTGAATTGCAAAAATTGGCTATTCCAGTTCAGTTAATCGATTTTATATGAAATGGAGCTTCTTTGTAAATCAGAAAACATCTTCACAAACTCTTCTAAAGAAAATTTGGCGTACTTATACTCATATTTCTTTAGGTGCTTGATGATTTTTGTGAAAAAAGCAACCTTGCAAGGCAGAACCCAACACCCATTTTTTTTGATACCCAAACTCCTACTTCATTTTCTTCAGCTGAGCTATGAAAACGGGGAGGTTTGAGGAACCTTGCAAGAATGACAAAACGAGTGTGTTAGAAGTGTGAGATTTAGAGCCATCGAAATCGAAATAAGATAAACTAGAGCGGTGTTGGGGGCTCATGTGCTTCCACCTTAACATGAGATGCTTCTAGCACACAATTGGATGAATTGTTTCTACATTCTTCATTGCTCTCGCCATTGGAAAACACAAAAACATAGAGAGAAATAGAGAGTGTTGCATTGTGCAATTTTGCAATGGCGAAGTGCTTTAATAATTATGCATCTTACATTGTAGGAAATATGAGAGGGAGCTCTACAACCCTGATGAAGAGCTCCAGAGTTGAATCAAATGTTTAATGGGTCACATTGGGCTTGGAAGTTAGAACATGAATGTTGTCGTTGGAACCTGACTAGTGTGCAATGATCGGGCCATAACTTGGATTGTAAGAGTCACGTGGAGCTAGAACTGGTGCCTTTGGAAATCTAAAACGCATTGCTTCAACTCTTCTGAAAACCACTTATTGGAACTACAACATTTTGATGGTGTTTTTGGTGTGTGAAGTCAGCTGAAGGGTTTAAAGATCTCCTAAGTGTAATTTGGGCATAACTTCTTCATCTTAAGCCTAAATTAGGAAAATTAGGTATCCATTTAAATCTAAGAGGGAGGGAGAAGATTAACACTAATCCAAGGGTAGACTTTTATTTTCAAATTTAGAGTTAGTTATTTTGGGAGGAAAACAGTGATATGAGATTCATTTTCTCATTCCTTCATTCTAGACTCTGCAGTTTTTCTCTCCACTTCCTTAAGCCTCTTTGGACCGCAGCCATGGAAGGATAAACACTGAGATTAATCCAAGGTTTTCGAAGGAGTTTTGGTTTGATCTTAAGGCATTATAACGTATTTTGAATTTGAGTTTAATCGAATTTCCTATTTTTCTCTTAATTCTGATCTTGAACTCTATGGATAAAGATATCTGTTTGTGTGCTTTTGATTGAGAATTGTGATGAGAATTTGATTGATCAATCATAGTTTTATCATCTGAATTGAAAAGAATTGGTTTACAAATTTATTGCCTATGTTAATTGAATTCCTAATTTTAAACTAGCATTGATTAACATGAATTGTGTGATTGCAGATTTGTGTATCTTTTGTTAGTTAAATTCCAAGTGATCACCTAGTAGTGAATGATGGATTTAATGCAAAGATCTTGGTTAACTCTAGGTTAACTAGTCAATTAAATTCAAATGCATGTTTAGTGATCGATGAAAGATCAAATGGAATTTAAGATGAATTTCTTGGGTTGATTATTTTATTAATTGATTTTTCTTCATTCAGTTTGTGCATTTCAATTCTGTAATCATCCAAACCTTCCTTACTCATCTTGGTTTGATTGAATTGCATTTGAATTCTTGATAGACGACTTGGTTCAATCACTTATACTATAATTGCCTATAAATCAATCTTTTTGTATTTAACTGAGTTCAACACTCTTGTCACCCATCCATTTAAAAGTATCTGATATGTCTTATTTAAAAACTCATTGTGCAATAGAAACATTATTTGCTCTAATTCCAAAATCAGTTTTCTCTCTTTCTCTCTCACTCTCAATTGCACACAAACACACCATGGATCCTTGCCCTTTCGTGCGACTCACCATCGGTAATCTCACCCTTAAAATTCAGTTTGCTTTTAAGCCTGCTCACTCTATAGTGTGTCTCTCTTCCCTTCCCAAATTCTATAAGATCACGCTCAAGAACTTCTTTATTCAATTTGTCGTCGTTCCTTTTATTGTGCTTGAGAGTAAGTCAAATCTCGACAAGCTCTTGAAAAAATCCATCTATGTCAGAAAGCTTTGCCTGAAATTCTTAATTTACATTGACATGAGGGGCACAACTTGCAGCGTTAACTTTGGGAGGCTGTTGGGGGAAGTGTTTGTGCTATTGGATCTGGTGAGAACCTTAAGCTCCGACAATGGTAGCGATGGAGGGATTGTTGGGTGAATGGTTGGCAATGGAGGCACTACTGGGTGAGTGGTTGGTGATGAAGGCATTCTTAAGTGGGCGGATCTTGAAGGCTACATTGGGTGATCTGTGATCCATCTAATAAATGAACTGGATTTAGTAGATTCTGTCAATTGAAAACTAGTACACAAATAAATGTATTGGATTGGATTTATGTATGGTTGAGCTAGATGGATAATGAGTCCATGGATCATTTTGCCACCCCTAGGTACAGGGAACTTTGGTCAGTACCATGCAAAAACAAAGAAGATGAAATGCAAGTGAAGTAAGCCAAAAATGGTCGAAATAGGTTGCTTTTCCTTATCAACATTGTAATTGCTTTCGGTTACCAGATACACATTTCCCTCTACTAGCACCTCAATTTGGCTTGGAATCATCGGATATGAGTCAACATTGCTTTGGGAATCTAAGAATCCTTTGCCCCCCTCAATCGGTCATTTTCTAGGTCTCTTCTAGCTCAGTGACGTTTAAGACTTGGCATTGTAGAGGCGGATATAGGCACAATGGAGGTGGAGAAGCACCTAGATCACCACAGGATAAAACATCAAAACCTTCTTCTTACCTCTTGACCTTTTCAAATTTTAATTGTTCTGAGGAAGACAAGGCACCAACCCATCACCAAAAGAACTGGGATTCACATTGATGGTCCTTCTGAATTGACCCAAGAGGGATCCCTGTGGAATTTAGAATTTAGAATTTAGATTTCGTTTGGTTCTTTACCTCCCTTGCTAAAAATGATTTTAATAAATTTTGATGTGCCCACAGTGTATTACATCGATTGGCCTTCTTAAGATCCATAGCTGAAGATTTCTCCTGGCCCGGTGCCTATTGAGTGTTGTATCTGAGATTCCTCTTATTTATCCAAATCCTTTGAACCTTGTTAATCAATGCCAATGTGTTCTTGAACCTCATCTTTGACTTCTCCTCCTTGACCCCATTTTTGCAATTGGGTACTACAACCTCATCACTGCTAGTGAGTTTTATATTGGAAATCTTTCCACCTAACCTTTAAGAAATTTCCATGGGTTCCGAGTCTTGTTTTTCTAGCACATAAATCTCTACCACTCAATCATCAGATAATTTTTCTTGATTCTTGATTTTTTTATGATATAGTCTTAGTGTTTATGCCTCTTTCACGCATCCACTGAAGCAACATTGCCTCAATATTCTTGCAATATTTCTTGAATTCTTGTGCATACTCCTTGATTCAATCCACATTCTGATGTCTCCATAGCTCTGATCTTGGACATGGTCACGATCTTTGCTATATGCATACCACTTTAATTTTATGTGCTCCTATCTTCTTCCCCATACATTATTGAATGCCCTTCCTTTATGGAGTTGCTATAATTTGCAAATTCTGTATGGGTTGAAATTGCCAGCATGTTGCTTTTACGTATTGTTTCAAATTTTGTTTGAATTGGAATCCCACACCATATGTTTCTATGCATCACGTCTTCAAATTCTTCAGACCTTGCAACTTTTCCATAAAGTAATTCTATTGGAATGGAAATCCTATGCCATTTGTTTATATGAATTGCTTCTTTAAGCTTATAAAATTGAGTTGCTTTTTCAATATCATAAATTTGAGTTTCTTGTGCTATGATAGAGGCTCTCAATAAAAGTGTCATAGACACAGCTAAACTTCTTTATTCATGTCAAGGAAGAAAGACTCCATTGATCAACAATAATAACTTTTTCATTCACATTCAACTTATTGATTAAAATCTCCTATTATTTATACAACTATTCTTACTAACTAATTTTGAACAAATACATAACTTGCAACAAACTAGATAATAATTTATAATCTCTATTCCAATCTATTTTGTTCCCAAATTCGTATTATGTACTTTCTTACTATTAAAATCGAAGAATTTGAGACATAAAAAGGTTGAATAGCCCAAGTCTTATAGGATTGGTATGGATGAGCATTTAAAACATGATTTTTATTTGAACTTTTTTTTAAAAGATCTTTTGTAAAATGTAAAAATATTATATATTTAGGTACAAAACTTTTTTACTATGTTGAACAGCTTCTCATTGTTATAAAAAAGGTCCCTTTTTTGTATAAAAAAAGGTCTCTTTTTCAAAAGAACAAAACTTAAAAAAAAAGCACAATTTGAGCATTTATTAAGTGCTTTGGTTTTTTCCTTTAAAAAAAACTCACCCAAATATATTAAAATATAAGAAAATACTCTTTTAAACCAAAAATAATACTTCCATATTAAAAAAAACAAATACAAATCAATCCACATTGAAAGTGGCACAAAATCTTTTTAAAGACTAGTTGATTTTGATATTGAATTTCACCCATACTATTTTAAGTAGACTTTTCCTTCTTATCTTCACATTAAGTCTCAAGCCTCTTTTGAACAAAACAATTTTTTTAAATATCAGTCTCAATTAATTATCTTTCACATTAATTAATCTTCCCAAATTTAGAAGAAAAATATTTGTTTTTGTTTATTTCCTTTCACTTAAAATACAAATAGAAGAGACATTTCAGTACTTTATGGTTAGGACAAAGCCAACACCAAAATATGATGAGTAATATTATTTATACACTTTATTTTTACACCTCTTCTTACATCTCATTACATTATTAAATATTATTAAAATTGTTATAAACTATTCTTAAAAAGTTATTATTTAAATTCAGTAAACATTTTTACTCATAAGTATCGTTATTTAAATGATAATTTTTACAAAATAATTAATAATAATTTTAATAATATTTAATAAGATAATGATATAGGAACGTAGAAACAAAGTGTATAAATAATACTTTTGAAGTAAAATTAATCCGACACTTAAAAAAATGTGACAACAACTGCTAATCTTCAAAAAATCTTCAAATGTAACAAAAAAAATAAAATAAAAATAGAAGAGGAACTGCCAGTTTGTCTTTCAACTACGTTCGAAGTTGCACAGTACCTAGTTGACCAAATCATTTTCCGTGCAATACTCGCTCGCTCATCTGACTCGCACAACGTAAACGAAAAAAGTTTCAGTTTCTTTTCGCCGCTGAGATTATTCCGCTCTGAAAGAAAAATGGATCTCTCCTCCGTTTCCTCTTCTCTCTCTAAAATCTCTCCTTCATTTTCTCCTTTCTCACTTTCCTCTCCATTTTCCCATCAACTTTCCCTCTATCCAAACGCTCCGCAACTGTCGCCATTCCTCCGAAATTCCGCTTCCCAGCCCAGATTCTTTCTCCGGAACTCGTCTTCGTTTTCCCGCCAAAAGCATCGCGTGATCGGAGCTGCTCAGGATTCGAGTCAAACAAAGAATGACGATTTTGTCGTGGAAGACGTTCCCCACCTCACCAATTTCCTACCAGATTTACCGGTACTGTTTGGTTTCGCGAAATATCTGTTGCTAATTTACATTTCTTTGTTTTGAACTCTTTTATAATGCTTTTACACAGTTAAATTGTTCTCTATTGAACCACAAGGTGTAGCTTAGTTGACAAACTAGTTCTATGTGGGTAAACTTTAGTAAACATTCGAATGAGGGTTAGTCTCACAGCCAAAAGGGTGTGGGGACACCTCATGGTCTTATTAGCATAGATATTAAATATACCAATGTTGTTAAAACCGGATTGAACTGGTAAGGCTTCTGGGTTAAGTTCAAAGTTTAACCGTTTAAACTGGGTGGTCGAATCGGATGACGTCATAACAAATTTAATAATCCCTTAAAATTAATAATCCATTTTCTTTTTGTATGTGGTGAATTTGCAACTTCTTTTCACTTAGTTAAATATGAAATAATGTCAATTTATTATAATGAGTAATAACTCATTAATGGTGATCGGCAAAGAATGTGTAGCTGGAAAAAGTTGGGGATCAATTTATTTCTCTTTTTAAGAAGTTGTTCCTTGGAGATGCACTGACATCCTTCGTTTTGTAGATCTACTTTGCTGTATGATTGTCAGAGAGTAAGAAAGGGGTTCAGTGAATGGTGTGCTTGTTGGGTCTAAGGGAGTTGAGGTTTCGCATTTGCAGTTTGTGGACGTTACTATTCTTTTTCCTTCTGAACGTAGAAATAATTTTATGAATTTTTTGGTTTTGCTTCTGGTCTTTGAGGTGGTTTCTTATCCCCACATTAATCTTTTTAAAAATGGTTATCTGAAATATATGTCCAGGATAGTGTCATGGGTGGTTTTTCAAACTTGGCTGGCTGTGGGGTTTTGCAGTGTCCTCTAGTTTATCTGGTTGTTCCTTTGGGGGTGAACCCTTGTGTATCTTGGTTTTGTGGTCCTGTGTTTCACAATATTGCTAAGAAAATTTGATAAGGGTGGATATTTCTCTTTATAAGGTAATTTCACATTGATGCAGGCATCTTTATCTAGATGTTGTCTTTATGACCTTTCTTTATTTAGGATCTCTGTGGGGGTTGAGGATATGATTGAGAACCTAACATGGGATATTTTGGTTCAAGGAAGGATTTTAAGATCCTTTGGATATGTGCAGTTTTTACGGGGTTGTGGTGCATTTGGTTGTATTGTAATGCTAGCGTTTTTCATCATAGATTTCTTTCCTCAACTCTCGTGGAAATGAGTTGTCTTTTTGGCTTCTCTATGAAGTTGGCTCATGATCTCTTTATGACTTTCGCTTATGGATTTGGAAAGGGATTGGAGGGATCTTTAATGTTGTGTTTTTTTCCTTTGTTCTTTTTTAGTTGTTTCAATACGATCTTTTGCCCTCCTAATATGTATTTCTCTTCTACCTTCTAACCATATATGTGAATTCTGATACTTAATGCATTAATTCCTTTGTTGCAGTCATATCCAAACCCATTGCAAAAGAGCCAAGCTTATTCAATTGTCAAGTGAGTCCACTTCTTTGCAATTTGTTTTAAAAAATGTTTTTAATTTTGCACTGTAACTTGAAGGCTTATATTTAATGGTTTCTTCTAGTTCCTAAACATTTTGTTTCTTCTAACCATTTTAATCTGAAATTTTTTAAAATTGTTTTTGTACTTCAAGGAAAACTTTTGTGAGCCCAGAAGATGTGGTTGCACAAAATGTAGGTGACACAATCTTCTCCTCCCTTGTTTATGAGTGGTTTTTTTGGCTGAATGATTGATGTCCCTCTCTTTATCTCTATATATTTATATATTTATTGCCATGTTTCATGGCCAGATTGTTATTCAAAAAGATAGTCCTAGAGGAGTTCATTTTCGGCGTGCAGGACCTCGAGAAAAGGTATAAAACACGTACATGTCTGTGTCCATTTGTAATCTTTAGAAGCTGATAATGCCCTCTTCTAATATTAGGTTTATTTCAAGCCAGAAGAAGTACGTGCTTGCATAGTGACATGTGGGGGATTATGCCCAGGAATTAATACAGTGGTTAGGGAAATTGTATGTGGCTTGAACTACATGTATGGTGTTGAAGATATACTTGGGATTGAGGTGAGTTTTTTTTTTTTAAATTATATCATTCTGACTGTAAGCTCTTTGCTTTTGTCAATTGAATACTTAATGCATACTTCTTTTTCAAATTAATAATTTTTTGGTAAAATTTAAAAATAATAATAATATGACTAATTTTTTTTTTTGTTTCTTCAATACATAATGCATCATTTCTGGCTTTTAATCCTTCTATTGCATTCTCTTCTCTCTATTCATTTGCCACATTTATGAGGCATTAGTTTAGTCCTCTGATAATTGGTGACATCAAGTTGGTCATTCAATGTTAATTTTTGACATCAAATTGGTCCTTTAAGGGCATAAATTGGTCCTCTAAAAGGACTAATTTGATGTCAACAATTATTAGAGGACTAAACTGATGTCACTTGTATCTTTGGAAGATTAAAATAAGTGTTTACTCAAAAAGAAATAGGGAAATTGTATTGACATAGTAAATAGTTACACAACTGAAAGCCAAAAAATAAAGACAACAAATGGAATAGATGTGTGCTTGAACAAATATATACATATATGAATAGGAAAGATATACCTTTGATTGTTTTGTATTTTTCCTTTTACTAGGTTTCTTATTTTTGAGGAATTCTTGTAATATCCTTTTTTCCTCTTAAACTTTTTCCTATATAACAAAGAAAACCAAAATCATAACAATTATATTAATAAAGGACAGAAGCCGCAAGCCATTTTTTTTTTTTGATAGAATAAGAAATTTTATTGAGAGAGAAGAGAAATTACAGAAAACATAAAAGAGGATAAGACATCCTCAAGAGAAAACAGAAACCAAGAAACTAGGTGTTTACACCATACAAAAGAGCAGGTAAGTCTCTTTGCATGTCTGACAAAGACACCCCTCTAAAACAACCATGCGCAGAACACCAAAGAGAAGCTAAAACCACAATCCTATCCCAAATACAATCCAAAGTAGCAAAAGAATCCTGAAAGATTCGAGCATTTCTCTCCAACCATAAACACCAAAGAATGGCAAAAACAAGACAAAGCCACAGAGTCCTTGCTTCTTTACGACAACCAAAACCCCTAAAGTTCATAGCAAGAAATTGATTCAGACTTAAGGGACAAGCCCAAGACTCTCCAAAGATCCCGAACAACTTATTCCACATAAGTGTCAGCCAGAGAACAATGACTAAGAGATGATCTCCCGATTCTCAAGTAGAACGGCACATAATACACCAATTAGGGGACAAGGCAAGAAGAGGTCTCGCGCTGAAGTATATCATTAGTATTAATCTTGTTAAGAACAGCAGTCCAAACAAAAGATTTGACCTTTACAGGAGTTTTTGATTTCCAAATTAGCTTGTCCAAAAGAAAATAAACTCTATTGGGGGAGTGAGTCAAGAATTGAAAATAGGATTTACAAGAGAAAACTCCCGAAGGATCAAGCGTCCAGATTCTTTTATCAACTTCAGAAGACAGATGAGTAGAATCAAGCACAGATAACAGAAATTGTAACTCACTAACCTCTCTATCAAGCAAATTTCGAAAGAAATGAAAATTCCAAGAACGGTTAAGAAAAGAGTAAAACTGACAAACAGGAGTATTATGCAAGGAAGAAAGACGAAAAAGTCTAGGACAAGCCTCCAAAAGGGGGACATTACCCACCCACTTATCTTCCCAAAATCTAATCCTCTGACCGTCTCCCAAACGAAAGGACAAAAAAGAAGAGAAAGAAGGTAAACCTTGTGTTATGAATTTCCACGGACAAGCGTGAGAAGCTTTACTTGCAGAAATGGTGTCCCACCCATTTAAATGCATGCCATACTTGCTTTGAATGATTTTATGCCATAAAGAAGAAGAATGCGAAGGAAAACGCCAAAGCCACTTACCTGCCAAAGCAACATTCTTAGACACCAAATTACCAAGACCTAACCCTCCCTCTTTTTTAGGTCTACAACAAATCTCCCAACTGACAAGGTGATCTTTAACAGTATTCTCCGACCCTGACCAAAGGAAGTCCCTCATTATTCTCTCTATTTTCTTAGCCACAGCCACCGGGATGCGAAACAAGGATAGAAAATAAAGAGGGATGGAAGATAAACAAGATTGGACAAGGGTGATCCGAGCCGCAAGCCATTTGTTAACTAGCATTGCATGATTTAGCTAGGGAGACTCTCTAATTTCTCAAGGTAGAAAATTATAAGTTATTTTCCTTGATAAACTAGTTGTTTTACAGATAGGAATTCTTTATATTGGCATGTTGACAAGAAAAGGGCATGTTTACTATAAACAAAGTGGAACTTGATAACACCTTCTATAACAACTACAAAGGGCAATGCATCTCAAACATCCAAAAGATTCTCTAGGTGCTTTGCGGATAACTTGTTATCTTGATTCTGATGGGACTTTTATCAAAGACTTGGTTTTCTGTCATGACATTCATGTTTAATGGTGGCTTATTATTTCATGTGCTAGGAAGGACTGACTGATGACTAGACTGCCCAGTTAGTGATATACTTTGACATTTATTGGAGAATTTCATGTGTAAAGTACTATATATTGTCTAATCTAGGCAGTTTTCTTTCAGCATATTCATGGATGCTTATGCTAGTGCTCACTTAGAGATTTGTAAATAGTGGCTCATATAATACAGTATTTGTAGATAAATATAATGTTACGTGTGTGCATATTGTCAACTTCTGAAGGCCTTATTCCACTAGAATGGCCACTACCATGGCTATTGATTTAGCTTGCCTCGGTAATCTGGGTAGTGTGGTTTACATAGTTTCCTTGCAACCATTTGTTTGATAGAAGAAGAAATATTATTATAGAGAAAAGAGGGAAAATACAAGTAGGAGAGGATAAAATATCCTCCAAAACAGAAAAAGTAAAAACGAAGAAGGAAATAGAAATAATCAAGAATTTAGCTAGGGTGTCTAATGTCTCTGCATATTAGAAATGGAAACTTGCTAGAAACAGCCATGAGCAGATCACCAAAGAGAAGCCATAAATACAATTCTATCCCCTAGCAAATACAGGGGCAAAGAGACACCCATAAAGATGAAGGCATTCTAAATCAATTAAATACACCAAAGAATTGCACAAGCTTGTCACTGCTAGAAAGCTGGCTTTTTTACCGTATTACAAGTGTTCCCAAAACTATTTACCGATTTGCTATTGTTTTGAAACTTATTACCAGAATACTGCTGTTTTTGCCACATAGGCAATTTTTTTTTGTGCCACGTGGGAGTTGCCAACGCGTTTGGCGCCTCCACAACGCATTTGGCACCTCCACCTTGGAAGTGCCAAACGCGTTGGCGACTCCCACGTGACACAAAAAAAAAAGAAAGACACTCATAAGGACAATTGATGGTGACACCCTAATAAGGATGAACCATTTTGGCCACCAGCTCCATCTACCAAATTGGTGCCTGATACTAATTTTGCTTCGAACACGTGGTAGACCGAAATCAACATTGGATTGAACTAGGATCAAGGCAAAGATGTAGATTATGCAATGGTCAGATGCCAAACATGTTGGAGGTGCCAAACTCGTTGGCGCTCCACGGTGGAGGTGCCAACTGCGTTGGCGACTCCTACGTGACACCAAAAAAAAAATAAAAGACATTCATAAGGACAGTTACGAGATTGTGTCCCTGACCATTGCATAATCTACATCTTTTCCTTGTTCTTGGTTCAATCCAATCCATCTCACTTCTAATTCGAGTCGATTTCGGTCTACCATGTGCTCGAAGCAAATCTACAAGCACCAATTTGGTATATGAGCTGGTGGCTAGAATAGTTTATACTTAATAGGGTGCCACCATCAATTGTCCTTATGAATGTATTTTTCTTAATTTTTTTTTGTGTCACGGGGGAGTCGTCAACAAACGCGTTGGCGGCTCCCACGTGGCACAACAAAAATAAATAACAAATTGCCTACGTGACAAAAACAACAATATTCTGGTAATAAGTTTCAAAACAATGGCAAATCAGTAAATAGTTTTGGGAACACTTGTAGTACTGTCAAAAAGCCCTAGAAAGCTCTCCTTGTTTCTATCAAAACTTGTAAAATGAACCAGAAACTTCTCTAAAGTGAAGTGCCACACCAAAAATTCGTCAAGCAGACTGAACAAATTATTCAAAGGAAAGTAGTTGCTTGGCAATTGTGGGAAAATTTTGGTAGCTTGGCAACTTTGGAGTAAGTTGTTTGAGCTTTTTGGAGATTGCTGGATATGTCTGCCTAATTAGGAAGTATTTTTGTCTACTAATTATAAAGGTTTTGTGATTAGAAGGATTATGTGGTGCTTTGTGTGGTGTATTGGCCGAAGCTTAGTTCTAGACTTTCTAATGATCAATTTCTTCCTCCATATGTTTGTTTCGTAACTTCCCTGTGGGTTTTTGCCCATGGTTTTTTAAGGGTATTTCTATGTTTAACATGGAAGGGGACTAAATTCCTCTTTAAGGGTGTTTCTTTGTAGCCTTATGAAAATTCCTAATCCTTTGGTTTTGTTTTCTTTCCTTTCTTAATGAATTCTTGTTTATAATTTATAGGGTTTAGGTAGGGAAGAAGGACAAGAGAGAAAAGACGACTAACAATAGTATACTGAATATATGATTGATAGATGTGATGTGATTCAATACCCTAACCTAATACTCCTACTTATACCAGTAATTAGCTCAAGCACTACTAGTACTACTAGAGTACTAGTACAAGCCTAAGCCCTCTAACAATAAGACTAATAACCCTAATATTCTAACACTCCCCCTTAAGCTTAAGCTTAATAAGCTTTAAGCTTGTTAGAAGTAGCAAACCCACAAACAATAGACAAATAACTGTATTATATTCTTACCCACTCTTGCCACCCAACTCGTCATGAATGCTAAAACAGAGCTCTGAAGACGGTGCACTAAAACAGAGTGCGTTTCTGCTGTTGCTGCTAATCCTGCCATGATCCCCGCTGCTGCACTTGATGTCACTGGCAATCACCCCTGGTTTGCCTGGTAAAAACATAAATGGCAGCCAGTCCAAAGTCTCACTCAACAGGACTTACAGACTGAAGCACCAAACGTACCTGAACCACTCAATCTCCTCTGGTCAAAACAGAGACAATTGCTGGACACAGAAGTCTTTGAAATCTCCACCAGGCTTCACTGAAAGCACAAACATGTTGTTGCAGAACCTGTCACGCCTCAAACAGCATGATCCCATGTATTGGAACATCATGAAGAAGGCATCAACTAGGAGCCAAAGCCAGAAACAGAAGCACAACACCCAGACTACCCAGAACGCACCAAAATCAGGTCCAGTAGCTCCAGACGTAGGAAACACTGAAGACCCAATGAAAGCAGCAACAACAAAAGAAGAATGGAAGGGAAACTGAACTTGGAATCTCCCCCTAATCGAAGTAGCGGCCAACCCAGCCAAGAGAGACTGAAAAACCATGCAGAAAATTGGGAAATGAGACAAGAAACAGGGCTTGCCAGAGATGTCACTAGAGCTCCGGTTTTCGATAACCTTGTATGGCTTCCTTCTGACCAGATCTGCACTGGAAAAGGACACACCCAGCCAAAAAAAGCCACTGGGATATGTGTGCACATGAACTTAAACGTCTTGCACTGCTAAACATGTGACCCAACATCACCGCCTGGCTGCCACTGCACTCACCAGCCCTCCCCCTGCACCGGCCAACCACGACTGGCCGGTTGTCACCGGCGACCACCCGTGGGTTGCCTCAACTCAAACAGCAGCCGTCTCTTGGTTGCCCAGTGCATGACCAAGGTCATGATTTTCTCTTTTTTTTTTTTTATGGTTCTAAACTAATACACATGAGAACTAAAAACAAAGGAAAGAATTGGGTTTGAGCCTTTGAGGAAAACAAATAGAGGAAAATATACAAAGGAGTTCCATAGAATTAAACGTAGCGGAAAGGACAAATCCTCTCAAGGTGGATGGTATCTCTCTGATACAATGTTGAAATTATAGGGTTTAGGTAGGGAAGAAGGAAAAGAGAGAAAGACGGCTAACAATAGTATATTGAATATATGATTGATAGATGTGATGTGATTTAATACCCTAACCTGATACTCCTATTTATACTAATAATTAGGTCAAGCATTGGTACTGCTAGTACAAGCCCAAACCCCTAACAATAAGGCTAATTAACCATAATATTCAAACAATTGTGTTCTAAAAAAAAACGTTACGTGAAAAGTGAATGAGAGGGAATATGATGTTTATAGTTCATCAACTTCTATTTTAGGTATCCTAATTTAATTTCAATGTCTTATTATTATTATTATTATTTTTAATGTTATTAAACTATTTGAGAGGATATTTTCTCCATTTCTTGTATTAGCATTTCATGAATTCTTATTTATCTCCATGTTACTGATGAAAACAATTCAGGGAGGATATCGAGGATTTTATTCAAAAAATACCATGAGATTGACACCTAAAGTGGTTAATGATATCCATAAACGTGGTGGCACTTTTCTTCGCACATCACGAGGAGGACATGATACTCACAAGATAGTTGATAACATTGAGGACCGGGGAATAAATCAGGTGGTTACTTGTTAAATTTTACACACTGTGTTTATATTAGCTTATTTTACTTTTTAGAAAAAACTTATAATCAAAATGCTCAAGATAGTTTTTAGCTGAAAAGCTGTTTTCATGGAAAAAGTAAGCAAGACCAAACATGTTCTCAGTTTTTAGCTTTAGTTTTTTTAATAGATTATGGACATAATATCTGACCCAAAGGGAAATTTGTATGTGTTTGTTAGGTATACATTATTGGAGGTGATGGCACCCAGAAAGGAGCTGCACTCATTTATGAGGTAATTGATTCCTCTAACAAAATTACTTATCGCCTTCAACTAGTCATTCATGTAGTTCTATTATGGTATGATGTAATATGGGCATACTTTCATGAAGGAAGTTGAAAAACGTGGTCTTCAAGTGGCTGTAGCTGGGATTCCAAAGACTATTGATAATGATATTGCTGTAAGTTCTTAACCATAATCTATTCTCAACTTTTGCACACATGAAAATTTTAAATCCTTGGTGACATATTCTTGTTTATTTATTTTAAAACTTCAAAATGTTGTTTTCATAATTTCCTTCACAAAATTTTGAAATCAGAAAATAGAATGAAAACAAGGTGGCATTATTGTAATTATAATGAAAAATATCAATTGAAAATAAAAACAAAAAACAAACCAAACACCCTCTAAAATTTCATCTTTTCATTCTCTTGTGAAACTATGGTAACAGTTTTTTTGAGGAAGACATCAATTTGTGTAAAACTTTTGTGGTTTTTTGGTTGCAAACTTTTGTGGAGCAAGTTTGTGTTTTACAATATGAGGGATTTTACTTATCATGGTGCAAGAAGTTAGAGGTGTCGTTTCTAAATTTCAATGTTAAATTTGTGGTAGTTTTTGAAATTCATCTAATTGATCAAACCCGTTTAGATTAATGTCTTGATGACTAAATATTCCCTAAAGTAAATTCATACCATTCCCAAACTTTTAAACCACCTAACTCTCATGCTTGTTGTTTCTATATGTTATTGGCATTAATAAAAACTGTTAGAATTTCTTAGAATATCTTCGGAGTATTTTAGAGTATCTTTAGAATATCTTGCCATATCAGCAGAAGATCTTTGTAATATATATTGTGGAATCAATTATTCTGCTAACTAAGGAAGCAATCTTGGGAGTTGTTTCCTAATGTCATTATGTTTCCTTATTTGTTTTCTTAATTATTCGAATTTGTATTAGTGGACTTGGGCTTCTACTAGTAGTACTACACTATTACTTGACCTAATTATTAGTAGAAATAGGAGTTAGTGCTTTGCATCTTTAAGACACACCATATTAATCTAATGTAATGTTATTGAGAGTCTCATTTCTCTCTTTTATTCCTTCCCTACTTTACCTTATAATTTCAACAAAAGGCATTTTGAGCCTTCTCCTACCAGCTTAAGCTTTTGAGATACTTTGTCTTTGACAAGATATGAGAGCCTCTTCAACTTAATGGTCAAGAGTTTAATCCTTATTTCCGTAATCTTCTAATTATTTTAAAATTTCAGCACAAGGTTTGGGTGGGCCTATGCTTTATCCACATTGGCATTCCAAAAGGCTTTTGCATGAGGGAAAATCTATGAGATATAAATAAAATCCATTCCTTAGCCTTCTCTTAATAGCTCAAGCTTTTTGGGATACGTAAATTTTATTAAGTATTTTGTGAAATGGCAAACTTATACTTATTTTTTTTTGTCACATATATCAGTGACAGGTGTACTGGTTGTCCAAGTGCTTTGCCCTTGGTTGTTCTATATGGTTATTTGTGTTAGGGATAAAGAAGCCAATCTTTAACATAATCTTTTTAGGTTGAGGGGTTCTTTGACAATGGTGCAAAAGCATCTTTGACCAATTGATTTAGAGTTTAATCCCAACAGTTATCATTCTTACCTATACCACCATAAGGGGAGCTACCCTTATGGTCCATCAATTTTACCTTGATATTTTATTGAAATCATATATATGTTGGGAATTCAATTGTGACTGAAGAAGTCCCACATTGGAAAGGAATAGACTAAATGAAGACCATATAATTGGGAAGAGCTATGTACCTAATACCTTAAGGTTTTGGGTCTTGATGTAGTGTCAAACTCACAAGTGTGGTTCCTCGCTAAGCCCATGGATGGAGATCTCCTTAGCGTTTTGGGTTCCCCTTGCCCTAACACATGGTATTAGAGCTCTCTCTTTGGGGTGTGATCTTGGTTCAGCAGATGGCTTCATCATCAAAGTATGATTTGGAGAAGTTTAATGGCAAAACAAGATTTACTCTATGGTAGATCAAACTCAAGTCTTTTTTGATCCTACAGGGTCTGTGGAAGGTGGTTGAAATCAATTTCCAGAAGATATGGTTGAGAGTAAAATGGATGATCTGAAGGAGAAAGCTCTAAGTGCTTTTTTTTTTTTTTTTTTGAGCGTCACTAATAGTGTACTACAGGAGATTGCCAATGAAACGACTCTTCACACTTAGAATGAGAGAAGGTGCACACATAAAAGATCACTTAGATGAATTTAATACGATCATTATGGATCTGAAGAATATAGAGGTGACAATTGAAGATAAGGATGAAGCCCTATTTGCTCTATGTTCACTGCCTTCTTCTTATGAAACTTATGTTGATACTCTATTATATATAAAAAGTAGTATCTCTTTAGAAGATGTGTGTAACTCACTAAAATCTAAAGAGTTGAAAATGAATTTTTCAGATAATAGAGAGGAACCTGAGGGAGAAGTGATACTAAGGTGAGGAAGAACACAGTTCAAGGAATTAGCCTTAAGCAGAAAAAAGAGAAAATTCATATCTAAGTTGAGGATGAAGATGAAAAATTGCTTTGAGTGTAGTGAGGGCGGCTATTTCAGGAGAGATTCTCCCAAGTTGAAGATAACAAAGGGAAAACAACCTGAGAATTTTGTGAACATTGTTGATAGTTTGAATGTATCTAGTGACAATGATGGTGCTGGGGAAGTTCTATCTTGACTTCAGGTCGTGGGCAGAATTCCTTGGTTCTTGATACTAGTGCTACCTACCACATGTGCCCACATAGAAGCTGGTTTATCACTTATACGAAGATGGACAATAAGGCAATTATGGGTAATGATAGTTTTACCTGTTGTAGGAGTTGGTAGCATCATATTCAGAATGTTTGATGGTATTGTGAGAACAATGAAATGTTGGAACAATCTAGAATTGACAAGAAATCTGATTTCTCTTGGGACTCTTGATTCACATGGATACAAGTATCATGCATAAAATGGTGCTGTGATGGTGTGCAAGGGCTTTATGGTACTCATGAAAGGTGACTTGATTTTGGGTCTATATATTCTTCAAGGCAGTACAATTTCAGGGGAATATGTAGACTTTAGTGGCATTTGGGAGTTCTAATCTGAGTCATACACAATTGTGGCATCAATGTCTTTGTCACGAGTTATAGGGGGTATCAGAGTTGAGTAAATGTGATCTGCTGGGTGGGTTGAAGACTGAAAACTAGAAAGGTTGACTTTTGTGAACATTATTTGCCCCAAAAACATTCTGGGGTGAAGTTTAGTATGGCATCAAAACATAGGACCAAAGGTACAATGGAGTATATTCATTCAGACCTATGGGGTCCAAATAAAATCCTTTTGAAGAGTGGTGCCAAGTATTTTATGACCTGGATTGATGATTACTATTGGATGGTTTGAGTGTTGAGTGACTACACCCTGTAATCCTCATTGATCATAGTGAATTTTATCTCTGTTTTGCCTATGGACATAGGCCTATAGTTCGCGGTCGGTTGAACCATGTTAAATTCTGTAGTTGGGACATCATATAATATCATTTACAGTGACTGTTAGGTGTATTGGGATTAGGGTTTGAATGTTGAGGGACTACTACTTGTAATCTTCATTGATTATAGTGAATTTTATCTTTGTTTTTCCTGTGAACGTAGGCCTACAGTTCTTTATAGGTTGAACCGCGTTAAATTCTGTGTCGATTTCTCTTCTTTTTCCGTTGTGCATCTTGTTAAATTAGCAAGGGTTCTCACATCTTCATAGACGGGTGTGGGTAAAAAAGTGAGTTCATGAGAGTAGGATTAGTTTTGTTTGGCACTTGGAATATTGCCAAACTTATAGGAAAATCTATGGAAATAGTTGACACCATGATTAGGAGGAGGATTAATTTTATGTTCTTGTAGAAAACTAAGTGTGTTGGAAAAAAGGCAAGGGAATTAGATACTTCGGGTTTGAAATTTTAGTACACTATCAAATTTTGATCTAGAAATAGGGTAGGCATTATAGTGGATAAGAATTGGAAGAATAATGTGGTGGAAAGCAAATGGTGGCAACTAAAAGAAGGAAAGCAAATGGTATTTCAGAGCAATCTATTAGAGGAAGAGATTTGGGAGGCACAAGGGAGTGCCAATGATATGTGGAAAGAGATGGCCAGGGGATTTGAAAGTTAGCGAAAGTAGTTCTCGGCAAATCAAGAGGCTTTAGACCTAAAGACAAAGAATCATGGTGGTGGGAAGCAAGTGTTCAAGAGAACTTAAAAGTTAAAAGAGAGTTCTATAAGGCATTGTAGCTATGTAAAAATGATGAGAAATTGGAAAAATATATAGTAGCTAAGAAAGATACTTGGAAGGCGGTTAGCGAGGTGAAAGCTAAGGCTTTCAAGGGGCTATACCATTCTTAAGGTACCAAAAAGGGGGAAAACATACTTATAAGCTTTCTAAAGGTAGAGAAAGGAAAACAAGAGACTTGTATAAAGTGAAATGCATTAAGAACGAAGAGGGTAAAGTCATGGTTGTGGAACAAGATATCAAGGAAAGATGGAGGAGTTATTTTTACAAGTTATTTAATGAAGGACATGCAACAATAGTGGACTCCAAGATATTAAACACTAGCATTGATGACCAAAATTATACCTTTTATCGTAGAATTCAAGAATTTTTGGTAAAGGAAGCTCTAAAGAGTATGGACAATGGTAATGCGGTTGGACCAGATAATATTCCCATTGAAGTCTGGAAGGGTCTTGGGGAGAAAGGCATAACCTGACTTACTTAGTTGTTTAATGAGATAATGAGGTCTAAGAAAATGCCAGATGAATGGAGGAGAGGCCCTATTCATAAGAATGGAGGAGAGGCCCTATTCATAAGAACGAAGGAGATATACAAAATTGTGCTAACTACAGAGGGATTAAGCTCATGAGCCACACTATGAAACTATGGAAAGAGTAATTGAGCGGAGATTAAGACAAGAGACTCACATTTTAGAGAACCAATTTGGTTTTATGCCAGGGAGGTCAACTGTAGAGACAATATACCTTCAACGGGGTATGATGGAGAGGTACCGAAGGAAACAAAAAGACCTTCTCATGGTTTTCAAATCCTATTGAAAGCTCTTGAAAAGAAATGAGTTTATGTTGCTTATATATGAGCCATGAAGGATATGTATGATTGAGTTAAAACTAGTGTGAGAACACATGGTGGGGTTCCAAAAGATTTTCCTATAACTATAGGATTACACAAAGAGTTGATTTTGAGTCTTATCTTTTGACCTTGGTTTTAGACGTTTTTAGTGGGCACATCCAAGATTTAGCTCCTCAATGCATGCTTTCTGCATATGACATAGTCGTAGAGAAAGGGTCAAGAGAGGGAATAAATGGTAAACTAGAGTTATGGAGAGAAGCTTTGGAATCACATGGTTTTCGGCTAAGTAGAAGTAAAATGGATTATATGGAATGGAAGTTAAGCAAGACACGAGGTAGCACTGACTTTGTGAAAATTGGGGATCATACCATACCACAAGATGCATGGTTTAGGCATCTTGGATCTATCATACAAAGTGACGGATAGATTGTAGGAGAAGTAACTTATAGGATTCA
This sequence comes from Styphnolobium japonicum, assembly GCA_023212625.1. Taxonomy (NCBI): domain Eukaryota; kingdom Viridiplantae; phylum Streptophyta; class Magnoliopsida; order Fabales; family Fabaceae; genus Styphnolobium; species Styphnolobium japonicum. Next base: position 19,572,023 of record JALBWW010000013.1, read on the forward strand.
AGCTGGGTGGATGAAATGGACAAATGCTTCGGGCGTTATTTGTGATCGCAAGGGGCCTCTCAAGCTCAAAGGAAAATTTTACCAAACAATTATAAGACCAACGATGTTTTATGGTACCGAATGTTGAGTGATAAAATGCCAACAAGAGTATAAGTTTAGAGTTATGGAAATGAGAATGTTGAGGTGTATGAGTGGACGACATAAGATCTGGAATGAATGTATTTGAGAGAAAGTTGGAGTAGCATCTATTGATGAAAAGATGACAAAATCTCGCCTAAGATGGTTTTGTCATGTGAGAAGACCAATTGAAGCCCTAGTAAGAAGTGTTGATTATATTGAGGATAACCCGATAAACAGAGGTACAGGAAGACCAAGGAAAACTCTAAGCGAAACCATAAAAAAAGATCTTGGCCAAAATGGTCATTCCGAAAATAAGGTTTTTGACTAAAGCATAATGGAGTCGTTTGATCCTTGTAGCCGATCCCACTTAGTGGGAAAAGGCTTTTGTTGTTGTTGTTCTTATTGTCTGCTAAAACAAATTGGTATTAGAGCTGATGGTTTGGCTAGGATGAGTATTGAAGTTGGTGCTTGGTGCTCTTGCGATTGCCTCCCCATGAATAGTAGTCCACAAAAAGCCCAAGTGGAGTGGTAAGACGTGTTTCCAGTGAAAAAAAGGGGTCTGTCCCAGCCCGTGCTGTGGAGCATTGGTAAACTCACACTTAGGTAAAAAGCGGTAACAAGTATGGAGAGATATGGTTCTTGAATGTGGGTTTGGTGGAAGTTGGAATGTGCTCTTGGTAAGATCTTAAAATACTTGAAAGGCCTTGCGCATGAGGGAGAGCATACTCATGTAAGGACTCACTTGAAGGGGAGATTGTTGGGAATTTAAGTTTGAATGAAGTCCCACATTGGAAATGAATCAACTAAGTGATGACCATATAAGTGGACATAATGCCTGAAGGTTTTGTGTCAAGATCTGGTGGTGTCAAGCTCACAATGGTTCTTTGCTAGGCCCATGCAAGGTGATCTCCTTGGTATTATGGGCTCCCTTTGGCCCAACAATATGCTTAAACATTAAAATTGTATAACTGAATCTTTCTACAATTTTTAAACAGTTATGGATTGTGTTGGAGGGACAAAAACCTATTTAATTAAAAAAATATCCTGACATCTATGTTAGTGTGTGCCAAGAGGCTAGTAATTAAAATCCAGTCTATGCTAGTGGTGTATTCTGTCAAAAGGGCTTTAATTTGTGGGGGCGTGATATAGATATAAAATTAATTAATTCTTGAGCTTAAGCTTTTGGATCAAGTGGCTCTTTGACTGTTCATGTAACATAAACATATTTTGATATTTAGATTGGTAGAACCTCGCTACAATTCAAACTTATGATTGTTGTGTTTTAGAAATTTGCATTGAAAAACTTATTTCTTTGTTAAATTTAATTTGTCAATCATATTGTGAAGTGATTTTGACAATGAGGTTTTCCTTTTTTGGTTTTGTTCTGCTTACGTGCAACTGAAACTTCTTAATATTTCATGTGCTTTTGTACCGTAGGGAAGAGTGTTTGTTGTTTTTATTTATGTTAGAATATTAGGGTTATTAGTCTTATTGTTAGTGGACTTGGGCATGGACTAGTAGTACTAGTACTTGACCTAATTTTAGTATAAATAGGAGCATTAGGTTAGGGTATTGTATTACATAACACCTAATATCAATCATATATTCAGAATTACTGTTAGTTATCTTTCTCCCTTCTCCATCTTTTCTACATAAACCTTAGAATTTCAGCATGGTATCAGAGTGATGCCATCCACCTTGAGATCATCTATCCTTTCTGCTGTGTCAAGTTGCATGGAATTCCTTTGTATATTCTCCCCTATTGTTTTTCCTGAGATCCTATTCTTTCTGCTGTTTTCTTGGTGTTTTTAAGTCAGAATTGTAAAAAATAAAAAACTGGTCATCATTACCTAGGGTCACATTTCCAACTTTGGGCACTGAAGGATGTTGCCATTCATATTTTCAGCTAATGCAGTGGCGGACGACAGTGGGTGCAAGTCGGTCCTGGTTGACTGATGCTTGAAGAGGACTGGCGGGCCTCGTGGTGGCTGGTGGTGAAGGTTCAAGTGTGTTTTTGGTTTGACTTGTTGGGGTGCGCAACTCTATCGGTCTTTTAGTCCATTTTGTTAGTAGGATATATATTTTTATGAGACAGGATAGGATAATTGAGTCTGGACAGCTATACAGCCATACTGGACAGCCTGTCATAATTGAGTTTGGACAGCCATAGTGGACGGCCTGCAGATGACCATATAGCCATACTGGACAGCCTGTCATAATTGAGTTTGGACAGCCATAGTGGACAGCAGTCTGGACAGCCATATAGCCATACTGGATAGCCTGTCATAATTAAGTTTGGACAGCTATACTGGACAGCCATACAGGATAGGATAAAGTAGTCATTTTATATGCAATGCATGTAATGCACCTTAGGAATTAATATTTGTTTATCTTATCACCTATGTAAAATAGTTATATAAATTCAGCTGAGTGTAAAGAAACTGGAGCATTCAGACAAATTGATATGGTATCAAAGCCTACTCTTTGAATTTAGGCAGTCAAAGTTTCAAACCATATTTTGGTTCTGCCCAAAAGGGCTTCTGCTGTGTGTCTCTCTTGGTGTGCCTTAGGCACCTTAGTTTGGTTTTCTTTTGGATCACAGTTTGTGGTTTAGCTCCAAGGGGCTCTTGGTTTCTAGCTTTTCTTTCGAACCCAGTACTTCTCAATTTTTTTTTCGATTCTTTGGCTTCTCTTTGACCACCATGACAACTGATAGCTTCTCAGTTAGGTTCAGTGGCAAGAATTATTCTGCTTGGGAATTTCAATTCGAAATGTTTGTTAAAGGCAAAAGCTTATGGGGTCACATTGATGGCTCCTCTGCAGCACCCACTGTGCTGACTGAACTTGCTACATGGCAAACGCAGAATGCTAAGATTATCTCTTGGATTTTGGGCTCCATTGAACCACACATGGTCAACAATTTGCGGTCTTTTAGGACAGCCAAGGAGATGTGGGACTATCTTAAACGTATCTACAATCAAGATAATAGTGCCAAGCGTTTTCAGTTGGAACTCGACATTGCAAATTACCGCCAAGGTAATCTGTCTATTCAAGAATACTATTCTGGTTTTCTCAATTTATGCACAGCACATTCGGATATTATTCATGCTAAAATCCCCAAGGTCGCACTTTCTGCTCTCCAAGAAGTTTATAATGATAGCAAAAGGGATCAGTTTCTCATGAAACTCAGACCAGAATTTGAGATTACACGGGCTGCTTTATTAAATCGAGATCCAGTTCCCTCCATGGATGTATGCTTTGGTGAATTACTTCGGGAGGAACAGCGCCTATCCACTCAAGGAGCCATGGCGCAAGACCAATTCCCTTTGGAAGCTGTCACTGTGGCTTATGCTGCCCAAGGGAAGGAAAAAGGAAGGTTTATCAAGCGGGTTCAGTGTTATTCCTGCAAAGAATTTGGCCATATTGCTCGAAATTGTAGCAGAAATTTTGCGATTCATCGCAAACAAAAGATGGCCATATTATTAAGCAATGCCCTACGAGACCACAAAATCGTCAAGCCAATGCCTTTCAAGCAAAGGTTTATTCCTCTTCTTCTGCAGGTCTGAATAATGATATGGTAGCACCTCCTGCCCAATCTGTCCTAACTCCGGAGATGGTGCAACAGATGATAATCTCTGCCTTTTCAGCTTTGGGCCTTCAAGGTAAGGATAAGAAAATTCTTCAACCTTGGTTTGTTGATTCTGGAGCTTCGAATCATATGACTAGTAGTTCTACTTATTTGCATAATGTTCGACCCTATCATGGCACACAACACATTCAAATTGCAAATGGTAGTAATCTCCCTATTGCTGCTGTTGGGGATATTGATTCATCTTTTCGTAATGTGTTTGTGTCTCCAAGACTTTCTTCTAGCTTAATTTCGGTTGGCCAATTGGTCGATAACAACTGTGATGTGCATTTTTCTCGTGGTGGTTGTCTTGTGCAGGATCAGGTGTCGGGGAAAGTGATCGCGAAGGGGCCTAAAGTTGGACGAATGTTTCCTATACATTTTACTACTCCTAGTCTTTTTTCTTTCGCTTGTACTATAGTAACTAATCAAAGTGAGGTTTGGCATAAACGTTTGGGCCATCCTAATTCACTTGTTTTGTCTCATTTGTTGAAGCATGGATCATTGGGTAATAAAATTCAGTTTGATTCCTTTGATTGTTCTGTTTGTAAGCTTGCCAAAAGCAAGACTTTACCTTTTCCTTCTCATGGTAGTCGTGCATCAACATGTTTCGAGATTATTCATAGTGATGTATGGGGTATTACTCCTGTTAAATCTCACGCCACCTATAAATATTTTGTGACATTTATTGATGACTACAGTCGTTTTACTTGGGTATATTTTCTTCGTTCCAAATGCGAGGTTTTTTCGCTTTTCTGACCTTTTAGCCTATGTCGAGACTCAATTTTCTACTTGTATTAAAATCTTACGTTCGATTCGTGGAGAATACTTATCTAATGAATTTCACTCATTCTTACAAAGATAAGGGTATCGTTTCTCAACGTTCTTGTTCATATACGCCTCAGCAAAACGGTGTTGCTGAATGTAAAAATCGCCACCTATTGGATGTCACTCGAACCTTATTGCTTGAATCATCTGTTCCACCTCGTTTTTGGGTTGAGGCTTTGTCCACTGCTGTTTATGTCATTAACCGTCTTCCTTCTCAGGTTTTAGACTTTGATTCTCCCTTTTATCGTCTATATGACAAGCCTCCTACTTATCATCATCTTCATACTTTTGGTTGTGTCTGTTTTGTTCACTTACCACCTATTGAACGTCACAAACTTGGGGCTCAAGCAGTTCAGTGTGCGTTTATGGGTTACAGTAATACTCAAAAAGGTTTTTTGTGTTATGATACTACTGCTAATCGTCTTCGTATTTCTCGAAATGTGGTTTTCTTTGAAAATCAGTATTTCTTCCCATCGCATGTGGTCTCTTCTTCTAACCCTGTTATGCTTCCTAATTTTGATGATCTCTCTGGTCCTATTGAGCGTTTCAAACCAGGTATTTTGTATACGAGACGTCGGCCACCTCTACCCTTTCCCGACACTTACCCGCCACCTGAGCCTGTACTTCCAGGACCTCGACGGTCTACTCGTATCTCTCATCCACCAGATAGGTATGGGTTTCCACATACATCACTTACTGCCATGTTATCTGGCATTATTGTTCCTACTTGTTATTCTTAGCAGTTAAGCATGCATGTTGGGAGCAAGCCATGCACACTGAGCTACAGGCTCTTCAGGAGAATCATACATGGGATATTGTTTTGTGTCCTTCTGGTATTAAACCCATTGGTTGTAAATGGGTATATTCTATAAAACTCAACTCTAATGGTTCTCTAGACAGATATAAGGCTCGGCTAGTTGCTCTTGGGAACAGACAAGAATATGGGGTGGATTATGATGAGACCTTTGCTCCGGTGGCTAAGATGACTACTGTGCGAACCATTCTTGCTATTGCTGCTTCCAAGGGTTGGTCTCTCCACCAAATGGATGTTAAGAATGCGTTTTTGCATGGTGACCTTAAGGAAGATATTTTTATGACTCCACCTCCAGGCTTATTTTCGACTTCATCTTCAGCTGTGTGCAAGCTCAAACGTTCTCTTTATGGGTTAAAACAAGCTCCTCGGGCATGGTTTGAGAAATTTCGCTCCACTTTACTTGGTTTATCTTTCATTCGTGAGCCAGTATGATTCTTCCTTATTCCTTCACAAAACAGAGTATGGTATTGTTCTTCTTCTTGTTTATGTTGATGATATTGTTATCACTCGGACAGATGTTGTTCTCATTAGACAGATTCAACAACAGCTTCAGGCATCCTTTCATATGAAGGACCTTGGTTCCCTTCACTATTTTTTGGGCCTTGAGGTGCACTCGGATCCTACGGGTATTTTCTTACATCAACGTAAGTATATGCAGGATCTGATCTCTTTGGCTGGCCTTCAATCAGCTTCTCCAGTTGACACTCCTCTTGAAGTCAATGTGAAGTATCGTCGTGAGGAGGGTGACATTCTTTCTGATCCCTTGATGTACCGTCAGTTGGTCGAGAGTCTTAACTATTTAACTATTACTCGCCCCGATATTTCCTTTCTTTGTCCCGTAGTCGGTCGATTCATGCAAACTCCTAGACATCTTCATTTAGCTGCTGTTCGTCGTATTATTCGCTATTTGAAAGGCACTTCCAGTCGTGGCCTTTTTTTCCCCGTTGGGTCTTCTCTTCAATTGATTAGTTACACGGATGCTGATTGGGCTGGATGTCCGGACACTCGACGCTCCGTTACGGGTTGGTGTATGTTTCTTGGTAATGCACTTATTTCTTGGAAAAGTAAGAAACAAGCCCGTGTTTCCAAATCTTCCACTGAATCTGAATACCGAGCCATGTCTGCTGCTTGTTCCGAAATTATTTGGCTTCGTGGTTTGTTGGCTTAACTTGGATTTCCTCAACTAGATTCCACTCCTCTCTATGCCGATAATACTAGTGCCATTCAGATTGCTACTAATCCTGTTTTCCATGAGCGTACAAAGCATATTGAGGTGGATTGTCATTCCATTCGTGAGGTTCTTAATAGTCATGTTATCTCCCTTCCCCACATCACCACGGATCTTCAACTTGCTGATGTCTTTACCAAGGCAATGCCTCGGCCTCGTCATCAATTTCTCATTGGCAAATTGATGCTTCTTGATCAGCCGCATCAATTTGAGGGGGGATGTTAGTAGGATATATATTTTTATGAGACAGGATAGGATAATTGAGTCTGGACAGCTATACAACCATCTTGGATGTACTGTCATAATTGAGTTTGGACAGCCATAGTGGACAGCGATGCAGATGACCATATAGCCATACCTGACAGCCTGTCATAATTGAGTTTGGACAGCCATAGTGGACAGCAGTCTGGACAGCCATATAGCCATACTGGATAGCCTGTCATAATTAAGTTTGGACAGCTATACTGGACAGCCATACTGGACAGCCATACAGGATAGGATAAAGTAGTCATTTTATATGCAATGCATGTAATGCACCTTAGGAATTAATATTTGTTTATCTTATCACCTATGTAAAATAGTTATATAAATTCAGCTGAGTGTAAAGAAACTGGAGCATTCAGACAAATTGATACATTTGGGTGGGTGTGGTGCCACGTTTCATTTCTATTGGTGCCGGTGACCGGCAAGGAGTACACATCAATTGTGAACAGCAGCGTTTGGTTGGTGTTGGTTGCAGGATTTGCAGCAAGTCCTTTGTATTTGCGCATTGGGCACTCTGTTTTGTGCAGTGTGCATTTCTGTTTTAGTGTCATAGAAACTTGTTGGTGGCCAGCGGTGCCACTCTTAGGTGCGACCAAGACTGGCAGACTGACTGGAATGCTTGTCGGCATCCAGTGACCGGAGCTCTGGTGATAAGTCCAGCGAGCCCTGTTTCAAGTCTGATTTCTCGATCTTCTACCTGGTTTTTCACTCTTGGCTTGGTTGGATGATACTTTGATAGGGGGAGATTTCGATTCTGGTTTTCCCAAGTTTCTTTCTGTGTTTTGATTTTGGGAGTGATTGATGGTTTTATTTGAGGCCAGAGAGCTGCGACTTGGTCACAGAAAGGTTGCTGGCTTGCTTCAAGTTCTGTTCTGGAGGTTGCTATTGAAGCTTTGATTTTCGTAGTTTTGGTGTGTTCTGTGGTCTGTTTGGGTGGTGTTCTTCTGTTTCTGGTGTTTGCCTTTTGTTGTTGGGTACATCGATTCTTTGTTGGATTGAAGGTTTTGGACCGGCGTCAGTGGTAGGATTCAAAATATTGTTTTGTTGTTTTGGTGTGGACCTATGTAGGGTCACATTTTGTGTGCGGGGCAACATCCTATAAATTCTGCGACGGGCAGAGGTCATTCTGGTGACCTCTGGTGGATGTCTACTTTTCTGGTGAGATGTGGCAGTGATTCTTGCCCACAGCTGATCTGATATGGCTTCTCTTCCCTCTCTTCTTCTCTTACCAGCGAGTTCTGATGGCGTTATTGCATTTCTTTCTGTTGGGACCATTGGGTGGTCTAGCATTCATTGAAATGAACGGTTGCTTTTCTTCTTCTTCTTCTTTATGCTGAGTTGGGATGGTTCAACATCTGCCATTGTGCTGAGTTTCTCTTCTCTTCTTGATGATAACTTCTTTGTGTCAGTTTTTTCTCTTCTCTTCTGGTTTGGCTGTGTCAAGAACCAACTATCCCAATAGCTTAAACTGTTAGGTGAAGGCCCAAGATTGATTTTATATCTCTAACACGTCCCCTTACGCATGAGCCTTTTGGGCTTGAAGCGTGGACAATGCATAGGCCCACCCTATTTTGTGCTGAAATTTAACATTATTTAGAAGAGTGGGGGTGGCAAGGATCGAACTCCTAACCACTTAGTCATAGAGGCTTTAATACCACGTTGAGAGAGAGAGAGATAGAAAAGAATGCTGAAACCGTAACATGTCAAATACCAACTGTCCCAATAGCTTAAGTTAGGTTGAGGCACATGAATGATTTATATCTCTAACACGCCTGCAATGAAGAGCTCTTTGGGTTCGAAGCATGAACAATGCACATGCCCACTCTGTCTTGAGTTTCTTTTGGTTTCCGTTTGGTCTCTCCACTTGGTACATTGGTCTTTGTGTTTGTGATGAATAATCTGATGTAGGCTGCTGCAGTTTTGAGTTCTATACTGAAAGTCTTGTTTCTGACTTGGTGGTTATTTGACTGTATTGTGGTTTGTTCCTCCTGGAGCTTGTTAGTTAGGGGGAGTAAGGGCTAAGTGTTTATTATTCAGTTGTGATTCTCTGATTGTGGGCAGCTCTGGTGTGAATTCTTCTTCTGAAAGCAAGTTGCTCAGGGGGTGAAGGCTGTTCTGATTTAGTAATATTTATTCTTCCATTAATGCGGTTGTGGATTGAAGACTTTGGGCACTAGTGAATGGTATTTGTTTGTATTACAGGGTGGTATCACACCGGCCCAATGTATGGAGACTAGTTTGGAGGTCGTAGGGGCCAAAGAGGAGAAATGTCGAAGACTTCAGAAACTGTATCGTTTGCTTGGTACATGTGCCGAGGAGAAGCTGGAAGAAAGTGGAGGGGGCCAATGAGGAGAAAGGCCGAAGACTTCTAGGAGTTGTCTGCCAAGGACGTCATTGCCAAGGTTTTGTTATTCATGGGGAGTACTAGTTGCCTTTCTATGATTGAGATGGGTTGTGTTATTTGTCTTATGTTTGTGGGTTTGCTACTTGTAATAAGCTTAAAGCTTAGTAAGATTTAGCTTGAGGGGGAGTGTCAGAATATTAGGGTTAGTGGGCTTGTACTAGTAGTACTAGTACTTGACCTAATTATTAGTATAAATAGGAGCATTAGGGTATTATGGAACATAACATATATCAATCCTATATTCAGTATTACTGTTAGCCGTCTTTCTCCCTTTTCTGTCTTTTCTACCTAAACCTTAGAATTTCAATAATGATATATATTAATAATTTTACTTGAGGTTTGAGTTAGTATCATCGTCTGTAATTCAGTAATTGTAGCTACTTGTTTGTATAGGAATTTGACAATACATTAATCCCAGTATATTCTGTTTTTTTTTTAAATTTTTTTTAGAATTTGGTCAATCTGAGATCAAGGTTCAAGTTTCTATTGGCATGTGTGTCGGTGTGTCTTTATATTTGTTTTTTATTTTTTTTCCAGATATGTATAAATATTGTTTTTTATACTTATAATTGGATATTACTATTGTGATGGAAATTCTAATTGGTTGGTGATACATACCCTTCTATTACTAAAGCCTGTGTGAGGAGAAATAAAGGGAAAGGCAGTGGGTTAATCACTCACATGAGCAAGAGAGTTGAGGTGCAGGGGAATATGCATGAGGGATTTTCTTGTAACTTCCTAGACACGTGGCAGCGGGGGAGAGAAAATGAGAATGGCATTCTGTTAAGAAGGGGGATAAATGTGAGGAGAAGGTGGGGGGAGGGGGGTAAGCAAGAATTGGGTTAGGAACTCTCGATGGGATTGCACTATCTGCATTTACTTTTCTGTTTCTGTTTTGTGAGTATGTGAGTTTCTGTGCTCTGGTTCTCATTGTAATTGGGAATTATCCCCATTTTCTGTAATCAAACATTTGGGTTCCTATCACTTTCTCTTATGGATTTACAAAGGGGTTGGAGGGCTCTTTTGAGCTAATGTATCTTTTTCCTGTTGTTTTATTTTATTTTCTTTTTTGGTTGTTCTAGGAGGATTTTGTATCCTTGTTTCTTGTATTTTTTTCCCTTCATTAATTCTTTAGTTAAAAAAAAATCAGCATCTTCTTAGATTGATGGAAAATTAGAGTGCTTTAAGAATAAAACTTCACGTGGATTTATTTCTAATTTAACTTAAATTTGTGCTTCCAAGGCTAGTGTCAGTATATAGGCAAACATTCTGGAAAAAATTAGAAATTAGTCCTATTTTTGGGTTAAAATCAGAATTAAGACTTACAATTTTATTATTTTTGTCTATAAGTAAATTAATTTATTTTAAATATTTCTATCAATGCTTATGATATTTTGCTTGTTTGGCTTCAGGTGATAGACAAATCTTTTGGATTTGATACTGCTGTAGAAGAAGCTCAGAGAGCCATTAACGCTGCACATGTGGAGGTTGAAAGTGTTGAAAATGGAGTTGGAATTGTTAAGCTAATGGGTAGATACAGTGGTAATGGCACTTAACATATGCTCCGTTTTTATATTTTATTCTCTCTTTTTTTTTCTGCCACTAATTTTCTTAGTAATCTTATGCATTGAAATGAAAAAGAATGGGAGCTTTATATGATCAAAAAAATATTGGTATTAGATCTTTAAGCATCTTATTTCTCTTTTCAGCGATATACTTTACAAGCTTCCATCTGCAGGTTTCATTGCCATGTATGCAACTTTGGCAAGTCGAGATGTGGTATGGCATTTTCCCATCTCTGAATTTCTTGGTTATTATCACGGTGGTTGTTGACCTGATTCTATTGGTAGTGCAAAATGTGGATTTCATGTCATGAATACGTCTTCTGTTTTTTTTTTTCTTGCCATGTCATGAATAAGTTGGATGGATCATAAGCTTTAGGACTCAACATCTTTTAACTTGATGTACAAAATATAGCTGACGTGTGGGAACTCACAGATGAACGCCAAATTAGAACTGAGTCAGAGAAAATCATAGATTGGGAACCTTCATTAAATTACAGGGTGGGGCGCTGACTGAGTATGTTTTACCAAGCTTGACACTAGATTTTCCATGAGCCTTAAAAGAAAAGGAAGGATCAAAGATGCAGATCAAGTCAACTTGCATTTAAAGATTCTAAAGCAGTTAATAATAAGCCAACTAAACTTCTTTACTAATTCTGGCTAGAATTGTAAGGTGTTATCCGTGCATACCAGAATGCTGTGAAACTGGTGGTCTGCTACTGTTTCAATGCCATTTGGGAACCATTATGACGGGTTGGCATAGGGAAAGAAAACTGAATGATTAAAGTCAAGCCTGAATTGGAATACAGCCTGACTTAAGTGCCCATACCAAAGGAAGACTGAATGATCAAAACTGCTTCTCTGAAGTCTAAATTGCAAGACAGCCTGACTGAAGTGCCCAACCCAAGCCCATGAAGCTTGTTTTAGGCCATACTTGGATTCCTTGGGTCTGCACGTCTTTTCACTCTCCCCATGAGCAACAAAGACGGAGGTTGCTCCATATACACGGAGCTCTTGCAAATGGCCATGCAAAAAGGCATTCATCACATCCAATTGATGCAGCGACAATGATGAGTAGCTGTAAGAGAGATAAACAATCTAATAGAGGCAAGTTTAGCAAGCGGAGACAAATGTGTCAAGAGTATTCTAGTCCATAAACTTGCCCATAGCCATTTGCAACAAATGAGCTTTCAACCAATCCACTAAACCATCTGGGTTAACCTTCATGTTATAAGCCCATTTGCAACCAATTGCCTCCTTACCACTGGGTAAGGAAACCAGATCCCATGTCTAATTTTGCTCAAGAGCAGTCATTTTGTCTACCATAGCCGCTTGCCACCCCTCATGGGATTGAGCCCAAGTATCAATAGTGGGAATCGCCAAAGAGTCGAGAAGCTACAAAAAATGTAGTAGAGCCAGATAAAGCATCGGAGGAAGCAAAAAAAGAAATAGGATATGTCAAGGGTAGGATCAGAGGATGAAATTTCAGGATCTGAAGAAGAGGATGCTGGTCTGGGTTGTGAGTCCTTTGGGCCTCAATCATCAATAGAAGCTACCTTCATTATCTTGCTGCAACTGATAAAGAAATTTGGTAGAGAAGCAACAGGAAGGGGATGAGGTCAAGTTTACATCGGGATAGAAGAATCTACAATAGATGGAGAAACAGAAATAGTAGAGAAGGGAACTTTATATACCAAACTGTCATCTTCACCACTGGTTTCAGACATAGCCACATTATAGTATAAGTAGACTCAAAGAAAGTAACATTTGAAGGAAACAAGATATTGACCCAAGTCAGGTGAATAACATCTATACCCTTTTTGTGTGCCCTTAGAAAATACACTCGAGAAAACTGTGAACAAACATCCTCAACAAAACATGTACAACCAAAAATTCTAAGAGGAAGAGTAAATAATGAGTGAGATGGAAGAGAATAGAGTAAGAAACTTGACCATCGAGAACTGAACTGAGCATGCGATCGATTATGTAACAAGTTGTGGAGACTGCATCAGCCGAAAAGTATTTAGGTACTTTCATGTGAAACTAAAGGGCTCAAGCTACTTCCATTAGGTGTTATTTTTCTTGTCAGCCTTCCTTTTTTTTGAGGTGAAACAATACATGATGATTCTTGAATGATACCATTTTCTGTTATCAAAGATGTAAAGGCAGTAGAAAAGTAGTTTTTGGCATTATCACTTCCAATAGTATGCAGAGTAAGATTAAAGTGAGTTTTGACAATTTAACTTCAACACAAAAGGCACAAGGTAAACAACTCAGAATGGCTTTTCATTAGATAACGCCAAGTAACCCAAGAGTAGGGATCCACAATAGTAACAAAATATTGAAAACCAGACATTGACTCAATGGGAAGGGTCCCCAAACATCAAAATGAACAAGTGAAGCCGTTTATTAACCCTAGAAGGATAAGTTCCTTGATGATTTTTGGCAAACTGACAAGACACACAATTTAAAACAAAAGAAGAATCTAAAAAAGACACAACTTATTCAAGGTTTTCAATGGAGGATAACCAAGACAGCAGTGGAGTTGGATAGGAGAAATACAGCCCAAACAAGCAATGGACTGCAGCATAGGCTCAGCCATGCTCTCCATAACATTGAACCCATTGGACTCATAACCTGTACCCATCACCTTCTTTGTCCCAAGATCTTGAAACTAAGTCTTTGGGAGAGAAGTGAACACTATAATTAAGGGCATCTGTAATTTTGATAACAGACAAGGAATTAGAAGGAAAGTGTAGTAAACCCAAAAATGAATTTCAGAGAAATAAAGGTATTGGCAGGCAGTGCCACTCCCTGTGATAGGAAGAGGATCCATTAGCAAAGGTAACACTAGGTAATGTAGATAAAGGCTGAAATGAGGAAAGAATACTCGTGTTTCTTGTCATGTGATATGTGGTACATGAATCAATGACCCAGTTGCTAGAGGAGGAAGTGAGATAGGCAGTGGGTCTACCTGACTGAACAAGGGTATCGGTATGGGAATATCCCACAACTCATTAGGCCTGTGTCAAAATCTTAAGCTGTTAGGTGGAGGCTCATGAATGACTTTATTCATCTAACACGCCTCCTCACCGAGAGCTCTTGGGCTCGAAGCATGGATAATGCACAGGCCCATTTTTCCTTTGTGCTGACATTTAACTTTATTCTTCTAACAACTTGAAATTGAGTATACTCAATGAATTCATTGACAAGGACTTATTTCCACTTGTCATGTGACGATTGAAGAGTAGCTGGTTGACATATTCACTAACACTCTCAGTTGTAATTGGGTTGATTATATTGTAGCAAGTAGCGTATGATTAATATCTATGCTCCAACTTGATGGGATCTTCACTTATGCTCTCGGTGGATTCAGGTTGGTTATATTTGTAACAAGCAGGGAGTGATTAATATCTATGCTTCAACTTGAGGAGAAGTGTTAAAATATAGTAGTAAGTGTCTGTGGGCTTATGTTTGTATGGGCTGGAATTGTGCATGTACTAAACGAGTACTACACTTGTACTTATCCTAATTCTTTCACATAAATACACATACTCTCTCACATTTTCTCTAACATTCCGTCAGTTGGGTGTCAAGGGGGGATGGATAGCTCCGGCAATCTTTTTATGGCTTGAAACAATTTACATTGGCCTGGTTGTGACATTTTAGTCAAGCTGTTTTACATCTTGGCCTGTATAGAAGTAGTTTTTAACATATTTTCTTCTACCAGCAGTCCAATGGTGGTTGTATTCTTTTGGTGGTTTAATATACTAAAGTAATGTAAATATCCAAATTTCGAACATAACAAAATTACTAAAATACCTCTTGGACTCAAAATATAATATACTAAGTAGTAAGTACTGTAACACTCAGTAAAACACATACTGAACCTGATAAGTCTCAATCATTATGATCATTATCCCAGGTCTACTAATAATTCTTCTCTTTCTATCAAAACATTAAGAAAGAAAATGAATGCCTACTAATAGCATGATTTGTAACAGGATTGCTGCTTGATTCCAGAGTCTCCCTTTTATTTGGAAGGAAGGGATGGGCTTTTTGAGTTTATTGAAGAGAGGTTAAAACAAAATGGACATTTAGTTATTGTGGTAGCAGAAGGAGCAGGTCAGGAATATGTTGCTGCAGAACTGCATGCAGCAGATGAAAAGGATGCATCTGGGAACAGGCTACTTCTTGATGTTGGTCTGTGGTTATCCCATCAGATCAAGGTATGATGCAATATATTTCCTTCTCTTCACTAGTTATAGATATATAATATTGGGAGATATGTATATAGACAGCTTTAAATTTAATGGACTCAAGACTGCAGAAAATTGGTGATCTTTTCCTGAGCTGATTTTAGAATTTTTAAGATTCAGGATCACGATCTTAGCAAAAATGTCTACTCCAAAGACATTCTTGCATTTATTTTTTAGAACCAGATTTATGCCGATGGGATTGGTCAACTTATTATTAGATCAGTTCTGTAGTGTCAAATATCAATTATAATCTAATAAAATTTACATGCTAAATTTTTTTTCTTGTTTTTTTCTCTTTTAAATCATGACACTTATCTGACATTGCTTTGAGATAGGAAATTTGTTGATGTGGACTAATGGGTATCCCAATCCCTCTTCTATGCCTAGCTTAGTTCTCCAGTTATGTTTTTTTTCTTTCTCATAGTATGGAAGAAGTTATGTCAGTTAATAACTATACTTTTTAATAGAGGATGTGAACATTTTTTTCCTCATCCTTTGAATTATTCAGTTTGTTTCTTAATCTACATCTTACTTGTTACAGGATCATTTCACAAAGTTTCAAAAGATGGCAATAAATATGAAATATATAGGTATGTTCATGAGTTTCCTATAAATAATTTTTATTGATTTTCATTTTTCAAGAAAAACATTAATGACTGTTGTAATGTCTACTACTAAGAATAACTTTGCCATTATGGAAGAAATCTCATTAAAATGAGCTATCTAGTTGAAGATCTAAATATTTGTGAATTTAACATGGTATTGAATCAGTTGGAATCATGGGAGTACTTACTTGCTGCTGATAGATCTGGGCCATTTGGCAAAATGCTGGGTATTGGAAGTTGTTGGAAACATGCATTATAATGGTAGATAGTGTTAGATGTCCAGGTTCAATGTATATACAGTGGTCAACCCTAATCTTGTAATTACTGTAATAAGGATCCTTGATGGCAGCATGTACTTATTGCTTAATGGTTATATAATCAGATCAGTGTTGTGTATAGATGGCACACAGTTTCAGCATTCTTTTTTCTCTCTCTCAACATGGTATCTAGCGCCTAAGGAGAGGAAACCCTAAAACCGTGCATAACCCCGTGGACCCCCTGTCCTCCGGTAAATAACAAAAAATTTCTGGTCAGCTATGTCTCAATTCTGGCCAGCTGTGTCCCATCCCTTCCCTCTGCCGTGACTTCCTCCACTGGCAAGGCCTTCCTTTTTCTCTGCCGCAGACCAGTCCCTTCGTCCAGCCGCCAAAGCCCCATTTTTGCAGCCCAAACCGCCTAGAAACGCCTCTCCCTAGGCAATCCTAACCCTTAGGTCAGCCCCCCCACCGACACCCAGCTGCAGACCGAGGCTCACCACTGCCCAGATGTACCCTCCTTGCCAAACAGACCCTGATGCACCACTGCCCAGCCGCCCAAACCCAGGCGCACCACCTGCCCAGCCAAACAGAACGTGCACACCCCCAGTCTAGCCAAACAGCACCAGCCAACGTCCTTTCCCATGGCCGAATCTGCCCACACCAAAGTTGATACTCCTGTCTTCAGCAACTGTGTTACTGCCCTTCTCTCCACCAACAAGTTTGATGGCAGTAAATATGACACTTGGGCATCAGACATCAAATTGTGGCTTATCGGTCAAGGCTACAAGCTCCATCTCACAAAAAGGCTGACTCTGTTCTTCTTACTGAATGTGACAAGTGATGTGGTAATTCATAACGCAAGTATACGCTATCGCAAATCAAGTAATATAATAGTAAGGAAGTGTCGAACCCACAGGGATTAATTCTAAATTTAACTATTTACTAAAAGTTTGCAGAACTCAATCTTATTTAAACAACTTAATAAGAGAAGATTTATAAAAGACTAAAAATTGAAGTAAACAAGAAGAACAATTTAATGATCAAATTAACTAAGCCTAGGATTGCAATTATCCTTCACACTTTACTTTATTCTCTCACTTCTATCTAAGATTAATTAATTATCTGAATTGTTAACTAGAAATCCTAACTTATCTATAAGCCTCTTTTGATGGTCAAATAGAAATATCCTTAATTAATGATAAACTATATGTCTATGTTTATCAAGTAATCAAGAATTCATTAAGTTCCGGTTTCATTAATGGTTACATATGTCATATAGGTATATGTATATCCTATACAAACGCAAGGCTTTCGCACAAAGATCATATGTTATCTTACCTAGATGTAAAACCAAAATCGCTTTGTCAAGTTGTTTAAGGTTTATCAATTCAATTTAATTAATGGCCAATTAATTAAAAGCATTAGGAACAAGTAAGATAAACAATTCAGGATAATCAACCTACTCTTAGATATGATAAATGAATCAAATTACAATCCTAGTATAGAAGTTTAGCTACTCGTTATATTAAAAGAAATAAAAGAATAAGTGAAAAGTATGATAAAAATAAAGGTGGTTGTTGGTATTAACAATAATACAACGGGTTAGAGTTTCAGGATTTACTTTAGACAAATTGTAAGATTTAACCTTGAAATCAAAATATAAATCTCACAATTTATAAAAGCTTCACCCCTAACTCTAAGAAAAAACTCAACTAGACATGAAGATGAAGAAACTTCAATAAGATGAAGAATATATGATAAAAAGGACTAGAGCTTTGGGATTTACTTTAGACAAATTGGAAGATTTAACCTTGAAGTCAAAGTATAAATCTTACAATTTATGAAAGCTTCACCCCTAACTCTAACTACAATGAGAGAACTCAGAATATGGAATGCTCTTAAGTGTGGCAAATGCTTTTCTTTTATAGGCAAAGGCTAGAACTATTCAAATACAACTTTGTCAAATTTTTGCTGCACTTGGGCTGAAATTTCACCTCTGAAGATCACCAAATTCGTCATTGTTCGCGTCATAATTTGGAAATTTTCACTTCATGAAAGTTGTAGGACATGCAGTCGTGAAGAACATATAAAAAATTTAGCCAGATCTAACGGTTGGATCTTGAGATATGACCGTTTTGCTGAAACAGCTCAAATTATATCAATAATGACGGCCATCCACTTGTTGCCCATTTTTGACAAACTTCCGGTTCTAATATGGAAATCTTCATTTCTGTGAAAGTCATATAGGATGATGTCATGAATGACATATCAAAATTTCAGCTGCATCCAACGGTTAGATCTTGAGATATCACAAAATAACCAAGTATAGGTTTGAGCAGGAATTTTTCGGTTTGTCCTGAATTTGATGTAGCCCAAAATTCACTAAGTTTAGGTCTTCATTTTTCTTTCGTTTGAGCTATACTGATATAAACATTTAAGTTCATGATATCTTGGTTCAACAACTGCTTTGAATAGTCCTTCAAGTGTTCTGCTCAATTTGTAACAACTTAACCAATATGTGAGGATTTATACAATTTTCACTTCATATATGCAATAATTTCATAAGGATAGACCAATGAAAGGTACTAAATTATGCATATAAAATATGTTTATCAACAAGTGGGAGAAAATTGATGCTTAGTTATGTAGTGTCATAAAGGCCATTATTCACTAGTCCCTTGAGCTGATTTTTCAGCATTATCTCACATTTGAGTCTGTCTGGCAGCAAGCCAAGGTCCTCTGCACCAATGATGTCCAATGTCTCCACAATGTGTGCCATGATCGTATGATTCTAATTGCGCCTCAAAATTTGATGGACTTATGTCAGCTTATTTGGGCCAGGTACATGGGGCTCTCCATTCAATGAATTACTACCGCCTGCAGAATCACTTGGAAAGGAGCTTGAGCAACGCAACACCTTCATGCTCCTTTCCTTATAGGGTTTGCCTCCGGAATATTCAACCAACTGTGATGAGGATCTGGGTGCTCCTACTGTCCCTATTCTCTCCACAACATGGTCCACCCTGCTCAGGGTCCCCAATAAGCTGACCTTTGATATCACACTATTGTAGCCCCTATTGGTGATACTTCAGCTCTTGTTTCCAGAACAGCGGCCGTGGAGGTTCCCGTGGGGGCCATTCCAG
Organism: Styphnolobium japonicum; assembly: GCA_023212625.1. Taxonomy (NCBI): domain Eukaryota; kingdom Viridiplantae; phylum Streptophyta; class Magnoliopsida; order Fabales; family Fabaceae; genus Styphnolobium; species Styphnolobium japonicum. The sequence continues at coordinate 19,591,135 of JALBWW010000013.1, forward strand.
CTCTCTCCCTTGCCCCAAATTATGCTGCTAATTTTTGCTTCAACATCTCTATCTCAATCAAATCATCCCCAGGGATAATAATATCATCTACAATATACAAGAAGAACTGTTAATTTACCTTCTTGTGAATGTTTAAAAATTAGTGTATGATCACCTTGACTGTCTATACCCCAATGCTAACATAGCCCTAGTGAATCCCCCAAACCATGCCTGAGGTGATTGCTTCAGACCATATAAGGCCTTCTTCAATTTACACTCCTTGTCCTCTCTACAATTGGGATTAAACCCTGGTGGGATCTCCATATATACCTCTTCTTCTAAGTCTCCATGGAGGAAAGCATTTTTAACATCAAATTGTTGTAACTCCCAACCAAAATGGGCAGCAAGAGATAATAGAACCCTTACCAAATTTATTTTTGCTACTGTAGCAAACATCTCTTGGTAATCAATCCCCTAAGTTTGGGTATATCTTTTTGCCACCAGCCTCGCCCTATATCTGTCCAGTGTACCATCAGACTTGTACTTCACATTATAGATCCATCGACATCCTGCGGGCTTCTTTTCTTTGGGCCGATCAACAATGTCCCATGTCCCATTTTTCTCCAATGCACTCATCTCCTCCTTCATGGCTTGAATCCAATTCTTATCTTTCAATGCTTCTAGTACAGATTCTGGAATTCTAATAGAATCAAGGGCTGTTATAAAACTCTTGTGCTACATTGACAAATTTTTTGAAGAAATAAAATGGGAAATAGGGTACTGAGTACAAGACCTTTTCCCTTTTCTCAAAGCAATAGGCAAATCATCAAGGCCATGTTCACTGTCGTTCAAAGGAGCAGTTAAAGGATAAGGATCAAGAATAGGAATTGTGACATTTTCAGTACTTACAGTAAGATTGGATGTTTGAAATTGTTGTTGGACCAGATTGGGCTCTTTCCTCCTCTTCTAAACCAAAATTGGTGATCTTGGCAGATTTGCTGTTGTTGATTTAGGTGAATGAGGGATAGATTCAGATATATTTGCTGGTTCAGTTGCAGTATGAGGAGGAAAAGAAGTGGGCTCAGCAGTATCCAACTCAGGGAAGGTATTAAAACTCAAACTACTCAGCTTCCTGATTACTCTCCCCCTGAAGCTGCGGAAAATCAAAGAAGGACTCATTTTCATGAAATGTGACATCGATAGAAAAAAAAAAAAAAAAAAACGATGACTAGGAGGATGATAGAATTTATATCCTTTCTTGTCGGGTGAATAACCAAGAAAAACGCACTTCACTGCATGTGGATCAAACTTACAAAGATGTTGTTTGTGAACATGAACAAAAACAACACATCCAAAGCTACCATATTGAAGACTTTTCATAATAGGGATAAAAGGAAAAAAAATAAGTCATTATTTCAATTGGACTTTTATAATTAAGGACATGACAAGGCAGCCTATTTATCAAGTAAGCAGTAGTCAAAACAGCTTCCCCCCAATATGAGGTTGGAACTGACATTTGGAACAATAAGGATCTTGTAACTTCAAGCAAATGTCTATTTTTTCTCTCAGCGACTCATTTTGCTAAGGAGTATCAACACACGTGAGCTCATGAACAATACCTTTTTCTCTAAAAAAGTCTTGCAAGAGTTTGGTTAACATACTCTTTTCCATTATTTGAACGGAGACATTTACTTGAGATTCCCAAATTGAGTCTGAATCATGTGATAAAAGTTGATGAACAATTGGGAAAATTAAGAAAATTCAAGTGACTCTAGTGAAATCATCAATAAAAGAGACAAACCATTTTGCTCCAATAACATTAGAAATTTTAGTAGGACCCTAAACATCAGAGTGAATAAGAGAAAATGGTTCAACACTTTTTATTGAGCTAGGATGAATGGTTACACGATGATGTTTTGTAAATTCACAAACATCACAATGGAAAGAATCAACTGAAATGTTTGAAAATAAAGAGGGAACATGGATTTAAGAACACTAAGGGAGGATGTCCTAGACGCTTGTGTTGAAGCCAAATTTCAGAAGAAAAAGAATTAGTTTCTATCATGGAACCTTGGGAGCAAGAAGTCAGCAATCTCTTGCCTTGATCACCTTTATCATGTATTTTAAGAAGGTGGTAAAGCCTTCCTTGTTCCTTAGCAATTCCAATCATCCTCCCCGTAGCAAGGTCCTGAAAAGTACAATGGGTGTCAGAACGTTACAGCACAATTTAAGTCTTTGGTGAGTTTACTAATAGAGAGGAGATTGGTAGAGAGCTTTGGAACATGCACACCATTTTTTAAAGGTAATGATGGCTGAAGTTTAATTTCATCATGACCTGCAACTGTGGTGTAAGAACCATCAGCAACTGCAATATATTGATAACCAGAAGAGGGGTGATATTTGAAAAAACTATTGGGGCTAAAGGTTATATGGTCAGTTGCACCAAAGTCAACAACCCAAGATCCTACTGAAAATGCATGGAAAGATTGAGAGTTCAGATGCTTACCATTCAAGGCAAGAGAACAAGTACTAGCAGTCTTACTGAATGAGTCAATAAAGGACCTCAATCGTTTCAACTTTTTTTTACTGAAAGTTTGAATATCATCAGCAATTTTAGAAGTTTCACCGTTAGTAGCATCTGGTGAAGTCAGATTTGCTTGACCATGCTGAATCCCCTTAAATCCACCTACCCAACTGAGAACTTGTTCCTTTCCATGAAGCTTAAAACAATTTTACTTGGTATGACCAGATTTTTTGCAATAACTACACCAACAATTGTCCCCTTAATTGTGATTGCTGATCTACCAGTTGTCTTTTCTTCAAGCATCACTGATCTACGACTTTCTTCTCCACAAACAATATAGAACACTTCAGAAAGTGAAGGGAACTTCTCCTTTCCCAAAATTTGAACCCTAATAGGGTCATATTCAGAATTTAGACCAGAAAGAAATTAAAAAATTTGGTCTCGTTCAACAAAATTGGTCAATGTAGAAGAATCCTTGTTGCATTCCATTTTAAGGTTCTGGTACTGGTACTGGTCCAATTCAATCCAAACCCCATTTAACAGTCCATAATATTCTATTACAGAAAGCTTACCTTGCTTGGAGGCAAACATCTTCGTTTTTAGTTCATAACAGATGGCTATATCCTGCTTCATAGAGTAAGTCTTCTGGAGATTGTCCCAGATATCACGAGCAGTAGAAAGGAACATACAGTTTTTGTTGACTTCAGGTATCATTGAATTCCAAAGCCAAGTCATGATCAAGGAATCCTCTTCATCCCACTCATTATATTTGGGATCCTTTTTATCAGGTGCTTCTCCTTCAATGTGATTCAATTTCCGACTTTCAGAGAGTGGTACAAACAACTTGTGCCCACTGTAAATAATTTTTTCCATTAAGGCGGTAAGTTGAGTGCATAACAGGCAGATCATTTGGGTTAATAGGAATGGAGGCTGCAGAACTAGTATGGTCGGAGGAAGTTGAAGAGTTGGTGTTTGACTTGGTGGATAGAAGAGGGAAGATATCTTTGATTAAAGAAAGGGCTGGACAGAACTTTTATGAGCAAGGAAGACCAACACAATGTCCTACAATGAAGGTAGGAACAATATAACAGAACCAGTAACTATGCCAGAAACCGGTTGAACGATAATCAGCAGTAAAGGCTGATCAAGAAAATACTGCAGAAGCGATAACCAGAGTCCCTATGAATAGGGCTCTGATACCAACTTGTAAAGAACTCAGAAAAGAATAGAAAAGTTTGGAGAGAATTGCTTGAGTGAGTACACACTTTGCAGACTGAAATTTATACACAAAAGAATAATTATGTTAGGAATGCTTTAGAGTAACAACCTACAGGGGGTAAGACTAGGGATGTCAATTTCTACCTGTGCGTGGGGATCCCCGCGGGGATTGCCCCATTTGGGGCCCTGCTTCTCCGCAGGGACAGGGGACAAAATCCCCCCGTAGGTGATTCTGGGACCGGACTTGGATCATACCCCCCGCCTCGAGTAGATTACATATATATCCCTTATTATGTGTACTATATATCATAAATACTAATAACATTTTGGTCTTTTCATATTTTTTATTTAATTTGAATATTGTGATTGTACTATTTAAGTTTGAACTTGTTATGATTTAACTTTAAATTTAATAATTTAATTTTATATAATTTTTTTAAATTTTATTAGATTTTAGTTTGTAATTTTACAATTTTTTATGAATTTTCGGGTTCTCCGTGGGGTTCAGCAGGGATCCACGAGGACGAGGACGGGGGAAATATGGGCGGCGGGGAGGGGAAGGGGGAGCGTGGGAGTACTCCCCGCCCTACCCCGTTGACATTCCTAGGTTCTTCTCTGCAGGATAATATAGAAAAAGGAAAGGGGCAAACTTGTAAAGGAAAGGGTCAAACTTGTAACAGACTATTAGTTGTTAGTTGAGACAGTTAGATTCTGTTAGTAGCTGTTAATAGGATGGATGTAAACCTATAAATAAGTCCTCTAATGTTTAAGAGAGGCAGCTATTGAATATTTCGATTAACTAGACAGTTTCCAATGTGAAAGGAGTGCTCCTTTGGGGGTATACTTGTATACCTTGTTCTTTGTTATTGTTTTACATTTGATCATCAATAAAGAAGTATTTTCAGTCTTTCTTCTCCCTGCTGGGTGCTGTTTTACACTAGTTAGGCTCTATTTTTCCTATCTCTGAAAGAGGATCCTAACAAATTACATCTTGTATTTACAAGAAATAAGAATTAGAATCAGAGTTCTAGGTAAGTGGCAAATATAAGTGTGAGAGGAATAAGAATTAGTTTAATATGACAAATATAATAATTTTTTATCTTCTTAGTCATAACATGATGTATATATGCAAAATTTTGAAATCAATTAGATTAGTTCGATATAAAATCAATTAATGTTGGGGAAGCATGTTACTAATGTTATGTCAAATTTCTACATGGTGGGATTGCAACAATTCATGAGATATGGTTGCATTCAAATTTGCTCCCACCATGGAAATCTTTAGACATGTGTTATTTTCCATTTTTATTTTGCTTTTGGTTAACTAGAATTCAAGAACCACTCCATAAAAGCAATTAAGCTTGAAATTCTCAAGTAAAATGATTCCTCATTTGTAATGTTCTTTATAATTGATTTTCATCTAACCACCTTTTCAATTTGTTTTATTACATTAATTTAATCCAGGTACATTCATAAGAAATCAATTTTAAAACTTTTTTTCACTATATTCCGTGTTAAATCTTGAAACTTATTTTTTCTTTCTTCATTATAAATTTTTTGTTTGTGTTTCTCATATAGATCCAACATACATGATTCGAGCTATTCCTAGTAATGCCTCAGACAACATTTACTGCACTCTTCTTGCTCATAGTGCTGTTCATGGAGCTATGGCTGGATACACTGGCTTCACGGTTGGGCCTGTGAACAGTAAACATGCTTATATTCCAATTGCTGTAAGTGGTTCATTTCATTAGCTCGTTTATATATTCAAATAAATTACTTTTATTACTAAAATTTATGCTAATGAAAGTCTTGTTCTTTTTGCAAACACAGCATAATTAGTTTTTTTCTTTCTAATTATTTTCTGAACACATTTTTATATTTTGTTAACCACTTTTTCATTTTCTAACTAAAATATCTTCTCTTGATGTTTCTTCTGTACTATACTGATCAAGCTACTGACTATTAGTTGTTACAGACTATAATTCAATAGAAAACCTACTAAGAAGAAACACTAATGGTTGTGGAGGAGTCTATGTCTGAGAGAGTTATGAAATTGAGCCATTGAGTGAATGTCATGGCATCCAGACCTGGTATTTATACTCAACATCTAAGAAACCAGCTATGCCAAACACTGGTGGAACTAGGATGAAAAGGTTGGGCTGTTGGGGGCCGAAAATCAAAATTCTAAAGGGGCTAAAGTTATATTTCAAATAAAAAAACATAAAGGTAAATATTGAAATTTTAAAAAAATTGCTCACCTAGTTCTGCCCATGATGCCAAATGCGTAAGCTATTAGAAGAAGGCCTACAAATAGTATTGATTTATGTGGTTGAAGAAGCTCAGATACAATGTTATAAATCAACTATCCTAAAAGCTTGAGCTATTTGGAGAAGGCCCATGAATGCTTTGTTTCTATCTCGAACACATCAAATAACTTGTCTACATAGCTTTTGGAATATCCACCTTTGTTTCTACCATATTTTTCCTAACAACCTTCTGCTATGTTTTCCTTCCATTTGGCAATCTTCTACGCAGAAGCAAGATATTAAGTTTTTATTGTTTTTTCTTTTGATGTTTTTGTGATTAAGGAAAATACCCGGGATGAGTCTTTTAAAGAAATACTTTCTCTTACGGGTAAAAGAACTGAACTTATAAGAGCCAGAACCTACTATTCAGAAAATAAGGAGGGACCAAATTAAGAAGCTGAAGAAGTGAAAGATTGCCGCCACTTTATCTTTATCATGAAGATTTTTGATAAACATGAAATTCCAGGAGGTTGACAAATTTTCTTGAACTAGAACCCTGGAAATATGTTCTTTATGCAAAGAGGAAAGATGAGAAGCTAGGAAAGACAATAGTGAAGTTTATTTTGATTTTCCATCTATTCCAAACTCTTCCCAAAAATGAATCCAGGAACAATCCCTGGCAAATCGGCTTTGACAAACAGCTGTTCTTTTAAAATCTATAACCTTGTGCAAAGTGAATCCATGCACAACAGAAAATGTTATAACTATCAACTAAACTAGTAATCTTAGACACCAAGTTCCCAAGGACCACTCACCTTAGGACTTGGACTGAACAGACATCCCACTTAATGTAATCAACTAACTCTATTCACCTAGAAAAAAAAAATGATCAATCTCTAGTGCTCTGACTCTGTAGCTACCGTACCAAAGAAACGAAAACTCTAGCTTTCAGCCACCTTTACTACAATCCTAAATGACGACAAAACACTGAGAATCAGTAATGTGACCTCCTTAGGAATAACAATTACCGCCACCAGCTATCAAACTGTTTTAAAGGCTTATGTACAACCAAATCCCCAGAAGATGCAGAACGATGGTTACCTCTGTAAAGGGGGCCAGCCTATTAAAAATCTCACAGCTAGACTTGGAAAAACTAGAAGGGCCTTATTATTCAATTTACTCCTGTTAATTATTGTTAATGATTATTCTGTTTTCTTTATTATGAGTGGGAAACATTGCTTTAGAGATGAAATGATTCTGTTCATTTCAGATCATTCTTTCCAGCTAAGTGTGTCCCCACCCACTACTTGTAATGTTGTAAATCTGTATCTATAAAGAAGAGAGCTTGAAGGTTAATTAACCAATCAAGCATAATCAATAGTATTTTTCAGTCTCAAGTTGGTATCTAGAGCCTCTGGTTCAATCTTCGGCGACTTCCACCGCCGTGAAATCATCTCCGGCAACTTCCATTGCCGTGAAACCATCACCGGCAGAGTTCCACTGCCGTGAAACCTCCATTTCCGGCCACTCACCGCCGTGAAACCTCCATTTCCGGTCACTCACTGTCTGTCAGCATCAAAGGCAATTTCTCAGGTACTTGGGCGCTCAAGCGCAAGATTCCCAGCGCTCGAGCGCAAGAAGGTCAGCATCAAAATCTCAGCACCCACGCGCCGCCACCAACCCGCCTCAGACTCCTGTTGCCACCTCTGAATTTCCCTCATGGCCTCCACTACAGAATCTTCCTCTGTTACCTCTGATTGCTCTAAAAAAAGTTTGGTTTCTTTTGCCTTTTCGGGCACCCCTACTATCACATCTCAGAAATTAAATGGCAAAAATTATTTGGATTGGCATGCTGCTGTTGATGTATGGTTTTTAGGCCAGGGACTTTCCGATCACTTGACCAAAAAGGCCGAGGACATCCCTGCTGATGAACAGGACCAATGGAAGCGAGCTAACTATCAACTAGTATCCTTATTATGGCAATCAATTGACTTGAAGCTATTGGTCCACTACCGTACCTACAAGACATGCCATGATATATGGGAGAAAGCTCGAAGTGTTTACTCCAACGATGTTCAACGCTTGTATGACTTTGTTCATAATTTGACAACTCTCCAAATGACAGATCATGACTTACCCACATATTTGAACAAAGCCCAATCCACCATTGAAGAAATTAAACTGATCTTGACTGGCGATAATCTGCAAAGTATGTTGGACAAGCTTGACAACTTGTATATGGTATTTGTTCTCCATAGTCTACACAGGGATTTTGAATTGGTTCGCAATCAAATCTTGACCAATGCTGCTGTCCCTAAAGTGGAAGATCTCATTAACCGCCTAATGCGAGTTCCTTCACCTACAACAACCTTTGGCAGTAGTTCCCAAGCAATTTCAGATTCTTCAGCTTTTATCTCATTCAAATGACCGTGGTGGTCGAGGTCGTGGCTATGGTGGAAGAGGTGGTCGTGGCACTGGGAATCGGCCCCAATGCACTCACTGTAAGCGCTTGGGGCACACTCAAGACAGGTGTTACTTTCTACATGGGTTCCCTGACAAATCAGCTAATGTGACACAATCCTTGGCACCGAAAACTGCAAAGAAAGATGAGTTTTGGGGTGCCAACCAGAATTCTCTATTAGACCAAGAATATAAGGAGTACCTTCAACTCAAGGCAGCCCAACAACCTTTGTCTTCCGCTACTATAGCTCATACTGGTAACTCTACGGCTTGCCTCTCTCATTCTTCATCTGCTGGATCCTGGATTTTGGATTCTGGTGCTTCCGATCACATAGCTGGTAATCCTTCCTTTTTCTCTACATTATCATCTCCTAAGACACCACACCATATCACCCTCGCCGATGGTTCTAAAGCTAAAGCCACAGGCATTGGTCAAGCATCACCTCTCCCATCTTTATCTTTAGATTCTGTTCTGTTTATACCCGGTTGTTCATTCAATTTAATTTCTCTTAGTCAACTCACTCGCACTCTTAACTGTTCTGTAACCTTTACTGCTGATTCTTTTCTTATTCAGGACCGGGGTACGGGACAGATGATTGGAGCAGGATCTGAATCACGTGGTCTTTACTATCTTTAGCCTCCTTCCTCAACCATATGTGCTGTTACCGAATCTCCTGATCTTCTTCATTGTCGTTTAGGGCATCCGAGTCTCAATAAATTCAAGAAGATGGTTTCCCATCTCTCTCATTTGCAGTCTTTCAAGTGTGAGTCATGTCAATTGGGAAAGCATGTCCGTGCTTCCTTCCCAAGTCAGGTCAATAACAAGATAGAGTCTCCGTTTTCTTATTCACTCTAATGTTTGGGGTCCAAGTCGTGTCAATTCTATTCAAGGCTTTCGGTATTTTGTTACTTTCATTGATGACTTCTCAAGATGTACGTGGGTTTTCTTAATGAAAGATCGTTCAGAGTTGTTTACTATTTTTCAAAACTTCTTCAATGAAATTCAAACTCAGTTTGGAAAAAATATTCACGTTTTACGCAGTGATAATGCAAAAGAATATTTTTCTGCTCCTTTTAATTCTTTCATGACATCTCATGGCATGATTCATCAATCCTCTTGTCCGCATACACCCCAACAAAATGGTGTAGCTGAAAGAAAACACCGTCATCTCATTGAAACAGCCCGTACTCTGTTATTACATGCCAATACCCCTTTAAAGTTTTGGGGTGATGCTGTTCTCACTGCAGGTTATTTAATAAATCGTATGCCATCATCTGTATTAAATAACCAAGTCCTTTATTCTATTTTGTTTCCTAAGGAACCCCTTTATATTGTTTCCCCTCGTGTTTTTGGGTCCACTTGTTTTGTACATGATCTCTCTCCAGGTCTAGATAAATTATCTGCTCGTGCTATTAAATATATTTTTCTTGGTTATTCTCGGGTCCAGAAAGGGTATCGATGTTATTCTCCCTCCTTGCATCGTTTTTACCTATCTGCAGATGTTACATTCTTTGAGGATGCTCCTTACTTCACATCTCCTGTGGAACATGCCTTCATCTCTCAGGTCTTACCAATTCCTTATCTTGATCCAGAAGTCTTTATTACTTCAGACTCACCAGTCTCAGATTTCCCATCTCCACCAGTGCCTGCTTTGCCTCCACCACTTATTACTTATCACCACCGATCACACACTCCAATCCCGGAGGCTGTTATCTCCCCAGATCCATGTGATTCATCTCCTGCACCAGCATCTCCACCTGCCACGGGCCAACCTGAACCATCAGCTGACCTGCCTTTAGCTCTACGAAAAGGTATACGCTCTACCCGAAATCCTCATCCTATTTATAACTTCTTAAGCTACCATCGTTTATCTTCACCCCATTATACCTTTGTTTCTGCTTTGTCGTCCATTTCTGTTCCTAAAACTGTTCAGGAAGCTCTTTCCCATCCAGGATGGCGACAGGCTATGTTTGATGAGATGACAGCCTTGGATTCTAATCATACATGGACTCTGGTCCCTTCCCCTCCCGGGAAGTCTATAGTTGGTTGTCGATGGGTTTTCACTGTCAAAATCGGTCCTGATGGACAGGTGGATCGCTTGAAAACTCGTCTTGTGGCTAAAGGCTATACTCAAATTTTTGGTCTTGACTATGGCGACACTTTCTCTCCTGTTGCTAAAATGGCATCCGTACGACTCTTCTTGTCAATGGCTGCCATGAATCACTGGCCCCTTTATCAGTTGGACATAAAAAATGCTTTCCTACATGGTGACTTGGAAGAGGAAGTCTATATGGAGCAACCACCTGGGTTTGTTGCTCAGGGGGAGTCCAGACTAGTTTGTCGATTGCACAAATCCCTCTATGGGCTCAAACAGTCTCCCAGGGCATGGTTTGCAAGATTTAGCCAAGTCATACAACAATTTGGTATGGTTCGAAGTGAGGCAGATCATTCTGTGTTCTATAAACATTCATCCTCTAATAAATATATCTACCTTGTTGTCTATGTGGATGATATTGTTATTACAGGAAATGATTATGAGAACATCAATAATCTAAAACAGCACTTATTTCAACATTTTCAAACTAAGGACTTTGGCCGACTACGATATTTCCTTGGAATTGAAGTTGCCCAGTCAAAAGCAGGAATTGCCATATCTCAAAGGAAGTATGCTCTTGACATTTTGAAAGAAATCGGAATGCTAGATTGCAAACCAATTGATACTCCTATGGACCCGAACATTAAACTTCTGCCAGATCAGGGGGAGCCATATCCAGATCAAGGAAGGTATCGGAGACTTGTAGGAAAACTAAATTATCTCACCATAACCAGACCAGATATATCTTTTGCGGTCAGTGTAGTGAGCCAGGTCCTCAACTCTCCTTGTAACAGCCATTGGGATGCATTGATTCGAATTCTAAGGTATATCAAGAGTTCTCCAAGAAAGGGATTGGTTTATGAAAATAGAGGCCATACAGACATTGTTGCATATACAGATGCAGATTGGGCAGGATCTCCTAGTGATAGAAGGTCAACTTCTGGGTATTGTGTCCTCATTGGGGGAAATCTCATCTCTTGGAAAAGCAAGAAGCAAAATGTAGTTGCAAGATCAAGTGCGGAAGCAGAATATCGAGCTATGGCTCTTACTACTTGTGAACTTGTATGGATAAAACAACTACTCCAGGAGTTAAAATTTTGCATACGAAGCCCTATGCAACTCATTTGTGATAACCAGGCAGCATTGCACATTGCATCCAATCCGGTTTTTCATGAGCGGACTAAACATGGAGAGATTGATTGCCATTTCATCCGAGAGAAAGTCATCTCTGGAGAAATCACTACTTCATTTGTGAACTCCAATGACCAACTAGCGGATATCTTTACTAAGTCCCTTCGAGCATCAAGAATAACTTACATATGTAACAAGCTTGATGCATATGATCTATATGCACCAGCTTGAGGGGGAGTGTTAATTATTGTTAATGATTATTCTGTTTTCTTTATTATGAGTGGGAAACATTGCTTTAGAGATGAAATGATTCTGATCATTTCAGATCATTCTTTCCAGCTAAGTGTGTCCCCACCCACTACTTGTAATGTTGTAAATCTGTATCTATAAAGAAGAGAGCTTGAAGGTTAATTAACCAATCAAGCATAATCAATAGTATTTTTCAGTCTCAAGTACTCCCAAGCAAACCACTTTACCCAAACTACCCCTAGACCTGAAACCTTCTCATAGAGTTGAATCCCGAGTGTTAGCAAAAGAACTCCTATCTCGAGGAAAAGTGAGAACCTGTCTACAACTACAGGTGACAAACGTGTATCTCAATATTCTCAGCCTGAACATAATTTAAATGCATCTGGCTCAAATCCTTTTAAACCAATCTCTAAGAACCCCATTAGTAACTCAGTGGAAAAGGAAAAAAAGAAAAAGAAAAAGAAAAAAACTACCGAAGATAGACACCCTGAAATCCACTTCCTCCATCTGACCCCGGAACCTTATCAAGAAAACTTAAGCTTTCTGGAAATTCAACCTAAACACCTTATCAATAGCCTTGCAAGACTAGGTTCACACTGGTTGTCAATTAATTGTAACGTGCTGCACTATCTTTTTCTTTTCATATTATAACTGGATATTTAGAGTGGAAAGAGACATTGACAAATGTGCTATAAGTAGTCATTTCTATGAAGTGTGTGTGTATGACTATGTGAAGGACTATCTTGGCTCTCTCTTCCACTGTCTAAAATTTTAATAAGTGTTATAATTACTGACAATGTAAGTTACTGGAGGTTATGCTCTACTTTACTTCTCTCATATTCTGTATTTGCTTGTTTTTGTCTCCTGCATTATGTTCTAAACGAGCTGATTATAGAACTTCTTGTTGCAGCGTGTCACTGAGAGACAAAATACGATCAAGCTGACAGATAGGATGTGGGCTAGACTTCTTGCATCGACAAATCAACCAAGTTTCGTTTGCTGTGATCAAGAAAGTGTTAATAAAGAGACAATCGAAGATATAAATAATATGAAAATTACCTCTATCTAGGTTTCATGGGTATTAAATGATTGTTGCGAATTGATTAGTCTAAAGAAAGATGATGCATTAGACGCAAAGGAATTACTTATACCAAGCATTTGTTATCATAGCTGGTCAGGTTTTGGAATGTCAAATTTAGTGGCTGATACTCCCTCCATTTTTTTGTATCTTGTTATTTGGGCAGTTACAAAATGTCCCTCAATTTGACAGTCAGAATTTATATGGATTTATATATGGGCATGATTATATATATATATGATGTAAGTTCAACTATACCTACATATTATCAATTTAATTGTTTTTCCTAAACGGCTCAAATTATATGCACTTTGAATGTAACATCCTCCCATAAATTAAAATAGAAAATATTTAATGTCTATTTATTTGTGCATTTATTTGTTTGATATTTATTTTTATATTTTTTATGCTTAAAATTTTGATTTCTGTTGTCTATTATAAAGAGAATACAAAAAATTTCTTAGGTAATATTTTTGTTGATTTAATTATAAATAGTTATAATTATTTTTGATAAGTGAAAATATTTATAATGAAATATATTCCTGTTAGAATAATTATTATGTTTCTAAGTGATTCAGGAAAAACAGAGTCCTAAAAACTATTTAGATAAGAGAATTTATTAAAATATCTAATGTAAATTAGTAAAATGATCAATGACATTTTTAGAGTAAGGGCATTTTGTTCCAAGAAAGATTAGAACAAAGATAAAATGGTTCATTTAGACTCAGTAGAATAAGACAAATTCTAAGCATATAGTTAGAATCAAATCATATAGATAGAACTTACTTAGAATAAGAAATCACAGTTATATATAATATTAATTCTTTAGATTAACCAATCACAGTTATATATAATATTAATTCTTTAGATTAACCAATGAGAGCAAGACATTTGAGTAATGTTTCTTGTAATCATTAGGTTAGTAACATCTGTTAACATATGATTTGTTAACATTTAATTAAATTATAAATTAAATAAAAACAAGGCTTTTTCTACAAGCTAAGGGAAAACAATATCTAGGGAAGGAGAAGGAGAAAAAAGGAAGAAAAAAGAGAGATTAGGAAAAACTTGATTTTGATGAAACCTAGGAACCTTAACATAATGTTATGTTTCAGCCAAGTTAGGAACTAGGGTATTGATTTGTTTAATTATAGATTTAATGGTTGGATTAGTGTTTAATTAGATTATTTAATAAAATCCAAGCATAGTTAGGTGTTTAAAACTATAAAAATTACTTAGACACCTAACTATGTTGAATTCAGCCAACAGACCTAGATGACCTAGGTTTGAAATACAATATGATATGATTATGTAATGGTCATTAGAAGATGTTTTAGTTGAAGGATTAAAAGAAAATGAGAAAAAATTGCAGGTTTAAGTGATGAAATTACTTAGAGAAACCTTACTGTAGGTTGTGGCCAACTAGAGTAAAATGACATAGGTAATTGAGATAAATTTAATTAAATGGATAATTATGATTTGTGCAGAAGGTATTTAGGGTAAATGATAAATTATGTGAAATTAGAAGTTAAATTGATTAATTAAATTGGTTAGGAAACTAAATTAGGGTTGTCAGCAAAGTGGCGTATACATGATGTAGATTATGAATTTTTAAGGTCATTAGCTAGCAAGAATTGAATGAGTTTATGCAAAAGGATAGCAAAGTTGAATTATGAAGTTAAGCTACCTTAGAAAGGAAAGCAAGACAATTACATGCTTATGTTAATAAAGAAAGACAAGAAATGTTGGATGATGTGTGGATAAAATAAACACATTTAATGCTTGTTTGGTTAAGAAATTTGGCTTAATTCTTCACATATCTTGTCTTTTATTGTGCTTTTTCATCATATTTTTCTTTTATGCCATTTTGGTTTGTTTCTGATGAATTTTAGGTGATTTATAGAGATCTTGGACCAATTTGTTGGAAAATCAAGAATCAGACAAGGAGCTTCGCATGTTGACAACCCTCATGACCTACAGAGAGTAGAAAGATCATATATTGAGCTACAGAGGTCACATGGCAGTTATTCCAGTGCCATTGGAAAGCAAACACATAGGGCTACAACTCTAATGTTCAAAGAAAGTTCTAGTTCTCATGTTTAGAGGGACGAATGCCAAGTCAAAACCTGATACAAGATGAAGTTTGTTGTTTTGCATCCTAACCTTATTTCAATATTTTAGGCATACCTCTTGCCACAGGCCTAATATCATTGTGATTCTTATTGTGCTTGAAAGTTGAGAGACAGCACTACAACTTTGTTGAAGACCTCAAAAGCTGATTCTATCGTTTGGTTAGTCAAAATCACATCACAAGAGGCCATACGACCTCTAGCCATGTGAATTCCTTGAGGCCGTGTTTAATTCTCATTGTTTGAGGGCAAGCAATTTTTCAAGATTAGGGGTATTTGATGTGTGGATAAAATACACACATTTAGTCCTTGTTTTGTTAAGGAATTTGGATTAATTCTTCACATATCTTGCCTTTTATTGTGATTTTTCATCATACTTTCTTTTTGTTTTTTCATTTTTATGAATTTTAGGTGATTTATAGAGATCTTGGACCAATTTGTTGTAACATCAAGTGTAACACCCTCATTTGGGTGCCACATTTTTTAATCTAACCAGTTTCCTAATAAATTTCTCTTAATTTTTTATTATAAAATTCTTTGTATATCTAGTGATGTAATATGAACAGATAAGGAATGTACAACTAATATCCACATAGTTTTTATTTATTTAAGTTCATTTTACACATGCTATATATATACAGATATTCACATATATCATATATTTTACAAATACATATTTTACATTAGTTTTCAAACATATATACATAATACAGACATCTGCCTCCATCTACATCGGTGGGTCATCATCAATAAACTCGTTATGATGTGAGGGTCCTGGAGCTGAGGTCCGATGAGCACGGCACCACCTCGGGGCTCGTGCAGAAGAGATTGTTGATCTCTCGGCCGTGGGTTTATGGAGAGAAAGTAGAGAAGTTTTGGTGTGAAGGTTTATGAATGAATCAAGTGTTATTTATAGAAGAAATTTAAGATGAAATGGGAATTAAAATTGGAGATATTTCTCCATGGCTTGGCCAGCCTCACCAAGGCAAGTGATGGTCTTCAATTTGGCTTCCTTACTTTCGTTAATGCCATGGTGATTCACCATGACTCACCCCCCTTGAGTCACCAATGCCATTAATTACCTAGAGATATTTTCTCAAGATTTTTATCAGTAAGTTTTACCCAATGGACAAAGATCAATATCTATTGTCCAATGGATAATAGAATGTACCTAAAGTCACCCAAAGATTTTATTATCTCATAAAATCTCTAAAAATGGAAAATGATCAAATCTATTGACGGAATTGAAAACTGAACTTCCATTTATTCACAAAAATTCCCCAAAGGTATTCTGGATCAAAAATAAAATTATTTTATTTTATTTTCCAGAATGGTCTAAAATCAGCTTATAAGGTTATGTCCAGTTAAATTTTACTTTAATTGAACTCACAGAAATTCCTAAAAATCATTTACCACACAAATCAAAGAAAATAACATATATAATATAAGTAGAAATTTTGGGGTGTTACATTAAGAATTTGACAAGGAGCTTCACATGCTGGCAACCCTCATGACTTCTAGAGAGTAGAAAGCTCATAGCTTGAGCTATAGAGGTCACATGGCAGGGATTCTAGTGCCATTGAAAATCTAACACACAGGGCTACAACTCTTATGCTCAGCAGAAGTTCCAGTTCTCACGTTTCAAGGGTTGAAAGCCAAGTTGAAAATTGATGTGGGATGAAGTTTGGTGATTTGCATCTTAACCTTGCATATGTATTTCAGGCATAACTCTTGCCACATACTTGATATCAATGTGATTCATGTTGCATTATAAATCTAAGAGACTAATCTACAACTTTGCTTTAGACCTCGAAAGCTGATTCCATTGTTTGGTTGATCAGAGTTATGTCACAAGAGGCCACATAGTCTCTGACAGTATGAATTCCATGAAACAGTGCGACTTAAGCTTGTGTTGTAAAAGCCCTTCGTTTTATTGGGTTTCTTCACTTAAGTGACCCCAAGACCTTTTATTTGACTAGAAACACAAGGAGCTATAAAAAGGGAAAGTTATAAACTAACAAATGAGGCATATTAGAGAGGCCAATTAGAGATTAGATTAGATTAGATAGAAGCTGATCCCAAGATCAAAGGAGGAGAGGCGGAAAGATTGGACAATGATTGAAGGGACTAATCATCTTTTAATGAGTTTTCTTATCATTTCAATCTTTTGTTCTTGTTCTTCAAGTATAGATTGCTAAACCTTTTTTCTAGGATTAGAGATGTAGCTCTTCTATGAAATCGTGGCATAATTGTAATTATTTTCTTGTTAATGAAAGATTATTGGTTTAGATTCAATTCGAATGTTCTTAATACATACCTTATGTCAGTACCTAGAATTGCATGATTCAAAATATCTAAATAAACGATCAAAAGATAAAGTTTAATATTAAAAAATCTAGAATTTGTACTTAGGAGTTATAACCACGAAAATATGCATAATTCTTCGAGGATCAAATGAATTTCACAAAGTTATTATTTTAATTCGAGCATGTTTACTATTTGTTTGAAAGAGAACTTTAAATACTTTAGGAAAATTCACCTTCAAAGCATAATCAAATCCATTAACAAGGAAGTTTTACTATGTGTCATGACAAGTAGATGAATGAACCTCGAAATCCTAAAGCCTTTATTCCTTAGAACTTGTTATCCTCATTTTAGTTTATTTACTTGCAATTTTATATATATTTATCACTTTAATCAATTGTCTAGATAATCATAATCGTTATAGTACGTTATTCACACGATCCTCGTCGGAGTGATATCAATATTTTACTACTTGTACTATTCGTGCATGTGCAGTCATCAACAAGTTTTTGGCCCCATTATTGGGGATCGGTGATGATATTCCTATCGTTAGTGATTTCATTAATTTAGATCTTGTTCTTATTTTTGCTTGTTTATTTTATTCCTTTCCAATTTCCGTTTTACTTTGTTTGTTCTTTGTTTTATTTTTTATTTTTTCAGGTACTTCGATTATGTATGAGAAGTGCAAGGAGTGTTGGAGTTCCTTCTAAAGCTGGCCCTGAAATTAACAAGACTCTTAAAAACTTGAGAAGAGTTAGAAAAGATAGAGAAGTGGCCATGGCGGATCAACATCAATTGTTGAATAATGGCAACCAAAGGTTGAGAAACTTTGCGACCCCAAATACACAAGAATTGCAGCCTAGCGTTGTAAGACCACTAATAGCGGCTAACAACTTCGAAGTGAAGCTGGCTTTGATCCACATAGTGCAGCAATCTCACTTTGGGGGTTCACCTGCAGAAGACCCCAATGCTGACCTAGCCAGATTCTTGGAGATATGTGACACTTTCAAAATTAATAGAGTCTGCAAGGATGTTATTTGGCTTAGGCTCTTTCCATTCTCTTTGAGGGACAAAGCTAAGGCATGGATTAACTCAATGCCTGCACATTCTTTTACTGCGTGGGGTGTTCTTTCTCAAGTTTTTTGGCTAAATATTTCCCACTGAGCAAGACAGTCAGGATTAGCTATGATATTACTACTTTCACACAAAGAGAGGATGAGTCTCTTTATGATTCATGGGAGAGATACAAAGACTCCCAAAGGCTGTGTCCACACCATGATTTGCTCGATTGGCTTATTTTTCAGACCTTCTACAATGGGTTGACCCATTCAGTGTGAATCACTATTGATGCCGCAACTAGTGATGCTCTTATGGGAAAGACTACAAATGTAGTAACTACTGTGATTGATGAGATAGCTTCGAATAACTATCAGTGGCCTATTGAAAGGTCCACCCTAAGGAGAACAACTGGAGTTTTTAAGGTAGATGTCATAAGCATGCTTAATGCTAAATTCAAAGCTTTGATGAAAAACATAAACAAGCTATGGTAGCTTGCAACTTGTGTGGGGGAGGCCACTTGAGTTCTGATTGTTATGTGGGGAATTCCTATTCAAAAGATCCCTCTTTAGAGTAATTATAAGCCTCAAGGAAATCCATATTTTAACACTTACAACCAAGGTTAGAGGAACCACCCCAATTTCTTATGGGGAAATCAGCAAAATCAAGGCAACTAACCGGGTAGTAGACCACCTCTGGGTTTCCAACCGAGAGTCAGTAATGCTCTAGCACCTTATCTATTACAACCTCAAGAATCCAAATCTAGATTAGAGGCTATGGTGGAAAGTCTCATAGTTTCTCATTAGAAACAACAAGATTTATTGCAACAATTCTCCACAAGATTATATTAGTATGCCACACATAACGAGATGGCTCAACAAGCAAGCGCTTCTAGCTAGGCTCTAAAAATGCTTCCAAGCCAATCAGAGCCCAATCCAAGAGCACAAGTGAGCATAGTTGTCTTGCAAAGTGATGAACATATAGATAGAGCTGACAAAAAGGGAAAAATCTGTCGGGTTAGCTCGTTTACCCACATAAATTATGTGAGTTGGGCTCCAAAATTAGTGACCCTTAAAATCATGGGTAATTTTGGATTGACCAGTTTAACTCGCGAGTTAAATGGGCCCTAATTTTATTTTTTAAGTTTCAATTTGTTTGTACCCCAAACAAATTCAATTTAAAAATTTAAAAGTTAATTAAACATTCTTTTCTCAGGCAAAAGTGCAAAATGCACGTATTATACAAGCTAGCAGTAGCACACCCCACACACAAACACATTTGTCCAACTCCATAAGTTTATGTTTTTATTTGTTTGAATTCTTCCTTAACCCTTTGGATGAGATGAAAATATTTAATATTATGTCTATGTAATGTAATATTTGATTTGAGATTATTAAATTTAATTGTCTTTCAAAATTTACAAGTAAAAAAAACTTTCGTTTTGCAGGCCTAAACGGGATGCAAGGCAAGTTGACTAGCTAATTTGTAACTTGTTTAAACGCGAACAATTTTGGCCTGCCATGTTTAATCTACGAGCCTAAATGGGATGGGTTGATATGTTTGATAGGCCTACATATAGAGGATCCTGTCAAACTAGAGCTTAGCATTGAAATTAAAGTCGATGAGCATTCACCAATTGTTGAAGAGGATAAAAAAAAGAAGTTGGAAAGAGCATTAAGGAGAGGATCCCATCTAAGTAAAGGAGCAAAAATATTGTGAGGAGGTTGTTCTAAAAGCAGAATGTAATGGAATTCTCTAACACAAGCTCCTTCCTAAGTTGAAAGATTCAGGTATCTTTTCTATTCCATGTTCTATTGGAACTTTGACCACTGATAAAGCACTATGTGATCTTGGAGCTAGTGTAAGCCTGATGCCATTGTCAATAAGTAAGAAGTTGAAAATTGGAACACTTTGACCCACCAATTTATTGTTGGATATGGCAGATAGATTAGTCAGGAATCCCATTGGGATAATGGAAGATGTTCCGGTAAAGATTGGATCATCTTATTTTCCAACTGATTTTGTGGCGATTGAGATGGAGGAGGACACAAAACTCCAAATCATATTGGGGAGACTATTCATAGCTACTACTGGAGCCATTATTGATGTAAAGTGAGGAAGAGAATTTTGAGTTTCATTTAGCCAATGCTTCTGACCACCAACTTCAAGGGGAAGTCATTAGTCCCCCTCTTTCCAAGCTTAGCAAGTGTGGTCGTGCAAAGCATACGCATAAGAAGAAGTTTAACCATGTTCGCGAAATCCTTTCTCATAAGCCTAAGCATGAGCCACATACTCTTGTAGATTCTATTAAGAAGGGACACACCTCATCCTTTTCTAAGCCGCCACCACCATGAGAAACAGGGGGTCAAGCTAATGACCTTAAACATGCGGTTCTTGGGAGGCAACATAAGTTTTCTATTTTCTTTTAGATTTTTGTTTTGTTTCGTTTACTTAATTTTGCTTATTTTATCTTAGCTTCACTTAGTTTTTCTTTATTTTCTATTTAGTTTTCTCACCAACTCACTTAATGTTGATTTTCAAGTGTTAATGTCAAGTACAATGGAAGCTAAATGTATCATCAAGTTCTCTAACCAAGCAAATTCTTCAAAGGGTAGACTTTCTATCCCTTAACTTTCCCTTATATTGATGTGCTTGAATATAATTGAATTAATTTATCAATACATGTATTTCTTGACTAATTATGCTATGAATAGTTAATTCTTGCACTTTAGGATGATTGTTTAGATGAATTTGATTGATTTTTCCATTGTTAGAGGAGTTGAATTGACTTTTACTTGAATATTTTAGGGGTTTTAGAGAGAAGATCATGATTATTGCATGTGAATTGAGTGTGTAAGTAAAAAATTTCTAAGCTAAGTCAACTTTGGGGATTTTTCAGGGCACCATACGGCTTGGAAAGGCCAAGCCGTGTGATGTGGGACATTACATGGCCAGGCACATGGTCGTGTCCCTGCGTATTGGTTGATTCGTTCAGCCACACGGCCACATTACTGATGTGTGTGATTCTTCATGTCATTTTGAGTCTAGTTTGCATACATTTCATTATCTTTTTAGTATATTTATTCACTTAATCCCCTGTTTTAGTTTTAGTTCAGATAAATAAGGTGTGTTTATGTTCAATTGCAGGAATGGTGCAACATTGAAGCTTGGAGGAGCCAAAACAGAACTACCCTGAAGAGATACTGAGATCTCAAAATCAGCTGGACCCCTGAGGAGTAATTTGAGCATAACTTGAGCTACAGAGGTCCTTTTTAGGTGATTCTGGTTGCTATGGAAAGCTAAGACACAGGGCTATAAGTTTGATGTTGGACACTTTGGCAAATTCCCTAAGATGTTTGATGGACAGAACCAACCACGGCCAGGCCGTGGTGGCCACCACGGCCGTGGTTGGCCATCAGTGCACGAAAATTCCAAGGCAGAACCAACCACGGCCAGGCCGTGGTGGCCACCACGGCCGTGGTTGGCAGCCTGCTACATCAGCAAGTGCGAAAAAAGCCCTTGAGGCAGCCCATTCCTTCTCTTCTTGCCTGAAAAGAATTAGGGTTGAGAGAAGGGAGTTTGGAGGGGATAAAAGGCAAGCCATTAGGGTTGAGAGAGGAGGATGGGAGCAAGTTGATCAAGAGGGAAAAGCAACTTCTGCAGAGTTTTTCTTCTCCTCTCTTCTTACTTTTCTATTTCATTTTCTGAATGTTGTTCTTCATTCTTATGGATTGTATTTTGATAAACATGTTTGAGTAGTTCTTTTGTTCTAGGAATTGGTAGTAACCCGATGGTGTATTAACAATGCTTGATGTATGAATTTGCTATCTCTTCAATGCTAAGTTTATCTTGATTCAGTTTTTGGCACACCAAGTGTTTGTGAAAATGCTGGCCACATTGTTTGCATAATCTTAGTTATTAAGGGAAAAACTGAAAGGTGACTCTTGATAATTGAACTCCATAAACTGAACTTGAGCTTTTAAATCACGAAAGTAGATTAAAACTCTTGAGGCTTTCTATGAATCATCTGCTCTTAATGGATTCTTTCTAATTTGATTATCATGAAAATAGAAGTTGAGTTAGATTGAATACGTTATTGTATTCTGAAAGGAAACAATAATTCTTTAGGATGATTCGTCTTCAAGTGTAACTTAGTTGAGAAGAGGTGATAAGATTACAGACTTGTTAATTACCATCGTGGTGAACCCATATCCTAGATCCCTTAAAAACCAGATTTGTCTACACTGATTTTCTGCATTCATTCTAAACATTGAGATTCTTATTTATTTCCAGATTTTAGTTTCTATGTTCTTGTTCTATCACCACAATTTTATAACATTGGTTTCACCTAGTTAATCACAATTAAGGATAATTGTTAATCATAATCCAAGTCCCTGTGGATCGATATTTTTACTACTTGACGAAATCGTGCACTTGCGATACGAACCACATCAATTACACAGACGTGTGTGTTGGGTTTTAGGATTAGAAACAAAAAGTAAATGCAGCAGAAAAACAAAATCCCAAAACCCAGTCGAGGATCTATGCAAAATTCATAAACCGTGTTAGGGAGTTATCTTATGGTTATCTCCATAGTTTGTCAATCATGAGCACAACAAGGCTATGGTGCCTCTACGGTATCCACACGAACGGAGTGAAATCAGGTTCTCCTCCACGTTGCGATGCTAGCTGCGCGGGGGGAAGGGGTACAATCTCCCTCTCACTCACTCTTTGTGATAGCTAGGGTTAGGGAATACTCTCTTCTATTTTCTCTTGTGTGTTCTTGCTAATGCTGCATGTATATATCACACACACACACAGATACACACACACATATATATATATATATATATGTAGTGCAGTCGCCATCAATGAGTGTAAGGAGTATTGATGTCCCTATTTATAATTTGACCTAGGTCAGAATTATATGCAAGCTCATTTATTCAGTTGGCTCATTTAGTCTAACTATATGTCCAACTAGTTATTTATGAGACCAAGTCATTATTGGATTCCAAACTAAATTCATCTTATGAATTTAAATCCCCATATCGATACATTCAAAGATACCCAGTAGGTTCCCATTACGTTGACAGTAATGCTAAAATCCTATTTTAGCAATACAAATAGTGAGCGGTATCTAGCAATACATCACTGCTACTCAAATAATAGGAATGTCAATGATTTAACATAACCTCTTTGTGAAAAATGTTACCGTGTAGTCTAGCCCCTTTGTCTAGATATCTTAGTTGAACACAAGGGATGGAACGTGTCACCCTTATATAGTTCAATGTTTGGTTTTTTTTTTAAATCTCCGAGTAGACTTACTAAGACAAATGAGATCAATATCTCATATTAACTTATTTAAGCATGTGATGAGACCATGACAAGTGTACCAAATCATCAAGTAATAAAAACGGTGAGATACTGGATATCGTTCTCAGGGATTGATGGCCAAATGCCGATTAACGAAATTGACTACTATTTAAACTAATATTTGGATCAAAGAGAGCTCTAATAAAACTAGCACGACAATAAATGAACAAAGGCAATAACAATATTTTTGGGTTTTTATGTTTAGCAATGCAACAAACACTTAATATGTGAGATGACTAAAATTCAATTAATGAGAGAGATGGGATCAAGCTTCATTTGATTTCACATGCTGCATATCAATTAAGATTGACACAAGCTATTATTCCTATTTTGTTACTGAATTCTCTAAATTAATCAAATCCTAATTCTTTAGGCAATTGATCCTTTATTCCTAAATAAAATCCCTAATTCCTTACGCGATTCAAAAAGGTAATAAGTATTAGGATTTAGAGTTCAATGAGGTAACGAGTAAATCAATGACTATTCCTAGCCTAAAGATAAGCAAGGTTCATAATCTCATAACACAATTATACATCAAATTTTCATTCAACATATAATCATAAAATCATTCCAAAGAGGATTAATCCATAAACTCAAAATAGAATAATAACTCATATTAATTGAATCCAATATAAAAAACAATCAAGATCCACCTAATCCCAACAAGGGGAAATTTAGCTAGACATAGAAATAAATGTAGAAACTAAAACAATAGGGAAGAAAAGGAAGAACTCCATGAAGACAATTGAAGAAGATCCAAGCTTTCACCCTTCTCATCTTCCAATCCCCCAAGAGTTCCCAATTAGGGTAGAAAAGAGCGTTGCCATCGTCCCTAAGTTAGTCCCCAACCAAAAGTTCCCAAAAAAGTCAAAAGCAAAACATTAAATACATGTTTTATCGCAAAGGGTATTGCCTAGCAGCCAATACCGCCGCCCGATGGTGTTAAGTCAGAGAAAATTGATCTGTTCTATTCTCTCATCGCCCAACGACCAATCCCACCGCCTGGCGATATGAAGTCAGAGAATAACCAATGCATTTTGTGCTCCCACTGCCCAATGGCCAATTCCGCCACCCGACGGTATAAAGTCAAAGAATAACCAATGCATTTTGTGCTCCCACCGCCCAGCGGCCAATTCTGCCGCTCAATGGTATGAAGTCAGAGAATAACCAATGCATTTTGTGCTCCCACCACCTAGCAACCAATCCCACCGCCCGGCTACCTGCTGACAAAATATTCCTCTTTTGTTTGGTCACATGTCATTTGGCTTTGAGTCCCATTCATGCTTCTTTAATCCATGCAACCAAAATATCATGAATGAGGTCTAAAATACTTGGAATTATAACCAAACTCAAGAAATTTTATTAATTTAAACAATGTATGTTATAATGATCAATTCAGAGTTAATTGAGGCAAACAATGTTAAAAGTTGGATAAAAATGGCTAAACCCTCATCAAAAAGCACAAGAAAAACATATAATTCGTAGGATTATCAGTATGGATATGTATTTTGTAGTCTCACTCAATCAAGGGGCTCGAAGATATCCCCTCTTGTTGTATAGGAGGGACAAATCCTATCTAGGTCACTCACATCCCTCCGCATGATTTGCAGTATGTCTAATAGTTGTCTTTATAATCACCTTATTATAGGAGACGTTTGACGATATTAACTTATACAACTCTTCATAGAGGGAACTGTAATGCTTTCAAGTTAAAGGACCACATACACCATTGTCACTGTGGGAACCGCTTATGACACTCATGCAACGGTCCATGTAGCGTTCTCATGGTGGGTCAATCCAATACATTATTACTCTAATATGTACCCTTGTGAAGACTTCATATCTCATATATAATCCGTGAGATATGGTCATCAATCTACGCACATGCCAGTCTCAATGCATCATTGTTGTCCTAATTCACAATAATACTTAACTAGAGACATTTAAGAATAGTGTTCCGATTGCAACCAATAGGATCTCACAACCATGTCATACAATCGATATCTCATGACATTGTACTTATTATTCTAAGGACTTTATTATGCATATTTTAAATAAAACAAATAACATAATAAATGAAATGCCTCATATAAAATAAATGACAAGATACAATGTAAACTAGAAATGTCAGTATACAACTAGCCTCTAGGGAATACACAAACAATGTGGATGTTTAGGTGAATTTGTGGAATCACTCGACCTTATGATACGACTATGTGATAATTCATATAAAAAAACAATTGAAACAACGTGCACACAGTCGTGTGCCACGCTTGGACCATGCACACGACCCTTTTGGGCTTGTGTTCTTAGGGTTTTAAATCCCTATCCTCTTCTTTCTCCCTTGCACCATCGCACCCATACTCCCTCTCTCTCCCAAACCTCCATAGCCAAGCATTCCAAGCTCCCCATCCCCACTAACTCACACCATATTCACCCTTCTCCATCACCTACACTCTTTCTCATTCCCTCCACTATCATTCTTGTTCTTCTATTTTATTTCCTTTTCTCCACTACTCTCTAACCACCTCCACCCACTCACCACTCCCTCCATCATCATCACCACCAACCTCTATTCTTGTCATGTGGCTCCTAAGATGCTTGGAAGCAAGGGTGATTCTTTCTCTCGCCGCCCAAGTGTCACTTCACTACCGCACCAACAAGCTAGGCAAGAGCCTTCACCTCTCCCTACCGCTCCATTCCCTTTGGTAACTCAGACCAAGAGGTAATCTACTCCTTCCTTGTTGAGAGACCCATTATAGCCACTAAGTATTTAGATGAGCATGCTCCTGCGCTCTTAGGTACTTTAGATGAGGTTACTTTGTTGTTGTGTAACATAGGTTGGAAGCAGTTTGCATATAAGGGGTACCTCACTTTTCCCTAGTTGACCCTTGCGTTTTTTAGTTCCTTTTACACTAGTTTAGTGCCCATGGTCCTAGCCATGAGGGAGAGATTAAGTTTCTAGCCCCACCCACTGAGTTTAGTTACCACATTGCTTGAGGAGAGCTCACTGATAGCCCTCAATATAATGCTAGTCCCTCTAAGTCCACTTCCTTTCGTAGCCCCGCCTTGCATTATTTGCACCGTGTCATGGCCCACACCATTTGTGGCCGAGGTGAGAGTACTAGGGTAGTTACTAAAGCTGATTTGTTTTTCCTTTGGGCCATGGTCCATGATGAGTCTATTAATGCTGGCTTCTGGATTTGTCTGTACTTTGATCATGTTGCTCGGAGCTACTCCAAGAGACTTGTGATTGGGGGTTTAATTATTGCTATTGCTGTACATTTTAGTTTTACCCTCGATTCCACTATTCTTTTGCATATTCGGGGTCCTGATTGGATTGACTTAGATACTCTTGTGGCTATGTGTTTATGTGCTCGGTTTGGAGGTGAGTACCACCTGTTAGATACCCGAGGCTGCCCTATCATCGAGTTTAGTGTTGGTCCTCCTACTCCTGCTCTTGGACCTTATGGCGTTCCACCTAATTCTATAGAGGAGAGATCTACCACCACCACTATCACCCCCTGTTCCACCTCATGTTGCTACCACTCTTGATGATGTCATGTTCCGCCTGGCACAAACGAATACTAGCTTTACCGCTCGTTTCCTGATCTTAAAGGACTTGTAGAGGAAGGGCTTTGCAGATCTTAATGCCAAGATTGATGCTCTCTATGTTCCTCGTCCTCTATCACCGAATATGTTCTAGTTTTATTTGATGTATTTATGTTTATTGTGACTTGAGTTATATTTGCTGGTTTGTCCAATTTATTTCCATTTTGTACTTTACTGTTCTGTTCTCTTTAGTACTTTGTATCTCTTATGTTGGATCATTTATGCTTTATGTATAGATATTTAGTACTTTGAGACTTCATCTTGTCCTTTTGCGTTTTGATTAAGCTGTTATTTTGTTTTATCTACTTTTGTCTTATTGCGCTTACCGTTATATTTGTTGACATTGAGGACAATGTCTAATTTAAGTTTGGGGGTGCAAACGTCACACTACACTTTACTTTATTTGATTTGGTGAGTTAGTTAGTTTTGTGTTTTCTTTTTCATTATTAGTTTAGTTTTTTCTTTGCTCTTATTTATCCTTTACCTTTACTTGTTTTATTTTACCTTTAATTTCTTGTATTTTGTTTTGTTTTTTCAACATTAGTGCCTCCTTGATTTCGGAGCCTTTGTAGGGGAATGTATATAGTGTTGGCCACCAAAAAGATTTTCTTTTTATTTTTAGTTTTAGTTTAGTTAGTTTGGAGTTGCATTCTATTTTGGTGTAGATTTTTCCAAATTCTTTCACAATTTAAGCACTAATTTTAATTTTTAAAAAAATTAGAATTATTTTGCTTGATTTTTGAAGAGTCCAAAAGAGTTCAATGCAAGCTTAACTTGGAAAAGTATATAGTGGAAGATTGTTCATAATTGTTATGCATGTTTGATTTAGAGCATTTTACTTCCTTGAGTATGTTTTTCTAGAACCCATTGATTAAGTTTGTTAGTTTTAGAGAAGGTTAATGTGCATAATTGTAGTTTTCAAAGTATCCAACCAATTGTAGAACAAGTCTTCTAAACCTATTAAGGCAAAATCCTAGTGTGTACTTGAAAAGGAGATGACTTAGGCATTCTTTCTTTCAACCATTTTAGACCTTAGACCACCCTTTTTACATATATTTTCCCCTAATATCCACTTTGAAGCCTTCATACACTTAGCCTTTTCTTTCATTTAACCCACATTCACCTTACCCCATTAGCTTATGCACTTTTACCTACCCTATATGAGATGGATCTTTTTTGTGAGGAAGTAAGAAATTTGCTAAGTAATGAACATAAAAGAAAATGGGGAGAAAAGAAAAGTGAAGCCTTAAAGAGAAAGGAATTGAAAAGAAATCCTATCACACCTAAATTTATTATAAGATAAAGAATAATCTTGGATAATAAACTATTAATCAGTTTTATTCTTTGTCCAAGCCAGTGTTTTAAATTGCGGGTGCGATTGCCAACATTGTGGATAATTGCGGCTGCGTTGCGATTGTGGAGACCTCTAAAATTGCAATATTGCGGCCGCAATTGCGTTTGTAGACCGCAATTAAAAACCTTGGTCCAAGCTGACTAATCATTTGACTTTGTTTTTGTCTGATCTGTATTTACGTTAAGATCAGCTTAACTCGAATGTATTTAAAGAATCAAACTATAATATTAGTTTGCAGCCAAACTCAAGAGTCTTATCATTATTTTCATAACATATATATGAGAAAATATTAAATTGGATTAAAGTTTTATCTAGAATGTGTGATTAGTCACATAATCGTTTATAACTATACCAATTAAAATCTTAATTAAATTTCCTATCTATATTAAATTTTCAGCAATATATGTAAGTGTATAAATGAATTGTCTATGTAAGGATCAAATTCATGACCAGCTAAAATAGGAACACATGAACTTATAAAAGAAATCTAATGAAGTGGGAGCTTTGAAACTTAAGAAATTAATAAAAATTATCTAAATACCAAGATGTAGGTATTTGTGAAAGTAATGAATAATTCAGTGGACAAATACTTTCATATTTAATTTATACTACCATTCTAAAGATTGTTGGGTTTCGGGATTGAGAAACGCAACGAAAAACAAAAAGCAAATCCCAAACCCCGCCGAGGATCCATACGAAAAGATCATAAAACATGTTAAGAGATTTACCTTTAGGAAGAAACGACTGACAATCACAAGCACAGCAAATGAGCAATGCCTCTACGGTATCTACACGAACGGATGCAATGGACTCCCTCTTCAGCATGGTGCTAGCCACGAAGGAGGGCGATTTTCTCTCTAACTTTCTCTATTTGGAAACTGTTTCCGACTCTTAGTTGTGCGTGTGTAGTGTGTTGGCACAAAGAGATGTATATATAGGCCCCTACACATATCTGACCTAGGTTAGACTCATGTGTGGGCCTATTCAATTGGGTTTGCCCATTTAGTCTTACTAAAGGTCCAACTAGCCCCATTCAATTCCATTCCAATCCACTCTATGTATGTGACCCTATAGGATCCTATTACGTTGACAGTAACATTAAATCCTATTTTAATATTACAAACAGTGAGTGATATCTAGCAATACATCACTGCAACTCAAGTAATAGGAATGTCCGTAATTCGACATAAGGCATGTAGTCTAATGTTATCTAATGTTACCATGTAGTCTAGTCTCTTTGTCCATATATCTTGATTGAACACAAGGCATGGAATTGTCATCCTTGTAAAGTTCAATCTTTGGTTTCTTGATCTCTGAGTAGACATACTAAGACAAATGAGATCAATATCTCATATTGATTCATTCGAGCATGGCCATGCATTTTCAGTCTCACTCTTATCAAGGGGCCCATAGACATCACTCCCATTAAGTAGGAGGGACAAATCCTAACTAGGCCACTCACATCCCTATGCATGATTCGCAGTATGTCCAATAGTCGTCTTTATAATCTCATTGTTACAGGAGACGTTTGACGGTATCAAGTTATACAACTCCTCATGTATGGAACTGTAGTGCTATCAAGTCAAAGAACCACATACACTATTGTCACTGTGAGAATCGCTTATGACACTCACGAAACGATCCATGCAGCGTTCTCATGGTGGGTCAATCCAATACAACATTACTCTAATGTGTACCCATGTGAAGACTTGATATCTCATATTTATGACCCGTGAGATATGGTCATCAGTCTACACACATACTAGTCTCAATGTATTATAGTTGTCCTAATTCACAATAATACCTGATTAGGGACATTTAAGAATAGCGTTTCGAAAGTAACCAATGGGATCTCACAACTAAGTCATGCACTTGATATCCCATGGCATCATACTTACTATTCTAAGGACTTTATCATGCATATTTAAATAAGATAAATAACACAATAACTGAAATGCCTCATATATATAACAAATGCCATGATACAACGTAAATCATAAAGTCAATATATAACTGGCCTCTAGGGCATACACCAACAATGACAAACTATCACTATGTAACCTTATAGAGAAATAGAATTGAAATCTAACTACTATGATTGATCATTCAGTGCTCTTTTATATTTTCCATTCCTTCATCAACACAAAAGTATTTGAAATACATACATCGAAGTAAGATTAACATAGTGTCTTTATACAAAAATGGGCTATAAGGCTATACAACATAAGGAAGCCCTTCATTTACATCAAAAAAATATTAATTAGCCCTGTTTAACTAGAGAAATAATAGAGGAGTAGTCATATGTATACAATATTACCCTTTGTGACACCCCATTTTGACTGGGTATTTTAGAAAAAAAATTAAAATTAAAATATTAAAAAAACTAAAAAGAAAAGAAAAAAATAGAGAAGAACTTGGCCCAATTCCAGGCCCAGCATCCACCAAGCCTATCTCATCTCTGCACATACTTTGCACCGACCCTCTGCACATTGCCCACACCCTGCACACATGTTACCTTATTTTGACTTTAAAGGAGTGAGAGCAAGTGAAAAAAGGGGGAGGAGATCCTCAACCACTCTCTACACCATTGACCTCATAATTACAGGGAGAGGATAAAAGAGAACAAAGACTCAAGAGAGAGAGACGGGGGATTTTTCTGAGAAAAAGGGGGGCAAACGAAAGACAAAAGAGAATAGAGGAAGAAAACTTAGAGAATATGAGTTTTCTGTTTCTGGAAAAAGATTAGATCTCCCATTATTTGCTTTTCCAATTTATGCTCCAAGAGGCAAGCTCCCTAATTCTCCATATCTTATGCTTTTTATATTTATTGATTCGTGCCATAAAATTGTTATTACATGTGATATGATTATCATGATGTCTGTAACTTTGGTTCCGTTTGATTTTGTCCGGGTGAGTTCTTCTTGTTTTTGTCTCTCATCATCAACCGAGACCACCTCCCTCCACACCTTAGCTCACAAATCCTCAAACTAACACAAGTCTCAATCATTGTCCAACAAAACAACCACCACCAGACCAAAAAATAGAGCACTATACGCTCACCATAAAATACCACCCAAAGCCACCCATGAACAACCAACACCACCACAACATCCCACTACCTTGCCTCTAAATGCAGCATCAACACCAACCCTAATAACCATCCAACAACACGAATTTGTAAAAAACCAGAAAATAGAGCCTGCGTCTGTGTCCAACCAACCACCAATTCCCAAAACCATTTCTGAGCGACCATCACCCATTTCCAACCAACCACCACTTCCTCAGATGATTTCCGACCAATCACCCATTTCCTAGACAATTTTCGACCGACCATCACTTTCTAGACTATTTTCCGACTGACCACCACTTCCTCATATGATTTCTGATTGATCGTCCACTTCCCCAGATGATTTTGGACCAATCGTGCACTTCCTCAGATGATTTCTGACTGATCACTCATTTCCAAGAGAATTTCCGACCAATCACCCACCTATCCAACTAATCACATCCAACCGTGATTATCCTTGGCCGATCCGACCTAGCCTTACCCCACCACCTCTCAGATCTCCAAACAAACTCCTCTGACCGGTCTGAGTCGATCTCACCACATAACATAATCAACTACTCAGATCTCCAAATCAACCGATCCGATCTTACCCTTAACAAATCACCACTTAGGATTAGAGATCTCACTGCCTTCAATTTATGGGATCATCTTTCCAATTGTACATAATATCTTCTATTATTACCCATATAATTAGTTTTCATTAATGTTTAATATATTTCGGAGGTTGACTGAGACAAATCTTAGAATTTGATACTTCCATAGAGATTGAATTTAATAGATATAATTCTAATCCTTAATTTCTCAAATCGGTATTTATAAACAAGATAATTAATAAAAGAAAATTCCTAAAAAGGTATTAAAATATAATCAAATCTAAAGATGCTTATATATTAGTGCAAGGTGCGGGTTTGATCTCTAGCGAGTGCACACTATTTTTCCCTCCTCCTCCCTTGGGACTCCCATAAGGAGCTGCTCGTAGGTGCCAATACCAAAAAAAAAAAAAAACATGATATAACCTTATATATAATTCTAATATTAATTCCTCAATTGGTAATTATACAACATGATAACTAATACATGGAAATTACTACATAATTGCTAGAAACAAATCAAACCCAAATTGTTTAACAGGTTCATATTATATATATACGAACTATAAAAAAACAGCCAAGGTTTTATTTGATATTTCTATATTTAAAACAACAACCAACCCACTCAACTCAGCCTAGGTTCTTGAGCTCTTATATGTTTAACACAGCGACTAATATTATCAAGTCCAAATCAGAGTTTTCCAGCAACATGGGTTCAACAGATAAATGCGAGAAGATTACTTGGAGATCATAACCATCCCAGAATTAAACAATGATTTACCAGGAATTATAGTTAAAATCAGAAACCTTATACTCTCCTAAACATTATCGTTTTCAATGTTTTTTGGACCAAGCATAAATAAACCATGCTCAAACCCAGAATTTTATCCATGCAACTTAGAAACCTCGAGAAATTATGAGGCATAATCTGTTTGAGTAGTGTCAGCAGTAAATAAAACTAAGGAAACACATGCAACCATTAAATCTTGTTCAAAATCTAAAATGGGAATGAATGAAAGAGAATCTGGTCAGAAATTGTGGAGTAAACTTCTTATAGGCATTGAGAGTTTAGTGAAGTGCGTGTGTTAGTGTTGGTGAAGGACGTGTGTCCTTGATAGGTGTAAGCATATAAGTGTTAGCCATTAAATTAAACTTAAATTTTATTATTTCTATTTAACTTTTCATAATGATATCTTATTCTACTCACCATTAACTATCACGTTCTGGTTTGTTTTCATGAATAGTATATATATATATATATTTAAAATGTGAAATATCTATTCATTTATTACACAACTTAAATTTCCTTTTATAATATTTTTCATAAAAACATAAACTTGTATTTTTATTTTATGAATCAAAATTATGATTGTGATAAAGTCCACCCTAGTTTGCAAAACGAAAAAAATCTTGAGGTGGAGGCAAGAAAGAAAAATCTCAAAGTTAGGGGCCCTTTTAAAAAAATGAAATGAAAAATTAGAGAAAAAGAGTGCTAATTCGAAAAAGTAAAAGTTTCCCTTTATTTCAAACATTATTCCTTAGTAATTTTTGATCTTTTTCATTTTATATCCTCTCATTTTTGTTTATCCTTTTATCATTTCTTTGTGCTTAATCAAAACCCTTAGCCCCATTACAAGCCTAATAAAGACTTTTTGATCATTTGCAAGTGTGCACTACATTAGTGGAGATAGGGATATTGGCCTTGCCTATGGGAATTAGGAACTTAATTCATGGTAATATATTCATGGTAGTATTGAGAGCTACTTTGTGTGCATAAACTCATTTGGAAATAATTAAATTCATGAGATTAATTGTGGATACATGCTTTTGTTAAGTGATTTACTCTCTGCTTGAACATAGATACACGAATAAACTTTTGACTTCTTTGTGCTTTGATAAGTTTTGCATGGACTGTTTCTCTTGAGGATTTTCAATGGAAGTTTTTCAATTGCAATTTCTCTTGTTTTACATAAAACATAAAACCCATGTATACTTTGGATTTGTCATTGCTTGAGGACAAGAAATTGTTCAAGTTTCGGGATATTTGATGTGTGGATAAAATACACACATTTAGTCCTTGTTTTGTTAAGGAATTTGGCTTAATTCTTTACATATCTTGCCTTTTATTGTGATTTTTCATTGTACTTTCTTTTGCTTTTGTTTTTTTTTTATAAACTTTAGGTGACTTATTGAGATCTTGGATCAATTTGTGATAAAATTAAGAATTTGACAAGGAGCTTCGCATGCTAGCAGCCCTCATGACCTATTGAGAGTAAAAAGCTCATATCTTGAGCTACAGAGTCTACATGGCATGGATTCTATTGCCATTGAAAATCTAACACACAGGCTACAACTCTTATGCTCAACGGAAGTCCTAGTTCTCATGTTTTTAGGGTCGAATGCCAAGTTGAAACTTGATGCGAGATGAAGTTTGCTGATTTGCATCCTAACCTTGCATCTGTATTTTACGCATAACTCATGCCACTGACCT
Organism: Styphnolobium japonicum; assembly: GCA_023212625.1. NCBI lineage: Eukaryota > Viridiplantae > Streptophyta > Magnoliopsida > Fabales > Fabaceae > Styphnolobium > Styphnolobium japonicum. Next base: position 19,626,095 of record JALBWW010000013.1, read on the forward strand.
GATATCAATGTGATTCATGTTGGATTAGAAATCTAAGAGACTGATCTACAATTTTACTGAAGACCTTGAAAGCTGATTTCATTATTTGGTTGATCAGAATTGCATCACAAGAGGCCACACAGCCTCTAACCGTGTGAATTCCCTAAAACTATGCTACTTAAGCTTATGGGCTGCAAAATCCCTTTGTTTTATTGGGATTCTTCACTTAAGTAACCCTAAGACCTCTTATTTGACCTAGAAACACAAGGAGCTATAAAAGGAAAAGTTAGAAACTCACAAAGGAGGAACATTTTAGAGGCTAGTTACATATTAATAGAAGTTGATTCTAAGATCAAAGAATAAGAGGCAAAAAGATTGGATCAAAAAAAGGATCACCCTTTAATGAGTTTTCTTGTCCTTTATATCTTTTGTTCTTGTTCTTCAAGAATGTATTGTTGAACCTCTTTGTTAGGATTAGGGTTGTAGCTCTTCTATGATGTCATGACATAATTGTAATTATTTTCTTGTTAATGAAAGATTATTGCTTTAGATTCAATTCTAGTGTTCTTAATGCTTGCCTTATGACGGTGGCCATAATCGCATGATTTAAGACATCTAAATGAAGGATCGAAAGAAGAAGTTTAATAGTAGAAAATCTAGAATTTGAACTTAGGAGTTATAACCATGAATGTAGGTGTAATACTTCAAGGGTCAAATGAATTTCACAAAACTTAATAGGTTTCAATTAACATAATACGATAAAAATATGTATTATTTTAAATCTAACACGTTTACTGTTCATTCGAAAGAGAGCTTTAAATACTTTAGGAAAATTCAAAGGAGACAATATGGAGACAAGATTAAAGTAGTGTCAGTTGATTAGAATTTGTTTGTTGCTGAGGTAAAGATGGCAGAAGCAATATTTTATTCTCCACATGTGGGACCTATAGTGATGCCATAAGACTATGAAGGAGGATCAATTGAATCTTGTAACCTCACCTCTTAGTGGTTTATACTCAGGTCTTAGCTAATTGAAGCCGATCCATGGCTTTTTCCACAGGTTACTTATGGATTAGAGCCGTAGAACCATTCAAGGTATCCTCAACGGCTAGCCCTATTTACAGTTGAATAGAAGATTGAAGAATCAACCCCTATTACATCTTAGGGGCAAGAAGATCAACAGCTTACAGGTCGAATACCAATAGAAGAGTTTGAATCATCAATCAGAAAAGAAACACCTAGTTTTGAAACTCAGGATTCTCTTACTGATATCAACTTGGGGATTGAAGATGAGTCAAGACCAACCAGAATCAGTGGCTTGTTAACAAAAGAAGACAAAATCAGCTAATCGATCTCATAAAACAATATAAGGATTGTTTTGCCTAGGATTACCATGAAATGCTAGGGTTATCAAGGAAATTAATGGAGCATCTGTTGCCGATTAAAGAAATATTTAGACCATACAAACAGCTGGCTAGAAGGTTCAATCCTGAATTGATACCTAAGATTAAATGCATCACTGTAGCCATTTCATATGCTCAACGACTAAGTGATGTAGGGGGCAAATTGTTATCACCAAAAATAAACTAGTTCATATTGCTCGTTGTTTGGTGTCAGTCGATTAGTATAGTTAGCCGATTTTGTTTATAGCCGATTATGGAAAAAATGGGTATAAAGATTTATTAGCTGATAACAGAAGTGTTAGCTGATAACCGAAATCGAAGAGTTCTCTTTAGAAATATTACAAGAAAAAAGGTTTAAGTTAGCCGAAAGTACATCAAATATTTCGTGCCACCTGAACTATCAAGCCCTGAAAAATAGGGATAAGGATAAGATCAGTTTTAAGATACAGTGAAGCAGAGAATGTGTAGAAGTGATTGAAAACGAGGCTGAAGTTTCGGAGATAGTGGAATGGTATTGGTAGCCGTTGGTCTGGACATTTAGTCAGCCACAATGTTCAATTAGTTGCTGATATGTAGGAGAACGTGGCTGATAGAATGAAAACAGAGTAGTTATTTTACGGGGTCTATAAATATGTTATGTGTATGTCGTTATGAATCATCATTCAATCAATAAAACAACTTATCTTTCATGCAATTTATTTTTGCCAGTTTACTTATCTTTATCAGCTTATGTTACTTTCATGCAAATTTAGCTTTTAGTTCATCACCCTACTTTAGATACTCTTTGGAGGAATCTAAGAACTCACAGCTGAGAAACAGAGTCCCTTTCTCAGCTTTATCGACTGATTTGAGGGAATCATTGTCGTGTATGTTAATCGACTGATCAACTGATCATTTTCACACCACAACAAATTTGGCACACCCAGTGGGACCACAGAGGTGAACAAACTGGGAAGTTTGCTTCTTCCTGGTGATGATCATAATTGGTGCATGCACTTACGATCTGGGAAGAGTCTTGAGAATATGGATCCTCCTCAAAAGAAAAATGGTGTGCGAAAGGCTACTGATGGTGTGGCAACTTGAGGGGTGCCACAACCAGTAAATACGCCTATTGCACACAAGATAAGCCACAACTGCTTTCTACAGCTTGCCCCCATCGTGCTGCTAGTTTCTTCGTAATGCCGATCGTCATGTCAACGTCGTTCATTCGTCAACAACTTGACATGGGGATACACAACATTATGTACCAGGTATCTAGACAGTTAGCTGATATTGTCAAACCAATGGTGCATAATAAGGTACAACAAGGAAAAGAACAAGAAAACAGACAACGGAATACTAGAGAGAATTCGGCAACCTCAGTTGTAGCTGGACAACTAGGCCAGCCAAATAAAGGTGAGATTGTTACTATAGGCGTACCACGACAGGTATAGCCCCAGGGGGTACAATATGTTCAGGCAAGACCTTTGCCATAGGTTCAGCCGAATATAGTTCAACAGGTTCATATGGCTAGAAGGCCATTAAATGCACAGGGACATATTGGAATGCCATGCGTGATGCCAAATGCTACGGCTTATGGTACTACCGCACAGGCAGCCAATCAAGGACAAGCTGCATGTCAGACCCTGGATTCTGGAATATTGCATACAAAGCCACCTGGTGATTATGTGGGGGAGCAACCATGGAATAGTATTCCACCTACCTCAACAGGTCAACCAATCAGTCAGTCTGCACCAGAACAGCCTCCCTACGGTCAGATGGGTTCAAATCCCCCTATGGGGGTGATTTACAGGAATGTTGGTAATAATGCTGGGGAGCAGACATGGAATGCTATTCCACCTTTTCCAGTTAATCAATCAGCCTTCTTTGGGGCTTAATACAAGACGCCTGGAGAGATAGCTATGAAGCAGCCATGGGTTATGAACCCACCTCATATGGCAAATCAAGTAGGAGTCTTAAATACGCCTGAACAAATGTACCATATGCCACAACATAGAGTAGTAGAGCCTGTTAGACAGCCAGGGCCTATTCATGGATTGAATTATGTTCAGTCGATGGCAATGGAGAATTGGCCTGCTGCGCCTCAGCTAATTGATCCTAATATGATAGCTGAGACTATAAGGAGGTATTTTGGCTTATAGTTGAGACCGTTGGATAGACCAGTATATCACAAGCCTTACCCGAAATGGGTAGACTGCCGAGAGGGTATAGAACCCCAGACACAATTGAGCATATTGGCCGATTCACGGCTCAATGCGAAGAAGGGAACCAGAATGAGTATTACAAGCTTCAGTTGTCTCCTTTATCTTTAATTGAAACTGCATTCAGCTGATATTATTCTTTGCCACCTAACTCTGTGCAGAACTGGGCAGACATGGAAAGGTTATTCCACAATTAGTTTTACAAGCCTCAACCTGAAATCATAGTAACTGATCCATGAACTTGAGACAACATGTGGATGAGCCAGTAGCTGATTACCTTGAAAGGTTCAGAAAGCTGAGAAGCAGATGCCATGTGCAACTTCCAGAAACCGAATATGCTACTATTGTAGTAGGAAACATGCATTCTCAATTAAGGGAGAAGCTGATTACCCAAGAATATTCAGACTTAACTCAGCTAGTGGCAAGAGCAACCCGAATTGTGAAGTTCATTTTGGAGAAGGAACATAAGATAGCTAATAGAGAGGGCATAGGATCTCATTTGGTTTCAGTAATTGACTCTGCTGATCTTGACCCAGGGGAAGCAGTAGAAGAAGAGCAATCAGCTGAGATATTAGCCGCAAAGATTCTAAAAGGGAAGCCTTATTCTTGTCAAGTTCTCAAACCATCAAAGGGCAAGGAGGTGGTAACAACGTCAAACAAGGATAATTATTTATTTGACATCACCAAAGCTTATCAGATTTTTTATTATCTTCTCAAGGATAAGCAAATCAAGTTACCTGAAGGGCACAAGATTCCATCAGCTGATGAACTCAAGAACAAAAGATATTGTAAGTGGCACAACTCATATAATCATGCTACTAACAATTGCTTAATTTTCAGAAACTCCATTCAAAAAGCATTAAGAGAAGGAAGATTTAAGCTAGCTGACAAAGATATAGTAAAGATGAATGTTGACACCAATTCTTTTCTAGTAGCATGACTAATATGGTTTCTATATCTGGCTCACCACTAAAATCTAAACTCAATCAAAAGGATTTCAAGTGGAAACAGTCGATTCAGAAGCAATGGAGAAGAAAAGGAGAAAGTTCAACAGTAGATTATACCAAAACTGGGGGCAGCTAGCTGTGCAACCCAAAAAGTTGAAATTAGTCGTTGAGAGGCTCAACATCTTCAACATGCTTTGTTTCCCAACTAAAGATGATGAAGTGATCCTAAAAAAAAAGAACAACGTGTTTGGAAGGGTGCAGTTCCCAAATATAGATGAAGAGCCAATTCCAAGTGCAAGGAGAAAAATGGTTGAGTTTAATATTGAGAAAGGAATATCCACTTTGAGGATAATTGTCCGTAATGACGATCAGCTAAAACCTTAGAAGATGATCAGGCCAAAAGTAGATATCAAGAAAGGGAAATGGTTCATCACCAAATATGTGAAGGAAAAGCCTCATCAGTTAGAAACACCAGCTGTGTTAACTCGTTCTCAGAAAAGGAGGAGACAGAGGCAGAGGTTTGCTCAGAAGCTGAAACAAATGGTCAAAATGTTAAGAGAGGCAAAGACAATTGAAAGAGATGAAATGCAGTCACCCATAGCAGCTAATAAGGGTGAAATGATGCATGTTGAGGCAAAAAAGAGGAAGAGGTAACAAAGAAGCTCTTTGCAGAAGGTGACATCGTTAGTCTTTTTCCAAGTGAGTTCTCAACTGAGACATATGAGGTGAAAGAGCTTGAAGGAGATGTATTGCAGCTGAAGAAGAGTGGGCATCGTTGTTGGATGAGAAAGAAGAAGTTAAGCCAACCATGATGCAATTTGAAAATCCTATAGAGGCTATGACAAAACATTTAAAGCCTTTGAATATTAAGGCTAGAATCAATGGCAGACCAATAAGTCGAGATTTTGTAGATGGAAGAGTTGTGTATTATGCCCATTAGTACATTGAAGATGCTTGGAATGACAAAGGCATATTTGATCACCACTAATATGAGAATGACCAATTTCACAGGTGTTGCAATAGCTGCTGTTGGAGTGCTTGCAGCTGACATTACTGTGGGAGCTAAGATAACGAGTGTAGCATTTTTTGTGGTTGATGCTAAACCTACATATTTTGTGTTGTTGGAAAGAGACTGGATTCATTCCAATCAATGTGTTCCTTCCACCCTCCATTAATTTCTTATGTTCTGGGATGGAGACAAGATTAAAGTAGTGTCAGTTGATCAGAATTTATTTATAGCTGAGGTAAAGATGGCAGAAGCAATATTTTATTCTCCACATGTGGGACCTATAGTGATGCCAAAAGACTATGAAGGAGGATCAATTGAATCTTGTAACCTCACCTCTCAGGGGTTTAAACTCAGGTATTAGCTGATTGAAGCCGATCCACGACTTTTTGCACAGGTTACTTATGGATTAGAGTCGTAGAACCATTCAAGATATCTTGCAACGGCTAGCCCTATTTACAGCTGAATCCAAGATTGAAGAATCAGCCCCTATTACATCTGGGGGACAAGAATATCAACAGCTGACAGGTCAAATACTAATAGAAGAGTTGGAATCATCAATCAGAAAAGAAACACCTAGTTTTGAAACTTAGGATTCTCTTATTGATATCAACTTGGGGATTGAAGATGAGCCAAGACTAACCAGAATCAGTGGCTTGTTAACAAAAGAAGACAAAAATCGGCTAATCAATCTCATAAAACAGTATAAGGACTGTTTTGCCTGGGATTACCATGAAATGCCAAGGTTATCAAGGAAATTAATTAAGCATCGGTTGTCGATTAAGGAAGGATTTAAACCATACAAACAGCTGGCTAGAAGGTTCAATCCTGAATTGATGCCTAAGATTAAATGCATCACTGTAGTCGTTTCATAACCTCAACGACTAAGTGATGCAGGGGGTAAAATGTTATCACCAAAAATAAACTAGTTGATACAACTAGTTGTTTGGTGTTAGTCGATTAGTATAATTAGCTGATTTTGTTTACAGGCGATTATGGAAAAAAATGGGTATAAAGATTTATTAGCGGATAACTAAAGTGTTAGTTGATAGATGAATTTGAAGAGTTCTCTTCATAAATATTTCAAGAAAAATGGTTTGAGTTAGCCGAAAGTACATCAAATATTTCGTGCCACCTGAACTATCAAGTCTTGAAAAATAGGGATAAGGATAAGATCAGTTTTAAGATACAGTGAAGCAGAGAACATGCAGAAGTGAATGAAAACGAGGCTGAAGTTTCAGAGATAGTGGAATGGTCTTGATAGCCGTTGGTTTGGACATTTACTCAGCCACAACGTTCAATTAGTTGCTGATATGTAGGAGAATGTGGCTGATAGAATGAAAACAGAGTAGTTATTTTAAGGGTCTATAAATATGTTATGTGTATGTCATTATGAATCATCATTCAATCAATAACACAACTTATCTTTCATGCAATTTATTTTTGCTAGTTTACTTATTTTTATCAGCTTATGTTACTTTCATGCAAATTTAGCTTTTAGTTTATCACCTTACTTTAGATACTCTTTGGAGGAATCTAAGAACCCACAGTTGAGAAATAGAGTCCCTTTCTCAACATTATTGACTGATTTGAGGGAATCATTGTTGTGTATGTTAGTCGATTGATCGACTGATCATTTTCATACCACAACACCTATATATATGAAGTCTTTAAGAGATTTAAGAAGAACAACGAGAGAAAAAGCAATATAAAATCTGAACTTTTACCTACACTTTCATATGCTCTTGTATAGAGTTTTTCTGTTCTTTCTGAACTTAATTATTTATCCTCACATGTCGTGAGTTGAGAGTTATTATTTTCAAACACTTTTTTATAATTCTGTGTTGAGCCTGAATAGGCTTGTTAGTAAAGAATACTTGTTTTTAGAACCTGAAGAGGTTAAGAATACTTGGTTGTAAGCCTGAATATGAAGTGTAAAGAATATTTGTAATCTTTGTGAGGATTAGTGAAAATTCTTCAAATAGAAGGGACTAGACGTAGCTCTCGTTTGTGAGAGTGAACCAGTATAAACATCTAGTGTGATCTTCTCTTCCCTTACTTTTGCTTTACTTTGTTTTTGCTAACGTTTGGGGATTGTTATTGTTGTTCATAACTGTTTTAATTTGGATTTATAAGCTTTCTGCTTTTCTGCTTGCATCTAAAGTTTTTCTTAAAATCTATTATGTGTCCAACGGATTACGTAAAGTATTTTAAATGTTCATTCTATTTTTGTGAACTAGCAAAAATCTGTTTAGAGAACAAATTTGCTAAAAGTTTTCTAAAAGGTTAAGAACACAATTCAACCCCCTTCTCATGTTTCACTTGTTTATTTTAAAAACATCTTCCCTAGCTAGTTTTAAATATTTCATTAATGATAAAAGTGAGAACTGTAACATCTTAATTTTTAATTTACACTCCAAGGGTGAAAGAACAAAACACCGAAAAATAAACCTTAGGATGACTTGAGGAGGATAACTAGGTACTTAAAAAGCTCAGCCTATGATAACCTTAGAAACTATGACAGTACATAGAGAATAAAAAGAAACTTTTCGAAAGTAAATTATCGTTAGGTTTTGAATCAAAATAACATAGCTATAACTTAATAACGCAAGGCTATCTCTAAACTTTTAATTCTAGCAAGTAACATGAACCAATTAAAATCAACTTAATAACTAAGGCTTAGATTATCAAATTAAGACTTCTAAGACACATTAAACTTAAGAAAGAAAATGATTCACACAAGTTCACACAATGACACTTCACTAAGCATAAGAATCATACACCTAGCACATAGACGCATATACACATTAGAAGCAAGACACGTGGACTTAGGGATGAAAAATTCTATGCAAAAATCTGCACATGTAAACAGTGACATATCAACACACACACCTTGACATATACACACTCTAACACGTTGCCACACACACACTTACACATGAACACTTGCTGCATCGTGGTAGCCAAATGCACACACAAATGACACAACACACACTTGGAATTAATAAAGAAACATCACACAAAATTCTGCACTTTAGAATAAATAAATAAATAAAATAGCACACACACATGCACACCAACACGTTTATATTCTGAAATTAAGAAAGAATTCTGCACTTGGAAGACACATGCACCATGATGCACTTGAACTAAACAAATCTGCACTTTTAGAATGCGAAATACATGCACTAAGAGACGTTACTATGTTGAACAAAAAGGAAAGGAAATGTGTCATGGTTGGCCAGTAACTTAAGTGGAATAATCAGCCCCTTTAACATTCTCATTAGAAGACCATGAGGCTACTGGCCACGTTACCAAGAGGCAGCCATGCAGAGAATATTCTACATGTAAGACATAATCATGGCCATGGCAAGCCAAGGGAATCCTGCCATATTCCCATAATTTTGTTGGAGAATCTTCCATCATTAGGACACAACTCCTTGCCTCCTTCCACTTAACTAACCTAGGCTTATTTATATACTAGGACACACACATACCTCACGCACACACACAAAACTCTTGCACCTAAAACAGAAAGAAAGGGAAGTGAGAAGGAAAGGGGACGTGAGGAAAGAAAGGGTAGGAAGCAAGCCATGATCTCACTCACCATTTCCTTCAATCACGCAAGAACCAATCTGTTTTATTTTCTTTTCTTTCTTGGTCTGTTCTTCTTATATTTCTAACCTTTCTTTTATTGATTTCAAGCTTGAAAGGTTGCTGTTACAATTTCACTAAATTTTGATTTCAAACACCAATTTTAAAACAAGACTAGTCTAGTAAGAATTCCTAGTATGATTCTAGCCAATCTGTTTTTGTATAACCATTTGCTTACTTGATTTTCTACAGTTCTAAATGCTCATGACTTGGTAAGGTATTAAGGAGTAAGAATAGCTTTCATAACCTATTTTATTACTAGTATTAGAATTTATCAATGTACTTGACTTACTTTGCTTAACTACCATGAAATTCCTATGCTTAACTAGGTGCCTATGACATTTAAATTAGCTTAAGCATTCTATTTTATCCTTCCACTTAACTAACCTAGGCTTATTTATATACTAGGACACACACACACCTCACGCACACACACAAAACTCTTGCACCTAAAACAGAAAGAAAGGGAAGTGAGAAGGAGAAGGGACGTGAGGAAAGAAATGGTAGGAAGCAAGCCATGATCTCACTCACCATTTCCTTCAATCATGCAAGAACCAATCTGTTTTATTTTATTTTCTTTCTTGGCTTGTTCTTCTTATATTTCTAACCTTTCTTTTATTGATTTCAAGCTTGAAAGGTTGCTGTTATAATTTCACTAAATTTTGATTTCAAACACCAATTTTAAAACAAGACTAGTTTAGTAAGAATTCCTAGTATGATTCTAGCCAATCTATTTTTATATAACCATTTGCTTACTTGATCTTCTATAGTTCTAATTGGTCACGGCTTGGTAAGGTATTGAGGAGTAAGAATAGCTTTCATAACCTATTTTATTACTAGTATTAGAATTTATCAATGTACTTGACTTACTTTGCTTAACTACCATGAAATTCCTATGCTTAACTAGGTGTTTATGACATTTAAATTAGCTTAAGCTTTCTGTTTTAAATGATCATGTTTGTATATCTATTTTATGGTTATGTATGGTCACGGTTTTGAGAAGGAAGTATCATTTCAAGAAGGTTTAGGTTTTGTAACTTTAAGTTGATTTCAATTGAACTAAGACTCACCACTAAAGACTATGTTAAATGACATGTTGGAGGAGTGGCCTTTGGCCTATGTATCATCTTGAAAGATGATGGGAATTCCCTATGTTTATAAGGTAGCCCTAATGGAGGGAAGAATTGAAAGAATTGGTTGAAAGACCTATGTTTGAAAGTGGTTGAGTATGAATGATTCTTGAAACCTTCTCTAAGTTATGATTACTACTTTGTGTTTTATAAAATGAAGTTCATATTACTCTATCTAATTTTGTTATAGTATGTTTTGAAAGAAAAAGTTTGTGAAATTTATTACTTGATTTATGAAGTATAAGTTTTATTTTAATGTTGTTTCCTTCTAAGATTGCATAATCTTACCCTAATTTTACTGTTTTTCAGAATCAAAGAGAAATGGGGATTACCACCATACTAATTGAAATTGAGTGGGAATGGTTATATTCTGTGGAGGACGGTGGTCATGTAAAAGTGATCAAGGATATCCGATTCCATTTAGTTGACACTTGATCATCATAATGTAAATAGTAGTAATTAGGACTTATGTCAAGAAGTCTTGGAAGTTTTGTTTGGGCAATTTACTTTAGGTAATTTGCTTAATGTTGTAAATATATCAAGATATGTTTCTCTATGCCTATGAACGAAATCAAGGCTTTTAAGCCATGTAAAATAAAGATGGAACTACTTTGTCATGTGTTAACTTATGCGTGTTATTACTAACTTATATTACTAATTGGATAATTTAGTATATGTTGTATGAATTTAATGTTCAAGTGAACTTGGCATGAAATCTATTCATGAACCTCATTTGGATTCTTAAACTTGCCTTGACATTTGGACAAGGATCTTAACTAGGATAAATCGTTTAAGTAAATTCAAGAAAACATGATAAAACAGGACATTGGACCTAGAAGAGTTTAAATAAAAGAATAAATTGGTGATAGATTCCAGGATGACAAAAATCTAGCCGAGTCTTCGAGATAGGTAACCATCATTTCTTTTAGCCAATTCTAAGGTGAGGTCTCTTAGACTATGTAAATTCTTATAATAGAATTGACTACGTTAAGGGTTTATTTCCATAATTGATAACTCCTTTCTTAGAATCTAGTAATTCTTAGTGAAGATTTATTAATTTTTAAGTAGACTACAAAAGGCGATATACTTATGTTTGTTGGGATTAGATATCATAGTGGTTTCTTGCAAGTCATATCTAGTTCCTCCTTGCCTCTATAATTAATTGTATAGTCTTTCTATTTACTACGAGGGTGGTTACAAGAACAATATAATTGGGCAAATGTTTTGAAAAGAAATATAATTCATATATGTATATATTTTACTCTAATAAATAATTAATGTATCATATATGTCTATTATATAAAAGAAATTATATTTTACCTGAAGTGTGCTACCTGAAAAGTTGTCTAGAAATACACATAGACCCACAATTAGGCTAGAAAACTTTTTGGACAGAATCACAACTATCAAAAAATTATTTTATTATCTTTTTCTCGTTTTGTTTACTTTATTGAGTCATTTATCTCAATTGCTTGTAAGCAAAGACTATACTTTTAATTATTTTGTGATTTTTTAGATTTTTTCTTAATTTACTCAAAACTTCTTTCAGTATCACAAACCACAACCTTGTTTCAAAATTATACAATTTTGTCCTATATGTAACAACATGAATTAAATGGAGACAAATTTTTAACTATACCAACCCTGAGAAATTTAACTCCATATTTGCCTTGTCATGGGAGATGCCCACACAAATACTCACTTAAACAGATATTTTTGTCATCTTTATCAATAACAACATATTATGATAATTTATACATTACAGTAACAAAATAATTAAAAATATAGTCTTTGCTTATAAGCAATTGAGTAAGGGAACTCAACAAATAAAACAAAACATGAAGGGTCAATTTAATGTAAAAAAATGACAGACAACTTTTTACCTAAAGTGTGCTACCTGAAAAGTTGCCCGGACATACACATAGACCCATATTAAGGCCAGACAACTTTTTGAGCAAAACTATTTGGGCAGAATCGCAACTCTCAAAAAAATATTATATTTTTCTTGTTTTGTTTATTTTATTGAGTCCTTTATTTCAATTGTTTGTAAGCAAAGGCTATACTTCTAATTATTTTGTGATTTTTTAGATTTTTTCTTAATTTACTCATAACTTCTTTTAGTATTACAAACCACAACATTGTTTCAAAATTATACAATTTTGTCCAATATGTAACAACAAGAATTAAACGGAGACAAATTTTTAACTATTCCAACCCTTGTAAGGAGAAATTTAACTCCATATTTGCCTTGTCATGGGGGATACCCACAAATACCCACTTAAACAGATATTTTTGTCATCTATAACAACATATTATGAAAATTTATATATTGCACTAACAAAATAATTAAGAGTATAGTCTTTGTTTAGAAGGAATTGAGTAAGAGAACTCAACAAATGAAACAAAACATGAAGGGTCAATTTCATATAAAAAAGTGGCACTAAATGGTCAATTTGATGTCATAAATTGTTATTAAATGACCATTTTGATGTATTCATCCATTGAAAGACTTCATTGATAACACTTGTATTTTTAAAAGACCAAAATAAATGTTTAAAAATTGGAGTTTAGTCTCGTGAGCTTAGCTCACTTGGTAAGGGAGATTTGATGTTAGTGCCAAGTGTGGGGTTTGATCTCTAGTGAGTGTACACCCCTTTTTCCTTCCCTTCTCCCCTCCACCTCTCTTGGGACTCCCTTCAGGGGTTACCCTTAAGTCCCACCCTAGCAATGGGGCCTGCACTGAAACTATAAATTTGTGAATTTTTGTGTATGTTCGTAGTTATTATATTATTATATTATAAGTACATTAAGCTGACCTCCTATGAGGTTTGAGAAACTAGAGAAACATTCTCTCTAGTTTTAAGTATTTCATTAACCTCCTATGATAGTGTTATACGGATTTATATAGAATGGGTGTTTATATCAAAAAATTTATACATAGGAGATATTAGAATTATGAAACTCAGTAAGGGAGATTAATACAATATTAGAAACTAAAAGTGATGTTTCTTAAACTTTAAGGGAGGTTAGTATAATTACTATAATTATCTATGAATTTATGCAGAAGATTTTAGTGTGATCATAAACAAATTTAGAGATATAACACAATGTCAATGTCTAATGTTGGCATCGCTGTGCATAAAAAAGAATTCCCTCGTTGACTTATGTATACTTTTTTAGTTTAAATTAGATAAGAAATTATCGAAGTGGGTCACTTCAGAAAATAAAAATAGGAAAGAAATTAGGGGGCAGTGAGTTGACTAATGTCTGTCAAATTGTTATACTAGTTGCAGAGACACTTGTACAAAACTAATTTTATTTTTCACAACACTTTTCGTCTTTCTCTGGTTTGGCTAAGCTACTGCGCGAGTGTATTATACATCTACGAGGGTGCTTTGATGTGATTTGTTTAGTGTATCAAAAGTCATGCCCTTAAATGTTTTGATGCAACATGAAGACGAGGGTCCAAATGTATCATTAAAAACAGCAACCTTTTCTAGTTGCAATGTATACATTCACCAGCTAGATACAAACCAAAAGCTATTTTTTGAGGCCCCTCTCTTTGTAACACATATTGCAAAATTTATTGTCCCTGTTTGCTGACATGACTACGTTCATTTGGCCCCAGTAGAGAACAGCTGTTATTGCTAGATGCCAAGGATCAAGTGGAGTGACTAATTAAAGATTATGTTGATTCAATGTGGGCACCAAAGAAAATGACTGTGCAATTTGGATAAGAATATGCACTGTCCAATCAGAACTCATAGTGAAAACCGCGTAAAGGGTCCATTCCCATCGACTGGATGAGTAACCAGACCAACACTTCTTATGCATCTCACGCCATAAGTACGGACCCTATAGTGTGGGATACATCAAAATTGATGGTCTAGATCCTCATATATATATATATATATATATATATATATATAGGGAGGGATCAACTTACACCGGTGTAAGACTTCATCACTCTTACACCATTCAATAACTTTTTATTGAATAATTTTCTTACAAAATCCACTGTTAGATTGAAAGTTTCTATCATGTAGATCATAGCTATAAAATTTTACATTAATCTGAAATTGTTTTGTGACTCATTGATATACATCAAAATTAACGTAAATATAAACTATTGAAATATATGAAAATATGAAGTATTTAATTATATTCTTATTGATATTCAATTTTTTCAAAATTTGACACGAATGATCTATATGATAGAAACTTTCAATCTAACGGTGGATTTTATAAGAAAATTATTTAATAAAAAGTTATTGAGTGGTGTAAGAGTGATCAAGTCTTACACCGGTGTAAGACTTGATCACTCTTACACCACTCAATAACTTTTTATTGAATAATTTTCTTACAAAATTCACCGTTAGATTGAAAGTTTCTATCATGTAGATCATAGCTATAAAATTTTACAGTAATCTGAAATTGTTTTGTGACTCATTGATATACATCAAAATTAACGTAAATATAAACTATTGAAATATATGAAAATATGAAGTATTTAACTATATTCTTATTGATATTCAATTTTTTCAAAATTTGACACGAATGATCTATATGATAGAAACTTTCAATCTAACAGTGGCTTTTATAAGAAAATTATTCAATAAAAAGTTATTGAGTGGTGTAAGAGTGATCAAGTCTTACACCGGTGTAAGTTGATCCATTCCATATATATATATATATATATATATATAGTTATTTTATTAAAGAATTTTTTATAAAAATTAAATTTTACCAATTTGATTATTGGATTCAAAGTTCTTACGTGATTGATTAAGTTCATAAAATTTTATAAAATTTATAAATTAATTTATACTTTATTATATTATTTTATTTTAATATATAATATATTTTTAAAAATATAAATAAATATCAACATTTAGATTAAATATTTATGATTATTTGATTTATTTAAAATTTAATATGCATATTTATTAAGATAATATCATATGATTCAAAAATTAAATTAGTTAAATTTATATTTTATAAAAAGTTATTCAATAATATAAATAGACAAGACTTACTTTTAAAGTACATCATATATATATATATATATATATATATATATATATATATATAGGGTGAAGATCTAATTCCTCTAGGATTAAATTTTAACACACTTATACTGCTAAATAACTTTTTATAAACATTTAATTTTATTAATCAAATCGTTGGATTGAAATTTCTTTTAACATAAATCAATTCTATAAAATTTCATAAAATTTAAAAATAAATTGATACTTTATTTAATTATTTTATTGTAAGATTTAATATTTTTTTAAAATATAAATAAATGTCAAATAATAAATTAAATACTTAAAAATGTTCAATTAATATCACATTTAATATATATAATCATCCGTAATATCACATGATTCATTGAAAAAATTGATATTCTAGTTGGTTGCTAACAAGAATTCCCACGATATATATATATATATATATATATATATATATATATATATATATATATATATCCATCTCAAATTCAACCTCCTACTAATTACACAGTTCTTAAAGATGACAACAGCAGAAGAAACTCCGACTTTGGAACTGTTGCGCCAACATCTGTTAGGAGATATTTCAGACTCCTTCGACACTAATCTGGTTCATGTAAAACTTGAAGACCCATCACCAGAATTTGATTTGAATTCATATATTTCAGAACAGAGCAGCTTCTGCACTTTTCTTGAATATTCTGGTTTTGAAGCAGTTACAGAAGTTGTTGATCTCAGTTCTCCAAAGGTCCAAAACTCCATGTCAAACAGTCCCTCAGAGGAAACCCGGAAGTCCAATTCACCTGAACCAATGGTGTCAGGGAAAAAGGAACCAGCATGTGATGAGGCAAGGCGTTACAGAGGAGTCCGGAGAAGGCCATGGGGCAAGTTTGCTGCGGAGATCCGTGACCCCACCAGGAAAGGGACCAGGGTGTGGCTAGGCACATTTGACAGTGAAATTGATGCTGCCAGGGCTTATGATTGTGCTGCCTTCAGGATGAGGGGTCAGAAAGCCATATTGAATTTCCCTTTAGAGGCTGGAGAGTCTGATCCAAAGCCCAACAGTTGCGGTAGGAAAAGGAGAAGAGAGAGTAGAGAGCAGCTGGCACAAGTTCAAGTTCATCATGTTATGTCCTGAGAATTCAGTGTGTGGGAGAGCCAAGTTTTTCTTTTTCTTTTTCGTTTTTTTACAAATGATGTCTATGAACTACTGTCTGAAGCGGGAGGGTATTGTTTAAGTTCATCAAAGCATCATGAGATTCGATCCAAGAATCCAACCGTTCATGAAGAGACTTACTATCATATGAGTTACAACTCTTAAACAGGAGCTGAACTTTTTTTCTTCCTTCAGGTGATACTTCGTGAACTATTGTGGTTGTGCAATTTGCCAAAATAAAGACATTTAAGGGTTCTATTATTTTAATTATTTTATAGTTGTAAACAAATTTCATCATTTCTAATATTAATGTTATAATGAGCTTATTTTCATTCTTTTACCAATGCTCTGTATGCAACCAAGCTGTTATTCAATTGTAATATCGAGAAAGTACTTGATTTGAAAAAAAAAATTAATCTTAATTATTTATTTCTTTATATGTGTTCTTTTATATCCATTATATTCATTATTTATTACACATATGTGGGCTGTCCTGTAGCTGATATCAAACGAATGAAGGCTGCTTGAACCTAAAGAGGAAATTTCTCAAGCTTTAAGTCATCTTTTTGGAGCCTCCCAATATTGCCTAGAGGATGATTTCTTACGGCAGACTCCTTAGAAAATTTATTGAAATGTTGAAGGATTGCAAAGAGGTTTCTTATTCTTTTTATATTTTAATATACATGTTTCTCTAGTTAATTAAAGAAATTTAATTAACCTTAAATTAATTTTAAAACTTTTAAATATAAGGACCTGTTTGAAGATTTTCAAAAATTATAAGGATCTACAGATTAATTTAACCTTAATTAAATATCTTGAATTGTTTTGATATTCTTCTTTGAGAATGGTTTGTGTATATCCCTTTTGTTAGATTATTAATTTGAATTAGCATAATCAGAGTCAATTTATAAAACTTAGATTAATTAGATGTCAAATATTTGAGAATATTGTTATTGCTATATAACCCAATAATGTGATCAAATATGTTATTGAAGGGTTTATTATTGTTATGCACTCTCTTAATGTGGATTATGATATTAAGTCTTGTGTTTCTGTAACACCCTGAAATTTCTGTTTCTAATTTAAATATTTATTTTTTCAAATTTTGGGGATTTTTGCGAGCCTTATTTAATTTATGTTTATTTTGCTTTGACTTTACGTATTGATTTGGGGCTATTTTGAAAAATAAAAAAATTAGTTTTATTTTCAGGCCTGGAAATTTTTTGACTATTTACTGAGGCCAGGGAAGTTTATGAAACTCGAATCCAAGAACATATTTTTTAGTTTTTCATTTTTTAAGATTTTATTGTTAGATAAAATTTAGGTACATTCTACCATCCATTGGATAATAGACACTGGTCTTTCTCCTTTGGATAATAGTTATTGAAAAATATCTAGAGACAAATATCTAATAGTGGGGTCATCTAGCCTAGTCATGTAGGTGAGTCATTTAGCTACTTTAATGTTGGTCACTTTCGGAGGAACAAGTGTGCAAGTGGAAGACCAACTCAAGCTTCTCCAAGCTTCTCCAAGGTGGTTGGCCAAGTCAAGTGGGGAAAATATCTTGTGTGATCTTTTGTCAAGTAGCAAAGTCACATTTTACTTCTTACATTTTATCTTTACATTTGACCTTCACTTTGTTGCAAGAAGCAAAATTTTCTCTCCTTTCTTTCTCAAGAAAACCCACGGCCAAGCACTAAAGATTCATCTTCCAAGCTTGAACCAAATCATCCAACCTTGTTTCTACCATCTAAACACCATTCTGCTGAAAGTTTCTTGAAAAGAAACCATCTTCAACCACTTTCTTGAAAATCAAAGCTTGAAGAACAAAAGGTGAAAATTCTTCATCTTCACTTTTTAAATTCTATTTTAAAGTTTTAGACCATTGGATTGATCCATGGTCATCTTGTTTCAAGTCTTAGAGTTTAAAAGTTGTGAACTTGGTTTCCTTTAAGGGTTTTGTTGGTGGAAGAACAAGGAACCATAACAAATCCACTTAAAAGGATTTTCAAAACCATAAGGTAAAGGGGAGTTTCTTTATCAACCAATATAGTGGTGGGAAAATAAGATTTGTGGCTTGTTAGTGAAAAATCCACTTAAGGATTTATTCACTTAAATTTTCATGCGGTTATTTATGGTTTATGTTTTATGGTTTATGCTTTATGATTTTAAGCTTTATTTAGCCTATGTGTTTTTATGGCTTTGAAATATTACATGAACTAGTTATAGTTGAAGCATGATATATCTTGGATATGGATGGAATAATTCATGTGTGCATGGAAAGACATGGTTAGGACATGCATAAGGTTAGTTTGATCTATGAAAACATGATGGAAAATGATTGGATTTTTGGTCCAAAGACCATGTGTGGCTCACGGCCACATAGTTTAAGAAAGTTAGCATTAAAGGAAAATATTTTATTAATTGTTAAACTCAATTAATTAGTTGAGTTAAGGATTTTTACGGATAGAGAAGAAAAGAACAAAGTTTTAAAATGAGAAAAAGAAACTATTTTAAATTAATACTTATTTTATAAAAGGACTTTTATTTTCAAAATTTGAGGGAAAAACATCTTAGTGATTATTTGAGATAGAAATAAATGCTTTCAAATAGAAATGATTTTGAAAGATTAGTGGAAAAATCAATTTTTAGCATTGAACTTAGATTTTAGTACAAATAGAGAGAATGAACTTGGAAATATTTAATTTAGTTCAAAATAGCTTAATTTTTATTAAAATCACTTTACGTGATTGAAAATTTGCGAAAAATGCTTTACGTGATTAAAAAGTGATTTTTAAATCTTACGCGATTCAAAAATATTAAATTTTGAGTTACGCGACTTGAAAAATAAGAAAATGGTTTTATGCGATTGAAAAACATAATAGAAGTGTTATGCGATTTAAAATTGTAACAGAAGTGTTACGCAATTTAGAAAAATGTAAAATATATGTTACGCAATTTAAAATAGTAATTAGAGTGTTATGTGAGTAAAAACCATAACCGTAGCGTTATGCGATTTTGAGAAATATTTTAAAAAGCACCACACGATTAAGAAACAGTGGAACTATTGTTGGGCTGACGTATTGCACCCTGGACAGGTCAGTGGACGTTAAGTCTTAGTGGTGGCTTGAATCCCGATAAGATTGTGTTTTAATCATAAATTATCGCACTTTGCATGGCATTATGGAAGTCTGATGAGACTTGTTGTTAAGGCCTTAAGCCTAGGAGATGGAGTTACACCTTAGTGTGGGTGCAAATTGCATAGTGAAGATCAGGGATTGATCTAAGAGGCATCGGGGTGTGAAAACTCCACAAGGGGCCAGTTGGGAGTACCACTATGCCATAGTAATATGATTGCAACACATCAACGATCTCGACAAGACACTATTTCTATTCTTGGTTTGTTTGAGAATGTTCGCGTATAGCCATGTTGCACATTTGAGATTTGATAGCACTTTGAGGCTAATGAGAAATGGAACATGTCTCCCAAATCACTCTCTCCGACTGTTGTGTTTAGCTCCATGGAGTAGGAGTTAACCATTGTGCATTTGCATAGTCAATTGTCATACTGTCACATTATCATGGTGCACATTGAGTTTGGTTTACCGATTTGTTTGATAACATGTTATAATCTATCGGTTAGTTGTTGAAATGCATAAATTACTTATATTGTTTTCTTACCTGTTTTATTGGTATTGATGATATTAAGAATCTCATCCCTTTTGTTGTATTGTTTTATTTGTTATTTGATTGTACTATATGAAGACGGTAATGGCTGACAGACGTGAATTTTTGGGATTCATTCGAGTCCAATTCCACGGAAGCTCAGACGCTTGACGCGTCCATTTGGAGACGGAAAGTGTAAAGTACGTCAGGGATGTGACTCTCACAGTCCGTAAGACCCGTAGTGGTGATCCTATTAGTGTTTTTACTATTACCGCTTTTGTATAATTATATATGTCGATTCAGGAGTTATGGAGCTATGCTTAGTATACTCCGCAGGAGGACTCCATGGTTTCTTCTGCTATGGACCATGTGCTCAGAGTTGCTAGGACTCCAGCGAACATATCTAGCTACTTTAGAGGGCCCTTACCCGATATAGACCCAGAGGAGAATTCTGAGGAGGATCCAGCTCTGTAGGAAGTTGACTATGGCCAGATAGGCAATAGTACGACTGTACAATATGTGTGTTTATGTTTCTTTGTCAGTACCTATGGTTATGTATTATGTTCTAAGACAAGTATAAAAGTTGAGTAATGTAAATGATGTATATTATTTGTATCTTGGTGTGATTATGTTATTATTAACATGTTTGTTTTATGTTATCTACGAAAAGAAATTTTGAAACTTGTATTTTTAATATAAAGAAATTACAAAGATGTTTTGAAATGAAATGAAATTATGTTAAATGTGATACCCAACTGAGGGTGTTATAGTTTAGGTCTTCCATGACAGGTAGGTTGGCCCAATAACAAAAAGACAAAAGAGAAGAGTCACCTACTCCTAATCATTATACAGTGTTTCTCATCTCATTCTGACACACAAAAAAGAACGTATTGTGGAATAGGAATAACAACTCTTCCCTTTCTCTCACTTTTACAGGGAACACATTGATCTTGGCTTTGGTGTCTGTTGTCAAAGGGAAATGGATTCGTCATCTTCATCATATCTAGGTAATCTTGAAATTAATCTCTATTATAAATTATATTGATTTTATGCATGCCATATGTAACATCCCTAAATTTTGATTCTAATCTTAATTCTAGCTTAACTAAATCATATGGAAGTCCTAGTGTAATTTTCTGGAATTGGGATAAATTGGAAATTTTTAGAAACCACCAAGGATATTTTGGTTATTTTACACCCTCAGTGGCAATTTTGTGAATTCTCATTCAAGTGGAGGGCAAAGTTGACAATTCAACTTCACCTTTTCTTCATATTAGAACCGTGCATGTGTGGAAGACCATATGATCATCTTAAAATATCCAACTCTCCATAGCTAAGGTTTTTCAAGCTTTCAAGGTCCAATGTAAGTGTTTTTACTCATCTTTTGGCTTAGGTTATTTGATGGTTAATGATCACCTTCATCTCTTCTTCAATCCTATGGTTTTAGTTTAATGGAGAACTCATGTTCATCTTTGAGAATCAAGAACAGAAATTCTAAAGTTCTTGTATGATTTGGTTGTTTTGAAGGAAGTTGAAGAGGAAGTTTTCATAAGGATTTTGGTTGGTTTGATATCACCTCAAGCCTAGTTCTTGTCCTAAATCATTGCTAGGTGAGTGTGGGTTGATTTGTGATATGGTATGGTGTTATTTAGGGTGTGAGTGTAAGTCTTGAAGATGAGAACTTCTATGTGTTAAGGTTGTTTTGAATGTTTGGATTATTACTTGTATTCAATGGTATGGATGTATGAGAATGATTGGATTTACTACTTGTAAGCCAATCTCAGCATTACACTACTCAGATCCACTTGTATACTAAGGTCTCGAAATTGTTCTACCAAATCCAACTCATGCACCATCATTTGGGATACGTTCAGAGATTTCCTACTAAGGGCATCAGCCACAACGTTGGCCTTGCCTGGATGATACTTAAGCTCAAAGTCATAATCCTTTAAGTATTCTATCCATCTCATTTATCTCATGTTCAGCTCCTTCTGATCAAACAGATATTTCAAACTCTTATGATCACTGAACACCTCAAACTTTACACCATACAAGTAATGTCTCCAGATCTTAAGTGCAAAAACTATAGCTGCTAGTTCTAGGTCATGGGTCGGATAATTCTCCTCATGAGGTCTAAGCTGTCTAGAGGCGTAAGCCACTACCTTCTTATCCTGCATTAATACACATCCTAAGCCCATCTTAGAGGCATCACAGTACACCTCTAAATCTCTGGACAGGTCAGTAATAACCAATACTGGGGCTGTGGTCAATCTATGCTTGAGTTCCTGAAAACTCTTCTCACACTTTTCACTCCACACCATGGCTTGTCCTTTCCAGGTCAGTTCAGTTAAAGGACAAGCCAACTGAGAAAAACCCCAAATGAATTTCCGGTAATTTCCTGCTAATCCTAGAAAACTCCTGATCGCAGTAATCGACTTTGGTCGCTCCCACTGTACTACCGCCTCAACCTTACTAGAGTCCACTGCTACCCCTTCTTGGGATATAGCGTGTCCTAGAAATTTCACCTCATTCAACCAGAACTCACACTTCTCAGGTTTAGCATACAGTTTCCTCTCTCTGAGTATCTGCAGTACTATCCTAAGATGTTCCTCATGTTCTTCCACAGTCTGGGAATAAATGAGAATATCATCTATGAACACTACCACAAACTTATCTAGGTACGGTCTGAAAATTCTATTCATGTAATCCATAAATACTGCTGGAGCATTGGTTAAACCAAACGGCATCACCAAATACTCATAATGTCCATACCTAGTTCTAAAAGCAGACTTTGGTACATCATCCGGCTTTATTTTAATTTGATGGTAACCAGAATGAAGATCAATCTTAGAGAATACCGTGGTATCTCTAAGTTGGTCAAGCAAATCATCTATCCTAGGTAACAAGTACCTATTCTTTATGGTAATCTTATTCTGCTGCCTGTAATCCACACACAATCTCATACTACCATCTTTCTTTTTCACCAACAACACCGGTGCTCCCCACGGATACACACTGGGTCTGATGAATCCTCTTTCAAGTAATTCCTCTACTTGTTTCTTAAGTTCTCCTAGTTCTAAGGGTGAAATTCTATAAGGTTCTATAGAAACGGGTCCGGCTCTAGGTACTAAGTCTATAACAAACTCTACTTCTCTATCAGGTGGCAAACTAGGAATCTCCTTAGGAAACACATCCATAAACTCACTCACTATTAGCATTCCGAACAATTATGATTGAACCTCTAAGTCTAAAGAAAATAGTACCATGTATACTCGACTCCCATCCACCAGGCAATGGTTCAATTCTGACACTTTGGGTAACATGGAAATTTCAAGAATCAGTGTATGATTTATAACAGGAGGAATAATGATAGTCTTATTACAACAATCTAACAACACTTGGTTGGTTGCAAGCCAATCCATATCCAAGATAACATCTAACCCTCTCAAAGGTAAACAAATCAAATCAACAACAAAGATTCGGTCCTGGAATACAAATGTACAGTTTAAGCAAATACGGGTTGTAAGAATTTTATCCTTAGCAAGAGTAGTCACTGACAACGTATAAGGTAAGGAAGTAGTGGTCAGACTTAAGGATTTCACACATGCATCAGAAATGAATGAATGGGTTGCCCCAGAGTCAAATAGTATAGTTAAGTTCTGACCATTCAGTAAGCACATACCTTGGATCAAATCATCCGCATGTGCTTCTGCCCTACTGAGGGTATACACTCGCCTCTGGGTTGGTGGTCTAGGGGTAGGAGCTGGTGCCTTAGAAGTCTATGGGGAAATCTCGGGAAGTGTGCCCTTCTGCTGGCACTTGAAGCAAATCACTATCCGCTGTGGGCAATATTTTGCAATGTGTCCCTTCTGGCCACAAACAAAACACACACCAATAATTGTCCGACAAGTACCCTGATGCTGTTTCCCACATGTCTTACATGGTTCCACCTTAGCCTTCTTAGTACTCCGTATAGGCTGGATAACTTCTGCCTTTCTCTTCCCAGTTTCTTGACTGCTTTCAACAACATGAGTCATGCACTCTTCCATAGTCAAACACTTCTCAACTAGAGAAGCAAAATCCCTGATCTCAAAGCCAACAACAGCCTTTCTCAGTTCAAACTCAAGTCCCCTCTCTAATTGAATGGACTTCCAATTCTCACTCGGTCCATTCTGTAGGTAACTAGAGTATTTAGACAATTCATCAAATTTAGCTGCATACTGACCAGCTGTGAGATCTCCCTGTCTCAAATGCATAAAATCTTATTCCTTCTGGATTTTGACATTAGCGGGGAAGTACTTAAGCAGAAATGCCATCTTAAATGTCTCCCAAGTAATGGGATCCTCCCTAACAAGTAGTCCAAGATGAGTAGCCTCCCACCAATGTTCGGCCTCATCTTCCAATTTGTAAGCAGCAAAGTTAACTTTCTGCTCCTCAGTACACTGCATGGCCTTAAAAATCTTCTCAAGGTGTTTCACCCACCTTTCAGCAGCCACATGATCATATTTCCCATGGAAAGATGGGGGATCCCTCTTGCAAAACTCCGTCAGTCCCATCTGCTGAGGAACGACAAGTCCCGCAATAGGAGCACCATCCTGCTGGGGTCCAGGCATACGGTCTATGGCTTGGGCCAGATGTACAAGCACAGCCACCAGACCCTCACCCTCACCAGCAGTAGCAGTGGGTTGATGTTACGCTAAAATCGTACTTAAGGGCAAGTGCACCCTGTCGCACAAGTAATAAAGGAGTATTTGGGACTCCAAGTATCGAACCCACAAGGATTGTTGGCAATTACTAAGTTAATTAATCCCTTATGTTATCTAGACAATGAAATTCGAATGAGAAATGAAAAACTATCAAGCAATTAGGAGAAAGTGAGGAAATCAAAGATTATCAAGCAAAGATTCAATTATAGAAAGCCTAGGGTGTCTGGTTTCACTTATGTCAAAACTCATAAAATTACCCAATTCCTCAATAATATGTGTTCCGATTGATTGCCAATCATCTGCTCTAATGCTATTAATACCCAATGGTCATGCAATACTAATATTCTTTTTCTCAATCTGAAACCCCCAATGGTCATGCAAGGCAAACAGTCAAGAAAAGCATAAAGAACCAGCAGATTTGTTAATTAAATAACTGATTGAAAACAAAGGATTGAGTTTGGTCCACACAACCCTAAATCCGATTAATCCTAGAGTTTCGTTAACTAATTGTGGTACGGTCGCCAGTCAATCAATTAACTTTTTAAAGGGTGCACAAACCTTATTGGAAAACAAAGCGCTAGGAAAAATCCAATCAATTGGGGAAACACAAAATTATTTAGAATTAGGAAAACATTATAAGAATTTGAACATAAGATTCACCATAACCCTAGTTATGGATTTAGCTACGCATAGTCAAAGAGAACAAAGCATAAACTAAAACCAAATTCAAATCCATAAAAGAACAATAGAAAAACTAAAACCCGAAAACCCCCTTGTGGTGAAACAGGTCCTTCACGAACAATTGGGGAGACGGTCCTTCACTTGATAACTTCAAAAACCTCGCAAGCTCCGCTACAACTCTCTAATCAAGCAAAGGGCTATAGCTACTTTATTTCTCTGAATGCCGGATACTTCTTGCGCCGCCACTCCTCCTATTTATAGTATTTTAGTGGGCCAACAGTTCTAGCAAACTTTTCTTTTAGGGTTTCCTAATTGTGCACAAATTCATTTAATGTGCAATTCTTGGATAACAGGGAAAGTAGATTGCTTTCCCACTTTGAGTATTCTTAATTAATGTGAGATAAGAGGGAAAATCTTCCAAGAATATAAAAATAGGAAACTTCCACAACTGGATTGATGATATCTTTGTAGGATCTTGCCAAAATCTTTCAAAATTATGTTGATGATATCTTCATAGAATCCTGGAAAAATCCTTCATAATTAGGTTGCTGATATCTTTGTATCTTTCCCAAGATTGTTTCCATTTTAACACTTAAAAGCTTGATTCTCATAAATCTTCAACCTGCAATATTTAAAGGAAATTGGGTAAGTTTTCCTTATAAAATCTTCAAATAAATACCAAATCAAACTCAAATTCCTAGCATTTAAGTATATAAAATGGCAGTTTATCAGTTGACCTCGGCCTCCACTACGGGTTCGCCCTAGTCCGCTCATAACTCTATATACAACACAGAAAACATCGGGTTGATCAGTCCCAATTCCCCATATGCAATATATCAGAAGTATATGAAAAGCTATAGGCATACATCCTATAAGAAGAACTGCTCTGATACCAAAAATGTAAGACCTATTATTTACTGCTCATAAGTCTTATGTGGAATTTTTTTTTCTTTATTACATATGAAATCTTCCGATCTCCCCTTCAATTCCTTGATTACTCTCCTAGGTTTTCTCCCCAATCCTTAGCCGGCTTCCCTTGTAAATGATAAAGATCAGATCCCCTTCAAAACCCCACTAATTTCCTTTTTATACTGCTAAAAGTGCGTAACAGTAAGTGATCCAGCGCTCAAGCGCTGGCTGTTGGGCGCTCAAGCGCTCAGGTGGCCGAAAAAAGAACAACAGATGCTGATTCTGGGCGCTCAAGCGCTAGATGGTGGGCGCTCAAGCGCTTCGGGCGCTCAAGCACTGGGTACTGGGAGCCCAAGCACTGAGCTTCCAGAAAAAAAAATTTTCTCCCCTGCCTTCTTCTCCCAATTGCAGCTACTTTATTTAAACTTCACCTAAAACCAACAAAAGCAAATTTAATGAAGAAAATGAACTTAAAAGTGAGGTAAATGATAAACTTAATTAATCAAACAAGCCAACTAAATTAGAAAATCCTAAACAAAATTACTAAAAGGAAGCACAATCATAGTTAATTGAGAGAGAGCAAACCGGATAAACATAAGATATATTGCAAATATCACTCCCCCAAACTTGGGATTTTACTTGCCCTTAAGTAAAAGCTAGGACAAACAAAGGAACACCATAAACCACCACAGAACATCATCCTCCTCAAAGACAAACTCAACGCCAACAACAAAGCAACAACTCAAGGAACTGGGAGCTCAGTTGAGAACAACAATCAGGAGTAGCATCTCCCACAAATCAGTTAAACAATTGGATCAAGCAAGAAGTCAAAGCAGGGCAGAATTATGGAGGTTTTAAACACATGGCATGCACAAAGGAAATGAATGAACTTCTCAAAATTCCTTATGGACAGGGGTTCAAGCCTAAGTATAACACAATGAACATACTGGATTTGCAACAGTGCGCCTACCACACATTACGCTCCTAGATAATTTATTGAAAAGGAGAAATCAAAGCATGAGGAATGATCAAGGTGGTGACCGTGCGCCTCATCCACACATCACAACCAAGAGACGGCCCCCAAACTTGATTAAAACAAAGCAAATGATCTGATGAAAATAGGAAGTGAGGACCGTGCGCCTCATTCACACATCCACACCTTCTACCTCATCAAATAAATGCCATTATTTTTTTTTCTCTTTTTTTTTAATTGCATGAGAGAACCCTTGCATAACTTTAACCACCAAAGAAGTGTCAAAAAATTTCAAACTGGCAAGCCAAGTGCTTAAAAAGCCCCAAAACCAACCATAACTCAGAAAATCAAGCAAGACTCCAACAGAAAAAACAACAATGGAATATCAGACTAAACTCCCAATACCCCAAAGATTGTACCCAAATGGTGTAAGAGTAGCAAGTAAGATTACATAATTCATAGGGTGTGGTGAACCATGCTCGTAACAGAATTACAAAATGAAAAAGGAGCAGAAAATAGAAAAGAAACTAACTAAAATCAAACGAAAATGAAAAGCAAGAACAACTAAGCTAAAATAGAAATAAAAGGAAGAAAACAACCGTGTGAGTCCAGTGTGATGAAACTATGGTTCGTCATCCCCTTCATCTTCATCAGTGGCTGCTCCGCCCTCCTCAGCTGCTTCCTCATGATCATTGAAGTTGTTGTTGGCCATGAGATCTTCATCAGCAGGTGGAAGTCCTCCCAAGGCATCAGTATTAAGATTCAGCTGCTCAGCCATGTTACGAAGCATGCTCTCCAATCCATGTTGCGACTAAATAATGTAAGAGAGTCTCCGCTGGTTTTGAAGCTCGGCACGCTCCAACCTCTCAAGCCTTGCATTTGTGGTGAGCGCTTGACGAGGTGGTCTAGGAGCTTGGGGTGCACTGGGACGAGTAGCTGTTGATGCATCCTGGAAGTAGTTTTCAATGGTTTTAGCCGTGATGGGTGGTGCTGCCTTGATGGGCAAATCACCATGAGAAATGATGCATAGATCTCTGCAGAGATGGGTGATTAGAGAGGGGTAGAGAAGACTGCCTTTTCCTTCTTCAGCCACTGTGAACATGTTATGGGATATAATTTCTCCTATATCAACTATGCCACCAGTCACAATAGCATATATTAGCAAGGCTCTCTTCACTGTCACTTCAGTTGTGTTGGATGATGGCAGGAGCTTTGCTTGAATGAAGATGCACCACACCTTTGGTATAGGTAGCATGTCGACTTTGTAGATGTGTTTTGGGAGACCCTTCATATCCATAACCCATTGAGTACCGGGCTTGCAGATAGTGCTAAGCACCAAGTTGCTCTCCACTGGCCTTGAAATGAGGTAGGAGTAGTCACACTGCCTGGGGTAGTCATATTATTGCCCAAAGAAGTCATTCAGTGTTGTCTCATCAAAACGAATTTCCTTCCCTCTTACGTAACTGACAAATTTTTCCCCTCCTTCTTCAAAGATGTGCACATTGGCATAAAATTCCCTAACTAAGTTTTGACATCCCGGAATAGGGACAGAGCAAAGCTTACCCCAATCCCTTTCAATAAATTGGGATTGAATTTTCGGGTACTCATCTTTCTCCAGGATGAAACCACTTTCCCTCACGAAGTTTCTTTTCAATAGAACATTGTTGAATCTCTCTTCATGGGCAAGGGATCAGAATCTATGCTGATCATAAGTGGGAGAGCTTGATGAGGCACCCCTGGTGGGTCTTTGTCTCTTAGGAGGCATAGTTCCTGTTGAAAAGCAAAGAGGTTGAATGAATAACTGAAAATCATCAATAGGAAATCACCACTCAATTCTTTATTCAATCAGCACACCACTCTTCCAAACCAATGCGTGCTCCTTTTTTTTTCTTGAGCTTATAAATGAATAAAAAGAAAACAATGCATTTCAAGCAAAAAGACAACATGCTGTATGGTTTTCACATTATTGAAACTTCAACAGAATGGTAATTGGATCTCAACATGAACAATAAACCCATACTAAGCAATCTCAATTCTACATGTTTTCCTTCAGTCCATATGCATATTAATCAACATGTAAGCTACAATCCCAACAATGGCTTAGAATGAGATGTTTACAAATCACACCTTCCATCAATCAAACCACACAACAGAGATTAACCAATCTTATTCAACTTCAACACACCCAAATCATCTTCCTAAGGTTTAAGATAAGCAAACACTACTCTTTTGACAAGCCAAGCATCCACAAAGTGTAACAAAAGCATGAATCAAGAGCACTTGACAATGGAAATTGGCATGATTTAACCTTAAGCGAGAGAAAAGCAACCAAACTCACCAGTGAATTCCACAATTTTACACAACACCACCAATTTCAAGGTGTTCCCCAAAATCCCCAATTTAGAACCCTAAGATTTTCAATTCAACTATCTAAGAGCAATTTTTCCAATTAAGTCAAAAGAATGAGAAATTTAGGGCATGGGAGACTTACCAAGTACAAGTAATGAGAGATGAAGAGAGAAAAAGAAATGAGTCACTTCAAGGAAGCTCCAATGGTCCTCCAATGGGGAGGACCTCTCTCTAAACTTAATGCAAGAGGGAAAAGGGATGATGGTGGTGGAATGATGAAGGAAGAAGTGTAGTGGAGTATGGGTGGAGGAAATCTGTAGTGGGGATGGTTGAGAATGAGAATGGTGAGAGGGAATGAGAGGGGGTGGCGCGCAGGAGATGAAAGGAAGAAGAAGAAGTGACAGGGTGCTGGTGTGCGTGTGTTTTCTTTCTAAATTAAATATTTTTTTTTATAAACCGCGCGCTCAAGCGCTGGTGGTCCAGCGCTCAAGCGCTGAACAAGTGGCGCTTAAGCGCTGGATTTTTTTTTATAAAAAAACTAAGTGCTTGGGTGCTGAGATTTTGATGCTCGAGCGCCCAAGTGCCAGAGAAAAACTCCAGTGATGCTGACCTTCTCGCGCTCGAGCGCTGGG
This sequence comes from Styphnolobium japonicum, assembly GCA_023212625.1. Taxonomy (NCBI): domain Eukaryota; kingdom Viridiplantae; phylum Streptophyta; class Magnoliopsida; order Fabales; family Fabaceae; genus Styphnolobium; species Styphnolobium japonicum. Next base: position 19,656,496 of record JALBWW010000013.1, read on the forward strand.
AATCTTGCGCTTGAGAGCCCAAGTACCTGAGAAATTTCCTTTTATGCTGACAAACGCGCGCTCGAGCATTGGGAATCTTGCACTTGAGCGCACACAAGGCAGAGAAAATGAAGCAGATGCCAACATCTCACACTTAAGCGCTGGATACTCACCGCTTGAGCGGTGAACAGACAGACCAAATGAAGTAATGCTTCACAGCAGCAATTCACAGATGAAACTAAAATAGCTCAAAATACAACAAACTAAAACTAAGGTAAAAAGAAACAAATTTAAAGAATAACAACTCAAAGTACTTCTCAAGGTCAAAAGAGAAGGTAGCACTCAGATTAAACTAACATGCAATTCAAAAGCAAAACATTAAACTAAACTAAACCACATAGTAAATCAACCTAACAAAAGATTGAGACAAATACTCCCAACAACCAGTAAAATGAAAACAAAGAAAACAAAGAAAGCACAGCAATGCAGTAAAATATTTGAACTAAAGCAAGATGATAAAGGGAAAGAGTGAAGAAAAACTTGGGTTGCCTCCCAAGAAGCGCTTGTTTAGCATCATTAGCTTGACGTTGCACAGTTCAATTAAGTTGGTCCAAGTGCAAGGAAGTCTTTTGTCGATCGACATCCCCACCAAGATACATCTTTACTCTTTGGCCGTTAACCTTAAAAACTCTTCCTGATGCAGGTTCCATCAACTCCATTGCTCCATAAGGGAAAATTTCTTTAATGACAAAGGGACCTGACCACCGAGACTTTAACTTTCTGGGAAATAATCGCAGCCTTGAATTGAACAAAAGCACTTCTTGACTAGGCTCAAAGCTTCTATGTGAGATTTTCTTGTCATGCCATCTTTTGGTTTTTTCTTTGTAAAGCCTTGAACTTTCATAAGCTTGGTGGCGAAATTCTTCCAATTCATTGAGTTGCATTAACCTATTTTCTCCTGCTTCCTTTAAGTTGAAATTCAAAAATTTGGTGGCCCAATAGGCCTTGTGTTCCAACTCAACTGGGAGGTGACAGGATTTTCCAAAGACAAGTTGATACGGTGACATTCCAATTGGAGTTTTGAAAGCTGTCCTATATGCCCATAATGCATCATCAACTTTTCTGGACCAATCCTTCCTTAAGGAGTTCACCATTTTTTCTAGAATCCTTTTGAGCTCTCGGTTTGAAACTTCTACTTGTCCACTTGTTTGTGGATGGTATGGGGTGGCTACCCTATGTGAGACTCCGTACTTGGAAGCACAGCTTCAAGATGTTTGTTGCAAAAGTGACTCCCACCATCACTAATTAATGCCCTTGGGACTCCAAACCGTGAGAATATGTTTTTCTTCAAAAATCCCACTACCACCTTGGCTTCATTGGTGGTTGAAGGTATGACTTCCACCCACTTAGATACATAATCCACAGCCACCAATATATAGAGATTTGTGAATGAAGAGGGGAATGGGCCCATAAAATCTATGCCCCATACATCAAACAACTCCACTTCAAGGATGCTATTTGTAAGACCTATTAGTTACTACGTTATTTACTAACCATAAGTCTTACGCAGGATATAGAAATATAGAAATTTCGGCAGCGTTTCCTTTGTTTCTCGAACATTACCACTAATTACAACATAAGCAGCGGATTCCAAGAATCATTTCAAACCAACCAGAGTACATATAATATATATATATATATATACACACATACACATAAATCAACAAGAGATCTCAGATCTCAACCAAAATATTATCAGAGTACGAAATGTTATACAAGTGTAATCTAAACACTATCCTGACTGAGCACACTAAACATATACAGAACCGAGTACATCAATAGTAGTATTCAGTTCCCTGTCATATGTACATCAAAATAATACACATCCTGTTATAGTTACATCACGGAGATTAACTCCACCAAAATATGGATATCAAAATAAAGCACGGAATCCTCCGTACTTAACCCGTAGAGGGTCCAGGGTGTTCCTGCGAATCTAAGAAAGAGGTGGTGAGGACAACTTCCCAGTGAATATGAATAACTTGCAGATAAAGTATATATGTAAGTAGAGAGCAAGTATAACACAATTCACAATATGTCAAGTAACACCAACCAATCAATGCAATGAATGAATGCACATGATGTTCACACCTTTTATTCACACTTTTTCTTTCACCACTCCTCTTGTTGTGCACTAACCCCTTTCGGTTAGGCCCTCGCAATATGCATATGTAATGTGTTATGCCAATTCCGTTTCCTTCTAGCTAATAAGCTAGGCACCCCTCATTCTTGTACACTAACCCCTTTCGGTTAGGCCACCTCGCAATGCAATGCAAATAAGTATGCCATTTCATTTCCATCTAGCTCATAAGCTAGGCACCCCTCATTCTTGTACACTAACCCCTTCCGGTTAGGCAATCTCGCTATGCAATGCAATGTTCTCATATTCATATCATGCTCATTCATAATATCATAATAACATCACATGTAACCAATTCAAGCATATACAACACATAACCATTATGCTCAATTCTATCAAGCATTCTTACTTAGCTACACATCTCATTATAGTGCTAAGTCATCCTTAATCCTAAACATAGCATATGGTATTAAAACAATAGACAAATGCACCACAAAAACACAAACAGAGTCAACCACGGCCTGCCCCTGGTTGGCACCACGCCCGTGGTCTGGACCACGGCCAGCCCCTGGTGGCCACCGCACCCGTGGTCAGATTTCAGCACACAACATTTTCCTTTCCAGAGCCAACCACGGCCGTGGTTGGGCACGAGACAACAACACTTCCTTTCCAGAGAGGACCACAGCCAGGCCGTGGTGGGGACCACGGCCGTGGTTGGCCTTCTGGGCAGGAATAGTGCCACGCCCAACACATACCTAAAACCCAAGTTTTCCCTTGGAACTCATGTCCTCAAAACCATCAAAATATACCAACCATACCACTCATTTTTCCTAAACCCTAATCCTTGAAAACATGTAATAAAAACACATCCAACCTCAAGCATAGGTGAAAAACCCTAGATTCAAGCTTAATCATACATCATACACTTTCACTCTAAGAACATCATACAATAGCACAAGTAAATCCACACTCACCTTGAAGTGCTCCTAACTTGATTCCAAGATGGGATTGGTAGTCAAGGCAACCTTCCCTTCAACTTCTTTCAAAACACTCAACCAAAACAACCAACTTTTAGACATGGGTGTTCTTGATTCTTGGAGATAAAAATGAGTTTCTCAAGAAACTAATACCATAGGATTGAAGAAGAGATCATAGTGATCAATAACCATCAAATAACCTAAGCCAAAAGGTGTATACAAATACTTACTTTGGGACCTTGAACCTTGGAGCTAGCTTTGGCTATGGAGAACTTAGAGATTTTGGAGAAGATGAGCCTTTGGCTCTCCCTAGGCTGGCCGGTCCTCTTAAGCAACTTCACCCCCCACTTATGTGGAAAAATACCAAATTGCCACTGAGGACGTAAGAGACTAAAATACCATTGTGATTTCTAAGAATTCCCAATAGGTCCTGAAGAAAATTAAATTTACTAGTAGGTCCTAACTTAGCCAGAGTAAATATAAGAGTTTAGATTTCACCAATTTCTTCCTTAGATTCTACCGAGTTCACCGGTATAGTCAGAATCTCAAATTAATTATTCTAACTCAATCTATCACCAATTCTGTAACAGAACATACAACTCATCCAAAGATTTTAGCTAAATCATAGCATATGAAATTTAGGGATGTTACACTATTCAATGGCATTTCATGTCTTCTAGAGATTGTACCAGCCCTTTGACATTTATCATACCTTTCAACAAATAATCTTGCATCCTTGAATATTGTGGGCCAATAAAATCCACTTTGAAGCACCTTGGAAGCTGTTCGATCACCACTAAAATGGCCTCCATACTCAGAGCCATGACAGTGCCATAAGATATTTTCAATCTCTTCTTCTAGAACCTACCTTTTTAACACACTATCTGCACATCTCCGATATAGAAATGGTTCATCCCAAATGAAAAACCTTGCATCATGTAGAAACTTCTTTCTTTGCTGCCATTTTAGCTCAGGTGGAAGGACTCCAACGGCTTTGTAATTAGCAAAGTCAGCATACCAAGGGAGAGCTTGGATGGCAAACAACTGTTCATCTGGGAATTCTTCCTTTATAGGTACTGATTCTTCTACTTTTTTATCCCCAACTTGTAGGATTCTGGATAGATGGTCAGCTACTGAGTTCTCAGTTCCTTTCTTGTCTTTGATCTCCAAGTCAAATTCCTGCAGCAATAGAATCCAACGAATTAACTAAGGCTTTGCATTTTGTTTGGACAACAAATATTTGAGTGCTGAATGGTCAGTATACACAATAACTTTGGATCCAACTAAGTAAGAACAGAACTTGTCAAATGCAAAAACAACAGCAAGTAGTTCTTTCTCAGTTGTGGCATAATTCATTTGTGCATCATTCAACACTTTGCTTGCATAATAAATCACATGCAACATTTTATTCTTTCTTTGTCCTAAAACAGCACCTACTGCATAATCATTTGCATCACACATCAATTCAAAGGACAAATCCCAATTAGGAGCAACAATGATGGGTGCAGAAGTGAGTTTCTCTTTTAGAATATTGAAAGCATGCAAGCATTCATTATCAAACACGAAAGAAGAATCTTTAACCAACAGATTGCTTAAGGGCTTTGCTATTTTTGAAAAATCTTTTATGAATCTTCTATAAAACCCAGCATGCCCCAGAAAGCTCCGGATCCCCTTGACATTGGTTGGGGGAGGTAGTTTCTCTATGGTTTCCACCTTTGCTCTATCTACCTCTATCCCTTTTTGATGAGATTCGATGTCCAAGAACAATATCCTCTTTCACCATGAAATGACACAAATAATTAATATTTGAAAATGTTAATCAAAACTATATAAAAATTCACAATTTAAATAAGTTGTCTCACTATAACATAAGTGAATTACCTTACTTTGGATAATTTATGCATGGATAATTTGGAATATTAAATTTCTCAAATTTTTATATAAAATGAACTTTGATAATGCTAATAAAAAAAATGCCAAAAACTAAAGAGTACTGTCATACTACCATATGGGTGGTAAAAACCTGCAAACATTTAGCACACCTTCATCTTCCTTTCATTAAAAATATAAATCTCAAATCTTGGGCCACCTATCCAATATCATATCTGATGCAAAGTACTACCTCTTAATGTGCCAGTAATCCAAGCAAATGTTGGCACCAGAGCAGCAGTATCTACATAAAGAAAAAAATTACTACTATTATATGCGTCCATTTTACATATACTATTACTATTGGTGAGTCCAATGATTGTATGCACATACTGTTACTATTTTATTGGTTCGTCCAATACTGTCTCCTTTCCAAAGCTCAGACTCAAATCACTCTTACAAAGTTCAAGTTCAAGCTCTCGTCTAAAGTTAAAATTCAAAAATGAAGAGTTGTTCTTCATTAATTACTAGAAAAGAACTCTGACAGCTTATGACAACTGAAGAAGTCAACTGAGCCGCTTTTTGCTGACACTTCTAACAACTACAAAGACCAGCAAATAAGGAACTTTCTGCGGTCTCAAACAAATCAGGACTCAGTTATCACATGATTAGAAATCTCTGATAATCAAAGTCACATTTCAGAAAAAGCTCAACACGATATTAGTAGATGCATTTAATGCTACTCAGAATGGTAATAAATGTTTCCGTTGCACGACAAAGCTTATGAAGTCTGCTCAAATTGTTCTCACTTATAAAAAGGAGAAGCAGCACTAGAAGAAGAGAGTGATTTATGCCCAAGCAGCTTACAAAGACTAAAAAGCTTTATCTCTTCTTAGAATTCATATACTTGTAAAAAGTTCAAGTCTTGAGATTCTTTGTCTATTCTCATTTTCTAGTGAGTTTCAAACTCAACCTTTCATCAACTTCTATTTATTCAACGTAGTGGTGTAAGCCTGAAGAGGCTGGATATAAAAGAATACTGGTGTGTTTGAACCTGAAGAGGTTGAGAATACTTGTTACCTGAAGAGGTGAATAATACTTGTAATCTCGAAACAGATTAGTTGATAAATCCTTCTGGTTGAAGGGACTGGACATAGCTCTCGGTTTGTGCGAGTGAACCAGGATAAATCTCTGGTGTAAGTTTCTCTTCTCTTCTAGTGGGTTTTATTATTTCCACTAATCACTAGGGTTTGCCATTGTGTTTATTAACAAAGGTTTTTAAATTGTTTCTTCGAACTTCTTAACTGCGTCCATAAGAAATCTTTTACAAAACCCTTAGAGTCCAATAGGACTGAGAAGTCTTGTTTATACGTCCATTGCTTGTTAACTTTTAACCTTCGTTGTGTTCAATTGTTAGTTGAAGAAAGAGTTTAAAAAATGATTTACAAAAGGGTTAAGAAACACAATTCAACCCCCTTCTTGTGTTTCACTTGGTTATTTTAGAAGCCTCTTGAAGATGTCTAAAAACCGAGCAAAGTGCTTCTCTTGATTCTCTTTCTTAAGCCTTTGAGGGAACGATACCTTCGCATATGGTGATGGCACAAAAGTTTGTCCCACTCCTTCTCATTTCTCCTTGGAGACTCACTTTTCTTCTGCTCTTCTTCTTGCACAGGATCAGGGAGTTTAGATGAAGGTGCATCTTCTTCATCTACTGTACCTTGAGCTTGATGATTCATCACTTCCTTGACTTTACCTTCTTTAGGTGTAACCTCCACTGTTTTACCACTCCTCAAAGTTATAGCCTTACACTACTCCTTAGGATTTGGCTCAGTGTTACTAGGAAATACTCCTGGTGGTTTTTCAGCTAGTTGCCTCGAGATTTGCCCCACTTGATTCTCCAAATTTCTAATAGAAGACTCTTGGTTCTTGAAGTTTGCCCTTGTCTCTTGCATGAAGCTTGAAGTTTGCTTCACAAAACTTGTTGTTGATTGAGACAACTTTTCTAAGGCAATTTCCAAAGGAGATGGTTTGGCTTGATCATGTTGGACATGACGTAATGGTGGAGCCTGATAAGGAGGATTAGGCAGTCTTTGCACATTTTGATTACTCCATGAGAAGTTGGGATTATTTTTCCACCCTGGATTGTAAGTATTGGAGTAGGGGTTGTGTAGGGGTCTCTGTGGATTCCCCATATATTTCACTTGCTCATGAGGTGCTTGACTCAATACATTTGCCTCACAATCCCCATTGACATGGTTGCCTCCGCAAAAATCACAGACTAAGGCTGGGGAGTTTACTGCATTCACTTGAACTTGCCCCAACTGCTTGGTGAGAGTCGCCAACTGTTGAGAAAGACTCTTGTTTTGAGCAAGGATGGCATCTAATGTCTCAAGCTCCATAACACCTCTTTTCCCCATTGACCTCTCACTAGGAGTGTGATAATTATTAGCAGCTATAGTCTCTATCAATTGGAGAGCTTCTTTTGGTGTTTTGTTATTCAATGAACCCCCAGCTGCTGCATCTACCATAGCTCTTGTTGTGTGAGTTAATCCATTGCAAAAAGTCAGAATTTGGAGCCATTTTGGAATTGCATGATGTGGAAATCTCCTCAACAAATCCTTGAATCTTTCCCAAGCATCATAAAGCACCTCTCCATCATGTTGAGAGAATAAAGTTATCTCTTGCCTCATCTTTGCGGACTTAGAAGGAGGGAAATATTTGGTGAGAAACCTCATCACTAAATTATTCCAGGTAACAATGCTCCCCTGTGGTTGACTTTGGAACCAACTCTTACCCTTATCCCTTAGAGAAAACCGGAAAAGCCTAAGTCGGATTGCATCATCACTAGCCCTGTTCACCTTCATTGTGTCATATAGTTGGAGGAAACTGGCAATATGAGAATTAGGATCTTCATTAGAATTACCCCCAAACTGTTCTTGTTGCACCAAGTGTAGAAGTGCAGGCTTGATTTCAAAGTTATTCGCTTGAATGGGAGGCCTCACAATGCTTGTTACACACCCTTCAGCATTAGGGGTGGCATAATCCCCCAAAGTTCTCCTAGGAGGAGGTTGATCTGCCATTATCTCCTCTTCCAAAGGTTGTTAATCTTTCTTTGAATGCGAGTCCTTCTTCTGTTCTCTCTAGCTGTCTTTTCAATCTCAGGATCAAACAACAATAAATCAGGATGAATGGTACCTCGCATAAACCAAAGTTAACACAGGTGAGAAACAACTAACTTACACAACGAAAATCAAAATTAATTAAAACAAAATAAAATGTTTAAATTAGAATCAACTCCAACAACTACAGATGTTGATAAGAATACTTAATCCCCGGCAATGGCGCCAAAGACTTGATAACCCCTCGGCAAGTATACCGAATCACTCAAGTAATACATTGATGAAATAGTTATCGTCTCCACAGGGATTAAGCCTACCAATCACCAATTCACTAGAATTAATTCTATTTAAGCGAACATTCTTTTGAATGGAAGGGGGCTCTACACTACGAAGTAACAATGAAATAAGAATTAAAGGGAGTAAACCAAAAACTAAAAGTAGTTGATTAAACTGAGGAAGTAAAGCAATTAGATAAAAGCGCTAGGGAAGTGATTTCACTTAACTTATCAAATAGATGTGTGAATTCTCAAATACCTTGACTCTACAACTATGGCCTAAAGGTTGAATTTCTTAAAGCTAATCAAACCCCAATTCCTTGGAGATTCAATTCTCCTTTAAACAATTAGAATTAATTAATTCCTTAACTTAATTCAAATTGAAAAGGGTTCTACCTTTGTACCTAAATTCAAAGACACCACATAACCCCTAAGGCTTATCCCTAAACCCTCGAAGATTATGGCATTTATTCCCATGAGCTAGAACATAGAAAATTTTTCCAATTCCTAATATGAACCCTAAATCAAAATATGATAGGCCAATTCATAAATTGCATGAAAACAAGAATAAACACTTAAACCAAAGAATCAAGTCAAGGATTACAAGAAATTCATAAACCCATTATCCAAGTTAAGTTACATCAAATCCCTAGCCTAGGAAATTTAGCTACTCATAATACAAGAGCCAGAAAAGCAAAGAGAAGAGATGAACTCTATGAAGAATCCACAAGGTTGATGATGAAATCTTCCGATCTCCCTTTCAATTCCTTGATTACTCTCCTAGGTTTTCTCCCCAATCCTTAGCCGGCTTCCCTTGTAAATGATAAAGATCAGACCCTTTCAAAACCCCACTAATTTCCTTTTTATACTGCTGAAAGTGTGTAACAGTAAGTGATCCAGCGCTCAAGCGCTGGCTGTTGGGCGCTCAAGTGCGCAGGTGGCTGAATAAAGAACAACAGATGCTGATTCTGGGCGCTCAAGCGCTAGATGGTGGGCGCTCAAGCGCTTCGAGCGCTCAAGCGCTGAGGTTCTAGAAAAAAATGTTTTTCTCCCCTGCCTTCTTCTCCCAATTGCAACTACTTTATTTAAACTTCACCTAAAACCAACAAAAGCAAATTTAATGAAGAAAACTGAACTTAAAAGCGAGGTAAATGCTAAACTTAATTAATCAAACAAGCCAACTAAATTAGAAAAAAAAAATCCTAAACAAAATTACTAAAAGGAAGCACAATCCTAGTTAATTGAGAGAGAGCAAACCGGATAAACATAAGATATATTGCAAATATCAGCAGTGTTTCCTTTGTTTCTCGTATGTTCCCAAACGTCATAAATAAACAGCGAATTCTAAACAATCATTCAAACCAACCAGAGTACATACACACACACACATATATATATATATATCAACAAGAGATCTCCGATCTCATTCAAAACATTATCTCATTCAAAATATTATCAGAGTACGTACATTATACAAGTGTATACTAGACACTATCCTGACTGAGCACACTAAAATATTAACAGAACTGATAATTTCAACAGTAGTTGATCAGTTTCATTGTCATATCTACATCAGAGTAATATATAATACACATCATATTATAATTACATAATGGAGCTCACTCCACCAAAATACAAGTATCATAGAATCCTCCATACTTAACCCGTAGAGGGTCCAGGGTGTTCCTTAGTGAATGTGAATAAAACTTGTATATAAGGTATGCATGTAATTAGAATGCAAGCATACACACAATTCAATATATCAAGTAATATCAAACCAACATATGCAATGAGTTTATGAATGCACATGATGTTCACACCTTTTCTTCACACTTTTTCTTTCTCCACTCCTCTTGTTGTGCACTAACCCCTTCTGGTTAGGCCCTCGCAATATGCAGTATGCAATGTCTTATGTCATTCCGTTTCCATCTAACCCCGTAGGTTAGGCACCCCTCACGTATTGTACACTAACCCCTTCCGGTTAGGCCATCTCACCATGCAATGCAAGTAATTACACACCACTCATTCTCTCATCTAACCCATTCCGGTTAGGAAATCTCTCACATATTGTACACTAACCCCTTCCGGTTAGGTCATCTCACTATGCAATGCAATGCTTTCATATTCAATCATAATATCATAATAACATCATATTTAATCAATACGAGATTTAAACTACACAAGTATTATACTCAATCCTCTCAATTTATGATTAAATCACACAAGTATTATGCTCAATCCTCTCAACCACTTTCACTTAGTTACACATCTCTTCATTATACTAAGTTATCATTTTAAGCCTATGTGAATCTATTCATTGAATCTCTTAGTGAATCTATTCACGTGATTTGGAGTTTATAGAAAACCATTTCGTGGTTGAAAAGTGATTTTTAAAGCTCTACGCGATTAAAATGGACAGAAAACACTTTACTCGATTTGTGTTTACAGAAAACCCTTTCGCAGTTAAAAAGTGATTTATTTATGCCTTATGTATTAAAAATTTACAGAAAATACTTTACCCGATTTGGTGTTTACAGAAAACCCTTTCGCAGTTAAAAAGTGATTTATTTATGCCTTATGTATTAAAAATTTACAAAAAAATACTTTACCCGATTTGGTGTTTACAGAAAACCCTTTTGCGGTGAAAAAGTGATTTACTTATGCCTTATGTATTAAAAAATTACAAAATATGTTTTACGCAATTTGGAGTTTACAGAAAACCCTTTCGCGGTTAAAAAATGAATCTTTAAGCCTAAAGAGATTAAAATATGATATTTCTGTCTTACGCAATTACGAATTTACAAAAAAAGCTTTACGCGATTGAAAAATGGTTATTCTGTTTTACGCGATTGAAAAACGTAAGCGATTTATAAAAATGTAACAGAAGTGTTACACAACAAAAAAACTGTAACCAGAGGGTTATATGTTTGAAAAATCGTAACTGTAGTGTTACATAATTTTTGAAATCCTGAGGGGATTGTTTTATTCTATTTATAAAGAAATTGCATTTTTTGTGTTGCATTAAGAAAAGTCTGTAAAGACTTGTGGTCAAGGCTTTAATGCCGAGGAGATTGAGTCACACCTTAGTACCGGTGCGAATTGTGTAGTGAAGATCTATGAATGATCTTGAGGACGTCGGGGTGCGGAAACTCTACAGGGGGCCAGTTGGAAGCACAGCTGTGCTGTGGTAATATGATTGCAACACACCGAACGATCTCAACTAGACACTACCCTATTCCCGATTGGTGGAGAGTGTTCTCGTGAGCTAAGTTGCGTAATTGAGGTTATATTGCACTTTTGGGGCTAATGAGATATGGAACATGTACTCCCAATCACTATCTCTGACTGTTGTGTATAGTTCCATGGAGTAAGGGTCAATCATTGAGTATGTGCATAGTCAGTTGTTATACTGTTGCTTTATCTTGGTCTATGTCAAACTTGATTACTCATTGATGTGAAAATATGTATAACTGTTAAATAGTTATTATGTTGTGTAGATTAGTTGTACTATCTTTTCTATACTGCTTGATTAGTTTATGATGATATTAGAATCTCACCTGTTCTATTATATTATTATATTTGTGATTTGGTTACGAAGACCAAGATAGGCGACAGGTGTGAATTTTTGGGATTCATCCAAGTCCAATTCCATGGAGGTCCGCAGGAGTGGCGCGTACATTTAGAAACGGAAAGCGTAGAGTATGTTGGAGACATATCTGTCACACTCCGTAGGAACCATCATGGGAATCCTATTAGTTCATTTACTATTACATGCTTTGTAGAATTATTTATGCCCATTAGGGATTTGTGGGGTTTTGGCACTGAGTGTACTCCCCAGGAAGACTCTGAAGTTTCTTTCGCTAGAGCTCTTGGGCATAGAACTGCTAGAATTTCTGTAAGGAGACCTACTAACTTCAGATGAGTTGCACCTGAAAGGCCTATATCGAAGGAAGATCTCGAGGAGGATCCAGAGGAGGACCCTTCTCCGTAGGTAGACTTTGATGGCCAGATAGGTAATAATATATTAGTATTGTACGTTTATTTATCTTATTGTCAGTACTTATGATTTGTATTATGTATTACCGATAAACTTAACAGTAAGTAATATAAAGTATGTGTATTATTCATGTTTCGATATGTATATTATTACTATTCTGTTTGATTAATGTTATATCCGCAAAAAGAAATTTTGGAACTCATATTTTATATGCAGATATTATAAAAGTATTTTTAAACTTGAATTAATATTTCGTTAAATGTGACATCCTACCAAGGGTGTTACAAAACTCACACCTGATATTTATATTGGTTCACTCTCACAACCCGAGAGTTACGTCCAGTCCCTTCAACTTGAAGGATTTTCCTCTAATCTTTTTCAGATTACAAGTATTCTTCTCAACACCTATTTAGGCTATAACCAAGTATTCTCAACCTCTTCAGGTTCTAAACACAAGTATTCTTTTATACAAAAGCCTCTTCAGGCTTACAAACGAAGTAATAAAAGATGTTTTTAACAACACTTGAGTTTTAACTCACGATGAGTGAGGATAAACAAATATGCTCAAGTAAAACTCTATACAAGAGTAAAAAGAAAGTATAATAAAACAGAGTAAAGCTTTGAATATTTTCTCTTATTCTCTTGATGTCTCACTTTATGAATTTTCGAAGACTTTGGTATTTATGGGCATTTGAGCTTTAAACAATCTTCATAAGCTTCTTCGTCTAACGACAATATTATTACCGTTTTGAGTAACATTAAATGCACTAAGTTGATAAAGTGTTGACTTCCTTCTGAAAAGTGGGTTTGGTTATCAACGTTTGCAAGGAATTTGATATCTTAGTTCTGACTCTTCTGAACACGCAGAAAGTTCCTCATTTGCTGGTCCTTATAGTTGTTAGGAGTGTTAGCTTCAGCGTACAAAGTTAATTTTGAAATGCGTGCACTTTGTCAGAGATCATATTAGCAATAAATGCACTTTGTTTTGCTTGTCTCTGAATTTCCTTAGACGGATACTTTTGAGAAATAATCAACAGAGACAAACAATGGACAATCCAATATAATACAATAAGTAGTTTATATGTATTGGACACACGTTCTGAACAAAGATTTTTCTTTGTAAAAACTTTGCCTTGGGTCCAAAAGTATTTAACATATTATTCAATAATTACAACTTAGACTATTTCTTTTTATAACGTAATATTACAAGTTCATTTTAAAACTTATTTGTTTAGTTTAATTTAATATATTGTTATCTTCAAAACTCTACAGGGTTCAAATTCTTTAAACAATTTTTGTTCCAATATCAAATACTAGATTTCGTCTTTGGTTCCAACAACAATCAATCAGTATAACACAATCTCAAATATATGTATACCTTAAATACAAAGTAGGCATCACCAAGATCTATCATGAAATAGAAACAACTAAATATAGGACATTGTCTCAAATAAACCAATAATGGTAATACTATTCATTAATAAACAACTAGCACAAAGCATATTAATAACAAAACTTGCTCACACTTACCTATGGCAGCATGCATTGGTAAAAATTGCAAAGAAACAAAACACCTTAGATCAAATTTCAAACAACAATACCTGAAAGCCAATAATAAGTTATATAGAACCCACTTAGCATGCACTTAATCATTTATTTTCTTTCAATATTAAGCCTCAAACACTTAACAGCCTTCACCAAAATAGGCATTTACAACAATATTAAGCCTTATGCTTTTACATTAATTACTCAAAAAAGAGTAACAACTACAAAATTACATTCTCTTTATGAAAAGTAAAGAATACTCAATCCATAATAGTCAACCTTTATCATATTCACATATTCATCAGATATGGGATTTAAGCATATAAGTTTTGTCTTATTCTCAAATAAGCAAATTATAGAACAATAATGTCATATGCACAATAGATTTAATATAAATATTTTCATCCCAAAAATTGTGCACCATCAACCTTTAATCCTTGGATTTTCTCTAAAGATATTTCAAAATAGAATTGAAATGAACACAATTATGATGCTTATAAATTACTCTTTTACCAAATATTAATAGGTATAAATTATATTACAAAATTAATATTGTAGTGAAATTGAAAGGGTTAAATGTAACAAATCAATTTGACATATTATCAAGATCACAATAAAATAATCTAGAATACTTCAACTTACAAAGTTTGGCCATACACCAAAATTCCATATTTTAACCCATTAAAATTCAAACATATATAAGTAAAAATACATGTGGTTTGCCGCTCTAACAAACAAGAGTCATTATGTACATGAGTTTATAATTCTATTTAAACTGTAGAAAAATATTATATTTACATAATCTTTCTTACACAAATATCAGCCAAAGAGAATGAACATTTAGTTTAACTTTGCTACCTCAAAGTAATAATTAACATAACATATAAACACATTAGCATTGATCAAAACAATAGCCATGCCAAGTACATGCAGGTAGCATATAACATTCATTTGCATATCTAATTTTTTTACAACAAATACTTATTTCAAAATGTATTCAACCGGTGCTATAATACATGCTTTAAGAGACTTAACACCGTCCTCATTATAGATCCCAACAATAAAGCGATAACAGACGCAAAAGGAAGATAAAACCATGTCCACCAAAAAAAGAAATAACATGCTTATGTAAGCATAATCTTATTGATTTTCTCACGTTCAATTAAATAGGTAATTAATTGAACTAGAGCTATTGTATCATTGCAATCCCGTCTAAGGGTTCTAAATTACAATATACAATTATCTCCCACTTGATACAGCAAAATAGTTGAATTGATACACACAAAGGAGATAGACACAAATAGTATGTTCAAAATTTGTTAAGTATTCAAACTATTTTCTCTATCACACAATTATTATGCCAAGTAATGTCACACCAAAGGGTATGTCCATTACCTCATAATCCAAAATATTCCAAACTACATATTATAATTAATTATATCAAGTGTGTCAACTATATAAATAAAACAAACAATATTTGCAATCAATTCTAATGAAATTGAGAAAATAAATTTTATTTGACATGACGACTTCTCTTAATTAGTTTCGTGATAGGAAAATGCAAAACCATTCAAAATCACATGACTATAGAATAACTTTGGATTGCTACAGAATGCCGCATTATCTCATTTGTAAAGATTCATAAGATAATGCACACATTCAATTATATAGTATTGTCACTTGTTCCGAATTACAATGCATAAGCAACTCTCACTACATTAAAATATTATGTCCTTAAAACTAATAATGAGCGGATACTGAAAACTTTAAGGACATTACATTTAATGCATTTAACAAGTCATTAAAAACTATATTAATAAAGATAAATTGATAGTGTAAGTGCATTATTAACATAATCCCCAATACACTCCAATACAAGCGTAATCACATTATTACTAAAATAACACCTTATCATAATTGGTCCTGCAATAAGCGAGCACACAATCATACAAAATGTCCAAACTAATTTTAAATATCATATCACAAAATAGTGACTCTCAAAATTCAATTTACACAAAGATTACAAAACATCATTTTTTATATACATTATATAATATTATATACACATAATAACACCGAAATTACTCCCATACCAAAACTGAGTCACATCTGAGAGTACACAAAATATAATAAGCTCAATCATATCATTACAATTGAATGTCACAATAGGTGAGATGACAATGATAAGAAATTACTATAATAACATCAAAACTATTTATGGAGTTCACAAGTTTACATGTCACATCATTTTTAAATAATTGTCACAATCTCATATATAATTACATATTTCAAAATAGGCATGATGAGGCAAATAATAATTTAAGAACATATCTCTTGCTTATGCAATTATGAAACAACATTATAATTTGAAAGGTTTGATCACTAACCTCAAAGATATGATACTCATTCTTGTATGTAGAGCCAACAAAATTAGAATAAACTTGATGAGATGCCACCAAAATTTTATATATAGGTCTCCCAAAAGGCTTGTGAAACAAATATTAGAGCACAATTGAAACATAATTTATATTGAAAATAAGCTCTAATTCACAATTACACATCATATGAGATCATAAAGATAAGATGACTTAATTATATGTACAAATTACCATAACAAATTGTCCACCGTACGAAGAATATTTTAACAATATTTTCACAAAGTAATTGTGTGATAAATAATGAGAAATCACACAATATTAAATATTATGCTTATAATCTCTTAAGAATTATTCAAGTTGTAATCAAAAGGCTTTAAGATTGCAAATGAGATACCCAATAATTTTTATATGAAAATATATAAACATAGCATAACTTTATAATTCTCTACAAAATTCAACAAACTTAATTGATAATCTTTGAGAATATATGCCTAAACTTGTATATTGAATCCACATAGCTTGCAAAGTAGCTATATGAACATGCTACCAATAATTCTAAATGTGGAGTCTAATACTTGTGAAAATCAATATTAGAGCAAAATTTCCTTTATGTTATAAAATAAACACAAGGTTGAGCTCTAATATAAAAGTATACAAAAGATGATATTATAATCACAAACTGTTAATTAATTAAGGTTGGCCTTAAATTAGAATACTCAATGTATGCATATCCATAAAACATTTAAACAACAATTTCATAAAATTGTACAGCTAATAATGGACATAATCCACCAAAATTTAATTTTCTTAATCAATCAATACTTTAAAAGTATATTATATATGATGCATTTAGCCTTGCAAGAATTACCAAGCAAAATGTTCAAGAACCCATAATTGCTAATAGAACTCATAATTTATCATATTCACCAGAAGAGAAAACTTAAAAAAAAAACAAAAGAAAAACAAGTTGATAGCAGTTAACTTATGAAGTTGGCTAGTACACTTGACAAGTTGTTTATAATTTCATTGGTCTTTTAATGCCCACTAGTGGGCTCCATTTACCTTTTATACACTTTGGGCAAATTTCAGAACCAATTATTCCCTTATACCTCTTTCAATAAAAAAATTACTTTGAACGAAGTCATGGTTTGTGCCCCCAATATAATCAAATCCTTCATTGTCAAGGTTAGGTGAAAGATATTTCAATCAGAATAATTGTATATTTAGGTCATCACTTTGCCACTAATAACACTACCATTTGGAAAATTCAAAAAATTCATGAAAAACTAGAACAAGCATTGGAGGTGGAACGAACAAGAGGTATCATAAAAAGCAACGCGCTGTACGCGTGAGTTGCAATTTGCATAAGGCTTTTAGCTTTCTCCAATCTACATGATTCGGATCTGGGTTCATTCCAATACGCAATTTCTACCTCTCCTTTTTTAATTGGTTTTAACGAATAATGTTTCAATATGCTCCAAAATTATACAATCTAATAAAACTCTCACAGGATTTTCACAAAATGGTTTATGAAACATAAAGAAATGAAAATCAATACAAGTGTTCTATGAAGATTTCACAAAAGGAACAAAATTGGCTCATAATTCCATTTGAAATAAATTTAATTTGAATATAGCAAGAAGTATCTATAGATATTCAATGATTCTATACAACCATAATCAGGATTAGAGAGGCTCTGATACCAATTGTTGAAATTAAAATACCATCTAGAAAATCTCATGAATTATGAGATAAAATCCCAAATTTAATCTTAGAATATGGCATGCAAAACATTATGATTTAGACTTGAGATTAGGTTTAGGATTACAAGATGATGATGAATCCATTGTTAGTTGATTGATAAATCATCAGAAGATACAAAGAATACCAAAGTAGTCTGTAACGTTCTATGTGTGCGAGGAGAGAAACTACCCTCGTTCCCTATGTGTGTTAAAACCCTATGATCTCAATGGGGCAACCATAATACATATAGGATGAGAGTAGGGACCTCTCCTTGTGTTTACAATATGGGTTAACCTACCCATCATAGAAAACTCATACAAAAGGCCCGTATATCACTACAGTCCACAATAAGTTTAAGTGCTTATAAAAGCCTAATAACAAAAGTGATCACAAATGGGCTTAACCAAAATATGCTCCACAAATATGACATTCAATTAATTTGAGTTTTAGAAAATATATGATTATGCTAGTCCACATAGGATTAAATAATCCAACAAATAAAGTAACCATTAAAAATAAATATCCTCTTTCAAGAATAGATGATCAGATTAATCAATTGCAAGGAGCCTTAATTTTCTCAAACATAGGCTTAAAATCAGGTTACCATCAACTAAGAGTCAAGCAAGAGGAAATTCCAAAGGCAACTTTCAAAACTAGATATGGCCATTATGAATATCTAGTAATGCCTTTTGGACTCACTAATGCTCTGGCAATATTTATAAACTATATGAATAGAATTTTTAGGCCTTATCTGGATAAATTTGTAGTTGTCTTTATAGATGACATACTTAATTATTCAAAAACAGAGGAGGAGTATGAACAACATCTTAGGATAGTATTGCAAATCTTGAAAGAAAAGAAACTGTATGCTAAGTTAGAGAAGTGTGATTTTTGGTTAAAGGAGGGGAAATTTCTAAGTGATGTAATTTCAAGTGATGGAGTAACAATAGATCCTAGTAAAATTGAGGTTGTAGTTCAATGGGAAAGACCTAAAACAATAACAGAAATTTAGAGTTTCTTAGGTCTGTCAGGATATTATAGGAGATTCATAAAGGGATTTTCTCACTTAGATATACCTTTGACTTGATTAACTAGGTAGAATAATCCTTTTGTTTGGAGTTAGGAATGTGAAAATAGTTTCCAAGAATTAAAGAAAAGACTTACTACCACCCCAATTCTAGTAATCTCTGATCCTCTTGAGAGTTTTACTATTTATAGTGATGCCTCCAAAAGAAGGCTAGGATGTGTTCTAATGCATCAAGAGAGAGTAGTAGCTTATGCTTTTAGGAAAATTAGACCTCATGAGGATAATTATCCCACCCATTATCTAGTGCTTGCTGTTGTAGTGTTTGCCCTTAAAATCTAGAGATATTACTTGTATGGTGTTAAATTCGAGGTTCATAGTGATCACAAAAAGTCTAAAGTATCTTTTTGATCAAAGAGAATTGAATATGAGACAAAGAAGATGGATGGAATTTTTGAAAGAATGAGTTTGATTTAAAATATCATCCAGGAAAAGCCAATGTAGTGGATGATGCTTTAAATAGAAAATCCTTACATGCATCTACGATGATGATTAAGAGGAAAAAACTGTTAGAAAAATTTAGGGATTTGAAACTCACCACTACAATTCAATCTCAAAGCCTTTTGTGAGTGAATTAAGGATAGAATGTGATCTTAGGAAAAGAGTAAAACAAGCACAAAGTGAGGATAAGATCGCTAGACATGGCTAAGTTTGTAGCTAAATGTTTGATATGTCAAAAAGTGAAAGCAAAGCACCAAAAGCTTGCAGGATTGCTTCAACCTTTGACCATGCTAGAGTGGAAATGGGATAATATAACTCAGGATTTCATAATAGGATTGCCTAGAACACCTTCAGGATATGATATTGCATGGGTTGTAGTTGATAGATTGACCAAGTCTACTTATATCATGCCAATTAGGGCTAATTACTCTCTGGATAAACTGGCAAAAATGTACATATGAGATATAATTAGACTTCATGGAGTACCCTTTGACATAGTCTCTGATAAGGATCCTTGATTCACCTCAAGGTTTTGGATAGCTTTGCAAGATGCATTAAGGACAAAACTACACTTAAGTACAACTTACCATCCTCAAATTGATGGACAATTAGAGAGGACTATACAAACTCTAAGGGACATGCTTGGAGCTTGTATTTTGGAATTCAAGGGAAGTTAGGACCATTACCTACCACTAGTGGAATTTACATACAACAATAACTATCACTCTAATATAGGAATGACACCATACGAAGCTCTTTAGGGTAGGAAGTGTAGGTCACCCATTTGTTTGTATCAGATACAAGAGAAAAGCCTGCTAGGACCAAAACTAGTGCAACAAACCTCTAAGAAAATCAAATTCATAAAAGATAAATTACTTATGGCTCAAAGTAGGCAAAAGATTATGCTGACAAGAGAAGGAAACCATTGGAGTTTGAAGAAGGAGAACATGTTGTCCTCAAGGTTACTCCTTCAACTAGTGTGGGTAGGGCATTGAAACCTAAAAAGTTGACTCCTAGATATGTTGGTCAATTCCAAATTATCAAAAGAATAGAATAGGTTTAATTCCTTACCAAATTGCACTTCCTCCTAATCTGTCCAATCTTCACAATGTTTTCTATGTGTCACAACTCAGAAAGTATCTTCCTAATCCTTCACATGTTCAAGAAAATGAGTCAATGCATATAAGGGAAGATTTGACATATGAGGTTAAACCCAAGAAAACTATTGATACTAGTATCAATAAATTGAGGGGAAAAGAAATTCATTTCGTAAAAGTGTTGTGGGATGGATTATCAACTAAAAAGACCACATGGGAATTAAAAGAAGATATATGTAGAAAATACCCAGAATTGTTTGTATCAAGTACCCTAAATTCTACGTAATCATTTGCCAAGACACCTTAAGGGTGAGTGTTAGTTTCCTATTTTTAGTCAAGTTTCCTAGTAATGATTAGGTAAGTGTTAAATGTTGAATTCCTATTGGTTAGTAATTGATAAGCTTCTTGAAGTGTTAGTTTTCTATTGGTTGATTCTTTAAGTAATGATTAACGGTGAAAAATGGTGACTTTCTATTGGTTAATTCCTTAAGTAATGATTAGCTATGCTAGTAGCCAATAGAAATGAGACAACCTAATGCTAAATGTTGGCTTTGTATTGGTTGTTTCTTCAAGTAATAATTAGTAATGAATTAGCCAATAGAAACAAGAAAAGTCTAGGATAAATGTTGGTTTCTAATTGGTTGACATTAATTAAGGTTAAAAATGTAAGCATATGATTAGTTAGTAAGCATAACTTGGCCAAGAAATAGATTAACTAGGGTTAACTTAACCTAACCTAGGTAAAATACTAACTAGGGCTTAAACTATTACCTAGCCTATAAATAGACCTACTCACCCCATAAGCTAGCCATAATCAAAGAGTTGGAGTTACATTCTACTAGAATCTTGAGAAAAAAGAGAGACACCGATAAGAATAAGGGAATTATGCCAAAATAGAAAGAAAGATCATGAGGCCAAGCTTGACCTGGAAAGGTGATTTTTGGACTTTAGAGGAGCTAAGCACGTGGGGAGATTCTCAACTAGGCATGTGGGGGAGATTCTAAACCTTGAAACACAAGGTAAATGGGTAAAATGCACTTTATTTTGAATTTTATTCATTAGCTATGGATTCTTTCATTTACTTTCTCATCTAAGCTATTTTTATTTTCATCTAAGCTACTTTTATTTTCATTATCATCTACGCTTCTTTTCATACTATTTAATCATGTATGGTGCTAAGTTATGCTATGTTAAAGGTTATGATATAAAAGAATGATTCTACAAGTTATGATTTAAAAGACTTAAGCACCATAATTTTATTACCTATGCTTGGATGATGAACTTTTATGACTATTACCTAAGCTTAGATGATGGACTTTCATGACTATTCTCTATGCATGGATGACTTGAAATG
The DNA here is from genome assembly GCA_023212625.1 of Styphnolobium japonicum. Lineage (NCBI taxonomy): Eukaryota > Viridiplantae > Streptophyta > Magnoliopsida > Fabales > Fabaceae > Styphnolobium > Styphnolobium japonicum. Next base: position 19,678,494 of record JALBWW010000013.1, read on the forward strand.
GACATGAATTGAAGGTAGAGAAGTGCCATATGGCCTAGGAAGGATGAGAGTTGAAGTTCACTCTCATAAGGAAGCCTTTGCTATGGATTGTTACTTATATGTCCAAAAACGGCAAGGAATGAAATGTTATGATGGGGATCCCTAAGGAAAAAGAGAAAGCTTTCAAACCATGGCCAAGAAGACATATAAGGCTAACCCGTAATCACTAAATAAGAAGATTTAATATAAACCTTGCTAACTGAATCTTGCTGTTTTCTTGCTTTATGACTTGAATCCTAGCTATATTTGATAAACAGTTTCTCTATAGTTTATACAGTTGAATTCACAAAGTGTTTTATTTACATGATAATCTTTCTACTAAGAATTTATTTCTCACCCTTTAACTTGGTGTTTTCAAAGGAAGATGAGCCACCTCAGTTTATTGATTGAAATAGATTATGTTTGGGTGGAATCCCTTCAAAAACTAGGTTTCTTAATAAATCAAGGATTTTTTGAAATGGTAAAAGTCACAATTCCTTTTCCAAAATGCAAATTTCGATAAAGTCAGAAAATTTTTTAAAAAAGAAAAAGTCAAGAAAATAAAGTTCCTGTTGGCAGCATGATATAAATCCTTCACCATATTTTTGGAATAAGCGAGAGTTTTAGGGTGTGACTCAGATTGAGCCAACAGTTTGTTGATAAGCGCTAAAAAAGAGAGAAATTAATAATGAAAAAGAAGATCAATTTAGTTCTTGCTTCATTTTAACTTCCCCATCTTTATCCTTTCAGAAGAAAAAATATTGAACTATAGTGCATCCAGGGAAAACAAAGATCAATCAAACACGTGCTCACAAGACTAAAAAAATGGAATCAGAAGGAGATATGGTTGGGAGAAATTTGAGTCAAGAAATAGATGAAATAAGGAGACAATTAGATGAAGTCATTAAAGGATAAACAAGCATGCTGAAGCGGTTAAGGGATGAGAAGATGACAGAGGAGATAATGAGAAAAATCCAAGAGCAGATTAAGGCGATCCAAAGGCCTAACTCCTACGGTGTTGTGGACATTGATGAGTTGTATCTTATTGGAGAGGTACCCATCCCCAAGGATTTCAAGATCCCAGAATTCTCAAAGTATGATGGGGCCACTAATCTCCTCTTCCACTTGAAGACCTATTGCACAAAAATGGTCATATGGTCCAGAGATGAGAAGTTCCTCATTGGTTTCTTCCATGAGAGTTTAACTGGGCCTGCTTTACAATGGTACCTTTAGTTGGATCATTGAAAAATTTCCGGTTGTAAGGATTTAATAGGTTTATTGATGGGTCAGTACCACTTTACCTTAGATACCGCTCCAACAAGGGAACAACTTGGGGCATTGCAAAAGAAGTATGACGAGAGTTTTAAGCAATATGCTCAAAGGTGAAGGACTCTTGTAGCACAAGTTTTGCTGCCACTGTCATTCTCTGAGATGTGTTCCTATTTCTTAGGGACCTTGGGCACTCCATTCATAGAGTTAATGGCTAGCGCAGCTTACAGGGATTTCGTCGAATTGATCTCAGCTGGGGAAAGAATAGAAATCTAGGCGAAGGCTGGTAAATTATTTATTGGTAATGTCATTAATGAGTATCCCAAGGAGGAGCAGTATCCAAAAGAGATGGAGTTTGAGGCGAGCAATGTACATCATTGACAATCCTTCCCACCCCATAAGCCATCATTTCTTTCCACCAACTGAGCTTATCAAGCATTTACATCCCATCACCAACCTCTGACCAATATCTCCTATCAAGATAATCACCTTCCACCGCCTTATCCACATACTTTGACTCATCCACCTCATACCAATTTTTCACCTACACTTTCACAGAATCTGCCTAATCATCTTCATCCTCCATCAAATTGACAAAAGCGAAAACGTTTTTGTCCTCGGCCACCACCATTCTCGGAATTGTCAATTTCAAATACTGAGTTGCTTCAAAGTCTGTTTGATGCCAATTTGGTTGCAGAATCACCTCTATGCCCAATGGTACCTCCATTCCCAGCATGGTATGCTCCTAATGTTACCTGCAAGTTTCACATAGGAGTAGCTGGCCATTCTATTGAAGATGGTGAGGGCTTTAAGAATGCGGTGAGAAGGCTACTTGCTTATGGGCATTTGGATATCCAAGGGGAAGGAGGATTAAACATTCCTAGTGATTCACTTCCCAACCTTTGAGAGATAGCTATGCTCATCTTTCTTCCATTTATGAAGGACTTCTAAGCTTTTGGTTTTCTGATCTGTTTAGCAAAAGATTACTTTGAGATGATTGTTAAATAATGCCAACTCCTTGGTCTGGTTAATGACTCGTGTCATCAGGGTTTTGAAATTATGTCAACCTTCTTGAAGCATTAATGTAATGAATTTGCATGGGATTTTAGTTTCATTTGCTTTACTTGTGTCCTCTGATTTCTTCTTTATTTTTGTTCTATGTTCTTGTCATTTCATCTACATTATGTCTTCATTCTTGTCAACATTTTCTAATTCATTCAAAACATCTTCCACGGGTTTGGATCCTATGGAACTCCCACTATAAGAAAGGATTCTTGGAAACTCATTGATTGATACCTATGGCTCAATGGGCGAAGGAAATCATGAATTTAGCAAAGATGCCAAGGAAAGGCAATGGATGAAAGCTTAACATGCCCAAGGAGGATAGCAAGAAGACATTTGTTTATGGTGAAACCCCAGACGGTGATCAATACTCCCTAAAAGGGGAGACAAAGAGAAATAAAAAAGAAAACGAGCAATGAAAGAATAATTCAAGAAGTGTGAAAAACAATAGTTGATATGCATCGATTATAATTTTTGTCTCCGAAATAAATTTTTGAAAAATAAGCAATCTTGATTTGAAATGAGGATTGATCATCTTTCTCTATCCAAAAATCAAAATAATCAAAATCAATCTAATCATCATCATTATCCCTTGTTACCCTATTTTGAGCTTTAAAATTTTCTTCAAAGAACTTTGGACAAGGATTACCCCCACATCGGGAGCCAACGCAATATAAAGATCAATTTTTTATTGCAGTACAATTTGTCCAGTTCAAAAAAGAAAGAAGTCATAGGAAAGTGAATGATCGACTTGAAAAGAAAAAAACAAGAAAAAAGAAGGGGGAAAAAACTTTTTGGGTCTAAAGTAAAATGTGGATCAATGCTCTGGTAAGTGTAAAAGTAAATATTGGTTGTCAAAGTTAAAGATCCATGATCCCAATCAACCCGAAACACTTGTTTAAGCCTTTTATATCCTTCATTTCATATCCCTTAACATTAACCATATTACAAGCCTCACAAAGTCCATTATGATTAATGATTTGATTGCCTTTATTTTTCTAGACTTTAATTCTGAGACAATGTTCATACTCTGTTGAGATTTTAGTTCACTGCTTTGAAAAAAAAAAAAATGGGCCTGTTAGGTAGAAAACCCGTAAGGGCAGTCTAAGCAAAAGTCCTAGCAAACAATTTAGGTGGGTCATCACAAAAAAAAAAAGAGGCCCAAGGCTTTCTTGCAAAAGAACTTCCAGAAACACTAGCCTACCCTGGGGCAAATTTACTCAGTTCAAATACTAGGACAAAGCTGTTTGTTTTCCAATTCGGCAACTTCTACTGGCCTACACTGAGGTAAATTTACTCAGTTCAAATACCAGGGCAAAGCTGTTTGTATTTCAATGTTATACACTGGGGCAAAAATATGTGGATACTCTACAAAGGGAAATTCATGAGAAGTCGCATTAAGAATCAATAACTATGACATCCAGTTGGCAAGAAGGGATTAATCAAAAGAGAATTAGGGAGTCCACACTGGGACAATTCCTGCATGCCTTCTCTTTCTTTTCCACTATTTGTCTCATCTTTCATACTATCTGTCACGATCAGGATCGCAACGGGATGATGGAAAAATTAATTAAAAATGGAGTCACCACCAATCTTTTATTTAGTAGGAAAAATGATTGACAAAACCCTTTTAAAGATTAAAAATAAAAAAATGGTCTATGAACCAGGTAAGGTTCAGGAGTCGATTATGCACAGGGAAGGATGAGAGTTGAATCCCACAGCACCCCTGGTGCATCCGTTATGAAACGGTTACCTTAAGTTGGTTGTGCAAATTTAATAACCTAAACAATATTTGATGTACCCCTTAAATAAAGATAAAACAAGTCATATACTTAAATTACATATATTCACAAATTCAAATAAAAACTAAATTACACAATTTACAAATTTGAAGGAAATAAAAGAAATAAATTAAAAATTATAATATTTACAGGTTTGAGAAGAAAATAAAGATAAAAATTAAATTAGAATATTTTACAGGTTTGACATGTCGTGAGTGCCTACGTATCCCCCAAGTGCAATGAGGAGGTCAAAGCCACGTAGTTCTTAATAAAAAAAAATGAAAGTGTAATGGTTGACTAAAAAAAATTATTCACTTAATTTTGTTAAAAATAAATGGTTAATTTGATTTTATAAAAGAAAAGGATTGGAATAAAGCACGTAAACTTATTAACAAGTCCTAATTGAAATAGAACATGGTATTGTGCCCACAAAGCCATCCTAGAAAATTTGGCTAATGAGTACTTGATCCCTCGAGATCTCTTAGCGATGTTTAATTTATTTTATTTTAAACAAACGCAATGTGATTAAACATGACATTAGTTCTGTAACATCCTCGGATGGGTGCCACATTTCCAATCTAACCAGTTTCCTAATAAATTTCCTTTAATCCTTTAAAGTAAAATTCTTTGTACTTCTAGTGAAGTAGTATAAATAGATACATAATATACAACTAATATCCACATAGTTTCTTTTTATTTCCTTAAGTTTATTTTCACATACTATTTATACACAGATATTCACAATATTCACATAGGTCATATATTTTACAACTACTTATCATTTTACACTAGTTTTTAAACATATATTGATATATACATAACCTAACCTTCCTCCATCTACATCGGAGGGTCATCATCAATAAACCCATTATGATGCGAGGGTCCTGGAGCTGAGGTCCGATTAGCATGATGCCACCTAGGTGTTCGCGCAGGAGAGACTGTAGATCTCTCGCGAGGCGTACGGCGGGTAGTGACATTCCAAATGTCACCAAAAGGCATATGCAACTCAACATAAGCTGAAAAGGAAAACATCGTCACGGGATTCCCATCATAGGTCTTCCTGAGAGTGATAGTGAGTTCACCAATATAGGTAACTCTTTCTTCAGTTAACTCGACATGCCAAATATCTAGTCCCTCATGGAAATCAACGATAATAAACCCAAAGAAATCATTCCCAGCCATCTTTAAATATATAGCAAAAACACAATTTTTACAAAAGGGGTGAGATTCTCATATCATCAAAAATACCAATAAAGTAGCATATAAATGGCATACAATAATAACATAGTTTCTATCCAAAATCAATAGGCACTTAATTCACGTATAATGTCATGTTAAATCAATAAAGTGACATACTAACCTAGTGCACAAATTGATTATGCAAGTATGACAACTGACCTTGTAGATGCACACATATGACTCTTACTCCATTGAGCTAAACACAACAAGTCGGAGAGAGTGATTGGGAGTACATGTTCCGTATCAATTAGCCAACAAGTGCTAACAATTCATTGCGCATACGCCACCAATCGTGAATGGACTAGTGTATAGTCGAGATCGCCGGTGTTTTGCAATCATAATACCACGGCACAGTCCCAGCCGGCCATTTGTAGAGTTTCCGGACCCTCGTCGACTCCAAGATCATTGAAGATCTTCACTCGGCCATTTGCACCAGCACTAAGGTGTAGGTTCAATTTCCTAGGCTCCAAGCCTTATAACTACAATGTCTCATACAGACTAATATACATACAGTATAAATATATATCCATAATCCTCTCGGGATTCAAGCTATCATTTATTTAAGAATAGCGTCAACTATCCTATTTATAGTTCAGTCTACGTCGACCCGATAGTAGTACCGATGTTTCTCAATTATATGATGCTACAAAATAATTCATAAAATCGCATAATGCATCTGTTACGGTTTTTCAATCGCGTAAAGCTTTTTCCGTCAAAATTCAATTAGTAAGGTATAAAAATCGTTTTTCAGTCCCGTAAAATGTTTTATGTAAATTTTCAGTCGCGTAAACCATTTTCTATAAACTTTCAATTACGTAAAACATTTTACACATAAACTAATTTATTTTATGCTAAACAAAATATTTTCAAGTTTATTTTCACTTATTCATCATAAAATAAGTAAAAATAAATATTTTAACTTTAAAATAAATTCTCCAAATTTCTTCCTTTATTCAAAATATTAATTAAGATGATAAATATTAATAAAACTATTTATCCTCATATTCTCAGAAATTCTAGAATTCTTTTAAATAAAATAAATATCAGTAAAAATAATTGTTTTCCATAATCAAAACATTTAATTGAAGTTCTAAATCTCTCTAAACTAATTTCTCTGAATTTTCGAAAATATTAACAATAATACCTTAATTAATATAACTTTAAATAAATCCATACATCAAATGAAATATGTATATGTGCTAGACATAACTAATATGTATCAACTTGCTCATAATAAGATTCTATCATATTTCCTCCATCATGAATTCATATCCTATTCAAGGAATATATGTAGTGTAACATAAAAGAAACAAGTATCAAATAGAATATGAACATAATTCTTAACCATAAAAGATGAATTCAACACTATGAACTACACAACTAATCACGGCTTATCACATATCAAAATCTCATTATATACCATAATATTGGTTGATAGAAAAAACTCCCCCTTACCTTAGTTCTTAATTAAAGATCCTTGGACAATACCTAGCTTCTTGACTTCTACCAATACAAAATCACAAAGAAACACAAAACACATTATTTCAAGCATCATAACACATATCAAGATGATCATGGACTAATCCAATGATTTAATACCTTAAAATAGAAATTTAAAAGTGAAGGGAAAGAACTTTCACCTTAGGATTTCTTCAACCTCAAAGCTTTTTCTTGAGAAATTTCTAACTAGAAAAACTCTCAAAATACTACCAAGATACTTGGACTAAGCTTGAAAATCTAACAAAGGTTTGGGAAGAAATTTAAAAGGGCAAGGCCGTGGGTTCTTGGAGACTTGACCGTGAGTTTATGGAGAGGAAGAAGGAAGGATTTTGGTGTGAAGGTTATGAATGAATCAAGTGCTATTTATAGGTGAAATTTATGATGAAATGGGAATTAAATTTGGAGATATTTCTCCATGGCTTGGCCGGCCTCACCAAGGCAAGGTGGAGGTGATCATCTTGGTTTCTTCCTTCCATTTGATGCCATGGTGATTCACCATGGTAATAAATATTCACCATGACTCATCCCCCTTGAGTCACCAATGCCATTACTAACCTAGAGATATTTTCTCAAGATTTTTATTAGTAAATTTTACCCAATGAACAAAGATTAGTATCTATTGTCCAATGGACAATAGGATGTACCCAAAATCACCTAGAGATTTTATTAGCTAATAAAATCCCTAAAATTGGAAAATGATCAAATTTGTTGACGAATTTGAAATCCGAACTTCCATTTATCAAGAAAATTCCTCAAAGGTATTCCGGATCAAAAATAAAATTATTTTATTTTATTTTTTGAAATGGTCTAGAATCAACTTATAAGGTTAAGTTCAGTTAAACTTTGATTTAATTGAACTCATAGAAATTCCTAAAAATCATTTACCACAGAAATCTGAGAAAATAATATATATAGCATGAGTTGAAATTTTGGGGTGTTACAAGTTCACAGAGCAACCCCAAAGCTTAGCTAGTGGATACTTGACCCATCGAGACAACTAAGCGATATTTAATTTATTTTATTTTAAAAAATGCGAGCCCTAAGTGGGATGAATCATGTCACTAGGCTACAGAACAACCCCAAAAGTTTGGCCAATGAGTACTTGACCCCTTGAAACCATTAAGGGACGTTTAATTTTAAAGAAAGCGTGTTTTAAGTGGGATTGAACATGACACTAGTCCATAGAGTAACCCAAAAACTTGGCCAGTGAATACTTGACCCCTTGAGACCATTAAGCGATGTTAATAAATTTGTTTTTAATTTAAATCCTAAATGGAATTGGTCATGACACTAGGCCACAGAGCAACTCCAAAATAGGCTAATGATTACATGACTCCTTGAGCCCTCTAAGAGTACACTAATTTATTTATTTATTATATTTTTCTAAAAAATTAAGGGCGATCTTCATTTTCATAATGATTATAGGATGAAATAACGAGATGGTTTAAATTTAAAGAAGGAAAAGCAAAGTATAGGCTATACAAACAATAACTTGAACCTAATAACTTAAAGTAATAAATAGAATCCTCTTAGTTGCCTCTCTAATTCCCATCTTCATCTTTCCATCGAAACAAGTTAGATTAAATGGTTAAAAAAAAGAATAATGGGTAATATTGAAACGCACAAAACCAAGTAGTAACGATCAATTTGATGCCATCAAAGTTGAATGCAAAGTAGCAAGGTAGAATTAAATAATCTCAAATGAATACTCAAATTCCACCCTCTTAACCAACATGGTGTAGCACAAGTAGTAGATACTTGGATCCATTAAGCATGTGGTCAGGGGTTCAATTCCTGACCCATGTGTATAGAGAAACATCTGTTGAGAGAGGTTAACACCTTAAATGAATCTTAGTATCTTAAGAGATTAGTCCCCGCAGTCGCACACTAAAAATATCCTGCGAAACCAACAAAAATTCCACCCTCTTAACTTGATGATAGATGCAGTTCATGTGATGTTAGCACAAGATGTGAATATGATTAATGTGTAGCTATGATATAGAGGCACTGTCATTTGTTATTTTTCATGCTTCATCCCAACAAAAACCACATTCTGCGAGGTCAATCATAAAAGAATGATTCTAATCATGGGTCTAATAACAACAACAATAGTTAGTAAAAAGAAAGGGTCACGATCAATGGAATCAAAGGGGCATCAAAACAGACAGATTCAAAACTTCACATCATAAACATGACTTTTAAAGGAATCCAACCACATCACTTGATGGGCCTCAAACATCCAACGTATCTCCTCATCCATGTTCAAGTCTCCCATTTGTTTTCCGCAAACATAACCATATACAATCTCCATAGGTCAACAACTTATATTATCAAAAAATGGATTGGTAGAAATCTTATGAAACAAAGTGGGAACTCTCATTTGAAGAGGGAACAATAATCAGCCAAAGCACGCCAAGTTTAATGCAGAAATAATCAAAGACTCAAACAACCACACACCAAAGGAGGACTGACTCCCTGTTTTGATAGAAACATATTCAATTCAAGGAATATTATCATTAGAAATTTGTGTTATCTTTAACTATTATTTCCTATCAAATCAGAAACACAAACCAAGCTATAAAGATGGGCATGAAATCAGCATATAGATGCAAAAACAATAATATATATATATATAAACCCAAAAATACTGAGATTAAATACGACATCTAATCAACGTGTTGATGAGTCTTATTTAGTACTTATATTTCATATCTTTATCATATGATTTTGTGGGATTTTATCTCTTAATTGATGTTTATTTGCTATTTATTTTAGGAAAGTTGATCTTTGAACAAATCTACTGTAATTATGGTAATTTGTGCAAAGAATCTTCAAGGGATGAAAATTGGAGATTTAGTCAAAGGCTAATCAAGGAGACTCAATCAAAGACTATTCAAGGAAACAAGGAAACTTAATTAAAGGCAAATCAGGGAAACTTTTGCTGTCAAATCTTTTGTAATAATTTGGGCATAACTTTCACTCCAGAAGTTCAAATGACATGATCTCGGTGGATATGGAGAGTTAAGAAAAAGATCTACGAATATTATGTTGACCACTATCACTGATTCGATCAGATTTGATGAGATATGTCCAGCCCAAGTTAACGCCTTTTATGAAGAAAAGTGGCAGCAACATTTAATTGCTTTAGAGTTTCCTAAATCTTATAAAAGGACTTATTCTGCCATAGAAGAAAGGGGGCCAGAGGGGACTTTGGGGGAGAGGGCTTCCAGCCCTAGGAGAGCTAAGGAGATCATCAAGGAGCAAGGATTCAAGATCTTCATATTCTTGTTATCTTGGATTCAATGGAGTTTACATTTTCCTATCTTTTGTTTTCCTATTTCTTGATGTTTTTCTAAACTCTTCCTAGCTAGAGTGATGATGTAACTTGAATGGATGATTTATTTGGATTTATAATTCTTAATTTAAGTTTCCTTTCATGATTGAGTGTTCATCTCTATTCTTAATACTTTTATGACTTGATCAACCATAAATTGAATTGATGGTCATGCATAGGATTGGGAAATTCATGTGTGATGTTGCTTCTTGAGATAAACACCATGATTAAGCAATAATCTAGGAATAAATGTTGTTGATTGTGTGGTATTACTTGGGATTTTGTTCATTCATGCCTTATTCTATTTGGAATTAGACTAAGGAATTAGTTAATTCTAGATAGTTGAAGAGAATTAATCTACCAAGGAATTGGGTTTTAATTAAATTAGATATCCCACCATCAATTCTTGAATTTGAATTTAAATTAAGAAAGAATCCAAATAATCGGAAAATCAAGTGAAATCGGATCTCTAGCATCTCACTCTTTGTTTGCTCAACCTCATTTAACATAGTTAAAATTTTAGTTTTTTTTTTTTAATTCTCTTCATTAATTTGCATCGTTTAAATAGTATCTAAATTAGTAATTTGGTACTTGACAACACAATTCCCTGTGGAGACGATAATTTACTCATCACTTTATTACTTGTGCGATTTGGTACACTTGCCAAATAGCTATCACGTGTTATTCAAGCCACAAACACACCCAAACATTCATTCATGCTTCTTATCCAATAATTCATGCTCAAACCTACCAAGACAGGATCAAATCAATAAGATCTCCAAGTATATCATTCAGATCCATCATCATCAGTCCACCATAACCCACATAGTTACCAACATCAACATTAGTCATGAATGAAATAATGTAACAACCATCAGTTTGCTAGTACAGTCAATCTGATTTGGTTTGAGAAATGCCTAATAAATGAACAACAAATTTTTGGGTTACCCTTGAATGGCATCTGCAAGCTTCATTTCCCTGCTTTCCAAGCCTTTGGTTCACTCTCTTGCTCTCAAGCTCTGAACCACCATCGAATAAGTCGTCGTTAGGTGAGGATTTTCGCCACCTGAGGTCACACCACCTGGAATGCCGCTAGTGGTTGGTGCGTGAAGGAGGGTGGAACTCACAGGTGTGGTGCATATGACATAAAGTGTCAGGAACCATGCATATAGCCTAGAATGTATATTTTGGGAAATCTTGTATTTATTTCCTATTAGTACAAGTTTAGTAAATTAGGAGATATTCCATAATTATAGGGATCTGATTTCAGAATAGGCTGTCATTTTATTTCCTAAATTAGCTTACAAGCTATGTATATATGTGATGTATTCTCAGTATTATGCAATGAAATCAATTCATTCTTCCCTAAAATTCTAGGTGGTATCAGAGCTCCCAAAATCTGGGAGGATCTAACTGTGCGACTCAAACCCTAGACGGCAACCTTCATTGTTGTCGTAAATCCTTGTGCCTTCATTGCACAAGCATTGTGTTGCCGCTACACAGTTTTCTTCATTTCTTTATCTTGTGCCTTCATCACATAATTTGCCATGGCTAAGATTGTTAACCCAACGACTGAAACAGGGGATAATAAATCCTAAACTTCTGAAGAGCTACAGAACATCCACTCTGCCTATCGATTGAATAGGAAGAACTACCTCAAATGGTCCCAACTTATTCACACCATTCTGAAAGGAAAAGGGAAGGCGAGTCACTTGACCGATCTGCTCCTGATGCAATGGATCCCAAATTTAAAACATGGGATGAAGAAGACTCTATGATCATGGCATGGTTATGGAACTCAATGATCTCGGAAATCAGTGATACATGTATGTTTCTCGACTCGACAAAGGAGATTTGGGATGCGGTAGAGCATACTTACTCTAAAGCTAAGGACGCTGCTCAATTATATGACATGAAAGTGAAGACTATGGAGGCAAAACAGGGAAATAAAACTGTTACAAAGTATGCTAATCAACTTAAGTCATTGTGGATGGAGCTGGATCATTACAGGGTCATAAAAGCTATATGTTCAAAAGATTCAGCCATACTCAAGGAATATATTGAGCAAGACGGAGTCTATGATTTACTGGTGGGCCTGAACTCTGAGTTTGATCAGGTCAGAGTTCAAATCTTGGGAAAGGAGAAAGTCCTAGGCTTTAATGCGGTAGTGGAAATTATCCAAAGTGAGGAAAGTAGGAGGGGTCTAATGTTGGAGACCCTAGCCGTTGAAAATTCAGCTATGATAGCTGATAGGACCTCGACCATGGTTGCTTAACAGAAGAATGGAGGAATGATCAGTGTGGAGAAGAAAAATGAGGGGGTCTAGTGTACCTATTGCAACAAGCCTCACCACACTCGAGAAAAATGTTGGAAGTTACATGGGAAGCCTCAGAACTGAGACCGAGAGTGGGGGTAAAAAGGAGGTTTCTCAAAAAGGGGTGGACAGGCACTTATAGCTGCTGGGACCAGTGAAGAAAGCAAAGGAGAATCTGTCTAACTCAATCCGGAAGAAATAGAAAGAGTAAGATCCTTCCTCTCTAAACTAGAGAAACCAACAGGTGCTTGTTCTGTGGCCTACTTAGGTAAGTTTCATTTTCTTTTGGACTCAATGTCTCAGATACATGATAGCTATTTGGCAAGTGTACCAAATAGCACAAGTAATAAAGTGATGAGTAAATTATCGTCTCCACAGGGAATTGTGTTGTCAAGTACCAAATTACTAATTTAGATACTATTTAAACTATGCAAATTAAGGAAGAGAATTAAAAAAAAAAACTAAAATTTTAACTATGTTAAATGAGGTTGAGCAAACAAAGAGTGAGATGCTAGAGATCCGATTTCACTTGATTTTCCGATTATTTGGATTCTTTCTTAATTTAAATTCCAATTCAAGAATTGATGGTGGGATATCTAATTTAATTAAACCCAATTCCTTGGTAGATTAATTCTCTTCAACTATTTAGAATTAACTAATTCTTTAGTCTAATTCCGAATAGAACAAGGCATGAATGAATAAAACCCCAAGTAATACCACACAACTAACAATATCTATTCCTAGATTATTGCTTAATCATGGTGTTTATCTCAAGAAGCAACATCACACATGAATTTCCCAATCCTATGCATGACCATCAATTCAATTTATGGTTGATCAAGTCATAAAAGCATTAAGAATAGAGATGAACACTCAATCATGAAAGAAAGCTTAAATTAAGAATTAAAAATCCAAATAAATCATCCATTCAAGTTACATCATCACTCTAGCTAAGAAGAGTTTAGAAAAACATCAAGAAATAGGAAAACAAAAGATAGGAAAATGTAAACTCCATTGAATCCAAGACAACAAGAAAATGAAGATCTCGAATCCTTGCTCCTTGATGATCTCCTTGGCTCTCCTAGGGTTGGAGGCCCTCTCCCTCAAAGTCCCCCTCCCCCTTCTAGGGCAGAATAAGTCCTTTTATAAGATTTAGAAAATCCTAAAGCAATTGAATGTTGCTACCACTTTTCTTCAGAAAAGGCATTAACTTAGGCTGGACGTATCTCATCAAATCTGGTCAAATCGGAGATAGTGGTCAACATAATATTCGTAGATCTTTTTCTTAACTCTCCATATCCACCGAAATCATGTCATTTGAACTTCTGGAGTGAAAGTTATGCCCAAATTATTACAAAAGATTTGACAGCAAAAGTTTCCCTGATTTGCCTTTAATTAAGTTTCCTTGTTTCCTTAAATAGTCTTTGATTGAGTCTCCTTGATTAGCATCCCTTGAAGATTCTTTGCACAAATTACCATAATTATAGTAAATTTGTTCAAAGATCAACTTTCCTAAAATAAATAGCAAATAAACATCAATTAGGAGATAAAATCCCACAAAATCATATGATATAGGAAATATAAGTACTGAATAAGACTCATCAATACACCCTTTAACCAATATTGGATACTAGATTTTGGAGCCATTGACCACATGACACCCCTACCTAAACATTTCTCCATATATTACCCATGTCCTAGCAACAAGAAAATTTCCACAACTGATGAAACTCTCATAACTGTAGCTGGACAAGGAGATGTCCAAATAAGCCCATTAATAACCATGAAAAATGTCCTTCATGTCCCCAAACTGTCCACCAACCTGATATCTATACAAAAACTTTCAAAGGATCTATCATGTAATGTTGTTTTTCATAGCAATGTTTGTATGTTGCAGGACAAGAATTCAGGGAGGACGATTGGACATGCTAGAGAATGGAATGGCCTTTATTACATGGTAGACCCAAATCTGCCCAGCAAGAGCCACTCCTTCATATTTGAATCGGTGATGACCAATAGGGAAAAAGTTCTGCTATATCATTGCCGCCTGGGACATCCTTCATTTTGGGTTATAAAAATGTTATTTCCTTCCTTTTAAAAAAAATTAGATGTGGAGAGTCTTCATTGTGAGGTGTGTGAGCTTGCTAAGCGCAAGCGTGTACCTTTTCCCATTAGCAATAAAATAAGCACTTCTCATTTTTACCTGATTCATACTGATGTGTGGGGTCCCTCTAATGTTCCAAATGTATCAGGTGCTCGATGGTTTGTAACCTTTATAGATGACTGTACCCATGTTATTTGGGTTTTCTTACATAAGTAGAAATTTGAAGTCAACTCTGTTTTCCTATAATTTTTCTCAAGGATAAAAAATCAGTTTGGGGTTAATATCAAGAGGCTTAGGTTGGACAATGCTAAAGGTTACTTCAATCATGTGCTTAATTCCTTTTGTCAAAAGGAGGGTATAATTCATGAGTCTTCTTGTGTCACAACACCTCAGCAACACGAGATTGCAGAAAGGAAAAATGGGCACCTATTAGATCAAACTCGGGCCCTTCTCTTTCAAAATAATGTTCCTAACATTTTTTGGGGAGAAGCCGTAGTCACTGCCACTCTCCTGATTAATAGATTGCCCTCTTGGGTCCTAGCTTCAAGAAGTCCTATCCTCCTTCTACCCAAATGTGGCCACTACAAATAACCTTATACCTAGAATATTTGGGTGTGTACCCTTTGTTCATGTCCATACTACGGATAAGGGAAAACTTGATCCTAAGGCCTTAAGAGGTATTTTTGTAGGGTACTCATTGACAAGAGGTTGTCGAGACCGTCAAATAAATAAAATTACCGATTCACAAAATAATTTGTAGTATAGAGTATGAACCGAATCGTCTCTCAAGGATCCAATAAAATAAAGATTTAATCAGATCAAATTAAATAAAAAGGGGGGTTTTGATGATTTATAAAGATAATACACTAGTTGAATTAAAGGAAAGTAATTAACAAATTTAAAGAAACAACCAATCCAAGGAAATTTACCGATTTTGAGTTTAACTCATCATTGATCACAAGGAATTCACTTAATTACTAACCGTGTTCTTGGCCTTAGATCACATCAAGACGCCTCAACATGATCCAAGAATCCTCTACTAGATAAGCATCTAGGATTTAATTAACCAAGGTTAGATAAAGTAAGCACCATCCAAACATAGATTAACTTAAAATCCAGAATTTAACCAAACTAAACAATCCATCAAAAAGCTTTAATAAATTGTTTATTATATATGATCCTCTTTGAATACATGATAATAAAGCTATTATCACATCAACATCTAAATCAAATTAAGCAATTCAATCTAGATAAAAATCCAAAGAGGAAGAAGAGAAACTTGAATAACAATTAAGCAATATGAACAAGCGAAACAATATCTCCAAATTAAACATCAAGATGGCTAATCCCTTGGATTGATTATAAGAGCCTAGCCTTCCATGGATGGGAAGGAAGAACTCAGAAATAAAAGAACAAAAACGAAATTCTAAAGAGAATGGAGAATAAGAGAAAGAAAATTCTCACAAATACTCAAACTTTCTTCAAACTTACTTAAAATTGAATCCTTTCTAATACAAAGAGATTGGCTCTATTTATACTAATCCTAGAAGCCAATTTGTACATGTACATAATCTGAATACAAGCTATAAAAATATGGAAATTGTCATATATGGAAGCTTGATGCATGGTTGGTGGGTTGGTGCATGGTAGGTGGGTTGGTGTATGGCTGGTGGCTTTTAGTCAATAACTCTTATCTGACTTCTAGCTTCATTTTCATCACATAGACAGTGCTTTTTGGCTTGGAGGTCTTCATGAAAGTTGTAGCCAGTTGTCTCCTTGAAAGTTTGCAATTGGAATCATGCCATTTGGACGTTTAGAACTCCAAATATGCCAAAAACACTGAACCTACCTCAAGTTAGGTTGGCAGAACGTGTTTCCAAATTCAAACCAACTTGTAGCTTCATTATTATGCCTAAAACGACATCTATTGACTAAACGGTCTTCAGTGAAGTTGGAGATATGGGTCTTATCTATCCAATGGCCAAGTTTCAGCCCAAGAGGAGGCCTATAGCTCACTATGTAGTCCAATATGTGCACACTGCCCAGATTTTCGTGACAGCAAACCCACTCTACATTGCAGGGATATTTTGGACCCTTAGAAGTCCGATCCAGCTCTTGAGTTCTTCATAAAACTTGTAGAACATTGTCTTAGCTTTCCAAAGACACCAAGATCACCTCAAATGGATCATCGAGTCCCAAGTTATGGCCTAACCAAGGGAGAAAGGTCAAAATGCATCAAAATCCTAAAATTATTCAATATTTGCATTAAAGCCCATGAAGCCCAACAAGATTAAACTCATCTAAAATACTAATATTGGACACTATAAACATCTAATGAAGCCTAATACAAAGCTAACATAAGTGTCTCAAATTGATTGATCACTCATCCACCCAAAAGGGGTATAAATGCTATCACCCACCATCCCAAAAATTATGTGTCAAGGGATGTCACTTTCCATGAGCAGGAAAGCAATTTCAGCCAACCTCATATTGAGGGGGAGAGTTTAAGAGATGAAGATGAGCCCCTCATTTTTTCAAACTTGACATTTGGACCAAAAGCTGGAGCTGAACCTAAAATTGAAGATGGAACTGTTGAGCAAATCGAACATGCACCTACGACAAATGAGGCTAGACTGGAACAGACCACTAAAGTTGAAACTAAACCCGGACCTAATGTGAGATTTGGGAAGAATTGGGTATACTCAAAAAGACTAAAGGCCATTCCAGAATCTGCTTATGTCCAAGAATCCAACCTGACACCATTACATTAGGTAACATCCTCAGATCCTTTAATTTATAGTGATTCAATTTCTGAATTCCCAGCTGCACATGTGGAAACTAAAATACAGGAGGACCTAGACCTCCCAATTGCCCTTAGAAAAGGAACCAAAAAATGCACCAAATAGCCACTCTATCCTCTATCAAATTACCTATCCTTTAAAAATTTCTCACCTACCCATAAAGCCTTCCTCATAAGCCTAGACACTACAACCACACCTACCTCCCTATTTGAGGCATTATCTGACAGAAGATGGAAACAAGCCATGGACCTAGAAATGGAGGCATTGGAAAAAAATAGTACTTGGGAGCTAGTCACCCTACCAACTAGAAAAAAACTAGTAGGCTGCAAGTGGGTATATGCTGTAAAATACAAGGCTGATGGGTCTATTGAGAGGTACAAGGCGAGATTGGTGGCCAAAGGATTCACTCAAACCTATGAAGTGGATTACTTGAAGACATTTGCCCCAATTGCTAAGATGAATGGAGTTAGGGTGATATTATCCCTAGCCGCTAATTATGGTTGGGACTTGCAACAATTCGATGTAAAAAATGCTTTCCTACATGGAGAACTTGAAGAGGAAATTTACATGGAATTACCCCTTGGAGATGGTGGGCAGGTTACTACCAACACTGTTTGCAAGCTAGAAAAGGCATTGTATGGGCTAAAACAATCACCATGGGCATGGTTTGGCATGTTTACTAAAGTTATGACAGGCTTGGGCTACAAACAAAGCCAAGGGGACCATACACTATTCATTAAACACTCCAAGTCAGGGGGAGTAACAGTGTTATTGGTCTATGTGGATGACATTATAGTGACAAGGGATGATAAGCAGGAGCAGTAAATGTTAAGCTAGTGCCTAGCTAAGGAATTTGAGATCAAGACCTTGGGATAATTGAAGTACTTTTTGGGGATCGAAGTGGCTCACTCCAATCTTTGAAAGAAGACAGTAATTACATTTGTTTATTTTACCTTTAAAAATCCAACATCCATACCATTAGGAAAATTGGTTGTAAATGTCAATTGTCATTGTGAAGAACCATAATTCCAAGAGCTTATTTTCTTTGTTATTACATCAAAATCTTTGTTCAGTTTTCCATCAACTTGTCATTTTAAATACGATTTTAGTTTAGCTAATCACCATTGTGAAAAGAAACTGGTAATCAATACTAAGTCCCTATAGGAATGATCTTTTTAATTACGCGATACAACCGTGCACTTGCAGTAGGCATCAATCATCAAAAGAGATTAATGCAAGAGTCAATGAATACTGGCCTCTTGTGTTGGATATAGCTCAGAAGAACAACCTTAAAAGGATAATCAAGTGCATGTGCTTTTTATGCTTTTATATTATTTTGTAAATGATTAATTTGGACTTCAAATGGTATTTTATATTTTGTTCTTCCAAATTACTGGTGTAACCAAATAATGGGACGAAGTGAGCAAGATGAATTGACTGCTGCTCAGATATTCTATCCTTGCATGCATTGTGCTGACATATTTTTCCTTAAGGTGCGTTTCTTTTCTTTGCTAAACATTGGTGCTTGCATCTATTATTTTAACATGTATATACATTGTTAGATTGACATTTGCATAAAATCATTCTAGAATTACATAATGGTGGTGGTATCCTTTTAGGCGCACAATGGATGCTGCATGTTTACTGTATTGAACTGTCCCCATAAATCGATGCATGATGTGACAATTGTATCTGTAAAGATGGCATTTGGAAATCATGATAGCTGTTCACAGCCCTGGATGTGTTAATTACATTTATCATAAGCATTACTAATATTTGATATTACATAGTTATATTGAAAGAACAAATGGAAAGATCTTGATATTTTAAGGGTTCCAAATGAAATGCATGCTATTGTAGCAGTTGTCCAGTAGTATAGTAATAATGAAGCTATTTCATAATTTGGAGCATGATGCTTACGACTTACCTAATTTGTCCTCCAACCCTGTAATGAGTTAAGCACTTGAAGTTGTAATGAGTTCATGGCAGTAACATGTACTGATTACTGAATGATTTCTTTTCCTAAATTCAATTTTGCTTTTCATAGTTTTTTCCCCACCTATTTTCTTGTGGTTTCTTTATGTAAAATAGCTAATATTGAATTTTTCATGTTATTCAGATACTATGTTGTTTCTTGCATCCTATTCTGAAACCATATTTGTCAATTTGCTTGAAACGTTAGTAAATAATGAATGAATTTTTTCTCTTAAAATAAGCTGACATCTACCAATTGGGAATGGATCAGTGGAAAGTGAATGTACTTGCTAAGAGTATTGTGATGACATTAAGAGGAAGAACAAGCCTATTATCATGTCACACCGTATTCTCCCAATTTCCCTCTTTAAACTAGTGTTGTATATTGAAGTTTTGTATCTCTTACTAATTAATTCACGGGTAATTTGCAAACATGTTACCTGGTCTACAGCAAGGGCAAGAAAAGATGTCAAAAAGTGACCCATCGTCTTCCATTTTCATGGAAGATGAGGAGGTAAGTTGCTAATTGGAGGTATTGAATTTTTTGTCATTACAAAGGTGAAGATGAATTGTTAGCTAGTTGCATTCCAGTTTGAACTTAAGGACAACAAAGAAAGTTTTTTTTCTTTTTGGTTGGCGAGGGGGGGATTGCAAAAAAAAAAAAAGCACGGGAATTTGAGATAAAAACATTTAGCATGAAAGAATAAAAAGTATTGATTCTGCATTAAATTGTGTTTCTTTATTCCTTCGTGGTTAATATTTTTTTCAGGAGTTCCATTTTTGTAATTTTCCTTCTTTTTCTTTCTAATTTGTTTATTTTTAACTTATGTTGTGACTGCTCAACTATATATTTGGATATCATAGGCTGAAGTGAACGTGAAAATAAAGAAGGCTTATTGCCCGCCAAAGATTGTGGAAGGAAACCCATGCTTGGAGTACATTAAGTATGTTGTCTTACCTTGGTTTAATGAGTTCACAGTGGAGCGTAATGAAGATAATGGTGGGAATGAGTAAGTTTTGCAACCTCATTGGTCAAATAGTAAGTGGTCCATATGTTGATGAGTGGGCTACTGTTTTATTTCCTGTTTGAACTTCACATTATGTTTTAAATAGGAATTTCCTGAATCATTCTGGTTGTCGTATGTCTGTTTTCTAATTTCCTCTTTTCTGCTCAACAATTGTTTGGTTGATATGTCATATGTGTTCATGCTTCCATTCAATATAGGACGTTCCAAAGCTTTGAAGAGCTGATTGCTGACTATGAAAGTGGGGAGTTACATCCAGGTGACCTTAAGCCAGCTTTGTCGAAGTCGTTGAACAAAATTCTGGAGGTGATGTTTTCTGATTATGTTTATGCATCTTCTTGTATTCTCCCTCCCTCTAAGTTTTAAAACCACAATTTCAACTATGTCTACTTGTTTGAATTCTTTGCATTCAAACAATGTTTTAGAAGGGTTTTGCTACATATATACTGCAAGCACATCACATGTCATATTCTTGTGCTTCTGTTAGCGAATTTCTTTTAAAGATTAAGCTATCTAAAGAGAATGTTAATCATATTGGTTCATTTAATGTGCTGTGATCATGTACTTTTTTAGTTGTGGGGTTTGAAATTTCAATGTGGTGGCTTCAATTTGCAAATTGACAAGGCTGTATAAAATGGTTAGGTTGATGTGTTTCAAATTTTTTAATCCATTAGCTTCACGAAGCAAAGCAAAACTAGTATATTTGTTTAGAGAGTTTAGCTTTTACATTTGATCCATCTGCATACAAACCACAATATTTTTATTGGGGGCTCAAGAGACTATTTACATT
This sequence comes from Styphnolobium japonicum, assembly GCA_023212625.1. Classification (NCBI taxonomy): domain Eukaryota; kingdom Viridiplantae; phylum Streptophyta; class Magnoliopsida; order Fabales; family Fabaceae; genus Styphnolobium; species Styphnolobium japonicum. The sequence goes on from JALBWW010000013.1 coordinate 19,699,705, forward strand.
TCCTTCATTTATTAACTACAATATATCCATGTCTTAATTATGTTGATCCAACCTGGGAAAGGAAAGGAGAGGGAGAGACCAGAGCTGCTACCCTCATGCTTAAGCTGCTCTGGATATGGTAGTGGTACTCTGATACTCGGTTAGCATATGTGACTATTCATTGTGAGCTCTTCCAAAGAAAGAGTAGTGGTGTCTATAGCATATATTTTTTTGTGAACTCAAGAATAAAGTTGTCTTTGATTTCTTTATTTTCAGTCTATGGCACAAGCTAAATTATTGTTTCTTGAAATATGCAGCCCGTATAGGAACACTTTAGAAAGGACAACAATGCTAAAGATTTACTAAAAAGGGTCAAGGTGAGCCTCATTTAGAATTAGTAAAATTCATCAAACAATCATTTTGGTATTGCATGTATATTTATTTATCTATCAATATACAATAAACTGAATTGGTGCTTGGTTTGCAGGCTTACAGAGTCACCAAGTAATATGCTGATTAAAGACTGCAGTTTAATTCTATTATTTGCCAAACAGCCATAAAATTAGCACGTCACCAAATGCACTTACCTGTAAAATATGGCGGGGGTCCTCTTTAGTATGTCAATTGTGATAAATATTGATATAAGACGAATTTCAAATGTTGTGGTATGCATATTTTGGGGTGTCTTGAAACCTGCGGGCATAGTGAGTTCTATCTTGAGACTCATTTCAATATATTTTTTTAAATATTGGGCTATTATTATTATTATTATTTCGGAAGGTATAGATACTGTTTTGGCAACAATTTTCAATACTTATTGTTTTAGACTTCTGAGAAGTTAGATCCCCCTCATTTGTTTTCACTTTTTTTTTTGGACATTGTTTGTTTTCACTTCGAAGCCCTAATGCTGTTGAAGAAAAATCCTATAAGTAATGTAGATTCTCTAAACTTTGCTGTCAACAGGCATTTTCATGTTCACCTAATAATTCTTCAAATGGTTATTCTCATGTTCTACAACTTATTCTAGTCTCTAATTCCACAAAAAAGAAAAATACGAAGTTGGTTGTATGATATATCGTTCATAACAATCTTCCAGTTAGTTAAAAAATCTCTCTACTAAAAATATTTCAATCCCTAATATACGTTTACCTACATGCTCTTGAACTACATAAAGTGAAGTTCATCATTTAGTTACTTGCTTTTTTATTGCAGACTCTGATTATCATTACCTATTACCATTCAATCTCTAAATCTAGATTATTCTAATATTAGAAAATGGCAAATTTTATAATGCAACTAGTAAGCAGTAAATTTAAGAAATACAACACAATTGGTATAAAGGGTATTCTGATGGGCCAATAGTTGGCACCTCCCCAAGTCACCAAGGAGCCTTGGTGTTAAAGGCGGGGATTCGATTCCTTACACTCAATTTTCTCGATTCCTCACCTCACCTTACCTAAATTTCAATAATGATCTCTTACTTAGCAAAAAAAGAAAAGGTGCTCTTATAAGGTGAAGTTTGAATAATTTTTAGATTTTTTTTTTGATAAAAATTATTTTTTAGATTTTGAATGCTTTCAGTTTTTTTAATTATTAAATTTCCATTTAACTCAATAGTCTAAAAAAATTGAAAATTGTCCTGATTTAACTAAACTAGTGCTTGCACTATAAACTGTAGTTTCAAAATTTTCTTCTCTCTCTTCTATTGTTTCACTCCATCCAAATACGACCTAAACAATAATCATTATTTTTAGATTTTTTTATTGGTCCAACATATTTTCTGGGTCATAGATAAATAAAATCGATGTGAATTTTTTAAAAAAAAAAAGAAGAAAAAACAAACAAACAAATTGGGCTTCTCCAGTTTTTAAAAACTTCCCCACTCAACTCAAAATTTTATTAGGGTTTGAAGTAAACAAAATCCAAGTAGAGCTGAGCTATTCAAGCTTTATTTGGGTTGGCCCATCGAGATTGGGGCTGGGGGACCAACCTCAGTGATAATTCCCTGATCCCCTGTAGGGATGGTAATGGATCGTGTATCCGACCTGATCCGGCCCAATAAAACCCGCTGGATCCTATTTATCCAGATCCTAAAATAACTATGGATCGGGTCGAATCGGATTCTTAAAAATATCCAATGGGTTTCGGGTTTCCATATGACCCGGTATTCTTAATTTCTTGCCAGGGCTTAGCTTTCATTTTACTTCAGCAACCGATACCTGCGTGACTGCGTCTGCTTCAAAGATCAACGCTGCACCAGATCGATTCAGTGTATCTTGTAGCTCCTGCGTGATTTGAGCTGCAACGCTGCCCCACAACTTCTATTCGAACTTTCTTACTCGTTTGTGGAGGTTGACCTGCAACAAATTCTCCAACGTTGCCTCTTGCTTGAGAGGTACCAACATTGCCCCTTGCTTGAGGGGTTTTATTTTATTTTTTGAATTTTTATATGAGAAATGAAATGGGTTTCCTTCAATTTGTTGGAATTTTTCGTGTGATTAGTTTTTAAAAATTTTAAATTTAAGGCTCAGAATTTTGCTTGCTGGAACTTGCTGGTCTTAATCAATTGCTAATGCATTCTAGTATTTTATAACCCCTGTAAATCGTTGTGCATGTAATATATTAACTGTTTAGTTTGTTCAATATATCTCTGCAACATGTTACCCTGTGATGAAGCCTTTTTTGCATCGTGAACTTCTGCTAAAATTTGTTTAGAACTTTTTTAGATCCCAGTTTTCCAATTGCCATAGGCATATGTATGTAGGCCACTGTGATGTATTACAGTTTTGAGGGCCAAAGTCCACAAATGTGTCTCAAATTATCTACCTTCTATGTTGCACGGGTACGGGTACGAGTATCCGATACGATACGATACGTAAATACAGTAGTTTTTAAAAAAATTCAAATACGGATACGACAATGCATATTGAATAAAATAAGTTTATATTTATATACGTAAAAGAAATAAACTTTAAATTTGGTGAAATTTCTCACCAATTTACTTTGATTTTGAGGAGGGCAAGATTGCAAGAGTAAGAATATGTTTTAAGGAAGGTAGTTGATGAGAATGAAACTTGAATTTATAGTTAGGATTTTTCAAGTAGTAGTATCTTAGGGTGGTAGGTATTCAAGAAACAAAAAACACAAGGATACAATAAAAATATGGATGCAGAAGTATAATACGCATATCGGTATCGGATACGGGTACGATACGGATACGTCACCAATTTTGAAGTATCCGTGCATCACAGTCTACCTTAGTGCTTAGTGGCAGCCTCAGTCCAAAGACGCTCCAAACTATAAGTAATCATAAGAAATTAGCTTTTAGATTAATTACAATAAGCAATGGAGGGTTGCAGCAAAATATTCTTACCTCTCTAAGGAACATAGCAGAAAGGACCACTGAAAAGAAAGGCTCCATTGCTTTGATGGTGTGAGTGAATGACACTGGCAATATTGCTGCAAGTTGCCTTTGTTTATTTTGGCTGTAGTTTATGCTGTGGTTACCATTTATAAACTTAGTTTAGTGTATGCTACTCTTCTGTCCTGGTTCAATGATACTTGCTAGCATTAATTTTGGAGTTAATTATATTCTAGGTAGGAGATATTGTACACACTTTCTGTAGATACTCTTTTTAGTGTACTGAAAATTTTATGGCCATTGTTCTGTGGCAAAGCATTCTGATATTTATCCTAACAAGCAAGTCCAAATATTCCAGAGGTCATTTTTCATTGAAGTTGTTTGTGAAAGGCATCATAAGAAGGTAACATTGTTATATCTGTCGTGAATTGTCATTATATATATATATATATATATATATATATATATTGTTGCTTGATTCAAAGCTACCATATAGATGCTACTACCTCTCTTTTTTCCATGCGTTTGTCTCTATGCGCACATGTGTGGGAGAAGCATAAATAGATGTGTTTGAAATAGCTATCAAACAGTGAAGGCAGACTTGCACAGGCAATCATCCATTTCCTTCAACTATCTTTATATGAAAACCATAATATACCTTTTCTCTCACCTTCCCACGTAACCTAAGCATGAAAACAATGTAATCATCTGAACCTCAATCAGAATCACATTAATATATTTAACATTTGTTTTATGAGTTGTTTTTCTGTGTGAAGTGTAAGAATCATTTATATTTTTTCAAACCTGTTTGATATGCGCACATATAAATATTTAGAAGGGAATTGAACCTCAACACAACCTTTTTTTACAACAACAACAACAACAACAACAACAACAAAAGCCTTTTCCCACTAGGTGGGGTCGGCTACATGGATCAAACGACGCCATTGTGCTCTGTCATAGACCATACTTTCAGATAAACCATTGATTTCAAGATCTTTTTTAATGATATCTTTTAGTGTTGTCAGTGGTCTACCTCTACCTCTCTTTAAGGGACTATCCTCCAACTTATCAATTCTTCTCACCGGAGCTTCTATTGGTCTTCTCCTCACATGACCAAACCATCTTAGGCGAGACTCTGTTATCTTTTCATCAATGGGTGCTACTCCTACTTTCTTTCGAATGCACTCATTCCTAATTTTATCTCTTCTTGTATGTCCACTCATCCAACGCAACATTCTCATCTCTGCAACCCTTAACTTATGCTCATGTTGACATTTTACCGTCCAACATTCGGTACCATAAAGCATTGCCGGTCTTATAGCTGTTTTATAAAATTTTCCCTTTAGCTTGAGAGGTATCTTGCGGTCACAAATAACACCCGAAGCATTTCTCCATTTTGTCCACCCAGCTTGAATCCTATGAGTTACATCTCCTGTAATCTCTCCGTCATTTTGTATAATAGATCCAAGATACTTAAACCGTTCAACTTGTGGGATAATATGATCACTAATTTTCACTTCCAAGTCAGAGCTAGATCGCCTTTTGTTAAACTTACATTCCATATATTCTGTTTTACTCCTACTTAGTCTAAACCCATGTGATTCTAAAGCTTCTCTCCATAGCTCTATTTTATCATTTATTCCTTGTCTCGACTCTTCCATCAGGACTATGTCGTCTGCGAAAAGCATGCACTGAGGCACTGGATCTTGGATGTGTCCACTAAGTACGTCCAAAATCAAGGTGAAAAGATATGGACTCAAAGTTGACCCTTGGTGTAATCCTACAGTAACCGGAAAATCTTCTGTGACCCCGCCATCCATTCGCACACAAGTCGTGACCCTATCATACATATCCTTGATAGCTCGAATATAAGCAACACGAACTCCTTTCTTCTCTAGTACTTTCCAAAGAACTTCTCTTGGCACCCTATCATAAGCCTTTTCCAGATCAATAAACACCATGTGGAGGTCTTTTTGTTTCCTGCGGTACCTTTCCATCACCCCTCGCATAAGGTATATTGCCTCCATGGTTGACCTCCCTGGCATAAAACCAAATTGATTCTCCGAAATTTGAGTCTCTTGTCTTAATCTCCGTTCGATTACTCTTTCCCATAGTTTCATAGTGTGGCTCATGAGCTTTATCCCTCTATAATTAGCACAATTTTGTATATCTCCTTTATTCTTGTAGATAGGGACCAAAGTGCTTCTTCTCCACGCATCTGGCATTCTTTTAGACCTCAAAATCTCAACACAACCTTTTTTTACCTTCAACTAAATCCTAGTGGCAAAAGATAATATGATTCAAAATATTTGTTTTATGCGAGGTTTCAACTATTTGTTTTATGCTTAAAAGCTATACATAAACCATACAACATAGATTCCATAGACATAACAGACATATGCAGGACATCCCATGGACAACTTTATTTCAAGAATGAATTCTTCAAAACTTGGCAACATGCCTTTTCCTGTTGCTACGTTTCTGTTTAATATACTAATTAGGAGTGGAAAACTGTATTGTTCTTAAATATTGCTGAATATAATTGAGAGTTTTCTTCTATGTATTTGGGCTCTTTTCCTCTGTGAAATGCTTGTCTTCGTTTTTTTTTTTTTTTGGTGCATTGTCTTGATTACTGCATCTTGCACAAATCTTGCTTACATTAGTGACATTAGGAGTGGAAAACTGTATTGTTCTTAAATATTGCTGAATATAATTGAGAGTTTTCTTCTATGTATTTGGGCTCTTTTCCTCTGTGAAATGCTTGTCTTTGTTGTTTTTTTTTTTTTTTTTTGGTACATTGTCTTGATTACTGCATCTTGCACAAATCTTGCTTACATTAGTGATATTTGGAAAACTTGATTACATTAATTCTTTTTGTTTCAAATATTGTCTCATTACTAATACTTTTTTGTTTCAAATGTAGCCGCCATCGTCTTGAGTCTCAATCCTACCTAAGTAAAGCAAAGCTCTCACTCATTTCATTTTTGAGTGCCAAATGGAACAAGCAGCCGCAGAAGCTATTGAATCCTTGTCGGTGTCCAACCCAGAAATCCCCGAATCATCGTGCACTTCCACATCAAATCCAACTCATGAGTATGTTTCTCTTCTTCCACTATGCTGTCTATCCTTAACTCCTAGGTTTCAATTTCCATTTTTTTAATTTTTAACTTTTTTTTTATCTTTTGGTATGCAGATTGAGTCTGGAGCAGAAGTTTCAGATCGTGAGGAGTGTTGGGGAAGAGTGCATTCAGGAAGATGAGCTCAGGAATCTGCTGGCCAATAAGCCCGAGCCTGTTTGCTATGATGGGTTTGAACCCTCTGGACGAATGCACATTGCTCAGGTCTTCTTCATTTTTTTAATTATTTATTATTTTTAATTCAATTTTTCAAATAAATATCAGCATTAGAAAGATTTATTCTTTCGAATCACCTTGTTTCAAGAATTAAGGAAACAATATTATGGTCAAAATGTTTTTTTTTTATTTTTAATGTTGAATATTGATATTAAAATTAGTGCATATAGATAGTGAATAGTTGATTTCTGAGCTGAAGTAAATCTTTTGAAGGTGGTGTGTGGCTTGCATTGTTTTACTTATACAGGGAGTCATGAAGGCAATAAGTGTGAACAAGCTAACTTCTGCTGGTTGCCGTGTCAAAATATGGATTGCTGATTGGTTTGCGAAGCTAAACAATAAAATGGGGGGAGATTTGAAGAAAATTGAGACGGTTGGCCGTTATTTGATTGAAATTTGGAAAGCTGTTGGGATGAATCTGGAAGAAGGAAAAGTCGAGTTTTTATGGTCATCAAAAGAGATTAATGCAAGAGCCGACGAATACTGGCCTCTTGTGTTGGATATAGCTCAGAAGAACAACCTTAAAAGGATAATCAGGTGCATGTGTTTTTTATTCTTTTATATTATTTTGTAAATGATCAATTTGGACTCCAAATGTTATTTTATATTTCGTTCTTCCAAATTACAGGTGTAGCCAAATAATGGGACGAAGTGAACAGGATGAATTGACTGCTGCTCAGATATTCTATCCTTGCATGCAGTGTGCTGACATATTTTTCCTTAAGGTGCTTTTTTTCTTTGCTAAACATTGGTGCTTGCATCTATTATTTTAACATGTATATACATTGTTCGATTGACATTTGGATAAATCATTCTAGAATTACATAATGGTGGTGGTGCCCTTTTAGGTGCACAATGGATGCTGCTTGTTAAATGCAGTGAACTGTCCCCATAAATCGATGCATGATTGTTACAATTGTAGCAGTGAAAATGGCATTTGGAAATCATGATAGCTGCTCACAGCCCTGGATGTGTTAATTACATTTATCATAAAAGCATTACTAATATTTGATATTACATAGTTATATTGAAAGAACAAATGGAAAGATCTTGATATTTTAAGGGTTCCAAATGAAATGCATGCTATTGTAGCAGTTGTCCAGTAGTATAGTAATAATGAAGCTATTTTAACCAACATGGTGTTGGATCAACTAGTACGGGAGTTGTTCCAGCTTAACCAAGGTCTCGGGGTTCAAGCCTTGGGTATGCAGCTTCACCTGTTGGGAGAGCCCCCGCCCCCTGTGGGTCCCTAGTCAGTCCCGTTTGTGGGCCGGATCACCGGATGGTTTTCACCAAAAAAAAATGAAGCTATTTTAGAATTTGGAGCATGATGCTTACAACTTACCTAATTTGTCCGCCAACCCTGTAATGAGTTAAGCACTTTAAGTTGTAATGAGTTCATGGCAGTGACATGTACTGATTACTGAATGATTTCTTTTCCTAAAATCAATTATGCTTTACTTGGTTTTTCTCCCTCCTATTTTCCTGTGGTTTCTATATGTAAAATAGCTGATATTGAATTTTTCATGTTATTCAGATATTGTGTTGTTTCTTACATCCTATCTCTGAAACTATATTTGTCAATTTGCTTGAAACATTAGTAAATAATGCATGAATTTTTCTCTTAAAATAGGCTGACATCTGCCAATTGGGAATGGATCAGCGGAAAGTGAATGTACTTGCTAGAGAGTATTGTGATGATATTAAGAGGAAGAACAAGCCTATTATCTTGTCACACCGTATTCTCCAAATTTCCCTCTTTAAACTAGTGTTGTATATTGAAGTTTTGTATCTCTTACTAATTAATTCAGGGGTAATTTGCAGACATGTTACCTGGTCTACAGCAAGGGCAAGAAAAGATGTCAAAAAGTGATCCATCGTCTTCCATTTTCATGGAAGATGAGGAGGTAAGTTGCTAATAGGGGGTATTGAATTTTTTGTCAGTACAAAGGTGAAGATGAATTGTTAGCTATTTGCATTCCAGTTTGAACTTAAGAACAACAAAGATAGTTTTATTTCTTTTGTTTTTTTCTCGGGGGGATTGCAAAAAGAAAATAGCACGGGAATTCGAGATAAAAATATCTAGCATGAAGGAATGAAAAGTATTGATTGTGCATTAAATTGGGTTTCTTTATTCCTTCGTGGTTAATATTTTTTTTTACAGGAGTTCCTATTTTTTGTAATTTTCCTTTTTTTTTTCTTTCTAATTTGTTTATTTTTAACTTAAGTTGTGACTGCTCAACTATATATTTGGATATCATAGGCTGAAGTGAACGTGAAAATAAAGAAGGCTTATTGCCCGCCAAAGATTGTGGAAGGAAACCCATGCTTGGAGTACATTAAGTATCTTGTCTTACCATGGTTTAATGAGTTCACAGTGGAGCGTAATGCAGATAATGGTGGGAATAAGTAAGTTTTGCTACCTCATTGGTCAAATAGTAAGTGTTCCATATGTTGATGAGTGGGCTACTGTTTTTTTTCCTGTTTGAACTTCACATTCTGTTTAAAATAGCAATGTTGTAACATCCCAACAACTATATTCTAGAAACTAAAATATAGAATAAATATGTTGAGGTTTAAGCCAAGAAAATTTGAAGTTTTTAGAGATAGATCATTGAAGAAATCAAGCACTTTATTGTGCTTGAACTACTTGAGGTGTCATACATGAAATAATATTGGTTTATAAAAATATTTAAGTAAAATTGTTAAGTGGTCCTTAAGGAAAGGATTAAAGAATCAATTTAGGCTTTAAGTTCTTAATTAAGGGTTTTAGAAAGAAGGGAGAATTAATTTTGAAAAAATGAATTATGTTGAGTTTACTAGAAAATTAATGCATTACAATTTAGTGGAGTAGGAAACTTTGAGACAAATATCTAATTTAAGGGTTGATTTATAAATTTAATTATTCATAGAAACATGATTAGTAGACATAAAATAAATTGATTTATTAATGAAAAGATTGATTATTAAATAATTAGTGGGATTTGAGAGAATGTGGAAGGAGAGAGAAATACAAAAACACTACCCCTCCACTACCATAAATCCATTAATCACCTATTTTCACTAACCAGACCATTTGAAACGTACAAACTCACCACCCTTTTTCTGCAACAAACAAGAAACCAAGAGAGAGAGTTCTAGACGAGAGTGAGAGAGAGGAGAGTAAGAGATAGAAAGAGAGAGAGAGAGAGAGAGGCCTTGCATGTATGGGTTAGAGGTCGAATCTGGTCTTGAGCAAGAAGGGAAAGTTGGACTAGGGGATGAGAGCTACCATTTGAGCTAGGTTGGGAAGAAGATGGTGGTCAAAGTATCTTAAGAAATTTTGCAAGCTTTTTTGAGGTAGGTAATAGAAATGTATCTCGGTTTATGTAATTCGTTTATAGCTGATCATGGTTTCTGTTGAATTAAGTATTCTACATATTATTGATTTATTAAATCATGATGGATTCTTGCTTGAATGTCGGTAGAAACATGAGCTTGCATGTAGAAAAGGAGTGGTACTTATCAAAGACCATTATCCTAGAAACTGGTCAGTAGATAACATCCTTAAGGTGTAGTACCATGTTGCAAGAAACAACAGTAAATGTTTTTCTAATATCGATGTTTATTACATGGACTATGAATGCTTCTTGTTACCTACTCAGACAAGTTTGTCTGACATGCTTAATGCATGCATTATTACAGATTAGAAGGGGAAAAGATATCAGTAGAATGTTGCCTATGCTTGAGAAGAAAATTTTGGCTCATGATGTAGTGGACTGAGTTATGTATTTTTGTTTAGTGTATATTCATATGGACTTACTAGTCACTTTTGGGGTCTGTTACAGTTGATGTGTAAACATTTCTATAGATGATGTATATTGGTTTTGTAAGACCAAGGATAACTGTAACCAAGTGCTGTTCTAAACTATCAAGTAATGGAATTATGTTATGTACACGTATCACCGCTTTAACCTTTATCTGGTTACTTATTGTGTCAATCATTGAATGCCAAATAAAATCTGTATGAAACAGAAATTGACCAACATTAACAGATTCTACAGAAATTGCTAATATTAAAAATAATGAGAATAACATGAGAAGTTCCTCTTTTGAACAAGAGTAGAGAATTATTTAAGTAATGAATCAAATTAAATTAACTCTTATTATAATACCTGTTCTTCAAAGCATTCCATATTAGTTTTTAATCATGTAAGTATGGATTTCACACTTTACTATTAAAGTCTAAATAATAAGGTATCTTAGATCATTAGGTGTTACCAATTTCCTGGATCATTCTGGTTGCCTTATGTCTGTTTTCTAATTACCCTTTTCTGCTCAACAATTGTTTGGTTGATATGTGTTCATGCTTCCGTTCAATATAGGACGTTCAAAAGCTTTGAAGAGCTGATTGCTGACTATGAAAGTGGGGAGTTACATCCAGGTGACCTTAAGCCAGCTTTGTCAAAGTCGTTGAACAAAATTCTGGAGGTGATGTTTTCTGATTATGTTTATGCATCTTCTTGTATTCTCCCTCCCTCTTAAGTTTTAAAACCACAATTTCAACTATGTCTACTTGGTTGGTAGTGTTCATTCTCTGCATTCAAACAATGTTTTAGAAGGGTTTTGCTACATATATACTGCAAGCATATCATGTCATATTCTTGTGCTTCTGTTAGTGAATTTCTTTTAAAGATTAAGCTATCTAAATAGAATGTTAATCATATTGGTTTGTGTACTTATAATGTGCTGTGATCATGTGCTTTTTTAGTTGTGGGGTTTGAAATTTCAATGTGGTGGCTTCAATTTGCAAATTGACAAGGCTGTATAAAATGGATTGGTTGATGTGTTTCAAGTTGTTTAATCCATTAGCTTCACAAAGCAAAGCAAAACTAGTATATCTGTTTAGAGAGTTTACCTTCTACATCTCATCCTTCTGCATACAAACCACAATATTTTTATTGGGGGCTCAAGAGGCTATTTACAATTGCTTCATTTATTAACTACAATATATTCATGTCTCAATTATGTTGATCCAACCTGGGAGAGGAAAGGAGAGGGAGACACCAGAGCTGCTACCCTCATGCTTAAGCTGCTCTGGATATGGTAGTGGTGCTCTGATACTCTGTTAGCATGTGACTGATACTCTGTTAGCATGTGACTGTTCATTCTGAGCTCTTCCAAAGAAAGAGTAGTGGTGTCTGTAGCATATATTTGTTTTGTAAACTCAAGAATAAAGCTGTCTTTGATTTCTTTATTTTCAGTCTATGGCACAAGCTAAATTATTGTTTCTTGAAATATGCAGCCCGTAAGGGAACACTTTAGAAAGGACAGCAATGCTAAAGATCTACTAAAAAGGGTCAAGGTGAGCCTCTTTAGAATTAGTAAAATTCATGATGTATGTATATTTATTTATCTATCAATATACAAGAAACTGAATTGGTGCTTGGTTTGCAGGCTTACAGAGTCACCAAGTAATATGCTGATTAAAGACTCCAGGCTAATTCTATTATTTTCCAAACAGCCATAAAATTAGCACGTCATCAAATGCACTTTCTTACTTGTAAAATATGCCTGGGATCTTCTTTAGTATGTCAATTGTGATAAATATTGGTATGAGATGAATTTCAAATACTGTGGTATGCATATATGGGGTGTCTTGAACCCTGCGGGCATAGTGAGTTCTATCTAGAGATTCATTTCAATATATTTTTTAAATATTGAGTTATTATTATTATTCCGGAAGGTATAGATACACTTTTGGCAGCTATTTTCAATACTTACTGTTTTAGACTTATGAGAAGTTAGATCCCCCTCATTTGTTTTCTCTTTTTTTTTGGACATGTTTTCACTTCGAAGCCCTAATGCTTTTGAAGAAATATCCTGCAAGTAATGTAGATTCTCTAAACTTTGCTGTCAACAGGCATATTCATGTTCTACAACATAGTCTAGTCGCTAATTCCACAAAAAAAATACGAAGTTGGTTTTATGATATATTGTTCGTAACAATCTTCCAGTTAGAAAATGTCTCTACTAAAAGTATTTCAATCCCTAACATACGTTTACCTACATGCTCTTGAACTACACAAAGTGAAGTGCATCCTTTACCCATAAACCTCTCAAATAATCCTGATTGATTCGATTATCTTCTCAGTTGTCCCTTATTACTTCATTAACCAATTCAACTCATTTAATAATCTTTCCCATCAACAAATTGACTGAGCATACTTGATCCTTATCCTATAACTCTTCAGCTCACCAATCGATCAATCAGACCCAATCATTGGCCCATCAGCCTTAGGATTCAACCTAGTCTTAACCCATTAACCTCTTAGATCTCTCAACTAACCGAGCCATGATAGCCTTAACCCATTAACCCCTTAGATCATCAGACCGACCAAACCAAGCTTCTCAGTTAACCCTTAGATCTACAAGTTGATTGAGCCGACTTAGCCTTTTCCTCAACTTCTCTTTAACCGATCGTCAACCGATCTGATCCCTTTAACAGCTTTCCCCATCAACTAAACTGACCGAGTTTGCATTTTACCGATTACCACTGTACCAACCGATTAGACCTTTGACCACATCTACACCAATCAAACACATTCAATCAAGCCTTTTCCTTTTAACCACCTTTACTCTCGATTGTCTCCAACCGATCCCATCTTTCCTTTTAGTCACCTCCACCCCAAATCGGTTCAAACCAATCTGATCTCAATCCCATTCCCATGATCTCTCATGACCAACTGACCAACCATTAGGCAAAAATTAATTACCTTCTCTGAAATCCTAATATTTTGTGAAGTGCTCACTATAGAGAATAAGACAGTGAAACAATGAGTTGGTAACTGATTAGCTGCAAAAACTAGGCCTGTCGAGAATTAAGAGGGAGGGAAGACTGAAGCTCTGAGCACAAAAAAAACCATTTATTATAATCAAAACCAAGGAAAAACTCAAAAGAACTTCTTCAATGGTTACCATGTTAAGCATAAGATCTTGGAAACATTTTGTATGTTGTTTGGCTTGAAAATTTGAATATTAGATAGAATGGAATTCATTTTGGAGGTCTCCACAACCGCATTGCAGTTGCAATTGCGGCCGCATTTTTTCACAATTGTTCGTAGTTTATACAATCGCAACGTAACCGCAATCGCAATTTAAAACACTGGTCTTGACTATTGGTGGTAGGGAAACGAATTTTAAGATTAATGCAACCTTTAAAACAAGGAGCTCGATATGAGGCAAAGAACTATGGGGATTCCTCTGGTTTGTGAGGTACAGAGAGGAGTTGGGTTAGGCTACATGTGGAAGCACAAGAGAGGCAATGGAGGAACCTGATGTGAGAGAGGGGTCGTTTGAAGAGGAAGATGTTCTGACTTCATGCCACAAAGCAACTGGGGTGTTATGGTAACAACTTTCAATACTTTTTGTTTAACAAAATTAATACCTTTCTAGTTTTTCTTTATATGGAACATTATTATAATTCTATCAAACATAATATCATTAAAAAACCAATTCGTAAATTTTAAACAATTTTTTTTAATGTGTTGGTAACTTGGTATGAGCCATTTTAAAAAGTATAGAGAATACTCATATTTTGCCTATAAATGATGATTTCAATTTACAAGTCCGAGTGTCCAACTGATATGAATGATTGAGTTAAATGTATGGAAGGGTTCGAGATCAAACTTAAAACGCCACTTATTCCACGGTACATGAATCTATCTATCTCAGACCAGAAACCAAGGAGTCTTGAGAGGTACATTGTATTAGTGGTAATAATCATTGCAATTGAGTACGAGGCAGGTAGCTTAATTAAGATCATAACTGCATAGTAGTCTCGTGACTCTGAAACAATTATGAACTTGAGACCGAATTTTCACTTGCTCTGACCAGCATTTACTTAAAAGGGCATGCAACATGCAGCTGCTAGATTCTTTATTCTTGGCATAGGACAAACACAGAATCTCAAGTCCAGATTCCATCCATGGCTGCTCATCCTAGCTGGAGGAATGCTATCCTGCCTATCCGTTTCTTCAAGATTATTCTTAATACTAATCTTGTACGGCTTGTAAGCATTCTTACTTAGGCTTCTAAGCATATAGCCATATATGTATTTGCAAGGTTTTAAATTGTGGTCGCGGACACGGTTGCGGTCACGTTGCGGTTTTTGCGATTGCGGGTGTTACAGGTGCTGCGATGCGGATTGCGTTGCGGCGTGAATTTTTCATAACTTGACACAAATTAGTTTAAAATTATATGTGCTATTGTACCATGTATAACAACTAATAATTTATATTTATTTCACTAATAAGAGATATCTAAGATTAATAAATTAATTAGCTAATAATCTAATATCAAAACATAAATAAATAAATAGCTACTCAATACTCATATATTCAACAAAGTTCATACGCAATGATAATAAATTAAAAGGTATTCATATATTTAACAAAATTCATATATGATTACCTCTACATAAACATTTCAATAGCTACTAATATATCTAACAAAGTTCATGCATGAGCAATTACTTCACCACATGGTAGAATGACGTGCAGGATCAAAACATTTGCTTTCACTTTGGTCATCATTATGTCTTGCTCCACCAAATACATAATCAAGAAATCCTAAGTTCCTTGGTGGTTCCATTTGTTGTTGATCATAGGAAACATTTGATGATGGATAATGATATTGCTCTTGATAATTCATGGAAGACTGATAATATGGTGGGGCTGACATAGGTGGATAGTAACCATGTGACATATAAGAAGGATGCTGATAGTATGGTGGATAATTACCTTAACTACCTTCAGATGATGCACCAATACCAAAATCACCAAAGGATTGTGATACACTAGATGAGGAAGAATCATTCAACATAGCATTTTCACGCCTTTTATTTTTCCTACGACTGGATTGACCTCTACTACTTCCACCAATTACATCATTAGAAGGATCTACATCCATCCTATGTTGTGTTATGTCAATCAATAAATCTTGATCACGTCTGAAGTGTTGTTCTTCCTGAAAAGAATTATATGATCCTTCATCTCCTCCTTGACTTTGTTCTACATTACCACCGCTTCCAGAACCAGTGTTGTTACTTGGTGGACTTAATCCACAATTTATTCCTTCATTATTATTATCATCATCCCCACCATCTATTCCTTCATCATCATCAGAATCAATAGGGAGCTATTCTGAGTTTTGGATCCCATCCAATAGTGGTCCCTCTCTCTCCTCAAGCCATGGAGATAAACGATCTTCTTCCTGAAATATATAATCAAGATTAATAGGATTGAAGCTATCATCAATTTCTTCTTGACTTTTCCTCATAAAGTTTCTCCTTTTCAGCCTCATGTTATAATATGTAAAGACAAGTTTCTGTAATTTCTGGTACTTCAATCTATTTCTGGTCTTTGTATGAATGTAGCTGAAAGTACTCCAATTTCTCTCACAATTAGAAGCTGAAGTTGTTTGACTTAGAACTTTTATAGCTACATGCTGAAGTTCAGGAGCACAAGATCCATATATCATCCACCATTCAGCTGATTAAATAAAGAAATCTCCATTATTATGCATGTTGTAAAAGGTTTGTTGCACGTATTGATCAAAAAGTAAAAACTACAAAATCATACCAGGATTCATTTGTGACCAAGCTCTTTGAGCTTGTGTGGTACCAAATGTCTCTTTCTTATCTCGAAAAAGTAATAACTATAAGCACAAATGCATCATATAAGTCTCCAATAATTATAATTTTCTAATCATTAACATATCACAATTTGGTTCTTAAAAACAAAATATGATATATTTCAAAATGATCTTAAATGTAAATTAAGTCACTTGATTAATAGCTTTTATTTGATTATCAATGTTCACCTCCAATTTGCTTATAACCTTTGTGGTTCCATTTAAGGTTTCTCTGGCAACGTCACTTCCATGCACAACTCCAAATTGAAATTGAGGATTGAGAAAATAACCTTATAAATAAATAATAATTAGCATCACAAAATCAAATATAAGTCTTAAACTTAAATTAAATATATTGATATACCTGCAGCATGCAAGTCAGAATGCATGAAGAACCATCTTTTGTCAATGATCTCATTGTATTGAGTGTGGTAACGACAATTTTTTGAATATATTGCTTTGCTCTGTCAACTGCTTCATAAACAAAGCCCATTGTTGGCTTGTCATCACCATCTACCAATTTCAAAACCTTGACAATTGGCTCAAATACCTTTATGATGTCACTAGCCTTACTCCAAAAATCTTTGCTCAAAACAATCTTTTTAGCATCATGTGCTGGTCCTGATTTCTCCTTTCCCCATTTTGATTTTCTGAATTCCTTAGACTCAAACATATTTTTTAAAGCTTGTTTTTGCTTCACAATTGATTCAACTTGCAAAAATTGTGTTGCAAAACGAGTGATAGCTGGACGAATAATTTCCCTACCACCTGTATACTTCTTCATAAGATTTACTGTCCATATATGATTGTAGATAAACAAAGTAACTTTCTTTGCATCATCTACTACTTTTTGGACATTAGACTTTCTTCCAATATCTTCCAAGCACAAATCCAAACAATGAGCCGCACATGCAGACCAATAAAGATGCGGCCTTTTCTCCATCAATTTTAAACCAGCAGCTTTTGGTGCAGCTTCATTATCAGTGACCACCTGAACAACATTTTCTTCTCCAACTTCTTCCACAACTTTATCAAGAAGCTTGAACTAATAATCAGTGTTTCTACTAGAAACATCAGAAGCATCAATAGATTTTAGAAACACTGTTCCATTGCTGCAATACACTAGAAAGTTCATAATGTGCATGTGATTTATGCTATTTGTCCAACCATCACACATTATTGTCACTCCTCTTTCCTGCCATGTTGGTTTAAGTTCTTCTATATAAATTTTCATAGATTGAAACTCATTTTCCAAGTACACCTTTGAAACCTCATAAGGAGTAGGGCATTTAACCCCTGGACCTAACTGTGCAGCTTCATCAAGTAAAAGGTGCAGCCATGGAGAATTACACAAGTTCATAGGAAGACGTTCATATATGATCAATTTAGAGACTGCTTCTGCTAACTTTTTTCTTAGGGTTTTCATCATTCCCTTATTAATTTTTGTTTGTTTCATACTTTTACTTCTAGTCAAATCAACATCAACTGACCTTAACCGGCGTTCAAGATTGGTTGGTTGTTGTTGGCGAGAAGCTCCACTACTGTTACCTCCATAAGAGCTGCCTCCACCTTCATGAGTAGAGTTCAATCTTTCAGATTGTTGTCTAAATCTTTGTCTGTCTTCCCATTGTCTCTGTGCTATAATGCTTTCTTGAGTAGCTTGCCTTATAGCTCGATCTTCATCAAGAAAACCTTCAATCTCCTCCTCCTCATCCTCATCATCTCCTCTTAAACGTGCCACAAAATCATCTTTTCTTTTCCTGAGATCTATTTTCTTTGATTTGCTATCCAACAAAAGCTTCATCATATTTTCTCTAACAAAAGTTAAGACCCTAGCACAACCCTTTACTTCTCCTTGCATATGAGCAAGATGTTCTTTCAACCGAGTAATTCCACCAGTTAAAATTCAACCACAGAATTTGCAAGCTATATTGTTTCTAGTTTTACCAGGCACAGGTCTTCCAAAGTGCCAACCAATATCTTCACTTGGTGCACCTCTGCTCTACCTGTCGGAAATTCTTCTCTTGGTGGCATTGTTTAACCAGCCTACATATAAACAAATATATAACAAATTAAAATAATCAAAGATAAGTTATATAATTAAAGCATAAATAATATAACATATACTTCAAGCTAATTCTCAAAATGTGTTAGTTAACAAGTTAATTGAAAGTAAACAATAATTTAATATTAGAAATTTTTAAAGTTCTTCATAAATTTACAACAATTAAATTTCCTCTCACCCTTAATTTTCTATTTTGATTATTTAATTTTGTTTATACTCTATCACCTACTTAAATTATCAAATGAAAATATTTAGTATAATATATTTATTTATTTTATTAAATATTCATTTTCTTTAATAAATTCATAATTTAAATATTTTATTAAATATTAAAATTTAGTTAAATTTAATGTCACTAAATTATAATTTTCTTTAAATTTTATCAAACATATTTTTTATTCGAATGCATATAAAAAGAATCACACTAACCACAAAAATAAAATCACAATGATAGTAGTTATATATTTTGGTATTGGAGTGAAATAAAATATTTACTATATGATTTGCAATTATATAAATTGGTATTGAGTAAAAGAAATTTAAGAGTAAGCTTTTCATCTAATTATATATATATATATAATTTATTTATTTTTCCCTTTTAATTTTGTTTATACTCTATCACCCATTTAATTAATTTTTTTTTATCAATACTACTTAATTTTCCCCTCTTCTCCTCATACTAAAATTCCCCTCTACCTCACCAAAATTTTCATTTCCCTCACAATTTCCTATCTTTCCCACACAAATTTTTATTTCCCCAATAATTTATTTTATTAACAACAAATCCTCACACACCAACAGCATCATTCCATTCCCTACGGAAAAGGCCAACCATCTTTTTCTAAAAGATGCACGAATAGTGAATAATGTGTTACATTATTGCCAACCGCATAATTTCAAATCCCATTGCACCCACCAAGGCACCAGATATTTTAGAAAAAAGAATTCCATGAAAAGCACCAAAATCCTTGTCATATCCTCGTGCTTCTGTTCTTCACTACTTGGGGCATTACTCCGGTACCCATCTTTTTTTTCAGGGTACTGGTACCCAGGGTGAGTTGTCTAACATTCATTAGTTGTTATTTTTATTTAATAAATTTTCTAACATTTATTGTGAAACCAACAGTCAATAAATGATTAACAACTCACCCTGGGTACCAAACCCATCAGGGTACCATAGCAATTCCCCACTACTGGTAAAGAGTAGTAGAGTAGTTGCTAGTTTCTATTTATTCGTGCATAAATTTGATGTGGTAAAAAAAAAAGAATGAAAAGGATTCTCCAATTTCTTCCTCATTTTCTTCAGAAAAAACCACCCACGCACCAATAGAGACCATTTTGGGTCTGAAACACAGGGACTCACCACCTCACCCTCACCCTTCACGTAGCCACCCCTAACCCACTTCCCCCTCTCCCTGTAACAGCCACCCAGTGCACCCCCCACCGTCAGCCTACCACAGATGCAGATCGAGGCAAGGACAGGACATGGGAGTTACCTATTGAACACTGGAAGCAGATCCACTGCGACGGTGCACCAGAGGCCTCACGGGCATGACGACGAACCAGAGGTGTCACGGGCACGGCAGCGGCACAGATCAGCGGTCCAGCGGCGTCACGGGCTCACGGGCACGCAAAGTGGCGGCGAACAAAGGTTGAAGATGCTGCGGGCAGGCGGCGTTGAGTTTCAGAGATGAGATAAAGAGGTTAGAAAGTTTGAGGTGGTTGTATTTTGCTAAATTTTTCCTTCCCTTATGTAGTTTTTCGTTTTAAATGGGGTTGAAAACCCGTAACCGGATGTATCGCCGTTACATAACGGCCGTCACGGATGAAACGTCGTTACATAACGCCCGTTTCGCGTGATGACAAAAAACCACCGCGTAGCGCCCTGTTGCGGTTGCGGCGGCGGCCTCGACCGTTTTGTCACGGCCGCAATACCAGTTGCTGAACGATTTTTGAAACCTTGTGTATTTGCATCAGATATTTGCTATTGCTATTAGCTTGAAATTACACGTAGATATAAGCACTTTGATTAGGAAAAACAAGTGAAGTTTAGATGACTGTTGTATTTCTGGTATGAATATGAACATTTATTTGGCATACTAACCAACAGGTCCTTCACAAAAAATCCCCAATAAATTTACAAGAAGATATGCAGGTGGTATGTCAAGCCTAGTGTTTGTTAAGCCTCCAGATGGAATTGAATGGATAGTGTATTGGACAGAACAGAATGGTGAGGTTTGATTTGAAAAGGGTTGGAAAGAATTTGCTAAGAATTACTCTCTGGCTCATGGGCATTTGGTGTTGTTTAAATATGAAGGAAATTCTCAATTTGTTGTACTCATACTTGACCAGAGTGCCCTAGAAATAGACTATCCTTCCAATGACACTTGTGATGAAAAGGACTTGTCACCTTGATCAGAGTAGTGATGATTCAGTTATAATTTTGGATGTAATCCCTCCAGACTAGATGACTGGACCCAAATCATATTTGTCTTCTCCTCGACGTCATAAGAAAATGAGAAATGGCACACATAAGGATGTGGAAAGAAGCTCTAACTTGCAAAACTTGCATGTGACAGTCAGAAATAAAGGTGATCAATCTCAAGGGACAAAGTTTCAGAAATCTAACAAGCACAAACTGAAAGGTATGTATTTAATGATCTTTTTCTCCTTTTAATCGATATTTCTTGGTGGGATTTTCTGTTAAGCTTTCCATTCAACACTTGTGTGAGTGGTTTATGATCTCCACCATGGCCCTTTGCGACATCACCAATGAGGTGTCTGTGCCCCCAAGGAAAATATCATTTTCATTTGAAAGAATGTATAATCAAATTATTTGAGAAGCCATACTTTAATTTTATGGTGTCAAATAATTTTCATTTGATTGTGTTTATATTTCATATTTCGATATTAAGGCATTGTAGTATTTTAAGTTGGCGCAAGATAATTTTTTAATAAAATTGAGTGTCTCTTTACATAACACAGAAATATTAGTATTATATTTTGTAATAAACTTGAAGGATATATAGCATTTTAAAATTTTGAATATCATGAGGGTTTCTTTCTAGACTTGAAACTAGTAAACATGAAGCCTGCATCTCATTGCACAGGATGGTAACAAGAACATACTACCAACTTTTTTTGCCATCATGGAGGGTGAGACAACAGAGGCTTGTTCATTTATTCTCACTAATTTATGAAGGCACGTAACACAACAACATGACTTATGCTCGATTTCCAATAGACACAAGTTCATTAAAAGTGCGATCAGACGTCGCGGTAGCGAATGACAACCTCCACAAGTATATTTAGTTTACTACATTCGACATATTGCTACAAACTTTATGAGGAGGTTTAATAACAAGGACATGCATCGACAAGTCACTAACATGGGTACATAATATAAATGTTCTTATTTTATTTATTCTTTCCTTTGCTCGATAATTTCAATGACATTAATAATTGTTATCTATTTTCACAGGATACGCCTTGACGCAACCCTAATTTAATTGGTACTATCGGAATCTCCGTGAACAAAACGAAGAAGCAACAAACTGACTAAACAATATCCCTAAGGAGAAGTGGGCCTAGGCTTTTGACGGAGGTCGACGTTATGGGCATATGACAACCAACCTAGCTGAATGTATTAATTCAGTATTAAAAGGGACCCGTAACTTGCCTATTTCTGCAATAGTGCAATCAACATATTATAGGTTAGCAGCACTGTTTGTTAAGAAAATGAACGAGCAGCTAGCAAGGATAGGAGTTGGCCATATATACTTTGAAACATTGACAAAGGCCATTGAAGAATATCGGAGAGAAGCCAACTACTGCGTAATTCGTGATTTTACACGAGAAAGTAATGATATTTTGGTGGAGGAGTTAGTTGACCCACACAACGAACATGCTTCAGGGAGGTTCAAAGTTAATCTTAATAACTTATGATGTGATTATGGCAAATTTCAATCATGAAGGTTCCCTTGTTCACATACTATTGTCGAGTGTGCATCAATTCATTTGGATTACATGCAATATGTGAATAAAGTGTACAAGTTGGAAAACATTTTTAAGGTTTACTAGATGGAGTTCCAAGTTGTGGGAAATGAAGGATAGTGGCCTGAATATGAAGGTCCAAATCTGTGTCATGATCCGGAAATGCGAAGAACTCTTCACGGTCGCCCAAAATTTATTCGCATTCATAATGAGATGGACCTTAAGAAAAAAGGCCACACAAAACGGTGTGGGTTATGCAGAACAGAAGGACATAGCCAACCAAATTGTCCTCATCATGGTGTCACCACTAGAGAGAGTTCGCATCAGCAATAAGACCATGTATATGACAGTCTATCACAATATTAATGATGTATTCTAATATCCATGTGATTTTAAGTAATTAAGTGATTCCTTTTTAACCATATCAACATTAAGCTAAACCCATACAATCATAACCTAAACCTTAATATTTTACTTAACATTAACCATTATGTTCACTCTTTCACGGGAATCCAATATTACCCTGAAGACGGCACAACATTGATAAGTCAAACATGTTTGGTATATATAAGGTGAACTTTTTAAAGAAGCTGATTTGTCGGGGGATGATCGGTTGCTTATTAGGGATCATGAAAGGGAAGGGTAAGTAGGAGGGATTGAATATGGTAGTGAAGTTAACTGACTGAACCGAATACCACCCATGGTCATCTATGACCGAACAACCCTTTCCTATGATCTCCAACTACTAATCAATCATACACTACAAAAAATAACGTATTTTACGGCAATTTTATTATGGCGGTTGATAGAAACTGCCCTATTATACTATACATTATGGCAGTTTTTGAACAGTCATATTTTACATGTATAAAACGGCGGTTGTGTGAATATTACAATGGTTTATAACCGCTGTAAGGTACATTTTAAATGACTTGAAAAATTCAATCCCTAAAGTTTCTTAGTTTCTCTCTTTCGCCTCTCTTCCTCTATTCGATTGGTTTGTCATCGGCAGTTTTGGCGGCGAAGTAGTTCTCCACTAGAAGCTCGTTTTATTCTCTTTCTTAGCCAGCACCTCCTCTTTGGATGTCTCTTGTGTGGATACATTTGTTTTGTACTACCTAGGTTTTTCTGTGGTAGGAGTGCAAGGCAGCGGAGACGGTGTTTCCGATTTACCTCCTCTTGACAGCTCCCAATGCCTCCCTCATCTCCACGCTCACTCCCTTGTTTCCAAATCTCCAATTGAATTCTCACTCTGCCACGTGCGAGCTCGTGATATAGAAAATAGATTTCTCGCTTTAGAAATTTGACTCAGATTTCATACCCCCAGCGTGTGATACAGATAACGGAGCAATCATGAGCGAGTTCTTCGGTATTAATATGCCTCATTTTGTCCCTTTTCTCCGATTCCTTTCATCGAGCATAGTTGGGTATTTTCCATTTTAGAAAATTATGGATAATTCTTTTTTTTTTGTTCTGTTTCTATGGTCTTTTCATATCAGGATATGCTGCCAACAGGTTTGATCTTACTGAGTTGATTGGGTTTAACATCTCTACCTTGTATATGCTTGTATATTCCGGATTGCCAATAGAAGATCTTTCCTTTTTGGAGATTAGATGATATGATATAATTATTCTCATTTATTCTATAAATATGGATGACTTGATTAATCACCTTTAGAATATATACAGATCTTGATTTTAATGAAATTGATGTTTGTCATAAACCTTAATTTTGCATCTCTATATAACCTTACATGAGGAAAAATGCATAGATAGTAAGCTGTTAGTACTGTGGTAATGACTCCAAATGAAATATACTTTAAGTTGGATATGTATGTGTCTGCCTATTAATAGAACAGAGTCTTGGGACAAGTTGCTAGAGTTCTACTCGTAGTGTTTGTTTAGTTATTTTAAACATATTTAATTCTCTTGGCCAACTTTGCATTAACTATGTGTTTATTAGATGTTGTCAGAATTATGTTTAAATATCCTTCTTGGCTAGGCATTATAGCTATTCATGGTTTTCTCCATTTTTGTGATTGCTTGTCAATATGTGACATTTTGCTTCTCCATGCATATATTATCTGGTTTCTTGTTGATTCTTAGTGCAATTCTGATGCATTTTTGTTTAAGTGATTTACAGCCATGGGGCTGGTTGAAGAAGACCTTCTTGGAGAAGCAAGAGCCTGAGCAAAAAAAAAATGTGGGATCAGAGAAGAATTGTTTAAATCTTTGGATCATGTCAAGGATGGGTAACTGAAAAATAGTCAAATAATGTTATTTTCTGCTGAGATCTTCTCACACTTGATTCTGAGATTATGTGATGGACTGAGATCTAAATTTTAATGTGTTTTTTTTGTCCTGGTTGTTTTTGCCTGAGATATTCTATTATAACTTATCTTCCTTCTTTGCTCCTCCATGTTGAATGAATCAACTGTAGATCTTAATTTTGTGGCAATCAATATTCTTTATCGTGGATGATAATGCGCAAATATATTTGGGAATACTTAAATAAACATAAAGATAAGCAGGAAGATTTAGTCAAGAGAAATGGCTCTTTTTCTATGACTTAAAGTAGCTGGATGGGTAGGAATGATCAAAACTACTGCGCAAATGCTATGCACAAATATGTGTGATCTGTAGTCTAATGCTTCCTTTAATTGATTGATATGGTCCCAATTAGTTGACTTTCCCTTAAACTTTATGGCATTTGTGAATATGAAAGATTTCTTTTTTGGCATTATTGTAATCTGTTGGTTCCAAATTGTATTATATAACAAAGTAGTTATTTCAGTTCTCTTGGCCTCTTACTGAGTGCATTATTGTATTTCTTTTTATAGGCCATAAGTGACCCACAATAAATATATATATATATATATATATTCATTTAGATCTACGTACATCGTTGGTCACTTCTAACAAATCTAAACAAATATATATATATATATATAAAGTTAATGTAATATAAGAAATGAGATAAGGTCACTTCTGACAAATGTCCTATTTTCCATTTGAACATCTATGTTATCTATTTTGTCCCTACCGTTGAGGATATTTATTACACTCTTGTAATTTGATTTCTATTGACAAAATTTTAGATTTACATTACTTGGATAGTAGGCATAAGGTGCACCATGATGCCATAAACTTTTGTCAAGCAATTCTACGGCAAAAGTCAATTGAATGGAAAGTTGTACTGCGTAATAATTTGTCACAGTCCATTAATGATGTGGACCTGGTTGTTATAGCTGGTGGTGATAGAACTCTTCTGCGGGCCAGCCATTTCATGGACAACAAGATTAGTTGCACATCCATATCCTGCTACACTTTCTAGGTTCTCCTTCAGGTAAGAGCTTCCCATGAGATATTAAAACTCTTTAATTCATGTATTTTAATTCCTTACTTTCATCTCAACATTAATTCTCTCCTACCCCCAAAATAAAAAGAAAAAGGGACAAAAAAAGAAAATAATAGAAAAGGAAAAGAAGCCAATTAAGCATGTATCTTTGCAGAATCAAAAAGAATGATCAGCCATGTTCTCCGCTAGTTAATTGCAGATCAAGTGGTCTAAGAGTTTCAACAGTTGCTGGATCAACAGCTGCAATGCATTCAGCAGGTGGATTTCCAATGCCCATTTTATCTCAGGATCTACACCCTTGGAATTTGTTAGAAAGCATGTTATACTTGCTGCTAAATTAATTCTTTCTACATTTGGAATTCTTGCTATTAATGTCATTCCTGCTAAATTCTTGGTTGTGTAGGATTGACACCAACTTCACTGTTACATCAAAGGCAACAGATGAGGACTTTGGTGAATTATACACGTTTAAGTGGACTACTCTCTTATTTTCTCTGGCCACCATCTTAATCATCAATATTGTTGGGGTTGTTGCTAGAATCTCAGATGCCATAACAATGGGTACAATTCACGAGGACCACTATTTTTGTATAGTACAAATGCACAAGGATGAATAAGGAGAGAGTAAAAATTGTGTGTAGTACAAATGCAGTGTTCTCATTTTTGTAAATGTATTTAATGACATCTTAGTTACTGTATTCTTTGGCTCAAACTACCCAAGGATTGGAAAGTAAATCAAAATTACATTTTTATCTATTCATTAATTGTTGCAAGTTTAGTATATTGATAATGTTGCATGCTCAGGCTCAGGCTTAGGCTCAAGGTGACAAATTTAAAAGTATATATAAAAATAGCATAAGACAAAATATTGTAAACAAGAAAGAGAAAAGGTAAAAAAAATAATAAAATAAATAAATAATCTGCACAAAAATAAAAGAAGCAATAATAAATGCCAGTGCAAATTACGGCAGTTCAAAACCGCCGTTTATACAAGGAATGAAATCAGAATTGTGCAAATTATGGCAGTTCTAAACCGCCGTAATATACATGAAATCAAGTCATAATTTTGTAAATTATGACGGTTCCAAACCGCCGTAATATACACATTGAATATTATGGCAGTTTACCAAAAACCGCTGTAATATACCGAATGGCGAACACAATTACAGCGGTTTATCACACCGCCATTATTACAAATAATGGCGGTTCCAAACCACCGTTATGTGCGAAAAAAACTGTCGTAATATACAATTTTTTTTTGTAGTGATGCTCCAACATTCTCATCTTCAACATTTATCAGCAATCGGAGACCAACTGATTGGTCGGTCACCACTTCAATGTTTGTCTCCAACCGATCGTACAAGACCAACCAGCCCTATTTTCCATGAACTCCAATAACATATCGATCGTCCCCCGATCGATCAACTCTTTCAAATGTTCACCTTATACCTATCAATTGTCTCAGAACGATCAACCCTTTTTTCCTATGTTCTCACATGACCGACCGATAACCTTTGCCCCGTGGTCATCTCAACCGAGTGCCTCACCCTTTCAAATTTAAATGGTTCTCTGTTGGTCAGTCATTCAATGCCATTACGAATTGAGTGATGTTCGGTCAGTCTAGTTACTTCACAACCATTTCCTATTCGACTGATCACCTCCTACTCACCCTTGGACAAGTAGGATCATGCTCGGCTTTGACGGGTACACACCGACCAAACAACCTCAAACTTTCCATTCTTTTTCATTGGTAACCGACTAGCAATTCAGTTGTGAAATGGGGAATGATGATCTAATTAATCGGTGGGTTATAGTAGATCATGGGAAAATATGCCAATGGGTTGGTTGTTGGAGATCATCGGAAAAGGGGATGATCGATTGAGTTGGTTGTTGAGACGGTGATGATGTAAATGTTATCGGTTGGGGACGATCATGGAATGTTGGCTGGTGAGTAAAAAGGGATTAGTTGGTGATGTGAAAACATAGGAAAAAGGGAATTGATCGGTTAGAGATGATCGGTATGTATAAGGTGAACATTTCAGATCAATTGGAAAGGAGGGACTGAACATGGTATTGAACTGCTGACCGTTCAGTCACTTCCATGATTGTCTCCAACTGATCATATCCGACAGATCAACCCAATTTTCTATGATATCCAACAACCTACCCATAGTGGCCGACCGATCAACTCAGTTAAATACCTTATTCTTATTGATCATCTCTAACCGATCAATTCCCTTTTCTTATGCTTTGGAATAGAAGTGTGTTCTGTGGCCCAAAGGTGTTTAAATGTGGAGATGGGCATTTGTTTATATTTAAATAATGTTTGTCTATTATTATCTTGTGTCACGTTCCAGTAGATAGAGTTTTTTTATATGAACTTTGAATTCAGGTTCTCCATTTCGTTGCCAGCATGATCTTTCTTTTAACTGATAAATGTAAAAGAAAAAAAAAGATAATAAGACAAAAAATATTAGATATAGAAAAGGTAAATAAGTATTGAAACAATAATGGCGGGCCAACTTTTGTCAATCCGAATTGAATTCATCGTATTATCAATTGCCAGCATTTATTCCTTGTTTACTTGTGAATAATTATTTTAATTTTAATGGGGTAAATTAATTTTTGTTAAGGTTATTAAATTTACACAATTAACTTAAGGTAACTATTTTATAATGAATGTATCAAGGGTGCTGTGGGATTCAATTTTCACCATTCCTTGTGCATAATCGACTTTCGAACCTTATCTGATTTTGTAGACCATTTTTATTTTAAATCTTTTTAAAGGGTTTTATCAATCATTTTCTTCACCAAATAAAAGATTGGTGATGGTTCCATTTTTAATTAATTTTTCTGCCACTCCGTTGCGATCCCAGTCGTGACACTTATGCCATTAAAAAGCATGAGTAAAAGTGGCGTAGCAGCAGCCTAAAATAAGCTATAGTGACAAATGATAAACTTTTACTTACAAATTTTGTTTGTCACTAAATGCCAATTTTGTTGTAATGCAGCCACCACGTGGATGAAGATATAATCAAGATTCAAGAATTAGAAGAAAGTTATAGCATGGCTTGGGATCAATGAAATAGAAGCTACATAGCAAACTAGAGAACTTGGCTGCTACAAAATGTAAAGCCTATAGAATAGAAGCTAGGACTAAAAGGGGAAAAATGGGAAGCATAACCTAGTGACTTTTGTGTACGGAAATAGTCAAAATAATTTATTTATGATTTTACCTAAGAAATGAATTACATAAATGCTCTTTTTTATTTGTTTTAGGGAAGTCGGTTAACCGACTTCCTAACATGAAAAATGACTATGGATATTGTGTGGTTTGGTCGGTCATGTGAGAACATAAGAAAATAGGGTTGATCAGTCAAAGATGTCCATGGCTAAAGGGGATCGGTTGAAAATAACCATGGGTATTGTGTGGTTCGGTCGGTCGTGTGAGAGCACAGAAAAAGAGGGTTGATCGGTCAAAGATGCCCATGGCTAAAGGGGATTGACAAGAGGTTGTCGAGACCTATCAAATAAAATAACCGGTTCACAAACTAATTTGTAGTATAGAGAATGAACCGAATCGTCTCTCAAGGATCCAAAAACAAAGATTTAATTAGATCAAGATAATTAGAAAAGGGGGGGTTTGTTGTTGATTAACAAGATTAATAAAAGTAGGAGATTCAAAGTTGTAAACAAATCTAAAGAAACAACCAATCCAAGGAAATTTACCGATCTTGAGTTTAACTCATCATTGATCACAAGGAATTCACTTAATTGCTAACCATGTTCTTGGCCTTAGATCACATCAAGAAGCCTTAACATGATCCAAGAATTCTTTACTAGATAAGCATCTAGGATTTGATTAACCAAGGTTAGATAAAGTAAGCACCATCCAACATAGATTAACTTAAGATCTAGAATTTAACCAAGTTAAACAATCTATCAAAAAGCTTTAATATATTGTTTAATCTTTATGATCCTCTTTGAATACATGATAATAAAGCTATTACCACATCAACATCTAAATCAAATTAAGCAATTTAATCTAGATAAAAATCAAAAGAGGAAGAAGAGAAACTTGAATAACAATTAAGCAATATGAACAAGCAAAACAAGATCTCCAAATTAAACAACAAGATGGCTAATCCCTTGGATTGATTATGAGAGCATAGCCTTCCATGGATGGGAAGGAAGAACTCAGAATTTAAAGAACAAAAACGAAATTGCAAAGAGAATGGAGAAGAAGAGAAAGAAAACTCTCACAAATACTTAAACTTTCTTGAAACTTACTTCCAAATTGAATGCTTCTAATACAAAGAGGTTGGGTCTATTTATACTAATCCTAGAAGCCAATTTGTACATGTACATAATCTGAATACAAGCTATAAGAATATGAAAATTGTCAAAAATGGAAGCTTGATGCATGGTTGGTGGGTTGGTGCATGGTAGGTGGGTTGGTGTATGGTTGGTGGCTTTTAGTCAACAACTCTTATCCGACTTCTGGCTTCAAATTCATCACCTAGAAAATTGTAGCTTCAAATTCAAATTCATCACCTACAACTCTTATGGGTTGGATGTCTTCATCAAAGTTGTAGCCAGTTGTCTCCTTGAAAATCTCCAATTTGAATCATGTCATTTGGACTTTTAGAACTCCAGAAATGCCAAAAACACTGCACCTACCTCAAGTTAGGTTGGAAGAACGTGTTTCCAAATTCAGACCAACTTGTAGCTTCATTATCATGCCTAAAACGACATCTATTGACAAAATGGTCTTCAGTGAAGTTGGAGATATGGGTCTTATCTTTCAAATGACCAAGTTTCAGCCCAAGAGGAGGCCTATAACCCACTATATAGTCCAATATGTGCATACTGCCCAGATGGTTCCGTGACAGCAAACTCACTCTGTATTGCAAGGCTATTTTGGGCCCTTAGAAGTCCGATCCAGCTCTTGAGTTCTTCATGAAACTTGTAGATCCTTGTCTTAGCTTTCCAAAGACACCAAGATCACCTCAATTGGATCACCGAGTCCCAAGTTATGGCCTAACCAAGGAAGAAAGGTCAAAATACATCAAAATCCGAAAATTATCCAATATTTACATTAAAACCCAATGAAGCCCAACAACATTAAACTCATCTAAAATACTAATATTGGGCACAATAAACATCTAATGAAGCCTAATACAAAGCTAATATAAGTGTCTCAAATTGATTGATCAGGGATCATTCGAAAATAACCATGGGTATTGTGTGGATCGGTTAGTAATCTTCACTACCATATCTATTCCTTCCACCAACTCAAAAACACCACCGCTTGATCGGTCTCTGATCGCTAATAAATGTTGAAGATGAGAATGTTAGAGCACGATCAATTGGTTGTTGGATATCATAGGAAAGGGTTGATCAATCGGAGTATGATCAGTTGGTTGTGGAGATCAATAGGAAATGGGGTTGATCGGTCAGAGATGACCATGTGTGGTATTCGGTTCGAGCAGTTAACTTCACTACCATATTTAATCCCTCCTACTTACCCCTCCCTTTCATGATCTCCAATAACTAACCGATCGTCCCTCAACTGATCAAATCCTTTGAAATGTTCACCTTATACATGCCGAACATGTTTGAACTATCAACGTTGTGTCGTCTTCAGGGTAATATTGGATTCCTGTGGAAGAGTGGACTTAATGGTTAATGCTAAGTAAAAGGTTAGGGTAAGAGAGATCCATGGCTAAAGGGGATCGGTCGGAAATAATCATGGGTATTGTGTGGTTCGGTTAGTAATCTTCACTACCATATTCAATCCCTCCACTGGCTCAGAAACACCACCGCTCGGAAGTTGATTTTGGTTAAACCGACTTCTCAACATAATTAAAAAATAATAATTTTTCTTGTAGGGAAGTCGACTTCATCAAAGCCGACCTCTCAACGTAATTTAAAAAAATAACAAATTCTTACGTTAGGAAGTCGAATCCATAAAAATCGACTACCTAACATGATTGAAAAAAAACAATTCATTTTTTGCGTTAGGAAGTCTGTTTCGTTAAAATCGACTTCCCTAAAACAAATAAAAAAGCGCATTTTTGTAATTAATTTCTTAAGTGCAGTAAAATCATAAAAAAATTTGGCTATTTCTGTACAAAAAAGCCTAACCTAGCTAGCTGTAGGTAGTGTGCAGAGCTGTGCAACAGGTGGGCCAAAAACAAATAGGCAAACTCAAAGGTCTCAAAAATTGAAATAGTGCACATTAGCCAATGTTTAGAAACGATGTGGATAAAAACAAAAGGGAAAAATAAACCTAATTAAATTTGGGAATCAACACAGGGTAAGCTGATAGAAATTAGTAGTTAATAATAGTTAAGTAGTTAGTCAAATAATTATTTAATTAAGATAAACTATTTGTATAAATAGAAGTTAGTGAATTCATTGTATAACAAGTTGATTAATTTAAAGAATAAATTTTAAGATCTTATGTGGCTAATAAACAAGGTTTTTTTTTTGTAGATTAGTCATTCTTTTTAATTGATTTGTGACATAAGCGGCGCAAACAAGGAGAAAGGAAAAAAGGAGAATGACAATTTAATGTGGCTTGTATAAAAAAAATTTCATTTTGGTTCATGGATTAAATTAACTAAGTATTAAATTAATTTAACCAATAATTTACTTACCTAACTATATTTCAAGTATTAAAATAAAGATAAATTATTAGTTAATTGTACATAAATCGTTAGTTAAATTAGCTTGATATTTGGTTAATTTAACGACGAAGCCAAAATGGAACACATTTTACCCAATCTGAACTAATGGGTCATACTCCCAAGAAAAAAGTCTCAAGTTGTGAACAAGAAAGCTAGAGGCGCGTGAGAGGAAGCATTTCACTAAGTTCTTGTCTTTTGGGCAAAGTTAATTACCTGATTTGTTGTCTTTTTATCTCTTAACTAAATCTTTACATGGTGATGAAAACTCAAAAATTTGACAGAAATTATATTAGATTATCATTTTATAAATTTTAGTGTTTAGTATTTTCCTTTTCCAATCACTTATACATGCTTATCTGATGTTTGTGTATTGACAATACTTATTGGATATCAATTATAATTTTTAGGTAGAGATAAAGTTGACTATTTAAGAAACTACTGTTAACAGAAAAATATAAACATACAATATGTTCACATCCGATCACCTAAGGCGAGTTCCAACGTTAATGTGGTCCCCTCCGATGTCTAGAAGGGTTCTCTACGTCAAGTGTTTTGTGGGAAAAGGCGTTTGGGTTTATTTGCACCTAAGAGGCGTTACATAGTGAGAAGTCAGTGTTGGAACCAAAGACGAATTCAAGTATCTGATATTGGAGCCAAAATTGTTTAATGAAATTAAATCCCTCAGAGTTTTGAAGATAACAATAAATATTAAATTAAAATGAATAAATAAGTTTTGAATAAACTTATGTTATTTCATTCTAAAAGGAAAATTCCAAGTTGTATCTTTTGAATAAATAGTTTATAATTATCTCTAGAACCAAAGACAAGTCTTTATAAAGACAAAATCTCTGTTTCACTACATGCGTCCAATAAAACATGAATTGTTTATTATATTATATTGGATCGTCTGTTGTTTTGTCTTCAATAATTGTTTCTTAAAAAGCATCTGTCCAAAGCAAAACAAAGTGCATTAACTGTTGATGATATTTCTAACACGAACTTGACTTTCAAAAATCAACTTTGTACGCTAGAGCTGACATACCTAACAACTACAATGATCAACAAATAAAGAACTTTCTGCTTGCTCAGAAGAGTCAAAACTAAATATCAAATTCCTTGTAAACGTTGATAACCAAAGCCAATTTTCAGTAGGAGATCAACACGTTATTAACATTGTGCATTTAATGCTACTTAAAACGGTAATAAATATTCCCATTGGACGAAGAAGCTTATGAAGATTGTTCAAAGCTCACAACCTTATAAATACCAAAGTCTTGGAAGAATCAGACATAGAGACATCAAGAGGACAAGGGAAAATATTCAAATCAAAACATTCACTCTGATTCATATACATTCATTTACTCTTGTATAGAGTTTTACTTGAAGCTTATTGTATATTCTCACATATTGTTAGTTACTTTCAATTGTGTTAAAAAACTCCTATTTCTTTGTTGGTAAGCTTGAAGAGGCTTTTGTATAAAAGAATACTTGTGGTTAGAACCTGAAGATGTTTAGAATACTTGATTGTAGTCTGAAGAGGCATTGAGAAGAATACTTGTAATCTAAAAAGATTAGTGGAAAACCCTTCAAGTAAAAGGGACTGGATGTAACTCTCAGGTTGTAAGAGTGAACCAGTATAAATATCTAGTGTGAGCTTTTCTTCTCTCTTCTTGTGTTATTTTACTTTTCAACTAACATTTGAAGATTGTCATTATCGTTCTTAACAAATATTTTCTGAAAACATAGTCTTTAACGTGCATCTAAAGATTTTCAGAAAAACTCTCTTTGCGTCTAACGGACTGTAAAGAGTTTACGTTTCGTCTATTTTCTTCTACAATCTTGCGAAGCTTTTATTCCAAAAAATGTTTTACAAAATATTTTCCAAAAAGGTTAAGAAACACAATTCAACCCCCTTCTTGTGTTTTATCTGTTTATTTCAGTCAGTCCCCAACAATTTGTATAGAGAGTGAGTGACGTGCTCATGGAGAATGCTTGGGGTTGAACAACTTAAAGGGTTTGGTCCATGGGTCAAGCGTGCTTCTAGGAAGCTGTAGGTAGCTACTTTAGTGGGGATTTGGTATATTATATTGTGTTTGGCTAGGGTTGCAAGAGGTGGAGACTATGATTTTGTGGGTAATAATGGAGAAGGTGGTTGAGAAATAAAGAAGTTTCACCGTAGAGAAAATGAGGAGAGGAAGAAAGAAAATGAGGAGTGTAACTACCTTGGTGTGGGGGTGTTTTCTTGTGCGTTTATGAGGCGTGTATCAGTATAGAAGCTGACCAACTGGTGGCGAGGTGGGGAACGGACAGAGCACCGCGGTCAGCAAGGTAGGGAAAAGATGGAGCACCTTGGACGGAATCCGTGGTGTAGCGCTCGCACTTGGTTTGGTCCTCTTTGGTGTGACTATAATGGGGTGAGGTTTCTAAGATGAAGGTGAGTGAAGGTGATGGCTAAGGATCACTCATGGAGTTTGGAGAGATTGTGGGTGTATTTGCTCCCTCTACTCTCAAACCACCATATTTTCTCTCTTGTGCCAACCTTTTCTCTAGGGTCTTGAGTGTGGTATTTATAGAGAGGAAACGTGGTAAGGATGAAGGGGATGCCTGGCTGGTTCCGCTCTTCTTGGGGGTTCTCCTGCCAAGCATTAAATTCATGGTAGGTGAAAAGGGGAAGCTACAGCAAAATGCGTTGCTCTAGGCGCACATGTGTCAGGGGGTTTTAGGCATGCAGGTGAGATGATAGGCTCTGCTCCCTAGGAAAGACGATTTGGGGGTAGAGTGTGTCAGGGAATGTGAGAGGTAGGTAAGATTTGACATGTTGGGAAAATGATTAGAGTTCTGTACTACAAGCTACCTTCGACAGAGTCGCGTCTAAGGCTCTCCACACCTTGCTAGCGGTGGGGCCTCTTGTACCCAGGGTTGTGTAACTTGGGCGAAGCGTTACTCTGTCCCAAAGCCTACTAAACCACACAGTAGGTAGTTCCTAGGCACATTGGGGGTGACTTCTTTCCTGGGGTGCGGAGCATTGCCCTCTACTCGCAGCCCCCATTGAGTGCGTTACTTGCAAAGAAACGTTAGCCACAAATAAAACTTAGAATATTTATAACTGAAACAACAGAGGTAAGTACATGCGATGACACTCTAACACCCACATTAGTCTTTATAAAGTGTATTAGGTTCTAATCCTTACTTGGTGGGGTTGGCCTCCTTTTATATAGAGGTTGGGAAGGAAGGAGATAGTACTCTGCAGTGATTTCATCCTTCTATTATGCCTCCTGTTCCGGCGTGATTATCAGTACTAAACACAATTTATGATTTTTTAATATAATTGATAATTTTTATGTAATTACATTCTTTACTTTTAGATTTTCACATAATAAAATATGTGCAAAATAATATTTGATACTATTAACGTTAAAATTATTCTTGTTAGATTCTAAACCTTAATCAATTTATATTTAGTCAAATTTCAATTTATTTGCATTTTTTAATGTAGATTCGATAACTGCTTTTTTAGTTTATTGTTTTTACTTTTGAATTATAGTCTTAGTTTTCATTTAACTTTTATATCTTTAGTTTTACAGTTAAAATCACTTTTGAGCAACTAAATTAGGGAAATATTTTATTATACTAAAACTACACTTTTGAGTTTATATGAGACTGACGTCGTATTTATTAAACTGCATTAACATATAATTCAAGCACTTGCTAATTAATTTAAAGCTTTAAAAAAAGTCGCAATACTAACATTGAAGTAGTTCTTATAATGTCAATTGTTATCATTTTGGAAATTGTAATGCCAAACAAGTTGAAGAATTTCATGTGGCAACTTCATAACTAATTGCCGGTTACAGAAAAGTTTCAACCAAGGATGAGTCAACTGGAGTGCGCTACTTCTTTTCAACGAGTGTCATGCCTACAATGCTATTTTTAACATCTACCTTCATGTTTATGGCTATTAATTTCTCTCCAACCACCATGATAGACCGGTGTTAGAAAATATCAAAAAGATGGAGAGATGATAACGCCCATAAATTTTACAAAGAACTTAAAGAGTCTTCCTATTTTGAAAGGGAAAAAATTAGTTAATATTCTCTGAAAAATATTGAAATGAAAGATTCTAGAGCCAAAAATTCTTATGTGATCATGATGAGTAAACAAGCTCTTCTATGATTGAGATGAGTATAAAGCTGTCAATGGACTTTGATATTTCTTGATTTTGTACTCGTTGTTTTTGTTGTAAGCCTTTTGATTTGGTTTGTAGTTGGGGTTTGTTCCCTTTAAGCATCTTTGGTTGGAGGGAATAAAATGAAATAAAATGAGTCATTCCCATTTTCATGTTTTGTAATGTGATTAAAATGGAAATGAGTATTCTCAATGGAACGAGCATTCTTATACTTGTAGGAATAGGTAACCCATCACCAAAGTGATGGAATCCCCATTCCATTTAATCAAAATACAGGTTTAAAAAATGGCGCAGCCCTTCCAACACACCTGTTCAGCCTCAAAATCATTTTGTGTCAAGTTGTAATTTTTTAGGCAAAAAAAAAAATTAACCTAGACTGAAAATGGTGTTGGCCACTTAGCCCGAATCGGGACAAGCTGAGCCTAATTAACATAAAACATCATTTATCTTTTATAGTATTTTATTTTATCAATTATAGCATACCAAATATAAAAAAAGGAGTGGAGTCATCATTCCATTCCTATATGTACCAAACAAAATATAAGAATGAATATTTCTTTCCATTCTAATTTCACTCTCATTCTCATTTTTTCAAAATCATTACATCCACTCAAACATGACCATAGTGTTTTTTGTTCTCAGCCTATCTAAAATTTCCTGGTTTTGGCTGGAAATCAAAAAGTTAGAACATGTTTAGTTTGTTTTTTGTTTTCATTTTCAGTTAAATATGTTTTTATTATAAATATTTAACTGAAAATTAGAAGAAAAAAAAAAACCAACCAAATTATAAATCCAATGTCAACTGAAACGTTGGAGCCACTATATATAGACATAACACTCGATGAGACTTCAAATTATTTTGTTATTTGATTAGCTACCCTAAGTGAGACTTCAAATTATTTCTAAATTCTAAGACAAAATTTGATCTTATTTAAAATGAATGTAACACAAGATCAGGTAAGCACGCATTCAATTTCTCTTTAACTCCCAAGCATTAATGTGTTTTATTACAACAGCAGTAGGTGCTGGAGAAAGGAGACAAAAATCAAAGGGAGCAAAGTCATTGGGATTGAGCTAATGGCGAAGGGCATGAGTAATTTGCAAAAGATCATAGGTTCTAATATCCATCATTGTATAAAATAAAAGAAAAAGAAAATTAAAGGGAGCTAGAAATTGAATACAAAAACAAAAACAAAAACAGACAAATCAAGTCTTTAGTGGACTTCATTTTCCATTGGGAGGGATTGGGCTAAGCCATGGACTTCAACTGAGCAACTAGATCTATGAAGAATTTGTTCTAAATTTCCTTATTTAACCTGAACTTCCTCCATTTTCATGTGATTTTTGATGAATTATTATTCACAAGTAAGAAGATTTAAACAAATATAATTAAAATAATATGATATCATTTAACCCTAAAGTCATAGCATACACAAATCATACAACTATCAAGTCAGTTTAGTTTCAAGGATTACCTGGATAGGACGATGATGAACAATCCATAGCCTTCATGTAAACCAATCAAAGAGAAACGTAGTAATCATTGTTTGTCAATTCTTGGAGTGTGTGATGAGAGAAATTACTACTATCCTATGGTGCTGAATTTTTGTGTGTAGTCTCAATGGGGTAACCACACTGCAACCCTAGAAAGGAATAAGGGTCTCTCCTTGTGCACTGAAATATGGGCCTACTTGCCCATCATAGCAAGCCCAAAACACAGCCTACCACATTAACCCATATAACATAAAATGCTCAATAATAACAAGCCCAACAACCATTAGTGATCACATGATTGGGCTAACAACAATAACAACAATATGCTTCAATATTTTTGACATCTAATTAATCTGAATTTTAGTAAAATAACAATGATTTATGCAAGTCCAAATTAAAATAATCCAACAATTTTGTCTTATGTGTTTCCCTGGTTCTTTGTCATCCTACACCATAATAATCTTTACAGCCTCCAGTGTATTTTTTCTTAAAGAGTAAAACCCTATTTTGGTCCCTCATATTTGATTCAACTATTAGTTTCATTCCTGACATTTTAATTTTTTTTAATTTAGTCTCTGACATTTATAAACTTACTTCAATTTAGTCCCTCTGTCTGTGTGTTCGTTATTCACTTAATGAAAATGATGATGTGTTATCGTTAAAGGTAATGTGACATCCTTATTTTGCCAGCATGACACTGAGTTTGTAGCTGACTGAATTTTTTCACAAAAAAAATGACTTTATTAGTTGGCATTTAGCTCTTCATGGATGAAAATTAGGGCCGTCAAAATGGGCCAAACTCGTCGGGCCGGCTCGTTTATCCGCATAAATTATGTGAGTCGGGTTGTAAAATTATAGACTTTAAAAAACGCGGGTAATTTTGGATCGACCCGTTTAATCGGCGGGTTAAATGGGCCAACCTCGCGGGCCCGCGGGCCGCTCGCATATATTTATTTTTAATTTTTAATATTTTTTTAATTTAATTTCAAATTTTAAAAATTAAATTAAAAATATGAAATACTACAAACTAAAAATACAATGCACTGTGGGCTATTGCTAATTGGGCATGCGCCCTATGCCCAGCCAATGAAGCCCACTCCCACTCTTAACCAATTTTATGTTCTCTTTCAATCCAAATCCAAACCAACAAACAAACCCTAGTTCCTGACTTCTTCCCCCAGTGACCCAGTCCGGCAGTCCCCCCACAATGTCTTTATCTCTTTTCCTCCTAAAGAGGCGCCGCATCGCACAGAGCTGAGGAGGCAGAGGCATGAACCGCAACCAGACGAACCACCATTGCTGATCGCTCGCACCAGGAACCCAGAGCCACCATCGGCGTCGCAGACCACTCGCACCAGGAGCCTAGAGCCACCATCGGCGTCGCAGACCACTCGCACCAAGAACCCGAAGCCACCATCGCAGTTGCAGACCACTCGCACCAGGAACCCGGAGCCATCATCGAAGACCGCCTGCACCACGACCACCATTGTAGACCGCCTGCACCACGGCCACCATCGCAGACCGCTTGCACCAGCACCACGAGCCACTAATCCACCATCGCAGACCGCAGTTGTGGGCCATTTGTTGACGAAACCACGTCGTAAGTGGTGAGTGCCACAATTTCCCTTCTCTGTTTCAGCCATCACATTCTAAGCTAACCTGAATTTTTGCTTCCACACATTGGAAAATCAAATTTTTATTCTGTGAGCATTATTAAAAAATATGTGTAATAATATTATGGCAAATATTAGTTGTGCTCCAGTTTTGTTTGTGCTACTGCCTCGTTATATTTGTATTGCATTATATAATGCCATTTTTCAAGAAAGACCATGAAATCTCTATTACTATTTATACTGGATTTAGATTATAGTTATTTCTTATTAGTGTTACAAATTGCAGGCTATGTGTTGATTTGGGCATTTTAATTTATTTTTTTCATTATTGATCAATCTATTTTTATTGTTACAGTAACTATGGAACATGAAATTGTGAATACTAGTGTTTATGTTGATCAAGTGTTATTGGATGATGATTCTAATGATTGTGTTCCCAATGAAAAACAACAATCTCAACCTTGCACAACTAGTAATTCTGAAACCAAAAAGAGAAAGGACAGGACCTCTACATCTGATGTTTGGGCTAGTTTTACTAAATTAGGAGTTGGTAAAGATGGTAAAATAAGGTCCAAATGTAATGGTTGTGGGAAAGAGTATATAGCTGGGGGTGGTAGAAATGGGACATCCTCTTTACAACGTCATATTCCTAAGTGTCGTGATCTTCCAAGCTATCATGATTTGGGTAATATGTTGATTAAACAATCAGGAAAGTTAAGAGCAAAACAAGTTGACCAAAAGGTTTTACGTGAAATGATATCCATGGCCATAATTGAACATGATCTCCCTTTCTCATTTGTCGAGTATAAAAGGGTTAGAGATCTCATTAAGTATTTGAATCCTGATGCAAAAATCATTTCTAGGAATACAGCTGCATTTGATGTTTGGAAATTCTATGTAGTTGAAAAAGAGAAGTTAAAACATCTTTTAGCCAAAATTCCTAATAGAATTTGTTTGACTTCTAATTTGTGGACATCGTGCACTACTGAAGGTTACATAACTTTGACAGCTCACTTTGTTGATGATAATTGGAGGTTAAATAGTAAGATACTTGCTTTTTGTCACATGCCTCCCCCACATACAGGATTTGAGCTAGCAAATAAGTTGCTTGAACTATTGAATGATTGGGGAATAGAGAAAAAAGTATTTTCTTTGACTTTGGATAATGCTTCATCTAATGGTAATATGCAAGAACTACTTAAGGAACAACTTTGCTTATATGATGGCTTGTTCTGTATGGGTGAGTTCTTTCATGTGAGGTGTTGTGCTCATATATTGAACTTGATAGTTCAAGATGGATTGAAGGTTGCTAGTTCAGCTTTGCATAACATTAGGGAGAGTATTAAATATGTGAAAGGGTCAGAAGCAAGGATGAATATGTTTAAGCAATGCATGCAACAGGTTGGTGTAAGTGATATTGGGGTAAGTTTGTGCTTGGATGTGTCCACTAGGTGGAATTCTACTTACTTGATGTTGGATAGTGCATTGAAATACAGACGGGTTTTTACTAAACTTCAGCTCACTGATAGAAATTATAAATTATGTCCATCAGCTGAAGATTGGGTAAGAGGGGAAAAGATGTGTAAATTCTTGAACCCATTTTACAAAATTACTACATTGATGTCTGGCCAATCTTATCCAACTTCTAACTTGTATTTTATGCAAGTATGGAAGATTGAGTGTTTGTTGAAAGAAAATGCGGGGAGTGATGATGAAGTGATAAGGATGATGGCTCATCCTATGCAAGAGAAGTTTGATAAGTATTGGCATGATTATACCCTTATACTTGCTCTTGGTGCTGTTCTTGATCCTCGTATTAAGTTTCATGTCTTGAGGTTTTGTTTCAATCAAGTAGATCCATTTACCTGTGAAGAGAAGTTGGTCAAAATTAAAAGCAAGTTGTACATGTTGTTTAATGAGTATGCAAGAAGCAATGTTGGAAGTTCAAGTGCCTCTCAAATGACATATGCATATCCACCGCGTTGGAGCACTGACATTGTCGGAGGAAATGGAAAAGGTTCAACATTAGATGCTGTTCCTGAAGTAAGTTTGGCTTGTTTTTCTTTATATAATTTGTTTTAATGAAATTGTAAGTTTTTCGTTTCTTTACTTTTATTAGTATGTTTGAGTTGGTGTAGGAATTAAAGAATTATGACTGCCAAGGTGAAAAAGAGAATGTCAAATCTTCATTAGATGTTTATTTGGAGGAGGCAAAGCTTGATATGGTGTTTCATGAAAATATGGATATCTTGCAATATTGGAAGTCTCAAAGTCATCGATTTCCTGACTTAGCAATTATGGCTTCTGATGTTTTAAGTATTCCGATTACTACAGTAGCATCAGAATCAGCTTTTAGCATTGGCTCTCATGTTTTAAACAAGTATCGCAATTCTCTTCTCCATAAGAATGTACAAGCTCTTATTTGCACGCATAGTTGGATACATGGATTTAGTTTGGATGGTAATATTTACACTTTTTAGTATAAAATAGTTTTAATTACACTTTAGCTTTTTTTCAATTACCATTAACTAACTTTAATTGATGGGATTTGTTGTGGACCACTTGTGGTTTATTTTTAGATGACAAAGATGATTTCTATGATAGTAATGATCCAACTATGTCAAAGGAGAGTTCAAATTCAAATGTTGATATAGAAGGTGACTCATCATTGTAGTATGTACTTCTTTTTTGTCTTATATTTGATTGTTGATAATTATATATGGGATCTCTAATCTTTTTATTTATGATTCATATTCTTGTACAGGTTGATTAGATAGATGACATGGATGGCTTATGCTTTGAAGGATAATCAATATGTCAAATTTTAACAATTGTGGACTTGGTTTTGGACTGTTTGACTTCTAGTTGTGTATTATTTTTACATTTTGTTATTTCACTTGGGGTCTTGGACATTTGGATTCCTTTTTTATGACTATGTGTTGATTGTTGTGTATGTTATGAGTTTGTTTGGATTTTTTCTTAACTAGTTGAAAATTTGGAATTGATTGAATTTTCTTTTTTAATATCATGTAGTATTTATTTGAAATTATTCAGTTCAGATTTTTCTGAAATTTATACATAAAAAAAATAGTTTCGCGGGCCGGCCCGTTTAGGCCCGCGAGTTGGTGCGAAGCGAGTCGGGTTAATTAATTTACAACCCGTTTAAACGC
This sequence comes from Styphnolobium japonicum, assembly GCA_023212625.1. Taxonomy (NCBI): domain Eukaryota; kingdom Viridiplantae; phylum Streptophyta; class Magnoliopsida; order Fabales; family Fabaceae; genus Styphnolobium; species Styphnolobium japonicum. The sequence continues at coordinate 19,742,644 of JALBWW010000013.1, forward strand.
GAACAATTTTGGCCCGACTTGTTTAACCCCCGGCCCGTCGCGGGCGGGCTTAAACGAATCGGCCCGGTCCGTTTGACAGCCCTAATGAAAATAACACCTTTTTTTTAGTGAAATAATCCAATTAGTTACTAACTCAATGTCACGCTGGCAAAATAAAGATGTCACATTACCTTTAACGGTGACACATCATCATTTTCATTTAGTAAATAATAGAGACACAAATAAATGAATCAAATTAAAGTGAATTTATATTTATCAGAAACTAAATTAAAAAAAATTAAAATGTCAAAAATAAAATCAATAATTGAATCAAATATTAAGACACTTTTTTAAAATTATACTAACAGAATGATTTTATCCCAATCTGATTAGCTCAGTGATGTCTGGACTGGACCGGACTGGCCAGTCTGATCGTGAACTAAGTCCTCATCCGGTTTTGGTTCAATACCAGAACAGGATTCATGGTTAGACCGGGTTGAACTGGTCAAAACCGAGCAAAACTGGGTTGAACCGGTCCTCTCTCTCTTTTTTTTAATTTTTTTTAATTTCTCAATCACTTAACTACTCAACTGAGAGTGATATAAGACTTAATAATTAAAACTCCAAAACCTTATTATGTATTTTATTATTGATAATGTGTGTTATGAGTCGTGCATATGTATATTTTTTATTTATTTATTTAATATGTAATTATAATATTATCTAATTCGACCAAACGATTAAATCGGCTAAATCAATTAAACCTAAACTAAAAATTTTGTGGCTCATTATTCATCCGACTTTCACAACATTTGATTAGCTCAACAATGGTACTGACACATTGTCACGTGGCGAGTTCCTTCACCGTTGTTGGTTTACAACCTCTTTAGTGACCTTACACATTTATGAATTCAGAAATTTTGGACAGCGTGGGAAAAAGTGAAAGTAATATATAAACACAACAAATAAAATTTTAAATCTGTTTATTTATATATAAAATTATATTAATATAAAATAATAATAAATAAATCTACAATTATTTCTTTTACGTTTTCATATCTTATAAAAGATAAATGATTTTTTTCATTATAAATATTATTAAAAAAATTAGACAATGAAGACAAAAGTAAAGACAATATTAAAAACAAAAAATAAAATTTTAAATTTTTATATTTATACATAAAAATATATTAATATAAAATAATAAAAGATAAATTTACAATTGCTGTTTCTCTTTTTTATAATTTAAAAACATTAAATAATTTTTTTATTATTAATATTATTAAACATTTTTTCTATGTATTTAATTAAGTAATTATTTAATTATTTATCTCTTATATAAATCTAATTCTTAGTGATATTAATTGTCAAAAATATTTTTTTCATCCGTTGTAATTATCACTAATAGTATCTTTTTTATCTTTTACAACCACTATTAACATGAGTGAAAATTTTAAAGACTTTGATTTTAACTTTTTAAGTATTGTGTGAGATAATTTAAACTGATGGAATTTACTTATTAATTCTTATTGTCAAGGTAAGTTTTAAAAAATAATAAAAACAAAAATAATAAAATATTTCTAATTTAAATTTTTTAAAATAAAATAATATAGACATAAATAATAAAATATATTTTTTTTGAAGAGAATAATAAAATATTATTACTCTAATAAAAAGAATTGAATGGTACATGTGCCCACTGTTATTAATGTGCTTTCTGTCCTTCACCCGTCATGTCATTATTTACTTATTGATTCTTATTGTCAAGGTAAGTTTTAAAAAATAATAAAAACAAAAATAATAAAATATTTTTAATTTAATTTTTTTAAAATAAAATAATAAAAACATAAATAATAAAATAGTTTCTTTTAAGAGAATAATAAAATATTATTACTCTAATAAAAAGAATTGAATGGGCACATTGCCCCACTGTTCCCACTGTTATTAATGTGCTTTCCGTCCCTCACCCGTCATGTCATTAATCACACTGACATCTAAATCATGGGTCATAATTTTCAGGAGGATCTAGATAATATGGTGTAAGTGCGAGCAGCACGAAAAGTGAATTCAAAGAGTATACCGACATATTTTTTTTTAGGATATTAATATGAAAGGATGTTATACTTGTTTAATATTTATTAGATATTATTTATATTTAATAATTTTTTTAATATTTATTATAAAATTAATAATTAATAAATAATTAATAATTTATTTTAAATTTAAACTTATCAAAATATTCTAATAACTTTTTTATTTAAATAATGGAGTAAAAGAATGAACACCAAACTGAGTTGGGAGCAATGATAATTTAATAAATGATAATTTGAAGAATTTTTACACAGTTTATTAAAATATAATTACATTACTTTAAGATTTATTTTTTTTTACAGTATCAATAATATAAATTGTTAAGTATTTATTAATTATTATTTATATTTAATAATTTTTTAAATATTTATTATAAAATTAATAGTTAATAAATAATTATCAATTCATTCATTTTATATATCATATCCATTAAACGTATCATAATAATTTTCATAATCTATTTGAAAATATCTCAAAGATGTAGAGATGATAATACCCATAAATTTTACAATGAGCTTAGATTCTTGCTATTTTGAAAATGTTTGAAAGGAAGAAATGAGTTAATATCTTTGAAAAGGATTGGAATGGAAGATTCTATCGCTAAAAAGTCTTGTGTGATTATACGAGGGAAAATAAAAAAGTTCTTATATGATTAAGATGGGTACAAACTACAAAGCTTTCTTGACTTTCTATCTAATATTTCCTATTTTTTGCCGACAATTAAAACGTTACATTAATACAATGTCAATTGGAAATGTTGGCGCCATCATAGACATGAGACCTCAAATTATTTCGTTATTTAAAATGAAGGTAACACAATAGATAAGCACGCATTCAATTCTTCCTAACTAAGCATTAAGGCGTTTTATTACAACAGCAGTGGATGCAGGAGAAAAGAGACAGAAATGAAAGGGAGCTAGAATGGGAAAACAAGAAAAAGAAAAACAGATGAACCAAGTCTTCAGTAGACTTCATTTTCCATTGGGAGAGACTGGACTAAGCCATGGACTTCAACTGAGCAACTAGATCTGTGATGAATTTGTTCTGAATTTCCTTATTTAACAGAAACTTCATCCATTTCATGTGGTTTTCCCTTATGTGTTTCCCTGGCTCTTTGTCATTCTCCACCATTATTGTTTTTAAAGCCTCAAGTATATCCTCTTTATGAAAGTACCCATCTTCTTCTTTCCTATTCACCTCTATCCCTGCCTCCAAATCCTTAGCTATGAGTTTAGAATTGAAAAACTGGTCACCCTTGAAAGGTAACAGCACCAGCTGACAGTCATTGACCATGGCTTCTATCACAGAACTAAAACCAGCATGACATACATAGCAGCCCACACTAGAGTGTGCCAAGATAAGCTTTTGCTGCAACCACCCAGTGTGCACAACTCCCCTATTCTTCACTCTGTCCAAGAACCCTCTGGGTAATGCTCTGTCCAATTCAGCTTGGGCACTGAGATTGGATGGGAAATTCAAAACCAAAATGAAAGGTAAACCAGTGAGCTCCAACCCATTGGCTAGTTCTCTGATTTGATCATCATTCAGAAATGTCTCACTTCCAAAGGAGCAGAAAATGACAGACTTGGCTGGGAAACTATCTAACCATTTGCTCCATTTTTCATCAAGCACATCCATTGCTGGTTCTGGAACTAGTGGACCAGTTAAGAGAACTGGTTTTCCAAATTGCGTTTCTATATAATCTAGATAGGGTCCTTCTATTTCCTTGCACGTTTTGAACACTATATATGAGCATTCACTAAGGCTCTGTAAAACTCGCTCATAACCAGTTAGGTTTTCATCAAATCTTCGAAAGAGGAACATGAAGTCCGTGGCCTCAAAGGCCTTAAGGGAAATATTAGACTTTTCAGGATACCCAAGTGGGGCTTTTTTAAGATCATCAAAAGTTATGCTTCTTCCTTCAATACCAGCAAATCTTGATGGCACAGTAATGTAAGCATCAGAAATGGCAGAGTAAACTGAGAAGTGAACAGACTTGATGCCAACTTCAGAAGCTAATTTTGGGAGCCAATTTTGTGCAAAGTCAAAGAAAACAAATTGGGGTTTGAGTTCCAACAAAAGGGACTTTACCTGAGGTTGCATAAGATCAAGTGCATGTATGAGATTTCCAGTCATGTCAGGTGGCAATTCAGCAGTGTTGGCTATGCTATTTGGGAGCTGAAGAGGGATGATGTGGATGCCTGGATTGAGGTTGAAGGTTGATTTGATTCTGGGAATGTTAGATGGAGCTGACAAAAATGTGATCTGAACTCCATGAGAAAACAACTTGTTGGATAGCTGAACAAATGGGCTAATATGACCAAATGCCAGGAATGGAAACATAACAACATGAAGCTCATCATTGTTCACACCAGACATCTTCTTTGACCTATTGATCTCTCTGCCTCCTTTCAAAGACAGTTCCACGGCTTAGTCTTGATGCTGAGCGAATGCGCAGTATGGTGGTCTTTTATATACGAATATTGGTCTTTTATATACCAATATTTTAATATTTTGAGAGTTGTTAGGATGAATTTTTAATTATTTATTAATTATTAATTTTATAATATAAATTTAGAAATTTATTAAATATAATTAATAAATATTAAATAATTTATTATATTAATATTTTAAAAAATGTGTTAGAACAACTTTAGCAATTTTCACGACATTTAATATTAAGATTACGAAACGGGCGAGTTTTAAGTATAATTCGTCCCAATTCATTTAAGGTTAGTCTGTGAGTCTAAATAGGTTGTTTATTTATTTTTATTTTTCTAATTTTAAATCTGTAATGTAACGTTAAATTTATAAATTATTTAAAGATAAAATTAATTATTATTTAAAATTTTATAATTTATATTACTAGACGATTCTTTTACTTTTTTTTTATTTTTTACTTTTCAACAAATTTATTAAATTTAATTTGACTTGTAATAATAAAAATAATGATAAAAAATTAAATTAAAATATAACAAATTAATAATAGATATTATTTAGCATATATTATTTAAAAAAGTAAAACAAGATTTTAGTAAATATTATTTAAATTTTTATAAAAAAAATTAAAAATAAAAATTAGTCTAAATTTTTAGTTGAAGCTGAATATTAGATGCTTAAGGTCACTTATTATTATGTTTGAGCTAAGAGCATTATGTAAATACTAATTTAAAAAAAATTACAAAAAATAAAATATACGAACCAACAAATTAGTTCATAAATAAATAAGTTTAAGTCATTTAACCTATAAATTAAATGAATTAAGTTCAAAATAAATTAATTTAAATAAATCAATAATTTTAAAATCTAACCTACGAAATTTTAAAGAGTAAACGATATGTTCCACAGATTTCATCCATTTTTACGTCCTTTTCAATATAACATCATTACCCTGAGACGTTACGAATAAATGCTTACTTCATGTCCGGGAGCCAGGGGTTGTCAAACTTCGAAAAGTGACGCACTGTGAAAAGCAATATCAGCCACATATTATTTGTCGTGTTGTTTTCTTTTCCATCATAAAACTGTACGGGGTTGGTTCGGATGTAAGGTATAGTAATACTCACCCTCCACTCATAATATGGCGCATTACTTTTTTTTTTTTTTGGTACAGTGCATTAAAATTTATCAAATGTTAGCTTTTACTTCTTTTTTATTTACCATAAAAAGTTATCACTGCCTTTTGGGACGAATACATAGCACATTTTTTTTATTTAATTAGTACTTAATTATTGTTTATGCCTGACTTTTTTTTAAAAAAAATCAAAACTCAAATTATATGATTATTTGTTTAGAAAAATGGGCAATATAAGAAGGACTTTTTAGAAACTCACTTATTCAAATGAATTATGTGAAAGCAATATCAGCCCCACATTGCCACACATCAAAGGCCAAGTTGAAAAGAAAAGAAAATAGAACTTTATTTTCAAGTATTTGCCACATTTTTTTTGGGTGAATAATTGTCATTTACTATTTTTTTGGTTATTAATGTAAATTCATTTGGAATTTCTTAAATGTTAATAATAATTATTTGGCATATATATATATATATATATAAAAGAAAGAAATGTGTTACTACAAATCATCATTGTAAAAATCTTAAATATTTTATTCAATGGAATCATAAATGTAAATCTGTAATCTTTAATAAATGACATAAGCCTTTGATATTACAATTATTATAAATTTATTCATATTTATTATAAATTTTATCAACATTATTGTAACTTCATTCAAATTTATTATAAATTTTATTTAAAACTATTATCATTTTATACAAATACATAATAAATTTTATCCATATTAATGTTAACTTTATTTAGATTTATTATAACTTTTATAAAAAAAAATTATGATAACTTTATTCAAAGTCATAATTGTATTCAAGATTCAACATTATGGTAACTTTAATATTAAAAAATCACCTACAATTATTGTAACAGTATTCATATTTCTAGTGAATTTTATCAAATTTATTATAACTTTTTGAAATAACTAAGTAGAACACAAGAAGGGAAGTTGAATTGTGTTTCTTAACTCTTTTTTGAAAAATTTTCAAAAACTTTGTTAATAGATAAATGAGAATGAATGAAGCTGAAAACTCCTTACGGTCCGTTGGACGCAAAGAAAGTTTTTCTAAAGTAATTGGTTGCAAGTTGAAAACTGTTATCCTTTTTGAAAAGAATAGTTATGAAAAACAATATCAATCCCCAGATCTTAGTAAAAAGAAATATAACACAAAGAGGGAAGAAAAGCTTACACTAGAGAATTATACTGATTCACTCTCACAACCCAAGAGCTACGTCGAGTCCCTTCAACCTGAAGGATTTTCCACTAAACTTTCAAAATTTACAAGTATTCTTCTCAACGCCTCTTAAGGCTACAACAAGTATTCTGAAACATCTTCAGGTTCTTACTCACAATTATTCTTTTATACACAGCCTCTTCAGGCTCAAACAACAGAAGTAAATATGGTGTTTTGAAATACACTTGAGATTAATTCACAGCAAGTGAGGATGAAAGAAATGCGCTCAAGTAGAACTCTATTACAAGAATAGAAAGAAAAGATATTAACACAGAATAAAGCTTTGAGTATTTTCCCTTGTTTTGTATTCTTCATGATTGCTTTCTTCTTCAAAGACTTTGATATTTATATGAAGTGGGCATTTGAAACTATCTTCATAAGATTCTTCATCCAACGAAAATATTTATTATCGTTCTGAATAGCATTAAATGCGTTGAACTGATAAGGTGTTGATCTTCTTCTAAAAAGTGAACTTGGTTATCAACAATAGAGAGGAATAAGATATCTTAGTTTTGACTCTTTTGAACACACAAAATGTTTCTCATTTGCTAGTCTTTGTAGTTGTTAGGAGTATCAGCTCCAGCGTACATAGTTGATTTCTCGAAAGTTGCTTTTTGTCACAGATCTCATAAACAGTTAATGCACTTTGTTTTGCTTGTCTTTGAATTTCTTTGGACGAAGCTATTTAAGAATAAACAACAGAGACAAAAACACAGTGGATGAACCAATATAATAATATATATGAAAATTGTATTGGACATACGTTTGCTTAATTGAGATTTTGTCTTTAGCAAAGCTTTTCTTTGGTCCAAAACGCTTTACGTAGATTTTAATCAAAGAATGCGCTTGTAGTCTTTTCTTATTTGAAAAAAAAAGATATAAGTTTATTCAAAACTTATTTTGTTCTCTTTAAATTTAATATCCTTTTGTTATCTTCAAAACATTTGTAGAGGTCTAATAACTTTGAACAGACAATTGGTTCTAATATTAGTTTCTTGAAAAAGTCTTTGGTTCCAACAACCTGCCCCTTTTTTTATGATAACAAACAATATTAAATTTGATTTAAATAAATACAATTATTAGTTCAAAAACGAGAGAAAGCTCTCCCTAAGAACATGTTATATACGAGTTGGACACAAGTATATTGAACATATGTGACTTAGGAACATCTTTAAGGAGTTCATTACATAACAGAGTGAAAAAGTCATTGATCAATATAAACAGAAATAGTTTGCTCAAGAGTGGTTTTAGGTCCAAAAGCATTTTACCAACACTGGATTATGTATTTATGAAAACACAGTCAATAGTTATATTAGTGAAAGCATAATATAACCTTTGTCAGTATCAGTGCATAAAACTTGAATCAGTGTAAAAGCAATTTGTATAATTTTATCAGTGTCAGAGCAAACTACTCATCAAAGCAATTTTTTATATCTATCAAAAATACAATATAATCAAAATAGAATATAACAGCAATATGAACTAATTTCCAATTCTATATATCAGTATATATGTATATAATCAAATTTTATTTCCAATTCTCCCCCTTTTGTCATAAGACAAAAAGTGAAGAAAACCATCATAGTCAGTAAAAGATGAAGGAAATAAATAAAAGAAATTTTCGTAAAAAGAATTTGTAAAGAATGTGGAGAAATGAAGAGATTATTGAGAAGGAGGTGGAGAATGAGGGCCTTGTGGAAAGTAAAGCTTGAGTAGCCCTTCAAAAAGTTGATGGAGAAAGTCCAAGTCCACTTTAGGAGTAAGTTTTTGTCCACAGTCAGGATCAGAAGCTGTAGGTAGAGGCCAAGAAGCTTGATTCCTGAGCTTTTTGGGATCCTTATCCTTGTTTGGATCTACCAGGGGTTGTCTTGGACAGACATGATCCAGATGAATTTTGATGGAGGTTTCAGATGTGATAAGCATTGAAGGAAGCACATATCTAAGGTCCTTCACAATTACACTAGTTTGGAGAACACCAGCAAACATGGTGTCAAAGGCTGAGGTGAACAGACCTAATCCTTCAAGGGTCAAAGGTTTAAACTTAAGTTGATTTGGGAAGATGTGAATCTGATGAGAAAACCCATCATAACCGCGAGCCCTCTGGACCATTGAAAGACTTGAGTGTTTGAGCTCCCATTGTTCAACTTTGTGAGGTGTCACTCCTAGGGTGAAAGTGTGGAACCTTCAGTCTCGAATCATAGTGGTTGGGGAAGGTGTTGAGGAAATAGGAGGGATGTTCAGTATAGGTGAAGAAAGGAGTGAGGGGTGAGGTAGGTAACAGAGGTGAAAAAGGTGTATAAGTAGAGGGTATGGAAGAGGGTTTTTGTGATTGAGTAGAAGAAGAAGAAGCTTGTGTTTGTGGTACTGGAGCTTGTGTGTGTGGCTCGGGATGTGATTCAGTAGAAGGTGGTGAGGTAAGGGGTGCATGAGAGAGGGTTACTATGATTCTCTTGTAGGGCATTTTCCTGGCACACATCTTGAACCTCATTCCCTTGGGAACATTGATAGTGTACGCAACTCGTATTCTCTTGGCAATAGGTTGGTCATCTTGAGAATCATCGTCCAACACCAATCGTCTTTGTCTTTTGGTTGAAGTGAGGATGGATGTTGGCTTCTGCTGTTGTGGACGCTTAACTTCTACAATTGAAAGTTTGGGAGTGTCTTTCCATCCAACAAAGTCTTGGACAGTTTGGAGTTCCATCTTCACTAGATTACTTCGTCCAAAGACTTGCTGAGCTTGGATTCGTCCAAGCAACTTCATCTTCTCTTCTTCGTCCAGGGCTTCATATGGATGGAAAACACCTTACTCCTTGAAGAGCTTGGTTAAGAGAACACCATAGGAGATAGTGGTTTTCTTGCCTTTCTCTTGTACATTGCGTTTAAAGTTCTTGAACAGTAGGGATGGGAGATTGATTTGTTGGTATAGCATCAGATGACAGAGGTAGAAAGTGTGAACACTCGAGACAGAGTCCTTGGATCCAGCCTTGTGAAAAATCACCTTGTTCAGCAGTTGATGCAGCACTCTTGTTTTGTCATGCATCTTTGCTGCAGTTAACTTATTAGAAGACGAGTCCTTATGAAGTATATCAAAGACTCCATCTTTTCCTCCAAAAGCTTTCTCCCAATCAATAGTGACTTGGGCTCCTTCCAACCAGTATTGAGTGGCATCCAAAATGGTGACTTCGGACACATTCACTTCTTTTCCCATCACTTCTCCTTTGACTTCAGTAACGGAGACAATGGCATTTTTCTAGAACACGTGAACCAGTTCCAGATGAACTTTTACAAGTTCTTTGAAGAAGTTGATCCAACCAGTACCTTGCTAATTTTCTTCAATGTTGATGCCACACTCTGCTAGTGTTGAGGTTTGGAAGAAATATTCCACAACAATCTCAGCTTCCTCCACATTCAGCTTATTTCCTCTAGCCATTTCTCAGAATTTTTGAAAGAGGGGTTTTAAGGTTCTTAAAAGAGATAAGGTTTTTCGCAAGAGTATTTTAGAGAAAAACTTTGTAAGTGTAAAACAAAGAGTTGGGTCTGAGAGTTTTGTGCAATTTTTAATGGAAATTTCAAACGTTTTTTTTAAATGAAGTTTAAATGAAAATATCAACAGACATACAATCAGTACTCATTTAAAGTAACTGTCACGTCCGCAGTAAAAAGTAATTGCTGTGACATTTCAAGAACTGACTTAGAGTGGGAAAATTTGAATAAGTTCATAACAGATAAAGATATTTAACAGTAAATGCAAATATAATATGTGCAATGATTTATCAGATAATGAATGCACACACATGATATATATCAAGTACAAATCATATTGGATGCAGATTATCAATGGACGCACATATATTATTTTTTCACAAAATGCATACTTAAATGCTTTCTAATAAAAGTAAGCTTATCCTCAGTGAGGGGTTTTGAAAAAATATCTGCCTATTGATGATCTGTATCCACAAATTTAATGTCAAACACACCTTTTTGAATGTAATCTCTTATAAAGTGATGTTTGATTTCAATATGTTTTGCCCTTGAATGTAGAATTAGATTTTTAGACAAATTTATAGCAGTTGTATTATCACAGAGCAAAGGAATCTTACTCTCAAAGATGTTGTAATCCTCTAGTTGATGCTTGATCCATAGAAGTTGAGAGCAGCAAGTAAATGCTGATATATATATTCAGCTTCTACAGTTGAAAATGTAATTGTACTTTGCCTTTTGTTGGACCATGAGACTAAGCTTCCTCCAATGAAGTGACATCCTCTACTGGTGCTTTTTCTTTCAATTCTCTATATACCTTTTGGCCTACCTTTTGTTCTTTATCGTCTAATTTCAATGTGGACGATGGATGCATCGGTGTGCTTATTGTTTTGCAATTTTCTATTTTGAACTTCTTCAGGAGTTCCTTTGTATATTTTGTTTGATGAATGTAAATTTCATCCAATGTTTGCTTCACTTACAAACCCAGAAAGAATTTCAATTCTCCCATTAGACTCATTTCAAACTCCTTCTGCATCAACTTGGAAAAATCTTCACAGAGAGATTCATTAGCAACTCCAAAAATAATATCATCTACATAAATTCGGACTATAATAAAATGTGAATTTTCGTTTCTGTGAAAAAGAGTGGTATCAACTTTTTCTTTAGAAAAATCATTTTTCATTAGAAAAGTACTCAACCTCTCATATCAAGCTCAAGGAGCTTGTTTCAATCCATATAGAGCCTTTTTCAGTTTAAAAACATGCTCTTAATAGTTTTGATCCTTGAAGCCAAGTGGTTGATTATGCCATTCAAAAAAGCACTTTTTACATCCATTTGATAGAGTTTCATACTATGATGAGCAGCAAATGAAAGGAAAATGCATATGACTTCTAATCTAGCTACTGGTGCAAAACTTTCAAATAAATATATACCTTCTTGTTATGAGTAGCCTTGAGTAACTAACCTTGTCTTATTTCTCACAACCTTACCATCTTCGTCCAACAGAGCTTCTTCAATCTTCTTTGGTTCTAGTTCAGAGATAAAGGCAACATCTGAATATACTTTGAAGGTTGACCTTGTTCGCACCTTGTCATCTAGATTACCAATAATTTGGTTTTCTGAATGATAAGTTTTGAAGTGCCAACTTCGTTGAACATTGTTAGTTGCATTTTCTCCTTTTTTTTTTCATCATCTAATGTCTTCTTGCTCTCAGTTGATGTTCATTCATATTTGTTGTTGAGATTTAAATATGCAAAAGACTCATCTAGCTTTGATAAATCTTTATTAGGATTTTTCTTGTTAAACTTAACATGGATAGATTCTTCTATTGTCAAAGTCAGTAAGTTGTAAACTCTGTACGCCTTTGAAGTTTCAGAGTATCCTATAAAAATTTCACAATCAACTTTAGCATCAGACCTTCCTAATAAATCTTTAGTATTAAGAATAAAGCATTGACAACTAAATGAATGAAAGTATGAAATGTTGGATTTTCGTCCTTTCCACAATTCATAAGGAGTCTTATTCAGCAAAGGTCTGATATATATGGTGTTTTGAATGTAGCAAGACAGCTTCAACCCAGAAGTGTCTTGAGATTATGTTGTCATTGAGCATTGTTCTTGCCATCTCTTGGAGAGACCGATTTTTTCTCTCTACTACATCATTTTGCTATGGTGTTCTAGGAGCAGAGAAGTTGTGAAGAATACCACTTTCCTCACAGAACCGTTGAAAGCTCTTATTCTCAAACTCTCCTCTATGATCACTTCGGATTGAGCTGATACACGTGCCTTTTTCATTCTGAACTCTTTTACAGAATATAGAAAAGACCTTACAAGACTCATCCTTGTGAGCAAAGAACATAACCCATGTTCATCTAGTATAGTCATCCACTATAACTAATCAATATTTCTTTCCATTTAAAGAGGTTGTTCTTGTTGGACCGAACAAATCCAGATGTAGTAGTTCTAGTGGTCTAGAGGTGGAAACAATATTTTTGGATTCAAAAGATTTTTTAACTTGTTTCCCCTTTTGACAAGCATCACATAGAACATCCAATTTGTACACAAGATTTGGTAATCCTCTTACGAGGTTATGCTTGTTCAGCTTTGAGATTAACCTCAAGCTTGCATGACCAAGCTTCTTGTGTCATATCCATTATTCTTCTTTGATTGACACTAGGTATAATACTTTCTGTTCTGTAAGATCCCCAAAATCAATCTTATAAAGATTATTTTTCCTTTTTGCAGTAAAGAGTATGGATCCATCATGATTTTTGATTATACATTCTCATTTGTTGAAGGAAACATCAGATCCACTATCACATAATTGGCTTATGCTTAGTAGATTGTGTTTTAAACCTTCAACGAAAAGCATATTATCAATTGAAGAAAAATGGTGCTTACTAATCTTACCGATCCCTATAATTTTGCCCTTCTATTTTTGTCCATAGGTGACATAGCCACCTCATTTATGCTTGAGGTCTTGGAACATAGACCTTTCTCCCATCATGTGACGTGAGCAACCACTGTCTACGTATCATGATAGGAGTTTTCTTCCTACTGTCAAGCACATCTGCAAGAGGAATTATCATATTTTTAGGTACCCATATCTTCTTGGGTCATTTCAGGTTAGTTTTTGAAGACTCATTATACCTCAATTTCCTTTTGTAAAATCATTTGGATGTTGTATGTCCTTTCTTTTTGCAAATGTTACAAAAAGGTTTGGGTTTTGCAAAAGTAGATGTCTTTTGAAAATTACTTTTCTCACTATGTTGATACCCCAATCCAAATTTATCACGAGGATCTCTGGAGTAATTAAGAAATGTATTTAGCTTTTTAGTGCTACCCACAAATTTACTGAGATCCTTACTTCCCTTTGAAGTTTCTCAACTTCAACAGATGTATTGGACTTAGAGGATGTTTTTAGAAGAAGGTTTTCTATTTGTAGTTTATCACAAAAAAATTTGAGTTCTTGTTTTTTTGAAAACAAATTTTCAAATTCCTTTGATAGTTTTGAAAACTTTCTTTTAAGATATTTGTACTCAACAAACATAATGGACAAATTATTTAATAGTTCATCGAATGCTTCTTGAAGATTAAAGTCAGAACTGGTTACCTCATCTTCACCCTCATCAGAGGATGTGCTTGCCATGAAGCATATCTTAGCTTCTTCCTCTACTTTCTCTTCATCTTCAATTGATGAGGTCAAGATCTTCCCACATTGCCATCAATCATCTTTTCTTCTTTGGGAAAAATCTCTTTTTCTCCTTCTCCTTGTTCAGTCAAGGGCATTCAACTTTGATATGTCCTGGCTTCTTGCACTTGTAGCGTATGATAGGATTTTTGTCCTTTGTCTCAGCTCTGTCCTTTGGAGTTCTTCATCCAAAGTGTTTTCTTCTCATGCCACATTTCTTTCTCCGCATTGATTGTATCTTTCTAGAGATGAAAGATAGCTCATCATTTTCGAAGAAATCTTCTCCAGATGATTTAGCTTCATCTGAAGATTCTTCAACTTTGAGTGCATTGGACACACTTCCTTTGTGAGCTTTTAGGGCAATAGATTTGCCTTTTCTTGAATTGCCCTCTTATTGTAGTTCAAGTTCATGAACTTTTAGAGAACCAAGAAGTTCCTCCATAGAAAGGGAAGCAAACTTTTTTGCTTCTTGTATAGTTGTGACTTTGGGCCTCCATTGCCTAGGAAGGCTTCTTAAAATCTTTCTAATATGATCTTAATTATCATATATTTTTCCTACTGATCTCAGATTGTTGATAATTGTTTGGAATCGTCCAAACATTTGATCAATGCTCTCATGCTCTCCCATTTTGAAGAGCTCATACTGATGAACCAGCATGTTTATTTTTTATTCCTTGACTTGAGTGGAACCTTCATGGGCCAAGGTTAGAGTGTCTCATATCTCCTTAGCTGTTTCACAGCTGTGAATTTTGTCATGTTCAGATTTGGTGATGGCACACATGAGATAGTGTTTGGCTTTTGAGTTTAGTGCCTAGTCCGCTGTCCCTCCTTCCATTGTGGTCGAGGAAGTTCTTGTCCTTCTGTGTTGGTGGGCATTTGATAGCCATTTTGGACTAAGTCCCAAATGTCCATGTTTTGTGCATCAAAGAATGCAATCATTCTTTAATTCCAATAGTCATAGTCATTTCCATTGAATAGAGGTGGTCTATTCTCTGCTTGTCTTTCGTTTTCCATCAGTGGTTGTGCTGGATCTTTTCCTCTGCACTATTAGATGCTCAACCCAAGAGGCTAAGCTCTAATACCAATTGAAATAACTAAGTGAAACACAAGAAGTGTAACACCCCAAAATTTCTGTTTCTAATTTATATATTGATTTTTCCAAATTTTAGTAATTTATGATTTTTGGGAATTTCTTTGAGCTTGATTAAATTAAATTTTAATTAAGCTTAACCTTATATGTTGATTTTGGGCTGTTCCGGAAAAAAAAAAATTTGGTCCAAAATACTTTTGAATATTTATTTAAGATAGGAAAGGTTTCAAACTCCAAATCCGTGAACAGCTTTGGAAGTTTTTCAATTTTAGGGATTTAATAATCAAATAAAAATTTTGGATACACCCTATTGTCCATTGGACAATAGATACTGATCTTTGTCCATTGGATAATAGCTATTGAAAAATATCTGGAGATGAATATCTAAAGCATTTATGTAAGATAGTGATTCATGTAGATGACTCATGTATGAATTAAATGGAAGATGGTGATTCACCTAAGGTGAGTCACATGGTATTAATGGTAAAGAAATGGTGTCCAAATTGAACACCATCACCTCACAGATGCACAAGGATGGGCGACCAAGGTGAGGATTTATCTTGATTTTTGTATTTTATTTAATTACCTTTTAATCCTTAGTTTTCATCTATAAATGACCAACTTCACCATTCATTTGAAACTCACAAAAAACCTTTACTTTCTCTCCATATAGCTCACAGCCAAGATTTCTTAAAATACCTTCCAAATTCTAGCCAAGGTTCTCTCTTAGTTTCTAGCATCTTAGTATCATTTTGAGAAACTTTGATGTTGTGAGTTTCTGGAAAAGCAATCTCATTTCACTACTTTTGAGCTTGTCAAGTTTGAAGAACCTTAGGTGAAAATTCTTTCTCTTCACTTTTAAATTTCTATTTCAAAGTTTTAGATCATTGCATTGGTCCATGATCATCTTGTTTTGTGTTTTAGAGCTTAAAAGTTATGAACTTGGTTCTTTAAGGGATTTTGTTGGTGGAAAGACAAGGAACTTCCACAAGTTCACTAGAGATGATTTTTGAACCAAGGTAAGGGGGAGATTTCTCTCACCAACCAATATGGTGGTAAGGAATAGACTTTATGATTTATATTTTATGTTTTCATGTTTTATGGTTGGTGTTTTGTGGTTTGTGTTTTATGATTTGTGATTTGATTATCCTATGTGTTCTTATGTTTTTGAGATATGGCATGAACTTGTTATGATTAAAGTGTGATATAATGTATGAATAAGATGATGTATGTGTGGATGTAAAACATGGTTATGAATATGCATATGCTTGGTTGGAAACCAATGAATCATGATGGAAATGGAAAAGTTTTGAAAAGCAACAATGGTAGAAGTGATATTTCCTTTAACAAAGGGTTTTGTTCTTATTTTCAAAAATTTAGTATATGGTTTTAAGTATTTTAAAAAATATGAGAAAAAATATTTTAGTGATGAGTTAAAATTGAAAACAAGTATTTTCAAGTAGAAATACTTTTTGAAAATTTGTTGGACCTTGAAATATTTTTCTAAAAGTTAGTTTGGACATTGAAATATTCTACTACAGGTTAGTATCAAACTATTTTGAATTAATATATATTTTTATTAAAGACTTTTATTTTCAAAAAATTTGAGAAAGACATTTTGGTGATTATTTGAGTTGAGGTAGAAATGAATGTTATTAAATAGAAATGAAATTTTGAAAGATTTGTTGAAAAGTCACTATTCATAATTGAAACTTATTTTTAGCCCACAAAGTGAGAATAAACTTGGAAATATTTTATTTAATTCAAAATAACTTAGTTTTTATGAAAAACGTTTTACGCGGTTTAAATTTTACAAAAAATGCTTTCGCGATTGAAAAGTGATTTTAAATTGTTACACAATTCAAAAATATTAATTTTTGAGTTACGCAATTTGAAAAACAGAAAAATGGTTTCACACGATTGAAAAACGTTACAAAAATGTTACGCAATTTATAAAACGTAACACAAGTGTTACATGATTTGAAAACTGTAACTATAGTACTACATGATTTGAAAAATGTTTTAAAAGCACCATAGGTTAAGAAACAACGGTACTACTATCGGCTCGACGTAAATTAGACTCTGGATAAGACAGTTGACGCTATTCTTAAAATGATGGTTTGAATCCAATGGGAATGTGTTTTGGTAAACCAATAATTATGAGTTAGTTGACCATGAATTATTGGGTTGATTATGATTGATTTAATAATTATGGGTTAGTTGATCATGAATTATTATATTAATTATGAGTGATTGCACCTTGTATGGGTTAGTTGTCCATGGCATTATGAGACACTTTGCATGGGTTAGTTGACCATGACATTGTGATAGTCTATTTGAAATTTGTTGTTAAGGCTTTGAGCGTAGGAGTTGAGCTTACACCTTAGTGCATGTGCGAATTGTGTAGTGAAGATCTATGAATGATCTTGAGGACGTCAGGGTGCAGAAACTCCATAAGGGGCCAGTTCGAAGTACCATTGTGTCGTGGTAATATGATTGCAACACACAGAACAATCCCGACCAGACACTATCATATTCCCAATTGGTGGAGAGTGTTCTTGTGAGCCAAGTTGCGTAAATGAGATTTATTGTACTTTCGAGGCTAATGAGATATGGAACATGTACTCCCAATCACTCTCTCCGACTTGTGTTTTAGCTCCATGGAGTCGAGGGTCAATCATTGGATATTTGCATAGTCAATTGTCATATTGTCGCATCATTATGATGCATATTGATTTTGATTTACCAACTGTTTGATAACATGATTTTATCTGCTAATTTAGTATGGAACTATACTATTTGTTATGCTTTTCTACACTGCTTTATTGGTATTGATGGTAACGAGGATCTCACCTCTTTGTTGTATTGTTTTGTATGTTTTGTGTTGTTTTTCATTTGTCTTATGAAGACGGCGAGGTAATTGTCTTTTTTCCATGTCTTGTGAAATCGGTAGAGACTTCAAGGAAGGACCTGTTCAGCTTTATTAGAATACATTTCCACAGTGATTCAGATGCATGGCGCGTCCCCTTAGATATTAAGTAAACAGATATTTAGGACTTTGGCCAATATGGTGCTGTACAGAGTCTGTATGCATTCTACTGAGTATTGTTTTCTTTCTTGCCATTGTTAAACAGTAGAATCAGATATAAGAACATACTATGTATATTCTTGAGATCTTAAGTATTGAGTTATTTCTTTTCTGGTTATGTTAGGTTATATTCGCAATAAGAAATTTTAGAACTCATATTTTCATAAAGAAAATACAAAAGGTTTTTTTTATTTAACTTGTGGTTTCGTTAAATTTGACACCCAACGGAGGGTGTTACAAGAAGGGGGTTGAATTGTGTTTTTTAACTTTTTTGGAAAACTTTTCAAAAACTTTGTTGATAGATAAATGAGAATGGACGAAGCTGAAAACTCCTTATGGTCCATTGGGTGCAAAGAAAGTTTTTCTAAAGTAATTGGACTCAAGTTGAAAACTCTTATCCTATTTGAAAAGTGTAGTTATGAAAAACAATATCAATCATCAGATGTTAGTAAAAAGAAATATAACACAGAGAGGGAAGAAAAGCTTACACTAGAGAATTATACTGGTTCACTCTCACAACCCGAGAGCTACGTTCAGTCCCTTCAACCTGAAGGAAAAACCACTAAACTTTCAAATTTATAAGTATTCTTCTCAATGCCTCTTCATGCAACAAGTATTCTGAAACTTCTTCAAGTTCTTACTCACAAGTATTCTTTTATACACATCATCTTCAGGCTCAAACAAAGGAAGTAAATATGGTGTTTTGAAATACACTTGAGATCAACTCACAGCAAGTGAGGATGAAAGAAATGCGCTCAAGTAGAACTCTATTACACGAGTAGAAAGAAAAGATATTAACACAGAATGAAACTTTGAACATTTTCTCTTATTTTGTATTCTTCGTGACTGCTTTATTCTTCGAAGATTTTGATATTTATATGAAGTGAGCATTTGAAACTATCTTCATAAGCTTCTTCGTCCAACAGAAATATTTATTACTGTTCTGAGTAGCATTAAATGCATTAAACTGATAATGTGTTGATCTTCTTTTGAAAAGTGACTATGGTTATCAATAATAGCTCGATAAGATATCTTAATTCTGACTCTTCTGAAAACGCAGAAAGTTTCTCATTTGCTAGTCTTTGTAGTTGTTAGGAGTGTCAGCTCCAACATACATAGTTGATTTCTCAAATGTCGCTTTTTGTTAGAGACCTCATCAGTAGTTAATGCATTTTGTTTTACTTGTCTTTGAATTTCTTTGGACGAAGCTGTTTAAGAATAAACAACAGAGACAAAAACACAGTAGACGAACTAATATAATAATATATACGAAAGTTGTATTGGACGCACGTTTGCTTAACTGAGATTTTGTCTTTAGCAAAGCTTATCTTTGGTTCAAAATGCTTTACGTAGATTTTAATCAAAGAATGCGCTTTTGACCTTTTCTTATTTGACAAAAAAGATATAAGTTTATTCAAAACTTATTTTGTTCTCTTTAAATTAATATCCTTTTGTTATCTTCAAAACATTTTTAGAGGTCTAATAACTTTGAATAGACAATTGGTTCCAATATTAGTTTCTTGAAAACGTCTTTGGATCCAACACTTTCAACATATCTATTGTAATTTTTATCTAAAACTATTGTAAATCTTGTCAGATTTATTATAAATGTTATTAAAACTGTTGTCACTTTATTCATGTTTATTTTAAATCTTATTTAAAACTATTGTAAATTTATTCAAATTTATCATAAATTTTATGTAAGGTTATTGTAAATTTGTACATTGTAACTTTTATCCATATTAATGTAACTTTATGTAGATTTATTCTAACTTTTAAAAAAATTATGGAGACTTTATTCAAATCCTAATTTTTTTAAGATTCAATATTAGGTAACTTTAATGGAAAAATTATCTAAAATTATTGTAACTTTATACAAAATTATTGTAAAATTTGTCAAAGTTATTGTAACTTTAAACAAATTTATCTAAATTTTTTGTATCATATTATAGATTTATTGAAATTTTGATAAAATATATTGTGACTTTGTTCATATTTATTGTAACTTTTACAGTAAATATCAATTTTAGTCTTCCAAAAATACAAGTGTAACCAGTTTAGTCTACTATAATTTTTTGCATAAAAATTTTGATATTGAATATCCAATTTAATGCCAAAAAATGATATTAAGGAACTAACTTGATTTCAAAAATTGACATTAAGGGGCTATTATGATGTATTTATCATTGAATGACTTAGTGTTTACTCTAAATTTTTTCTAAAATTATGGTAACTAACTGTATCATATATGGGTCATAATATCTTTTCAGATACTCGTTAAATACTGAGTCTAGTTCAGAAGCCCAATTGAAGACCAAATCTTAGTGGCAAGTTAAATTTTTTCAAATATTTCAAATACTCATTTAACACTGAGTCCAGGTCCCAAATAGGAATGGCAATGGGGCGGGGTGGGGGCGAGTAGTAGGCCCCCATCCCCCGCCCCGTAAATGAATATCCATCACCTGCCCCCTGCCCCATACCCGTATGTGTATCCATTTCTATTTTCTTTGCGAGTAGACAGGTATCTATGGGTATTTGTGAATACATATTAAATCATTAAAATATTTAAATTTTTTTATTTAAAAAAAAAGAATAAATGAAATAATCTATAATATCACAATTTTTCATAATTTATCAACTACAAACTAACTTAGTTCAACAACTTTAAATAATTACAATAAAAATAACAATACAGTTTTTTTAAAATAAATTTCAAAAATTAAATCCAAATACTAAACCAAAACACTAATTAAAGATATTTTAATAATTTCATATAACGGATACTTACGAGTACGGGTGAAACAACTCCTGTCCCGCCTCATCTAATAATCAGGTGTTAAAAAACCTACTCTCACTCTCCCATGAGAAGAATATTGTCCTTCAAAACTCGTCCTGAGTATTACCCACATGACATCCCTAGTCCCAAACCCGGTTGAAGACCAAATCCCAACTGCGAGTCAATTATTTTAAGATACTTGTTCAACAGTGAACCCTGGTCCCCAATACGATAAAGACCCCGTGTTTTTTCTTCCCAACAACCTCAGCAGGGGTAAAACACACAGCGTTTTCACTTGGCAATCAAGTTAAGTGAGGTAAATATTAGCGCATTTGATCCACAACATAACAAAAGTGAGAACGAACACAGCTTTTAAGATTAACAATGGATCAAAACAACTATTGTGCATATTACAAAATCCAAATAATAGCAAACAAAACATTCAAGTTTTAAGAGTCGGAAGCATGAGGAGGCGGAGGATGGTCTTCTAGAGGAGAATCATGCGGAATCAGCTTCCCATCCCCGATCACAATAAAAGCATCATATTCCGCAAGGAAGTCCATCCCAGTCCTTAGAAACAAAATTTGCTCCTTAGAAGCCTCAAATGCTTGCTCCCATCTCAAAAGCACCTGAGCATTGAGTGCATCTTTCTCCGCTTGACACATAACATTAATAAAGCTTAAAGCTACGAATTAATTAGTAACTTTCTTTTTCAATTTTTTAATCTTTCCTATCCATACCTACATTTTATTGAATCAGGAAAAGTTATTATTATTTTTTCTCTCCTTTTTATGGTGGCACAGCTTGTGGCTGTCGTTTTTTTATTGCACCGACACAACCCCGGGAGGCAGTTAAGAAGACAAGAAAACCACTTAAACCAAGAGTCGGGTACCAATTTTAAAGTCCGTAGCATAAAGGAAGAATATATATAATAATAAAAAATAGTCGTATATGAAACATCAAAATGAAGATGTAAAATTGTTTCTCGAATGTTATTACAAATTAAGATGGCAATGGCAAGAATGCATCTACCATCATCAATACTTTATAGATGAAAAATAAAACAAAAGAGAGTGGAGCATAGTGTTTATTTCTGTTTAGAGAGAGGAAAGAGAGGCATAGTATGCTGAAATTATGAGTCAACTACACCACGAGTACTAATTATATAGAAATAAGATAATAATTATAAATATAAGGATCTTAATTAACTTAATTACTTTAATTACATAATTCTGGTTGATTCTATATATAAGCCTAGACACATAATATCAATATATTTTGTATATAAATTAAAGTATCTTATCACTTAAAAAATAAAAGACTAATCTTATCAAATATAATTAGCCACATAAAGTGAAATTTTTTTAAATTGTATATATATATATATATATATATTTCATATACACCACATTTAAAAATTAAATCTAAAATAAAATACTTAAAAATAACTAAAATCTTTCCAACCTACCAAACCGAAGTTGGTAGTAATATCAACATATTAACAATACACGTTTTCAACGATTTCGAAAGAAGAGTGGTCCTCCAATTTTCTTTGTAGGCTGTGAAAATCAAACCTTGTCCACTAGAGTGGTCCCCCCATTTTCTTTGCAGACTGAAAATCAAACCTTGTCCACAAAAATCATAGTGAATGTACACACATATAATTTGACATGAATCCTAGAATCACGAAAGACGCCTCATCCTACCTACCACGATTGCTTTTCTTCAAACAAAATTTATTTATTCAGTGTTAACTAGTGTATCCTCCGTGAATTTCAAGGATTTTGTTTTTATCTTTTTATATTTGTATGCTGTGTTTTTTCTTTATTACATGTGTTTTTCATTATTTAAAATAATATAATTTTAAATTAATATTTTATGCATATTAACTTATTGGATGTTTTAGATAATTTTTTATTTTTATTTATTAAAAAAAATTATTTTTTCCATCCTCCAAATTCCCATATAAATTTCTAGAAAGAATAAATTCATTTTAAATCAATATATATATATTGATTTATATAAATTTCTAGAAAGAATCAACTCATTTTAAATCAATATATATATATATATATTGATTTATATGGGAATTTGGAGGATAGAAAAATAAGTTTTTTAAAAAATAAAAATAAAAAATTATCTAAAACATCCAATAATTTAATATGCATAAAATATTAATTTAAAATTATATTATTATAAGATAAAGAAATAATGAAAGACACATGTAATAAAGAAAAACACAGTATACAAATATAAAAAGATAAAAACAAAATCCGTGAAATTCACGGAGAATACACTAGTTACCACTAAATAAAGAAATTTTGTTTGAAGAAAAGCAATCGTGGTAGGTAGGATAAGTCGTCTTACGTGTTTTTTCTTTATTACATGTGTTTTTCATTATTTCTTTATCTTATAATAATATAATTTTAAATTAATATTTTATGCATATTAACTTATTGGATGTTTTAGATAATTTTTTAATTTAATTTTTTGAAAAATTTATTTTTTCCATCCTCCAAATTCCCATATAAATTTCTAGAAAGAATCAATTCATTTTAAATCAATATATATATATATATATATATATATTTCTACCAAAAAAATAGTATATATAAAATTTAAAATATTTAATGATTATTATAAAATTAACTAATAAAATTTTACTAAGTAACTTAAGAAATTTTATATTGCTTATCTACATATCCAATCATATTTTTATTATGATATTTCCTAAAACTTGAAAAATTTCGAGACAATTACATGATTAAGATACTATAAGAATTTTGTAGATTAGCTAAAAAAAATTCTGTAGTTAATTCATAGCTAAAATAATTAGCTAGGGATTTTTTACGAAATATTCTATGGTTGAAATTTTTTCATACCAAATTCGTAGCTAAAATAAAATAGTTGCAAAAATTATGTAGCTAATTTTTTTAAAAAAATGTTTTCAATTCCCTCACTATTTAGCTAGGAAAAATATGTAGGTAATTCGCAACTAATTTTTTTTTCCTAGTTAATTCCTAGCTAAATTTTATTTAAATCCTAATTAATACGTAGATAGTCCTTACCAAATCCGTAGTTAATGTGTAGCTAATACTAGTCAATTTATGGCTTAAAGGAAGCTAATCCAATTCGTAGCTAATTCATAGCTAATCCGTAGCTGATGTGAAGTTAATCTACCACTCTGTAGCTAATGTGTGGTTAATCTACCAATTTGTAGTTAATGTTGGAATCAAAGGAACTTATGAAATTAAGTTTGGAACCAATCTTTTAAAAAAGGGAATTATTACCCCATAAAGTTTTGAAGATAACGAAAGTTTTAATTTAGATTGAATAATAGACTCACGTAACTTGTTTTTGTACTGTTTCAAAAAGAAAACAAAGTGTTAACAAACAGTTACTTAGTGCGTCCATTCTTGTTTGAGCTAAAGGAAACTAAGTTTGCGTCCAATACCATTAAAACTGCTTTACAAGTTGTATTATATTGGATCGTCCAATGTTTTCCAAAGTTAAAATTCAAATGTGAAGAAACTGTTCATCATTAAATGCTAGAAAAGCACTCTGATAGACTACGACATCAGAAGAAGTCAACTAAGCTGCTTTTGCTAACACTTCTAACAACTACAAAGACCAGCAAATAAGGAACTTTCTGTGGTCTTAGACAAATCAAGACTCAGTTATCACTTGATTGGAAATCCTTGATAATCAAAGTCACATTTCAGAAGAAGCTCAGCACAATATCAGTCTATACATTTAATACTACTCAGAACGGTAATACATGTTTCCGTTGGGCGACGAAGCATATGAAGACTGCTCAATTCGCTCTCTCTTATATAAAAAGGAGAAACAGTGCTTGTAGAAAAAAATGTTCAAGAAGTGTAAAAAGATTAAAAAGCTTTATCTCTTCTAAGAATTCATATACTTGTAAAAAAGTTCAAGTCTTGAGATTCATTGTCTATCCTCATCTCTAGTGAGTTTTAAACCCAAGCGTCTTCGACATCTTCTTTTATTCAATTCAGTTGTGTAAGCCTGAAGAGGCTGGGTATAAAAGAATACTGGTGTGTTTGAACCTGAAGAGGTTGAGAATACTTGTATACCTGAAGAGGTGAATAATACTTGTAATCTTGTAAAAGGTTAGTGGAAAATCCTTCTGGTTGAAGGGACTGGAAGTAGCTCTCGGTTTATGAGAGTGAACCAGGATAAATATCTGGTGTAAGCTTCTCTTCCCTACTTGTGTGTTTTATTTATTCACTAACCTTTGGGAATTGCCATTGTGTTTTTTAACAAAGGTTTTTTTAAGTTAAATCTTAGAACTTCTTAACTGCGTCCAAAAAGAAAATTCTTACAAACCTTTTAGAGTCCAATAGGACTGAGAAGCCTTTTTATTCATCCATTGCTTGTTATCTTGTAACCGTCTTCTTGTTCAAACTGTCAGTTGAAGAAAAACTTTCAAAATCATTTAAAAGGGTTAAGAAACACAATTCAACCCCCCTTCTTGTGTTTCACTTGGTTATTTCAGTTAATCTGTAGTTAATCCTAACATACTAAAAAATTAAATTTATTTACATTTATTTTCCAAATTAAACTTGCATAAAAACACATTCAAAACATACAAATTCATCCAGTAAATCATGCAAAGCAATGAAATGTCATAATTGAATTATTAACTTCTAAAGTTATACTATCAGTTCAAACAATTTCTACAAAGAAAAAGGAAAGTTTTGCAACAAAATAAGTTCAAACAAGTTTTACAAAAGAAAAAGGAAAGTTATGCAACAAAATAAGTTCAAACAAGTTCTACAAAAGAAACGAACAACTAATCAATGTCTAAGCCTGTATCATCATCATCACCATCCTTGTGATCCTCTCTTAGTTCAAACAAGTTCTTACTTTTCCATGTAGTGCAGTCATGGTCTGAATGACATTTACTCCACACTTTTGTGCCAAGGTACGAGGTATAGCCTCAAAAGTGATGGCAACAACTTCATAAGGCCACAGTTGGTCAATAAGAATATATAAGTGTGAACGAGAGTAAACTACTACTCCAGACTAGACGGCTAATAGAACTAGAGTCCACCTTAGATAAAGTGTGAACTTCTACTCATATTGGTATGTAAGTCATTAACCCCAACAACTAAACCAAGATTTGGACAATTCTTAAAGGAACTCAAAGGTAAATCTTGCAGATGAATTATTGTAATAAATCATTCTCGCAGAGGATTGTAACTAATTGATAAGTAAATGTGAAGGGGCTAGTGAATAACAAAATAAAGGAAAAATAAACTAAAATGAAATGTAAAAAGCCGAATTATGAAGTCACAAAGAGGTAAAAGCAATGAGTAAGCTGAATGCAACAGTAGATGAGACTTGGATAAGGGATTTTCCCAACTACTGGACTTTAGACAATTGCAATTGAATTTGATATTAGTCATAATTCCTAATGAAACTACCAACCGAAAATATCAACAAGCTTTGCCCTGATCTTTCCTTAGTTTGTCGTTAATTAGCATAAGCTCTCAAATTAATCTCTAACCATCAAATAACCTAGATCAAGCTCTCTACATTCAATTTAATGGAAGCAGTAAGCTAAGAAAGATAGGTTGATCTAGGCAACAATCACGCAAGTTCGGATTATTAAACCTATGTTGTGTTCTTTATCACAATTAACTAAGGTTTTAGGTACAATGATTAATTGTGAATCGCTATTTGTGATTAGGACAACGAGACATTTACAAATGAAGTTCCCAATACTTGCATTAGATTATTATCAAGTTCAATTTAGTTGGCCATGTAAACGGATCAAGATATCAATCATACACAATTCTGATGAAGAAACACAAGCAATTTCAATTTAAAACTAAGGAAATAACATCAAGTATTGAATTACAAAGTCATGGCTAGGGTTTTGAATTCACCCTTAACCAATAAGGAAAACTAGCCTATCATGGTCTTGAACAACACAAAAGAATACAATTGAAACATAATGAGTTCAAAACAAATGAAGGAAGGAAGAAAAACAAAACGATCTGATCTTCTTCTTCAAGAATCCCTTTGTCTCTCTCAAGGTTACTCCAAAAAGCTCTATCTTGCTCCTTCACAACCGTACAATTCTTTTCCAAGAGTGATTAAGGTTGTAATTTCGTCCCTTTTGACAAGCGGTTGTCAAGACCCGTCAAAATAATAAAATTTACCGGTTCACAAACTAATTTGTAGTATAGAGAATCAACCGAATTGTCTCTTAAGGATCCAAAAACAAAGATTCAATTAGATCAAGATAATTAAAAAAAAGGGGTTTTGATGATTTATAAAGATAATACACTAGTTGAATTAAAGAAAAGTAATTAACAAATTAACCAATCCAAGGAAATTTACCGATCTTGAGTTTAATCCATCATTGATCACAAGGAATTCACTTAATTGCTAACTATGTTCTTGGCCTTATATCACATCAAGAAGCCTCAACATGATCCAAGAATCCTATACTAGATAAGCATCTATGATTTAATTAACCATGGTTAGATAAATTAAGCATCATCCAAACATAAATTAACTTAAGATCAGGGATTTAACCAAGCTAAACAATCTATCAAAAAACTTTGATATATTGTTTAGTCTTTGTAATCCTATTTGAATACATGATAATAAAGCTATTATCACATCAATATCTAAATCAAATTAAGCAATTCAATCTAGATAAAAATCAAAAGAGGAAGAAGAGAAACTTAAATAACAATTAAGCAATATGAACAATCAAAACAAGATCTCCAAATTAAACATCAAGATGGTTAATCCCTTGGATTGATTATAAGTGCCTAGCCTTCCATGGATGGGAAAGAAGAACTCATAAAATAAAGAACAAAAATGAAATTCTAAAGAGAAAGGAGAAGAAGAGAAAGAAAACTCTCACAAATACTCAAACTTACTTCAAATTTCATTGATGTAATTACAAGAGAGATTGACCCTATTTATACTAATCCTAGAGGCCAATTTACAGTTGATAAAAGCTGTAAACAACTGGAAATGCAAGATAAAAATGGATGTTTGTCAATAATGGTGGCTTGATGCATGGTTGGTGGGTTGGTGCATGGTTGGTGGCTTCTCCTCACCAACTATTCTTTGAATTATAGCTTAACTTTCATGACCAAAACAACGTATTTTGGATTAAAAGTCTTCATAAGAGTTGTATTTTTATGTCTCAACTTTCCAATGGCACTGATTTCAGCTCAAAAAGACTTTTACAACTCAAGATATTCTAAAAACACTGCACCTACCTCAGATCACGTTGGCAGAATGTGTTTCCAAATTCAAGCCAACTTGCAGCTTCATAATCATGCCGACAACTGCATCTATTGAGAAAATGGTCTTCAGTAAAGTTGTATCTTTACGTGTTATCTTTCCAATGGCACTGGTTTCAGCTCAAAAGAAGGCCTACAAGAACACCTTAGAATGCCGACAACTGCATCTATTGAGAATGCCTACTGCTCAGATTCCAACGGTAGCAAGCCCACTCTGACTTTCAGGCATATTTTGGACCATTAGAAGTCTGATCCAACTCTTGAGTTCTTCATGAAACTTGTAGATATTTGTCTTAGCTTTCTACAGACACCAAGAACACCTCAAACAGATCACCAAAGCCCAAATTATGGCCTAATCAATGAGGAAAGGTCAAAATGCATCAAAATCTGAGAGTTAATCAAAATTTGCATTAAAGCCCAATGATGCCCAACAATACAAAACTCAGCTAATATGCTAATATTGGGCACAATAAACATCCAATAATGTCAAGTACAAAGTTAACATAAGTGTCTAAAAAATGATTTATTAAATTCCCCCACACTTAAGCTTTTGCACTCTTGGGCAAAACACATAAGACCAAAACTAAGGAAAAACAAGAAACACCCTAATATTAAACTAAAAGCATAAAAACTGATTATACCTAATCTATTCCACATTTATAGGAAATCACGATGGCACTTAGCATGTGCCACAAGCCTTTAAATCCCTAGGTGTCCCTAGTGGACGGGTTATAGTCTCGTGAGGGTTTACCAGAATGATACCCACAAACATGTAATACTCTATTTAATCAATTCAACTAATTTTTAAATACAAGCATTGTATCAAATATAAATCATAATCAATAGTATATGCTTAACAAAGTATAGTTGAATCAAACCAATTGAGAATAAAGTATACATAGCATAATCATACTTTAATCAGAAATAGCCATATTCAAATTGAGTAAAATTCCTCATAAGTAACACTCAAATCACACAAAGTGTTTAGGTTAACTGTTTGCACTCAACTCTGTCAAATTATGAAAGTATTTTACCATATGTTTGCATATGCATCAATTCTCCACTACTTAGATCAAATAAATTGCAAAAATCAAGAGGTCTTTCAAAAAGGTTATAATGGGGTTATAAGGTGAAGGAAGGGAACAATATGAATAATAGCAAGTTAAAAATCAAAGAAAATAAAAGAGCATTAGGGAGTAACTCAAGTAGAAGTCATAAAATTTTACCCAAAACCATAAAATGCACATTCTCTTCACACATTTCTTCCTTTTTTCTATTCTTTTATTTTACAACCTTTTGGCTTTGTTCTTTTTTTTTTGTACCAAACATTTCGCATAAGTAAATCAATTCTCCCATACTTAAATCATTGCAAGCAAAAGAGCTACTCCAATAAGAAAACAAATGCTCTCCTATTCCCTAAGGTGAGGTAAAACATGGTTTTTCACTCAAGGCTTGTAATGAGCTATGAACAAAGAATGGGCAAGTAGGCTCAGAGGGGATTAACAATGGTATAAATGCAAGGTAGGTTTATTTGACCAATGTAACTAAGTCAAGAAAAATGCCTATGTCATTTTTATGCAACATATAGACCAATGTAATATCAACTCGGTTCAATGCAAGTTCTAGAAAATAAATTCATAATTGATATTACTGATGAAAGAAAATAAACAAGCGTAAGTATCAAACTTGGAAAAGCCCAAAACTCACAAATGTATGGAACATTTACTGAATTCAAACATGCTTTCTTCCTAATATCCACAGTCATATATACATGTATATCATGAATTTTGAAAAATGATTCAACGATAAACTGTTTTGCATACTTTTATCATCAACTAAGCTCAGATTTAGCATATGCTTGCATCAAAATCAATTGAAAAGATCAAATTTTTTTATATATGTAAGAACAAAATGATTTAAGACCCACTATGAAATGCAAGTTAAGATGCGTCTCAAAAGCAAAATTACTCCTTACTCTGCCATTATACATCTAATAAGTTAGTTTCAATAAAGATTAGCTGATTAGTTTTTTTTTAATATTTTTTTTACTAAACTATGTACATGGCAATGCCAACTATCCCTCCCCCTAACTAATTTAAGACCTTGTCCCCCAATGTCAAAATATAGATAGGTAGAGTGTAGAAAATCTTATCAGAAAACTGCAAATTGAGTTTAAAATAAGAAAAATTACAAAAATCTAAAACCATAAGAGAAACAAAAATTCACAAGAACAAAGTCAAATTAAGTTTGTACTTTTTATTGCTGCTATCTTTTTCCCAATTCAATAGAGCCATTGCTGGATTATGTTGTGGTATAAATTCTTGTAGTTGATCGAACAATTGTTTAGGAGTTGCAGCAGTTACAAGTGTTTGACGTGTCGCTTGAGAGATGAACCTTTGTTCCACAGCATGATCAAGAAAACAAAACAAACTGTTATAAAAACCATTAACATTTAATATGCCTATGAGTTTTTGGTGAAAGTTTTGCTATAACCAGGATGCAATTTGGAAGATCTCTTCCAAAGTTCCAAAACCACCAGGTAGGCAATAAAGGCATCAGCATTTGCTATCATAATGTTCATGCATTGGTGCATGCAAAATACCATTACTTCATCTCCTATTATTTTTCCAGCGGGCTTGCCGATAGCTAAAAGACTAGGAATGACACCAAGGACTTTGCCACCTCCTAAATGTGCAGCAGTTGCTACACAACCCATTAACCCAAGACTACCTCCTCTGTAAACTAAATGGATTTCTCTCTTAGTTAACACTCGATTAAGATGGTTTGCAATATTTACAAACTTTTTATCCTTTCCAGGATTAGATCCACAAAAGACACAAACACTTTTGATCCGATGAATTGAAGTTACTTCCATTTTTTTTGTACTCTCACCTTATCAATGATCTAAAGAGAGCAAAGTGCATTATTTAAAGGAATCAAAACTCAAATGTAACAATTACACCTATAAAGGAGGGGTGGATTTGTGTGTCAGGTATGTTTGAAAATAAGCACAGAAATGATAATAGCTATATGATAGAGATAAAGGACTAATTGACAATGTAAATAGAGAAGCAACATGGGAACTGGAAGACAAGACTAAAGATCAATATCCACATTTATTTTAGCTTATGATAATGTCGAGGACGACATTCTTTTTAGAGGGGGAGAGTTGTAACACAACAAAATTTCAACTTATATTATATGTGTTGTTTTCTTAGATTTTTGTGATAAATAATTTTTAGGAATTTTTTGAGTTTAATTAAATCAAAGTTTGATTGAAGTTAACCGTATAAGTTGGTTTTAGACCATTTCGGAAAATAAAATAAATAATTTTAATTTTGGTCCACAATTTCCTTTGGAGAATTTTTAAAAATAAATGGAAGTTCAGATTTCAAATCCGTCAACAGATTTGATCATTTTCTATTTTTAGGGATTTTATGAGAAAATAAAATCTTTGGGTGATTTTGGATACATCCTATTGTCCATTGGACAATAGATACTGATCTTTATCAATTAGATAATATTTACTGATAAAAATCATGAGGAAAATATCCTATGTAATAAATGGTAACATTTATGGTCTTGGTGACTCAAAATGGTGAGTCATGGTAAGAATTTATTAGCATAGTGAATCACCATGCAATTAATTGGATTAAGAAGCGAAGATGATGATCATCACCTTGCTTGGAGAGGCCGGCCACCCTTGAAGGTAATTTCATAAATTTTTACTTTATTTTAATTACCATTTCATCCTATTTTCTATCTATAAATAGCACCTTACATCATTAATGTAAACTCACACCAAAAACCTTTCTTCTTTTTCTCCCTAGTTCACGCCCAAACTCCCTAAACCCACGGCCAATTTGTTTTTCTTCCCAAACTTTTGTTAAGTTTCCAAGCCTATTTCTAGTATATTGGTGAGATTTTGAGTGACATTCTAGTTGAAAGTTTCTTGAGAAAAAACTTGGAAATTGAAGAATTCCTAAGATGAAAATTCTTTTCTTTCACTTTTAAAATTTCTATTTCAAAGTTTTAGATCATTGGATTGATCCATGATCATCTTAATATATGTTTTAGAGCTTGAATGATATGTGTTTATTTTTCTTTGTGACTTTGTATTGGTAGAAGACCAAGAAGCTAAGTGCTTGTTAAAGACTTTGAGTTTGAGAACTAAGGTAAGGGAGAGTTTTCTCTATCAAGGAGGAAAGGTCAAGTTATGGCCCAAGTTATGGCCTAACCAAGGAGGAAAGGTCAAAATGCATCAAAATCCAAGAATTATTCACAATTTGCATTAAAGCCCAATGAGGCCCAACAACATTAAACTCATCTAAAATACTAATATTGGACACAATAAACATCTAATGAAGCCTAGTACAAAGCTAATATAAGTGTCTCAAATTGATTGATCAATGAGACATTGTCTTCTATTTTTCCTTAGATTGCCTTGAATTGCTATTCTCATTGGGTTAAGTTTGTCTGTGTATTAGATTCCTACCTTTATGATTTTCTAACAAGCTCACTTGAATCATACCCCTTATTAATTTCCACCAGTTTAGATCATTGTATTTCTTGTCCCATGATTTATGTACAGTGATGCAGTCTCAATGCTACGCTTTATAAAGCTAGGAATCCCCATCAAGGATTCTAAATTGCCCCAGTTTTGGTGAAAGTGCTTCCATTTCTTTATGAGCATTCTCTTTCTAAGGTTTCTCTCCATGTTGAGATAACGACTTGGCTTAAACTGATTTACAAATTTTGACATCCTTCCTTGATGTCCTCTTAGTGTTCAACCTTTTTCAACTTCCTTTTTGAGATTTTGACTCCCCTTGCAGTTTAATCCTTTCCATATTTTTCCATAAAAGTAAATGTTTGGCTTGTTAAGTTATTAAATTGATTCACACATTGTTTAGCAATATTAATGTAACGACCATAGGTATTGGGTGAGAAAATTTCGATAGGTGGTACTACAGATTTTCAAGGAAGATGGTAAATATTTGACAAATCTAAGAAAAACATAGGCTAAGGTCTGAAATGAACTGATCACCAAGGGGAAGAAGAAGGCAACATGAGGTTTCAAATGTGTTATTGCTTCATTTTAGCTTTGGACCTTTGGGTATTCCTTTTCAAGATTCTTTCATGGTACTTAGCAAGATTTCCTTTAACTCTTTTTTCTTTTTCCCTAGTTATTATTCTTATGTAGTAAGCACTTAGCTTTTTCCTTTTTGAAAATAAAATTGTCCAGTGCACATCCCAAGCAGACTCAAGCTCAGTAAGGATTTCAAAAGCTTGTAATAAGGCTTGGGTAAAGAGGTTTTCCCAAGAAAAGGGATAAAAAGACTCAAAAAATCATTTATGACCTTTCCATTCCCATCTTCAACATTCATTCTTAGATTCCAACAAGTTTTGCACCAGTGCTCACTTATCAAGAGGATATTCAAGGGTTATAATGAGGTCTAGGGTGAATATGCGGCTAATGAAAGAAAGGGTATAAAGCCCAAAAATTGATGTCGAGTTTTAATTAGAATATTTTCTTTGATTAACTATGGTCTCATTTCCAAGCGAATATCTTATCCCTATTTGTGATGAGATTCTATCATTTTCATTTTTTGTTTTCTTTCCTTGGATGAGTTTTCATGACAAACCTTTTTTTCTTCCTTTTGTTTGCTTTGCACCCTTTTTTTCCTGTCTTCTTTCTCTTTTTTCTTTCTTGGAACACTTAGAAAACAAAGACCACTTTCTATGCAATTGATTCTCATTGATCCTCAAGTATGATTTATATGAGATGTGAAACCTTTTTTTTAAGGCTCGAAGGGTTTGACAAGGGATACAAAGTGTAACGATGGATGAATGAAAACGATTCTCTTTTGATATTTGAACACTTAGCTCAAAAGCTTGTTGGAAAGTACCCTCCCCCCAGGTTAATCTTGAGTTATAAATGAAACAAATAAACTCATCTTCTGGCTCAAAAGGGACATCTATGAATAAAACTCCTTACTGTTTGGGATAACAAACAATGCCTTATATCGTTGGTAAAAACTTGCTTGCAGAGCACACATTTTTTGGAGAACATTGGGGTCTTAAATCAATACTAATCATTTTTTTCATTTTTACTAATGCCCAATTTTAATCTTGAAAAGAAATATCTGAAATCCTCGCAGGGTTCAATTTTTCTTGATTTCTCTTTTTTTTTTTTAACATTTGGCTTTTCATTTTTTTGGCTTTTTAGATAGACAACAAAAAATAGAGAAGAGTGAATGGATAACAAAGTTTAACAAATGGGTGGACTTCCAAGCTGCATGATCATTTCATTAATATTGCTAATTAAGAGAGTGACCATGGGTGGAAAACTTTGATTAACTTAAAACCTCATCCTGCTAGTTGCTTTGCCTAGTCAAACATTTAACAATGAGAAAAAACACAAAATGACAATTTAACTGCTGTAAGAGTCATAAAATCAATGCAGATTCCTATTAAGTCCCATTTGTTGATGAGTTTCAAACATTGTTCTCAGATGGATCCAAGCAAGAATGGCAAACCCATGATCTCCACAAATCTAGACAACAATTTCATCAAGAATTCAAATATCTCTCATTTTCTCAACATTTCTTCTTTTGATCAGTAAGGACCTTGATATTCTCTAAGGAATACCCAGTTTCCCCATAATGGAACTCCTACCATGCAGTGGAGCCATAACTGTGTATTGCCTCCTAATGTTAACCATATGCTTTCATATCAAAATTTTCTGCAAAGAGAGCTTGTTGAGTTTGAAAAGAGGTGTCTTGACTCCATGAGAAACTTTGGCCTGAGAGTTGGGTGAATTTATTTGTGCACCTCTGGTACTGAGATCGGGCAGGTGGATTGGGGAAAATGACTTGAGAAAATTTAACACTAACGGATAAGAAGTCATGGAATTTTGCTTGGGTTAAGTGAGTCAAGTGGGAAATTTGTATGATATGCTAAGGTGAAATTGGAGGATGATGGATTGACAAATGTATGATGGATTGGTGGGTGAGATGGAGGTGTCATATAAAAAGTAACAGGTAGAACATTGGGAGTAACTTAGAATGGGTATAGGTGAGGACGAGGGACTATTGCTGAGCCATCGTTTTAAGAAGAATCGAAGCACCAATTGCTTGTAGTTTTTTCCACCACTAGCCATTCCATAAAAGCTTTTATGCCATTTCCAAGTCCTAAGCAAATATTTTGCAAGACGGGATTGTACTTCCACGAGAGGCTTGATTTGCCATGACTAATCTGCTTGAACTCTTAACAGGGGTGAATCACATGCGATTGTTGAGCGATCCTTGATTCTGCAAGTGGGATTAGAGGGACATTTTTATTTTTCCTTTTTTCTTTCTTTTGCATCTAAGTCACATTAAAACTCTTGCTTGTTCAAAAATGTGGAGAAAGACATACAATATGCTACCAAAAATAAAATTTATTTCCTTGACTTTTTTTCTTTCTTTTTCTTTCTTCATTTTCTGCTTTTCCAACTTTTCTTTTCCTTTTTAATCAAAATTTCCATTTTAGAAGAATTATGATACTTTGACAGCATAACTTTTGAATCTCTAGGAAAAATTGGTTGAAAATTGCAAAAGTCAGAAAAACGAAGCTTTGATTTGTAACAGGCTTTATGGCCCTCTCAAAATTCACTTCTCCAATATAAATCCATGACAGCATGAGCCACCAAATTTATTAATCAATGACAAAGGTCTTCAACATTTTCTTTTTTCTCATTTTTTTTATATAAAAGAATTATATGCTATTTTTTTCTATTTTTTTTATGAGATGCAAAAACTCATGCTAAGATGCAATGCAAAAATTCATGCTGATATGTGATGATGATTTTTTTGTTTGTTATTTTTTTATGCAAAAATTCATGCTAACATGTGATGATTTTTTTTTTCATATTTTCCTAGATGAAAAAATGATTTTTTTTATGCAAAAATTAAAATGAACATGCCATGATCCCTTTTTCAATTTTTCTTTTATCTTTTTTAGTGGAAAAATTATTCTAAGGTGCTATGAGAATTTTTTTTTCTTTTTTATATGCAAATATGAAAGTTTTTGTTATCTTTTTTAGATGTAAGGAATTCATGTTAAAATGTGATGGTAAAAAAAAAGATATATACTAACATGCTATGATTTTGTTGTTATTTTTCTAGATGCAGAAATCAATTTTTCTTATGCAAAAATTAAAGCTAACATGGCATAATTTTTTTGTCACTTTTTTAAATGCAAAAATTATGCTAAGGAGCTATGAGGGGGAAAATTAGTCATTTTAGATGCAAAAAATTGATGCTAAGGTGAGATGAAAAGGCATTTTTTTCTTTTTTTAATATTTGTAGATGCACAAATTTATGCAAACATGCGATGACAATTTTTCTTTTTTATTTTATGGAATGAAAATGGCTTCTACGTAAAAATGTAATTGAAAAAAAATTCAACAAAAATGATAATTATGAATGTCACATTGAGTTGATAAATTGTTGGTCCACTAAATGACTTTATTTTTGTTTCAATCACAAATCGCTTTATTTGGAAATAGATTTAATGAGGATTTAAAAATACGCTTTGTCATATTAGTGGACTAAATAATTTTACAAAGTCCATGTATTTTATTAATGCATGCAATGTAGAAGATGGATGTCTTTGAGAATGAAAGAATGATATACTCCCTTTGTGTCCTACTTAGAAATGAAGCTTAAAGTTGGATGTCCCTAAGGTCATAATTGTAATTTGGACAACAAACTAGGATCATTCTATCAGTGCATGGTTTTCCAATTGCCCTAATCTACAAGATAAGGATCTAATTTCCTAAATATAACCACAAGTAGGGATGAACCTTCTTCACTATGGCTAATCCATGATACTAGGTACAATTTGAGTAGGGAATTAACAAATGTCAGATGGGCACTAGGCCCCTCATGATAATGATAAGATCCTAACTAGCCCTACGATTTGCACAGGCCTGAGTATAGAGCCCAAAATGTGTGTGAGGTAGGTGGGAGTGCAGTGTGTGCTGGGAGCATACTAACTTGTACAATCCTAAAGACTACCATAACCCTACAAAACAAAGCCAAGGCAAATCATATATACAATAAAAGTTGACTACCCTAAGGTTTGAGCAGTAAAAAAATGAATAATATCAAAAGGAAAATAACAACAATTATGTATAAATAAAACATGTAAAAATAAATCCAAATAAAATAAAAAGATAAATGAAAATTAAGACAAAATATTAATCAAGTAGCAAAGTAAAGGATCATATAAAAAAGAATATTGATAACAAATATTTACAAATAAAATATACAAAAATAAAAAAAATAAAACAAAGTAACAAATAAATAGGGTAAACGTGTTAAGTAGTTTATTAGATAAAGTAGATTATTATATAAGATTTTAGTTAGTTATTTTTTCTGTTTTTCATTTGAATAAGCTGATAGAATTAGAGTCCTATCTTATCTATTTTTTTTTGTTGCTTTCTGTTTCAATTTTGGTTATATAAACCAGTTGCTATGATCAATAAAGGAATGACATTTTCTTATTCAATTGTTATTGAGCCTCGAATTCAAGGTTTGTAACAATTTGGTATCAAAGCCCCCACCGGGCTTTATAATAAGAAAGCAAAAGCTGTAGACTTTTGTGTGAGAGCAACATGTCATCAGGAGAAGGAAACTTTGTGCAACCTGCTATTCCAAGATTTGATGGTCATTATGACCATTGGAGTATGCTGATGGAGAATTTCTTGAGATCCAAGAAATATTGGCACATAGTAGAGACAAACATAGAGGAACCAGAGAAAAGAGAAAAGGCTGAAACATAGCATAAGCGACTAGAGGAGTTGAAGCTCAAAGATTTGAAGGTGAAGAACTACCTGTTTCAAGCAATAGACAGGACCATTCTGGAGACAATCTTACAGAAGGACACCTCAAAACAGATATGAGATTCAATGAAAAGGAAGTATGAAGGCAATGCTCAAGTCAAAAGATCAATTCTTCAGGCCTCAAGAAAGGAATTCGAGATGTTGGAGATGAATACTGGTGAAAGTGTAACATATTACTTTGCAATTGTGGAGAAGATTCTTAGATCCTTGACTCACAAATTCAATTACACTGTTTATTCAATTGAGGAATCTAAGGATATAGATGCATTATCCATTGATGAACTTCAAAGCTCACTTATAGTGCATGAACAAAAATTTCACAAAAATCATGGAGAAGAACATGCATTAAAGGTAAGCTCTGAAGAAAAAAATGGAAGAAGAGGACAAGGACGAGGCAAAAACAATTATAGAGGCAGAGGAAGAGGAAGAGAAAGAGGAAGAGGAGGACAAGGTGGAAATCAGGCAATAATGGAATGCTTTAAATGTCACAAACTTGGTCACTATCAGTATAAGTGTCAAGAATTGGACAAGGAAGCAAACTATGTAGAGAATGAATGAGAACATGAAGAAGAAATCCTTCTAATGGCTCATGTGGAGTTGGACGATACAAAATAAGAGGAGGCATGGTTTCTAGACTCTGGATGCTCCAATCACATATGTGGAGACAAGTGTCAATTCAGCAAGATGGATGAAACATTCAGACAGAAGGTGAAGCATGGCAATAATACCATAATGAATGTACTTGGGAAGGGAAATGTGAAGCTAAATGTGAATGGAGTCAATCATGTTATTACTGAAGTGTTTTATGTGTCTGAACTCAAGAATAATTTATTGAGTATAGCACAACTGCAAGAGAAAGGGTTATCCATTTTGATTGGATCAGGAACCTGCAAAATCTACCATCCAGACAGAGGCCTAATTATTAAAACCAGTATGACAACAAACATGATTTTTGCACTCTTTTCCAAAACAACTATGCAAGTAGAATCATCACCAGTGGAAAAGATCTCATGTTTTTAGGCCACTGCACAAGACCTCTCCCATTTATGGCATAGATGATTTGGATATCGAAGTTTCAAAGGACTGAGAACCTTACAAGTAAAAGGAATGATTCGAGACTTACCACATCTAACACCATCAACAATGACTTGCACACATTGTCTGATAGGAAAACAACACAGAGACTCGATCCTAAGGAAAAGTCAGTGGAGAGCCACTGAGAAATTGATTCATGCAGACATATGTGGCCCCATCACCCCTTCATCCAACAGCCACGAAAGGTATTTCTTATGCTTCATAGATGATTACTCTAGAAAAGCATGGATTTATTTTTTAACAAAAAATTTAGAAGCCTTTCACCACCTCAAGTGTTTCAAGAATCTAGTTGAAAAAGAAACTGGTTTGCCTATTAAATGCTTGCGCACAGATAGAGGAGGAGAGTTCATCTCTTTGGAGTTTAATGAATTTTGCCGAGAAAATGGAATAAAACGGCAACTGACCACAGCCTACACTCCTTAGTAGAATGGAGTGGCGGAAAGGAAGAATAAAACCATAATGAATATGGTCAGATCATTACTTTCAGAAAAGAAGATATTCCAAAAAACTTTTGCCCTGAAGCAATGAACTGGATTGTATATGTTCTGAATAGATCTCCAACTCTAGAAGTTAAAGAGATGACCCCATAAGAAGCCTGGAATGGAGTAAGACCTTTAGTGGTGCACTTCAAAATATTTGATTGTATTGGACATGTTCATGTTCCATATGCAAAAAGAACCAAACTGGTGAACAAGAGTACATGTTGTGTGCTTCTTGGAGTAAGTGATGAATCAAAGGGATATAGACTATATGATCCAATTGCTAGAAAAATCATTATAAGCAGTGGTGTGATTTTTAAAGAAGAAAATTAGTTTGACTGGAAAGCAAGCCATGCAAAAGACCTACAGAGGGATTAGGAATGGGTTGCAAATGAAGAAAAACTTAAAATGTAGAAAGTGAAGGAGACAGTGCAGAAGAGAGAAATAAAGATGACAATGAAGACAAAAATGATGCAGAAGAAGGTGTGCGTGCCAGGTAGGGAAGACGTCGACATTACCCTAGCTGGATGATGGATTACATTACTGGGAAAGGATTATCAGAAGTAGAGATCATAGAAGAAGAACTTCACATGACTCTGGTTGATTGTGACGATCCTGAAACTTTCGAAGAAGCAGTAAAAAGTTTGAAGTGGAGGCAGGCCATGGATGCTGAAATCAGTTCCATTGAAAGGAATCACACATGAGACCTTACTGAACTCCCAGCTGGAGCAAAGAAAATTGGGGTCAAGTGGATATTCAAGATTAAACTGAATGAACTCTGTGAAGTGGATAAATATAAAGCACGAGGGGGTGGACTACAATGAGGTATTCTCTCCCGTGGCTTGAATGGATACAGTGAGAATGATCATAGCCCTTGCAGCACATAATCGGTGGAACATATATCAACTTGATGTTAAATCTGCCTTTTTGCATGGCACATTGACTGAAAGTGTATATGTAGAGCAACCAAAGGGTTATGAAAGGATAGGAAATGAGCATAAAGTCTACAAGATGCATGACAAGAGGTTGTCGAGACCCCGTCAAATAATAATAATTACCGGTTCACAAACTAATTTGTAGTATATAGCATGAACTGAATCGTCTCTCAAGGATCCAAAAACAAAGATTTAATTAGATCAAGATAATTAGAAAAGGGCGGTTTTGTTGTTGATTAACAAGATTAATAAAAGTATGAGATTTAAGGTTGTAAACAAATCTAAAGAAACAACCAATCCAAGGAAATTTACCGATCTTGAGTTTAACTCATCATTGATCACAAGGAATTCACTTAATTGCTAACCATATTCTTGGCCTTAGATCACATCAAGAAGCCTTAACATGATCCAAGAATTCTCTACTAGATAAGCATCTAGGATTTGATTAACCAAGGTTAGATAAAGTAAGCACCATCCAACATAGATTAACTTAAGATCTAGAATTTAACCAAGCTAAACAATCTATCAAAAAGCTTTAATATATTGTTTAATCTTTGTGATCCTCTTTGAATACATGACAATAAAGCTATTATCACATCAACATCTAAATCAAATTAAGCAATTTAATCTAGATAAAAATCAAATGAGGAAGAAGAGAAACTTGAATAACAATTAAGCAATATGAACAAGCGAAACAAGATCTCCAAATTAAACATCAAGATGGCTAATCCCTTGGATTGATTATGAGAGCCTAGCCTTCCATGGATGGGAAGGAAGAACTCAGAAATTAAAGAACAAAAACGAAATTGTAAAGAGAATGGAGAAGAAGAGAAATAAAACTTTCACAAATACTTAAACTTTCTTGAAACTTACTTCAAAATTGAATTATTCTAATACAAAGAGGTTGGCTCTATTTATACTAATCCTAGAAGCCAATTTGTATATGTACATAATATGAATACAAGCTATAAAAATATGAAAATTGTCAAATATGGAAGCTTGATGCATGGTTGGTGGCTTGGTGCATGGTAGGTGGGTTGGTGTATGGTTGGTGGCTTTTAGTCAACAACTCTTATCCGACTTCTGACTTCATTTTCATCACCTAGACGGTGTATTTTGGCTTGGAGGTCATGAAAGTTGTAGCCAGTTGTCTCCTTGAAATTTTGCAATTGGAATCATGCCATTTGGACGTTTAAAACTCCAGATATGCCAAAAACACTGAACCTACCTCATGTTAGGTTGGCAGAACGTGTTTCCAAATTCAAAAAAAACTTGTAGCTTCATTATCATACCTAAAACGACATCTATTGACTAAATGGTCTTCAGTGAAGTTGGAGATATGGGTCTTATCTTTCCAATGGCCAAGTTTCAGCCCAAGAGGAGGCCTATAACTCACTATGTAGTCCAATATATGCACACTGCCCAGATTTTCCTGACAGCAAACCCACTCTGCATTGCAGGAATGTTTTGGACCCTTAGAAATCTAATCCAGCTCTTGCGTTCTTCATGAAACTTGTAGAACATTGTCTTAGCTTTCCAAAGACACCAAGTTCACCTCAATTGGATCACCGAGTCCCAAGTTATGGCCTAACCAAGGAAGAAATGTCAAAATGCATCAAAATCCGAAAATTATCCAATATTTGCATTAAAACCCAATGAAGCCCAACAACATTAAACTCATCTAAAATACTAATATTGCGCACAATAAACATCTAATAAAGCCTAATACAAGCTAACATAAGTGTCTCAAATTGATTGATCAAATTCCCCCACACTTAAGCTTTTGCACTCCTGGGCAAAACACATAAGAACAAAACTAAAGAAAAACAAGAAACATCATATTATTAAACTAAAAACATAAAAAACTGATTATATCTAATCTAATCCATTTTCGTAGGAAAACACGATGGCACTTAGCATGTGACACAAGCCTTTAAACCCCTAGGTGTCCCTAGTGGACGAGTTATAGTCTCGTGAGGGTTTACCAGAATGATACCCACAAACATGTAATATTTTATTTAATCAATTCAACTAATTTTTAAATACAAGCATTGTATCAAATATAAATCATAATTAATAAGTCAAGTATGCTTAACAAAGAATAGTTGAATCAAACCAATTGAGAATAAAGTATAGCATAATCATGCTTTAATCAGAAATAGGCATGTTCAAATTGAGTAGAATTCCTCACAATTGATACTCAAATCACACAAGGTGGTTAGGTTAACTGTTTGCACTCAACTCAGTCAAATTATGAAGGTATTTTACCATAGGCTTGCATATACATCAATTCTCCACTACTTAGATCAAATATATTGCAAAAATCAAGAGGTCTTTCAAAAAGGTTGTAATGGAACTTATAAGGTGAAGGAAGGAAATAATATGGGTAATAGCAGGTTAAAACCAAAGAGAATAAAAGAGCATTGAGGAGTAACTCAAGTAGAAAGATAAAATTTTTACCCAAAACCATAAAATGCTCATTCTCTTCACACATTCCTTCCTTTTTCTATTCTTTTATTTTTCTTTCTTTTTTTCTCTTTTTTTTTGTTTTTTTTCTTTTGTTTTTTGTTTTTTTTTGTACCAAGCATTTCGTATCAGCACACCAATTCCCCCACACTTAAATCATTGCAAGCAAAAGAACTCCTCCAATAAGAAAATCATTGCTCTCCCATTCCCTAAGGTAAGGTAAAACATGGTTTTTCACTCAAAGCTTGTAATGAACTAAGAATAAAGAATAGGCAAAGAGGGAGTTAATATTTGGATAAATGCAAGGTAGGTTTATTTGGCCAAAGCAGCTAAGTCAAGAAAAAATGCCTCTGTCATTTTCATGCAACATACAGACCAATGTAATCTCAAATCGATTCAATGCAAGTTCTAGAAAATAAATTCATAATTGACATCACTCATGAAAGAAAATAACCAAGTGTAAGTATCAAACTTGGAAAAGCCCAAAACTCACAAAGGTATGGAACATTCACTCAATTCAACCATGCCTTCTTCCTAATATCCACAATCATATACACATGTATATCATGAAAATGATTCAACTATAAACTATTTTGCATACTTTTATCATCAATTAAGCTCAGATTCAGCACATGCTTGTATCAAAATCAATTGAAAAGATCAAAATTGTGTGTGTGTGTGTGTTTTTTTTTTTAATATATATACAAGAACAAAGATGATTTAAGACCTATTATGAAATGCAAGTTAAGATGCGTCTCAAGAGCAAAACTACTCCTTACTCTGCCATCATACATCTAATAAGTTAGTAACAATAAAGATTAGCTTGTTAGTTTTTTTTTTTTTAACTAAACTATGTACATGGTAATGTCAACTATCCCTCCCCCCAACTAATTCAAGACATTGTCCCCAATGTCAAAATAAAGATAAGTAGAGTGTAGAAGGTCTTACCAGAAAACTACAAATCGGGCCTGAAATAAGAAAAATTACAAAAAACTAAAACCATAAGAGAAAACAAAAATTCACAAAGACAAAGTCAAATCAAATTTTTGCTTTTTGGTGCTGCTGCCTTGTTCCCA
Organism: Styphnolobium japonicum; assembly: GCA_023212625.1. Taxonomy (NCBI): domain Eukaryota; kingdom Viridiplantae; phylum Streptophyta; class Magnoliopsida; order Fabales; family Fabaceae; genus Styphnolobium; species Styphnolobium japonicum. The sequence goes on from JALBWW010000013.1 coordinate 19,786,874, forward strand.
ATTCAGTAGAGCCATTGCTGGATCACGTTGTGGTACAAATGCATTTAGTTGATCGAGCAATTGTTCAGGAGTTGCAGCAGTTACAAGACTTTGACATGTCGCTTGTGAGATGAACATTTTTTCTACAGCATGATCAAGAAAACAAAATAAACTGTCATAAAAACCATTAACATTTAATATACCTATGGGTTTTTGGTGAAAGTTCTGCTGTGACCAGGATGTAATTTGAAAGAGTTCTTCCAAAGTTCCAAAACCACCAGGTAGGGCAATAAAGGCATCAGCATTTGCTATCATAATGTTCATGTGTTGGTGCATGTAAAATACCATTACTTCATCCCCTAATGTTTTTCCAATGGGCTTGCTGATAGATAAAGGACTGGGAATGACACCAAGGACTTTGTCACCTCCTAAATGTGCAGCAGTTGCTACACAACCCATTAACCCAAGACTACCTCCTCCATAAACTAAATGGATTTCTCTCTCAGCTAGCACTCGACCAAGATGGTGTACAATATTTACAAACTCTTTATCTTTCCCAGGATTAGATCCACAAAAGACATAAACACTCTTAATCCGACGAACTAAAGTGACTTCCATTTTTTTTTGTACTATCACCTTATCAATGATCTGAAGAGAGCAAAGTGCATTATTTAAAGAATCAAAACTCAAATGTAATAATTACACCTATAAAGGAGGGGTAAATCCGTGTGTCAGACAAGTTTAAAAAGAAGCAAAGCAATAATAATAGTTATATGACAAGGATAAAAGACTAATCTATATGTGTCAGAAGAAGTTTAAAAATACGCAATGCATATTTAAAAAAAAATACGGCTAAAATATTTTTTTTTTTGAATTTTTTTTTTGAAATTTTTTGTTAATAAACAAGAAGAAAAATAAAAAATAAAAAATAATACTTACAGGAGGTGTGATTATGGCTCACATTTTCCTCTGGTTTTACGTCCAGTAACGACTTGAATGCTCTTTATGGGCCGATGGACGGCTTCCCATCCAATTTTCTTAAAAATTGGCAAACAGGGCCTTTTTGAGTTAGATTCCCAAGACTATAACACTTATGTTCATCTTGGAATATTGGCCATAAATCGAGAAGTACTCTCTGTACATCTCCACTAGGATGCGTCTCAAGAGTCAATAGAATGCTATCTAAAGACTCCTTACTCATGCCATCCTTAATGAAGTGAATTTTATCAAGTCGATTTATAGACGTCATTCCAATCGATCTGCATTTTATGTTACATGTCCATCTTGCACATCTAAAGCAGACACGTAACCTTTTTACTCTTCTTTTCTTTACATATGAACTTTTGCCTAGCCCTGGCATATATGAAACAAGAGCATCAGAAAATTCCCCTGTGATTCGGACCTTTGCTTCGATTATCCAGCGTATATCCGCAGGGATGCCTTTGTGCATAAGCATCCTTAACCTCTCAAACCTTGCACAATAAATGTTAGTTAAAGCATTTTGAGGGAAAGAAGGGAATCGCTTGCAGAGGTTGACAAGTTGATTATCCATTTTGAAAGAAAGAAAGAAGAAAAACAAATTGAGTAAAATTGTATACAAATTTCAGTGTTTGTGGGTAACTGAAGGGACCGAAACAAAAAAATTTCACGGAGTACCGTTATCCGCCATTTAACCGGTGAAAAATCATCTGTCAACGAAAAATAAACAAAATTAAGACAGAAAAATCAAACTCTAATAGATTTTCTCGCTTGGCACCGATTTTCTGTCTCGATTCCTGTGATTGCAAAAAAAAATTAAAGTTGAAAGATGAAAGAGTTAGAAAACTTGGGTTGCCTCCCAAGAAGCGCTACTTTTAATGTCCTCAGCCAGCGTGATTGATGATTTTGCACGAGCGATAGATCCTCCCCAATAATGATTCAATCTCTGGCAATTGACATTAATCGTGGCTTGAGGTTTTTTTTTTTTCTTTTCAACACAGTAGTGATCAATCATGGTAGAGGGCATCCTGCAGTTGAACTTCCTCCACGAGGTTCTCTTGAGCTCCTTCATAAAAAATTTTGAGGCGATGACCATTAACTTTGAACACTTTGTTGGTGGCTTCACTCTTAATTTCTACTGCACCATGAGGAAAAACATTAATAACAATGAAGGGACCAAGCCACCTAGAACGAAGCTTACCAGGCATAAGTTTGAGGCGAGAGTTGTAGAGAATAACTTTTTGACCAATGGTGAACTCCTTTCGTACCAACATCTTATCATGAAGGAGTTTGGTCTTCTCCTTGTAGATCCGGGAGTTCTCATATGCCTCTAATCGAAGCTCCTCAAGTTCCTGAAGTTGGAGCTTCCTTTGAGATCCGGCTTGACTCAAGTCAAGGTTACACTGTTTCACCGCCCAATAGGATTTATGCTCAATTTCCACCGGAAGGTGGCACGCTTTCCTAAAGACAATCCGGTACGGGGACATCCCTATCGGTGTCTTATAGGCAGTTCGGTAAGCCCACAGAGCATCCTCAAGTCTTAGGCTCCAGTCCTTCCTATTAGGTTGGACTGTCTTCTCAAGTATGTGCTTGATCTCTCGATTTGAGACTTCGGCCTGCCCGTTTGTCTGGGGGTGATAAGGTGTAGAAACCTTGTGCAAGACGCTGTACTTTCTCATCAAAGCCTCTATTCTCCGGTTACAAAAGTGTGAACCCTGATCACTGATAATGGCCCTCGGGATTCCAAACCTGCAGAAAATCTGTGATCTAACAAAGTCCACAACAACTTTGGAATCATCAGTCCAAGTGGCTTTTGCCTCCACCCATTTAGATACATAATCAACAGCCAACAAAATATAAATAAAACCAAAGGAAACAGGGAAAGGGCCCATGAAATCAATACCCCAAACATCAAAGATCTCACAAGACTGAGGCATCTCATTCCTGTGTGAAATTGTCCCTGTTCTCTGGCACTGTTCACAAGACTTACAAAACATATATGCATCATGAAATAGGGTAGGCCAATACAATCCAGAGTCCAAAACCTTCTTAGCTGTACGTTGGGAGCCAAAGTGCCCACCACATGCAAATGTATGACAAAAGCTAAGAATATAGTGAAACTCATGATCAGAGACACATCTTCTAATAATCTGGTCACTACAAAGCTTCCACAGATAAGGATCATCCCATACATAGTACTTAGACTCACTTTTCAATTTATCATATTGAACTCTAGTAAAATATGCAAGAAGAACACCAGTAACCAAAAAATTAACCATATCTGCAAACCAAGGGGAGGTGTTCTTACCTTGCAGCTGCAGAAGCTGCTCATCTGGGAAGGAGTCCTGTACAGGGAAGGGATCTGAAGCCCTTTCAATGCGGCTCAAGTGATCTGCCACTAGATTTTCTGCTCCACTCTTGTCACGGATCTCTATATGAAACTCTTGGAGCAGTAGCATCCACCTTATTAGTCGAGGCTTTGCCTCTGGCTTCTTCAAAAGAAACTTAAGAGCTGCATAATCAGTAAACACAACAACCTTAGAGCCAAACAAATATGATCTAAACTTATCCAAAGCAAAAACAATGGCTAAAAGCTCTTTTTCAGTTGTGGTATAGTTGGCCTGAGCAGCATCCAGAGTTCTAGAAGCATAGTATATCACATGAGAAGCTCTCCCCACTCTCTGTGCCAAGACTGCTCCTACTGCATAGTTAGAAGCATCACACATTAACTCAAATGGCAATGTCCAGTCAGGTGGCTGGATGATAAGGGTACTAGTCAAGGCCTGCTTCAAGTGGTTGAAAGCTGCCTTACACTTGTCATCAAAATTGAACTCCACATCTTTCTGCAGTAAGTGGGAAAGTGGAAGAGCAATCTTGCTGAAGTCGGCAATGAAGCGCCTGTAGAAACCTGCATGACCAAGAAAAGAACGCACTTCCCGCACGCATGTGGGGTAAGATAAACAAGTAATTACATCAATCTTGGCAGGATCTACCTCAATGCCCTTACTGGATACTACATGGCCTAAAACTATACCTTGTTCTACCATAAAATGGCATTTCTCAAAATTTAGCACAAGGTTAGTCTCAATGCATCTATGCAGCACCCTAGATAAGCTAGCTAAACATGAATCAAAAGAAGAACCATAGACAGTGAAGTCATCCATAAACACCTCCATGCACTCCTCTAAGAAATCAGAAAATATGCTCACCATGCACCGTTGGAAGGTACCAGGGGCATTGCAGAGGCCAAAGGGCATCCGTCTGTAAGCAAAGGTGCCAACGGGACATGTAAATGTGGTCTTCTCTTGATCCTCTGGTGCAATGTGGATCTGGAAGTATCCAGTGTAGCCATCCAAAAAGCAATAATGGGATTTACCAGCCAATCGTTCCAAAATTTGATCAATGAACGGAATGGGGTAATGATCCTTCCGAGTGGCTTGGTTGAGACGTCTGTAGTCAATGCAAACTCTCCAACTATTCTGCACTCGGGTTGGAATGAGCTCATTCTTCTGGTTGGCCATAACAGTCACTCCGGATTTCTTTGGGACTACTTGCACCGGGCTTACCCACTTGCTGTCAGAGATAGGATAGATAATGCCAGCCTGCAGTAGCTTGGTCACCTTTTTTTCACCACATCTAGGATGAGAGGATTCAGTCTCCTCTGGGGTTGTCTCACTGGTTTAGTTTCCTCCTCAAGTAATATCCTGTGCATGCATGTGGAGGGGTTGATACCAGGGATGTCTGCAAGTGTCCAACCAATTCCCCTTTTGTGTTGCTTCAAGACTTCCAATAATCTGGTTTCTTGCTCAGGTTGGGGGTGTTTGGCCACTATCACCGGGAGCTTCTCATCCTCCTCCAAGAATGCATACTTCAAATGCTCGGGCAGGGGCTTAAGTTCAATGGAGGGTGGTTGCTGGACTGATGGTACTAGTTTTGGAACTGAAACTAAATCGGCTAAATTCTCGTGATTGCACACTGTGCACTGCAAGCTGTGCACAATCTTGCAAAACAACATCATCATATCCTATGGAATTAAAAGAATCACACTTAGCAGCCGGATGAATGACAACATCATTAATAACAGCATCATTGCCATTAATAACAGAAACAAAATCATCAATGTCAGCAGAATTAACAACAGCACATGACAAGTATGTAGAAATCTCAGCACATGCTGCACACATTGCATTGGGTTTACAACCAGAAAGTCTGAAACAGGCGGAACAAGTATCGCAAGCTATGCTATCAGTGTATCCTACAATTTCAAGAAACTCTGCCAACATATCAGCATGCATATCATCAACCAGTAAATCAATGACATCAAAATGAAAAACAGAATGATCCTCTAAAGGGTATTTCATGGCATAAAAAATGTTAAACTGAATGATATCATCACCAAATTCCATGGAAAGGGTACCAGCATGCACATCAATCTTAGTTTTAGCGCTTTTCAAAAATGGCCTACCTAAGATCAATGGGGGTGGGGAAGAGGCGATTCATCTTCCATATTCAACACATAAAAATCACCGGGAATATTAAATTATTTACCCGAACCGAACGTCCTCCAATACTCCCCGGGTTGAGCAAAGGCTTGAGTTTGCTAACTGAATGACAATGCCGATGGACTTTAGCTGTCCCATATGCAAGGAAGTGTAAACTGACTTTGGCATTACATTGATGGAGGCTCCCAAGTCTAGCAAGGCATGAGTGAACTGTTGGTGCCCTATGGTGCAAGGGATGGTAAAAGTGCCTGGGTCCTTACATTTGGGAGGCAGGTTGGGCTGAATCAAAGCAGAGACATTTCTCCCCATACTCACTTTTTCAGTGCCCTTTAGCTTCCTCTTATGGGTGCACATCTCTTTCAAAAACTTGGCATACTTAGGGATTTGTTTAACTGCCTCCAAGAGAGGTATATTCACCTCAACCTTCTGAAAAGTCTCCATAATTTCCTTATCCAAGTCAGTCTCAACCATATGCCTCGGTTGTATCATTCGGTTGGGAAAAGGAAGAGGAATGTTGGAAGCTGACTTTTGTGAATGTTCACTTTTCTGCTGTACTGAATTTTCTGTCAACTGCTGGTTTGATCTGGTTTCCTGCTTGGCTGTTGTAAGATCATTTGATGTTGAATCTACTACAGCATCTGATTTTGCTGCAGAATCAATGGTAGAATTTGGAATTATCTGTTGCACTGGTCCTTTGATTTGCTTACCACTGCGCAAAGCTATAGCACTAACATTGCCTCTAGGGTTTGGAGTGGTTTGAGAGGGTAATTGGCCAGAACCCTGTGACTTTAATTCATGAATAGATATGGCAAGTTGACCAATTTGAGTCTTCAAGTTCTGAATGGTGGTTTCAGTTCTTTGTTGAAACTGGATGTTATTGGTGGCCAACTGTTTCACCAAATCCTCCAATGAGGGCTCAGATTTCGTGGCTACAGGACCTTGCTGCTGGTATGGTGGTCTATACTGATTTGGTGGCTGCTGATTTGATGCATTCCCATATCTCAGATTGGGATGGTCCCTCCATCCAGGGTTGTAAGTATTGGAGAATGGATCATATTTTTGTTGTTGTTGCTGATGGAACTGTGGCTTCCCAGGAAATATACCAGCTGCAGCCACAGATTGGTCTTGAAACTCAGAATCATCTTGCAATGTGGGGCACGAATCTGTAGGATGAGAGGAACTAGAACATATGCTACAAACTCTTGCAGGGGTTTGCACAGGTGGTTCGTGATGTCCTATTGCCATCTGTCTAACCAAAGAAGTGAGCTCATCCAATCTATGTTCCACCCTTTGTTGATCAGCATGTGAAGAGGTATTAACTTCATTGACTACTCCGTTGCAAAGACTCCATTCGAAAGTACCAAATTGCCGAGAATTTGCCGCCATGTTTGCAATTAAGTTTCTCGGCAAGAAATGGAGTTTTATCTACCAATGCTCCACCACTTGCAGCATCAATCATACTCCTTTCCATTGGCATCAATCCTTCATAGAAGTATTGGATCAGCAATTGATCACTAATTTGATGGTGTGGGCAGCTTGAGCACAATTTCTTAAATCTCTCCCAATACTCATGGAGAGTTTCACCACTGATTTGCCTTATGCCACAAATATCTTTCCTTATTGCAGCAGTTCTTGATGCAGGAAAGAACTTCTCTAGAAATAATCTTTTCATGTCATTCCAAGAAGTGATGGCAGCAGGTTGTAAGTAATACAACCAATCCTTAGCAAAGACCATCCAAAGAGAAAGGAAAGGCCCTTAGCTTGATGTGATCTTCACTATTCCATGAGGTTTCATGGTGGAGCAGACAACATGGAACTCCTTCAAATGCTTATGTGGATCTTCACCGCAAGACCATGAAACTTGGGCAGCAAGTGTATCAATCCAGATTTCAACTCAAAATCAACATTAAGTTCAGGATATTGAATGCACAAAGGTTGATAATTCACATCAGGTGCAGCCAATTCCTTAAGGGTCCTATTGTTATAGTCAGCTATAGTAAAATCAACAGACTTAATATCAGATACTGAAGTACTGACAGAAGCGGACTCAACAGGATTAAAAGAGTCAACAAGATTAGGTGCAATATCAAGTTCAAGCCCAATTCCAGAAGTAATTTTATTAGCTCTATGAATGCTACTACCAGTCCTATGAATTCTATGAAGTGTATGAAATGTTCTATCAATTTCAGGATCAAATGAATGCAAGGTACCAGGATCAGATCTAGTCATACAGCATGCAGTTCATAAGAAGGTATTAGAAAAACAATAACAACTAAAACACTAAAAATTCCTACTCCAAAAAATTAAACAAAAATAAAAACAGTATCAAATGAATTTTAAAAATTATGGAACTACCACAGGATAAAATCTACAAAAAAATGCTATCCAAAAAAATAATAATAAATCTTAAAAAATTGAAAAAGTGGTCTAAACAATGGAATTTGGCTAAAATAAGGGTGACCTCACTGTAAATAGTGAGCATTTCTCAGAATAATATTTTCCATTTGTTTACCAAATTTCAGATCAATCAGAGATGTTTTACCGAACTGAAATTCTTGACACAATGCCCTTTATCCAATTTCAGCCGAATTCCACTTGAAAAAGCTTCAAAAACAAAACAAACACATTTGTTAGAGTTAGATGAGATCTTGAAATGATCAAATAGTTGCCTTGGGTCCCCGGCAACGGCGCCAAATTTGACAAGAGGTTGTCGAGACCCCGTCAAATAATAATAATTACCGATTCACAAACTAATTTGTAGTATAGAGCATGAACTGAATCGTCTCTCAAGGATCCAAAAACAAAGATTTCATTAGATCAAGATAATTAGAAAATGGGGGTTTTGTTGTTGATTAACAAGATTAATAAAAGTATGAGATTTAAGGTTGTAAACAAATCTAAAGAAACAACCAATCCAAGGAAATTTACCGATCTTGAGTTTAACTCATCATTGATCACAAGGAATTCACTTAATTGCTAACCATGTTCTTGGCCTTAGATCACATCAAGAAGCCTTAACATGATCCAAGAATTCTCTACTAGATAAGCATCTAGGATTTGATTAACCAAGGTTAGATAAAGTAAGCACCATCCAACATAGATTAACTTAAGATCTAGAATTTAACCAAGCTAAACAATCTATCAAAAAGCTTTAATATATTGTTTAATCTTTGTGATCCTCTTTGAATACATGACAATAAAGCTATTATCACATCAACATCTAAATCAAATTAAGCAATTTAATCTAGATAAAAATCAAATGAGGAAGAAGAGAAACTTGAATAACAATTAAGCAATATGAACAAGCGAAACAAGATCTCCAAATTAAACATCAAGATGGCTAATCCCTTGGATTGATTATGAGAGCCTAGCCTTCCATGGATGGGAAGGAAGAACTCAGAAATTAAAGAACAAAAACGAAATTGTATAGAGAATGGAGAAGAAGAGAAATAAAACTTTCACAAATACTTAAGCTTTCTTGAAACTTACTTCAAAATTGAATCATTCTAATACAAAGAGGTTGGCTCTATTTATACTAATCCTAGAAGTCAATTTGTACATGTACATGATCTGAATACAAGCTATAAAAATATGAAAATTGTCAAATATGGAAGCTTGATACATGGTTGGTGGCTTGGTGCATGGTAGGTGGGCTGGTGTATGGTTGGTGGCTTTTAGTCAACAACTCTTATCCAACTTCTGGATTCATTTTCATCACCTAGACGACATATTTTGGCTTGGAGGTCTTCATGAAAGTTGTAGCTAGTTGTCTCCTTGAAATTTTGCAATTGGAATCATGCCATTTGGACGTTTAAAACTCCAGATATGCCAAAAACACTGAACCTACCTCATGTTAGGTTGGCAGAACGTGTTTCCAAATTCAAACCAACTTGTAGCTTCATTATCATGCCTAAAACGACATCTATTGACTAAATGGTCTTCAGTGAAGTTGGAGATATGGGTCTTATCTTTCCAATGACCAAGTTTCAGCCCAAGAGGAGGCCTATAACTCACTATGTAGTCCAATATGTGCACACTGCCTAGATTTTCCTGACAGCAAACCCACTCTGCATTACAAGGATGTTTTGGACCCTTTGAAGTCCGATCCAGCTCTTGAGTTCTTCATGAAACTTGTAGAACATTGTCTTAGCTTTCCAAAGACACCAAGATCACCTCAATTGGATCACCGAGTCCCAAGTTATGGCCTAACCAAGGAAGACAGGTCAAAATGCATCAAAATCCGAAAATTATCCAATATTTGCATTAAAACCCAATGAAGCCCAACAACATTAAACTCATCTAAAATACTAATATTGCGTACAATAAACATCTAATAAAGCTTAATACAAAGCTAACATAAGTGTCTCAAATTGATTGATCAATGCACAAGGCATTATATGGCTTAAAACAAGCTCCATGAGCTTGGTTCAGCCACATTGAAACTTATTTTGTTGGTGAAGGCTTTAAGAAAAGTCAGAATGAGCACACTCTATTTCTCAAATGGAGCAAAGAGGGCAAGGTTCTCATTGTTAGCATCTATGTAGATGATCTAATCTACACAGGCAATGATGAATCAATGATGAAGAGGTTTAAAGATTCAATGCAGAAGGAGTTTGACATGACAAACTTGGGAAAAATAAGATTTTTCCTTGGAATTGAAGTAATGCAGGGTTCTAATGAAATTTACATATGTCAAAGGAAGTATGCTATGGAAGTCTTGAAGTGATTTGGTATGGATAACAACAACTTTGTCCACAATCCCATTGTACCAAGATGCAAGCTACGTAAAGATGAAGATGGAGTCAAGGTGAATGATACATATTTCAAACAAATAGTGGGGAGCCTCATGTATATCACAACAACTCGAACAAACATGATGTTCATAGTCAGCCTCATTAGTTTTTTTATATCTCAGCTTACTAAACTACACTTTCAAGCTGCCAAGAGAGCTTTGAGATATTAAAGGGGATTGTCAACTATGGAATCCTGTACAAGAGGGGTGGAAATGAAAAATTGTTAGCCTTCATTGACAATGATTATGCAGGGGACTTGGAAGACAGGAAAAACACTTCTGGATATGTATTTCTACTAAGTGGTGGTGCAATAGCCTAGTCTTCTAAGAAATAGCTCATTGTCACCCTATCATCCACTGAGGCAGAGTTTGTAGCAACATCAACTTGTGCATGCCAATCAATTTGGATGAGGAGAATCTTGAAAGAATTGGGTCATTCACAGGAAGGATGCACAACCATAATGTGTGATAATAGCTCAACCATCAAATGGTTGAAGCATGCATATTGATGTGAGGTTCCATTTCCTGCGAGATCTAACCAAAGAGGGAGTTGTTGAATTATTTCACTGTGGAATAGGAGACTAGTTAGCAGACTTGTTAACGAAACCATTGAAGTTGGACACTTTCACCAAGCTTCAAGCACAACTAGGAGTTTGTGAAGTACCTAAGATAAATTGATTACATGAATGTAATCCGTTTAAAGGAGGGATTGTTAAGTAATTTATTAGATAAAGCAGATTATTAGATAAGATTTTAGTTAGTTATTGTTTTTGTTTTTTGTAAGACCTATTATTTACTACTCATAAGTCTTACGTGGAATATTTTTTTCTTCTATTACATATAAAATTCGGCAGTGTTTCCTTTGTTTCTCGTACGTTCCCAAACCTCATAAAATAAACTGCGGATTACAATCAATCATTTCGAACCAACCAGAGTACATATATATATATATATATATATCAACAAGAGATCTCCGATCTCATTCAAAATATTATCAGAGTACGTACATTATACAAGTGTATACTAGACACTATCCTGACTAAGCACACTTAAATACAACAGAACTGAGAACAGCAATGCTAGTTCATCAGTTTCCCCGTCCTGTCTACATCAGAGTAATATATATATAATACACATCATATTATAATTACATAATGGAGCTCAACTCCACCAAAATACAAGTATCATAATAACAGAATCCTCCGTACTTAACCCGTAGAGGGTCAGGGTGTTCCTGCAAGTCTGAGAATGAGGGGGTGAGAAATAACTTCCCAGTGAATGTGAATAAAACTTGTATATAAAGTATGCATCTAATTAGAATGCAAGCCTACACACAATTCAATATATCAAGTAATATCAACCAACATATGCAATGAGTTTATGAATGCACATGATGTTCACACCTTTTCTTCACACTTTTTCTTTCTCCACTCCTCTTGTTGTGCACTAACTCCTTCCGGTTAGGCCCTCGCAATATGCAGTATGCAATGTTTTATGTCATTCCATTTCTATCTAACCCCGTAGGTTAGGCACCCCTCAAGTATCGTGCACTAACCCTTCCGATTAGGCTATCTCACTATGCAATGCAAGTAATTATGCACCGCTTATTCTTTTATCTAACCCCGTCGGGTTAGGTAATCTCTCACATATTGTACAATAACCCCTTCCGGTTAGGCCATCTCACTATGCAATGCAAGTAATTATGCACCGCTTATTCTTTCATCTAACCCCTTCCAGTTAGGTAATCTCTCACATATTGTACACTAACCCCTTCCGGTTAGGCCATCTCACTATGCAATGCAATGCTTTCATATTCATATCATGCTCAATCATAATATCATAATAACATCACATTTAATCAATACAAGATTTAAACTACACAAGCATTATACTCAATCCTCTCAATTTATGATTGAACCACACAAGTATTATGCTTAATCCTCTCAACCACGTTCACTTAGTTACACATCCCTTCATTGTACTACGTTATCATTTTAAGCCTCTGTGAATCTATTCAATGAATCTCTTAGTGAATCTATTCACACAATATTGTAATCAATTCACAATGTTATTCACGAGTTCACAGTGCTATTCACAAGTCTGTAAATCTATTGACAATGCTATTCACGAGTCTGTGAATCTATTCACATATCTTGTGAATCGATTCACAGTTATAAAAATCAATGTTTGATCATACACCTCTTATCTTAAACTTCATTCATTCATTCATTCATTGAATAACAAGTAGCAAATCCAATCATTCTCATACATCCATACCAATGAATACAAGTAACAATCCAAACATTCAAAAACAACCTTAACACATATAAGTTCTTATCTTCAAGACTTAAACTCACACCCTAAATAATACCATACCATATCACAAATCAACCCACACTCACCTAGCAATGATTTAGGACAAGAACTAGGCTTGAGGTGATATCAAACCAACCAAAAATCCTTATGAAAACTTCCTCTTCAACTTCCTTCAAAACAAACAAATCATACAAGAACTTTAGAATTTGTGTTCTTGATTCTCAAAGATGAACATGAGTTCTCCATTAAACTAAAACCATAGGATTGAAGAAAAGATGAAGGTGATTAATAACCATCAAATAACCTAAGCCAAAATATGAGTAACAATACTTACTTTGGCTCTTACAACCTTGAGGAAACCTTAGCTATGAAGAATTTGATATTTTAAGAAGATGACCATATGGTCTTCCAACATGCACGGTTCCTTAAACAAGAGAGGGTGAAGTTAAATTGTCAACTTTGCCCTCCACTTGAATGAGAATTCACGAAATTTCCACTGAGGGTGTAAAATGACCAAAATACCCTTGGTGGTTTCAAAAAATTCCCAATTTATCCCAATTCCAGAAGATTACACTAAAACTTCCATATGATTTAGTTAAGCTAGAATTAAGATTAGAATCAAAATTTAGGGATGTTAAAAAGAAGCTTAGAGAGAGGAAAATCCATAACTACTTTACCTAACAAGAGAATCCATAGAAGCTCACAGAGAACACAATTATAACTTAAACACAAGCGATAAAACATAAAGAAAATTAAGAACGACACAAATTGTCATAGAACAACAACTAACTTTCAACTTGAAAAGAGGGAGAAAGTTTAAATTGAACACATACCTAAGCGATTGATTGGGGAATAGTAGAAGAAAAAGAAGAAGAAGAATCTGATGCAATTGAAGAAGAGAGTGATTGTTGTAGATCCAACTCCAAATCATGGAGAAGAACCATGAGCCCTAAATTTGCAAAAATGAAAATGAGAATATTTTATGAGCAAAATTAGATGAGTTTCAAATTGGTTACCTCGAGTGCAAAGAGAAACCAAAACATTGAGAGAAAAATTCTGGTGCTCGAGGAAGAGAATGGCAAGAGAATGAGAAATTTTATGAGTGAAACTTTCTTAGTTGCCTTCTCATGTGGGTCATCAGTAAGTAGGCTTATGTGGTATGGGTGACTTAGCATTTATGCTTATGTGGCACTAGGTGTAAATTTGGTGTATCAATAGTGGTATGCAAATATCGGGACTCCTCTACAATGCGCCTCTAATTATTTCCTTCTAGGTTATTTTTCCAAACCCCCCCTCTCTTTCTCTCTCTCTGTTTGTTTCCGAGAAAAAATTTTGGGAAACAGGTCTTCGAACTGTTATGCTAATTGATTGATGCAATTCACCTTTTGTTGCCTTCCTCCCCCCCCCTTATTTTTCTGCATTTCTTCATGAGGCTCATAAAACATTGTTTTTCTTCGTTTTCTGTTCTTGTGCTGCAAATTAACAAGAAATTAACGTTTTATGCTAAATGAAAACGACACTAAGAGTGTTTTTGTTGTTATTGTTGGAAGTGTTAATGGCATCAAAGTGAAGCGTAAAGTCAAAAGGATTGGGATTGAGCAGCACCAAAGCTGTGAATTCTCCGTTGTCTTCCACCACATCATCTTTGAAGCAGTTTCTGAAAACTACTATTGATGGCCAGAGCTCGTCTGCATCTTCATCGACTTGAAGTAAGCTGCCATATTTTTATTCAGAGACTATGCCCATTACTTACTTTCTAAAGTATTGCAATATTCTGTTGATAGAGTTGTACTGGTTACTCATGGCCACAATAATGGTTTTTATAGTGTAATTTTTGGTTAATGGACATATATTATCTCTACATCACTTATATTATGTTGACCATGGGGAGTATTAAGCCCTTGATAATTAACCGAATCCATACACAACTAATCAAACTATAATGTGATGATAATTATTAACTAATGGGTAATGAATGTGATTTTCATGGTTAGTGATGACCCTAATAGTGGTTATCATTGTGTAATGTTTGGTTAATGGAAAAATACCCTCTCTGCAGCATTTAGGTAATGTTAACCCTGGGAATTATTGGCCCCTGATCATTATAGAAGTACCATATGCTTGTATTTTATCAAAATCTAAACCATTAAATTTTTAATCAATGGTTCTAAAGTGCCATCATGCAGATATAGTTAATAACTACTATTACGGTGATTAATAACATATGACAATGATGGTAACATGAGAAAACTATGCAGGTTTGTGAAGTTTGAAATAGTGGAGTTGATTAAGGATAGAAATAATGTTGATACATGTGGGGCCACAAGCAATGTTATTAATGTTGCTCAATCCATGGAAGAAGAATTTGTATAGTGGTTTGCAACTTATATTATAATGTGCAATTGTAATTTGAAGCAATATTTGCTCATTGCATACTTTATAAAGTGTTGCAGTATTCTGTGCATAGAGTTGTACTGGTTACTCTCGACCACAATAATGGTTATCGTAGTATAATTTTTGGTTAATGGACAAATATACTCTCAGCAACACTTAGGTGATGCTGAACATGAGGATTATTGGACCCCTGATCATTAACCAAATTAATAAATGATTAACCAAAATATAGTGTAATGTTAATCATTAGCTAAGAGGTAATGTATATGGTTTTAATAGTTAGTGATGACCTAAATAATAGTTATCATATTGTAATTTTTTTTTGTTTATTTAACAAGTACCCTCTTTACAGCACTTAGGTGATGAAGATTATTAGGCCGCTAATCATTAATCAAATCCATACACGATTAAATAAATAATAATGTGGTGATAATCATTAACTAATGGGTAATGAATATGCTTTTAATGGTCAGTAATGACCCATATAATGGTTATCAAATAGTCTAATTTTTTGTTATTATAGAAATACATTCTCTACAACACTTAGGTGATAAGGACCATAAGGATTATTGTTCCGGAAAATATTTCTTGTACACTATTTTTTTACATTACTTTTACACTTGATTAACGATAAGTAAATTATTGGTTAATGAAGTATATTATTTGGTTAATGAGTTTTCGTAACAAATTACTTACAAGCTAGTAATCTATTAACCAAACGATATACTTAATTAACCAATAATTTGTTCATCATTAACCAAGTCTGTGGGTAATCAATTACCAAAATCTATTAACCAAATGATATACTATATTAACCAAATATTTGCTCATTGTTAACCAAGTGTAAAAATAGTGTAAAAAAATGATGTGCAAATTTCATTACTTGTTTGTGCCCTTGATCATTAACCAAATAAATATACGAATAACAAAATTACAATGTGTTGAAACCATTAACTAATAGGTAATGAATATGGTTTTAACGGTTAGTGATGACCTCAATAATGGTTATCATAGTAAAATTTTTGGTTAATTGACAAATATCATTTCGGTAGTATGTAGGTGATGTAGACCACGAGGATTATTATGCATCTGATCATTAACCAAATCCATAAAATATTAACCAATTTATAATGCGGTGATAATCATTAACTAATTGGTGATGAATATGATTTTAATGGCTACTGATAACCTTAATAATAGTTATCATATTGTAATTTTTGGTTATTGGACAAGTACTCTCTGGCAGCACTTAGGAGATGCTGATGACGAGGATTATTGAGCCTTGATCATTAACCAACTTCATAAAAGATTAACCTAATTATAATGTGGTGATAACCATTAACTAATGAGTGATGACTATGGTTTGAATGGTTACTGATGACCTCAATAATGGTTATCATAGTGTAATTTTTGGTTATTGGACAAGTACCATCTTGCGGTGCTTAGGTGATGTAAACCACGAGAATTATTTGGCCCCTGATCATTAACCAAATCCATACACAAATAATATTGTAGTTATTGTGACATAAATGCAACTTTAATTATAGGTGTTGTATGTACAAAAACATTGACAATGTATGCGCATGTATCACATAGAGTTTTCAACACATTTAACATAGGCCAAAATTGTATCTTCAAATCAATGGGGACTGCCACAATAATCTAGGAACCTTGGCATTTGTCACAACTTTCTCTCTAACCTCATTCATCGGATGCAACATCATTGGCAAAATAAGTTCTGTCAAATCCTCAAAACATCATCCTGTGATTTAAATAGCGAAATATGTCAAACATAACACAAGGTTTTGGTTCTAAATGAATAAGCAGACATGGTTTTGTCTCCTTATTTTGTGACTTCATCCAATTTCTCTAAATAGTTCAAGATAAATATGTCACAAGCATCACTTGGTTGAAGAAATTAACACAAACAAAAAGAAATGCGCAAACACTTTATCTTCATCATATCAAATAACATCATAAACGAACTACTCAAGCCATAATCGGAACCACCATTTTTCATATGTTATCAACCACTGTAATAGTAGTTATCAACTAAGTTTGCATAGTTGCAAGTACGTACTAGAACATTTCACTATGCTGAAACATTCTTAATATTTTGGTTAAGTTCTGTCAATTCACTGATGAACATCACATTATGAAAAGCAAGCATTATTATATTCCAAACTCACCATTCCCAAACTTTCATCGTCCCCCTCCCATATGTATCAATTAAAACTGCATCTAGACCTAAACTCTTATGGGTTTACCCAGGATAAAGATATGGAGGAATCAACAATCACTTTAAAACCATGCATTAATTGAACATCTATCATATAGAAAATACTGGAAACCTTGTGAGTTGCTTGTAAAAATTGTAGAATTGAAAATGGATGCTCTTCATCAATGTGGAAGCACAATCCAACAATATCAAAATACTCATAACAAAATGGGCATAGAAACTCCTCCCTTATATCATTGTCCTCGTCTTTTTCATCAAAATCCATGAACATACATATCTGCATCTGCATAATCTCACATCAATAAGCGCAATGAGAGGTATAAATACCAAATACTTGCACATAAACAAACAATAGAACATGAAAAGGTCTAAGGAGAAAGGGGGCAAAGGGGGAGAGAATCTTATGATTCACAAAAGAATGTGGTTTTCAGTAAAGCCATACTATTTAAAATTCCATTGATAAAATTTAATCCCTGCTTTAGCTGATTAAGATCTTTAGATCACAAACCCATTTGTCATTTCTATTATAACTATCGTTTGCAAAAGAAAATGGGACATCAAGTAGTAGTTTGGTTCGTGCTTTTCAAAAATTGACATGAGAAATTATGCTTAAGATTTCAAATAATTCTCATTTCTCAGCCAACCAGCAGCAAGATCCGAAACAAATCAAATAAATTTATGAAGAAAAAAAAAGAATTAGCTTTCAAGAATAATAGTGGTGTTAAGTTCAGTGCACTACTAGTGAGGGAGGAAAACAATTTTTTAAGTTCTATATTCTTCTTCTTCGTATTTACATCAAAAACATAAAAAGCCAATACCCCACCCCCTTCTAACCTTGCCAATGTCTTCGAAGCTAAGTTCTTTTCCAGTTTGTTTTATAATTTTCTTGGGGTCTTGTTTTCGAGTCATATGCACCTCACTATGAATAAAGTAAGCAATTCGAGAAGGAGAACAAGAAAAAAAAAAGGGAAATTGAATTTATAAGACATGAATTTGAGACAAATTAGCAAGCACAAGCAATTAGAGAGGGCAACGAGAATGAAAGGCAACCTGATCGAGATTGAAATGCGGATTAATAGCGCTTAGAGGTAGAGGAATCAGTGTCTATAGCTGCTGTTGATGAAACAACGGTATGCTCCGATTCTGATCTCAAAGGTTAGAACGCAATGCAAGAATTCAAATGATTGTCTTCACCTCCATTGAAGCATTTCTAAAAAACCAAACAAAACCACAAAGAAGCTCAGAGAGGGGAAAAACCAAAGCTACTTTACCTAACAAGAGAATCCATAGAAACTCACAGAGAACACAATTATAACTCAAATATAAGCAATCAAACATAAAGAAAACTAAGAACGACACAAATTGTCACAAAACAACAACTAACTTTCAACTTGAAGAGAGGGAGGAAGTTTAAATCGAATACGTACCTGGGCAATTGATTTGGGGAATAGCGAAAGAAAAAGAAGAAGAAGAAGAAGAATCTAATGCAATTGAAGGAGAGAGTGATTGCTGTAAATCCAACACCAAATCATGGAGAAGAACCATGAGCCCTAAATTTGCAAAAATGAAAATGAGAATATTTTATAAGCAAAATTAGATGAGTTTCAAATTGGTTACCTCGAGTGCAAAGAGAAACCAAAACATTGAGAGAAAAATTCTGGTGCTCGAGGAAGAGAATGGCAAGAGAATGAGAAATTTTATGAGTGAAACTTTCTTAGTTGCCTTCTCATGTGGGTCATCAGCAAGTAGGCTTATATGGTGTGGGTGACTCACCATTTATGCTTATGTGGCACTAGGTGTAAATTTGGTGTAATAATAGTGGTGTGCAAATATCGGGACTGATAAAGGGAATTCCTTAAAAGTGGATGTCATGGCTTAGATAATGTTGAGAAACATGGGCCTGAGAAGAGAAAATTAAAAGAAAAGTGGTGTGAAAAGAGTGTAAAATTTCCTAAATGAGAAAGTTACGAGAAACTTAATTACAAAAGAGTCACACATGACTTATATACTATTAGAGACGTAACTAATTATTTAATTAATCGTTGTCACAACTATCTCAGAGGGTGCTACGATCAAAGGCAACTAAATTTTAAAGAAAATAAAAAAAATAAATGTTTGGGAATCGTCACCAACCAATTCTTCCATTAAGAATGGAATGGTGCGATTGGACACCTAAGAAAATGGTATGTGTTTAAGAGTTTAGGTTCAGGGGTTGATTATGGTAGGGAATGTGTTAGCACCCTAAACCATCCGTTCCAGGAACGTTTACCTATTTAATCTAGTGTTATCTTGCTCAATTAATTAAATTGGTCATTTATTATTTTAAACAAAAATTGTTACTATTTTTATTTTTAAATGTCTCATTATGTCTAGCATAATATCAAAGAATGATAAATGACTAAGACAGAGAATGAGTAGTTAAATAGTCATTATTGTATGAAACAAATGTAAGCCCACAACATATTATGTGAATGTGGTAAATTAAAAAATTAGATTTTTAAGAAAATATTTCTAAATAAAATATGGGATTTTTAAATTATTTTTATAATAGGAAATTTTTCGATTGAGTGATTTGTGCAATGATTTTCAAAAAATGAAATTTTAATTTACCACTACAACAAAGTTAGGGATATATTAATTTGTTCACATTTTTTTTCTTTTTTATGAAAATATTTTATTTATATAGTTGTGAAAATTAGACCTCGTCAACGTTCCCAGCAAAATCTAATATTAATAGCCTAAAAAATATAAGGAAGAGTTTAGTTGATCGGTACCTCAATCCTCTCTCAATCTTTTTTTCGTTAGCCAATTTTAAATTTTTTAATTAATGAGTGTATGCACATATATTTAGAATAAATTGAGGCATATTTGAGTGACTCCCAAAAAGAAGGCAATTTATAATATGAAGTAAGATTTTATTAGAGATTTTTAAAGCTTTGTTAGCGCTCCCAGCAAAATCATAAAAATTTCTCCTCACCTCAAGAAAGTCAAAATTTTGACACCGTCGCAGCTAATTCCGATTGTTCGTTCGTTGGAATATTAATCCATAAAAGAAATATGAAGATATAAATATATTAAATCCAATAAAAATAACAATTTAATAGGAATAAAAATTTTGTTCAATACCATCTAAGGTCCTGCCAATACCCATGGCAAAACCAAAAAGAAACCCTCACCTCTGAAAAAATTAAAATATCGTTAATACTATACTAATTTTAATTATCCATTGTTAGAATTTAATCCTTTAAATGGTAAAGCACAAAAATAAGATCTATAACAACTTGGATTTTTAAACTGAATTTCTAAACATTGCATTCCCACACAAAATTGAATAACCAGTATGAAAAAGAAAATATACATGTATACACTATAAATTGGAGCTAAAATCACGTGATCTACTCATGGTATCCATTTAAACCATTTTTGTCATTATTTTATTTTTTTTGTGGCCAAAAGTTTAGGTGACGAGAAAGTCATCTCCAATTTAATGCCATGGCAAACCACCAATCTCAGTGATTTTACTTGATTCCTCCTTCCATTATTTCTATATCTAAACACTTGTGCATCTTAAGCATAAAAACGAAACCATGAAGAATCAAAGCTAAGTGGCCATGCGTTTCACATTCTTTGATTGTCACCCACGTGGCCACGAAAGGAAAAGTCACAATGACACATTAGCACACACATAAACACTACTAAAATCACCACAACAAATTGACGAGGATATAGAGGAGGGCTAGGATGTGGCCACTGGATCTGGGGTCATGATGGGAACATGGTTCATGGTGCTGGCATGGATTCAAGGTGTGACGGAAGTGGTGGTTTGGTGAGGTTAGGGGCGCGGTTTGAAGAGTCACAGAGGCACGGTTGACGGTTGGGACAAAAGGAGCGATGGTGTGTGCTAATATTCTAGATTTAACATTCACAGAGCATGCATAGATGATCTTCAAGTTTAACCCAGATAACTGCTATATACAGAAGAGGAAAATAACGTGAGTATGGAGGCATTTTACCTGCAACTCAGAATATGAGAGGAGAAGATTAAGGTTTCTCCGAGAATCCCCTTCCAAGTGCCCTTCCTTCTTTTTTCTGGTGTCCTCTCCCTCTTAAATCCTGTGTGTATTTTTCTTGCTCTCTCCGACCTGTCCGTTGCGGCTCTCCCTGAAATTATAGCCCCCCTCCAAGAATAATGCAATTACTCCTTAATTTGTTCCTGTGTATGGGCTGGCTAATTTGATGGAAATGGATCGTAGTAATCTTATCAAATCAAGCCAACACAATCTTGATCGAAATTTCCTCAATTTTCTATTTCTATTCCTTTTTTGAATTTTCAATAATTATTTTCTTCCACGAGTTGACACAAGAAACACGCTTTTACCACTTTTTTCCTTTTTGATTTTGTCCCTTTTTGTTAAGTGATTTTATCTTCTTTATTAATCTTTATTTTGTTTTATTTACAACACTTTGTTTGGGCTTTGTAAAATAGGATTCAAAATTTGTTAGTTTAAAGCCTATAAGAAAGAAAATAATTTACGGATAAATTTGGGTATCAATAATCTCACTCAACTTAGTAATCACTAACTAACTTAGTAATCACTAACTAACCGTATATGGTAATAAAAAGGTCAAAAGTTTGAATTCTAAGAAACACCATTATGAAGAGGGATACTAACCGTACGTAATCATTCAACTCAGAGTGTGTTAGATAAAATGATGTTAAAAATGCACATTGCTACTTGTTATAGTTATTAATTATATCTTGCCTCCATTACTTGATTATGTATTTTTAATGAGTTATTGTTTCGTTCATTCCAATAACCATTTTTCCTAACTCGATAACTTCTGATTTAGCTACAATGAGACAAATTATAGAATAGAAAAAGATCGAGTTTAAGTGAACTAGTTCGGACAAAAAAACATGAATAATACATACAATTATTAAATTGTTTATTACATATCTTTTAGTTCAATGATTTTAAAAAATAAAAATACTAAAAATAATTTAATTTAAAAAATAAAACATGAATATATATAAATCTTAATTACCATATACCTACTCTACCTCAATTGCTGCCAATATATCTCGGCCTCGGATCCTTGTTAACTGTGTCTGTAACATGTAATAATCACAGAAAAATAGGGACAAAAAAAAGTATCGTGTCGCCAAACGCAGCCATGACTTTGCATGCAACCCCTGCATGAAAGTTTCTCAACACGTGCCACAGCAATCCCCTGAAGTGGTGCCACCCCACCTTCCGCCCATCTCTCCTTTTTAAACCCACTCTTTCTCCCATTCCAAATCTCAAACCCCACCATCTCCATCTCCATTTCTCTCATGGCAAATCCAATGGCTGACCACCATTACCAACCCCTCCACCAGCAGCAGAGTGCTCAACCAGGGTCTACCCAGGTTGTGAAGGCGGCCACCGCCGTCACCGCCGGTGGCTCTCTCTTGATCATCGCCGGTTTGATCTTGGCCGGGACGGTTATCGCCCTCACCATCGCCACCCCACTGTTTGTGATATTCAGTCCGGTGCTGGTGCCGGCGGTGATCACGGTGGCGCTCTTGAGCTTAGGGTTCTTGGCTTCTTGGGGATTCGGCGTGGCCGCGATCACCGTGTTAGCGTGGATCTACAGGTACTTCACTGGGATGCATCCACCTGGCGCTGACCAATTGGACACCGCGCGCCACAAGCTGATGAACAAAGCGCGCGAGATCAAGGACTATGGCCAGCAGCATATCAGTGGTGCACAGGCTTCTTAAACCTGCACTCGCATGCACCCGATCACTGAAGCTTTGTTTAGTTATTTATGAATGAGCCTTTAATTTCTCTTTTTCTTGTGTTTTCGTTTATTGTGGGTCATCATCACTCATCACCTGTTGTAATGTCTTGCTAGTTCTGCGACTATTGGAAGAACAATCTTTTTATTCCAAATTCTGTCTTCAATTTTTTTTAAAAAAATTCTTTTACACTGTTTCTAATTTCGTAATTTGTATGCCTTTTTCTTTTCATAAGCTTACAAACCTTAAAGTATTTGATTAAGCATAAAATGGAAAGTTTAAAATGAGATTAAAAAAAAATGCGATGCCTGAAGCAGTGATGCTCAGGATTTATTTTCCGTGATTACATGATGAGCTTCTCTTCTCATATTAAAGAACAAGTTTTAGAAATTTTTTCTTGGTACAAGAAAAAACCTGGCAATAAAATTATTGCTAAGGAAATAATAATTTTTCTGTAAGTTGAGTTGAGTTGGTTTGGGTTAAACTAGTAACCCTTAATAATGTAACTCTTTACTGCTTTTCCAAAATTAACAATTCCCTCTATTTTCTCATATCATATGATCACTGGTAAGAGAGAGAAAGAGAAAATTTCGCAGAAAAGAATAATATGAAGTAACAAAAGCGAGAAAGGTTAGGAACTTGATTGCCTCTATTAGCCTCTTGACTATATAGTGCTCAAGTATTAGAAGTTAGGGTTCTGAATTTTCCGTTCCTTTTCGATGTTAAGTTTGTGTTCTAAATTCATATCCAGTGCAAATTTTGGCAAGAAATAAAATGCTGGCAGCATAATACATGTCAGATGAGGCTCCTTTTCTTCGTCTTCTATAGTATTCTTTTTTATGGTAATGAACATGGAGAAGCCCAAAAACTAAACAGAAAAAAGAAAATCAAGTTATTGAAGCTAAAATTTTAGGGAGGCGATCATATTTAGAGGAGGAGTAATACGAGTATAATTATGTAAAGTTTCCAAAAAATTTAGAAATATTTTGTGCTTGTTTTATTTTAAAGTCAAGTTAGACTAGTTTTATATGTTTTTAGATGTTTTAATAATATGTTTCCTTTATTGTTATTCTTACTTTATTTTGATGTGCTAGATATTGAAAATTAATGTTTTGGATAGTTTCCATAGAATTATAATTTGATTTGATTGTTTGCATTTATCTTGGTTTTGGAATTTTATGATATGCTTTCTTCAATTAAGATATTTAATGTTGCCTAATTAAATTTAATGACTATTTGAATTTGAAATTAGGCAAGGAAGTTAAGGGAAGATTCAAGAAATCAAATTCTATCTATTTTTGGGAAGGAATCTCAAATTATCCAAACCTGAAGTACTAAATTGAATATAACTTGAACTACAGAGATCAAATTGAGGTGATTCTGGTGGCTTTCAAAAGCTAATACATAGGGGCTACTGTATCATACTCTCCTAAAATAAATTATAAAATATTTAATTATTTATTTGTTTATTGTTTATTAATTATTTTGTACTGTTTACAATTGAGAATTTGTGAATTTTATGTTTTATTATGAACAGAATACAGAAAAATAGTAAAACAACAACATAAGTTAGTAGAATATACAGTAACAATTCCACAATTATAGGTTTATGCTTAAGGGGACCTAGATGTCATTAAAGGAATTTGCTAGTAGAATAAGACAAAATACAAGTAAAGACAAAAAGTAACTAGATGGAATTTAATTAGCATGTTCCTAGAATCTAGTTCTAATTTAACTAATATTTAATTAGTAAGGTTAGCATGTAACTAAAGTAGTTAAATATCTAACAAAGTCAGGATTACTTCTACAAAATGGAATGTTTCTATTAGACCATGAAGATTGACCAATAAGAAGGAGACAACATATAAGGTTAAGTGTAGAGATGTGATTAGATAAGATAAGATAACAATGATCACTCAAAGTAAAATATCAATGAAGCGTGAGGGTGGAAGCAAGGAAGAATAAGATTAAGGTGGTGGAGAAGAGAAAAAGAAAGAAAAAGAGAGAGAAAAATCAATAAAGAAAACCCCAAAATTCTAGGGGAAAAAACTTGAAATCTTCACCAGAAACAAGAAGCTCACCTCAGCATTTTTATTGGTCAAGTAAAGAGGTAAGAGTTGAAGTTATGCAATTCTTTTAACTGCCCTTTAATGGTGTTTTCATACATTTTTGAGTACTTTTCATAGAGATTTGATGTTTTTTTTTACTTTCTTCCTATATTACAATCAAATAATAATTAGACGTGATGGATTGAAGTTGTGAGATTTATAAGCTACGACCAAGTGAGTTTGAACATGGGAAGTCTATGATTTTGTGTTGGTGATTTAGTTGGTTTATAAAGTAGTTTATAATGAGATAATGATTTTAATGTTTATTCAATCAAAACTTTAGGAACTATGGTTTCTTCATGCTTGGCTATGACAAGAAATAAGGTTTCAGATTAGGATTTTGATATTTAAGACTAAGATGAATCAAGTTTTGATGAAATACTAAGTATTGCCGAGCAGTAGGTTACCGAGTAGTGAGTATTGCTTATCAGTAGGTATTACCAAGTGGTGAGTATTGTTGATCAGTAGGTATTACCAAGCGGTGAGTATTGCTGACCAATAGGTATACTGAGCGATGAGTATTGCCTAGCAGTAGGTATTACCAAGCAATGAGTATTGTCGAGCAGTAGGTGGTATCGAGTAGTGAGTATTGCTGAGTAGTATGTATTATCGAGCGGTGAGTATTGCCGAGCAGTAGTGTAACATCCTCCCTTAAATTTTAATTTTTAAATATTACTTTTTAATTTTTAATTAATATTTAATTATGAGTGATTTATTACTTTATGATTTTATTTCTATACTATTATGTCCAAGAATTTTGATTTTTGTTAACAAGAAATTAGAGGGTAGAAATATTGACTTAGGACATAATTTTATTTACTTAATTAAAGTCATATGCTTTTTTAGTATATGAATAAAGATAATTAGTTGAAACATATTATTGTTAGTATTATTTTCTATTTCTCTTTAATTGTAGGTTAATAGTATTTTAGAAACTATTTATGTGCAATTAATATTTATTAAAATAGTCATTGTAGCTTGTTTAATTAAACAAAGACATTTTATACATTATGGTTTGTGATTAGGACATAAGTGTAATTAAGAATTTAACATACATTAAAATAAGGGAAAATTTGTCATTTAGAATTATTAGTAGGAAGAAGACAAAATGGGAGTAACTAGAAGGAATCTAGTAGGCATCTAGTTGAAATAAAATTATGATCTAGTTAGAAACTAATTAAATAGTTTGGATCCACCTAGATGAGGAATAAGAAAATAATTTCTCTAAGGCTTCTTCAAGAAGCCAAATAATAAATTATTAATTCTAAATAAATATTAATTCTTAATAAATATCTTCTTAATAAAATACTAATTCTTAATAAAAATCAAGATATTAAAAAAAATATAAATTGAAGGGATAAAGATGGAGAGGGTCAACCATGAAGAGAAGAGAAGAAAGAAGAGCTAAGAGAGAAAGAAAAAGACAAAGTATCCAAAATTTTTGAAAAGTGCTAGAAATTGAATCTCCATCCAAGAATTCATCCAGAATCAATAAGAAGATAGAGTTCTCAACTCGTTTTCAAGCTCAAAGTTTCATTGAAAGAAGAGGAAGAGATAAGAGTTCAAGCACTCTTCATCTTATAGTTTTCAAACTTAAAGTTTTGGTTAGTTTTCCATGAATTTTGATTCTTTTATAAATTTTTATCAAAAAATACACTTAAATATGCTTGTACATGATGATTTATCGTTGAAAAATGAAAGACCATGGCTTCTTGAATGGTGCGAAATCCATGGATGTTTGGTCTTGAATGATGATTTGATGATATATCAAGTTGTTCTTGTTATGTTTTGATGTTATGTGATTGTTTAGATTGAAAAAACCTAGGAACCATGACCATGAGTGTTTCAACTAAGCCATGAAATTAGTGTTCTAATTTGTTCAAGTATGTAAGTAAGAGTTTATGATGTAGATTAGTGATTAGTTAAGTGATTATTTCAAGATTTGATGAAGTTTGATGGTTTTGGATGAATATGTTACAATCTCTAACCTTAGATATGTTTCGTCCAAGGCTAGTACCACAGGGTTTAGATGTGTAAATTATTAGATTAATAGTTAATGGAATGAATTAAAGTTAATTAAATTGTATGGCAAAATCCAAGCATAGTTAGGTGACAAAAGTTTAGAAAAATCACTTGGAAACCAAGTGTGATAGTTTTGGCCAAGAGATTTAAATGGCCTAGGTTGGAAATTTTTCATGTTATCCTTATATCATGGTGATTAGAAGATGACCTTAGTGGAAAATTGGAAGAAAAAGGAAGAAAGTGATAAGTTCAAGTGTTAAAGTTAAAGAAACCCTAGATTAGGTTTCAACCAAATTATGGCTTTTAAACTAAGATTTGATTTAGATCCAAAGAAATGAGTATTAGAATGAATAAAAATGATCAATTGTTAAGGAATAATGAAAATCCAACCATATGAAAAAATGACTTAATTAATAGTAGAAATGACAAATGAATAGTAACTTACCAAATGAATATTAATTTGGCTAAGTTGTGAAGCATTTTAAGACTTCTTAATGGCTAATTTAGAATAGAAAAATGAGATATTTATGATGACTAAAAGAAACCGAGAATATAGGGTTGTGGTTTCGTCCAAAACCTAGTTTCTAAAGCTAGGCATCAGTCAAATATGTTTCTGAGCGTAATTAGGTATTAAAAAGTAAAGAAAGTTGACTTTATGAGAAAAGTATCCAATTACTCTAAAAACTTAGAAAATGACATTACATGCTCATTTAATGATATGTAAGATGATATAAAAGACAGGGATGTGATCTTTGGTAAGAGAGGTGATTATTAGATAATCAGATGAAAATTATCATTGTAAGGAAAGTGGTTCGCATATAATTATTGGATGTGATCCTTAGTAAGGGTGGTGATCCATGAAAATCTTACATGTGTCTAGAGATAGGTAATCCACAACAGAAGAGTGAAATTATCTAAGGATTAGATGGAATCCACCCCAGACGTGTGATATGACCATTTGGTTTAGGGAATGCCCTATGCCAAGGAAGAACTCTTATTACTATTTTATAGTAATTTTATTATGTGGACCATGTAAATACAGATTATGGGGTTATGCCCACAAATAAAAGACAAGCATGAGCATGTAATTATCCCGATAGAAAATAAGAGATCAGATTCTTATTAACAATTTTGCTACTAAATGTTCTAAGAATTGAGACATAAAGTGTAAAGCCTAGAATATGTACTATTAGCTTATTTAAGTGTATTCTGTATAATACTTTTATCTGTGGAAATGTTTCTGCAATTTAATGCAGCTAGAAATATTATAGTTCTTGTTTACTATTTTTATTTGCTTGAATTCCTACTAGAATATAATTCTTACTCCTAGGTCTAATATTTCCAAAGGAACCAGAGGGCTGAGAAGATGTTTCACATTACCATTATGATAGATTTTGATGTTGCTTTACTTTATGATCCGGATGAGAATACTTATATTTTGGATATCAGGGGTTTTGTGCCTGTTATTTCTTAATTATTGTATAATTATGTAGCTTGTATTGTATACAAGACAATGTAGAGAAAGGCTTCATCCCTCGGGTTAGAATACGTTTTTCAAGTTTTTATATATTTATGTAAGTAGTTTGTAAGATGAAGCCTATGTATATAAATAAGTTTTAGTAATGAACAAAAGTGACATTTTGGTGTGCTAAACAGTAGAACAAATTATCATCTAAGTTTGATTATTAAATCATGAAAAATAAAGTCATGGTCTTATTATAATTCAAAATAGACTAAATTAAATAGACAATGTAACTAATTAAATTACGCATATTACAGACTAGTAAAACAATGACATTAATTAAGAATTAAGATAAGGTATTACTAGTAGGTTACTGAGCGGTAGGTATTATCGAGCGAGGTATTGCCAAGTGGTGAGTATTGCTAAGCAGAAGTATTGCCCGAGTTAGCAGTTCTTCCGAGCAGTAGTATTAACTATGCCTGATATAACGAGCAGCAATATTGTTGGAATGTAACCAAGTGTTACCATGTCTAATATAACTAATCAATATTTATTGGTTGAGTGGTGTAACTGATCGGTTGTGATAACTGAGTCTTAATAATATCCTATAATGATATGATCAATTGATAATAAAATCTGAATGTGATGTGGTTGAGTACTAGTACTTTTCCAACATGATGAAGCTATTTGACCTATATGGCTAATATATTGTAGCAAATGATTATGATTAGGATTAGAGTTTCAACCGAATCCTAATTGTTAAAGCTAGGTCTTATGCCATAGATTTTTTAAGGTTTATTATACAATGAAAATGTCTCAAAAGTTCACATTATATGAAAAATATTCAAGTACGCTAGAAACTCAAGAATTGACATTGTGTGCTCATTTCATGGTTAAAAGATAAGGAAATGATCCTTTATAGAATAAGGTGATCAAGATGATCCTTCTTAGTTTAGGGATCTTCACGGAACTTACGTGTCTCAAATATTCCAATATTTAATGATGGTCATGAAGATGGAATATTTTGTTCATGAACCAAATGGAATCTGCCCTTAGAAAATTTGTGGAATAGTCATTTGGCATAAGATTCTAGAGGACACTCGATGCTAAGGCAAAGCTCTGGTTACCATTATGGACTGGGATTTTATGGACCATGTAAGCATATGATTATGGACTATGTTAAAGATGATGAACATGTAATTATCCAAGAAAGAAAAAGCTAACGTATTAATAGCTTATTTGATGTTAAATGTTCTAAGAATCAAAGCTAATATAGAAAAGTAGAAATATATCAAGTTAAGGTTATTTGATTGTATCTTAGTTATAATTGAATGTCCATGGAAATATTATTTTTTGCAGTATAATGCAGCTGAAAATACTACTGTATTATTATGATTTTACTTCAATGCTACTTGAATTTCTACTGGAAAATATTATTTCTCACTCTTATATGTGGTATTTTCAGAGTAATCATGTACAAGATTACTATACTGCTGGATGTAGAGATTGATTGGGCATACGATCCAGAGGAGGATCGTATTGTTCTTATCTGCCACGGTTTCTCTACCAAATGTTTTATTAAGTTGATGTAGATCATAGTGTTTTACAGTAGTGTATGATGTAGTAGTTACTACAACATGAGACAATAGATGGTGTTTTGATACCGCCGTTAGGGATTCAGAACCCTTTTTATTTTGAAATGTATTATAGTGTATATAGTGGCTCTTGTATATAAAGAAAAACATGAATAGTAAATGTCATGTTATATTATTTTGAATTTTTATGTATACAACAAATCAACTATGCTAGAACACAACCAATTATTGTTTAATAAAACAAATGGAATATTAAAATAAAATTAATTACGTTGTATTTAAGTTTAATTTAACATAACTAGTTAGTTATTATAAGATAAAAAAAATGTCATGAATACGTGACACTTTACTAAATTAAGATTTTAATTAGTAGGGTGTTACATTATGGTATCAGAGCAGTTTGTCCAGGTGAATTTAGATTTGATAGGGCAGAGTTATGTAAGCTTTGGTATTGTCTTGAAAAAGTATGTTATATTTATTTGTCTTTATTTGGATGTTATGTATTTCTAGCCACTAGTTCAGTGATATTGAGACTGATCACCTTAATATTTCTCTGGATACGTGTGCAGAAAACTATGGCACCAAAGAGACATAATTAGCCTAATCAGCTTGTTACTGAAACTGATACACTAGATCCCCTAAGGGAGATGGCGAATGCTATCAGAGAACAAGTAGCTGCAAATTATGAGGTTTTGCAGCATTTGCAGAATATCCTTGGGAATAATAATAATAATCAAGAACAGGAACGTAGAGGCCTAGATAGGGAAGCTCCAGTGGGTAATCCACAATTTCATGGTCTTGTTGAATTTAGGAAGATGAAACCTCCATCCTTCAATGGAATGTATGACCCTGTGATAGCTGAAAGATGGCTAATGCAGTTAGAGAAATTTTTTGAGGTTATGGATTGTACAGGTAAACATAAAGTAATATTTGCTGCCTATATACTAGTAAGGGAAGCAGAGCACTGGTGGAAGGGAGCTAGAGCTATACTGGAGTTTCAAAGTACTAAGATCACTTGGAGGAATTCCAGGCCACTTTTTTGGATAAATATTTCCCTGACAATGTTAAGAATTATAAAAAGGCTATGTTTATCCAGCTTAGGCAAGGGACTATGACTATAAATCAATATGCTGCTACATTTGAGGAATTGGCCAACTTTTCCACTTATTTGACATATAACCTAGATGAAAGTTGGAAAGCCACTAAGTTTGAATGAGGTCTGAAACCATAGATTCGAAAGGAAGTAAAAATCCTAGAAATGAAAAAGTATGTTGTTTTGGTGAATAAATGCAAGATAGTTGAAAAGAACTTGTTGGATGTAGAGGCTGAGAAAGGAAGACAATTTCTAGAAAAGAAGAAGGAAAATGAAAAACATAAAGGAAACAATTCAAAATTTAGAGGCAATCAAAATAAAGGAAAACAAGTTCAAATAAAGTCTTCACTTTCAGTCTGTAAAAATTATGGTAAGAATCATGGAGGTGGACCATGTTTACGAGGACAAAATGTATGCTATTATTGTGGAAAATCGGGTCATATTGCTAGTCATTGTCCTCAGAAAAAGGAAGTAAATTATGCACCTAAACCCTAGACTAAAGGAAGAGTTTTTACTCTTAGTGGAGAAGAAACAACTAATTCTCCTAATCTGATACAGGGTAAATGTTTAATTAAAAATGAACTCTTAACTGCATTGTTTGATTCAAAAGCTACTCATTCATTTGTATTCATGGATTATGAGAATTGGTTACATCTGTTTACATCTGTCTTACCTTTTTATTTTTCTATTTCTACTCCCACGGGAGGAATTGTCTTGACTTATCACGTCTGTTTAAATTGTTCTATACAGGTAGAAAATAAGTCCTCTATTATTGACCTTATTTGTTTGCCTTTGTTTGGACTTGACATTATTCTGGGTATGGATTGGATGATAGCTAATAATGTTATTCTAAGTTGTTTTGAAAAGTTATCCAGTTTCTTGATAAAATGAAATACACACTTGCACATGATGATTCTATAATTTTTTCTACCATCCAGACTAGGAAATGTTTAAAAGAAAGAGCCCAGGGTTATGTTCTCTTATTTTCTTCAGAGGTTAAACAAAATGTAAATAATATCCCCGTAGTTAATGAATTTTTTAAGTCTTTCCAGATGAAGTCACCAGTTTGCCACTAGAGAGGGAGATTGAATTCTCCAAAGATATGGTACCTGGAGTGGGTCCAATTTCCATAGCATCCTATAAAATGTCCCCACTAGAGTTGAGTGAGTTAAAGAAACAAATAGAAGATTTGTTATCTCAACAATTCATCAAACCTAGTGTATCACCTTGGGGAGCTCCTGTATTATTTGTAAAAAAGAAAGATAGAAGCTTAAGATTGTGTGTAGATTATAGACAATTAAATAAAGTAACTATCAAAAAATAAATATCTTTTTCTTCGAATAGATGATTTGTTAGATCAACTTAGGGGTGCCATATTTTTTTCCAAAATAGATCTAAAGTCAGGTTACTATCAAATTAGGGTTAAACAAGAAGATATTCCTAAGACTGCCTTTAGGACTAGGTATTGACATTATGTGTATTTAGTAATGTCATTTGTTCATACAAATGCTCCTGCGGTGTTTATGGATTATATGAATAAAATCTTTAGACCATATCTAGATCAATTTGTTGTTGTCTTTATAGATGATATTCTCATCTATTCAAAGAAAGAAGAAGAACATGAACAACACCTTAGTATAGCCTTGCAAATTTTGAAAGAAAATAGTTGTATGCTAAATTGGGAAAATGTGATTTTTGGCTGAAAGAAGTAAAGTTTTGAGGTTATGTGATTTCACAAGGAGTATCTATAGACTCTAGTAAAATTGAAGCAGTGATTCATTGGGAGATACCTACAACCATAACTGAAATTTAGAGATTTCTAGGGCTAGCTAGATACTACAAAAGATTCATAAAAGGATTTTCCCAACTAGTTTTACCTTTGATAAGGTTAGCTAGGGAAGGTAATCTTTTTGTATGGACCAAGAGATGTGAACAGAGTTTTCAAGAATTGAAGATTAGGTTAACAATCCCCCAGTGCTAATAATTATAGATCCAATAAGTCATTTTGTGGTGTACAGTGATGCATCTAACAAAGGTCTTGGATGTGTCTTAATGTAGAATGAAGGGGTAGTAGCCTATGCTTCTAGACAACTTAGACCACATGAAGAAAAATATCCTATCCATGACCTAGAATTAGTAGCAGTGGTGTTTGCTCTGAAAACTTGGATAAATTACTTGTATGGAGTCAGATTTGAGGTATTTAGTGATCATAAGAGTTTGAAATATTTGTTTGACCAAAAAGAATTAAATATGAGACAGAGAAGATGGATGGAATTTTTGACAGATTATGATTTTGAATTGAAATACTATCCAGGAAAAGCTGCACTTAGCATAAAGTCACTACATGTATGTCATACATGATGATCCAAGAATTAGAGTAATTAGAGAAATTTAGAGTTTTAAATATCTCAATAACTCTACAAAAGGGTAAATTATGTATGGGTGAACTTAAGATAGAAAATGAATTGAAGGGTCAAGTTAAAGAATCTCACAAGTCATATCATTTTCTTGAAAACTTAAGAAATCGAATTCTTCCAATCAAAGCTACTTATTCACTTGATAAGTTAGCTCATTTGTATATCGGAGAAATTGTTAGACTACATGGAATTCCTTCTAGCATAATATTAGACTGAGACCCTAGGTTTACCTCTAAATTTTGGGGAAGTTTGAAAAAATCTTTTGGAACTAATTTGTGTTTCAATACAACATATGATCCCCAAACAGATGGCCAAACTAAGAGAACTGTCCAAATCTTAAAGGATATGCTTAGGGCTTGTGTGATGGAGCCGAATAGGAGTTGGAACAATTATCTGTCATTAATAGAGTTTGCATATAATAATAGTTATCATTCCATCATTAGAAAGTGTAAATCTCCTTTATGTTGGTATGAAGAAGGTGAAACACCCTATTAGGACTTGAGAGTTGAGATTGTACAAAAGACTTCAGAGTAGGTCAAAATGATCAGGGATAAACTGCTTACTGCATAAAGTAGGCAGAAAAATTATGCAGATAAAAGAAGAAAACCTCTAGAATTTAAAGGAGGAGAACGTGTTTTTCTTAAAATTTCTCTTATGACTAGAATTGGCAAATCCTTCAAATCCAAAAAGTAGAGTCCCAGATTCATTGGTCCTTTACAAATTCTTAGAAAAATAGGATCAATTGCGTATCAAATTGCACTTCCTCCAAATATTTCAAATCTCTATGATGCTTTTCATGTTTCTCAACTCAGAAAATACTGCCATGATCATTCACACATTATAGGGAATGAGTCAGTGTAGGTAAGAGATGATTTAACTTATTATGTAAGACCTGTACAGATTATGAATGTGAATTATAAACAATTAAGAGGAAAAATTGTTCCTTTGGATAAAGTGTTATGGTAAGGGATGATTACAGAAGAAATGACTTGGGAAACAGAAGAAAAGATTGTCCAAAATCATTTTCAACAAGTAACAAAATTTTAAGGGTAAAACTTTTTAAAAGGAAGGGAGAAATGTAACATCCTCTCCTAAAATAAATAGAAAATTTTTTATAGAGTATTTAATTATTATTTTTATTTTTTAATAATTATTTTATACTCTCCTAAAATAAATAGAAAAAAATTTATAGAATATTTGATTATTTTTTTATTGTTTAATAATTATTTTATACTGTTTATAATTGAGAAGTTATGAATTTACAATAGTAAAACAACCAATATAAGTTAGTAGAATATACAATGGCAATTCTGTAATTATAGGTTTATGCTTAAGGGGACCTAGATCTCATTAGAGGAATTTGTTAGTAGAATAAGACGAAATACAAGTAAAGACAAAAACTAACTAGATGAAATCTAATTAGCATATTCCTAGAATCTAGTTCTAATTTAACTAATTTAATTAGTAAGGTTAGAATGTAACTAAAGTAGTTAAATAACTAACTAAGTCATGATTACTTCTACAAAATGAAATGCTCCTATTGGTCCATGAAGATTGACCAATAAGAACGAGAGAACATCTAAGGTTAAGTGTAGAGAAGTGATTAGATAAAAAAAAGATGACATTGATTACACAAAGTAAAATATCAATGAAATGATAATCTTTCACCAAGAAAAAAGCACCTCACATCTAGATATAGAAGAAGAGTGAGCGTGGAAGAGAGGTAGAAGAAGATTAAGGCAGTGGAGAAGAGAAAAAGAAAGAAAAAGTGAGAAAAAAATCAAGAAAAAACTCCAAAAATCTAGAAGAAAAAACTTGGAATCTTTACCAGAAAAAAGAAGCTCACCTTAGCATCTTTATTGGTCAAGTAAAGAGGTAGTTGTTCAAGTTATGCAATTTCTTTTAATTGCTCTTTAATGGTTTTTTCATAAATTTCTGAGTACTTTCCATGGAGATTTGATGTTTTCTTTCACTTCCTTCCTATATTACAATCAAATAATAATTAGACGTTATGGATTGAAGTTGTGAGATTTATAAGCTACGTCCAAGTGAGTTTGAACTTGGGAAGTCTATGATTTAGTGTTGGTGATTTCGTTGGTTTATAAAGTATTTTATAATGAGATAATGATTTTAATGCTTATTAAATTCAAAACTTTAGGAACTATGATTTCTTCATGCTTGGCTAATGTAACACCCTTAGTTGGATGTTACAAAAATAATTAATTTCATAATTAACTCTTCTTCATTACTTCTTGTTTATCTAGATTACAAGTCATAAAATTTCTTTGTTCATAGTAGTGTAATGTAAACAGAATAATAATTTAAACTGTATACACATATGTTTGGAAATAGATATTCACACAGTTTTTATTTCTTACTAATTATACATAGTTATTTATACATGATTAATTATACATGGTTAGTACATACATATCTTACAACAATTTATATATTTATACAAAACAAAACCCTTTACTCCATAACTAAAGAGCAGGGTCCTCCTCGGGGTCTTCCTCTTGGTTTGACGGATTTGTTGCTGGCACGGGTCCGCCAGGTATATACCCTCCGTAGTGGGTTAGCCTCTGGGCCGGGGTCCTATAGGCCTCGCGCCACCTTGGAGTCTTAGCTGAAGAGACTGTGGATCTCTCTATTGGTGTGTAGTAGGCACCTGCACCATAAATGTCTCTAATGGGCATGTACAATTAAACGAACGCCGTAATGGAAAACACTATGAGAGGGTTTCCATCATGGATCCTACGAAGGGTTAATGTGATGTTCCCAGTGTATGTTACACATTCTACCTCTAATTGGACGTTTCAAGCCTCTGGGCCTGCAAGAATCATGATATAGCCCAAAAATCACGATCCACCATCTTTATTTATAACCAAATCACAAGATAACAATACACAAAAGAGGTAAGATTCTCACATCATCATAAATACCAATATAACAGTATAAAAATAGTACACACAAGTTATATAATACAATAGTACTTAATGAGTATTTTATCAACATATAGAATCATATTAATTAATAAAATGACAAACCAACCTCTACGCACATAATGATGATGCAAGTATGACAACAAACTATGCAGATGCACATGGTCGACCCCTACTCTATGGAGCTAAATACAACAATTCGGAGAGTGATTGAAAGTACATGTTCCGTCTCATTTAGCCCCCAAGTGCTATAAAATTTCATCTGCACAACACGGCTCACGAGAACACTCTCCACCAACCGTGTTCTACACCCCGACGTCCCCAAGATCAGTCATAGATCTTCACTTGGCAATTCTCACCAACACTATGGTGTAAGCTCAATCTCTTAGGTTTCAAGCCTTGACAACAAGTCTCCTCAAACTTTCAAAATGTATACAGAGTACAAATATTCTCAGAATATTTAAACAATCCCTTCGGGATTCAAGCCACCATTTCTCTAAGAATAGCGTAAACTGTCATATCCAGGGTCCAGTCTATGTCGACCAGATAGTAGTACCATTGTTTCTTAATTATATGGTGCTATAAAATATTTTCCAAATCACATAATACTCCAGTTACGGTTTTTCAAATCGCGTAACACCTCTGTTACGTTTTATAAATCGTGTAACATCTCTGTTACGTTTTTCAATTGGGTAAAACTGTTTGCAAATCGTGTAAAGTTTTTTCTATAAAATTTCCATCAGGTAAGGTGTAAAAATTATTTTTCAATCACGTAAAACATTTCCTGTAAACTTTTTATCGCGTAAAGTATTTTTCCACAAAAAGTAAGTTATTTTAAGATAAATAAAATATTTTCAAGTTTATTTTCACTTTTTATGATATAAACTAAGTTTAAATATAAATATTAACTTTAAAATAATTTTCCAAAATTCTTTCCACATCCAAATATTGATTTAAAATTCCAAATATTACTAAAAATTTCCTCCTCAAATTCTTTGAAAAATCAAAGTTTTTCCAAATAAAAATAAATTCTAGTAATATAATGTCTTTTCCTACACATTGTGGTCGAACCACTCAAAAATACTCTTGGATCAAAATCCATTTATTTTCCACATCTTTCCATCAATCATACCAAATATATGCATGTCCTAAATATATCTATTCACAATTTATTTATACCAAAATTTTACCATGCTTTCAACATCATAAATCCATACTATATCCAAAGAAACCATAAAACACATAGTTTTAAATAAAGTATAAAATCACATAACTCAGCCATAGAATATCAAGACATAAAACATAAACCACAAAACTTTAACCACAGATCATCTTCATGAAATTTTAAGAGAATAAAATCCTATTTTTCTACCATAATATTTGTTGATAGAGAAACTCCCTCTTACCTTGTTTCACAAATCTTTCTCAAGAACTTTGTATAAACCCTTGTCCTTCTACCAACACAAATCCACAAAGAAAACAAATACATATTATTCAAGCTAAAACATGGAATAAAATGATCAGGGATCAATCCAATGATCTAAAACTTTGAAATAGAAATGCAAAAGTGAAGAGAAAGGATTTTCACCTTAGGTTCTTCAAATTTTGGAAAGCTCAAAAGTAGTGAAATGAGATCGTTTTTCAAAAAACTCACAACATCAAAGTTTCTCAAAATGATATTAGGATGCTACAAACAAAGTTAAAACTTTGGCTAGAGTTTTGGAAAGCAAAAAGGTGCTCTTGGCCGTGAGCTTATAAGAGGATGAATGTGAAGTTTTGGGTGAATGAAAAATGAATGGGCAAACTTAGCTATTTATAGGTGAAAATAAGGATAATAATTAATTAAATAAAAGTAAAAATTCAAGATAAATGGCTTACCTTGGCCGGCCACCCTAGGGCTTGTTGGATGTGGTGGTGTTCAATTTGAACACTCGGTTCTTACCATAAATACAAGGTGACTCACCCTTGGTGATTCACCATTTTCATTAAATACATAGATGAATCATCTAAATGAATCACCACTTTACATAAATGCTTTAGATATTTATCTCTAGATAATTTTCAGTAGCTATTATCCAATGGATAAAGATCAATATCTATTGTCCAATGGACAATAGGATGTACCCAAAAATTTTATTTGATCATAAAATCCCTAAAAATAGAAAACATCCAATTCTATTCAAATCTGTTCATAGATTTAGAGTTTGAAATCTCCTATGTCTTTAAAAATTATTCAAAGGTATTTCAGACCAAAAATAAAATTATTTATTTTTATTTTCCGAAATGACCCAAAATCAACATATAATGTTAAGTTCAATCAAACTTTGATTTAATTGAGCTCACAGAAATTCCCAAAATTCATAAACTGCTAAAACTTGGGAAAAAGTAACATATAGATTAGAAAGAGAAATTTTGGGGTGTTACAGCTATGACATAAAATAAGGTTTTAGATTATGGTTTTGATGTTTAAGACTAAGATGAATCAAGTTTTGATGAAGTACTAAGTATTGCCAAGCAGTTGGTTACCGAGCAGTAAGTATTGCTGATCAGTAGGTATTACTGAGTGGTGAGTATTGCTGAGCAGTAGGTATTACCGAGCCGTGAGTATTGTCGAGCAATAGGTATTACCGAGGGGTGAGTATTGCTAAGTAGTAGGTTACCAAACTGAGTGTTTTCAAATAGTAGGTATTACCAAGAAGGGTATTGCTGAGTGGTGAGTATTTCAGAGCAGTAGTATTGCCCATTCTTCCGAGTGGTAGTATTAAATGTGCTTGATGTAATCGAGTGGTAATATTGTTGGAATGTAACAAAAGTGGTAACCATGTCTGATATAACTGACCCATAATTATTGGTTGAATGGTATAAACGATGGTTATGATAATTGAGTGTTAATAATATCTTATAATGATAGTTATTATAAGAAATTTAAATGAATACGTGACGCATTACTAAATTAATATGATACTTTACAATCTTAAGCGAGAATGACCATTGCTTACCACTTACTACAATTCAATATCTGGAAAGTTTAATTTAGTAGTTCCTTTAGAATAGTTCAAATCTTTGCTTAGTTGCCGGGATACATTTAGCACACACCAGAATGCCTTCACGTCATGTCTATGCTTGGTTCATAATGCTTAACCATTGCCTTCACGATAGGTATGGCTCCAACAAACCTCCCAACCATGGCTACAAAGTTCATGAATGGCATTTGCCATAGGGACACAAGACTGGCAAGGAACATAACCATGTTGAACCAATTGCGCCATAGGGACACAAGGCTACCAAGGAGCATAGCCATGCTAAACCAGTTGCGAACTATCTTGCAAAGCTACAGAAGAGTATCTGATAGCACAATATTTTACCCATTTAATTTTCCTCTCACTAGGTCTCTTAAGGTTCAATTTGGCTTAATTTGGATGATCTTATCTCATTTTATGATATTGGGCTCAATTGGATCATTGTCGGCATTTTGGCATAATTTGGCTTTAATGTGTCTTTTTGGCAATGCTCGATAATTTGGCTATAAGGTGAGCTACAAATGTCCGATTGATGTGATCTTGATCTTGTAGGAAACCTAATATAAATATATATAAGTTTTTTGAAGACCTCAGGATCTGAATCACACGTTTGGACAATTTAAATTGAAGTCAAAGATGGAGCTAGAGAATTGATCCTGACAGCATGAGTTCTGTTCATTCGCCAGCCCATATCTCGAGTTGTAGGGGTCCAATGTGTGTCAAACTAGGCCCGAATGAAAGATGAGACATAAACCTACAACTCTCATGAAGACCTCCAAGCCAAAATATGTCGTTATGGACATGAAACTTAAGCTGAAAGTTTGGAATAAATTACTGAAGAGATTAGGTTACTTAATTGGGTATAACTTGGGCTCTAGGCCCCTAATTAGCATGAAACCGGGGCCCAATGATTCCTAATTGATCTACCTTGGTGTCTAGTGGGTTTATAATGATGTATGGCCAAACTAGGGGTGAGATATAGATAGAGGCAGCAGCAAAAACGTAATAACAGTTTTACATTTTGCACTTTGAATTCTGCTTTCCTATTTTTTCTTTAATTTTCGTTTGAAGCCTCCATGGAAGGATAAAACCTTTTGATCAATTCACTGGTGTAAGGATTTCTTTTATGGATTTTGAGGTTTGGTTTTAATTTTGAATTTCGATTCTTGTTTCCTCTCTTTTCCTTTTAATCTCTTCTCTTGGATCTTGATTGCAATTTCTTGTTGGGTTGATGCTTATCATTTGATTTGAAACTGCATTCTGTCTATATTGAAAATGTAGTCTGGGGATGAATGAACATGTTAGATGCTTAATTTGTCATATTTAAATTCGAGATTAATGGATCTGTGATGCTTTTGCATCTATTTCTCTTTTCACTAAGCTTGATATCCATCTATTTTTCTTGCTTAGCTCTTTGATCTGTATTGTGAAAGCATGGTGACATTATGGACAATGTCCAATTCAAGTGTGGGGGTACACTTTGTGAGTTTAATTTTGATTAGTTTTGTTTTTAGCAATTTGCGAATGTTTGCGTTTGTTTTGTTATTTTAGTTTCTTAGTTTGCTTGCCTTTATTTAGATGCATTGTGTCTAGGATTAGTTTAGGACCGATTCTTATTTTTTAATACTTTTCAATTCAAGCACTTAATATTTTTTAACTCAAATTTCATAATTGGCACCTTGACAAATAACTTGAGAAACTGAAAGAGGTCAATGCATGATAGCTTACAAGAGTTCAATTGGAAGACATTCATGATTGCGTTCGTGTTTAGCCTAAGTCATTTTTGTTTCTTTAAGCATGCTTTTCATAGACCATCCTCTTGTTTTGTTGTGATTTTGGAAAAAGTTTATGTGCATTTAAGTGGTTTTAAAAATTATCTCACCAGTCTTAGAACAACTTTGCTAAAACTTTTAAAGTTAAATCCTAGTGTGTGCATTTTAAGAGAGATAATTAAGGCACTTCTTTATGAATCTATGACTTCCCTAAACCCCTCACCACTAACCCAATCCTAATGCCTTAAAGTGATGGAGGGAAATGTTAGGGTAAGGTGCATTCTAAAAATTATATATATAATCAAGTGAGAGGAGTGGTTTATTATGAGAGATGAGATGAATGAATCATGACCGTTACATATCACATGAATGGTCAAGATTAAAAGATCAAGTCATGTAACTATTTAAAATAGTCACATGAGTTTTTTAATTAATCATGTGATAGTCATGTAACATATAACTGATCTTTTAATCATGACTATTCATGTGACATCTAACGGACATGATTCAATCATCTCATCTTTCACAATAAACAACTCATTTCACTATATATATATATATATATATATAATAATAATAATATACTAGTTTTTTCTTGGCTTGTTAGAGTAACTCCGCACAAGAATCTCTTCCTTAAAACTAGAAACTAGTAAACCACCAATGGAAATTACCCTTATATCTAAAAGTCACTCTTGAACCTTAAACTGCCACCCAATACCACTAAGAAACCCTAAAACCACTAATGTCACTTCAATCAC
The DNA here is from genome assembly GCA_023212625.1 of Styphnolobium japonicum. Lineage (NCBI taxonomy): Eukaryota > Viridiplantae > Streptophyta > Magnoliopsida > Fabales > Fabaceae > Styphnolobium > Styphnolobium japonicum. The sequence goes on from JALBWW010000013.1 coordinate 19,829,045, forward strand.
ACACTTCAACCCTTGAACCATCCTTAAGCATAAAACTTAATCCCACTTAATCAAACCCTAATTTCATTAATTAAGCCCCCATTCATCCTAATTATCATCAACAACACATTAATGATAACATATCATACCTAATTCATTACTAATTACTAACATTTCAAATCAATAACACTAATTTCTCACCAGTAATTCCTATGAAACCCTAATCACAGACTAACTACCTTCATAAAGCTCTAGAAGACAACTCAAAGGCAGCTCCCATCCAATTTAATGAGATGCCAATTCATTCAACGGGGAGATTAATGAAGCATTCATTTGAACTAACAGATACATGTACCACAGAAAACTTATCCCTATGAAAATTTGTAAAGAAAAAACAAATCCATCAAAATTGCTACAAAATCTAGCTTTAAAACAGTTATTTGTTGCAAACATATATTATATCTTTTATGCACACTATTTCTGAGATGGTTGACAATTATTTTCATTGCTGAAACAAACAAATTATTTTGAAAATGTATTTTGCAACAAAAAATTTAAAAAGGTGCTTAGAATCTTATTTTGAATTCTGATCAAATTTGTAAATTTCTTAATATCGTTGTCAAATTGATGCAAGCAAAAATAAATAAAAAATAATCTAAATAGAATATTACTCGCCAAATAATAAAACCATAAACCCCTCATTATAAACAATCTAAAAGATTATTTCATAAAGGAGAGAGTATTGGGCATCATATATGAAATAGAAGCTTTACAATGTTGGTAAATGTAGATCCTTAAGAATCTTAATTTTGGGGGTATATTCAGTATGGTCCCGTGGTTTACGCTAAAATCACTTTTCCACCTTGTAATTTTCAATTTTTAACTTTGCCCCACTATAGCTTCATTCTGTTAACTTTGGAGTACAAATTCATTAAGGTTAACTAATAAAAGTTATAGAATTTCTATTTAGGATTCCTTTATTCTCATAAAAACAATTTTTCCCCATTAGAAGCCTTAGACAAAAACTTGTGAATATTTTTTTTTTCCTGAGAAAAACTATGAATAGTAGAATTAAAACAATTTGTAGCTGAAACTCCTCTAGGTTTGTTCAATTTCAAAGGTCCTCTAGATGCATGTTACTTCAATTAGTTAAGAGTTAATGAACTGGTAATCCAAGTTGACGGAATGAAACCACAAAGGGGCAAAGTACTAATAGAAATAACCACGAGGCAAAGTGATGAAATTTATATTGATGAATTACAACTCTAAATAAACACTAGAAAAAAAAAATTATAATGAAAATAATGAAGTATGTAACAACATGCATATTTTGAAGGTAAAAATTTGACAAACGGATCAAGAAAATACGACGAATACTCATGTAAGCTCGTTGTCCAAGAAAAAGAGGCGCCAGGGGATGAAACTTTTTACCCCTTGATAAATTAATGGTACAACTCTAGGTAATAACAGTACAACAAAGATAGTATGAAGGTATAAAATTGAAACCAAACAAATCCTTTTTCTATTTGTCATCAGTTTCTTCAATTTAAAAGGGGAAAAAACTGACTTTTCTTCAGCTTTTGGGATCTGAATTCTGCTTCTGGTATTGTTCAAGAATAATATTACATTCATTAATGGTCCGCGCATCTAGAAGACCATGATTCCATAATTTGATCATAAACAGTCTCCAAGACCTGCCAAAATAACGAATTTTATAATTATTTGCAGATTTTTATACATCCAAAAAAATGAGCATGATGCAATATGACATCTGTACTAGTAAAGCCACGAAAAAAAAATGCTCAAATAGCATAAAATATTGCATTATGACAACCGAACTATCTTCACAAAAAATTATTGAAGACTGCCATGATTATGTTCGTTCAATGAAGGTAAAAATCAATATTGATAAATATAAAAGGCCATACAAGATGAGAAAAACAAGAGCATTAGGAATAAATTTCTAAAATGGGGAACTCTAACAAGGGAGATGCTAGTTACCAAGCCAATGCAGGGGATTGGACAAGCTCGAGGCCATGCAATTTTGAGAAAGCCTCACATGCCCATGGAATGTGACCATCTGCCAGCACACTGCCACAAGAAGAAACTAATTGAAACCAGAAAGTAGAAATCTGAATGGACAAGTATATCACCTTACTAAAGCTCAAAGGCGCTTTCAGCATAAAATATATCCGTTGTTAATGATGGCAATAAACAAAATAAGGAAGACACAACAAGTAGTTAATGACTTTAGCCAAAATGAAAGGAACTTACCGTTGCTTCCGAACAAATGAGTTCCACATATGCATGATTTGCTTCTCATCTTTGGTCACATCAACAAAATTATCAAGCATCTGCAAGATATCAGTGTGTCAATGCTTCCTCAAAACACAACAAAAGTGAGAATAATAGTAAAAGGTGCAACAGATATTTCACAATCCCAACCCAAGCCTCAATCTAAACCTATGTTGAAATCCTATACAATGAATCAAGGAGAATTTTAATTTTCAAGTTGGAATCTAAATGGTAAGCTCTCCAAATAAGGTCTAAAACTTGGTTAAACCGTCCAATTAAAGTGTAAATAATGTAAAATCCACATAGCGTTTTCTGTGAAGGAAAATAAGTATAAGTAACTAGAAGACTCTTATTGGTTATGTAATTAATTACTTGTAGTGCACCCTAAGTAAAGGGTATGATCTGTTTTAAAAATGCTGTAAGGCACATGCACAATTCTGGGCACGTGACTTAATGCAAGCCATGTGCCCTATTCTACTGTTAGTGAAGGTAGTGTTCTTATTTGAATTTTGGGTGTTTTTCGGCATGGAGCTGATAACGTTGAGCCTCAGTTGAGGTAATTGTGATTTGTGATACTTTGGAATTTACTGCAATGGGCACAACCAGGAGTATTGTGCAGAGTAGCAGCTACTGCAGGGAGTTGTATGGACGTTGAAGAGCAAACCACAAGCCTTTTCCCTCTTCTTTTTTTAAATTCATTGTTTGTGGAGCTCATTGCAAGTTGTCGTTTGGTGTTCTTAAGCTTGTCTAATTGTAAGACTTTTTGCTTCTGGCAGTGATTTCTACTTGACTATTGGTTGTAGTTCAATATTTCTACTTGACCTGCCATTGTAGTATGGTATTTTGTGCATGCTCTTTGGTAAGATTTGGACAGTAGGTGGGCTATTTGTTTGGTTTTAGTATTTGAAATTTCGTAGTTCGGTGTTTTCAAAAGTAGATAAAGCCAACATTGTTCATGATTGAAGGCAACCCAGTGAGTCATGAGGGAGGAAGGTTGTGTGACCCGCAGAGTCACCACCTCAGATTGTAGGTGCAGCCTAGAGAGCTGCTTATCAGCAGACGAGCCGGTGAGTCATAGTTGGAGAATGTATGGTGCAACCAAGGGAACTGTGAACTGGATTAGGATAGATCAAGGGAGCTGCGATCAGGACCATCAGGCCAGGGGAGTTTGGATAGTATGGCTTGAGGGAGTTGTGGTTTGAAGAATAAAGCACTAATATAGGGTTTGTGCTACCGGGTGGTGTGATACCCAACATTATGGAGACCAGCTAGAAGAAGGTCAAGGGGGACACTAAGGAGAAATGTCAAAGACTTGTTAGGTGTTGTGTCATGTGTTTGGGGGGTGTGCAGAGGAGACACAGAGAGAAGGACGAGGGGCCCACTAAGGAGAAAGGTCGAAGACCACGACACAGAGAGAAGGACGAGGGGCACTAAGGAGAAAGGTCGAAGACCTCCACGAGCAATTTACCAAGGACATCACCAACAGTGTTATTTAGGGGGAATGCTAGTTGCCTAAGTTCTTTGGCTAATGGGTTGAGCTTTTATGTAGTTTATTTTATTTTAATTTGGGTTTCCATTTTGTAACAAACTGAAAGCTTAATATAATAAGCTTCAAGTTTGAGGGGAGTATTATGGAATATAATATCATATTGAGTAATTAGGAGAATCTTATGGGTTTAAGTAATTAGTTACTTGCAGTGCACCGTATGTAAAGGGTATTTCTGTCTTTGTGTAATCAAAATATTAGTATAAATAATGGTACAGGGTCAGCTTATGTATTACAACCATTCTAAATATCTAGTAAAAATATTGTGTCTCACATCTCTTCCATTTTCTTTCTCTCTCTCCTTAAAACTTTCTTGTATTTCAACAATTTGGGGGAAAAAAAATTGGTTCAAGAGAGTCCCTATTATTGAGCCTCACAGGTAAGCCTTCGAAAATGTAACCTATAAATCACTTTTAAGCTCCTTCCAGCCAGTGATTATTATACAGCTCTACCAGAGTTTTGTTGTTCAACAAGAGTAACAATTTTAAAAAGTGAAATTGAAATTGTAGAAAATCATAACAAAAAGATCATTTATATATAATTGTACATACCCTTCGATCTTCAACATCTGCAACATCATCATCAACTTCATTCTCACTATCTTGATCTGATAGAACTTCTTCAAGTGCCATTGGCTTTAAGCAAAAGGAAGAGAAAAATGACTTTAACAAAATCTATCGGACATATGATTTCAATGAAGGTAAGTATTCAACATTTTGAAACAAATAAAACCAGAAAAGAATTTTTTTTTTTTATATAAAGAAAGAGACAATATCCAACAGAAAAGAAACAGTTCAGTCTTCAGGCCAACACAGCTCATCGCAACCATAAATTAATTGAAATAACAAGCAAATCGTAGTAAACTTATCCCAAATAGAGTTCATAGCTTGACCACCAACATGCATCCTTGTTATGTTGTACCAAGATCAGAACAAAAATCACAAATTCACAATCATCAAAAAAAAAACTTGTACCCAATTTGTGATGCTTTTCCACATTTGACACATACAACCCCCACTGAAATTTAAGCTTCTCCATTCTCCAGAAATGATAATTTTATTATTAATGGATACAATACCAAGTAAAAGTTTGTGTTTTAGAAAATTAAACATATAGCCGACCCCAACTAGTGGGAAAAGGCTTTTGTTGTTGTCGTAGAAAATTAAATGTTGCTACTTGTTGTCTGAAATCACATGTACTGCCCAACCAATATTAAGTGCATCAAACAGTTTCCACCAGTGTTATAAAAACCGGACTGGACCGGCCGGTGGACCGGTGAACCGGCCAAGTAACCACCCGGAACCGGCCAAGTAACCAGTCCGGGAGGCTAGTTGGATCGGGTATGTTTCAGAACCGGTCCGACCTGGCCGGTTTTGGATGAAAACCGGTGACCCGGTTGGTTGAACCGGAACCGGCCGGGTCACTAAATTAAAAAAAAATAATTTAAACTTTGAAAAATCATAACTTTTGACTCGTTTGTCCGATTTAGACTAATTATATGTTCATTTCATATAACTTTTCGAGATCTACACCATGGTAGTCTTAATTTTTCAATAAAAAACTTATGTTCTAAGTTATGAGCATTTTAATAAAAATATTAAGGCTTTTTTTTATGAATTAAGAGTTAAACTCTTTTTTTTCTTATAGGTCATATTTTTTCTCAAAATAAATATATTTTAGTTATTTATAATGATAAATATCATCATATATAGTGTGTATTTATATATATATATATATGTATTTAAATATTTATTTAATTTTATGCGGTTCGACCAGTGACCTACTAGTTGAACCAGTGACCCATTGACCCAGTACCCTGACCGAGTCGACTATCAGTTCGGTTTTTATAACTATGGTTTCCACACATTTCTATTACTGACATGCAAAGAGATCGGGCAGTTTTGCTGCATATTTGAGCCAATTTGGCTTGTGTTTTCTTTTTTCTCTCTCTCTGTCTCATATTAGGCCTTCAAGCTAAAAGCATCCTTTTCATCGCCTTTACCTTGAAGCCCAGAGGAGCATGGTCTTGGCCATCCAAAAGTGCATAATAACATAAATAAAAATCAGTCATTTAATCATTTGGACACCTAATTCCTCAGACCTACGTCACCCTCTTCATAGGCTTAGAACAAACCTTCCAACTATCCAAAGAATTTCCCCTACAATCTCCTGCTCTAGACTGCAGAAAGTCCCTCATAAACTTGCCCTAAAACAACTAGCACTAAGGTAAAAACAAAAGGCAAATAAGGCATCTCTTTGGCTAACACCTGTCTAATCATGAACCAGAACTTAGGCTCTCCATTAACTGCAACCAAGATTTAGCAGAAGATAACCATTGATCCACTTCCTCCATTTATTCTGAAACCTTTTCCATCAAGAAACTCTACTTCACCCCAATGAGAAAACTTCCAAAAGCATAAAGAATAGCCTAGACTCTACAACATTATTATCTTTCCCTTGTCCTTTATTTAATTAGTACACCATTGCTCATGGAAGTACCTCAACACTAATTGATGCTATTATTCTTATTTCATCACCATCTGAGAAGCTTGAAAGCTATAAATGTGAAATCCCCAACAGTTTTAAGGCATGGAAACTTACTTTCTATTTTTTAAGGAATATGAATACCTTGTCATTCTCCATATATCAAATGATGAAGCCATTAAAACATCATAAATATCATAAAAGCATACAATGTGGCAAACTCAGTTACCTGATAAAATTATTGATTAGAGATGTTCCAACAAACAGATTAAGATCATAAATACACTTGACCAAATTTATTGAAAAGTGCAACAGATTTTCTAAACACTTGAGGTGCCAAATTAATGAAAGGATAGAGTATGTTTGGAACCACAAATTTTGGGAATTGATTTGATTTATAAATGAAATTCTTTGTTTGGAAAGTTATAAAATAGGAATTGATTTATTTTGAAATCCTTTAGATTTAAGTTGTATGTATTAAGAAATCCACTTAAATTTGGTTGGATTTGAGTTGACTTTAGTTTTAATTGTTTGAATTGACAATTTTACCCTTATTTGTTTACCCATTCTACCGATGATTCATTAAGGGTAACAAATTAGAATTATTAAAACAAAATGAATTTCATTCATATTTGAGGTGTTCTAAACATGGAAATTGATTTTTAAATAAATTCAAATCCTATGTTTTAAAATGAGTTCCAAATCAATTCAATTCAATTCAAATCAAATCAAATCCATATTTTAATTATTCCAAACACGATGTTAGCTCACAAGCTCCCACTTCAAAACCAAATCCAATATTTAGAGAAATTAACAACAAACAAAACAGCCAAAGAAAATAAAAGTACAAATAAATAAATATATGGCAGTCGCTCATCACCTGGGCTTTGCGAGAGTGAAAAAACTGTCGCTTCTTCAAGAGGGCACAGCTGAAATGTTTAAAATGAACTGTCAAAGCTGTATCCACTAAGTTTATGTATAGCAAGAATTATAATCACAAGTAGAAAATGATATATGACAATATAATTCAAGTTTAGAAACAACAATAAAATCACACTCAATGTCTAAACCAGTCCAGGCATCACATATGGAGAACAATTTTATACCATATTAACTTGTTAAATATTTGTAATGACATCACATACAATATACATACAAATATAGCCGTTTTAGTAATAAAGTGGACAATCAAACTCATGCATAGTAACAGACCTTGCTAATTAACATACACTAATATATAAAAGTTAACAATAAACAAATCAACAGCCACATACAGTAAGCATCCCAAATGAAACATTTTGACAAGCTGCAACAATCCATCACTTTTATATATCATTTAATAGATTAAACTATTGCTAAAATTGAACAAGACATCTTTATTTAACAATGAAGCCATCACTGGTCTATTACGTAAACTGCTTTTATATTATACTAATATATCTATAAATTATTACATAAAAAATAGCATTTAAATTTGCAAGATGAAATTATTTTTGCTTGGGAGATTTACATTTCAGGAACATTTTAGCATCGTAATTACAATGACGGATTAAATGGTTCCCCATTGTAATTATGCATCTAAAATGTTCCCAAAATGCAGGAACCTGTTTTTGTTTTCCATGGATAGAGAAATGAGCCAGAAGGACATACTTTCGTGGGTCAGAATGCTCAACTGGTAACTTCACTGTCTTGGACAACTGTTGCACTGCAGGAGTCCCATGATCACACTCAGATATTGGAGGGACACAATCTGGTTCAGGATGTGATTCAATAATTGCATTTGAAACCCCTGCAATTTCATAGCAGTATGTGACACACTCCTCACACTGCACCAATTTTTTTTTATAAAAGAATAATTCATAAAGACAAAGAGAAGAAATTACAATGAGTTTGGAAGATAAGCAATACTCCTTAACAGAAAAGCAAAACAAAAAATAATAAAGAAAGAAGAAAGCATCAATGGAGCAAAGCTGACCAATCCCTAAACATATCTATTAAAGAGATCCCCTTAAAAAGATCATGAGCTTTACCCACTAGAGCCATTTTCTTAAATGCCATAGCCAAAGGAAAACGCGATAGCCATTTACCCGCCAGAGCAATCTTCTTAAACATCAAATTGCTAGGACCCAAACCCCCTTCCTTCTTTGGATGACAACACCTCTCACCTCACCAAATGATCCCATCTCATATTTGAAACACCCGACCAAAGAAAATCCCTCATAATCTTTTCTATTGTATTGGAACTCCTACAGGAATGCGGAACAAGGATCAGTAGTAGAGAGAGAAGCCTGAATAAGATTAATCCGGCCCCCAAAAGAAAAATAAGCCCCTTTCTAGTTATCAAGGCACTTTGAAATCTTCTTAACAACAGGATCCTAAAAAGAAACAGCCCTAAGATTACCACCCAAGGGGACCCCCAAGTAAACAAAGGTCACTTCAAAACCTGACAACCTGCCAATGAAGCAAAAGAGGAGAAGGGGAGGTATTTGGCATGGGTTATCCGAAGACAAAGCTGAAGAAGACACACACTCCAGGAAAAGCAACTGAGTCTGATGTCAAAGGTACTGATTATACGTTTTGCATAGGTTGGATTGGGAAATCACAGCAAAGGTCACGAGCATTTGTGTTTGGTTTGGCTACCTCCATTAGTGCAATATAAAGGGCTAGAGAGGCTGGTCTTAAGATTAAAAACTTGGTAATATCACGGATCCCATATGTGAATTCACTAGTTCAAAGCACTAGTTCCCATGGTAAGGAATCTGAGATTGTTTTAGCACTAGGATCCTGTACTGCACTTCCCATAATAGTGGCTTTTGGCCAGAGAAGGGAATTGAAGGCTGAGATTGAGTTGCACCACATTGTGGTTGGCTTTAAAGAGTTGACCTCTGAGTTAATCTTTGTGAAAATGTCTGACATTTTGCACCAGGATTTGAGGGCATCATGCATTGGAGCAAGGACAGTCCTTTCATGTATACTGAATGAAGGGGTTCACTCTATTGAGGTTGAATGTGTTAAAGGGTTGCTAGAAATGTTACTCCGATCCTTTTCCTTTTCTTGCCCATCTTGGTGGTATGCTAGGAGTTGTTAATGCTATTGGAGCAGGTGCAGGGCTTTGGGTCTATATGAATTTTCCAACTTGCACTAAGCAGTCTGGTTATCAGAAGATGGAGTCTTCTTCTATCATGGATCTACTACTAACAAGTTCTTTCTTTGTACCATAATTGACATCATTGGTGCAGAGATGTTTCTTGTGGCACAGAATTCTGATAATCATCAGCAACAAGAGTTTGCAATGGTGCAATGGGACCCCTGTGGAAGTTCTTTCAGCTATTATAGGATAGTTCCCCGAACCTTCACCTTGAGGACAAGGTGAATCTTTTGGTGGGGAGTATTGTTAGGCAACCAACAGTTACTAAAGTGAGAGTGAGTGGCGGAAGAGGGATTTGGGTTGTAACAACCTTGCCCACGTGGCAAGGGATGTGGGAAGGAAGTGAAAACAGTTAGATAAAATGAAGGGAAGGATCATGGAGGGGGGAGCATCCAGAAATTGAGTAAGGTTTTAAGGCCATTTGGCAGGGAGGAGCAGACCCTCGAAGTTCTACAAGAGTATCTTTTCTTTTTTGTTTTGTAATTGTTGGAAACGTGCTTTATGTTAGGTGTCTAGGTTCATTGTATATACAATTGTTATATAATTATTGTAATTAGGATCTCTGTAATTATTACTTTATTAGTATATATTTAGTACTTGTTGTGTGATTGAAACACACAGTTTCAACATTCTTTTCTCTCTTTTTCTCTCTCTCAACATGGTATCAGATTGGACTTACTATCCTCTGGTGAGAAAACTTCCGTTCCGGGCAGTCCTGACCTTTTTTTTCTGGGCAAGCTTCTCCACCCATATTCTCCATCCAGACCTGACCATGATTGATGAAATTAAAACCCAGTTTGGTATCCCTATTCGTTCTTTGCAAAGTGATAACGCCTGAGAATACTTATCTTAGCAATTTCAAACCTTTATGGCCTAACATGGCATTCTTCACCAAACGCCTTGTGCTCATACCCCTAAACAAAATGGGGTTGTCAAACACAAAAATCAACACTTTATTGAAACCACTCGAACCTTTTTGCTTCATGGCCAAGTCCCCCTCCGGTTCTAGGGTGATGTTGTTCTTATTGCATGCTACCTTATCAATCGCATGCCTTCCTCTGTACTTGATAACCAAGTCTCTCACTCCATTTTGTTTCCTCATCAACCAATTCATTACCTTACACCTCGTGTCTTCGGGTCCACTTGTTTCGTCCATAATCTCCCTCTCGGTCTTGACAATCTCTTATCCTGGTCCCTTAAGTGTGTCTTCCTTGGTTACATTCGGTCCCAAAAGGGTAATCGTTGCTTTTCCCCAAGTCTCCGACTTTACCTTGTCTTGGTCGATGTTACCTTCTTCAAGTATGTCCCTTTCTTTAAGTCATTTTCCTCACCTCCTGAGTCCATCTCTGTGGTCCTCCCTGTTACTTTTTTCCCTGTCCCTATAGATTCCGATACCCCCCAGACCCTACCCATAAAGACCCTCCTACCACTGACCGCCCTTTCCAGACATATCACAGTTGGCCACATCCGCCATTATCGCTTCATCCTCCTCCAAATATTGCCGCTGAGGTCATTGCAGACTCTTCCCCGGATCCAACTCCTTTAACAACTCTAGTACTACCACTTGAGCCTGATCTTCCATTGCTCTCCGAATAGATATACAGTTTACTCGTAACCCTTTTCCTCATTACATTGCTTTGAGTTATCACTACTTGTCCTCTTTGCATTTTGCTTATCTTTCTTCCTTGTTTTCTGTCACTATCCCTAAATCTCCAGGTGTTCTTTATCTCGCCCCGGCTGGAGACAAGCTATGATTGACGAAATGAGTGCGCTTCACAACAGTGGTACTCGAGAACTAGTTGCTCTACATCTCGGGAAGTTTATTGTAGGTTGTCGGTGGATCTATGCAATCAAGGTTGGTCCTAATGGTAAAATTGATCGCCTCAAGGCTCGTCTGGTGGCTAAAGGATATACCCAAATATTTGGCCTAGATTATGGGGATACTTTCTCCCCTGTAACAAAGATGATATCGGTTTGGCTCCTTATTTCCATGGCTGCTATTCTCCATTGGCCTCTCCATCAACTTTACATTAAAAATTCCTTTCTACATGGTGATCTAGAAGAAGAGGTATACATAGAGCATCCACCTGGGTTTGTTGCTTAGGGGGAGTCTTCTGGCCTAGTATGTCGCCTTCACAAGCCTCTTTATGGTCTCAAACTGTCTACTAGGGCTTGGTTTGGTTTGCTCAACCCCGTAGTCCAACAGTTTGGTATGATTCACAGTGAAGTAGACCACTCTGTGTTCTATTGCTACATAGCCCAAGGCTACATTTATCTGGTTGTGTATGTGGATGACATTGTCATCACTGGTAGTGACCATCATGGTATATGTCAAATAAAGCAGCATCTCTGACATCACTTTCATATCAAAGACCTTGGTAATCTTTGATATTTCTTGGGTATTGAGGTATCACAGTCCAAGGATGGTATAGTAATGTCACAGAGGACGTATGTTATGGATATCCTTGAAGAAACAAGCTTGTTGAATGGCAAACCCGTTGACACTCTTATGGATCAAAATGTTAAACTTTCACTAGAATAGGGGGAGCCTTTATCGGATCCAGCAAAAAAGAAGAGACTGGTTGGGAAACTAAATTTCCTCATTGTTACCCGACCATAAATCTCTTTTACAATCAATGTGATTAGTCAATTCATGAACTCTCCTTGTGAGGACCATTGGGATGCAGTGAAACGCATCTTGAAATACATTAAGGGAGCTCTAGGATGAGGCCTTATTTATGAAGACGAGACATACTCAGATTGTTGGTTACTCAAATGCCGATTAGGCAGGCTCTCTTACTAATAGACGATCCACTTCTGGGCAGTGTTTTAAAAACCGGTCCAATCGGACCGAAAGCTCCACCGGTTCTGGTTCAACCAAAGAACCATCCGAGCAGTTAAACCACAAAAAAGCATAAAAAACCGGTTGAACCGGTAAAAATCGGAAATAAAAAACCGGCCGGTTCATTCATCAACTTTTAAATTGAATTTTTATTAAAAAAGAAAGAAGAAAATAGTTCTCTTTTTTAAAAAAAAAAACTTAGGATTTAGCTCTTTTGGGAGTTGAGTTGGGAGTTTCCACAGTTCTAGGTCTTTTTTTTCACAAAATAGGTGGCGAAACAATAAAGCGGTTTATGATTTTTGTGATCAGTTATATATATATATATATATATATATATATATATATATATAATATAGTATACCTTCAACCACTGGTTCAACCGATCAAACCTTGAACCACTCTCCTCTCCGATTATCCGGTTCAACCGGTTTTTAAAACATTGCTTCTGGGTATTGTGTACTCATTGGGGGCAACCTGATATCCTGAAAAAGTAAGAAACAGAATATAGTCGCAAGATCTAGTGCAAAAGCAGAGTACTGGGCCATGGCCTTAGTTACTTCCAAACTCATTTGGCTGAAACAACTTCTCAAAGAACTTCGATTTGGTGAGATAGTGCAAATGACACTGATTTGGGATAATCAAGTTGCTTTGCATATCACCTCCAATCCAGTTTTCTATGAAAGGACCAAACATAATGAGATTGACTGTCATTTTATCAGAGAAAAGATCCTATCAAGAGATATCACCACCACTAACTTCGTCAACTCAAATGATCAACTAGCAGATGCTTTCACCAAATCCTTGAGGGGTCCTCAGATAAGCTGTCTTTGTAACAAGCTTGGTGCCTAGCATGAGGGGGAGTCTTGGAAACTTGCCTTATGTTAGGTGTCTAAGTTCATTGTATATACAATTGTCATATAATTGTTGTAATTAGGGTAATTAGGATCTCTATAATTATTACCTTATTATTATATATTCAGTACCCGTTGTGTGATTGAAACACACGGTTTCAACATTCTTTTCTCTCTTTCTCTCTCAACAGTAATTACTAAGGTCTACCTCTGCTTGTAAGGAGCTAGCCTCAATATTTTCCTATCAATAACACTAGGTTCCAAACAAAAAGGAAGGAAAGTGATTGAACAAGCAACACCACTCCTAACGACTGACTATCACATCACAATCACCATAATCAAAATCACAGTCTTGGCTTCATGCAACCGTCTCAATGACAACCCAACACTTCCAAATAAGCAAATCATAAACTTGTCTCTATCAATTAAACAAATCTTAAGAAATCAAACCACAACTACAAACCAAAAAGAACTACTTAAAAGTATCAATTTACTTTCAGACACACACATAAGGAAATGGCAAAAATCAGTCCAGAACAAACACCACCAAGTGTTGCAAGTCCTACCCCTAAGCAATGAGTTCTATGAGAAACCAAACTGATAGGAACCCAAGTGTTTGATTACAGAAAATGGGAATAATTCCCCAATTACAATGACAGAATCACAACACAGAAACTCTCACTCACATAACAGAAACAGAGGGGTTTGCTTCCTCCCATCCCAAAACCACACTCAATCCTTACTTGCCTTTCTCTTCCCCCCCGCCCCCCCCCCCCCCAATCCTCTCTCTTATACTCCCAGCCTAACCTAACAGCATTTATCTAACCCTCTCCCTTATTTTCCCTATCATCCCTCATGTGTTCCTACATGGTCCAGCATAGGAGAGCCTAACACAAACACAGTCGAAGAATCATCAGGTCAAATACAAACATGACCTTCAGACACAGCTCGAAAATCCTAATCAGATTGCGCAATCTGAAAACACCAATAATGCTTATCCTACCACAATCAGCTCCACACTGGCAGACGCACCCAAGCAAAGCAACCAAGAAAACTTCATTGACAACAGATGAACAGAATCAGGAAAGATTAGAGATGTGTGACATGCCTCCCTAGCCAGAACATGTAGCCCTCTGTCTTCACACATCCGAAATAAGGAAATCGAGCTCCTCAGATCATTTTTTATTTCAATTTTTTTTCCTTTTTCCAAAAAGGAAGCACTAAGGCAGCCTAGGTTTTCAAGGTGAATGGCATCGCTTTGATTCCATGATCGAAAACAAGAGTTTTACAAAACCCTAAACCAGCACTTCCCCCACATATCCTGTGTGAGCCTTTGGTTCCCCTAATTTCTACCCTTAAAATATTAGAGGGGGATGGGGGGCAACCTATTTTTAATGTGTTAAATCTTGAGCCGTCTGCTGTCATGCAGACAAGTAATTTGCTGAGAACTATTTATTAGCCCCTTGTGAAAGTTTTTTTAAGAGCATTAATTGCATCATTGAAATAGTTGATAAAGTAGCAAAAGTAGGTTATATACCATCAGCCTTCTCCAAAAGCTCAGTATCTCCGGCAGGAATGTCAGACTCTACAACCAGTGGGTGTGCATCCTTTGCAATTTGAAAAGATAGGTTCTTTGGTATTCTGCGCTTAAGTCGCTTTGTACTGCATGTAGATATTACGTGACCATTTTACTTCATAGCATGTATCTATATGAAAGTATATGGGGCCGAGAAAATTTCAGAACAGTGTAAGAAATAAAATAGCTTACCGAAAGAAAAAAGTTTGTAATTTCGGATCAACACCATCTGCAACAATCTGGAGGAAAAGCAATTAATAAGTTTCTAGGGCAAACAAAAAATTCCAAATGCATTCGAGCTAAAACTTTTGTCATCCTTCTTCCTTGTTTCTAGGCACCACATGTTCTCTCCCTCCCACCACCACCACCACATGTTCTCTACAAGACTAATACCATGCAAAGGAACCAGTCATCCTAAAAGATTAAGCTATTAGGTGAATGTCCAAGATTGGACTTCATCTTTAAGACAGAGCAACACATATTTCAAGATAGCAGAGAAGGTAACTGAGAGACCCTTTACCCTCGTTTATAATATAAATAAAGGGGGTTGGGCTGAATAAGAATGGGCCTAGTGGAGGGTTGTATGTTTAAGAAAGGAGGAAGAATAGAGGAAATGCAGGAATTGGAGGGAACCTGTTAACTGTACAGAAAAAGCCAAAAGGGAACCCTCCACTAGGCCCATTCTTGTTCAGCCCAACCCCTTTCTTCCTATTATAAATGTGGGTTAAGGGTCTATCAGTAACAGTGAGGTAGGCTCATAGCTTCCCCCTACTGCTGGTCATTAACATCCCCTCATGCAACATCTAGTTACAAAGAGAAAATCTCATGCAACTAAAACACAGTAGCATGAACAACAGTAAAGGAGGTTTACACGGTTACCTAACTACAACAAATATAAATATGATATGATGTTTCATCAACAAGCTTTGCTTTAAATTTGTGGTGAATGTTTATTGAAGTGACATTGTAAATGTTGAAAGTTGAAACAAAAAATATTTGGGAGAAATTGTGTGTCCTGTGTACACACAATCCATCTTATTTATACTGTTAGTGAATTATGTTAGTGAATTAAGTACAAGAGCTAATCAACAACAAACTCATGTACATTTATTTATAAAATATTTTCTAAAATATATGTACTCACTGTTACAGTGGACTTAAAGGCCTCTGATAAAATAATATGATATATGGATTTTGAAAACATAGCGAACAAATTGCCTAGCACTCTCAATTACTTTTTTTTAAGTAAACATTTGTGAAAAACTTCAAGTAAAACCCATGCATAATATGGGCATAAATAAAATGTCTTATCCTCCCCCTAGTTGTACTTTCCCCTTTTCTCTATAATAAAATTTTCTTTTCTATTAAAAAATACGGACATGAATGAACAGAGTGAAGGAGAAATAAAAGGCTCAAAATCATAGAATATAATAAGTTCAAAAACATATGAGATAATGAGAGGTCCCAAATGAAAGAGTAAGATTAATATTTCCAAGAATCAGGAGATGCATAAATAAAGAAAAAAATTATAACCAATTTGATTCAAATAAGTAATAATAGATTTACAAAGAAAAAAGTTGAGGGTAAACTGTTCTGACCTCAGATCTCCAGATATCAGTTTTCACAGACACATTTACAGCCTGACATTCCTCCGTTGCCTGCAAAATTATTTATACTTTATTACGGAAGGTTTAATGCAGCTCAGCTATTAGAATGCTTGCAAGAGTTTTGAATATTACTGACCCAAAATTCATAGTCGAAGAGATCATGTGATGAGAACATGTGATATCTTAGACCCTAAAACAGGTCATGTCAGAAGCATTAAAAACTGGTTTTTAATTATCATATTGAAAAGTATAGCTTTAAAAAGTGCAGTGAAAAGTAGTGGTTAACCTTAAAGCTTGCACATCTAACCAAACAGAATGGACAGGAGAAATCTTCAGTGACTGCAATCAAAGCTTTCAGTTACTATATAAGTTGGTTGCCAGGAAACATTGACATTAACTATGAAATGAGACCAGTGTCTTCCATTTAATAATATATATACATATATATATATATAAACTTCTATTAACGACTAATTTGTTCAGAAAATACATCAATTACTCCATCAAGGGAAAAAAAAAACATCAATCACGCAAACTAACAAGAGAGAGACACAGAGAGCAATATTTACATTACCTTCTGTTCTCTGCAACTTATTATCGTAATACCTGTAATATTTTTTTTAAAAGAAGAACTATTGAGAAAGAAGAAGAATACCTTGCAGGATGATCAGCAATATTCTTCTAACACCAAAAAAATCACTTGGGGGGGAGGGGGGGAGGAGGCAGGGAAAAGGGAAATAAAAAACATCAGAATCAAAGAGCTCAAAGTTAAAATGTAATACCTGTAATTAAACATGACATTTCCTTCTCTCAACCTGAACCATACAAGCAGCTAGAAGTTAAAATGTACACCACAATTTATTTAATAGAAATTACATGATAGTGCCACCACCTTTAGTTTCAGTTAAAAGAAGAATGAATGAAAGGAGTTTAACAAATGAGGATAAGATTTGCTCCTTAAACATAGAAGCAAGAGAGAACAATAACAAACAATGGTAATACAAAAGAAGTCTCCAATCCCTCTGCATGTCTACCTATTAAACTCAATGAAAGAAATTGTGAAGCTGAAAAACAAAGATAGTCCATAAAAAGGATCCTAACTTATAGCAAGATAAAGATAGCATTCCATTTCAAAAAGGGCACCAAACGATGGCATAAACCACTCTGCCATAAAGCTTTACCCTCTTTACTCCTTCCAAAACCAACTAGTCAAATCAAATTGATCCAAGCTCAGAGAGCACAGCCAAGATTCACTAAACACAAAAAAAGCCTACTCCAAAAATGTAGCTGGTTGCTGGAAAATGCATAAATAAATGTATAGCTGTTTCCAGATTAGAACAAAGCATCACACATATATTATAAGAGATAGTTTTGTTAGTTATTCAAATCTGAAAAAACATCATAAGCATTTAACCCTACTGAATACTACAGTTCAAATTAATGGGGCGCTTTGGATTTCCAAAATAGCTTTTCTAAAAGGAATTTATATGTATTCAGGGAATGGATAAGAAAATGAAAAAAGAAGTTACAAGAAAACACACCAGAACAATCAAGTGTCAAACCTCCTATCCTGGTTAGAAGAAAAAGGACATAATCAAGCAAAAGCAAAAGAGGTTTCAATTCAACAGCCTCTCAGTCATTCAAGTTCCTGAAAACTTTGCAAGTTCCAAGGAATGTAGGAAACTTGAGTATTGCAGAAACTTAAGAAGAAATGGTGCAGAGAAGATAGGCGATAGAGGTGAAGAAAAGCTTCTATACTCCACATAATGATGGTTCTATGCTAAAAGAATACAATAAACATAATGTCATGAATCTCAAAAAATACTTTTCTATAACTAGAACTTGCAAGAAAAGAACCCAACATCATCAAGATGGGACCCATTAGACTCCACATACAAGTATACAACCTTTGCTGCAATTAGACAAAGGCTAAGATGTGCAAAAATAATTTTTGAGGGTAAGCGCATATAGAACTAGCAAAGAATGTGCTCCTTACTTCCATAATCTGCTTCCACAGTACGTGCAATTGTACCCATCTCATTTCTTCTATTGTGTTTAATTATGCTCTACCTTCTCAATCTCAATTTTTATTGCTACTCTGGACTCTATTTCCCTACCGAAGACCAAACCTAAATCTCTGAAAAATGATGATTGGAGGACCACTATGGAGGAGTAAATCTTGGCTCCTGTACAGAATGACAGGTTGGACTTGGTTCTTTTCCCTTCAGTAAGCAAGCAACTACGTATAAGTGAGTCCGTGCAGTGAATATGAATCTTAATAATTCCATTGCTCACTTAAATGTTTGCCTAAAGGCCAAGCCTTGGCTAACTTAATTTTGTCTCTTTATTTCTCTAGTTGTTGTCAATCATTGGTCTCTTTATCAATTAGACACAAAGAACCCTTTTCTTGATGGTGACTTACAAGAAGATGTAAGCATGGAGCAACCACCAAGGTTTGTTGCTCAAGTGGTTTCTGGGATGGTGTGCTGGATAAAAAAGTCACAGTACATACCAAAGCAGTCTCATGGCCATGATTCGATTGATTCATGCTAGTAGTCATGGAAATTGAGCTAGAAGGAAATGCATGCGATCATACTTTATTTGTAAGCACAGTAATGTAACACAATTACAGATAGCGATGAACAGGACAATCATGCTCTTGGGTCTTTTCTAAGAATAAAGTTCCAGATCAAGGATTTAGGTGCTCCGGAATACTTTCATGGAAGAAGTAATGTACTCCAACAAGGGTCTACCACTGCAAACTAAGTAGATTTCCACAAAGCCTTAACTCCTTATTTCTCTCAAACAGTAAATTACAAGAGTAGCCAGGTACCCATTGCTCCTCAAACATAGCTAAAAGCTAATTCCATTTTGCACATGATGTCAATGTCAAACGTCACTAACTTTACTTTATGAGTTCTATCTATTTATGTTGTAAATTCCTACAAGAAGAGTATAAGTAATAAAAAGAATGTCATAGAGGCAAAGAAATAACACTCTTGGCAACCACGATGATTTTATGGCCAACAGATGCTTATGAGAAAAATGAAATTTACCGGATGATATGAGATAATGATGACGATGAAACTACACTGCCTGCATACGATTGGTAGGGAGTTTTTTCCTTGACCCCAAACTCTTCGGCAGAAATTGTGATTTGGACTTGCTTTGATGTACCCTTTGGAAACCCAAAGAACAGAAAAGAAACAAGCATCAGTCAATACAAGTTCTCCATTAAAGAACTAATTCTATTGTGGTGTTTAAGTGGGAAATTTTTGCTCAATGGGTAAATGATATTGAAGTTAGAACAAACCACATTCTCAGAATTGCAGGGAACTTGAATTGAGATGCTCTTGTCTTCATTTAGAAAATCAGACTGCAAAGTAAAGAAATTTGTCAAGTAGTACATCTATTGTAATTGTGAAGAAAAGACAAAAAGGCTTGAAATGGATTCTTAGACAAAAAACAGTGCCCCAGGCATAGTATATCCTTTAACTAGCACAAAAGAAAGCAGAATAAAGACAACATTAATCATCAGCCCCATATAGATGTCATACCTTCAGAATACATGGAACCAAATCAACAGTTGACATGATCTCAGCTCGTTGTCCCAAACTAAAATTTGGAGAACTATCCCAAGTCATGTAAAGTGATTCAAAAGATACTTTCCCGCATAAGCAGTATTCTCCAGCTCTTGCTGTCAAGCACAGAATGAATTTTCATTAACAAAATCAAAATAATCGGGGGGAAAATTCATCCATGAGTAGCTAGACTTAAAAAATCGTAAATTACCACACATCCAATCTTGATTTTCAAAGAGCAATTTATGAATGCAGGACAAGTGTAATGTTTTCAAAGAGATTGTTATGATTTTGAAATTTATCAATGAGTAGCCAAGAATGCTTCTTAGCTCTGATACGCCCATCATACCTTGTGCTGAAATTATAATTTATTTAAGAAGAATGGGGCAGCAAGGATCAAACTCTTGACCACTTGGTCAAAGAGGCTCTGATACCACGTCAGGAAGTTAGAGAGAGAAAATAATGGGTTTGGAAGAGTGAGATATAGAGACAGACAGAGAAACAGATTTGAAAAAGGAAATAGGTTGAAGCACACACTGCCTCTAGCCAACACCTGTATTTATACTACAGGGAAGAGTATACAATTGTCTAGTTTCCCATCAATCACCCCTCAATCAAGCTCCAATCAATCACCTAAAATCAATTCGCATTTAATCACCCTTGATTTTAGGGTGAACACTTCCTTAATTCACAAGACTTTCCTTCTATACTCTTAAACAGATAATATAGATAATTGTCGAATTTTTTATTGCAATGTTTGGCAGCTTGGAGTATGTAGTGAAGGTTTAGCAGGAGATGTGGGTTTATCCAACAACCCTTGAGCATCTACGGTGACTGGTTTCAGGGGTTTTGAATAGAAAAAGAAATAAAATTGCAAAGAGATTGCTATGAATGCAGGATGAGTGTAATGTTTTCTACTCTGTCTTTGGATTGTTATGAATCATTCTTTAGCTTCTTGTTTTAGTGGGAATAAAATGTCCATTTGGCTTCTCTCCAATGTTTGTCACACAATTTTGTTTGGGGGGCATCACAAATTAATATTCAAGAGATTGGAGAGCACTCTGTTTTCTGTTTTCTGTTTTCTGTTTTCGTTTTTTTTTGGTATAGATATTATAGAAAATGAATTCATTATGAGAGAAAGGATATACAGAAGAAAAGGATCAAATATCCTCCTGCAACAAAAATAAAACAGCTGCGAAAACAAAACAAGAGCAGAATACATCAGCTCCAAAGAGCTCTCCAGTCCTTCTTCATAAAAGATTAAGAAAAAAAAAAAAAACATGAGCAGCGACCCCCCACAAAATGAGACATCTTTCGTCTCCCAAAAGAACATGGACAGATAAGGATCTGTCACTGAAAATTTGAGCATTATGCTTAAGCCAAATGCATCATTCTCCATCTAAAGGGCACAGCTCCACGGCACTGTTCTCTTGATTTAATTCAGTATTTCTGGTTTTACAATTCTTTTGATTCATTATGGAGGATTTCTTGTCATTTTATATGTAATTCACTTAGCCTATGTTTGTTTTGAGAGAAATAGGCAAGAGAGAGTTAGAGAAGAGAAATGACACATTTCTCTTGTTTGGTTAGAGGAGAAATAGAGAAGAGAGAAAAAAAATTTGGTGGGCCCATAACTTTTTCATATCTTCCCTAAAGTGAGAAGAAAGGGAGAAGAAATGGGTAAAGGTGAAACACTTGCCTATTATACCCTTCTTCTTCTTGTTTTATAAATAAATAAATAAATAGGGGCAAATATGTATTTATAACAAAATTTAATTTTCTTTCTTTCCTACTTCTTTCCTAATTCTCTCAATCCAAACAACTTAAAAATCTACTCATTTTCTACTCTACTTCTATTCTCCCTACTTCTTTCCACTCTACTTCTCTCCTCCCTATTTCTTTCCTAATCCAAACAAAGCCTTAACGAAATTCTTTCTTTTCTATATTAAAAAGGAGAATTAGATCAATTGTATATTAAAAGTGCAACTCTGCTTATGCAATTTATGCATAGCTGGTCCCAAGCCTGGATAAAATGAGGAGGGTTGCGTTAGGTTGACAGCCAGCGTAAAATTTTGTCAAATCCTTTATGACATGGACAAACGATTTGATTGTGCTAATGCTAGGTTGTTACCCGTAAGTAACGCGCTGTATGGCTCGAGTACAGTGTTCAGGCAAGAGCCGCTGCATCGGCGCCCGGATGTAGTGATAAATAAGCAAGGGTTCTCACATTTTCATGGACGAGTGTGGGTAAAGAAGCTAGTCCATGAGAATAAGATTCGCTTTGGTACTTGGAATACAGGCACACTTACAGGCAAGTCTATGGAAATAGTTGACACTATGATTAGGAGGAGGATTAATTTTATGTGCCTTCAGGAAACTAAGGCTATGTTTGGAAGTTTTATGATGGATGGAATGGAATGGAATGGAATAGAATGGAGTGGAATAAAGTTCCCACACCATTGTTTGGATGTATAGTGATGGAATGGAAGAAAGCTTTCATTCCATTGCTTGAAAGTTCTAATGGAATAGGATGGAATGGTAAGAATTATAAATTTGTAGTTACCATATTATCCTTACTTCATACATATTAATCTTAATTATTTATTTTATAAAATTTAATTTTTTGAACAACATTTTATTTTCATGTACATTTCCATAAACTCTTATAGAAATGTGAAATGAGAAATGTGAAAGAGTTTTTTAAATTTATTTTAAGTTAGGATAAATTTGTAATTTTGATATTATATTTTATAAACATTAATTGATTTCATCTCATTTCCCCCAATTTGGGGGGGAAGAAAAATAGGGGAATATGATGGTATGGAATGGAATGAAAACCCCATCATGCCATTCCTTTCCATCCTCTTTTAAAACATCCAAACAATGGTATCTCTTACCATCCCATCCCATTCCATCATTTACCACCAATCCAAACATAGCCTAAGTGGGTCAAAGAAAAGGTAAGGGAATTAGATACTGCAGGCTTTAAACTATGGTACACTGGCAAAGTTAGAGCAAGGAACGGAGTAGGCATTATAGTGGATAAGAATTGGAAGAATAATGCAGTGGATGTTAGAAGGGTTGGAAATAGGATCATAGCTTTAAAATTTGTAGTTGGGCAAGACACTTGTAATGTCATTAGTGCGTACGCACAGCAAGTAGGGTTAGAATGGCAACAAAAAGCAAGATTTTGAGAGGATTTAGAAGGTTTTATCCAAGAGATACCACTCGGAGAAAAGATATTTCTGAGAAGGGATCTAAATGGACATGTTGGGAGGGAATCGGGGGAGTATAGGGGGTTCCATGGCGGTTTTGGTCTAGGAAAATCTAATGAGGGTAAAGCTATCTTAGATTTTTCGATGGCTTTTAATTTTATGATAGCAAACACTTGTTTTAGAAAGAGAGAAGAGCACCTTATCATGTACAAAAGTGGGGTTTCTTGCTCACAATTCGATTACTTTCTAGTACGGAAGAATGACATAAAGTTTTGTAAAGATTGTAAAGTCATACCTGAGGAGAGCTTGACCACCCAACATAGGTTGTTGGTTTTAGATGTAAGAGTTAAGGGAAGGGCTAGAAGAAGTCGTCAAGACAAAAATCCAAGGATCAAATGGTGACAGTTAAAAGAAGAAAAACAAATAGTATCTAAGAAAAATCTTTTAGAGGAATAAATTTGGGAGGCACAGGGAAATGCCGATGATATGTGGGAAGATATGGCCAAGGGGATTCGGAAGGTAGCAAAAGTAGTTCTAGGAGAATCAAGAGGCTTTGGACCTAAAGATAAAGAATCGTGGTGGTGGGAAACAAATGTTCAAGAGAAGGTTAAAACGAAAAGAGAGTGCTTTAAGGCATTGCACCTATGTAATAATGAAGAGAATCGGGAAAAATACAATGTAGCAAAGAAAGAAACTAGGAAGGCAGTCAGTGAGGCAAAATCTAAGGTTTTTGAGGGACTTTACCAATCTTTAGGTACCAAAAATGGGGGAAAACGCATTTATAGGCTTGCTAAAGGTAGAGAAAAGAAGACAAGAAACTTAGATCAAGTGAAGTGCATAAAGAACGAAGAGGGCAGAGTTTTAGTTACACAACAGGAGATCAAGGAAAGATGGAAAAGTTATTTTCAACAGTTATTAAATGAAGAACATAGAATAAGTGGAAGTTCTGAGATCTTAAACACTAGTGAGGAACCAAAATTTCACCTTTTATCGTAGAATTCGGGAATTTGAGGTAAGGGAAGAACTAAAGAGAATAGACAATGGGAGAGCGATTGGACCTGATGATATTCCCATTGAGGTTTGGAAGTGTTTAGGAGAGAAAGGCATAACCTGGCTAGCTAAGTTGTTTAATAAGATTTTGAGATCTAAAAGAATGTCGGATGCGTGGAGAAGAAGCACTTTGGTCCCTCCCTATTTACAAGAACAAAGCAGATATACAAAATTGTGCTAATTATAGAGGGATAAAGCTCATGAGCCACACTATGAAACTTTGAGAAAGAGTAATCGAACGGAGATTAAGACAAGAGACTCATATTTCAAAGAATCAATTTGGTTTCATGCCAGGGCGGTCAACAATGGAGGCAATATCCCTTATGCAAGGTTTGATGGAAAGGTACCGAAGGAAACAGAATGACCTTCACATGGTGTTCATTGATCTGAAAAATGCTTATGATAGGGTGCCAAGAGAAGTCCTCTAGAAAGCACTAGAGAATAAAGGAGTTTGTGTTGCTTATATCCGGGCTATCGATGATATGTATGATGGGGTTACAACTTACGTGCGAATGGATGGCGGGGTCACACAAAATTTTCCGGTAATTATAAGATTACACCAAGGGTCAACTTTGAGCCCATACCTTTTTATCTTGGTTTTAGACGTACTTAGTGGGCACATCCAGGATCTAGTGCCCCGATGCATGATCTTTGCAGACGACATAGTCCTAGTGGAAGAGACGAGACAAGAAATAAATGATAAATTAGAATTATGGAGAGAAACTTTAGAATCACATAGGTTTCGACTAAATAGGAATAAAACAGAGTATATGAAATGCAAGTTCAACAAAAGGCGATCTAGCTCTGACTTGGAGGTGAAAATTGGTGATCATATTATTCCACAAGTTGAACGGTTTAGGTATCTTGGATCTATTATACAAAATGACGGAGAGATTGCAGGGGATGTAACTAATAGGATTCAAGATGGGTGGATAAAATGGAGAAATGCTTCGGGCGTTATTTGTGACCGCAAGATACCTCTCAAGCTAAAGGGAAAATTTTATAGAACAGCTATAAAACCAGCAATGCTATATGGTGCCGAGTGTTGGACGGTAAAATGTCAACATGAGCATAAGTTAAGGGTTGCAAAGATGAGAATGTTGCGCTGGATAGGTGGACACATAAGAAAAGATAGAACTAGGAATGAGTGCATTCGGGAGAAAGTTGGAGTAGTACTCATTGATGAAAAGATAACAGAGTCTCGCTTAAGATGGCTTAGTCATGTGAAGAGGAGACCATTAGAAGCCCCGGTGAGAAAAATTGATCAGATGGAGGATAGTCCTTTAAATAGGAGTAGAGGTAGACCACTAAAAACACTAAGGGATATCATAAAAAAAGATCTTGAAATAAATAGTCTATCTGAAAGTATGGTCTTTGACAGAGCACAATGAAGTCGTTTGATCCATGTAGCCGACCCCACCTAGTGGGAAAAGGCTTTTGTTGTTGTTGTTGTATATTAAAAGTGGCTCAAATAACACCGAGATAAAAGTATGATCAACATATCGTGTATGTTAAAAGTAGCAATTAAAGCATATCTCACAAGCATAAGAAGTTAGATCCAAAGGCACCAGGCTTGAATTAACTCCAAGTGATGAATTTGGGTTTCCCACTGCAAGTAAATATTTATAACTAGGAATTGACCAAAAATTAAAGATAAATATTTTGACCTCAAATGGATTACACAAGCATATACATACCAGTGCTGACAAACAAGATAGCAAGTGAGCAAGATCTAGCCTCCACAGCTAACTTATTAACTTCAGGGAGCATAAAGTTTGCTTCAACTTCAGTATTCCCATCAATTCCAGAGGAATTTCGAAAGATGCAAATCCGACCGATTCGATAAACAGAAGAGTACTATTTTGTTTTTGGTAAGTTAAAACAAAAAAGTATCATGCAGCAGAAAAACTTATTAGATAGAAGGTATTATAACTAAGAAACTAGTTAGCGTAAGGAATATAAATTAATTCAGCTAAAGAGGCACTACTCCTACCTCTGCAACTCCAACATCAGAAATCAGCCTTGCCAGACAGATATACAAAGGAAACACAGTCTGAGTTTCATTAACACTCTGTGACAGCGAAACTGTCATTTGTATTCTGAATATTCAAATGATATTTTCACATTAGCATCTCAAAATTGATATTTATACCAAAGTACAATCATAGAAAACAAGGCAACAGCAGAATGAAAAGAAGGTCTACTATGAAATCACTAGAAATTACAGCAAATTCAAGCTTATCTGAAAAAATAAATAAATTCCACCACATAATAGAAGAGATAAAAAGAAAAGGTATCCCAAGGTTTACGTTAAAGAAACCTAAGTTGTCTTTAATCATTATTCATCATCTCATACTGAACAAGATTACTAGATACTCTGTTGAGAAAGGATGAGGTATGTCTGCAAGAACTATTTTGCATGTATTAGACATTAGCTGTGCCCAAAAACATGAGACATTGGGTATTGCACCAACAATAACTTAGTCATATAGATTGGACACTAACATGATTCTGAACTGATGTGGACTTGTAGTTGAATGGTGATCATGGGATCACACAAAGCGGATGCTATTGGGATCTACTTTAGAGGTTAAGTTCCATGCCAGGACAAAACAACAAAGTTCAAACAGGAATTGGCTAAGACCAATTGTTTCTTATCACTGATCCTGAGCCAACTTCTTGAACTCCGCAGTTTAAATTTAAGCAGGCATAATTCTGTTAATGTCTTGGTATGTGATGCAATGGTTGAAAATGAATTCTATTTTGGTAAATGTGCTCACGGAGGACTACGACATCAAGGGTTGTTGAAGAGAGTCCAACATCAATATCAGATGGATCTTCTCACTTGAATGGCAAAAAAAATTTCAGATGAATGCATTAACTTAGTCAATGCCACATGTACAGCTCACATGGAAAACCACAGCAAAAGTAACAACAGGTCTCAATATCAGAGGCTCAAGGAAACTGGATTAGTAGAACTACCATGGACACTCATTGACCAAAAGTTTTGGTCCAAAACAATACTAATTTGTCTAAGAACCACAAAAATCTAAACGTCAAAGTACAAACCTAGCATCTTAAATACATCCATTCAACTGACTCCATACCTCTTTTTCATGTAAGGGTTGCCACTAATTTTATGATAATAGCAAATACACACATTGATTTTGTTTCTCCATACCCAAGCTTATCATGTGCTATTAAATACTTATGTCAATTTACATCACAAAAAGGTTCATTTCTACAGTCACCACCACAAAATGGCTCCTAGACTTCACAGATATATGCTTAAAAATATCTTTCTATTTAAACTGAACATAGCATATATATCCCCATGGGCATTGCATAAAACAGACATAAATCTGTTCAAGAAAAGGGAGCAAGTAGGAGAAGGAAGGCAATATACAATAACTTTTACCTCCTCTTGTGCTTAGCCTGTATCCTGTACTCTAAACATCTCTGAAGGAATGATGGCTATAAAACAGACATGTATTCTGTTAGAAATACAACATGCCATAATATTTTATAGGAGACTGATATCTTCAGGGACCAGAAATCAGGATATCAGAGAAAACAAGCGGGAATTAAGTAACTAAGGAAGAGAAGTAAATAGAAAGTATAAGAAATCCTCCCAAAACAACAGGAAAAAATAAAAAAGATAAAAATTTCAAAGGAAACAATAATGCCACCAGGAATAAAATCAGCCCAATGCCTCATGCAATATATCCCAATCAAAATGGTAAATAATCACATAAATATGATTTACAATGGCAGATGATTTTAGCCAATCAGATGGAGTACATTTCTTATAGCACGTCGCTGAAGAATGTTGTAGAGCTCTACGGGCTTGCAATAAATTGAAAGACTCTCTTCTGCAGCAAGCTCCTCTTCCGCAGATAAATGCACACGAGCATCTGGACGGCTTGTTTGATCTGTGCTTCTAGAATATCTGCAGGGGCAAACAGAAAAAAGCATTGGCTATGTTGCACCACTCTTCGAAAATAAAACTACAGTTGTTTCCCTTCTGTGGGAAACTACCTACATACTTTAGGCAAGTAATTGTGCACAAGCAAAGTGAAAGGCATATTAGTCCAAAAACCTACTGCTTTTATAGAGAAAAATATATATTGAATTTGAAAATACAACTGTAGGGAAGATAAGATATAATACTCCAAGACACAAAAAGTAAGAAACAAGAAGGAAGACAAAGAAACCAAGCATGCAACAAGGCTGCCATCTCTCTACATATTAGAAATGGAAACTCCCTTGAGGAGCCATGAGCAGAGCACCAGAGAGAAGCCATGAAAGAAAAACTAAGGGCAAAGAAACACCCTTAAAGATCGGCATTCTGCTCCAAACAAATATGATTGAAGTAATAGTTTATACATTTGGCGAAGCCAACATTCTTATTGAAATGAGAAATCAAGAAGGCCAAGTTGTGGTAACCCCACAAAATGATCACACAAGCTTGCAAATTAAGCTCCAAATGATGAGGGAAGGATGACTGACCAGCAGATCCATATAGACAGATTAGTCACAGGAGTTCAGGGGAAGAGCAACTCTAATTGTTTAAATGGCTAGGTTTTATCATGATCTACTCTTTCTGCTGCTATTTGGTGCAATTGCTTGTGGCTAGGATTAGTTGGAGCATCTTTATGCTCTATTTGCATTATTGCTAAGGAGTTTGATACGTGAGAAATGGACTGACTTCTTGAAGGATAGAAATCTCACTGGGGAAACGGGTAGAGAGAAGAACACCAACCCTGACGGGTTCACTACAGTCTTTTTTTGTTGCCCCTTATTAGAGAAGAGAAAGAAAGAAGTTCAAGAGCAGATGATAAGATATCTTCCTAAAAGAAACCAAAAATTTAACAAAACCCACAACAGAAAAGCACATCAAGTAAGCAAAGTTGACCAGTCTCTCAGCATATCCTAAAAGAAACCCCTCAAAAATATTCATTAGCTGAGAACCACAAAGAAGCTAAGAATATCACTTTACCCCCAACATAAGGGGCAACGGAAAAGAAAATGTATATCCTTGAAGGATTGGGCAGCTTTGCTCCATTGATATTTTCTTTTTTCTTTGTTGTTTATGTTTCCTTTTACATTAAGGAGGATCCCTTATCCTCGAAACTCTTTGTAATTATCTTCTCTTCGTCTTAATGAAACTTCTTCTTTTATCAAAAAAATAAAACATTTATTAGTAGAGAAAAAAGAGAGAGGATAAGGCATCCTCATAAAAGGAACACTAGAAAAAAGAAACCAAACCAATGAAGAAATACACATCAGCAAAGCAAAGCAAACCTTGCCAATTACTCTGCATACCTGACAAAGATAAACCCTTTAAAGAGGCCATTAGCCAAGCACCACACTGAAGCCAAGAAGACAACATTGTCCCATAAAACTGGCAATGAGAAAGAATTCTATTTTAAATTCTGGTCCTCCTTTCCAACCAAAGAAACCAAATCACCTCAAACAATGCGCAATTCCATAAAGCCTTACCTTCCCTGTTTCTCCCAAAACCTCTAGGCTAACAAAGAAGGAATTGCTTCAAATTTTCAGCACAGACCAACATTCACCAACAATGTCAAGTAGTCCACAACCAAGAACCAAGGAGCTGAACAGCGTAAAATCAAAAAAATTGCACATCTCACAATTAGGAGAGAGAGCTTTTTGTGTCCTGTGAACCCGCAGCAAATCATTTCTGTAATCTCTATTAACTACTGCCATTCAAATGAAAGATTTTACTTTAGAAAGGACATTAGATTCCAGTTGACAGGTTGCAAGAAGGAATTGGTCCCTAATTCGGGATTGAGTGAGAAACTAGGACTAAGAAGAATAAACCATGAGAATCCAAAGTCCAAACCCTTTAACCAGAAGAATTAGAAGACCAGATGATGAATTGAAGGTTTGGGCAGGAAAAAGGAGGCCTATGATTCTATGGTATCCTGCAGTCTATGACTCTATGCAATTCTCTAATGCATTTGGTTGGAGAGGAATGCCTATATTTATAAGGGAATCTCCAAGCCTTTACATTTATTATGGGATAGTAGGATTGTGTTTATGGCTTCTCTTTGCCTCTTTGGTGCTCCCCTCATGGTTGTTTCGAAGGAATTTCTATTAAAACATTACTTGTATGCAAAGAGATTGGAAAACCTTACTGTATTTCTAAGCCATTTTGGCTCACCCGTATTCTTTTGTTTCCTCTTTTTAGGAAGATGTCTTATCGTTTTCCCCAAACCAACAAAAAGGTCCAAGAACCTGGCGGTCAACAACTATTTTTAATACAAATTAATTGATGCCAAAATGCATTTAAGCAAATTGATCCTCAAGCCTAAAGCCTTCTGAAAACTTGTAGTAAGGATGCCATATCCCAGAATGATGTATCCAAGAAAATATCCCTATCCTCAGAAAAACAATACCAAATTTCATCCACAAATTATATGTGACAAACTAGAACCTCCACAGTGCCCATAATCAAAACATTATTATAAGCCTGCTTAAATCCTTGACCAAAAACCTTGTTTAAAACACCAAGAACCAAAGTAAACAAGAACAAAGATAGAAGACCGCCCCACCACCTCCTAGCCTCTCTTTAACCCTTAGATCAAGACTTATATTGACCTTTATTAATGATAGAAAACCCAGAAGAAGGAAGGTAACCACAAATCCAATCCCCTCCATTTAACATAAAACCCTTCCTCCATAGAAGGCTTTCAAGAAAACCCACTACTCACCCCATCATAAGCTTCTCAAAATCTACAAGGAATTTTGCCTTCACATGGTGATAGGTATACAATGTGAGCATATATTTAAAAAGCTTTTCTTTATGTTAGAGATATAAAGTCATTCACGAGTCTTCACCTAACTGCTTAAGCTTTTAGGACAGTTGGTCCTTGACAGTTGACATGGTATCAGAGCTTCTATGACCAAGTAGTCAAGAGTTCGATCCTTGCCACACCCCCATTCTTCATAATTAAGTTGAATTTTAGCACAAGGTAGAATGAGCCTATATATTGTCCACGCTTCAAGCCCAAAGAGCTCTTGCGTGAGGAGGCGTTTTAGAGATATAAAATCATTCATGAGCCTTCAAATAACAGCTTAAGCCTTTAGGAGAATTAGTCCTTGACACTTTACACTCTTCATCGTGTCAATATGGTGCTTTGCTAAATATAAGGAATTTCTTTGCAAATTTAAAGAGATTAGAGGGGTGAATGTTCTGGTGCAATTTGTTTATGAATATTTATCTTCCATTTCATGATAGCCTAGGAAGGTACTCTTTTCCTTTGATATTATACTTTCCCCATTCATAAATTTCTTCTTATATCAGAAAATCCTATCCCCCATAACCATGGTGATGTCACAGGAAAAGTCACCTACCCTCTAAGAAAACCCAAAAAAGTTCCACAATTCTAACATTCTGATGAACTGCTCTCATCAACCTTCTTGCAGTGGATGAAGTTCAAAGCAAATGAAACCTAGTCCAACCATACAATTATTATAACTTGAACTGTTGAACAATTGCCATTCCAAAAGTAATCTATCAACCTAGATAGTTGGACACCTTCACAAGCCATCATTTTTCTTTAATTTTCATGCGCTTTCACAACCCTACATGCAAACATAGTCTAAAGTAACCAAGCAAAAGAGGATATTAAGTATTAAGAAATGCAGAAAACTTACAACTATAGGTAAATCATAAGTAAATAATAGAATATATTTGCAAAAAAGGCTTTTGTCGAAAATAAAAGTTTTAGAAAGGCAGGCTTTGTCTGAAAGAGAACATACGATGTTTCATGAGCCACAACGGCAATGCCTGGCATTCTTATTAAAGAAGTCTCAGATATATATCATAGTTTTCTGAACCTTTAAGTATGTGAAATCTTCTCTAGCAACAAACCTGCAATTGAAAATGGTGCAAGAAATCATCAAAATCATATACTGAAAAAATAGTAATTCAGACATGGAGATCCACTATACATCAATACTCTATACCACTACTTAACTTAAACATTAACACATCACAGAAACCATATTTCTCGACGAAGTTGAAAACTACTGACCCTAGTAATACAAGAAAGCGTGCTCCAAGTTTACAAACATTCCATGTGACCTCAAAAGTTAAGGAAAACTACCAACTTTACAAACATTCCATTTGACTTCAAAGTTAAGGAGAATTAAACCACAATGGACAAATAGTAATTATTAGAAATATAAACCATTCATGAGTCTCTACCCAACAGCTTAAGTAGTTGGTCCTTGAAATGTTATCAGAACTCCTATGACCAAGTAGTCAAGAGTTTGATCCTTGCCGGCCCCATTCTTCCAAATTTTAAAAAAACAAAAGCTGAATGTCAGCATAAGGATAATATAGGCATGTGCATTATCCATGCTTCAAGCCCATAGGGCTCTTGTATGAGGGAGCATGTTAGAGATATAATGAGCCTCTACCTAACAGCTTAAGCTTTTAGAAGAGTAGGCCATTGACAGTAACATCTAGTTCCCATTTAAAGCAATATGAAATATATCAAGATCTGTATGAGGAAGCAATAAAACTAATAATAAGATTTGATTAGGCTTCAAGATCTAAAATTATAATAGTGATAATGAGTGTAATAAAAATAATCATATAGAAGAACAGAGAGTGCCTGTCTCTATGCTCGATAGGACTCTGAAAGGTGCCAAGTCCAGCTGATGCAAACTTGCATACGCCTCTGTGGATGTTAATACAAAAATTGAAAAAATGTTTAACCACCCATATGAAGTAACCAGAAGTTTCAAAACACCCCACGTTCTCTTCTCTCTCTATCTCCCTTTTGCATAGCCAACTACTTTTTAAATTTTTTGTTTGTGAAATTTCACACATGCAGGGAATGCCAATCAAAAGCTTAGTCTTTTATTTCTTTTAATATTGTTGAAAATTGAAGTTTCACTTGTGCATGAAGAATGCCACTTCTCCGCATATGCTATGGTCCCCTTCTAGCAAAAATACATCGGTGAGAAACAAGAATGGTATATGTAAGACCATGGAATAACAAAGTAGTAAGAAATCAATAATAAAACTATAAAAAAAATTTATTAAAACAAATAAAAGGTTTAAAAAACTAATAAATAGAGACTGCAGAAGACCTAAAACTAATAATCATAGTGATACACATTCAGAACCCAGAAATATTAGCAGCGAGTTGTGTAGGAGAGATGGTGAAAAGAAAAGAAGCCTAGGCTGCAAAAGCGCCAAATGGGTGCCAGAAAAAGTTGACACTACCAGCTCTTCGATGGGAACAAAGGGGATAAAGGGTAGAAAGGTGAAGAATTGCACATGCAGAGATAGAGAGAGAGAGAGAGAGAACTAGGTTGAAGCCAATGCACGGTCACAGAGACCAAACAAAGAACCAAATGGCATCAAAAGCCATTAACTTGTTCAAATTTTCCAACCACAATGAAAAATGAGAATATGGGTTAAGACTTGAATCATGGAAAAGAAAACTGTTAGGAATGCCAAAGTAAAAAGACCAAATTTATCCTCAACAAGACAAAACGCACTCTACTAATCACCGCTGGGGCCTAAACTTGCCTCTCTTTGTCTCTGTATTTGTTAATAATTAAAAAACAAAACTCAAATTTTGCTATATCTTTATATTTTTTCTTGTAAGTTTAAGAAAACTTGTTACCTTTTTTTACTAGAAGTTAATTCTTCTAGTAATAGCCCAATGTTTAAACTTGAATAACTAAAGTCCGCCTACATCTTTAACTACTAAGTACTTGTTATTTTATTTTATTTACCCAACGAAAATAAG
The DNA here is from genome assembly GCA_023212625.1 of Styphnolobium japonicum. Classification (NCBI taxonomy): domain Eukaryota; kingdom Viridiplantae; phylum Streptophyta; class Magnoliopsida; order Fabales; family Fabaceae; genus Styphnolobium; species Styphnolobium japonicum. The sequence goes on from JALBWW010000013.1 coordinate 19,863,016, forward strand.
TAAAATATATATTAAAATGTGTGTAACTTAAAAAGAATTTTAAAAAAATTGAAAATGTGATAAGATAATAAAACTAAAGAATAAAAATTGGGATAAAAATATAAATAATAGTAAATATAGAACGGAATTATTTAAAATATTTTTTTAATTTAATTAAACATATAAATAAAAGAGAACTTTTGGGTAAAATATAAAAAGTAAAAGTGATCAAAATTACTTTTTATTAATAGTAAAATCATTTATCAAATAAATAAATTCAAATTTATAAATGTGATAAATAATAGAATTAGTAATTTTAAATAATTATTATATTGTACTTCTTTTGTTAACTCTCCTTGTTTTACTCATATATAAGCGCTGAAAAGTTTAAATTTCCTCTAAATTTTTTTTGGATGAAATAAATTATGTCAAACAACAGCATCAATATACAAAATATCTCCTTTATGAGAGGATGTTGCGCACAACAAACACACTATTAAGGAGTTGTAGCCCATTTAGCAACCTATGTGCAGCAATATTTGCCTTACCAGGAATAAAGAGAAAAGAAATCAATTGTAAACTAACAGGAAGACACACTCTCACGGAGTTGCTTGCAGTCAATATTACAACATCAAATCAAGGAAACCGTTACCACCAATTTAAACATTAACAATTGTAAAGAAAGAAACAAAAATCATGGGATAGAATGAAAAGAAAATAATATTAAAATAAATATTTCCTGCTGAACCTTAACACAAGAAGCCAATTTCGTTTAAAACTGCTTGATATCCGATTAATTTTTAATCAGGCCGCCTTACCTCTACTTAAACCTACCATATCTTATAAAAGATAATAATTAAATTATTTGAATTCTTTTATATTCTCTATCACTTCTAAACAAAGGCTTGGACTATAATTATGATTTCGTGTTTTCTTTTTCCGTATCAAACATATGATATCTCTATCCTCTTAGGATCGAGCTACAAATGCAATCCTCATCCAAATGAATAAATCTATTTACCTATATTCATCTTCTTTGTCAAAACGATGTCAATAAAATAATAAACAAAAGTAGATTGGTAAAATAATATCTAATATACTCGCATACCTTAAAAATGTATAAATACAAAGATCGGAAATTTCAATCTCTACTAGAAAACTTAAGAATTACCCTGATGTGATTCGATCTTCAATAATCTTCTACGTATCTAAGAATGAATTTTGAATCGATTTTTATGGAGCTCTCGACAACTAGGGTTTGTAAGCGGCGGAAACAAGGTAAAGAGGATAAATGAAATTGGAGAACAGAGTGCATAAAACTTTTAAATCGATACAATTAAGGTAATCGTTTAATTCACAAAAGTTAGGTTAAATTGTCAACCCAACAAATCATAGTGAGACACGTGTTATAGGCGTCTCTAGTTGTACCTCTTGATGGGACCTACTTGTGGCCTCGCCTTTGTAAGTGCTCAAACTTCATCTAAACACTCTTATTCCAAGCTAAATAGGAATGCCCTTTTTCAAAATTAGTAAAATGATAAATGGCACGAAAGTTTCTACACGAAACTAAATACAAATAAAGTGACATGAATCAATCCTAGGGAAATATGAAAGTAGGTTGTGAAATGACAAAATAGTCTAGCATCATACATATCTTGATTTCATTGAAATCCTTTGAATGATATAATATTATTGTCAAAATTAGCCTCAAAGAAACACATATTGTAGCAAAAATAATAATAACAAAAGGGTTATTAGTGTGTTATGAAGAGTCATTATTATGTATTGTAATCTGTTACAAGGTAATTTTGAAGGAAAAAAATAATCCTATGGCACCTAGCAAATTTAGGCTCCAGAGTGGAATTGAGGTACTAAAAATCACCAAGAAATAATTATCTCTTCTCGTTTTATAGAAGTAGAGTTGTTAAAATGAGCTAAACATATCGGATTAACCCATTTAACCGCATAAATTATGCAAGTTGAGCCTTTATTTTAGTAACCTACATAAATGTGAGCACTTTTTGATTGCCTTGTTTAGCCCATGAACTCGTTGAACCAGTAGGCCACCCACTTATTTTTTATTTACTATATTTTATTATTCTTTAATTATTGATTTGTGATTTGATGTGGTTTAATGGTTATTTATTGAACTTTTGGACCTGTTTTGTGACTTGTTTTATTATGTATTTGTGACTTATTTGCATATTTATACATTGGCTAATGAATTTTGGTCGCTCAATTTTATTTTTTTCAATTATTAAACGGGTCAACCTATTTATGCCTATAAGTTAATGCAAGGCAAGTCAGACTATTTATTTTGCAGCTCATTTAAGTGTGTGTAATTTAACATGACCCGTTTAACCCACAACCCATTGTGGGCGAGCTTAAATGGGCGGAGCTAGCCCATTTGACAACCCTAACTAGAAGCACTTAGAAATAATTCTTCATTCCTCTTTATTTTACCTATTGTTAGCCACTTTTGATATTTATTCTTTTCAAATAAACTTTTCCTTTTTATTTTATAATAAAAAAGACAGTAACATGCAATGTTATAAAATGCAGACTGATCATCGACTCGGAAATGGCTCTAGTTCAGTGGGTCACTTATTCAATTGGTGAGTCAATAGTTGAATCATAAAATATTAAATATATAAATATTTGATAAATTTAAATATATATATATATATAACATAAGATAAATTACATTCACAAGTTTCAAAATTATATTGTTCATCACATTGATAATATTATTTTGTAACAATGGAGACTTTTTGAATGACGTGACTAGATTTTTCAAAAAGAAAAAAGAGAAAGTGGATAAAAAATAACAATGTTAAATGAGCAGCAATGACATTTCAAGTTAGATGGGTTGTAGACGGATCTTGAGGTATTGGAGTTGCACTCTCCACATCGCAATAACACCACACCACCTTTCTTCCTCCATATCATAAGTCATTGGATCATCCACGTTAGCTAAATGGAGGCAATCACAACCCCATGTCTTATAGGAGGGGAGTTCCTCTTAAATGACTCATTCTCACTTTTACTCCATTATAAAACCTTTTAGTAGCAACTAGAGTAGGATAATGACTTTATTATTCTTTTCTTTCCCCATTTTCAATTCCTTTACTTTTCATTCTTGAATCTTTCATATTGGGCAAAGCTCTACTAAAAAGTAGAAACTCCATACACATTCTCACTGGGATGAGAAAATGGACAATCCCTTCCATTCTCTTCTACTGCAATGCGATGCAATGAGGAAGTGGATGGTCCCTTGCATTATTGACGAAAAATTGGTAACCAAAAAGTTACAAATGGAGGAAGAACAAAGTCAAGGCTACACGAATCGGGAGCAACTAGAGGGGGCCTGGGCTGGGCGAAATCACTAATGGGTTAAGGGATGTGGAAAGTGTTTGTTTACACAGTCAATTTGCAAAACTTGATCGAGTCAACCAAGTCTTCTTAACTCGAGCGGCTCACTTCAATTTAGTTTGGTGTTATAGCATATATGATCTATAAAGTTGCTTGGACCAGTCAGAGGATTGGTTCACCAATCAGACCGACCGATCCATACCTATTTTATTACACCTAAAACATGTTTTCTCCCTCTCATAAATTTTTATTGTTCAAATTAATTTAAAGTAGAATCCTATTAATTCTCTAAAAGCTTATATTTAGGAAAAACTCTATAACCTATATTGCTCTTGTAACAATTAATTATATAAATTTATTTTTTATTTTTTTGCAAACTTATGTCATTTGGATATTAAAATTATCACCATAGTAGTCTTAAGCACAAAGTGAATTGGTTCATCATCTAATGAATGCTTTAGTTGTTAGGGAAAAGTTATAACATTTATTATAATTATATAATTATCTATGAAAACTAATTCCTATCACAACTCACAATTCTGCACTACTATAAATATGACATTTGACAATATTTAATTAACAATGTGTGTTAAACTGTTGCAAATACTAACATTTAAATTAAATTTTACAACACTTATCAAGCCAAATGTTGCTATTGCCTTAACGTATTTATCATTGATAATCTCATCTCTTAATTCTTACTGCTAAAAAAAAAGAAAGAAAAACACTCAATTTTGAAAAATCAAAGACAAGCACACACCCAAAACACTTCATGAGCAACAGCATCCCTACCCGATTCTCACAACAAAGACGAGCACCGAAACAACACTCGTCAATAGCACCACAACGATAGAGACCAAAGCTTCGCAATCGATGAATCGAGGAAGTTCTTTGCAATGCTTGGAGCAATTCTTCCACAAGTTAGAATGCTTGATTTGGAAGATGTTAATTCTCATATCACTTCGCTCTATGTGTTACTTAATCTCGGGACAAGCAGCGATGTGTGGGTTTCCTCTTCCATCTCTTCAATTTCTTATTTTCTTTTCTTTTTCTTTTTCTTTTTTCATGTGTGTTTTCCTTAAATCATTTTTTGTCATTTTCTATTATCATTCAATTGTTATGTCGTATTCTGGAATGTGCTTTGCATATTATGATTTCTTTGTTCTGTCATTTTGATGAAATTTTGTTTTATATGTGGCTAATTTTTCTTTTTTTGTCTTGTTTGCACATGATTTCAGGCTTCTCTCGTCTTTTCATTGTTCACCCAGGGTTCCATGTGTGACTTCTATTCTTAATTTCTTATGTTGTGAAACTAGTTCGAATGACAAGCTTTATCATTTTAATTTGATGGTTTTATACCTTTGTAATTTTTTGCTCTATTTTTTACTTTGCATTAAATTCTAGCACTTTGAGTTTGTCCTGCTGAAATGCCAACTTGAGTAGTGATTGTTGATGTATTTGATGACTGTTTTGCCATGGTTTCATCTCAAAATTTGTTGATTTGAGCCTGGGATAAAAGTGAATAATTGTTTTTGCTATGAAAATCTTGATTATGTTTTAATTTGCTTTATTATTGAAATCTATGTCATGTTTTAAAAGTTTAATCAGTGTTAAAATATAGTGTGTTAACTTGTCCTTCTTAAAAGAAAATAAATAAATAATGTGGGTAATCCTTTGGCTTTGAGTATGAAAACTTATAATGGGTTTTTATTCTATTTATGAGTGTTAAAAAGCTCATTGTTATGACTCATTGATGCTGGATCTATTTTTACTCTCATTTCCTTGTTTGGCAAAGATGTGATTTGTCAACTATGGTGACAAAATAATGAGTCAATTTAAGGACCAGTGCTATGCTTGATTTAGGGGTTTTGTGTGTTTTTCATGGTATGAGTATTACAATCCTTCTTAAATGTTTGTTTCATGATTGATCATATGCTTAGAGGTTTGTGATTAATGTAATAAGATTGGTGTGCTAGCCTTGATATCTGGATAATTTTGGGCATGCCTTAAAGTGTTCTCATCTTTTCGCTTGCTTAAAGTGTGAATCTTTTGTTTTCTTCCATCATGAACGTCTTGTTCTACTTTCTAATCCATTGGGCTTTTGTTAGTTAATTTCAACTATTTAGTCATGTTTAATATCTGTGATTGCATAAATTGTTTTGAGTGTTAAAACCAAATGTTAGAAGGTAAGCAAGTTATGTTAACTTCTAATGCTTCTTTGGTTATTACCATTCATTCTAGTAAAATTCTTATTCTCATATTTCTCATGAACTTATTTGCAAATTTGAGTCTCTATGTTGCATGACGTGTCAATCCATTAGGATACACTCATTTTTTGGATAAAAGAAATTAAAAAAAAAGGTATGGGTTAGGTTGAATCTGGGATATGCTGTTGAATATGTAAATTTTGGTATTCCCTTGTTCTTTGTGGTTTACTGATAATAGTTGGAAATTATCTATCATTGTTGAATGATATTACCATATTTTGTGGTCAATATCATTATATGTATTGGATATGTTAATCCCAAAGAATTTTAGTTAGAGTGCTCAGATTGATCTGTTGTGCTATTTTATCATGCTTGTATAGAAAGAATTGGATGGTTAATGGTTGGAATTTGAGGATAAAGCATTTGTCATTTGATAGAGTAGCTTTCGTTTAAGTATATATTGTTATTCAATTAGTTATGTTATTTTGGATATTGCTTGAATCTCATTTATAAAACAATAAAATCTGGTGATACACTACAAGAAATGTGCTATTTTGCAATGATTTTAACATAAATTTGTGGCCTCTTTTTAGTGACCATTGTGACAATTGCTGCAAATATGGAATGTGTATTGCCGCAGTTTGAAACCGTTATTTTAATTCGGAAATTTTGCATAATCATTTTGCGAGGTTTTTCACCTCCTCAAATTGATTGATATAATTCTATAATTTTATTTTAGGGGGTTGTAACCACCGCAAAATAATTGTTGAGATTTTTTTTTAAATTTTCAGAAAACATGTATTGCATATTCCATTTATTTCAAGTTGCATTCAACTTATACAATTACAAGTATATATAGTTTTACAAAACTACCGATAAAATGTGAATCAAATTTCATTAGAAATATCCATAGAAATATAAACATGACAACTTCAAATCCTGATAGTAACCTAAAGATATCCCACAATAAATAAACATAAAAAATCATGAAGAATGAGCTTGGTGATTTGAGTTGCTGCCACTTGCAGCATCGCTTGGTTGAGTTGAAAGATACTTTGCTCCCCAATCAAGTTGTTGTCCAGGTTGCCTGCAAACAAAGTACTAATTATTAAAAAAAAAAATATCATGTGCACATATAAATTTTTAAAAATATAACTCAACAAAAAAGAAATTATACATGAATTTTGAGCACAAAATAGGAATAAAGTGATGAGACACTAAATAAATGAGAGAAAATAGAACTAGGAATATGTTTGTACTTTTTTCTGTACAATTATGATCAATAGGGGATTCCTCTATTTGATTCCATCTTTTAATTTTCCAAAAAACCTAGTTTTGATTCCAATTTTCAAAGTTTATAAAGAAAGAGAATGAAAGGTCCACTTGTTTAATAATATTTTTAATTTCTCTTTGACACAAATCAGAGGTGCCCATTACAATAATAGGATAGAGAGGATATAAATGTGTATGGCTAGAGTGGGCCCCTCTAACTTACATTTGGTAGTCTTTTGGCATATGTAAGCGATCTAGAACATCTAAACATATAGTAGAATAAGATTTTATCCTACCTTAGCACCTAACAAGCATGAAGTAGGATAATTTTATGCTGCCCAAGTAGAATCATATTAATTAAATTTAAGCCTATAAATTGAAGAAAAGGAAGAAGAAAGCCTCTTAGAACTACCAATTTCCATAAATTAAGAGACCTTCCAGTTTAAAAGAATACCACATGATTTCTTCATGTTTAGGAATGGCAAAAAGGCACAAAGTTGTTGCTTCAACGCCAAATAGAAGAGGGAATGTAAAAAATTGTCATTTCTCAACAAAGAGTAAGTCATCTTGACCATTAATACTCTTGTGCCACGAATGTCCATACTATTTTGTTAGATCGCTAATAGAAAGTTATGTGCAAAGGATAAAGTGTAACAAACACTTATAAATTAAGGTGGTGTAATTTATAAAACATGGGAGTGTCAGGTTTAATTATCGCTAATCTCAAGGGAGGTCAGTGTAATATTACCTTTAAAAAAATATAATAAAATAGGCTACCTAACACTATAAAATTTTTAAAGGTATTAATAAACTAGGTGAAGATGTAGTTCAATGCTTACTCTATTTAAAGTAGAAATTTGAAATAAATCAATTTTTGCAGAGCAACAATTTAAGTTATGGTTCTTTTCCAGAAAGATCAAAATCTATAGCCACAATCATACTTCTTCATAAAATTATATTTCAAACATCTTAAGATCAAATGGAACCATCTAGAATTGGAAAGTTAAGAGCACCCACAGTTTCATCGAAAATAATACATTATACCTTCTAGTGTTATAACTCTTTCATATTATTCTTTTCACGGGGTGGAATATTGAATATTAGCCAAAGGCAAAGCCAACGTCTCAAGTTATGCAGATAAGCCACCATAAGGCATGGCCAATAACAGAAATAATACTTAGTGGAATCATAAAATTCAATTAACTAAAATCCAATATAATACTTAGTGGAATCATAAAATTCAATTAACTAAAATCCAATATAGAGAGAGAAGCTATAGTAGAAAAATAATACTAAAAAACAAAATTGAAAGTTACTTAGTATCTTACCAAAATGACAAATACCCTATGGTCCTCTAATTTCATGATTCTGTTAATCAACATAACAATCAATTAAGCATGATAAAAATTCATCATCAAATAACTTGACATTAATACTAATAGTATGCATATAAGATCAATTTAGAGAGAGAAAAAGAGAGATCAAATCCCGGCACACATTTGGTTGAGCCCTCGCATTTGATGGAGTCTTCAACAGCTTCTCGTAATATGAATTCTGTCTTGAACCATTCAACTGTCAAATCAAAAGGAGTGAAAACATGAAAGGTGCATAACATGAACTAAAACTAAATCAAACAAGAAGTTTAAGTCATATGATTGTACAACTAGATGAGCTCATAAACATTAGAAATGAACATAACCAATAGAAACACAACAATATCAACAATGAATAAATCCCCCATTTGGTTGATGGGAAACACAGAGGAAATAAATTAATAAATAAAAAATACATGTTTTTAATTAATTCAAATAACTTATTTGTAGCAATTATGCGCGAGGCATATCACTAAAAAGCTAAATAAGAAGACCAATTAAGCAAAAATATTATAATTGAAATTGAAATTGAAATTAAAATTAAAATTAAAATAAATTTAAAAACAAATACCATATATTATCCAAGTACTAGAGGCCCAAGATTTTTTGGGGAAAAAAAGGTTGAGGAAAGAAACTACATATCATTAGTAACACTAGAAAACATCACAGTCGATGAGTTCAACAATGGTTAGTGGTTGGTAAAGCACTTCAGTTCCTCTTCTTCCTTCATGATTATTCGAGAAAATCAAAAGTATATCCTAAATAATTGGCACATGAGAGAGAGAGAGAGAGCAATGATGTCATTGTTGCAGTTATTTCTGGACCCAAAGACAAACTAGTTAACTACTTAACACATGATTGCCAAATAACTTCGCAACTACGGTTATACAATACCCCTCTTCCTTTGATTTTCTCTCCCAATTTGTAAACCCTAATTCCATCTTTCACTGCTAAACTATCCCACAGTCACTGATTTGTAAACACTAAATTCTCAAAATAACATTAGCAGCACTAAAATGATCGAGTTCAACTATGAAACAAGTCACTAAATTCCATAACCATGTCATCCAAGTAAACAACTTTGAAAGCTCAAAAACTTCTAATTTTTTAAATTAGGGCATACTTCTGTGTTAGGTTTCTTCAATCTTGACATCAATGGCTATGAGAGCGAGAGAGAAAGTGAGAGACCTTACAAACAAGTTGTATGTGCTATCAGCAATAAATATGCCCAATTTGCAAAGAATCTCTATGAGCCTAGCCATCTAAATTGCTAAAGGGGGAAAAATAGTCCAATTATTAAAAGAGTAACTAATTATCAGTCTTTGAGACTCTTAGCAATAAACAGCTTAGGATTTTGTAAATTGAACATCATAATCTTTTAGTTTTACTATGAATGTATACTTGACTAGTTAATTTATATAAAAAATAATATAAAATATTCAAATATTTTACTATTTTCTTTTTCTAACATTAATGCTTTTGTTCAGTAAGGCGAGCGCTTTTTGGCGCCTCTTGTTTCAGGGTGTTAAAACTGAGACTCCTTTCGACTTTGACTGCTTTATAGGGACCAATTAGTTTTTTTTTTAATTATAAGTACTCAATTACAAATTTTCAAATATTCACCTTCTCAAAAAGTATAAGAATATAAAAATTATTTAACCTAAATTTTAATCAATAGCCTCTTGACATGTACATGTTAGGTATGCTACTCTTCAATCATTCAAGGGCATTTTAAAATTCTATTTTGTTTCGATTGAGTATGGCAGATAATAATAAAAGAGCTTTATTTGTTTGCATCGAATCATTATCTTAGCTAACACAAGCTTTTATATGTTTACAACAATTATCACCAATTTTTGTGGTCCTTATTATTGTACAACTACCTGCTATGTTTATAACTTTAATCATCTACTTTCTATGCATATTTTTTTTTCTTCTTCCTCGTGTGCTTTGGTTGGTTGAGTTACCTATTTTTGTTCTCTATTTCTTTTTTGAAGAAGCTCTTCACTTTTAAATTCTTCCCCATGGATGGTGGAAAAAGAAGGGAATGGTTAAACCAGTGCACATTTGGCACCAAAACTTGTATAGTTGCGGGAGATTCACCAGAATTTCGACATCCATGTAAGGTATTATGGTCTCTTCATGAACTTTGGTCCTATTAGAAATATGAGTTTTCATATGGTGATTGATTTTTGTTAGATTACTTCAAATTCATGCATTGAATGGCTTGATTTGAATCCATGATATGAATTGTTTGCATTCTCATCAAGTTGTTGTAATGGTGAATATGGCACCAAGGTATGGACTTTGGGTTATGGGAAAGTGAGTCAAATTGAAAGAAAATTGGTGATTGATTGAATTTTAGTCATAATTAAAATTTTAGTGAGATTGACTAGCATTGTTGTTATGAGAGATTCCCTATAGTGGTAGGCACTTTCTATTCTCTCTCTATATGTCTCTATTTTCCCTTTCTTTCCTACTTTTCTTTTTTCTTAAAGAGTATATCTTCACTTATCTTCTATGGTTATAGAAATGGTGAATTAAATAAAAGATTGAGCAAATTTAGGTGATTGCATTTGAAACCATCCAGTTTAGGGAAAGAAATAGAATATTTAGAGAATTGTAAATTAGGAATGAAACTGAAATACGAGGTGAAATATTACCTTGCATCTAGGCATAGAACACATGACCCAACATATGATACATGCAACATGCATCAGGTATGGGGTGAAGTGTTTCCTCTATTACTTTTTTTCCTCACATTCAATTATTTCTTTTCTTTGGTTTTATTGGCCTTATTTATGAATGAAAAAATCTTGCCACTTAGTTGCTGTTTGGAGATGGATTTATAATTTCCCAAGTATCTCTGTGTTTGGGTATATAGAATATCTAAGCATGAAATATATGAGAATTCAAGATTCTTAAGTTTAATATGACTATTGAAAATTATTTAAAATTTTAAAGGGATATGTCATGCCTGTGTTTGGTAGCAGACAATATCATGTTGGGTCCAGCAAAGGCAACAAATTTACAACCACATCCACTTGTCTTCTACTAACTTACAATGCTATACTTTTGATCAATACCACTTACAATGTTATACGCTTGATCAAACTAATTTATATGCTATACTCTTGGTCAATACCACTTACATTTGTTTGTAGTTTCATTTTTATGTTTTGGCATTTAAAACTAAAATGTTGTAAGTTATTCTATATTTTATTCACATTGTTTCCTAAAACATGTTCTTTAGTATGCATTTCATTGCTTTCCTAACTATTTTAGCTCATGTCATCGACTTTTTTTGTAGCAGGTATAATAGATATAGTCTTTGTTTTGCATGTATTTTTTGATTTACTGAATAAGCTTATCTATGTCTTGCTAGGATTCATATTTCCTTTGACAACTGGGGAGTTCATTTGAACAGCAAAGTCAATTGCTGATAAAGATTTCCAACATGACAAATTATCTTCTTTGATAATCGAAATTGCTTATAAACACTATGTTGTGTGCTTTTTTCTTTTATTTGATATATTTTGGATTTCAATATCATGATAAACTAGACAAGAAGACACTAAGTTTACATATATTTGAAAGCGACCTTTGAGATTCAGTAAATTACCTTTTTCTTAAATCTTGAGCGATGGCTGAGCATATAGGAAATTTTGAAAAAAGAGAAAAAAAAAATTGGGCGGTGGCCAATTCTAAGCAGTGGTCGAGCTATGTGGTCCTAGCATGTTGTGATGACACTGAGCATTTTGCCGAGTGTGGTGTGGTCCCAGGGTATAGGAAATTCAAAAAAAAGAAAGAAAAAAATCTGAGCGATGGCCAAGCAATGTGGTCTGAGCGTGTTGTAGCCGAGTCCGAGCATTAGAGCACGTGGTGTGACCTAGCACTATTGTTGTTGAGCATAGTGTGGCTGATCGTGGTGTGGTCCGAGCAAGGTGTGGCCACACTCCGCTCGGAACACACCACCCCTTAGGCCACACCACGATCAAACACACCATGCTCGGGTCACACCACCGCTCATACCACACCATGCTCGACCACACCCCCACTCGGGCCACATCACGCTCGGCCAAATCCCTCGGACTACACCACTGCTCTAACACACCATGATCAGTCACACCATGCTCAATCACACCCTTGCTTGGCCACACCCCACTCACACTTACGTTCGGGTCACACCAAAATCAGAAACATCATGCTAGGCTACACCACACTTGGGCCACATCACGATCAACCACACCTCGCTTGGACCACACCACTGCTCAGACCACACCACGCTCGACCACACCTTCGCTTAGGCCACACCACACTCGGACAACACCATGCTTGACCACACCATGCTCAAACACCCCCTCTTAGATCACACCACCGCTCGGACACACCATGATCAGCCATACCATGCTCGGCCACACCCCTGCTCGGGTAACACCACGCTCCACCACATCCTCGCTTAGACCACACCACGCTCGGTCACACCTCTGCTCGGGCCACACCACGCTAGGCAATATTAGTTTATTTTTTGTCTGCATAAAATGTTTTCTACTATGTCATGGAAAAAATAGTTTATTTATAATTTATTTTTCATGAAAATTAAATTAAATTTTGTTTTCTTCATGAGCATCTTGATATTTTATTATATCTTTAATATCTTTCATGAAAATAAAACTTAATATATAAAGAAAAGTTTTTTTTTATATGTATTAATAATTTTTCATGAAATATAAATATAAATTTATAATTAATAAAATGTTTATTTGTATTTTTATATAATAGATATTTTATTATCTTTATTATAACAAAGGATAATATATATATATTGATGGTGGGATTGCCAGTAGAAAAAAGTTAAAAAAAACTATAGAATAAACCTTCATTTTCGTCATTGAAAATTTTTTGTGACATTAATTTGGTCTTTAAAAGATAATTGACATCAATTTGGTTGTTTAAGAAGGGAAAGTACAAAAAGTTGTTGATTAAGAATTTTTTATTAACTCAAGGTGAAATGAACATTTTTAAAAAAAATTTCTTGACTCAAAATGTATTTTATCTTTATTTTTTTAATTTTTTTCATAACGGTTTAGAAATTATAAATGAAACTTTATTTTATTTTTATTTTTTAATGAAATTAAATTTAAAAAATCATTTTATTATTATTTTTATTATATACATTTTTAATCCTTTATTTTTTTAATTTTATGAAAATTTTATTTAAGGAAGAAATTAACATATATATATATATATAGTTTTAAACATATATATTAGTACGCAGGAAATTTGGTTTTGATATTTTATAGAAAAAAGTTATTATTTTTTTAAAAAATTATAGCATGACAGAATTAGTAATATGTTATGTAATTTAATTATTTAATTTTGAATTTTTTTAATATACCATCACAAGCAGTTTTATTTAATCTTTTTTTTAAGTTTGTCATTGAATTAATTTTTAAATTATTTTGATATGCTACCATGAAATTTAAATTTTATTTATTTACTTTCTTATGTTAATTTAATTTTTTTAATTCAGTAATTTAATGTTTTTACTCAAAAATATTCATAAAATATTTTATTTAAAAATTATTATTTTTAATTAAACTTAATCCATGATGAATTTCATTTTATTTTTACATTGGATTTTTTTATTAAATCAAAATAAATTTTATTTTCTTAAACACAAGATGTCTTAAGTTTTTTTTAATTCAAAAATTTATATTATTGTTTAAAATTAATTCAAGGGTAGCCATTCCCATCATGAAAAATTACTAAAATGAAAAAAAAATGTTTGAGAATAAATGAAACTCCTAATGGTTTTTTACAAAATGAATTTTAACTTCTTTAATCGGTTCACCATTCAATTTTTGACTATGGATTTCCTTCATGATTTAATTATTGTTAATCAATGATAAATATTAAATGATACATCAATATATTCGTTTTTTTGAAGTATATGTTAAACGTCACCCACATTTTGATTTGTGTGGACATGGTAAAATTGCGTGATTTGTTTTCAAGTCTAATAAATACTTTTAAGTAAAAAAAATAATACCAATTCAATGTTGTCCATTCATTTAACAATCATCACAACTAAAAAATATATATACGTACAATAGAAAAAAGGCCTAAATGCCCCGTGTGATGCACGAGTCTCCCTACTAGTTTTATTATATATAGCTGGGGATGGTCTTTCCTGCAGTTAATTTCCGATTCAGTGTTAGCGCTAAACCCAAGCAGAAGTGATACAGCAAGCGAGTTTCCTTTAAATATGGCTCTCATTTCCTTAGCAAAGATGTGCGCACATCCACCATGAAGACAGTTCATCCGTTCATCGGCTTTGTTTCCAGTGATTGGAAGGCTTCAGCAGTCTCCAGAATCATCAATTGCCAAATATAACTCTGTAATTATTAGCAATATTTCTGAACCTTGACATTGTAAAGTCCAGTTGACAATTGTGCCACTGTTAATTAGCTTGACTTTAACTGAAGTCATTCTACTCATTCTACAATGCTGCTTAGGTGTAATGACACAAAAAGTGGCCAGCTTTATCAGTAACTATGCAAGTAAGTCACTTCTTCAAGTCATGCTTTGTAGTGGTCAAAGAAAAAGAAAAGTCATCCTTGGTGCATGAGATGAAACGTTTCATATGTAAACTATGGCCATATTCCTATATCCCGATGTATATTCTCCCTCTTTAGCTTGTCTCCTGTTTCTAACTTTCTCAATCAGTCCACTCTTAAAAATTTGGATTGGGAATGAGGAATTTCACCGTTGTTGCTTCATTTAGATTGTGAAGCATTGATAAGAGATTGTGGAAAGGAGGGTAAAGATAATATCGATTTTTGTATTTTATTCATTAATAAACATTAGAAATATGCTAAATAAAAAAGGAGGTAATAAGGCAAACAAGTAAAAGGGAGGTAAGTAAATTTTTATTTGACATTGTGAATTGTGATAATTTTCAGATGTTACAACATGCTATTGTCATCAATTTGCTATTATTGAACTGGCATATCTAAATTTCATGAGTAAAAACAAGACAATCTAGTGACGTTTGAAAAAAAAAAACAAGTTATAATTAAGGCAAAATGTTGTATTAAAGAGAATTAGCCAATAGCAAATTGTTAAGTTATATAATTAATTATTGATAATTACGTGACTTCATTCAACAGTTATGATTAATCAGTTCTCTTCAGATTAACATTTTTGTTTGGATTTACTTTTCAGAAAATTTTCCAACATATATAAGCATTTGACTAAGCTACTTAACACGATAAAAATATATATATAGGAACAAATTGTTGGAGATATAAAACTATTTATGACCTTCCATCTAATAACGTAAGCATTTAGGGAAGTTGATTCATAACATGGTAGTGGGTTGTGCATTATCTATGCTTTGAGCCCAAATGACTCTTGCATGAGAGGCGTGTTAGAGATATAAAATCATTCATAAACTTTTACATAACAACTTAAGCTTTTAAAAGAATTGATTATTGATATAAATATTCATCAAATAATAGTATTTGACAAATTGACATTGGACTGAGCCATATAACATGATAAAATAAACATATAGGAACATAATATTTATGAAATAAAAGCACTTGACAAATTGACATTTATTAAGTGCTCATTTTGATGAGCTTTTTTTTTTAATATAAAAAGATCTTTTTTCTTTAAAAAATAATTTTTATATTTTTTAGCATGTTTGGATGAATTTTTTAAGAAAAAACTAAAGCATTGAAAAAAGCTCAAATTGTACTTTTTTTAGCTAGATTTTTTATCTTATGAAAAAAGATTTTTCAAGATATAGAGAAGTTGTTCAAAGATATCTTTTAGATAAAAATATTCCTAAATAATTTTAAAAATAATATTCATTATCCTTCATTTTTTAAACTCTACCAATAGCCTATTTTTTTATTTTTCTTACACGTCCCTATTTTTTCTTTGTTGCTGCAACGTTGTACATCTCACCTCATCATATTTTCCATTTTTCTTTCGTTAGGTATGTCTATTACCCTTTGTGGAGTTGCCAATCATATTTTGTAATATGTGATCAAACAAGAAAAAAGGACTTCAAAACTCTCAAGACATTTGTGGGTATTAGAATTAACGGAAGGAAATGACATGCGATTTTTTAAACAATTAAGAATGAGAAAGCTAATATTTGAACAATTATATAATGACTTGATTCAAAAGTATGGCTTGAAACATACTCAAAGTATTAATATAAATGAGATGGTAACATTATGCTTCTACATACTTTTTTTAAGTAATTTTACTATTAAAAGTACTTTTATATTTTTACGTCTAAATAACAATAAAAATAAAAAGTTACTTTTTGAGTGTTGCAACTAAACATAAAATAACTTTTATTTTTACAAAAGATTTTTTTTATAAAAAGATAATAAAAAAAAGGATTTTTTTAAAACCTCATCCAAACGAGCGTGAGATGCAATAACAAGCTCATGGAGATGGTCTTGAATTGGTAAGAGGATGTGTGAAAGGGAGAGCAAAGATTGCCGAACACAATGAAAGCGCCTTCATTCTCGTGGAAAATGTTAATTTTTTTTTTGTTAGTTTTGACTGTCCCATAGTTTTTAATACCCAACCTTTTATGTCCCTTTCTCATGCTGTAACTTTTCATCTTCCAAATTAACATCCATTTTTTTTTTCTCAACTGCGAAAAGAAATCAACAACCTAAGATGCACAGGTCTGCAAGCTGGTCGAACAGGTTCTCTGATGACTACTTCAAGCATGCCACGAGTTCTCCATCTCCAGGGCTTAGATCATCTTCAATGTTCGATGGCAACAATCTGCCTACATATGATCCCATTGCAGAGTTGGCTAAGAGGGAGAGGGCACGTGTTAGGTTTGCTGAGAATGCAGTGCATGTTATCCCATTTGTGCTATTTGTTTGTGCCATCATTCTTTGGTTCTTTTCAAATCCAGGTGAATGAGTTAGAAGATCATGCATTCTTGGAAATTTATTTCTTGGAATATCAATGGGTTGAGTTTAAATTTGATCAGCCGTCAATGTATTCTATCACCCAATGATGTATTGACACATTATTAAAAAAGTTAGACTTTTCTAGGTAAATTTTCTTATTGTTAAACTACTTTAATGATCTCTCAATACGTGATTGGATGATAGTGAAAAAAACTATACACAAAAAAGTTGATCAAAATATGAAAGACTCACACTCTTCCCTAATTTAACTTTCTATTATAGCTTATTTGCTTATATATGTTTTAAGAAAATCGAATGTCAAGTTCTTTATTTTCCCCCTTTGTATTCTTTAATTTAACTTTATTTCTTCTCACTTTGCTCTGTTTTTCTTTTTGGAATAGATGTGGGAATTACAGGAAATACAATGGGAGCAAGAATTGAAGGATTAAGTATTGAAGGAGAAATTGAAAATGACAGCGACGGTACTCAAACGGGCTTCTTACCCATCGTAAACTCGGAAGACTTGTCCACAAAAGAACTTGGAGCTGAAAAAGTTTCAATAAATCAAAAGAAGTTTTAGTCAATGATGTTTAAATTTATCATGTTTAATCTGTGGTAGATGCCATAAATCTTCAAGCAGCTACAACAAGGGAAAGAAAGAAAGGAAGATTGTCACTTTAGTTTTTGAAAATCAATTGGGATTGGTTTTACAAAATTATTGAAACTACTTGATGTAATATTCTTTGCTTAAATTTGTAACTATTTCCCAAAATCTTATAAAAGAAAGCTTAAACATTTTGTATTTTCCTTCAATGTTTTTTGTTTTTATTAATTTTTTTAAACATTTTATATAGTGATGAGATTCTCAGGAATAATTTTCATGAAAATTAAGAAAATATTTTAATTTGTGGCCATATATTTTTCATGTTCTAGCCTAGCATCTTTTTAAATATATATATCTTACATTGCTACATGAAATTGAATGAGAATAGAATTAATTGATTAATTAGAATGAAGTAGTATTTCATTTAACGTTTATGTGATTTTTCGTTTGATAAATGAAATTATTATCATATAGAATAACAATTGTTACTATATGAAGATAAAAAAAATACAAATTAATTTATTCATAATCATTAACATTACTGTTACAACGTAAGTGGAAGCGGCATAAGCAAGACCTTTTAGCAGCTCTATCTAATTCGTTAAAAAAAAGTGTGTGTATATATATATATATATATGAATTTAATTTTAATCTATTGTCAGTGTAAAGTTTCTTTACACTGTCATATAATTATGTACTGACACATCATTAAAAGAGTTAGACTTTCTAGGTGGTTGTTGTGATAGTCAAACTTTTTTAATGATTTGGCAACACATGATTGAATGACAATGTAAAGAAACTTTACACTGACGATGCATCAAAATTAAATTATATATATATATATATCAATTGATTTGCAAGTAATTTTTTTAGTTTAATTTTGATCAATTATTAGTGTAATACACTACTAGAAAAACACTAAATAGCGACGGATTATACTCCGTCTCTGATAGCGACGGTAATAGCGGCGGAGTGAGTAGCAAATGAAAGGAATGAAATCTTTACATTTTAGAGACGGAATTAGCGACGGAATTTCCGTCGCTAAAACAAGTCGTTTATGAATCCGTCTCTAAACAGTTATTTTTTGGAAAAAATTACGAATTTATTAGAGACGGAAAAAATCCCTCTCTAAATCCCTCTCTAAGCATTTACTTTTTTAAACAAATTTATCATTCTATTAGACACGAAATTAATCCGTCGCTAACCAATAATAAATATATATATTTAAAGATTAGAGACGGAAATTTTGCCGTCACTAAAGTATTTTATTTTTTCAAAATTAATATGGAAATACCGTATCTAAATCCGTCTCTAAACATGCATATTTTTTCAGAAATTTTTCAATTTATTAGAGACGGAAAAATCCCTCTCTAAATCCGTCTCTAAATTAATGTTTTAATAAGTTAAACTTTTTATTAGATTATATATATATATATATTAAATTTAACAAGTTTTAACTAATATTAATTATATATATATATATATTAAATATTTGAGGCGAAATGGGTTCATCTCTAAAATTATTTATTTATTTAAAAATATAATATATGGAATATTTGTTCAAAATTCTCTTTACACCAAACCCCATTTCATCGAAATTCTTCTCTTTAGTTTTTATTGAGATTCGACTCCAGGTCAAAGGCACTGTTGATGAGGGGCTGGGCGGCATTGCCATTAAGGTGGGATATTTATGAGGACTGAGGAGGCTATATTGCATTCCATCATTGAGGATTTTTCATGGGTTCATGCTAAGGATTGCTATTGTCTAGAATTTAATGCCAAGGCATCTTTGTTAATTGGTAATTGGCCTAGGAAAGATATTTTTCATTATATATTGATTTTTCATTGGCTCTATTTTTGGCCCATCTACCGAAATGTCACTCATTTGTAGAAAATCAATAATTTTTTTAATTATTCCACGTGTATACATGATTACGTTAAATGCACTGATAAATAACGCCTATCATATTAACATGATAATGATAATCCGTGAAAAATATAATAAATTAAAGATAAAATTACAAATTAATAAAACAAAACCTATATAATCAGCCCATCCAATTTGATGTCTGTAGCAAAAGTTATGGTAAAAAAACTACAATAAAAAGGTCAAAACTTTGAAAGGCCATAACTTTTGACTCGTTTGTCCGATTTAGATGTATTTTATGTCGATTCCATATAACTTTTCGAGTCGAGTGCAACCCAAACTGCCTTGGTCCAACGAAATTCCAAAAAACCCCTTATTTTGTGAGTTATGAGGCTTTTTATGAAAAATGTATGGGTATTTCAAGGTTAAACTTATATTTTTCTTTACTTCTTACAATAATTTAATGTTTTTTTTTTGTATTTCATATTTTTATTAAATATTTATATATTTTGTACCACATACGATATTATTACTTCACATAACCCAATACTGTTAACATATCACTCTCTTTCCACCATATATACATGACTAATGATATTGGTAATTGAATAAAAGAATGAAATATTATATAATTATCATTAATGTGAAACATTATTATCATATATTATATATTCATTATAAAATATTAATTATATATTTTATTCATTATATATCATTATAAATTTGTAAATATGAAGATCATTATAAACTTATAAATATATTAATCATTCTAATTTTTCAATTAAATATATTAAATGTTAATAATGAAAATTAAAATTAAAAGTTATTTTATATTATTAAAATATTTTCTTAATTCCCATTTTAATTTTTCCCAAAATTTGAGTTCCCCCCTTTGTTTCCTTTCCCTCCACATCGTTTCATCCCCTTTTTCTCTGATGAGGTTTCTCTCTTTAACCAAAAAGCCCTAACCCCCACGCAGCCTCTCCCCTCCCCTTCTCCTCCTGGAAAAAGCCACCACAACCAAGACCAAGACCAAGACTTCGACGATGCTAGCACTAGGCCCACGTCGCCATTAAGGTAGGATTCACCCTCCATTCCCCCATTCCATGATTTTCTTTCTTTCTCCTTGTCAATGTTGATTCCAAAATCCAATCTTTTTGCTTTGTTCTTCCTGTTTTTGCCTGCCTGCCTGCCTTTTCTCTTTTTGGGTTTTAATAAAATCATATCTTTTCTTTTTTCTTTATCAAATATGGTGGGTATCGATTTACAGAGTTTCTTTCTTTCTCGGTTTACAGAGAAGCGTATTTCAGTTCCATAAGGTGTTCTTTGGTTTGATGTTGTTAGATTTGCTGCATTTGTTGTGTAAGCCACACATGCCTATGTATTCTTGATGGTTGATTGGATAAAGCACCCTGCATTTTTACTTTTACAGTGTTTCTTTTTACTCTAACTATATATGCTGATGATGTTAATGGCTTGAATCTTTTCCTTCAACCCCATTGTATTTTCTTTTATTGCCAGAAAAAGGCTGCTGTAATATGGCTTCCTGAAAATGTGCTTTTCCTTTGGACACGATATGGTTTCTTTTTCTGTCTTTATGCTGCCTTTGGAAGGCTTATAATTTGGGAGCATTTTAACTTGAAATTTTGGCATGTTATGTGTATTCCTGCAAAAGTGGTAACAAGGTGGGCTCACCCCACCTGGTTTTGCTGCTTGTCATAAGTTGTAGTTTTGAGTACAACACGATATCTGTGGTCAAGTGCTTTTTCCCTTGATATTAATTAATCAAACTTTATTACATGTGACTTACTCCAGACCATGGTCCCAACAAAACATCACTTCACCTTTGCTTTGTCATATCAATATATTTATGTCCACTCCATGTTGGTGTGATTGATTGGAAGGTAATTTGGAACTTTGAATATTTCTCTGCAGTTAAAAGTTCTACTGAGCTGTGAAGTTGAAATATTTCCTCTGATATGCACTGCACTGTTCTGTGAAGTTGAAATATTTCCTCTGATATGCACTGTTCTGTTATGTTCTGTTCTATTCTGTGAAGTTGAAATATTTCCTCTTATATGCACTGCACTGTTCTGTTCTGTTCTGTGAAGTTGAAATATTTCCTCTGATATGCACTGCACTGCACTGTTTTGTTCTGTGATTTTTTTTGTGTGATTCTAGTGATCAAGGAAATCGATGGACCTTAAGACACTTGCATTTGGGTTTTTCCAAGACACTGAAAAAAGTGTGTAATAGAGTTAAACGAACAAGACAAACTAAAGACAAACTATAAGAGAATAAATATAAATATGAGTGCATAAGGTTGGTAAAAGAACGATTTTGCATATTCTTTGTGTGGGAGCTACCGATTGACTTGAAACTAGAGGAATATTATTGCAACTGGCATGTTAGGTCAACATCATCTGAAGCTTGATATGTTTTTCCTTAATGTAGAGATTTATTTGGTATATAGAAAGAATAGCAAGTACTTACCTCTTTTCCTAAAATATTATTATTTAGTCTGTCTTTAATTATTAACTTCTCTTATATATTCTGTAATACTTTCTCCACATGTTCTCAATTGAGTTACTTAACACAGGATTTCGCTTATATGCTATGAAAAATATGTCTTTGTAGGCTTGCCTGTACTTGTGAAATATTAATCTGGATCAAAGATAGCGGGCTGTGTGTAAAGTCCCTATTTAAAAACCACTATTCTTAAGAGCTTGAACAGTTGAGAATTTATTGGATTTTTCAATTGTCTCTTTTTATTTGAATTTCTTTCTCGGTTTACAGAGTTTTTTTTTAAAATTTATTTATTGTTTTCAAGTGAGTGGTGGATTGCCAATGCTTGAACCCAAGATTGTGTTTTGAAGATGCAAGACGAAGCTCAAAGCCAAGTAAGTAGCTATTTCAAGCATTTTTCTGAACAGATATGTGAGGCTAAGTTAGATGCCTATAAGTCTTGTGTTATAGAACATTGTTGCCAAATGAGTGGTTGCTTCAATCCAAGCCTTCCAGTAATTTTTATTTTTTCAATTGATTATGAATTTATGCATTTCGCAGCTTAGCTGATTCAGTGTTGGGCCACTCATTGGACTGGAATATTGATTTGTCAGTGGGTGTAGGTGTAAGGTGTGGAGAAGGAGGTCCCTTAGAGTAACAAAGAACAAGAAACAATTGTGGTTTGCTGTATGAATATATGATGGACAAGCATTTTTATGTGTATATAGAATTTCCTTTCCCTTTAAATACACCACCTTAATGCACTGCACATTGAAAAAGCCATAAATGTGCACTGTATATTGACTCCATAAGCCATAATTTAAATTAGGATTGTCTCCTATTTAGTAGCAAACTAATAATACGACTCAAAATATTTGTCGCATTATGTAATTATCTTTGGCCTTAATGAGGCTAAACATTATATCTCCAACAATAGGTGCCTTATATAAGTGAATGCATGCTTTCAACGGAGCTAATCAGTTTAAACAGTATGAGTATAAAGCAATTGGTTAAGAAATATGCCACGAACATCTCGAATCCAAACTATGATAAAATGGAGATTAAAAATTATCAACACAGTACAAAAAATGACATAGATAATACTTTCAAAGAACATGATAAGTACCTAAGCAACCTTTTTTTAAGTGGAGTTTAAATAAGTAGTATAATAAAAAATGAAACCTATTAAACATGTCAGAATAACAATTCTCATTTTTTTTTAATTTGGCCAATTACTTTCCCCTTTTTTAATTAGGTTGTTTACATCCCCTTTTTAGGAACTTGAACGTCGGAGGTAAAAGTCTCTCTCTGTCACTACCCCTTGCTACACCAGGTAAATATTCTCTTCTTTCTCTTTCTTTCTTTCTTTATGGAGACAAAAATGTAGAAAATCAAAAGAAATGTGATGTTGCATGCTTGATGAATGACTTAGAATTGGACCATTGATGTTCAACTTGGGTCATTAATTTATGTGATAAGATTGAACATATAAGTATATTATATTAATTGCATAATCCAATGTGTTGATGTTTGGGATTTGTTTTGTTTTGATTATTGCACTTCAAAGCATGTTAGGTTTGAAACATTGGATATATAGGGTGTTGGAATCCTTATAGATGATTTTGTTGCATTAATATCAAAGCTATGGTACAATGCTGAGTAACAACATATCCTGCTTTGCTAACTTCTAAACATATACTTGTTTTATTTTACAATATTGAAAACATAGGGAGATACTACCGCAATTTCGGGGGATTTTTATTTCCAAGTATGCTTTTTGGTTTAATGGGTTGTAATGTTGATTATGTAGGTACTAACACATACTTACATAGTAAATGGAAGTACCTGAACATCGTAAGTGGATGAATTGTAGAGTGGGTCCTGATAGGAGTATTACTGAAGAATTTTTTGTGGGGATTCAAGAGTTTGTTGATTTTGCTAGACAACAAGAGCAATATAGGATAGAAGGCAAGATAAGGTGTCCTTGTAAGAAATGCAAATGTAGAAAGTTTGAAAATGTTGATGATGTATTAGTACATCTTTGTAGGAAGGGGTTCATGGACAATTACTATTACTGGACTAACCATGGTGAACCAATACCTTCGATTCCCCCAGTTGTGATAGAAAATTCATATTATGGCAACAGTGGGGAAAGAGATAATTTCAATAATTATGAGCAACTGGTAATGGATGCTGCTGGACCGAGAATCGGGGATTATGTTCAGCAAGAATGGATTGGTGGAGATGAAAGCAGTATGAACGAAGACCCAAACCCAGAAGCACAAAATTACTTCAATATGTTAACGGCTGCACAGAGTCCTTTATATGACGGCTGTGAAAATTTTTCCCAATTGTCGGCTTCATTACATGCATTAAGTCTAAAGAGTGACCATAACTTATCTGAGAGTTGCTTCAATCATTGGGTAGAATTTATGTCTGATACAATGCCAAACGATAATCACATGCCTAGGAATTTTTACCAAGCAAAGAAATCAGTTGCCCAACTAGGCTTGGGTTGTGTGAAGATTGATTGTTGTCTCAATGGTTGCATGTTGTTCTACAAGGATGATGAAAATCTTGAAAGTTGTAGATATTGTGGGGAGCAACGCTATAAATGCATCATTAAAAGAGGTAATATGAGAAAGCGAGCTTTTAAAAAAATGTGGTACTTTCCACTTGTTCCAAGGCTACAAAGACTCTATTCTTCAATGCAAACAGCAACTGAAATGAGATGGCATCGAGAGTTTAGAAGGGAGGCAGGTTCCTTGTCGCATCCATCTGATGGAAAAGCCTGGAATTATTTTGATGAAACTTATCCTGAATTTGCACAAGACCCCCGAAATGTGAGATTAGGGTTATGCGCTGATGGGTTTGCTCCATTTGACAAAAGTGGCAGGGTTTATTCTTGTTGGCCTGTAATCATTACGCCTTACAATCTTCCACCTTGGATGTGTATGAGAAGGGAATTTATGTTTTTGACTATTATAATTCCTGGTCCGTCCAATCCAAAAAGTAAAATTGATGTGTATTTGCAACCCCTCATAGATGAGCTCAAAATGTTGTGGAATGACGGTGTTGTGACCTATGATGTCTCACTGAAACATAACTTTGTCATGAAGGCAGCTTTAATGTGGACGATTAATGACTTTCCTGCTTATGGGATGTTATCTGGTTGGATGACGATGGGTAAACTTAGTTGTCCAATTTGTATGGAGCATTCAAAGGCATTCACTCTTAAACATAGTCGAAAGACTTCATTTTTTGATTGCCACCGTCAATTTTTGCCTCATGATCATCCATATAGAAGAAATAAAACTGCATTTCGGAAGAGACAATTTGATACCTCGTTGCCTCCATGAAGACTAAGCGGTGAAGAAGTCTTCGAAAGGGTAAGACATTTACCAACCATCTATGAGTCCCTAGGACAACAGATTGGACGATATGGAGTGGACCACAATTGGACCAAAAGAAGTATCTTTTGGGAACTACCTTATTGGAAGACAAATATTCTCCCACATAATTTGGATGTCATGCATATTGAAAGAAATGTGTTTCTTAATATATTGTACACTGTTATGGACACAAAGGGGAAGACAAAAGACACTTTGAAAGCTAGACTGGACTTGGCAGAATATTGTAGGCGTAAAGATCTGGAATTACAGGATTGTGGTGGTGGTAAACTAAGGAAACCTAAGGCACAATATACATTAACCAAACAACAAAGATTAACTGTTTGTGAATGGGTTAAAAGTTTGAAGCTACCTGATGGGTATGCGTCTAATTTGGCTAGGTGCGTTGACATTCGGGAAGCTAAGTTGTTTGGTATGAAAAGTCATGATTGTCATGTATTCATGCAACGTTTGCTTCCAATAGCATTCAAGGCTTTACCAAAGCCTATTTGGAATACCCTTACCGAGTTTAGTCAATTCTTTAAGGAATTAAGTTCTTCAATCTTGACAGAAGAAAATTTACGTGCTATGGAGCTCAACATTCCACTAATTTTGTGTAAATTAGAACAAATATTTCCTCCAAGCTTCTTTGACTCCATGGAGCACCTTCCAATTCATTTGCCATATGAAGCAAGGGTTGGTGGTCCTGTACAATATAGATGGATGTATCCCTTTGAACGGTAACCTTATTTGTCATTATCTTCATTCAATTTATTTACAATATTTTTTTCACCTATATAACTGACAAATGCTATTATGAATTTATTGCATTAGATTTATACGTACCTTAAAGAATAAGGTGTCAAACACGGCTTTTGTGGAAGGCTCAATTTGTGAGGCATATTTAGTGGAGGAAACTTCAACATTTGCATCTTATTATTATCCTCCTAATATCCCATCTAGGAGGACAAGACTGCCTCGTAATGACGATGGAGGTGAAGGTTATTCATCCAATCTGCCACTGTCTATTTTCAATTATACAGGGCGACCTTCTGGAAAGCGTACAACTTGTACATTGGATGATAGGGACATAGAAGTATCGTCATTATATGTTCTTCTAAATTGTCCCGATGTGGAGCCTTTTTTAGAGTAAGTTGTCAAGCATGAAATTTTCATTCAAACTTGTACTTATATGTTTATTGACTAATTTAAAATATAATCTATACGCAGTGAATATACAAATATGTTACGGGAACTTGTCCCTGACATCAATGACACAGAAGTAGACAAGCAAATTTCCACATCATTCCCCATTTGGTTTAAAAAACATGTGTGTTCTTAACCATTTGACATTTTAAGTTGACTTTTGGTCTGTCTGTAGTCACACTGATAGCCTTTGTTGTATAGGTGCTCAATGATGATAATAAGATTGAAGATCCTTTATTGAAGAGTTTGGCATGGGGGTCACTTAGAAAAGTTAATAAATGGCCTACATATTTTGTAAATGGCTATAAGTTCTCTACAAGAGATCAAAGTCAAGGGATGAGTACGACAAATTATGGTATATGTGACCGAGCAGGCGGGAAAGGTCAAATGGAAGATGATTATTATGGGGTGCTAATTGATATTATTGAATTAGAATATACCGGATGGCCAACAAAGAAATTGGTTCTTTTCAAATGTGAGTGGTTTGATCCTACTCCGAATCAAGGAACAAAGATTGATAAAAATTATGGGATTGTTGAAGTAAGAGAATCTAGGAGGTATAAGAACTATGATCCTTTTATACTGGCACAACAAGCAGAGCAAGTATACTATACAAAGTATCCTGAAGGGCAACAAGGATGGTTGGTTGTCATGAAAACGAAGGCACGCAATATAATTCTAACTTCTGAAACTAAGATGTCCGAAGCAGATAATCCATACCAAGATGATGACATTATTCAAATTCCTATGATAATTGCAAACGATGCTCTTGAGCATAATCTTGTTGATACAACTAGTCCAGTAGATGAAGTAGACAGATTCTCCTTCAATCAAGTTGACTTGGAAGAAGAAGAAGATGAACATGATGATGTGGAACTTCCATCAGAAGAAGAAGAAGAAGATTTTGATGAAACATATTCTGATTAAGTTATTTATACTATGTAATATGTAATATGTAGTTTATAATTACTATTATAGGACTTTCATTTACATAAGTATACATTTACAGAGCACGCATTATCCAAAACTTCATTATCAATTCCATTTCTGTGATAGCTTTCTTAATGTTTGGTGTCTACTCCCTTTCTATGTTACTTTCATTAAACTTATTTTATATTTTTGTCATTACAACATGTATATAGATGGCAGATGGCGATGCATCTAGAGGTAGAGGTAGAGGTAGAAGTAGAGGTAGAGGTAGAGGTAGAGGTCGGGGAACCTCTGAGCCATCTTTACATCCTCAGACTTCTTCATTACCTATCTTGCCACCTTCACATGTCCATCTTCCTCCTTCATCTATCCCATCTCCACAGCCTCACACACATTCATCTATCCCATCTCCATCTCCAAATCCTCATACACCTTCATCTATCCCATCTCCACATCCTCACACACCTTCATCTATCTCATCTCCACATCCTCACACTACCTCTGGTAGCCCATCTCCGTATCACCATTTGTCTGATACACCCAGCCCTTCACATCATCATATGTCTTCTGCTAGCCCATATTCCCATCATGAGATGTTTACAGCTAGTCCATCTTCACATCCCTATACATCTACTGCACCATCGTCATCTTCACGTATTATACCTGGGGCTACAGAATCTTGTGACTAAGTATATGGATTAGGCCAGGGCCAAACTTGACGTGAGTACATTCATATAAAAAATTTCCATTATTCATTAATTATTGTTTTCATATGTTTATTATTATATATGATATGAGTTTGTTTTATTTACAGGTTTGACCCTCCTGTGGGACCACCAAGACGTATCACTGGGATTATTAAGTCTAAGTTTAAGGGGCCTTGGAGGTACTGGAAAGAGGTGGATCCTCCTGTCAGAGACATGTGGTTTGCAGAATTCGGGGTAATCTCCCTTATCATAGCCAACAAATACTTTTCATTTTTATATTCTTCAATTAATGTTATTATACTAATTAATATTGTTTTATTGCAGAGAATATATAAGTGGCTGCCTACTGATGATCATCAGATTAGAAAGTGCTTCAACCATAAAGGATCTGACTCACTGAAGAATGCAATGAACAAGGTCCGCAGTGGCGCAAATCGAGGTAAATGGATTCCTACACTGGTTAGGGATATGTTGGACACATTATGGCAGGACCCTGGATGGGTAGAAAAATCTAGGAAAAATAGTGACAATCGAAAATCTGATATGGGAGTGTCACTGCACACCGGAGGCTTAATCCCAGCACCTGAGCATAACAAGAGACTGGTAAGTATTTAATACTAAATTTCTCATTTATTTTAGTCAATTATTTTTCACTAACTTGTCTTCATTGTTTTATAGAGACAACCAGATGGGCTGCCAACAGCTTTTGATCTATTCCGGTGTCTTCACACAAGAAAGGGGCATCCAGATAAGTGGATTTCCCAAAAATCAGAAGACATTTCTATAAGTAGAACGTTTAAACATAACTAAGCAATGTATCATAACTTTGTTAGAATTTGTGTTTCATAACTGAACACTAAACAAAGTTAACTTCTTTTTTTAGGTGGTGTACAAGAAGCGAGTGGTTAAGAGGGACTCGCAAACACCAGCTGGCGAGGGGTCTAGTCGTCAATCCGACAACGAGATATACTTGAATGTTGTAGGAGGCAAAAACAAAAAGGGACGTATATATGGCTTAGGGGCAGAAGCTGGTACTTTTATCCCATCTACATCCACCTATGGCTCCGAGCAGTGTTCAGCTTCAGAGATTGAAACCCTGAGGACAACCATTGCAGCTCTTACTTCGAGTTACGGTAGAAGGATAAGGATGTCACCGAGATGCGGGAGAAGCTTCAGCGACGAGGATGGAAAGATCCAAGCGAGGAGGGCATGCTTAACGAGCGTAAAGGGATGATCTACCATCAACGAGGATAGGATTAATCTCATTATGCGGATCGGACTTGGACCCTAGACCTTTACAGCCAACACCTTCACGGCCACTTCCTGAGGACGATGATAGAGACGAGTCTCATGGCATTGAGGAAGAGGAGCTTGATAGTGACATTTGATATTATCCCTCTCTAATAACTCACTCAGATATTATTTTGAATATTGTATTAGTAAATACTTTTATTTGTTATAACTTACATCAGTTTCATCTTCTCGTATTTTTTAATATTGACTGCCTGCTTGGAATATTTTACGTTATTCACAGGTTTTGTTTATGTAATTATAAGGAAATAATGTCAAAAAATATAAATAAAATATAATTAAATTTTAGATTATTAGCGACGGAATTTCCGTCTCTATATTTGTCACTAACAAATTAAATAAATCAGTTGTTGCCACCGTAACAGCGACGGAATTATTCGTTGCAGAAATTAGAGACGAAAATTTTCCCTCTCTAAATCTGTCTCTAACAAATTATTAAAGTTTTCTTGCCACTTATTTTAGCGACAGATTTGTCCGTCACAGATATTAGAGACGAAATTTTTCCCTCTCTAAAACTGTCTCTAAAATATTAATCAAGTATTTGTTTCTACAAATATTAGCGACGGAATTTTCCGTCACCATAGTCTGAAACGGAATTAGTGACGGATATATTCCGCCTCTAAATAAAAAAAGACACCAATTTCTCAATACTTAGCGACGGAATTTAAAATGTTAGTGACGGAATTTTCCGTCTCTAAATACAATTTGGACACGAATTTGGTGTCTATTTAGCGACGGACGTTTTGATATCTGCAACGGATTGTTCCGTCGCCAATTAGCGACGGAATTATTATTCCGTCTCCAAAAATTTAGCAACGCCCATTTTTGTGACGATGGTGGTTGCGTCTCTAATTCCGTCTCTAATTATTTTAGCGACGGATATTAGACTATTAGAGACGGAATATTTCCGTCACTAATAACACTTTTTTTAGTAGTGATATCTTTTTAAATAGCTATTATCATAGTCAAACTATTTTAACAATGTGATAATAAATAATTGAATAATAGTAAAAAAAAGTTTACATTTTACTGTGGATCAAATTTAAATAATTTCTTTTAAAAGCTTGATTAAAAGGGATGAACTTGTCCTAATATAATATTCAAACTTGGCAATACACGAACATCTTAACTAAAGCACATTTACATTGGGCAACTTTCTAAAGCACATGGTTGTTAGCAACTCTCATGAAACAAAATGGAGTCCCCCATCTATGTTTTATGCTGATTTTGAATTTGGAATCAATATTAATACATAAAGAGAGAGTCCAAGGTTGTAGAATTATGCTCAGTGGCATTTCCAATTTATGATATCTATGCTTCAACAAAATCTTGACAAATGGCATAATATTTTTGTGATATGTGTCATGTATAATAAATTATTATAAAAAATTCAAAAATTAAATTTTGGTTGTATCTTATTTATAGAAATGAATTAATTTTTACTACTTCAATATCCATGAGTCCAAATTCAAGTTGATCCTCTAGTAAAACATTTTAAATATTATAAACTTGCACATGTCAATTGTAAACACAGTTTATCTCTATTTTTTATTTTAAAAAATTTTGTGACTTGATCCAGTGTTTTCTCTTTTGATATTGCTATTGTAGGAGCAATAGTTTTGCATATCTCTCTTCTTACGTTTGTACTCTCTGAGTTCATCCATATTGGCTTGATTATGTGGAACAAGACCAAGTACTGCTATATATGTTACTTTTGCAGAGCAATGGAGGCAAATAAGTTGTCATAAGGATGGCTCCAAAATTGATGTTAAAGGACGAAATTTTGAACTTGTACCATTTGCTGCTGGGCGACGAATATGCCCTGGATCGCGATTGGCTAATATAATGTTATTCTTAATGTTGGGTTCACTAATCAACTCCGATTGGAAGTTTGAAGATGACATGAAATCATATGATACAGACATAGGTTTGAGGATGACATGATATCAGAGGATTTGGCATTACCTTACAAAATGCCTAACCTTTTCGAGTTATTCCAGTCAAAATAAGCAGCTAAAGTGGCATGCATCTCCATGTGTAATGTGTTAGCTGACGCATTTATCCATTCCTGTCTAAAGTTATTAAATTTTTTTTTTCATTTTTATAATAAACGTAATGAATTAAGTGAAAATAAATGTATTCATATGACTAAATTGATGAAAGGAAACTTAAATTCTTTGAATATACATATAATCATGTATATGAAGCATAGAGAAATAATTGTTATTGCATTAATCTCTTTTATAATTTAAAATATTATAATCTGCTTTCTTATTATTTAATGTTATATTTTATATATAAACTTATTCTGTCATTAGACTTGTTAACTTTTGTCTAAATATAAATAAAATTTTATTAGTATTTGAATCTTTTTTTTTTTAAGGTCTGAATATAACTATTGCACTTAAAATGTTTATGTAAAATTTAGATATAAAACTCGAATTCAGATGACACATCATTTATATTAAAAAAATGAGTAAGCACTTATTTTGGAAACATATAAATGTCATGAGTAGTTAAGTTCTCCAATGATTAATGCATCAAAATAATCATTTAATGTTAATTTTTGATATCAAAATAGTAATTTAATGTCATTTTTTGACATTAAGTTAGTTATTTAATGTCACTTTTTACATCGAATTAGTCTTTTAAAAGGATTAATTTGATGTCAAAAATTATTAGAGAATAAAATTGATTCAATTGTATTTTTAGATGATCAAAATAAATGTTTACTCTTAAAAAAACTTAGAAGTGTGGATGAAAAATTTATAAAAATAAAAATACTTTATGTATAGTAATTTATCTTAATTAGTTATCTTTATCTAAATATTCTTATAAATAAAAAATAAGAAAATTACTGTCATTTGATCATACTTATATTGTTTTCGATTCATTTTCCACATAGCTACATGTTATTCAGCCTTCAATCTACTGTGTTATTTATAGATTTATTTATTATTTATAATTTTTTTTATGAGTAACTGAAATTTATTTTAATTTTTTAACAGTTTCAATCTATCTATCTATAATATATAAACTCAGACTCACATGTTACCTGAAAGCCAAAAAGCCAAATCAGCTAAGTTAGAGCTGTATTTAATTTACACACCAGATTTTTTTATTTTTCGAACTTAGCTTCCCTCTCGTCTCTCACCTACTTCCCTATCTTACTCTCTTCACACGTTATTTACTGTCTTTGCATCCCGTCCTTCTCAGTTACTCAATCTCCTATTAAATATCTTATGTCTCTATCTCTTCCTTTAGTAACAGTTGGCGCTTTCACTTTCATCTTCCTTCATAGCCACTTCCATGCCTTCCTCCCCGGCGTGAAAGATTCCTTACGGTGTGAAGGAGAAGAGCGCCTACTTATGTGAAAGATTCCACAAATGGTTCTCCAACATCCTCCAATCCACACCCACCAATATCAACACTCTCTTCCCTCCTCGCCTCCACTCTCTTCCCCGCAAGTCCCACTTCACTCTCTCCCTTCAACAATCTCATCGAATTATTCCTCACCTGTCTCGCCACCCAGGAATGGAACCCAAGACCATACCCTCAACGGGTTCCTGAAAGAGAAGAGGATTAATCTAAAATATCTTCAACAGGGAACTCAGTGCAAAGGTCAAAATCGTCCTCTCTCTGGGCCTTCTAACAATTACAATCTATTTAGTTCAAAGAAAGGGAGGGGAGAGATTTTAACAGAGATAAAGAGATGGGAGAGATTTTAATTATATATATATTTTGTTTAATTAGAGAAGGAGAAGGAAGGGAAAATAACTCTCTCCTTGTTTGGTTCACAAGGGAAGGGGAAGAATTTTAAAATTAAATTACTTTTATATTTTTATATATTATATCAGAATTAAAATCTACGGTAGCTGGGGGACGGCATCAGTGGCAAACACCGGTAGAGGGACATCAGGAGGTTATGACAACTACAACTTCTAGGTAATTTTGGTCGCAAATGTAAAACATATCTAACCTAAAATGTAACAGAGGCAATTCCATATCTAACATAATTACTTAAAATATTTTAAATCCCATTCCCCTCTCCTCCAAATCCCCCTAATATTGGAGGGGAGCTAAAATGGACTCAGGAGAGATTTTGCTCCCCTCTAAAAAATTGAACTACACAACAAATATTTTAAAAAATTCCTCCCATCCCCTTCCCTCCAACCAAATAGAATGTTAGGGCCTATGGGGGCTCCTTTTTTTCCCCCTTCATCAAGAAGTGATTTTTATTTTTGTTATGGATAATGTTAATGTGCGAATGTTATGGAAAGTGATTTGATTTGTGTTGCGTAGGTACAACGTCAATGGTAGTCGCCATATGCCATGAGTGGCTCTTGGGTTACTGGCAGAGGGAGAATGGCTACAGTGCCTATGATCAATGTGAGACGAAGCACCATGTGGAAGCTGAGGCATGCAGCTTGTCTCTTTTTCCAAGCTGATCTTGATGCTACCACTTTGCTTTTCGCTAATGAGATGATTCTTTGGACTTAGTTGTATCTTTAGTTGTTGACAACGTTTGATAATACATGTTCTACAAACCATTGAGATAACCAAGTGAAACACAAGAAGGGGGGTTGAATTGTGTTTCTTAACCCTTTTTGATAAATAAAAGATTTTCCTTTTAACAAACTATTGAACACAACGAAGGATAAAGTTTAACAAATAAAAAATGTAGAAACAACACTGCTCAGTCCTATTGGACTCTAAGGATTTAAAAAAAAAACTTTTAAGAAAACAGTTAACAAGTTCAAAATCCAATTAAAAAGTCTTTGTTAATAAACACAATAGTAAACCCCAGAAGTTACTGGAGAAAATAAAACACACTAGAAAAGAAGAGAAGCTTACACACGGGATTTATCCTGGTTCACTCTTACCAACCAAGAGCTACGTCCAGTCCCTTCAACCAGAAGGATTTTCCAACTAATCTTTTTCGAGATTACAAGTATTATACACCTGATCAATCAATTTGAGACACTTATGTTAGCTTTGTATTATGCTTTATTAGATGTTTATTGTGCCCAATATTAGTATTTTAGATGAGTTTAATGTTATTGGGCTTCATTGGGTTTTAATGTAAATATTGGATAATTTTCGGATTTTGATGCATTTTGACCTTTCTTCCTTGGTTAGGCCATAACTTAGGACTCGGTGATCCAATTGAGGTGATCTTGGTGTCTTTGGAAAGCCAAGACAAGGATCTACAAGTTTGATGAAGAACTCAAGAGCTGGATTGGATTTCTAAGGGCCCAAAATAGCCTTGCAATGCAGAGTGAGTTTGCTGTCACGGAACCATCTGGGCAGTATGCACATATTGGACTATATAGTGGGTTATAGGACTCCTCTTGGGCTGAAACTTGGTCATTTGAAAGATAAGACCCATATCTCCAACTTCACTGAAGACCATTTTGTCAATAGATGTCGTTTTAGGCATGCTTCAGAAGCTACAAGTTGGTCTGAATTTGGAAACACGTTCTTCCAACCTAACTTGAGGTAGGTGCAGTGTTTTTGGCATTTCTGGAGTTCTAAAAGTCCAAATGGCATGATTCAAATTGGAGATTTTCAAGGAGACAACTGGCTACAACTTTCATGACATCCAAGCCAAAATGCACCGTCTAAGTGATGAAAATAAAGCCAGAAGTCGGATAAGAGTTGTTGACTAAAAGCCACCAACCTTACACCAACCCACCTACCATGCACCAACCCACCAACCATGCATCAAGCTTCCATTTTTGACAATTTTCGTATTTTTATAGCTTGTATTCAGATTATGTACATGTACAAATTGGCTTCTAGGATTAGTATAAATAGAGCCAATCTCTTTGTATTATAGAATTCAATTGGAAATAAGTTAGAATTCAATTTTGTAGTAAGTTTGAGTATTTGTTAGTTTTCTTTCTCTTCTTCTCCCTTCTCTTTAGAATTTCATTTTTGTTCTTTATTTTCTGAGTTCTTCATTCCCATCCATGGAAGGCTAGGCTCTCATAATCAATCCAAGGGATTAGCCATCTTGATGTTTAATTTGGAGATCTTGTTTTACTTGTTCATATTGCTTAATTGTTATTCAAGTTTCTCTTCTTCCTCTTTTAATTTTGATCTAGATTGAATTGCTTAATTTGATTTGGATGTTTATGTGATAATAGCTTTATTATCATGTATTCAAGAGGATCACATAGAGCAAACAATTTATTAAAGCTTTTTGATAGATTGTTTAACTTGGTTAAATTCTTGATCTTAAGTTAATCTATGTTTGGATGGTGCTTACTTTATCTAACCTTGGTTAATTAAATCCTAGATGCTTATCTAGTAGAGGATTCTTGGATCATGTTGAGGCGTCTTGATATGATCTAAGGCCAAGAACATGATTACCAATTAAGTGAATTCCTTGTGATCAATGATGGATTAAACTCAAGATCGGTAAATTTCCTTGGATTGGTTGTTTCTTTAGATTTGTTTTCAACTTTAAGTCTTGTATTTTTATCAATATTGTTAATCAACAACAAAACCCCCCATTTTAATTATCTTGATCTGATTAAATCTTTGTTCTTTTTGGATCCTTGAGAGACGATTCGGTTCATGCTCTATACTACAAATTAGTTTGCGAACCGGTAATTTTTATTATTTGACGAGGTCTCGACAACCTGATCAATCAATTTGAGACACTTATGTTAGCTTTGTATTAGACATTATTAGATGTTTATTGTGCCCAATATTAGTACTTTAGATGAGTTTAATGTTGTTGGGCTTCATTGGGCTTTAATGCAAATATTGAATAATTTTCGGATTTTGATGCATTTTGACCTTTCTTCCTTGGTTAGGTCATAACTTGGGACTCGGTGATCCAATTGAGGTGATCTTGGTGTCTTTGGAAAGCTAAGACAATGATCTACAAGTTTCATGAAGAACGCAAGAGCTGGATCGGAATGCTAAGGGTCCAAAATATCCCTGCAATGCAGAGTGGGTTTGCTGTCACGGAACCATCTGGGCAGTATGCACATATTGGACTATATAGTGGGTTATAGGCCTCCTCTTGGGCTGAAACTTGGTCACTTGAAAGATAAGACCCATATCTCCAACTTCAATGAAGACCATTTTGTCAATAGATGTCGTTTTAGGCATGCTTCAGAAGCTACAAGTTGGTCTGAATTTGGAAACACGTTCTTCCAACCTAACTTGAGGTAGGTGAAGTGTTTTTGGAATTTCTGGAGTTCTAAAAGTCCAAATGACATGATTCAAATTGGAGATTTTCAAGGAGACAACTGGCTACAACTTTGATGAAGACATCCAAGCCAAAATGCACCGTCTAGGTGATGAATTTGAAGCCAGAAGTCGGATAAGAGTTGTTGACTAAAAGCCACCAACCATACACCAACCCACCTACCATGCACCAACCCACCAACCATGCATCAAGCTTCCATTTTTGACAAATTTCAGATTCTTATAGCTTGTATTCAGATTATGTACATGTACAAATTGGCTTCTAGGATTAGTATAAATAGACCCAACCTCTTTGTATTAGAGGCATTCAATTTAGAAGTAAGTTTCAAGAAAGTTTAAGTATTTGTGAGAGTTTTCTTTCTCTTCTTCTCCATTCTCTTTGCAATTTCGTTTTTGTTCTTTAAATTCTGAGTTCTTCCTTCCCATCCATGGAAGGCTAGGCTCTCATAATCAATCCAAGGGATTAGCCATCTTGTTGTTTAATTTGGAGATCTTGGTTTACTTGTTCATATTGCTTAATTGTTATTCAAGTTTCTCTTCTTCCTCTTTTGATTTTTATCTAGATTAAATTGCTTAATTTGATTTAGATGTTGATGTGGTAATAGCTTTATTATCATGTATTCAAAGAGGATCATAAAGATTAAACAATGTATTAAAGCTTTTTGATAGATTGTTTAGCTTGGTTAAATTCTAGATCTTAAGTTAATCTATGTTGGATGGTGCTTACTTTATCTAACCTTGGTTAATCAAATCCTAGATGCTTATCTAGTAAAGAATTCTTGGATCATGTTAAGGCTTCTTGATGTGATCTAAGGCCAAGAACTTGGTTAGCAATTAAGTGAATTCCTTGTGATCAATGATGAGTTAAACTCAAGATCGGTAAATTTCCTTGGATTGGTTGTTTCTTTATATTTGTTTACAACTTTGAATCTCCTACTTTTATTAATCTTGTTAATCAACAACAAAACCCCCCTTTTCTAATTATCTTGATCTAATTAAATCTTTGTTTTTGGATCCTTGAGAGACGATTCGGTTCATTCTCTATACTACAAATTAGTTTGTGAACCGGTTATTTTATTTGATAGGTCTCGACATCCTCTTGTTAAATTTGGCGCCGTTGCCGGGGATCCAAGGCAACTATTTGATCATTTCAAGATCCCATCTAACTCTAACACATGTGTTTGTTTTGTTTTTGAAGCTTTTTCAAGTGGGATTCGGCAGAATTTGGATAAAGGGCGTTGTGTCAAGAATTTTGGTTCGGGCATCTCAGATTGATCTGAATTTTGGTACACAAATGGAAAATATTATTCTGAGAAAGGCTCACTATATATAGTGAGGTCACCCTTATTTTTGCCAAATTCCATCATTTAGACCACTTTTTCAATTTTTTAAGATTTTTTATTATTTTGTTGGATAGCATTTTTGTGTAGATTTTATCCTGTGGTGGTTCCATAATTTTTAAAATTCATTTGATACTGTTTTTATTTTTGTTTAATTTTTTGGAGTATTTGTTTTTGGAATTTTTAGTGTTTTAGTTGTTATTACTTTTCTAATACCTTCTTATGAATTGCATGCTGTATGACTAGATCTGATCCTGGTACCTTGCATTCATTTGATCCTGAAATTGATAGAACATTTCATACACTTCATAGAATTCATAGGACTGGTAGTAGCATTCATAGAGCTAATAGAATTACTTATGGAATTGGGCTTGAACTTGACATTGCACCTAATCTTGTTGACTCTTTTAATCCTGTTGAGTGCATACATTAGTACTTCGTATGCGATCTTGAGTCTATTGATTTTACTATGGCTGACTATAACAATAGGACCCTTAAGGAATTGGCTGCACCTGATGTGAATTATCAACCTTTGTGCATTCAATATCCTGAACTTAATGTTGATTTTGAGTTGAAATCTGGATTGATACACTTGCTGCCCAAGTTTCATGGTCTTGCAGGTGAAGATCCACATAAGCATTTGAAGGAGTTCCATGTTGTCTGCTCCACCATGAAACCTCATGGAATAGCTGAAGATCACATCAAGCTAAGGGCCTTTCCTTTCTCTTTGGATGGTGCTGCTAAGGATTGGTTGTATTACTTACAACCTGCTGCCATCACTTCTTGGAATGACATGAAAAGATTATTTCTGGAGAAGTTCTTTCCTGCATCAAGAACTGCTGCAATAAGGAAAGATATTTGTGGCATAAGGCAAATCAGTGGTGAAACTCTCCATGAGTATTGGGAGAGATTCAAGAAATTGTGCTCAAGCTGCCCACACCATCAAATTAGTGATCAATTGCTGATCCAATACTTCTATGAAGGATTGATGCCAATGGAAAGGAGTATGATTGATGTTGCAAGTGGTGGAGCATTGGTAGATAAAACTCCAGCTGCTGCCAGAAACTTAATTGCAAACATGGCTACAAATTCTCAGCAATTTGGTACTCGAATGGGTGCTTTGCAACGAGAATAGTCAATGATGTTAATACCTCTTCACATGCCGATCAACAAAGGGTGGAACATAGATTGGATGAGCTCACTTCTTTGGTTAGACAAATGGCAATAGGACAACACGAACCACGTGTGCAAACCCCTGCAAGAGTTTGTAGCATATGTTCTAGTTCCTCTCATCCCTCTGCATTCATGCCCCACATTGCAAGATGATTACGAGTTTCAAGACCAATCGTAGGCTGCCGGTGGTATATTTCCTGGGAAGCCACAATTCCATCAGCTGACAACAATGTAAATATGATCCATTCTCCAACACTTACAACCCTGGTGGAGGGACCATCCCAATCGAGATATGGGAATGCATCAAATCGTGACCACCAAACCAAGATAGACCACCATTCCAGCAGCAAGCAAGGACAAATCAGTTTCAGCCACATGCTGGACCAAGTAGACCACCATTCCAGCAGCAAGGGCCTGTAGCCACAAAATCTGAGCCCTCATTGGAGGATTTGGTGAAACAATTGGCCACCAATAACATCCAGTTTCAACAGAGAACTGAAACCACCATTCAGAACTTGGAGACTCAAATTGGTCAACTTGCCACATCAATTCATGAATTAAAGTCACAGGGTTCTGGCCAATTACCCTCTCAAACCACTCCAAACCCTAGAGGCAATGTTAGTGCTATAGCTTTACGCAGTGGTAAGCAAATCAATGGACCAAAGGCGAGATACTTCCAGATTCTACCCTTGGCCCAGAGAAACAAGATTCTACAGCAACTTCAAGTTCTGCAGCTAATTCAGATGCTGTAGCAGATTCAGCAGCAAATGATCCTACAACAGCCAAGCAGAAAATCGGATCAAATCAGCAGTTGATAGAAAATTTAGTACAGCAGAAAAGTGAACGTCCAAAAAAGTCAGCTTCCAACATTCCTCTTCCTTTTCCCAACCGAATGATACAGCCGAGGCATATGGTTGAAACTGACTTGGATAAGGAAATTATGGAGACTTTTCAGAAGGTTGAGGTGAATATACCTCTCTTGGAGGCAATTAAACAAATCCCCAAGTATGCCAAGTTCTTGAAAGAGATGTGCACCCATAAGAGGAAGCTAAAGGGCACTGAAAAAGTGAGTATGGGGAGAAATGTCTCTGCTTTGATTCAGCCCAACCTGCCTCCCAAATGCAAGGATCCAGGCACTTTTACCATCCCTTGCACCATAGGGCACCAACAGTTCACTCATGCCTTGTTAGACTTGGGAGCCTCCATCAATGTAATGCCAAAGTCAGTTTACACTTCCTTGCATATGGGAGAGCTAAAGCCCACCGGCATTGTCATTCGATTAGCAAACCTGAGCACCGCACAACTGTAGGAGTGTTGGAGGACGTTACGGTTCGGGTACATAATTTAATATTCCCGGTGATTTTTATGTGTTGAATATGGAAGATGAATCGCCTCTTCCCCACCCCCATTGATCTTAGGTAGGCCATTTTTGAAAACTCGCTAAAACTAAGATTGATGTGCATCTTTGGTACCCTTTCCATGGAATTTGGTGATGATATCATTCAGTTTAACATTTTTGATGCCATGAAATACCCTTTAGAGGATCATTCTGTTTTTCATTTTGATGTCATTGATTTACTGGTTGATGATATGCATGCTGATATGTTGGCGAGTTTCCTGAAATTGTAGGATACAGCGATAGCATAGCTTGTGATACTTGTTCTCGCCTCTTGACTTTTTGGTTGTAAACCCAATGCAATGTGTGCGGCTTTGTCTTTGAGATTTCTACATACTTGTCATGTCTTTGTTGTTAATTCTCACGACATTGATGATTACATTATTAATGGCAATGATGCTTTGTTATTAATGATGTTGTCATTCATCCTGCTGCTAAGTGTGATTCTTTTGATTCCATAGGATATGACGATGTTGTTTTGCAAGATTGTGCACAGCTTGCAGGTACAGGTGCAACTGCTGAGAATTTAGCAGATTTAGTTTCGGTTCCAAAACTAGTACCGTCAGTCCAGCAACCACCCTCCATTGAACTTAAGCCCTTGCCCGAGCATTTGAAGTATGCATTCTTGGAAGAAGATGAGAAGCTCCCGGTGATAATGGCCAAACACCTCCAACCTGAGCAAGAAACCAGATTATTGGAAGTCTTGAAGCAACACAAAAGGGCAATTGGTTGGACACTTGCAGACATTCCTGGTATTAACCCCTCCACATGCATGCACAGATATTACTTGAGGAGGAAACTAAACCAAAGTGAGACAACCCCGGAGGAGACTCGAATCCTCTCATTCTAGATGTGGTGAAAAAAGAAGTGACCAAGCTACTGCAGGCTGGCATTATCTATCCCATCTCTTAAAGCAAGTGGGTGAGCCCGGTGCAAGTAGTTCCAAAGAAATCACGGGTGTATTTGTTGTGGCCAACCGAGGTAAGAATGAGCTCATTCCAACCCGAGTGCGAGAATAGCTGGAGAGTCTCGCATTGACTACGCACGTCTCAACCAAGCCACTCGGAAAGATCATTACCCCCTTAGTTCATTGATCGAGATCTTTGGAGCGGTTGGTAGTAAGTCCCATTCTCGCTTTTTAGATGGCTACACCGATACTTCCAAATCCACATTGCACCGGAGGATCGGAGAAGACCACATTTACTTGTCCCTTCGGCACCTTTGCTTACAGACGGATGCCTTTCGGCCTCTGCAATGCCCCGGTACATTCCAACTGTGCATGGTGAGCATATTTTCTGATTTCTTAGAGGAGTGCATGGAGGTATTTATGGATGACTTTCTTGTCTATGGTTCTTCTTTTGATTCATGTTTAGCTTGACCTATCTAGAGTCTTGCAAAGATGCATTGAGACTAACCTTGTGCTAAATTTTGAGAAATGCCATTTTATGGTAGAACAGTATAGTTTTAGGCCATGTAGTATCCAGTAAGGGCATTGAGGTAGATCCTGCCAAGATTGATGTAATTACTTGTCTATCTTACCCCACATGCGTGCGGGAAGTGCGTTCTTTTCTTGGTCATGCAGGTTTCTACAGGCGCTTCATTGCCGACTTCAGCAAGATTGCTCTTCCACTTTCCCGATTCGCAGAAAGATGTGGAGTTCAATTTTGATGACAAGTGCAAGGCAGCTTTCAACCACTTGAAGCAGGCCTTGACTAGTACCCCTATCATCCAGCCACCTGACTGGACATTGCCATTTGAGTTAATGTGTGATGCTTCTAACTATGCAGTAGGAGCAGTCTTGGCACAGAGAGTGGGGA
The DNA here is from genome assembly GCA_023212625.1 of Styphnolobium japonicum. Classification (NCBI taxonomy): domain Eukaryota; kingdom Viridiplantae; phylum Streptophyta; class Magnoliopsida; order Fabales; family Fabaceae; genus Styphnolobium; species Styphnolobium japonicum. The sequence continues at coordinate 19,905,642 of JALBWW010000013.1, forward strand.
AAGCTTCTCATGTGATATACTATGCTTCCAGAACTCTAGATCTTTGCTCGAGGCCAACTATACCACAACCGAAAAAGAACTTTTAGCCATTGTTTTTGCTTTGGATAAGTTTAGATCATATTTGCTTGGTTATAAGGTTGTTGTGTTTATCGATCATGCGACTCACGAAGTTCCTTTTGAAGAAGCCGGATGCAAAGCCCCGACTAATAAGATGGATGCTCTTGCTCCAAGAGTTTCACATAGAGATCCGTGACAAGAGTGGAGCAGAGAACCTAGTGGCGGATCATTTGAGCCGCATTGAAAGGGCTTGAGATCCCTTCCTGTACGGGACTCCTTCCCGTGATGAGCGACTTATGCGGCTGCAAGGTAAGAACACCTTCCCTTGGTTTGCTTGATATGGTGAATTTCTTGGTTGCTACGCTTTTTCCCTCACATTTCACTCGTGCACAAATTTATAAACTTAAGAGTGAATCAAAATATTATGTGTGGGATGATCCATATCTCGTGGCGATTTTGTAGTGACCAAATTATTAGGCGATGTGTGCCTAATCAAGAGTTTCATTCTGTTCTTAGCTTTTGTCATGCATTTGCATGTGGTGGACATTTTGGGCCTCAACGTGCCTAGGAAAGTTTTAGACTCTGGTTTATATTGGCCTACCTTGTTTCATGATGCATATTTGTTGTAAGTCTTGTGAACGATTAATCGGAGAACAGGAACATTTCTCGCGAGGAATGAGATGCCCCAAAGAATCCTCTACTCGTATTGTGAAATCTTTGACGTATGGGGTATTGATTTCATGGGACCTTTTCCTGTTTCCTTTGGTTATGTTTACATTTTGCTAGTCATTGATTATGTATCAAAATGGGTGGAGGCTAAAGCCACTCCTGGTTGATGATTCCAAAGTTGTTGTGGATTTTGTTAGATCACGCAGTTTTCTGCAGGTTTGGAATCCCGAGAGCTATCATCAGTGATCAAGGCACCCATTTCTGTAATCGGAGCATGGAGGGATTGATGAGGAAATATGGCGTGTTGCATAAAGTTTCTACACCTTACCATCCCCAGACTAATGGTCAAGCCGAGGTCTCCAATAGAGAGATCAAGCGCATACTTGAAAAAACAGTCCAACCTAATCGGAAGGATTGGAGCATGAGGCTTGAGGATGCTCTTTGGGCTTACCGGACCGCTTACAAAACTCCAATCGGGATGTCTCCATATCGGATAGTCTATGGTAAGGCATGCCACTTACCAGTAGAAATTGAGCACAAAGCATATTGGGCTGTGAAGCAATGCAACATGAATTTGGCCGGAGCTGGCATAGAGCGGAAGTTGCAGTTACAGGAATTGGAACAGATCCGTCTAGATGCCTATGAGAGCTCCCGACTCTACAAAGAAAAGACCAAAGCCTTCCATGATAAGTTTATTCTTCGGAAGGAGTTTTCAGTTGGGCAAAAAGTTCTCTTGTTTAATTCTCGCCTTAAGTTGATGCCTGGTAAATTAAGGTCTAGGTGGGACGGTCTGTTTGTTGTCACTAACATTTTTCCTCATAGTGCAGTGGAAATTAAGAGTGAAGCCACCAACAAAGTGTTCAAAGTTAATGGTCACCGCCTCAAAAATTTTTATGAAGGAGCTCAAGAGAACCTCGTGGAGGAAGTTCAACTGCAGGATGCCCTCTTCCATGATTGATCACTACTGTGTTGAAAAAAAAAAAGAAGACAAAAGAAAAAAAAATAGAAAAGAAAAAGCCACGATTAATGTCAATTGCCAGAGATTGAATCATTATTGGGGAGGACCCATCGCTCATGCAAAATCTTCAATCACGCTGGCTAAGGACATTAAAAGTAGCGCTTCTTGGGCGGCATCCCAAGTTTTCTAACTCTTTCTTCTTTCTAACTTTGACTTATTTGTTGTCACAAGAATCGAGACAGAAAAAACGGTGCCAAGTGAGAAAATCTATCAAAGTTTGATTTTTCTGTCTTTATTTTGTTTGTTTTTCTTTGACAGATGATTTTTCACCGGTTAAATGGCGGATAACGGTACTCCGTGAAATTTTTTTTTTTTCGGTCCCTTCAGTTACCCACAAATACTGAAATCTGTATATAATTTTACTCATTTTTTTTTCTCTCTTTCTTCTTTCTTTCGAAATGGATAATCAGCTTGTTAACCTCCGCAAGCAATTCCTTTCTCTCCCTCAAAATGCTTTAACTAACATTTATTGTGCAAGGTTTGAGAGATTAAGGATGCTTATGCACAAAGGCATCCCTGCGGATATACGCTAGTTGATCGAAGCAAAGGTCCGACTCAGAGGTGAATTTTCTGACGCTCTTGTTTCATATATGCCAGGGCTAGGCAAAAGTTCATATGCAAAGAAGAGAAGAGCAAAAAGGTTACGGGTCTGCTATAAATGTGCAAGATGGACCTGTAACACAAAATGCAAATCAATTGGAATGACGTCTATAAACCGAGATGATAAAATTAACTTCATAAAGGATGGCATGAGTAAGGAGTCTTTAGATAACATTCTATTGACTCTTGAGACGCATCCTAGTGGAGATGTGCAGAGAGTACTTCTCGATTTATGGCCAATATTCCAAGATGAACATGAACGTTATAGTCTCGGGAATCTGACTCAAAAAGACCCTGTTTGCCAATTTTTAAGAAAATTGGATGGGAAGCCGACCATCGGCCCATAGAGAGCTTCAAGCCGTTACTGGACGTAAAACCAGAGGAAAATGTGAGCCACAATCACACCTCCTGTAAGTATATTTTTTTTTCCTTTTTTCTTCTTGTTTATAAAAAAAAAATTCAAAAAAAAATTCAAAAAAAAATTCAAAAAAAAAAAAAATTAGCCGTATTTTTTTTTTTTTTGAAATATGTGTTGCGTATTTTCAAACTTTTTCTAACACATATAGATTAGCCTTTTATCTTTGTCCTATAGCTATTATCATTTCTGTGCTTATTTTTCAAACTTATCTGACACGCAGATCTACCCCTCCTTTATAGGTGTAATTATTACCTTTGAGTTTTGATGCCTTTAAATAATGCACTTTGCTCTCTTCAGATCATTGATAAGGTGAGAGTACGAAAAAAAAAAAAACAAAGAGAAAAAAATGGAAGTCACTTCAGTTCGTCGGATCAAGAGTGTTTGTGTCTTTTGTGGATCTAATCCTGGGAAAGATAAAGAGTTTGTAAATATTGCACACCATCTTGGTCGAGTGCTAGCTGACAGAGAAATCCGTTTAGTTTATGGAGGAGGTAGTCTTGGGTTAATGGGTTGTGTAGCAACTGCTGCACATTTAGGAGGTGGCAAAGTCCTTGGTGTCATTCCCAGTCCTTTATCGACCAGCAAGCCCATTGGAAAAACATTAGGGGATGAAGTAATGGTATTTTGCATGCACCAATGCATGAACATTATGATAGCAAATGCTGATGCCTTTATTGCCCTCCCTGGTGGTTTTGAAACATTGGAAGAACTCTTTCAAATTACATCCTGGTCACAGCAGAACTTTCACCAAAAACCCATAGGTATATTAAATGTTAATGGTTTTTATGACAGTTTGTTTTGTTTTCTTGATCATGCTGTAGAAAAAAGGTTCCTCTCACAAGCGACACGTCAAAGTCTTGTAACTGCTACAACTCCTGAACAATTGCTCGATCAACTCAATGCATTTGTACCACAACGTGATCCAGCAATGGCTCCACGGAATTGGGAACAAGGCAGCAGCAGCAAAAAGCAAAAACTTGATTTGACTTTGTCTTTGTGAATTTTTGTTTTCTCTTATGATTTTAGTTTTTTTTTTTTTTTGTAATTTTTCTTATTTCAGGCCCGATTTGCAGTTTTCTGGTAAGACCTTCTACACTCTACCTATCTTTATTTTGACATTGGGGACAATGTCTTTAATTAGTTAGGGGGAGGGATAGTTGACATTACCATGTACATAGTTTAGTTAAAAAAATAAAAAAAAAACTAATCTTTATTGTTACTAACTTTTTAGATGTATGATGGCAGAGTAAGGAGTAGTTTTGCTCTTGAGACGCATCTTAACTTGCATTTCATAATAGGTCTTAAATCATCTTTGTTCTTGTATATATATTAAAAAAAAAAAAAACACACACACACAATTTTGATCTTTTCAATTGATTTTGATACAAGCATGTGCTGAATCTGAGCTTAATTGATGATAAAAGTATACAAAACAGTTTAAAGTTGAATCATTTTCATGATATACATGTGTATATGATTGTGGATATTAGGAAGAAGGCATGGTTGAATTGAGTGAATGTTTCATACCTTTGTGAGTTTTGAGCTTTTCCAAGTTTGATACTTACACTTGGTTATTTTCTTTCATGAGTGATGTCAATTATGAATTTATTTTCTAGAACTTGCATTGAATCGATTTGAGATTACATTGGTCTGTATGTTGCATGAAAATGACAGAGGCATTTTTTCTTGACTTAGCTGCTTTGGCCAAATAAACCTACCTTGCATTTATCCAATTATTAACTCCCTCTAAACCTATTTGCCTATTCTTTGTTCTTAGCTCATTACAAGCTTTGAGTGAAAAACCATGTTTTACCTTACCTAGGGAATGGGAGAGCATTGATTTTCTTATTGGAGGAGTTCTTTTGCTTGCAATGATTTAAGTGTGGGGGAATTGGTGTGCTGATACGAAATGCTTGGTACAAAAAAAAAACAAAAAAACAAAAAAACAAAAAACAAAAAAAAAAAGAAAAAAAAAGAAAAAAAAAAGAATAGAAAAATGAAGGAATGTGTGAAGAGAATGAGCATTTTATGGTTTTGGGTAAAAAAAAATTTATTCTTTCTACTTGAATTACTCCTCGATGCTCTTTTATTCTCTTTGGTTTTAACCTCGCTATTATCTATATTGTTCCCTTCCTTCACCTTATAAGTTCCATTACAACCTTTTTGAAAGACCTCTTGATTTTTGCAATTTATTTGATCTAAGTAGTGGAGAATTGATGTATATGCAAGCCTATGGTAAAATACTTTCATAATTTGACTGAGTTGAGCGTAAACAGTTAACCTAAACACCTTGTGTGATTTGAGTGACACTTGTGAAGAATTTTACTCAATCTGAACATGCCTATTTCTGATTAAAGCATGATTATGCTATACTTTATTCTCAATTAATTTGATTCAACTATTCTTTGTTAAGCATACTTGACTTATTAATTATGGTTTATATTTGATACAATGCTTGTATTTAAAATTTAGTTGAATTGATTAAATAAAATATTACATGTTTGTGGGTATCATCCTGGTAAACCCTCACGAGACTATAACTCGTCCACTAGGGACACCTAGGGGTTTAAAGGCTTGTGGCACATGCTAAGTGCCATCGTGTTTTCCTACGGAAGTGGATTAGATTACGTACAATCAGTTTTTATGTTTTTAGTTTAATAATATGATGTTTCTTGTTTTTCTTTAGTTTCGTTGTTATGTGTTTTGCCCAGGAGTACAAAAGCTTAAGTGTGGGGGAATTTGATCAATCAATTTGAGACACTTATGTTAGCTTTGTATTAGGCATTATTAGATGTTTATTGTGCCCAATATTAGTACTTTAGATGAGTTTAATGTTGTTGGGCTTCATTGGGCTTTAATGCAAATATTGAATAATTTTCGGATTTTGATGCATTTTGACCTTTCTTCCTTGGTTAGGTCATAACTTGGGACTCGGTGATCCAATTGAGGTGATCTTGGTGTCTTTGGAAAGCTAAGACAATGCTCTACAAGTTTCATGAAGAACTCAAGAGCTGGATCGGAATGCTAAGGGTCCAAAATATCCCTGCAATGCAGAGTGGGTTTGCTGTCACGGAACCATCTGGGCAGTATGCACATATTAGACTATATAGTGGGTTATAGGCCTCCTCTTGGGCTGAAACTTGGTCACTTGAAAGATAAGACCCATATCTCCAACTTCAATGAAGACCATTTTGTCAATAGATGTCGTTTTAGGCATGCTTCAGAAGCTACAAGTTGGTATGAATTTGGAAACACGTTCTTCCAACCTAACTTGAGGTAGGTGAAGTGTTTTTGGAATTTCTGGAGTTCTAAAAGTCCAAATGACATGATTCAAATTGGAGATTTTCAAGGAGACAACTGGCTACAACTTTGATGAAGACATCCAAGCCAAAATGCACCGTCTAGGTGATGAATTTGAAGCCAGAAGTCGGATAAGAGTTGTTGACTAAAAGCCACCAACCATACACCAACCCACCTACCATGCACCAACCCACCAACCATGCATCAAGCTTCCATTTTTGACAAATTTCAGATTCTTATAGCTTGTATTCAGATTATGTACATGTACAAATTGGCTTCTAGGATTAGTATAAATAGACCCAACCTCTTTGTATTAGAGGCATTCAATTTAGAAGTAAGTTTCAAGAAAGTTTAAGTATTTGTGAGAGTTTTCTTTCTCTTCTTCTCCATTCTCTTTGCAATTTCGTTTTTGTTCTTTAAATTCTGAGTTCTTCCTTCCCATCCATGGAAGGCTAGGCTCTCATAATCAATCCAAGGGATTAGCCATCTTGTTGTTTAATTTGGAGATCTTGGTTTACTTGTTCATATTGCTTAATTGTTATTCAAGTTTCTCTTCTTCCTCTTTTGATTTTTATCTAGATTAAATTGCTTAATTTGATTTAGATGTTGATGTGGTAATAGCTTTATTATCATGTATTCAAAGAGGATCATAAAGATTAAACAATGTATTAAAGCTTTTTGATAGATTGTTTAGCTTGGTTAAATTCTAGATCTTAAGTTAATCTATGTTGGATGGTGCTTACTTTATCTAACCTTGGTTAATCAAATCCTAGATGCTTATCTAGTAAAGAATTCTTGGATCATGTTAAGGCTTCTTGATGTGATCTAAGGCCAAGAACTTGGTTAGCAATTAAGTGAATTCCTTGTGATCAATGATGAGTTAAACTCAAGATCGGTAAATTTCCTTGGATTGGTTGTTTCTTTATATTTGTTTACAACTTTGAATCTCCTACTTTTATTAATCTTGTTAATCAACAACAAAACCCCCCCTTTTCTAATTATCTTGATCTAATTAAATCTTTGTTTTTGGATCCTTGAGAGACGATTCGGTTCATTCTCTATACTACAAATTAGTTTGTGAACCGGTTATTTTATTTGATAGGTCTCGACATCCTCTTGTCACAACCTCTTGTCAAATTTGGCGCCGTTGCCGTGGATCCAAAGGCAACTATTTGATCATTTCATCTAACTCTAACAATTGTGTTTGTTTTGTTTTTGAAGCATTTTCAAGTGGAATTCGGCTGAAATTGGGTAAAGGGCATTGTGTCAAGAATTTCATTTTGGTAAAGTATCGCCGATTGACTTGAATTTTGGTACACTAATGGAAACCGTTATTTTGAGAAAGGCTCACTACTAGTAGTGAGGTCACCCTTATTTTCGCCAAATTCCATCGTTTAGACCAATTTTTCAATTTTTTAAAGATTTTTTATTATTCAGTTAGATAGAATTTTTGTGTAGATTTCACTTTGTGGTAGTCCTATAATTTTTAAAAATCTGTAGATATGTTTTCTGTAATTATTTTATGTGTATATTTAGACTTGTTTTTGTGTTTTATCTCTAATCTGATGGAACATAAACTTGATGAGCTGGCTTATCTGGTGGGGCAGTTGGCAGTGGAACAACATCACTTACCTGTGCAAGAACCTGCAAGATTTTGTAGTATATGCTGTAATTCTTATCATCCCACATATGCTTGTACCACACTACAATATGATGGTTATGTATTTCATAACCATTCTGTTGATGCAACAGGTGTATTTCTTGGTGAACCACAATACCCACAGCTTGGATATGATCCTTATTCTACCACATATAACCATGATTGGAGAGATCATCCTTGGTTCGAACCTTATGTTGAACCAATCAGTCTATACCAGCAACCTATGCTGCAACAGCAGCAAGCCCCAATAAGCATGGAATCTGAGCCTACACTAGAGGATTTGGTGAAACAATTTGCTCAGAACAACATCCAATTCCAGCAGAGAACAGAAGCTATAGTACAAAACGTGAAGACCCAAGTTGGTCAACTTACATCTTCATTGAGTCAGTTGAGCAAGCAACAGATGCAGAAATCTGATTCTGCAAAACATGAGATCATTGATGAGAAAAAATCAATTGATGATTTGTGTGCTGAATTTGCTAGTTTTACTTGATTTTGATGATTACATTTGTTGTACTGGTTGTGATGGTGATATGTTGTGTAATGCATGTGTTGAGATTGCTGCCTTTTTGAGACATGATGAATCTTTTTCAGCAGATTATGCAGCAATTCAATCTACAAAAATAGTGAAGCCACCAAAATTGGAGTTCATTGTGGCTAAGAACCTCCTTACTGATGAGGAGGAAAGGTCGCTGCAGACTTTAAAGGAGAATCAAAGAGCCGTCATACTTGCAGACATTCCTAGCATTAGCCCTTCCATATGCATGCGTAGAATTTTACTTGAAGATGGAGTTAAGCCAATAAAGCAACCCCATAGGAGACTAAACCATCTGATTCTTGATGTGGTGACCCATTACACTGGTTATGGAGTGGCTGCTGGAATTTTGCTTCTTCTGCTATCCATAGGGAGTTTTCTTTCCACACTTTTATTTCATTTTTCTAGTTGTTTTCTTTTTCTTTTTACTGTTTTGCTACTGTTTTCAATCCTATTTCTGTTTTTATTTTATTGTTACTGTTTACTCTTTTCTGTTGCTATCATTTTTTTTTTCTGTTTGTTGTCTCTGTTTTGATTCCGTTTGCTGTATTTCATTTATGTTTTCTGTTTTATTTGTTGTTTCTGTTTTCTATTTAAATTTTTGTTTTGAAAAAAAAAAAGAGGTGTGATTTTCGTGTGATTAGTCCCTTCCAATCGTGTTTTAAGAATAATGAAAGTCATGAGTTTGCATTCATTGAAGTTCAAGTTTCTTAACATAAATGAATGAATTGTCTTTCCCCTTGAATTTCACATGCTTGGTGTTGGATTTTGGATTAATGGATTAAGTTTGGTAGATGCACTAATACCTTGTGAGATTTTGAACCTATTGATGAATGGATGTTGCATCTATGTCATTTTCTTCCTTTCTTGTGTGAGTTTCACTCATGTATTTTGTCACTCTAGAACTTGCTTTGATTCTTTTTGAGGCTACATTTTCATATGCATGCATGAACTTGATTGAGGCATTTTTCTTGAATTAGCTACTTTAGCCAAATAGCCTACCTTGCATTTATTCCATTGTTAACCCCCTTTGAGCCTAATTGCCCATTCTTTGTTCTTACATCATTACAAGCCTTGAGTAAAAAAAAATCATGTTTTACCTCACCATAGCGAATAGGGGTGCATTGGTTTTCTTATTGGAGGAACTCTTTTTGCTTGAGGACAAGCCATGGTTTAAGTGTGGGGGGGTGCTTATGCAAAATGTTTGGTGCAAAAGAAAGAAAAAAAAGTGACTAATTTTGCACAAAAAAAAAAGAGAAGAAGAAGCAAGGAATAAAGCCAAGAGGTTGTAAAAGAAAATAATAGAAAAAGGAAGGAATGTGTTAAGAGAATGTGCATTTTATGGTTTGGGGTAAACTTCTATGCTTGATACTTGAGTTCCTCCCCCTTGCTCTTTTATTCTCTTTGGTTTTAACTTGTTATATCCATATTGTTCCCTTCCCTTACCTTGGCCCCATTACAACCTTGAATAAAGTCCTCTTGATTTGTGTGTGCATGTGTTTTGAGTAGTGGAGAAGTAGAAGATAAGCAAGCTTATGGTAGTGCAATTTTTCATGAGTTGATTTGAGTGTAAACACAAACCTAAACACTTGAGAGATTGAGAATGTATCTTGTGAGATTCTATTATGCTTGATCCATGATTCTACTTGAATTCACCTTGCTTGTTAATTTGGGATGTAAAGGCATATCACTTCATCAATGTTTGGAATCCTTGAAATTGTGGTTACTCATAATCCAGTTGTAAATAAAGTATTACATGTTTGTGGGTATCATTCTGGTAAACCCTCACGAGACTATAACTCGTCCGCTAGGGACACCTAGGGGTTTAAAGGCTTGTGGCACATGCTAAGTGCCATCGTGTTTTCCTACGAAAATGGATTAGATTAGGTATAATCAGTTTTTTTTTATGTTTTTAGTTTAATAATATGATGTTTCTTGTTTTTCTTTAGTTTTGTTCTTATGTGTTTTGCCCAGGAGTGCAAAAGCTTAAGTGTGGGGGAATTTGATCAATCAATTTGAGACACTTATGTTAGCTTTGTATTAGGCTTTATTAGATGTTTATTGTGCCCAATATTAGTATTTTAGATGAGTTTAATGTTATTGGGTTTCATTGGGTTTTAATGTAAATATTGGATAATTTTCGGATTTTGATGCATTTTGACCTTTCTTCCTTGGTTAGGCCATAACTTAGGACTCGGTGATCCAATTGAGGTGATCTTGGTGTCTTTGGAAAGCTAAGACAAGGATCTACAAGTTTGATGAAGAACTCAAGAGCTGGATCGGATTTCTAAGGGCCCAAAATAGCCTTGCAATGCAGAGTGAGTTTGCTGTCACGGAACCATCTGGGCAGTATGCACATATTGGACTATATAGTAGGTTATAGGACTCCTATTGGGCTGAAACTTGGTCATTTGAAAGATAAGACCCATATCTCCAACTTCACTGAAGACCATTTTGTCAATAGATGTCGTTTTAGGCATGCTTCAGAAGCTACAAGTTGGTCTGAATTTGGAAACACGTTCTTCCAACCTAACTTGAGGTAGGTGCAGTGTTTTTGGTATTTCTGGAGTTCTAAAAGTCCAAATGGCATGATTCAAATTGGAGATTTTCAAGGAGACAACTGGCTACAACTTTCATGAAGACATCCAAGCCAAAATGCACCGTCTAGGTGATGAAAATGAAGCCAGAAGTCGGATAAGAGTTGTTGACTAAAAGCCACCAACCTTACACCAACCCACCTACCATGCACCAACCCACCAACCATGCATCAAGCTTCCATTTTTGACAATTTTCATATTTTTATAGCTTGTATTCAGATTATGTACATGTACAAATTGGCTTCTAGGATTAGTATAAATAGAGCCAATCTCTTTGTATTATAGAATTCAATTGGAAGTAAGTTAGAATTCAATTTTGTAGTAAGTTTGAGTATTTGTTAGTTTTCTTTCTCTTCTTCTCCCTTCTCTTTAGAATTTCATTTTTGTTCTTTATTTTCTGAGTTCTTCCTTCCCATCCATGGAAGGCTAGGCTCTCATAATCAATCCAAGGGATTAGCCATCTTGTTGTTTAATTTGGAGATCTTGTTTTGCTTGTTCATATTGCTTAATTGTTATTCAAGTTTCTCTTCTTCCTCTTTTGATTTTTATCTAGATTAAATTGCTTAATTTGATTTGGATGTTTATGTGATAATAGCTTTATTATCATGTATTCAAGAGGATCACAGTGTGCAAACAATTTATTAAAGCTTTTTGATAGATTGTTTAACTTGGTTAAATTCTTGATCTTAAGTTAATCTATGTTTGGATGGTGCTTACTTTATCTAACATTGGTTAATTAAATCCTAGATGCTTATCTAGTAGAGGATTCTTGGATCATGTTGAGGCGTCTTGATATGATCTAAGGCCAAGAACATGATTACCAATTAAGTGAATTCCTTGTGATCAATGATGGATTAAACTCAAGATCGGTAAATTTCCTTGGATTGGTTGTTTCTTTAGATTTGTTTTCAACTTTAAGTCTTGTATTTTTATCAATATTGTTAATCAACAACAAAACCCCCCATTTTAATTATCTTGATCTGATTAAATCTTTGTTCTTTTTGGATCCTTGAGAGACGATTCGATTCATGCTCTATACTACAAATTAGTTTGCGAACCGGTAATTTTTATTATTTGACGAGGTCTCGACAACCTCTTGTCAACACCTCTTCAGGTAATAAGTATTTTCAACCTCTTCAGGTTCAACCACACCAGTATTCTTTTATACACAGCCTCTTCAGGCTTACAACGCTAAGGTGAATAAGTATAAGAAGATGAATGCTTGAGTTTGAAACTCACTAACAAATGAGAATAAACAATAAAAATCTCAAGGTTTTTTCTTTTTACACGTATATAGAAATCCAAGAAGAGATAAAGCTTTTTAGACTTTATAAGATGCTTCGGCAAAGATCTCCTCTGTTCTTCAAGTGCTGCTCATTCTTTTTATATGAAAGAACAAGTTGAGTAGGCTTCACAAGCTACATCGTCCAACGGAAACATTTATTACCGTTCTGAGTAGCATTAAATGTATCTACTGAAAATGTGCTGAGCTTCTTCTGAAAAGTGACTTTGATTCTAAAAGATTTCCAATCATGTAAAAACAAAGTCCTGATTTGTCTGAGATTGCAGAAAGTTCCTTATTTGCAGATCTTTGTAGTTGTTAGACAATGTCAGCAAAAAGTGGCTCAGTTGACTTCTTCTATTGCCGTGAGTATCGAGTTCTTTTCCAAAGATTTAATGAGGAACAGTTCTTCATTTTTGAATTTTAACTTGGACGAGAGCTTGAGCTTGAACTTTGGCAAAAGGATAGTATTGGAAGAACCAGTGAAATAGTAACAGTAAACGCATACAATCATTGGACGCACCAATAATAATAGTATATTTAGACAGTTATTGGACGCATATAAACATATGACGCAGTGGACGCATAGAAAGATTTCGTAAAAACCGTATTGGACGCAGACTATCAAACTATTTGTTTTATAACAACTTTATTGAAGAATTCCTAAAAATAATTGTAACAGAGTCAATATTAAAAGGAATTATAGTTTTATCAAAAACACTCTGTCAGAACACTTACTTGTTCAAGCTTAATAAATATTTTTGTTATCTTCAAAACTTAACAGGGAAAGCTTGAGCTTTTTGACATTAGTGCTAAACCTTATATACGAATTTGGTTTCAACAACCATTAGGTGTTCCATAGTTTTAATTTCAAATGCATGTACAATTTAAATAGAAGAGGATTTGTTAACAAACTTTTGGTCTTTTTTTTATTTGATATCTGCACTTGATATATGATTTGATAATTGGATAACATTGAAATTATTGTTAGTCTTATGTGGAATATTTTCCAGAATCCTCAAGTTCATGATCTTAGGACTATATATAGACATGAACTAGAAATTTGTTAGTTATGGCACTCCCAAATTTGTAAGGGGGTTGAGTTGGAAAATCTCAAGCTTCAGGGTGATCAATTTGCTATAAGGACAATAGAGAGGTTTGAGTTGATTGTGAGTTGTGATAATGTTTGATGAGTTGATGTTTCAGTTTGTAATTTTCCTGTAAGCAATTTTATATGGGTATGGTCTTTTTCGTTTTTGATGAGTGTCTTGCCTTTAGGTTACAGGGGTGATGGAACAACAAGCTGGCTACTTGGAGTTGTTTGTGATACCAAGGCTTCATTTTTAGCTTTTACCATTTGCAAATATGATGGAAATGAGGAGAAAGGGAACCTATTGCATACTGCATATGGATCAAATGGGCAGATTTGCTTCTTAACTTTGTGTTCTTCCACAAACTTTCCTTAATATGGATATATGGGCTATATTTTTAAAATGATATGAAATGCAAATTTTAGTATCATTGTCACAAAATGATTGATCCCTCTTTTGATGAGGGTTACTATTCACTAAATCACTACCATGTTGGGCAAAAGGATCTACTCAAAATCATAATTTTATGATTGCAAGAGGTTTTGAAAGTTTAAATATTACTATTTTGTAGTTGCATTTTGTTTAACTATTTAATGCAATTATGACCATTTTTTCTGTCTAAGTTTCATGATATATCCTTTCACTTTGAATATAAATAAATTTAGAAGTTACTTCAATTTCCTATAGCAAGATGGTGCAACAGATGAAGAGATTAAAGATGCCGTAGAAGTTGCTAATGCTGCCAAATTCATAGATAAACTTTCTTAGGTGAACTCTCAAATCTTCATTTAAACTTAGAAACTGCATTTCTCTTGCTTAACAGTTTGGAATGTTCTCTTACTTTGTTAGGATTATCTTTAGCTACATAATTTATAACTGAGACAAAAAAGAAAAAATTACTTACATGTATCTTTATACTAAATGTCCATTTTACCTCATCAGTTTTGTAAAATTATAAGGAAAGTTTATCTTCGGGACTAGATAAAATGTTGATGAGCATAGACCTCTTTGAGAGTTAAAAGCAGAGAGTTGCAATTTTGAAAGACCCAAGAATCCTACTTCTTAATGACCCTTGACGCTGAATCCAAGAGAATTTTACTAACCCTGGACACTGACCCAAATGTTTATATACCTTTTGCATTCTTATATTTTTCAACTAATCATGTTCACATGTTGAGCTCACTTAGGATTCTGATGGAGCACATAGCCAGCTCATTAGATTGCAATAAACTAAAGGGTCAAAACATAATTGTGAGAGACTAGGAGAATGAACTCAGAGTTTGCAGTTATAAACAATGATTCATATGATATATCATATTTTTACATATCTCAATCATACTTTTAGTACTTCAAAAAGGTGTAAAAACACATAGACTAATATATTACTAGGTTATAACTTTTGTGTTCCTATTGCTCAATAGTATTCTTCATTATTTCTCTCTAATTGGTTTCTTTCTTCTCGTTGCTGGGGCAAAGAGAGCTTCTCAAAGCCATGAATGTCTCACATCCTTACGCATAAGCCATGGCCAAAACTGTGGCATTTCTTTTTATTTGTGCTTTGAGATGATGTTGATAGTCTATAATATCTTGAGATAATATCTTGAGCTGGTATTTTTATTATGCAAGTATCTTTGGATAGTGTTGAAGATTAGTAAATGCTTCGGGAAATTTGTGATTGCAAAATTTCGATAGATTCAAAATTTTCTATTGATTATGCACAAGTTGACTAGAAATTCCTTACATATAAATAAACCATTTACCATATATTTGTTTCAGATCTTGATAATGTTCTATTGTTTATATTTTATAGTTTTGTGGAAAATGTTAAACTTGTCATTTAGTACTATTAGTTGTGTTCTTACTTGATCTCTACAATTCATTCATGCCCCAATGAAATTATGAAAATTCACCTCATCAAGTAATAAAATTATAATATATAATATTTTTTAAAGTAAAAAGAATTCTCAAATACATGTTCTTTAAAACTATTTTTGTTCTTCATCTTATTCTATTTATTTCTTTTCTATACAAACGTGTAGTGCTCTAGGATATCTAATCTCTATGTATAGAATGTTTCATTTCCAACACGAGTTGTTTTTATTTTTCCAATATATTGTTAGTTGTGCATTAGAATAATTTGTTTTAGGAAAAAAAATCTGGACACTCCACCTAGTAATGCTTTTGTTAATCATTCGTTGGTACTTCACATGAAAGTGCATTTTCATTTTCATTGAGATTTTTCTTTTGTCCTATCTTTGAATGTTCTTAAAGATGAGTGAAATTCAATGGCTGATTCAAGTATAATTCTAAATCATCTTTGTCACATGCTTTTTTGAAAAAAACTGAACTGCCTAACTTTTACTTCTTCCATTTCATATTTGTATGAGTTATATATTAAAGAAAAAAGATTTGTGAAGGCTATTGTTGAATGTTTCATGTCTATAAATATTGGGTTGTTCTCTTAGTAAATCATCCTTCTAATTTCTTTCTCTATACGTAATGATTAATTTATATTACATGATGGCAATGTAGAGGAAAATGTGCACTTGCATTAACTCTGCTTTGGAAAGTGGTCAATCAGTCTAATCATTCATGCCAACAAGCTACATTCTCCATTCTCATCATTCATACTATTAAACTCATCAAGATGTATGGATCCCCTACTTCCCTTTTTTTCTCTCTTCTCTCTTATTTGTTTAAGGCTTTTGCTCTCAATAGGTACTTTTAGCTACGTTTTTGTCTGAGAAATAGTTATTATTTTGACTATTTTCAATTTTGCTTTCTCTGTCCCTCTTTTTCTTTCTTAGTTTCTGTTTCCTTGACCATGTTTTCTTCCTTCTTTGATTTGTGATTTGTGACAATCATGTTTCGGGGTTTCAGGATGACATTAGTTCAAGCCCATTATCTAAATCTTTAAGGAATGGTTCTACATATTTAGATATTAAGAGGGGATGTAGTTATTAGGACCTTTTATGCTTTGTTTTGCCTGATTTTATCAGTGCTATATATTTTATTTCATTAGGTTGCTTGGACTATTGTTAGTTCTTAGCCTTATCTTAAGGGGGAAGTCTTAGCTACTTTGCTATTCTTTTAGGAAAGACTTTCTGGTACATTTCTTTATCACCATTCATAGAATATTTGTTGATCATATACTCCCATACAATTGAACCTATGTGGAATATTTTGTAACTTGTGTATTTTAAAAATGTGCATTATGATTTTTCTCCCTTTCTTTCACCTTAGTACTTCTTATTTTACTTTCCTGTTGATACCTTTTGAATTGATCAAGTTCAAATGATCCTAAGGAGAGGAAGCAAGAACAACATCAAGTATCACTAAAAGAGACTTAGAGCGAGCAAATTTGTAGCAGAAGTCACACACCAAGGTGCTGAATGTAGACTGTTTGTTTAGATGATAAATTTAATGTTTTATAATCTAATCAAAAAAGTTTCTAAAGTAACCCTTCTATTGGTGTTCAAAACCTGCCAAAAGGTTCAAATGCAGGGGGTTGCAGTGGCTCATGTTGTGGACTTGACCATGATGGATGGGTATGATCAACTTATCAATGAATTTAAGATGTTTGATATGAAGGGGGCAGCTTCAAATCAAGAATAAGTGGGGACATTACAAATGGAGAGAGCAAATATGAAACAGAATTTGGACGCTCTAAGTGAGAATGTCGATTTATCATATATAGCATTTTGGAAGAATGGATTTGTTACACACCATTAATATTGTGGATGAAGCAACATGTAGCAGAATCTCATTGTAAATTCTTAAATTCATGTTTTTACTTAATTATTTTATCCACAAGAAAGTATTTCCTTAATCATATTGTGTTGTTATGTTAAGAGAATGGATTAGAAGTTAGTTAAATTATATGGCAAAATTCAAGTATAGTTAGGTGTTAAAAGTTTAGAAAAATCATTTGGAAACTAAGTGTGATGGTTTCACCCAAGAGATATAAATCACCTAGGTTGAAAATTTTTCTTGTTATCATTATTATATCACGGTGATTAGAAGATCGATGACCTTAGTGAAAATTTTGAAAGAAATGGGAGAAATTGATAAGTTAAGTGTTAAACTAGTTAAAGAAATGATAAATATGATTTTATTATTTTAATAATCCCTCATATTTCATGATGTAGGCCTCTAATATGCTTAATCGGTTGTATTTTACCACAATTCTTAAGTTTGGGTTCCAATTGACTTTATTGCAAATTTTCAACATTTCGTGATTTTTAGCATTGTCTTTGTATTTTGGCTATATCTTAAGTTCTAGGCATCTAAAAATTGTGAACTTTACATTGTATGAAAGATAAGAGGAAGCATTACAACCTTCATGAAGAGATTAGAATCTGAATTGGATGTCTAGTATGCCACATTGGGCCTAAAAGTCAGAACACGGATGCTGTCGTTGGAACCTGAGTAGTGCATGAAGATTGGCCCATAACTTGGCCTGTAGATGTCACTTGGTGCTGAAACTGTTGCAAATGAAATCTAAAACGTAGGGCTTCAACTCTCATGAAGATCACTTTTCCAAACTACACTGTTTTGATAGTGTGCTTCCCACATGATGTTGACATCCGTTTTAGTTACCTCCTCATATTGATTTGTGCTTCATCATCGTAAACCTGATTAAGGCCATCTAAGTGTCCAATTAAATCTTAGAGATAGAGGAATGGTTTTAAGATTGGGGAAGATTAGGAATTATAGATTTAGGGTCTGTTATGTTCGTTTAAAAGGGGAACCCAAAACTATTTGAAGGGACTTCATTTCTTTTCTCTCAAGATTTTCCCTCATCTTTTCTAGGTTTCTCTCTGGATTTTTGTATGCCTCAGCCATGGAAGGCTAATTATGCTTGATAAATCCTCAAATTCAGAGGATACTTTGGTTTGATTTTGAGACTCAATTTTGTAATTCGAAATTGAATTTTCTGTTGATTGAATCTCTATTCTTTTCTTGTTTATCAAATTGATCTTCATGATTAGATATTTTTGTTGTGATGAGATCCGATTGGATCTATTGTTTGATGGAGAATTGTGATAGGATTTTGGTTAATCAATGTTGGTTTTATCACAAGAGGATTAGAGATTAATGCTTGCAGATTTGTTTGCATTGGTTAATTATAATTCTAGTGATCAAATTAACATAATTTGCATGAATTATGTGATTATAAAATTGTACATATCTGTTACAAAATTTGCATGATAATCTAGCAAAAGATTTTAGATTTAATGCAGAAATCTCGGTTAGATCCAGATAAATAAATCAATGGAAGTTCGTGCACATTTAGTGGTCGATGATAGGTTAATCGAGTTGTCTAATGAATTTCTTGGATTGATTGTTGTCTAATCTAATTTCTTTATGTTTAGTTGCATTCACTCACATCAAAACACCTCCAATTTACATTGATCCGATTGATTTTGTATCTTGGTCCCTTGAGAGACAATTTGAGTTATTTCTTACACTACAAGCTAGTTTAGGATTTGGTTGAACTTGGCATTCAAGCCAAATTTGGCACCGTTGCCAGGGACCATTAGGTGCTAATCAATCATATCAAGCCATTTCCTAATTGATTGCACACTTGTATGTATTGTTTTAACAATTTCGGCATGATTCAAGCATGATTTAGGCTAATTTCCTAAATACTATATGGAGTTTTGTGCTTAGATTAGGCCGATTTTTGGTGGACAAGTAGAGCACTCAATTTTCAATCATTAGGATCCCATTATACTAAATACTAACCTATTTTTTGGTTGTTCTGTTGTTTTCATTGATTTTTTCTATTTTTTCAGCATTTTTAGGGTGTTAAGAGGTCAAGGTGATGCCTTAGCTGTGAAGTTGGGATCTGATACTTGGTTTCCCAAGGTTTGTGTCCATTATGAGTAAGGTGATCCTGCTAGGATTAGGCATTCATAATTTAGCCAAATTCCTTCATCTAGTATGACTTTTGGAATTCTTAAGACATGTCGGTCATTAATTATTTATTTTTTTAGCTCATATTGCTCTGATTTTTGGTAGGCTGATAGGAAAAAAATCATTGATAAAAAACCCTCCCAGTCCCAAATTCCATCGTTTTGATCATTTTTTCAAATTTTCAATTTTTTACTTTGCACCATAATTTTCTAGGATAATATGATTTTCATTCTGTGGTGATCTTATAATTTTTAAAATTCATTTGATGTGTCTTTTAGATTTTCTAGCTTGCTGAATAGTGTAGATTTCTCTCTTTTTGAGTTTTTGTGTTTTGCTTCATTTTAGGTCTTAGTTATTCTAAACTTGCTAGATTCACATTTTGATCCTGAGATTGAGAGGACTTTGCATCTGTTACATAAGACTCGGAGGAGGTTAATAGACCAATTTGATCATAGTGCTTGCATTGGTGATCATAGTTCTAATTCTGTTGATCATTCTTCTGATTCTGTTCATATTTGTGTTAGTTCTGTTTCTATTCATCATTGTGTTGAAATGGACAACAATTTTAATAACAGAACCCTTAAGGAGTTGGTTGCCCTTGATGTGAATTACCAACCATCATGCATTTTATATCCTGATTTGGATGTTGATTTTGAATTAAAGTCTGGATTAATCCACTTGCTTCCCAAGTTTCATGGTTTAACAGGTGAGGGTTCTCATAAGCATTTGAAGGAGTTTCATGTGGTGTGTTCCACCATGAAACCACATGGCATACTTGAGGAGCACATCAAGCTGAGAGCATTCCCCTTCTCCCTTGCTAATGGTGCCAATGATTGGCTCTACTACCTTCCATCAAGTTTCGTGACTTGTTGGAATAACATGAAGAGATAGTTTTTGGAGAAGTTCTTCCCTTCCTCCAAAATAGATGCCATCAGAAAAGATATTTGTGGCAAGAGGCAGATGACAGGTGAGACATTGCATGAGTATTAGGAGAGGTTTAAGAAGTTATGTGCAAGCTGCCCCCACCACCAGATCAGTGATCAACTGTTAATCTAATACTTCTATGAGGGGTTGCTACCAATGGAGAGGAGTATGATGATACTGCCAGTAGAGGTTCCTTGGTTGATAAAACACCTGCAGCTGCATGAGAATTGATTGCCAACATGGCAGCAAATTCACAATAATTTGGTGTTAGGATGATAACATCAACCAAATGAGTAAATGAAGTTCAAGTATCTTATGGTGACAGCATAGAATAGAGTATAGGATTTGTACTTGTTCCACTCATCCAACAGATGCTTGCTCCACACTCCACAAAGACAATTCTGTGTCTGATTACACAACAACAACAACAACAACTAGAATTTTTCCTAGTAAGCCTCAATACTAGCAGAAACATCAACAGACTAGATATGATCCATATAGTAACACTTATAACCTTGGCTGGAGAGACCATCCGAATATAAGATATGGTAATGCAGCACCACAATAGCCAACATACTAGCAAGCGACCAGACCACATCAGTTCCAACATTCTGGACCAAATAGGCCACCCTACTAGCAGTTTCCCAAGCCATAGATGCAAGACCCAACTATTGTGCAGCAGCAAACACCAGTAACTGCACCTCAATCTGAACCAACACTTGAAGATTTGGTCAATCAAATGGAAACTAACGATATCCAGTTTCAGCAGAGAAAGCAAGTAAGCATCTACTCAAATTGGACAACTGGCTTATTCATTAAACCAGTTGCAGTCTTAAGGTTTTGGCTAGCTTGCCTCTCAAACCATTCCCAATCCAAAAGGAATGTCAGTGCCATTATCCTAAGGCCTGGTAAGCAGGTGAAAGAGCCAAATCATTCCCCACTAGTCAACAGCCCAAAAGAGCAGATTTCTGCTAAAAAATCCAATGGAACAGTACTGGAACCAATTCCTGTTGATTCTAAGCAACAGGAAAATTCGAATTCTGATGCAAAACAGTTTGCCCAAAAATTGGTTATGGTTACCAAATAGAAGCAAAAATTGGATTATTTAGTGCCTCTACCATTCCTACAGAGAGTAATGCAGTCCATAATAGTAGATGAAGCTGAGAAAAATAGAAAAATTATAGAGACTTTTAGGAAGGTGGAAGTGAACATCCCATTGCTGTATGCCATCAAACAGATTGCAAAGTATGCAAAATTCTCGAAAGAGTTGTGCACCAACAAGAGGAAGTTGTAAGGCAATGAGAAAATTAGTATGGGGCAGAATGTGTCAACCCTCATTCAGCCAATCCCACAGAAATGCAAGGATCCAGGAACCTTTACAATTCCATGCATAATAGGCAATTCCATATTTGAAAATGCAATGTTGGACTTAAGAGCTTCAATAAATGTAATGCCTATTTTTGCTTTTAATTGTCTTGGCTTTGGACCTTTGCAGCCAACAGGTGTGGTGATTCAACTTACCAACCACATCAATGCCTTTCTAACAGGCTTGATTGAGGATGTTCTTGTCAGAGTTAGAGAATTGATATTCCCAGCAGATTTTTATGTGCTAGAAATGGAGGGAAAATCGTCATCCAACAAGGCTCCAATCATCCTTGGGAGACCATTCCTCAAAACAGCCAAGACAAAAGTAGATGTGCATGCTAGTAGATTATTCATGGAATTTGGTGACAGTGTTGTGCAATTCAACATCTTTGATGCAATGAGACACCCCGTGGAGGAGTATTTAGTTTTTCATAGAGATATTCTTACTGATGTATTTAATGATGCATGTGCAGAATTCTGATTGGAAATTCTTGATCTCATTGGTTTAGATGATTCAGTTTCTTGTCATTCATGCATGCACTGTGATGATTCTGTCATGTGTGCTGTATATGTTGAAATTGATGCATTTTTAAGCACTAATAATTCTATTTGTGCAAATAATGTAGTCATAGTAGATGTTGAACAAGCTGATTATGCAGCACTTCAATCTGCGGAAGTCAATTCCACCAACAACATGCTTCCCTCTATAGTGCAGCCACCTAAATTAGAATTGAAGCCACTACCTTTCCACCTCAAATATGCTTTCCTTGCAGAGGATGAGTAAGAACAAAAGCTGCTGCAGGTTTTGAGGGAGCATAAGAGGGCCATTGGCTGGACCTTTGCCTACATCCCAGGAATCAATCATTCCACATACATGCATCGCATTTTGCTTGAACAAGAGGATAAACAAGTGAGGCATCCCCAGAGAAGATTGAATCCCTTGCTTCTTGATGTGGTAAAAAAGGAAGTCACCAAACTGCTGCAAGCTGGAATCATGTACCCAATTTCAGACAGCAAATGGGTGAGCTCAGTTCAAGTGGATCTCAAGAAATCTGGGGTGACTGTAGTGGCGAACTAGAAAAATGAATTAATTCCCACTCGAGTACAGAATAGCTGGAGAGTGTGTATCAACTACAGAAGGCTTAACCAAGCCACTTAAAAGGACCATTACCCCCTGCCCTTCATAGATCAAATGTTAGAGAGGTTAGCAGGGAAGTCTCACTACTGTTTTCTTGATGGTTTTTCAGGTACTTCCAGACTCACATTGCTCCAGAGGACCTAGAGAAAACCACCTTTATATGTCCTTTCGGTACTTTTGCAAATAAGAGGATGCCCTTCTGCTTGTGCAACGCTCCTGGTACTTTTGCAGCGATATATGGTGAGCATTTTCTCTGATTTTTTAGAAGAGTGCATGGAGGTATTCATGGACGATTTTACTGTTTATGATTATTCTTTTGAGCCATGTTTGGACGGTTTAGCTAGAGTATTGCATAGATGCATTGAAACTAACCTTGTTTTGAATTTTGAGAAATGTCATTTCATGGTAAAGCGACGTATAGTTTTAAGCAATATCATCTCTAGCAAGGGAATTGAAATAGATTCTACAAAAATAGATGTGATTACGTTTTTTTTATCTTATCCCACATGCGTGCAGGACGTGTAACACCCCCGGTTGAGTGTCACATTTTGAGAATAACTAGATACTTCATTTACTATTGTTTGCTACACTACGACAGAAAAGGGTTTTTAATTCAGCTGTGAAGGCAGTTTCCAATTTGGTTCTAACAACGAATTATGTCCGGGGGTAGTCTTTTCTTCTGACTTTTAACAACGCATAAAAGAAACCGAATACTTTTCCAATTCGGTTTCTGTAGTGGCGAATGGAGTTGGAAAAATGCCATAAAAATATAATTCGGTCAAAACACCAGATTGGAAAATATGCATTAAATCCGGTTGACTAGAACCGAATTGGAAACACTGGAGTGGATGCCCAAATCAAATCCGGACGAAAATAACCGAATTGGAAAACATCCAATTGAATTTGTTGTTTTATATAACCGAATTGGAAAATTGACAATTGAATTCGGATTTGTATATAACTGAATTGGAAATTTGTGTTTTTTATTTTAAATTCGGGTAACAACCGAATTGAAAAGTACTATACATATCCTATTAACAAAGAATGTCCGGAATCCATTTACATTTTCAGAATCATACACAAATAACCAAAAACAGTATACTGAGTTTATAAAGTAAATCCTGTACATAATATTAACATTTATAAAGAATGTACGTACAACATGAAAGTATTAATCCTGTACATAATAATGTGAACCTAACAACATTTCCTAAATGACACTGTTTATGGACAAAAAGTAGAAAAAACATCAATCATCTGAGCAGCTCCTCATGCTTATTCTAATTCGATGCAGCTAGAACAGATGTCGCCCATTCAAGCTGTATCTCCTTTATCTCTTCTTCTGTATAAGTTGCTGCTTCTGAAAACTGAGGCAAGCAAAAAAAATAGCCAAAGTTCAGATATTTGTACAAGTCAAATACAGAACCACATCAATATAAGTATAAACCTTAAAACTTACTTTCTGACTCATTGTTTTCATCTGTTGACTTATGATGTCTTTCATATATTTCAAGACATAGAAACCACATGTTTTACTATCGGGTTGCCTTGGTGCCTATACATAATATCAAAACTAATTAATTGAAACAAACAGTGGTCCAAATAATGAAATCTCTGTTAGAAAACACAGTATACACAATACCTTGAGAGTGATGATGTTGACAGCGTCCTTTTTGCCTTGTGATAGTCCTTTTTCTTTTTTGTAAGACCTCACAGCTCTTTTAAAAAACCAAATGAATACATCAAGGTTATGTTTAACATTAAAAAACCAAGTTACACATGATGGGGGTTAGAATAACTTACATTCCAAGTACCTTCTTAATGTCATCTCGAATTGGTTTTCCTATAGGGTCCATCCAATAAGCAGTGCTCTTGGAGATCTTAATCACAACAAGCATCCAATGAGACCTAGGAAATACAACATGTAACATATTCAGTACATATATGCAATATTTGTATTAAATTTTTAAATTTTATGAATCTTACCCTCCATTATAAGGTACAAAGACCATGGAGTCTGTTGGAACCCGCAATAAAACCTCGGATAGGTATTGGCCCCTTGACTTGGGATCCTCTTGGCCTCCAAGAAGTGACACCCTCATTGGGTCAGCAAACCCATAACTTGGACATCCAAGAATGCGGTCAATCAAGTCAACCAAGTTACTTGAAATGAAATGAACAAAATTTAGTATGAAATTGTCATAATAACTAAAGCAATATTTACATCAAATACGAGCCAATAATTAAGATAATTGTCCTACCCGAAGAACCACGTTATAGAATTAGCAGATATGCATTCCAAATTTATAAAGTCATGCATATCTTCTGGTGAGACATATGGCATGAAGTCTACATCCAACCCAGGAGCTTGTATATTACGTGAGAGTACGTCATCTTTAGCCATTTCATCCGACAGTTGGATTAGCCGGTCCAAGTCAGTTATGACTTCTGTATCCGGTCTTTGAGTTGCCTGTAGTCAAAATAATAGGCAACTAATGAGTCTAAACACCACTAATCCACATGTACATAATCTTTAAATTACTTACATCCATGTCGTGAGTGACAAATTTTCGAGGCCAAGCAACAAAAGTCCCCAATGCATCTTTTACCAGTTCCACATCGTCGTTTGGGCATGGAGCTGGTGCATCGGGTTTAATGACCCTGTCCACGCTGACCTTGACAAATTCCAAGGGGAGGGGCCTGTTGTGGAGGGTCATCCCTTTGCCACCAACAGCATGTACCGTACCTTCCGCAACATAATTGTCCGGTTGGCCAGCAGCTAGTAGACAACGCATGTTTGGCTACATAATTGTCCATAGTTAGATACATAATAATGTAATTTAAATTACTTTAAATGCAATATGAAAGTATGTAAAACAATAAACTTCTATTTACCACTGAAAAGTCCTCACACCATCCTAAAGAATGGGTTGTATCATCGAGTGGAGTTGCAGGTGGACTTGTTGGAGATGATGCTGTTTTTTTGGTTTCTAACGTGCCCCCAACGATGACTGGGTCCTCTGCGACATTCTTCCCAGATGTTGTAAGGGTGACATTCAGGTTGATTGAGCTGGAGGAACTCAGATTCACCCCTTTGTCTCCCATCAAAGCCTTCAGATCTAATTTTGGGATATTGGGGTTTGTTTGGACCAGCATTTCCTGCCACTGCAGTATACCCATTAAAATTGTCTCCATTTGTGAGACCTTGTTACAAACTGCCTTGTGTTCTTCCATGTTGACCGTGTTCCTTTTTCCCCAGTACATCGTTAGATTGGACAACGAGCTGGCTGCACGTAATCGTCCACTATGTTCAGGAGTGCCCAATGCCTCTGTGAGTATATCGTTATTTCCAATTGGCTTGATCAAACCTAAACTTTGCTTTGTTGCGAGGTCATCCTGCAACCATATATTTATTAGATAGTTTAAACAATGGATTTAACTTGAAATTTTTTTATAGCTACTTTAAACCATATAAGTTGCACACTTACTATTCGTCTTGCTATTTCTGCTTCTTCAGGCTTCTTAAACTCCCCTTTCTTGTCTACTCTTGCTTGTTTCTACAGCTCATACCGTTGGATTTTCTCTGTTGTTTGTAACTTCTTTTGCTGTAATGCATTAAATTAAATATGATTCATATTGAACATATATGGACAATGAATTTAATAATAATAAAATGAAAAATGGCTTACCAAATCTCTCTCCAATTGAGCGTATCCCTTCCTTGAAGTGCGATGCCGGAATTTGGTTTTCCTGTACTGTGCTATGCACTTCTCCCTAGTTTCCTGTTACATTAGGCAGATGTCAATAAATCACATACTTAACATCATCAAGTCAGTAACCCAATTTAATTAAATGTACCTACTTTGAATTGATCGGACAAACGTGATTTGACAAACTCATTCCATATGTCCTGTGTGATGAATTTGTATTTTACTGGGGGGTTAAACATCCGCTCATGATCATCCACCTCATAAAAAGGCCATATGTAATCCCTCCCTAATCTGGTCTTGAATTATTTTAACTTATCAGCAGCACTCTTCATCATCATTTTTCGGAATTTCTCTGTCTCGGGTATTATAAATGAGTTCTATTGCATAAAACAAACAAATGATAAGTTCAAAGTGTAATACAATCAATATTAAGATATATTTTTTTAATTCAAAGAATGTTAAAAACTTACCGTTAAAGTATCCCAAATTCTATCTTTCAAATATTTGGGAACCTCACCCCATGAGGCCATATTGATAGGAACAATGTCTCTTGTCACTATTCCTAAATAAGTCATGAGGTCTTTCCCACTGTCTTCAATAGGAACACCATTGTAATTAGTTTCAACCGGAATTTTTTGACCTGTTGCACGCACCTTAGAGATGCGGTCCAAAACTGTTGGACCCCTTGTTCTCTTCTTTGAAGAAGTTTGCTTACTTGAAGAATCTCTGGTGTCGGATGTATGTTGATAATCCGGATCAGACGACATCTGTAATAAGCATACACATTACCAACACATAATAAGCATACACATTACCAACACATAACAAGCATACACATTATCAACACATAACAAGCATACACATTACCAACACATAACAAGCATAACAGCACAATCAAGAAGAGGCATGCATGACTGTATTCTAGCCTACTGAAAGCAAAAGTAACAATGGTCCACATAAACATTAGAATCTCACCCTAATCAGGACAATGCACATTACAAAATCAATATTCAAGGTTGTTACCGTTTGATGAACGTTGTTTGTCCTTTGAAGTATTTGAGGTAAACTATGGTTCAAAAGCACTCGTATAACCTGTCAGAAGACACAGAAACGTAAATCCATGTTTTCGTAGAAGTTAAGTCACAAAATTTAACGATAAATGTTAAATCGAGTGAAAAATGGTTACCCCTTATGTAGCTCTCGACGATGATGAAGATGGAGTCACTTGCAGGTTACAGAAACGACAATGGCTGGATTTTTGGGGTAGGAGCAGCAACTCTTGTCGGATACGCAAAAAACACAGAGAACGCGAGGGAAAGAAAAGTAAAGGTTTCCTACCTTAGGTTCTATTTTTGAATTACGAATACCTTTTCAATTCGGTTATAGTAAAAACCGAATTCCAATAATTGAATGTGAAAGGTCCCTAAGACATATAAATCCGGCAACCCAATAACCGAATTCGTTTGTCTACTTTCCAATCCGGTTAATATGACCGCGGATTGGAAAACATCAACTTATTAATCCGGCAACCCAATAACCGAATTCGTTTGTCTACTTTCCAATCCGGTTACTAAGGCAGCGAATTTGAAAATATCAACCTATTAATCCGGCTAGTATTCCACCGAATTCTAATGTAAAAAAAAAAATTAAAAACATTTATCAAATTAAGTTTTCATTTAATAACTTTCCAATCCGGTTACTAAGTTAGCGGATTTGAAAATATCAACTTATTAATCCGGCTAGTATTCCACCGAATTCTAAAGTATGTAACAAAAAAAATTTAAAACATTTATAAAATTAAGTTTTCATTTAATGACTTTCCAATCCGGTGAAAGAGTTCGCGGATTTGAAAATTTCAACTTATTAATCCTGCTAGGAGATCACCGAATTCTTAAGTATGTTATAGGAAAAAAATAAAAAAATTTATTAAATTCTATTTAAAGACTTTCCAATCCGGTTACTAAATTAGCGGATTTGAAAATATCAACTTATTAATCCGGCTGGTATTCCACCGAATTCTAAAGTATGTAATAAAAAAAATTAAAACATTTATAAAGTTCAGTTTTCATTTAATGACTTTCCAATCCGGTGAATGAGTTAGCGGATTTGAATATGTCCACTTATTAGAAAACATATTTAAATAAAAAAAATATTTCTAACACGTTTTCACTGTAAGGTAATGTCATGACAGGACCAAAACGCATTGACATTGACGGCTAGAATACAAAGTTTTATTCACATCAGTTGGATATTATACAATGAAAAACATTAACGAGTGATCACAACGAATAAACAGAGTTGGTTTATTTATTACAATGAGAAACATTAACTAATTTAGAATAGTGTTAAACAAGATTAAGTTTTCCTTGATTCTTCTATGAGCTGCATCTCCCCATTGCCCAACCAGTTTGGTTCATCATATGCATCTGTCAATGAACATGGGATTAGTAATTTGGTAAATGTTCCCAGTTCCATATCATCTTCCCCGATGGAGTTCCCTTCTGGCATGAATCTTGAATTCCTTGCAACGACTATTTTTTGAGTTGTATTGCTACCATCATTGACATAGAAAATTTGTCTAGCTTGTGTAGCTAAGATAAACGGATCATTCTTAAACCCAATCTTGTTGGAATCGATGAATGTTAACCCTAAATCATCAATTTTCAATCCTGTTGGATCAAACCATCTACACTTGAAAACAGGAATTCTGAATTTTATGTAATCAAGTTCCCATATCTCTTGAATCATCCCAAAGTATGAGGTACTGGATAGTATTGGGTTTGCATCCTTCACTGATGACACATGGTATGATTCAGCCACTAATGTGACTCCAGAGTTCTGACTAATCTGCATGTTGTCTCTCTGCATAGTATGGAACCTAAAACCATTAATCAGGTACCCTTCATAGCTCAATACTCGTGTTTGTGGCATATGACTAAGCCATCTCAAAGTATCATCAATAGATGAACCACATTGAATCTCTTCATCTATATGGTTCTGCAACCATGATGCAAATGATTTACTATGATAGTTTTGTAAACTTACCTCGGTTCTAAACTTAGAAGGGAATGATTCTTTAATAAATGCAAAGTGTTTTTCCACATATGGCTGGATAATAGCCATGTTCCTCAAAACATATAGGTGAGCAATATTAAGATCGTCAGATGGAACAAACAACATCTTGGGTCCAAATAATCCTCTTCCAGTTTCACCAGAAATATTTTTGGGAACAGAGAGTCCAATGACGTTTGCCTTAGCAACGTACTCTGAACAAAACACAATCGCTTCTTCCGCAACGTAACACTCTATAATACAAGCCTCTGCCCTACTTTTGGTCCTAACCATGCTCTTCAATGTTCTCATGAACCGTTCAAATGGGTACATCCACCGAAGGAATACTGGACCACATATCTTTACTTCACGTACTAAGTGGACTACCAAGTGCACCATGACATCAAAAAATGATGGAGGAAAATACATTTCCAAACTGCAAAGTGTTTCAACAATATGCATTTGCAAGTCATCAAGGATGGAAGGATCCACAACTTTAGAACATAACTTATTGAAGAAGTAACAAAGTTTGGTTATGGCAATCCCAACTTCTTTTTGTAAATTTCCTCGCAATGCCACTGGAAGAATTTGTTGCATTAGCACATGGCAATCATGAGACTTCATGTTTTGCAATTTCAACTCTTGCATATTAACCTTGGACCTTAAATTGGACGAGTATCCTTCAGGCACCTTTAAATCCTTTATGAATTGACAGAAGTTTTGTTTTTCTTTCCTTGACATTGTATAACATGATGGAGGAAGGTACATTCGGCTATCATTTTCAATTGGAGCAAGTGTAGTCCTAATCCCTAACTCCACCATGTCGAGCCTAGATGAGAGAGAATATTTTGACTTGCCTTTCACATTTAACAATGTGCTAATCAAAGATTCACATACATTCTTCTCTATGTGCATGACATCCAAATTATGTCGGACCATCAGAGATCCCCAATAAGGAAGCTCATAAAAGATACACTTTCTCTTCCAACACTTCGTCATTGGGTTATTAGAATTCAAAGAATCAAGAAGCTGTAGGATTTGACGGAAACTTTGAGGCTTTGGTGCAGAATCAAAGTCCTGTTGGCCATTAAATGCCTTTCTACGCTTTCTATATGGATGGTTTGATGGTAGCCACTTTCGATGTCCCATGTATGACATTTTCTTCCCATGTCTAAGTCTAAAAGCATTGGTATTATCTCCACAAATTGCACAGCCATAGTACCCCTTTGTCACAGCCCCAGAAATATTACCATATGCGGGGTAATCTGACACGGTCCACATCAACGCTGATCTCAGTGTGAAGGACTCCTTCCGATAACCATCATAAGCTTCAATGCCATTACTCCATAAAGTCTTCAAATCATCAATTAAAGGACGTAAGTAAGTATCTATCTTATTTCCTGGCTGTTTTGGACCAGATATCAACATAGCCAGATGCATGAATCTTCGTTTCATCGTTAGCCACGGAGGGAGGTTATAAATAACTATAATAACAGGCCAAGAACTGTGTTGAGTGCTCTGATTACTAAATGGGTTAATTCCATCAATGCACAAACCCAATCGAGATTTCTAGGATCGGTAGAAATGCGGATATGTAACGTCGAAACTCCTCCAATGAGGTGCATCAGCCGGATGCCGCAACTTGAAATCACACTTCCTACCGTCTCCATCCTTATGCCATGTTAACATCTTTGCATGCTCCTTGTTTAGAAAAAGTCTCTTAAACCTTGGAATGATTGGCAAGTACCAAAATACCTTTGCGGGAATTTTTTTCTTCCTAGACTTTCCTAAACACTGTGATTTCCATCTTGATTTTCCACATTTCGGACAATAGTCAGCTTCACTGTACTGATCATAGTAGATGATGCAATCATTTGGACAGGCATGAAATTTCTCATATTTCAAACCAAGTGATGACATTGTCTTCTTTGCATTGTTCATTATTGTCGGAAGGAGGTTATCTTCAGGGAGCATATCATGAATTAAAGTAAGAAGGTCACTGAAACTTTTGTTAGACCATCCGTTGGAAGCCTTCAAATTGAATAATCTAATAAGTGCTGTAATTTTTGTGAATTGTTTACAACCTTCATATAACGGTAATTCAGCCTCATCCATTGTGTCTTCAAATTTTTGAGAATTGTCAACAGCATCAATTTCAACAAATCTGTCCTTAATTTGTCAATCATGTCAAAATCTTCATGTACTCCAAATCCGGTTGAATTTGGTTCTACATTGGATGTCCCTGATGAAGTAGCTTCACCATGCCAAATCCACCTGGTATAAGTCAAGTCGAACTCGTTGAAGTACAAGTGATCCCTGACCTGTTGGATGCTTAACTGAGTTAGGTTGCCACAACGCTGACATGGACATCTTATCATCAATCCATTGAATTCGGGATTGTTTTGTGCGAAATCAAGAAAACGCTCAACACCCATTCCATATGCACCAGACAAACGATCCATGTGTATCCACGAACGATCCATGACATAAGATGTTTAATCTAGAAAAACGATAATATTATCACACAATCGAAATGTACAAAACAGAGTAACGATAGTTAAAAATGGAAATATTTAATAACTTCCTTACTTAACAAAATGAATTGATGAAATGGAAGCACTGGATGCACAAATAATGAAACCCTTGATGAAATGGAAGCACTGGATGCACAAATAATGAAACCCTAGATGGAAATATACGTATAGGTATACCTCAAACGAGAGTGAAGGAAAATGCTGCCTTTCCAATCCGGTTATTGAATAAATTGATTTGGTAACTACCCACAACAAATTCGGTTTATAATAAACGAATTAGTATAGTGTGAAAAATTACATTTGGACAATAATTTTTATATAAATAATTGATTTATAAATCAGCTATTCTAGTACATAATTTAAACATCAGGAGTTTGTAATCTGGTTACTTGATTAACCGGATTCGAAAACATCCTGTTATGGTATATCTATGTTTCCAAAAGCACTTTCGAATCCGGAAACATTAAAATCAATTCAAATGTCTTATGTATGAATCCGGTTTCTTGGAATACCGGATTCAAAAATAACTTATAAATCCGGTTATAATGAAAAGAATTAATGTCTCTGATATATGAATTCGGTCAGTATAAGAACCGAATTGGAAAACATGATTTCAATCCGCTAGCCAAATCACCGAATTAAAGTTGCCGAATTTAAAACCCATATTTCTTGTAGTGCTATCTTTTGTTTAGCTAGCTCCCAAGTCTTAAAATTTTCTGTATTTATTTATAGTGTAATATGAACAGAATAATAATACACATAAATTTAATAATACACAAATTTTAATCGATTTTATTCTTTACTAAATATTTATAGTTACACACATAGCTTTATTATACATAGATTACTATCTACATATATTACATATTTTATACATATACACAGCACTAACATTCTCCCTTCATATACATGGGAGGGTCATCATCCCCAATGAATCCATTGAGATGAGAGGGGTGACATGAGGTTATCGAGACCCGTCAAATAAATAAAATTACCGGTTTATAAAATAATTTATAGTATAGAGCATGAACCGAATCGTCTCTCAAGGATCTAATAAAACAAAGATTTAATTAGATCAAGATAAATAAAAAGGGGGGTTTTTATGATTTATAAAGATAATACACTAGTTGAATTAAAGGAAAGTAATTAACAAATTTAAAGAAACAACCAATCCAAGGAAATTTACCGATCTTGAGTTTAACTCATCATTGATCACAAGGAATTCACTTAATTGCTAACCGTGTTCTTGGCCTTAGATCACATCAAGACGCCTCAACATGATCCAAGAATCCTCTACTAGATAAGCATCTAGGATTTAATTAACCAAGGTTAGATAAAGTAAGCACCATCCAAACATAGATTAACTTAAGATCTAGAATTTAACCAAGCTAAACAATCCATCAAAAAGCTTTAATAAATTGTTTATTCTATGTGATCCTCTTTGAATACATGATAATAAAGCTATTACCACATCAACATCTAAATCAAATTAAGCAATTCAATCTAGATAAAAATCAAAAGAGGAAGAAGAGAAACTTGAATAACAATTAAGCAATAAGAACAAGCAAAACAAGATCTCCAAATTAAACATCAAGATGGCTAATCCCTTGGATTGATTATAAGAGCCTAGCCTTCCATGGATGGGAAGAAATAACTCAGAAATAAAAGAACAAAAACGAAATTGTAAGGAGAATGGAGAAGAAGAGAAAGAAAACTCTCACAAATACTCAAACTTTCTTCAAACTTACTTAAAATTGAATCATCCTAATACAAAGAGATTGACTCTATTTATACTAATCCTAGAAGCCAATTTATACATGTACATAATCTGAATACAAGCTGTAAAAACATGAAAATTGTCAAATATGGAAGCTTGATGCATGGTTGGTGGGTTGGTGCATGGTAGGTGGGTTGGTGTATGGTTGGTGGCTTTTAGTCAGCAACTCTTATCCGACTTTTGGCTTGATTTTCATGACCCAGACGGTGTATTTTGGCTTAGAGGTCTTCATAAAAGTTGTAGCCAGTTGTCTCCTTGAAATTTTGCAATTGGAATCATGCCATTTAGACTTTTAGAACTCCAGATATGCCAAAAACACTGCACCTACCTCAAGTTAGGTTGGCAGAACGTGTTTCCAAATTCAAACCAACTTGTAGCTTCATAATGATGCCTAAAATGACATCTATTGACTAAATGGTCTTCAGTGAAGTTGGAGATATGGGTCTTATCTTTCCAATGGCCAAGTTTTATCCCAAGAGGAGGCCTATAGCTCACTATGTAGTCTAATATGTGCACACTACCCTGATTTCCATGACAACAAACCCACTCTGCATTGCAGGGATATTTTGGACCCTTAGAAGTCTGATTTAGCTCTTGAGTTCTTCATGAAACTTGTAGAGCCTTGTCTTAGATTTCCAAAGGCACCAAGATCACCTCAAATGGATCGCCGAGTCCCAAGTTATGGCCTATCTAAGGAAGAAAGGTCAAAATGCATCAAAATCCAAAAATTATTCACAATTTGCATTAAAGTCCGATGAAGCCCAACAATATTAAACTCATCTAAAATACTAATATTGGGCACAATAAACATCTAATAAAGCTTAATACAAAGCTAACATAAAATGTCTCAAATTGATTGATCAAAGGGGCCCGAGGTAGAGGAACGGTGTGCTCTACGCCATCTTAGGGTACGTGCAGAAGAGACGGTAGATCTCTCTTGTGGCGTGTGGGAGGTACTGACACTCCAAATATCCTTGATAGGCATGTATAACTCAACTAAAGTAGAAATGGTAAATACGGTGATAGGTTCTCCGTGATAGGTCCTACGGAGGGTGATGGTTATGTCCCTTACATAAGTAGTACTTTCTGCTTCCAAACGAACATGCCATAGATCAGGTCCTTCATGGAATTGAACAATGATGAATCATAGGAACTCACGTTCGGCCATCTTTGAATGTAACCACATCACAAATCACAAGTTTCACAAAAAGGGGGTGAGATTCTCACATCATCATAAATACCAATAAAACAGTATAAGAATAGCATACAACAGTTACACAATCTAATTCAAATCAATAGGCACTTAATCCATATATAAAGTCTTATTTAATCAATAAAATGACAAACCAACCTTAGTGCACACTTATGTTAGCTTTGTACTTGGCTTTATTGGATGTTTATTGTGTCCAATATTAGTATATTAGCTGAGTTTTAAGTTGTTAGGCCTCATTGGGCTTTAACGCAAATTGTGATTAACTCTCAGATTTTGATGCATTTCGACATTTCCTCATTGATTAGGTCATAACTTAGGCTTTGGTGATCCGTTTGAGGTACTCTTGGTGTCTGTGGAAAGATAAGATAGAGATCTACAAGTTTCATGAGCACTCGAGAGCTGGATTGGACTTATAATGTTCTAAAATAGGACTAAAAGTCAGCGTGGGCTTGCTGTTGTTGGAATCTGAGCAGTGTGCACATATTGGACCATATCGTGGGCTATAGACATCCTTTTGAGCTAAAACTGGTGCCATTGGAAAGACAAAATGCTTAGCTCCAACTTTACTGAAGTCCATTTTGTCAATAGATGTCGTTGTTGGCATCATTATGAAGCTACAAGTTGGTTTGAATTTGGAAACATGTTCTGCCAACGTGACCTGAGGTAGGTGCAGTGCTTTTAGAATATCTTGAGTTGTAAAAGTCTTTTTGAGCTAAAACCAGTGTCATTGGAAAGCTGAGACATAAAACTACAACTCTTATAGAGACTACCAAGCCAAAATACGTTGTTTTGGTCATGCAAGTTAAGCTGGAAGTCAGAGAAGAGTTGGTGAGGAGAAGCCACCAACCATGCACCAACCCACTAACCATGCACCAACCCATCAACCATGCATCAAGCCATCATTATTGACAAACATACATTTTTTGTCTTGCACTCCAGTTGTTTACATCTTTTATCAACTGTAAATTGGCCTCTATGATTAGTATAAATAGGGCAAATCTCTCTTGTAATTGCATCAATAAAATTTGAAGTAAGTTTAAGTATTTGTCAGAGTTTTCTTTCTCTTCTTCTCCCTTCTCTTTAGAATTTCGTTTTTGTTCTTTATTTTCTAAGTTCTTCCTTTCCATCCATGGAAGATTAGACTCTTATAATCAATTCAAGGGATTAACTATCTTGATGTTTAATTTGGAGATCTTGTTTTGATTATTCATATTGCTTAATTGTTATTCAAGTTTCTCTTCTTCCTCTGTTGATGTGATAATAGCTTTATTATCATGTATTCAAAGAGGATCACAAAGACTAAACAATATATCAAAGCTTTTTGATGGATTGTTTAGCTTGGTTAAATTCCGGATCTTAAGTTAATTTATGTTGGAAGGTGTTTAATTCATCTAACCTTGGCTAATTAAAGCCTAGATGCTTATCTAGTAGAGGATTTTTAGATCATGTTAAAGCTTCTTGATGTGATCTACGGCCAAGAACATGGTTAGCAATTAAGTGGATTCTTTATGATCAATGATGGATTAAACTCAAGATTGGTAAATTTCCTTGGATTGGTTAATTTGTTAATTGATTTTCTTTAAATTCAACTAGTGTATTTTCTTTACAAATCATCAAAAAATCCCTTTTTAATTATCTTGATCTAATTGAATATTTGTTTTTGTATCCTTGAGAGACGATTTGGTTCATTCTCTATACTGCAAATTAGTTTGTGAACTGGTAAATTTTATTATTTTGACGGGTCTTAACAACCTCTTGTCACTAACCATAAGTATTCATACTTCATTAACCATAACTATCTCATAATACCAACTTTCTTGACCTTTCTAATTCATAATTACTCTTAGAAACCTACTTGAATAATACTTGGCCTTAGAAACTTGGTTTTGGCTGAAACCCTAACTCTATGGTTTAGATTTCTTAACTCATTTTGCTAATCTAAATTAGCCATCAAGAAGTCTTAAAATTCTTCACAATTTAGTCAAAATACTATTCATTTGGTAAGTTAGTATTCATTTGGTCATTTTTCCAAATACTTGATTTTTTACTATTATTCTACATATATCATTCTTTACTCATTCTAGACTTTCAAATAATTGTACTTAAACCTAGTTTTATGTTATTTAACCCTAAGTTGGTCAAATTCTCAATTAGGGTTTCTTAAGGAATTTTGTCCTGAAAACTCACAACTTTGACTTAGTTCTTTTAATTTACCACTAGAGGCATATTATACGTAGTTTATTATATTGAGATTACACATTAGATAAAATCTAGAAGTTGGACTCACCTTAGCCGAAACTTTACTTATACATTTCTTAAGTGATTTTTCAACATTTAATCATTCATTTATACTTAAATATTCAAACCATCTAACTAAACTCTAATCTATCTTATAACTCCAAAATCTTACAAGTTTACTCAATGCTAAATTTTCCCCTAGTGATGTCCAAAACTCACCAAATCTTACACCTAATTCTTGCTAAACTTCATCTTAATCACCTATTTCTTGAATTAAATCACCTAAAGAACTCTTAATCATTCACTTTACATTATCAAACCCTAGCCCTAGTCATGGCAAAAAATGAGGTAAGTCATGATTCCTAGGGTTTTCAATCCATACAATCAATATAACTACAAACTCAAGCATAATTTACCTTAGAATAAACTAAACCACCAACAAAGAACCATAAACTCCAAAATTTAAAAATTCACATGGAGAGTATCATCCAACCCATAATCTCAATCCATCATAAATCATCATTATTTGATTGTAATCTTGAAGAAAAGTACATAAAATAGCAAAAACTCCATGGAAATCACTTAAAAAACTACGAAAACACCACAATTGATGTCGTGACCGGAAAAATTGCAATGGAGAGTGGCGAGAGAATTTTTTCACAAAAATAATGGAGTCGCCACCAATCGTTTATTGGGTAGGGAAAATGACTGTCAAAACCCTTTAAAATCAATTTTAAATAAAAACACAAAAAGAAAAGTATGCAAAACCAAGTAAAGTTCAGGAGTCAATTATGCACAAGGAAGGGCGAAAACTTAATCTCACTACACCCCTGATACATTCGTCCTAAGACGGTTACCTTAAGCTAATTGTACAAACTTTATAACCTAAGTGATATCTATTTTATTCCTTTTAACAAATAGAGAAATTAAACAAGTGCAAACAAATATTTACAGATAACAAGAAACTAAATTGCGCCAAGTAAAAAATGACCGATCAGTAGGTCGACAATCCGAGTACTTAGGGATATCCGACTAGACCATTTATTATGCTCTTATAAGCTAGACTTGGTTGGTCAGTAACCCAATCGGATCTGGGAAGAGATAACCAATTGGAGACCAAAACACATGGAAAAGGTTACCCCTTCAGTCGGTTACCGACCACTCAACAATGATATCTAGAAGCAAATCAAGCTCATCGGTCAAGATCGATCGGGATGTTTAGGTGACTCAAAGGAAGGATTGGCTCAGTTTGGGGGATCGGTATAGAGGCGGTCAAATGGAAAAGGTTTAAGATGTGTCCGATTGGTGTAGAGATGGCCAAAGGGAAGGATCAGATTGGTGGTATGATCGGTGAAGGGTAACTCAACTTAGTCTATTAAAGGATCGGGTCGGCCAAGGAAACAATTTACTAGGTATGGTGATGGGGTAAGTGCTTAATGGGTTAAGTCGGTTTTAATTTAGGCCTGCTCAGTATGGTGATGGGGAAAATGTTTAAACGGTCGGCCAAGGAAATGTGTCTACTCGGTCGGATGGTTGATGTGAAGAGTTTGGGGTGAGGTTAAGCTCAGCTCAGTCTAGTGATGAGAGAGTTGTTTAAGGAGGGTCAGATTGGCTTGGTGAGAGTAGAGGGGTTTAGGTTTAGTCGGCTTGTTCCGATGACTGGGTCTCGAGGGTAAACTGGTAAGGCTAGGTCGGTCTAGTGATCAGGAAAAGTGTTTAAGGAGCGTTGGATCGGTTTGGTGAGCTAACAGATAAAGTGGATTTAGGCTAGGTTGGCTCGGTTTGGTGAGCTAAGGGATGAATGGGTAAGACTCGGCTAGATCGGTCAGTTGACGATCAGAACTAGTATAGGAAGTGGGTGATCGGTCGGACAAGGACCTGTTAATTTGGTGGTCGGTCGGCTAATGGTCTAAGAAGTGGCGGTTGGTCGGAAAAGTGGTCTGGGAAGTGGCAGTTGGTCGGACACGGGCACATACTCTGTTTTTTGGTTTTTCACAGATTTGGGGCATGGTCGGATGGTTGTTAGGGTTGGTGTTAGTGCTGCATCTAGAGGCAAAGTAAGGGAATTTTGTGGGCGTGTTGGTTGCTAGTGAGTATCCTTAGGTGAAATTTTACATGGGGCTTGGAAAGACTTTGTTTTGGACGTTGGTGGTGGCTAGTTGTTGTTCTTATGACCTTATAAAAAGATTACATGATGATGAGGTGAGAACATATTGTGCATACGTGACCAAAGCTTTTGAGAAATGAACAAAAGATATCAAGATTCAAAGGTTTGAATGGTTGGGGACTTACCTCTTATCGCTCAAATTAGAAGAAGCTATTGAATGATTTAACCTTCCTTGAAATTAATCCTCATATTCTCTCCGTTCTCTTTTCCTTTTCCTTTTTCCTCTCGATTCTTTCTCAGCCAAAAAATGCCCAAAAGTCCCTTTTTCTTTTACTCCCTTTGCCTTATATCCCTTTTTCGATCATCATTTGAAAAAAAAAGAGTGGTTGGTTTGATCAGACAATCCATACCCTACTTCCTCTGCCATTGCACCCCCTCACTCTAGTCTTCCTCTGCCATACTCAACATCTCATCATTTTGGGAAGCTCACGTGCAGAAGCAAAAGCCAATGTTGGGCTCGACAAGTTGTTGGATAAGGGTGAATTTGGGCCGAGCCCAAAGGATGGGTTAATGGGCTGATTCGGTGGTATTTGGGCCTCTCCCTTTACTTTCTTTTTCCTTTTTTTTGATTATTTTGTATTGATTTTCTTTATTAAAAAAGTTAATTTTTATTGATTTTCAATTTTGTTGAGATTTTCTAAAAATAGGCCCAGTCAAAATAGGGTGTTCCCAGTTGCCCCTCTTTACTTGTTTCTTATTAAAGAATACGAATAACCATTGTTTTCGTATTATCTTTATAAGGAATGAGTAAAGATATGAACCCTTATTTTGTCCGGGAATGTAAGAGAAAATCTATGATAATAAAAGGTAGAAGTTTAAATGACAGTGAGCCCTTGTACCTGAAAAGTAAATGATAGTGGCCCTTACACCCGAAAAGTAAATCATCAAGCCGAGGAATTGGAAAAGTCATCAAGCCAAGGACTTGGAATTTTAACGAACAAGTCATCAGGCCATGGACCTGAAATTTTGATAGGCAAAAATCAAGCCATGTACTTGGAATTGTACTGGGCCCTTACACCCGAAAAGTAAATGACAGTGAGCCCTAGCACCTGAAAAGTAAATCATCAGGCTGAGAACCTGGAAAAGTCATTAAGCCAAGGATTTGGAATTTAAAGGAAGTCAACAAGCCAAGGAGTTGGAATTTTTAACAGGAACTCAAAAAGCCAAGGACTTGGATTAGAAAACCATTAGGCCATGGACTTGAAAAAGCCATCAAGTCAAGGACTTGGGATTTAAAGGAAATTGGGCCCTTGCACCCGAAAATAAATGACAGGAATTTAAATGGCTGTGAGCCCTTACACCCAAAAGTAAATGATAATGGGTCCTTGCACCCGAAACGTAAATGACAGTGGGACCTAGCACCCAAAAAGTAAATCATCAGGCCAAGGACATGGAAAAATCATCAAGCTAAGGACTTGAAATTTTAACGGAAAAGTCATTAGGCCATGGACCTGAAATTTTGACAGGCAAACATCAAGCCATTGACTTGGAATTGTACTGGGCCCTTGCACCTGAAAAGTAAATGACAGTGGGCCCCTGCACCAGAAAAGTAAATCATCAAGCCGAGGACCTGGAAAAGTCATCAAGCCAAGGACTTGGAATTTAAAGGAAGTCAACAAGCCAAGGACTTGGAATTAAAAGGAAGCCAACAGGCGACAGACCTGGAAAAGTCATAAAGCCAAGGACTTGGAATTTGAAGGAAGTCAACGGGCCCCAGACTTGGAAAAGTCATCACATCAAAAGCATTGAAAAGTAGAATGCATTGGGCCATGAGCCTAAAATAAATGTAGTGGGTCTTGAGCCTGAACTGTAAATGAATTAGGCCATGAGCTTGAAATGAATGCAATGAGTCTAGGCCTTGAGCTCGATTTCAATGCAATGAGCATTGAGCCCAAAAATAAATACACTTGGGAACATCCCTTAATTTAGAAATTAGTTTAAATCTGACATTTTTTTAGAAAACTTTAACCAACAAACCCGATTCAACTGAAACATTCTTCCAAAACCTTTTTACTGACTCTCTTCACTTCAACTTGTTGATCCTCTATTTGGATATGATTTACATGTAAATCCTTTTATCTACCTCTTTCAACCGTTCCCATTCTCATCTTTTTGTTGAATGGGCGTTCTTAAATCTGGACCACTACAAGAAATTGCTTGATTTGTGACCGCCAAATAGGTCACAAAAATCAGAAAAATCAGTCAGAAACAAGTATTGTGACCGATTTTAGTCGGTTGTTATTTTGCTGGGTGGAAATATTTTCTGACCGATTACAGTTGATCAGTAATATTTGTGACCGATTTTATGACTGAAAATTCTTTACAAAATTAGTTGCAAAATGTACAAAAGATTGGTTGTTTTGTCGAATTTTGTGCTTGTTGGAGGCTTCAAAGGTGGTAGTTTAGTGCTCTAAATCACCTTAGATGAGTGTGAGTTTACTTGTAGCTTGGGTATAGGGAAAGTTAGGGTTTGAGGGTTGAGGGGGAAAATCTAACAATTATGACTTCAATATGTGTTTGATACTTGCTTAGTCTTGTTAATGATGTAAGAATATGGTTAGAATTGTAGAATGGATGGGTTGAGAGCATGTATCAAAATAAGGATAATTGCTTAG
The DNA here is from genome assembly GCA_023212625.1 of Styphnolobium japonicum. Lineage (NCBI taxonomy): Eukaryota > Viridiplantae > Streptophyta > Magnoliopsida > Fabales > Fabaceae > Styphnolobium > Styphnolobium japonicum. Next base: position 19,947,520 of record JALBWW010000013.1, read on the forward strand.
TCTTGAGAATTGGTGTATGGTCTAGTTTATAGGAAGTTGAGGCATGCCCTATCTAAAAGGGTGACTTGTGCATTATTATCTTGATTGAAATTTTGATATGAATGATGATGATGCTTGATTGTTGAATTTAGTGATCATGTTGAGGAAATGGTGGATCATGCATTAACGTGTTGATTGTGGTGTTGAGATGAATGATGATGATGTGTGATTGTTGATTACAATATTGATGTTGAGAAAATGGTGGATTGTTCATTATTGTCATGATTGTGATTTTGACATGTATGAATGTTGGATGCACAAATGAGGAAAAGCCGGACCATGATGTAGTCCTTGGTAAAATGAAGAAAAGCCGGATCATGAGTAGTCCTTGGCAAAATGAGGAAAAGCTGGACCTTGAATAGTCCTTGGCAAAAATGACGAATTGCTGGACCGTGAGGTAGTCCTGGCCAAAAATGAGGAAAAGCCGAACCTTGAATTGTCCTTGGTAAAAATGACGAATTGCTGTACTGTGAGGTAGTCCTAGCCAAAAATGAGCAAAAGTCGGACCATCAGAGTCATTGGGCATTGGGGTGTTTGTTGATGGGGATTGACACTTGGTTATGTATTGCATTGTAATGTGTATGTTGAGGGAGGGTGAATTCCAATTATGTTGTTGCATTGTGGTATGTGAGTTGATGGAGGGTGAACCATAGTCATGTTTCTGCATTGTGATATGTATGATGATGGAGGGTAAGCCCTATTTATGTTATTGCATGGTGGTGTGCATGATGATAGAGGGTGAAAATTGGTTAGGTTGATTAGTGATTTGTGTAGAGTATGAAGTTTGTCATCACTGAGCGACCAGATGCCATCGCTAAGCAATGGTACCCAGAAATGAGGTGTCGCTGAGCGATGATAATCTTCGCTAAGCAATGGAACCCAGAAATGGGGTGTCGTTGAGCGACTATAAGTCTCGCTGAGCTAAGGAAGTCAGAAGCAAATTGGGTTAATTTCGCTGAGTGACCATATAGCCTCATTGAGCGATGAAACCGAGAAATGGGGTGTCGTTGAGCGACTATAAGTCTTGCTGAGCTAGGGAAGTCAGTAGCAAATTGGGTTAATTTCGCTGAGCGACCATATAGCCTCGTTGAGCGATTGAGCTATAAGTCTTGCTGAGCTAGGGAAGTCAGTAGCAAATTGGGTTAATTTCGTTGAGCAACCATATAGCCTCGCTGAGCGATGAAACCGAGAAATGGGGTGTCGTTGAGCGACTATAAGTCTTGCTGAGCTAGGGAAGTCAGTAGCAAATTGGGTTAATTTCGCTGAGCGACCATATAGCCTCGCTGAGTGATGGAACCCAGAAATGGGGTGTTGTTGAGCGACGATAAGTCTCGTTGAGTGATGTAAGTAACAAATTGGTTGAAATTCGCTGAGCGAATGCCCTGTATTGCTGAGCAATGGTTGAATTGCCCTTATTCCATGCTTTTCTAGCTTGTAAAAGTTCCTACACTTGGTTAAAATCTATCAAGACTAATTATCTACTTTAACCACTATTCACACACTATGTTATTGTCGGTATGTTTCCCCTAATAAATTTTACGAGTTACCACGTAATTTCCAAGCTATTCTATAAATTCATATTCAAAGTAGATACATTAATGACCTTATGCTCTCATATCTTGACTATCATGCATACTTTAATTACATGTATATTCATATTCACTGCGATTTATATCTCACTCATCTCACCTTTAGACTCGCAGGTTGAGCCAAGGCCCTTTACAAAGTGAGTACGGGGTTGTGGGTAACTGGTCGTAGTAGTTGTAGTGTTTATTTTCATTGTAACACCCCAAAATCTCGAATTCTATTATATATGTTATTTTCTTAGATTTTTGTGAAAAATTAATTTTAGGAATTTTTGTGAGTTCAATTAAATCAAAGTTTGATTGAACTTAACCTTATAAGTTGATTTTAGACCATTCTTGAAAATAAAAATAAATAATTTTACTTTTAGTCCGAAATACCTTTGGGAATTTTTTAAAATAAACTAAAGCTCTGACTTCAAATTCGTCAACAAATTTGATCATTTTCCATTTTTAGAGATTTTATGAGTAAATAAAATCTTTAGGTGATTTTGGGTACATCCTATTGTCCATTGGACAATAGATACTGAGATTTATCCATTGGATAATAGCTATTGGAAAATATCTTGAGGAAAATATCTCAAGCATTTATGTGTATAGGTGAATCACATAGATGAATCATCTATGTATTTAATGGCGTGGTGAATCAGCTAAGGTGAGTCACCTAGTCTTAATGACAAAGAAATGGTGTCCAAAATGAACACCATCACCTTCCATCAAGCCAAGGAGTGGCCGGCCAAGGTAAGCTAAAATATCTTGATTTTTCTTTTTATTTAATTATTTCTTGGTCCTTACTTTTCTTCTCTAAATAGCCAACTTCACCATTCACTTGAACTCACACCAAAACCTTCACTTCTTCTCTCTAAAGCTCACGGCCTAGAGCTCTTCTTCACCTTCCCAAACTCTTGCCAAAATTCTAAGTTAGCTTCTAGCATCCTAGTAGTATTTTGAGAAACTTTGATGTTGTGAGTTTCTTGAAATACAAACTCTTTTCACTACTTTCAAGCTTATTGAAATTTGAAGGAATCTAAGGTGAAATTTCTTTCTCTTCACTTTTAAATTTCTATTTCAAAGGTTTAAATCATTGGATTGGTCCATGATCATCTTATTCCATGTTTTAGAGTTTAAAAGTTATGAACTTGGTTCTTTAGGGGATTTCGTTGGTGGAAAGAGGATTTTATTGGTAGGAAAACAAGGAACTTTCACTAGAGGGGATTTTTGAACCAAGGTAAGGGGGAGATTTGTCTCATCAACCAATATGGTGGTGAGGAACTAATTTATGATTTATATTTTATGCTTTCATGTTTTATGGTTGATGTTTTGTGATTTGTGCTTTATGATTTATGTTTTGATTATCCTATGTGTTTTTATGTTTTTTTAGATATGGCATGAACTTGTTATGATTTTAGTATGATATAACTTATGTGTGAATAAGATGATGTATATGTGGATGAAGAACATAGTTAGGAACATGCATATGTTTGGTTGGAAACCAATGGATTATGATGGAAATGGAAAAGTTTTGAAAAGCAAACTATGTAGGAATGATATTTACTTTATTAAAGATTTTGTTATTATTTTCGAAAATTAATATATGGTTTTAATTATTTTCGAAAATATGAGAGGAAATATTTAGTTATGATTTAAAGAGGAAAACATATATTTTTCAAGAAGAAACACTTTTGTAATTTTGTTTGGAACTTGAAAGGTTTTCTAAAGATTAGTTTAAACCTTGAAACATTTACTAGTATCAAAATATTTTGAATTAATGCTTATTTTTATTAAAGACTTTTATTTATTATAAAGTTTGAGAAAAATATTTTTAGTGATGATTTGAGGTAGAAATAAATGTTTTTAAATAGAAATCATTTTTGAAAGATTTGTTGAAAAATCCCTATTTGTATTTGAAACTTATTTTTAGTTCATATTGTGAGAATTTGTGAGAATAGACATGGAAATATTTTATTTAGTTCAAAATGTTACCAAATGGCTTCAATAACTCAAGAGGGGGGGTGAATTGAGTTTTCAAAAACTTTCACAAAGTTTGTTTCAATGATGCTAATTATATTGAATCAATGGACTTGTAAAGGATAATGACTAAGATTAATGAGCTTTTTAATACAGAAAATATAAGACAAGAATTCACAACATTAAAAACATCAAGCTAGATAAGTTGATAGAATATAACTTATAAGTAAAAGATAAGGGTTGAGAGAATGCAAACAAGATTTATACTGGTTCAATCACTTCTTGTGATCTACGTGCGCCTCTAGATCGTCCACCCGAGATTTCAACTATACTTCAAGCTTCTAACTTGGGTGCTTGATAAAAACCCTTACAATATAGAGCACTCTTCACTTAGTATGGGATCCTCCACCCTCTATGTGCAAGAGCCTCCCTCAATACAACAAGGAATTTCTCTCCTTGAACTTACACAAGATAATCTAATGGTTTTTGGTAGTTTGTAACTCTCACAAGAGCAGATATACAACTTGAGGAACAGATGAGTATTTGATCAAATCACTGATCAATCAATTTGAGACACTTATGTTAGCTTTGTATTACGCTTTATTAGATGTTTATTGTGCCCAATATTAGTATTTTAGATGAGTTTAATGTTGTTGGACTTCATTGGGTTTTAATGTAAATATTAGATAATTTTCGGATTTTGATGCATTTTGACCTTTCTTCCTTGGTTAGGCCATAACTTGGGACTCGGTGATCCAATTGAGGTGATCTTGGTGTCTTTGGAAAGCTAAGACAAGGATCTACAAGTTTCATGAAGAACTCAAGAGCTGGATCGGAGTTCTAAGGGCCCAAAATAGCCTTGCAATGCAGAGTGAGTTTGCTATCACGGAACCATCTGGGCAGTATGCACATATTGGACTATATAGTGGGTTATAGGCCTCCTCTTGGGCTGAAACTTGGTCATTTGAAAGATAAGACCCATATCTCCAACTTCACTAAGACCATTTTGTCAATAGATGTCGTTTTAGGCATGCTTCTGAAGCTACAAGTTGGTCTGAATTTGGAAACACGTTCTTCCAACCTAACTTGAGGTAGGTGCAGTGTTTTTGGCATTTCTGGAGTTCTAAAAGTCCAAATGGCATGATTCAAATTGGAGATTTTCAAGGAGACAACTGGCTACAACTTTCATGAGACATCCAAGCCAAAATACACCGTCTAGGTGATGAAAATGAAGCCAGAATTCGGATAAGAGTTGTTGACTAAAAGCCACCAACCATACACCAACCCACCTACCATGCACCAACCCACCAACCATGCATCAAGCTTCCATTTTTGACAATTTTCATATTTTTATAGCTTGTATTCAGATTATGTACATGTACAAATTGGCTTCTAGGATTAGTATAAATAGACCCAACCTCTTTGTATTAGATAAATTCAATTTTGAAGTAAGTTTGAAGAAAGTTTAAGTATTTGTGAGAGTTTTCTTTCTCTTCTTCTTCATTTTCTTTAGAATTTCGTTTTTGTTCTTTTATTTCTGAGTTCTTCCTTCCCATCCATGGAAGGCTAGGCTCTCATAATCAATCCAAGGGATTAGCCATCTTGTTGTTTAATTTGGAGATCTTGTTTTACTTGTTCATATTGCTTAATTGTTATTCAAGTTTCTCTTCTTCCTCTTTTAATTTTGATCTAGATTGAATTGCTTAATTTGATTTGGATGTTTATGTGATAATAGCTTTATTATCATGTATTCAAGAGGATCACATAGAATAAACAATTTATTAAAGCTTTTTGATTGATTGTTTAGCTTGGTTAAATTCTTGATCTTAAGTTAATCTATGTTTGGATGGTGCTTACTTTATCTAACCTTGGTTAATTAAATCCTAGATGCTTATCTAGTAGAGGATTCTTAAATCATGTTGAGGCGTCTTGATGTGATCTAAGGCCAAGAACACGGTTAGCAATTAAGTGAATTCCTTGTGATCAATGATGAGTTAAACTCAAGATCGGTAAATTTCCTTGGATTGGTTGTTTCTTTAGATTTGTTTTCAACTTTAAGTCTTGTTCTTTTATCAATATTGTTAATCAACAACAAAACCCCCCATTTTAATTATCTTGATCTGATTAAATCTTTGTTCTTTTTGGATCCTTGAGAGACGATTCGGTTCATGCTCTATACTACAAATTATTTTGTGAACCGGTAAATTATTATTATTTGACGGGGTCTCGACAACCTCTTGTCAAATTTGGCGCCGTTGCCGGGGATCCAAAGGCAACTATTTGATCATTTCATCTAACTCTAACAATTGTGTTTGTTTTGTTTTTGAAGCATTTTCAAGTGGAATTCGGCTGAAATTGGGTAAAGGGCATTCTGTCAAGATTTTGGTTCGGTAACGTATCTCTGATTGATCTGAATTTTGGTAGGCTAATGAAAATCGTTATTTTGTGAAAGGCTCACTATATATAGTGATGTCACCCTCATTTTTGCCAAATTCCATCGTTTAGACCACTTTTTCAATTTTTTAAGATTTTTTATTATTCTGTTAGATAGAATTTTTGTGTAGATTTCACTCTGTGGTGTTCCCATAATTTTTAAAAATCTGTAGATATGTTTTCTGTAATTATTTTGTGTGTATATTTAGACTTGTTTTTGTGATTTTGTGTTTGATCACTAATCTGATGGAGCATAAACTTGAAGAGTCAAGCTTATCCTGGTGGGCGCTGGCAAAGTGGAACAACATCAATTACATGTGCAAGAACCTGTAGGATTTTGTAGTATATGCTGTAGTTCTTATCATCCCACATATGCTTGCACCACATTACAAGATGATGGTTTTGTATTTCATGACTATTCTGTTGATGCAACAGGTGTATTTGTTGGTGAACCACAATACCAACAAATTTCAGATATGATCCTCTTATTCTACCACATATAACCATGATTGGGGAGATCATCCTTGGTTCGAACCTTATATTGAACCAATCAGCCTATACCAAGAACCTATGCCGCAATGCCAAAGAAGTCTCCTAATAAGCATGGAATCGAGCCTACACTAGAGGATTTGGTGAAACAATTTGCTCGTAACAACATCCAATTCCAAAGCAGAGAACAATAAGCTATAGTACAAAAACGTGAAGACCCAAGTTGGTCAACTTACATCTTCATCGGAAATGGTTGAGCAAGCAAATGTGCGCAGTAACTGATTCTGCAAAACATGAGATCATTGATGAGAAAAAACCAATTGATGATTTGTGTGATGAATTTGCTAGTTTTACTGATTTTGATGATTATGTTTGTGGTACTGGTTGTGATGGTGATATGTTGTGTAATGCATGTGCTGAGATTGCCGCCTTTTTGAGATATGATGAATCTTTTTCAAATTATGCAAAGAACTCAATTTGCGTATAGTGAAGCCACCAAAATTGGAGTTTATTGTGGCTAAGAACCTCCTTACTGATGAGGAGGAGAAGTTGCTGCAAATTCTAAAGGAGAATCAAAGAGCCATCACACTTGCAGACATTCCAAGTATTAGCCCTTCCATTTGCCTGCGTAGGATTTTACTTGAAGATGGAGTTAAGCCAATAAAGCAGCCCCCGAGGAGACTGAACCCTCTGATTCTGGATGTGGTGATCCATTACACTGGCTATGGTGTGGCCACCGGGATTTTGTTGCTTCGCTATCCATAGGGAGTTTTCTTTCCACACTTTTATTTCATTTTTCTAGTTGTTTTCTTTTGTTTTTACCTGCTTTGTTACCGTTTTCAATCCTATTTCTCTGCTTATTTTTATCAAGCATCGCTTACTCTTTTCTGCTATCATTTTTCTCGCTTTGTTGTCTCTGTTTTGATTCTGTTTGCTGTATTTCATTTCTGTTTTCTGTTTTATTTGTTGTTTCTGTTTTCTATTTAAATTGTTGTTTTGAAAAAAAAAAAAAGAGGTGTGATTTTCATGTGTTTAGTCCCTTCCAATCGTGTTTTAAGAATTATGAAAGTCATGAGTTTGCATTAATTGAAGTTCAAGTTTCCTAACATAAATGAATGAATTGTCTTTCCCATTGAATTTCACATGCTTGGTGTTGGATTTTGGATTAGTGGATTGAGTTTGGTAGATGCATCCATACCTTGTGAGATTTTGAACTTATTGATGAATGGATGTTGCATCTATGTCATTTTCTTCCTTTCTTATGTGAGTTTCACTCATGGATTTTGTCACTCTAGAACTTGCTTTGATTCTTTTTTAGGCTACATTTTCATATGCATGCATGAATATGATTGAGGCATTTTTCTTGACTTAGCTACTTTGGCCAAATAAGCCTACCTTCCATTTATCCCATTGTTAACCCCCTTTGAGCCTAATTGTCCATTCGTTGTTCTTAGCTGTAAGACCTATTAGTTACTATGTTATTTACCAACCATAAGCCTTACGTGGAATACATAAATATAGAAAATTCGGCAGCGTTTCCTTTGTTTCTTAAACATTACCTCAAACTATAACATAAGCAGCGGATTTCCAACAATCACTTCAAACCAACCAGAGTACATATATTATATATATACACATACACATATATCAAAAAGAGATCTCAGATCTCAACCAATACATTATCAGAGTATGCAACGTCATACAAGTGTATTCTAAACACTATCCTGACTGAGCACACTAAACATATACAGAACCGAGTACATCAAAAGTAGTATTCAGTTCCCTGTAACATCTACATCAGAATAATACACATCCTGTTACAGTTACATCACGGAGCTTAACTCCACCAAAATATGAATCTCAAAATAAATCTACAGAATCCTCCGTACTTAACCCGTAGAGGGTCCGGGGTGTTCCTGCAATTCTGAGAAAGAGGTGGTGAGAACAACTTCCCAGTGAATGTGAATAAACTTGTAGATAAAGTATAAATGTAAGTAGAGAGCAAGTATATCACAAATCAATATATAACAAGTAACACCAACAAACATATGCAATGAATGAATGCACATGATGTTCACACCTTTTGTTCACACTTTTTCTTTCTCCACTCCTCTTGTTGTGCACTGACCCCTTTCGGTTAGGCTCTCGCAATATGCATATGAATGTATTATGCCAATTCTGTTTCCTTCTAGCTAATAAGCTAGGCACCCCTCTGTTTTGTACACTAACCCTTTCCTAAGAGGTCACCTCGCAATGCAATGCAATTGGCATGCTATTTCATTTCCATCTAGCTCATCAGCCTAGGCACCCTCCTGCTTTGTACACTAACCCTTCCTAAGTTAGGCCATCTCGCTATGCAATGCAATGTTCTCATACTCATATCATGCTCATTCATAATATCATCATAATCACATTACATGTAAATAATTCAAGCATATACAACACATAACCATCATGCTCAACTCTAGCAAGCATTCTTACTTAGTTACACATCTCATTCTAATGCTAAGTCATTCTTCATCCTAAACCTAGCATATGGTATCAAGACCCTAGGCATAAACATCACAATATCACAAACAGAGACAAATTACGCCAGCCCGTGGTGGTAACCACTACTACTGGCTCGTAAAACAAAACTCAACAAATTGAAAACAGCAGACAACCACGGCTACCGCCCCGGTGGCACCACGCCCGTGGTTCCGGACCACGGCCACCGGTGGCCACCACACCCGTGGTCGATTTCAAAGACACAACATTTTCTTTCCGCAGCCAACCACGGCCAACCCGTGGTGGGGACCACGGCCGTGGTTGGGCACGAGACACCAACATTTCCTATCCGCAGAGGACTACTACGGCCGTGGTGGGGACCACGCCCGTGGTTGGCCTTCCGGCGGGAACAATAGTGCCACGCCCAACACATCCCTAAAACCCAAGTTTTCCCCTTAGAATTCATGTCCTCAAATCCATCAAGTATACCAACCATAACACTCATTTTTCCTAAACCCTAATCCTTGAAAACATGTAATAAAAACACATACAACCTCAAGCATAGGTGAAAACCCTAGATTCAAGCTTAATCCTACATCATACACTTTCACTCTAAGAACATCATACAATAGCACAAGTAAATCCACACTCACCTTGAAGTGCTCCTAACTTGATTCCAAGATGGGATTGTTAGTCCGCATAACCTTCCCTTCAACTTCCTTCAAAACACTCAAGCAAAACAACCAACTTTTAAGCATGGGTGTTCTTGATTCTTAGGGGATGGAAATGAGTTTATCAAGAAACTAATACCATAGGATTGAAGAAGAGATCATAGTGATCAATAACCATCAAATAACCTAAGCCATAAGGTGTATAAAAATACTTACTTTGGGCCCTTGAACCTTGGAGCTAGCTTTGGCTATGGAGAACTTAGAGATTTGGAGAAGATGAGCCCTTTGGCTCCCTAGGCTGGCCGGTTCCCCATTTCAAGAGGGAGGGGAGTGTGAAATGTCCATTTTGCCCCTCACTTAAAGGAAGAATCACTAATTTGCCACTGAGGTGTTAAAAGACTAAAATACCCTTGTGATCTCTAAGAATTCCCAATAGGTCCTGAAGAAAATTAAATTTACCAAGAGGGTCCTAACTTATCCAGAGTAAATCTAAGAGTTTAGATTTCACCTATTTCTTCCTTAGGTTCTACCGAGTTCATCGGTATAGCCAGAATCTCAAATCAATCATTCTAACTCAATCTATTACCTTTTTTGTAACAGAACATACAACTCATTCAAAGAATTTAGCTAAATCATAACATATGAAATTTAGGGATGTTACATTAGCTCACTACAAGCCTTGAGTAAAAAATCATGTTTTACCTCATCTTAGCGAATAGGAGAGCATTGGTTTTCTTATTGGAGGAGCTCTTTTTGCTTGAGGACAAGCTATGGTTTAAGTGTGGGGGGATGTTTATGCAAAATATTTGGTGCAAAAGAAAGAACAAGTGAAAAAAAAAAGAAAGTGGAAAAAGAAAAGAAAAGAATAAAGCCAAAAGGTTGTAAAAGAAAATAATAGAAAAAGGAAGGAATGTGTTAAGAGAATGTGTATTTTATGGTTTGGGGTAAACTTTTGTGCTTGTTACTTGAGTTCCTCCCCATTGCTCTTTTATTCTCTTTGGTTTTAACTTATGTATATCCATATTGTTCCCATCCCTTACCTTGGCCCCATTACAACCTTGAATAAAGTCCTCTTGATTTGTGTGTGCATGTGTTTTGAGTAGCGGAGAAGTAGAAGATAAGCAAGCTTATGGTAGTGCAATTTTTCATGAGTTGATTTGAGTGTAAACACAAACCTAAACACTTGAGAGATTGAAAGTGTATCTTGTGAGATTCTATCATGCTTGATCCATGATTCTACTTGAATTCACCTAGCTTGTTAATTTGGGATGAAAAGGCATATCACTTCATGAATGTATGGAATCCTTGAAACTGTGATTACTCTTAATTCTCTTATGTTTAAAATTTTGCTAAATTGATTAAATAAAGTATTACATGTTTGTGGGTATCATCCTGGTAAACCCTCACGAGACTATAACTCGTCCACTAGGGACACCTAGGGGTTTAAAGGCTTGTGGCACATGCTAAGTGTCATCGTGTTTTCCTACGAAAATGGATTAGATTAGGTATAATCAGTTTTTTATGTTTTTAGTTTAATAATATGATGTTTCTTGTTTTTCTTCAGTTTTGTTCTTATATGTTTTGCCCAGGAGTGCAAAAGCTTAAGTGTCGGGGAATTTGATCAATCAATTTGAGACACTTATGTTAGCTTTGTATTACGCTTTATTAGATGTTTATTGTGCCCAATATTAGTATTTTAGATGAGTTTAATGTTGTTGGGCTTCATTGCGTTTTAATGTAAATATTAGATAATTTTCGGATTTTGATGCATTTTGACCTTTCTTCCTTGGTTAGGCCATAACTTGGGACTCGGTGATCCAATTGAGGCCATAATCTTTGTTCTTTTTGGATCCTTGAGAGACGATTCGGTTCATGCTCTATACTACAAATTAGTTTGTGAACCGGTAAATTATTATTATTTGACGGGGTCTCGACAACCTCTTGTCAAATTTTCTTGATCTGATTAAATCTTTGTTCTTTTTGGATCCTTGAGAGACGATTCGGTTCATGCTCTATACTACAAATTATTTTGTGAACCGGTAAATTATTATTATTTGACGAGGTCTCGACAACCTCTTGTCAAATTTGGCGCCGTTGCCGGGGATCCAAAGGCAACTATTTGATCATTTCATCTAACTCTAACAATTGTGTTTGTTTTGTTTTTGAAGCATTTTCAAGTGGAATTCGGCTGAAATTGGGTAAAGGGCATTCTGTCAAGATTTTGGTTCGGTAACGTATCTCTGATTGATCTGAATTTTGGTAGGCTAATGAAAATCGTTATTTTGTGAAAGGCTCACTATTTATAGTGAGGTCACCCTTATTTTTGCCAAATTCCATCGTTTATGCACTTTTTAAAAAGGAACAATTTTTAAAACGATGTAGTCGACTACAATAACTTTGGTAGTCGACTTCAAATGTCCTCGGGTTAACATGTATTTAACAAAAGTATTTTTATCAAAGATTGTAGTTTCGCATCACCCTCAGCATTGTAGTCGACTACAAGCATCCTCGGGACATTTATAAAAGACAGGCATTTCAAGGTTTTGCCTACTTGTAGTCGACTACAATACTTGTGTAGTCGACTACATGTTTGTTCTGACTTTTGGAAAACGTTGTAAACTTAACATTTTCCAGCTGTGTAGTCGACTACATCAACCTTGTAGTCGACTACAAGTGACTTAAAAACTCATTTTTGATAAGTTAAAAAATCTTTCTTTGCAAAGCATTTTTAAAGATAACTATCTTTTTATCAAACCTTATTTTAGGAATAGTTTTGTAAGATTAAAATAAAATGCTTGCTAAGTGATTTAAGCAATTAATTACTCTTACAATGATAAGTAAAAGCCTATAAGTCTTGAGTACTCCTTGTGAACTTGTTCTTGTCTTCTTGGTGCGGAATCCTTTGTTTGGTTATCATCAAAATTCTATATGACAAATGTTGTTCACACAAAATAGCTTAGTATTTGTGAAAAATGCTTACAAGATTTAAATTTTACAGAAAATACTTTACGTGATTGAAAAATGATTTTGAACTGTTACGCGATTTAAAAATATTAGTTTTTGAGTTATGCGATTTGAAAACTATAACCGTAGTGTTACGTGATTTGGAAAATATTTTAAAAAGCATCATAAGTTAAAAAACAGCGGTACTACTATCGGGCTGACGTAGACTGGACCCTGGATAGGACAGTTGACGTTATTCTTAAAACGGTGGCTTGAATCCAGAGGGGATTGTGTTTTGATAAACTAATAATTATAGGTTCGTTGACCATGAATTATTGGGTTGATCATGATTAATTTAATAATTATGGGTTAGTTGACTCTAAATTATTATATTAATTATGAGTGATTGCACTTTGCACGAGTTAGTTGACCATGACATTGTGATAGTCTGTATGAGACTTGTTGTTAATGCTTTGAGCCTACGAGTTGAGCTTACACCTTAGTGCGGGTGAGAATTGTGTTGTGAATATCTCTGAATGATCTTAGGGGCGTCGGGGTGCAGAAACTCCACAGGAGGCCAGTTGGACTGTGCCGTGGTGATATGATTGCAACACACCGACCGATCCCAACCAGACACTATCCTATTCTCGATTGGTAGAGAGTGTTCTTGTGAGTCGTATTGCCAAAAGAAATGATTCTATAAGCACTTTTGAGCACATTAGAGGCTAATAAGATACGGAACATGTACTCCCAATCACTCTCTCCGACTGGTTGTGATTTAGCTTTATGGAGTAGGGGTCAATTATTGGATGATTGCATAGTCAGTTGTCATACTGTCACATTATCATGATGCATATTGATATGGATTTACCCATTGTTTGATAATATGATTATATCTGTTGATTCAGTATGAAACTGTATTATTTGCTATGTTAACTGTACTATTTATTATTGATTTACCCATTGTTTAATAATATGATTATATCTGTTGATTCGGTATGAAACTGTATTATTTGCTATGTTAACTGTACTATTTATTATTGATTTACCCATTATTTGATAACATGATTGTATATATTGAACTATATAAATTATTATATTTTCTACACTGCTTTATTGATATTGATAGGTGACGAGGATCTCACCTCTTTGTTATATTGTTTTTGTATGATTGTGTTGTTTTTCTTTTGTCTTATGAAGACGACAAGGTAGCTGGTTTCTTTCTGTATTATGAAGATGACGAAGGCATCAAGGAAGGATCTGTAGTTTGATTAAATTCCGTAGTGATTCTGACGTATGGAGCGTCCACTCGATTACAGAATAATTAAGTATTTAGAACTTGGCCAATAGGATGTTATACCGAGTTTATAGACATTCTACTGCGTATCTTTTATATATGTTGTTAAACAGTAGAATTGGATATAAATAATTTTGATGTATATTTTTTAAATCTTTTGATATTGAGTTATTTCTTTTCTGGTTATTTTATGTTATATCCGCAAAAAGAAATTTTAGAACTCCTATTTTCATAAAGATATTACAAAAGGATTTTGAAATCAACTTGAGGTTCCGTAAAATATGACATCCAAAGGAGGGTGTTACATTCATGACTTATTTGGATGGAGCTGAGCTCCTTGATGTATTTAATGAGACAACGCTGTATATTTATTTTGTTGGCGCATGGTAGGTATGTTCCTAGTTCCATTAGCATTTTGTTCATGCCACCGTAGAAAATTGTGATAACACTATTGTAAGTTGTGCTTAGTTAGGGTTGTTGTGAAAATTAACATTTATGTTTTGTGCATGGAACTTAATGTTGTACTTTTCTGTTGAGGTCGGAGACCTCTATATCATATCTATTTTGTGGATGCTTGACAGTATTGCATATGACCAAGCCGGCTGGTACTTCTGTTATATTTGCTTGTTTGAGAATGCTTGACAAATAGAGGAAGCTCTACCGATTTGTGTGTAAGATTAAGAAAAATTCTTTTGTGCGCGCGTAAATTGGTAAATTATGCGGTTAAAGAATTAGATGTTTGACAAGAGATTATCGAGACCCCGTCAAATAATAATAATTACCGGTTCACAAACTAATTTGTAGTGTAGAGCATGAACCGAATCGTCTCTCAAGGATCCAAAAAGAACAAAGATTTAATCAAATCAAGACAATTAAAAAGGGGGGTTTTGATGATTTGAAATGATAATACACTAATTGAATTAAAGGTGAGTAATTAACAAATTAACCAATCCAAGGAAATTTTACCGATCTTGAGTTTAATCTATCATTAATCACAAGGAATTCACTTAATTGCTAACCATGTTCTTGGCCTTAGATCATATCAAGACGCCTCAACATGATCTAAGAATCCTCTACTAGATAAGCATTTAGGATTTAATTAACCAATGTTAGACAAAGTAAGCACCATCCAAACATAGATTAACTTAATATCAAGAATTTAACCAAGCTAAACAATCCATCAAAAAGCTTTAATAAATTGTTTATTCTATATGATCCTCTTGAATACATGATAATAAAGCTATTATCACATAAACATCCAAATCAAATTAAGCAATTCAATCTAGATCAAAATTAAAAGAGGAAGAAGAGAAACTTGAATAACAATTAAGCAATATGAACAAGAGAAACAAGATCTCCAAATTAAACATCAAGATGACTAATCCCTTGGATTGATTATGAGAGCCTAGCCTTCCATGGATGAGAAGGAAGAACTCAGAAATTAAAGAACAAAAACGAAATTGTAAAGAGAATGGAGAAGAAGAGAAAGAAAACTTTTACAAATACTTAAACTTTCTTGAAACTTACTTCAAAATTGAATGCCTCTAATACAAAGAGGTTGACTCTATTTATACTAATCCTAGAAGCCAATTTGTACATGTACATAATCTGAATACAAGCTATAAAAATATGGAAATTGTCAAATATGGAAGCTTGATGCATGGTTGGTGGGTTGGTGCATGGTAGGTGGGTTGATGTATGGTTGGTGGCTTTTAGTCAACAACTCTTATCCGACTTCTGGCTTCATTTTCATCACCTAGACGGTGCATTTTGGCTTTGAGGTCTTCATGAAAGTTGTAGCCAGTTGTCTCCTTGAAATTTTGCAATTGGAATCATGCCATTTGGACATTTAGAACTCCAGATATGCCAAAATCACTGAACCTACCTCATGTTAGGTTGGCAGAACGTGTTTCCAAATTCAAACCAACTTGTAGCTTCATTATCATGCCTAAAACGACATCTATTGACTAAATGATCTTCAGTGAAGTTGGAGATATGGGTCTTATCTTTAGAATGACCAAGTTTCAGCCCAAGAAGAGGCCTATAACTCACTATGTAGTCCAATATGTGCATACTGCCCAGATTTTCGTGACAGCAAACCCACTCTGCATTGCAGGGATGTTTTGGACCCTTAAAAGTCCGATCTAGCTCTTGAGTTCTCATGAAACTTGTAGAGCATTGTCTTAGCTTTCCAAAGACACCAAGATCACCTCAATTGGATCACCGAGTCCCAAGTTATGGCCTAACCAAGGAAGAAAGGTCAAAATGCATCAAAATCCGAAAATTATCCAATATTTGCATTTAAACCCAATGAAGCCCAACAACATTAAACTCATCTAAAATACTAATATTGGGCACAATAAACATCTAATAAAGCCTAATACAAAGTTAACATAAGTGTCTCAAATTGATTGATCAATGTTACACCTAAAGAGAAGAAGAAATATGCTCTCTCCTCTCTGTGATGCTGATCCCTTTTTTAATTTTATGTCTGTCTTTTTTTTTTTTAACTTAAAGGTAAAATATAAAAATTGCCCTTAAGAAAACAAATTTATTCCCTACTTAATCCCTCCCCTGTTTTTGCCTGTTACAAAAATGCCCTTAGCAGTGCACAAAAAATTTCTAACCCTTGGGAAGGGTAGATTAGCCAAATTTGAACCAAGAAGGCTAGGTTTTGCTTTTTCAATATTTTCTTTTACAAAATAAGAGGACCTAGGGTTTCCTCTAACCAACTCTGGATACCATGTTAGAGAATAATGTGAATGACTATCACAACTTAATTAGTCCTCCTATCATTGTATTTATACTAAGAAATAAAGATAAGTACATGGAAGAGAGGTTCATCCCAATAACACATAATAACCTAATAATTATACTCTAGCATGAATAAAATATTAACATGTGCATGATATAAATGGAGGGTCTGGGAATATCTCTCATCAACACCAAAAAACCAAATACTATAAAATGTTTTAACTAAACATATTATTTGCAATTAACCTTAATTATTGATTTGTCTTTCAGAAAATTTTATGGTTTTACAAATTTTAGAAACATATTATAGTTTAAATTATTAATGAATAAAATATTAACACGTGCATGATATAAATGGAGCGTATGAGAATGGTTAACACCAAAATACCAAATATTATAAAATGTTTTAACTAAAAATATTATTTGTATAACATTTGTCTCTTTCACTCTTTTGATGAAGCCTATGGTTACAATCAGAAACTAGTCGATTGGCAGACCCAGGTGGTGTGTTGGGGTTCAAAATTCTAAAATTTCTCATGTTGTCAAAATTTAAACTTTCATATAATAATAATAATAATAATAATAATAATAATAATAATAATAATAATAATGAGAGTATTCTTAGTGAAACAACTATGTGTGTATTTGGATTAGGTATGGAAAAAATTATGTTAAAGATCGATTATAGATATAATATATTTTCAAAAAAATTAATTATGAGAAAATTAATTTATATTTGCATATGTTAATTCATAATCGATTTTAAGATAAAAAGTTTTGTTTTGGTTATATGAAAAAATCGCTTTTATATGAAAAAATTATTTGGTTGAAAGCAAATATGTATTTCTCTCTTAAAGTTTTTGAAATAATATGAAATTAAATAATTAAAAATTCAAAATAAAATCTTTTCTAAAAAACACTATTTTTAGTTAATAAAAAAATAATCTTAACTTATAATCAATTTTATATACTTTAAACAAATAAGATAAATTTTAGATAAAATAATTTTTAATTAAAAATAATAATTATTCTAAATAATTAATTAAAACCAATCACACTGTACATAAATTTTACTTTGGCAACTACAATGATTACAATACTAACATTAATTAATCAAGATGGGTAAGGGGGGAAAAAAACATAACCGCTTTGTACGAGTGTCTTAGCTTTGTGGTAGAATTGAATAATAATAATAAATAATTACTTCTTGCATAAATTCAAAGTCAATCCTGAAGGCTCATTTGCAGTTCAATACCGTTTAACCACTGCCCAGCTAACGTGACCTCTGCTCACTCCACCAACTTGATAAAATGCACCTTTCAACATTCTAATGTTTCAACTATCGTTTCTTTTTTCTTTTTAATTTTCTCTTTTGGAGTTAGGTGATCTAATAAAGAGCAAGCCTCGAGTATTTAAGTTGGACCCAATGGTGCCTCAACCTGTTAGTTCCCATTTCAGCTAACTCATCAACATGGCAAACCTGCTCCTAGTTTATTCTGTTTTCTCTGCTTTAGCAATTTTCACATGCTCAGCCACTACCTACACTGTTGGAGATAACTCTGGCTGGGACATTAGCAGTAATCTGGATACATGGATTGCAGATAAGAAGTTCAACATAGGCGATGCTCTTGGTATGTACTTTTATAGCTAGTAAAATCACATACTTTTTTTTTGTTTCTATTCAAGTGTTATTTCTTTAATTATTTCAACATCTGAATTAAATTATTTTGTATATTGCCATCTGCACTACATTGGTCATCAATTCTGAGGGATTGACATTGAATAGTAATTGAAACTTCAAATACCAAGTTGATTATAATTTCCAACCTTTAAGAACAAAATTCATGAAAAGACCAAATTTTATGTACTGCATTTATACATTTTTCATAAATGTTTTATGTGTCTAGGATATCATGCTATTTACATTCACTAATTTCCTTTAAAGTTCAAACATTTAAAAGTTACCATCCTTTTCTCTGTTTATCATCTGAACATTGGACCTTGCATTTTGTTGTTATATATTAAATAATAACAATTTTTGGGATTTTTTCTTTCATTTTGCAGTTTTTCAATATTCATCAGCCCACAGTGTAAACGAGGTTACAAGAGAAAACTTCAACACATGCAACACAACCAATATTTTGACAACTTATGGAAATGGAAACACAACGGTGCCACTGACAAGAGCTGGGGACAGGTATTTTGTGTGTGGAAACAAGTTGCATTGCCTAGGAGGGATGAAGCTTCATGTACATGTAGAAGATGACAAAGCACTTTCGCCAACTATGGCTCCTAAGGCCGTGGATGGATCAGATCAAAGGACTGCTACACTTCCACAGTCTCCTTCGTCAAAGAAAAACACACACTTTTCAAAGGGAGTTGTCAATTGTGCAAGGGATGCTCTTCATTTAGTTTATATTGCTCTTATGGCTACCGTTTTTGGGATGCTGCAGATTTGAGCATCTAAGGACTATGACTACAGAAACTGCTATAACTTCATGTTTTGAGTACATTATTTTGTGATATTAATTGGAAAAAAAAACCTGTTTTTCATGGTTTGAAAGACTCATATACAGCATACATTGTACATGATTCTTGAACACAATTAAATGAAGGAGCTTTCATATTGTTTGTGTGTAACAACCCTGCCATATTGGTACCTCATGGAAATGTTTTTTGCCTAGGATTTGAATCATATGCTCATATGCTCTGCCTTTCAGACAGGGGAGCTCTTATCTACTTCCTTCCTTCATTCAAAAGAATGCAATATTTACAGATATTCAATTCAATTCTTTTAAAATTGTTCTGAAATCAACTTTACTAAAGACAACTCTTGAAAAGTGTTTTTTTTATAAATGTTTTAACTTGTCAGAAATATTCTTTATGAAAGGCCACCACTGACAAGCTTTTCATATAAGCACATTTTGATACATAATTATAATTATCTACGATTTGTAAAATAAAAATATCAATTTTCTTTTAAAACAGAGCCCACTATTTCTTATTTTGGTCTTTTAACTTATGGAAAATAAACTTTTACCAAGCAAAAAATGGTTTACCCATCATTATGTGGGTAAGGGGTGTTTAACAAGTTGAGTCAACTTGAAACTGCATAATCCAACACAACTCAACCCACAAACAGTAGGTTAGTTCGAGTTTGCGAATTGGATTGGGTAAGAAATTTTCCAACCCACAGAGGTTGGATTAGATTACGGCTTGAAGCTTTCTTAATCCATACATATATACCCAACTTTACCAACCCACTCAGTTTTTTTATTTTATTTTATTTTGAAATGTGTTATCACTTTTTATTATGGTTTCTGGAATCTTATAAAAGTTTATAAATTTTCTAGGTCAAAAAGATAATTCCTGAACAAAAGAAATATCAAGTATGATAAAATCTAAAGTCAAATCCCTAACTCCATAATTTAAAACAAATATGTATACACAATTATTATTATTTAAGTATATTAACAAAACCTCATCAATTATGCCAAATGTTAACATTGAGTTACTAAAAGAATGAGAAACAACCACTCAAGAAATTTGTTAAGGCTCTCACTTTTATGAATCATAAGATAAACAATTTATTGATGTGGAAATTTATAATACACATAAGATTGAACATTATATCTTTTCATAAATTGTAAAACCAAATTTAATAGAAATAAAATGCTCTAATATACACCAAGTTAGAAAAATCTTTTAGGTTGTTTAGACTTGTTTGTTTATCTTCAAAATTTTCACCTCTAAGTTTTCCACTTAACCGAAAAAAATAAATGGAGTGGAATAAAAGAAAATTACGAGTCTAACATAGAAAACATATATTATGTAGACTTATGTCATGTGAGATTTTATGTTTCTTGATTGCCTAACATTTGGATATGAAATTTATCACATGTTATGCGTAATGGATTTCGTTAAGTTATTATTATTTTTTGTATGTTTAACTTAAAGGTCTAACTCAACCTAACCCACACATGTATGGGTTTAGTTGGGTTGGGTTAAGTTGAGCTAAAGGAAAAAAAATTTTTGAGCCTAACCTAACTTATGAATTGGGTGATGATGAGTTAGATAAGCTGATCGATAATATAGTCCAATCAGCAGCTAATGGAAGCTACTGTTCACTGAATAGTATGAATGCCTTCCTAAGCTGAGCTATTGAGGTTTTTTTTTATTTCTTTTATAAATAGATTTGGTTCAATGGTGAGTGAATCTATGGAGGATGCGTTGGAAATCATTTGGTTTGAATTGAATTGGCTTGATTGTATCCGCTTGGTAGTAAATCATTCCCAACAAGAGCATGTTTGGTTTACACTCTAAATGAATTCTGAAGGGCTAATATTTAGTCTAATTCTCAAAATTAACTTTGGAGTTAAATTGTTGCTTGAAAAAAGTTTTTAGTATGCATTTTATAACACTCTCGGTTGGGTGTCACATTTTAAAATAACTAGTCTCTTAACTAATTTTCTTAATCATAAGTCATAAAAATCTTCTGTGTTTCTAGTGATGTAACATAAACAGACTACAAATACACATAAAATTTAATAACTAATATTCACATAGATTTTATTCTTTATTAAGCTTCTATTTTACACGTACTACTTTATTATACATAGATATCTATATATGTTACATATTTTACAACTATTTCATACATATACACACAACCCAAAAGCCTCCCCCCCATCTACATGGGAAGGTCATCATCCTTAATGAACCCATTGTGATGAGAGGGTCCTAGGGCAGAGGTCCGATGTGCTCGACGCCATCTAAGGGTTCGTGCCGAAGAGATTATGGATCTTTCCTGTGGCGTGTAGGAGACACTGACATTCCAAATATCTCTGATATGCATATGTAACTTAACTAAAACAGAAATGGTAAAAATTGTCATAGGGTTCCCATCATAGGTTCTACAGAGGGTAATAGTTAGTTCCCCTACATAGGTAACCCTCTCTTCTTTTAATCAAATGTGCCATAAGTAGGGTCTCTCGTGCAACTGAACAATGATGAATCCGAAGAATTCACGTTCGGCCATCTTTGCATACAACCAAATCACAAATTTCACAAAAGGGGGTGAGATTCTCACATCATCATTGTCGCAACCATCCCGATGGGCGCCGCGATGGGAGAAGGCAACTAAAAAATTAATTGTTTGGGAGTTGCCACCAATCGATTCTTCCATTAAGAATGGAATGGTGCAATTGGACACCTTAAAAAAATGGTCTGCATTTAAGAGTTTAGGTTCGGGGGTTGATTACGGGTAAAGAAGGTGTTAGCACCCTACACCGTCCATTCTAAGAACGGTTACCTATTTAATCTAGTGTTATCTTACTAAATTAATTAAATTGATCCTTTATTATCTAAAAATTTTTGTTTATTTTATTTTGGCATGTCCCATTTTGTTGGCATATTATCAAAAATGATAAATGACTAAGACAGGGAATAGGTGGCTAAATAGCCATTATTGTTTGAACAAATTGTGAACCCGCAACATATTACCTCACAATGGTGAGTCAAAAATATAACTTTTTCAAATAAATATTTTTGAGATAAGATAAATTGATTTTCAAAAATGATTTTACAAGAGATTTTATTTCAAAAAATAATAATCAAATAAAATGTAAGCTCACCACTATCATAAAGTTGGGGCTATATTAATTTGTTCACATTCGTTTTTTTATTTTAAAATATTTTATTTACTTAATTGTGAAAATTAGACCCCGCTAGCGCTCTTGGCAAAATCTAATATTAATAGCCTTAAGAATATTGAGAAGAGTTTAGTTGATCGTCTCTTCGATCCTCTCCCAAATTTTCCATCGTCGGCAGAATTTAAGGCTTAATGTGATATTTGACTAAAGTGACAAGCATATAATCATAGTAAGAAATTAATGTGTGAAGAGAGATATTTATATTGGAGATCACCAAAAGCCCCGCCAGCGCTTCTGGTAAAACGAAAGAGAAACTCCTCACCTCAGGAAAGTCAAAATGTCGCTGTCACTTCGACTAATTTTGATTATTCCATCGTCGTATATCTTAAATTTATTTTGAATGACAAATAAATTACTGGTATGAAAAATAATATATGAAAATATATATTTATTGAAGGTCACCTAAAGCCCCGCCAGCGCTTCTGGCAAAACTAAAGAGATATTTCTCACCTTCAGAAAGTTAAAACTTTATTATCACTTTGGCTAATTTTGATTATTCCATATTCGATTCTTAAATCATACGAGGCAAAATGAGACATATAAAATGAAAGTGCGATAATACCAAATAAATAAGACATGACAAAGGAGAAAAGAATAAGCCAAGAACCAATTATTTCGACCCCTAAATAAATCATTTTAACATTCTGTCTAACAAATGATTTTACAATGGCTCACAAATGAATATTTGAATTAATTTAATTTAAACCAAAACAACAATAGATAAGGTTACATAAAAGGGGATAAACTAATATATACAATGGAAAAAAAAAACGAAAATATACATATATAGTGACAACAGAACGATCATATACATATATTTATAAATGTAATATATATATGTATATCACACGTGTAATAGAATGGCTGAAAGAACAAACATACCCACACACACGCACACATATATATATGTGTATTACACGTATATAATAAAAATAATCAATTGACGATGTTTGAAAAAGGTAGCCAACGGTTGACAACACTATTATATGAAAAATCAAGAGCTTTACCAGTGATGCTAGGACTCACACCTGCACGAGTTATCCTATTTTTTACAGCAGCTAATGCTATTTGGTATGCCCTCCTGCTACCTCCTTCAAAGCAAAATTTTTCTTTTTTCTTCTCTCAGTGTGACGGCCTCTCCATTTTCTTTTTCTTTTCGGTGTTACGACTGCTCCCCTTGTTTTCTTTGTTTTAGAGTTTGTCTACTCTTAGTTATTTATAACCCAAATAATTATTCTCATCACCTCAATCAACTCAATTAATTATGACAAATTAGAATAAATTTCTCCTATCAATCAAGATCAATTTGTGCAATCAGAATCAATCAAAATCAATTAATTATTTAAACCTCAAATTACTATTAATAAGGGATTAAATGTATTTATGAATTCAAATTTATTTTCTTATTCTAAATTTTACTAGATCAGTGGAGATTTTTTCCATTTCTGCATGCCAGACCAAAATTATTTTTCTTTTGTTTTATTTATCAATCATTTTAAACCAATGGGTTTGGGCTTAGTAAATGGATCAGATCTAAATTTATTGGTACAATGCCCATTGGTGAAAATTAAAATTTCAGGATAAATTTGGGTGTCAACAATCATAAATACCAATAAGACAATATACAAATAGTATATAACAGTTACACAATTTAATTCAAATCAATAGGTACTTACTCCACATATAAAGTCATATTTAATCAATAAAATGATATACCAACCTTAGTGTACAAATTGATAATGCAATATGACAACTGACCATACAGATGCACATAAATGACTCATACTCCATGGAGCTAAACACAACAAGTCGGACAGAGTGATTGGGAGTACATGTTCTATATCTTTTAGCCAACAAGTGCTAACAATTCATTTGTGTAATACGGCTCAAGCAAACACTCTCTACCAATCGTGAATGAACCAGTGTATAGTCGAGATCGTCGGTGTTTGGCAATTATAATACCATGGCACAGTCCCAATAAGCCACTTGTGGGGTTTCTGAACCCTCGACGACTCCAAGATCATTGAAGATCTCATTCGGCCATTTGCATCAGTACTAAGGTGTAAGGTCAATCTCTTAGGCTCCAAGCCTTACAACAACAAGTCTTATAGAGACTATATATATATATATATATATATATGCAGTATAAATATTCCTAGAATATATATAAAATCCCCTTGCGTTTTAAGCTACAATTTCTTTAAGAATAGCATCAACTGTCCTATCCAGAGTCCATTCTACGTTGGCCCGATAATAATATCGTTGTTTCTCAATTATATGGTGCTACAAAATAATTTACAAATCACGTAACATATTTGTTACGGTTTTCAAATCATGTAAAGCTTTTTTAGTAAAAATTCAGTCGAGTTAGGTATAAAAATAGTTTTTCAGTTGTGTAAAGTGTTTTCTGTAAATTTTCAGTCGTGTAAACCATTTTCTGTAAATTTTCAATCGCGTAGAGTATTTTTCACAAAAACTAATTTATTTTATACTAAATAAAATATTTCCAAGTTTATTTTCACTTTCTATAATAAAACTAAGTAAAAATAAATATTAACCTTAAAATAAATTCTCCAAATTTCTTTCCATATCTAAAATATAACTTAAAATGATAAATATTAATAAAATTATTTATCCTTATATTTTCAAAAATTCTTCAAGTAAAATAAATTCCGTTAAAAATAATTCTTTTCTATAATAAAAATATTTAATTAAAGTTCTAAATATCTCTAAAATAATTTCTCTTAAATTTCAAAAATAATAATAATACTTCTTAAATAATATAAATTCTAACAAAAGAAATTTCTCATATTTTTCCATATATCAAACCAAATATATGCATGTTCTAGACATATCTATTCATTTAAATATGAATCAATTCATTTATATCAAAATTCTTCCATACTTTTTTCATCACAAATTCATACTATACTCAAGGAAATTATAAAACCCATAATTTAAACTAAGTATGGAATAAAAAATATAACATGGACATAAATCTCAACCATAAAAGATCAAATCAAACAATATAAACCACAAAACTAGTCATGGTTCATCTTCATGAAAATCAACATATCAAAATTCTATTTTATACTATACTATTGGTTGATAGAGAAAATTCTCCCTTACTTTAGTCCTCAAACTCAAAGTCTTTAACAAGCACTTAGCTTTTTGGTCTTCTACCAATACAAAGTCACAAAGAAAATAAACACATATCATTCAAGCTCTAAAACATATATTAAGATGATCATGAATCAATCCAATGATCTAAAACTTTGAAATAGAAATTTTTAAAGTGAAAGGAAAGAATTTTCACCTTAAGGATTCTTTAACTTCCAAGCTTTTTCTCAAGAAACTTTCAACTAGAAAGTTAATCAAAATCTCACCAATATACTAGAATTAGGCTTGGAAACTTAACAAAAGTTTGGGAAAGAAAATAAAAGGACTTGGCCATGGGGTTTAGGGAGCTTGTGTATGAACTTTGGGAGAGAAAGAAGAAAGGATTTTGATGTCAGTTTACATGAATTATGTAGGGTGCTATTTATAGATGAAAAATAGGATAAAATAGTAATTAAAATAAAATAAAAATTTAAGAAATTACTTTCAAGGGTGGCCGGCCTCTCCATGCTCCAAGCAAGGTGATGGTCATCATCT
Organism: Styphnolobium japonicum; assembly: GCA_023212625.1. NCBI lineage: Eukaryota > Viridiplantae > Streptophyta > Magnoliopsida > Fabales > Fabaceae > Styphnolobium > Styphnolobium japonicum. The sequence continues at coordinate 19,973,549 of JALBWW010000013.1, forward strand.
TTGCCACCTTAATCAAATTAATGTCATGGTGATTCACTTAGGTGATTCATCATGTTAATAAATTCTTACCATGGCTCACCCCTTTGAGTCACCATAGTCATGAATGTTACCATTTATTACATAGGATATTTTCCTCAAGATTTTTATTAGCAAATATTATCCAATGGATAAAGATCAGTAGCTATTGTCCAATGGACAATAGAATGTATCTAAAATCACCCAAAGATTTTATTTGCTCATAAAATCCCTAAAAATGGAAAATGATCAAATCTGTTGACGGATTTGAAATCTGAACTGCCATTTATTTTTAAAAATTCTCCAAAGGTATTCCGGACTAAAAATAAAATTATTTATTTTTATTTTCCGAAATAATCTAAATTCAACTTATAAGGTTAAGTTCAGTTAAAATTTGATTTAATTGAACTCACAAAAATTCCTAAAAATTTATTTATCACAAAAATATAAGAAAACAATATTTATAATATTAGTCTAAATTTTGAGGTGTTACACATTTAATTTGGACAAAATACATTTTGGGTCTAATTTACCAGTTTATCGATTAAAATAATATATTTACAATAAAACGTAATAAATTATTTTTGTTTTTGTAATTTTACACCTAAAATAATTTTACTTAACACTATCCAAGTAACTCATTCTCATAAAATTACTTTTTAACAAACATTCTAAAACATAATTTTTTTTCCTAAGATTATTTATTTTAAAATATATTTTACTCAAAAATAATTTTAGACAAATTACCTAAACAGATCTCATCATGGGTTTGAGGCTCATTGCTATACTTTACTCAAATGCCTTTTATCTTCTCGCCTTCAATTGGTTGGGAGTTACAGTCTCGTGTAATGATATTTATACAGATTTTATTCTTATAAACATTTTATGAACTTTTTTTTTTGAATGTAACATTTTATGAACTTTAAGGTAAACTCATTTGAACAATTTATAAAAAATTATAGTAAGACCAAAAAAATAAAATTCAATGACTTATGTTTGTGAGGATAAAACTCTGTTCAATTATCATTAGTGATGATTAGATTTTATTGAGAAAGCACTATGACTTACGTTTGTGAGGATGAAACTCTGTTCAACTATCGTGATGATTAGATTTTGAGAGAACTACTGGGTCTCGTGATTAAGCTTTAAAGGAAGGGAAAATGAATATATTTGTGAAATGAATTTCTCTTGAATGTAAAGTCTAGCTATAAATGTCAATTTTGTGAAAGCTAGAGATGCCAATAGGTGAATTTATCGTGTTGACCTGTCTTGTCCCATCCTTGTTTGACATGGACTAAATTTGAATTTTTGGGCTCGAAAACTTGTGAAGTTCTTGAATTCCAATAGAAAATGACACATGTTAATCACATGTGAATATCATTAACGACTCTTTTTTTTATATAAAAACGGCATGATTAAAGTTTAAACTTACATCCCTTAATAAATTAAAGTATATAAACTATCTAAATTCTAAATTCTAAACTCCTAACTTCTAGTTTACTCCTAAATTAGCGATATTTTTAAAGATATATTCATCTTAGGAGTAAGTTTGGTTTACGGTAAATTTGAGATTAAAAAATTAAAAAAAAATTCATATCATTTTTCACATAAAATCTGAATTTCTTATCACCATTTTAAAGGAATACCAAACTTTTCCTAAATATTGATTAGATTGTATTAACATGCGTTCATCTAATTAATGTGAATTCACTTTGCTTAAAGGGATTTTGATGATAACAAGAAGTAACTCACAACGAAGAACAAATCTAACCTTTATTGAAGATTTTCATTTGACCTTGATTCTTTGTAAAGGGTAAAAAGTTAGTTATTGCTTAAAGCTCTTGAACCTTTTAAAGCATCCATTAGCATAAAAGAAAACATTTTTCAAAACCTAAGTGTTGGTGGCAAGTTGTTTTAAAAACTTTTCTAAATGCCTTTTAATTTGTTTAAAAATTATTTTTGCTTCAATCTTGTTTATTTGCAAAGCCAAAATTAAGATTTAAGAGTCTTGTATCCGGATACAAGTCTTTGTATCCGAATACCATTCTTTGGAAATTTAAATTTTGGCTCCTGAAAGCCAAATATAAGGATACAAGCCTTTGGTATCCGGATATTTGTCTCCAGAGGCAAATCAACTCTTAAATATCCGGATACAACAATGTGATATCCGGATATCACGCTCCAGTAGCCAAAACACCTCTCTAATATCAAGATACAGCTTTTAAATATAAGGATATCTTGTCCAAATATCAGGATACGAGCTTGGATATCAGGATATCTTAATTAGATATCAGGATATCTCAATCAGATATCAGGATATCCTGTTCTTGGCTAAACCCAGAAATCAAGATATCTGGATACAAGGTTCAAATATCCGAATATCTCTTGCGTGAAACTCATTTATAACGACTAGTTTTGGCATTTAATGGATCCCAACCACCACCAACGGCTCTAATATGCTATGGAGTATTTATCCTATCACTTGGGGAGTTAATAAAAAGAACAACTACTGTGAAATCATTTATTGAGAGCATTTAACTCCCTGCATTCAAGTAATACTCTGTTATTGAGCTTTAAGTGATAATATATCCTTATCCATCATTCTTCAAGTTGTATATTTGGTCTTTTGAGAGTATTAAACACTTCAAACACTTACTTTTCGTGTAAGAATCCAAGGGTAGGTGTCCCTTGTTGTATTTGATTGAGGCTCTAGCACAAAGAGGGTGGAGGATCCCAAACTAGTGAAGAGTGCTCTATTCTTGTAAGGGTTTCTCAAGCACCCAAGTTAGAAGCTTGAAGTATAGTGGAAATCTCGGGTGGACGATCTCGAGGACTGGACGTAGATCACAAGGAGTGATTGAACCAGTATAAATCTTGTTTGCACTCTTTCTTCCTTACACTCTTTATTTATTCAAGCTTTACTTTTATATCTTGTTTCTTGGTGCATTCAATCTTGATAAGTTGCTTTCTAGATTGCTTGTGTGGTGTTGTTATTTACATTAGTCCATACCTCTCTTGATACTATTGATTCAATAAGATTAGTACCATTAAAGCTTTTGTGAAAAATTTGTGAAAATTTTTAGAACTCAATTCACCCCCCTCTTGAGTTATTGAAGTCACTTGATAACAATTAACTATTCTTTATTCGTTGAGGATTACTTCTTTTGTTTTTGTTTTGTTTTGTTCTTTTTGTTTTGTTTTTTTTATTTTGGGTGCAAATGAGGGGCAAAAGCCCTAAAAAGAAATCTACAAATTAATAGAAATTAGAGGGGGCAAGGTAACCCAACAGCATCAGCATGAATGATCAATTCTAATTCTGAAGGAGGATGAAGGATATCTTGATCATAACCAAAATCCTTTGCGGGTCTCCAATTAGCAAGCCAATTAGCGCATGACGCACCTATTACCTTCTCACCAAGTATGAATAAAGCATAGCTCCCAACATCTCATTTCCAATCCAAAACCTTCCGCAGTAGCTGATTGTGAAGTTGAGCATTAATTAGGAGAGTGTGTTTTACGAATGTGAATAATAATAGAAGAATAACTTTCAACAATCACTCTCCTGTACCCTCTATTCTAGACCATTTGAAGGCCTAAATAGATTCCCCATAATTCAGCCATGAAATCGTAGCAAGTCCCCATATAATATAATTGATAAATCCTCTAATCCAGATGCCATCAGCCCCATGCAGTATGCCACTATAGCCAACATCTCCCGGATTACCCTCAGAGGTCTGTCTTTATTTAGTTTAACCCAGAGGAAATAACCAACCCACCTCATGGACAGAATGAGATATAATAGCTTTGTCTACCTTGTTTCTTGCTGAATGGATCGACCCCAAGTTTCAGGTAAAACAAGTATGAAGCCAATCCTTGAGAATGGAAGTATAAAAGGTCATTATCATCTTAGATCTGGACTAAACTGTTTCTGCATGCCCACAACAAAGGGGTTCAATTTGAGATCTTGCTAGGACATTTTTTCATAAATTTTTGGGCGACTTAAAAGGGGTTCAAATTGATTGATCTCGAAGTACCAAAAAAAAAAAAAAAGAATTTGATTGATATCTTTGCATAACTTGCAGGGTTGAATTAGGGAGAGTTGGTATTATTGAAGTCATTGAAAGCAAAACTTTAGACCCTTCCTTGTGGTACTTCTTTTTCTCTAGTTAGTTTTTTTTCTTACTAACTTATAATAGGTGGTTCAAGTAATAAGTAATTTTGAATTAAGTAATTGAGGAACTTTTATAATATTAGATATTCAAACTCTCAAAAACACACTTGTAAAGACGGCATCATACTTCAAACAAGATTTAATCTCAGATCTAAAAAAAGCCCAGCTAGTACGAATAAAGAGGTAGGTTTTACTTCATGGGTGGGGTCCACCACAAATCGTTGGTTTTTTTTCTTTCCAAATAAATCAGGTTCAAATATGATGACTACCGTACTTCTATGCTTAGATTTGACTTTTATTATTGCAAAATTTAGGAGTTGTTCTCTTTGGTAGATGTCTCCTTTTGGGATCTCAATCTACCTTGTAGATAGTTTTCGGTGTGTTCGGTCCAACCAATCTGTTGTGGAAGCTTTAGATTTGGTATACCAGATCTATCAATGCAATGTTTTCGGCATAAGTTGAAGTCAAACTTCATTTTTTACTTCATTTAAGATTTTACTTAACAGTAAGATAATAGCTATAACCAAACCAATGTGATATGAAGATTGACATAGGCAATTAAGACAAGATTACGGCAAAGGGCTTTCGTCAAGAACTGCTTAGTGCAACTAGATTCAACACAGATTATTATACTTTTTTTAGTTGTACAATAAGAGTATTTTTTTGATTATCTTTTATCTCAATTGAGATTAAATTTCTTTTTGAACGATCTTATGACCACACCCTTATATCAACCTGATACATTTAAAAAAATTAATTAATTTTTCTAATTGGAGGTTCAAACGTGAGTATTTAACATAAGAACCTCCTACCACTAAGCTAACTGGCTCCTTGAGTTACACATATTGTTAAGTTTATTATAAGCAATAATCCATTACAGAAAAATAATTTATAACGGTCAAAAGTTAAATTGTAAAATGAGATATTTTTATGAGTTTAATTTTGATCCACTGTTAGTATAAAGTTTTTTTACACTATCATCTAATCATATGTTGTCAAATTATTAAAAGAGTTTGACTATCACAACAATCACCTAAAAAGTCTAACTCTTTTAATAATATGTCAACACATAATTGGATGACAGTGTAAAAAACTTTACACTAACAGTGGATTAAAATTAAATTCTATTTTTATATATTAAACCCTCTATTCACTGAAGTAACGGTTATTAGAATTGTTAACATTATTCTATAAGTAATTTATAAATTTGGAAAAGAATCAAGATTTTTTTATATTGTTGCGTATATCAGTCAGACGGCCATTTTCATTTCTATAATTTTTTATAAAACTTTTAATTCTGAAATTAAATCTATCCTATTAATATAAGAGTAATTATTACGTTTTAAGGAATATTCAAGATTAAAACAACCTTCTTTCAAATTCTTATTATCTAATGGTTTTAATTTTTTACCAATAAAAAAATATGAGAGCAATATAGATGAGTCAGTGTTATTAAGAATGAACGTAAAGAGGATAAGAAAAATTAAGACTGAGTAAATGATTGGCAAAAATTAAGAAAATGATTTTATAAAAAAAAGAAAACGAAAAAGTTTGACTTAAAGCCATTAGGGATAGGCTAATGAAGAGGGAATAGGTAGTTTGGAAGAGGTCATAAGTTTAAATGTATATATATCGTCATGTACCAAAATAGACAACTTTTTTGCTGTTTGAGTAACTATTAGTAATTGATGTAATTAGTATCACTTAGTTAAATTTTGCACAATTTCATAGGAGAAGAGAATTTAAGCGTGAATAAGCCTTAATAAAAGAAAAAAAGAATTTGTAGAGATTACGATAAATAATGAGATAAATGAGAGAGAGAAAATAAGAATTGTGGAAAAATTTATTAGGTAATATTGACTAAGAAAGAAATGAGAAAACCAAAAAAAGAAAAGAAAAGAAAAGATTAATCAAGCATTGAGTTAGGAAAGTGATGAGTCCATCAAAGTTTTTTTTTTTTTAAGTTTAATCTTGATCTATCGTCAGTGTAAAGTTTCTTTACACTGTCATCCAATCATGTGTTACCAAATCATTAAATGAGTTTGACTATCACAACAATTACCTAAAAAGTCTAACTCTTTTAATAATGTGTCAGCACATGATTGAATAATAGTGTAAAAAAATTTTACACTGACAATGGATTGAAATTAAATTCTTTTTTTTTCTGGTAACAAAAAAAGAATATTGACTTTTATGAGTCCATCAAAGCTTTCATTAATTATATTGACTTTTATTATAAATAACTTTGTAGATAAGTTAGAGTTTTACCAATAAAAATTATATAAAATATAATTAGTATTTCATTAATAAATATATAAGGTCTATAATTAAAGTTTTGGAGGCCATATGGCCCTTAAATAATTTTTCATACTTAATATTCACGTACTTTTCTTTAGTTATACTTATATTAGGAGTCCTATAAGTATATTTTATTTCTAAACAGTCTGTAGTTATACTTGCTCACACTGGGCTCTATAACGTAAAATTGAAACCACGGAGGACTCAAGATATTGCAGAATGCGATCAAAAGTGTGTCCTGAACAGAGAAAAAAAAAATTGAAACCAAGTAAGAGTATGGTTGTATATCAGATCAAATTGTGCCAATTCGATCAATATATCCATATACACGACTAAAGACTACACCGTTCGAGAATGAAGCCAAAAACATAATGTGCAAAGATGCACCAAAACTAATTTGGGAGAATGTTGGACAATTTGGTTTGTTTTAAAAATTAATCAATTGTTTAACTAATTTAACCAATAATTTACATACAATTAACCACATATTAAGTATCAAAATGAAAATAAATTATTAATTAATTGTATGTAAATTATTGGTTAAATTAATTGAATGATTGGTTAATTTTTAAAACGAACCAAACTATCCTACCTTTTACCAAGAAGAAGTTTTAAGTCATTCACCCAGTTGATTTTGGCTCAAAGTATGAATGGTGGGAATTTGGGAGTGAACTTTAGCTCCTAATAACCTTCCACCTATGTTTTTTAAAGGAGTTCCGAAAATCCGGTAAGGGGAGAGATGAACAAACTAAAATGCAAACAAAAGAGTCTATGTAAGATTCGGCAAGATTAAAGTGTCTCCAAAAGAACTTAATGGCAATTGAGTTATAGCTATTAGGCACCTTCATCTATGTTTAATTGTAAAGGATCATAATCTTCCCATTGATTATAGAAAGTTGGCAAACTATTCAGCAATTAATTAGACATACGCAAACAATTTCTCCATACTCATTTTCTTCAACTATTTTATCTCTAGTATCACATATCAATGAAAACAAAATGAGTGATTTCATATGAAATAAATTATAAATGGAAAAATCGACAGATTATTAGTTCATTGTCTAGTACTCTTTCTGTGGTCATTCTTATTTTAATATAGGAGGCTACAAATGAGAATTAATTAGCAAACCAGCTTTAGCCTAATTTAATCGAGATGCGGAACAAAGAGAAAAAGAAAACAAAGACTATATCTTCCCTTCGAAGACATGAAAATGTCCAAGCATTAATTAAGTATTAGAGCAGCACAGAAAACAACCACTGAACTGATTATTACCAGAGATATATGGAAAATCCATTTAGAAGTTTAAACATAAACAAATTTCAAAGCAATAACCTAGAAAATCATTCAGCTAGTCAGGCATCCCCAACTGCACCCAATTGTTGCTAATGCAGCATATGATGAGCTAGCCAGAAGCTGTCTTCTTTTGCTGGAAAATGACTGCATAGACAGGAACTGCAACACCAATGCTGAAGGCACTGAGCACAGCAAGGGACATTTTCAATTTCTGATGTTTCATCCTGTCCAAGTTATACATGTGTTTCGCATGAAGATAATATGGCTCATCATGGCCATGGCCATGTCCACCTCCCATCCTCTTCACGCTAGTGGAATGGAAACCCCTGCTCACTGTCACAAAATAATATTGACCTTTAATATTTGTGGGTTGAAAACTGATGAAAACAGTGTATTTCCTAGAGCTCTAAAAAATTGTAGAATATTATAATAAATAATTTGTCAACATATATTCCCATGTATTTTGTCCTAGTATAAAATCAAATATTGCTAATTAAACCCAAAGGCTAAGAGCTTAATTTATCTATATAGCATTTTTTTGACAGAAGTGAGATGTGCAGCCAGATTTTCTATCATGGAACAAATGAAAGCAAAACAAATCTTCTCAAATTGCAACCTTATAAACATAACAAAGATGTAGGCAGCAAATGAACCAAGAAACAGTGGGCATTGAAGACCCGAGAAATATTTGAAATGTCCTATATATTTAGTGATGGATTTGGAATTGAAAACCTGGTTGTATGAATTTGTGAGCTTAACTGGATAAGAATCATTTATAACTTAAGTAATTAAAAACACACACATAGACAAAGGGTTCATGTCACCCAAGTGGGACTGCAAGTGTCAAGACAAGTCCTAGAAGCAATGGGAAACTAAACACTCAATTGCAGAAACAATTTAAACCTTACGGGTTGTCCAAAAAGAGATTAAGGTTTATGTTGGATGCCAATTGAGTATCCTGTTATAAAAAATTGGTTATTCCATTATTCAATTGTAAATTTGATTATTTAGTTTTGCTCCTTCGTGTTGTACAACAAACGAGAAGTCCAGTGGAAAATTGTTTGCATACCCTTCAGTCAGTTTCCCTAATCAAAATAATCTAAAAACTGTAAAGACAGTTGCAAAGCAAATAGAATAATTCAATAGAACCAAACTAAAGCACTCCTATCACACTTTTCCCTCATTGAACACTAGAAGTACTAGACCCTTATAGACACCACAAAAGGATTTAAAGCAACTCCCTTACATAGTATCTGATTTAACACTGCCCCTTCATTTAATAAACCAAAGCTCTTCCAATAGCCATAATTTCAGTACTATCAACATTTACACCAATTACTCAACAGCAGAAGTTATACTCATAGCTAAACTCACCCAATATCATACATTTCACACTAAAACAAATAAATAAATCACTAAATAAAAGTAAAAAAAAAATCCCCAAATACTTCAACAGTTGAAGACTTGAAGTTATACTCAAAACTGAAACTGGGAAAAACAAAATTGTGCCCCATTTTGCTCTTTTTTCTAAATTCAAGCATAAAATTGACCTCAAGCTAACTCGCCCAACAACATTGGAAAATTCCTGTTTGAGAATGATGGATTCATTTCAACCCCAAAACCCCATTTTGACACAATCAAGGTAATGTTGGAAATTCCTAAGGAATCATAGCCATTATCTGACTATTTTGTAATTTTCCTCCATTAGAGACAACCTTAAAAGATAAAATAAAAACATTATTTTTATTACAATTTATAGCTCCTAAGACAGTAATTACCTGATGCTGATTTTGACATCAAATATTCAGAAGAACTGAATAGCTTCGCCGCAGATCTGAATCCATTGCTCAATGCCATGGTAGCAGATGCAAACACGACGGCGAAAATGCACTTTACCTGCTTCTTCCTCTAACTTCGTGTTTGGACTACTTTCGAGTTATTTTTTTTTTGTTATTGTAACCCTTTCATAACCCTGTCCATTTATTACGCGTGGCAATGGTGCCAATTTTATTTTGGGTTAGCAAATTCTTACTCTATCCCAATTCTATGCAGGTTGCATGCTACTAAGATTGGCTCGTTGCCTCATATGTTCTTTATTTATTTTTATACTTAAAGTAAAAAATATATATAATATTAAATAAGTTATTTGATTAATTGATATTAAAAACATAAATTAATTTGAAGTAAAAAATTTTAAATTAATTATTATTAAAAATAGACCAATGATTATTTTAAAATAATATTTAAGTAAATTTAAATTGATGGATGTTTGATATAAAATAAGTCAAATAACATTTGTATCAGACTTGCGTGCTAGCTTGACCTGGATCGGACAAGCCCACATTGGGTCAACCTAAAATTGGGTCGGTCTGGGTCGGGTCAAATTTTATGCGAGCCAACATTTAGTTAATTTAACTCATGTATTTTATCAAGCTATTTAAGCCTGCTTATCAGGCTCGTCCCATATTTACAACTTTACTTTTTTTTTATTCTTTCAAATATATTGTAGAAAAATATATTAAATAAACATAAACAACTATGCTATTTGTTTCTTAGTGAAAACTATAATGTGTCATTGTTTATAATTAAGAATATTAAAAATTGAAAAAACAAAATTAGCGTTAAATAAAATATCTTAGAAAAATGATTTAATAAAAGAAATATAAATATAAAGGTTCAAATATTATCAATTGAGGCTAATATGTAAGGCACAAATAATTTTGATAACGTAATTTCGGCAATTTGGCCTAACTACAGTAGATTAGGAAACAATTTATCAAAATGTCACTTATTTGAAACATATTACCACCATACTGTCGTTTTTGCCACGTTGGCAATTTTTTTTTAATATTCCACGTGTATCACGCCAAAGCGGTAGACGTGATACACGTCATCACACCAACATGGGTGGCGTGATATACGTGGAAACGCTCATGACAAAGGCGTGATATACACGTATCACGCCACCCCTGTTGGCGTGATAACGTGTATCACATCTACCGCTTTGGCGTGATACACGTGTATCACGCCTACCACTTTGGCGTGATACACGTAACCCTAATTTCACTTCTCTTTTCTTCTTCTTCCTTTCTCTTTTCTTCTTTCTTTTTCTTCTCCTCTCCGCCGCCGCCGTCGCCTCCTCCCTCCATTTTTCCTCCATTTCTCCTCCTTCAACCCACCATATTCCCCATTTTTCCTATTTACAGGTATGTTATTCATCTTATAATTATATTTTGTTATTGAAAATTTTTGTTTATATGTATGATTTAAGTTTCTATAGTTGTACATTAGTTATTTTGTAGGAATTGTAGCTTTATTGTTATGATGAAGTATAAAACATATGTATATTGTATTTTTTTGAATGCTATTATTGTTGAGGTGTAGAGATTATAATTTATTGATAGTTTATATTATATTATATGATAATTAAATTATGTATATTATGTTGTGGTAGAATATATGTATATTGTATATTTTGTAATGTAGCATTATTGATATGTTGATTGCTATGATTTATATTATTTGATACTTATATTATATATATTATGTTGTGATAGGATATATGTATATTGTATATTTTGTAAAATAGTATTGTTAACAAGTTGAAAGCTATGATTTATTTATGATCCTTATTGTATGATATCTATATGCTATATTTTATGTTCTTATGGTATAGTATAAGATGTATGTTTTTTAGTGTATTTATAACATTTTTTATAGCATAAATTTTAATGTGATAGAAGGTGTGATCTATATATAATTTATTTTGTGATCCTAAATTTTAGTTGATTTGTGTTCAGAATATTTTAAAATGGGAAAACCACTCCTTGTGCTAATTTTCTCTAACGGGAGAATGTGTGAGGGTGAAGAGGGTGTTAAGTATGATGGTCCTCCTCCTAAGTCAATATTGATTAAACGAGAAACTACTATTAGTGGTTTGAAGTGGAGGATTCATTTAAAATTGAAACTTCAACCAAATCAAGCGATCTCACGACTCTAGTATCGGTTCCCTGAATGGTGCAATGTGTTGAGGTGGATAGCTCTTCTATTGGAAGATGATGAAGATATTGCATATATGATTGATAGTTATGAGCAATATCCTAACATTGCTTCGATGCAAGTGTATGTTGAGGTGGAAACAATTGAAGATCATGTCAATGTGATAGCTTCTTCTGTTACTTGTATTGAAGCTGGACCTTCTAGAGATACGTCAATTTATCCCATCAACACTCAATTGTCTATGGCTCAAAATGATCCGATACATCAATATCAAGAAGTTAACATTGTTGAACGTCATGAGCCTTTTCACACTTCTTACATTGCTGAAGTAACTCCTGTTGAACAATGTGAGCCTTCAAGCATGTACAATGTTACTAACCATGAACAAGTTGCATGTGACTTGAACTTGGCAAGTGAGAATCCAATTATTAGAGATGCATTGTCCGATACCAGTGAAGATGAAGGGGTGTTACCTGATAGTGATGATAGTGACACCGACATAGAAGGAGACTTTGATGCCAATGAAAATTTAGAAGATCCTCCAAGACAAAACATTCCTATGACGTCTTCTGTTCCATCATTTGTAATGCCTACACATAATGCACCTACAGTCACAGCGGCTCTAGTATCTGTTTTTATGCCTCCGTCCCTATGTTCTCAAATATTGACTGGGATGTCTTGAGAAATTCAGATTTGTTTCCTGAATTAGTTAAGCCTGGTACTTGGAGTTCAACAGAAGAGCTATATATTGGGTTGCAATTCCCTACAAAAGAAGCTGTGAACTTGGCCCTTAAGCATTACTCACTTAGACGACATTAGAGCTACAAGGTTGAAGAGTCTGATAGCCGAAGATTAAGTGTTAAATGTCCTAGATTTGGCAACGGCTGTAACTGGAGGGTTAGAGCCATTTTAGGGAAGAAATCAAATGTGTGGCAAATTACAAAATATGATGGCCCTCATACTTGTGTTAACCCTGCTCTTTCCCAAGACCATACTAAATTGGACTCTGATATGATTTGTTCTTGCATTTTAGACATGGTCAGTGTGAAAACCAGAAGTGCCTATATCTTTAATTATGGAAAGGATTAAGGCTATGTTCTTATACAAGGTATCATACAGGAAAGCTTGGAAGGCTAAACAAAAGGCCATTGTTAAGGTATTCGGAGATTGGGAGAAATCATATCATATGTTACCTAGATGGTTAGGTGCATTACAAATGTACATGGAAGGCACTGTGGTTGAGATTCAAACAAATCATTTTGTTCAGCACAATCGTGTTGATCCCTCCAAGCAAATGCTTCATCGATTATTTTGGACATTCAAGCCATGTGTTGATGGATTCCCATTTTGTAAGCCTATTATTCAAGTTGATGGTACACACTTGTATGTGAAATATCGTCATAAGCTATTAATTGCCACAACACAAGATGGAGATCGACATTCGTTGCCACTTGCATTTGCTATTGTGGAGGGGGAAACAAAGGATGCTTGGAGTTGGTTCTTAGCTTGCATTCGAACACATGTCACTCAACAACAAGGGCTATGTCTGATTTCTGATAGACACACTAGCACATTGGAGGCAGTTAGAAATCCACACTTAGGTTGGCAGCCGCCTCACGCCTATCATGTCTTATGTATTCGACATATTGCTAGCAATTTTAATAGCAGGTTCAAGAATGTGGTACTTAAAAAACATTTGATAAATACAGGTACATTTCATATTCTATATTTAAGGTTCCATTTCTTAAGTAATAATGTGTCACGCAACTAATGATGTTAAAGTCTTTGTTGTACAGGATATGAACCTAGTAAGACCAAATATGCATCCATACTGGAGAGGTTGACAGTTGATGAAGATATGTCTAATTGGATTAATTCAATCCCTAAAGAGAAATGGGCCAAGTCATTTGATGGTGGCCGAAGATTTGGACATATGACTAAGAACTTATCTGAGTGTATTAATGGAGTCTTGAAGGGAGGCAGAAACCTACCAATAACTGCATTGGTTCAGATGACATTTTTAAAATTGGTTGAGTACTTTGTTTGCCGTAGTCGAAAGGTCCATGAACAAGTTACAAATGGACAAGTGTATACTGATGATCTTGTCAAATCTATGACTGCAAACAATCTAGTTGCGAGCTCCCATCAAGTGCGCGATTACAATAGAGAATTCACAAGATTTGACATACAAGAGGCCCGTCATCCTATAACACAAGCTGGGGGCCGAAGATTTACTTTAAACCTTAATGAAGGATGGTGTGATTGTGGCGATTATCAGGCGTTACATTACCCATGTTCTCATGTTATTTCTGCATGTGCTGCTTTGGCCATTAATCCTATGGAATATGTTCATCCAATTTATAAGTTGGAGAATATTGTCAAAGCTTACCAGGGTCAATGGTATCCAGTTAAGGATGAGCCTTTTTGGCCCCCAGCTCTAGCAATAACATTAGTAGCAGATCCAGCTTTGCTTCGGGCACGGGGTCAGCCGAAGTCAACCCGTATCAGGAATGAGATGGATTGGATTGAATCAGGACCAAGACAAAGATGCCGTTTATGTGGTGAAGAGGGACATAATCGTCGTAGTTGTCCATCTCGTAGATCAAGAACTTCTGGAGAAGGCCCTTCTAGTTGATTTGAGCTTTAGTTTATTATATGTACCGAATTCCTATCGTTATATGTAATATTCATGTGTACTGAATAATTCTTAGTCTTATGTGTAACATTGAATTTTAGTTTATGATTATCATTGTACTTTATAACGACTGAACATTAGTCATTGTACTTTATATATCATGTAATGAATTACTCACTTTTATGATGCATTAGTCAATGTATGTTTATTACTGTGTGATGACTGAACATGATTTAAATTGACAATTATTACCAGGAGACATGACTTTAGATCCATCGCGCCAGGAATTGAAACCAGGGCCCGAGGATCCGTCCTTACTTGTATTGCAGCCAGTTCATATAATTATTTGAATTTGAGTTATTATGTTTAAGCAAATGCTTTCAACGAACCTCTAATTGTTGATTATGTTTAATCAGGCTGATCGATCATTGCGTGTCAGGCGCGCCCACAAATATAAGCACGATCCGCAACATGACGCTCTCATTCCATACCTACAGCTAGCAGGCTTCATTGGCGTAGCCCATTGCAGTTATTTCCCAGTTGACCATGACCTCATTAGTGCATTAGTTGAGAGATGGCGGCCTGAGACGCATACATTTCATATTCCATTTGGGGAGTGCACCATCACTTTGGAGGACGTGTCTATCCAGTTAGGTCTTCCGATTGATGGCTTACCAGTGACTGGGAGTACTTATCACAACTGGATTGATTTGTGTGAGAGATTATTAGGCGTCACACCCCCTGAGGATGAGATGAGGGGTGGAGGGCTTAGTGTGTCATGGTTGAGTAGCTACTTTCACACTATCCCACCTGGTGCAGATGAGATAGTCCTGCAGCGGCATGCGCGAGCATATATCCTGAGATTGATCGGAGGCATGCTGTTTCCAGATAAGTCTGGAAGATATGTACACTTGATGTACCTTCCACTCCTTGAGGATCTTACTGATGCAGGCCAGTATAGTTGGGGATCTGCATGTTTAGCTTACCTGTACCGGGAGTTATGTAAGGCCACTAACTATGATACGAGAGACATTGGTGGTGCATGTATCTTAGTACAGATGTGGGCATGGGATAGGTTTCCCCTCCTTGCTCCTACATTGTTAGATCTTGATGATGATGACATTATTGAGCATGCTATTGATCGTGCCCGGTTTCGTCCACTTGGATATCAGTAAGTTTATAATCATTTGTTTTTATTAATATATACATGGATTTATATTCTTATTTGTTAATATCATTGTTACTTGCACATTGTAATAGGTGGCATTGTCGTAAGAGTTTGACAGAGACTCCACTACACGTCTTATCCTATTATCGACGCCACCTGGATCGTCTCAAGAAATCTGGGGTATGTAATGTCGTAAACAATCCACTGATTAAATTTACTATAAGACTCATCGATAAACTTTATGTTTAATTGTCTCTTTTATGTAGTTCACATGGCAGCCATATACAGATGAGCTTGTATCCACGCTTCCAGCATTCTGTGTTGCTGACAGAGACTTGTGGCGAGCTGTGGTTCCACTTATATTCTTCCACATTGTTGAGTGGCACCAACCAGATAGGGTCATGCGTCAATTTGGTCTTAATCAGCCAATACCTCGCACACCACATCAGCCTGACCATTTGCATACCATTTCTTTGAAGGGGAGGTATGATGAGTATTGGCCTAGAGTACACAGGCAGTACATAGCTATCTGGGATAGTCGCCAGGATCATATCATTACCGGTGAGCCATTGACTCAACCTTTGGGGGTACATTCGGAGTACATAAGATGGTATAAGCGAGTCACTAGACGGTGGATTACTCCTATTGCAGCTAGTATTGGACTTGTGGTACGTAGATTGTCTATTGTATTTGCACATGCAATTTGTCTCTTTTATCTAATGTTATTGCATTTTCTAGGCTGATACTGCAGAGATGCAATATAGCTGGACTACACCGGAGGGTCATTTTGCCTTTAACCTTGACAGTCTTCGAGAATCAGCTTCCTTTATTTTAGCTGCATTAGATGAGCATGATCGTATCTCAAGCAGCCAACTACAGAGAGCTCCTACAACAAGTGAGATTCCCAGGCCACCTGCTGATGAAGACGAGGGTAGGAGTCAGAGAAGGAGGAGAACGGGGTTAGCTGATTTGAGGAGACGTGTTGAGTCATCACAACAACACGTTCAGCTCTCTCAACCATCAGATACCCCTACTCCACAAATACCTCAGCCAATTGTTGCTACACCATATACTTTCCCACCTACACACCCACCATATCCTTATCCGTCATACTCACCATATCCTTATCCACCTTATCCATCTTATCATTACCCACCATTTCCGTATCCAGGATATCCATATCCACCACATGCTATTCCATCTTCTTCATACATTCCATCACAGGCAGGCCCTTCTCATACACCACCCCAGGCAGACCCTGCTCATGTACCTCCACAGCCTGACTACCCTCACAGGCCGCCACAGTGACATCCTTTATATTATGTATTATCATTATTGTCTTAGGTTTTACTTTTTATTACCTAACATTAGATAATTATTATTATGAACAATGTATTGCATTTCTATATTTGGTTATACTTGGATATTGTTGGATTGATTGTTGGATTTATATATTTGGTTATACAGGTTTTGTTTTATTAATTTGTTTGTTGGAGATTTATATTTGTTGGATATATGGTTATACAGGTTTTGTGTTATTAATTTGTTTGATTGATTGTTGGATATATTTATTTGTTAGATTGATGGTTGGATTTATATATTTGATTTTACAAGTTTTGTTGTATTAAATTTTAGGATTATCTTTCATCTTTTATTTTTTTCCCGGTCTATCATTATCACGTTAATGACTTAGGCGTGATATATTTTATCACGCCATTTATTGCAGCGTGTTATGTACTGTCACGTCAGTGCTTTTAACGTGATTGTGCATATCACGCCAGTGCTTTCAGCGTGTCCACGTATGTCACGTCAACACGGTTGGCGTGATGACGTGTATCACGCCACCCGTGTTGGCGTGATACACGTGGAATTTTAAAAAAAAAAAATTGCCAACGTGGCAAAAACGACAGTGTGGTGGTAATATGTTTCAAATGAGTGGCATTTTGATAAATTGTTTCCTAATCTACTGTAGTTAGGCCAAATTGCCTGTAATTTCTTTTTGAGGGATTTTGATAACATACTTTCTTTTTGTAACACTTTTGGTTAAGTATCACATTTCAAACAAAGATTTGAATGCTAGAACCAAGTCGTAAATATTTTCTATCAAAAAATATGGTTTGTAAAATTTCTTTTTGCAGATAACATAAGTTTAACAGAATATAAAGAACATAAGACACAATGATCCGAATAATATACATTATATATGTTTATATCATGACATACTATCAAACATAACACATAAGACCTAAGTACACAAAAGACATAACTACTCAAAAGAGTATATATACCGACACTATACTAAAGCCTAAAGTGGCCAAAGTTCCAAAACACCTAGGGGAAATGATCCTCCTTCGAGTTCTCTTTAGATCCTCAGCAGACAAGTACCCCAACAAGGGGTTGTTTCTACGAGCGAGAGTCCGAGCGGATAAAACCTCAGAGTCCTCCCTAGGAGTATATTGAGAATAACTCCACAACTCCCTAATCGGCATCTGGAACTCTACATGTACAGTAACCAAGGTTAAGAAAACCGGATCGGACCGGCCGGTCCGACCGGTTGGACTGGGAACCGGTCACCCCACCGATCCGATCCACCCCCAAAAACCGCCCAGCCTGAAAAATCGGTCAAGAACCGGTGAACTAGTCAAAAATCGATGAACCGGTCAAGAACCGGTTAACCCGGATCGATCCAATTAGGTTCAACCAGTCCTGTTTTTTTTAAAAAAAAAATTACTAATTCAAATGATGTCATTTTGATCTAAAAACATAATGTAAGCCAATCTAAAAAGAAATTTATATGAAATACTTAAACTTATATTGTATAGAAGTTTGGAAACTAAATGCATAATTGATTGTATATCTCTTTAAACTGAAATTAGAATTTTTTTAAACAAAAATAAGTTATAATACTGTTACTTAATGCTTTGGACTCTCAAAAAATAAGCTGTAAACTATTTTTTTATCATTTGTGTTTTTTTTATATTTTTAATTTGTTTAATTAGTATATAATATATATATAAATATATTTAAATTATTTAATTATACTCCGGTTCAACCACGGTTGAACCATTGAACCTTGAATCAGTCCCCTGACCGGTTTAATCACGGGTTCGGTTTTCAGAACCTTGACAGTAACGTCAAAAGAAAACATAGTGATCCCACAATGTGTCCTACTAATTAATAGGGTAACGTCTCCTACGTACTCAATACACTCGGTATCAAGGTGGACGCACTAGGCATTAGTACCTCCATGGAACTACACTCTAACATAGCCCAACAGCTCCCGTCTCGACATCATCACAGTCTTCACATAACAAAAAACATAAAACATAACAGGCAGGACAATACAATAAAGAGGTGAGATCCCCGTCATCACATACCAGTACGGCAGTAAAGAAATTATTAATAATCATGCAGTTCAGCACTTAATCAACAGTTATAGTCATCTATCAAGCAACGGGTAAATCAATCAATGTACACCATAATAACACAACAATATGTCAACTGGCTATGCAAATGCACAAATGACCAACCCCTACTCTGTGGAGCTAAAATTAGATACCGGAGAGAGTGATTGGGATATATGTATGTATATTGTTAGCCTCAAATCAAGTGCTACAACTAACGTGCACATCATGGTTAATACGAGACACACTGCACCGAATCAGGAATAGGAATAGTGTCTCGTCCAGATCGTCGGTGCGTTTGCATCAATTACCACAGCACAGTAGAGCTACCAATTGGCCACTTGTGAAATTTTTGCGCCCCAATGCCTCCAAAGATCAAAACTAATCTTCACTACGCAATTCTCACTAGCACTAAGGTGTAAACTCAATCTCCTAGGCTTAAAGCCCTAACAACAAAACCTCATCAGATTTTCACAACGAATGATCAAACAACTGATGCAAAAATACAATAATTCAATAATTATTGATTTAACAACATAATCTCTGTTGGAACCAAAGAACCTTATGAAATTAAGTTTGGAACCATACTGATTAAGTAATCATTACCCCATAAAGTTTTGAAGATAACAAAAGTTTCAATTTAGATTAAATAAGTAAAAGATTCATGTAACTTGTTTCGTAACTATTTCAAGAAGAAAAATGTTAACAAACAGTTACTTATATGTGCGTCCATTCTCTTCTGAGCTAAAGGAAACTAAGTATGCGTCCAATACCTTTTGAATTGTTTCACAAAGTTTCATTATATTTGGATCGTCCAATGTTTTTCTTACTAAGCTCAGGTTTCAAAGTATTTGTCCAATGCCAAATTTCAAATATATGTTCTTCATTAAATGCTGAGAAGGACTCTGACAGCGCACACTTCAAAAAGAAGTCAACTGAGCCGCTTAGCTGACATTGCTAACAACTACAAAGACCTGTGAATAAGGAACTTTCTGCGCGCTCAGATAAGTCAGGAGTAAGCTATCATATTCTTGGACATTCCTGATAATTAAAGTGTCTTTTCAGAAGAAGCTCTACACGTTTTCATCTTAGGCATTTAATACTACTCAGAACGGTAATAAATGTTTCCGTTGGACGAATAAGCTTATGAAGACTGCTCAAATTGCTCTCACCTATAAATACAATTGTCTTCAAAAAAGAGAAATAGTGACAACTTTATGAGAAAACCAAAAGTAAAAAGGATTGAAGCCTTCATTCTTCTTTGTATTCAAACTCTTGTAAAGAGATTAAGTCTTGAGATTCATTTTCAATCCTCACCTGTAGTGAGTTAAAAACTCAAGCACTTCTATACCTTTTTCTGATTCACATTGGTGTTTAAGCCTGAAGAGGCTATGAATAAAAGAATACTTGAATAGTAGAACCTGAAGAGGTTAAGAATACTTGTATACCTGAAGAGGTGGACAATACTTGTAATCTTTGTACAATATTAGTAGAAAATCCTTCTGGTTGAAGGGACTGGACGTAGCTATCGGTTTGTGGGAGTGAACCAGGATAAACATCTGGTGTCAGCTTTTCTTTCCTCATCTTGTGTTTTACTTATTCACTAACTTCTGGGGATTGCCATTGTTTTCCTAACTAAAGAGTTGAGTTAAACCTTAGAACTTTTTCTCTTCGTTTAACGTTGTTTATCTCAAATTTGCTTTAGCGTCCAATTGGACTCAGAAGCTTTCTGCGTCCAATTGGACTCAGAATCTTTCTGCGTCCATTGCTTTTTTGCTTCCTGTGTAAAAGTTTTTCAAAAAGGTTAAGAAACACAATCCAACCCCCCTTCTTGTGTTTCACTTGTTTACTTCAATTGGTATCAGAGCTCAGCCTCTTGGGTTGAGCATCTAACAGTGCAGAGGAAAAGATCCAGTACACCCTTAAATGGAAAACAAAGGACAAGCTGTGAACAGACCACCTCTATTCAATGGAAACGACTATGATTACTGGAAGAAGAGGATGATCGCATTTTTTGATGCACAAAATATGGACATTTGGGACCTAGTCTAAAATGGCTATCAAATACCCACCAACGCAGAAGGACAGGAACTTCCTCAACCACAATGGACGAAAAGATAACGAACCAGGCATCAGCTCAACTCAAAAGCCAAACACTATCTTATGTGCGCCATCACCAGATCAGAACACGACAAAGTTCATAGTTGTGAAACAGCTAAAGAGATATGGGATACTCTGGCCTTAGCACATGAAGGTTCCTCTCAAGTCAAGGAATCAAAGATAAGCATGCTGGTTCATCAGTATCAGCTTTTCAAAATGGGAGAGCATGAAAACATTGATCAAATGTTTGGACGATTCCAAACAATAATCAATGACTTGAGATCTCTGGGAAAGACCTATGATAATCAAGGTCATATCAGAAAAATTCTAAGGAGTCTTTCCAGACAGTGGAGACCCAAGGTTACTGCCATACAAGAAGTGAAGAACTTAGCTTCTCTTACTATGGAGGAATTCCTAGGCTCCCTTAAAGTTCATGAGCTTGAACTCTAAGAAGAGGAAAGTTCAAGAAAAGGGAAATCAATTGCCCTTAAAGCTCACAAAGGAAGTGCGTCCAAAGCACTTAAAACTAAAGAATCTTCAGATGAGGTCGAGTCATCTGGAGAAGATATCTCAGACAATGACGAGTTATCTTTCATCTCCATAAAGATACAAGCAATGTGGAAAAAGAAAGGAGGTATGCGGAGAAAGCACTTTGGACAAAGACTTCCAAAGGATAGGACTGAAACAAAAGACAAGAGTCCAATCATATGCTATGAGTGCAAGAAGCCTGGACACATTAAAGCTGAATGTCCTTCAATAAACAAGGAGAAAGAGAAAAGGAGATTCTTTCCAAAGAAAAAAAGAAGATTGATGGCCACTTGGGAAGATCTTGACCTCTCAACTACTGATGAAGAAGAAGCAGAAGAAGAAGCCAATCTATGCTTCATGGCAGACACATTCTCTGAAGAAGAAGAAGATGAGGTAACAAACTCTAACCTTAATCTTCAAAAAGCTTTTGATGAATTGTTAAATAATTCATCCATTTTAGCAGTTGAATATAAATCCCTAAAGAGAAAGTTTTCAAAATTAACCAAAGAATATGGAAAAATGCTTTCAGAAAAACAAGAAATTGAATTTTGTTATGAAAAATTAAAAACTGAAAATGCTCTTTTGAAAACTTCCTCTAAGTCCAATACTTCAGATGAAGTTGATAAACTTCATACTGAGGTAAAAGAGTTAGCTGAGGATCTCAGCAAATTTGTGAAAAGCACCAATCATCTAAACATATTACTCAGATATTCCAGAGATCCTCGTGACAAATCTGGATTGGGATATCAAAATACTGAGAAAACAGTCTTTCAAAAATCACCTACTCAATCTAAATCCTTTAGAAATGATTATAAAAGGAAAGTCCATTCTACCACAAAAGATTTCTTCAATAAAAGGTCAATATATTATGGATCTCCAAGAGCTAACCAAAGAGGACCCAAAAAGATATGGGTACCTAAGGATATGATAATTTCTCTTGCAGATGTGCTTAGCAACAAGAAAAAGACACCTGTCATGGTACCTGGACAGTGGTTGCTCACGGCACATGACGGGAGAAAAGTCTATGATCCAAGACCTCAAACTTAAAGCTGGTGGCTCTATCACTTTTGGTGGAAACCAGAAGGGTAAAATAGTTGGAATAGGTAAGATTGGTAAGCATCCTTTTCCCTCTATTGATAATGTACTTCTGGTTGAAGGTTTGAAACACAATCTACTTAGCATAAGTCAATTATGCGACAGTGGATCTAATGTTTCGTTCAGCTATGAAGAATGTATAGTTAAAAACTCTGACGGATCCATACTCTTCACTGCCAAAAGGCAAAACAATCTTTACAAGATTGATTTGGAAGATCTCTCAGATCAGAATGTATCTTGTCTAGTATCCATAAAAGGAGAACAATGGATATGGCACAAGAAGCTTGGTCATGCAAGCTTGAGGTTAATCTCAAAGCTGAATAAGCATAACCTCGTAAGAGGACTACCAAAACTTGTGTACAAATCGGATGTTCTATGCGAAGCATGTCAAAAGGGGAAACAATTCAAAAATTCTTTTGAGTCCAAAAGTGTTGTTTCCACCTCTAGACCACTAGAACTGCTATATCTTGATCTGTTTGGTCCAACGAGAACTGCCTCATTAAATGGGAAGAAATATGGATTTGTCATAGTAGATGACTATACTAGATGGACATGAGTTTCATTCCTAGCTCACAAGGATGATTCTTTTCTATATTCTGTAAAAGAATTCAAAATGAAAAAGGCATGTGTATCAACTCAATCCGAAGTGATCATGGAGGAGAATTTGAAAATGAGAGTTTTCAATTGTTCTGTGAAGAAAGTGGTATCCTTCACAACTTCTCTACCCCAAGAACACCACAGCGAAATGGTGTGGTAGAAAGAAAAAATAGATCTATTCAAGAGATGGCTAGAACAATGCTCAATGACAACTCAACCTCCAAACACTTCTGGGCTGAAACTGTTAACACTGCTTGTTATATTCAAAACAGAATATATATTAGACCCTTATTAAATAAGACTCCTTATGAATTGTGGAAAGGACGAAAACCCAACATTTCTTATTTTCATTCTTTTGGATGTCAATGCTTTATTTTAAATACGAAAGATTCTTTAGGAAAGTTTGATGCTAAAGTTGACTGTGGTATTTTCTTAGGATACTCTGAAACTTCAAAAGCAT
This sequence comes from Styphnolobium japonicum, assembly GCA_023212625.1. Taxonomy (NCBI): domain Eukaryota; kingdom Viridiplantae; phylum Streptophyta; class Magnoliopsida; order Fabales; family Fabaceae; genus Styphnolobium; species Styphnolobium japonicum. The sequence continues at coordinate 19,997,313 of JALBWW010000013.1, forward strand.
ATAGAGTGTACAACTCTCGTTCTTTGATTGTTGAAGAATCTATCCATGTTAAATTTAATGACAAACAGCCTGATAAAAATTTATCAGAGCTAGATGAGTCTTTTGCATAATTAAACCTCAATGACAAAGGAGAAGGAACATCTTCAACAAACAAAGAAGCTCTGGAAGATGACAGAAGAAAAGAAAACACAACAAGAAATGAAGTTCAAAGAAATTGGCATTTCAAAACATATCATCTGGAAGATCAAATCATTGGAAATCCAGAACCAAAGAAAATTGAAGAAGCTCTGTTGGACGAAGGATGGATATTAGCCATGCAAGAAGAGTTAAATCAATTTACAAGAAACGACATTTGGACGTTGGTTCAAAAGCCTAAAGACAAGACCATCATTGGCACAAAATGGATATTCATAAATAAATTGGACGAAGATGGTAAAGTTATGATAAATAAGGCAAGGTTAGTTGCTCAAGGGTACCCGCAACAAGAAGGTATCGATTTTACTGAAACTTTTGCTCCTGTAGCTAGACTAGAAGCCATACGCATCTTACTTTCATTTGCTGCTCATCATAGAATGAGACTTTATCAAATGGATGTAAAGAGTGCTTTCTTAAATGGTATAATCAATGAAGAAGTTTATGTCAAGCAACCACCTGGTTTCGATGATCAAAATCACCGAGAGCATGTTTTCAAACTGAAAAAGGCTCTGTATGGACTAAAACAAGCTCCTCGAGCATGGTATGAAAGATTAAGCACTTTTCTAATGGAAAATGATTTTTCTAGAGGAAAAGTTGATAATACTCTCTTTCGAAAAGACAAAAACTCACATTTTATATTAGTCCAAATCTATGTAGATGATATTATCTTTGGAGCTACTGATGAATCTCTTTGCAAGGAATTTTCCAAATTGATGCAGAAGGAGTTCCAAATAAGTTTAATGGGAGAATTAAAATTCTTCCTAGGCTTACAAGTAAAGCAAACACTGGACAAAATCTACATTCATCAAACAAAATACGCAAATGAACTCTTGAAAAAGTTCAAATTGGACGATTGCAAAACTATGAGCACACCCATGCATCCATCGTCCACACTCAGACTGGACGATAAAGATCGAAAGGTGGACAAAAATGTATACAGAGGTATGATCGAATCACTCTTATATCTCACTGCGTCTAGACCTGATCATAGAGAGTCACATCTAATTGCGGTTAAAAGAATATTCAGATACTTGAAAGGGACTACTAATCGGGGTTTGTTATTTAAGACATCTTATGAGTACAGATTAGTTGGTTTTTGTGATGCTGACTATGCTGGAGATAAAATCGAAAGAAAAAGTACCAGTGGAGGATGTCACTTCATGGGGGGAAACCTATTATCATGGTCCAGCAAAAGACAAAGCACTATTGCTCTTTCAACAGCCGAAGCTGAATATATCTCTGCGTCCAACTGCTGTTCTCAATTACTTTGGATCAAACATCAATTGGAAGATTACAACATCTTTGAAAGTAAGATTCCTTTACTCTGTGATAATACTGCTGCAATCAACTTATCAAAGAATCCCATCTTACATTCAAGAGCAAAACACATTGAAATTAAACATCACTTTATAAGAGATTATATCCAAAAAGGTGTGTTTGATATTCAATTTGTGGACACAGATCATCAATGGGCTGATATATTTACAAAACCCCTCTCTGAGGAAAGATTTAATTTTATTAGAAAGCATTTAAGTATGCATTTTGTAAAGAGTTGACATCTCTTGCGTCCATTGATACTCTGCATCCAACAAGGTTTGTACTTGTTAATCTATGTAGTGATTTCTCGGTTAAGTTGATATTTCTGTTGCATTTAATTTAACATTCCTTTTGTCTCATTTGAATCTTTTCAAATTTCCCACGCTGAGTCAGTTTTCGAAAGGTCACATAAGTTACTTTTTACTGCGGACGTGACAGTTACTTTTAATACACATTTATTGTGATATTTGAAAAATGATTCACCTTCTCTTTCCAGAAACCTTTCAGTATAAGCTCTGCTCTCTTATAAATATCTCATTTCTTTTCAAGATCAAGTTTTTACGCTTTCAAGTGTTTGAGAAACCCTTTGCTGAAAAAACCTTCAACAAACTTCCTCTCTTCTAAAAATTTCAAAACCCTTTCACAAAGCTCTAAGAAATGGCCGGAGGAAGGACTCTTAAAGTTGAAGAAGTTGAGGTATCAGTGAAATATTTCTTTCAAGCCTCTGTTCTAGCAGATTGTGGGGTTGACATCCTGGATAGTCTTCAAGGTGTTGGCTGGGAGAACTACTTCAGAGAACCAGTGGAAGTTTATCCGGAACTAGTGAAGATGTTCTGGAAAAATGCCTCTGTGTCTGCAAATGAAGTTAGAGGAGAAATTCTGGGAAAACAAGTGGTAGTCTCAGAAGTAACCATCTCAAATGCTACACAGTGTTGGTTGGAAGGAGCCACCATCACCTCAGACTGGGATAAAGCTTTTGGTGGAATGGATGCTATTCTTGACACCTTGCTAAATGAGTCATCTATGGGGAAAATGACTGCATCTAAGATGCATGACAAGGCGAGAGTACTGCATTAGCTGCTGAACAAGGCTATACTTCACAAGGCAGGGTCCAAAGACTCAGTTTCTATAGTCCATGCCTTCTGCCTGTGCCATTTGATGCTTTGTCAACAGATCAATCTCCCTTCCCTGTTGTTTAAAAATTTCAAGAGAAGTGTCCAAGGAAAAGGGAAGAAGACCACCATATCTTATAGTGTCCTCCTAACCAAGATCTTCAGAGATCAAGGTATCTTTAGTCCCCATGAGACTAAAGACATAGAAGAGAAAAAGAAGATCTTTGGACGGATCCAAGAGCAATAAGTCTTTGGACGAAGCAATCTGCTGAGAATGAAGCTAAAAAGCGTCCAAGATTTTCTTGAGCAAAAAGAGCCTTTAAAAGCTGCAAAGGCTGAGAGTCCAAGGCAGAAATCACCGTCCATCCAAGCCGTTCCAAAAAGAAGACTGATAATGGACGATGACTCTGACAATGACCAACCCATCGCGTAAAGGATGAAGGTTGCGTCCAAAGTAACAATTCCAAAGGGAACTCAGACGAAGCTACCCATCAAAAGAAAACCTGCTGCCCAAGCTGCGTCCACTCCTAAGGAACCCATTCCTGCTCCCTTCCCCTCACCACCTTTACCCTCATCTCAACCTGAACCTTAAATTTCTTCACCTTATTCTCACTTACCTTCCTCTTCATCAAACACTGAACCCTTCTCACACACACAAACCATACCATACAAACTATCTTCACCTTCACCCTCACTAAAGACCTTCTCAACCTTACCAAACCTTAAGCCCTTCTCTGTGGGTGTTACCCCCCACATAATCCATCGATGGGAATCTAAGGACTCTTCTCTCGCACTCACAGCAAAAAGATCCCGATGCTGTGATGGCTGCTCCATAAGAATCCATATCTTCCCCAGTCAACTAACCTTCAAACCAGTCACTTTAGAAGAAATGGATCAGTTTACAAGTCCATATGATACTATCTTTGTCAGTATCATCAAAGGGAGTCTCTTACTGAAGAATCTGAGATTTGTACCCCCTTCTCTGATCATCTCTTTTGCCACCGCCATCAAGATTCAGCCTGATCGAGTTTGTCCAAGACTGCCAATGGTGGACTTGAACAAGAACAGGGATTTGAAGAAGTACAGGAGTCAAGCTACGTTGCCAACACCGTTCTACTTCAATCCTACCTTCGGCATTCAAAAATCACTTGAGGTAGACTTGGGATTCTTGCGGCAAATCTCGGAGAAAGGAGAGGCAGAGGAGAAGGATGCGAAGACCTTATGGGAAAAGCATATCTGGGATTGTGAACAACAGGCTTCTTCATCAGGTCTAAGCAATGAAGAGAAGGAAGATACTGTGACGGTGCCAGGCCAGAGCTTTCAGTGTTTTCGTCCTATCTACATGGTGGACGATTTCCATGGTTTACCACTGAGAACGCTTGCGTCCACAATCTTTTCTTCTCAGAGCTATGTCTCAGGATCTCCTCCTGACAACTTAGGAAAACCTTATCCTTGGGATACAATTTTTGGATATCAAAGAGATCCAATCCCTTGGAATTTGGACTTAATGTTATCTGAAGATGAAGTGGAATCAGTTGAAGTGTCTACGGCTGCAGAAGAGCCAACATCCACAGTCTCTATTGTTGCTCCTATTTCGGTTGCTCCTCCTGCGCCTTCCACTGAGTTAATTGTTAGAGAGACCTCTGCTGACCACCCTCCCACTGTTGACCCATAATCTCAAGTGCCCCCTGAAGTTCAGGCCTATGTAACCAATCAAATGGATCATCTGTTCAAGAGAGTTGAAGACCTCCTCAAATCTCTTTTTCAACAAGGGCCTCCTCCTCCTCCTCCTTCTTAGTTTTTTTTTATTACTTTAAAAAAATTTCTTTTAAATTTTCTTTATTCTTTTTGACAATGATGTTTTTCTCTCACTTTTTGTATGATGACAAAGGGGGAGAAAATTGGGAAATTCTTGATTGATTCTGTTTATACTCTTGATAAAATTATATAAGCATATCTGTGAATTTTCTATATGTTGTCTAAATTTGTTTACTATGAGTTGTTTCAATTGATCATACTTATTCTGATGCATTATCTGATATCTAAACTGATTATATTCTAACTCTAGTGCTGGTTTTGGTAAAGGATGTGCTTACTCTGTTCTAACATTAGCATTTTCCCATCCTTTAAGTATTTACTCAAAATCAACTTTTGCTCAAAACTAAGCATTGTGTTAGCACTCTTACTCACTCCTAGCTAAACCCTGTTGGATCCTTTTTGCGTCCATTTTGTTTTATGCACGTTCTTAGGAGGAGTGTTCTCTCGGGTAAATAGCTAAGTATTCAATCAAAATTTAAAATGTTTTGTCATCATCAAAAAGGGGGAGATTGTTGGAACCAAAGAACCTTATGAAATTAAGTTTGGAACCATACTGATTAAATAATCATTACCCCATAAAGTTTTGAAGATAACAAAAGTTTCAATTTAGATTGAATAAGTAAAAGATTCATGTAACTTGTTTCGTAACTATTTCAAGAAGAAAAATGTTAACAAACAGTTACTTATATGTTCGTCCATTCTCTTCTGAGCTAAAGGAAACTAAATATGTGTCCAATACCTTTTGAATTGTTTCACAAAGTTTCATTATATTTGGATCGTCCAATGTTTTTCTTACTAAGCTCAGGTTTCAAAGTATTCGTTCAATGCCCAATTTCAAATATGAAGAAACTATTCCTCATTAAATGCTGAGAATGACTCTGACAGGGCACACTTCAAAAAGAAGTCAACTGAGCCGCTTAGCTGACATTGCTAACAACTACAAAGACCTACGAATAAGGAACTTTCTGTGCGCTCAGACAAGTCAGGAGTAAGCTATCATATACTTGGACATTCCTGATAATTAAAGTGTCTTTTCAGAAGAAGCTCTACACGTTTTCATCTTAGGCATTTAATATCACTCAGAATGGTAATAAATGTTTCCGTTGGACGAATAAGCTTATGAAGACTGCTCAAATTGCTCTCACCTATAAATACAATTGTCTTTGAAGAAGAGAAATAGTGACAACTTTATGAGAAAACCAAAAGTAAAAAGGATTAAAGCCTTCATTCTTCTTTGTATTCAAACTCTTGTAAAGAGATTAAGTCTTGAGATTCATTTTCAATCCTCACCTGTAGTGAGTTAAAAACTCAAGCACTTCTATACCTTTTTCTGATTCACATTGGTGTTTAAGCCTAAAGAGGATGTGTATAAAAGAATACTTGAATAGTAGAACCTGAAGAGGTTGAGAATACTTGTATACCTGAAGAGGTGGACAATACTTGTAATCTTTGTACAAGATTAGTAGAAAATCCTTCTGGTTGAAGGGACTGGACGTAGCTCTCGGTTTGTGGGAGTGAACCAGGATAAACATCTGGTGTAAGCTTTTCTTTCCTCCTCTTGTGTTTTACTTATTCACTAACTTCTGGGGATTGCCATTGTTTTCCTAACTAAAGAGTTGAATTAAACCTTAGAACTTTTTCACTTCGTTTAAAGTTGTTTATCTCAAATTTACTTTAGCGTTCAATTTAACTCAGAAGCTTTCTGCGTCCATTGTTTTTTGCTTCCTGTGTAAAAGTTTTTCAAAAAGGTTAAGAAACACAATTCAACCCCCCTTCCTGTGTTTCACTTGTTTACTTCAATCTCCTCATAATCAAGCCACCACTAGGCTAAGTCATCCACTAACGTGTCTGGGTCCAGTACGTTGGCTCGACAACAAATCCACTATTTTTCTCAATCGCGTAGTACTTTTATCGCGTTTTCAAAATCACATAATATTACTGTTACGTTTTTAAATCGTATAACATTTTTGTTACGTTTTTCAATCGCGTAAAAATATTTTCACCTATTTTTAATCGTGCAACTCAAAAATCAATATTTTGGAATCGCGTAAGGTTTTAACAACACTTTTCAATCACGTAAAGCAATTTTTACAAAATCTAAGTTATTTTGATTGAAATCAAACATTTTAAAATCTGCTAATTTTGTTTTTACTAAAAACTACCCTTAGTAAAATGCTTCAAATTCCAAACTGATTTTCAAAATCATTTTATACTTTAAACAATTTGTTTCAACCTTAAATCATCAGTAAAATATTTCTCTTATTTTCAAAAGAATAATCTTTAAGAAAACAATGTTACTTTAAATCATTTCTTTCTCACTTTGTTCATTTCCTTTTTAAATGTATAACTCTTTAACCCAACTACTTGTTACCTCATTACTTTAGATTATCAATTAACAAAATATTTTGCCTTTGATGCTACCTTTTGGGCTAAATTGCAGAGAGCCATACTTGGTCTTTGGACCAAAAATTTTCCATTTCTACATTGATTCAATGATTCTAATCATTCATATACATGTCCATAATCATACTTTCCATCCACATATGAATCATTTCATCCATATATAAGTCATACCATCATTTCAACCAAAGCAATTTCATGCAATATATGAAAGACATATAAACACATAGAATAAATAATCATAAACCATTAAATCCACACAATCAAGTGAGTAAATCCTTAAATGGATTTTTCACCAACAAATCACAAATCCTATTTCTCACCACCAAGTTGGTTGATGAGAGTAATCTCCCTCTTACATTGGGGTGATGCTCAAGGGCTCCCTATATGTCCTCTTGGAGTGAATTCTTTTACCACCAACAAATCCTAAAATAAAATCAAGCATACAATTTCAAAATCTAAGACTTGAAATAAGGTGACCATGGATCAAAATTATAGTCTAGAACTTGAAAATAAATTTTAAAAGTGAAGATGAAGAACTTCACCTCTAAGTCTTCAAACTTGACCTTAAAGAAAGTGGTTGAAGATGATTTTTTTGGAGAAATCCACAACATCAAAGTGTCTTGGAATGCTGTTTAGATTCAAGAAACAAGGTTGGTTGGAATTGATCAAGCTAGGAATGTGGTATAGGGGTTTTGGCCGAAACTAACAATGTGAAGAAATGAGAGAATTTTGCTAGTTTTTGCTTCTTAGAAAAAGATGACAAGGTAACAAGTGAAAGTGAGATATTTTCACCATCTTCTATGGCTCTTCGCCGAAATTCGCATGGAAGAATGGAGAAGGAAATGTGTTGGCACAAGCTTTCCACGTGGATGCTTCCTTTTGGTCCAAAAATGATGAATCCCCCAAACTTTAAACTAGGCATAAAGTAAACAATGACTAGACATAATGACTAGGATGATGACTAAGTGAGTGATTAGGCATGATGTGGTGACTAGGCATGTGACCATGTGAATAGGCTAGCAACTAAGCTAGCGACTAGAAAGTAATTAATGATTTTAATGATGGCTAGGCCTGAGTTGGATGATGACTAGGCTTCTAACTAGATATTTACTAGCTAGATATTTACCGGTAGTTATTAACCAATGGATAAAGGTTACTAATACCAAAACCAGTATATATTGTCCAATGGATAATATATTTTACTTAGATTTCATCCAATAGATAAAATCTCAGGAAAAAAATTTGAAATCTATTTCCGGTTTCGAGTTTAGTAAGCTCCCTCAGCCCTAAGTCAACAGTCAAAAAAATTTCGGCCCCAATTTTTTTATATTATTATTTCCGGAACCGCCTCAAAACAACAACACATAGAGTAAAAAAAAATTAAATAAAATTAAACAATTCACAAAAATATCATTAATTAGAAAGAGGAAATTTTGAGGTGTTACACTTTTGCTATAATCCATGAGTAAATATATAAATACATAAGAATCAAGTATAATGAAGGGAATTTAAAAATAAAGGTTCAAATTGAAATTTTGTTAAAAATATACTAATAAAATATACTAATTGTATTAAATATCGTGATTATATATAATAAAAACTAAACTAAAATATTTTCAATTGAAGCTAATATGTAAGGCACAAATAATTTTGATAACGTAATTTCTTTTTGTGGGATTCTGATAACATTCCTTCTTTTGCTAGAATCCATGGTTTAGATTATGAATTCTAAGGTTAATATCTAGCAAGAATCAAATGAGCTTATGTAAAAAGGTAACAGAGTTGAATTATAAAGCTACCTACCTTAGAAATGATAGCAAGGCAATTACATACTTATGTTAATAAAGCAAAAGAATTATGGTTAAACCTAGATGAGCTAACCAGGTTAAAGTTCAAGTTAGTTCTTTGTTTGAAAAGTTAGAAAGATGTAAGAAAAGAAAAGTTGAAATGTCAACTACCTTAGAAGCTATGCAATTACATGCTCATATAATTATGTGAAAGAAAGATGAAAAACCTGGAAATGATCCTCAACAGGTAGGTGATAGCACAATATTTTATTAATTTGATTTCCCTCTCACTAGGTTTCTTAAGGTCCAATTTGACTTAATTGAGTTGGTTTTATTACATTTTATCATATTGGACCTAGTTGGATCATTGTTGGAATTATTAGATATTTTGGCCTTAATTTGTCTCTTTGACAGTGTTCAGTAATTTGGCCATAATTCAAGTTAGGAATATCTTATTGTTGTGATTTTGGTCTTTTAGGAAAGATAAGACAATTATCTCAAAGTTTCATGAAGACCTCAAGAGATGAATCACACATTTGGATAATTTAGATTGAAGTTGAAGCAAGTGTTATAGTGCTAATCCTGACAGCCTGACCTATTCGCACTAATCAGCCCATATCTTGAGTTGTAGGAGTGAATTGGGTGTCAAATGAGGTCCAAATAAAATATAAGACATAAATACACAACTCCTATGAAGACCACTTAGCTAAACTATGTCATTTTGGGCATAGAAATGAAGCTTGAAGACAGAGGCTAGGTTCTGACGAGATTAGGCTACCTAAATGGGCATAACTTGGTTGTTAGAGCTCCAAATGACATGAAACTTAGGCCCAATGATCCCTAATTAACGCAGCTTTGTACCTAATGGGTTTCTAACTGTGTAAAGCCAAATTAGGAGTTAGTTAAAGGGTAAAAACAGAAGCAAAACATGACTATTCAGTTTTCATCATGGAGACTTTTCAGAAATTGATTTACCCTCTCTTTTTCTCTTTTCCTCTCCCTTCTCTCTAGGTTCTTTCTACATTCTGAGCTTTTTCCCTCCCATCCATGGAGGGATAGAACCTTGTAATCAATCCTATGGATTGACAATCTTGATGTTTCATTCTAAGATTCTATTTTGATTATTCCATATTCAACTATTAATCAAATTTCTCTTCTTCTTCTTCTGTTCAATTTTGAATTAAATGCTTAATTTGGTTTGGATGTTCATGTAGTAATTGCTTAATTAACACGTGATTAGGAAGAATTACAGAGAATAAACAACGCATCAAAGTTTTTTGATACATTGTTTAGCTTGGTTGAATTCTAAATATTAGGTTAATTTTGGCTTAGGTGATTGCTTAATTCGTCTAACCTTAATTAAAAAAACTCTGGACACTAATCCAATGGAGGATTCTTGGATAATTTTGAGGCTTCTTAATGTGATCCAAGGCCAAGAACCTGGTTACTAATTGAATGGATCTTGAGAGATCAATAATGTATGAAACTCAAGAATAGTCAAATTCCTTGGGTTGGTTGCTTCTTTAATTCTATTTACAACTCTTAATTCTATTATTCAACATCAAACCCTCTCTTTCTGACTTCTTGACTTGATCAAATCACATCCGAATCGTAGAGAGATGACTTGGTTCAATCACTACTACTACAATTCTTGAAATGAACAAATTCTTATTATTTGATTGAGCTTGACACTCATATCAGTAGGCGATCCTGGTAAATGACCCACAGACGTATGATCCCCAAAGATTAAACAAAAAAAAAACAAAGAGAAAATGTTGGAAACAATCCTCCCAGACATAAGTGATCCATGAAAGTCTTACTTGTGTCTTTATGAACGATAATCCACCACAAAAGAGTTGAGTTATCCAAGGACTAGATGGAATCTACCACAGAAGAGTGGAATGACCATTTGGTTTAGGGGATGCCCTATGCTAATGAGGAGCTCCTATTCTTTATGAGATGACCATGTAAGCAAAGATGAAGGGCTAGGTGGTGATAACTATATGAAAATAGAGTTATTAGCTCTCATTTTGTTCATAAAAGTTGTTAAAGTTTTGAGTTATGTGTTGGTGTGTTTAGTTTTTTAGCCTTTGTTTCATGTATGCACTTCATTTGATCCATATGCTAGTTAGGTTGGAATTTGCTAAGATTTGGGCTAGGTTTAATTGTGTTTTTATCTATTAATATCTTTCACTCGTGATTATGGTTTGTGTTTTGATGGTGGAAGCCCACATGAAAGCCCCAGGAAGGAAGAGTCCATATTCATGCCTATACTAACATTGTGGTAGTATTTTGAGTATAATGTGATCTATAGATATCTGTTTGGGTTGATTTTTGAAGCGTTAGAAATCTAAGTGTATTTCCCACTACTTTGATGAAGGCCTTGAAGATCAATTCAAGCAATAGGTGGGTCAAAATTAGAGTGCAAAGTATTCACTGAAATTAATGAGCTGGAGCTGCAGTGCTGGTACTTCATGGATGCAGCGCTAAAGGCTTGGCCAAGAACTTCCGATAACATAAAACACAACACTGAAGCACTGGAAAAGCATGGTTGCAGCATTAGGGCGACGAGATTTCCTAATTCAAATTTAAACTATTATGTTTTAAAGCCCAGATATAAGTAGGTCACTTGGGTAAAAAATTAGGAACTTTTTCTGACTTGGAGGAAGAGAAGAGATAAGAGGGAAGGCCACCTAACATTAAGCTTGGGAAGATTGAAGATCAAGGAGAACCAATCTAGTTTTTTATCTTTACCTTCTTCTTATCTTTGTGATTCTTGATGTTTTGGATGGTGAACTCCATTAAGCTCGTGTTTTCTATATCAATTATGAACTAAATCTCTCCTTCTAAGGTTCTAATGGATTGTTACATGTAGATTGGATTGAATTCTTCCTTTGTCCTTAATTTAATGTTATTTGGCTTGTTTATTTAATCTTTCGTTTAATGTTTTTAATTGCTTGGTGACCAATTAGATTGATTAGGAATCCCTTATTTGAACTTAGAAAATGAAATTGAGGGTTTAGCCATAGGTTGAATAGCTTATGAACATTCTTATCTAATTAAGAGGATAAGTTGTTTTGCTTGTGCGATAGGAATATACAATCAAGCCATAGGTAATCACAATTAGGGTTTGTGCTTAAATATCCTTCTTTAATTGAATTCTCATAGGAATATAAGAAATTGAATTAGGAAAGGCATGTTTGCTTGACCATTGGAAGAGGCTCGTGAACACATTCGTGCCTTAGGTTAGCAAGCTGTTTGCATTAACTAAGTCAAAAATGATAGAAGGAAATCTAATTGAAGTGTAATGTGAAGTTATTGTTGGAACCAAAGACGTTTTCAAGAAACTAATATTGGAACCAATTGTTTATTAGAAGTTATTAGACCCCTAAAAATGTTTTGAAGATAACAAAAGGATATTAATTTTAAAGATAACAAAATAAGTTTTTGAATAAACTTATATCTTTTTATTCAAATAAGAAATGGTCAACAGCGCATTCTTTGATTAAAATCAACATAAAGCGTTTTGGACCAAAGATAAGTTTTGCTAAAGACAAAATCTTTGTTAAGCAAACGTGCGTACAATACAACTTTCGTATATATTATTATATTGGTTCATCCACTGTGTTTTTGTCTCGGGTGTTTATTCTTAAACAGCTTTGTCCAAAGCAATTCAAAGACAAGCAAAACAAAGTGCATTAACTGCTGATGGGATTTCTGACAAAAGCGACTTTCGAGAAATCAACTATGTACGCTGGAGCTAACACTCCTAACAACTACAAAGACTAGCAAATGAAGAACTTTCTGCGTGTTCAGGAGAGTCAGAACTAAGATATCTTATTCCTCACTATTGTTGATAACCAAAGCTACTTTTCAGAAGAAGATCAACACGTTATCAATTCAATGCATTTAATGCTACTCAGAACAGTAATAAATATTTTTGTTGGACGAAGAAGCTTATGAAGACTATTTCATATGCTCACTACCTATAAATACAGGAGTCTTCGAAGAAGAAAATATAGCGATCAAGAACATCAACAAAATAAGAGAAAACATTCAAAGTTATACTTTATATTCTCACATTTTCATCTTACTCTTGTAACAGAGTTTTACTTGAGCATAATTCTCACATTCTATTTCCAAATTCCCTTGTTTTAGTTTCAATTTGATAAAATCTATTATTTTGTTTGGATAAAAATAAGCAATCTACTTTTAGTAATTAGCAAATTTTAGTATCAAATCCTCATGGAAACAATTCTTTTTATCACTTTATACTTGTGGGGAAAAGTACACTTGCGTGGTGTATAATAGTGAATAGTAGGCCCAAAGTTATGTAAAAGAAAGTTTGAGCATGTGATTGAGAGAGCATTGCATGTAATTATCAGAGCATGTAAAGTTTGATTATTAGCATTATGTTTTGCTGCTAAATGTTATAAGTTATAAGACATAAAGTACAATATCCATAAGATATTTATGCTTAGCATTATTTGATTGTGCTTTGAATTTATATGTATCTCTAGTCATGAAAATGTTTTTTCTCCAGCCTGATGCTAGAAATACAGTAGTTTTACTATTTATTTTATTTACTACTTGAGTTCCTACTAAGAATTTTATTCTCACTCCTTAATATGGTGTTTCTAGAGGAGCAGTGAAGAATATATCCTATTACCTTGCTAGTTGATTTTGATCTCACTCTTGCTTATGACCCTGAGGAAGATGCTATAATTTTATCATGTCCTGGCTTTAGGGCCAGATATTTCCTGATAAAAAATGTTTTTTTTTCCAATTATTTCCTAATAGAAATAAAAATTAGTGGCAAATCCTAATTGTTTTTCAAATTTAATTACGTCTTGCGTCGCGACACCCTCTTGGTACATTTTAACAATTTGGTGACTCCACTGAGGATAGTTGGAAAGTCAAGCATGTTAGAGTCAGTTGTGCAAATATTATGACCTCTATTTTGCTTGTTTTAGTACCCCTTTCTTTTGTTGCTTTGTTTTTTTGTACATTATTTGATTTTTACCTATTTTATTTGTATGTAATTGTTGTTATTATCCTTTTTATATTGTTAATTGGTTTGTTGCTCAAAGCTTAGGATAACCAATTTTTATTGAATATATGATATGTCTTTATTTTTCTTTGCAAGAATGTATGTAGTTTTTGGGTTATCAGGTTTATATGCACATACTACACCATCATTTACCTCACACACATTTTGGGCAATATACCTGAGTCTATGCGAATCATAAGGCTAGATAAGGGGTTTAGTGATGTTATTGTGTTGCCTCGTGCTTCCTTGACAGTCGCTAATTCTTCCACTAGGATTGTACCATCGAGGATAATGTGGTACCATGGGTTATGCCTGATTACAATCCAAATGTCGTATGTGAGTACTTTTCCAATGCACCAGGGCACTCAATTGAATATTTTATGCGCTTTAGGGAGGTCGTATGGCACTTACTCGATGCAAAGGTTATCAAAACTTAGAAGGATACATGTCCAAGTGCAATAAATAACCCATCCCCAGATCATAGCAATGGAGGACATGTGAATATCATGAAAATGGAAATTCCTGCAGCAAAGGGAATTAGAGATATCAATGCTTCAAGGACAAATTAGAAAACATTACCAAATTCGAAGAGAACTAACTTATTTTTAAGTCATCATCAGAAAGATTCACTACCTATGCAATGACTCTCTGTGACTCTATCATTTATTTACTTTTTGTGTTTCCTTGTTGATATATACTTGGTTTGACAAAAAAAAAAAGAAAAAAGGAAAATTTTTGCTAGGTTGAGGTCCAAAGCTAATGAATGTTTATCCTAGTTAGACACCCTCTTAATTGGCAATGTTAATGAAATCATTATGCAAGTCGATTAGCACATTCTATGTCTTCATATTCCCTTCTTGTTGTAATTATTCATATTTTTTTATTCATTTATTTTTTAGTTAGTTGATAATCACAAAAATAAAATTTCTCTTTTAGTTAGCATTATACTTTTGCCTTTTTATTTATTGTATTTTATATTTTTCCATTTAAATATCTTAAATATCCCCGCAGTGGTCGGTGATACCAATTATATGGCCTTATGCCATATTCGGTATTGCAGAATATAAGAGAATGAATCTCGTGTCTGAGTTCCTCCCCCCCCCCAAAATAACTAATTATAAAATTGAAAATACAAGTCTGCCCCTTGGTTAGTTCTAATCCTCAGCTTCTTGATTTGTTCTAATCCTCTACCCCTTGATTAGATCTAGTTTTCTACCCCTTGATTAGTTCTAATCCTTATCCCCGTAATTAGTTCTAATCCTAAGCCCCTTAGCTTTAAATGGATGAAGTTATGCCAAAAACACTCTTAGGATGCCTTTGGACCCTTCAGCTGACTTGAAAGGCCAAAAACACCATCAAAACATTGTAGTTTCAATAAGTTATATTCAAATTGTTGGTGTATGCCCTAAAGGCCAGTTATATACTAACTTTTCTGGATACTTTGTATCTTGTCATTTATATATATAAGGCATTTCGGTTATTGTATTATTTATTTTCTTTAAATATGCATAATAAAGTACTTTGAATAGTAAGTACAATGTCATAGGATATCAATTGCATGACTTGATTGTGAGATCCTATTAGTTACTTTCGGAACATTATTTTTGAATGTTCCTAGTCAAGTATTATTGTGAATTAGGTCAATTTTAATACATTGAGACTAGTATGTGTGTAGACTAATGACCATATCTCACGGGTCATAAATATGAGATACCAAGTCTTTACATTGGTACACATTAGAGTAATGTTGTACTGGATTGACACACGATGAGAACGCTGTATGGATCGTTACGTGAGTGTCATGAGTGATTCTCACAGTGACAATGGTGTATGTAGTCCTTTGACTTGAAGGCACTACAGTTCCCTACATGAGGAGTTGTATGACTTGATATTGTCAAATGTCCCCTGTCACAAGGAGATTAAAAAGACAATTATTGTACATACTACAAATCATGCAGATGCATGTGAGTGGCATAGATATGATTTGTCCCTCCTACTTAATGGGAGCGATATCTGTGGACCCCTTGATAGAATCAGACTAAAAATGTATGGCCATGCTCGAATGAATCAATGAGATATTTGGACAAAGGAACTAGACTACACGGTAACATTGTTCATGGAAAGGTTATGTCAAATCACTGACATTCTTGTTACTTGAGTAGCATGAATGTATTACTAGATATCGCTCATTGTTTGTATTGCTAAAATTCAATTTTAGTATTACTGTCAATGTAATGAGAACCTACAGGGTCACACACTTTGAATGGACTGATATTTAGGTTTAATATTCATGAGATGAATTTAATTAGGAATCCAATTTAATTCATGATTGACAGTCATTTCTTCATAGAGGTAAATCCTTATTACACGTTTTATGATTTTCGCATGGATCCTCAGCTGGGTTTGAGAATTGGTTTTGTTTTTTGCTGCGTTTCCCAATCCCAAAACACCAACAGTGGTATCAGAGCCTGGTTGTAAAATCATAAGTCGGTCTTTTGTATGAACTGTATGTATGTGTGATATATGTTCGGCTCGATGTATGATATACATGATGATTTACTCTTGTATGATTTCGGGTTTTGATATGATGATGCATGTGTAATTGTATGATCTCGGTTTTGATATACTTTTTCATATGCGATTGTATATTCTCAAACGTTTGTATGGATATGCATGTTTTCATTTGATATATGGATTGCGAATGTTGTTATGTGAGGATTCATTTTCCTTGATGGCAATGGGTAGAGAAGTCGCACCAGGGAAATCCTCGGTTTAGAATCGTTGACAACCTTGGGAGATCAATGGTTGATGTGTGGCGGCATTAGGGATCCTTGCAGCATGATGATCTCGTGCTAAACTGTGAACATCAAGTGTTGATGTGTGATGGCGCTATGGTTACCTTGGTACATGACGGCGCTAGGGTTTTCCTATTGAGTTTTGGGATCGGGAAACGTAGCGGAAAACAAAACAAAACCAAATCCCAAACCCAGTCGAGTATCCATGCGAAAATCATAAAACGTATAATAGAGATTTACCTTTATGAAGAATCAGTTGTCAATCACGAGCACAACAACAAGCTGTGCCTCTATAGTATCCGCACGAACGGATTGAAATCGGGCTATCCTCCACTCTGCGGTACTAGCAGCAGAGAGGGGGTGCTCCTCTCACACTCACTTTTTTGTCACTTGCGTTGTGTATAACTAGGGCAGCCGTCATAAGAACATGAGAGGAGCATTGAAGTACCTAATCATAATTTGACTTAAAAAAACCACCAAATTAATCTTTCTTAATGAATTTGAACTGTTTTAAACAATTTAACCATTTTCTTATCTTTAATTAAAATTAACCATTAAGTAATCAATTTTTAAAATAACTATGGTTTTAACTTCCTCATTGCATGTAGGGGATATGTATGCACTCATGGCAAGCAAAAATTGTATATATTTTTTAATTTATTCTATTTGTTTATTTTTCTTTGCCATCGCATGTTTGATTTAAGGGATAAAATAAATATTGATGAGGTTATTAGTAATTTGCACGATTAGTTTTAGTGTAACCGTCTTAAGATGAATGTATCAAGGTGCAATAGGATTAAGTTCATATCATTCCCTGTGCTGAATCAGACTCTCGAACCTAATTTAATTTTAAAAGACAAGTTTTCCTAATAAAAAGCATTTTTCCCAATTATTACCCTATTAAAATAAAAATTGGTGGCGACTCCTAAATTTTTCAAATTCAGTTGCCTCTCGCGTCGTGGCGCCCATTGAGTACATTGTGACATGTAACATAAATACTATGCACAAACTCAACGTGTGTGAACACCTTATTTTGATCAAGTGATATTATTCTTTTAAAAAAAAGAAAGGAAAAGAAAAAGGACCCATTAGCACGCATGACTTTCCCCAACTTAGTGGTTTTAGGGAGGTGAGGGAGTAGGTGAGAGTAGGAATTGGTTAGCAAGAAAAGAGGAAATGGTCAGCAAGCAAAAGGGATGGGTTGACATGAAAGGACCTCAACCACCCCATGACAATCATGATCGAAGAGTAAAAGAGGGAAAGACGGAGGAAAAGAGAGGGGCTGGGAGAGAATTTTTTATTTGATTTCCTGCTATTCTAATTGCGGCTTCCAAGAGCTAAGCTCTATGATTTTCTACATTTTTGCTCTTGATAACTTCCTTTTACGCTTCTAAATGTTGTTATATATGTAATGTGGTCGAAATATTGTTTGAGATTTTAGTTCTATTTGGTTTCAGATGACTTTTTTTTTTCATTCTCTTCTCCATTCATTACCAATTTTTCTCAGCCTCTATTAACACACCCATATTGTAGCAGCCCCCCCAAGCCTCTACCAATCCATCAAACCTCAAACAACGACCATACAGTACCACCACTAAGAAACACAAACAACCAAACCCACCACCTGAAGTCACCCCATCCAAGTAAAGCAAAACAGACCCTCACCTCCATGTAAACCAGTCCCTCTACACCACCAAGCCAAAAACAAAGCATCTCCATGCTCACCGGAAAAGTATCACTTGAAGCCACACACAAACAACCAAAACTACCACGGTACTACCATTGTCTTGCCTCAAACTCAATACCCACACAATCCCTACAACCATCAAACAACACCCCAAAGTCAATAGATACGAATCCAAATCTCTACAGTGTCTGTATCCGACCGATCACCTTACCAAGGATCATATCTGACCGATCACCTTTCCCAGGATTATATATTTGACCGACCACCTTTACCTATGATCATCTCCATATCCAACCGATCACCCATTCCCTAGTTTGTTCATTAACCGACCAATCATCCTTTCCCATATCCAACCGACCACCTTTAGCCAGGACCATCAACTAACCGACTACCTTTACCTATGATCATCTCCATATCCAAATGATTATCTTTTTTGATTATCACCATTTCCAACTGATCACCTTTACCTATGATCATCTGCATGTCCGACTAATCATCCTTTCTCATGCTCACCATTTCTGACCGATCCCCTTTGCCATACTCACCTTCATACTGATCAACCACTTTGTCCTTTTTTTCTTTACCGACCGACCAATCACATTTACCTTGATCATCTCTGATCGAACACCCTTTCTCAAGTACTCAATGACTAACTAATCACCATTTCCTCCATGCTCATCCCCTACTTACAAACCTTACCTTTAACTTATCATCCCTGACCGATCACAACCCTTTTCCCATGACCTCCACCAATCGATCATCCCTTTTCCCACGATCTCTAACAACTAACTAATCATAATCCTATCAATCGCACCCTTTTTCCTTTGATCTCCAACCAATCATTTCCAACTGATCTCCCCTCCCTTTGATCTCCAAACAATCGTATTCGATTGATCTTACCCTTAACCGATCACCACCTTACACTTTATTGATCATCCCTTAACAGATCAAACCTTAACCTTAACCGATCGTCCCCAACCAATCACCCATTTCCCACAATCTCTATCCATTAACCAATCAACCCACCAATCGATCAAATCATTTTCCCTTAATCATAAACCAACCGATCAGATTCCCATTTCCCTAGGTCGCTTATAACCCACTGATTATGCATTGACCGATCAACCCTTTCACTTTTTCACCATGACCAACCAATCAGGTCATGCCAACCCATTTCTAACTAACTCATCAAATCATCTTCCCATTTCATCACTGATCACCGATCAGAGTCAAATCCTCCCATTTTCATCATTGATCAATCGATCGGTCACTTCCGAACGTGCTCGAATGATCGACCTACCAATCAGTCTATCCCATTTTTTTGTCAGTTTCATGCTTATTTTGGTACCCAACATATTAATTTTAGGTTTTTCAAATAAGTATCCATGCAACGACCAATGAGACTAATTGTTCGAACTTGTACATTCTTCATTGTCATTTGGATTCGTAAGGGTTTATTGTGCGGCCTAGTGTCATCTTGAATCCTGCGTAAGAGTGGATTTAATTTAGAAAATAAAGAAAATCATTTATTTTTCGAGACTCAAGGCCCACTGTCATTTATTTTTCGGGACTTAGGGTCCACTGTCATTTATTTTTCGAGGCACAGGGCCCACTGTCATTTATCTTTCCGGTGCAAGAGCCCACTGTCATTTATCTTCAATCTTAATTAAAATTAACTAACCACAATCATTTTCTATAAAGAACTACGTGACTTTGAATTTTCTATTGTACCAGGGGATACGTAGGAGTGCAAGTCAAGTCAAACTTTTAATATTTGTAATTTAGTTTCTTTTTAATTTGTGAATACTTGTTCGCTTTTAATGAAGGGGTAAAGTAGATACTATTTAGGTTATTAAATTTGCACAATTAGCTTAAGGTAACCGTCTTAGGACAGATGTATTAGGGGTGCAGTGGAATTAAGTTTCCACCATTCCCTGTGCATAACCGACTCCCGAACTTTGTCTAGTTTCGTATACCATTTTTTCTCTAAAATCTTTTTCAAGGTCTTTGCTAGTCATTTTCCCTACCCAATAAACGATTGGTGCCGACTCCGTTATTTTTATAATTATTATTTCTCACCTCACTCTTCGTCTTGATTTTTCTCGATCGTGACAACGTGTCAATCAATCATGTCTAAGTTTATGTATGAGAATTTGTGTAAATTCATGTATCTATTAATGGACATAGATTCAAAGGATATTTTTCTTTTTAAGTTTTTCATATTGTTCTTAATACGAAAAAAAAAAATTAAATGCAATCAATTTATACTAAATATAATTAATGTAACAAGATTGTTCTTAATCTATAAATCTATTTAATATATAAAGAGGGAGAGTCTAGTAAGAAGATAAAGAGGGACTTAATATATGGCATCCTGATGTGCTTGTTGGAACCAAAGACATATTTAAGTAATTAATACTTGAACAAAAATTGTTCAAAGAAATTAAACCCCTCAAAGTTTTGAAGATAACAATAATATTAAATTAGATTGAATAAATAAGTTTAAAAATAATTTATGTTAGTTAATTCCCAAAAAAAGTCCAAGTTGTATCTTCTTGATAAATCGTTTATAAATACCTTCGAACTAAGACAAGTTTTGTAAAGACAAAATCTCTGTTTCACTACGTGCGTCTAATATTATGTATTGTTTATTATATTATATTGAATCATCCATTGTTTTGTCTCTATTGATTGTTCCTCAAAGCATCCGTCTGAAGCATTTCAAAAACGAGCAAGACAATGTGCATTTATTGTTAATATGATCTCTGACAAAGTACACATCTTTCAAAATCAACATTATACGGTGGAGCTGACACACCTAACAACTACAAAGACTAGCAAATAGGAACTTTTTGCTCACTCAGAAGAGTCAGAACAAAGATATCAAATGTCTAGCAACGTTGATAACCAAAATCACTTTTCAGAAGAAGATCAACACATTATCAGCTTAGGGCATTTAATGCTACTCAGAATGGTAATAAATGTTGCCGTTGGACGAAGAAGTTTATGAAGACTTGTATGAAGCTCACAAGCCTATAAATATCAAAGTCTTCGAAGGATCAAAAGAGAACAAGTGAACATACATCAAGAAAACATACAAAGCAAATAGATTTACTCTGTTTTACGAATTCTTTATATACTCTTGTATAGAGTTTTACTTGAGCTTATTGTTTATCCTCACACATCATGAGTTAACCTCAAGTGTTGTAAACACTCTCATTATTACTTTTGTAACATCCCTAAATTTCGTATTTTATGACTTAGCTAAATTCTCTGAACATGTTTGTATATTCTGTTACAGAAATGGTGATATATTGAGTTATAGGGATTATTATGAGATTAGTTATCTGCAGGGAACTCGGTAGAACCTAAGGAAGGAATAGGTGAAATCTAAACTCTTATATTTACTCTGGCTAAGTTAGGACCTACTGGTAAATTAAATTTTCTTTAGGACCTATTGGGAATTTTTAGAAATCACAAGGGTATTTTAGTCTTTTTACATCCTCAGTGGCAATTTAGTGATTTCTCATCTAAGTGAGGGGCAAAATAGACAATTCAATTTTCCTCCCTTTTACTTAAGGGAACCGGCCAAGCATAATGGCCAAGGGTTCACCATCTCCAAAAATTAGGGTTAGGGTTTCTCCATAGCCAAAGCTCTTCAAAGTTTCAAGAGCCAAGGGTAAGTCTTTCTACTCATCTTTTGGATTAAGTTATCTAATAGTTATTGATCCACTTCATCTCTTCTTCAATCCTATGGTTTTAGTTTATGGAAAAACTCATTTTCATTTTTAAGATTCAAGAACACCATTGCTAAGGTTCTTGTATGATTTGGGTATTTTTGAAGGGAGTTGAAGAGGAAGGCCTCAAAAGGAGTTTGGTTGGTTTAATCTCTCCACAAAACCTAGTTCTTGCCATATATCACTTAAGGTGAGTGTGGGTTGATTTGTGTTATGGTATGATGTTAATTAGGGTGTGAGTTTAAGTCTTGAAACCTAGGATTTCCTATGTGTTTTTGAAGTTGGTTTCTTTCTTTGAAGGATTTGATGATTTAAGTTGCTACCTCAATGATATGTATGAAAATGATTGATTTGCTACTTGAATTCAATGATTTACATGCTTGGTATGTTATGGTGGATTGGTAGCATAGATCTAAGATGAATTTGAACATGAAAGTTTGGTGTTGGTAGCTAAATTCGCAGCCCAGAAAGCTAGCGCTCAGCTCAGGATTCTAGCGCTCAGCGCTGAGTGTAGCTAAATTCGTAGACCAAAATGCTAGCGCTCAGCGCTTGTTTTGCTAGCTCGGCGACATAACTCGAATGCTGTAGCGCTCGAAGCTTGGGTTTCCTAGCGCTCGGCTTTGGCAACTCGGCCGGCAAATGACATTTTGGGCGCCCGAGCATGGATCTTCTAGAGCTCGTGTGGACCCTTTTTCTTACAAAATTTCACAACTCTTAAATGTGTTTCTTGCATAAGGTATCATTGTTTTATGGTGATAATGATGGTGTGAAAAATGAGGACTTAGTACTATGATGAGAAGTGCAACTAAGTATATGTGTTTGAGATGATTTGAGATTTATACTAGTGTGATTTTAAATCTTTGTTTGGTTTAAATGTTGTGCTATCATGATATTGTGGTTTGAGCATGATATGAAAAAACATTGCATTGCATAGTGAGATGGCCTAACCGAAGTGGTTAGTGTACAATACTTGAGGGTGCCTAACCTACGAGGGTTAGATGGAAACGAAATGACATAATTAAGTGCATTGCATAGCGAGGTGGCCCTAACCGGAAGGGGTTAGTGTACAAAACATGAGGGTGCCTAGCTTACGGAGCTAGATGGAAAGTGGAATAGCATAATACATTGCATAAGCATAATGCGAGGGCCTAACTTAGGAAAGGGTTAGTGCACAACAAGAGGAGTGGAGAAAGAAAAGTGTGAAGACAAGGTGTGAACATCATGTGCATCCATTCATTGCATATGTTGATTGGTGTTACTTGTTATACTTGCATTGTGTTTTATACTTGTACTCTAATTACATGCATACTTATTCTACAAGTTTTACTCACATTCACTGGGAAGTTATTCTCACACCTCTCTTTCATAGATTCGCAGGAACACCCCGGACCCTCTACGGGTTAAGTACGGAGGATTCTACTGTTGATCACTCTTAGTGAAAATATGTATTTTGGAGACTTGTATTTTGGTGGAGTTGAGCTCCATGATGTATATTATATTCCTCTGATGTAGATATGACAGGGAACTGGTGAAACTCTGCTGATGTTCTCGATTATATATATATAGTGTGCTTTCAGTCGAGGATAGTGTCTAGTATACACTTGTATAATGTACGTACTACGATAATATTTTGAATGAGATCGAGACCTTCGATGATATATGTGTATATATATATATGTACTCTGGTTGGTTTGAAATGGTTGCTGGATTCCGCTGCTTATGGTTATGTCTTGTGGAAACGTTTGAGAAACAAAAGAAATGCTGCCGAAATTTCTATATGATAAAAAAAATATATATTCCACGTAAGACTTATGAGTTGGTAAATAACATAACAATAATAGGTCTTACAACTTTGGTTATAAGCCTGAAGAGGCTTGACTATAAAAGAATACTTGTTAGAACCTAAAGAGGTTTAAACTACTTGGTTGTAAGCCTGAAAAGGCGAAGTGAAGAATACTTGTAATCTGTGAAAGATGAGTAAAATTCCTTCAAGTAGAAGGGACTAGATGTAGCTCTCGGGTTGTGAGAGTGAACTAGTATAAATATCCAGTGTAAGCTTTTCTTCACTCTCTTTGTGTTACTTTACTTTCACTAACATTCGGGGATTGTCATTATTGTTCTTAACAACTTATTCTATCTGAAAATATACGTTTTATCTTGCGTCCAAAAAATTTAAGAAAAACTCTCTGAGTCCAATGGACTGTAAATAGTTTCTATTTCGTCCATTTTCTCTTACATTTTCTCAATGCTAGACTGCTAGCATGTGTCCCTTGTTGGAATTGATGTAATAACTAAAATTCTTCTCAATATAGAAAGAATTAAGCCGAAGAACCTTAACTCAAGTGACACCAAGTCACTTTGGGACTACTTGATCCATGATGGAATCCCAGCCAAACTACTTTTTCTGCGCTTTAGCTTATTATCCCTTGCCCACACCAAGTCATAAACCTCCTTTGTAACAAAAAAAATTAAAAATGCAATCAATTTATACTAATATAATTGATGTAATAGCTAATAAGATTTCCCTTAATATACAATTTTTATATTCAATTAATTTATATCCTATATAATAACCTAGATTTATGTAATAAATATATAAAGAGAAAGTCAAGTAAGGAGATAAAGGAATGAGAGGATGCCATGTGGCACTCTAATGTGCTAGCATGTGTTCTTTGCTATAATTGATATAATTGAGATTGTTCTTCATATGAAAAAATAAATAAATGTGATCAATCTGCACTAAATGTAATTGATGTAATGAGACTGCTCTTAAGTAATTAATAAGTTTCCATCCCATTCTTTCGATGTTTAAAATCTTTCAAAGTCCTCTAAATTAGGGAAACTTTAAAATGTTCATACAAATTAATAAGTAAGGGTTTTTAGGGGTTACATGACAATCCCTCATTTTCTTCCCCTCATTTTAATAAGCTCTTAAACAATGGTGATGTTTACTTAAAATTTTTTCCTCAATTCTCCTTCATCCAAACATACCCTAATGAGGTGTTTGATTTGCAAATTATTTTTTCACTCCTAGGAAACATGGGAATGTTGGATTCTCATGTTTGGTACAAGTTTTGAAAAAACATTCCCATCCAGAAATGATTCTTAGGAATAATTTTTGCCCAATATTCCTACACTTTCATTCTCATGGGAAGGTGGGTTTACAACATTTTCATGGCATGAGGATATTTTTGCCATGTGTTATGTCCAAAATATCTATCTTTCTATTTATATGTCATTAAATAACTACTGTCACTTCATTGTCAGTGACCGCCATCGACCATCGTCCATGTTAGCCAATCACCAGAATCTGGCCACCCCTACCGTCGTGGGCAATTGGCAGTGCTAGTGACTTTGGCCACTGCGCCAGTCATCGGAATCCAACAACCCTAGTTATCATCGGCAGTTGATGGTGATCAGCAACTTCAACTATCGCATCGGTCACCAGAATTCAATTACCCCTGTCACGGGTGGTTGTTAACATTGCCCAACGACTTTGACCACCGTGACAGTCATCAAAATCTGGCCATTGTTGGCAGTTGACGATAGCCAGCGATTTCAGTCACTGCACTAGTCATCGGAATCTAGCCACCTCTTTCGTCATCAACAGTTGATAATGACTGGCGACTTCGGCCACTGTCGTCAGTCAACAAAATTCGGCCACCCAACGCTACTACCAACAATTGACAATCACTAACTTGGGCTACCACCAACCCGCTAGCAGTTAGAGTCATTCTCGAGAATATTTTTTGTCAACCAACCATATTAATCATCATTCTTAAGAATACCATTCCTACACATGCTATTCCTGGAAATGGTTTATCAAAATTTGAACCAAATGGCCCCTAAGAGAATGATTGAAGCGAGACCACAACCCCCATCCACCACATCACTTAACCACCAGCCCTCTCAATACAAGGAACATTCACACCATGAAAAGAACCCACATCCATACCATACTTATTCCATTGCTAAATTGGAAAATTTCTATTAAAACTGATTTTCTTATATGGAAATAGGATCAAATAAAATTATTTTCTTATAAAAAATTGATATTCTCATACACAGATATAACAACCGCTGCTATAACTTCATATATTTAATTTGCAATAATATTCTTTCTAAAAAAATTTGATATTCATACACACAAAGTATTTCTATATTTAATATGTAATAAAATTATTTCTCTAAAGACAAAGTAAATATTGATTAAAAAAATACATGACAACTACATATGTAAGAAAGAATTTGCTGGGAGCAAATGTCACACATATATGGTGCCACGTGTCATAATTTTGTACAGGACATATGTTGCACACTGGCAATGCCATGCACATGTTTATTGAGCTTAGGCCTAGTGAGTAATTGTGTTGGGTTATGTTTATTGAACTTAAGCTTAGTGAGTAATTGTGTTGGGTTATGGTATAGGGTTAGGTAACCTAGGGTCCATGGTAGGTACAAATTAGGTTTACTGTTACATATATATAGATTATTATGATTGACATGATCCCCACTCTAGTTTTGACACCCTCATGACATATTACACTATCATTTTGTACTAGTTGAAGAGAGGAAGTTTGAGGGGTAGGTACAATTCTTGGTGTACGTGCTTGTGCACTAGCAAATCTGAGAATAACTAGACGTAATTGATTCACAAAGATGTCTTCAAGAGGTACACCCTTTAATTTAATTATCAAATATATGATCAGTGTTTAAATACGAGTATAACTATGAAATATTGAAACTTTTTAATATGAGATATAGAGCCTATTATCCTAGATTTAGAACCCACATATGATTTCGACAAGTCAATTTATGGTTTTTAAAATCTCAAAACTAGTCCATCATTGAGATTTTGTTTTTTGGCATTTTTGGTGCCAAGTTTAGGGGTTTTGTTTAGCTTGGAAAATTGACCAATTATGTGTACATATTATCACCTAAAACCCTTGTGATAGGAGAGCTAAATTTTGGGGGATTTTGGTTTTATATACAAAATCTTCAATTTCATGTGTTTCTTGAATGAATCTTGATGTTTGTGGTTTGTGCATTGTTTTGTGACTAAATCGCGCTCAATTCTGATGGTTGAGAGGTTGGGTGTGACATCTTCAAGAGAACTCGTATATACGTTATTAAAAGTATGTTTGGAACCACAAAATATGAGTATTTATTTGATTTATATATGAAAATTTCTGTTTGGAAAGTTTTAAATAAGAATTAATTTGATTTTAAATTTTTTTTTATTTTAGCTATGTATATATAAGAATTCATTAAAATTTGGTTGGATTTATTTAAGCGTAATTTTAATTATTTAAATTGGCAATTTTGCCTTTATTAGTTTAATAATGTTACCTATTATAAGTATCGGTAATAAAGTAAAATTATTAAAATAAAATAAATTCAATTAATCTTTAATGAGTTCTCCAAATATGTAAGTTAATTTGTAAATTAATTCAAAATTTATACTGCTACCTTTTTTATATTTGGCAATCTTTCATTTCTTTTTCCTAGGCCCACTGCTAAGAACTTTATGGGCAATTGTTAGTGGCCCTAATGAATTTAGGCCCAAATTTGTTGAAAGAAGTTCCAAAACCAAAAAGTAACTTTACTAAAGGTTTGGGTTTAAACTTGGTTCCCAAGTTGGCTCTCCAGCATGTGAATCACTGTAACTAAAGACAAATATAAAAGCTTTCGATTAAAACCAGTTGGCATATTTGATAGCTTTATATTATTAAATAAAATATTATGAATGTTACAAAAGCCAATTTATAAATTTTTTAGAAATCTTTTATGTGAGCAATTTTGTTCCATTACGTGTTATTTCACTTTTTTCTCTTATTTAATTATTATCACTTATTTCATAAAAAATCTTTCATGCTAAATAGCATTGCCGTATTAAATATTTTCTTATTACAATTGTTTTATCGATTTTTAAAATAAGCCTCATCAGGGTAGTTGATTCGGGGTTGTTGGAATTGGGCCATTACTAGATAATGAGTAATCTTACAAAGTCAGGAAAAAATTAAATATAATTTTGATATAATTTAATTAGATTTAAGTGTAATTGTTAGATAAAATAAAGTCATTTCATAAAAGAAGAAAATTCTGACTCACTACCATTTTCAATAGATAATAATGTTTACCCAAACAAAAAATAATAATAATGTTTACCCAAACGAAAATAGATAGATAGATAATGACATGGGACTTGTAGTACTGGGGGATATTGTACTAATGCACTCAGTCTGGGTCTTGCTGAGAGTGTGCTCGTACATGCACAATTCGCAGTACTACCACTAGGGAGTTGTACTAACGTACTCACCCTTTGGTCTCCCTCTGGAAGTGCTCGTACGTGCACAAACACGAGAGCCAAAATATTTTTAAATTGGTCCAGCAAGGAAGAGCATGATCTCTATACACAATCCTCACTTCAAGCACAAGCAACGCATATTTGCATAACTCATCAACCCAACACAGAATTCATACATGGAATCATTGCCTGGCACTTTACTATCTCTCTCTTTCTCTACTGTTGTGCCCCTCCATTCTCTATCTGATATTGGTTTTGTGTTTGTTTAGCAGGTGTAGGAAATCTGGGCTCTTCTGATGGCTTCAACTTGCCAAACAAAGAGGTTTGCTTTCAACTATATGATCAGTTTGCTTCATTGCCACTCAAACGTGCACTATATTTGGTCCATCATAAATGTTAAATACTGCTATCTTATGTTATTAAACCATTCAGTGTTTGAGTTTTTGTTTTAAGAAACTGGGTTTTCATTATTCCATCATCCCTTTGTTTCTTTTATAAATGAAAGTTAATTGAATTTGTATTATGTACACCTTTTGTTGTTGTAGATGTTGCTGTTCTGTTTACAAAAGGCTTGTTTTTTGCATAAATAAGGATCCCATGTTGAAATTCATCCTAATTGCACTTTTCCTATGCTTAATTATATCAACTAATTTCTTAGTTAAATAGGCATAGGTTAGTTATAGTGTCCTTTTGATTGACCTCGATAATAAGTAGAAACCCATATTATTCTGCATGCTTTTGAACAATCTGCGCTTTGCACAAGCAATACCTAGGATATCTGTTGGGCTTACTAGTCATGATATATAGAAAATTCATAGTCAATTGGTTGGACAATGATAGTATAGATTACTGTGGGACGAGGATTCTCTTGTATATCAATCTATTCATGCCAAAATCAAATATGTTATTAGCTATAGGCTTGTATGTATCCATTTGCTTTATATAATTATTATGTGATAAGAACACTTGAAATCTAGTAACCAGAAGCAGTCCACTTCCGGATCTAGGGATGCAGAAGTGGAAATTATGTGGAAATTAAAATAGAAAGATATTGAAAAAATTGATGTATTAAAATACGAATGGTGGAGAACAATGATTTATTTCACTCAATAGATGTATACATACCGCAAAGATAAAAAAAGAAAAAAGAAATAAATAAAAAACTAACCATGAAGTCAGCAATAAATTGCAAAACTGCTCAAATTTTACAGTCAATATATCCTTTGGAGAAATTTATTTTTTGGTACGAACATGAGCTGTTCCCACACCCAAAGGATGTGGGACTAATCCCTGTTAAGGTATAAGCTTGACCCTAACCACAAGTACCTCCAATGAATTTTGAACTAGACTTTCAAGAAATTACTACTAGACTTTCTGAACTCTAAACTCTAAATCCCTGACGTAATGTAGTTGTCATAACATATTAGAACTTTTATTTTGTTTCATAGGATGGAAAAACATCTCCAATTTACCTGATATGTTTGTCAATTTAAATTCCACCCCTCCCCCCATTTTCATGTTCTTAAAGTTTTTTCTTTTATTCTTTTGTTAAGATGCATCTTGTTTCCCTTGTCCTTTTATTTTAAGAAAGCAAATATGTTGTACACTGCAGGGAACATCTACTAAAGTCACTGCAAATTTTGAGCTGAAGCTGCCACCATATCCACTGGTAAGATCTAATGTTTGTACATTTGCAAGTTAGAATTGTCTTTAAATTAACATGGCTATCTTTTCATGTGGAATTATGCTTCTAATGACACATTGCAAACAGCAGATTCACTAGCATTATCATTTTCAAATTTACATTCTATCAAAACTTCGATTAGACATATTTTAGTAAAGAAACTTAAAAATGAAAGAATTGAATAATGCAGGCATCTTAGTTTTTGTGTGAGTACACAGGCTTGTAACTCACTAAACCTGTGGCATTAATAACCTCTGGTTTTTTCTTGCGTTAATATTGCACTGCATCAGCAAATCGTATGAAAGGACAACTTTAGTTTCCATTGCTTTATCTGTTGAGCCTATATGAGCCAGACTTCTAGCATCAAGCTTTCGCTGGTTTACCTTGATTATCCATCATACTGTTAGGAAGCCTTCTTAAGTTTATATCACCTAGCCATTTGAATTCTTTCTATGTATATCACTTACACTGAACAGAATAAACAATAATACGAGAGATACACGTAGTTCTTGTAATGACCTAACCATTTGTGGTGTACTTGCTGAGATTTTCATGTTAATTTTGAACTGATAATACATATTTGACCTATATTGTCATAATGAAAATTTCCAGAATGCTTTGGAGCCAATTATGAGCCAGCAGACACTTGAGTATCATTGGGGGAAGCACCACAGAGCTTATGTGGAAAATCTGAAAAAGCAAATTGTTGGAACAGAGCTAGATGGGATGTCACTAGAAGAAATTATAGTTACATCATACAATAAGGGTGACATTCTTCCAGCTTTCAACAATGCAGCACAGGCATGCATGCTTGTAACCAGAAAGTCTTATTCAGATTTCAAAATCATTGTTTAGTAATCTTGTTATGCTTACTGCAGGTCTGGAACCATGACTTCTTCTGGGAGTCCATGAAACCAGGTGGTGGTGGAATGCCATCTGGGGATCTTCTAGAACTGATTGAAAGAGACTTTGGTTCATTTGAAAGATTCCTTGATGAGTTTAAGCTTGCTGCTGCAACACAATTTGGTTCAGGTTGGGCTTGGCTTGCATGTGAGTAATACCCTTTCCACCTTACTCTCCCATTTTGTGGCTTCAGCTATGACATTTCTTGGTAAATCTAACTTAGCAAACAGTCTTAATCTTTCTTGTCCCTTTTTATTTATTTATTGATGACATATAGATAAAGCAAGCAGACTTAATGTGGGAAATGCAGTAAATCCTCTTCCATCGGATGAGGACAAAAAGCTAGTCGTGGTCAAGAGTCCCAATGCTGTGAACCCCCTTGTTTGGGAGGGTTATTACGTAAGTAATAAGGACTATTTATAATATTCATCATTCAGTTTTTAACTTGAAACACGAATGACAGGGTAGGGCAGAAGCATCGTGGAATAATTCTATTAGTTAGGTCTGATAAGATTCTTTTACCTGATAAAATTAATTCTGATGTTATTTCGTATTAACTTCTTGCAGCCACTGCTTACCATTGATGTTTGGGAGGTATTAATCAAATTTACTTTCTGTTGGTGATTTGATGAAACTATTTGCACGCACAATCTTTGAAATCATTAATAACAAATTGCTGACTTTGTTCTATATATATTTTTTCATTTTTGTACAGCATGCTTACTACCTTGACTTTCAGGTGATATGTTGTTCCAAGCATTATACAGTTACTACTGTCTTTCTGAGTTCTTTCCAATAGATAAATATAATTATGACCATCTTGTTATCTTTACAGAACCGGCGCCCTGATTACATATCAGTGTTCATGGATAAGCTTGTTTCCTGGGATGCAGTCAGCTCAAGGCTTGAACAAGCTAAGACTCTAACTGCTAAAAGGGAGAGTGAGGAAGAGAAATTGCCAACCAATGATGCTACTGCTGAGATTTATCCTGATAAATGATGCTGATTTGGATGCAGAATGAGTGATTTATCCTGATAGTGATGAGGAATGAGTGAATTATATTTATCAAGAAAGTGTAAGATGGCGTATCCTTTCAACCATACAGATGTGGCATAGAGGTTAAATCACTTCGAGCTGCATATTTTGTTCTCTGATCAGAATTGAAATCTGGATTGTAAGCAATAAGATTATTTATGCATGAACAATTAGCATAAATACAATAATTCTATCATATAGAACTTCATACTTTTTATATAATATTTGAAATAAAAAGTGTAACTTTTGTATGGTCATGATTGAAAAAACAAACTTGAGAAGAAGTAGAAGAATGTTAATTTTTCTCTCTTAACCTTTTCTTGTTTACCATACAGTAGTGATTGAAATAATGTACTTATGTTATATGTAGAGTGTAGATCATATTCTAAAAGAGAAATTACATTGACCTCCCTTGAATTTAGGTGTAATTACACCCGATACCCCTTGTTTCAAACATGACATCAGCCTTCCTTACTTCAAACGTCATTAGGTTCCATTTAATTAAAGTATGCAATGATTTCTTTATCCTTACGAAATTAGAAACTATCCCTCCTCTAAAATCCTTCCTTATCCTCTTCCCCAAACACCCGACCATCATCTCTCAAGCTCTATTTCCATGGAGAAAAAAAAAAGAATTTGATTCTTTCTTCAAATCTCTATTTTGCAGCATTTAAGATATTAGCCTTTACTTCCACCATATCGACAATTTATCCCG
Source organism: Styphnolobium japonicum (assembly GCA_023212625.1). Taxonomy (NCBI): domain Eukaryota; kingdom Viridiplantae; phylum Streptophyta; class Magnoliopsida; order Fabales; family Fabaceae; genus Styphnolobium; species Styphnolobium japonicum. The sequence goes on from JALBWW010000013.1 coordinate 20,029,859, forward strand.
TGCAATCTCGTCCGAAAGAACCCGTTCAACCTTTTCATTTAGCCCCATCCAAAAGAAACCATGGAGCTGGCAAATTTGCAGTCCCCAAAAAAATAACCATTTCAATCTCCTTCTCATAAATCCCTTCTTTTGCTATTGCTAACCCCTTATTTTCCTATTTAGCTGTGTCCAATGACAATGGGGATCTCAAGGCTGAGAAACCCAAGATGTCCAGTGGGGTAAAAAAATTGTTGGTGTGTTGGTCATGGAAGATTGGGTGCTGGTTGATGGGTTTGGAGTTTGTGGTTTCATGAAACAAGGTGAGTTGTCCAACGGGGTAAATTTTTTGTTGGTGTGCTGGTCATGGAGGATTGGGTGCTTGTTGATGGGTTTGGAATTTGTGGTTTCATGGAGCAAGGTGGAGTTGGTTCTGTTTTTTAGTGAATGAGTGTTTTGAGACGTGGTGACTGGTTTGGGGAAAAAGGGTGTTGAGACATGGTGGTTGTTTTGGGGAAAAATGTCATTTCTCAATAGAGATGAAGTGATATTAACCATTAAAAATCACATGACCTACACTTGCTCAAATTTCCGTTTATTTTTTAACGTTCTGTTACCTATAAGGGGGTAACTGTAATAAACATGTTTGAAATAAGGGAGGTCAGTGTCATGTTTAAAACAAGGAGGTGTTGGGTGTAATTACCGAAAAACTCAAGGGAGGTCAATGTAATTTCTCCTATTCTAAATTATAAAGTTTCAAACTGATTTGAGTTTATTTTCATAAGTTAGAAATTTAAGCTTATGAAAATAAGCCTTTATGAAAGTTTAAAATAAGTTAAGTGCTAGTTTTTATAATAATTTTTTACAAAAATAACCTTAAAGAATTGACATAATTCATAGCATATCCCTCAAATATAAAATACTTATTCTAAAGGGTTTATAAAAAATGCTTCTCAAAGTATCCATCGAAACCCTATTTAGCTTACTTTAAACCGCACTTATGAAAGTAAAGCTTATTAAATAAGCTCTATTTGAATAAGTATTTATATAATCTATTTATCCAAACGAGGCCTAAGAGTATGCTTGGATCCACAAAATATAAGAATTGATTTTATTTATAAATGAAATGTTTTGTGTGAAAAGTTTAAAAAAAAGAAATTGATTTGATTTTAAAGTCTTTTTTATTTTAGTTATATATTTGGTTTTAATTTTAATTATTTGAAATAATGATTTTGTTCTTATTAATTTAATTATTTTACCTATTCTAAGTATGGATAATAAAGTAAAATGATTAAAAATAAATAAAATCAATTCATTTTTAATGAATTCCAAACATTGAATATAATTTGTAAATAAATTTAAATCTTATTTTTTTATAATGAGTTCCAAATATGAAAATTAATTTCTAAAACAATTCAATTCAAATAAAATAAAATTGTCACGACCAGGCGATAGAGTGACCAAAATATTAATTAAAAATAGAGTTGTCACCATTCTTTTATTTGGTAGGAAAAATGATTGAAAAAATCCTTTCAAAAATATTTAAAATAAATTTAAAAAATAGTCTACAAAACCAAGTAAGATTTGTGAGTTAATTATTTATAGGGAATAATGAAAACTAAATCTCACAGCACCCCTAATACATCCATCATAAGATGATTATTTTAAATTAGTTGTGTAAATTCAATAACCTAAACAATATTTGATTTATTTCCTTAATAAAAAATTATTTAAATTACAGATATTCACAAATTCAAGTAAAAACTAAATTATACAATTTTCAAAAGTTGAGGAAAATAAAAATAAATCAGAATATTTACAAGTTTAACTTGTCTTAAGTGTAATAGTTGATTTAGAAATTAATTCTCCTATTGTGTAATAAGGAAATCATAACCACGTAATTTTTAAAAAATTATTGTGTAATGGTTGATTTTAAAAATAATTTACTTAATTTTATTAAAAAGAAATGGCTAATTTGATTTTAAATAAATTATTTTAAATAATATAAGTGAATTTGTTAACGAGTCCTAAATAAAATAGAGCATGACGTTATGCCTACAGAGCCATTCCAAGAAAAATTTGTCAGTGGGTAATTGAAGAGACCACTAATCGCGATAATTAATATTAAAGAAAACAAGTCTTAAGTGACAATGAACATGACACTAGTCGACAAAGTAACCCCAAAACTTGACAAGTGGATACTTAACATCTGGATTCTGCTATGGCATGCTATATTTGACCATTAATGAATTACCAATTTTATTTAGAAAAAATTATTAACGGTATAAAATTGGAATAATAAAAGACATATGTAAGGGTGATTAAAATAAAATAATATATAAAAGAAAATGGTAAATTTATGAACAAAAACCATATGATAGTCACAAGTCATAAAGAAAATAAACAATGAGAAGATCCCACCTATTTTCATAGCCACAAATAGCTTATCTATTTTTAAGAGTTGATTTTATAAGCCTATCACACAAGACAAATAGAAAACGACCCAATTACCAAGCCAATAAGGGTAGAAATAAGTTAGACTATGTTAAGTTTTATCATAAATAGGCCTAGTCTATTTTAAAAAATATTGGCCTTAACTTGACCTATTACCTATCATAGGCTTTTTTTTTAGTCTGACCTGGCCTTTTTATGAAAACTTAAAAGTCTGATCTGGCCTGAAAGCCTATTTAAAGGCCTATATTGCATAAAGACTTTCGAATAAGCTAACATACTCAAATTTTATAAGTTTTAAATATACCTAATCTTTAACAAAATTATTGTATTGTGTATAAAATAAATAAACTATATTAATATATAACTATTAAATCATATAAGTATTATAAAATTTTAAATATATGTTATTATAATACATAAATAGGCTGATCTGTTAAGCATAATAAGCTTTTTTTAAGGCCTAGACCTATTTGGCTAAATAGGATTTTAAAAAAATCTAAACCTGACTTATTTGATAAATAGGTTAGGCCAAAAATAAATTAGGCCATAACCCCCTATTAAACAACCGAACTTATTTCTACCCCTACCGGCCAATACCATTGTTCACCTTAATTACCCAACTAGAGCATTCATAGGCCAAATACACCAGCACCCTAATCCTCAACTTCTCCACTAATTAAATGATTGAACAAATTACCAGGTCCAATATAAAAAATGAGTGATAAGGTTTAAATATAATTCTGACTTCACATCACCAAAACAAGAACGATTGAACCAGCACCCATGACGCTGAACTACCTATAGGATTCTCAGGCAAACCTGCACATATATGCTTCATTGTTAAAAAAATTCTCATGACACCAACTAAATGACCAACTTCATTTATTTAAGAAAGATATTCACACGCCATAAAATTTATATTATTTTTATATTTAGTTAACAATAAGTTAATTTTTAGTTTATTCAAGCACTATAAAACTTATATTATTTTTATACTTAATTAACGATTAGTAAAAATTAATATAATATATCATTTGGTTAAAAAATTTGTGTAACCAATCACTTATAAACTGGTAAAATTTATTAACCAAGCGATATATTACATTAATTAAGAATTTTCTCATCGTTAACTAAGTCACTAAAACTTATTAATCAAATAATATATTGTATTAACCAAGAATTTACTAATTATTAACTAAGTATAAAAATTATGTAAACCAATTAATGTGCAATTATTTTTTTTCTCATTTGTTTTTCACAAAATTCACACAAGTCATGCAACCCAAAGAAAATTATGACACTTTATTCCCATGGGTGAAAAACTAAACTGCAGTCCAAACAAGATTGCCACAAAATATGCACTCACAATGCGGCAAGCGAGGGGAGGCAGCATTTTATTAGACAACTCAGTATCCTCCAATCAGCACTTATATGTAAGATTAATGGCAAAGTTGGCCTGACATTTTATCGAACAAATTATAAACACTGGAAAATCTAAGCACAAAACCCAAATAAGCCTGCAGAGCATTCCCTTTCAGACAATAAGAGGCAATCAACGATAAAGCTAGAAATCAACCCGGCTACCCAAAGCAAGTTCATTTACAAACAGAACCATGCAAGTCTGCACACAAACAGCTAAGCATGCCAAATTCCAAGGAGAAATAAACCAAGACCCCAAACAACCGCATACTAGAGAATTGAAAAGAGGTCCAATGAAGATCAGGGGTTGACCGATGAACAGCCAACTATATTACCATGCCAACTCAAGATACTAGAGCAACACAAGAGTACCTTCATTCAGTAAACTAACAAAATATGCTTCAGGACAAAAACTAGTTAAAGGCACCAGAATTTTAAAAATCAGAATGAACACAGGTAGTGATTGAAATCCCAGCATAATTAACAACCAAAAATGCTCCTTTTAAGGGCGCCACCAATCCTTCAAGTGGAAATCAAATCCCAAGTCAAATGGGAATAATAAGGAAATCAGGAAATCCTCAAATCCACGGAGATGAACTCGGGTGGGGAAATTATGGGTGCGACAACTTGAGGGTTTGAATGGAGTGAAGGAAAGGAGGCTTATTCACTTCTGCTAGGGTTTGGAGAATGCAAGGTCATGGGTCTTGGGTTTTGGATCCGGGTGAATGGGTAAGTGGGTAACGGATTTGGGTAGGGATCATAGCTGGTGTTTTAGTTTTAATCACATACATTATTAATCTATTATATTTAGTAATTTATCTTTTTTTTGGTACTTAATTGATTGGATTTTAATCACATACATTATTAATCTATCATATTTAGTAACTTATCTTTTTTTTTGGTACTTAATTAATTGGACTTGATCATATTTTATAAGTTTTAGTTCTATTTGGGCTTAATTGTATTTTTTAACATTAATTGAATTTTATATTATTTTTTTATTTTCGAGTATATCTTGAGTTATAAACATCTAATTATTATAAATCTTATCTCGTAGAAAAAATAAGAGAGAGCTCTATAACTTTTTTAAAGATCTCAAGTGCTAAATCAGATGTTTAGTAGGGCACATTGGGCCTGAAAGTCAAAAGAGTAGTACTGTCTCTAGAACCTAACTCTCGTGTAATAATTTGGCCATAACTTGGCCTGTAGATGTCAATTGGATCTGAAATCGGTGTCAATGGAGAGCTGAAATGTATAGCTTCAACTTTCATGAAGAACACTTTTCGAAAATAAGTCGTTTTGATAGTGTTTGTCCCACGTGAAGTTAGCTGACTCTTCATATACCTCTTCAGATTGATTTAAGCATAACTTCCTTATTTTAAACCCAAATTAATTAAAGCGAAGACTTGTAAATTATGTTTTAGGATTAGTTATTTGAAGGGAAAGACAAAACACAAAATAGACACTTCTCATTCCATCATTTTCCCTAAACTTTTGAATTTCTCTCTGGCTTTTCTCAAACTCTTCTCTTTTCCCCCACAAACTTTTTTGGACTGCAGCCATGGAAGACTTCTAAGGTCAATTCAAGATTCTTGCAGACGTTCTGATTTGATCTTGAGACCTTGTATTAGATTTCGAAATTGATGTTCAATTGCATTTTCTCTTCTTTTCTAATTTTGATCTTGAATCTATGAATAGAGATTTCTATTTGTTTGTTCTTGATTACAAATTATGATGTTATGTGATTGATTAATCTCAATTTTATCACTTTAATTGAAGAGATTTGGTGTGCAGATTGGCCACTTAGGCTAAATAGGATTCTTGAAATTAAGCTAGCATTAATTAACAAAATTTGTGTGATTGTAAGTTTATGTATCTTTTGTTAATTGAATTCTAGATGATCTAGTAAATGCTAGATCTAATGAAGAGATCTTGGTTAATTTCTTGTAGTATATCTGACATGCGGAAGTGATTTCCTTTGGTGAATCGATCTTGCAGGTCCAACTAGAGGTCTCTAGCATTGTCGAAACAGATTGTGCTTTGCAAAATATGGGGGGAAAGGTGCGGGTGATCCAAGAAACCACCAGGTGATTACATCTTTCCCAAGAATCGTGCAAAGGGTTAGATTCTGCAGGTGGAGGAAGACTTCCGTTGATGAATTTAATCTTGTTCTTGGAAGATAAAGCCCTCTTGATTGCCCTGCTCCAAGTATAGTAGTTGTCTCCATTGAGAGGCGGGGATACAAGAACAAACCCTGTATTTTCACCAGGATATAGATTATAGGGGCTATTGACAAGAGGTTGTCGAGACCTATCAAATAATAAAAATAACTGGTTCACAAACTAATTTGTAGTATAGAGAATGAACCAAATCGTCTCTCAAGGATTCAAAAAACAAAGATTTAAAAAGATCAAGATAATTAGAAAAGGGGGGGTTTTGTTGTTGATTAACAAGATTAATAAAAGTACAAGACTTAAAGTTATAAACAAATCTAAAGAAACAACCAATCCAAGGAAATTTACCGATCTTGAGTTTAACGCATCATTGATCACAAGGAATTCACTTAATTGCTAACCATGTTCTTGGCCTTAGATCACATCAAGAAGCCTTAACATGATCTAAGAATTCTCTACTAGATAAGCATCTAGGATTTGATTAACCAATGTTAGATAAAGTAAGCACCATCTAACATAGATTAACTTAAGATTGGGGATTTAATCAAGCTAAACAATCCATAAAAAAAGCTTTGATATATTATTTAGTCTTTGTGATCCTCTTTGAATACATGATAATAAAGGTCTTCATGAAAGTTGTAACCAGTTGTCTCCTTGAAATTTTGCATTTGTAATCATGCCATTTGAACTTTTAGAACTTCCGATATGCCAAAAACACTGCACCTACCTCAAGTTAGGTTGGCAGAACATGTTTCCAAATTCAAACCAACTTGTAGCTTCATAATGATGCCTAAAATGACATCTATTGACTAAATAAAGTTGGAGATATGGGTCTTTTCTTTCCAATAACCAAGTTTCAATCCAAGAGGAGGCCTATAACTCACTATGTAGTCCAATATGTGCACACTGCCCAGATTTCCGTAACAGCAAACCCACTCTACATTGCAGGGATATTTTGAACCCTTAGAATTCTGATCCAGCTCTTGAGTTCTTCATAAAACTTGTAGAGCCTTGTCTTATCTTTCCAAAGACACCAATATCACCTCAAATGGATCACCGAATCCCAAGTTATGGCTTAACCAAGGAGGAAAGGTCAAAATGCATCAAAATCCAAGAATTATTCATAATTTGCATTAAAGTCCAATGAGGCCCAACAACATTAAACTCATCTAAAATACTAATATTGGGTACAATAAACATCTAATAAAGCCTAGTACAAAGCTAACATAAGTGTCTCAAATTGATTGATTAGCTATTTGGGTTTTGAGATGGGTCAGCTGGTGGAGGTGGTGGTCGATCACCATTTCTGCCATTGTTTTATGTGCTGGAAGTTGGGGAATTATCAGCCATCACAAAGAATGAAAAAATTTGTGGAAGCTAGATATGCAGAATAAAATCTGATACCATATTACAATAGCAAAAGAGATTGCAAACTGAATAATGCTTTCATTGATTTTATTGGAGAAGATTACATAGGCTTATAGGTAACATAACTAAGAGAAGATACAAGCTAATAACTGGAAATCAACTACCCTTATCTGTTTTCCTTTACTAACTAATAGTTAGATATAGTTGAACCAATCAATTGAACTCAATTACTCGTTTAGTAGTCAATGATAGATCAATTGGAATTTTAGATTGATTCTTGAATTGGTTGTTTTCCAAGCTGATTTTTGTTAACTAAAATTCTATATTTACAATTTGAATACATCAATCCTCCCAATTTCATTTTGAATTGATCAAATTACATCCAGATCTTAGGGAAACAACTTGGTTCAATTACCAATGTTACAAACCATGAAATGAACAAATTCTTATTATTTGATTGAGCTTGGCACTCACATCATTTAGCTCCTGGATTAGATTTTGTCTTGGGCTTGGATGTGGATTTGAAAAGAAAGGTTGATGTTCATATGCTCACTAAGTGAAATGCGTTAGGTGTTGAAACCAATTTCTTATAAAAAGGTTTAAGTTCTAAATTCTTAAAAGCTATAAGCTTTCCCTGTTAAGTTTTGAGGATAACAAAAATATTTATTTAGTTTGAACAAGTAAGTGTTTCGACAATAGTTTTAACAAATCGCTACTTGTTGTGCGTCCATTCTACTCTTTGCTTAAAGTTAACTCTTCGTGCGTCCAATATGCTATAACTCTTCATGGGTCCAATAAATGTATTATATACTTTTACTATTGGTGCGTCCAATACTCGTATGCATATACTGTTACTTTTTATTAGTTCGTTCAATTTGATCATGTCACAAAGCTCGGACTCAACTCACTCTTTCAAAGTTCAAGCTCAAGTTCGCGTCCAAGTGAAATTTCAAAAATGAAGAAGCTGTTCCTCATTAAATGCTAGAAAAGAACTCCTGATGACTCTCCTACGACGTAAGAAGTCAACTAAGCCACTTTTGCCGACATTGTCTAACAACTACAAATATCTCGCAAATAAGAAACCGTCTCAATCTTAGACAAATCAGGACTTTTGTTTTCATTGATTGGAAATCTCGTGAGAATAAAAGTCACCGTCGAAGAAGTTCAAGACTTTTCCGAGAGATGCATTTAATGCTACTCAGAACGGTAATAAATATTTCCGTTGGACGATCTAGCCCATGAAGTCTGCTCAAATTTGTTCTTACTTATAAAGAGAAGAAGCAGCACTTGAAGAACTAGAGATCTTTTGCCGAAGCATCCTTCAATTGTCTAAAAAGCTTTATTTCCATATTCGTGTAAAAAGAAAAAGCCTTGAGATTTCTATTGTCTATTCTCATTTGTTAGTGAGTTTCAAACTTAAGCTTTCATCTACTTTCAATTATTCATCTTAAGCCTTGTAAGCCTGAAGAGGTCAGTGTGTAAAGAATACTTGTGAAATAGAACTCGAAGAGGTTGAAAATACTTGTTACCTGAAGAGGTGCATAATACTTGTAATCGTGAAAAAGATTAGTTGGAAAATCCTTCTGGTTGAAGGGACTGGACGTAGCTCTTGGTTGATAAGAGTGAACCAGGATAAATCTCGTGTGTAAGCTTCTCCTCTCTTCTAGTGTGCTTTATTATATTCACTAACCTCACGGGGTTTACCATTGTGTTTATTAACAAAGATCTTTTTATTTGGTTTTAGAACGTGTTAACCATTTTATTAAAAGTCTTTTCCAAACCCTTGGAGTCCAATAGGACTAAGTGGTGTTGGTCCTATGTTCTTTGCTTGTTAAACTGTCTCCTTCGCTGTGTTCTATTTTCTTTTGAAAAGGAAAATCTTTTATTATACAAAAAGGGTTAAGAAACACAATTCAACCCCCCTTCTTGTGTTTCACTTGGTTATTTCAATTGGTATCAGAGCTCAGCCTCTTGGGTTGAGCATCTAACAGTGCAGAGGAAAAAGATCCAGTACACCCTTTAATGGAGAACGAAGGACAAGCGGTGAATGTACCACCTCTATTCAATGGAAACGACTATGATTCTTTGGAAGAAGAGAATGATTGCCTTTTTTGATGCCCAAAATATGGACATTTGGGACCTAGTTCAAAATGGATATCAAACACCCACCAACGCAGAAGGACAGATCTCCTCGACCACAATGGACGGAAGGACAACGAACCGGACATCGCCTTAACTCAAAAGCCAAACATTATCTTATGTGTGCCATCACTGGTCGAGCACGACAAAGTCCATAGGCGTGAAACAATGCTAAAGAGATATGGGATACTCGCATTAGCACATGAAAGCTCATCTCAAGTCAAAGAATCAAAGATAAGCATCTTTGGTTCACCAAGATGAGCTCTTCAAAATGGGAGAGCATGAAAACATTGATCAAATGTTTGGACGATTCCAAACAATAATCAATAGCTTGAGATCTCTGGGAAAGAACTATGATAATCAAGATCATATCGTAAAAATCCTAAGAAGTCTTTCCGCATGCTGGAGACCTAAGGTTATCGCCATACAGGAAGCAAAGAATCTAGCTTCTCTTACCATGGAGGAACTATTGGGTTCTCTTAAAGTTCATGAGCTGGAACTTCAAGAAGAGGAAAGCTCAAGAAAAGGGAAATCAATTGCCCTTAAAGCTCACAAAGGCAGTACGTCCAAAGCACTTAAAGCTGAAAAATCTTCAGACGAGGCCGAGTCATCTGAAGATAATATATCTGATAATGACGAGTTATCTTTCATCTCTAGAAAGATACAAGCAATGTGGAAAAAGAAAGGAGGTATGCGGAGAAAGCACTTTGGACGAAGGTCATCAAAGGACAAAACAGAAACAAAAGACAAGAGTCCAATCATATGCTACGAATGCAAGAAGCCCGGACACATTAAAGCGGAATGTCCTTCACTAAACAAGGAGAAAGAGAAAAGGAGATTCTTTCCAAAGAAGAAAAGAGGATTAATGGCCACCTGGGAAGATCTTGATCTTTCAACTACTGATGATGAAGAAGAAGCAGAAGAAGAAGCAGAAGAAGAAGCAAATCTATGTCTCATGGCTAACACCGTGTCAGAAGAAGAAGAAGATGAGGTAACTAACTGTGATCTTGATCTTCAGAATGCATTTGATGAGTTGTTAAATAATTCATCTATTTTAGCGGTTGAATATAAATCCTTGAAAAGAAAGTTTTCAAAATTAACTAGAGAATATGGAAAAATGTTTTCAGAAAAACAAGAACTTGAAATTTATTGTGAAAAATTAAAAACTGAAAATGCTCTTTTAAAAACATCTTCTGAGTCCAACACTTCAGATGAAGTTGATAAACTTCATAATGAGGTAAAAGAGTTAACGGAGGACCTCAGTAAATTTGTAAAAAGCACCAACAACCTAAACATTTTACTCAAATATTCCAGAGACCCTCGTGACAAATCGGGATTGGGATATCAAGATACTGATAAACAGTTTTTTCAAAAAACTACTACTCAACCTAAATTCATTAAGAATGTTTGTAAAAAGAATGTTTACTCTTCCTCAATAGATTTTTTTAATAAAAGGTCAAAATATTATGGATCTCCAAGAGCTAACCAAAAAGGACCCAAAAAGATATGGGTACCTAAGGATATGATAATTCCTCTTGCAGATGTGCTTAGCAACAAGAAAAAGACACCTGTCATGGTACCTGGACAGTGGTTGCTCACGGCACATGACGGGAGAAAGGTCTATGTTCCAAGACATCAAAACTAATAAAGGAGGCTCCGTCACGTTTGGAGGAAACCAGAAAGGTAAAATAGTTGGAATAGGTAAGATTGGTAAGCATCCTTTTCCCTCTATCGATAATGTTCTTCTAGTTGAAGGATTGAAACATAATATGCTTAGCATTAGTCAATTATGTGATAGTGGATCTAATGTTTCATTCAATCAAGGAGAATGTATAGTTAAAAGCTCTGACGGATCCATACTCTTCATTGCTAAAAGGCAAAACAATCTTTATAAAATTGACTTGGAAGATCTTTCAGATCAAAATGTATCATGTCTAGTTTCCATAAAAGGAGAACAGTGGATATGGCACAAGAAGCTTGGTCATGCAAGTTTGAGATTAATCTCTAAACTAAATAAGCATAACCTCGTAAGAGGACTACCAAAGCTTGTGTACAAATCAGATGTTCTTTGTGAAGCTTGTCAAAAAGGGAAACAAATCAAAAATTCTTTTGAATCCAAAAACATCGTTTCCACCTCTAGACCACTAGAATTGTTACATCTTGATTTATTTGGTCCTACAAGAACTTCTTCACTAAATGGAAAGAAATATGGATTGGTCATAGTAGATGACTATACTAGATGGACATGGGTTATGTTTCTAGCTCACAAGGATGAGTCTTTCAAAGTCTTTTCTATTTTCTGTAAAGGAATTCAAAATGAAAAAGGAATGTGTATCAACTCAATCCGAAGTGATCATGGAGGAGAATTTGAGAATGAGAGCTTCAAATTGTTCTGTGAAGAAAACGGTATTCGTCACAACTTCTCTGCCCCAAGAACACCACAACAAAATGGTGTGGTAGAAAGAAAAAATAGATCTCTTCAAGAGATGGCTAGAACAATGCTCAATGACAACTCAATCTCCAAACACTTCTGGGCTGAAGCTGTTAACACTGCGTGTTATATTCAAAACAGAATATATATTAGACCTATTTTAAACAAGACTCCGTATGAATTGTGGAAAGGACGAAAACCCAACATCTCTTACTTTCATTCTTTTGGTCATCAATGCTTTATTTTGAATACTAAGGATTCTTTAGGAAAGTTTGATGCTAAAGTTGACTCTGGTATCTTCTTAGGATACTCAGAAACATCTAAAGCATATAGAGTATATAACTCTCGCTCTCTAACTGTTGAAGAATCTGTTCATGTTAAATTCAATGACAAAAAGCCTGACAATGACTTGTCAGAGCTAGATGAGTCCTTTGCAGAGTTAAACTTAAAAGACAAAGGAGAAGAATCAACAACCCAAAACAAAGAAGCATTGGACGATGAAAGAAAAGAAGAAACAAGCGATGGTCAAAGATGCTGGCATTTCAAAACTTATCATCCAGAACACCAAATCATTGGTAATCCAGATGATAAAGTACGTACAAGATCTACCTTCAGAGAATACTCAAATGTAGCCTTCATCTCTGAAATGGAACCAAGAAAAATAGAAGAAGCACTGAAGGACGAAGGATGGATCTTAGCCATGCAAGAAGAGCTAAATCAATTTAAAAGAAATGATGTTTGGACGCCTGGTTCAAAAGCCTAAAGACAAGTCCATCATCGGCACAAAATGGATATTCAAAAACAAAGCGGACGAAGATGGTAAGGTTGTGAGAAACAAAGCAAGGTTGGTAGCCCAAGGTTACTCACAACAAGAAGGTATTGATTTCACTTCGAAACTTTTGCTCCTGTAGCTAGACTAGAAGCCATACGCATTTTACTTTCATTTGCTGCTCATCATAGCATGAGACTATATCAAATGGACGTAAAAAGTGCATTTCTAAATGGTATAATCAATGAAGAAGTTTTCGTTAAACAACCACCTGGTTTCGAGGATGAAAATTTCCCTGAGCATGTTTTCAAATTAAAAAGGCCTTGTACGGTTTAAAACAAGCTCCTCGAGCCTGGTATGAAAGGTTAAGCACCTTTTAATAGAAAACGGTTTTTCTAGAGGAAAAGTTGACACTACTCTTTTTCGAAAAGACAAAAACTCGAAATTCATTTTAGTTCAAATTTATGTTGATGATATTATCTTTGGAGCTACTGATGAATCTCTTTGCAAGGACTTTTCCAATCTGATGCGAAGGAATTAAATGAGCTTAATGGGAGAATTAAAATTCTTTCCGGGTTTGCAAGTGAAGCAAACATTGGACGAAATCTACATTCATCGTAACCAAATATACAAATGAACTTCCTCAAGAAATTCAAATTGGACGATTGCAAAACAATGAGCACACCAATGCATCCATCATCCACACTAAGATCGGACGATAAGGATAAAAAGGTGGACGAAAAGGTATACAGAGGTATGATCGGATCACTCTTATATCTCATCGCGTCCGCACTGATATAATGTTTAGTGTGTGTCTTTGTGCACGTTTTCAATCTGATCCTAGAGAGTCACACTTAATTGCAGTAAAAGAATATTCGGATACTTGAAAGGAACTACTAATCTGGGCTTGGTATTTAAGAAATCTCATGAGTACGATTAGTTGGTTTTTGTGATGTCGACTATGCTTTGGAGATAGAATCGAAAGGAAAAGTACAAGTGGAGGATGTCACTTCATTGGAGGAAATCTAGTATCATGGTCCAAAGAAAAGACAAAGCACAATTGCTCTATCAACAACCGAAGTTGAATATATCTCTCAAGGTCCAATTGTTACTCTCAACTACTTTGGATCAAACATCAATTAGAAGACTACAACATCTTCGAAAGTAAGATTCCTTTACTATGTGATAATATCTGCAATTAACTTATCAAAAAATCCCATACTACACTCAAGGGCAAAACACATTGAAATCAAACATCACTTTATAAGAGACTATATTCAAAAAGGTGTGTTTGATATTCAATATGTGGATACAGATCATCAATGGGCAGATATTTTCACAAAACCCCTCTCTGAGGATAGATTCACTCTTATTCGAAAACATCTAAGTATGCATTTTGTAAAGAATTAATATTTCTTGCGTCCATTGAAGATCTGCGTCCAAAATGCTTTGTACTTGATAAATGGTGTGGTAAATTTCTTGATAAGACATAAATCATTTGCATTTATCTTGTTTGAAACTTTTCAAATTTCCCACGCTGAGTCAGTTTTTGAAAGGTCACGAAAGTAACTTTTTACTACGGACGTGACAGTTGCTTTTAATACACATTTATTGTGTTTGTTTTTTTTTTAAAAAAAAAAAAAAACGATTCGTTTTCTCTCAAGAAACCTTTCAGTGTAGAAACTTACCTTCTTCTATAAATATTTTCCTTCTTTACAAGATCAAATTTTTACGCCTTCAAACATTGAAAGAAAACAGTTGCGAAAAGAACCTTAGCAAATTTCTCTCTCTCTTTCAAATTTCTTTAACCCTAAGAAATGGCCGGAGGAAAGACCCTTGATGTTGAAAGAGCCGAGGTATCAGTTGAATACTGCTCCAAACTTCCATTTTAGCGAATGTGGAATAGATATCAAAGAATGTCTCGTCGGTCTTTGGATGGGATAGTTACTTCGCAGAACCAGGAGGTTTATCCTAATTGGTGAAAATGTTCTGGAAAAACGCATCCGTGTCTGCGACAGAGGTCAGGGGATGTGTTTTGGGAAAACCCGTTGTGGTTTCAGAGGTAACCATCTCCAACGCCACCCAATGTTGGTTGGAAGGAGCCACCATCACTTCTGATTGGGAAAAAGCATTTGGGGGAACTGATGTTGTTCTTGACACCTTACTAAAGGAGTCATCCACGGAAGATAACTGCTTCCAAGATGAATGACAAGGCAAGAGTTTTGCATCAACTTCTAAACAAGGCAATACTCCACAAGGCAGGGTCCAAAGACTCAGTCTCTACAGTTCATGCCTTCTGCCTGTGTCATCTGATGCTGTGTCAACAGGTCAATCTCCCTTCTCTGCTTTTTAAGAACTTCAAGAGAAGTGTACAAGGAAAAGGGAAGAAGACCACCATCTCCTATGGTGTTCTCTTAACCAAGATCTTCAGAGATCAAGGTATCTTTAGTCCCCATGAGACTAAAGATGTTGAAGAGAAGAAGAAGATTTTTGGACGGATCCAAGAGCAACAAATCTTTGGACGAAGCAATCTTCTAAGGATGAAACTTCAAAGCGTCCAAGATTTTCTGGACCAGAAAGAGCCTCTTATTCTTTCAAAGGCTGAGAGTCCAAAGAAGAAATCACCGTCCGTCCAAGCCCTTCCCAAGCGGAGACTCATAATGGACGATGACTCTGAAGATGACCAACCCATCGCTAAAAGGATGAAGGTTGCGTCCATTGCGAGCATCCCAAAAGGAACCCGGACGAAGCTACCCATCACAAGGAAACCCTCTTCCAAGCTTGCGTCCATTCCTAAGGAACCTCTTCCTACCATTCCCTCTTCCTCCATTTTACCCTCTTCTCAAACAGAACCACAAACTTCCTTCCCAACCTTTCAAATAACTTCCTCTCCCTTAAACACTGAACCTTTTTCTTCTCAAACTCACATATTACCTTCCCAATCTCCTTCACCTTCCCCCTCTCAAAAGACCTTCTACAACTCCTCCTATCTTAACCTTTTCTCTGTGGGAGTTTCTCCTCACATTATCCCTCTTTGGGAATCCAAGGACTCTTCTCTCTCACTCACAGCAAGACGCTCCCGGTGCTGTGATGGTTACTCAACAAAAGTTCACATCTTCCCTAGTGATCTATCCTTCAAACCTGTCACCTTGGAAGAAATGGAACAGTTTGCGAGTCCTTATGACACCATCCTTGTCAGTGTCATTAAGGGGAGTCTTCTGTTGAAGAATTTGAGATTTGTACCCCCTTCACTGATCATCTCCTCTACAACTGCCATCAAGATTCAGCCGGATCGGGTTTGTCCAAGGTTGCCAATGGTGGATTTAAATAAAAACAAAGACTTGAAAAAGTACAGAAGCCAAGCCACCTTTCCCAAGCCTATCATCTTTAAGCCAAATTTTGGGAGCTTACGTTCCCCTGATGTTGATGTTGAATTCTTGTGGCATGTTTCAAATAACGGAGAAGTCAGGAGAATGAGGCTAAGACCTTCTCGGGAAAAGCACATTTGGGAGTGTGAGCAACAAGCGTCTTCTTCAGGACTAAGTGATGAAGACAAGGAAGATATCATAATCGTGCCTCGGTCGAGCTTCCGGTGTTTTCGTTCTATCTATATGGTAGATGATCTTTTTGGGTGCCTCAACTCGCCATTGCCAACAATCTTCTCTTGTCCAAGCTATGTCTCTCGACCTCCGTCTCGACAACATAGGCGTGCCTTATCCCTCGGGATCAAATGTTTGGTTACCGGAGAACCTCTCTTCCTTGGGATGTTGACCTTCCTCTCGTCTCAAGACGAAGTTGAGTCTGTTGTGCAAAGCAAATGGATGTGACCCCTCCGCTTCCACCACTGAGTTAGCTATTGTGGAACCACAACCTTCTGCTGACATTCTCACCCAAGTGCCCCCAGCTTTTCAGGCCTACGTGAATAATCAAATGGACTTAATGTACAAGAGAGTTGAAGACCTCCTCAAGTCTCTTTTTCAATAAGGGCCACCTCCTCCTCCTCCACCTTCTTCCTCTTGATTTTATTTTATTTTATTTTCGTTTAGCCAAATTTTTTTTGACAGTGATGTTTTTCTTTCTTTTTGTCTGATGACAAAGGGGGAGAATAATGGGAATTTGATTTGTTACAAACAAATTTATTTTATAATTTATACTGATTCAATGAAACTTGTTTTTCTCTCATCTGGTTGTTTCATTATCCTTGTCTCGGTTATTCTGTTGCACTGTGTTGCTGTGTAGGATCTGATCTAATTTTTTAGCATGGTTTATTTCTTTTCAAAAGTATTGTCTCTGTTAAACTCTTTTCTCAAGAACTAAACTTCGATACAAAGATAATATTACTTGCTCTTGAAACTTGTTTCGTAAAAATAAATTTCATGTACCACGTCCAATTGACTCTGCGTCCAACAGACTTGGAGTCCGTCCCTTAGAAATGCTTTTCTTAGGGGGAGCAATTTTGTTTTATAAAAAAAAAAAAAAAAGAATCTGTGTTCAACCAAATTAATAGTTTTTGTCATCATCAAAAAGGGGGAGATTGTTGAAACCAATTTCTTATAAAAAGGTTTAAGTTCTAAATTCTTAAAAGCTATAAGCTTTCCCTGTTAAGTTTTGAGGATAACAAAAATATTTATTTAGTTTGAACAAGTAAGTGTTTCGACAATAGTTTTAACAAATCGCTACTTGTTGTGCGTCCATTCTACTCTTTGCTTAAAGTTAACTCTTCGTGCGTCCAATATGCTATAACTCTTCATGGGTCCAATAAATGTATTATATACTTTTACTATTGGTGCGTCCAATACTCGTATGCATATACTGTTACTTTTTATTAGTTCGTTCAATTTTATCTGTCTGCCAAAGCTCGGACTCAACTCACTCTTTCAAAGTTCAAGCTCAAGTTCGCGTCCAAGTGAAATTTCAAAAAATGAAGAACTGTTCCTCATTAAATGCTAGAAAAGAACTCTGACAGCTCTCGGCGACAGAAGAAGTCAACTAAGCCACTTTTGCTGACATTGTCTAACAACTACAAAGATCTGCAAATAAGAAACCGTCTGCAATCTTAGACAAATCAGACTTTTGTTTTCATTGATTGGAAATCTCGGAGAATAAAAGTCACCGTCAGAGAAGTTCAGCACTTTTCCAGTAGATGCATTTAATGCTACTCAGAACGGTAATAAATATTTCCGTTGGACGATCTAGCCCATGAAGTCTGCTCAAATTTGTTCTTACTTATAAAGAGAAGAAGCAGCACTTGAAGAACTAGAGATCTTTTGCCGAAGCATCCTTCAATTGTCTAAAAAGCTTTATTTCCATATTCGTGTAAAAAGAAAAAGCCTTGAGATTTCTATTGTCTATTCTCATTTGTTAGTGAGTTTCAAACTCAAGCTTTCATCTACTTTCAATTATTCATCTTAAGCCTTGTAAGCCTGAAGAGGCTGTGTGTAAAAGAATACTTGTGAAATAGAACCTGAAGAGGTTGAAAATACTTGTTACCTGAAGAGGTGCATAATACTTGTAATCGTGAAAAAGATTAGTTGGAAAATCCTTCTGGTTGAAAGGACTGGACGTAGCTCTTGGTTGATAAGAGTGAACCAGGATAAATCTCGTGTGTAAGCTTCTCCTCTCTTCTAGTGTGCTTTATTATATTCACTAACCTCTGCGGTTTACCATTGTGTTTATTAACAAAGATCTTTTTATTTGGTTTTAGAACGTGTTAACCATTTTATTAAAAGTCTTTTCCAAACCCTTGGAGTCCAATAGGACTAAGTGGTGTTGGTCCTAAGTTCTTTGCTTGTTAAACTGTCTCCTTCGCTGTGTTCTATTTTCTTTTGAAAAGGAAAATCTTTTATTATACAAAAAGGGTTAAGAAACACAATTCAACCCCCCTTCTTGTGTTTCACTTGGTTATTTCATTAGGTTTTACCTAATTTTATAATTTTCTCTTCTTTTTTCTTTTTGATTTTTAATTAGAGAAAGAAGAAAAATCTATTTCATTTTGAACTTTTTAAATTTTCATAATTTTTTAATAAATAAAACAGAAAAGACCCAAACAAGACAGGGTGTTCACAAAAATAAAATAAAATCAATACATATCATATTTTAAATAATTCTAAATACAATGTAATAACAAAAAAGAGCTCTAATTTTTAGGTAAAATTGTGAAGAAGGTCGTTTCTCTCTAAATTAAAGAGTAAATTATGTGTTTTGAGTTGAATCCAAGCTAAGTGGCCTTCAAAAAGGGTTAAAAAATTTGAAAATATAATTCTAGAGTGCTGGATTTTTTAATCACCAGCAGTGGAGCACAACCATGGTTGCTTAGTATTCGTGGAATGGTCCACGCACATGGAACCTATGGGGATGCTCTGTTACCTAAATTGATTTGTGAATTGGATCACCTACAAGGGACTTTATTCATAAGTTAATTTTATGTGACATGAATTTTAATTTTTGGGATGACTTTGACAGTAAAAATTCAACTTTTTGAAATTGTTCCTTGTTATTATATGGTTTATTCTCCATATACAAGAGAGTTTATATCTATATGTGATTAATTCTTATTTTGGTAACTATTATTATTGTTTATTGCTCATGCTATTAATCATTTTCTTGTTTATTATTTTTAGTTCCATTTTCCCCTTGAATAATGTTATATATTAATTGTCCACCATTGCTAGAGTTTTAAGCTTGGTTAGCTAGCTATGAAAAGTTATTTTATTTGATCATAGGCGTTGATCATGTTATGGATATATGAATCTTATATTTTTTTATAACCAAAGTATAATAAAATTAACCATGAGGTGTGACTTTGTTGTCAAACTGAGTTCTAAGTGAGAGCACTTTACCTATAGGGTTTCAAATCCAACAAGAAACACCTTGTAGCTAGGGCTAAGATTACATTCGAGTGGGTTTAGTCTCACACCTAAAGCGTTTGAAGACACTTCATAATTTGACAAAAAAAGAATAATCAAATAATATGATAATTTAGGTCAAGATGTCTTGAAAGCTTTGTCTTCATAAGGACTTTATGCACAAGAGATAAAAATATATCACTACAAGAAATCGATTTTTCAATGATGACCTTTCAATGACAACTAAAATGTCATCCATGAAAGAGACACTTTTGAGGGCCAAAAAAAAGGAAAAGGACTTTATTTTGACAACTTTTTTAGGTCATCACTGAATTTCAATTATATGTTGTTTTTTGTGACGAGCAAAATAAGTCATCACAAAAGAGTTACCCTCTAGTGACAACCCTAAAGTATCTTCACAAAAGACTCACCTTTCAATGACAATGGGTCGTCACAAAAGAGTCACATTTATGTGAAAACTTTAACTAGTTGTCACAAAAGAGTCACCTTCTAGTGATGACCTTGAAGCATCGTTACAAAAAAATTATCTTGTAGTGACGACAAAAATGTTATCATTGTAGAGTGTTAAAAAGTCGTCATTGTATCCTTGGAGGGAGAGGGGGAAAAACGAAGGGAAATAAAAATAAGTTTTAGTGATGACATACAAAAAACTCTTCACAAAAAAACATTTTTTTTATAATTATAAGTTGTGTTGTGTGCGTTTTGGGCTTTTAGGGAAAAGAAAAATCTTTCCCCCTTATTCTCTTTCTTTTTTCTCACTTTCACTCTCATTCTCACTCCCCACAAGCAACCCCCACCCCCATGAGCATAACCATCCACCCCACAACACCACCAGCGACACTTATGCAGCGGCATCTCCAAGGTGAAGGTAACGACAACCTCTTATCTATATTATGGTTTCTGGTACGAGCAACTTAGTTTTGCTATTCTCAAAGGAGATGAACCCTAGACAAACAAAAACATGGAAAATATTTTATGTGTTTGAAATAATGTGTATACTTCATCTATGTGTTTGTAAACCCTTTGCTATGTAGACAACACTCAATTTTTTTTAGTGCTCAAAATCATTTTAGATAAACTATTATGTTGCTCCTATGTGTCTTTTAAGAGCATTTTATTAGTTGTTTATGCTTGTGTGTATGTACATTAGATAAGCTGGTTTGGTTTATAGATTAACTTTGGATGTTTTAAATTTATAATTTTCATCTACTCTACAAAATTCTTAATCATAGTTAAAGTAGTTTCTTCATTTTGCTTTCTTCTTCATTAAGTACTAATTGAGCACTTTACATGTAACACCCTCCGTTGGATGTCACATTTAACGGAACCTCGAGTTAATTTGAAAAACCTTTTGTATTTTCTTTATGAAAATATGAGTTCAAAAATTTCTTTTGCGGATATAACACAAAATAACCAAAAAAGAAATAACTCAATATCAAAAGATTTCAAAAATATACATCATAAGTATTTATATCCAATTTTACTGTTTAATTCTACTGTTTAACAAAATACATAAAAGATATTCAGCAGAATGTCTACAAACTCTATATATCATTCTATTGACCAAAGTCCTAAATATCCGTTTACTTAATATACAAATGGATGCCCTATGCATCTGAATCACTGTGGAACTACCTTCTAACAAAACCGAATAGGTCCTTCCTTGAAGTCTTCGCCATCTTCATAAGACAGAGAGAAAACAACTACCTTGCCGTCTTCATAAGACAAAAGAAAAACAACACAAACATACGAAAACAATACAACAAAAAAGTGAGATCTTCGTCACCTATCAATACCAATAAAGCAATGTAGAAAATATAATAATTTGTATAGTTCAATAGATACAATCATGTTATCAAACAATGGGTAAATCAATAATCAATAGTACAGTTAACATAGCAAATAATATATTTTCATACTGAATAAACAGATATAATCATATTATCAAACAATGGGTAAATCCATATCAATATGCATCATGATAATGTGACAGTATAACAACTGACTATATAATCATTCAATGATTGACCCATACTCCATGGAGCTAAATCACAACAAGTCGGAGAGAGTAATTGGGAGTACATGTTCCGTATCTCATTAGCCTCAAATATGCTCGAATGTGCTGTAAAATCTCATTTGGCAATACGGCTCACGAGAACATTCTCCACCAACCGGGAATAAGATAGTGTCTGGTCAGGATTGTTTGGTGTGTTGCAATCATATCACCACGGCATAGTTCAACTGACCTCTTGTGGAGTTTCCGCACCCCGACATCCCCAAGATCATTTATAGATCTTCAATACACAATTCGCACCCGCACTAAGGTGTAAGCTCAAACTTCTAGGCTTAAAGCCTTAACAACAACAAGTCTCATACAGACTATCATAATGCCATAGTCAACTAACTCATGCAAAATGCAATCACTCATAATTAATATAATAATTCATGGTCAACTAACCCATAGTTATTAAATTAATCATGATCAACCCAATAATTCATGGTTAACTAGCCCATAATTATTGGTTTATCAAAAACACAATTCCCTTAAGATTCAAGCCACCATTTCACGAATAGCGTCAACTGTCCTATTTAGGTTCCAGTCTACGTTGGCTCAATAGTTGTAACGTTGTTTCTTAACCCATGGTGCTTCCAAAACATTTTTCCAAATCACGTAACATTACGGCTACGATTTTTAAATCACATAACATTTCTGTTACGTTTTTCAATCGCGTAAAACCATTTTTCTGTTTTTCAAATCGTGTAACTCAAAAATTAATATTTTTAAATCGCGTAACAGTTTAGAATCACTTTTCAATCGCGTAAAGCATTTTTCACAAATATTGAGCCATTTGAACTAAATAAAATATTTCCAAGTCTATTCTCACTATGTAAGTTAAAAATAAGTTTCAAATATGAATAGTGACTTTTCAACAAATCTTTCAAAAGTCATTTCTATTGAAAAACATTTATTTCTACATCAAATCATTACCAAAATGTTTTTCTCCAACTTTCTAAAAAATAAAAGTCTTTAATAAAAGTAAGCATTAATTCAAAATAGTTTGATACTCATAAATATTTCAAAGTCCAAACTAATTTTTAGAAATCATTTCAAGATCCGATCAAATTTTCAAAAGTGTTTCTACTTGAAAATTATTTATTTTCATTTTTAAATTATCACTAAATATTTTCTCTCATATTTTCAAAAATACTTAAAACCATATACTAAATTTTCGAAAATAATAACAAAAACTTTGATAAAGTAAATATCATTTCTACATAGTTTCTTTTCAAGACTTTTCCATTTCCATCATGATTCATTGGTTTCCAACCGAACATATGCATGTTCATAACCATGTTTTTCATCCACACATACATCATTTTACTCACACATAAGTTATATCACCCTTTAATCATTGAAATAACCAAGTGAAACACAAGAAGGATGGTTGAATTGTGTTTCTTAACCTTTGTTGAAAAACTTCTCTTTTACTAACAGATTAATCAAGACGGTGTTTAAAACGATAGCAGGCAATTGACAAATAAAAGGCTTCTCAGTCCTATTGGACGATAGAAAGGTTTTGTAAGATTTTTCTTTGGACGTAGTTAAAAAGTCCTAAGATTTAACTTAAAAACCTTTGTTAAGAAAACAATGGCAATTCCCAGATGTTAGTGAATAAATAAAACACAAGAGGAGGAAAGATAAACTTACACTAGATGTTTATCCTGGTTCACTCTTACAAATCAAGAGTTACGTCCAGTCCCTTTAGCAAGAAGGATTTTTTCACTAATCTTTACACAGATTACAAGTATTATCCACCTCTTCAGGTTCACAAGTATTCTTAACCTCTTCATGTTCTAATGCATAAGTATTCTTTTATACCCAGCCTCTTCAGGCTTAAACAACTAAGTTGAAAAAGGAAATGTAAATGGTGCTTAAGTGTTTAACTCACTATAGGTGAGGATAGAATGATAAAACTCAAGACAGGAACTCTATATAAGAGTATAAAGAATTAGAAGAAAGAGAAATTTGATTGTTTTTCACTTTTTATCACTCTATTGCTTCATTTTTTCTTCTTCGAAGACATTTGTATTTATAGGTAAGAGCACTTGGAGCAGTCTTCATAAGCATCTTCGTCTAACGGAAACATTTATTACCGTTCTGAGCAGCATTAAATGCATAAACTGATATCGTGTTGAACTTCTTTTGAAAAATGACTTTAATTATCAGGAATATCCGAGAAGTGATAGCTGAGTTCTGATTTATCTGAGCGCGCAGAAAGTTCCTTATTTGTTAGTTTTTGTAGTTGTTAGCAATGTCAGCTAAGCAGCTCAGTTGATTTCTTTTATCATGTACTTTGTCAAAGTTCTTCTCAACATTTAATGATAAACAGTTCTTCATATTTGAATTTGAGCTTTTGACAAATGCTTTAAATCTGAGCTAAGTAAGGAAACATTTGGACAATCCAAATATAATACTCGAAAACCAATTTTAGAGATTATTGGATGAATACTTAGTTTTCTTTAGTTAGAAGAAAAAAATTGGATGCACGCACAAGTAACAGATTGTTAACACATTGTTTCCTTGTTATAAGTTTATCAATATACTTCTAAGCTGGAAAACATTATTGGATTGACAAAACAATTTATAAACGAATTACGTGAGTCTTTTACTGATTCATTCTAATTTAAACCTTTTGTTATCTTCAAAACTCTGAGGGGTTTAATTTTTTTAAACTTCTTTTGGTTCCGAACCTAATTTCTCAACAGTTCATTGGTTCCAACAATAACAAGTGCATGCCATTTCATAAAAATATAAAAATACATAGGATAATCAAAACATAAATCATAAAGCACAAACCACAAAACATCAACCATAAAACATGAAAGCATAAAATATAAACCATAAATTTGTTCCTCACCACCATATTGGTTGATGAGAGAAATCTCCCTCTTACCTTAGTTCAAAATCCTCTCTAGTGCAAGTTCCTTATCTTCCCACCAATAAAGATCTTTTTTCCACTAACGAAATCCCTTATAGAACCAAGTTCATAACTTTTAAACTCTAAAACATGGAATAAGATGATCATGGATCAATTTAATGATCTAAAACTTTGAAATAGAAATTCAAAAGTGAAGAGAAAGAATTTTCACCTTAAGCTCCTTCAAATTTAGGCAAGCTTGAAAGTAGTGAAAAGAGTATATATTTCAAGAAACTCACAACATCAAAGTTTCTAAAAACACTACTAGGATGCTAGAAACTAACTTATAATTTTGGCAAGAGTTTGGGCAGGAGAAGAAGAGCTCTAGGCCATGAGCTTTGTAGAGAGAAAGTGAAGGTTTTTGGTGTGTTTCAAATGAATGATGAACTTAGCTATTTATAGAAGAAAAGTAAGGACTAATAAGTAATTAAATAAAATATAAAAAGCAAGATATTTCCTCCAAATTGATCACCTTGGTCGTTGACAAGAGGTTGTCGAGACCTATCAAATAAAATAACCGGTTCACAAACTAATTTGTAGTATAGAGAATGAACCGAATCGTCTCTCAAGGATCCAAAAACAAAGATTTAATTAGATCAAGATAATTAGAAAAGGGGGGTTTTGTTGTTGATTAACAAGATTAATAAAAGTAGGAGATTTAAAGTTGTAAACAAATCTAAAGAAACAACCAATCCAAGAAAATTTACCGATGTTGAGTTTAACTCATCATTGATCACAAGGAATTCACTTAATTGCTAACCATGTTCTTCGCCTTAGATCACATCAAGAAGCCTTAACATGATCCAAGAATTCTCTACTAGATAAGCATCTAGGATTTGATTAACAAGGTTAGATAAAGTAAGCACCATCCAACATAGATTAACTTAAGATCTAGAATTTAACCAAGCTAAACAATCTATCAAAAAGCTTTAATATATTGTTTAATCTTTGTGATCCTCTTTGAATACATGATAATAAAGCTATTATCACATCAACATCTAAATCAAATTAAGCAATTTAATCTAGATAAAAATCAAAAGAGGAAGAAAAGAAACTTGAATAACAATTAAGCAATATGAACAAGCGAAACAAGATCTCCAAATTAAACATCAAGATGGCTAATCCCTTGGATTGATTATGAGAGCCTAGCCTTCCATGGATGGGAAGGAAGAACTCAGAAATAAAAGAACAAAAACGAAATTGCAAAGAGAATGGAGAAGAAGAGAAAGAAAACTCTCACAAATACTCAAACGTTCTTCAAACTTACTTAAAATTGAATGATTCTAATACAAAGAGGTTGGCTCTATTTATACTAATCCTAGAAGCCAATTTGTACATGTACATAATCTGAATACAAGCTATAAAAATATGAAAATTGTCAAATATGGAAGCTTGATGCATGGTTGGTGGGTTGGTGCATGGTAGGTGGGTTGGTGTATGGTTGGTGGCTTTTAATCAACAACCCTTATCCGACTTCTGGCTTCATTTTCATCACCTAGACGGTGCATTTTGGCTTAGAGGTCTACCTTAAATCTTTGTGTACTGACCCCAAATCGAATTGTTTGGGATTCAGAAGTGAAGGAAATTATTTTATCTACTAATAGTGGACAAATTGGAGTGTTACCAAATCATGCGCCTATTGCCACAGCTGTAGATATAGGTATTTTGAGAATACGCCTTAACGACCAATGGTTAACGATGGCTCTTATGGGCGGTTTTGCTAGAATAGGCAATAATGAGATCACTGTTTTAGTAAATGATACAGAGAAGGGTAGTGACATTTATTATTTATTATATATATATATTATTATTTATTATATATATAATAATATTATATATTATAATATTTTAATATTATATATATATATTTTTACTAGTTATATAGTTAAAGTTGTAGCCAGTTGACTCTTTGAAATTTTGCAATTTGAATCATGCCATTTGGACGTTTAGAACTCCAGATATGCCAAAAACATTGAACCTACCTCATGTTAGGTTGGCAGAACGTGTTTCCAAATTCAAACCAACTTGTAGCTTCATTATCAAGCCTAAAACGACATTTATTGACTAAATGGTCTTCAGTGAAGTTGGAGATATGGGTCTTATCTTTCCAATGGCCAAGTTTTAGCCCAAGAGAAGGCCTATAACTCACTATGTAGTCCAATATGTGCACACTGCACAGATTTTCCTGACAGCAAACCCACTCTGCATTGCAGGGATGTTTTGGACCCTTAGAATTCCGATCCAGCTCATGAGTTCTTCATGAAACTTGTAGAGCATTGTCTTAGCTTTCCAAAGACACGTAGATCACCTCAATTGGATCACCGAGTCCCAAGTTATGGCCTAACTAAGGAAGAAAGATCAAAATGCATCAAAATCCAAAAATTATCCAATATTTACATTAAAACCCAATGAAGCCCAACAACATTAAACTCATCTAAAATACTAATATTGGGCACAATAAACATCTAATAAAGCCTAATACAAAGCTAACATAAGTGTCTCAAATTGATTGATTAGTCGTCCACCTTGAGGGACTTCTTAGAGGTGATGGTTTCAAATTTGATAGCCATTACCTTGCCATTAATACATAGGTGATTCACCAGGTCATTTAATACATTCATAACTCACCCATCCACATAAATGTCATAGATATTTTTCTCAAGATATTTTTCAGTAGCTATTATCCAATGGACAAAGATCAGTATCTATTGTCCAATGGACAATAGAATGTACCCAAAATTTTTATTTGATCATTAAATCTCTAAAAATGGAAAACTTCTAAATCTGTTCCCGGATTTGAGTTTCATAAACTTCCCTATTCCTAATAACTAGTCAAAGTATTTTCGGGTCAAAATTTTAAAATTATTATTTTGTTATCCAAAATAGCCTCAGATTAACACATAAAGTCAACAAAAACTAAAATTTCCCAAAAATGAAAAACTTAAGAATCTGGTCTTAGAATCGAGTTCTGTGACTTTCCACGGTCCTAATAAATAGTAAGGGTATTTACGGGCCGAAAATAAAAGTTATTTATTTTTATTTTCTAAAACTGCCCCGAATCGGCACACTGCATTTATGAAAAATAACCTAATTTAAATGAAGCTCATAAAAATTCCCAAAAATATCATAAATCACAAAAATTGAGAAAATCAATATTTAAATTAAAAACAAAAATTTCGGGGTGTTACAACTCTCCCCCTCTAAAAATAATTTCATCCTCGAAATTTGTCTTACCTTAAAACAAACGTAGACATTGCTCCTTCATCTTCTAAGTCTCATGTTGCTTTTCTAATTATATCCTTCCAACTTAAACTATATTGCCCTGGCTAATCCTTCCAAATTACTTTCACCAAAACAATGTCTCTCTTCATCCTTTGCCAGCAACATATCTTGCTCCTGGATACATACTCAATTCATTCCTATGGGTTTTCATCTACAAATCAAACTCTTACGTTCAGAATCATTTGATATACAAATTCTATTTCTAATCCCCAATTCTATTAGATCCATCCTTAAAATTTGATACAGTATTCTGCTTAAAAAACTTTCTCTCATTCTGCAAGTATTGATCATCTTCCTATTCCATCCTAATCTCATCCAATAAAACATTTGAAATAGTAATCATACTTAATCACAATTTACCTGATGCTATATCCGCAAACAACTGCATATCCCTAAATTGCTCTAACAATTCTCTTTCCTTAATCATCATAGTAAACACACTACTTATCAATCATCACAGTAAAGACACTAATTATCTTCCTACTTAAAGCATCTGCTACAATCTTTGCTTTTCTGGGATAATACTAACTTTGAAAATCATACTTTGTTAAAAATTCAAACTACCACCTTGGCCTCATATTCAACTCTATTTGATCAAGCAAATATTTCAAACTCTTATGGTCACTAAAAACACTAAAGGTTGCACCATAAAGAAAATGTCTCCAAATATTTCAAGATAAAACTACAGCCATAAATTTCAAATTATGAGTAAGGAAACTTCTCTTATGCATTTTTAGTCTCCTACAAGTATAAACTACTACCTTTATATTATGCATAAGCACACAACCTAAACCTCAAAGCATCACAGTGTAACTCAAAATGTTTACTAGGACTGGTGAAGAAATCAAACGATTCTTTAACTATTGAAAACTTTCCTCACACGCATCATTCCAAAATAAAAGTCTAATTCTTTAGCGTGAGATAGGTAAGAGATCATGTTATCGTAGAAAAACCTTTCTATAAATTCCTAGTAATAACCAGCTAACTTATTCACACAGTCATGGAAAATAAGGAACGTATTTCCCCGAAATCAAACAATACAAACAAAGACGTACCTCCTATGCCTCACTCCCCTTCATTTAGACCTTTAGGTTGGGAGGCTTCTGCTCCACTCATTATGTAGATTCTCCTTCCAGCTTGTGGTCTTGAAGTATGTATATTACTAGCTGAAGGCTCAGTCATTAGTTGGGAACAATCTCTGGCAATGTATCCAAGCTTCCCACACCTAAAACAGATAATACCCTCGATCTTACAGTCCTTCATTAAGTGCCCTTTTCCACACTTCTTACATGTCAATGGAGATGCCACAGTGCTTCCTCCATGAGATTGTTGTTGCTGTTGGTTCCCCGGTGGTCGTGAATATGGTTTCTATTGGAATTGGTCATTGTCACTGCTACTCCCCCTCTGGGCATTACTACCTCCTTTGTCACTTTGGAATATCATTGGTCCAAAGTTACAAGTCCTCGTATCTCGAGATCAATCCAATTCCTCGATTCGGCGACACTTATCCAACAATGTTAGAAATTTAGCTATCCCTAAAGATAGTACTGCCCGCTTTAGATCATGTCTCAAACCTTCTTCGAATTTTCGGCACTTCCACTCTTCATCAGGTTGTAGTTGAAAGTATCGTGAAAATTTGGATAGGCTTTCAAACCTAGCAGCATACTCACTAACGGTCATTCCCCCTTGTTTCAGTCCAAGAAATTCCATTTCCTTTGCATGCCTAATATTGGCAGGAAAATATTTTTTAAAAACTTACCTTGGAACACTTCCCAGGTAACCACTCTTCCTTCAGCCTCCAGTAATTGTTGTGCTCCTGCCACCAATCCTCGCCATCTCTAACAAGCATATAGGTAGCATAAGTTACCTTACGCTCGTTGGTGCACCCCATACCTCTGAAAATCTTTTCTAACTCTTTAATCCAATGACTTGCTTTCTTTGGATCAAACTCACCCTTAAATTGCGGTGGATTGTTATAGCGAAACTTTGAGAGATTTTGAGTATCCATCGCTGCTTCTTGTTGTTGTGCAACCCTCTCATTTTGTTGTACTACAACGTCTGCCATCCTTTACACTGCTACAGCAGCAGCAGCCATATCATTGTTGTCACGTCTTGTGTCTATATGAGTACCCCTACCACGAGCCATTTGTTTCCTTCAAAGTCAAGAAAATCAAGCACGGTGGAAACCAAAAGCAACCACTTCAAACGATTTCAAACAATATTGTTTCCTTATGGAAACAATAATCAGAGAACACACAGTACAAACAAGACAGACCTAATGTAACACCGTCGGTTGGGTGTCACATTTAACATAATAACTAGTTTCCTAACAATCTTTCTTAATTATTTATCATAAAATTTTCTATGTTTCTAGTGATGTAACATAAAATAGACTAAGAATATACGATTAATATTTACATAGCCTTTATTCATTATTAAGTTTAATTTACACATACTATTTGATTATACATAGATATCTACATATGACACATATTTCACAACTGTTTTATACATATATACACAACTCAAAAAGCCTTCCTCCCTCTACATGGGAGGATCATCATCAATGAACCTATTGTGATGCGAGGGTCCTAGAGCAGAGGTCTGATGTGCTCGCCTCCATCTAGGAGTTCGTGTTGAAGAGACTGTTGATCTCTCACGTGGTGTGCGGGAGACCATAGCACTCCAAATATCACCAAAAGGCATGTGTAATTCAACATATGCAGAAACGGTAAACATGGTCACAGGGTTCCCATCATAGGTTCTACGGAGAGTTCCCCAACATAGGTAACCCTCTCCTCAGCTAACTTGACGTGCCAGATGTCGGGTCCCTCGTGGAAATCAACAATGATGAATCCAAAGAAATCATGTTGAGACATCTTTGAGATAAAATCAAATCACAATTTTCACAAAAAGGGGGTGAGATTCTCACATCATCATAAATAACAATAGGACAATATAAAAATAGCATGCAGTAGTTACACAATTTAATTCAAATCAATGGGCACTTAATCCACATACAAAGTCATATTAAATCAATAAAATGACATACCAACGTTAGTGTCCAAATTGATAATGCAAGTATGACAACTGACCATGCAAATGCACACAAATGACTCTTATTCCATGGAGCTAAAAACAACAAGTCGGAGAGAGTGATGGGGAGTACATGTTCCGTATCAGTTAGCCAACAAGTGCTAACAATTCATTTGCGTAATATGTCTCACGCGAACACTCTCCACCAATCGTGAATGGACTAGTGTATAGTCGAGATTGTCGGTGTTTTGCAATCATAATACCACAACACAGCCTCAGTCGGCCACTTGTGGAGTTTCCGGACCCCCGACGACTCCAAGGTCATTGAAGATCTTCACTCAGCCATTCGCACCAGCACTAAGGTATAAGTTCAATCTCCTAGGCTCTAAGCCTTACAACATCAAGGCTCATACAGACTAAATACACATATATAGTAGAAATATTCCCATAATATATATACATAATCCCCTAGGGATTCGAGTTACCATTTCTTTAAGAATAGCGTTAACAATCCTATCTAAGGTACAGTCTACGTCGACCCGATAGTAGTACCGTTGTTTCTCAATTATATGATTCTACAAAATAATTTAAAAAATCATGTAACACATCTGTTACAGTTTTCAAATCATGTAAGACTTTTTCTGTTAAAACTCAATCGGTAAAGTATAAAAATCTTCTTCCGTCGCGTAAAGTGTTTTCTGTAAATTTTCAGTCGCGTAAACCATTGTTTGTAAATTTTCAATTGCGTAAAACATTTTTCACATAAACTAATTTATTTTATTCTCAATAAAATATTTTCAAGTTTATTTTCACTTTCTCACCATAAAATAAGTAAAAATAAATATTTAACTTTAAAATAAATTCTCCAAATTTCTTTCCATATTCAAATATTTATTTAAAATGATAAATATTAATAAAACGATTTATCCTAATATTTTCGAAAATCCAAGAATTCTTCTAAATAAAATAAATTCCATTAAAATAATTATTTTCTATTATAAAAAATATTTAATTAAAGTTCTAAATATCTTTAAAATAACTCCTCTTAATTTGGAAAATAATAATAATATAAATTTTAATAAATTCACATATCAAGCCAAATATATGCATGTCCTAGCCATGTCTATAAATCAATTCATTTATACTTTTTTCATAAAAAATTCATACCATTTTCAAGGAAATTATAAAATACAAAGTTTAAACAAAGTAAGGAAACTAGTATCAAATATAACATGAACATAAATCTTAACCATAAAAGATTAAATCAAACAATATAAACCATATAACTAGTCGCAGTTTCATCAACATATCAAAAATCTATTTTATACCATAATATTGGTTGATAGAGAAAACTCCCCCTTACCTAAGTTCTTAATTCAAGATCCTTGAACAACACTTAGCTTCTTGAACTTCTACCAACATAAAGTCACAAAGAAAAATAAACACATATTATTTCAAGCACTAAAACATATATTAAGATGATCATGGACCAATCCAATAATCTAAAACCTTGAAATAGAAATTTAAAAGTGAAAGGAAAGGATTTTCACCTTAGAGTTCTTCAACTTCCAAGCTTTTTCTTGAGAAACTTTCAACTAGAAAATCACTCAAAATCTTACTAAGACACTAGAACTAAGCTTGGAAATTTAAAAAAGGTTTGGGAAGGAAAATAAAAGAGCTAGGTTGTGGCCTTTGGGAGCTTGGCCGAGGGGTTTAAGAGAGAAAGAAGAAAGGATTTTGGTGTGAGTTACATGAATGAAGCAAGGTGCTAATTATAGATGAAAATTAGGGTGAAATGAGAATTATATTTGAGATATTTCTCCCTAGCTTGGCCGGCCTCTCCATGCAAAGGTGGTGGTCTTCATCTTTGCTTCCTTGTTTCATTAAATGCCATGGTGATTCATCTAGGTGATTCACCATGGTAATAAATTATTACCATGACTCACCCCCTTGAGTCACCAAGACCATTTATTACCTAGAGATATTTCCCTCAAGATTTTTATCAGTAAGTTTTATCCAATAGACAAAGATCAGTATCTATTGTCCAATGGACAATAGGATGTACCAAAAATCACCCAGAGATTTTATTAGCTCATAAAATCCCTAAAATGGAAAATGGTCAAATCTGTTGACAGATTTGAAATCTGAACTTCCATTTATTTTTTAAAATTCCTGAAAGGAAATTTCGGATAAAAAATAAAATTATTTTATTTTATTTTTCGAAATGGTCTAAAATCAACTTATAAGGTTAAGTTCAGTTAAACTTGGATTTAATTGAACTCACATAAATTCCTAAAAATTTATTTATTACAAAAATATAAGAAAACAATATATATAAGATAAGTCGAAATTTTGGGGTATTACACCTAACCCCACAAATCCAAATCCGAGAGCTTGAACCAAAGCATTGATACCAACTAATCTAACAGCCTTCGTTGAGTGTCACGTTTAACGGAACCTCAAGTTAATTTGAAAAACCTTTTGTATTTTCTTTATGAAAGTATGATTTCAAAAATTTCTTTTCCAAATATAACATTAAATAACCAAAAAAAAAACTCAATATCAAAAGATTTCAAGAATATACATCATAAGTATTTATATCCAATTTTACTGTTTAATTCTACTGTTTAACAAAATACATAAAAATATTCAGCAAAATGTCTACAAACTGTGTATATCATTCAATTGACCAAAGTCCTAAATATTCGTTTACTTAATATCCAAATGGACGCCCTAGGCATCTGAATCACTGTGGAATTATCTTCTAACAAAACCAAATAGGTCCTTCCTTAAAGTCTTCTTCGTCTTCACAAGATAGAGAGAAAACAACTACCTTGCCATCTTCATAAGACAAAAGAAAAACAACACAAACATACAAAAACAATGCAACAAAGATGTGAGATCCTCGTCACCTATCAATACCAATAAAGCAGTGTAGAAAATATAATAATTTGTATAGTAAATAGTACAGTTAACATAGCAAATAATACAGTTTCATACTGAATCAACAGATATAATTATATTATCAAACAATGGGTAAATCCATATCAATATGCATCATGATAATGTGACAGTATGACAACTGACTATGCAATCATCCAATGATTGACCCCTACTCCATGGAGCTAAATCACAACAAGTCGGAGAGAGTGATTAGGAGTACATGTTCCGTATCTCATTAGCCTCAAATATGCTCGAACATGCTGTAGAATCTCATTTGGCAATACGGCTCACGAGAACATTCTCCACCAACCGGGAATAGGATAGTGTCTGGTTGGGATCGTTCAATGTGTTGCAATATCACCACGACACAGTTCAACTGACCTCTTGTGGAGTTTTTGCACCCCGACGTCCCCAAAATCATTCACAGATCATCACTACACAATTCGCACTAGCACTAAGGTATAAGCTCAAACTCCTAGGCTTAAAGCCTTAACAACAACAAGTCTCATATAGACTATCATAATGTCATAGTCAACTAACCCATGCAAAGCACAATTATTGGTTTATCAAAAATTCATGATCAACCCAATAATTCATCATTAACCAGCCCATAATTATTGGTTTATCAAAAACACAATCCCCTTGAGATTCAAGCCATCATTTTAAGAATAACGTCAACTGTCCGATCCAAGGTACTTCTGAAACATTTTTCCAAAGCACGAAACATTACGGCTACGGTTTTCAAATCGTGTAATATTTCTGTTACATTTTTCAATCACGTAAAACCATTTTTCAAGTCATTTTTCACCAATATTGAGTCATTTTAAACTAAATAAAATATTTCTAAGTCTATTCTCACTATGTGAGCTAAAAATAAGTTTCAAATATGAATAGTGACTTTTCAACAAATCTTTCAAAAGTCATTTCTATTGAAAAACATTTATTTCTATATCAAATCATTACCAAAATGTTTTTCTCCAACTTTTTGAAAAATAAAAGTCTTTAATAAAAGTAAGCATTAATTCAAAATAGTTTGATACTCATAAATATTTCAAAATCCAAACTAATTTTTAGAAATCATTTCAAGATCCGAACAAATTTTCAAAAATGTTTCTACTTGAAAAATATTTATTTTCATTTTTAAATCATTACTAAATATTTTCTCTCATAATTTTGAAAATACTTAAAACCATATACTAAATTTTCGAAAATAATAACAAAAACTTTGATAAAGTAAATATCATTTCTACATAGTTTCTTTTAAAAAATTTTCCATTTTCATCATAGCTCATTGGTTTCCAACCAAACATATGTATGTTCATAACCATGTTTTTCATCCACACACACATCATTTTACTCACATATAAGCTATATCACCCTTTAATTATAACAAGTACATGCCATATCACAAAAATATAAAAATACATACGATAATCAAAACATAAATCATAAGGCACAAACCACAAAACATCAACCATAAAACATGAAAGCATAAATTATAAACCATAAATTTGTTCCTCACCACCATGTTGGTTGATGAGAGAAATCTCCCTCTTACCTTGGTTCAAAATCTTCTCTACTGCAAGTTCCTTATCTTCCCACCAATAAAGATCTTTTTTCCACTAACGAAATCCCTTATAGAACCAAGTTCATACCTTTTAAACTCTAAAACATGGAATAAGATGATCATGGATCAATACAATGATCTAAAACTTTTAAATAGAAATTCAAAAGTGAAGAGAAAGAATTTTCACCTTAGACTCCTTCAAATTTAGGCAAGCTTGGAAGTAGTGAAAGGAGTTTGTATTTCAAGAAACTCGCAACATCAAAGTTTCTCAAAACACTACTAGGATGCTAGAAACTAACTTAGAATTTTGGCAAGAGTTTGGGAAGGTGAAGAAGAGTTCTAGGCCATGAGCTTTGTAGAGAGAAAATGAAGGTTTTTGGTGTGTTTCAAATGAATGGTGAGCTTAGCTATTTATAGAAGAAAAGTAAAAACTAATAAGTAATTAAATAAAATATAAAAAACAAGATATTTCCTCCAAATTTATCACCTTGGCCGTCAACCTTGAGGGACTTCTTGGAAGTTATGGTTTCAAATTTGATAGTCATTACCTCGCCATTAATACATAAGTGATTCACCATGTCATTTAATACATTTATGACTCACCAAAATGACTCACCCATCCATATAAATGCCATAGATATTTTTCTCAAGATATTTTTCAGTAGCTATTATCCAATGGATAAAGATCAATATTTGTTGTCCAATGGACAATATAATGTACCCAAAATTACCCAAAATTTTTATTTGATCATTAAATCTCTAAAAATGGAAAACTTCTAAATCTATTCCTGAATTTGAGTTCGTAAACTTTCATGTTCCTAATAATTAGTCAAAGTATTTTCGGGTCAAAATTTTAAAATTATTATTTTATTATTTAAAATAGCCCTGGTTTAAGACATAAAGTCAACAAAAACTATAAATTCTCAAAAATGAAAAACTTAAGAATTTGGTCATAGAATCAAATTTCGTGACTTTCCTCGGTCTTAATAAATAGTAAGGGTATTTACGGGCCAAAATTAAAATTTATTTATTTTTATTTTTTGAAACTGTCTCGAATCAGCACATAGCATTTATGAAAAATAACTTAATTTAAATGAAGCTCATAAAAATTCCCAAAAATCATTATAAATCAAAAAAATTGAGAAAATTGATATTTAAATTTAAAACAGAAATTTCGAGGTGTTATATTACACACACACGCATATATATATATATATGTATATATATATATGTATATATACATATATATATACATATATATATATATAATTAAGCCGATAACTTTTGTTTTTTCTTTAAAAGGGAAAAATTCCACATGAAGGAAAATTTTAAATGACGTTTAAAAGCATTTGTCTTAGCTACTATGCAAAGGTTGTAAAGAACCTGGAGAGGTCAGTTGAGTGATATCTACAAAAAGTTTCAAAGTAATGAGGAAAGACTAGTCAATCAACTAGAAGATGTTATAATAGAAAATTGAAAGTATTTAATAAATTATTTTGGTGGAGAATCATTTTAGGTATAACTTATTGATTGAACTTTCTAGTGTATTTTAAGTTTATTAGTTTAAATACTAAACAAATAATTTTAATATAGAGAGTAAGTGCAAGAAATGTAAAGAATAGAGAAAAGCTAGTTGTTAAGCACACATATGGCACTTGGTCATTTTCAGAAGTTGAAGGATCAATGGTAAAAGTTTTCTAATTTTTTTAAACTTGTCCTTATATAAAAATTACATGCTAAATGAAATCTATTTCTGTTTTGTACATAGAGAGATACTGTTGCTGGTGAGAAAATATAATTTGATGAAATTTGGTACATCCAACATACCAAAAACACCAAAGAGGGAGAAGTTGTGCTCATTTGGATGTGCTTTTGTTTGATAAAAATGATCACTTTTTATAAATAAAAAAAATTACTTTTTGTTTCATTTTTGTGTGTTTGGATAAGCATTTTTTATTTTAAAAAAATTGAAGCACTAAATAAGCACATTTTGTACTCTTTTTTAGCTAGATTTTGGTGCTTCTAAAAAATGACATTTTTTTATAACATAAAAGGCTGTTCAATCATAAAAGAAGATATTTTCAAATATTGCATATAAACATAAGATAAGTTTTAATTTTATAAAAGATATTTTTAAAAAGATGAGAAAAAAAATGATCGCTTTTTAGATGTTCATCCAAACCAGCCCAAAACCCAAAACATCCAAACTCACCACAATATAACAAAAGTACTTTTAAAAAATGATTTTTTTAAAATAAAAAATCACATCCAAACAAGCACGTTGTGTGATCCGATCCTCAATTAGAAGCAATCCATGTAAACTTAAAATATTTGCTCTTGTCTCTTGATTAAATTTCTAAATTCTTGTCACTTAACTATATTTATGACTTTAATATATGATTGGTTGTACTATTTATGTAGGAGCAATTGAAAGAACTTATATCTTAACCAACCTAGAGGGATCCACTCCAATGACTAGGGATGAGATGTTAAGTGTGCTTGGTGAAAGGGCTAGATATTTTAGAGGAAAAGGTTATGAAAAGAAGGCTCCATCAAAGAGGAGAATAGACCATGAAAATGCAACTAATGCTAGAATTCAAGTAGTGAAGGAAAATACTAGATCCCTTGAAGAAAGAATTACAGAAGCAAAGTTCAATAATAACATATACGCTATTCTTGAATCTCATATTGAAGCTCGACTTCAATCTCAGCTTGCTTCTATACTTGGCTCGTTATCACAATCAAATATCAGCAATATCCTCGAGAGCCTTAGTTTGGTATCAATACCTTAAATGTTTAATGTATATAGTCTCAAAAACAACATTGTGATAATACGCTGCCCTCACTACTATGATAACAACATTGTGATAACAATTGTAATTACAATCCATTACTTTTGTATGTATTATCTTGGTGATACTTGTGTAAGTGATTGCTTTAGTATTTAATGTTCAAACATGTACTTTTCATGCTTGTAGCAACCATGACTGCGATCATCTTATAATTGTTGCTTATACCTTGGTGATTGTGTTACCTGAAGATCATGACTACTTATCCTACTTTGATTTGGATACCAAAGTATTTGATGAATGCATGTCGTCCTTGATGTTTTTGATATAATGCTTAGTTAACTTTTGAAAATTTTGAATTAGAGTTTTAAGTCTTACATGTTAAGTATAATTCCCTAAAGATGTTACTAATTTTTCATTAACATATATGAATCAAATATTTAGACTTGCCAACATTTTAATAAAATTTTGCAGGTTTTGCGTCCATGTGTCAATGCATGTGATCATTTAACTGGTCTTCCTAGTAGAGAACCGAGCACATGACTTTTGGATAGTAGTGTTTTGAATAGAATCAAGCAAGCACTTGACTTTTTTATAATTATTTTTAGAATATTGGGATTGTAATTTGATGTTTGACATTCCATTGTAATTTTGAATGGTAGTTTTTTAAACCAAGCACTTGCTTTTTGGATTGTAGTAGTTAGAACATTGGGATTGTAATTTGATGGTTGTCATTTTGTTATGTATTTGAAATGCTAATGTACTCCATTTCAGTTATATGATATTAATGTGAGTATTATAAATTATTTGTGTATTTACTGATATGCAGTTCAAATCATGATATGCTTAGAATTATAATAGGTATTTAAATCAATGTATCATATATATAAGGTTTGATGGGGGAAAAGGTACATTTAGTGATGACAAAAGTTGTTACTATAGCTATTAAATAAATTGAAAATGGCCTTTAGTGAATTGGTTTTAGTGATGACCTGAATCGTTAGTAAACGTATCTTTTGAATTGAAAATTAATGTTATCACAGAAAGTGGCTGTTGTGATGACCATTAAACTAACACCTTCAAGGATGAGAAATAGTTGTCACTACATATGCCTTCAGTGACAAACTAGTTGTTGTTACTACAAATGATTATAACCACGGCTTCCATAACCCATTACTGGGTTTAATGGTGACTCAAAAAGTTAAGTATGAGATATACGTAATGACATTTAGTCGTCACTGACACCTGTATTTTTTGTAGTGTATGCAACTGCTTGGGTAGTTTGAGCATATTTATACATAGTTATATATTCGTGCAATAGTTAATTAAACAAGTTCAAATTTTCATGACTAAGGCAAGTCCTAATTAAGTTACACGTTCATTGGTAAATGAGGTGAGTAAATTTAGATGCAGCCACATGACAATAAGTGTGTATGATGTTTGTGTTAAAAAATTCAGAAAAATGATACATACGCTTACACACATTATATGAGGGTTGTGCACAATTTCAATTTTTTTTTCACTACGAGTCTCACACAATCATTTTGTTATCACTATTTTTTTATTGTGGATTATATATTAAGAGATAACCCTCTCACTAACCAAAACCCCTCTGTTCTTTCATAAAGGAAAGATTTCATTACAATCGCAGATCATTGTACCTTTTGTTAAGATTTCACTAGTTGGAAAGAATTCTTCACTCATATTTTATTTTATGTATATATTTTTTATCTTGTGGCTTATAAAAGAAAATATGGGATTTGTGGGGGTATAATTGCATTAGTAAAAAATTTATGTGAAGTTCGATATTCCTTATTCATTAGAAAAATAATTGTTTCGCATACTATATATAAGGTATTTGTAGAATCTGAAATTATTAAAAAAATTATATTAAAACATAAAGCATTATTTAACGAGAAGACTAAGAGAATGAATAAAATAATTATGAGATAAGATTTGTGGAATTCAACCTTCATATAATTTCAACTTCTAGTTTTCATAAGAGTAATATTGTACGGTCAGAAAAAAATTAATAAAAAAAATTGTTACATAAGATAAAATTAAATGATAAAAATCATTCATTCATCTAAGAGTTAATAAACATGACAACTCATTTTATAAAAAAACTCTAATGAGCTCGTTTGATTTATTTTTTTTTTCATTTTCAGTTAGATATATTTTCATCATAATTACAAAAATATCACATTATTTTTACTTTATTTCTTATTTTCAAAATTTTATAAAAAAGATGCTAAAAATAACTAAACATAACAAAAATTTGAAAGCAAGAAATAAAATAAAATAAAAGTGGTATTTTTATAATTATAATAAAAATAAAAATAAAATCGAACGCAATATGGCATTTTCATTTTCATAATCCCAACGGGTCATAAAAGCAAATTTTCTATTATTTCTATCCCATTTATGCTAGGTAGGGGTGCTCAGGACCCACCCCGGTCCGAAAACCCGGCCCTGACTCAAAGTGTTTAGGTCAGGTTTAGGTCATTCTTTTAGACCTGATGTATTTTTTGAGTTGATTTGGGTCACTCTTTGAGTCACCTAAACTCAGCACAGTATTAAATAAATTATTATTTTTTAATATTTTTTCCTATATATTATTGTGACATTTTTTTAAATATTATACTTTAATCAAGTATTGTAACTCACCATAATTTTAGTTATTATGACCTTAACTTATTTTGTAATTATCAATTAGATTGGATTTTGACATGAGCAAAAAGTAGTAGATACAAGTAAATTTATACAAATAGAGAGAATATAATCAAAACACTAAACAAACAAATACTTTGTATATCTTAATTGAGTTAAATCGGTTTTGATGGACTCGACCCAACCCAAATCTCAATATAATTAAATCTAAACAATAGAAATTAACCCAATCAAAATCAAAATTTCAACCAACGTCAAAATCATGTTCAATTTGACCCAACCCGACCCATGAGCACCCTCATGCTACTTGAATGCACTTATGTGTGTGAAACAACATCATATTTTATCCTTGTTTTGCATGTATTTTTAGTCCATTTAGGCATATATCTGCTTGTTTCCCTACTTAATTTTCGATGTTCTGTGCCTTGTTTGGTAGGAAATGTGCATTTGAGGCTTGGAAAGTGCTGAGAATCATCTGTGTTGGAGCCGGGTATGAAATTGGAGTCAGCCTATAGGAAAAATGACAAGTCAGAATGATTCACGTCCAAGCTGTGGAAATTCTCACGGTTATGGATCGAAGAAGTCGGAAACTGAAACATGACAAGTCAGAAGCAACCACGGCCAGGCTATGGAATTTCCTATGGCCGTGGCGCGTCATCTGATGCATGTTTTGTATTTTGTTAATTAGTTTCGTAAGTGGGCTTGGACCCCTTTTCTTTTTTAACCCTAAAGTATAAATAGTTACAAAAGGAGTCGTTTAAAAAGGAAGACAGGAGACGACATTGCTTGGAGATTGGATTGCGAATTGGATCCTTCTTCTCTTTTATTCTGATTTCTTTTCGGTTTGGAATGTTCTTTAAGACTTTAATGCATTCTAATTCTCCTATGTCTGAGTAGTTCCCTCTTGTTTCTAGGATTGGGCTATACTTTTGATATATTCATGATCATGAATTGATTTTGTCTCCCTTTTGTTAATGTTATACATCTTTTGATTTTATTCTTATTGAGTTTATTCATGTGAATTTGTTGGCCACTTATTTGCATCTCATAGATATTTTGGAAATGATCGAGAGGTGAACATTGATATTAGAACTGTAAGAATTGAACTTAAGACCTAAATCACGAGAGTAAGTTTGGTTTTCAGAGGATTCGGTTGAATTATCACAAATCGTAAAGGGTTAAATCTAAATACAATTACCACAAGAGTAAAAATTAGTTTAATTGAGCACTGTTCTTGTATCTCGAGAGAGACCATTAACTATTATAGGATAATTCACCTTCACAAGAGTTTTAATCTTAATAAAAGGTAGTAAATTAGAATTCATTAATTATCATTGTGGTAACTTCAATCCTAAAAACCTTTCTTGAAATTAAACACATTCTTAAATTCTTATTCTCACCTTATTTTTCGTTATTTCTCTATTTTGTATTTTTACTATATTCTCTTTACCAAATTAATCATTCTCGTTTAATTAATTGAATTATGATAATTAATTGGTAATTATAGACACAGTCGTTATAAATTCGATACTTTTATTACTTAACGAAAATTGAACACTTTCGGAATCGAGACAACATGCACCTTATTTGAGTGTAGAATAGTGAAATGCAACTTGTAGTACAGGGGGATTGTATTTGTACTAATATGTACTACCCTTTGGTCTGGCTGGAAGTGGTCGTACGCGCACAAACACGAGAGCCAAAAATGTTTTGAAATTGGGCCAGCGAGGAACATGTCGACATGATGACCTCACTCCTCAATCCTCACTCCAAGCAGAAGCAGCACATATTTTGCATAACTCATCAACCCAACTCAGAATTCAGAGATGGCAT
Source organism: Styphnolobium japonicum (assembly GCA_023212625.1). Lineage (NCBI taxonomy): Eukaryota > Viridiplantae > Streptophyta > Magnoliopsida > Fabales > Fabaceae > Styphnolobium > Styphnolobium japonicum. The sequence goes on from JALBWW010000013.1 coordinate 20,072,554, forward strand.
CCACTAGCTCTACTTGCCTACCATGCACTTTTCTTCCCCGCCATGGTGGCAGTGTCACTTTACTCCTTTTCTATCTCTCTACTGTTCTGCCTTTCCATTCTCTATCTCCTCTGATATTGGTTTCGTGTTTGTTTAACAGGGTTAAGAAATCTGGGGACTTCTAGTTGCTTCAAAATAACAAATAAAGAGGTTTGCTTTCAACTATATATGATCAGTTTGCCTCGTTTCCACTCAAATATGTACCGTTTGGTCCATCATAAATGTTAAATATTGCCTTCTTATGTCCAAACAAAGAGGTTGGCTTTCAACTATATCAGTTTGAATTTTTAAGAAACTGGGTTTTCATTATTCCCTCATCCTTCATCAGTTTGAATTTGTATTATATGCACCTGTTGTTGTTGCAGTTGTTGCTGTTCTGTTTACAAAAGGTTTGTTTGCAAAAAATAAGGAACCCATGTTGAAATTCATCTTAATTACACTTCTCCTATCATCTATGTTTACATCTAGAAATTTCATAGTTAAAATAGGCATAGGTTAGTTATGGTGTCCTTTTGATTGAACTCATTAATAAGTAGAAACTAGAAACACCTTTGCACAATTTGCCCTTTGCACACGCAATGCCTAGAATATCTGTTGGACTTCTTAGTCATGTAGAACAAATGCATAAAAGTTTCCAATTGGTTGGACAATGATATTAGAATAATGTGGGAGGCAGTAGGATGAAGATTATCTTCTGAATGAATCTTTTCTTTACGCTGTCATTTTCTCCACCCCTCAAACTTGTATGGGATAATTTATGGTTCCGGTATTGGAAGGGCATATTTGTCTTAGTGGTGCTGTGGATTAATTGTTGTCTTCCAGAATGTATGTTAAGGGCTTCCAACTACTCTTCTCACTGAAGTAGTTCAACGCTTAATAAACTTTAATAATACATAACCCATTCAAATCTCCAGTAACAGCCCAATGAAAATCATGAAATGCTAGATGTAGGTTTCTTACTCAGAAGGCGGTTTACCATATTTTTAAAATGTCAATCTATTCATGCCAAAATCAAATACATAATCAGCTATAGGCCTTGTATGTATTCATTTGCCTTATATAATTATTATGTAGTTACCAGAAGCACTCCACTTCCAGATCTAGGGATGCAGAAGTGGAAATTGTGCGGAAATTAACCTATAACACAGCTAATTACATAAAAACTAACCTTGAACTCAGTAATAAATTGCAAAACTGTGTTCAAATTTTACAGCCAATATATCCTTTCGAGAAATAACTACTAGACTTTCTGGAATCTAAAGTCTAACATTCCTCATGTAATGTATTTGTCATAACATATTAGACCTTTTACTTTGTTTCATAGGATGGAAAAACATCTGCAGTTTACCTGATATGTTGGCCAATTTAAATTTCTCTTCTCCTCCTTTTCATGTTCTTATAGTTTTTTCTTTTATGTTTTTGTTAAGATGCATGTTGTTTTCCTTGTCCTTTTATTTTAAGAAAGCATGTTGTATAATGCAGGGAAGATGCATACCTACTAAAATCACTGCAAAGTTTGAGCTGAAGCCACCGCCATATCCTCTGGTAAGATCTTAAGTTTGTACATTTACAAGTTAGAATTAATAGTTGTCCTTAAACATGGCTAATTTTTCATGTGGACCGGTGTTTTAAATGCGGTTGCGGTCGCAGTTGCGGTTACGTTGCGATTGTATAAATTGCGGATAATTGCGGGAAAATGCCGCTGATGCGGCTGCAATTGCGGTTGCGTTATGGTTGCAAAGACCTTCAAAACCGCAATATTGCAGCCGCAATTGCGGTTGCGGACCGCAATTTAAAACACTGATGTGGACCTATGCTTCTAATGACACATTGCACAAAGTAGATTCAGCCTACCCTTACCATTTTCAAATTTATATTCTATCAAAACATCGGTTAGTCTTATTTTAATAAATAAACTTAAAAATAAAAGAATTGAAGAACACAGGCATCTCAGGTTTCGTATTACACAGGCTTGTAACTCACTAAACATGTGGCATTGTTGGGTCGTAAATAAGGAATTAAAGAGTTTCTTACAACTATACTATCTGTAGTTGCTTCACTGTACACAGCTTATGTTTACACAGGTCAAAGATTTTTCTGGACCTCTTGAACTTAATTGCTTTGCAAGTTTCTTTTTTTTTTACTCAACTATTACTGTACAGTCTAGGTCTGAGTAGCTTTGAATAGTCTGAGCATTGTTATGAACTTAAATGCTTCCTTGGAAGATTTGCCAGCAAGATTTGATATTTATTTCCCATTTCATCCTTTCATTTTTTGATGAGCTTCTTTTCCTTATTCGTCCTCATCAGACTCTTTCTTGGCAAGGTTCAATAGTGATTTTCCTTTCCTTTTCATATTTTATTCTCCTTTTCTTATTCTGCTGCTGCTGCTGCTTTCTAATAATCTCTCTGGTTCTTTCTTGGTTTAATATTGCACTGCTTCAGCAAATCACATGAAAAGAAGACTTAAGTTTCCATTGCTTTATCTGTTGAGCCTAGACGTCTAGCATCAAGCTTCCCTGGTTTACCTTGATTATCCATCATTCTGTTAGGAAGCCTTCTTACGTTTATAATAGCTAGCCATTTAAATCCCCTCTATGCATATCAATTACACTGAACTGAATAAACAATAATATGAAAGGTACACGTAGTTCTTGTAATAACCTAACCATTTGTTGTGTACTTGCTGAGATTTTGATGTTAATTTTGGACCGGTAATACATATTTGACCCATAGTGTCATAATGAAAATTTCCAGAATGCTTTGGAGCCAATTATGAGCCAGGAGACACTTGAGTATCATTGGGGGAAGCACCACAGAACTTATGTGGAAAATCTGAACAAGCAAATTGCTGGAACAGAGCTAGATGGGATGTCACTAGAAGACATTATAGTTACATCATACAATAAGGGTGACATTCTTCCTGCTTTTAACAATGCTGCACAGGTATGCATGCTTGTAACTAGAAAGTCTTATTCTTTAAAACCATTGTTTAGTAATCTTGTTATACTTACTGCAGGCCTGGAACCATGACTTCTTCTGGGAGTCCATGAAACCAGGTGGTGGTGGAAAGCCATCTGGGGATCTTCTAGAACTGATTGAAAGAGACTTTGGTTCATTTGGAAGATTCTTTGACGAGTTTAAGGTTGCTGCTTCAACACAATTTGGTTCAGGTTGGGCTTGGCTTGCATGTGAGTAATAACCTTTCCACCTTACTCTCCCATTTTCTGGCTTCATTTATGATATTTCTTGGTAAATCTAACTTATCAAGCAGTCTTAACCCTTCTTGTTCCTTTTTTTATTGATGAAATATAGATAAAGCAAGCAGACTTGATGTGGGAAATGCAGAAAATCCTCTTCCATCGGATGAGGACAAAAAGCTAGTTGTGGTCAAGAGTCCCAATGCTGTGAACCCCCTTGTTTGGGGTTATTACGTAAGCAATAGCTAATAAGGACTAGTTATAATATTCATCATTCATTTCTTGTCTATAATCTGAATGACAAGGTAGGGCAGGAGCATCGTGGAATAAATCTTTTAGTTAGGTCTGATGAGATTCTTTTCTCCAAAAATATTAATTCTGATGTGATTTCGTATATTGCAGCCACTACTTACCATTGATGTTTGGGAGGTATGAATCAAATTTAATTTCTGTTGGTGGTTTGATGAAACAATTGCACACACAATCTTTGAAACAATCAATAATAACAAATTGCTGATTTTCTAATATTATTTCATTTTGTACAGCATGCTTACTACCTTGACTTTCAGGTGACATGTTGTTCCAAGATTTATACAGTTACTACTGTCTCTTGAGAGTGCTGTCCAATAGATAATATAATTATGAATGACTTGTCATCTTCACAGAATCGGCGCCCTGATTATATATCAGTGTTCATGGATAAGCTTGTTTCCTGGGATGCAGTCAGCTCAAGACTTGAACAAGCTAAGGCTCTAGTTGTTGAGAGGGAGAGAGAGGATGAGAGTAAAAGAAGAGAGGAAGAAGAGAAATTGCCAACCAGTGAAGCTTCGGAAGAGATTTATCCTGATGGTGACTTGGATGCGGAGTGAGTGAATTGTTTTTTATCTAGAAAGTGTAAGGTGGCCTATCCTTTGCACCAGATAGGTGTGGTTAAATCAGTTGGAGCAGCAGATTTTGTTCTATGATCTGAAGTCTTAGGAAAACCAATTAGCATTTGATGTTATTACAATAAAATCTGTATTTCTCTAACGAGATAAAACACTTACTAGGTTGAGCATTGACAGTTTGATTGCCTGACATGCTAAAACTGATTCATTAGTAAGAGTATAATTACTATCTATTGCATGATGAAATACTTTTTGCATACATCCCTTACGCAGTCATGGTTAACTCGTAGCCCTTGTGTAGGAGTTAAAAATCAAGCTTATTCATGCATGATAATGGCTCCCTATAGTTTGCCCATTTTGAGGAAATGGTCTTTACATCGTGTTTAACTGGATCAGGGACTGATAAAACCAATCATTGTTTTGTTAGGCAGAAAATTCATTTGGAATGAGTCTCGTAAATTCCTTTAATATATTCCTCAAGGGCTTAGTACGGCCAAACACCAGGGAGATAAACAAGAAACCACTTCCCTTTAATTTGAATGGGTATTATTGCTACCTCTTCAGGATTGTGGTCAAATAAAATGAGCACTTAGCAATGGTTTTGGAGTTTAGTGGCATTTAATTTCTATGAAGCACTTGATATTATTTTAAATCTTTAGTGAGTCTTAATATTTACATTTAGCTTACTTTTTCCTTTTTTTTTATCAATTCTTAGTACCTCCCTTGTTTCCATAAAGAATAAAAAAATAATTGAGCATTCTGGGTTTTTATATATAATTATCCCTACAAGTTTTATACAAAGCATTTAGAATTTGTAAGTTGGGTAAATTCAAATAATCTTCATTTCTTGTTATGAATATTGAATGTCCATCCTCTCTCATCTCTTTCACGTTCAGCAGTCAAGTGATTGGACTCACAAGTCACTAGCTTGATTAGAAAGAACTCATCTGGGGTGAAAAAAAACACAATTGTTTTCAAATCCTGAGTAGTTCTTTAGGTTGGTTACATTTTTGAGCATGGAGGCCAAACAATATAGTTTGAGTAATAGGACCATAACAAACGCAATCTATCCATGCAACTATATATAATATTCAGACAGATAAGTCATTGAAATTGAGAGATCAATATATCAGCCAGTCACTCTCCTAATTATGCCAAAAGAAAAAAGAAAAAGAAAGGGAAAAACAGAACCCAATCGCCACATAGCAATCTTTGCACATAGTAGAGTTTGACCTCAGGTTGTAACATCTACTGTTCAATGCGAACTCTATTCTCCTAATTACCCAGCCACAACATTCCTCTCATAGATCAAAACAATTATGGTAGCTAATTTGAGAGTGAACAGTTTCAATTTTACATTTTTTTTTTCTTTTGCCAGATAACAAACATAGGAGTCCTTTTTTCTACATCAATATATGTACTTCTCTCAATAAATAATTTAAAATATTAAATAAAGAAAACCACTACAGTTGCGCCAATTTAATTAAATGACATCAATGAATATTACTTTTTATTTTTATTTTTATGTATCAATGAATATTACTACTTACACAAAAGAATACTACCTTTAGTAATAAGACTCTCGTTTCTATAATCTTATTGGGGATGTCTTTAGAGACAAAAGATTATCTAGATCTGTGATCTCTGCAGTATCAATAACAGGTGTTCCAAAAACATCCCAAAAGCAAATTAAAGAGTCCCATCTTCCTCCGCTGACACCACTGTTAACCCATCGGGACTCTGCAATATAGATGAAGCTAGTATAGTTGAAAGAAATAATTACTGACCAAATTTTAAATGGTTTCATTCATGTTTATATATGAAGCCAAAGATGGAGAAATCAACATAATGAATCACTGGTGTAAAAAACAATCCAAGCACTTTATATTATAAAGGGAAAAATATCCAAGCACTATATCAGATGCTCTTGCTAATCGTATGATTCCATTACATGCTTTAAAACTGCACAATGGACTACCGTGCTAGAGCTTAAATTATGGCTTGCAGCATACCAAAGATAGATGGAGGACTCTTGGTCATCGATGGTTACAACTCCACAACGAAAGCTGGTTCTGATGCTCACTTGTAGTAAAGTCATGGCCACTTAATATAATCCTTGTGATGTCTATTCTACTCTAACCCACAAACATGCACAGCACACCGGACTACTGCAGATAATTTGGAGCTTTTTCCATGTAGCAAGAAAATATTATGGATGCTTCTGTTCAGAGGACTAAACAGTAAGCAATAAAGACACTGTCATTAGTTCCTTTAGGGGAATGGAAATTCTCAGCCACCTTAAGGATCTTTTCCCGAGTTTTATTATGGTATATATGGAGAAAATGTAATTGGAAGGGGGCGTCTGACCGTATCTCGTAGAATTAGTCTCATCTTTCGGGCGAAGGGTGTTAGGACTACAGTCAGTTAGTTAGAAGTTATAGTCATCGGTTAATTCGTTGTAACTTATTAGTTGTAATCATTTCATAACATGTAACGCATATAAATATATTGTACCCGATTGAATAATCAATACAATTTTATTCATTTTCTCCAATTTTCCAATATGGTATCAAAGCAGGCTTTGCCTGCTTTGCTTCCGCAACTTCTCTGATCTTCTCAATTTGCGATTTTCCTATCCCTGTTCTGGTTCTTGTTCATTGTTTCTATTTTTGTTCTTCGCCATTGCTAATCCTACATCAATGGAAGAACTGAATTCCAATAATCTTGCAGAAAATCAAGGTTCTGCTGATCGATCGCACAATGTGAATCAATCTCAGAATCTTCTGAATCCCAATACAAATCCCTATTATCTCCACCTTGGAGAAAATCCAGGAATGGTACTCATCAGCCACCAGATGAATGGATCGAATTACTATACTTGGAGCCGCGCCATGAGAAGAGCTTTGATGTCAAAGAACAAATTAAAGTTTGTTAATGGAAAACTTTCGATGCCAAGCGAAGAAGATAGCAATTACGAAGCATGGGAGCAATGTACCATGATGGTATTATCTTGGATTACCAGAACCCTATCTTCACAAATTGCTCAGAGTGTAATCAACATTTAAAGTGCAAAGGCTCTATGGGACAATCTCAAAGAGCGATTTTCAAAAGGTGACCATTTTAGGATTTTAGATTTACTTCAAGAAGTACATTCGATTAGACAAGGAGATAGATCAGTCTCTGATTTTTACACTGAATTGCGGATTCTGTGGGAAGAATTAGAGGCATTGAGGCTGGTACCAGATTGTTCTTGTTGTTCTTGTAGTTTGTTGAAAGCTATGAAACAGTATCGTGAGTCTAAGGAACTGATGTGCTTTCTCAAAGGACTTGGAGATGCATTCAATGTTGTGAAAACACAAATATTGATGATGGAGCCTCTACCATCAATCAATAAAGCCTTTTCACTTGTTTTACAACAAGAAAGGCAAATCACTGGAAGAGCAATAATTGATTCAAAGGTTCTGATGACTTCCAGTGAAAGTCAAGGAAATTGGAGACAAAGCAATGGAAGAGGAAGAGGTAATGGGAGAAATTCCAATTCATCTAAGCAATGCACTTTTTGCAACAAGATGGGCCACATAGTTGAACAATGCTATTTCAAGCATGGCTTTCCTCCTGGATTTACTCTAGGATTCAAGAACAAGAACAACCATAGTGTTAACAGTTCTGTGACTAATGAGGCTTTGGATTCACATGCAACTGAAAAGAACTTGCCCAAAGGAAATCAAACGGATACCACAGGTTCAAGTGCTACTACACAACTCAGTCATGAACAGATTCAGCAGTTGTTGGCTTTACTACCGCAGTCCAAAATTCCACAAACACATTATGTGAATCAAGCTGTTTCCTCAGCTACTAATGAGTCATCTACTCACATGCAGAATTTTATTTCAGGTAAATTTGATTCTATCTCAAATGTGTGGATTCTTAACACTGGTGCAACTGACCATGTCACCCACACTAAGTCTTATTTCACTAGTTTTCAATCCATTAAACATGTCCACGTTTCCTTACCAAATGGTGCCATGGTAACTGCCAACTACTCAGGAACTATCCATTTCTCAAATAATTTTTAACTTTTCAATGTTTTGTATATTCTGAATTTTAGTCTCAATATTATTTCAGTACAACAATTAATCTCATCTTTACATTGCAAACTAACTTTTGCCAACATTCTCTGTCACATACAGGATACCACTACATTGAGGATGATTGGTCTTATTGAACTTAGCAGTGGACTCTACTATCTCAAAGAACCAAAACATACACCCCCTCCATGTAAATTTTCTGTAAATTCTTTACATGCCAGATTTGATGCCTCTGCCTTTGATTTGTGGCACTATAGACTTGGACACCCATCAAATAAGGTGCTTGATAGTGTTTGTACAAATTTTCCTTTTGTCAAATATTATGCAAATAAGGTGTGTGATTTTTGTCACTTTGCCAAACAAGCAAAATTGCCCTTTACACATAGTTTTAACATTGCTGTCAACCCTTTTGACATGATTCATTTAGACATTTGGGATCCAATTGGTATGTCATCCTTGCATGGTCATAGGTGTTTCTTAATTGTTGTGGATGACCACACAAGGCATACTTGGCTTTTTTTAATGAAGGCCAAATCTAAAACCAGAAACCTTATGCTTGACTTTGTCATGTTTGCACAAAATCAGTTTAATGCCAAGATCAAGATCATGCGATCTGATAATGGTAGTGAGTTTGTTTACCCTGAATTCTATGCCAAATTTGGTATAATTCACCAAACCTCATGCATTGAGACCCCACAACAAAACTCCATAGTGGAAAGAAAGCACAGACACATCTTGAATGTCGCCAGGAGTCTCATGTTTCATGCTAGTTTTCCTAAGTGTTTCTGGTTATAAGTCGTATCACATATAGTGCATATCATTAATAGGTTGCCTTCACCTACACTTTCAAATAAATCACCTTTTGAACTACTGCACAAGTCACCGCCTACTCTTGTCGATTTAAAGGTCTTTGGATCATTGTGCTTTGCTTCAACACTTGAACAACATAGATCAAAGCTGGACCCTAGGTCCAAAAAGTGCATTTTCCTAGGTTTTAAATCTGGTACTAAAGGATCCATTGTGTATGATCTTCATACTCGTGAAATCTTTGTTTCCCGTAATGTCATATTTCATGAACATGTTTTCCCATATATGACTTCCCCTTCATCTCCACCATCACCCACCATTAGCCAACCTTACCCTGACCAATTTAACTTTCTTCTAGAACCAATACAATCACTATCACACAGCTTAACCCATCAAACTGAATTACCCACTTCACACTAAACCACTGAACCAACTTTTGTCCCCATCCCTCAACTAGAACCTACCCCTAGTCCATCACAAACCCTTTCTCCTACTCCCACATTCAATATCCCTCGAAGGTCTTCTCGACCACACAAACCCCCACCTTACCTTAAAGAGTTTCACTGTAATCAACTCCAAACAGCAAGCACTAATCACTCCTCAATGGAAGGTAATGTTCTGTACCCTTAATCTTCTGTTTTGTCTTATCAATCACTCTCTCCTTCTCATATCAAATACTCCCTTGCTCTTTCTAATACTTCTGAACCTCAATCCTATGCTCAGGCTGCCACATCTGTTGAATGGAAAAATGCCATGAAAGCTGAGTTGACAGCACTTGAATCAAATAACACATCGTATTTAACTGATTTACCTCTCGGTAAGGTTCCTATTGGTTGTAGGTGGGTCTACCGCATCAAGCATTGCGCTAATGGCACTATGGAACGATACAAAGCTCGCCTCGTTGCCAAAGGTTATACTCAGCAAGAGGGAGTGGATTTTCTGGACACATTTCCTCTTGTGGCCAAATTGACAAGTGTCCGGTTGCTTCTTGCCATTACTGCCACACAAAACTGGTTCTTGCAACAACTTGATGTTGATAATGTGTTTCTCCATGGTGATCTTCATGAGGAAGTCTACATGGACCTTCCTCCCGAAGTCCAAGCAACCAAGCCTAACCAAGTGTGTCGCTTAACTAAATCACTTTATGGTCTAAAGCAAGCAAGTAGGCAATGGTTTGCCAAACTCTCTGCTGCCTTGGTCACACTCAGATTCACACATTCACAACATGATCACTCTCTGTTTATCAAGAACAAACAACAATCATTTACAGCTCTTCTTGTCTACGTGGACGATGTCATTCTCACAAGTAATTCACTGTCTGAGATCACTGCAGTAAAACAGTTTCTTCATTCCAAATTTCGAATTAAGGATCTTGGTGACCTCAAGTACTTCCTTGGTCTTGAAGTCTCTCGTTCCAAACAGGGCATTCACATTTGCCAGCGCAAGTATGCATTGGATATCATTAGTGATGCAGGTTTATTAGCTGCAAAATCGTGTACCACTCCCATGGTAAAGAATAACAAGCTCCTTTTTCAAACTGATGCTCCTCTCCACGATCCTTCCTCTTATAGAAGGTTAATTGGGCGTCTCCTTTACCTTACCACCACAAGGCCGGATATAAGCTATGATGTCCAGTAGCTTAGCCGATTCATGCAATCACTAACTATGCATCATTTTGAAGCTGCAACCAGAATCATATGATACATAAAACAGGCTCCTACACAGGGTTTGTTCTTTCTTGTTACCTCGACCCTGCAACTCAAGGCATTCAACGGTTCAAATTGGGCCACCTGCCCTGAATCACGAAGATTAATCACCGGATTTTGTATTCTCCTTGGCTTATCTCTCATATCTTGGCGATCAAAGAAGCAAAGTACTGTCTCCCGATCCCCTTCCGAAGCCGAATATCGCGCCCTTGCTTCCACAACTTGTGAACTTCAATGGCTAACTTACTTCCTGCATGATCTTGCTGTTCCTTTCTCTTCTCTTGCATTGCTCGATTGTGACAGCCAATCAGCTAGACATATAACTTCTAACCCGAGTTTACATGAGTGAACTAAACACATTAACATCGATTGTCATGTGGTTCATGCAAAACTGCAGTCCCAATTGTTCCATCTACTGCCAATTTCTTCTTCCAACCAATTGGTAGACTTTTTCACCAAACCATTGGAACCTTCATCTTTTGCTACCTTTCTTGCCAAGCTAGGAGTGCTCAATATCCACTCTCCAGCTTGAGGGGGGTATTAGGACTACAGTCAGTTAGTTAGAAGTTATAGTCATCGATTAATCCGTTGTAACTGATTAGTTGTAATCATTTCATAACATGTAACTCATAAATATATTGTACCCGATTGAATAATCAATACAATTTTATTCATTCTCTCCAATTTTCCAATAAAGGGATACCCTGGTTTACACCAAAAAAAAAAAAGAAACAATGTCACTAGTTCCTTTAAGGGAATGGAAATTCTTATTTCTTAAATATAAAAAATAATGGATAAGACAATTACAGAAAAGAGATAACAATGTTCTATCTTGCCAGAGCTTTGGTATCTATGCTGCAAATGCAGGTTCCCTTCCTTACATCTGATATCTTAATACATCCATCTTTTGTGCCACCTTCAGAAACAGGTACAATTTATTTATAAAAGGCACCTATAGAAGTGGGTAGATCTTATTGATAAAGGACACTGTTAAACCCATATCCAACGTTTATTATAGAGGGAAGCAGCAAAGGACTAAGATAGTAGACAATGGGCCAAAAGAGAAGAGAAGTTAGTTATGGTTAAGAGAGGGGATGGTGAGCTGAATGATAAGAATGCTGAGCTGGATGAAAGAGAAAGTGGGAACTCTAACATAATGTATGGGGAGTGATAAAAGAGGAACAATGAAGTGAGAAAAGGGAGGGAAAATGTGGAATAGGTGGTTCTGAGTCGGTTAGGCCTCTCCTAAGTTTGGGGGTTCAATATTTGAATTATGCATTTCTTTTTTTCTGTTTTTTCCCACTATATGTTCTTCTTATATTCCAAGAAATACCCAAAATCATTATTATGTAGATAGCAAAACATAATATACTCACCAGATTCTTTGGTTTCTGTTCATTTCTATAATTTCTATAACTCTATTTTTTGGATCCTACCAATTTGGTACCAGAGCTGGATCCTAACAACTTGGTATCAGAGCTCCGAATCCTAAGAGCCCGAATGGTATCAACATGCATTTAAGGAAGATTTGAGGTGATGGATAAGAGGTTGGAGGAGAACAATGAATGGTTTCAGAGGATTGAAGGCATGTTGGATGAGCTCTTGTAGCAAGGTCAGTTGTCACGACTGGGATCACAACTGGATGACAATAAAATTAATTAAAAACAGAGTTGCCCCCAATCTTTTATCTGGGTAGAGAAAATAATTGGAAAAACTCTTTTAAAATAAAAATCATCTTTGAAACCAAATAAGGTCTGGGAGTCGATTATGCACAAGGATGTTAGAACCAAAGACATTTTCAAGAAACTGGTATTTGAACCAATTCTGATTCAAAGTAATTAAACCCCTAAAATATTTTGAAGATAATAAAAGGATATTAAATTTTAAAAGAACAAAATAAGTTTTGAATAAACTTATATCTTTTCGTTCAAATAAGATAAGTCCAAAAGTGCATTCTTTGAATAATTCTATGTAAAGTGTTTTGAACCAAATACAAGCTTTGATAAAAACAAAATCTCTTTTAATCAACATGCGTCCAATATAACTTACTTATATATTATTATATTGGATCGTCTACTATGCTTTGTCTTTGTGCTATTTACTCTTAAACAACTTCGTCCAAAGCATTTTAAAGACAAGCAAAACAAAGTGCATTAACTGCTGATGGAATCTCTGACAAATGTGACTTTCGAGAAATCAACTTTGTATGCTTGAGCTGACACTCCTAACAACTACAAATACCAGCAAATGAGGAACTTTTTGTGTGTTCAAAAGAGTCAGAACTAAGATATTATATTCCTCGCTATTGTTGATAACCAAAACCACTTTTCCGAAGAAAATCAACACGTCATTAGCATTATGTAGTTAATGCTACTCAGAACGGTAATAAATATTTTCGTTGGACGAAAAAACTTATGAAGTCTATTTCAAGTGCTTACTGCCTATAAATACCAAAGTCTTCGAAGAAGAACATAGTGATTCACCTCAAGAGAATAAGAGAAATTTTCACAAAGCTTTACTCTATTTTCTTATTTACTCTTGTATAGAATTCTTCTACTTGAGCATACTTATTTATCCTCACTTGATGTAAGTTAAACACAAGTGTTATTAAAACACCTTTATCAATTCATTGATAAGTCTAAAGAGACTGTGTATAAAAGAATACTTATTGATTAGAACCTAAAGAGGTTTCAGAATACTTGTTGTAGCCTGAAGAGGCGTTGAGAAGAATACTTGTAAACTTTAAAAGTTTATTGGAAAATCCTTCAAGTAGAAGGGACTGGACGTAACTCCGTGAGAGTGAACCAGTATAAATATCTGGTGTAAGCCTTTCTTCTCTCTCCTTATATTATATTTCTTGTCCACTAACATCTGAGGATTGCTATTGTCACTCTTAACTAATCTTTTCTAAAATGATAAAGTTTTCAACTCGCGTCTAACTTTTTCAGAAAAACTCTCTTTGCGTCCAACAGACTGTAAAGAGTTTGCGTTTCTTCCATTCTCATTTACAATTCAGCAATGCTTTCTTTCGAAAAATTGCTTTAAGAAAAGTTTTCTAAAAAAGTTAAGAAACACAATTCAACCCCCCTTCTTGTGTTTCGCTCGGTTATTTCAAAGGAATTGTGAAAACTGAATCACATAGCACACATGATATATTTGCTCTAAGACGGACCTATAACTAATTGTGTAAATTTAATAACATTAAAATAATTGATTTACCCCTTTAAAATTAAAATAATTAGACACAAGCAAACAAATAATAAATGTCAGATTATTTCAGTTTTAAATCCTAAGCAGGATTGGACAAAGCATAGGGCCACAAAACAATCCCAAATTGGGTTAGTGAGTAATTAACTCCTCAAGTCCGCTAAGTGAATTAATTTATTTTTTAAGCAAGTCTTAAATGGAATTGGTCATGACACTGGATCACAAAGCAATCCCAAATTGAACCATGTGAGTAAGCCTACTAAGTGAATTAATTTATTTTATTTTGAGTAAGTTCTAAATGAGATTGGTCATGGCACTGAACCATAGAGTAACCCCAAATTGGGTCAGGTGAGTACTTAACTCCTCAAGCACACTAAGTGAATTAATTTATTTTATTTTTGAAGCGGGTACTAAACGAAATTGGTTATGGCTTTGGGTCATAGAACTACCCCAGATTGAATCAAGTGAGTACTTAACCCCTTCAATCTACTAGCATGTATTATTATTATTATTATTTTTAAAAGGGTTCTTAGTGGAAAAAGCAATGGATCAATAGTTTTAATCATTTGAATAAATTGTTTTAGAGTTCCTTTGGATAAACTTATTAAAAAACATTTTTATAGACTTTTTTTTAATAAAGGTTTTTTTAAAAGAAAAAGTTAATTTGAATTTGAATGCAATGTTTGTGAAATACTTTCAAATAATAAAAAAAACTTATAAGTTTGTTTAGATAAAAAAGAATAAAAGAACTTTTTATAGCAAAATTACTAAAAATGTAAGTTATCTAGAATAAATGAAGCATGGTTTGCAAGAGAGAAAAAAGGAAGACATAAGATGTACCTTTTAATAAAGGCAAAAGATATTTTTGTCAATAAATTATATTAAAAACTACTTCTCTTTTTTCTTTTTTCAGAAGCTGAGGATAACTAGCTTCTAAAAAAAGTGATAATTGAGTTTTTTTTGTTAACTTTTACTTTTTTAAGAAGTTTCATTCAAACATTCTTTAAAACTTATAGTAAGTGTTTTTTTTAATAGAAAAAGTACTTTATTTTAAAAAAAGTCTATCCAAATGAACTCTTACAAAGATATTAAAAGAAATGATATACGCCAGTTAGAGATGGTAAAATGGGTTCAACCCAACGGGTCAACCCGTTAATCCATCGAAAAAAAACGGGTTGGGTTACCTTTTTCAACCCATTTTTTAATGGCGGGTTATATAACCCGCCTCGTATAACCTGCGGGTTATGGTGAGGTGGGTTGACCCTTTGGGTTAGGTTTTTTTTTATTTATTTTTATTTATGGAATTACTTATGGATTATGGATTAGACTTGTTTGAATATTTGTTTATGAAATAAACTTATATGCTTTTGTTTTGTGGACTAAGTACTTACTTAATGCTTATGGAATAAACTTATTTATATTTATTTTGTATTTAATCTTTATTAAGTGTGTGAAATGATAACAATTTATGATTTTTTTAATTTGACATTTTCAACCCACCAATAAAAAACGGGTCAACCCGTCCCGCTCCGTTTAAGGTCAACCCGTGGCGGGGCAGGTGATGAATCAATTTGAGACACTTATTTTAGCTTTGTATTATGCATTATTAGATGTTTATTGTGCCCAATATTAGTACTTTAGATGAGTTTAATGTTGTTGGGCTTCATTGGGCTTTAATGCAAATATTGAATAATTTTCGGATTTTGATGCATTTTGACCTTTCTTCCTTGGTTAGGTCATAACTTGGGACTCGGTGATCCAATTGAGGTGATCTTGGTGTCTTTGGAAAGCTAAGACAATTCTCTACAAGTTTCATGAAGAACTCAAGAGCTGGATCGGAATGCTAAGGGTCCAAAATATCCCTGCAATGCAGAGTAGGTTTGCTGTCACGGAACCATCTAGGCAGTATGCACATATTGGACTATATAGTGGGTTATAGGCCTCCTCTTGGGCTGAAACTTGGTCACTTGAAAGATAAGACCCATATCTCCAACTTCCAAAGACCATTTTGTCAATAGATGTCGTTTAGGCATGCTTCAGAAGCTACAAGTTGGTCTGAATTTGGAAACACGTTCTTTCAACCTAACTTGAGGTAGGTGAAGTGTTTTTGGCATTTCTGGAGTTCTAAAAGTCCAAATGACATGATTCAAATTGGAGATTTTCAAGGAGACAACTGGCTACAACTTTGATGAAGACATCCAAGCCAAAATGCACCGTCTAGGTGATGAATTTGAAGCCAGAAGTCGGATAAGAGTTGTTGACTAAAAGCCACCAACCATACACCAACCCACCTACCATGCACCAACCCACCAACCATGCATCAAGCTTCCATTTTTGACAAATTTCAGATTCTTATAGCTTGTATTCAGATTATGTACATGTACAAATTGGCTTCTAGGATTAGTATAAATAGAGCCAATCTCTTTGTATTTTGGGAGATTCAATTTGGAAGTAAGTTTGTAGTAAGTTTGAGTATTTGTTAGTTTTCTTTCTCTTCTTCTCCATTCTCTTTAGAATTTCATTTTTGTTCTTTTATTTCTGAGTTCTTCCTTCCCATCCATGGAAGGCTAGGCTCTCATAATCAATCCAAGGGATTAGCCATCTTGATGTTTAATTTGGAGATCTTGTTTTACTTGTTCATATTGCTTAATTGTTATTCAAGTTTCTATTCTTCCTCTTTTAATTTTGATCTAGATTGAATTGCTTAATTTGATTTGGATGTTTATGTGATAATAGCTTTATTATCATGTATTCAAGAGGATCACATAGAATAAACGATTTATTAAAGCTTTTTGATGGATTGTTTAGCTTGGTTAAATTCTTGATCTTAAGTTAATCTATGTTTGGATGGTGCTTACTTTATCTAACCTTGGTTAATTAAATCCTAGATGCTTATCTAGTAGAGGATTCTTTGATCATGTTGAGGCGTCTTGATATGATCTAAGGCCAAGAACACGGTTAGCAATTAAGTGAATTCCTTATGATCAATGATGAGTTAAACTCAAGATCGGTAAATTTCCTTGGATTGGTTGTTTCTTTAGATTTGTTTATAACTTTAATTCTTGTACTTTTGTCAATATTGTTAATCAACAACAAAACCCCCCATTTTAATTATCTTGATCTGATTAAATATTTGTTCTTTTTGGATCCTTGAGAGACGATTCTGGTTCATGCTCTATACTACAAATTAGTTTGCGACAGTAATTATTATTATTGTGAGGTCACGACAACCTCTTGTCAAATTTGGCGCCACATCTTAGGGGATCCAAAGGCATCTATTTGATCATTTCATCTAACTCTAACAATTGTGTTTGTTTTGTTTTGAAGCATTTTCAAGTGGAATTAGTGAAATTGGGTAAGGGCATTCTGTCAAGATTTTGGTTCGGTAACGTATCTCTGATTAATCTGAATTTTGGTAGACTAATGAAAATCGTGATTTAAAGAAAGTCTCACTATTTTTAGTGAGGTCATCCTTATTTTTGCCAAATTCCATCGTTTAGACCACTTTTTCAATTTTTTAAGATTTTTTATTATTCTGTTAGATAGAATTTTTGTATAGATTTCACTATGTGGTAGTCCCATAATTTTTAAAAATCTGTAGATATGTTTTCAGTAATTATTTTGTGTGTATATTTAGACTTGTTTTTGTGATTTTGTGTTTTTGTGTTTGATCTCTAATCTGATGGAGCATAAACTTGATGAGTTGGCTTATCTGGTGGGGCAGTTGACAGTGGAACAACATCAATTACATGTACAAGAACCTGCAGGATTTTGTAGTATATCTTTGCAGTTCTTATCATACAACATATGATTGCACCTCATTACAAGATGATGGTTACAGTATTTCATGACTATTACTGTTGATGCAACGGTGTATTTCTTGGTGAACCACAATACCAACAACTTGGATATGATCCTTATTCTACCACATATAACCATGACTGGGGAGATCATCCTTGGTTCGAACCTTATGTTGAACCAATCAGTATATACCAGCAGCCTATGCAGCAGCAAGCCCCAATAAGCATGGAATCTGAGCCTACATTAGAGGATTTAGTGAAACAATTTGCTCAGAACAACATCCAATTCCAGCAGAGAACAGAAGCTATAGTACAAAACGTGAAGACCCAAGTTGGTCAACTTACATCTTCATTGAGTCAGTTGAGCAAAGCAGATGATCTGAGTCGATTTAAGTAGAACATGAGACCATTGATGTGCAAAAACCAATTGATGATTTGTGTGCTGAATTTGCTAGTTTTACTGATTTTGATGATTCTGTTTGTTGTACTGGTTGTGATGGTGATATGTTGTGTAATGCATGTGATGAGATTGCTGCCTTTTTGAGACATGATGAATCTTTTTCAGCAGATTATGCAGCAACTCAATCTGCAGAAGTAGTGAAGCCACCAAAATTTGAGTCCATTGTGGCTAAAAACCTCCTTACTGATGAGGAGGAGAGGTTGCTACCCATTTTGAGGGAGAATCTGAGAGCATGCACACTTGCAGACATTCCAAGTATTAGCCCTTTCATTTGCATGCATAGGATTTTACTTGAAGATGGAGCTAAATCAGTAAAGCAACCCCGGAAGATACTGAACCCTCTGATTCTGGATGTGGTGATCCATTACACTGGCTATGGTGTGGCTGCTGGAACGTTAATTCTTCTGCTATCCATAGGGAGTTTTCTTTCTACACTTTTATTTCATTTTTCTAGTTGTTGTTTTCTTTTTGTTTTTACTGTTTTGCTATTGTTTTTAATATTGTTTCTATTTTTATTTGACTGTTACAATTTACTCTTTTCTGTTGTTGTTGTTGTTTTTGCTGTTTGTGTTGTCTGTTTCTATTTTTGCTTCTGTTTTGTTGTACTGCTGATGTTTGTCTTTTATTACTTTTTTTTTCTTTTCTTTGTTTCTGTTTTTATTTTTTGTTTTGTCTGCTGTTTTTATTTTCTGTTTTCTATATAAATCTTTGTTGAAAAAAAAAAAAAAAAAAAAAAAAAAAAAAAAAGCTACGTTTAAGGTCAATGGCCAGAAATTGAATCATTATTGGGGAGGACCCATGGATCGTGCAAAATCTTCAATCACGCTGGCTAAAGACATTAAAAGTAGCGCTTCTTGGGAGGCAACCCAAGTCTTCTAACTTTTTCATTTTTTCAAACTTTGACTTATTTGCATTCACAGGAATCAAGATAGAAAATCGGTGCCGAGCAAGAAAATCTATCAGAGTTTGATTTTTTCTGTCTTAATTTTATTTGTTTTTCATTGACAGATGATTTTTCACCGGTTAAATGGCGGATAACGGTACTCCGTGAAAAAATTTTTCGGTCCTTTCAGTTACCCATAAACACTGAAATTTGTATATAATTTTACTCATTTTTTTTCTCTTTCTTCTTTCTTTCGAAATGGATAATCAGCTTGTTAATCTCCGTAAGCAATTCCCCTCTCTCCCTCAAAATGCTTTAACTAACATTTATTGTGCAAGGTTTGAGAGATTAAGGATGCTTATGCACAAAGGCATCCTGCTGGGATATCTGCAGTTAATCAAGCAAAGGGTCAGGCTCGTAGGTGAATTTTCTACGAGCGCTCTTGTTTCATATATGCCAGGACTAGGCAAAAGTTCATATGCAAAGAAGAGAAGAGCAAAAGGTTCTGAGTCTGCTATAAATGTGCAAGATGGACCTGTAACACAAAATGCAAATCAATTGGAATGACATCTATAAACCGAGATGATAAAATTAACTTCATAAAGGATGGCATGAGTAAGGAGTCTTTAGATAACATTCTATTGACTCTTGAGACGCATCCTAGTGGAGATGTGCAGAGAGTACTTCTCGATTTATGGCCAATATTCCAAAATGAACATGAGCGATATAGTCTCAGAATCGACTCAAAAGACCCTGTTTGCCAATTTTTAAGAAAATTGGATGGGAAGCCGACCATCGGCCCATAGAGAGCTTCAAGCCGTTACTGGACGTAAAACCAGAGGAAAATGTGAGCCATAATCACACCTCCTGTAAGTATTTTTTTTTATTTTTTTTTCCTTTTTTTCTTCTTGTTTATTAAAAAAAATTCAATTCAAAAAAAAATTCAAAATAAAAAAATAAAAAAAAAAGCCGTATTTTTTGAAATATGTGTTGCATATTTTCAAACTTCTTCTGACACATATAGATTAGCCTTTTATCTTTGTCATATAGCTATTATCATTTCGTGCTTATTTTTCAAATTTATCACACGAATCTACCCCTCCTTTATAGGTGTAATTATTACCTTTGAGTTTTGATGCCTTTAAATAATGCACTTTGCTCTATTCGAGATCATTGATAAGGTGAGAGTACAAAAAAAAACAAGAGAAAAAAAATGGAAGTCACTTGATTCGTCGGATCAAGAGTGTTTGTGTCTTTTGTGGATCTAATCCTGGGAAAGATAAAGAGTTTGTAAATATTGCACACCAT
Source organism: Styphnolobium japonicum (assembly GCA_023212625.1). Classification (NCBI taxonomy): domain Eukaryota; kingdom Viridiplantae; phylum Streptophyta; class Magnoliopsida; order Fabales; family Fabaceae; genus Styphnolobium; species Styphnolobium japonicum. Next base: position 20,092,938 of record JALBWW010000013.1, read on the forward strand.
CTTGGTCAGTGCTAGGCGAGAGAGCAATCCATTTAGTTTATGGAGGAGGTAGTCTTGGGTTAATGGGTTGTGTAGCATCTGCACATTTAGGAAGGTGGCAAAGTCCTTGGTGTCATTCCTAGTCCTTTATCTACCGAAGCCCATTGGAAAAACATTAGGGGATGAAGTAATGGTATTTTGCATGCACCAACGCATGAACATTGCTGATAGCAAATCTTGATGCCTTTATTGCCTACGGTGGTTTTGGAACTTTGGAAGAGCTCTTTCAAATTATATCCAGTCCGCACAATGAGAACTTTCACCAAAAACCCATAGGTATATTAAATGTTAATGGTTTTTATGACGAGTTTGTTTTGTTTTCTTGATCATCTTGTAGAAAAGGGTTCATCTCACAAGCGACACGTCAAAGTCTTGTAAGCACGCAACTCCCTGAACAATTGCTCGATCAACTAAATGAATTTGTACCACAACGTGATCCAAAGTAATGGCTCCCACGGAATTGGGAACAAGGCAAGATGACAAAAAGCCAAAACTTGATTTGAATTTGTCTTTGTGAATTTTTGTTTTACATTACGGTTTTGTTGTTTTTTTTTTTTTTTGTAATTTTTGTTTTTTCAGGCCCGATTTGCAGTTTTTCTGGTAAGACCTTCTACACTCTACCTATCTTTATTTTGACATTGGGGACAATGTCTTTAATTAGTTGGGGGGAGGGATAGTTGACATTACCATGTACATAGTTTAGTTAAAAAAAAAAAAAAAAAACTAACCAGCTAATCTTTATTGTTACTAGCTTATTAGATGTATGATGGCAGAGTAAGGAGTAGTTTTGCTCTTGAGACGCATCTTAACTTGCATTTCATAGTATGTCTTAAATTATTTTGTTCTTGCATATTAAAAAAAAATTTAAAAATTTAAAAATTTTAAAAAAAAAAAATTTCATTTTGATCTTTTCAATTGATTTTGATACAAGCATGTGCTGAATCTGAGCTTAATTGATGATAAAAGTATGCAAAACAGTTTACAGTTGAATCATTTTCATGATATACATGTGTATATGATTGTGGATATTAGGAAGAAGACATGGTTGAATTGAGTGAATGTTCCATACCTTTGTGAGTTTTGGGCTTTTCCAAGTTTGATACTTACACTTGGTTATTTTCTTTCATGAGTGATGTCAATTATGAATTTATTTTCTAGAACTTGCATTGAATCGATTTGAGATTACATTGGTCTGTATGTTGCACGAAAATGACAGAGGCATTTTTTTTTTCTTGACTTAGCTGCTTTGACCAAATAAACCTACCTTGCATTTATCCAAATATTAACTCCCTCTGAGCCTATTTTCCTATTCTTTGTTCTTAGCTCATTACAACCTTTGAGTGAAAAACCATGTTTTACCTTACCTTAGGGAATGGGAGAGCATTGATTTTCTTATTGGAGGAGTTCTTTTGCTTGCAATGATTTAAGTGTGGGGGAATTGGTGTGCGTCTGAAATGCTTAATGCTTGGTACAAAAAAAAAACAAAAACAAAAAAACAAAAAAAAAAGAAAAAAGAAAGAAAAATAAAAGAATAGAAAAAGGAAGGAATGTGTGAAGAGAATGAGCATTTTATGGTTTTGGGTAAAAAATTTATTCTTTCTACTTGAGTTACTCCTCAATGCTCTTTTATTCTCTTTCGTTTTAACTTTGGCTATTATCCATATTGTTTCCTTCCTTCACCTTATAAGTTCTATTACAACCTTTTTGAAAGACCTCTTGATTTTTGCAATTTATTTGATCTAAGTAGTGGAGAATTGATGTATATGCAAGCCTATGGTAAAATACTTTCATAGTTTGACTGAGTTGAGCGTAAACAGTTAACCTAAACACCTTGTGTGATTTGGAGTGTCACTAGTGAGGAATTTTTACTCAATTTGAACATGCCTGTTACGATTAAAGCATGATTGTGCTATACTTTATTCTCAAATGGTTTGATTTAACTATTCTTTGTTAAGCATACTTGACTTATTAATTATGGTTTATATTTGATACAATGCTTGTATATAAAAATTAGTTGAATTGATTAAATAAAATATTACATGTTTGTGGGTATCATCCTGGTAAACCCTCACGAGACTATAACTCGTCCACTAGGGACACCTAGGGGTTTAAAGGCTTGTGGCACATGCTAAGTGCCATCGTGTTTTCCTACGGAAGTGGATTAGATTAGGTACAATCAATTTTTATGTTTTTAGTTTAATAATATGATGTTTCTTGTTTTTCTTTAGTTTTGTTCTTATGTGTTTTGCCCAGGAGTGCAAAAGCTTAAGTGTGGGGGAATTTGATGAATCAATTTGAGACACTTATTTTAGCTTTGTATTATGCATTATTAGATGTTTATTGTGCCCAATATTAGTACTTTAGATGAGTTTAATGTTGTTGGGCTTCATTGGGCTTTAATGCAAATATTGAATAATTTTCGGATTTTGATGCATTTTGACCTTTCTTCCTTGGTTAGGTCATAACTTGGGACTCGGTGATCCAATTGAGGTGATCTTGGTGTCTTTGGAAAGCTAAGACAATTCTCTACAAGTTTCATGAAGAACTCAAGAGCTGGATCGGAATGCTAAGGGTCCAAAATATCCCTGCAATGCAGAGTAGGTTTGCTGTCACGGAACCATCTAGGCAGTATGCACATATTGGACTATATAGTGGGTTATAGGCCTCCTCTTGGGCTGAAACTTGGTCACTTGAAAGATAAGACCCATATCTCCAACTTCAATGAAGACCATTTTGTCAATAGATGTCGTTTTAGGCATGCTTCAGAAGCTACAAGTTGGTCTGAATTTGGAAACACGTTCTTCCAACCTAACTTGAGGTAGGTGAAGTGTTTTTGGCATTTCTGGAGTTCTAAAAGTCCAAATGACATGATTCAAATTGGAGATTTTCAAGGAGACAACTGGCTACAACTTTGATGAAGACATCCAAGCCAAAATGCACCGTCTAGGTGATGAATTTGAAGCCAGAAGTCGGATAAGAGTTGTTGACTAAAAGCCACCAACCATACACCAACCCACCTACCATGCACCAACCCACCAACCATGCATCAAGCTTCCATTTTTGACAAATTTCAGATTCTTATAGCTTGTATTCAGATTATGTACATGTACAAATTGGCTTCTAGGATTAGTATAAATAGAGCCAATCTCTTTGTATTTTGGGAGATTCAATTTGGAAGTAAGTTTGTAGTAAGTTTGAGTATTTGTTAGTTTTCTTTCTCTTCTTCTCCATTCTCTTTAGAATTTCATTTTTGTTCTTTTATTTCTGAGTTCTTCCTTCCCATCCATGGAAGGCTAGGCTCTCATAATCAATCCAAGGGATTAGCCATCTTGATGTTTAATTTGGAGATCTTGTTTTACTTGTTCATATTGCTTAATTGTTATTCAAGTTTCTATTCTTCCTCTTTTAATTTTGATCTAGATTGAATTGCTTAATTTGATTTGGATGTTTATGTGATAATAGCTTTATTATCATGTATTCAAGAGGATCACATAGAATAAACGATTTATTAAAGCTTTTTGATGGATTGTTTAGCTTGGTTAAATTCTTGATCTTAAGTTAATCTATGTTTGGATGGTGCTTACTTTATCTAACCTTGGTTAATTAAATCCTAGATGCTTATCTAGTAGAGGATTCTTTGATCATGTTGAGGCGTCTTGATATGATCTAAGGCCAAGAACACGGTTAGCAATTAAGTGAATTCCTTATGATCAATGATGAGTTAAACTCAAGATCGGTAAATTTCCTTGGATTGGTTGTTTCTTTAGATTTGTTTATAACTTTAATTCTTGTACTTTTGTCAATATTGTTAATCAACAACAAAACCCCCCATTTTAATTATCTTGATCTGATTAAATATTTGTTCTTTTTGGATCCTTGAGAGACGATTCGGTTCATGCTCTATACTACAAATTAGTTTGCGAACCGGTAATTATTATTATTTGACGGGGTCACGACAACCTCTTGTCAGCAGGTCAACCCATTTACCATCTCTAACGCCATTAGAGGAAGAAACAAAACGATGGTTAGTTATGATAAAATAAATGGCCAAATGAAAAGAGAGATTTTTTTTCAAAATAATAATAATAAACCAAAGAAATTAACAAGATAAGAAGACAAAAATTAGAATGAAAGAAACTAACTAAACTTAGTAATTGGACTCCCAAAGCTTCATTTTGAAAAAGACAAACTTTATGATGCTTGCCAAAAGGGAAAACAAGTAAAGGTCTCTTTCAATAGCAAAAATATTGTGTCAACCACTAGACCTTTACAACTTTTACACATGGACCTTTTTGGACCGTCAAGAACAATGAGCTTTGGTGGAAATTACTATGCACTTGTGATTGTGGATGATTATTCTAAATTTATGTGGACATTATTTCTTGCCCATAAGAATGAAGCTTTTAAAGCTTTTAGAAAACTTGCTAAGTTAATCCAAAATGAGAAAAACTCTAGCATTGTATCCATAAGAAGTGATCATGGTGAGGAATTTGAAAATCAAGATTTTGAAAACTTTTGTAATGAAAGTGGCATTGAGCATAATTTTTCAGCCCCTAGAACTCTATAACAAAATGGAGTTATAGAAAGGAAAAATCGAAATTTAGAAGAAATGGCTAGAACTATGCTTAATGAGACTAATCTTCCTAAACATTTTTGGGCTGATGCGGTTAGCACCGCTTGCTATGTAATGAATAGGGCACTAATAAGGCCAATTTTGAAGAAAACTCCTTATGAACTTTACAAAGGAAGAAAACTAAATATTTCTCACTTTCATGTCTTTGGATGCAAATGCTTTGTTTTAAACAATGGAAACGATAACTTGGGCAAATTTGATGCAAAATCTGATGCGGGCATATTTCTTGGCTATTATTAACTAGCAAAGCATTTAGAGTCTATAATAAAAGAACAATGACAATTGATGAATCAATACATATTGCATTTGATGAAACCAACCCCCTAGGGCCAAGAGAAGATGTTATTGATGATGTTGTAGAAAATTTGACAAATATTCACTTAAATGACAAAGTGGAGAACCTCAAGAAAGAAGAACAAGGAGAGACTGCTTCCCCACAACAAGGTCAACCACAAATCAATGACTTACCAAGAGAATGGAGAACGCATAGGAATCATCCACTTGACTTGGTAATTGGAGATGTCTCTCAAAGGGTAATTACTCGAAACTCCATTAAAAATGTATGCAATCATTTAGCTTTTGTTTCCCAAGTTGAACCAAAAAAACATAGATGAGGCCATAAATGATGAACATTGGATCTTGGCAATGCAAGAAGAATTAAATCAATTTGAAAGGAATCAAGTTTGGGAACTTGTTCCAAGACCCAATGATCATCCCATTATTGGCACCAAATGAGTTTTTAGGAACAAACTTGATGAAACCGGAATAATTACAAGAAATAAAGCTAGACTAGTAGCTAAAGGTTATAATCAAGAAGAAGGAATAGATTATGAAGAAACCTATGCTCCTGTTGCTAGATTAGAAGCTATTCGCATGTTACTTGCTTATGCTTGCATCATGAATTTCAAACTTTATCAAATGAATGTGAAAAGTGTCTTTTTGAATGGTTTTATTCAAGAAGTGTATGTTGACCAACCTCCCGGCTTTGAAAATCATAAACTACCCAATCATGTTTTTAAGCTTAAAAAAGCATTATATGGTTTAAAACAAGCTCCTAGAGCTTGGTATGAAAGATTGAGCAAGTTTCTTTTAGAAAAGGGATTTACTAGATGAAAGGTTAACACAACACTTTTCATTAAAAATAGAAAACATGACATTCTCCTTGTGCAAATCTATGTAGATGATATCATTTTTGGTGCTACTAATGAATCTCTATGTAAGGAATTTGCCAATATAATGCAAAGTGAATTTGAAATGTCTATGATGGGAGAGCTCACCTTCTTTCTTGGATTGCAAATCAAGCAAACAAATGAAGGAATCTTCATTAACCAATCCAAATACTGCAAGGAATTACTCAAAAGATTCGAAATGAAAAATTCAAAGGTTTTTGACACTCCAATGAGTACCTTTTGCCGATTGGATAAAGATGAAGGTGGTAAGCCCAAAGAAATTACAAAATATAGAGGTATGATTGGCTCACTACTATATCTTATTACTAGTAGAGCAAATATCATGTTTAGTGTGTGCATGTGTGCTAGATTTCAAGCAAATCCTAAGGAATCACACTTAAGTGCTGTTAAAAAAATTATGAAGTATCTAGTTGGCACTCAACAAATGGGTTTGTGGTACCCCAAGGGTGCCTCAAGTAGTCTAGTTGGTTATTTCGATTCTGATTTTGCTGGATGCAAAATGGATAGGAAAAGTACTAGTGGGACTTGTCACTTTCTAGGCTGCTCTCTTGTCTCTTGGCATAGCAAGAAGCAAAATAGTGTGGCATTGTCTACTGCTGAAGCTGAATATGTTGCAGCTGGAAGTTGTTGTGCTCAAATCCTTTGGATGAAGCAACAACTTTTAGACTATGGACTTAAGCTTGATCACATCCCTATAAGATGTGATAACACTAGTGCAATTAACTTGACTAAAAATCCCATAATGCACTCTAGAACCAAACATATTGAAATTAGGCACCACTTTATAAGAGATCATGTTTAAAATGGAGATTGTGTGCTTGAATTTATGGAAACAACAAAACAACTCGCTGATATCTTTACCAAACCACTTGCAAAAGAAAATTTCTTTTTTATAAGAAGAGAACTTGGAATGATTGATCACAGTTGCATTTAAAACCTTGTTTCTAATTCATTGATATATAATGCATACATTTTTTTAATGATTTCTTAATTTCAATTACTGACTTAGGCATCAGAGGTTTCCCTAAATTTGTTTTGCAGGTAATCCTAATATAGCTTAAGTCCCCCAAATTAGCTTGATGAAATATTTGCCAAATTGGTGTAAGTTAAAAAGTGTTTTCAGAAATAAGGTAGTCGACTACATGGGATTTGTAGTCGACTACATGCTGGTAATGAAGCTTCTCTCGTGCCAATTTTTTTAACAAAAAACATTGGTAGTCGATTACACAAGAAATATAGTTGACTACAACTGCAGTTTTTATTTAAACTGAAATTAAAAAGACTCAGAAGCTCAGTGTAGTCGACTACCATAATACTTGTAGTCGACTACATAAAGAAAATTTTGTTAACGAAGCAACAAGTTGCAACATAAGCAACTTGTAGTCGACTACAAGTTGGGCGTAGTCGACTACAATCGCGGGTTTTAAATACCCCACGATAGCAACGTTGCTCATTCTCAAGTCGTTCTCTCCTTCTCCTCTGCGACCCACACTCTCTTATCTCCCTCAAACTCTCTCCCAAACCCTAACTGTCCAATCATCAACACATATTCATTCAATCTATCTTCTCATCACACAATCATCATGGCTAGCTCCTCCTCTGCTCCCAAGCAAAAGAAAACCCATGACCATGTCTCTATTCCTCCAACCCTAAACTTGTGAAGGTATTTCACCAAGGAAGAGCAGATGATCAAGTTTACCAATGATTTTCAATCTCGTCCTATAGTGACACCCTGCTATCTTGATGAGATTTTTCTACGGATCAAAGGTTTCACTCTTCCGCACTTGCTCAGAGACCTCCAACTCGTTGCCTTCACTAGGATCCTCTGTCCAATTTACCCACAATTGGTGAAGGTATTCTTTTGCAACTTCAAGTATCACAATAAACGCATTCTCTCTGAAGTCAAGAAAATTAAGATAGATCTTGGTTTTTCTGAACTCGCTGAACTCACTAGCATTCCCCTTATCCCTAGCCGAAGTGAAGAGAGTTTAGAAGATTTTGAGAAAACTACAGCAACTTGGAGTGTGCTTAGAGAAGGTGGACCCTTTCCAACCTCTAAGTTTAGAGTAGGCTATCTGTCTGTTGAGAATAGGCTACTCCATTACATTTTGTGCCGAATTTTGCTGCCTAGAAATGGGAACTATGTAACCGTTTCTAAAGAAGATTTGTTCTACATGTGGGCACTAAACAAAAGGGTGAAGCTCAACTGGGCTTACCGCATTATGAAGCATATGGAACGTGTCTCTGAGAAGCTTGGACCTGCACTTCCATATGCCATGCTGATAACTAAGATTCTAGAGAAGTTTAATGTGCCTTTGGAAGATGAAAACTCAATTACGGTCACTGATGCTAACCGGATCCGTGAACAAAACCTTCGGAAAAATGGGATTGAAGAAGGTTGACATGCATTGGGTACGTGACGCTGAGGATGATGACTTTGATGATCATTCCACTCTCCATCACATGGAGGAAGATCAGCCACCCTCTCAAGCTTATCCTTCAGGACCAATGCCGGATTACTCTCACAGCATAGCTGAGATTATGACTGGACTCCACAGTCTGACCTCCTTCGTGAAAGAGGATCTATTTGGGAGGGTAGTTGCTATGGAGACTCATCTCCATTCCATGGATGCGAGGCTTGATCGTCCCAAAACCTCAGTTGGAGATTTGACTTCTCAAATGACCGACGTCACATTCCAGCTGAATCAACTGACCATTCCAGCGGATGATCCTACTCAACATGAATTGGCTGGCTCAGATGATGAGGATGAGGACGAGGACGATGATGGGGCTTAAACGTTCATTAGGATTTTTTTTTCCTTATTGTGCTTTGAACTAATCCAAAGGATACGTTATCTAGTTATTGTTTATCGCTAAAACTTATTTGATGTTAAACAAGTTTATTGTTTGATCCTTAATGTTTTAATGTTTTGATTATTATTCCTTGGTTGTTGATATCTCTTAAATTTTATATTGGTTATTTCATTGCCCTTGTTTGATAATGCCAAAAGGGGGAGAAATATTAAAAAGAAATGTTCAAATGAGATAAAATATGATTATGCTTAAATGATTATGCTCATATATGTTTCATAATGATTATTATACAATAATGAAATGACATTAATTAGCATGTTCAAATCATATGAAAGAATAAAGAAATGAAATGCTCCTATTGCAAAACTAAGGGGGAGTCAATGCATGATGTGGAACCGATCCTGCTGTGCCTTTACCTAAACTCTAATTATCAAAGGGGAAGATTTATTTCTTTTTAACTGTTCTTTATTTCTAACATTTCTCACTCCATTGTTACATTGTTTGTCATCATCAAAAAGGGGGAGAATGTGAACAACATTTGACATATCGGATTTTGATGATAACCAAACAAAGGTTTCCGCACCAAGAGAACAAGAACAAGATCACAAGAAGTACTCAAGTCTAATAGATTTTAACTTATCTTTGTAAGTGTATTTGATTGCATGAATCACATAGCAAGCAATTTGTTTTAACCTTACAAAACTATTTCAAAAATAAGGTTTGAGAAAAGGAAAAATATCTTTAAAAACCTTTGGAAAGAAAGATTTTATTATTGGTCAAAAATAAACTTTTAAGTCACTTGTAGTCGACTACAGGGTCAGTGTAGTCGACTACACAACTATGTATTTTAAATCTGCAATGTTTTATACAAAGTCAGAATACACTCATAGTCGACTACACAAGGTCAGTAGTCGACTACACAAGATCAGTAGTCGACTACACAAGATCAGTAGTCGACTACACAAGGCAAAAACCTGAAAACCTTCGTGTTCTTGAAATGTCCCGAGGACACTTGTAGTCGACTACAATGCTGATAAAAATACTTCTGTGTTAAACACAAGTTAACCCGATGACACTTGTAGTCGACTACCAATGTTGATGTAGTCGACTACAAAGTTTAAAAGTTTTTTTTAAGCATCATTAAACCCGAGGAGACATGTAATCGACTACATAATATCTGTAGTCGACTACATATGATTTTGAAAATATACCTCTTATATGTCTTTTGACTCAAACTGTCCGAGAGTTAGTGTAGTCGACTACAAAGGATGTGTAGTCGACTACGTGCGAATTTTATAAATCAAACTCTCATGTTTTTAAAAGTCAGAAAGACATTGTAGTCGACTACAACAATTGTGTAGTCGACTACACACGTTCCAGAAACTTTTCCAACGGCTAGTTTAAGCACTGATTGGATATCCACCTACTACCCAACGGATCTAATTTTGTTAGAGCTATTTATAGCTCATCTAAATGAATTTTAAACAAGACACAAGATCATAAATCTATTTTCAAAGAGCTTTTACTAATCTCCAGTTGATCATACTCTGTTTTTTATTTGTAAAAGCTTGCTTAGTGTTTTGATCAAATACTCATTAGTTCTTCAAGTTGTATATCTGCTCTTGTGAGAGTTACAAACAACCAAAAACCATTTGATTATCTTCTATAAGTTTAAGGAAAGAAGTTATTTGTTATATTGAGTGAAGTTCTTGCACATAGAGGGTGGAGGATCCCAAACTAAGTGAAGAGAGCTCTATATTGTAAGGGTTTTTATCAAGCACCCAAGTTAGAAGCTTGAAGAATAGTTGAAATCTCGGATGGACGATCTTGAGGACTAGACGTAGATCATAATTGAGCCAGTATAAATCTTGTTTGCATTCTCTCAACCCTTATCTTTTACTTATAAGCTATATTCTATCAATTTAACTAGCTTGGTGTTTTTAATATTGTGAATTCTTGTCTTATATTTTTTGTATTAAAGAGCTCATTATTCTTAGTCATTATCCTTTCTAAGTCTATTGATTCAATATAATTAGTATCATTGAAACAAACTTTGAGAAAGTTTTGAAAACTCAATTCATCCCCTCTTGAGTTATTGAAGCTACTTGGTAACAGATAGTGACTCTCAAACCTTTATGTTTAATTTTTAAATTTTAGTTATCTCCTTACGTTGTTGGCACCTTTCTAAATGGTTGCGACAATTAAAAACAAAAATAGGATCGATGATTTTATGTTAGCATGTGTTTCTTCTTTCTTTTTTCCTTCTTCGAGCCTACTGTATATAAATTATTTTTCATTTTTTACTTATTTGATTTATTTATAGGTTAACCTTAAAAATATAAAATATATTTTTAAGTTAATGGTCCAATGTTTTTACTCGTAATGACAATTTAGAGTTATATATTTTCTTCGGCAATTTGGAGTTTCATCTGTAACCTTGTACTATGTTCAATCCCGAGTATTGAAAATAACTACAGCCAATAAGGCTTATTGAAAACAAATTATATTCCTTCTATGACACCGAAAATGTGGGTATACGTTCGTTTCACTTTTTGACAAATAAAACATTTTTAAAACATTGTGAGTAATATTAAAATTTGAAAATAGAGATATATTTTAAAAAAATGAATAAGAGGAATACTTACTTTTTTCAAAAAATTTACAATAAAAATAAAATGTTTTTGTTTTTCACATCTATATTTATTAGTAAATTTTCTTTGAAAAGTAATTAATGATACCATTAATTACTATCAAATATAATATTAGCTTGAGAAGTAATTAATAAAACTATTAATTATTAATTTTATGTATAAGTAACATTTTTTTAGTCACTAAAGAGACAAGTGTCATCATTTAAGTTTTACAATAATAAATATTTTAAAATAGTCATTCAATGTCAATTTTTGATATCAAATCATTCATTCAATATTATTTTTTGACATCAAATTAGTCATTTAATGACATATTTTACATCAATTTGATGTCAAAAATTATTAGAGGACTAAACTATTGTCACTTGTATTTTTGAATAACTAAAATAAGTGCTTACTCTTTTTTTTAATTATAATCCAAAATTACTATTAATAAAATTATAAAATAAAAAGAAGTAAAATTATATGAATTTCTATCTCATAAAAAAAAAAGTCACGTAACATGTCAATATATATTAAAATAATTTTTTTTATTCTCATTACACAACTTAAATATAAGTATTAATTTGTGTATATAAACCTAGTTCATAAGTCCACCCAAATATTGCCACAAACAAAATAAAATAAAATCGAGTCATATAATTATCCAACTTGAAATATGAGTCTCTCCATTACACTTTATAAGAAAAATAATTGACTTAATTTATTTTGCAAATAAAAATTTAGTCAAAAGTTCTCTTTAAAATATTTTGATTATAAGCTCTTTCAAAAGTAAAACAAGCTAATTCATAATTATATATATGAAATTTAAAACAAATAACTAATCAATAAGGCCCCATTTGGGTGGTTTTTGGTTTTATGTTTTGAAAATTTCAAAATTCAAATTTAGTTTTAGTTATGAGTTTTGAGTTTTAATTTTTTTTTGTTTTTTGTTTTTTGAGTCAATTCACTCTCTTTACCGCGTCTCACTATGAATTCACCCAATATAAAAAAACATTAACACATAAAAATAATTAAAAATGACAATAAAACAATTAAGCCTATAAAAAAAATAAAAATACTTAAAAAATTAAAAAAAAAACATAATATAAATTTTGACAAAAAAATAAATATCATAAAACTATAAAAATAATAAAAATGGTAATCATAAATAGTAAGACTAACCACGATAACAACAATAATAATAAAAATAATTATAATACTTATATAAATATCCATCATACACATGTCTTAATCAAACATAAACATAATAATAAAAATAATTATAATGCTTATATAAATATCCATCATACACATGTCTTAATTCAAACATAAATATAAATTTTCAGAGATTGAGGGCAATATCTTTCTCCCGCTCATCTGATAATGTCAAAAACACGTCCTTCCATAAAGAGTGTTCTTTCAGCATTTTTACTGCCTTTGTAAAAGGAGCAACATCAATGCCTTTAAGTTTGTCAAAGATGCTCAAACAAGTCATCAATTTCTTATTTGCTTCATTGTCTTGTCCATCTACTTCCCCTGTAGCATTAGAAGATGACCCTACAACTTGACTGGTGCTCATCTTCTCCAAAATGTCAATTTTTCTCAACCACGTCATCTCCAACTGCTTCATTTTCATTTGTCATATAATAACACTGTCTTAAAAATGCAAGTTATTTTTGTATTTAACAAACTAATTGACATGAAAGTACTACATGGAATGAAAATTGTAACACAAACATCATAAACTAACCAATAATTACAAAGTAAAAACGTTAAACGAACCAATAATTACGAATTTTCAGTAGATTTAGTACGTTGTCTTATTATGATCAATGGTCTGTTAGGTTTGCTAGGTTGGTCAATCCTTCCTATGCGCCAGTCAAGGCCCTCTGGTTTGGGTCATGACAGCAGGATAAACAATTTAACAATTTGCTGGAAAATGCAAGAGAGGTGAATGAAACCACAATTACCAGAACTGATATTATTATCTCGTGAGTCATTTTACATCAATAGAATTAGAAATCAGAACTTATTGGTGAATGAAACTTAACTGTAACTATATCATGAGTCATTAACATCATTAGAAACCAACAAAATCAAAATCATAACTGTAACAATATCAACCTTATTGAGAAGGAAAGGGAAAAATGATGAGAATGGTCTATAAACAAAATGAAAGGGTAAGAAAAAAATACAACAAAGAAAAAAAAATAGAAAAAAATAGTCAGATAAGATAAGAGAGAGAAGAATGAGAGAAAATACCTTCACAAAAGTAAGAGATTCAAGAGTAGAAGAGCAACCAGCAGGAGAGGAATGGTGCAGGAGCAGAGAGGGATGGTAAAGGTAGGAGTGGGAATGGGCCAGGACAAGCCAGGCTTTGCCTTAATCAGGCTAGGCCCGTTTTATAAATATTTAGCCTGAACCTGGCCTTTTACCTAATATAGGCTTTTTTATTGGGCCTGACCTGGCCTTTTTACAAAATATAAAGGCTTGGCCTGGCCTGATATGCCTATTTAATGGCCTACTTTACATTAAGGCTTTTAAATAGGCCAACAGGCTTAGGCCTTTAAGATCTATAATGGGCCTAGGCCTTAAATATGCCTAACATCAAATTTTCTAACACCACAGTATAATGAAATCCTAATAGCACAATGCAATAACAGTTCAATTCCTAAATCAAAATAAATTACAAATGAGTCAAATGAAAATTCCAAATCATCAAATAGCAATACTAAGTCAATGACACAAAAATCAAATCCAATCCACTAAATCAATAACACAATACTAATGACAAATCTAATCTCTCATCAGTATCACAAACTAAGAAAACACATAAAACCTCCAAAGAGGCAACAAGTAAGGCGCAACAAGCCAACACCCAGCAAACAAGGCATCAAATCTTCAAGATGATCTCTTCTTATTGTTCAGACACCTTCAAAATAAGAAATTAGTGTAAGTATCAGATCACAAAATAATTTAACAATAATCAATTTAACAAATATAAGAAAAAGAACAACTTCAATATATAAAATTTGAACCTTCAGCTTTCTCTTCAAACCATATTTATTACGAAGTCAATGCCTATCACAAATGAGTGCTTCAATAGATTCTTCATTTAATTTAGAACGAAAATCATCAATAACTCTTCTTCCAGCACTAAATGTAGATTCTGATATCACTGTTGAGATAGGAATAGCTAGTACATTAGCAGTCATCTTTGATAATATCTTATATTTTACGTTGTTGTTTCTCCGCCACTCCAACCAGCTAAATGAGTTATTATTTCCATCAAGAATATAAACACTTTCCTCAATATAAGCCTTTAATTCTAATTTCATTGGAGGAAGTGCTTCCTTTTCACGCACAATGCTTATGATTTGGTCAAATCCAGTGAAATCCAATGCCAAATGAAGATTTAGGCGCAATGTTAGATGAGGAGGTGGACTTTTAAGTTGCATTATATATGGAAAGATATTTTCGTGGGCTTTGCGAAAGAGACAAATTGTCCTTTGGCAGCAAACTTTTCATAATAAGCTTGAAATTGATGTCAAACTTCAGCGAATTAGGCGAAAGGCAAAAGCCAATTGAGGAATCCAAAGTTCCTCAGCAAAGGCCAAAGGCAAAACGAAATGACTACTTGAATGAGACGGGACCTGCTTGATAATGTTTCTTTTGCAGGTCTTTCAATTTTTTGACTTCAGTCACCATTGTAATTAAAAATCTCAACACAATGCAATTTCTACGACTACACGAATGTAGAATGTAGATAATGAAAGAGAAAAAGAACCACTCTTAGATTGAGTTGAATGATGAAAAATTAAATTTGCTCAAACCCAGGAGTTGATAAACTGCTCGAAGCCTCTAATAAGTTGGGAGACCAACATAGATACGAAGCGATGAAGAGCGGTGCAGCATGACTACAGTAAGTGACAGGGTGAGAAATAGATGGGTAAATTTAGGTTAAAAATATTTTTGTTAAAAAAATATAATATTGTTTTTTTGACAGTAAAAAATATCATATTTATTATATAAATAATAATTATATAATATTTATAATATTTTAAATTATATATATATATTATAATTATAATAATATATAAATATAAACACGCCAGCCCGTCAAGTTAAAAAAGTTTTTTGAAAAATCTGAACCTGACCTATTTAAATAAACAGATTTTTTAAAAAGCTTTAACCTAGCTTGTATCTTAAACAGGTCAGGCCAGGCCAAGTCGTGGGCCGCTGATAGGCCGCCTGGTCTATTCCCACCCTTAAGTGAAGGGCATGAGAGAGAGATATAAAGGAGAATGAAAGCGAAAATGTGGTTTTTAAGATGAAAATTGAAACAAAAATCACAAAATCTATTTTTATAGTTTTGTGCCTTAGAAGAAAACTGTTTTAAAATTAAATAAAAAATCAATTTGAACCCCATTTTACTAGAACACGTTTCGTTGTAAAATTTAACTTTTAAAACAAAAAATAAAAAACTTATAACCACCTCACATAGAGCCTAAGCAGTTGATAGTTGTGAAATTTGATAGAATTATTAAATGCAATTATCTAAAAGTAGAACCGAATCAAATCGACTGATTAAACCAAGAATCGGCAATCTATCTAGTCCAGTCGAGCAAAGTAAACTGTTCAATAAGAAAATCATTTTAAAAAATAAATAAAAGGGTCATGAATTGAGATGACTGTGTGAACCGGTGGTAGTTCAAATGGTTTAAACGTCCAATAACCTTATGATTTCTTAGTCTCCCTCACGATTAGGGATAGAAATAGGTCATGTGGTTTAACAATGGTTTAAGACTTAATTTACTTTTGACCTACTTTAACCTAACTTATTTATTAAATAAATTTAAGATTATGCTTTTAAAGATGTATATTTGATTAAATAAGTTGGCCAAATCCTTTTAAAATGTTTATATGACTTAACAAGCTGACCTATTTATTTATTACATATACATATTTAAAATTTATAATACTTATATAATTTATTAGTTATATATTAATATATATATTTATTTTATACATAATACAATATTTTTGTTAAAGGTTATATATATTTGATACTTATGAAGTTTGAGTTTATTAGCCAATATAATTTGAAATCTTTTATGTAATGTAAGTCTTTAAGTAAGCTTTCAAACTAAATTATACATTTATATTTTTACTAAGTCAAACTTAAATTAAAACTAGGGGTGTCAAAATGATCCATTTATCCACCATCCATTCAATCCATCCATGTTTAAATCCAATCCAATAATAATAATAAATTAAATGGATTGGATCAGATTAGTTAATGGATGGTTAATGGATTGAGCCTAATATCCATTAAATATCTAGTTACTAACTTACTCATGACCCATTTGAGATCCAACCAATACATAACTCACATGAAATCCTAACGCATCTATTTTTTAGAGAGAGAGAGAAATATTTTTTCTAGAGAGAGAAATTTATTTATTTTTTCTAGAGAGAGAAACTTACTTTTTTTTAAAGAGAAAATTTTTTTAGTGAGAGAAAATTAATTTTTCTAGAGAGAAACTTACTTTTTTTTAGAAAGAAAATTAACTTTTTTTAGAGAGAGAAAAATCCATTTTTTCTAGAGAGAAAAAATCAATTTTTTTAGAGATAGAAAATCATTTTTTTCTAGAGAGTGAAAATCTTTTTTTTTAGAGAGAGAAAATATTTTTTTTCTAGAGAGAAAAAAATAATTTTCTAGAGAGAGAAACTTACTTTTTCTACATAGAGAAAATTAATTTTTTCTAGAAATAAAAAATTAATTTTCTCTCTAGAAAAAAATTGATTTTTCTAGATAAAAACTTACTTTTTCTATAGAAAGAAAATTAACTTTTTTGGGAGAGAGAAAATTAATGTTTTTTAGAGAGAAAAAATTAAATTTTTCTAAAGAGAGAAATCTTCCTTTTTTTAGAGATAGAAAATTAGTTTTTTTTTAAAGAGAGAAAGTTATTTATTTTTTAGAGAGAGAAAGAAAAAATTAGAGAAATAATTTTCTTTTAAAAAATAATTTTAAATAATTGGTTTGGATATCTATCTATCTTATCCATTAAAATGAATTAATGAATAGATTAAATATTCATCCATTAAAATAGATCATGAATAATTTAGTTGGTTTTAACATTTTTTTTAATAAATCCCAAATGAATTAGTAATTAATTTTTATCTATCCTTTATGATCTAATTCAAAATCCATCCATTTGTTATCCTTACATAAAAATATAATAGGAAATAAGGAAAGATTTAACTAAATAAGTTAAGCCTATTTAAACGAAATCCTATCTTAGTAGTAACATCCAAACCTAAACCCTTACTGACGGTGTAGCAACATCCAAACCTAACTTAACTCCAAACCATATTTTTCAAGCTTTCGGACCTGGCGGAGAAAGAGACGCCATTGACTTAGAAATGTTGATGATGTCCTTGAGCTCTTGAGAGAAACAAGCCAAGTTCATACCTTTTTCAATCAATGTAATGGGTAAGTCTAGGTCATAATGATGGGATACTTATACAGCAGTTAATGCAATGGGCGAGTTTTTCACCCTACGGAAACATTAATACCCTACCGAAACATTAATACCAACAATAAGGTCTAGGTCATAATGATGGGATACTTATACAGCAGTTAATGCAATGGGCGTGTTTTTCACCCTACGGAAACAGCAATGCCGACAATAATAATAATAAGCCCAACAAATAATATTTCTACCATTCAACGATAATAGGATATGCTAAATGCTTTTCGTTCCTTTTTTTTGTTTAAAGAATTGAACAGTAATGTGACGCCATTCACTTAGAAAAGTTGATGATGTTGATGATGTCCTTGAGCTCTTGAGAGAAACAAAAGCCAAGTTCATAGTTCATACCTTTTTTAATCGATGTAATGAGCAGGTCTAGGTCATAATGATGGGATACTTATACAGCAGTTAATGCAATTTGCCTGTTTTTCACCCCACGGAAACATTAGTACCAGCAATAATAATAAGCCCAAGTCCAACAACTAATATTTCTGCAATTCGACGATAGTAGGATATGCTAAATGCTTTTCGTTCCTTTCTTTTGTGTTTAAAGAATTGAACAGTAATTATTAAAATAAAATAAAAATTGAACAGTAGTCACCGGTTGAAAGATGACAAAAAGAATAACGTCCATAATTAAAAGTAAAAAGGACAATGAGGACATGAGAATTTGTAAACGTGCTGTTGTGGTAGAAATTGAGATGCTTATTGTCGAAATATGAAAAGCTATTGAATTAAGAACTGATAATCATGATGATATGACTGTTTAGTAGAATTGACATTATAATTAAAGAAAGCTTGAAATATCAAGAGCTTAAGATCATAAAAAATTAGTTATATCGTTGAATAATGAAGCTGACATGGTACCTAAAGAGAGCTTAAAATATTTAATGTGACAGCGCTATAATTCCTGAACCTGAAAATCAACCATTAACTGAGATGATTGTTTAAATTGATGTCGGTTCAAATGGTTTAAACATCTAACAACTTATTAATTCTTTTCTCTCCCACTCCTCAACCTTGCTCTCCCTCGCAGTTAAGTTATTGATGTGGTAATTCAGAACACAAGTATACGTTATCGCAAATCAAGTAATATAATAGTAAGAAAGTGTCGAACTCACAAGGATTAATTCTAAATTTAACTATCTATTAAAAGTTTACAAAACTCAATCTTATTTAAACAACTTAATAAGAGGAAGTGTTATGAAAGATTAAAAATTAAAGTATACAAGAAGAAGAATTTAATGATCAAATTAACCAAGCCTAGGATTGCAATTATCCCTCACACTTTACTTGATTCTTTTACTTCTATCTAAGATCAATTAATTATCTGAATTGTTAACTAGAAATCTTTAACTTATCTATAAGCCTCTTTTGATGGTCAAATAGAAATATCCTTAATTAATGATAAACTATATGTCTATGTCTATCAAATAATCAAGAATTCATTAAGTTCCGATTTCATTAATGGTTACATATGTCATATAGGTATATGTCTATCCTATATGAACTCAAGGCTTTCGCACAAAGATCATATGTTATCTTACTTAGATCTAAAACCAAAATCCATTTGTCAAGTTGCTTAAGGTTTATCAATTCAATTTAGTTAATGGCCAATTAATTAAAAGCATTAGGAACAAGTAAGATAAACAATTCAAGATAATCAACCTATTCTTGGATATGATAAACGAATCAAATTACGTGTGAGTTCAAATTGCAATCCTAGTATAGAAATTTAGCTACTCATTATATTAAAGGAAACAAAAGAATAAGTGAAAAGCATGATAGAAATGAAAGTGGTTGTTTGGTATTGACAAGAACACAACGGGCTAGAGTTTCGGGATTTACTTTAAACAAATTGGAAGATCTAACCTTGAAATCAAAGTATAAATCTCACAATTTATGAAAGCTTCACCCCTAACTCTAGGAAGAACCTTAACTAGACATCAAGATGAAGAAACTTGAATAAGATGAAGATTATATTATACAAACTACAAGAGCTTTGGGATTTCCTTTAAACAAATTGGAAGATCTAACCTTGAAATCAAAGTATAAATCTCACAATTTATCAAAGTATCACCCCTAACTCAAACTACAATGAGAGAATTCAGAAATGGGATGCCCTTAAGTGTGGCAAATGCCTTCCTTTTATAGGCAAAGGCTAGAACTATTCAATTACAATTTTGTCAAATCTCTTTGCACATGGGTTGAAATTTCAGCTCCGAAGATTTCCAATTTCGTCATTGCTCCTGTCATAATTTGAAAATCTTCTCTTCATGAAAGTTGTAGCAAATGCAGTCATGAAGAACATGTCAAAATTTCAACCAGATCTAACAGTTGGATCTTGAGATCTGACCATTTTTCCGAAACTACTCAGATTATATCAAAAATGACAGCCACCAACTTGTTGCCTAATTTTGACCCACTTCCGGTGCTAATCTGGAAATCTTCATTTCTAGGAAAGTCATATAGAATTATGTCATGCATGACATATCAAAATTTCAGCTACATCCAACGGTTAGATCTTGAGAAATCACCAAATAACCGAGTATAGGTTTGAGCAGAAATTTTCTGATTTGTCCTGAATTTGATGTAACAAAAAATTCACTGAGTTTAGGTCTTCATTTCTCTTCTATTTGAGCTATACTGATATCAACATCCAAGTTCATGATATTTTGGTTCAACAACTGCTTTGAATAGTCCTTCAGGTGTTCTGCTCAATTTGTAACAACATAACCAATATATGAGGAATTATGCAATTTTCACTTCATATATGCAATAATTTCATAAAAATAGACCAATGAGAGGTGCTAAATTATGCATAGAAAATATGTTTATCAAATCCCCCCACACTTGACTTGTTGTTTGTCCTCAAACAAGAAACAACCTAATATTAAACTAAAAGAATAAAAACTGATTATACCTAATCTAATCCACTTTCGTAGGAAAACACGATGGCACTTAGCATGTGCCACAAGCCTTTAAACCCCTAGGTGTCCCTAGTGGACGAGTTATAGTCTCGTGAGGGTTTACCAGGATGATACCCACAAACATGTAATACTTCATTTAATCAATTCAATTAATTTTTAAATACAAGCATTGTATCAGATTTAAATATGCTTAACAAAGTATAGTTGAATCAAAGCAATTAGGAGTAAAATATACATAGCATAATCATGCTTTAATGAGAAATAGGCATATTCAAATTGAGTAAAATTCCTCACAAGTGACATTCAAATCACACAAAGTGTTTAGGTTAACTGTTTGCGCTCAACTCAGTCAAATTATGAAAGTATTTTACCATATGCTTGCACATACATCAATTCTCCACTACTTAGATCAAATAAATTTCACAAATCAAGAGGTCTTTCAAAAAGGTTGTAACGAGGTTATAAGGTGAAGGAAGGAAACAATATGGATAATAACAAGTTAAAAAAACAAAGAGAATAAAAAGCATTGCGGAGTAACTCAAGTAGGAATCATAAACTTTTACCAAAAACTCTAAAATGCACATTCTCTTCACACATTCCTTCCCTTTTTTTTTTTAACAACCTTTTATTTTCTCTCTTTCTCTCTCTTTTTTTTTTAATTTAGCTTTTTTTTTCTCTTTTTTTTTTCTTTTTGTTCTCCTTTTTTTTTTTTACCAAACATTTCACATCAACATACCAATTCCCCCACACTTAAATCATTGCAACCACAAGAACTCCTCCAATTAGGAAAATCAATGCTCTCTTATTCCCTAAGGTGAAGTAAAACATGGTTTTTTTTTTCACTGAAGGCTTGTAAAAGCTATGAACAACAAAAAGGGCAAGTAGGCTCAAAGGGGGTTAACAATGGGATAAATGTAAGGTAGGCTTATTTGGCCAAAGTAGCTAAGTCAAGAAAATTGCCTCTATCATTTTTATGTAACATACAGACCAATGTAATCTCAAATTGATTCAGTGCAAGTTCTAGAAAATACATCCATAATTGACATCACTCATGAAAGAAAATAAACCAAGTATAAGTATCAAACTTGGACAAGCCCAAAACTCACAAAGGTATGAAACATTTACTCAATTCAAACATGCATTCTTCCTAATATCCACAGTCATATATACATGTATATCACGAATTTTGAAAAATAATTCAACTATAAACTGTTTTGCATACTTTTATCATCAACTAAGCTACAATTCAGCACATGCTTGCATCAAAATTAATCGAAAAGATCAAAATGAATCTTTTTTTTTTGTTTTTTTTGTTTTTATATATATATATATCTATATACAAGAACAAATTGTTTTTAGACCTACTATGAAATGCAAGTTAAGATGCGTCTCAAGAGTAAAATTACTCCTTACTCTGCCATCATACATCTAATAAGTTAGTATCGATAAAAATTAGCTTGTTTTTTTTTTTTTTTGAACAAACTATGTACATGGCATGACAATGTTAACTATCCCTCCCCCCAACTAATTTAAGACATTGTCCCCAATGTCAAAATAAAGATAAGTGGAGTGTAGAAGATCTTACCAGACAACTGCAAATCGAGCCTGAAATAAGAAAATTTACAAAAAAAACTAAAACAATAACAGAGAACAAAAATTCATAAGGACAAAGTCAAATTAAGTTTTCTCTTTTTGCTGTTGCTGCCTTGTTCCCAATTCAGTAAAGCCATTGCTGGATCACGTTGTGGAACAAATTCGTGTAGTTGATCGAGCAATTGGTCCGGGGTCGCAGCAGTTACTAGAATTTGACGTGTCGCTTGTGAGATGAACTTTTGTTCCATGGCATGATCAAGAAAACAAAACAAACTGTCATAAAAACCATTAACATTTAATATACCAATGGGTTTTTGGTGAAAGTTCAGCTGTAACCAGGATGCAATTTGGAAGATCTCTTCCAAAGTTCCAAAACCACCAGGTAGGGCAATAAAGGCATCAGCATTTGCTATCATAATGTTCATGCGTTGGTGCATGCATGATACCATTACTTCATCCCCGACAGTTTTTCCAGCGGGATTGCCTATGGCTAAAGGACTGGGAATGACACCAAGGACTTTGCCACCTCCTAAATGTGCAGCAGTTGCTACACAACCCATTAACCCAAGACTACCTCCTCCGTAGACTAAATGGATTTCTCTCTCAGCTAGCACTCGACCAAGATGGTTTGCCATATTTACAAAATCTTTATCCTTTCCAGGATTAGATCCACAAAAGACACAAACACTTTTGATTCGACGAACTGAAGTTACTTCCATCTCTCTCTCCTTTTTTTTTTTACTCTCACCTTATCAATGATCTGAAGAGAGCAAAGTGCAATATTTAAAGGAATCAAAACACAAATCTAATAATTACATCTATAAAGGAGGGGTAGATTTACATGTCAGGAAAGTTTGAAAATAAACACAGAAATGATAATAACTATACAACTAGGATAAAAGGCTAATCTATATGTGTCAGGAGAAGTTTGAAAATATACAAAACATTTTTCAAAAAAATACGGCTATCTTTTTGAATTTTTTTTTTAAATTTTTTTTTAAAAAATTTTTTTTAAAATTTTTTTAAAATTTTTTTAAATTTTTTTATTTTTTTTTTATTATTATTATTATTTTTGAACAGGAAGAAACAAAATAACAATACTTACAGTTGGTGTGATTGTGGCTCACACTTTCCTCTGGTTTTACGTCCAGTAACGGCTTCAATGCTCTCTATGGGCCGATGGTCGGCTTCTCTTCCAATTTTTTTAAAAATTGGCAAACAGGGTCTTTTTGAGTCAGATTCCCAAGACTATAACGCTCATGTTCAGCTTGGAATATTGGCCATAAATCAAGAAGTACTCCCTGCACATCTCCACTAGGATGCGTCTCAAGAGTCAATAGAATGTTATCTAAAGACTCCTTACTCATGCCATCCTGTTAATTGGACATTTGCTTCAATTAACCAGCGTATATCAGCAGGGATGCCTTTGTGCATAAGCATCCTTAATCTTTCAAACCTGGCAGAATAAATGTTAGTTAAAGCATTTTGAGGAAGAGAAGGGAATTGCTTGCGTAAGTGAAGAAGCTTGTTATCCATTTGGGAAGAAAGAAGGAAAGAGAAATGAGTAAAATTATATACAGATTTCAGTATTTGTGGGTAATTGAAGGGACCAAACAAAGTTCACGAAGTACCGTTATCCGCCATTTAACCGGTGAAAAGTAATCTGTCAAAGATCATTCATTGTCAGCCAGCGTGATTGAAGATTTTTCACGATCGATGGGTCCTCCCCAATAATGCTTCAATCTTTGACCATTGACCTTAAACGTGGCTTGAGTTTTCTCATCTTTAATTTCAATTGCTCCAAATGGGGACACCTTGACTATCACGAACGGTCCTGACCATCTTGATCTAAGTTTTCCAGGAAATAATTTCAACCTCGAGTTGAAAAGTAAGACTTTTTGCCCTGCCTGGAATTCTCTCTTGACAATCTTCTTATCATGCCACCTTTTTGTTTGCTCCTTGTACAATTTAGCATTTTCATAAGACTGAAGACGGAACTCATCCATCTCATTGAGTTGAAGGAAACGCTTTTCTCCAGCTTGCTTCATATCAAAATTGAGCTTTTTGATAGCCCAATATGCATTATGTTCCAGCTCCACTGGAAGGTGACATGCTTTGCCAAACACCAATCGATATGGTGACATTCCAATCGGAGTTTTGTATGCTGTTCGGTAAGCCCATAATGCATCATCCAATCTCTTGGACCAATCCTTTCTTGTGGGATTCACAGTTTTCTCTAAGATCCTCTTGATTTCTCTGTTAGAAACCTCAACTTGGCCACTAGTCTGCGGATGGTATGCAGTTGCCACCCTATGAGTCACTCCATATTTAGCAAGAAGGGCTCCAAAGTATTTGTTGCAAAAATGACTCCCTTCATCATTTATTATTGCTCTTGGAGTTCCAAACCTAGTGAATATGTTTCTCTTCAAAAAATTCAACACCACTTTAGAATCATTAGTGGGTAAAGCAGTTGCTTCGACCCATTTAGAAACATAATCAACAGCAACAAGAATATAGAGGTTATTAAAAGATGAGATGAAAGGACCCATGAAATCAATACCCCATACGTTAAAGATCTCCACTTCTAAGATGTTATTGAGGGGCATCTCATGTCTTCTAGAGATATTTCCAGTCCGTTGGCACCTGTCACATTTTACAACAAAGGAGTAAGCATCCTTAAATAATGATGGCCAATAAAAACCAGACTGTAACACCTTAGCAGCTGTCTTTTCTCCTCCAAAGTGTCCTCCATAATCAAATGAATGGCATTGATGCAAGATATTATCAACTTCTTCACTGGGGATACACCTTCTTAAAATTCGATCTGCACATTGCTTAAACAAGAAAGGTTCATCCCAAACATAGTATTTTACATCATGCAAAAATTTCTTTCTTTGTTGCCAGTTAAGCTCAGGAGGTAAAATACCACTTACAAGATAATTAACAAAATCAACATACCATGGTATATTACCTTGAAGGGTAAAGAGTTGTTCATCAGGAAAACATTCATTAATTTGCACTTTACCTCCTTCATTATTGTCATTTTCCAATCTAGATAAGTGGTCGGCCACTTGATTTTCTGTTCCTTTTCTGTCCTGAATCTCAAGATCAAATTCTTGTAACAAGAGTATCCATCTGATCAACCTCGGCTTAGCATCTTTCTTGGAAATCAAATACTTGATTGCTGAATGATCTGTATAGACAATTACTCTTGTTCCAATTAAATAAGATCGAAATTTATCAAAAGCAAATACCACAGCAAGAAGTTCTTTTTCTGTGGTAGTATAGTTAAGTTGAGCATCATTCAAGGTTTTGCTCGCATAGTAAATAACATGCATCTTTTTGTTCTTCCTTTGACCAAGAACTACCCCCACTGCAAAATCACTAGCATCACACATGAGTTCAAATGGGATATTCCAATCTGGTGCAACAATGATTGGTGCTGTAATCAACTTTTCTTTCAAAATCCTGTAAGCTTCAAGGCAAGATTCATCAAATTCAAAAGGAATATCTTTCTCAAGTAAATTACACAAAGGTTTAGAGATCTTAGAAAAATCCTTAATGAATCGTCTGTAGAAGCATGCATGCCCTAAGAAACTGCGAATGCCTTTCACTGAAGTAGGTGGAGGTAATTTTTCAATTGTCTCAATCTTTGCTATGTCAACTTCAATCCCTTTAGCAGAAACTTTATGGCCAAGGACTATTCATTCTTGAACCATAAAATGGCACTTCTCCCAATTTAATACAAGATTAGTCTCTACACATCTTTTTAGCACTAAAGCAAGATTATTAAGGCAAAGGTCAAAAGAATCACCAAATACAGATAAGTCATCCATAAATACCTCAATTGACTGCTCCACCATATCTGAGAAGATTGACATCATGCATCGTTGAAAAGTTGCAGGTGCATTGCACAATCCAAATGACATCCTTCGAAAAGCAAATGTCCCATAAGGACATGTGAAAGTTGTCTTTTCTTGATCTTCAGGAGCTATGGCAATTTGGTTGTACCCCGAATATCCATCCGTAAAGCAATAGGTTCGACCAAAGAAGTCTGTCTAAAATTTTATCAATGAAAGTGAGAGGAACATGGTCTTTCCTTTTTGATTTGTTAAACTTTCTCGTAGTCCATACGGCATCGCCAACCTCGTAATAGCCGAGTGGGGATTAGTTCATTGTTATCATTGGTAATTACAGTCATACCTCCCTTTTTAGGTACACATTGTACTGGGCTGACCCACGAACTATCAGAGATGGGGTAAATGATTCCAGCATCCAACCATTTAATAATCTCCTTCTTGACTACTTCCTTCATTATTGGATTCAACCTCCTTTGATGTTCAATGGTGGGTTTTGATCCTTCCTCTAGCAGAATCTTATGCATGCAAATAGATGGGCTTATTCCTTTGATATCTGCTATGGTCCATCCCAAGGCTTTCTTATATTCTCGCAACAATCTTAGCAATTTCTCTTCCTGCACACTATTAAGAGAAGATGAGATAATAACTGGTAAGGTAGAAGATTCTCCTAAAAACACATACCTCAAATGATCAGGAAGTTGCTTTAGCTCCAACTCTGGTGGTTCTTCAACTGAGGATTTCATTGTAGTCCCATCTTTCATGGACAACTCCAAATCCTCGAATTGTTTTCCGATATGAATGTAAGATGGTGATGCATTAAGCCATTGCAAAAACTCAAGGGATTCCTGCCTATCCTCACAAGGTAGATTAATAATAGCATCTTCTAAAGGATCAGTACTAAAACCAATAATACTAGATTCGAATTTGCTATCATCAATAACATTAATCATGAGGCATTCATCAGATTCTTGAGGATATTTCATAGCTTTAAAGACATTGAATGTTACCTCTTGATCTTGTACCCTCATAGTCAGCTCACCTTTTTGTACATCTATGAGAGTTCTACCAGTAGCTAGGAAAGGTCTCCCAAGAATGATTGGAACCTCTCTATCCTCCTCCATGTCTAATACTACAAAATCAGCAGGAAATATGAATTTGTCAACTTTCACTAAAACGTCTTCCACCACTCCTTTTGGGTAGGTGAGAGATCTGTCTGCTAATTGTAGAGTTAGATTGGTCTGTTTCACCTCCATCAATCCAAGTTGCCTATAAACAGAAAGAGGCATCAGATTTATACTAGCTCCTAAATCACATAAAGCTTTACCAAAAAATTTGTTTCCAATAGTACAAGGAATTGTAAAACTCCCTGGATCTTTTAACTTTGGTGGAAGCTTTTTCTGTAATATGGCACTGCACTGTTCAGTAAGTGCAACAGTTTCAAAATCTCCAAGTCTTCTCTTTTTGGACAAGATTTCCTTCATAAACTTGACATAGCTCGGCATCTGTTCCAAAGCTTCAGCAAAAGGAATATTGATATGAAGTTTCTTGAATACCTCTAGAAACTTGTTGAATTGCTTGTCCATCTTTTGCTTTTGAAGTCGTTGTGGGAATGGAGGTGGAGGGGGTTCTTCCTTCTCAGATTTCTTCAATGGAAAAGGCTCTTCAAAATTGCTCTTTGATTGTTCATGAATCTTCTCATCTTCATTTTCTTCAGGTTTTTGAATAGGCTCATCCAGTTCTTTGCCACTCCTGAGGGTAACAGCCTTGCATTGTTCATTATTACCTCCCTTAGGATTGGTCTCCGTGTTGCTCGGCAAACTACCTTGAGGGCGATTATTCATAAAACCAGATAATTGCCCTATTTGAACCTCAAGATTCCGGATAGAAGCTCCTTGACTTTGAAGTTGATTCATACATTGTTGAGTACTCTTAGTCAATTGTAAGATGGCTTCTTCCATTACAGATTTCTTCTCTTGTTGTGGAGCTTGTTGTTGGAACCCGTGTGGTCCCATCGGTCTAGGCGATGATGAAGCTTCTTGGTTATTTCTCCAAGAAAAATTTAGGTGATTCCTCCAACCGGATTGTAAAAATTTGAATTTGGGTTATGTTGTTGCCGATTGAAGTTACCCACATAATTAGCGCTTCGAATTAAAAGAGCATTGATCAATAGAATGGGGTCCAGAGCAATACTCACAGATCATGAAAGGGCTCTGAATAGCATGTATTGACTGTTGATTGGATTGACTCCCAATTGAGTCTAGCTTCTTGGTCAGCGCAGCTACTTGTGCAGATAAAGCAAATAAAGTATCTACTTCATAAATTCCAGCCACTCTCCTTTGTGATGCTCTTTCAGTAGGCCATTCATAGTTATTGGAAGCCATCTCTTCCAATAAATCATAACCTTCATCAACAGTGTTGTTCATCAATGCACCACCAGCAGCAGCATCAATGGTTGACCTCAGAGAGTTAGTCAAGCCATTATAGAAAGTCTGAACTTGAAGCCACTTTTGTACTCCATGATGAGGGCATCTTCTAAGTAGATCCTTGAATCTCTCCCAAGCCTCATACAATGATTCTGAATCATATTGCTGAAAAGAGGTAATTTCATTCCTCAACTTTGCACTCTTTGCAGGAGGGAAATACTTAGCTAAGAATTTTTGTGCCAACATATCCCAAGTAGTGATAGAGCTATCAGGTAGAGAATTCAACAAACTTTTGGCCTTGTCTCTTAGTGAAAAGGGAAAAATTCTTAACCGAATAGCATCTGCAGAACATCCATTGTGCTTGAAAGTGTCACAGATCTCCAGAAAATTTGCTATATGAGCATTTGGATCTTCATGAGGCAAGCCTCCAAATTGATTATTTTGCAACATCTGGATCACTCCTAGCTTAATCTCAAAGTTGTTAGCTTGTATTGGAGGTCTGACAATACTTGAATGAACTCCATCAGCAGTAGGAATTATATAATCCCTAAGAGTTCTTGGTTGTTGATTAGCTAGCCCAAGTTCTTGATTTCTGTTATCGTCAGCCATTGTTCTTTGTTGCAATAACTCTCGATGACGCTCTTTTCTGTTTCTGCGGCAAGTTCGCTCAATCTCAGGATTAAGAGGAATCAACTCCTTGTCTTGAGCACTGCGCATAAAACAGTTCGAAAAATTAAAAAGAAGTAAAAGAACAAGTTTAAATTAAGATCAAATATGCTAGCATTAATAGTAGTAAAATAAAGGATTAATCCCCGGCAACGGCGCCAAAAACTTGATGTGGTAATTCAGAACGCAAGTATACGTTATCGCAAATCAAGTAATATAATAGTAAGAAAGTGTCGAACCCACATGGATTAATTCTAAATTTAACTATCTATTAAAAGTTTACAAAACTCAATCTTATTTAAACAACTTAATAAGAGGAAGTGTTATGAAAGATTAAAAATTAAAGTATACAAGAAGAAGAATTTAATGATCAAATTAACCAAGCCTAGGATTGCAATTATCCCTCACACTTTACTTGATTCTTTTACTTCTATCTAAGATCAATTAATTATCTGAATTGTTAACTAGAAATCTTTAACTTATCTATAAGCCTCTTTTGATGGTCAAATAGAAATATCCTTAATTAATGATAAACTATATGTCTATGTCTATCAAATAATCAAGAATTCATTAAGTTCCGATTTCATTAATGGTTACATATGTCATATAGGTATATGTCTATCCTATATGAACTCAAGGCTTTCGCACAAAGATCATATGTTATCTTACTTAGATCTAAAACCAAAATCCCTTTGTCAAGTTGCTTAAGGTTTATCAATTCAATTTAGTTAATGGCCAATTAATTAAAAGCATTAGGAACAAGTAAGATAAACAATTCAAGATAATCAACCTATTCTTGGATATGATAAACGAATCAAATTACGTGTGAGTTCAAATTGCAATCCTAGTATAGAAATTTAGCTACTCATTATATTAAAGGAAACAAAAGAATAAGTGAAAAGCATGATAGAAATGAAAGTGGTTGTTTGGTATTGACAAGAACACAACGGGCTAGAGTTTCGGGATTTACTTTAAACAAATTGGAAGATCTAACCTTGAAATCAAAGTATAAATCTCACAATTTATGAAAGCTTCACCCCTAACTCTAGGAAGAACCTTAACTAGACATCAAGATGAAGAAACTTGAATAAGATGAAGATTATATTATACAAACTATAAGAGCTTTGGGATTCCCTTTAAACAAATTGGAAGATCTAACCTTGAAATCAAAGTATAAATCTCACAATTTATCAAAGTATCACCCCTAACTCAAACTACAATGAGAGAATTCAGAAATGGGATGCCCTTAAGTGTGGCAAATGCCTTCCTTTTATAGGCAAAGGCTAGAACTATTCAATTACAATTTTGTCAAATCTCTTTGCACATGGGTTGAAATTTCAGCTCCGAAGATTTCCAATTTCGTCATTGCTCCTGTCATAATTTGAAAATCTTCTCTTCATGAAAGTTGTAGCACATGCAGTCATGAAGAACATGTCAAAATTTCAGCCAGATCTAACGGTTGGATCTTGATATCTGACCATTTTTCCGAAACTACTCAGATTATATCAAAAATGACAGCCACCAACTTGTTGCCTAATTTTGACCCACTTCCGGTGCTAATCTGGAAATCTTCATTTCTAGAAAAGTCATAGATAATTATGTCATGCATGACATATCAAAATTTCAGCTACATCCAACGGTTAGATCTTGAGAAATCACCAAATAACCGAGTATAGGTTTGAGCAGAAATTTTCTGATTTGTCCTGAATTTGATGTAACAAAAAATTCACTGAGTTTAGGTCTTCATTTCTCTTCTATTTGAGCTATACTGATATCAACATCCAAGTTCATGATATTTTGGTTCAACAACTGCTTTGAATAGTCCTTCAGGTGTTCTGCTCAATTTGTAACAACATAACCAATATATGAGGAATTATGCAATTTTCACTTCATATATGCAATAATTTCATAAAAATAGACCAATGAGAGGTGCTAAATTATGCATATAAAATATGTTTATCAGTTATAGGTGAAAATAAGTCAAGTGACTTAATAAAGGTCTTAAGGCTTAACATTTTTTCAATCTATTTTAGTATAACTTATTTATTTAATAAGTCATAATTAAGTTTTTAAAAATATCTATTTTAACTAAATAAACTAAAACTTAGACCTTTTAAAATGTTCACTTAACATGTTGACTTATTTATTTATTATATATACATATAATTAAAATTTTATAATATTTATATAATTTATTAATTATATATTGATATAATTTATTTATTTTATACATAATACAATAATTTTGTTAAGATTATGCATATTTGATACTTATAAAGTTTAAGTTTATTAACTAATTTAAAATCTTTTATGTAATATAAATATTTAAGTAAGTTTTCAAGTCGAGTTATATTTTTATATTTTTGCTAAAAACTCATGTCAATCTTAAAATAAAACATATAATATATAATAAGTCAAGTCAAAACTAAAATTTTATAAAGTTAGTTAAACCTATTTAAAGTAAACTTAACATATTTTTACTCTACTCACGGAGCAAAAAAGTTGATGATGTCCTTGCGCCCTTATACTTTGTTTGAATGAGGAGAGAAAATGGAAAAATAAGAAAATAGAGAAGAGAAAAGTGAGTTTTCTCTTCATATGTTTGGATGAAGAGAAAAAAGAAAGAAAGAAGACAAAAAATAATATATTTTATATTTAGTTGTATAAAAATTATATATATAATTTTTTAAAATGACTTTTATATCATTGTTGTATATGTAATTAAT
Source organism: Styphnolobium japonicum (assembly GCA_023212625.1). Lineage (NCBI taxonomy): Eukaryota > Viridiplantae > Streptophyta > Magnoliopsida > Fabales > Fabaceae > Styphnolobium > Styphnolobium japonicum. The sequence goes on from JALBWW010000013.1 coordinate 20,124,981, forward strand.
TATAAGTATATCTTATTTTTCATTTTACATTTATAAAAACACCTCTTATAAATTACATAAATAAATTTTTTAAAAAAGAAGATATTGATACACAAATTATAAAATTTAATTTTAGATAACTTGTTCAATTTGTTTTATGTGTTAGAAAATTAGAAGCTAAAAATAAAATTTCAAAAACTAATTATGAATATTGGTCAATACTAACACATGACCATAAACTGAAAAAACATTTATACACGTAAGTCTTACTAAAAAATCAAAGCATTGTGAAATTGAAATTAAAAAAAAATGACCCTATACTTCATATATTTTAAGGAATAGCACCGAAATGTAAATGTTTTTTTAAATTACTTTGTTATTATTTTATCAGTGACCATCCAATCATATATGATATAATTTATTGTGATATTATTTATAAAAAAAATTGGTTACCAGCCCTCACCCCACCTATCCCCCTCCCCATCGCCCACTCACCCCCACCACCGTGGGTGCTGTAAGGGCACATTAATCAAACTTACACACCACACGGACGAATAATTTTGATGATGGAACGATAATAGGTAACGGGAAAGTCAGAGAGGTGGAGCTCTGTCCTAGTTGTGGCTTGTCACCGCGACACAAGTTAGCCTCTTCTCACCTCCATCGACCCATTGCCCCTCTCCCTTTGCTGTTGGTTTGCATTGCCTATGCCTCTTCAAACTTCAAAGCACACATTATATGTTGACGAGAGAGTGGTGGAGTAGACCTATGTGAAGAAGACAATGCATGGGCAAAAGTGGAAAGTTACAATATTAACTCTCGTCCCCCCACCCCTCAATTTTCTTCTCATGGGAGTGAAGAAAACATTTGTGTGAGACCCATGGGTATTTTTTTTTTCATCTCTGTTTTCTCTTTATATCCAAACATGAGGAAAGATTAAAATCTATTCATTTTCTCTCCATCTATTTTCTTTTCTTTTCTTTTTTTCTCAAACCAAACAAAACTTTAGACAAACAAAAGGCAAGTTCCTACCTTTTTTAATGAATGGAATGTGAAGGTGATAATGATGGGATACTTATACAGCAATTAATACAAGGGGCCTATGTAGCACCCTATGAAATCATTAGTATCAACAAGCCAACTACCAATAATAATAACCCCTACAACTACTATTTCTATTCAATAATACCAGGATATCCAAAATGTTTTTTGTAACACCTTATCTTACGTGACTCAATAACTATTAGATACTTTTAAGTTCATTTACTAATCTTATTTTGTTTACATATTTTAAGATGAGGATCTATTAAAGTCTTAAATTTTTGACATATTCTCTTGTTAAAAATTGAGTTAATTGATTTTTTTTCTATTAATTAAACTTGATTTTAGCTCAACTTTTACAAATAAAGTCTGATTCATATTTTTAGTAAGCTTAAATCAAGTGTTGACATAACATAATTTTTGTAAAAAATGTTGATTTTTAAAAACAAGCTGAGACTTCATTAAAACTCTTACATTTTTTAAATTTTATATGAAAATAGCTTTATCTCTTATCTTTTAAATACAACAAATCTGGTTCCATTCAGAATTATAGAATCGAAGTTATGTGGCAAAATGTAACTGTTGTTATAGGATAGATTACTGTTTTATCACAATTTGCACTGACCTTGTGCATTAATTGGGAACACACGAAGAATACAAAATTCCTAAAAAATTTACAGCACGAAGGTTTATCCTATAGCTTTAAAAGGCAATAGGTTTCATGCAAAATAGACTTCTATGAAAAAAGTAATGCAATATGGTTTAAAGGGTGTTAAAACTCAAAATTTTGTTGATACAAGCTTACTTTCAAACGAAAACTAGTATAGATTGATCATGGCATAAATTCAGGTAAATTTACCTATTAAAGGCCTACATCTAACCTTACTAATGCATCTAGTCGTGAACCATTATGAGTTATATACTTAGAGATATGCAGCTAAACATACATGATGTTATAAGCGAAGTTTTTTTTGCATAATTCATTGGAATCTGCCCAAATATACATGCAAGTATTCTAACTGAGCCTAAAAAAATTATATAACTTCATTATACACATGGTCCTCCCATAATTATATATATGTCATAGCCTTCAATTGGGTATTATACTATTTACATAAGTCAAAACATAACAGAAACCACAAAATGTCAGTAAGACATCTTTAGAATTTCTCTTGCTAGCTCTTCAAGCAACCTCATGGCCATTCTTGCCTGGACACACCACTCATAGGAGTCTGATTACAAATCATAGTAAATACATATGAGCAACATTAAATATGGTATGTATTAGTTGTTTATACCACAGGCTTTGTATATCAATTCAAGCAAAAAAGACAATAATGCACCACAACTTGTTTAAACATGAGATTATTAAAATTTACACACACTAGGTACTGGCCAGAAGCTATGGGATTCACCTTCCTTACCAAGGTATGTCCCATCCTAAAGGGCCCTATACTCATTCCTATCATGTTAGGCATGTGCACCTTAAGCCTACGTATGCTTCATCTTAGGGCATAACCCTCATTTGTATTACTTTACATCATGACAACATGTCAAAACAAGGTTTTGGCCCCATGGTAGGCTCACTCCCTGGTAACATGATAGGGTGTGCATTAATTAATCATCCAACATGAAAGCATGCATACAAACAAGTATAGGAGCATATACATGTGCACAAAACAAAAAATTGAACTCATATCCACCTACTTGGTTCAGGTAAGAATAGAATTTATGAAGGGAAACGATTGATACATAATGGGTGGCTTTAATGAGACCCAATGAGGGATCTTGTAATTAGGAATAGGGGTAGGACTTATAGGGAATTAATTGAATTTTAATGGGTTTAAATAAAATTTGGGGTACATTTGATTATTTGCTAAAGTATTCTTATTTTATTAATAGCATTCTTAATTTAAAGTTAAGACATAATAAGTTTTACTCATCCCTTTCCTAATTACATACAACCTGCATATGATATTTATAACTATTATTAAAAGGTTATCTAAGCTAAGGTCCTACCATTTATGAGAATAGATTATATAATCTGTATTTTTAGCCTTGTCACTTGCACTGCAGGTAATATGACCAATTAACAATTTTAACTTGAGTCTTACTTGGTTAATCTTTCTAATTAATTAGTTATCTTACCCGTGTTTTACACGGGTTATTTTATAATTTACATTTTAATTTTTTTTATTTAAAATTATATTTTTTATAATTATTATTTTGAATATGTTCAATTTATAAAATGACTTTTTATAAAAATTCTTATAAATAGATGAAAAAATGTTTTAAATTAATTTTTTATGTTAGAAATAATTTAATTTATTTTATCTTATCTGTGTTTTGCACATTTTAATTTATTTTTTATTTTTTAAAAAATAATGTTTTTATATATAATTAACATTTAAAGAATTAAATAGTGAAATAAATTATTTTGAATATGTTCAATTTATAAAATGTTTTTTTTTATAAAAATTCTTATAAATAGATGAAAAAATGTTTTAAATTAATTTTTTATGTTAGAAATAATTTATTTTATTTTATTTTATCTGTGCTTTGCACATTTTAATTTATTTTTTATTTTTTTTAAATAATGTTTTTATATATAATTAACATTTAAAGAATTAAATAGTGAAATAAAAAAATAGACAACTTTTCCAACATAAAAATTTAATTTAGAATGTTTCCTATATTTTACCATGTATTTAATGCTATAGTTATATTTAATGATACTATTAATTGCTTCAAAAGGCAATTTTACTTATATATATAGATTATTCTAAGATCAATTAAGCATTCTAAATGCTTCCTATGTATCTCAATCATAATCACATAATAAACACATATTCAAACAGGTTCATAGTAATTAGGAGAAGTATAACATTTCTATGATGTTACACTTTTCGTTCCTCTGGCCTTTGTGACTAACATGTTAAAGAATTGATGAGTAATCTCAACGGTTGAAAGTTGAGAAGAAAAGTAACGTTCATAGTTGAGAGTTAAAAAAACGATGAGGAGATGAGAGTTTGTAACGGTGCACTAGTTGTTGGTTTTTTCCTTAATAAAATGGCATATCCATTCATTTCTTTTCTTATTATCTGATACATTCTCGTCGCGCCATCCGTTTTCTTTCGCATATATGTGAGTTGCAAATTTCACATGATGCTGTCTTGATTTTGATTTTCACCATTTGTTTCATTCCATTTATTTCGTGTTTTGTGCTCACATATTATTGATAGTTGTTATCGTGTCTAGTTGGATTCTGCCTCATTTGCAACATTTATTTTATTTTTTTTGTGAATAAATTAAAAGATTTGGGTCAATACACATGTGGTTAATTAAGTTGAAGATACTCATGGTTAATTTTATATTCTTCTTGGACCCATATTTTGTGGGTTTAATGCTTAGAGAATGAATGCCTAGTTATGGGTAATGGGCATTTAAAAAAAAAAAGAGGAAACAAACCAGCAATAATAAAAATGATTTAATTTTAATCCATTGTCGTAAAGTTTTTTTATATTATTATCCAATCATAATCATTAAAAGAGTTAGACTTTCTAGGTAATTATTGTGATATTCAAACTCTTTTAATGATTTGGCAATATATAATTGAATGATAAAGACACTTTACTTTGACAATAAATCAAAATCAAACTCTAATAAAAATCTTCAACCACAATGAAATAGCATTGGCTAGCAAGTTGGGATTTTGTTGTATCGTCGGTTGGGATTATTATCTGATCAAGGATGTGTTTCTATTTTCATTTTAAATAAAATATTCTATGTAGGTAACTTTATTTTTTTTCACTTGATTGCTAAATGGGCACAAATTTAGATACTAAAATCCATTATGGAGTTTGTGACGTTGTTGGCGTTTTTGTTTTTAATTTAATTTTTTGATGAATTTCGTGTATTAGTATGTTGTGTGCTTTATTTTAAATATTATGTTTTTTTATTTATTTATTTTTTAACATTCATTTAGTGAACTTGAGGTGTTAATTACTTCCTAGTTAATTTTGGGTTGTTATGTGACCCATTGCTATGACCAATCTTATTCAAAACTCAATTCAAAAATAAAATAAATGTAATTCATTTAATCGGCTTGAGTAGTTAAATACTCACCTGATTCAATTTGAGGTTGTTTTGTGGCCGTGTGTCATTCCAATCCTACTTAGGATTTAAAATAAAATTAAAAATAAAATAAATGTAAATCCCTTAGTAAGCTTTAGGGTAAGTACGCACTTGATCTAGTTTAGGGTTACTATGTAACCATGTGCTATAACCAATCCTATTTAAGATTCAATTCAAATAAATAAAAAAATTTAATTCACTTAGAGGTCTTGAGGAGTTAAATACTCACCTAACCTAGTTTGGGATTGCTTTGTGGTCTCATGCCATGTCCAATCCTGCTTAGGCTTTAAGATAACATTAAACTAAAATAAATCGACATTTATTCTTTGTTTGCTTATGTGTAATTATTTTAATTTGAATGGGTAAATTGATTTTTGTTAAAGTTATTAAATTTGTACAATTAACTATATGTAACTCATCTTAAGACTGATGTATCAAATAGTCAACTCCCAAATCTTATTTGGTTTTAAAGACCATTTTTATAGAAGGTTTTATGAGTTATTTTTCCTATCTAAATAAAATATTGATGTTGATCTTATTTTTAATTAATTTTTTCGGCCACCTCATTGCAATTCCGGTCTTAACACTTATTATTATCTCTCAAGTCACAAATCACACACTTGCCATCACATTTCTCACAAATTCATTCTGTGGGAATTCCTTGCAACTTCTGGCACATAAGATAATTACGATGGTGCTTTGCCATAGTATCTTCAACAAATCGAGAATTAAGGAGCTATTTAATTTCTATGCTTCATGAGGAAGACCTGCAACCAATCCATTAAATTGTAACCGGGAAAGAAAAGAAAGAAACAATTAAGAACTACGGAGCATCATAAATAAGAGTTACAGTCTAAACCACCCATAATTTAGACCACTTGAAAATAAACCTTTCAAAGACCCTACCATCCAACCAAAATCAAAACCCTCAACAATAATCTCGTCCACCAATAAATACATATGATGCAAAACAATAGAGCAACACATTATATCCACCAAAGGAATTAGCAATAAAAGAAGTAAGTGACCAGTATCCCAAGATTTAAACACATTAATTATGCTTGCACAAAATATGTAAATCCACCTAGCCATTCACTGATTCAGAAAATGAAAATTCATCAGTTCATACATAGTCGAAAATTTTCTATTCACTGCCAAAACCAACAAAAGATAAAAATTTAAAAAAACTCATGTGACAAATCGTTTGAATTGACTTAAGAATAGCTACATATATCAAATAAAATACATACTTCCAACCAAATAACTAAATACTTTTTACCAAAATTTTCATAAGCCTTCTATGATAAAGAATAAACAGAAGAAATTTAACCTTTTTATACATAACATTTAAAAACTGCCTGGTAAACTTCATAAACACCAAAAGAAATAATAGAATAGATATAATATAACCAAAAAAAGAAAAGGTATTCCTAAGACTACCTATTAAACTTGTGCTCAATATGCCTTGTTTTCAATTCATCTTCCACCAATTCTACAACCAGCTGGTATTTTAATCTAGGTCTCTAATATCACAACCTAATTAACCATATACAGAAAAAATAACTTTCATCTATAATCTTTTGAATGATTTCATCTATGCCCACAAAGACCATGCCCACTTTATCCATAGTGTATGTCACTAGAAAGTATATTTGGAGCTTGACAGAGGCACGAAGGATTTTTGGACAACCGTAGACCTATAGGGTGTAGATAATCTACCCAATAATGCATACGGAAACTTGCAAGGAGCATGTCCCCTTTTTCTTTTGTACAAGTTTTGTAAGGTATATGGTCGCTAACCTCATAAAATTGAAAAATGCTAGTTGTACACAAATATAACATGAGGTGCTACCATGTTACTTCAATAACTCAAGAGGATTGTGAAATGAGTTTTCAAATATTTCGCAAATCTTTTCTTTATTTTCAATAATGGTACTTGTGAGTACTGTACTTTGTTCAATTCACAAAAAAAATTAGTTAATTAATCTTAAAAATTAAAAATTGAAAAGAAAAAAAACTATCTAACATTAAAAATCCTGATAAAAGACAAAAAAATGGAAAATAGAGAATGAAAATAAAAAGAGAGCAAAAGAAGAAAACCAATGACCCATTTCACTCAAACCCTCACTTACACTCACTTAAGCCGGGACGCATACCCAAATGATCCAAGACCCGCTTCCGTCTCCTAACCCTAGCAGACAGTCCTCACCCAGCAACCCACTTGACCTAACCCATGATCCAACTCCACGACCCATGACCTGCCATCACAATCCCTCACACCTGAACCCTACCCGTTTGTGGGAGGAGCAAATATCCCCCAAATTCACCCAATGCGTGATACAGGCACATCACCCCTTGCTTGTTAATTAAGTTGTTTCACCATGAGGTGTGTTTAACTGTGCTTGTTCTGGGTGTTGGCAATCTTAGATCATAAAACCTGTTATAAGAAAGGAATATTGTAATGGTGATTATCAGGGGATAGTACTTTGTGAGGTGAAAGTAATTTGTTGTGGCCGGTTTTATTTTGCGAGTTTCTGTTCTTATGAATCTGTTTGTTTCGACCTGAACCAATAGAATTCCCTTGATGCTTCAAAATAGATTAGATATACGTTGATGGTATGTTTGAATTGGAAGAGTTTGGAAGAAAAAGAAGAGAGATGTAATTTTTTATTTATGAGATAATTATAAAATATTTATGAACATGAATAAATGACGATTAAAAAATTACATAATAATCTCTCATTTTATTTTAAAAAATTCTTAAATAAGGAGAATATTTACCAAAAATGAAAAATTACTCATTTCTTTCTGCAACTTCAAACTCTTCTATCTAAACATACCCTCACAGATGATATTTAATAAGATAAGAAATTTGGCTATCTAATGAAAATTAAATAAATTTGTAAAATAAATCTATTTGAGATTTTTATTAATTTAAATAAGGTGAAATTTAAGACCTAGCCTTCCATATTTTGAATTAGCTCAGCTATTTAGTTTTCTTTATTAATTCATTATTTGATTTAATTTAATTATATTTTATTATTACTTTGCCAAAATCATTCGATTTGTTTAAATAAGATTTAAGATTGAATTGTAGCAATAATTAGTTTTAAAATCAATCTTCGTGGGATTAACACTTTACTTCCTATTATATTACTTTGATAATTAGACTAAAATTTGCATGACGAGGCCACGTGATGGTGTAGTTGGCTATCGGCAATGACATTCGTATCACCTTAATTTTATTTCACAAAACGTTTTTCATGCAATTCGTTAGCTTTTTCAAGTGCACGGCATTCTTTTATGCGTAAGTACAGTCTTTTCAAGATGGATGAAACCAAATATCTTTACTTCCTATCTACTTTTTGAGTTTCATTTACTAAATATAAAATTGAAAATACCTAATAATCTCTTTCAATTTTATTTAATCTATCATAATATTCTGCCTATTAAAATTTTAATGAAATTAATAATGAAGTTTAATTATCTATAAATTTCATAAAAAATTAATTATAAGATTAAATTTTTAGTTGTTGTCTCTTCCAATAATAATAAAATTCAATCTTTTCATTGTCTACACTTATATATCTTAAAAAATTTATTTTTTGAAAAAATTATACCAATAAACTTGATAAAATATGGTTTTATAAAAAAATATTAAAAGTGTAAGATAACAAAATAATATCACTATTTGAGTTTCATATACAGATTATTTTAAGAATTTAAGAAATTAAATAGAGAAAAATTAATTGCACAAGTAAAAGGACATCTTTCTCTTAGTTGGAAATAACTTCTATTTTAGTTGTCAATTTTTTTTAATTAGTTGTTAGTTTTTGGTTGGGAAAACAAGTAAAATAGGAAATGAAATTTGATTCAGTAATAGAAGATCACATACACTAATCAGTTTAATAACGGGTTTGACCAATTTGATTAAGGATTTAATTTTAATTCATTGTCAGTGTTAAGTTTTTTTACACTGTTATTCAATTATATATTAACATATCATTAAAAGAGTTAGACTTTTGAAGTAGTTATTATGATAGTCAAACTCTTTTAATAATTTAAACAATACATGATTGGATGACAGTGTACACTGACGGATCAAAATTAAACTCTTTGATTAAAGAACTCAAATCTTTTATCCCTTATTGATGTCTCTATATAAAATTGTCTCACTAATTAATAGGTGTAATGTTTTTTAGTTAACAGTATTTATTGAATGATTATATGATTGGACATAGGGGTTGTGTTTGGAATCAATTAAAAGTAGAATTGATTTGATTTAATTTAAAAATAAATTTTATGTTTAGAACTTATTATAAAAAATTAGATTTGAATTGATTTAGAAATCAATTCTTATGTTCGAAACTCATTAAAAAATGAATTGATTTCATTTTATTTTATTATTTTTACTTTTTTTAACCTTATATCATTGTGAATGATATTGTTTGGTTAGTTAGGTAAAATAAAAAGTTAATAAGGGTAAAATAGTCAATCTAAATAATTAAATTTAAAATCAAATTAAATCAACTCAAATCTAACTAAATTTGAGTAGATTTCTAAATACACACAACTTAAATCTAAAAAATTTCAAAATCAAATAAATTCTTATTTTTTAACATTCCAAACATAAAATTTGATTTGCAAATCAAATCAAATCCCATTTTTTAACATTCCAAACTCACTCATGAAGAAGAGACACATGATTTGAATCCTTGATTAGCACCCCTAATTCATGTTAACACCCCAAACCTTTATAAATACGTAAGCTTGCATACCAATTCTGTGGCATATCGAACATCATGAGCACCTTTTCGGAGCCATTTCTACTCCTAGCTCTTGCTAAGTCTTTCGCCCTCACTATCATTCCAGACTTCTTTGTTCATATATGCCACTTAGTTAAGTCTAATAACGTTTTATTTTTATTATTGTGTGGCTTGATAGCATCTTTAGCAACCCTTTACCTCAAGATCTGGCCAAGAAAAGTTTATCTAGTGGATTTTGCTTGTTATAAGCCTGACCCAGCATGCATTTGTACTAAGGAGATGTTCATCGATATATCAACATCTACCGGGCTTTTCCGAGATGAGAGCATAGATTTCCAAAGGAGGATTTTGGATAGGTCTGGATTTGGCCAGAAGACTTATGCGCCAGAGTCTGTATTAAAGATCCCACCAAAATTCTGCATAGCTGAGGCAAGGAAAGAGACAGAATCTGTGATAATTGGTGCCATTGATGAGCTTTTGTTGAAGACAAAAGTGAAGGTAGAGGATATTGGAATTCTTGTATCGAACTGCAGTATATTCAATCCAACACCCTCTCTCAGTGCCATCATTGTCAACCATTACAAGCTTAAGCATAACATTTTGAGCTATAATCTAGGTGGTATGGGTTGCAGTGCTGGACTTGTTGCCATAGACCTCGCCAAACAACTCTTACAGGTTAGATAAACTTCATCTTACATAATCATATCGTCTCACTTTTTTTTTTTTTTTGGTTAATATCATAATCTCACTGGCTAACTGCATTACAGGTGCGCTCAATGTATGATATTGTAATTTGACATTGAATAAATGCACTATTTTTTGTTGCAACCAAATTAAACTTGATTCCAAATTTTGGGAGAAAATTTGTAAAACAATTAATTGAAGGTGGATCAATTGTACCTAGACGAATTTTCATTAAAATTAAGTAGACAATAAACCTTTTTTCTTTCATTAAATATTATAAAAATCAATTTAGATCGATTTTGAGGGACAAAGCCATTCAAACCAAACCAATTGATTCTCTTATATAAACAACCGATTGGTTTGGTTCAGATTTAAAAACCGAATTAAACCGAACTAATATCGGTTTAGTTTGGATCAGTTTTTCTATTTTTGACTATTTTTTTGTTGGTCGTCACTTTTACCCAGATCAACCCTTCTGTTTTCATTCTCTCTATGTCTGCTAGCTTTCCTTTCTCCAGATACGCTGTCACAGTAGTGAAGAAACGCAAGACTGGTGAATCCTTTTAGCCTACTTCATAGACTTGAGAAATGTAAACAGCAAGCTTTCTTGCCTCTTCATTAAATTTGTAGTTTGTTGCATCACAAGGAAAGATTTCTATTGGTAAATCATACTCCTTTAGCAAATCCAGTAATGGTTTTTGCATCTTTCGTGTGAAGAGATTTTCGTTGAGTGCTAGTAACTAATATTAGTCAAAATACAAAAGTAGAAGTTGAAGGATATCATTTATTTTCTCTCCTTTGATTTGCTAATCAGAAGTATCACAAAAGCAATAACTAGAGAACGGTGTCTGAATAATCTTTAAAAGTACTTATCAGGTTTTCAAAACCTATCAAAGTGGGATGCTAAACCTAATAAATTATAAATTTATCAGTAAATTATAAATTTATCAGTAAATTATTTAAAAATGTATATATATAGTATTTTGATTGATTCGGTTTGGATCGATTCGATTTAAAAAAAAAAACCAAATCAAACTAATTGATTTAAAAAAATAAACCAAACAAAATAAAAAAAAATTAAATTTTAATCGGTTTTCGATTTTTCTTAATTTCATTTTTTATTTTTGTTCGATTTAGTTTGGATTTGAAGACTTGTACATTGAAGGTCAAATTAAGAGATTTTAAGCCATTGCTGAAAATTTATGATTTTCATAACCTATCCTTTTATTTTTATTTTTATATATATACAGGTACATCCCAACTCTTATGCCTTAGTTGTGAGCACTGAAAACATTAATAGTGGGTGGTACAGCGGAAATAACAGGTCCATGCTTGTCTCCAATTGCCTCTTTCGCATGGGTGGTGCAGCAATCTTGCTCTCCAACCTTTCTTCTGATTCTTATCGTTCTAAATACCATCTCAGCCAGAGTGTACGCACACACAAAGGTTCTCAAGACAGTTGTTACAACAGTGTCATTCAAAGAGAGGATGAAACACACAGAATTACTGGTGTTGCACTTTCCAAAGATCTTATGAGTTCTGCTGGAGATGCTCTTAGAGCTAACATCTCAACTCTTGGGAAATCCGTCCTACCCTTATTGGAACAATTAAAATTTTTAGCAACTTTAGTAGCAAAAAAGTCCTTAAAGATAAGGGTGAAACCTTATATTCCAAATTTTAAGTTAGCTTTCGAACACTTCTGCATTCATACTGGTGGAAAAGCAGTACAACATGAGTTACAGAAACTCCTTGAACTCAGTGATTGGTATTTGGAGCCTTCGAGGATGACTCTTTACAGGTATGGTAATACATCAAGCAGTTCCGTGTGGTATGAATTAGCATACTGCGAGGCCAAGGGGAGGATCAAAAAGGGTGACCGGATATGGCAGATTGCATTTGGGTCAGGATTCAAATGCAATAGTGCTGTGTGGTGTGCATTGAGAACCATTGATCCATCTAAGGAGAAGAACCCATGGACTGATGAGATTCATGAATTTCCTGTTAATATTACAAATTAATATGGGGTTTGTAGTACTGAAAGCTATTCTGTGAGATTATAACTGTATTAAATGATGAAGCAATTAATGAATAATGGTCTGCAATGTGAAATGGCCTTTGATTTGTTGAAAGCTAAATACATCATGTGAATAAAGTGAGGCCTTCTGTTTTGGTTTAGCTTAAAGTTCTTTCAGCAATGTCAGACCTCATTTTAGTACTGAGTAATTAACTATTTCATATTTATTTCTTTCCCAAGCAGATTAATCAGGGTACTATATTTAAACCCAAGCAACATTTAATCATGAAACATTGGGATTATTTAACTTTACTACTCCTCTAAGCTGACTAATCATTTGACTTTGTCTTTGTTTGATCTGAATTCACATCTGTTATTACCAAATTTCCAGTTTTCAACAGAATTGGTAACCGGCAAATTGTGAGACTTTGCAAGGTTGAATCTGGAAATGTGCAAGTCTAAAATGGAATAAATGTGTTATTCGACAATTCATACTTAGTTGAAATCATGAAATGGTGTTAAAGGTTGAGTCGACAAAATCTGGGATTTAACCGACATTTGATGTGTTACAACCGACAAATGTTCAAAACCGACAGCAGTGTTATATCCGGCAAATCAAGAAAGGGTATTCGACAAATAAGTTTCGTTCGACAAATGTGTGAAGCCGACAATAATGCTATGCTTGACAAGTCAAGTTTTGAAGAAGTACTTGACCGACAAAGGGACTTGCAAATTACTGACAAAGCTGGTGTACCGACAAAATCATTATCCAGGAGCTGACAGTTATCAATTTGAATTTCAAAGTAACAGTTGCATCCAAGAATCAAGGAACTGCTAATGCTGACTCAATGGCAGTTGCTGGTAGTTTTAGGCTATTACTAAAGAATAAACATGTATTAGTTGCATGTAAGCCACCTGTCCAACAAATGACAGGTTTTTAGGGATTTTAGACGTAGGAAGTTTCTCTATAAATAGGACTTAGAACAATGTATAAGGAGCTGCAACTTGAAACATCCTACACTCCTAAAAGTCCCAGCGACACTCAAAGGAAAACAGATCAATCAAGTTTATATGCCACTTTCATTTTATGCAATATAAATTCAGGTTCTTTACTGCATTTCATTTTCTTTTGATTTGCTTTACATGCTTTCTTTAATTGCTTTCACTTTACATTTCTGTTCATCGTCATCTTCATCTTCTTCTTCTTCTTCTTTTTGATACTTTTTGATCCAATTGACACTTTAATCACTTGAAAGTGAGAACTCAGTGGAGGAGGTTCCCTTCCAAGATTAATAACTGGAACTGCAATATTGTCGACTTAGGCACCGACAAATCTGATAATCGACAAATTTGGCACTTTGGAGCCAAGTTTTTGTCGGCACATTGCCTGACAATTTTTCACCTTTAACAAAATGGCACGCCCAGTGGGACACTTGGTGATTTAAATAGTGTCCTATATTTTCATGCAATTAAGAAGTGGAACAAGAGTTCCACGAATGTCTGGAAATAATTCTTCTCCAAGTGAACAGCCTCATCATAATGTAAATGAGGTTAATGATAATAGCAATGGTAGTAATGCCAATGCAATTAATACCAGTGTTGAGGCTGTTAGAAGTAACGGCCAAGAGGTTGTAATGACAAATCCTCAAACTACAGTGCCAAATAATAATTTGAGGAATGTGAATGGTGGAAATTCAAGATTTGTGCCAATGTATGGCTTGCCACCAGGATTTACTCCACAGACGATGACGCAACCCATTATGGGAACGACGTCAATGAGTTATATGAATACAACTCCTATTGTTTCCACTTTATTACATCAACCTGTTACACAAACGGCTATTCCTACTATGGACCAATATTTGGCAGCCATGAGTGTAATAAACCAATATCATGGGCAATTTGCTCCAGGAACTAGTAGTCAAACACCTAGACCAGAAAGGTTGAATTTGGGGACTTCAATGGGTCCAACATTTCCTGTAATGTCTAGGGAAATGCCGGAAACGAGTTTAAGGCCAACTTTAAATAATTTGGCTGTTGTTCGTCAACAAATGGATGAAAGTAATCATGATATGGCACATATGATAATACAACAGATGAATACTGTCATCTCGCCATTGATTGAAACTACAAATCATACTTGTAATTTATTGGCTCGACAAGTTGGTAGATTAGCCAGTGCTTTAGGAAGTGAAGAGCCTGTTGACAATCCAATTGTACACCACATAGGAGGAACTGAACCTCCTCATAATCAAAATCGTCAACCTGAGTTACAGTATGGGAATGTCAGAATCTTAGAAAGAAACCAAGATGAGAATCAGCAAAGGGCTGACAATGATGCCCAAAGAACTTTCCGACAAAATAATGTTGAAGGGCAACAATTTGTCAATCCAAATTTGAATAATGTTGTTGACAATGATGCCCACAGATTCTACCGACAAAATAATGTTGGGGGGCAACAATTTATCAATCCAAATTTGAATAACATTGCTGACAATGATGCCCATAGGATATTTCGACAAAATAACGTTGGGGGGCATCAAATTGTGAATCCAAATTTGAACAATGCTGTTGAACAAATCCTTAATAGGTTTGGCTTTAATGTCGGCTATGCAAATCAGCCACATTTTGTGTCAGCTTTTCCTGAATGGATTCAGCAAATTGAATTACCTAGAGGTGTGAAAATACCAAAATTGACAAAATTCTCTGGTGAAGATGGTGAGTCAACTGTCGAACACATTGCTAGGTACACAATTGAATTGGGTGACATAGCAACAAATGAATATCTTAAAATGAGATATTTTCCCAGTTCCTTAACCAAGAATGCTTTTTCTTGGTATTCTACTCTTCCTCCAAATTCAGTTCATTCATGGATTCAATTAGAAAGATTGTTTCATGAACAATTTTTTAGAGGAGAGATGAGATGAAAGTAAGTATTATCGACTTATTCAATATCAAAAGAATGGTTAATGAGTCGGTGGATGACTATTTGAATAGATTTCGACAAATGAAAAGCAGGTGTTTTACACCTATTCCTGAACATGAAATTGTCAAGATTGCTGCAAGTGGACTTGACTATTCTATAAGGAAAAAGTTGATTAATCAACAATTTCTTGATATGGCCCAATTGCCTGATAGAGTTCGACAAATTGAGCAACTCAAAGCTGAGAAAGAAAAAGTTAGGAAATTTGTCAGGAAAGATAAAATTGCATATGTCGAAATTGATGAAGTCGAAGATGTCGACGAAAATGAGATAAATGTCGCCGAATTGTAATCTGGACAATGATATGTTTATCAAGCTTTGAAACCTGTCAGGGCTAAGGAAAAAGTGAATTATGTCAACAAAAAAAATTATGCTTTTGACATAACAAAAGTAGATCAAATTTTTGATTTGTTATTGAAAGATAAACAGATAAAATTGCCAGGTGGACATAAAATTCCTACTTTGGATGAAGTTAAGGATAAAAAGTATTGCAAATTTCATAATTCTTATGGACATAATACTAACAATTGTGTTCGTTTCAGAGATCTTATTCAAAAGGGCATTAAAGACGGACGTCTGAAGTTCGCTGACAAAGCCCAAGTCGACATGAAAGTGGATACAGATCCATTTGAAGTTAATTCAAATTTTGTTGAACCTTTATGTATGCAGGTGAATATGCTGAATATTTCTGAGGAAGACAAAAAGTTGAGAATTGACACAACTGAAGCTGATGATGTTTATCCTCGAGAAGGGGAAACTTTAGCTCAATTTGTCAAGCGTAAGAAGGACAATGGAAAAGTGAAACTTTGTCCCAGGTGCAATGCTGTTTATGACGAAGTAGCTGCTGATAGTGCTGAAGAAGCCAAAGCTGACAAACAGAGAACCGACAAAATGCTAAAACAGGAAATGTCAGCTCCTAAACAACGCTCTGTTGTGGTTGTCGACGCTCCTAAAAATATGAGGAATTATGGACGTACAAGAACTCCACCAGCAAATGTTCCTCATAATCAATGGGTGCAAAACTTTCAACCATTTTGTCGACCATATATTCCTAGATTCTTCCCTGGGCAGAATCAATGGTATAGAAATTTTGCTGACAGATTTCCAGCTTATCATAAAACAAACATCTGGGTTCGACAGAATCAAGCTGGAGCTTCTTACCCTCAGTATACTATGACAAAAACTCAAAAGAGAAGAATGCAAAGAATTAGAACTGAGCAAAGAAGAGCTACTAAAGGTTCTCAACAAATTGTCAAGGAGGACAAGGGTAAAACTAAGGTGACTGAACACCCAAAGAGAATGGCTTGATGATACTATTCAAGAAACTGAGAAGCATGTTACTGAAACAAATGGAAAAGGCAAACAAGACATTTCGTCGACAGATGAAAGTACTGACATTGATGATCACGACAATTTTGATGGCTTAGGTGATAAAATCGACAATATTCTGACCAATGTGGATGTTAATCTAGTGTCGGTTTTACTAGTTGAATTTGAGGCCGACGAATTCTGGGAAATTTCTGAAGAAGATTTTGTCGATGACAACCTTGAATGGACAGTACCGACATTTGAAACTGACATGTTGACTGTTTATGATGTCATGGCTCAATTCGACAGACCAACTGAAGCAATGAAAGAACATTTGAGACCACTGCATATTCAAGCAATTGTCGAGGGCATTCCGACAAATCGTGTACTTGTCGATGGTGGTGCTGCTGTCAACTTAGTGCCCAGAAATGTCTTTAAAAAGTTAGGTAAATCTGAATCTGATTTAATTCCTACTAATATGGTTGTTATTGATTTTAATGGCAGGACTTCTCCATCTGATGGAGTTACCATGCTAACCATTCAAGTGGGAACTATTAAAAGACCAACTTTATTTGTTGTTGTTGGAGCAATTCCATCAACACTTCACCAGAAAATGATATTATGGAATGATGATGGTTTTGTCGAAAGTATTGAAGCTGATGATAGTCCATGTTATATGCAACAATGCCATGCTGATTACAAGATTTATAACCCTCAACTTAAACCAATGAAGATTGATGAATCTTTTGACAAGGAATATTTGGAGGTATGTGTTATGGATTGCAATGGCATTCACCTAGTTCCAAAGGCCGCTTTTTGTCGGCCATCAGATGAGTTAGAATGAGTTTGTTGAGCCAACTGGCTCGATTGTCGGCTTACTTAGCTGACAATTTGGTCTCAGGTAAAGATCAAGCACAGTACCAGACTGTATTTATGATGACGAACCTTTAGGATTTGAAGATTCACCGATAAAAGATAATACTAAGAAGATCGAAGTCCAAGATCCTTTGGAAGAGATCAATTTGGGTGATGATAATGATAAAAGACCAACATTTATCAGTAAATTATTGTCGGACAATTTCAGAAGTGCTCTTGTAGCATTGCTTAAAGAGTACGAGGATTGTTTTGCATGGGATTACCATGAAATGCCAAGTTTAAGTAGAAATTTGGTGGAGCATAGGTTGCCAATGAAGCAAGGTTGTCGACCTGTAAAGCAAAGTCCAAGGAGATTTGTACCAGAGGTGGTGTTGAAGATTAAAGAAGAAGTTGAAAAACTTCTAAAGGCAAAATTTATCAGGACCACCAGGTATGTTGATTGGTTATCTAATGTTGTTCCAGTTGTCAAGAAAAATGGGAAACTTAGAGTTTGCATTGATTTTAGAAATTTAAATACTGCAACACCTAAAGATGAATATCCTATGCCTATTGCTGACATGTTAGCAGATTCAGCATCATGTCATGAAATTTTAAGCTTTATGGATGGACATTCTGGATATAATCAAATTTTTATAGCAGAGGGTGATGTGCTTAAAACTGCATTTAGATGTCCAGGTGCTATAGGTACGTATGAATGGGTTGTAATGCCTTTTGGTTTAAAGAATGCAGGTGCTACATATCAAAGAGCTATGAATACTATTTTTCATGACATGATAGGCAAATTTTTAGAAGTTTATATTGATGATGTTGTAGTTAAATCTGAATCCCATAATTCTCATTTAGTTAATTTAAGACAATCTTTTGATAGGATGAGAAAACATGGTTTAAAAATGAATCCATTAAAATGTGCTTTTGGAGTTGCTGCAGGAAATTTCCTTGGATTCCTTGTGCATAAAAAAGGAATTGAGGTTGACAGAAACAAGACAAAGGCAATTTTGGAAGCTTCACCGCCAACAAATAAAAAGGAATTACAATCATTCCTTGGCAAGATCAATTTCTTGCGACGTTTTATTTCAAATTTGTCAGGCAAGGTCAGAGTGTTTGCTCCTTTGTTGAAATTGAAAGAAAAAGAGGAGTTTATATGGGAAGTTGAACACCAAGAGGCACTCGACAAAATTAAGGAGTATTTGACAAATCCTCCAGTGATGACTCCACCGGTTTCTGGGCGTCCTTTGAAGTTGTATATTTCGGCTTCTAATGAGACAATAGGAAGTATGCTGGCTCAAGAAGATGAGAACAAAGTTGAAAGAGCCGTTTATTACCTTAGTCGAGTTTTAAATGAAGCTGAACGTAGATATAGTGCTATTGAAAAGCTTTGTTTGGCTTTATATTATTCATGTACCAAATTGAAATATTATATTATGCCGACAGAAGTATATGTACTGTCGAAGACTGATGTAATTAAGTACATGTTATCTAAGCCAATAATACATGGAAGAATTGGATGTTGGACTCTTGGTTTGACAAAATTTTCTTTACATTATGTGCCTTTGAAAGCTATGAAAGGCCAAGTTATAGCTGACTTTTTAGTGGAACATCCTTGTGTTGAAATTGATGAAGTTGATTTTGTTGGAATCAAACCTTGGCGATTATATTTTGATGGTTCTTGCCATCAAAATGGTGTAGGTCTTGGAATATTAATTTTGTCGCCTAAAGATGAACCGACAAAATTTATGTTTAACCTTGAATATAAATGTTCAAATAACGAGGCAGAATATGAAGCCTTAATTGCTGGTTTGGAGATTTTAATTGAGTTGAATGTGAAAAATGTCGAAATTATTGGAGATTCTCAATTGGTTATAAAACGATTGTCGAGGGAATATAGATGTGTCAGTAAACATTTAATGAAATATTTGTCAAAAGCTGCAAGGCTCTTGTATGAATTTGATGAAGTAATTGTTAGACATGTACCTCGACAAGATAATGAAGAAGCCAATGAATTGGCTCAAATAGCTTCTGGATATAAATTGTCATCTTCGACATTATTGAAATTAATAAAGGTTGAAAAGAAATTATTTCCCTTTGAAGAAAGAGAAGTTAATGTTACAGGAGTTGTTGATCCGACAGATTGGCGAAAGCCGATCATTGATTATTTGTCAAATCCAAATCAATATGTCAACAGAAAATTGAAATATAAAGCTATGAAATATGTTTTATTGGGAGGAACTTTATACAAGAGGTCTGTCGACAATAATTTGTTAACCTGTTTAGGTGAACAAGAAGCATATTTGGCCCTTGCTGAAGTTCATGAGGGGATTTGTGGTGCTCACCAAACAGGTGAGAAAATGAAATGGATTTTGAACCGACAAAGAGTTTATTGGCCAACAATGATTAAAGATTGTATTCAATTTGCTAAATCATGTGAAGAATGTCAAAAGCATGGTGTTGTGCAACATTTGCCAGCAAGTGAATTACATGCTGTAATAAAACCATGGCCATTTAGAGGTTGGGCTTTGGATTTAATTGGACAAATTCATCCTTTTTTGTCAAAAGGACATAAATATATTCTTGTGGCTATTGATTATTTCACCAAATGGATGGAAGCAGTGGCTTTAAAAGAAGTAACACAACAAGAGATTATTGATTTTGTCGAAAACAAGATTATTTGTCGGTATGGAATACCACAATCTTTGACAACTGATCAAGGAACAGTTTTTACTGGTAGGAAAGTTGTCGAATATGCTGATTCAAGAAATATAAAATTGTTGACTTCGACACCTTATTATGCCCAGGCCAATGGACAAGTTGAAGCTGCCAATAAAATTATTGTTGGTTTAATTAAGAAACATATTGGCCGACAGCCAAAGAATTGGCATAATACTCTTGAACAAATTTTATGGGCATATAGGAATTCACCAAGGGAGTCAACAGGAACAACTCCTTATAAATTGGTTTATGGTCATGATGCTGTGTTGCCAATTGAGATTAATATTCAAACGATTAGATTACAACGACAAAATGATTTGTCAGTTGATGATTATTGGAATTTGATGTATGATGAGTTAAATCAATTAGATGATGAGCGTATAACAGCACTTGAAAATCTCATTCGACAAAAAGAAAAAGTTGCTCGGTTTTATGATCGTCGAGTTAAATTTAAGACATTTTCAGTTGGTGATTTAGTTTGGAAAGTGATTTTGCCAATTGGTCAAAAATGTCGGACATATGGAAAATGGACCCCAAATTGGGAGGGACCTTTTGAAGTGACAAAAGTGTTTTCAGGAAATGCTTATGAAGTAGTTGATGTTGGTTCCAAACAGAAAATAAAAGCAATAAATGAGAAGTATTTGAAAGCTTATAAACCGACAATGCATGAACTACGAATACGATACTTGTCATTAAATTGTCGGCCTAAAATGGTCGACATTGTCAAAATATTACATTAGAAATTGACAAAGTTTACATTTAAATATAAAAAAATGTCGGTAAAAGAAACCGATAAAATTCAAAATAACAAAAAGAGACCGACATTTTCAATGATTACATCAGTTTCTGAATATTGTCGGCCAAATGATTTCTGAACTTTTCCCAATTCTCATTCATTTTAGCCTGCTTAGTTAAAGCGGCTTTATAATCTGGTGTGGAGTTCTCAATGGCCGACACAATTTCTTTGCTCTTTCGAACCAATTGTCGGCCTTCTTATCTTAATTTCTTTTTCTCTTCCTCATGACTCTGTGAAGTTGAGGACAGCTCTTCCTGCTTCTTGACAAGGCCTTCTAACTTTTGTTTGACCTTGACAATTTCTGCATTGATTTTGTTGACCTCGGCCTTGTCTTCGACAATCTCATTAGTCAGAAGGATATGTCGTTGCTTGGCATCACTTGTGGTCTTGGAAATAGTATCTTTTTCATCCAGATGCCAAAGATGCTTGTTGACAATTTGTTGGGCTGAAGGATAATGTTCAAGAAGATTTGGAATTGTGGTCTTCATTTTGTCGACCAGTTGAACCATTTCCCCAAGCAAATCATGACACTCATCTAGGCAAGCAAGTGCAAGTTGGAGCTGTCGACATAATTCAGGATCAGCAGTGAGAGAGTCAAGAGGATTCTTCAATAAACACTCCAAGTTATAGAGTGCTTCCTTGATAGAGGTATTGCCGAGTGAGACTGATTTGATGGATTTTGGAGAAGAGCGATGACTTCTCGACAAAATGCTCTCCACCTCAGCAAAAGGATCTTCATCATCTGAAAAGCCGAATTCAGGTATGTCGATCTCCATTGGTGCCTTTCCTTTGCCGGGAATAGGAGTGGACTCTTCAATTGTCAGGTCCAAGATATCTGGGCTTTGAAAAGGCTCGACAGGAAGACCGACATTTTCAGATTCAGCTTCTTGTTCTTTATTTTGTTGACCTCTCAATGATTTGTCGGTCTGAGAAGTTGGAGGAGGAGTTTTGGTTGGAGTCTCCTCAGTCTTTTTGTTTTTCTGATAAAAGAACAAAAAGATATTTAGAATATAGTATGAAGAGTTAATCGACAAAATAAAACATAAAAGTCAGTTGACAAAATAAAATGTTAAAACATATTTTTTGGCTTTCAGTAGCCTTTGCAAATTGTTGGCCAAGAGTCCTGATCCTTTTCCGGCTTTTTGGAGCTTCGGAACTCTGGCCTCGACTTTTTGTAGGTTTGGCAGTGGACCTGCCTCTTTTCTTTTGAGGAGTTACAATTTCCTCTTCTTCTTTTTCTTCTTCTTCTTCATTCCTAACAGAAGTAGGAATTGTCGGCTCAAGAGCCGACATTACAGGAGTTGATTCAGAAACTGAAATACAAAAGAAAAAATGTCAGAATATGATGATTAATAAAAATAATATTGTCAAAAAATATTTTTACCATGTGGTGGATAACGAACTATTCGAGGATAGTATTCGACAAAATGAAGTTCATACGGGTATAAGTATCTGACAAATTCTATTCTTTCTTTTTTGTCGATAAAAACATCCAAGGCACCTCTTGGTGGGTCTGGATAAATGTCAGCCAATCCGAATAGAGCATTTGGAAGTGGGATTGGTTTTGGACGAAAAGGTTTGAGGTAGTGTTTGGGGTCGACATTTTTGTTGACAAGCCAAGCTCTATGGTATGCTAATGAGCACCTACTGTCGTGTGCTTCTCGTTTTTTCTTAAGTACAAGTTCGGCTTCTCGAACAACTGATTTGGGATATTTGGGATTCCATTTAACCTTGAAATATTTTTCAAATGCTTGAATTTCTCGTAAATGCATACCTTTGGATTTCTTTGCTGGATTCCTAGTCTGCACAGAAGGAGTAAATTCAATCAGCAATTTGTCAAAGCAATCCTTGAGTGGGTGGTGAAGTGGTTTGTGGTAATTATCCCACCATTCGACAAAAGATTGAGTTACATAATAACTTAGTCGAAATTCTCGAGGGATAAACTGCTGACGAAATTTGGTGTTTCTCTTGACAAGTTTTGGAATGACGTCCAAATTGTCAAGAATAGTATCACATAGCCTATATGTCGAATTTAAAGAAATGGGAGCTGGTAAAGCTTGAGAAAAACCCATTTGTCGGGCAATGGTGTTTGGAAGATGGAGAGTAATGCTTAAGTCACCACTACCCGGTAAACCACAAGTGAAAATTTGTTGACAAAGCATATTCGACCAAATATCATTGTTTTCAACTTGTGTTTCAGGATTGTCGGATAATAAATTTATGGTAAACCATTTAGGATCGACAGATCTCTGGGCAAAGGGAGAAAAGATGATTCTCTTGGAAGAAGCAGATAAAGAATGAAAAATTTCGAAGTAATGTTTGAAATTGTTGATGAAAGATGTCGACTTTTCTTTTGCAAAAAAAAATGATAATTTAATACCATGAATATTGGAGGGGAGATTGTCAGGAGATTTTGTCGAAAGTTGTGGAAGAAGAATGGCATTAAGCCAGAGTTGAAGAACCCACAATGGGCCCCCAAGATTTGTTTTCTTTGTCAAATCTTTCATTGATTCGACAATTTCACTGATTGACTCGTATAAACGAGCAATAACAAGTTGGCCTAAGGCCAAATGCTGACCTTCATGAAGTAGAATTGCCAGAGGTAAGTAAGCTCTCGACACTTGAATTGATTTTGTACAAAATACATGCGCAGAGAGCTAAAAAGTGAGAAATGCAACATGTTCAGAATCTGTCACCTTCCCAGAAGTTTGAGAATGAAATTTTATAAAAGGGCCGTAGGACATGGAGTCGGCCTCAATATTAAAAGTTTTGTCGGTGGACAAATCTGGTGTAATGGGGATGCCATTGGGCTTAAATACAGCAATGGCAGCAAGATCAAAAAGAGAAGGACCCATCATCCCATAAGGAAAATGAAAATTATTGGTGGTTTTGTTCCAAAATCAAAAAGCAGCTCCAAGCATTGGGGAGTTAAATTTGATTTTGAACCGACTCAGTTGAATGGCATCAAAAATGCCGATGTCTTTCCAGAAGGATGATTTGACAGATTGAATTCTGTCGAGCCATTTTATATACTGGTTTGTCGATTTTGGTGGAAAACATCGAAACAAACGATTACTTGGGTCAAAATGAAAAATAGGAATAATATTTTTAGAGGCAATGATCTCTTGGTCCTCTTGACAAGGAAAATGACTCGAGATGGAAGTTTCAGAAGGAGGAAGGAGAGGACCTAAGAAAGCACTTATTCTATGAGTGAGCTCATAAGGTATAAGTACCTGGGTTTTCCAGAGCTCTGAGTTTTCCACTAAAGGGTCAGGAACAGTGAGAACATCATCGTGGCGAATGGGTTCCACGGAAGAAGAAGCTAGTGTAATGGAAGTTGAGAAAGACCCAGTTTTTTGGGTAGCAGAAGAACTGGACTGAGCTGATGAAGACGCCATTGATGGAGGTTCAAAGAAGATTTTTAGAAAGGTTGAATCTTGGAGAAGAATGGAGGTACTTGGAGAAGGTTTCTGAAAAGGTAAAGGATAAAGAAACCCTTTTTCGAATTTATAAAGGGTATGATGATGAGTTACCGCCTTTATTGTATTTAATTTTTTAGATGTTGGCAAACCAAAAATTGCCACCTGGCCATGATAGCAGAAAACATGCATAGTTGGCGGTTATATCATGAGATGATCCTTTTCAAGAAAGATTGGGATCAGATAAAGTTATTATAATTTGAATTTCAAAATATATTTTAAAATCCCATAAAAAATGAAAAGGCGTTTCCTGTTTCCTAGGAACGGATTGATCTGGCCAATAGTTTGTCGGTTTAAAATTATCGACATTTATAAAGATTAACCCAGAATTCAAAGTAAAAATGTGTCGGTTTATGTAGCTGACATTTAAATGAAGTTTGTTGATTCGTTTTGTCAAAGTAAATCCTGGGGATTGTTTTCAAAACATTTATATTGGCCAATATTAAATTTGATTTTAAAATTTGTCAGTTTGGAAAAGCCCAAACTCAAACGTAACATATGCCTTGGCAGTGTAATTATTTTGCCAAGTGTTAATTGTCGAAACGAATGATTAATATTTTGTCGAAAAGATTTGTCGATTAAAATATTTATCTCTTTCCTCCAATTTTGTCAAGAGAAAAATATTGGGGGGCATCTGTTATTACCAAATTTCCAGTTTTCGACAAAATTGGTAACCGACAAATTGTGAGACTTTGCAAGGTTGAATATGGAAATGTGCAAGTTTAAAATGGAATAAATGTGTTATTCGACAATTCATACTTAGTTGAAATCATGAAATGGTGTTAAAGGTTGAGTCGACAAAATCTGGGATTTAACCGACATTTGATGTGTTACAACCGACAAATGTTCAAAACCGACAACAGTGTCATATCCGGCAAATCAAGAAAGGGTATTCGACAAATAAGTTTCGTTCAACAAATGTGTGAAGCTGACAGTAATGCTATGCTCGACAAGTCAAGTTTTGAAGAAGTACTTGACCGACAAAGGGACTTGCAAATTACTGACAAAGCTGGTGTACAGACAAAATCATTATCCAGGAGCTGACGGTTATCAATTTGAATTTCAAAGTAACGGTTGTATCCAAGAATCAAGTAACTGCTAATGCTGACTCAATGGCAGTTGCTGGTAGTTTTAGGCTATTACTAAAGAATAAACATGTATTAGTTGCATGTAAGCCACCTGTCCAACAAATGGCAGGTTTTTAGGGATTTTAGACGTAGGAAGTTTCTCTATAAATAGGACTTAGAACAATGTATAAGTGGCTGCAACTTGAAACATCCTACACTCCTAAAAGTCCCAGCGATGCTCAAAGGAAAACGGATCAATCAAGTTTATACGCCACTTTCATTTTATGCAATTTAAATTCAGGTTCTTTACTGCATTTCATTTTCTTTTGATTTGCTTTACATGCTTTTTTTAATTGCTTTCACTTTACATTTATGTTCATCATCATCTTCATCATCTTCTTCTTCTTTTTGATACTTTTTGATCCAACTGACACTTTAATCACTTGAAAGTGAGAACCCAGTGGAGGAGGTTCCCTTCCAAGATTAATAACTGGAACTGTAATATTGTCGACTTAGGCACCGACAAATCTGATAATCGACAAATTTGGCACTTTGGAGCCAAGTTTTTGTTGGCACATTGCCTGACAATTTTTCACCTTTAACAACATCCTAATAATAATTTATTTCTAGTGTGTCCAAATTGTTGGGTTTTGGGATACCAAACTAAAACCAAACGCAGCAGAAAAACAAAAAAAAATCTCTAACCCAACCAAGGATCCATGCAAAAATCATAAATCATGTTAGGGAGTTACTACGATGAAGGAACAACTGTTGCCACAATCTATTAATCACGAGCACATCAGGGTTGTTGTGCCTCTACAGTATCCACAAGAACGGAGCAAAATCAAGTTCTCCCTACGCGGTGCTAGCTGTCCCGGGGGGGGGGGTGCTCCTCTTACTCTCACTGTTTAGGACTTACGACAACAACTAAAATCACCAGTAATAATATAAACTCGGGTGCTAAGAAAGCAAGATGGAAATCAATTAAAATGTGGGGGAAACACCATCTAAGGTTGAAGAAGAGGAAGTTATCTTTCAAGAAAGTATTCAAGAAAATAAGGTATTTAGCATAAATATCATGCATGTGGAAGGACTAATCCCAGGAATGTTAGCAGGGGTCCATCCAATGGCCTTCTTATGCTGCCTTAAAAACTATAACAATTTCTTTTCCAGTTCAAGCAGTAAATTCCTTGCCATAATCACTAGTAGCTTGTGTTCTGCTTCCAAGAACGCATACTTCAAATGTTTAGGCAAAGGCTTTAATTCAAGAGTAGGTGGTTGCTGATCGGAAGGTATTAATCTGTTGGATGAAACCAGTTCTGCCGGTTTAACTTTTGTAACATCACTTACATCACGTACAATTTGTGCACACTCTTCCAAAATAGCATCATTGATCAATCAATTTGAGACACTTATGTTAGCTTTGTACTAGGCTTTATTAGATGTTTATTATGCCCAATATTAGTATTTTAGCTGAGTTTAATGTTGTTGGGCCTCATTGGGCTTTAATGCAAATTGTGATTAATTCTTGGATTTTGATGCATTTTGACCTTTCCTCCTTGGTTAGGCCATAACTTGGGACTCGGTGATCCATGTGAGGTGATTTTGGTGTCTTTGGAAAGTTAAGACAAGGATCTACAAGTTTCATGAAGAACTCAAGAGTTGGATCAAATTTCTAAGGGTCCAAAATAGCCCTGCAATTCAGAGTGAATTTGTTATCACTGGAATCTTAGCAATGTACACATATTGGACCATATCGTGGGCTACAGGTGTCCTTTTAAGCTGAAACTAAGTCATTGGAAAGATAAGACCCATATCTCCAACTTCACTGAAGACCATTTAGTCAATAGATGTCGTTTTAGGTGTGATTATAAAGCTACAGGTTGATTTGAATTTGGAAACATGTTCTGCTAACCTGACTTGAGGTAGGTGTGGGGTTTTTGGAATATCTGGAGTTGTAAAAGTTCAATTGGCATGAAACTAGCACCAAAAGTTCAAGGAGACAATTGTCTACAACTATCATGAAAACCTCCAAGCCAAAATACATCGTTTATGGCATGAAGTTTAAGCTGAAAGACAGAGAAGAGTTGCTGACTAGAAGCCACCAACCATACACCAATCCACCAACCATGCACCAACCCACCAACCATGCATCAAGCTACCATATTTGACAATTTCCATGTTTTTACAGCTTGCATTCATATTATTTTCAATTACAAATTGGCTTCTAGGATTAGTATAAATAGAGTCAATCTCTTTGTATTATACATCATTAAATTTGAAGTAAGTTTGAGTATTTGTTTGAAGAAAGTTTAAGTATTTGTGAGAGTTTTCTTTCTCTTCTTCTCCATTCTCTTTAGAATTTCGTTTCTGCTCTTTTATTTCTGAGTTCTTCCTTCCCATCCATGGAAGGATAGGCTCTTATAATCAATCCAAGGGATTAACCATCTTGATGTTCAATTTGGAGATCTTGTTTCGCTTGTTCATATTGCTTAATTGTTATTCGAGTTTCTCTTCTTCCTCTTTTGATTTTTATCTAGATTGAATTGCTTAATTTGATTTAGATGTTGATGTGATAATAGCTTTATATCAAAGACTAAACAATATATCAAAGTTTTCTGATGGATTGTTTAGCTTGGTTAAATTCTGGATCTTATATCAAAGTTTTCTGATGGATTGTTTAGCTTGGTTAAATTCTGGATCTTAAGTTAATCTATGTTTGGATGGTGCTTACTTGATCTAACTTTGGTTAATCAAATCCTAGATGCTTATCTAGTAGATGATTCTCGGATCATGTTAAGGTTTCTTGATGTGATCTAAGGCCAAGAACATGGTTAGCAATTAAGTGGATTCCTTGTGATCAATGATGAATTAAACTCAAGATCGGTAAATTTCCTTGGATTGGTTGCTTCTTTATATTTGTTTACAATTTTAAGTCTCGTACTTTTGTCAATCTTATTATTCAACATCAAAACTCCCATTTCTAATTATCTTGATCTAATTGAATCTTTTTTTAAATCCTTGAGAGATGATTTGGTTCATTCTCTATACTACAAATTAGTTTATGAACCAGTAAATTTTATTTATTTGACGGGTCTCGACAACCTCTTGTCAATCATCTTGTCCAAGATATACAAAATTTTAGAACATACGACATACTCACTAATATTATCACAAATAGAAACAACACATCCACAACACTCATCACTATCCAGAAATCCCATACTTTCAAGAAATTCAGTCAGAAGATCATCATGCATATCATTAACAAGCAAATCAATGACTTATAATTGAAATACAAAATGCACTTCTAAAGGATATTTCATGGCATCAAAGATGTTAAATTGACCTGTATTATCCCTAAATTCCATGGAAAGGGTACCAGTATGCACATCAATTTTAATTCTAGCAGTTTTCAATAATGGTCTACCTAAAATCAATGGGGGTTGACTAGATGCATATTCATCTTCCATGTTCAAAACATAAAAATTTGCTCAAAAAATTAAATCATTTACCCTTACCAAAACATCCTCAAGCACTCCTACAAGATAGGTTAAGCTCCTATTTGCTAGTTAAATGACAACTCTTGTTGGTTTCAGCTCTTCAATCTACAAAGACTCATAAATTGATTTTGGCAACACATTAATTAAAGCTCCCAAATCCATCATCACATGTGTTAATTGTTGGTTTCCTATTGTGTAGGGAATGGTGAATGTTCCAGGATCCTTGCACTTAGGAGGCATATTGGGTTGGATCAATGTAGAAACATTTCTTCCCATACTCACTTGCTTATTTCCCTTCAATCTTCTCTTGTGAGTGCACAATTCCTTCACAAACCTTGCATACTAGGCTTTAAGACACTTATGTTAGCTTTGTACTTGGCTTTATTATATGTTTATTGTGCCCAATATTAATATATTAGTTGAGTTTTATGTTGTTGGGCCTCATTGGGCTTTAATGTAAATTTTAATTAACTCTCGGATTATTGATGCATTTTGACCTTTCCTCCTTGATTAGGCCATAACTTGGGTTTTAGTGATCAATTTAAGGTGTTCTTGGTGTATGTGGAAAGCTAAGATAAATATCTACAAGTTTCATGAAGAACTCAAGAGCTGGATCTGACTTCTAATGGTCCAAAATATGCCTGAAATTCAGAGTGGGTTTGCTGTCATTGGAATCTAAGTAGTGTGCACATATTGGACCATATCGTAGGTTGTAGGCCTTCTTTTGAGCAGAAACCGTTGCCATTGGAAAGATAACAGGCATGGATCCAACTTTACTGAAGACCATTTAGTCAATATATGTTGTTGTCGGCATGATTATGAAGCTACAAGTTGGTTTGAATTTGGAAAAACATTCTGCTAATGTGACTTGAGGTAGGTGCAATGTTTTTTGAATATCTTGAGTTGTAAAAGTCCTATTAACATGAAACCAGCACTAAAAGTTCAATGAGACAATTGTCTACAACTGTCATGAAGACACCTAAAGTCAATTCGGTGGGATGGAGGGTCATGCAGATCATGGAAGGAGGCATATGAAATCTGGTAGAATATAAACTTTGCTTTTCTTTTGTAATTGTTTATCATTTGGTTGGTTAACATGGACCACTATATTTGACAATCTCTATTTTTTATAGCTTGCATTCATATTATTTTCAGTTACAAATTGGCTTCTAGGATTAGTATAAATATGGTCAATCTCTTTGTATTAAAGCATCAATGAAATTTGAAGTAAGTTTGAGTATTTGTGAGAGTTTTCTTTCTCTTCTTCTCCCTTCTCTTCAGAATTTCGTTTCTGTTCTTTATTTTCTAAGTTCTTCCTTCCCATCCATGTAGTGCTTGACTGTTGCTTCTTTCTGAGAGTGCTTAACTGCTCTAAAAGATGGTAAATCTCACTTCCTTCAATTTCTTTTTATTTCTTTGAAACCTTACTCAATGATTTTCTTGATGCTTTTAGGGTTCGTTTGAATTTTTCTGGTGTTCTTGGGTTTCAATGCTTTTAGGGTTCAGTTGAGAACAAATTGGGAGGGGGGGAGGGAAAGAAAATGGGAGCAATGAAAGTGACAAGGAAGTCTGATACTTCGGTTGGGTGGAGTCAACGAAGATGAACAATAATAGCAATTTTATTTTATATTTTTATATTTTTTCCTGGATGATTTGTTTCCCTGAATATTTTATTCCATATGACAATTCCCCACGAAAGAAGAAACGGAACAAGGAAATCAATGGTTTTGCTCTTGCAATATTTCTTGTTCTTAGAAGGTTAAAATTAAATTTAGTAAACTAATAGCTGATTTGCTAGTGCCTGACATTGAAGAGCTCTAGGTGGGAGCACAAAGAGATGTAATAAACAAAACTTGGGATGCAAAATTACAAACCCCACATTGTTCTCATTGTGATTGTAAACCAAATGGTCACACACGCCATTCCATGAACCTTGACCCAGTAATGTAATTATGTTCCAGACCCATGCCCCATTAGCTTTGTATTGATATAGTGGGTTTATTGTGAGTTATAGGATCATACACAAGCATTGTCTCCCTCTTTCAAGTCCTCGTAGCACAAAGGTGTTCCTCTTGGATTCTGCTATAAAGCCATCATGTTCCCCCCCCACCATATGCCTCACAGTCCATATCATATTCAAGTTTGGTGCGTTTATTCATATGCCCTAAATGCATTTGGCCCAGTAAGCTTATACGCACATTATGTAATTATGTGGGCTCAGAGAACACATAGTCACTCTCTCTTCCCGACGTTTTTGTCTTTTACTCTTTTCACCCCCTCCTTGGATCTCTCATCCCCACTTTTATCATTCCCTTTCTATCATTAATTTATTGTTTCTTTATCAATACTTAATTCTTATGGTAACATTCTTGGAAGGATAGCTTCATTTAAACCAGCATGTTCACTTCCAACCAGGACTGACACACACATTATATCCAATAGTTGGAGTGCACATAAAATAATTCACTTCTCTCACTTTGTCAGGAATATTGAAGCTTCTATTTGATATCAAACTTGATGTGATTACAAAACATTAAGTTACCTAATTAATTGAATACTTAAGGTCTTTTCATTTTCTCTATTTATAAGAGCAATTGCGTGTTGCCAAGTAGGAGCATAGCTATATTCAACTCAGAGAGGAAGTTAATTGTGCTTGTGTTGATTATATGACACACACCACCTGTTAGTCCTGCTCTATGCTCACTTGATTATGCCATTCTCCTTATTCTTCAAGAACTCTAAGAAGTCAAGTTGTTAGTTTTTTTCTTTTATTTTCCTGTAAATATTCTTTTTCTTGTACAGGGGGCCAAATGTTATTGTTGATCTATCTTTTTTTTTTTGGCCATGCTTTATTTGCTTGTGTACAAGTATATTCTTGATTGATTGGCCTCATTGCCTATTGTATGTGGCTACTTTGTTCCAAACTTTTGTGACATAGTAGTTACAAGCAAAATAATGCATAAGAAAGGAACTGATCTATAGTACTCATCCATATGTATTTTATTACAGTTGTGAAACTTTTTCTTTCTATCCCTATTCCTTACTTGGCAGTGTGAATGTGAATCTCTGTTGAAGCTTGTCAAATATTAAAATATTAATCATTTTATTAATAATTTTAAAATCTCTGTTGAAGTTTAAAATCTCTCTTAATCTTGTTTATTTAATGTGTATACTAAACAAAATGCCAAATTCCTAAACTAAGTATAATAAATGAACTGTTTACTGAGGTCTCATCTAATTGCTTTCTTGTGTAGTGAGTCCCTTGTTTGAGTGGTGAATTTAAAAAGCTCATCTTTCTTATGAACTTTATATTTAGCAATTTGTAATGAATTTTATCATGGCATGGAAGTAGTTCTATTTTGCACCAATTTTGAAACTTATTTATTTTTGGGGTTTTGCTGGTGATGTTTGTTAAAGAAGTTTATCATATCTTTCTTTTGCTTCTTCCGTTTTTAAAAACACAACTTTCTTTTTCATATGCACTTATGGTTTTCTTGATTCTGATAATTTTTCTTTCACCTTTTTTTTTGTTTATATGATCTATTGTGGCACTGATTTGATGCTATGTTCATTTCTGGGTATGGTGAATTTGTCAAAGAATAGTTTTAGTACTATATATATAGAGCTTGGTTTAAGATGTGCATTCATTTGCTTGTGGTTATGCTCTTTACCTATTTTCTTATGAGCTTGGTTTTGTGTGAGTAGTGCTATATGGGTTGAATGAATGGCGGTGGTTGATGGCTTGAGCAGTTGAGCTTGTGTTGATTTCAATGGCAGTGGTGGGTTGCTTTGCTGTAACAGATGGAATGGGTTGTGTATAGGGAATTATCTGGGTTGGATTTAAGTGTGGTTAGTGTTGTGTGTTTTGGCTAGTGCAGCAGAATGACCCATGCACAGTAACCATGTTGTTGGAGAAAATTAATTTAGGGCCAAAAGACCAAAGGTAGAGGGGAGGCTGAGGAGAGAGGCAGGCATTGAGTGATTTGGGTGGTAGGGAGGTTACAACCCGTCGAAGTGCTGCTCTATCTGTCTTTTCCATTTTCTGTTCATATTTTCCCTTTGTATCGATCATCTTCTTCCATTGATTTAGTCTATAACAGTGGGAGTAAAGGATCCACATTGTGAATATAATAACATCAGTTTTCTATCCAAATCTGGTTCCTAGTTTCTTAACGCTTTCCTAACAATTTAGAGGGAGTTGCATGCTGATCAATCAATTTGAAACACTTATGTTAGCTTTGTATTAGGCTTTATTAGATGTTTATTGTGCCCAATATTAGTATTTTAGATGAGTTTAATGTTGTTGGGCTTCATTGGGCTTTAATGCAAATATTGAATAATTTTCGGATTTTGATGCATTTTGACCTTTCTTCCTTGGTTAGGCCATAACTTGGGACTTGATGATCCATTTAAGGTGATCTTGGTGTCTTTGGAAAGCTAAAACAATGATCTACACGTTTCATGAAGAACTCAAGAGCTGCATCGGACTTCTAAGGGTCCAAAATATCCCTGCAATACAGAGTGGGTTTGCTGTCACGAAAATCTGGGCAGTGTGCACATATTGGACTACATAGTGAGTTATAGGCCTCCTCTTGGGCTGAAACTTGGCCATTGGAAAGATAAGACCCATATCTCCAACTTCACTGAAGACCATTTAGTCATAAATTGAACCATTACTAGGGAAGACCCATCAATTGTGCAAAATCTTCAATCATGCTGGCTAATGACATTAAAAATATCGCTTCTTGGGAGGCAACCCAAAGTTTTCTAACTCTTTCTTTTTTTCAAACTTTGACTTATTTGCTATCATAGGAATCGAGACAGAAAAAACGGTGCTAAGTGAGAAAATCTATCAAAGTTTGATTTTTCTGTCTTTATTTTGTTTGTTTTTCTTTGACAGATGATTTTTCACCGGTTAAATGGCGGATAACGGTACTCCTTGAAAATCTTTTTCGGTCCCTTCAGTTACCCACAAACACTGAAATCAGTATATAATTTTACTCAATTTTTTTTCTCTCTTTCTTCTTTCTTTCGAAATGGATAATCAGCTTTTTAACCTCCGCAAGCAATTCCCTTCTCTCCCTCAAAATGCTTTAACTAACATTTATTGTGCAAGGTTTGAGAGATTAAGGATGCTTATGCACAAAGGCATCCCTGCGGATATACGCTGGTTGATCGAAGCAAAGGTCTGACTCAGAGGTGAATTTTCTGACGCTCTTGTTTCATATATGCCAAGGCTAAGTAAAAGTTTATATGCCAAGAAAAGAAGAGCAAAAAGGTTACAGGTCTGCTATAAATGTGCAAGATGGACCTGTAACATAAAATGCAAATTAATTGGAATGACGTCTATAAACCGAGATGATAAAATTAACTTCATTAAAGATGGCATGAGTAAGGAGTCTTTAGATAACATTTTATTGACTCTTGAGACGCATCCTAGTGGAGATGCGCAAAGGGCACTTCTCGATTTATGGCTAATATTCCAAGATGAACATGAGCGTTATAGTCTCGGGAATCTGACTCAAAAAGACCTTGTTTGCCAATTTTTAAGAAAATTAGATGGGAAGCCGACCATCGGCCCCTAAAGAGCATTCAAGCTGTTACTAGACGTAAAACCAAAGGGAAATGTGAGCCACAATCACACCTCCTGTAAGTATTATTTTTTATTTTTTATTTTTATTTTTTCTTCTTGTTTATTAAAAAAATTCAAAAAAATTCAAAAAAAATAAAAAAATAAAAAAAAATTAGCCGTATTTTTTTGAAATATGCGTTGCGTATTTTCAAACTTCTTCTGACACATATAGATTAGTCTTTTATCCTTGTCATATACCTATTATCATTGCTGTGTTTTGTTTTCAAACTTGTCTGACACCCGGATCTACCCCTCCTTTTTAGGTGTCATTATTACATTTGTGTTTTGATTCCTTTAAATAATGCACTTTGCTCTCTTCAGATCATTGATAAGGTGAGAGTACAAAAAAAAACAAAGAGAAAAAAAATGGAAGTCACTTCAGTTCGTTGGATCAAGAGTGTTTGTGTCTTTTGTGGATCTAATCCTGGGAAAGATAAAGAGTTTGTAAATATTGCACACCATCTTGGTCGAGTGCTAGCTGAGAGAGAAATCCATTTAGTTTACGGAGGAGGTAGTCTTGGGTTAATGGGTTGTGTAGCAACTGCTGCACATTTAGGAGGTGGCAAAGTCCTTGGTGTCATTCTCAGTCCTTTATCTATCAGCAAGCCCATTGGAAAAACATTAGGGGATGAAGTAATGGTATTTTGCATGCATCAAAGCATGAACATTATGATAGCAAATGCTGATGCCTTTATTGCCCTACCTGGTGGTTTTGGAACTTTGGAAGAGCTCTTCCAAATTACATCCTGGTCACAGCAGAACTTTCACCAAAAACCCATAGGTATATTAAATGTTAATGGTTTTTATGACAGTTTGTTTTGTTTTCTTGATCATGCTGTAGAAAAAAGGTTCATCTCACAAGCGACACGTCAAAGTCTTGTAACTGCTGCAACTCCTGAACAATTGCTCGATCAACTAAACGAATTTGTACCACAACGTGATCCAGCAATGGCTCCACTGAATTGGAAACAAGGCAACAGCAGCAAAAAGCAAAAACTTGATTTGACTTTGTCTTTGTGAATTTTTGTTTTCTGTTATGGTTTTAGTTTTTTGTAATTTTTTTTTAATTTCAGGCTTGATTTGCATTATTCTGGTAAGACCTTCTACACTCTGCCTATCTTTATTTTGACATTGGGGACAATGTCTTAAATTAGTTGGGCGGAGGTATAGTTGACAATACCATGTACATAGTTTAGTTAAAAAAAAAAACTAACCAGCTAATCTTTATTGTTACTAGCTTATTAGATGTATGATGGCAGAGTAAGGAGTAGTTTTGCTCTTGAGACGCATCTTAACTTGCATTTCATAGTATGTCTTAAATTATTTTGTTCTTGCATATTAAAAAAAATTAAAAAATTAAAAAAAAAATTTCATTTTGATCTTTTCAATTAATTTTGATGCAAGCATGTGCTGAATCTGAGCTTAATTGATAATAAAAGTATGCAAAACAATTTATAGTTGAATCATTTTCATGATATACATGTGTATATGATTGTGGATATTAGGAAGAAAGCATGGTTGAATTGAGTGAATGTTCCATACCTTTGTGAGTTTTGGGCTTTTTGAAGTTTGATACTTACACTTGTTTATTTTCTTTCATGAGTGATGTCTATTATGAATTTATTTTCTAGAACTTGCATTGAATCGATTTGAGATTACATTGGTCTGTATGTTGCATGAAAATGACAGAGACATTTTTCTTAATTTAGCTGCTTTGGCCAAATAAACCTACCTTGCATTTATCCCATTGTTAACCCCCTATGAGCCTATTTGCCCATTTTTTGTTTTTAGCTCATTACAAACTTTGAGTGAAAAACCATGTTTTACCTTACCTTAGGGAATAGGAGAGCATTGATTTTCTTATTGGAGGAGTTCTTTTGCTTGCAATGATTTAAGTGTAGGGGAATTAGTGTGCTGATGTGAAATGCTTGGTACCAAAAAAAAAAAGAAAAAAACAAGAAAAAGAAAATAAAGCCAAAAAGTTGTAAAATAAAAGAATCGAAAAAGGAAGGAATGTGTGAAGAGAATGAGCATTTTATAGTTTTGGGTAAAATTTTATGCTTTCTACTTGAGTTGCTCCCCAATGCTCTTTCATTCTCTTTGATTTTAACCTATTATTATCCATATTGTTCCCTTCCTTCACCTTATAGCCATTACAACCTTTTTGAAAGACCTCTTTATTTTTGCAATTTATTTGATCTAAGTAGTGGAGAATTGATGTATATGTAAGCTTATGGTAAAATACTTTTATAATTTGACTGAGTTGAGCGCAAACAGTTAACCTAAACACCTTGTGTGATTTGAGTGTTACTCGTGAGGAATTTTACTCAATTTGAACATGCATATTTCTGATTGAAGCATGATTATGCTATACTTTATTCTCAATTGGTTTGATTCAACTATTCTTTGTTAAGCATACTTGACTTATTAATTATGGTTTATATTTAATACAATGCTTGTATTTTAAAATTAGTTGAATTGATTAAATAAAGTATTACATGTTTGTGGGTATCATCCTGGTAAACCCTCACGAGACTATAACTCGTCCACTAGGGACACCTAGGGGTTTAAAGGCTTGTGGCACATGCTAAGTGCCATCGTGTTTTCCTACGAAAATGGATTAGATTAGGTATAATCAGTTTTTATGCTTTTAGTTTAATAATATGATGTTTCTAATTTTTCTTTATTTTTGTTCTTATGTGTTTTGCCCAAGAGTGCAAAAGCTTAAGTGTGGGGGAATTTGATCAATCAATTTGAGACATTTATGTTAGCTTTGTATTAGGCTTTATTAGATGTTTATTGTGCCCAATATTAGTATTTTAGATGAGTTTAATGTTGTTGGGCTTCATTGGGCTTTAATACAAATATTGAATAATTTTCGGATTTTGATGCATTTTGACCTTTCTTCCTTGGTTAGGCCATAAGTTGGGACTTGATGATCCATTTGAGGTGATCTTGGTGTATTTGGAAAGCTAAAACAATGATCTACACGTTTGATGAAGAACTCAAGAGCTGGATCGGACTTCTAAGGGTCCAAAATATCCCTGCAATACAGAGTGGGTTTGCTGTCACGAAAATCTGGGCAGTGTGCACATATTGGACTACATAGTGAGCTATAGGCCTCCTCTTGGGCTAAAACTTGGCCATTGGAAAGATAAGACCCATATCTCCAACTTCACTGAAGACCATTTAGTCAATAGATGTCGTTTTAGGCATGATTATGAAGCTACAAGTTGGTTTGAATTTGGAAACATGTTCTGCCAACCTAACTTGAGGTAGGTGCAGTGTTTTTGGTATATCAGGAGTTCTAAAAGTCCAAATGGCATGATTACAATTGTAAAATTTCAAGGAGACAACTGGCTACAACTTTCATGAAGACCTCCATGCCAAAATGCATCGTCTAAGTCATGAAAATCAAGCTAGAAGTCGGATAAGAGTTGCTGACTAAAAGCCACACCAATCGTACACCAACCCACCTACCATGCACCAACCCACCAACCATGCATCAAGCTTCCATATTTGACAATTTTCATGTTTTTACAGCTTTTATTCAGATTATGTACATGTACAAATTGGCTTCTAGGATTAGTATAAATAGAGCCAATCTCTTTGTATTAAGATTCAATTTTAAGTAAGTTTGAAAAAAGTTTGAGTATTTGTGAGAGTTTTCTTTCTTTTCTTCTTCATTCTCTTTAGAATTTCGTTTTTATTCTTTTATTTCTGAGTTCTTCCTTCCCATCCATGGAAGGCTAGGCTCTCATAATCAATCCAAGGGATTAGCCATCTTGATGTTTAATTTGGAGATCTTGTTTTACTTGTTCATATTGATTAATTGTTATTCAAGTTTCTCTTCTTCCTCTTTTAATTTTGATCTAGATTGAATTGCTTAATTTGATTTGGATGTTTATGTGTGATCAATCAATTTGAGACACTTATGTTAGCTTTGTATTAGGCTTCATTAGATGTTTATTGTGCCCAATATTAGTATTTTAGATGAGTTTAATGTTGTTGGGCTTCATTGGGTTTTAATGTAAATATTGGATAATTTTGGAATTTTGATGCATTTTGACCTTTCTTCCTTGGTTAGGCCATAACTTGGGACTTGGTGATCCAATTGAGGTGATCTTGGTGTCTTTGGAAAGCTAAGACAAGGATCTACAAGTTTCATGAAGAACTCAAGAGCTCGATCGGACTTCTAAGGGCCCAAAATAGCCTTGCAATACAGAGTGAGTTTGCTGTCACGGAACCATCTGGGCAGTATGCACATATTGGACTATATAGTGGGTTATAGACCACCTCTTGGGCTGAAACTTGGTCATTTGAAAGATAAGACCCATATCTCAAACTTCACTGAAGACCATTTTGTCAATAGATGTCGTTTTAGGCATGCTTCTGAAGCTACAAGTTGGTCCGAATTTGGAAACACGTTCTTCCAACCTAACTTGAGGTAGGTGCAGTGTTTTTGGCATTTCTGGAGTTCTAAAAGTCCAAATGACATGATTCAAATTGGAGATTTTCAAGGAGACAACTGGCTACAACTTTGATGAGACATCCAAGCCAAAATGTACCGTCTAGGTGATGAATTTGGAGCCAGAAGTCGGATAAGAGTTATTGACTAAAAGCCACCAACCATACACCAACCCACCTACCATGCACCAAGCCACCAACCATGCATCAAGCTTCCATTTTTGACAATTTTCATATTCTTATAGATTGTATTCAGATTATGTACATGTACAAATTGGCTTCTCGGATTAGTATAAATAGACCCAACCTCTTTGTATTAGAGGTATTCAATTTAGAAGTAAGTTTCAAGAAAGTTTAAGTATTTGTGAGAGTTTTCTTTCTCTTCTTCTCCATTCACTTTACAATTTCGTTTTTGTTCTTTAAATTCTGAGTTCTTCCTTCCCATCCATGGAAGGCTAGGCTCTCATAATCAATCCAAGGGATTAGCCATCTTGTTGTTTAATTTGGAGATCTTGTTTTGCTTGTTCATATTGCTTAATTGTTATTCAAGTTTCTCTTCTTCCTCTTTTGATTTTTATCTAGATTAAATTGCTTAATTTGATTTAGATGTTGATGTGGTAATAGCTTTATTATCATGTATTCAAAGAGGATCATAAAGATTAAACAATATATTAAAGCTTTTTGATAGATTGTTTAGCTTGGTTAAATTCTAGATCTTAAGTTAATCTATGTTGGATGGTGCTTACTTTATCTAACCTTGGTTAATCAAATCCTAGATGCTTTATCTAGTAAAGAATTCTTGGATCATGTTAAGGCTTCTTGATGTGATCTAAGGCCAAGAACATGGTTAGCAATTAAGTGAATTCCTTGTGATCAATGATGAGTTAAACTCAAGATCGGTAAATTTCCTTGGATTGGTTGTTTCTTTAGATTTGTTTACAACTTTGAATCTCCTACTTTTATTAATCTTGTTAATCAACAACAAAACCCCCCCTTTTCTAATTATCTTGATCTAATTAAATCTTTGTTTTTGGATCCTTGAGAGACGATTCGGTTCATTCTCTATACTACAAATTAGTTTGTGAACCGGTTATTTTATTTGATAGGTCTTGACAACCTCTTGTCAATGTGATAATAGCTTTATTATCATGTATTCAAGAGGATCACATAGAATAAACAATTTATTAAAGCTTTTTGATGGATTGTTTAGCTTGGTTAAATTCTTGATCTTAAGTTAATCTATGTTTGGATGGTGCTTACTTTATCTAACCTTGGTTAATTAATTCCTAGATGCTTATCTAGTAGAGGATTCTTGGATCATGTTGAGGCGTCTTGATATGATCTAAGGCCAAGAACATGGTTAGCAATTAAGTGAATTCCTTGTGATCAATGATGGATTAAACTCAAGATCGGTAAAATTTCCTTGGATTGGTTAATTTGTTAATTACTTTCCTTTAATTCAATTAGTGTATTATCTTTTCAAATCATCAAAACCCCCCTTTTAATTATCTTGATATGATTAAATCTTTGTTCTTTTTGGATCCTTGAGAGACGATTCGGTTCATGCTCTATAATACAAATTAGTTTGCGAACCGGTAAATTTTATTTATTTGACGGGTATCGACAACCTCTTGTCACATGCACTGTCTTATTCCAAAAGAAACCACATTGTTTAACAATCACTGACATAAATGACAAGAATAGAGATAAATCCAAACCTCTAGGTTTATGAAGGAATGGGGAAATAGTAAATGAACGAAAAATACATGTGCCAAAATTGACTATCTTTAACTCCAAAATTATGGGCAGAGATCAACAGAGAAATCTAAACATCTTCCTCCAAAAATGTCAAATATTTTACCCTCTTTCCTTTCATTTGTTCTTCTTTTTATAAAATAGAGAGCAATCAATATATACTAAATGGCATGCAGTTAAATCTTACTAGTTAAGTTTTGGAACACTTTACAGAACTTGTCAAGTGAGAAGTTATGCTCTGTAGTCATCAAGTCCAGAAACGAAAGGAAAGAAAAAATATTGATAGAATTTCCTACTGAGAGTAATTATTTTGTGCTATCCATCAAATATATATGCTGCACACCTTGCTATACTATTCCACCAACAATTGATTTCGCTACTAACTGTAATTAATAGTTAGAAATGATTATTTAAATCAAAATTCCTCTTTGAAAAGTCTGGACATTCCATTACTAATGTTGATTAGTGGCAATAGATCCCTGTATTTAACAAAAAGTAGAAAGAGAGAAACAATGTGAAAGAACGCCTTCTTGAACCCTTTTGAGTGACTTGTGTAGAAAATTAATGGAACATTTTGGGTTTAGGATTAGTGAGGAATCTATTATCATGTTTTCGTACATTTTCCTTTCCATATCTAATCTGTTAACATGCTTTAATTTTTTGAGAAGGGGTAATTAGGTGGGTACACTCACAAAATCTAATATGTTACTGCAGAAGTGCATTCTGCAGAATTTATGCTGTTAGCTTCCCCTTGTTCACAGATAATCAGACACAGATCACTGATTTGTTACAAGTGATATCGAGTTGAATAGGGAACATAATAACGAGTTCTCTTCATCCTCCCACTGTGACTGTCTATTTGATTGGCACTTACTTTTCAAATGTGCATGATCCCCGCCAAAAACTTGTTACGCTAAAATCACACTTAAGGGCAAGTGCACCCTGTCGCACAAGTAATAAAGGAGTATTTGGGACTCCAAGTATCGAACCCATAAGGATTGTTGGCAATTACTAAGTTAATTAATCCCTTATGTTATCTAGACAATGAAATTCGAAAGGAGAAACTATCAAGCAATTAGGAGAAAGTGAGGAAATAAAATATTATCAAGCAAAGATTCAATTATGGAAAGCCTAGGGTGTCTGGTTTCACTTATGTCAAAACTCATAAAATTACCCAATTCCTCAATAATATGTGTTCCGATTGATTGCCAATCACCTGCTCTAATGCTATTAATACCCAATGGTCATGCAATATTAATATTCTTTTTCTCAATCTGAAACCCCCAATGGTCATGCAAGGCAAACAGTCAAGAAAAGCATAAAGAACCAGCAGATTTGTTAATTAAATAACTGATTGAAAACAAAGGATTGAGTTTGGTCCACACAACCCTAAATCCGATTAATCCTAGAGTTCCGTTAACTAATTGTGGTACGGTTGCCAGTCAATCAATTAACTTTTTAAAGGGTGCGCAAACCTTATTGGAAAACAAAGCGCTAGGAAAAATCCAATCAATTGGGGAAACACAAAATTATTTAGAATTAGGAAAACATTATAAGAATTTGAACATAAGATCCACCATAACCCTAGTTATGGGTTTAGCTACGCATAGTCAAAGAGAACAAAGCATAAACTAAAACCAAATTCAAATCCATAAAAGAACAATAGAAAAACTAAAACCCGGAAACCCCCTTGCAGTGAAACAGGTCCTTCACGAACAATTGAGGAGACGGTCCTTCACTTGATAGCTTCAAAAACCTCTCAAGCTCCGCTACAACTATCTAATCAAGCAAAGGGCTATAGCTACTTTCTTTCTCTGAATGCCGGATATTTTTCTCCTTGCGCTGCCACTCCTCCTTTATAATATTTTAGTGGCCCAACAACTCTACAATCTTTTCTTCTAGGGTTTCCTAATTGTGCACAAATTCATTTAATGTGCAATTCTTGGATAACAAGGAAAGTAGATTGCTTTCCCACTTTGAGTATTCTTAATTAATGAGAGATAAGAGGGAAAATCTTCCAAGAATATAAAAATAGGAAACTTCCACAACTGGATTGATGATATCTTTGTAGGATCTTGTCAAAATCTTTCATAATTATATTGATGATACCTTCATAGAATCCTGGAAAAATCCTTCATAATTAGGTTGCTGATATCTTTGTATCTTTCCCAAGATTGCATCCATTTTAACACTTTAAAGCTTGATTCTCATAAATCTTCATCCTGCAATATTCAAAGGAAATTGGGTAAGTTTTCCTTATAAAATCTTCAAATAAATACCAAATCAAACTCAAATTCCTAGCATTTAAGTATATAAAATGGCAGTTTATCAATCCCCTGTATTCCTTCTTGAATTTGAAAATTTTCGTGACTTTTGTTTTGGGTGTTCTCTGGCTTTAACTTGATGAATGCTCAATGATGTTTCGTTTTCAAAATTCTAGTGCATAAATGAAAATTCTGTTTTTTTTTTTTTGTAAGAGGTGTTGGTTGTTTGCTCATACCTTTTTGGAATAAAGTGCATATGCAAAATGCAGAACATGCTGACTTATTTAGTGTTCATTTTAAAGGTCTTATTGGGTTAGGTTCTAGTAGTTTCTAGTAGACTTTGTCTTAATGCTATTTCTGTGTGGATCTTGGGGGTTTATGTTCCAATGAGGTTGCAATTTAATATAATCTAAACTAAGTTATGGGTTGTTTGCAATTAAAATGTTGTGATTGGCTGGTAATGTTTGGTTTCATCATTGCATGTGTTTTGTCAAGTGGATTCAAGTGATCTAAAGAAGTAATAAATGATTCATGATTTTGTTTTTTGTTTCCTTTTTGTAGAATACAAGGTGCATGCTTACAACAGAAATGACATTTGTGCAGTGGGATTTATAGATGATCACTACCCAATTCGAAGCGCATTTTCTCTTATGAATCATGTGAGAGCAGTATGTTTTGATCAATGTTATTATATTTACAAACACATTGTGTTTGGAGGAATCTCATGGTAGCTTATTACATGTTTTTGCTGTTTCCTTTACTAGTTGCTCACTATTCTAGAAAATCTATGTGCACTTTATTCGTTTAAAAGGGACTACCTTCTTTGTGTTATCATAGTGCTAGTTATTTCATCAATATAAAATCTACCTAATATTACTAAGGATATTATAATTATATAAGAGATCATATGTTTTAGATATTTAGTCATTAGAGATCCTCTTGAAAGAAGTTGACCTTGTTTTCCATTTTATCACTTTTTACTATCATGGTATCATACAAATTTTGATTATAGATCACTTCCTTATGGTGAAGATGCCAACGTAGGTGGCCATTGAATCAGCTCTGACTGCTTTGGGGATTTTTAATTGTTGCTCATGTTTTAATTCTATCAATTACTCTACATCATGATTAGATTCTGGTAACACTAAGCAATGCTTTTGACATGTTGTCTTTCATTTTCAGTTTAGGCAACGTTTTTTAGGCAACCATTATAAATTTGAAGTAGCAATTCCCCAAACAAACTAGTCAAGCCTTAATTAGTATAAATAAATTTGAATCAGTTTGCAAACCTAACCCTTTAAAATACTCTAATAATTAAAATCACTATTTATAAAAATGATGTTCCTTGACAAAAATTTGACTGACAC
This sequence comes from Styphnolobium japonicum, assembly GCA_023212625.1. Classification (NCBI taxonomy): domain Eukaryota; kingdom Viridiplantae; phylum Streptophyta; class Magnoliopsida; order Fabales; family Fabaceae; genus Styphnolobium; species Styphnolobium japonicum. Next base: position 20,169,802 of record JALBWW010000013.1, read on the forward strand.
AAGTAGAGAGACTACATCAAATATCATAGTGAAAAATTCCTAAAACCCAAACATTCATTTGAATCAATTAATACAAGTAGAAAATTTGGGTTTCAATTATTTTTTTTGGCTAATAGTTAACCAAAAGAATGTTAATACATTCAGGAATTTAGTACAATAATGCATTTTATGGAAACTATAGAAATGATTAAGCATGGTGGATGGAGTAATGCATCTTTCATGTCTCTCCTTGAGTTATTGAAAGAGGCTATACCTAATTTGAATATTCCTCCTTCTTTCAACAACCTAAGTCCATGATAAAGGGCTTAGGTCTTCATAATAAGAAGATTTATGCATGCCCCAATGATTGCATGCTATATTGGGACAAGTATGAGAATGACACCTCGTGTCATATATATGGAGTTTCTCGATTTATCAAATATCCTAACATCGAATATGAGTTTGACTATTCCATGAAACCTAATATGCCAGCAAAAATGTTGAGGCACTTTCCTTTAATTCCAAGACTCCAAAGGCTGTGTTTATGTCTTTGAGGACAACTAATACACTAAGATGGCATGGGACGAGCATTCAAACGATGGAAAGTTGAGACATCTTGCTAATGGTCAAGCATGGAAGGACTTTGATAGCGAACCCTGATTTTGTAGTAGATTCTCAGAATATAAGACTTGGGTTAGCTAGCGATGGGTTCAATCTATATCGGATCATGAGTATATCTCATAGTACATGGCCTGTGGTGTAAATGGCATATAATTTACCTCCTTAGTTGTGTATGAAGCTTGAATATTGTATGTTGTCCTTACTAATCCCTGTACTGCAATCACCTGGAAATGACATTGACATTTACCTACAACCACTAATTAAGGAGTCGAAGGTGCTATGGGAATTGGGAATAGAAATTTATGATGCTTCAACCAACCAGACCTTTCAAATGTGAGCAACTCTTTTATGGACTATTAGTGACTTCCTTGCGTATGCTATGTAGTTTGGCTGGAGCATTAAAGGAAATTTAGCTTGTCCTTGCTGTAATTATGGGACTTCTTCTACCTATTTGAAACATAGTAGAAAGGTGTGCTATATGGATCATCGTGTTTTTTTGCCCATGGATAATCCATGGAGATCTAATAAAAGGTCTTTTAATGGAGATATAGAATTTAGGTCTCTGCCACCCACATTAGATGGGACAAAAGTCTTAGCTAAATTAGAAAACTTTGGCAATGAGTTGGGAAAGAAACAAAAGAGGAAAAATGATGGTTTGTGGAAAAAAAGGTCTTTTTTTTTTTAATTGCCATATTGGAAGCATAACACCACCCATCATAACCATGATGTGATGCACATCGAGAAACACATATGTGATAATATTATTGGAACTCTATTGGATATCCCTGGGAAGACAAAGGACCATGCAAATGCTCGTTTTGACCTAAAAGAAATGGGCATAAGGAAGAATCTTCATCCAAGAGAGGCAAAAGATGGAAAGACCGCTAAGTTTGCAAGAACTTGTTTCTCCATGACTGTAGTAGAAAAATCTGTATTTTGTGGAGTCTTGAAGTAAGCAAAATTGTCAAATGGTAGCGACTCAAATATTTCTTGATGTGTTGAAGTTGCTGAAAGAAAAATATCAGGCTGTAAGACCCATGATGCCCATTTCATGTTGCATTTCTTATTGTAAATACCAATAAAAAGCATAATGCCTAATCATGATGCCGCTCCTTTGATTCGTCTTTGTTCTTTCTTTTGCCTAGTTTTTTTGATGTAATGGTTCATTTGCCTATTCATTTAACAAATGAAGTGAGATTAGGTGGCTCGGTTCAATTTCAGCGGATGTACCCTGTAGAAAGATATATGTGTAAGTTGAAGTCTAATGTTTGCAATAGAAGTCGTCTAGAAGGCTCAATTGCAGAGGCATATTTGGCTAAAGAATGCTTGAAATTTTGCTCAAGATATTTTCATGAAGGTGTACAGACTATGTTAAATAAATTGAGTTATAACAATGATGAATGCAATAGTGAGGCGGGATCACAAGTTCTTTTCCCAAACAAGGGACGTTCAATAGGAGGGAAAAAGAAAGGTGACCTAATTTCCCTAGATCACAAGTCACTATCCCAAGCACATGGATACATCTTGACCAATTGTGATGAAATACAAGTATACATTAGGTACCTTGACATTCTCATTTTCTTTCTTTTCTCGAAATAAATTATATATGTAATTATGCTAACATATATCATTATTTCCACTTTAGAGAGCATGAGAATGTTGTTAGAAATCAAGCTAAAAGAACAAAGTGGACGAAAGCCAAAATTCAAAGTCAAGATTTCATTGAGTGGTTTGAAACCCATGCCATGAAAAAGGATATTCTAGATTGCATTAAAGAATTGTTTAGAGGACCTAATTCTATTGCAAAAATATTTAATGGGTATCTTATTAACAGATATAGATTTCATACGAGGCGGCGGGATACAAGACGGAAGACTCAAAATAGCGATGTAACATTGATGGCATTAACTACAAGCTTTGCTAACACTAAGGATGAGCACCCAATCACAGCAAATGTAACTTATTATGGCAGAATAAATGACATGATCGAACTAGATTAGTGATAAATTAGTGATAAATTATGACAAATAAATAACCTCAATGCTTAATCAGTTTATTGTATTATTGACATTAGTATCCTTTGAACACCATGAAATTTGATACTTTGTACTATCGCTAATAGACACTTCTTCATCACAGTTTAAATCTGGTTCACTTCATCCATATCGAATAAGTGATGTGAGGGAATCAATCTCTATTGAAAAACTCTAGCATTACAATACAAGCCTGCTTAAAAAGAACAATTCCAAAGAACCTTAACATTATTCTAGTACAAAAGCCTCTATAATTAATAATAATAAACAAAAAAATTTCCAAAGAAGGTTTCGTAAACCCACTGGTGATGAAAATTACAAAAAGCCAATTACAAAACTCCCAGACAACCTCACAATGTAAGAAAACACTATTATTTGGCTCTAAACTCTGAGATCACATAACACAATCATTATGACAAAGAGCCTTGTGAGGCCTAGGATATTCACAAATGTTGTATAAAAAATATCTAATGAAAGACTAGAGAGAGGGAGAGTGAGAGAAACAAACATGCCTTAACCCACTTGGGATAGGAGTATGTGTATATATATATATATATATATATATATATATATATATATAATCACACAATACCAGCAGTAGGAAATACAGAAGTAACACAAACCCATCAAGTACAGACAATTATCACACCATATCTATATAACCGAGTCACTCCCAATTCCCAAATCAATCTTTTCAAGGATTTGTTGCAACCATATAAGTTCACAAGTAGTTTGAACCATTAACTATCAGCTGATATTTAGATTCTGCACTAGACCTTGCTGCAACATGTTGTTTCTTGCCCAACAAAATACAGTACCCTAAGGTTGACCTCTTGTCCATTGGAGATCCATCCCAATCAGCATCAGAAAACCCTTCCATTCTCCAATGGCCATGAACACTGTACAATACACCTTACCCAAATACACTTGAGATACTTTAACAGTCTTTGCCCACTAGCTATAATTATTCCATCCAGGAGCTTGTCAGTAATCTGATTGTAGGGATGAATATCATAAATAACATGACACTCTGCCTACGTCTCTAATTTATCAACAAGAGAAAACAAAACCAAAGAAAAGTACATAGGCCTAGGCTCACCTCTCTGCCCAAGACCAGCAACCAACCTATCGAAATAGAATATGCACAGAAAAGATTGCACCACAGATTCACATCAAATTGCACAATCAGTTGCAACCCATTGGATCGTACAAGTAGATATCAAATGTGACTTTCAGTCATAGACTCCTATAAAATCAGCAAAACAAAACAGTAGACCAATAACTATAAAGAAAAGGGGCTATTAGAAGAAAATATGGATTTGAGAAAAACAGAGAGATAGACAAGCCATAACCCATTTGGGTTAGGAGTGTTTATTTATGCACATATTCGCAGCACCACCAGCAGCAAAAGTAGAAGTACTAAAAAGCCCATCAGTACATAGTACTTACACTACTAGTAGTTCAACGACACCAATAATATCAAATAATGGCATCTAAACAAAAAATCTTGATTTTGGAGAGAGTGGCACTTACATTGATTTTTTTATAAAAGAAATTTTGTTAGAAAGAAACGATAGAAAGTAGAACTAGTAGAGGATAAGGATCAATAACTAAATATGCATGATTCACATGTATATAACTTTATAAAGTTCTTCATGCATATATGATTCACATATAGACACATATCCAATAATTAATTATATCACTTATCAAGTACATTGGATATATCCTATCAATGATGCTACACAAAACTTAATGCATGATTCTTATAATAGGAATAACAAGATAATATATAACCATGCATTATCCAATATAGCTCATCACGCACATATGTAGCATATTTGTAATCCTTTTTGTAATGCATTTGTCATCATCAAAACATAATACAATAAACCATTGGGGCAAACATATTTTCACAAAATAGTTCTTCATATTTGAATTTGAGCTTTGGACGAATGATTGAATTTGAGCTAAGTAAGGAAACATTGGACGATCCAATATAATATATTCGAAAAACAATTTAGAGTTTATTGGACGAATGCTTAGTTTCCTTTAGTTACTTGACAAAATGGACGCATGTACAAATAACAATTTGTTTACTCCGTGTTGTATTGTTATAGAATTACCAACATATCTTTTAAGCTGGAAAATATTAATGGATTAACAGAATAATTTACACACAAATTATGTGAGTATTTTACTTGTTCATTCTAATTTAAACCTTTTGTTATCTTCAAAACTTTGAGGGGTTTAATACTTTAAACTTCTTTGGTTCCGAAACTAATTTCTCAAAAGTTCTTTAGTTCCAACAATCTCCCACTTTTTGATGATGACAAAAACTATTTAAATTTGATTGAACATAGATCCTTTTTAGAGAGAAAATAAACTCCCCCAAAGAACATGCGCAGCAAAAAATTGAATGCAAGTATCAATATTACTGTAAATAGATATAAGTCTTGAAAACGTAATTTAAACTGATATAAAGCCTTTTAAAGGATGGGAAAATGCTAATTTTTGTACAAAGTGTGCACATCCTTAATAAAACAGAATGCATTATGAGAGTAATCGCAAATTCAAGTATCTTAGTAAAGGAAGGTGTTGTATCAACAATTATCAGAGCACAACAGGTATTAGAGCAAGAATACAAATAAATATCAGAGCAACAAATTACATAGCAAGGAGTTTATAGTAGAGAATATCAGAGCAATAAAATTGTATCAGAGCAATAAAGTTGTTGAAGTATTAATAACAACAAGAGGTGCTCATTTTAGAGAGATAAATAATTTGAACAAAACCAATCAAATTTCCGATTATTTCTCCCCCTTTGTCATCAGACAAAAAGTGAAGAAAAACATCATTGTCATAAAAAAAATTTAAAATAGAAAAAAAGAATGAAAGACTAAAAAAAAATTTGTAAAAGAAAAAAACAACTAAGAGGATGGAGAAGGAGGAGGAGGCCATTATTGAAATAGGGATTTAATGAGGTCTTTGACTCTCTTATATAGATGGTCCATCTGAGTGCTGACATAAGCTTGAAACTCTGAAGGCACAGTGAGTTGAGGATTAGCAGGAGGAAGGCTCTCAGCAGAAGTTTCCAATTCAATGTCCATAGTAGCAATTGTCAATTCAGTGGAGGTTACAGGAGGAGCAACTGAAATTGGAGCAACATTAGATACTATTTGTTCTGGTTCTTCTGCTTCTATACTCATTTCAATTGTGTCTTCTTCATTTTCATATTTAGGGAAGTCAAATTTCCAAGGGATAGGATCTCTTCTATATCCAAGCATTTGATCCCAAGGATACGGTCTTCCTATAGTGTCAGATGGGGAACTTGAGACATAGCTCTGAGAAAAAAAGATTGTGGGCACAGGCGTCCTTAGCGGTAATCCAAGAATATCATCCACCATGTAGATTGGACGAAAACACTTGAAACTTTGACCTGGCACAGTAACTATCTCTTCCTTGCTTAGACCCGAAGATGAAGCTTGTTGTTCACAGTCCCAGATGTGCTTCTCCCAGAATGTCTTGGCCTCATTCTCCTCTGCCTCGCCTTTCTTTGAAACTTGCCATAAGAATTCCAAGTCTACCTTAGGTGATTTTTGAATCCCAAAGATAGGTTTGAAGTAAAAGGGTTTGGGCAAAGTAGTTTGGCTTCTGTACTTCTTCAAATCCTTGTTCTTGTTCAAATCCACCATTGGCAGTCTTGGACAAACTCAATCAGGTTGGATCTTGATGGCAATGGCAGGAGTGATACGTAGAGAAGGGGGTACGTATCGCAAATTCCTGAGCAAATGACTCCCTTTGATGACACTGACAAAAATTGTGTCAGACTTGCAAAGTGATCTATTTCTTCCAAGGTCACTGGTTTGAAGGAGAGTTGGTCAGGGAAGATATGGACCCTTGTAGTGATCCCATCACAGCATATGGACCTTCTTGCAGTGATAAAGAGAAAAGAGTCCTTTGATTCCCAACGGAGAATTATATGGGGGTAACTCCCACAGAGAAAAAGTTTGGGCTAGGTGAGGTTGAGGTGAAGTGTTGAGAAGGTGAAGGTAAAGGTGAAGGAGGTTTGTGAGGTAAGATATGTGTTTGTGGTGGGGGTTCAATGTTTGATGGAGAGGAAGGTGTTGGAGAGGTTGGTGAAGGAATTTGAGGTTCTGATTGAGAAGAGGTCAATGGTGGTGAGGAGATAGGAGTAGGAATGGTTTTCTCGGGAATGGACGCAAATTTGGTAGTTGGTTTTCTCTTGATGAGTAACTTCGTCCGAGTCCCCTTTGGAATAGTCACTTTGGACGCAACCCTCATCCTTTTTGTAATGGGTTGGTCATCATCAAACTCATCGTCCATTATCAATCTTCTTTTAGGATGAGTTTATGTGGACGAGGCCTTTTCCTTCTTGGAAGGCTCAGCAACAGTGACCAAAGGCTTTGCGCTTTCTTTCCGTCCAACGGAGCTCTGCACAGATTGGAGTTTCATCTTCATCAGATTACTCCATCTAAAAACCTGTTGCATTTGAGTTCATCCAAAAGTCTTCAATTTTTCTTCATTGGCAAGGGCTCCAAACTGACTGAAAACCCCTTGTTCTATGAAGATTTTTATCAGAAGCACACTATAAGAAATGGTGGTTTTCTTTCCTTTCCCTTGAACACTCTTCTTGAAGTGTTTAAACAAAATATGAGGGAGGTTGATCTGTTGGCACATCATCATATGACAAAAACAGAATGCATGTATGCTTGAGACTAAGTCCTTGGATCCAACTTTGTGATGTATAACTTTATTCAGCAGCTGATGAAGGACTCTGGTCTTATCATGCATTTGTGAGGCAACAATCTTCTTGGTTCCTTGGTTTGGGTCCTTCAGAAGAATTTCAAAAACACTGTCAACTCCTCCAGTGTCCTTTATCCAATCCTTAGTGTGCTTGGCTTCTTCTAGCCAGCACTAAGTCGCATTAGAAATTTTGACCTTTGAAACAGTCATTTCTTTCCCCAGTACCTTTCCTGTAATAGTTGTTTCAGAGACTACTGCATTTTTCCAAAACTCACAGATAAGTTTGGGGTGAACTTCTACTGCTTCCTTGTAGTAGCTTTCCCACCCTGCTCCTTGTAGATTTTCAGCAATATCTATTCCACACTCAGCTAGAAGTGATGACTGGAACAGGTATTCCACAGCTACCTCAGCTTCGTCTGATAAGATCTTATTTCCTCCGGCCATCTCTTAGGAATTTTTTGTAAAGGGATTTTGGGTTTTTGAGAAGAAAGGAATTTGTTGAAGGTTTTTCAGCAAAGAGTTTCTCAAACACTTGATAGCGTAAAAATTTGATCTTGAAAAGAAAATAGATATTTATAAGAGAGCAAAGCTTATACTGAAAGGTTTTTGGAAAGAGAAAGTGAATCGCTTTTTTTAAACAACACAATAAATGTGTATTAAAAGTAACTGTCACGTTCGCAGTAAAAAGGAACTTCTGTTACTTTTCATAAATTGACTCAGCGTGAGAAATTTGAAAAGATTCAAATAATACAAAAAGAATAAATGCAAATTATATAATCCATTTACTTATCAGAAAATTTACCGCATACTTTAACAAGTGCAAATCATATTGGACGCAGATTATCAATGGATGCACAGATATTAATTCTTTACAAAATGCATACTTAAATGATTTCTAATAAAATTAAATCTCTCCTCAGTAAGGGGTTTTGTAAAAATATCAGCTCATTGATGATTTGTATCCACAAATTGAATATCAAACACACCTTTTTGGATATAATATCTTATAAAGTGATATTTAATTTCAATGTGTTTTGCTCTTGAACGTAAAATGGGATTTTTTGATAAGTTAATTGTTGCAGTATTATCACAGAGTAAAGGAATCTTACTTTAAAAAATGTTGTAATCTTCCCGTTGATGTTTGATCCAAAGAAGTTGAGAGCAGCAACTGGATGCAGAAATATATTCAGCTTCAGCTGTTGAAAGAGCAATTATGTTTTGTCTTTTGCTGGACCATGATACTAGATTTCCTCCAATGAAGTGACATTTCATCTTCCACTGGTAATTTTTCTTTCAATTCTATCTCCAGCATAGTCAGCATCACAAAAACCAACTAATCTGTACTCATAAGATTTCTTAAATAGCAAACCCAGATTAGTAGTTCCTTTCAAGTATCTGAATATTCTTTTGATGGCAATTAAACGTGACTCTCTAGGATTAGATTGAAAACATGCATAGAGACACACACTAAATATTATATTTGGTCTAGATGCATTGGTGTGCTCATAGTTTTGCAATCGTCCATTTTGAACTTCTTTAGTAGTTCATTTGTGTATTTAGTTTGATGAATGTAGATTCCGTCCAATGTTTGCTTTACTTGCAAACCCAGAAAGAATTTTAGTTCTCCCATTAAACTTATTTCGAACTCCTTCTGCATTAATTTGGAAAACTCCTTGCAAAGAGATTCATCAGTAGCTCAAAAGATAATATCATCTACATAAATTTGGACTATAATAAAATGTGAGTTTTTGTGCCTAGGAAAAAGAGTAGTATCAACTTTTCCACTAGAAAATCCATTTTCCATTAGAAAAGTTTATATCATATTAAGCTTCTTCTGAGAAGAGACTTTGATCATTAGGGACTGTCAAGAGTGTGATAACCGAGTCCTAATTTATCTGAGTGCGCAGAAAGTTCTTTATTTGCTGGTCTTTGTAGTTGTTAGCAGTGTCAGCTAAGCGGCTCTGTTGACTTCTTTTGTCGTGTACTTTTGTCAGGGTTCTTCTCAGCATTTAATGATGAACAGTTCTTCATATTTGAATTTGAGCTTAGGAAGAATGATTGCATCTGAGCTAAGTAAGTAAACATTGAATGATCCAATATAATATATTCGAAAAACAATTTAGAACTTATTGGATGAATGCTTAGTTTCTTTTAGTTACTAGACAAAATGGACGCACGTACAAATAACAATTTGTTTACTTTGTGTTGTATTGTTATAGAATTACCAACATATCTTTTAAGCTGGAAAACATTAATGGATTAACAGATCAATTTATACACGAATTACGTAAGTCTTTTACTTGTTCATTCTAATTTAAACCTTTTGTTATCTTCAAAACTTTGAGGGGTTTAATACTTTAAACTTCTTTGGTTCCGAAACTAATTTTTCAAAAGTTCTTTGTTTCCAACAATGACCATGTGAAAAGACTGAGAAAATATGTTTGCCCCAATGGTTTATTGTATTATGTTTTGATGATGACAAATACATTACAAAAAGGATTACAAATATGCTACATATGTGCGTGATGAGCTATATTGGATAATGCATGGTTATATATTATCTTGTTGTTCCTATTATAAGAATCATGCATTAAGTTTTGTGTAGCATCATTGATAGAATATATCCAATGTACTTGATAAGTGATATAATTAATTATTGGATATGTGTCTATATGTGAATCATATATGCATGAAGAACTTTATAAAGTTAGTTATATACATGTGAATCATGCATATTAAGTTATTGAGATATGGATTTGGACTAATCATGGTTTTTAAATGAGTTATGCTTTGTAGGATAGTCCAAGTACCAAGAGTGAGCATTGGAATAAGAAAGTGAAAGATCCTATTTATGTTCAACTCAAGAAGAAGGAGAATGAATAGATGAACCAAGCATTTAGAAGATTTGAAGAGAAGAAATCTTAGAAGCTTGAAGTGCATCAAGAAGCTTATAGACTCAAAAGGGTATACTTTCTCTTATAGGCTATTCTCCATTGTAAGGATAGAGGTTTTACATGAAGAGAGCTCAAATATCTTTATTCAATCTTGACAAATGTTTTTAACATGGTAAAATGCCCAACAAACAAGTTTTGAGAAGTTAGTCTTGGTGGTATTTCAAAACTATGAAAAATAGTCAAATCTGAGTTTTGAAAGCTGACCTATGGTCACCATTTTTATCATAACTTTTAAAATACTTTGAGTTTTGATCTGAACTTATCTCATATGAAAGTACACTCAAAGAGCTTTCCAACGCATGGTCATTTGCTTAAATTGGTTAAGAAACGAAGAAGTTATGATCATTTCAAAACGACTACTTTCCCGAGTGGAATTGTAGTCGACTACACAAGACTTGTAGTCGACTACAAGACCACCAGAAATGGATTGTAGTCGACTACAAAGTGTCAGAAATCAAATATATTTTCCAGAGATGAATGGTAGTCGACTACAAGGTATCTGTAGTCGACTACAAAGTGTTAAAACTCGAAAACTACATTCCAGGAATGGATTGTAGTCGACTACAAGGTTGTGTAGTCGACTACGAAGTGTTAAAATTCAAAAACTACATTCCAGAGAGGAATCGTAGTCGACTACAACGTGCCAGAAATGCCTGTAACGGCTATAAACGGCTAGATTTTGAAAGTAACCATTCCTAAACACCACCAACGGCTATTTTATCACTTGGGCTATTAATATATGCTAAGATTGAAGCATTAACAAGTTGATGAACACCCATTTGCAAATCATTATGAGGATTTGATCATTTTCTATCAAAATCAATATTTGAGCTCTTCATTTTCATAATCCCTCTATCCATTAGTTCTTCAAGTTGTATTATCTACTCTTTGAGAGAGTTTATCATTTTCTATCAATCATATATACTTGTAAGAGGGTGGATAATCCCTCAAGAGAGTTCAAGGGTAGACTTCCCTTGAAGAGAAAAGAAAGAGGCTCAAGCATAAGGGTGGAGGATCCCAAAGTGTGAAGAGTGCTCTGTTTTTGTAAAGGTTTCTCAAGCACCTAAGTTACAAGCTTGAAGAATAGTGGAAACCTCAAGTGGATGATCTTGGGGCTGGATGTAGATCACAAGAAGTGATTGAACCAGTAAAATATTGTTTGCACTTTCTTATCCCTCACTCTCTTTACATTCTAGCAATTTACATTTAACTACTTATTTGTTGAGTTCTCATGATTGCTATAATTATTAATCTACTGCATATCTTGTGATATTTCTACTTAGATCATTAGAACTTGATATATATCTTGTTTGCTTGATTTATATATATATCTAAGTTATACTCAAGGTATCTACATTGATTGACAAATCTTCATAAGAGTAAGGCATTCATTTAAAACCCAATTTGCTCACATAAGCAAATTGTAGTCTACTACAAGAAAAGTGTAGTCTACTACAAGACTACTAGAAACTCAACATTAGTGTTTTATTTGTTGATCTTGCAAAACCACTTTCAGGGGTTTATTGTAGTTGACTACACACTACTTGCAGTCTACTACAAGGTTTTAACCAAGTGATTTTCTATCTTGGTTTATTTCTCGGTAGTCTCAAATTAATCACACTATAATTTACATTGTTCAATATACTTATATGTGATTGATATTATGCATTATATGAATTGTTAGTGATATGAAAGCATGAATTGTTGTGAAATATATTTATTCCGCTGCATGTATTGATTGGGTGCATCAAAATGCACAATTGCACAAAGTTGAAATAAAATTTGTGATCACCCAATTCACCCCCCTCTTGTGTGATGGTTGCCCTTGGCTAACAAAGACATGGCCTAGGTCGTGCTTTGTTGTGGGCTATGCAGAAAATTACATCTCTTGGGCTTGGGCTGTGTGAAATAGAGAGAGAAAGAGGTCTCCACACATGAGAAACACTAAAAGGAAGCTAGACATATAAAAGCTGTGGATTCAAGACCCAAGAGTTTTGAAGATAACAAAAGCTGGATAACAAGATGATCAAGTTCCTACCTTTTATGAAGATCCAATAGAACTTAGGTTCTTCTTGTATGGGTAATGTACATTGCTTGAGAACCTCACCTAGATATCCTTCTAAAATGAATCTAGCCACATGAATACTTTGGAAAATACCAATCTCGCACTTTAAGTAGCCACATTTCAAGTTTATCTAAGTTTTTGAATTCACGTAATCGAGTATCACAATTATGATAATCGAATACGTCTTAACCGTTTTTCAAAAATGGCTACTGGAGTTTAAGGTATTCGAATACCACATGCATGTATTCAAATACCAAGTTTCACAGAAATGATTTCCAAAAGGCAAGTATTCGAATACCTTTAAGAAGTATTCGAAAACACAATCTTACAGTATCTAATATCGAATCAATATATTCGAATATCATTTGTAAGTATTCGAATACACATCTCAACAGAATAGCTTTTCAAACTTCATATATTCGAATACGCCATTACATATACTTGAATACTTGTTCTTAAGCAAAACCCATAATTGATGAAGAACAATGTATTCGATTACTCTTCAGTCAGAAAAGAAAAATAACAGCTAGTTTTCTGCATTTATTGAACCCAATCACTCCTAAACGTCTCTATTTACTCCTGGGGTATAAATGCAAAACTCAGAACTCTTTATTACAATGATCTAACCTCTGAGAACATTCATTGATCATTAATTTCTGATACCTACACTTAGTAAGCTTATCTTGTGATATTCACATTTACTCATAGAGCTTCAATTTGTATATCTACTCTTGTGAGAGTATCAAACACTCAAAATCATATCATTTATCTTGTATTGATTTAAGGGTAGAGGCCCCTTGTTGTATTGAAGTGAGGCTCTTGCACAAAGAGGGTGGAGGATCCCTAACTAGTGAAGAGTGCTCTAGCTTGTAAGGTGTTACGCTAAAATCGCACTTAAGGGCAAGTGCACCCTGTCGCACAAGTAATAAAGGAGTATTTGGGACTCCAAGTATCGAACCCACAAGGATTGTTGGCAATTACTAAGTTAATTAATCCCTTATGTTATCTAGACAATGAAATTCGAATGAGAAAGGAGAAACTATCAAGCAATTAGGAGAAAGTGAGGAAATAAAAGATTATCAAGCAAAGATTCAATTATGGAAAGCCTAGGGTGTCTGGTTTCACTTATGTCAAAACTCATAAAATTACCCAATTCCTCAATAATATGTGTTCCGATTGATTGCCAATCACCTGCTCTAATGCTATTAATACCCAATGGTCATGCAATATTAATATTCTTTTTCTTAATCTGAAACCCCCAATGGTCATGCAAGGCAAACAGTCAAGAAAAGCATAAAGAGCCAGCAGATTTGTTAATTAAATAACTGATTGAAAACAAAGTATTGAGTTTGGTCCACACAACCCTAAATCTGATTAATCCTAGAGTTCCGTTAACTAATTGTGGTACGGTCACCAGTCAATCAATTAACTTTTTAAAGGGTGCGCAAACCTTATTGGAAAACAAAGCGCTAGGAAAAATCCAATCAATTGGGGAAACACAAAATTATTTAGAATTAGGAAAATATTATAAGAATTTGAACATAAGATCCACCATAACCCTAGTTATGGATTTAGCTACACATAGTCAAAGAGAACAAAGCATAAACTAAAACCAAATTCAAATCCATAAAAGAATAATAGAAAAACTAAAACCCGGAAACCCCCTTGCGGTGAAACAGGTCCTTCACGAACAATTGGGGAGACGGTCCTTCACTTGATAGCTTCAAAAACCTCTCAAGCTCCGCTACAACTATCTAATCAAGCAAAGGGCTATAGCTACTTTCTTTCTCTGAATGCCGGATACCTCTCCTCTTGCTCCGCCACTCCTCCTATTTATCATATTTTAGTGGGCCAACAACTCCAGCAAACTTTTCTTTTAGGGTTTCCTAATTGTGTACAAATTCATTTAATGTGCAATTCTTGGGTAATAGGAAAAATAGATTTCTTTCCCACTTTGAATATTCCTAATTAATGTGAGATAAGAGGAAAAATCTTCCAAGAATAAAAATAGGAAACTTCCATAGCTGGATTGATGATATCTTTGTAGGATCTTGCAAAAATCTTTCATTATTATGTTGATGATATCTTCATAGAATCCTAGAAAAATCCTTCATAATTAGGTTGCTGATATCTTTGTATCTTTCCCAAGATTGCTTCTATTTTAACACTTTAAAGCTTGATTCTCATAAATCTTCATCCTGCAATATTCAAAGGAAATTGGGTAAGTTTTCCTTATAAAATCTTCAAATAAATACCAAATCAAACTCAAATTCCTAGCATTTAAGTATATAAAATGGCAGTTTATCATAAGGGTTTCATCAAGCACCCAAGTTAGAAGCTTGAAGAATAGTGAAATTCTCGGGTGGACGTTCTCGAGAACTGGACGTAGATCACAAGGAGTGATTGAACTAGTATAAATCTTGTTTGCATTTTCTCAAACCCTATCCTTTACTTACAAGCTTAATATTGTTTATTTAACTTGATTAGTGCTTTCATCTTGTGAAGTCCTATTTCTTATATCTCTGTATTGATTGTGCAATTTCCTTAATCCATTTCACTCTTAAGCTCATTGATTCAATATAATTAGTACCATTGAAGTAATTAAGAAAAGGTTTTTTGAAAAGTTTTTGAAAACTCAATTCACCCCCTTTCTTGAGTTATTAAAGTCACTTGGTAACAAACGCTAAAAGAAGAAGCCGTAAAAGGGAGTGAAGGATTGAGGATTAATTGAAGATCGAACCTAAATATTAAAGAGAAGAATAATACTCTTAGAGAAATTGGGGAACCTTCTCATCTACCTCTCTTTCTCTATGATGTCTTTTGTTTCTTTAATAAATATGAGCTTTCTTATAAACACGAGAGGCTAGATTTCCTACCTATGATTAGGGATGTGACTCTTTTGTGATTATATGACAAAATGTTCAACCTCCTTTTTAAGTTAATGGAAGATCATTTTTTCAATTCAAGTCTAGTGAATTTAATGCTTGCTTTATGTCAGGATCCCATTAACTCATGATCTAATATAATTAAATAAACAATCGAGAGATGAAGTTTGTTATCAAAAAATCTAGAACTTGAACTTAAGACTTAGGACCACAAAAGTAGACGTAATCCTTCAAAGGTCAACTAAACCTCACAGAGCTTAATGTGTTTTAATTAACTTAGTACCATGAAAATAGGTATTACTTCAATTCTAACACGTTTATTGTAACTCAAGAGAGAGCATTACATAAAACAGAAAGATTCACCTTCAAAGCATGATCAAACCATTAATTTGAATGTTCTAATCTTTGTCATAAAAAATAGTTGTAGTGAATCCTGAATCATAAAGCTTTAATCCTTTGGCACTGTGTTATTGTTATTTGCTTAGTTTAATTTCCTTACAATTTAGTTTTATTTCCATCCAAATTACTTGATTGTTTAGATAATTGAAGTAGTTATAATGCGACATTCACACAATCCTCGTGGGAACAATCTTTATTTTACTACTTGTACGACTTGTGCTCTTGCGGTGAGCAACTGACAAAGGAGAATGAAATAGCTTGAAGGTTCCACCAAACATTGAAGGCTCTTGGAGATTTGGAGATTGAGAGGGATTCTAATTTGATTTCTCTATTCTTCTATTAATCTAATTTCAATTCTCTTTGTTGTTTATCATGTATTGGATGGCTCAATTGATTATGATTATGTTTTCTTCTTCAATGATGAACTAAATCCTTTCTCTAGGGTTACAATGGATCCTTGCATGTAGTTTAATTTGAATTTTTTCCTTATTGCTTAATTTCAATACTTCTTGGTTTGTTTATTCAATCTTGTGTTTAATGCTTCTAATTGCATGATCATCAATTCGATTGATTAGGAAAACCTAAATTGAACTTATTGGAAAAGGGAATTGAGGGATTAGCCATAGATTGAGTAGCTTATGAATATTCTTATCCCATTATGAGGGTAAGTTGTTTTACTTGTGCGATAGGAATATACAATCAAGCTATAGGTAATCAAGATTAGAGTTTGAACTTTATGTCTTTCTTCAATTGAATTCTCATAGGAATATAAGGAGTTGAATTAGAAGAGGTATGTTTGCAATACCATCGGAAGAGGGTTGTGAATATGTTAGTACCCTAGATTAGCAAACCATAAGTATTCGTTAAGTTAAGAGGGAAGGAAGGAGAATTACATGAAGTGCAAAGTGAAGTTGAAAATGTTCACCTTTTAAAATAATCTTTATTGTTTCAATTTATTTTTTATTTTATCCATTTTAATATTTATTTTCTTTTGCAAAATATTATTGTATATATATATATATATATATTAAAATAATTGTTTTCATTTGGGATAAAACCTTGTCAGAACACTGTATCAGTAAATGTTAAGATTTGTGCACCTTAGACTAGACCTTAGCTAGTAGGGATACTAGCCTCATATGTAGTCCAACACTCGTGGTTTAGTAATGGTTTTAAGCTCGGTCCTAAATAGTTCAAGCCTTGGACTTGTTGGATTGTATTGTTTGTTTACTCATGAACTGTACTATACTCAGTTAGTTTTGGTTATGCCTAGTGAATTCTCTGATATTGATTATATTTTATTCCATATTACTCCTTATTTGATGTAATGGAAAATTATTTTTTACTTAACTGTTTTATTACATTTATCAGTTGGGACTTATAATAATTATAGTTTTGAATTTCTTTTTGTTTGAGAAAATATTATTTACAATTCCTATGTTCTTAAATGTTTTTGTTTTGGTAATTTATTTAATACGTATATTTTTAGTAATTGATTTTAAATAATTTTTAACGAAAAAACTCGTGCGACACTTGTCCTGTTTCTGTTATAATAGTTATTGACTGCTGAATGAGTTGTAAACTCACCCAAATCTTGAATATATGTTTTACATATAATAGCAAGGAGAAAGCTACTCGTTATGCTCCACTAGTTTGGTCGAGAGAGTATACATTTAATTTTTGTGAGCCGAACACATGCATTGTTCATGTGGGCAGATTTGAGTATTTACTTAAGTTTTGTTACAGACATTTTTAAACATTTATTCTTAGATGAACTCTATTATTTCTTGAAGTAGGATCCAGAATAATAAGTAATGTGTCAAATAATATTTTGACAAATTATGTTTTTGTCTAAAAATCAATTGTTGGTGTTTGAAAATTTATCTATTAGATATTTTATATCTGAACTAAAAAATATATGGTATATTGGAGAATTTCTGAGGCACTGTGATGGCTATGGTTGATATTCTTAATGGCATGTGTGAGTTTGTAGGTGTTTTTTATTTTTAGGAATGATAAAAATATATAGGAAACTCTGCCAATATTTCAGCAATTTTATTTTGAATTTATTTTGCAAGTTAGCCAATTTTTTGTACTCTGAATTGTTGGGTGCTAGTTATTTATAGGTTAATGAGACTTGTGTGGCTTGGGTGAGCTTCCAGCGCGCCCTTGTCATACGCTGGTCATGCACCGCTAGTTAGGGTCATGGAGACATGTCTATAATTTTTCTTTACTGGAGGCATTATCTTTTTCTATTTCTTTAATTTTAAAGCTTCGGAGATACCTCTCTTGCTAATTTAGAACCCTGCCACCACAAAAATCCATTACCCTCTCCCTTCCACTTTCAGCCGCAACATATGTCCTCTCTCCCTTTTCCTCATTTCTTTAAGCATTATTCATCTCATTTCTCTTGGTTTTCCACCTGGTTTTTTCTCATACGATCCCAAACAGCAAGTTGCTGACTGTAAACCTCCATTTGGTCACTAAATTCTTGGCATGGTTGACTAATACAAAAGGCTTTGAATTTTGCTTGAGATATCAAGTCCCTGTCAAATTTGGTTTCATACATTTGTTTCCCATGCATGTTTCATATTTATTGCTAATCCAATGATTTGAACGGCTTGCGTTTAATTTGGGTCAATGAGTCCCGAATCGAAGATTATAAGGAAGCAAAGAGAAAATCAACTTCAATTTAACTCATTCACTAAAAAGTCAAAAAGAGCTCAAATACGTTTACAAGCCATAGGTCACACCTATCTCAGGAACGTGCTTTCTAACTCGTGTGTAGAATGAATAAATATTTACCTGCTAATAGAGATCAAAGAATACAAAGCTCTAACAAAACCACTTTCCATATCTCAACAAACAACAAATGAATAATATGCAATGCAACTGATAGCTAAACGCATAATGGATTATGGATTAAGCTCTAGTATAGACCGAAGGCTCCTGTAATCCCTTACGTAAGGACACTCCATCCGTGAAAGATGCTTGATGTTTACTGACAATCTCTCCACACTGCTTCCATCTGGCCTTAGTTCATGGAGTTCAAATCTAGGAAGCATATACAAAATTATGGTAAAAATACAAAATTAATAGAAGATACGGAACAATTTTAAAATTTACAGGATAGAACATGATTATGAAACAAAATACAAAATTAATATAAGTTTAATACTTTAATATAAAAACACAAATTCTAAAGATATAAGTCAGCATAAGTTATTATAAATACAATAAAAGACTATAATTTATCAAAATTTTATGATATTTCATCTGTAAATAAAAGTAAAAAATTGTAGGATTTAGACATTCTTAAGAGATTCCATCCATAAATAACAGTAAAAATTTGTAAGGATATGCAAACTATAAGTATCCAATAGTGTTTGAAGAGTATCCGACATAGATATGTATCCGACACGGTTCCAATAACCATGTTGGAGTTTTCCTGCTTCTTTGTTCTGGCTCAGATATGCAATCATAATTCAGTGATAGTCGACGAGAAGACTGTAAGCCATCAAATAGAATATGTAGCTTCGGTTTCCAAGTGACTTGTCCTCCGTATTTAGAAAGCCTAAGATAATATGTAGATCTCAGGCAAAATAACTCCTTTGGAAGATTCTCAAGCCGTAAACCATCGAGATCTGAGCATTCAAGATTGCTGAGGTGCCCAATGGATGAGTGCAATATTTCCATTCCGGTATTTGTTAAGTTTAGATGTCTTGTTTCCTTTGATGACACTGAAAATTCCTTTGGATATGAGCAGCCATCGATAAGAAGGTAGTCAAGAGATTTTATATGAACCTCGCTTCCAGGGCTCGTGAGTTCTTTGTACCCCGACAGAATCGGACTAACTTGTTTTTGGAGATATAAAATAGATGGGCGAACAGCACATAAACTTCTACACTCCAAAAGATAAGCCAGTTCAACATTGGACACCTTAGACAAATCCGACAGCTCCATCAACTGCTTAGAAAAATTCACAGGATCAATGTAAACACTCACAATTATTGAGATTTAAACATTCTAGATTTAAAGCCTTTCACGATATGGTTGGATGTTTGTAGGAAAAGAGAGTGGAAAAAATAAAATAAAAAATGAACTTTAAAATGTTCACAAAAATGAATAAGAGGAATATTTTGAAATCACATCATAATCTCTCATTTTCTTTCACTTATTTCATAGAACTCCCAAACAAGAGGAAATTATAGTTAAAGCATTCTCTTCTTTTTCCCTCATTCCCCATCCATTTGGGAGTAGGTAACAGATGGAATCAAAAGAAAATAAAAGGTGTAGTGAAGGAAAAAGGATAGAATGTCAAGGAGTCATTTTGGTATCCTCTTAAGATTAGGACGAAAAATTCAGGGACTAATTTTATACAAAAAAAAAAGAAGCACATCGATCCTTGAATTTTTCACTCTCATTTGCCCAAACTTACCGTAAGTAATAAATTTTCTTCTTATTGTATGGATGTCTGAAATTCTCCAAATTGGATAAATTTAAAATGCTCATAAAAATAAATAAGAGTTTTGAAGGATCATATGATAATTCTTCATTCTTTTTTTTTTTTTTTGAAAACTCCCAAACAAAGGGGGAATGTTTACTTAAAAGCATTCACTTCCCTTCCCTTTTGCTCTGATCTCTTCCATTCCATCCAAACATATCCTAAGAAAATTGTGGGAGCTCCAGCAACTGTTAGGATCTAATAAGGTCAGTTTCCTTTATATTCACAAAATCCTATAACAATT
The DNA here is from genome assembly GCA_023212625.1 of Styphnolobium japonicum. Classification (NCBI taxonomy): domain Eukaryota; kingdom Viridiplantae; phylum Streptophyta; class Magnoliopsida; order Fabales; family Fabaceae; genus Styphnolobium; species Styphnolobium japonicum. The sequence goes on from JALBWW010000013.1 coordinate 20,190,253, forward strand.
AAAGGAAACCATCACATTGGAAAATCCCTGAATTTCTATCTAAAAAAACTAAATAACTACATTCGTACATACCTGCACTCCCTGCAAGAGTTCTATCACATGGCTTTGCGCGAATAGAAAGCTCAACATGCAACGGGCAATAAATTTGAGAAATCTTAAGTTAGGCATCTTTTTAAAAGTGTCACCACTCAAGCGTACACCTCCAATTTGAGATACATCTACTATCATGCCTTCCACTAGATCAGTTCCCTGAAAAATTAGAATAAAGTCAAGACAATATACTATCATACTGGTTGCACTTTCTACACAAGAAACACATGAAGGGAAGTTAGTGTATCTTTCTTTTACCCTTTTATTTTTCAAGACATCATAGACTTCCTCACTATCCCTCAATCGGCTTCGTCTTCCAGGATCTTTAATAGATTCTTGACGAACTATTTCCCATCCCATTTATTGTATCAAGTCGTGCATCTGTATTCTACTGTCATTTGAAATAGTTATAAGAGCTTTATCTAGGAGGGCCTCTATTCCACTAGTTCCATGAAAACCACAAGCATCTAGTTGCATTTTGACATAATCTTGGTCTTCTTCTTTGAAAAAGAATGCAATATCTAGAAATGCGTTTTTATCTACATCATGTAGTCCATCATAACTGAACCTTAAAACACTTTGAATTTCTTGATGGGGATACTTCTTGAGTTTTCTTAGAGCACATTCCCATGTGTCTTTACTTTTGGAATGAAAAGATGAACCCAAAACGTTTAAAGCTAATGGAATGCCCTTGGCATTAACAACTTCCTTTTCTGATAGCTCGACATATCCCATTTTGGGCTGGCTTTCTTCGAAGGCTTTTAAGCAGAAAAGTTTAAGGGATTCTTGAAAGTTCAATTCCTTGAACTCCTCCACTAGTAAGCACATGCTTATCTCTACTTGTTATGACCACTCTACTACCAGGTCCAAAGAAAATTGGTTCTCCAACCAGATATTTTATTTGGTCTGGAGTATTCACATCATCAAGCACAATAAAAACTTTCTTCTTACTCAACCTTGTCTTAACATAAGAGGATCTTGCTTTGCTTGTGACACTTATATGGAGATTTTCTTCCTCTAATAGTTCAGAAAGAAGTTTCTCACGTAAATTACTCAATTGATATTCTTCTCTTACATTTTCCAAGAAGCAGCTACCTTTGTATTGGGGTGAAAACTTGTCAAAAACAGCGTGAGCAATGGTTGTCTTACCTATGCCACCCATGCCCCAAATTCCAATAATTCGAATTTCTCTTGAATCTACTGCCAATAATGATTCAATCCGAGCAATATTTTGATCAATTCCTACGAGACCATTTGATTCGCTTGGGCAAGACTTGTATTTTTTATTTTTTCCGAAACATCTTCTACAATTTCATCAACGAGATGAGATTCATCTCTGGCAAATAGAAGAAGGAAAGAAATAAAAATAAGAGAATACGTAAAGAAAAATAGTTAAGAGAAGACATCAAACAGGAATTATATATATATATCTAAGATACAAATTATTTTTCGATAAACTAAAATCATTTGCTGGTAACGTTCTAGCTATTTGTTTTTATTATTTCAGCAATATGCATAGACCATCAACAAATGACGCAAGAAATTCTTAACCATGCAGCAATTTCTCTCTCTCTCTCTCTGTGCAAAGAAAAGAAACAAAAAAATGATTTAAGGTGAATACAACTTTGATCTATAAGAATCTAGTCTGAAAATGTTGCAGTGTTTGATGGAAAATAATGTAGAAATAAAGGTAAACTTTGTTCTTGTTGCAATTCATGCAACCAACTAGAAATGCATATTATACAAGAAATAAATAAATAGCTGGTGAAAAAAAGTTTTAAAAAAATTTTTAAAAAAAGGGAAAACATACTCAAACTTCGATGGATAATGAAATCCTGATACTTCAGCAGCTTTTTTCAGAGCAGATCTTCAAATTTGCACCTTGACCATGTTTTCCTTGAAAATTTGTTCATGTATAGCTAAAGCTTCACCATAATCTCCACGCTGTTCCCGCACATCTGATGGATGTACGTTGTAGAAAGCAGGCATTACAATTTGTTTATTTCTTTCCATGCATTCAATCATTTTGGCAAGCTCGTCCAAGCACCACTTTGAAGAAGCATAGTCTTTTGAGAATATGATCAATAAAATTTGTGATCCTTCAATAGCTCTGAGAATTGCGGTTGATATTTCATCTCCTCTCTCAAGTCTGTCATCTATATAGACATCAATCTGCCTGCGACGTAATTCTTTCATCTTTGCTCTAAAGCTGATGAAGACATCATGTTTTATTTCCATAACATGATTCGAAGATGAGGGTACCATAGGACAGAAACAAGAGCAAAAAGTGTCTCAATGATGTGGCCTCTAGTGCCTCAAAACAAGTCAACCTTGCTCCTCTCCACAAACTGCAGTAAGTCTTTAGAGGAAGATTAATGATAAATAGGAAATGATTTGGACAAAGATGAATCTACAAATTGAATCTTGTCTGGAAAGTTTTATTTCATGGTCTTCAATCATGAACTTAGGCCAAGATTTGTTTTAAGTACTTTCTGAAATTTCAATCTGAACAATGTTTAATTAGAAGCTTGCTAATTAAAGAAACACAGCCGTCCAACCAAATTGAAATTAAACTTGCTCGCAACAACAATGTTTGAATAGTCAAGTCAACAATGCCTTTTGTTTAGACTACAAAATATGAGTCTTCTATTTTTTGTAAAAAAGAAATTGGCCCTCCTTTATTGTTAACTTTATTTTTCAATTTATACAGAATTGTATTAAAAATTCTTGAAATTAGACGTAAATCACATATACGTGCAACTACAATAACGTTTCATATATATATATATATATTATCTTAAAACTGGTTTATGTTACTACAAAAAGGTCTTAAACTGGTTTATATCATGGGGAATAAATTTGAATTGGTTTTGATATATGTACAGGAATTGAAGGACATCAATTATTTTATATGCCTTCTAATGGTCCACACGTAACAGGTTAATATGAATATATTGCAGAAATTCCAAGCAGAGAAGGACACAATATCTTAAAAATAGATAGGTAAGTTCCACGAAGGGACAGAAATTTCTATAAAAATAATAGTAAACTATTTCTGAAATGGTGAAGTCAAAAGGGAATCCCCGTCAGCACCGCGTATTCTCTTGTCACGCCTAGGCATCTACCGATCAATTGATGAGTTACTTGAAACTTAATTAAAAACATGTTCGAGGAATTGAATCAACGTCTTTCAATCCATGACAAGAAACGAATGATTTTTTTCCCATCAGTAGCATTGCACTTCTCTTGAATCTATCATTGTTAAACTTTTCAACACTGACCAATATTTAGAAAAATTCAGTTTAACTTAAAATCGAGTAGGATTTAAAATAACATACATAAACTAGTAAAAAATGTTATGTTCTATCCCATACTCAGTTCATTATAATCCAATTCAGTTGGATTAAAAGTTCTATCCAATCTTATCCCCATAAACAAGAAATAATTGCCTTTCGACCAGCCTAAAGACCTGATATGATCCAAATCAGATACATATTGTTTTTACGGATCGTCCTTGAATTGATTTCTTGTTAAAAAGAATTAAAGGTGATATGAATAGTAACGTGAATAGTGCACGAATGTAGCATGAACAGTGCCACGGTACAATAGCATGAACAGTGACGCCGTACAGTAGCGTGAACAGTGAAAATTTGGAAAAAGATGGAAAAAGATAAGGGATGGTAGGAAGAAGACGCCACACTCTTGGGGAGTGATAAGTCAAGCGAAGATTCGCCACAAAGGTAAGGAAACCTTTGATAAGAACCAAGATGGTTCACCCAAGAACCCCAAGAGAACAAAGCTCTCAAAAACTCACAAAGGAGTGTAATTGTATTCTGAAATTCAAAGTTGACAAATGCAGCAAATACAAACCTATTTATAGAGATTGAGTTGGCGGCTAGGTCTAACTAAAAGGAGGCAGTAAGCTAGCTCTATTTTAACCCTAATCCTAGCACAAAAGTGGCCCAAGCCCAATTAGAAGGCAGCATCTATCCCTAGCTATGCTATGCACTTAGTTAAGCCCAAACAATAGGCCCTTATTACAAAAAATCCAAAAAGAAAATAAGAATCAAAACTGAAAAGATTAAAAGGTTCAATACATAATTAAATAAAATTTCTAAGAAGAAATCATGCCCCCACATTGGGCCCTTCATCAACTTGGTTCATTTGGACCATCTTGAGTGCTTCTTCTTCTGGAATGGGCTTGAGTGAGAGAAAATGGTTGACTTCTTTATCCAAATTCTCCTTAGCCTTCTTAGCTCTTGTCCTTGTCATTGGGCCTCCAAGTCCTTGCAGTGCATCTTTGGGCCTTGGGCCCATTGGGCTTCCACTTGAGCTTCCTTGGTCTCCATCAAGACCTGCTGCAATTGCATAAAAATATTCAATTCAAGTTCTCAATGCGAAGAAACAACCAAATGCACCAGCATAAAGGTTGAGTTCAGAATTCAACTATCATTTTAACCCAAGTGAGTAAACTGTTAGCTCTCTGTTAGCTCTCAATAAAATTTTGAAATGTAAAATACTTCATTCTATAACTCCAGAAAGTTTCTGATACAGAATATAACAAGGTATTACAAAATAAAATAAGTATGGTGTTCTACCAACTATGGTTACCTTCTCCTAAAGTCACTCCAATAAGCATGGGTCACCATACACTTAGTCAAAACAACATCTAACAACTACCTAACACACAATAATATAAAATATCAAAAAAGGTACTGGTCTCCATATGAAATCTCAGCAGCATCAATACTCCTCCTTGAGATTTTAGATGGAGACTCCAAGTAACTCTCTAAGTCTTTCAAATCTTGCTCTTGGAAGAGCTTTGGTGAGTATATCAGCAATTTGCTCATCTGAACAACAGTGAAGAAGCTTAATCACTTGATTCTAAACAGCTTCATGTATGGCATGAAACTTCACTTGAATGTGTTTGGTCTTTCCATGTTGAACTGGATTTTCAGCAATTGCAATAGCTGATTTACTATCACAATTAATCTCAGTAGCTTCCTGCTGTTGCACTCCCAAATCCTTCAGAATTTTCCTCAACCAAATAGCTTGGTTTCTTTCTTGCACTTTGCCACATATTCTCGCTTCAAAGAATGGGTGAGCTACAATCTCTTGTTTCTTTGAATTCCAAGAAAACATGCCAAAGCCTAAGGAAAATGCATATTCAGTAGTGCTTTTCATGTCATTGCAAGGCTATTTTGGGCCCTTAGAAGTCCGAACCAGCTCTTGAGTTCTTCATGAAACTTGTAGATCCTTGTCTTAGCTTTCCAAAGACACCAAGATCACCTCAATTGGATCACCGAGTCCCAAGTTATGGCCTAACCAAGGAAGAAAGGTCAAAATGCATCAAAATCCGAAAATTATCCAATATTTACATTAAAACCCAATGAAGCCCAACAACATTAAACACATCTAAAACACTAATATTGGGCACAATAAACATCTAATAAAGCCTAATACAAAGCTAACATAAGTGTCTCAAATTGATTGATCAGTCATCAAGGTTTCCAGCCCAATCACTATCAACATAACCCAATAAGCTTCCATTTTCCCTTGGTTTATACCAAATTCCAAACTGAGTAGTGCCTTTCAAATACCTAAGCACTCTATTTGCTACTGCAAAGTGTGTCATACTAGGACTTTGCATGAATCTTGAGAGTAAGCTAGCAGAATACATAAGATCGGGTCTAGATGCAGTAACATAAAGTAAGCTTCCAATCAAGCTTCTATAAAGAGAAGCATCAATTTTTTCAGCTCCATCTTCCTTAGAAAGTTTCACATTCTGCATCAAAGGAGTAGGAGTAGATTTGCAATTTTCCATTTTGAATTTCTTCAAAACTTCATGAGCATACTTCTCTTGATTCAAAAAAATACCATCCTCGGATTGATGCACTTCCAAGCCTAGGAAGTCATTCATTTCTCCTAAGCTAGACATTTCAAACTGACTTTTCATCTCCTCCATGAACATATGAACTTCCTGTTGATTACTACTTGTTACTAGCAGATCATCAACATATAAAGAGATAATTAATAAACCACCATCAGATAATTTTCTCACATACAGAGTTGCATCATTTTCACTCCTCCTGAAGCCTTGATTGTAGAAGTAATTGTCAATTCTGCTATACCAGGCTCTAGGAGCCTGTTTCAGCCCATATAAAGCTTTATGAAGCTTATACACCTTATCTTCACATCCTTCCACAACAAATCCTTCGGGTTGAGCTACATAAATCTCTTCAGCTAAGCTTCCATTCGAGAATGCTGATTTGACATCCAAATGCCAAATTTTCCACTTCATTTGTGCAGCCAAAGCAATGAGAACACGGATTGTGTCCATTCTTGCAACTGGTGCAAAGGTTTCTGTATAATCAATTCCAGATTGCTGTATGTAGCCTTTTTCAACAAGTCTAGCCTTGTATTTGTTGATGGATCCATTGGGGTTTAGTTTTACCCTATAGACCCATTTAACTCCAATGACTTTCTTGCCTTCATTTTTTTCAACCAACTGCCAAGTATTGTTGTTCTCAATGGTGGTTATCTCCTCCTTCATGGCTTGATTCCATTCCTCAACCTTACTAGCTTCTTCAAAGCTTGTAGGTTCAAGTACAGCAATGTTGCATCTCTGATAAATGTCAGAGAGAGGTCTGGTACCTCTTATAGCAAATTCATCATCAACTTCTTCATCATGATCTTCATTTGTGTTCTCAAGAGTAGGAAAAATTGAATACCTATCAACTTGAGAAGTCTCCCAATTCCAATAAGCATTTTCATCCACCTAAACATCTCTCCTAATAAAAACTTTTCTTGAATCAATGCTATAGACTTTATAGCCCTTAGATTGTGAGCTATAGCCTATTAAAATTCCCTTTTCTGCCTTCTCATCTAGTTTGCTCCTTTTCACATCTGGTACATGAGTATAGCAAAGAGAACCAAACACCTTTAGGTGTTTAATGGATGGCTTGATGCCTCCCCAAGCCTCAATGGGTGTCATCCCTTCTACTGCCCTTGTAGGAAGTCGATTTTGGAGGTAAACAGCAGTGTTTACTGCCTCTGCCCAAAAAGACTTTGGCAATTTTTTTTCAAAAATCATGCATCTAGCCATCTCAAGAACTGATCTATTCCTTCGCTCTGCTACCCCATTCTGCTGAGGTGAATAACTCACTGTAAGTTGGTTCTCTACTCCCAAATCATCACAAAACACATTAAATTCAGTAGAAGTATACTCCTTCCTATTGTCAGTTCTGAGTTTCTTCAAGAAACAACCACTTTGTGCTTCAACAAAGGCTTTAAACTTCTTAAAAACAAGAAAAAACTTCAGATTTCTGCTTAAGGAAGTAAACTCAAGTCATTCTTGTAAAATCATCTATAAAAAGAATGAAATACTTGCTACCATTAAGTGAGACAGTTTTCATAGGTCCACAAACATCCGAGTGAACCAATTGGAGCTTTTCACTAGCTCTCCATGTAGCTGAACTAGGAAAAGGCAATCTATGTTGCTTACCAAGTTGACAGCCTTCACACACTTCTGAACATACTTGAATATTAGGCAAATCTTTAACTAACTCTTGCTTTTGAGCAAACTGAATGGATTTCAGATTATAGTGGCCAAATCTCTTGTGCCATAGCTTAGAATCAAATTCACTCTTGGTGATTTTACATTCATGTTCAGTAATTAAATTCCAATTTATAGGAAAACATCTTTTTATCATCTCTACTTCAAATAACTCATAACCATCAGCATCAGTAACCACACAACTCCCTTCTTTAAACAACAAAGAATGACCATTTTGCATCATTTGACCCATACTCAACAGGTTTTGATCAAGTTCAGGAACTAAAAGAACATCATAAATATATTTGATACCTGTTGCAGTATGAATCCCCACAGTTCCCTTGCCTGTGATAACAACTTTGTCTCCATTTTCAACTTTTATTGATCCAGCAGCAGGTTCCAGCTTTGAAAAAAAATTATGGTTTGCTGGTCGTGTTGAGTGCAGCCACTATCTACAAACCAAGTGTCACGATCCTCTAAACCCCTTGTAGTCTTAGCCATGAATAATAGTTCTTCATCAGTTTCTGTTTCAGTAACATTAGCCTTCTGAGTAGATTGGATTGGTTGATTTTGCTGTTGTTGCTTTAGTCTACAAAACTTTTCACTATGACCATTTCTCTTGCAATATCTGCATTGAATTGGTGGTGGAGTTTTTCCTTTAAACCAACAATCACTCTCCTTATGACTAGTTCTTTTACAAATTCCACACCTTGGAAATCTTTCCTTCTTCTTTGAATCTTTTCCAGAATGCTCACCTACAAACTTTTTCTCTTCTCTAGGTGCTGGAGCCTTTCCTTTGTGCCTGACTTGCAGGGCTACCTCAGATGCTTCCTCTTGTCTGAGTAATCTTCTTTGTTCTTGAGCTTGAAGAGCATTTACAAGCTCTGTCAAGCTTATCTTAGAGAGATCTTTAGACTCTTCAAGTGAGGAAATCTTGGATTCAAATCTTTCAGGCAAGACCACCAAGACTTTCTCTACAATTCTGCTGTCTAAAAGTTCCTCTCCCATCAATCTGATTTGATTCACCACCCTTATGAGTTTGCCCACAAACTCCTTTATGGTTTCAGAATCTTTCATCTTCAAGGCTTCAAACTCTCTTCTAAGATTAAGAACCTGCATCTGCTTGGTTCTTTCATTTCCCATAAATTCTTCCTTGAGCATATCCCAAGCTTCCTTTGTTGTCTCATAAGTTGAGATTCTAGTAAACATATCATCATCTACAGCTATGTGCAAGATGGAAAGAGCTTTAGCTCTTTAAGCAACCTGCTCACTATGATATCTCATTTGAGCAACCGTGGGATTTTTGTGCAGTGGTGGTGGTTCATCACCAGTTTCTTCAACATCCCATAGATCATAGGCTCTCAGTTGAAACCTCATCTTCACAGCCCAGATTTCATAATTCTTTCCTGTAAATACAGGAGGTGCAGGAAGAGAAACATTGCTTAAAGCCATCAAGAAAAAATGATCTCTCAGGTGAGCTTTCTAATTTTTCTCTCACTCTGTTTTTCTGGTTTTTCTCTTGTTTTCTCTCAGGTTTTCTCTAACAGGTCCCTCAAGAACAGAGTAGCTCTGATACCAATTGTTAGCTCTCAATAAAATTTTGAAACGTAAAATACTTCATTTTATAACTCTAGAAAGTTTCTGATACAGAATATAACAAGGTTTTACGAAATAAAATAAGTATTGTGTTCTACCAACTATGGTTACCTTCTCCTAAAGTCACTCCAATAAGCATGGGTCACCATACACTTAGTCAAAACAACATCTAACAACTACCTAACACACAATAATATAAAATATCAAAAAAGGTACTGGTCTCCATATGAAATCTCAGCAACATCAACATAAACCATGAATACTTACTCGTGCAATTTGACTTGTATCCAAAAGCACCAAACTGAATTTACACAATATTGAACTTGTTAACTTGTAAACTAGCTTAGACAAATACATTTTATCTATTTTGTGCATTTATATATGCACTTTCTTTTAACATTTTCTATGTTGGCAAAACCCCGAAAATATAAGAACATGACAAAAATTAAATTTGTTATAAATATAAGAAAATATTTCATATTCAATGTCACAGCCCATTCAAAGATCATGTAACCGGCAAGACTTAGGGCCTTGTGCCCATTTATATATTTAAAGTTTCAGTCACTTAGCTTATAATTATAAAAAATCATTCAAAATATTTAAATTTTGTGCAATGGCAATATAATTATGGTCCTTAATTATGCCATTTTGTGTCTCACTTAAATATAACTTACACATACTTAATTTTAATCCAAATATGTCCATATAACTTCAACAATTTAATTAACATAGTGTTGGGGGAAGAAATGAAGTTTTTGTCTAACAAAGGAAATAATGAAGAAATGTTCTAATTCGACGAATAAGTAAACGGGGGGAATTTTTCTGAGATTTGAAGTTATTGTTCATCGGATGATAAGCCTTTGTCGAAGATGATATTACAAGTATTGAGCGTTGGGTAATTGGTTGATGTCGAAAAAGGTTCATTTTGTTGGTAGAAAATGCATCTTATCCGTCGGATAATGAGTTCGCAGGTGTTGTTCGTTGGTTGATAAGCTTTCATCGAAGAAGTTAGTGATTGATTGTCGAATACTAGTCTTCGTCGAATAGATGCACTTAATTTGTACATCGAGTACATGGCTTAACCACCACGTATACGTGTCTATGTTTTAAGAAGTTAGTTATTTTACTTAGTTTGTCTATAAATATTAGAATTGACGATGTAAAAAAGGTTGGTTACTGGATATACAATCCTAACATGTCACTCGAGCAGATTAAAGGATTTGATTCCAAGTATGCCTTCCATTTTCGTTTCAAGCAATTTACCTTAATGCAATGTTCTTTTAAATTTTTTTTACTTCATGCATTATGTCTTTTTAAATTCATTTACTTTGAGTCTTGTTCTTTAAACTCATTTATTTTTTATTGTCACGCTGTTATTTTCCTTTACTTTCTGCAATTTACAATATTTTGCTTTTGTTAAGTAAATTTCTTTACGTTTCATTGTATTTTTACTTGCGTTCATTTATTGCTTTTCATTTATTTTTTGAAATTTACATTTGCACTGTTCTTTGTTATTACACTTAACTCTTTCTTGTTTTGCACCAAGTTTTCACCCTCTCTCATATGAGATTACCACATAACTCGTTGCAACCCACATTCGACTGATAAATATATTTGTTTGTTTGAAGTTTGCATTCACCAAATTTCACCATAAACAAATTGGCACGCCCGGTGGGACAAGTTTAGAGTAACTCGTAGTGTCACGGACCTTGTTCCCACAAGAGGTTCATTATATGCGTTTAAGAAGTGGAAGGTTTGTTCATTCTTCCTCTTCTCAGAATACACAAACCATGAATAATACACAAAATCAAGTGTCAATGCACCAGTGGCCGATGTCACCGTGCCACTGACAAGAGGTTGTCGAGACCTATCAAATAAAATAACCGGTTCACAAACTAATTTGTAGTATAGAGAATGAACCGAATCGTCTCTCAAGGATCCAAAAACAAAGATTTAATTAGATCAAGATAATTAGAAAAGGGGGGGTTTTGTTGTTGATTAACAAGATTAATAAAAGTAGGAGATTTAAAGTTGTAAACAAATCTAAAGAAACAACCAATCCAAGGAAATTTACCGATCTTGAGTTTAACTCATCATTGATCACAAGGAATTCACTTAATTGCTAACCAAGTTCTTGGCCTTAGATCACATCAAGAAGCCTTAACATGATCCAAGAATTCTCTACTAGATAAGCATCTAGGATTTGATTAACCAAGGTTAGATAAAGTAAGCACCATCCAACATAGATTAACTTAAGATCTAGAATTTAACCAAGTTAAACAATCTATCAAAAAGCTTTAATATATTGTTTAATCTTTGTGATCCTCTTTGAATACATGATAATAAAGTTACTACCACATCAACATATAAATCAAATTAAGCAATTTAATCTAGATAAAAATCAAAAGAGGAAGAAGAGAAACTTGAATAACAATTAAGCAATATGAACAAGCAAAACAAGATCTCCAAATTAAACAACAAGATGGCTAATCCCTTGGATTGATTATGAGAGCCTAGCCTTCCATGGATGGGAAGGAAGAACTCAGAATTTAAAGAACAAAAACGAAATTGCAAAGAGAATGGAGAAGAAGAGAAAGAAAACTCTCACAAATACTTAAACTTTCTTGAAACTTACTTCCAAGTTGAATGCCTCTAATACAAAGAGGTTGGGTCTATTTATACTAATCCTAGAAGCCAATTTGTACATGTACATAATCTGAATACAAGCTATAAGAATATGAAAATTGTCAAAAATGGAAGCTTGATGCATGGTTGGTGGCTTGGTGCATGGTAGGTGGGTTGGTGTATGGTTGGTGGCTTTTAGTCAACACTCTTATCCAACTTATGGCTCCACATTCATCACCTAGACGGTGTATTTTGGCTTGGATGTCTTCATCAAAGTTGTAGCCAGTTGTCTCCTTGAAAATCTCCAATTTGAATCATGTCATTTGGACTTTTAGAACTCCAGAAATGCCAAAAACACTGCACCTACCTCAAGTTAGGTTGGAAGAACGTGTTTCCAAATTCAGACCAACTTGTAGCTTCAGAAGCATGCCTAAAACGACATCTATTGACAAAATGGTCTTCAGTGAAGTTGGATATATGGGTCTTATCTTTCAAATGACCAAGTTTCAGCCCAAGAGGAGGCCTATAACCCACTATATAGTACAATATGTGCATACTGCCCAGATGGTTCCGTGACAGCAAACTCACTCTGTATTGCAAGGCTATTTTGGGCCCTTAGAAGTCCGATCCAGCTCTTGAGTTCTCATGAAACTTGTATATCCTTGTCTTAGCTTTCCAAAGACACCAAGATCACCTCAATTGGATTACCGAGTCCCAAGTTATGGCCTAACCAAGGAAGAAAGGTCAAAATGCATCAAAATCCGAAAATTATCCAATATTTACATTAAAACCCAATGAAGCCCAACAACATTAAACTCATCTAAAATACTAATATTGGGCACAATAAACATCTAATGAAGCCTAATACAATGCTAACATAAGTGTCTCAAATTGATTGATCAAATTCCCCCACACTTAAGCTTTTGCACTCCCGGGCAAAACACATAAGAACAAAACTAAAGAAAAACAAGAAACATCATATTATTAAACTAAAAACATAAAAAAACTGATTATACCTAATCTAATCCATTTTCGTAGGAAAACACGATGGCACTTAGCATGTGCCACAAGCCTTTAAACCCCTAGGTGTCCCTAGTGGACAAGTTATAGTCTCGTGAGGGTTTACCAGGATGATACCCACAAACATGTAATATTTTATTTAATCAATTCAACTAATTTTTAAATACAAGCATTGTCTCAAATATAAACCATAATTAATAAGTCAAGTATGCTTAACAAAGAATAGTTGAATCAAATCAATTGAGAATAAAGTATAGCATAATCATGCTTTAATCAGAAATAGGCATGTTCAGATTGAGTAAAATTCTTCACAATTGACACTCAAATCACACAAGGTGTTTAGGTTAACTGTTTAAGCTCAACTCAGTCAAATTATGAAAGTATTTTACCATAGGCTTGCATATACATCAATTCTCCACTACTTAGATCAAATAAATTGCAAAAATCAAGAGGTCTTTCAAAAAGGTTGTAATGGAACTTACAAGGTGAAGGAAGGGAACAATATGGATAATAGCAGGTTAAAACCAAAGAGAATAAAAGAGCATTGAGGAGTAACTCAAGTAGAAAGAATAAATTTTTTACCCAAAACCTTAAAATGCTCATTCTCTTCACACATTCCTTCATTTTTCTATTCTTTTATTTTTTTTTCTTTTTTTCTTTTTTTGTTTTGTTGTTTTTTTTTGTACCAAGCATTTCGTATCAGCACACCAATTCCCCCACACTTAAATCATTGCAAGCAAAAGAACTTCTCCAATAAGAAAATCAATGCTATCCCATTCCCTAAGGTAAGGTAAAACATGATTTTTCACTCAAAGCTTGTAATGAGCTAAGAACAAAGAATAGGAAAATAGGCTCAGAGGGAGTTAATATTTGGATAAATGCAAGGTAGGTTTATTTGGCCCAAGCAGCTAAGTCAAGAAAAAATGCCTCTGTCATTTTCATGCAACATACAGACCAATGTAATCTCAAATCGATTCAATGCAAGTTCTAGAAAATAAATTCATAATTGACATCACTCATGAAAGAAAATAACCAAGTGTAAGTATCAAACTTGGAAAAGCCCAAAACTCACAAAGGTATGGAACATTCACTCAATTCAACCATGCCTTCTTCCTAATATCCACAATCATATATACATGTATATCATGAAAATGATTCAACTATAAACTGTTTTGCATACTTTTATCATCAATTAAGCTTAGATTCAGCACATGCTTGTATCAAAATCAATTGAAAAGATCAAAATTGTGTGTGTGTGTGTGTGTTTTTTTTTTTTTAAATATATACAAGAACAAAGATGATTTAAGACCTATTATGAAATGCAAGTTAAGATGCGTCTCAAGAGCAAAACTACTCCTTATTCTGCCATCATACATTTAATAAGTTAGTAACAATAAAGATTAGCTTGTTAGTTTTTTTTTTTTTTTAAACTAAACTATGTACATGGTAATGTCAACTATCCCTCCCCCCAACTAATTAAAGACATTGTCCCCAATGTCAAAATAAAGATAGGTAGAGTGTAGAAGGTCTTACCAGAAAACTGCAATTCGAGCCTGAAATAAGAAAAATTACAAAAAACTAAAACCGTAAGAGAAAACAAAAATTCACAAAGACAAAGTCAAATCAAGTTTTTGTTTTTTGCTGCTGCTGCCTTGTTCCCAATTCCGTGGAGCCATTACTGGATCACGTTGTGGTACAAATTCATTTAGTTGATCGAGCAATTGTTCAGGAGTTGCAGCAGTTACAAGACTTTGCCGTGTCGCTTGTGAGATGAACCTTTTTTCTACAGCATGATCAAGAAAACAAAACAAACTGTCATAAAAACCATTAACATTTAATATACCTATGAGTTTTTGGTGAAAGTTCTGCTATGACCAGGATGTAATTTGGAAGAGCTCTTCCAAAGTTCCAAAACCACCAGGTAGGGCAATAAAGGCATCAGCATTAGCTATCATAATGTTCATGCGTTGTTGCATGCAAGATACCATTACTTCTTGACCTACTGTTTTTCCAGTGGGATTGCCAATAGGTAAAGGACTAGGAATAACACCAAGGACTTTGCCAATGTGCAGCAGTTGCTACACAACCCATTAACCCAAGACTACCTCCTCCGTAAACTAAATGGATTTCTCTCTCAGCTAGCACTCGACCAAGATGGTGTGCAATATTTACAAACTCTTTATCTTTCCCAGGATTAGATCCACAAAAGACACAAACACTCTTGATCCGACGAACTGAAGTGACTTCCATTTTCTCTTTTTTTTTTTTTTACTCTCACCTTATCAATGATCTGAAGAGAGCAAAGTGCATTATTTAAAGAATCAAAACTCAAATGTAATAATTGCACCTATAAAGGAGGGGTAGAACCGTGTGTCAGGTAAGTTTGAAAATAAGCACAGCAATGATAATAGCTATATGACAAGGATAAAAGACTAATCTATATGTGTCAGAAGAAGTTTGAAAATATGCAATGCATATTTCAAAAGAATACGGCTACTTTTGATTTGATTTTTTATTTTATTTTTTTTAATAAACAAGAAGAAAAACAAAAACAAAAATAAAAATTAATACTTACAGGAGGTGTGATTGTGGCTCACAAATTCCTCTGGTTTTACATCCAGTAACGGCTTGAATGCTCTCTATGGGCTAATGGTCGGCTTCCCATCCAATTTTCTTAAAAATTGGCAAACAGGGTCTTTTTGAGTCAGATTCCCGAGACTATAACGCTTATGTTCATCTTGGAATATTGGCCATAAATCGAGAAGTACTCTTTGTACATCTCCACTAGGATGCGTCTCAAGAGTCAATAGAATGTTATCTAAAGACTCCTTACTCATGCCATCCTTAATGAAGTCAATTTTATCAAGTCGATTTATAGACGCCATTCCAATTGATCTGCATTTTGTGTTACAGGTCCACCTTGCACATTTATAGCAGACTCGTAACCTTTTTGCTCTTCTCTTTTTTGCATATGAACTTTTGCCTAGCCCTGGCATATATGAAACAAGAGCATCAGAAAATTCCCCTGTGATTCGGACCTTTGCTTCAATTATCCAGCGTATATCCGCAGGGATGCCTTTGTGCATAAGCATCCTTAACCTCTCAAACCTTGCACAATAAATGTTAGTTAAAGCATTTTGAGGGAGAGAAGGGAATCACTTGCGGAGGTTGACAAGCTGATTATCCATTTTGAAAGAAAGAAAGAAGAAAAACAAATTGAGTAAAATTATATACAAATTTCAGTGTTTGTGGGTAACTGAAGGGACCGAAAAAGATTTTCACGGAGTACCGTTATCCACCATTTAACCGGTGAAAAATCATCTGTCAAAAAATAAACAAAATTAAGACAGAAAAATCAAACTCTGATAGATTTTCTCACTTGGCACCGATTTTCTGTCTCGATTCTTGTGATTGCAAATAAGTCAAAGTTGAAAGATGAAAGAGTTAGAAAACTTGGGTTGCCTCCCAAGAAGCGCTACTATTAATGTCCTCAGCCAGCATGATTGAAGATTTTGCACGAACGATTGGTCCTCCCCAATAATGATTCAATCTCTGGCAATTGACATTAATCGTGGCTTCTTTTTTTTTTTTTTCCAACACAGTAGTGATCAATCATGGTAGAGGGCATCCTGCAGTTGAACTTCCTCCACGAGGTTCTCTTGAGCTCCTTCATAAAAATTTTTGAGGCGATGACCATTAACTTTGAACACTTTGTTGGTGGCTTCACTCTTAATTTCTACTGCACCATGAGGGAAAACATTAACAACAATGAAGGGACCAAGCCACCTAGAACGAAGCTTACCGGGCATAAGTTTGAGGCGAGAGTTGTAGAGAAGAACTTTTTGACAAATGGTGAACTCCTTTCGTACCAACATCTTATCATGAAGGAGTTTGGTCTTCTCCTTGTAGATCCGGGAGTTCTCATATGCCTCTAATCGAAGCTCCTCGAGTTCCTGAAGTTGGAGCTTTCTTTGAGATCCGGCTTGACTCAAGTCAAGGTTACACTGTTTCACCGCCCAATAGGATTTATGCTCAATTTCCACCGGAAGGTGGCACGCTTTCCCAAAGACAATCCGGTACGGGGACATCCCTATCGGTGTCTTGTAAGCATTTCGGTAAGCCCACAGAGCATCTTCAAGTCTCAGGCTCCAGTCCTTCCTATTAGGTTGGACTGTCTTCTCAAGTATGTGCTTGATCTCTCGATTTGAGACTTCGGCCTGCCCGTTTGTCTGGGGGTGATAAGGTGTAGAAACCTTGTGCAAGACACTGTACTTTCTCATCAAAGCCTCTATTCTCCGGTTACAAAAGTGTGAACCCTGATCACTGATAATGGCCCTCGGGATTCCAAACCTGCAGAAAATCTGTGATCTAACAAAGTCCACAACAACTTTGGAATCATCAGTCCGAGTGGCTTTTGCCTCCACCCATTTAGATACATAATCAACAGCCAACAAAATATAAATAAAACCAAAGGAAACAGGGAAAGGGCCCATGAAATCAATACCCCAAACATCAAAGATCTCACAAGACAGCATAGGCTGCTGAGGCATCTCATTCCTGTGTGAAATTGTCCCTGTTCTCTGGCACTGTTCACAAGACTTACAAAACAGATATGCATCATGAAATAGGGTAGGCCAATACAATCCAGAGTCCAAAACCTTCCTAGCTGTACGTTGGGAGCCAAAGTGCCCACCACATGCAAATGTATGACAAAAGCTAAGAATAGAATGAAACTCATGATCAGAGACACATCTTCTAATAATCTGGTCACTACAAAGCTTCCACAGATAAGGATCATCCCATACATAGTACTTAGACTCACTTTTCAATTTATCAGATTGAGCTCTAGTAAAATATGCAGGAAGAACACCAGCAACCAAAAAATTAACCATATCTGCAATCCAAGGGGAGGTGTTCTTACCTTGCAGCTGCAGAAGCTGCTCATCTGGGAAGGAGTCCTGTACAGGGAAGGGATCTGAAGCCCTTTCAATGTGGCTCAAGTGATCTGCCACTAGATTTTCTGCTCCACTCTTGTCACGGATCTCTATATGAAACTCTTGGAGCAGTAGCATCCACCTTATTAGTCGAGGCTTTGCCTCTGGCTTCTTCAAAAGAAACTTAAGTGCTGCATGATCAGTAAACACAACAACCTTAGAGCCAAGCAAATATGATCTAAACTTATCCAAAGCAAAAACAATGGCTAAAAGCTCTTTTTCAGTTGTGGTATAGTTGGCCTGAGCAGCATCCAGAGTTCTAGAAGCATAGTATATCACATGAGAAGCTCTCCCCACTCTCTGTGCCAAGACTGCTCCCTCTTGCATAGTTAGAAGCATCACACATTAACTCAAATGGCAATGTCGGTCAGTGTGGATGATAGGGGTACTAGTCAAGGCCTGCTTCAAGTGGTTTCAAGATGCCTTGCACTTGTCATCAAAATTGAACTCCACATCTTTCTGCGATGGCGGGAAAGTGGAAGAGCAATCTTGCTGAAGTCGGCAATGAAGCGCCTGTAGAAACCTGCATGAGCAAGAAAAGAACGCACTTCCCGCACGCATGTGGGGTAAGATAGACAAGTAATTACATCAATCTTGGCAGGATCTACCTCAATTCCCTTATTGGATACTACATGGCCTAAAACTATACCCTGTTCTACCATAAAATGGCATTTCTCAAAATTTAGCACAAGGTTAGTCTCAATGCATCTATGCAGCACCCTAGATAAGCTAGCTAAACATGAATCAAAAGATGAACCATAGACAGTGAAGTCATCCATAAAAACCTCCATGCACTCCTCTAAGAAATCAGAAAATATGCTCACCATGCACCGTTGGAAGGTACCAGGGGCATTGCAGAGGCCGAAGGGCATCCGTCTGTAAGCAAAGGTGCTGAAGGGACATGTAAATGTGGTCTTCTCTTGATCCTCTGGTGCAATGTGGATCTGGAAGTATCCAGTGTAGCCATCCAAAAAGCAATAATGGGACTTACCAGCCAATCGTTCCAACATTTGATCAATGAACGGAAGGGGGTAATGATCCTTCCGAGTGGCTTGGTTGAGACGTCTGTAGTCAATGCAAACTCTCCAACTATTTTGCACTCGGGTTGGAATGAGCTCATTCTTCTGGTTGGCCACGACAGTCACTCCGGATTTCTTTGGAACTACTTGCACCGGGCTTACCCACTTGCTGTCAGAGATGGGATAGATAATGTCAGCCTGCAGTAGCTTGGTCACCTCTTTTTTCACCACATCTAGGATGAGAGGATTCAGTCTCCTCTGGGGTTGTCTCACTGGTTTAGTTTCCTCCTCAAGTAATATCCTGTGCATGCATGTGGAGGGGTTAATACCAGGAATGTCTGCAAGTGTCCAGCCAATTGCCCTTTTGTGTTGCTTCAAAACTTCCAATAATTTGGTTTCTTGCTCAGGTTGGAGGTGTTTAGCCACTATCACCGGGAGATTCTCATCCTCCTCCAAGAATGCATACTTCAAATGCTCGGGCAGGGGCTTAAGTTCAATGGAGGGTGGTTGCTGGACTGACGGTACTAGTTTTGGAACTGAAACTAAATCGGCTAAATTCTTAGCAATTGCACCTGTACCTGCAAGCTGTGCACAATCTTGCAAAACAACATCATCATATCCTATGGAATCAAAAGAATCACACTTAGCAGCAGGATGAATGACAACATCACTAATAACAGCATCATTGCTATTAATAACAGAAACAGAGTCATCAATGTCAACAGCACATGATAAGTATGTAGAAATCTCAGCATAGGCTGCACACATTGCATTGGGTTTACAACCAGAAAGTCTAAAACAGGCGGAACAAGTATCGCAAGCTATGCTATCAGTGTATCCTACAATTTCAGGAAACTCTGCCAACATATCAGCATGCATATCATCAACCAGTAAATCAATGACCTCAAAATGAAAAACAGAATGATCCTCTAAAGGGTATTTCATGGCATCAAAAATGTTAAACTGAATGATATCATCACCAAATTCCATGGAAAGGGTACCAGCATGCACATCAATCTTAGTTTTAGCAGTTTTCAAAAATGGCCTACCTAAGATCAATGGGGGTGGGGAAGAGGCAGATTCATCTTCCATATTCAACACATAAAAATCAACTGGGAATATTAAATTATTTACCCGAACCAGAACGTCTTCCAACACTCCTGCAGGTTGGTTTGCTAACTGAATGACAATGCCGGTGGATTTTAGCTCTCCCATATGCAAGGAAGTGTAAACTGACTTTGGCATTACATTGATGGAGGCTCCCAAGTCTAGCAAGGGATGAGTGAACTGTTGGTGCCCTATGGTGCAAGGGATGGTAAAAGTGCCTAGATCCTTGCATTTGGGAGGCAGGTTGGGCTGAATCAAAGCAGAGACATTTCTCCCCATACTCACTTTTTCAGTACCCTTTAGCTTCCTCTTATGGGTGCACATCTCTTTCAAGAACTTGGCATACTTGGGGATTTGTTTAATTGCCTCCAAGAGAGGTATATTCACCTCAACCTTCTGAAAAGTCTCCATAATTTCCTTATCCAAGTCAGTTTCAACCATATGCCTCGACTGTATCATTCGGTTTGGAAAAGGAAGCGGAATGTTGCAAGCTGACTTTTGTGGATGTTCACTTTTCTGCTTTACTGAATTTTTTGTCAACTGCTGGTTTGATCTGACTTTCTGCTTGGATGTTGCAGGATCATTTGTTGCTGAATCTGCTACAGCATCTTGTTTTTCTGGGTCAATGGTAGAATCTGGAATTATCTGTTGTACTGGTCCATTGATTTGCCTACCACTGTGCAAAGTTATAGCACTAACATTGCCTCTAGGGTTTGAAGTGGTTTGAGAGGGTAATTGGCCAGAACCTTGTGACTTTAATTCATGAATAGATGTGGCAAGTTGGCCAATTTGAGTCTCCAAGTTCTGAATGGTGGTTTCAGTTCTCTGTTGAAACTGGATGTTATTGGTGGCCAACTGTTTCACCAAATCCTCCAATGAGGGCTCAGATTTTGTGGCTATAGGACCTTGCTGCTGAAATGATGGTCTACTTGGTCCAGCGTGTGGCTAAAACTGATTTGTCCTTGCTTGCTGCTGGAATGGTGGTCTATACTGGTTTGGTGGCTACTGATTTGATGCATTCCCATATCTCAGATTGGGATGGTCCCTCCAGCCAGGGTTGTAAGTGTTGGAGAATGGATCATATTTCTGTTGTTGCTGCTGATGGAATTGTGGCTTCCCAGGAAATATACCAGCTGCAGCCACAGATTGGTCTTGAAACTCATAATCATCTTGCAATGTGGGGCACGTATCTGTGGGATGAGAGGAACTAGAACATATGCTACAAACTCTTGCAGGGGTTTGCATACGTGGTTCGTGTTGTCCTATTGCCATCTGTCTAACCAAAGAAGTGAGCTCATCCAATCTATGTTCCACCCTTTGTTGATCAGCATGTGAAGAGGTATTAACTTCATTGACTACTCTGGTTGCAGCACCCATTCGAGTACCAAATTGCTGAGAATTTGCTGCCATGTTTGCAATTAAGTTTCTGGCAGCAGCTGGAGTTTTATCTACCAATGCCCCACCACTTGCAGCATCAATCATATTCATTTCCATTGCATCAATCCTTCATAGAAGTATTGGATTAGCAGTTGATCACTAATTTGATGGTGTGGGCAGCTTGAGCACAATTTCTTGAATCTCTCCCAATACTCATGGAGAGTTTCACCACTGATTTGCCTTATGCTACAAATATCTTTCCTTATTGCAGCAGTTCTTGATGCAGGAAAGAACTTCTCCGTAAATAATCTTTTCATGTCATTCCAAGAAGTGATGGCGCAGTTGTAAGTAATACAACCAATCCTTAGCAAAGACCATCCAAAGAGAAAGAAAAGGCCCTTAGCTTGATGTGATCTTCACTATTCCATGAGGTTTCATGGTGGAGCGGACAACATGGAACTCCTTCAAATGCTTATGTGGATCTTCACCGCAAGACCATGAAACTTGGGCGGCAAGTGTATCAATCCGCATTTCAACTCAAAATCAACATTAAGTTCAGATATTGAATGCATAAAGGTTGATAATTCACATCAGTGCAGCCAATTCCTTAAGGGTCCTATTGTTATAGTCACCATAGTAAAATCAACGGACTCGATGCTCGACACCTTTGAAGTACTAATGGTAGACTCAACGAGATTAAAAGAGTCAACAAGATTAGGTGCAATGTCAAGTTCAAGTCCAATTCCAGAAGTAATTCTATTAGCTCTATGAATGCTACTACCAGTCCTATGAATTCTATGAACTGTATGAAATGTTCTATCAATTTCAGGATCAAATGAATGCAAGGTACCAGGATCAGATCTAGTCATACAGCATGCAGTTCATAAGAAGGTATTAGAAAAGCAATAACAACTAAAACACTAAAAATTCCTAAAACAAATACTCCAAAAAATTAAACAAAAATAAAAAACAGTATCAAATGAATTTTAAAAATTATGGAACCACCACAAGATAAAATCTACACACAAATGCTATCCAACAAAATAATAAAAAATCTTAAAAAATTGAAAAAGTGGTCTAAACGATGGAATTTGGCAAAAATAAGGGTGACCTTACTGTAAACAGTGAGTCTTTCTCAGAATAATATTTTCCATTTGTGTACCGAAATTCAGATCAATCAGAGATGCCTGAACCGAAATTCTTGACACAATGCCCTTTATCCAATTTCAGCCGAATCCCACTTGAAAAAGCTTCAAAAACAAAACAAACACATTTGTTAGAGTTAGATGAGATCTTGAAATGATCAAATAGTTGCCTTGGATCCCCGGCAACGGCGCCAAATTTGACAAGAGGTTGTCGAGACCTATCAAATAAAATAACCGGTTCACAAACTAATTTGTAGTATAGAGAATGAACCGAATCGTCTCTCAAGGATCCAAAAACAAAGATTTAATTAGATCAAGATAATTAGAAAAGGGGGGGTTTTGTTGTTGATTAATAAGATTAATAAAAGTAGGAGATTTAAAGTTGTAAACAAATCTAAAGAAACAACCAATCCAAGGAAATTTACCGATCTTGAGTTTAACTCATCATTGATCACAAGGAATTCACTTAATTGCTAACCAAGTTCTTGGCCTTAGATCACATCAAGAAGCCTTAACATGATCCAAGAATTCTCTACTAGATAAGCATCTAGGATTTGATTAACCAAGGTTAGATAAAGTAAGCACCATCCAACATAGATTAACTTAAGATCTAGAATTTAACCAAGTTAAACAATCTATCAAAAAGCTTTAATATATTGTTTAATCTTTGTGATCCTCTTTGAATACATGATAATAAAGCTACTACCACATCAACATCTAAATCAAATTAAGCAATTTAATCTAGGTAAAAATCAAAAGAGGAAGAAGAGAAACTTGAATAACAATTAAGCAATATGAACAAGCAAAACAAGATCTCCAAATTAAACAACAAGATGGCTAATCCCTTGGATTGATTATGAGAGCCTAGCCTTCTATGGATGGGAAGGAAGAACTCAGAATTTAAAGAACAAAAACGAAATTGCAAAGAGAATGGAGAAAAAGAGAAAGAAAACTCTCACAAATACTTAAACTTTCTTGAAACTTTCTTCCAAGTTGAATGCCTCTAATACAAAGAGGTTGGGTCTATTTATACTAATCCTAGAAGCCAATTTGTACATGTACATAATCTGAATACAAGCTATAAGAATATGAAAATTGTCAAAAATGGAAGCTTGATGCATGGTTGGTGGCTTGGTGCATGGTAGGTGGGTTGGTGTATGGTTGGTGGCTTTTAGTCAACAACTCTTATCCGACTTCTGGCTCCAAATTCATCACCTAGACGGTTCATTTTGGCTTGGATGTCTTCATCAAAGTTGTAGCCAGTTGTCTCCTTGATAATCTCCAATTTGAATCATGTCATTTGGACTTTTAGAACTCCAGAAATGTCAAAAACACTGCACCTACCTCAAGTTAGGTTGGAAGAACGTGTTTCCAAATTCAGACCAACTTGTAGCTTCAGAAGCATGCCTAAAACGACATCTATTGACAAAATGGTCTTAAGTGAAGTTGGAGATATGGGTCTTATCTTTCAAATGACCAAGTTTCAGCCCAAGAGGAGGCCTATAACCCACTATATAGTACAATATGTGCATACTGCCCAGATGGTTTCGTGACAGCAAACTCACTCTGTATTGCAAGGCTATTTTGGGCCATTAGAAGTCCGATCCAGCTCTTGAGTTCTTATGAAACTTGTAGATCCTTGTCTTAGCTTTCCAAAGACACCAAGATCACCTCAATTGGATTACCGAGTCCCAAGTTATGGCCTAACCAAGGAAGAAATGTCAAAATGCATCAAAATCCGAAAATTATCCAATATTTACATTAAAACCCAATGAAGCCCAACAACATTAAACTCATCTAAAATACTAATATTGGGCACAATAAACATCTAATGAAGCCTAATACAATGCTAACATAAGTGTCTCAAATTGATTGATCAACCACCTTCAACCGGTGTTAATTCAGGCCATGTAATTGACGAAGTGCCAACTGGTACTCTTCGGAGTAATCCAGTATTGGAACAAATAATACCTGCAACGACTCAGCCATCGCCGAGTCAACCAAGCAATCAAAATATAATAAATTCAAACTCAAGGTTTGCACCACAACATGGTTTGCCACCCAACTATGTGCCTCCTGTAATGGCACAGATGGGAATTGGCAGCACTTTAGCTGGTACTATAGGCCAAACTGCGGCTTCGATAAGTCAGCCACAAATCAGTTCAGCCTTGGTAGGATTTAATGGCCAAGGAATCGGAGTTGCAGGTTCTAGTAATCCTACTCCTTTTAGACAGGAAAGGATGAATTTAGGGCTAGTATTCCCAAACATGTCAAGGGATATCCCTTAAAGCATAAATGGGCCCACTATAAACTCTTTGGCCAGTTTTCGATAGCAAATGGATGAGAGCAACCATGAAATGGTGCACATGTTCACTCAGCAAATGGGTGCAGTGATTACGCCAATCATGGAGATGACTAATAATACTTGTAATGCATTGACCCAACAAATGGCAAGATTGAATCAAGCCATAAGGATAGATGATACGGCCAATATTACTGCCCAAGCAAATGTACACCAAGTCAACGTCGAACAGAATAATCAAGATCCTTGTCAAATAGGATAGAATGAACAACCACGCCTGGAACATGGCAATGTCCATGTGCTCCGTCGAGGAGATGAAGATCAAATGGCAAGAAATGATTTAACCATGAGATTACTTCGTCGAAACCTTGGGGGGCAACAGGTGGTCAAACAAAACGTTAACCAAGTAGTAGAACAAGTATTGAATCGTTTTGGGTTTAATGTTAGTTATGCCAACCAACCCTATTTTGTTTCAGCTTTTCTTGATTGGGTCCAACAGGCAGAATTGCCAAGGGGAACCAAGATTCCTAAACTCTCTAAGTTTTCTGGAGAAAGTGGAGAATTGACTGTCAAACACATTGCTTGATTTACCATAGAAATGGGGGAGTTAGCCACTGTAGAAGGCCTTAAAATGAGATTTTTTCCTAGTTCTCTTACAAAGAATGCATTTTCTTAGTTTTCCACACTAAGGCCAAACTCAGTCCATTCATGGGCTCAATTAGAGAGGAGTTTCCATGATCAATTCTTTAGGGGAGATTTGAGAGTGGGACTCACAGACCCCTTTAA
This sequence comes from Styphnolobium japonicum, assembly GCA_023212625.1. NCBI lineage: Eukaryota > Viridiplantae > Streptophyta > Magnoliopsida > Fabales > Fabaceae > Styphnolobium > Styphnolobium japonicum. The sequence goes on from JALBWW010000013.1 coordinate 20,215,869, forward strand.
TGTCAAAAGAATGTATAACGAGACTGTGGATGATTACTTGGCTAGGTTTCGACAAATGAGGAGTAGTTGTTTTACTCCCATACCTAAGGCAGAAGTAGTGAAAATTGCTTCAGGAGGTCTGGACTATTATAAGAAAGAAATTAGTGAACCAACACTTAGTTGATCTTGCCCAACTAGGAGAAAAGGTTAGGCAAATCGAACAACTAAAAGCTGAAAAAGTACAAAAGCAAAAAAAGTTCCTAAAAAGGGAGAAAGTAGCGTTTGACAGATTGGAAGAGTTTGACAATGAAATTGAGGGCAGTGATGATGAATTTGAGGTTAACATTGCTGAGCTTCAAAAAAGTCCTCCCTATGTCTGCCTGGCTTTACAGCCTACGCGAAATAAGGAGAAAATGAGTTATGCTAATAAGAAAACGTATACATTTGACGTAACTAAAATCGACAAGATATTTGACTTATTACTAAAAGATAAACAAGTTAAACTGTGAGATGGTCATAGGCTTTTGAAGCCTGATGAGATGAAGGACCGAAAATATTGTAAGTTTCATAATAATTTCGGTCATATTACTAATGAGTGTATTCGTTTCAAGGATTTGATTCAGAAAGCGTTGATTGATGGACATTTGAAATTTGCTGATAGACCAAAGGCAGATATGAAAGTTGACACAAATCCATTCCAGGCCAGTATCACTTATGTCGAACAGCAAACTCCTTTGAGTATTGGAATGGTTAACATGGGAAAAATGCAAGATTCTGATGTTGATATGGAGGATGCATTGGACACTTACCTAAAACCAGGGGAATCTCTGGATGCATTCCTTACAAGAAAGAAGGAAAGTGGCAAAGTGAGGTTATGTCCAAGGTGTAATGCAGTTTATGATGAGCTTGCTGCAAAGAAAAAGGATGAGATTCGACAAGGAAGTTTTCAAGATGAAAAGAAGCTCTTCGACAGAAAAGCTTGGAAGCCTCGTCGACCATTCTATACCCCAAGACCAAGGCCAGATTACACACACAGGCCTAATAGGAATGGTTGGTTGATTGAAAGGCTTGGTGAATCCGTGGGAAGCAATACGTTCCCCAAAGATCGTGTCGGGCTAACAAGGACAAGAGTGCCACCTGCAAATGTTGCAGTCAACAGGTGGGTAAGAAATTTCCCAATGGCTGTTCACCCGGAGCTTCGATGAAGGGTAATTGCCAAGAGGAATTGGTTTCATAATAATCAACCATTCTGGAACGAAGATTATAAACATGGTAAAATCAACCCAAGGAATGTAGATTGTTACCAGGATGATACCGGACCCTCAAATCCTCTACCAATGTCAAAAAGTAAAAAGAGGAGGTTGCAAAGGTTGAGACAGGCACAAAAGAGGAAGGAAATTGCTGAGGGTTTAGTGGTAAAGGAACAACTCGACGAGAAAGGATGTTTAATCGTCGAGATTAAGCCATCACCGTGTAAAGATCAAGGTGATGGAAAGCTGAAAAGTGTTATTACGAAGGGGCCTATCAATAAAAAGAAATCAGTCGTGGGTGCATTGACAAGTACATCTAAGCAGCTAGAGAAGGATAGTTGCGTCCGACAAAAGAAGTTGGAAGAGATTAAGAAAGGAAAACAGGTTCAAGGCCATGGTTCGCATAAAATTGGGTGACAATGGCCAATGGGACTAATTGCAGTTGAAAAAGAAACACAACAAAATAAAGAAAATGACCGACTGATGGTCGAAAAGATGATAGAGAAAATGAGGAAGGTTAAGGGTTGTGAAGGTGAATCTGTTACTTTTGGAGATCTCGAAGATTGGACAAAGGAACAGATAATAAAAGTCCTGGAGGATCCTAGTCAGGATCCTGAATGGAAACGAAGGATTTATAGTATGATCAAGGAGGGAAGAGAGTTGGCAGAGCCTAATTGCTCAGTGGGTGATGATCATTTAACTGCTAATGAGGTCATTGAGGCCTTAAAAGACCCTGATGATTTGCTTGGCCTCAGTAACTCTAAGCAATTTGATATGGATGTTGACTTTAGCAAAGATCTTGACGAAATAATAAAGGCGATGGATAGCACTATCACCTCGACGGGCACAATTGATAAAGAATATTTCAGGATAGGAAGGCACATAGATGCGGAGCTATCTGACGAGGAGGAATTTTTTAAGTCAATGAATGTGAATCTGATCTCAGTATTACCAACTGAGTTTGAAGGCTACTATGAGGTTGAGTATGATGAGCCAATTGAGGATGACTTGGAGGATCATTGGGATAATTGATGTTTTCTCCAAGATAATTTGGTGTCTGTATTCAACAACCCAGCACAGTTTGAAAAGCCGTCAGAGGAGCAGAAAGCTCATCTCCGGCCACTACACATCAAAGCTTTGTTGGAAGGAAAACCAACAAATAGAGTGTTGGTGGATGGAGGTGCAGCAATTAACCTGATACTTAGAGCGATGTTGAAAAGGCTCGGCAAAAATGAGTCGGATCTAATGACAACTAACATGGTCGTCACTGATTTTAGTGGAAAGACCTCTCCATCCGACAGAGTGGTGATGTTAAATGTACAAGTTGGATCCGTTGCTAGGACAACGTTGTTTGTGGTTATTCCGACAAAGTCCAGTTACAATCATTTGTTGGGAAGAGATTGGATACACGTTGTTGCTGCTATACCTTCAACAGTCCACTAGAAACTCATTTTGTGGGATGAAAATAATCAAGTAGAGATCATTGAGATGGATGATAGCCCCTGCTACTTGCAACAATTGCATGTTGATTTCAAAATTTATGCTCCTAATGTGAAGCCAGTCACAGCAAAAGATGGAGTGGTTGATAAAGAGACACTTGAGGCATGCTTAATGGATCAGTTTGGGATCCGACTAGTGAACAAGGCCGAAATAGATCGGCCAAGCACTAGTCATGAGTGTTGAAAATCATATGGATCGACTGTCGGCTTACTTGGCCGACAGGGCAATATACACTAATGAAGGTGTATTGTCGGATTGTATAATTGATGATAGTCCGTTAGGTTTCGAAAGAAGTTTTGATGAAAAATAAAATGTGGAACGAGGTGCCTGGGCTGAGTAGAGATCTTGTCGAACATAGATTACCTTTGAAAGAAGGATGCATGCCAGTTAAGCAGGCTAATAGAAGATTTGCACTAGAGGTAGTCTTGAAGATAAAAGAAGAGGTCGAGAGATTGCTCGAGGCAAAGCTCATAAGAACAACCAGGTATGTCGAATGGCGTTCTAATGTAGTTCTTGTGTTGAAGAAGAATGGTAAAATGAGAGTGTGTATTGATTTTAGAAATTTAAATGCTTCTACTCCTAAAGATGAGTATCCCATGCCAATTACGAACATGTTGGTTGATGCCGCATCTGGACATAAGTTGCTCAGTTGCATGGATGGCGACGCAGGTTATAATCAAATCTTCATAGCTGAAGAGGATGTGTCAAAAACCGCGTTTAGATGCCCAGGTGCCATTGGGACATATGAGTGGGTAGTGATGCCTTTTGGTTTGAAGAATGCAGGGGCCACCTATCAGAGAGCCATGAATACAATTTTTCATGATGTTATTGGAAAATTTATGGAAGTATATATAGATGATGTGATTGTTAAATCCAAAACAAAGGAAAGTCATCTGGTCAACTTGAGGCAGGCATTCGACAGAATGAGAAAGTATAACCTCAAGATGAACCTGGAGAAATGTGGATTTGGTGTGTCAGCGGCCAAATTTTTGGGCTTCTTAGTTCACAAGAAAGGCATTGAAGTGGACAAAAATAAAGCCAAAGCAGTTTTGGAGGCTGCACCTCCAACAAATAAGAAAGAATTGCAATCTTTCTTGGGCAAGGTAAATTTTCTCAGGAGGTTTATATCCAATTTGTCAAGAAGGACCAGAGTCTTTTCTCCATTGATAAAGCTAAGAAATGAGCAAGATTTTGTGTGGGATCTTTGTCATCAAGAGGCTTTCGACCAAATAAAGCAGTACTTGACGAATCCACCGGTCATGGTGCCTCTAGTGTCTCGAAGACCATTAAAGTTGTATATTTCAACGTCGGATGAAACCATAGGAAGTATGCTGGCTCAAGATGATGAAAATAATGTCGAGAAAGCCGTTTACTATTTAAGTAGAGTTTTGAATGATGCTGAGAAAAGATATAGTGCAATAGGAAAGATATGTTTAGCATTATATTTCTCTTGTACCAAACTTAAATATTATATGATGCCTTGTAACGTTTTGGTTATGTCAAAAATCGATGTAATAAAATACATGTTGTCAAAACCAGTGTTAAATGGACTGTTGCATTATCAGAATTTTCTTTACAACATGTTCCAATGAAAGCTATTAAAGGCCAAGTGATTGCTGATTTCTTGGCGGATCACCCATGTTTGGATGTTGAAAATACAAACTATGTCCAGTTAAAACCTTGGCGTTTGTATTTCGACGGTTTAAGGCATCAAAATGGAGTTGGAATATGAGTCTTAATAATTTCTCCTAAAGGTATTCCAACCAAATTTATGTTTGAGTTAAAATATGATTGTTCTAACAACAAGGCTGAGTATGAAGCCTTAATTGTTGGATTAGAAATTTTGGTCGAAATGGGAGCACGTACAGTGCACATTTTTGGAGATTCACAATTAGTTGTCAAGCAGCTTGCTCAAGAATACAAGTGTGTTAGCTATAATTTAACTAAGTATTGTATTGTTGCAAGTAAACTGTTAAAGAAATTCGGCGAGGTAATTATTGAACATATCCCCAGAAATTTGAATGAGGATGCTAATGAATTGGCACAACTAGCATCCGGGTATAAAGTTTCACCCAAGGTTTTGTCAAACTTAATGGAGATTAGGGAACTTTTATACCCATTAGAAGAAAGAGATGTACTGCAAAATGATGTTTCGACAATTAAAGATTGGAGGCAACCAATACTAAGTTATTTGGAGAATCCAAGTCAAAATGTCGATAGAAAGCTTAAGTTCAAAGCATCAAAATTTGTAGTACTAGGAGGTGCATTATACAGAAAATCTATCAATGGGAATTTAGAAACTTGCTTGAGTGAAGAAGAGGCTTATATGGCCTTAGCAGAAGTGCATGAAGGAATTTGTGGGGCACATCAAGCAGGTGATAAAATGAAGTGGGTCCTTCAGCGACAAAGGTATTACTGGCCAACATTAGTTAAGGATTGTATTATGTTTGCTAAGTCTTGTAAGGAATGTCAAAGACATGGCCATATACAAAATGTTCCTGCTAGTGAATTACATTCCATAATTAAACCATGGCCTTTTAGAGGATGGGCTTTGGATTTGATAGGCCAAATTCATCCTGTATCATCGAAGGGGCACAAGTACATCCTTGTGGGGGTCGATTACTTTAGTAAATGAGTAGAGGCAATAGCTTTGAAAGAAGTGACCCAACAGGATGTGATTGATTTTATAGAAAATAATATAGTGTGTCGATTTGGTATGCCGCAAACTTTGACTACTGACCAAGGAACAATTTTTGTCGTTAAGAAAATTTTAGAGTATGTCAATTCTAAGAATATTAAAATGATAACGTCGACTCCCTATTATGCTCAGGTAAATGGCCAAGTAGAAGCTATGAACAAGATAATTATAAGTCTGATAAAGAAGCATATTGGTCGACAACCTAGAAATTGGCATAATACTCTTAACCAAATTTTGTGGGCATACAGAAATTCACCTAGAGAATTGACGGGAACATCACCATATAAGTTGGTATATGGTCATGATGCCATGTTACCTATCGAGATCAATCTCGGATCAATTCGCAGTCATAAGCAAGATCGAGCAATTGTTCAAGGGTTGCAGCTGTTACAAGAATTTGACGTATCGCTTGTGAGATGAATCTTTGTTCCACATCATGATCAAGAAAACAAAACAAACTGTCAAAAAAACCATTAACATTTAATATACCTATGGGTTTTTGGTGAAAGTTCAGCTGTGACCTGGATGTAATTTGGAAGAGCTCTTCCAAAGTTCCAAAACCACCAGGTAGGGCAATAAAGGCATCAACATTTGCTATCATAATGTTCATGCGTTGGTGCATGCAAGATACCATTACTTCATCCCCTACTATTTTTCCAGTGGGATTGCCAATAGCTAAAGGACTAGGAATGACACCAAGGACTTTGCCACCTCCTAAATGTGCAGCAGTTGCTACATAACCCATTAACCCAAGACTACCTCCTCCGTAAACTAAACGGATTTCTCCCTCAGCTAGTACTCGACCAAGATGGTTTGCTAAATTTACAAACTCATTATCTTTCCTAGGATTAGATCCACAAAAGATACAAACACTCTTGATCCAATGAACTGAAGTGACTTCCATTTTCTTTTCTTTTTTTTTTCTCTTTGTTTTTTTTTTGTACTCTCACCTTATCAATGATCTGAAGAGAGTAAAGTGCATTATTTAAAGGAATCAAAACTCAAATGTAATAATTACACCTATAAAGGAGGGGTAGATCCGTGTGTCAGGCAAGTTTGAAAAGAAGCACAACAATGATAATAGCTATATGACAAGGATAAAAGGCTAATCTATATGTGTCAGAAAAAGTTTGAAAATACGCAACGCATATTTCAAAAAAATACGGCTAAATTTTTTATTTTTATCTTTTTGAATTTTTTTTAATAAACAAGAAGAAAAAGGGAAAATAAAAAATAAAAAATAATATTTACAGGAGGTGTGATTGTGGTTCACATATTCCTTTGGTTTTACGTCTAGTAACAGCTTGAATGCTCTCTATGGGTCGATGGTCGGTTTCCCATCCAATTTTATTAAAAATTGGCAAACAAGGTCTTTTTAAGTCAGATCCTCGAGATTATAATGCTCATGTTTATCTTGAAATATTGGCCATAAATCGAGAAGTACTCTCTGCACATCTCCACTAAGATGCGTCTCAAGAGTCAATAGAATGTTATCTAAAGACTCCTTACTCATGCCATCCTTAATCAAGTGAATTTTATCAAGTCAATTTATGGACGCCATTCCAATTGATCTGCATTTTGTGTTACAGGTCCATCTTGCACATTTAAAGCAGACTCGTAACCTTTTTGCTCTTCTTTTCTTTGCATATGAACTTTTGCCTAACCCTGACATATGTGAAACAAGAGCGTCAGAAAATTCCCCTGTGATTCGGACCTTTGCTTCGATCAACCAGCATATATCCGCAGGGATGCCTTTGTGCATAAGAATCCTTAATCTCTCAAACCTTGCACAATAAATGTTAGTTAAAGCATTTTGAGGGAGAGAAGGGAATCGCTTGCGGAGGTTAACAAGTTGATTATCCATTTCGAAAGAAAGAAGAAAGAGTGAGAAAAAAATTGAGTAAAATTATATATAGATTTTAGTGTTTGTGGGTAACTGAATGGACCGAAAAAGATTTTCACGAAGTACCGTTATCCGCCATTTAACCGGTGAAAAATCATCTATCAAAGAAAAACAAACAAAATTAAGACAGAAAAATCAAACTTTGATAGATTTTCTCACTTGGCACCGATTTTCTGTCTTAATTCCTGTGATAGCAAATAAGTCAAAGTTTGAAAAATGAAAGAGTTAGAAAACTTGGGTTGCCTCCCAAGAAGCGCTACTTTTAATGTCATCAGCCAGCGTGATTGAAGATTTTACACGATCGATGGGTCCTCCCCAATAATGATTAAATTTCTGGCCATTGACCTTAAACGTGGCTTAATTTTTTTTTCAACAAAGTAGTGATCAGTCATGGTAGAGGGCCTCCTGCAGTTGAACTTCCTCCACGAGGTTCTCTTGAGCTCCTTCATAAAAATTCTTAAGGCGATGACCATTAACTTTGAACACTTTGTTAGTGGCTTCACTCTTAATTTCTACTGCACCATGAGGAAAAACATTAATAACAATGAAAGGACTAAGCCACCTAGAACAAAGCTTACCGGGCATAAGTTTGAGGCGAAAGTTGTAGAGAAGGACTTTTTGACCAATGGTGAACTCTTTTCATACCAACATCTTATCATGAAGGAGTTTGGTCTTCTCCTTGTAGATCCGGGAGTTCTCATACGCCTCTAATCGAAGCACCTCAAGTTCTTGAAGTTGGAGCTTCCTTTGAGATCCGGATTGACTCAAGTTAAGGTTACACTGTTTCACTGCCCAATAGGATTAATGCTCAATTTCCACCGGAAGGTGGCACGCCTTCCCAAAGACAATCCGGTACGGGGACATCCCTATCGGTGTCTTGTAAGCAGTTCGGTAAGCCCACAAAGCATCCTCAAGTCTCAAGCTCCAATCCTTCCTATTAGGTTGGACTGTCTTCTCAAGTTTGTGCTTGATCTCTCGATTTGAGACCTCGGCTTGCCCGTTTGTCTGGGAGTGATAAGGTGTGGAAACCTTGTACAAGACGCTGTACTTTCTCATCGAAGCCTCTATTCTTCAGTTACAAAAGTGTGAACCCTGATCACTGATAATGGCCCTTAGGATTCCAAACCTACAGAAAATCTGTGATCTAACAAAGTCCACAACAACTTTGGAATCATCAGTCCGAGTGGCTTTTGCCTCCACCCATTTAGATACATAATCAACAGCCAACAAAATATAAATAAAGCCAATGGAAACAGGGAAAGGGCCCATGAAATCAATACCCCAAATATCAAAGATTTCACAAGACAGCATAGGCTGCTGAGGTATCTCATTCCTGTGTGAAATTGTCCCTGTTCTATGGCACTGTTCACAAGACTTACAAAACAGATATGCATCATGAAATAGGGTAGGCCAATACAACCCAGAGTCCAAAACCTTCCTAGCTGTATGTTGGGAGCCAAAGTGCCTACCACATGCAAATGTATGACAAAAGCTAAGAATGGAATGAAACTCGTGATCAGAGACACACCTTCTAATAATCTGGTCATTACAAAGCTTCCACAGATAAGGATCATCCCATACATAGTCACTTTTCAATTTATCAGATTGAACTCTTGTAAAATATACAGGAAGAACACCAGCAACCAGAAAATTAACCATATCTGCAAACCAAGGGGAGATGTTCTTACCTTGCAGCTGCAGAAGCTGCTCATCTGGGAAAGAGTCTTGTACAGGGAAGGGATCTGAAGCCCTCTCAATGCGGCTTAAGTGATCTGCCACTAGGTTCTTTGCTCCACTCTTGTCACGGATCTCTATATGAAACTTTTGGTGTAGTAACATCCACCTTATTAGTCGGGGCTTTGTCTCTGGCTTCTTCAAAAGGAACTTTAAAGCTGCATGATCAGTAAACACAATAACCTTAGAACCAAGCAAATATGATCTAAACTCATCCAAAGCAAAAACAATGGCTAAAAGCTCTTTTTCGGTTGTGGTATTGTTGACCTGAGCAGCATCCAAAGTTCTGGAAGCATAGTATATCACATGAGAAGCTCTCCTTACTCTCTGTGCTAAGACTGCTCCTACTGCATAGTTAGAAGCATTGCACATCAATTTAAATGGCAATGTCCAGTCAGGTGGCTGGATGATAAGGCTACTGGTCAAGGCCTGCCTCAAGTGGTTGAAAGCTGCCTTGCACTTGTCATCAAAATTGAACTCTACATCTTTCTGCAGTAAGTGAGAAAGTGGAAGGGCAATCTTTCTAAAGTCGGCAATGAAGCGCTTGTAGAAACTTGCATGACCAAGAAAAAAATGCACTTCTCGCATGCATGTGGGGTAAGATAAACAAGTAATTACATCAATCTTGGCAGGATCTACCTCAATGCCCTTACTGGATACTACATGGCCTAAAACTATACCTTGTTCTACCATAAAATGGCATTTCTCAAAATTTAGAACAAGGTTAGTCTCAATGCATCTATGCAGCACCCTAGATAAGCTAGCTAAACATGAATCAAAAGAAGAACCATAGACAGTGAAGTCATCCATAAATACCTCCATGCACTCCTCTAAGAAATCAAAAAATATGCTCACCATGCACCGTTGGAAGGTACCAGGGGCATTGCAGAGGCCAAAGGGCATCCATCTGTAAGCAAAGGTGCCGAAGGGACATGTAAATGTGGTCTTCTCCTGATCCTCTGGTGCAATGTGGATCTGGAAGTATCCAATGTAGCCATCCAAAAAGTAGTAATGGGACTTACCAGCCAACCGTTCCAGCATCTGATCAAAGAATGGAATGGGGTAATGATCCTTCCGAGTGGCTTGGTTGAGGCATCTGTAGTTAATGCAAACTCTCCAGCTATTCTGCACTCGGGTTGGAATGAGCTCATTCTTCTGGTTGGCCACGATAATCACTTCGGATTTCTTTGGAACCACTTGCACCAGACTCACCCACTTGCTGTCAGAGATGGGATAGATAATGCCAACCTGCAGTAGCTTGGTCACCTTTTTCTTCACCACATCTAGAATGAGAGGATTTAGTCTCTTCTGGGGTTGTCTCACTGGTTTAGTTTCCTACTCAAGTAATATCCTGTGCATGCATATGGAGGGGTTAATACCTGGAATGTTTGCAAGTATCCAACCAATTTCCTTTTTGTGTTGCTTCAAGACTTCCAATAATTTGGTTTCTTGCTCAGGTTAGAGGTGTTTGGCCACTATCACCGGGAGCTTCTCATCCTCCTCCAAGAATGCATACTTCAAATGCTCGACCAATTTAAGTCTCCAAGTTCTGAATGGTAGTTTCAGTTCTCTGTTGAAACTGGATGTTATTGGTGGCCAACTGTTTCACGAGATCCTCCAATGAGGGCTCAGATTTCGTGGCTATAGGACCTTGTTGCTAGAATGGGGGTCTACTTGGTCCAGTATGTGGCTGAAACTAATTTGTCCTTACTTGCTGTTGAATGGTGGTCTATATTGGTTTGGTGGTTGCTGATTTGATACATTCCCATATCTCATATTGGGATGGTCCCTCCAGCCAGGGTTGTAAGTATTGGAGAATGGATCATATTTTTGTTGTTGCTGCTGATGGAATTGTGGCTTCCCAAGAAATATACCAGCTCCAGCCACAGATTGGTCTTGAAACTCAAAATCATCTTGCAATGTGGGGCACGAATCTGTGGGATGAGAGGAACTAGAACATATGTTACAAACTCTTGCAGGGGTTTGCACAGGTGATTCATGTTGTCCCATTGCCATCTGTCTGACCAAAGAAGTGAGCTCATCTAATCTATGTTCCACCCTATGTTGATCAGCATGTGAAGAGGTATTAACTTCATTGACTACTTTGGTCGCAGCACCCGTTCGATTACCAAATTGCTGAGAATTTGCTGCTATGTTTGCAATTAAGTTTCTGGCAGCAGCTGAAGTTTTATCTAACAGAAGTTATAGTCAGCCATAGTAAAATCAGTAGACTCAGTATCAGACACTGAAGTACTAACAGAAGCAGACTCAATAGGATTAAAAGAGTCAACAAGATTAGGTGCAATGTCAAGTTCAAGCCCAATTCCAGAAGTAATTCTATTAGCTCTATGAATGCTACTACCAGTCCTATGAATTCTATGAAGTGTATGAAATGTTCTATCAATTTCAGGATCAAATGAATGCAAGGTACCAGGATCAGACTTAGTCATACAGCATGCAGTTCATAAGAAGGTATTAGAAAAGCAAAAACAACTAAAACGCTAAAAATTCCTAAAAAAAATACTCCAAAAATTAAACAAAAATAAAAACAGTATCAAATGAATTTTAAAAATTATGGAACCACCACAAAGTAAAATCTACACAAAAATGCTATCCAACAAAATAATAGAAAAACTTAAAAAATTGAAAAGTGGTCTAAATGATGGAATTTGGCAAAAATAAATGTGACCTCACTATATTTAGTGAGCCTTTCTCAAAATAACATTTTCCATTAGTGTACCAAAACTCAGGTCAATCGGAGATACTTTAGTGAACCGAAATTTTTGACACAATGCCCTTTACCTAATTTCAGCCGAATTCCACTTGAAAAAGCTTCAAAAACAAAACAAACACAATTGTTAGAGTTAGATGGGGTCTTGAAATGATCAAATAGTTGCCTTGGATCCCCAGCAACGGTGCCAAATTTGACAAGAGGTTGTGATGTGTGTGATTCTTCATGTCATTTTGAGTTTAGTTTGCATACATTTCATTATCTTTTTAGTACATTTATTCACTTAATCCTCCGTTTTAGTTTTAGTTCAGATAAATGCGGTGTGTTTATGTTTAATTGCAGGAATGGTGCAACATTGAAGCTTGGAGGAGCCAAAACAGAACTACCCTGAAGAGATACTGAGATCTCAAAATCAGCTGGACCCCTGAGGAGTAATTTGAGCATAACTTGAGCTACAGAGGTCCTTTTGAGGTGATTCAAGTTGCTATGGAAAGCTAAGACACAAGGCTACAAGTTTGATGTTGGACACTTTGGCAAATTCCCTAAGGATGCTTGATGGCAGAGCCAACCACGGCCAGGCCGTGGTGGCCACCACGGCCGTGGTTGGCCATCAGTGCACGAAATTTCTAAGTCAGAATCAACCACGGCCAGGCCGTGGTGGCCACCACGGCCGTGGTTGGCCTTCAGAGCACGAAATCCTTAAGTCAGAACCAACCACGGCCGTGGTTGGTAGCCTGCTGCTTCAAAAATGCGAAGTTAAGGCCCTGTAGGCAGCCCATTCCTTTGCTTCTGACCTGAAAAGAATTAGGGTTGAGAGAGGAGGGTGTGTGGTGTATAAAAGGCAAGCCATTAGGGTTGAGAGAGGAGGATGGGAGCAAGTTGATCAAGAGGGAAAAGCAACTTCTGCAGAGTTTTTCTTCTCCTCTCTTCTTACTTTTCTATTTCATTTTCTGAATGTTGTTCTTCATTCTTATGGATTGTATTTTGATAAACATGTTTGAGTAGTTCTTTTGTTCTAGGAATTGGTAGTAACCCGATGGTGTATTAACAATGCTTGATGTATGAATTTGCTATCTCTTCAATGCTAAGTTTATCTTGATTCATTTTTTGGCACACCAAGTGTTTGTGAAAATGCTGGCCACATTGTTTGCATAATCTTAGTTATTAAGGGAAAAACTGAAAGGTGACTCTTGATAATTGAACTCCATAAACTGAACTTGAGCTTTTAAATCACGAAAGTAGATTAAAACTCTTGAGGCTTTCTATGAATCATCTGCTCTTAATGGATTCTTTCTAATTTGATTATCATGAAAATAGAAGTTGAGTTAGATTGAATACGTTATTGTATTCTGAAAGGAAACAATAATTCTTTAGGATGATTCGTCTTCAAGTATAACTTAGTTGAGAAGAGATGATAAGATTACAGACTTATTAATTACCATCGTGGTGAGCCCATATCCTAGATCCCTTAAAAACAAGATTTGTCTACACTGATTTTCTGCATTCATTCTAAACATTGAGATTCTTATTTATTTCCAGATTTCAGTTTATATGTTCTTGTTCTATCACCACAATTTTATAACATTGGTTTCACCTAGTCAATCATAATTAAGGGTAATTGTTAATCATAATCCAAGTCCCTGTGGATCGATATTTTTACTACTTGACGAAATCGTACACTTGCGATACGAACCACATCAAGTTTTTGGCGCCGTTGCCGGGGACTTGTGGTTTTCTGATTATCAATCTAATTCTTAATCTGATTTTCTAGTTATTCTTTTATTCTTTTCTTTTGCTCTCTGCAGGTAGTTTCTCTTGTTTATGCGAAGTACTCGACGTTTTGGAACTCTCATTGAAGCAGATCCTGAAATTGAAAGGACTTTGCATCGGAGGAGAAGACAACTGCTGCAAGGTGCAAGAGAGCCGCAACAACCTGTTCCCATCATGGCAGCACGTGATGAAAATAGGCCACTGAAGGATTATGCAGCCCCTAATGCTCGGGGTTTGCGATCTGGGATTGCTCGGCCAACCATTGAAGTTGGACATTTCACCATACCACCCGCTTTGCTCTCTATGTTAAGGCAAAACCAGTTTGGAGGATTGCCGTCAGAGGACCCGAATGACCACGTAGATATGTTCTTGGAACTCTGTGAGACCCTCAGAATTGAAGGCGCCTCTGTAGATGCTATCCGTCTCCGCTTGTTCCCTTTATCACTAAGGGATAGAGCTAAATCTTGGTTAAAATATGTACCAGCTGAAACTATCACTACTTGGGACCAATTGGAGCAAGCTTTCTTGGACAAATTCTTTCCACCTTCCAAGACTGCTCATCTTAGGACCCAAATCACAGGCTTCATTCAAAGAGATGGAGAGTCATTGCCAGAAGCTTGGGATAGATATAAGGCCTTGCTGGAAGCATGCCCACATCATGGGCTAGAGAAATGGTTAATCATCCACACCTTCTACAATGGTCTTGAATATTCTTCAAAGGTATCTCTAGACTCCGCAGCTGGTGGAGCTTTGATGAACAGAAGGTTAACAGAAGCCTATGAGGTCATTGAGAGTGTAGCCACAAATCATCACCAATGGGCAAACGAAAGAGGTAACAACCCGAGAAAACTCTCGGGAGGTAAGTTTGAGGTAGACGGTGTTGATTTGATTATGTCAAAATTTGATTCTTTGAATAAACGTTTTGACAAACTTGAAAAAGTTAATGCCAATGTCGTAGTTACTTCTAACAATTTTTGTGAGGTTTGTGGAGCACATGGACATATTAGTGCTGAATGCCAAGTTGGACTTGGTTCCTCACAAGGCACACTGGTGGAGCAAATGGAATCATGCCATAATTTTCAAGACTTCAACCAAAAGGGGAGAAATGATCCATATTCTCAAACTTACAACCCCGGTTGGAGGTCACATCCTAACTTCTCCTACCAGAATAGTCAAAGCCAAGTTGTTCAAGGTAGTGCTAAACCCTCTTTTGGATTCCAACAGGTACAAAAATCTAAACTTGAGTCTCTTCTTGAGAATTTTGTTGAGAGTCAATCTAAACAAAATGAGGAGTTCAGGCAACATGGTCAAGTGGTCGCCGAGGCCATTAGAGAGTTGTCATCTAAGGTTGATAATTTGGCTACTCATAGTAGGATGTTGGAAACCCAAATCGCCCAACAAGCTAGTTCTTCACATAGACCACAAGGTAAATTTCAAGGACAGCCTGAAATAAATCCTAATGAACATTGCAAGGCTGTGAGTTTAAGAAGTGGTAGGCAATTAGAGGATTCCAAGGCAAAGAGCGAAAGTGACATAGATGGGGGGGATGAGAAAAAAGAGACAACTAAGACACAAAACTTTGATGAAGATGATACAACTGAGAAAGTGTCTAAGTATGTACCCCCTAAACCATACCAACCCCCAGTGCCTTTCCCTCAAAGATTGGCCAAGGCTAATGTAGATAGGCAATTTGGGAAGTTTCTAGAGGTCCTTAAGAAGTTGTACATTAATGTACCCTTCACTGAGGCGTTACAACAAATGCCCACCTATGCTAAATTTCTTAAGGACATTTTGTCTAATAAGAGAAAGCTAGAGGAATATGAAACAGTAGCTTTAACTGAGGAGTGTAGTGCTTTAATTCAAAAAAAGTTACCTCCTAAACTCAAAGATCCAGGTAGTTTCTCTATTCCTTGCTTGATTGGGAATACTAATTTTGATAAAGCTTTGTGTGATTTGGGGGCTAGTGTTAGTCTTATGCCCCTTTCTGTGTGTAAAAAGTTGGAGGTGGGTGAACTAAAACCCACAACTATCTCCCTTCAATTGGCAGATCGATCCGTCAAATACCCCGTGGGCATCTTGGAGGACGTTCCTATTAGGGTGGGTAAGTTTTTCATACCTGCTGATTTCGTTGTGCTTGAAATGGAGGAAGATTCCCAAATCCCCATTATTCTTGGTAGGCCTTTCTTAGCCACTGCTGGTGCTATAATTGATGTCAAAAATGGAAAATTGTCTTTAACTGTTGGTGATGATAAGGTTGAGTTTGATCTTGCTAAATCTATTAAAAAACCTTCTTTTGAGGACTCTTGTTGCAGGATTGATTTATTAGACCGAGTAGTGAAGGAAGAATTCACCAACATCCATTTTGAAGATCCTTTGGAGAGATGCTTGGTTGGTGGTGGTTCATTGGAATGTGGAGGGGAAGCAGCCAAATATGCCCGTTTGTTGGAAGTCATCTTGGAACTTCCACCCCAAAAGGCCAAAATCGAAAAGCTCGAGTCTAAACCCAAACACAAGAATTGGAAAGAAGAAAGAGCTCCAAGGGTAGAACTCAAACCCCTTCCTTCCACTCTCAGAGATTTGAGCTTTTGGAGGCACAAGCCTAAATTTTGGAGGCAAGTGAAGTCAAAAAATTCCACTGCCAACCCATGGAAAATTCCATGGCCATGGATTGAAGACCCGCAGTGAGTCCTTCTCTTTCATCCCTTCTCTTGTTTTAGATTTTTACATTGAGGACAATGTAAGTTTTAAGCTTGGGGTGGGGTATGTATTTACTTTTTTGTTATTTATTTTCATGTTTTCATATTGCATTCTTTTGCATGATCACACCATCTTGTTGCCCCTTGATCCTCTTGTTTGAACTTTGTGCCAATTTGAAAGACAATGAATTTGGAACCCAAATTGATATCCTTGTGATAAGCTAATTTTTTTTTTAAAAGAGTTGATCTTTTGATAATTGATGATTAGCATAAGGTTCTCTGTTTTTGTGTTTCTCATTGATTTTGCTTCTAAAAGTGAGATTTGTACCAAAAAGGGTATGTGCTTTATATTAACCCCTCCTCTTTGTTTGAGTGAAGTTGGTTCCTCTTGGATTCTGTGCTCTAGAACTTGATTTGAAACCATTTTGAAGCAAAATAATTGTTTGCATGCTTGAAAGTGATTAAGGCATTTTAGGTATCTTTCCGGGCCTTCTGAATATATTGATATATCACTACCCATTAGTTGCCCATTTTGAACCTATTGCAATTTCTTGGTACCTATGATGACATATTATTGGTTACCCTTTAGAAACTAAATGGTGCAAATATTTGGTTTGAAAGTTGAAAGGGAATTATGTGTTGAGATATTCTCTTATTTAAATGAAAACAAAAAGAAAAGAGAAATCAAAAAGGAAAGAAAAGAAATAGAAAAAAGATTTTGGGGATAGAAAAAGAAAAAAGATTTTGGGGATAGAAAAAGAAAAAAAAAAAGAAGTAAAGAAATGGCTTAGCAAGAAGCTTAGCAATGTGCTTTTGTGATATAATCATTCTCCAAATTGGTTCTATTGGGTTCTCTTGATTCATTGAAAATTTTGCCAACCCTTTGTGCATACCCTCATTTCTTTATCCTACCTAACAATATTCCCTTGGCCAAGTTAAAACCCATACAAAGACCTTTTGATTCTTGCATGCATGCAATTTAAAATGTGGAAATTTGGTTTCTTATCAAGCTTATGGAAGTGCTTTTTCTTAAGAGGATCTTGAGTGATATTTCTTCACCCTTAGACACTTTGAGAGTGGTTAGGTGAGTGACCCCAATTGATGAGAAGTATGAAATTAGGGAACCTAAGCCTCTAATCGAACTTTACATTGATCATCTCTATGTTCATTGAAATGTTATGCCTATTACTTGGATCAGTTGTTCTTTGGGTTCCTAATTCACAGCCATATTTTGAAAATTCTGATCTTTATTTGGCTTTAGTAATTGCTTGAGGACAAGCAAAACCTTAAGCTTGGGGTAGTTTGATGTGTGTGATTCTTCATGTCATTTTGAGTTTAGTTTGCATACATTTCATTATCTTTTTAGTACATTTATTCACTTAATCCTCCGTTTTAGTTTTAGTTCAGATAAATGCGGTGTGTTTATGTTTAATTGCAGGAATGGTGCAACATTGAAGCTTGGAGGAGCCAAAACAGAACTACCCTGAAGAGATACTGAGATCTCAAAATCAGCTGGACCCCTGAGGAGTAATTTGAGCATAACTTGAGCTACAGAGGTCCTTTTGAGGTGATTCAAGTTGCTATGGAAAGCTAAGACACAAGGCTACAAGTTTGATGTTGGACACTTTGGCAAATTCCTAAGGATGCTTGATGGCAGAGCCAACCACGGCCAGGCCGTGGTGGCCACCACTACCGTGGTTGGCCATCGATGCACGAAATTTCTAAGTCGGAATCAACCACGGCCAGGCCGTGGTGGCCTACGGCCGTGGTTGGCCTTGAGCACGAAATCCTTAAGTCGAGAACCAACCACTAGTGGTTGGTAGCTCTTGCTTCAAAAATGCGAAGTTAAGGCCACTGTAGGCGACCCATTCCTTTGCTTCGACTGAAAAGAATTAGGGTTGAGAGAGGAGGGTGTGTGGTGTATAAAAGGCAAGCCATTAGGGTTGAGAGAGGAGGATGGGAGCAAGTTGATCAAGAGGGAAAAGCAACCTGCAGAAGTTTTTCTTCTCCTCTCTTCTTACTTTTCTATTTCATTTTCTGAATGTTGTTCTTCATTCTTATGGATTGTATTTTGATAAACATGTTTGAGTAGTTCTTTTGTTCTAGGAATTGGTAGTAACCCGATGGTGTATTAACAATGCTTGATGTATGAATTTGCTATCTCTTCAATGCTAAGTTTATCTTGATTCATTTTTTGGCACACCAAGTGTTTGTGAAAATGTCACACATTGTTTGCATAATCTTAGTTATTAAGGGAAAAACTGAAAGGTGACTCTTGATAATTGAACTCCATAAACTGAACTTGAGCTTTTAAATCACGAAAGTAGATTAAAACTCTTGAGGCTTTCTATGAATCATCTGCTCTTAATGGATTCTTTCTAATTTGATTATCATGAAAATAGAAGTTGAGTTAGATTGAATACGTTATTGTATTCTGAAAGGAAACAATAATTCTTTAGGATGATTCGTCTTCAAGTATAACTTAGTTGAGAAGAGATGATAAGATTACAGACTTATTAATTACCATCGTGGTGAGCCCATATCCTAGATCCCTTAAAAACCAGATTTGTCTACACTGATTTTCTGCATTCATTCTAAACATTGAGATTCTTATTTATTTCCAGATTTCAGTTTATATGTTCTTGTTCTATCACCACAATTTTATAACATTGGTTTCACCTAGTCAATCATAATTAAGGGTAATTGTTAATCATAATCCAAGTCCCTGTGGATCGATACTTTTACTACTTGACGAAATCGTACACTTGCGATACGAACCACATCAGGTTGTCGAGACTCGTCAAATAGTAAAAATTACCTGTTCACAAAATAATTTGTAGTATAGAGAATGAAACGAATCGTCTCTCAAGGATCCAAAAAGAAAAAATATTTAATCAGATCAAGATAATTAAAAGGGGGTTTAGATGATTTGAAAAGAAAGTATACCGGTTGAATTAAAGAAATGCAATCAACAAATTAACCAATCCAAGGAAATTTTACCGATCCTGAGTTTAATCCATCATTGATCACAAAGAATTCACTTAATTGCTAACCATGTTCTTGGCCTTAGATCATATCAAGACGCCTTAACATGATCCATGAATCCTCTACTAGATAAGCATTTAGGATTTAATTAACCAATGTTAGATAAAGTAAGCACCATCCAAACATAGATTAACTTAAGATCAAGAATTTAACCAAGCTAAACAATCCATCAAAAAGCTTTAATAAATTGTTTATTCTATGTGATCCTCTTGAATACATGATAATAAAGCTATTATCACATAAACATCCAAATCAAATTAAGCAATTCAATCTAGATCAAAATTAAAAGAGGAAGAAGAGAAACTTGAATAACAATTAGGCAATATGAACAAGTAAAACAAGATCTCCAAATTAAACATCAAGATGGCTAATCCCTTGGATTGATTATAAGAGCCTATCCTTCCATGGATGGGAAGGAAGAACTTAGAAATAAAATAACAAAAACAAAATTCTAAAGAGAATGGAGAAGAAGAGAAAGAAAACTCTCACAAATACTCAAACTTTCTTTAAACTTACTTAAAATTGAATGATGTATAATACAAAGAGATTGACTCTATTTATACTAATCCTAGAAGCCAATTTATACATGTACATAATCTGAATACAAGCTGTAAAAGCATGGAAATTGTCAAATATGGAAGCTTGATGCATGGTTTGTGGGTTGGTGCATGGTAGGTGGGTTGGTGTATGGTTGGTGGCTTTTAGTCAGCAAATCTTATCCGACTTTTTGCTTGATTTTCATGGCCTAGACGGTACATTTTGGCTTAGAGGTCTCATGAAAGTTGTAACCTGTTGTCTCCTTGAAATTTTGGCATTGGAATCATGTCATTTGGACTTTTAGAACTCTAAATATGCCAAAAACACTGTGATGTGTGTACAAAATACACACATCTAGTACTTTTGTTGTTAGAGGATTTGATTTAATTCATCACTAATTTTTGTCTTTTATTGTGTTTTTATCATCCTATCTTCCTTTTATGCCTTTGGTATGTTTTTAATGAATTTCAGGTGAAAGTTAGAGATCTTGGACTAGTTTAATGGAAAATCAAGAATTTGACGTTATTCCAGTGATTTGGTTATAACTAGAGCTATAGACCTCGGTTTGGTGTGATTCTTGATGTTTTGCAAAACTAACAGAGAGATCTACAACTTCAATGAAGACCTCGAAGTCTAGTTCAAACGTTTTGGGAGTGAAAAAGTGAGATCAAGGTAGAATTTGCTTGCTGCCATCCCACCGCTTAAGCGCCCAAAATCCACCGCTTAAGCGGTGGAGTCCCAGAACGTGAACTCCTCTCTGCCTCTCCACCGCTTGAGCGCCTAAATCCGCTGCTTAAGCGGTGGCATCAAGAACGCAAAATCCTTTCTGACACTCCATCGCTTAGGCGATGGAGTTTAAAAAGTGACGCTCTATTTTTTTGATATAAAAGGAAAAGAGAAGAAAAAAAAGGGAGGCTTTTGGGGGGCTGAAAAATCCAAAGGGGGAGAGGGCTTCTAGCCCTAGGAGAGCCAAGAAGATCATCAAGGAGCAAGGATTCAAGATCTTCATCTTCTTGTTGTCTTGGATTCAATGGAGTTTGCAATTTCCTATCTTTTGTTTTCCTATTTCTTGATGTTTTTCTAAACTCTTCCTAGCTAGAGTGATGATGTAACTTGAATGGATGATTTATTTGGATTTATAATTCTTAATTTAAGTTTCCTTTCATGATTGAGTGTTCATCTCTATTCTTAATGCTTTTATGACTTGATCAACCATAAATTAAATTGATGGTCATGCATAGGATTGGGAAATTCATGTGTGATGTTGCTTCTTGAGATAAACACCATGATTAAGCAATAATCTAGGAATAGATATTGTTGATTGTGTGGTATTACTTGGGATTTTGTTCATTCATGCCTTGTTCTATTTGGAATTAGACTAAGGAATTAGTTCATTCTAGATAGTTGAAGAGAATTAATCTACCAAGGAATTGGGTTTTAATTAAATTAGATATCCCACCATCAATTCTTGAATTTGAATTTAAATTAAGAAAGAATCCAAATAATCGGAAAATCAAGTGAAATCGGATCTCTAGCATCTCACTCTTTGTTTGTTCAACCTCATTTAACATAGTTAAAATTTTAGTTTTTTTTAATTCTCTTCATTAATTTGCATCGTTTAAATAGTATCTTATTTAGTAATTTGATACTTGACAACACAATTCCCTGTGGAGACGATAATTTACTCATCACTTTATTACTTGTGCGATTTGGTACACTTGCCAAATAGATATCAAGTTTTTGGCGCCGTTGCCGGGGAATTGTGATTTTGTCAATATCATTTAGCTAATAGGACACTAATTAAAACATTGATTTTAGTTTTTGTTTTTAACCTTTTTGTTCTTGTTTTGCATTTTTTGGTGCCTTTGGTCATTGGTTACAACAAGCTTGAAGTTGAGACAAACTCTTGGTAAAATTGTTTCAGCTTTGAATTGTCGTAACATAAATTACAATAGCTATGAGGCATGTTCTTTATGTGGCAATCCTATGCATGTTTCCTATATGTGTCCATATAATAATTCTGACAGTGTTTTTGCTTATTCATATCATGAGACATATAATCCTAATTGGCATAATCACTCTAATTTCTCATGGCATTCTCCTAGTAACATTGGTAGTGAATATTCTAAATATCAAAATCAATTCTACCAATCTACTTATGGCTACTGTCAACCGCCTTATTTTTCGAATGAGGTTGCAGATTAGTATTACCTAGAGGAGAATTTAGAAAAAGAAACAATGGATAAGGTAATGGCTAATTTAGATAAAATGGATATTCTCTTAGATGAGATGAAAAATATGAATAGTCAACCTATCCTTGATTTTGATAAACAATATGCAGTTACCACTAGATCTAATAGGAAACAAGAACAAGATCAATCCATCTCCTTTAGGTCTAGTGAGGAAATTGATAATACTGTTACGCCATTGAAGAATAATGGACACTCAAATACGGCTTCTGTTTTTAAAGAAGATTTTAGGGATAAATATCATTTAGATGAGGGTAATTCATTCCCACTGCATAATGTGTTTATCCCTGAAATTGAAAATGTAGAGCCTGAGATTAAAAAGGATATGTCTAGGATTCCAATTTCTCATAGTTTAGTAAACTCAAATGACTTTGCACAGTTTTGTTTTATTTTAGAGGTATTTGTACATAAACTAACTTTTTTGGATTTTCTTTGTGCTAGTAGTTATTTAACTATTTTTGTTAAATTTTTTATAGAACATGACTTTGTACAGGTTAGACTAATCCATGATACGTATGATTAAGTTGTGATTTTATTTTTTCATTTTTATTTTCATTTTTGTTGAGTCGGCTTTAGTGCCTCCCCGAGTTCGGAGCCTTTGTAGGGGGATGTAAATAGTGTTGGCCAAAAAAAAAATGATCGTTGTTTGGTTTTGTTTTAGTATGCTTTTGTTAGTTGTGTGCTTATTTTCATATTAGTGTGAATTTTTCAATACTTTTGCAACTTAAGCACTAATTTTGAAATTTTCAAGAGATAGAGAATTACTTTGCTTGATTTTCTTGAAGATGCCAAAAGAATCCAATGCATGCTTAACTTGGAAAAAGTGTTGAGTGGAAGATTGTTCATGATTGTTATACATATCTAAAGTAGAGCATTTCACTTCCTTTGGTTTGTTTTTCATGGACCTATTGATTGAGTTTGTGAGTTCTTAGAGAAGGTTTATGTGCATGATTGTTGATTCCAAGCTACCACACCAATCCTAGAACAAGTCTTTTAAACCTATCGAGGCGAAATCCTAGTGTGCATTTGAAAAGGAAATGATTTAGGCATTCTTTGTTTTACCCACATTTGGCCTTAGACCATCCTTTGTTTTTATTTTTCCATTAGAACCCATTTTGAAGCCTTCATTCACTAGCCTATTTTCTTTCATTTTACCCACGTCTACCTCACCCATAAGCCTAAACACTCATACCTACCCTTTTTGAGTTGGATTTTTGTGTGAAAGTGAGAGGTATGCTAAGGAATGAATAATAAAGAAAGGGGAGAAAAATGGAAAGTGAGGCACTAAAAGAAAAAAAAAGAGGAAAAAAAAAGAAAAAAAAAGAGAAACTAAAAAGTGTGGTTCTTGAAAGGTAAAAGTTTTCCCCTAGTTATTAGTATACACTCTTAGTGTATCTTGAACTTTTTCACTACTTATCCTCTCATCTTTGTTTATCCTCTTGTCCCTTTCCTTGTGCTTCACCTTTACCCTTAGCCTCATTACAAACCTAATTAAGACCTTTTGATTCTTTGAAAGTGTGCACTACATTAGTGGAGATAGGGATATTGGATTTGCCTATGGGATTTGGGAATATGATTCATGTCAATAAAATTGTGGTGGTAGTAGGGATTACTTTATGTGCATATACTTATCCGAGAACAAGAAAATTCATGAAATTGGTTTGTGGATACTTGCTTGAGATTATGTGAAATACTCTTTGCTTGGACATGTTTACATGAATGAACTTGTAACCTCTTAGTCCTTTGATGAGTTATTCATGGATTGTTTCTCTTAAGGAATTTTCTTTGAAAGTCTTGAATTGAAATTCTCCATGCTTTTCATAGAAGAATATCCCCTAGTTGTGCTCTAGATATCTCATTGCTTGTGGACAGCAATTATTCAAGGTTGGGGGTATTTGATGTGTGTACAAAATACACACATCTAGTGCTTTTGTTGTTAGAGGATTTGATTTAATTCATCACTAATTTTTGTCTTTTATTGTGTTTTTATCATCCTATCTTCCTTTTATGCCTTTGGTATGTTTTTAATGAATTTCAGGTGAAAGTTAGAGATCTTGGACTAGTTTAATGGAAAATCAAGAATTTGACATTATTGCAGTGATTTGGTTATAACTAGAGCTATAGACCTCGGTTTGGTGTGATTCTTGATGTTTTGGAAAGCTAAGAGAGAGATCTACAACTTCAATGAAGACCTCGAAGTCTAGTTCAAACGTTTTGGCAGTGAAAAAGTGAGATCAAGGTAGAATTTGCTTGCTGTCATCCCACCGCTTAAGCGGCCCAAATCCACCGCTTAAGCGGTGGAGTCCCAGAACGTGAACTCCTCTCTGCCTCTCCACCGCTTGAGCGCCCAAATCCACCGCTTAAGCGGTGGCATCACAGAACGCAAAATCCTTTCTGACACTCCACCGCTTAGGAGATGGAGTTTAAAAAGTGACGCTCTATTTTTCTGATATAAAAGGAAAAGAGAAGAAAAAAAAGGGAGGCTTTTGGGGGGCTGAAAAATCCAAAGGGGGAGAGGGGTTCTAGCGCTAGGAGAGCTAAGAAGATCATCAAGGAGCAAGGATTCAAGATCTTCATCTTCTTGTTGTCTTGGATTCAATGGAGTTTACAATTTCCTATCTTTTGTTTTCCTATTTCTTGATTTTTTCTAAACTCTTCCTAGCTAGAATCATGATGTAACTTGAATGGATGATTTATTTGGATTTATAATTCTTAATTTAAGTTTCCTTTCATGATTGAGTGTTCATCTCTATTCTTAATGCTTTTATGACTTGATCAACCATAAATTAAATTGATGGTCATGCATAGGATTGGGAAATTCATGTGTGATGTTGCTTCTTGAGATAAACACCATGATTAAGCAATAATCTATGAATAGATATTGTTGATTGTGTAGTATTACTTGGGATTTTATTCATTCATGCCTTGTTCTATTTGGAATTAGACTAAGGAATTAGTTCATTCTAGATAGTTGAAGAGAATTAATCTACCAAGGAATTGGGTTTTAATTAAATTAGATATCCCACCATCAATTCTTGAATTTGAATTTAAATTAAGAAAGAATCCAAATAATTGGAAAATCAAGTGAAATCGGAGCTCTAGCATCTCACTCTTTGTTTGTTCAACCTCATTTAACATTGTTAAAATTTTAGTTTTTTTTAATTCTCTTCATTAATTTGCATCGTTTAAATAGTATCTAAATTAGTAATTTGGTACTTGACAACACAATTCCTTGTGAAGACGATAATTTACTCATCACTTTATTACTTGTGCGATTTGGTACACTTGCCAAATAGATATCACACTGCACCTACCTCAAGTTAGGTTGGCATAACATGTTTCCAAATTGAAAGCAACTTGTAGCTTCATAATCATGCCTAAAACGATATCTATTGACAAAATGGACTTCAGGAAAGTTTGAGATATGGATCTTATCTTTCCAATGACCAAGTTTCTGCCCAAGAGGAGGCCTATAGCCCACTATATAGTCCAATATGTACACACTACCCAGATTTCCGTGACAGCAAACCCACTTTGTATTATATGGCTATTTTGGACCCTTAGAATTCCAATCTAGCTCTTAAGTTCTCATGAAAATTGTAGAACCTGGTCTCAGCTTTCCAAATACACCAAGATCACCTCAAATGGATCACCGAGTCCCAAGTTATGGCTTAACCAAGGAGGAAATGTCAAAATGCATCAAAATCCAAGAATTATTCACAATTTGCGTTAAAGTCCAATGAGGCCCAACAACATTAAACTCATCTAAAATATTAATATTAGGCATAATAAACATCTAATAAAGCCTAATACAAAGCTAATATAAGTGTCTCAAATTGATTGATTAGAAAGCAAGGCGAGTCAAGAAGTTGTTGGAGTTAGTACACATTGACATTTGTGGCCCTATGAAGACTTCATCTCTTAGTAACAACAGGTACTTCATCCTCTTCATCGATGATTGCACTAGAATGACTTGGGTATACTTCCTTCGTGAAAGATCAGAAGTCTTTAGAATTTTCAAGAAGTTTAAGAACTATGCGGAAAAACAAAGTGGTCAAAGTATCGAAGTGCTGAGAAACGACTGAGGAACAAAATATACCTCCAAGGACATTGACAAGTTCTGTGAAGATGAAGGGGTGGAACATCAATTGATTGTCGGGTATGCTCCAGAACAAAAGGGAGTACTAGAAAGAAAAAATGAATAGTAATGGAGATGGCAAGTTCAATCTTAAAGGATAAAAATCTACAAAATATCTTCTAGGCAGAAGCAGTATACACGATAGTATATATACTAAATCATTGTCCTACTCAGGCAGTAGAAAACAAGACTCCAATAGAAGCATGGAGTAGACAAAAGCCTTTAACAAAGTACTTGAAAGTCTTTGGCTGCATGTGCTATGTTCATATTCCAGCAGCAGCAAAGAGAAGTAAACTCGACGAAAAGTCAAAAAATGGATTTTTCCTCGGATACAGCTCACAATCGAAAGGCTATCGTATATACAATCTATGAACCAAGAAGTTGATAATTAGTAGAGACGTGGAGTTTGATGAAAATGCTGCATGGAACTAGCAAGAAGAAAAGGTTGAAAGAGAAAGCATTATAATTCCTCAACTACAATCTGAAGGGCAAGAGCAACAAGAAAGAGAAGCTCCAGGCAAAACAACTGACTCCATAACTATAACTTCCTCACAATCAACATCAAGAAGCACTAATTTTCCTCCAAGGAAAACAAGACCACTACAAGAGATCTATGAAATGTACAATTTTTCAATGATCGAGCCAGAAAGTTTTGAAATGGCTATAAAGCAAGAAATGTGGAGGCGTGCAATGAAAGAAGAAATCAGAATGATCGAGAAAAACAACACATGGGAACTAGTGGAGAGACCAGAAAATAAAGAAGTCATCAGAGTAAAATGGGTATACAAGACAAAACTCAATCCAGATGGCTCAATTCAGAAGCATAAGGCAAGGCTTGGAGTTCAACTCCACCAAAATACAAGTATCATAGAATCCTCCATACTTAACCCGTAGAGGGTCCGGGGTGTTCCTGGGAATCTGAAAAAAAGGGAATGAGAACAATTTCCCAGTGAATGTGAATAAAACTTGTATATAAAGTATGCATGTAATTAGAATGCAAGCATACACACAATTTAATATATCAAGTAATATCAAACCAACATATGCAATGAGTTTATGAATGCACATGATGTTCACACCTTTTCTTCACACTTTTTCTTTCTCAACTCCTCTTGTT
The DNA here is from genome assembly GCA_023212625.1 of Styphnolobium japonicum. Classification (NCBI taxonomy): domain Eukaryota; kingdom Viridiplantae; phylum Streptophyta; class Magnoliopsida; order Fabales; family Fabaceae; genus Styphnolobium; species Styphnolobium japonicum. The sequence goes on from JALBWW010000013.1 coordinate 20,243,216, forward strand.
GTGCACTAACCTCTTCTGGTTAGGCCCTCGCAATATGCAGTATGTAATGTTTTATGTCATTCCGTATCCATCTAACCCCGTAGGGTAGGCACCCTTCAAGTATTGTACACTAACCCCTTCCGGTTAGGCCATCTCACTATGCAATGCAAGTAATTATGCACCGCTTATTCTTTCATCTAACCCCTTCCTGTTAGGTAATCTCTCACATATTGTACACTAACCCCTTCGGGTTAGGTCATCTCACTATGCAATGCAATGCTTTCATATTCATATCATGCTCAATCATAATATCATAATAACATGACATTTAATCAATACAAGATTTAAACTACACAAGTATTATACTCAATCCTCTTAATTTGTGATTGAACCACACAAGTATTATGGTCAATCCTCTCAACCATGTTCATTTCGTTACACATCCCTTCATTGTACTAACTTATCATTTTAAGCCTCTGTGAATCTATTCAATGAATCTATTCACACAATATTGTGAATCTATTCACAATGTTATTCATGGGTCTGTGAATCTATTCACAAAATATTGTGAATCTATTCATGAAATGTTGTGAATCGATTCACAGTGCTATTCACAAGTCTGTGAATCTATTCACAAAATATGTGAATCTATTCACAAAATGTTGTGAATCGATTCACAATGCTATTCACGAGTCTGTGAATCTATTCACACATCTTGTGAATCGATTCACAGTCATAAAAATCAATTTTTGATCATACACCTCTGATCTTAAACTTCATTCATCCATTCATTTATTCATTCATTCATTTCATTGAATAACAAGTAGCGAATCTAATCATTCTCATACATCCATACCATTGAATACAAGTAACAATCCAAACATTCAAAAGCAACCTTAACCCAAAGAAGTTCTTATCTTCAAGACATAAACTCACACCCTAAATAACACCATACCATATCACAAATCAACCCACACTCACCTAGCAATGATTTAGGACAAGAACTAGGCTTGAGGTGATATTAAACAAACCAAAATCCTTATGAAAACTTCCTCTTCAACTTCCTTCAAAACAACCAAATCATATAAGAACTTTAGAATTTGTGTTCTTGATTCTCAAAGATGAACATGAGTTATCCATTAAACTAAAACCATAGGATTGAAGAAGAGATGAAGGTGACCAATAACCATCAAATAACCTAAGCCAAAAGATGAGTAAAAACACTTACTTTGGACCTTGAAAGCTTGGAAAACCTTGGCTATGGAGAATTTGATATTTTATGAAGATGACCATATGGTCTTCCACACATGCACGGTTCCTTAAACAAGAGAGGGTGAAGTTGATTTGTCAACTTTTCCCTCCACTTGAATGAGAATTCACGAAATTGCCACTGAGGGTGTAAAATGACCAAAATACCTTTGGTGGTTTCTAAAAATTCCCAATTTATCCCAATTCCAGAAAATTACACTAGGACTTCCATATGATTTAGTTAAGCTAGAATTAAGATTAGAATCAAAATTTAGGGATATTACATGTGTGATGGGTTTTTGATTTGTTACATGTGCAAATTAGACTTTAGTCTCAACATGAAAGTTGTAGCCCTACCTCTTAGCTATCGAATGATTTAGAATCATGTCAATAGGACCTTTGTAGCTCAAGATATTCATGTTTTACTACACCAAGGTCCAACAGGACTAACATCAACAAGCTGATTTCTACAACATCACTTGATCTTACATGAACTTGGTTCAAAACCTCTAATAATTCTCTAAAATATATCAAAAAGGGATACATGTGTAAAGATAGGGTGAATTTAACAAATATAGCAATAATCACAAAGAATCACTCTTAATATAATTCAAATTAATCCTAAATAAGCAAAAAATATATGCAGAATTACAACAAATTATTACGTACAATATATATGCCTTTTATTTATTTATTTATTTTTTCATCATTTGTCATTATACTTCACTTTTACAAGTTATTTATTGTTTGTTTAACTAGGATTAATTGTTTCCCTTTCTTTTTATGTAAAGCTTATTGTGGGATTACATATCGCTTACAAATAAGGGACTCCTAGATTCGAATTCAAGTCATGAAGTTGTCATGAGCAAAAAGTCAACTAGGTGAACTAACCCCCGATGGCATGTCCATGTTATTTTAAAATAAAAGAAATAAACTTTCTTTGATGCGGGCCTCTTTGCTTTAATAAACTAATAAAAAAGAGTTTGCATATTTTTAAACAATTACCTTTTATAAGTTAAATTTAAGAATTTTTAATAATTTTTATGCAACAACCAATGAACTGATTTTACGTACTTCATGTCATGTCTAACCCCATTTAGGACTTATCTTTTTTTTAAAAATATAATATTCATTTAGTGGTCTTGTAAAGTCATGTACTTCCCTGGTCGAATTTTGTGTTGTTTTGTGGTCATGTGTTTGTTTAGGATTCAAAATAAAATAAAATAAATTAATATTTATTTAGGAGTCTTGAGGAGTCGTACTCCCTTGACCAATTTTAGGGTTATTCTGTGCCCTCATGCCATGTTCAATCATGCTTAGGATTTAAGATAAATTTGAAATAAAATAAATTAGCATTCATTCTTTGTTGAATTGTGTATAATTTTATTTTTAAGTGGTAAATCGATTCTTGTTTATTTTATTAAATTTACACAATTAGCTGTAGGTAACTGTCTTATGACAGATATCTTAAGGGTGTTGTGTGATTCAACCATTCACTGTACATAATTGACTTACGAACCTTACCTCGTTTCAAAGACAATTTCTATTTTAAATACATTTTTAAAAGGCTGTGCCAATTATTTTCCTACAAAATAAGGGATCGTGATAACTCCATTTTTAATTAAATTATCTTGTCATCCCGTTATGGCATTTCCTTTGGAGGACGGTCGTGACACTAGGCTTTTATTTTCTTTCTTCTTATGATTAAATAATCTTAGGCTAATGGCATTATTTTTGGAAAAAGTGATAGATGTGCCGGTTGTCTATATGTGATTGTATGTGATCTTTTTTGCTCTACCATGTTATTATGTGCAGATGATTTGTGAAACACTGGAAGCCAAATTATGGAAAAGAAATTGCTTTCTTTTTTCTTTTTCTCTATTTCCTTATTCTTTTTCAAAATACTACACTAACAAATTTTTTCTTTTAAATTTCATTTGCATAAACTAATAAAAATAATAATAAGGAAGAAGAAAGTAAAAAATCCCCTTTTTTTTTTCTTTTTCATTTTGCTTTGAAAGATCATGAAAATAGGAACATAAAATATATTATAAATAAATGAAGCCAAAATTTTATTGATGAATGAGTACTATATTACATAAAAAGGACTCACTTGAGACAACCCAAACAACTAGGTAGAGAAACGAAGCATGGACTAGTTGGATTCTAACCCTTGGGAACCTGATCTAAGAGAAGACCCGTGGACTTGGGCTTTGAACTTCAACCATCCCATCTTCGACTTGTCTTTACGCAATATCACACTACAATGATTATCTTCATTTTAATGAACTTTTTTTTTTTTGAACCATTAGTAAATCTTTTAAGTGTGAGACTAATCTCGTTCGAACTGGGGAGTGTAACGGTTATAAGCTAATTGCTGAATTAATGTATCATTCAGCTGATCAATCAGCAAGTTGGATTGGATTAAAAGAAGGTTCCTCATAAATGATGAAGTCAACATTTGGACTATTATGAACCATAAGTGGATTAAATGTGAAGTTGGACTTCATTGGTGTCTTTAATTGAATGGCAAGGAAGCAAAGAGGAAAAGACAAATTTCCAGTGGTACAACAATATTGCAGGGCATGTTAAGGAGACAAAAGTCTTGGATCCAAACTTCAGCCAACTATTATATCTTATCATGTATAAGTTTTCAAACACGAGTGTGTAAAGTTATACTATAGGTTTCTCTGTTATTATCGTATCTATAAATCTATACAAAGCCATCAATACAAGTGAATAATTCTCACAATCTCTGTGCAGCTTGTTCTATATATTATACGACCGCCGTTGTTCTCAAAGTTTACTAGCTGTTTTTCAAACAGCCATTAAAGAACCGCTGCTGAAAACCTTTTTTTTTTTTTGGTAGTGATCAATGTCTCAGGTGCAAAATTATCTCTGAAATATTCAGTATGGTATACAATTGGTAAAATACTAAAATTCAATCTAGGAAGAGCCCTGAATAAATGGTGTCAATAAGGATACTAGTTTCAATATATAATTATAGAAAAATCGAAATCCGATGATTCAGTATATTGGGAGGTGTGGGCTAGGCACTGCCAAATCTAGTATGAACTACAGCTGTGGTCCAAATGAGAAATATAATTGTAAACCAAACAAAGGCTATGTATACTTTCAAAACAAAAGGCATTAAATTGGTCATGAATTCTCTAAAAGTGCATCCCAAATGATGTCCATGTCTAAGGAGGGCATTCTACTTAACTGAACAGGTTCCACATCAGACATCTCATGATGAGTACTTTTGCTTCTCTCAGTCGTCTCAGCTCCAACCATGTTCTGTCTCTCAAACTGCCACTCTTTTATGGCTGAATCCTTGCTTTTTTTACTCTTCAATTTGCCCTTTTCATCAGTGTGCTTATTTGGTGACCCTGCTGGCGAATCAGTGGGCTTCCTATGAGAAGAAATTCCTTGTGATATTGCTTGAAGTTTTGCCTCCACAAGTGCAGCAGTAGTTCCATTCAAAGAATTGGCCTTAATTACATGCTTTAGATCTGGAAAGTTCAACTGAGCATATTCTCCTCGTAGTATGTATGCTGCTGTGTCATATGCAATGGCAGCATCTTCAGCTGTGTCAAAAGTCCCTAGCCAAACCCTTGTCCTATTTCTTGGTAATCTAATCTCTGCAACCCATTTCCCCCATTGTCTCTGCCTCACCCCTTTAAACAGCTTGCCTCGTGCAGCATACTTCAAAGGCTGAGTCCTAGTGGTACTCAACCAATTGCCATTAAAAGACTTGGTCCCCAGATTTGTTAGATTCTTATTCATCTTGAGTGAATCTCTACCTGCTTGATGCTGAGTTTGGCCAAACTGGGACACAGGAAATGTGGGGTCTGATGTTGCTGACGTGAATTCACAATTTTTTATCTTTGAGGATGAAGAACACATCATGGAGGGTTCCTGCAAAAACAAAGTCAAGTTTGGAAATTTGGGTGTACCAGAAGAAGAAGCTAAAGAGGCAGGTGTCTCATCAGAAACTGGTGCTACGGTTAATGCTGGAAGCGTCTCCAAAAGATTTAGAGGGATGGGGATATGTTTTGTATCTGAGGCTGAGGCTCTAGAAGTGCAGATAGAATTGAATCCAGAAACGGATTGATTTTTCTCTCGCCCTCTCTTGAAGTCTTCATGACCAGAGAACTTTGCCGGGATACGACTAATAAAAGTGGCAAAAGGTACCTCTTCTTTCATTGAAGTAGAATCTGAACATGAAAGAAGATTTTCAGGTGATGCTATCGAGGAATTTACCCCACTTCTTAATACATTAACGTGATGAGAAGTAGTGAGAGAGTGAGAACCACTTATAATTGCATCGTGCAAAAACTTTGATCCTGTTGCCATTTCTTGCAAACAAGTTGGCAATTCCTTTTGGGTGAAGATTTCCATCTTGGGAAATGTATCCTCCATATAGATCCTTCCGACAGTAAATCAGAGCAAAAACACAGAGATAGATGGAAATGATTCATATACAGGAACTATACTATATATATATTTCCTAAGGCACACCTCATATTGACAGGTATCAGTTAAGGCTCATTACAATATTAAAAGAACCTAATTTGTGTTTCATTAGGAAGGCTTCAATTACATCTATTTCTTATAAGGATTCCATTTTCTCCTAAAAGTTAATGCTTGCATGCTATATTCTACTTTTCCTTCACAACCAATAGGAATCAGACAGCTCAAGCTTTTTGGGATTAGCTGTCTTACAGGGTGCAAAGCATATATATAGAGAATTGATATTTGTTTCATGACAGCAACTTCCTTAATCTCAGACCTTTATGTTCGTGGTTTGTTATTATGTAGGGTATTATTCTTTTTTCTCATTAATAGTCATGTGATTTTGTTGAACACCCACGTGCTATATTCTTCTCTTTCACTATGCTAATGTAATTTAATGTGGACAACCAATTAACCAGTGACACACTTTGTTTTCTTGTCACTGATACATTTTATCGAGACTAAGCATGGGAAAGAACTGTAAATTTATATTGGTAGAGAACCACTTATCTACTACTTGAAATGTCTTTCTAACCACCAAATGAGGTGGCAACTTCATAATTTTTCCTTGATATGGAATGCCTTAGCAGTGCAGGTAGCAGAGGATGATTATCTATATTATCATGGACAAGATTATTATATTTATCAAGGATTTAATTTTAATATCCTTTGTGCTAGTTTGATGAAGTCATTGCTACCTTTTCTAGGTCCACTATTAAATAAATGGCCAAAGAGCGCAAGCACAGCAAAGGTATGTACTTTTTGTATTTTCTTTTGGGACCACACTACAATCTCTTTTGAGAATGGCCTAAAGACACTTAAAACGCCTCATATGGTAGATGCCAAAATGAAAGCGTACCTGAAGCCCATGACAGTGTCCACCTCTATATTTGAGGCTATAATGATTAGAACTGCACCTCTCAGTGGGATTCATTGCTCTAATTTTAAGCCATCTCATTTGTTTCATGCCACATGGCGTGACCACTCTAAGGAAGTAAACACCATTTTTCAAGTGCATGTATGTGAGACAGATTATAGGCCTCTTTTACTCTCTGTAACTTTTTATAGAAGTTTATACTATTTATAATCAGGTTCCTCCGATACTGCAGCTGTTTTCTCAATTACTTTATAAACCACGCACATGGTTCTGACCAAGAAACAATATTGTGGTGTATACCACAAACTAACTTTTTTAAAAAAATAAGCAGGACAGGAGGTCATCTATAAAAATTTGCTTTAATTGGCTGTCAACTTTTCCCTTATCAACCATGATGCTTAATTCATTCCCTTGTTTTGTAACTCAGCATGATAAGCAAGAACAAGTTAATTAAGAATGAATCTCTTCCACATCACCTCTGCTTAAACTTAGGATCATGGTATTTCAGCTCGCCTAGCAGATTGAAATAAAGATGTGTCCTGGTTGGCCAGCTTCATCACCACTCTCCATTGCCTTATTAAAGATACAAATCGTTCTTAAATCTGCACATAACATTTTAATCTTTTGAAAGAATCGATTTCTTAACATGGTATATATATACAAGCTAGAGCTTCTTTCACAAAGTAGGAATCAGTTTAATCCTTATCACCTCATTCACATTTTAAATTTAAAAATTTCAGCACAGTATTTGAGTAAACATGCTTTATCTATGCTTGAAGCTAGCTAATTGGTTTTAAGTGGTTTTTATTTAATTTTCATCACTTAATTTTCTAACGTACAACATTCGTATAACTAACGCATAATATATAGTCACAGTTTAGTAAATATTCTAATCTATACCCTTTTAAAAGTATATTTTTATGTCGTTTTCAATAATTCTTGTGCACTAAGTATGAGAGAGAAATGGACTATGGTACATGAGATGATGGCTTGTTAACTGGCACAACTACCCTAAAGTCTTTTGAAAAGTTATTAATTATATTGTGGGTCACAATTAATTTAAATATTACAAGATAAGTTAAAATGAAAATTAAAAAATAAAATTGGTCATGCCTATTTTGGCTATGAAAAAAATTTAGAGACTTAGAAATGGAAAGAGCATTCAAAAGGATTAAATTATCTTCATATAATTTATGCTATTATATGTAAGACAAAGTATGTATTTCTCTCTCTAACATGTCTCTCTCAAAATAAAAGTAAGTGTGATAAAAGATGAGAGATTCTTGTACATACTTAATCTACACCAATTGTGTACGCAAAACTAATAGATATAACTGACATATCATTCTTTTATATAAATAATTACATATATGTCTTTTATTTCTCATCAACACATTGGCAACTACTCCTATACCATTTGATGGAACAACGTCCCTTTTACTTTTGCTATTCCACTACGTTTTGTAGTAGGATTCCTCAACCACTCCAAGAAGGATATTCAAGAATTAATGGAAAATTATTTATTTACTTGTTAGTATATTAACAAAGATAGATCATCGTCCAACAAGAGCACGTTAATTTTAGTAAAAGTGAAAAGGAAAAATAAAGGAAGAAAGGAAGAAGATAATAAATACATTAAAGAAGAAAAGAACTACATCAACATGAATACCTTTTGCAAATGATTCTTTTTAATCTTTTTCTTCAGCATGCCACTTTCTATCTTGAAAGAATATATCGAGGAAACAGAATCTATTCCTAATTTAAATCTCATGGTACAAATGTATGGGCAAATGCATGAACCTTCACCGTCCATATTATAACATTTTTCTTCCATTTCTAAACATTTAACAAACTTGATCGTGACACACAGTATGCAATTATGCTTATAATTTTTCTTGTTTTCTTCAAAATGAACAAGACATGGTCAAGCATGTATGTGGCTTGTATTCTTCAATGAACATTTTTTAATTATAAAAAATATAAGATATTTTTTCAATTTTTAATTATAAAAAATATTAAATATTTTAATTTTTTAATTATAAAACATATTAAATATATTTTCAATTTTTTAATTATTTCATTTTTATTTCTTTTCTTTTTTGAATAAACAATTTTTAGAAAAAAAATAGAGTTTCTACAATCTTCAATATATATTTTCACCATTAACCGAGCTTTTGGCCAACAATGATATCGCCAAAGTTACAGTTATTTCCATACTCAATTAGAATAAGGAGTTTGGATCTTCTCCTGTCTCTCTAGCCTCTCTAGCAAAAAAAAATAAAGGGGAAGAATAGAGATGATGAAGAAATGATGGAGAATTAATAAAGAGAGAGAATAAAAATAAGAGAGAGATAAAGAGCTGGAGATGAGGTTGGAAAGAGAATGCTGAAGAGGATCCAAATCTAAGAATAAGAGCCTTTCAATTTAAGGATGCCAGCATAATTCCCTTTATCAGGAAAAGTTTGAAACACTAACCTTAGAGCCAACTTTCTTGGAAAAAGATTTGAAACCTGGAACTATTCAGAAAACTTAGCTTTTTGAAAAATTAGCCGATTATATATGGATTGTTGAAAGGTGATAAGTATGTCTATCTTTTTCGGCTTTCATAAACCCAAATTACTTGGTGCTTATTTAACAAATCCAAAACGAGCTCCAGCCTCCTATTACGAAGACGATAATGAACCTTTTCATAGTTGTAGAACTCATACTAGAGTCACCCGCATGATTTTATGTTCCTCTATTGTGCGCAGAGATAATCTAACCTTTCTAATATCACTCAACGTACTAAAGAATCGTTTTTCTAGTTGATAAGTCAGTACCTATCACTTAGATAATTAATATAGGAATTTAGATAGAACTGTAATCTAAATTAAATTCAACTAACTAATCATCACTCATTTATCAAAACAAATTTAATAATTTAGTAGATTTAATTTATATAAAATTAATTATCTTATATTACATATCATGTAGATGTATCCTATGGTTAACATGCAATATGGTTCAATATACTTGCAAAGTTCTGGATCCAAAGGAAATAAAAATAAAATGCAAAATGGACGCGTTTGGTTTGCTAGTTTCTGTTTTCATTTTTAATAAAAATATAAAATGTGTTTGAAAATGTATTTGGTTGGGTTTTAATGAAAATGTTCCGGAAGAATCATTTCTCAAAATGGGACCAAACGTAACAACAACAAATAGTCATTTCCGTCATTTTCATAAATAAGATACTGAAAACGTAATGACAACTTTATAATTATAATAAAACTATATCAACAAAAAATGCTTTCTAAAACATGAAACTTTGACACTTTAATGAAAATATGAAATTACCGGCAGAATTTAGCAGATTTGAATTTTTTATTTCATTTTTGTCAACGATTTGTAGAAAGAATTCTAATCAATTATTTGGCCGACTATTTCACCGGAAAAATTTTCCAGGTGAATGAAACATTTGGGCGGAAAATTTAAAAAAATACTAAATGTCCACCAAAACTATCTTTTTGATGGACTTTGCGTTTTTAAACACATCTCCTCATCTCTTCTCCCCTTTCTCTCTTTTCTCATATCTCATTCCTTCTCCACCTTTTTCCTCATTCCCCTCCTTCTTGCACCTCCTCCTCCTTCTTCCTATTTCTCATCCTCCTCCTCCTTCTCTTTCATGCATTACGCGCACCTCCAATACATTTAATTTTTTGACTAAAGTCATATTTTGGTCTCTGATATTTGATTTCGTTCTCAATATAGTCCATGACATTTTGATTTTTTCAATTTGGTCCCTCTGCCAGTATTCCCGTTATTCACTAAATGAAAATAATGATGTGTCATCGTTAAAGGTAATGTGGCACTATTATTTTGCTAATATGACACTGAATCATTAGCTGACTGGATTCTTTTACTGAAAAACGACGTCATTTTCATCCATGGAGAACCAAATGCAAACTAACAACATCGTTTTTGAGTGAAAGAATCCAGTCAACTACTGACTCAGTGTCTTGCTGGCAAAATTAGGATGTCATGTTACTCTTAACAATGACACATTGTCATTTTCATTCAGTGGATAACAGACACACAAATAGATGGACCAAATTGAAATGAGTTTATAAATGTCAAGAACTAAATTGGAAAAATTAAATTGTCAGGGACAAAATTGATAATGAAATCAATTGTGAAGATCCAAAATAGGGTTTTAGTCTAATTTTTTTGAGCCCCCTTACTTCTTCCTCTTTCTCATCCTCCTTTTCCTCCTCCTTTTCCACGCTTTATGCGCGCCTCCATCACATTTAATTTTTTTTGCAACAAATGGTTCTCTGAAAAATCTCCCCTCAGGTGACCCATGGTAGATGACAATTTTTTTCTTGCTAAATGAAAATATTCCATAAAAAAAATGGTTCCTATCAAACAAAAATCCATCAAAAGCTTTATTTTCTAGAAAATTGGCTTTTCTTTGTAGTGTGTAAATGAAAGTCATTTTTAGGAAAAGAAAATAGCAAAAAAAACAGAAAATGTTTTCTAACCAAAGTAATTCAATTTTTTAAGTTCTCATATTCTTCAAAAGAGGTTATTAAATATTAGGGTTCCAATGAAAACTTATTTCAAAATTCAATTAAAGGACAATTTATTAAGATGCAAGAAAACTTGAGGTTCAACTATTAAGATTATGCAATATGCCATGTAAGAATGGAGCAAGTACTCACGTGGAATGTGTGAACATGTTTTCAACTGAGTCTAATCATAATGACATAAGAGGTGGCTCAATTTGAAAAGCCCTGTGAAGGGATGAAGGCTCACCTAAAACATTTACATATTAAAGCTTATATTGAAGGGCAACCATCTAACTAAGCATTGATTAATGGGGGCTCTGCAGTTAACTTGATCCCAAGATCCATATTCAACAAAATGGTAAAGATTGTTGTAGATTTGGTGCCCACCAATATAGTGGTTACTGATATTTGCAATGCATCTCATGTTTATCTAGTTTAATCTCTCTCAATTAACTAGGATTATGCTTCATTTTAATATTTTTGCTTAGGATTTTCATCTAATTTAGTTGACTTGTTTGTTTAGTCAAGTTTAGTAGTTATTGCACTTTTAAATTTAGTTTTTCTCATTAAAATTGCTTTGGTTGGTTTTTGGTGAAGTTCAAGTTAGAATTAGCTACAATTGGGAGAAGAAAGCAGAAGAGAAATGCATCATTTTTGCTGAAAGTTAGTATTGAATGAATTTTCTCAGTACCTGGGCGCTCAAACGCAAAATTCCCAGCGCTCAAGCGCGCACAAGTTAGCATCGCTGGGGTTTTCTCGGGCACTTGGGCGCACAAGCGCAAACTTCCCAGTGCTCAAGCGCGTGCGGCACTGAAGAAATTCTTTTCTACCACCTGCGCATTTGAGCGCCCGGAGCACTCAAGCACCCACCATCCAGCACTTGAGCTCCCAGAGTCAGCATCTAATGCATTTTTTCGGCCACCTGCGCGCTTGAGCGTTCAATAGCTGGCTCACTTACTGATACACAATCTTAGCAGTATAAAAGGGAAACTAATGGGTTTTTGAAGGTGTTCTAAATCTTTTGAAGAGGGGGACGATGGCTGACCTAAGAAAAAGAAAGATAACAAGGATTGAAGGACACGAAGATTCTCATCATACTCCAAGGCTTATCAGTGGGGATTTCTTCTCTCTTTTCATCTTTGTTGTTCCTTTTCTCTATGAGTAGCTAAATTCTCTTTAGTTAGGGTGAAGATGTAGGTTGTTTTGGACCATGTAGTTGAATACCTTTGATTAATCTAAGTTTCTTTTCATTGAATTTAGTATTTATCATTGTTCCTAATGCTTTTGTGAATTAGCCACTCGTGAATTGATTGAGCATCCATGAATTATGTTGGAAAACTAATGTATGGTTGAGCTATATGATAAATACCATGAACTGATTGAGTCTAGGAATAGAACTATCAATTTGTGTGATGCTTAAGGGAACTTTTATCTTTTTATGCCTTGAATGTTTGAGATTTGATTAATGAATTAATTTTATCTTAGGCGTTTAAGAGAATTGGTGCTCCAAGGGATTGGGCATTGATTATTTTAGTAGTTCTCACCATCAATTCAAGAAAGGAAATTGGATTAAATTAAGGATTTTCAATTGCATGTGAAGAGATAACCGAAATCGAATCCCTAACTCATCTCATATTGATTCTCTTCCATCTTATTTTATTAGCGTTTATTTTGCTTATTACTTTCTGTTGATTAGTTGTTTAGTCTTTTTGGCGGTTCTCTTGTGAACTCCCTTCGATCCAAAGTATTCGATTAGCTTAGATAGTATTGATTAAGGGAATTGGTAATTGACGAACACAATCTCTGTGGGACGATAACTCTCTTATCACTTTATTGCTTGCACGACTTGGTACACTTGTCAATAGTCCAAGAGTTACATACTTCAATGGCAAGAGCTCACCTTTCGATGGAGTGGGTGATCGAGCCGCCGTCCTCATTCAAATTATAGAACTAATCCCTAACTAGCTTGTGTAACACCCCAAAATTTATGTTTCTAATTTATATGTTGATTTTCCTAAATTTTAGTGGTTTATGATTTTTGAAAATTTCTGTGAGCTTTATTAAATTAAAATTTAATTGAGCTTAACCTTATATGTTAGTTTTGGGCTGTACTGGAAAATTAAAATAAATAATTTTATTTTTTGTCTGAAATACCTTTGAATATTTATTTAAGACACATAAGGTTTCAAATTCTAAATCCATGAACATATTTAGACGTTTTCTATTTTTAGGGATTTAATGATCAAATAAAATCTTTAGGTACATCCTATTATCCATTGGACAATAGATACTGATATTTGTCCATTGGATAATAGCTACCGAAAAATATCGAGAGGAAGATATCTCAAGCATTTATGTGAATTGGTGAGCCACAAGATGAATCATCTATGTCTTAAATGAACAAGGTGAATCACCAAGGGTGAGTCACCTAAGAATTTATGATAACTAAGTCCTCAAATTGGAAATCATCACCTTCCAACAAGCCAAGGGGTGGCTGGCCAAGATAAGGCATTTATCTTGAATTTTTATTTTAATTTAATTACTTATTAGTTATTACTTTTCTTCTATAAATAGCCAAGATCACCATTCATTTGAACACATCAAAAACCTTCAATTTCTCTCTACAAAGCTCACAACCTAGAGCTCTTCTTCACCTTCTCAAACTCTTGCCAAAATTGTAAGTTGGTTTCTAGTATCCTAGTAGTGTTTTGAGAAACTTTGATGTTATGAGTTTCTTGAAATACAAACTCCTTTCACTACTTTCAAGCTTGCCAAAATTTGAAGGAACCTAAGGTGAAAATTCTTTCTCTTCACTTTTAAATATCTATTTCAAAGTTTTAGATCATTGGATTGATCCATGATCATCTTATTCCATGTTTTAGAGTTTAAAAGTTATGAACTTGGTTCTTGGTTCTTTAAGGAATTTTGTTGGTGGGAAGACAAGAAACTTTCACTAGAGAGGATTTTTGAACCAAGGTAAAGGGGAGGTTTCTCTCATCAAACATTATGGTGTTGAGGAATAAATTTTATGGTTTATATTTTATGTTTTCATGTTTTATGGTTAGTGTTTTGCGTTTTATGATTTATGTTTTGATTATCCTATGTGTTTTTATGTTTTTGAGATATGGCATGAACTTGTTATAATTAAAGTGTGATATAACCTATGTGTTAATAAGATGATGTATGTATGGATGATAAACATGGTCATTAATATGTATATATGTGGTTGGACACCAATGAATCTTGATGAAAATTGAAATTTTTTTGAAAAGAAATTATTGTAGAAGTGATATTTACGCTATCAAATATTTTTGTTTTATTTTCAAAAAATTTAGTATATAGTTTTAAGTATTTTCGAAAATATGAGAGAAAATATTTAGTGATGATTTAAAGATGAAAATAAATATATTTCAAGTAGAAACACTTTTGAAAATTTGTTTGGATCTTGAAATGTTTTCTAAAAATTAGTTTAGACCTTGAGATATTTACGAGTATCAAACTATTTTGAATTAATGCTTATTTTTATTAAAGACTTTTATTTTTCAGAAAGCTTGTGAAAAACATTTCGGTGATGATTTGAGGTAGAAATAAATATTTTTAAATAGAAATGATTTTTGAAAGATTTGTTGAAAAATCCCTATTTGTATTTAAAACTTATTTTAAGCTCACATAGTGAGAATAGACTTAAAAATATTTTATTTAGTTCAAAATAGCTCAGTATTTGAGAAAAATACTTTACGCAATTGAAAAAAATGATTTTAAACTGTTATACGATTTCAAAAAGCAAAAAAAATGGTTTTACATGATTGAAAAACGTAACAGAAATGTTACGCGATTTATAAAACATAACAGAGGTGTTAGACGATTTGAAAACCAAAACCATAGTGTTACATCATTTGGAAAATGTTTTAAAAGCACCATAGGTTAAGAAACAATGGTACTACTATTGGGCCAACGTAGACTGGACCCTAGATAGGATAGTTAACGCTATTCTTAAAATGGTGACTCGAATCCCGAGGGGATTATGTTTTGGTAAACCAATAATTATGGGTTAGTTGACCATGAATTATTATATTCATTATAAGTGATTGCACTTTGCACGGGTTAGTTGACCATGACATTGTGATAGTTTAATGAGACTAGTTGTCAAGGCTTGAAGCCTAGGAGATTGAGCTTACACCTTAGTGCTGGTGCGAATTTGCATAGTGAAGATCTATGAAAGATCTCAGAGTCGTCAGGGGTGCGAAAACTCCATAGCAGGCTAGTTGGAGTTGTGTTGTGGTATTATGATTATAACACACCGACGATCTCGACTACATACTATTTTATTCCCAGTAGGTGGAGTGTGTTCTCGTGAGCTATATTGCGCAATCAAAATTTTATAGCACTTGGTGGCTAAATGATACGGAACATGTACTCCCAATCACTCTCTCCGACTTGTGTTTTAGCTCCATGAAGTAGGGGGTTAATCATGTGGTATTTGCATAGTCAGTTGTTATACTGTTACATTATTATGGTGTATATTGATTTTGATTTACCCACTGTTTAATAACATGATTATATATGTCGATTTAGTATGGAACTGTACTATTTGTTATATGTTGATTTAGCATGAAACTGTACTATTTGTTATATGTTGATTCCATATGTTAACTGTACTATTTGTTATTGATTTACTCATTGTTTGATAACATGATTATATCTATTGATTTACTATGGAACTATATAAATTATTATATTTTCTACACTGCTTTATTGGTATTGGTAGGTGACAAGGATCTCAACTCTTTGTTGTATTGTTTTGTGTTGTTTTTCTTTTGTCTTATGAAGACGACATGGTAGCTGTTTTCTTTCTATCTTGTGAAGATGGCGAAGACTTCAAGGAAGGACCCTGTCCTACTTGCAGAATGGTATATCACGATCAGAAAGCCCAAGAGGCCAAGAAGAAGGAGAAAGGAAGTGTTAGCATGAAACTCGAAAATGTAAAGCACATAGAGATCGACAAATCTCGTGTTGAGCATGTGGGGATTGACAAACCTCGTGTCGAGTATCTTGTGAAGGCAAAAGGCAAGGTTGTTGAGGTGTGGGAATGTTAATTGAAGAACAATTGAAAAGTTTGTCGCCCTATGTGGCCAACAAAATGGTCGGGGAATTGGAAAATAAAATCCCTAATTGTGTTTATAAGGAAGATCCAGAATTTGAAGAAACATTGATGAATAATGTAGAGATCGTCGAAAAAGGGGACCCAACTGAAGAAGTCAACCTAGGAACTTGATAAACACTACACGCACACACATTATTAATCCCTCATATTTAATATCTTACCTCATCTTTGTGCTTAATTGATTGAATTTGGTCACATTTAATAGGTTTGAGTTTTTATTGGGCTTAATTGCATTTTTCAGCATTAACTGAATTTTTACACTGTGTCTATAGTTTAGGCATATCTTGAGTTCTAAATATCTAAAAAATATGAATTTTACCTTGTAGGAAATATAAAAGGAAGCTCTACAACTTTCATGAAATCTTAGAATCTGATTTGGATGTCTAATAGGCCTAATTGGGCCTAGAAGTCAGAGATAGGATACTATCGCTGGAACTTGACCCGCATGGAGTAAACGGACCATATCTTGGGCTATACATGTCCAATGGAGTTGAAACCGGTGCCAAATGAAATCCAAAACGTAGGCTACAACCCTAATGAATACCATTTGTCCAAAATATAGCTTTGTGATTGTGTGATTACCACGTGAAGTAGGAAAACGTTTCATATTACCTCCTTGGACTAATTTGGGCATAACTCTCTCATCTTAAGTCCAAATTAGGCAAATTAAACGGCCACTTAAAGCTCAGAGATCTAGATTATTCCAAATCCAATGGAATTCTTGTAAATTGTAGTTTAGGATCCTCTATATAAGGGGGAAGTCAGAGCATGAATCAGAATACACTTTCCCTCACTTTTGGTTTTCGAATTGTTCTCTTCATCTCCATTTTCCCTCCCTTCTCTCTAGATTCTCTCTCTACTTTTTGAGCTTCTTCCATCCCATCAATGGAAGGCGAGAAATCGATAATCAATCCTAGGGATTGACATTGTTGATGTTTCATTTGGAGATTTTGTTTTGATTAATGCAAGATTCAATTGTTGATCAAGTTTCTCTTCTTCTTCTTCTTTTGTTCAAATTCGAATTGAATGCTTAATTCGATTTAATGTTCATGTGATAATTGCTTAATTTTCATTTACTTAAGAAGAATCACAAAGGATGAAAAATGTATTGAAGCGTTTTGATACATTGTTTAGCTTGGCTGAATTCTGATTATTAGGTTGATTTTGGCTTAGATGAATGCTTAATTCGTCTAACCTCAATTAATCAAATTCTGGATGCTTAATCCAATAGAGAATTCTTGGATTACTTTGAGGAGTCTTAATGTAATCCAAGGCCAAGAACTCGATTACCAATTGAATGAATTGTTAGAAATCAATGATGAATGAAACACAAGAATAGTCAATTTCCTTGGGATGATTGTTTCTTTAGATATGCTAACAACTTTAATTCTCTTACTTTTGTTAATTTTGTTAATCACTATTAAATCCCCACTTGTTAACTATTTGATTTGATCGCATTACATCCGGATCGTTGGGAGACGACTTGGTTCACCCACTACTATTACAAATATTGAATTGAACCAATTTTTACTATTTGATCGAGCTCGACACTCGAATCAGCACTGCACTTGAATTTCAACCAACTTTAATTAGCAAATTGATTTCACCAAGTTTCAAAGAAAAGTTCGTTGACCCTTCTAAAAGAATTCAAGGACTGTTTTGCCTAGGATTATCATGAAATGCCTGGGTTAAGTAGGGAATTTGTTGAGCATAAACTCCCATCAAAACCAGGGTATCGACCAGTCAAACAACCAGCTGGTCGATTTGTATCAGAAACTGCTCTGAAAGTCAAAGAAGAGATAGAGTAGTTGTTGAAAGCTAAATTTATAAGAACTTCAAGGTACGTAGACTGGTTGTCGAATATCATTCTTGTTATTAAGAAAAATGGCAAGCTCAAAGTTTGCGTAGATTTTCGAAATTTAAATATGGCGACACCAAAGGATGAATATCCTATGCCCATTGCCGATATGTTAGTCGACACGACATCAGGCCATCATTTAATGAGTTTCATGGATGGTCATTCTGGTTATAACCAAATTTACATTGCCAAGGAGGATGTCGCAAAGTGTAACACCCCAAAATTTCGACTTATATACTTATGTGCTGTTTTCTTAGATTTTTGTGATAAATGATTTTTAGGAATTTCTGTGATTTCAATTAAATCAAAGTTTTAACTGAACTTAACCTTATAAGTTGATTTTAGACCATTCCAGAAAATAAAATAAAATAATTTTATTTTTGATCTGATATACCTTTGGGGAATTTTTAAGAATAAATGGAAGTTCATATTTCAAATTCGTCAATAGATTTGATCATTTTCCATTTTTAGGGATTTTATGAGCTAATAAAATCTCAGGGTGATTTTGGGTACATCCTATTGTCCATGGGACAATAGATACTAATTTTTGTTCATTGGGTAATACTTACTGATAAAAATCTTGAAAAAATATCTCTAGGTAATTAATGGCATTGGTGACTAAAGGGGGGTGAGTCATGGTGATAATTTATTACCATGGTGAATCACCATGGCATTAAATGAAAGTAAGAAGCCAAAATGATCACCACCACCTTGCAATGGTGAGGCCGGCCAACCTAGGGAGAAATTTCTCCAAATTTAATTCTCATTTCATCCTAAATTTCATCTATAAATAGCACATTGATTCATTCATAACCTTCACACCAAAATCCTTCCTTCTTCCTCTCTATAAACTCACGGCCAAGCTCTCCAAATCCACAGCCTTGCTCTTTTAATTTCCTTCCCAAGCCTTTGCAAAATTTTCAAAGATTTTGAGAGCTTTTCTAGTTAAAAGTTTCTCAAGAAGAAGCTTTGAGGTTGAAGAATCATAAGGTGAAAGTTCTTTCCTTTCACTTTTAAATTTCTATTTCAAGGTTTTAGATCATTGGATTAGTCCATGATCATCTTAATATGTGTTATGATGCTTGAAATAATATGTGTTTATGTTTCTGTGATTTTGTATTGGTAGAAGTCAAGAAGCTAAGTGTTGTTCAAGGATCTTGACTACAGAACTAAGGTAAGGGGGAGTTTTCTCTATCAACCAATATTATGATATAAAATAGAACTTTGATATGTTGATGAACTGTGATTAGTTGTGTAGTTTATGGTGTTAGATTAATCTTTTATGGTTGAGAGTTATATTCATGTTATATTTGATGCTTGTTTCCTTGCTTTGTTTAAATGTTGTATTATATATATTCTTTGAAAATGGTATAAGTTTATGATGGAGGAAATATGGTAAAATTTTGATATAAGTAAGTGCACTCATATTTAAACTAATAGCCATGTCTAGGATATGTATATCTTTAGTTTGATATATAGATTTATTTGAAGTTATATTATTTAAAATATTATTGTTAGTATTTCCGAAA
Organism: Styphnolobium japonicum; assembly: GCA_023212625.1. NCBI lineage: Eukaryota > Viridiplantae > Streptophyta > Magnoliopsida > Fabales > Fabaceae > Styphnolobium > Styphnolobium japonicum. The sequence goes on from JALBWW010000013.1 coordinate 20,262,930, forward strand.
ATTTAGAGAAATTATTTTAGAAAGATTTAGAACTTTAATTAAATGTTTTGATTATGGAAACAAATTATTTTAATGAGATTTATTTTATCTAGAAGAATTCTGGAATTTTTTAAAATATGAGGATAAATGGTTTTATTAATATTTATCATCTTCATTAATATTTTGAATAAGGAAAGAAATTTGGAGAATTTATTTTAAAGTTAAAATATTTAATTTTACTTATTTTATGGTAAGAAAGTGAAAATAAAACTTGAAAATATTTTATTTAGCATAAAATAAATTAGTTTTTGTGAAAATTGCTTTACGCGATTAAAAATTTACAAAAAATGGTTTACGCGACTGAAAATTTACAGAAAATATTTTACGTGACTAAAAAACGATTTAAAATACCTTACCGATTAAATTTTTACAGAAAAAGCTTTACGCAATTTAAAAACCGTAACAAATGTATTACCCGATTTTATAAATAATTTTGTAGCACCATATAATTGAGAAACAACGGTACTACTATCAAACCAACGTAGACTGGACTCTAGATAGGACAGTTGGCACTATTCTTAAAGAAATGGTAGCTTGAATCCCAAAGGGATTGTGTATATATATTATGGAAAGATTTATACTGTATATGTGTATTTAGTCTGTATGAGACTTGATGTTGTAAGGCTTGAAGCCTAAGAGATTGAGCTTATACCTTAGTGCTGGTGCGAATGGTCGAGTGAAGATCTTCAATGATCTTGGAGTCGTCAGGGGTCAGGAAACTCCACAAGTGGCCGGCTGGGATTGTGCCGTGGTATTATGATTGCAAAGCACCGACGATCTTGACTATACACTGGTCCATTCACGATTGGTGGAGAGTGTTCGCGTGAGCCGTATGCGCAAATGAATTGTTAGCACTTGTTGGCTAACTGATACGGAACATGTACTCCCAATCACTCTCTCCGACTTTGTTGTGTTTAGCTTCATGGAGTATGAGTCATTTGTGTGCATTTGTATGGTCAGTTGTCATACTTGCATTATCAATTTGTGCACTAAGGTTAGTATATCATTTTATTGATTAAATATGACTTTATGTATGGATTAAGTGCCTATTGATTTGAGTTAAACTATATAACTATTGTATGCTATTTTTATATTATTTTATTGGTATTTATGATTATGTGAGAATCTCACCCCCTTTTTGTGAAAATTGTGTTTTGGCTATACATTCAAAGATGGCTGGAAATGAATTCTTCAGGTTCATCATTGTTGATTTCCACGAAGGACTAGATATTTGACATGTTGAGTTAACTGACGAGAGAGTTACCTACGTTGGGGAACTCACCATCACTCTCCGGAGGACCTATGATGGGAGTCCTGTGACAATGTTTACCCTTTTAGCTTATGTTGAGTTACACATGTCATTTAGTGACATTTGGAATGCTACCATCCGCCGTACGCCTCGCGAGAGATCTACAGTCTCTTCAGCGCGAACCCCTAGGTGGCATCAAGCTCATCGAACCTCTACTCTAAGACCCTCGCATCATAATGGGTTTATTGATTATGACCCTCCGATGTAGATGGAGGGAGGCGTCTGAGTTGTGTATATATGTTTAAACTAGTTGTAAAATATATGACATGTGTGAATATCTGTGTACAAATAATATGTGTAAAATGAACTTAATAAATAAAAACTGTATGGATATTAATTGTATATTCTGTATATATTTATGCAACATCACTAGAAACACAGAGAATTTTATGATAAAGGATTAAGAAAAATTTATTAGGAAAACAGTTATGGTTAAAATGTGGCACCCAACCGAGGGTGTTACACAAAGACTGATTTCAGATGCCCAAGTGCCATTGGAACATATGAATGAGTGGTGTTGCCCTCGGGATTGAAAAATGCTGGTGCGACATATCAAAGGGCAATGAACACCATCTTTCATGATATGATTGGCAAATTCATGGAGGTCTATATTAATGATGTGGGAGTAAAGTCTGATACCCAAAAAAAATTCATTTAGTGGATTTGCGACATGCATTTGAATGAATGCGAAAATATAATTTAAAAATGAATCCAACTAAGTGTGTTTTTAGTGTTTCTGCAGGTAATTTCCTTGGCTTCTTGGTACATAGGAAAGGAATTGAAGTTGACAAGAATAAAGCCAAGGCAATAATAGATATTGCACCTCCAAGGAACAAAAAAGAGTTGCAGTCTTTGTTGGGAAAAATTAATTTCCTTCAATGATTCATATCAAATCTGTAAGGGAGATTGAAAATTTATTCTACATTGTTGAAGTTGAAAAAAGAAGATGAATTCGTTTAGAGACAAGAGCATTAATTGGCCTTTGGCAAAATTAAAGAATATTTGGCTAGTCCTCCCGTTATGGTGTTGTCGGTCGCTGGAAGACCTTTGGAACTTTATATTTCTGCTTGTAATGACACCATAAGTTGCTTTCTAGCACAAGATGATGAAAATGGTGTCAAACAATCTATGTTTTATTATAGTTGGATGTTTGTCGAGGCTGAGAGAAATTATAGTAAAATGGAAAAACTATGTTTAGCCTTGTATTCATCAAGTAAGAAATTGAAATATTATATACTTCCGACTAATGTGCTTGTCTATTCTAATATAAACATTATTAAGTACATGTTGTCAAGACCAATTACTCACAATAGAATTGGTTGATGGATTGTTGCCTTGTCCGAATTTTCATTGCAATATGTATCCCTCAAAGCTACAAAAGGACATGTATTAGCCAATTTTGCTGTCGATCATCATGCAATACACTTTGTTGGCCTAAAGAAATAGAAATTATACTTCGATGGTTCAAGTCATCAAGAGGGTGCAGGGATTGGTATTTTTATACTGAGTCCAGATATGAAACCATTAAAGTATAAGTTTCAGTTAGATACTAAGTGTTCTAATAATGAGGCTGAATATGAAGCCTTAATTACACGATTCGAATTATTGTTGCAATTGGGTTGTAAAAATGTCGAAATAATTGGCGATTCCCAATTGGTTATTAAGCAGATGACTCGAGAATACAAATGTGTTGAGGAACACTTAATAAAGTACTTTGCTATGACCGCTTGACGAATTTATGAGTTTGACCAAGTAGAATTGCGACATGTTATGAGAACATCAAATGAAGTCGCAAATGATTTGGCGCAGATTGCTTCAGGGTATAAATTTTTATGTCGACATTATCTCATTTGATTGAAAATGTCGAGTGGCTTCCATCATTGGCTAATCGAGAAATAGATGTTGTAGAATTGAATTGAAATGAAAGCCAAGATGATTGGAGGGGTCCATTGATTAAATATTTATCTAATCCAAATGAATAGATTGATAGAAAGACTTGTTTGAAAGCTTCTAAATTTGTTCTTATCGATGATTCATTATTCAGAAAATCAGTCGATGGCTCTCTTTCCATGTGCCTAAATGATGAAGAAGCATACTTGGCTATTGCTGAGGTGCATGAAGAAATTTGTGGTGCGCATCAAGCTGGACACAAAATGAATTGGATTCTACGTCGATGCGGGTATTATTGGCCATCGTTGATAAAGAATTGCATTGATTATGCTAAATCTTGTATAGTGTGCCAAAAACATGGCCCTATCCAACATGTCCCAGCAACAGAATTACATTCGATAGTAAAACCTTGGCCATTTCGTGGCTGGGCCCTAGATTTGATTGGCCAAATCCATTTGTCTTCGTCTAAAGGTCATCAATATGTCTTGGTGGCAGTGGATTACTTTAGTAAATGGGTTGAAGCAATTCCACTGAAATATGTCATGCAAAAGGATGTAATTGACTTTATTGAAAACCATTTAATCGGTCGCTTTAGATTACTAGAAACAATAGCAACAGACTAAGGCATTGCGTTTACTAGTAAAAAGATGGTTGATTATGCTTCATCTAGAGGGATAAGAATGTTAACGTCGTCTCCACACTATGCACAGACCAATGGGCAAGTCGAAGCCATGACTAAAGTTATGATAAACTTGATCAAAAAACATATTGGGCGACATCCCAAGAATTGGGATAATATTTTAGATCAAGTATTATGGGCCTGTCGCACTTCACCAAAAGAATCAATGGGTACAACTCCATATCGACTAGTATACGGACAAGTCGCAGTCCTTCCTGTCGAAATTAATGTTCAATCTGTAAGGATTCAAAAACAAAATGAGTTACCCGTCGACGATTATTGGAGTTTGATGTACGATGAATTAGATCAATTACATGAAGATTGACTTGCGGCTTTGGACCACATGGTTCATTACAAAAACAAGGTTCTCCTGCTTATAATAAAAAGATTCAATATAAGAGGTTTGTTGAAGGCGATTTAGTGTGGAAAGTGATTCTTCCTATGGATAATAGAGATCGACACTATGGGAAATGGAGCCCTCATTGGGAGGGACCATTCAAAGTTTTACATAGTTATTATGGTAATTCATATCAATTGATGGATATGAGTTCAGGAAAGAAAATAAATGCACAAAATGGAAAGTATTTAAAGCCATATCGACAAGAAATGTTCGAAGTGCATATATCAAAGTAATCTACATACAAGATAAAGCCAATCATTCACAACTAACAATTGTCACAAATCTAGATTTTAGACTAGCCCAAGCCGATAAAACTTCCTCTTGCTTTGTCTTGGCTGCTACACTTTTGTCTTCAATATTCTAAGAAGAAGTTAGAAGGTCATCAATTTGTCGACCAAGGTCCTCAGCAATGAGTTTGAGTGAGCACGACTCCTTTTTGGTCGCAACAAGAGTCTCTTCATAGACCTTCAATGCTTGTCGAGCTTTAGTAGCATCTTTCTCTTTCTTTAAGAGTTCAGTTCAAAGACACTCTACTTCAACTTCAGTAATCTCTAGCGTCTTTTTACTCTCAACAATAAGAGCCATGATCTCTTTCGACTTTTGTCAATTAAGCTTGTTCTTATGTTGCCCTTTAGTAATAGTAGTCGATAGTTCCTATTTTTTCACATGAAAATCTTACAAATGCTTTAGGGTATCAGTCGAAGGTTTGAAGGAGGAAAAGAGATTAGGACACTGGTCTATGAAATTGACCATAAGCTGATAGGGTTCGACAGGGATCTCAACAAGAGAAGAAGAATTGAAGATATTCAAAGTGTCAAAAATTTCGATTGCAAATCAATATCTGACACCAACACTTTAAGGTCAATATCTATTAAAGTTTGAAGGTCCTTTAAAGCCTATTGATGTTGAACAGGTGGCAATATAGATGACTCAGATCGAGCACTCCCAGTTGTCAGTCTCGACTGCAACTTTGAAAATAAATCATCAGAGCCTGAGTCAGATTCCCAGAGTCGGAAAATGCCTAGCTTGAAGCAGAAGTGGGCTAAGGCAATTGAGTTGTTGAAATCATGGGAGAAGCAATAGCATGGAATTTGACTCTATGTTGACCAGAGTCATTTCTCTATGGATCGTCTTCTACTTCTTTTTCTTCCTCTTGAGGAATACTTGGAAGCAGCGGTTGAGTTTCTCGCTTTTCAGAGGATTCTTGCGAGGAATTGGACAGTCGAGGTGAAGGAAGCATAACCTGGTCGTGAGGTTCATTGGGATTAAGACTAGGTGAAATAGATTCGACATTTGGTATTGTCGATAGAGGATTGGGAGGCGAGGATTCTCCTTCATCAGAACCTTATAATACGATGAAAATTTGCCTTTTCCTTTTACCCTATGTATGAAAAATATAATAGGATGATTAGGATTCTAAAAAAAGAGGGGGGGTCGAGACTAACATGTGCTGATGGAGAACTCTCAGCAATCGACGAAATTTGTGAAGATGATCTTGTTGGTCGAGAAGGTTTAGCCTTCAAATTTTTAGACTTGACACGCTTTGGTGGAGGCTCAGCAGAGACAGCTTCTAATGGAGTAGCCTTCCCCACAGGATCTTTTCCTGAAAGAAATAAATACAAGGTCCATTCAATTAGATAAAAATGGTGTCATCTGTAATTGAAGAAAAGAAAGGAACTAACTGATGTCTTTGTCGATATCCTCGTCATAAATGGCAATAGAAAAAGGGGCATTCAGAAACTGTTTTGGTCGAAAAGGTGTAGTGAATTGAAGAAATTTGTAAGAGGAATCCATAGAGTGATGAAAATCCCACCATTTCTTGGTACACTTCACAATAAGTTTTTCTCTCTTTTTGAGAAAAATAGGAATAACTTTTGAGATTGTGCCATTTATGTTGAGGTGTTCTAGTGACATTCATAATACTTCTGAAAAACTAAAATCTCTTGATAATGTGTACCTGAAGATTTCTTCGACGAGTCACCTTTCTACAAATCATGAACAAACCTTTTAGTCAAGTCTTTAAACTTGTCTTTAAACATGCTATAACACAAGGTTGACCACCAAGTTAGGAAATTTAGGGTATGAGCCAAACATATTTCAAAATCGATAAGTGATTTGAGTTTTCCCAAGGGTTTTTAATTCCTCATTTGAATCTGTGGGATATCTTCTAGTCGATCATATTTGGGGTGACAAGCCTTATATGAGGCTGATTGCATGTGTGGACTTGGTGCAGTTTGGATGAGTCCAAATTGTCGAGACAAGGCAGTTGGGTAATGTAGTGTTAGAGAACAAGACAAACTCCTTGGAAGCTCGACGGTGAGATCTTTGGGGCATAAGAAATTAGCCCATATTGACTTGAAGTTGTCATCAATAGGAATTGGTTTGCTAGTGAACCAACCTGGACCATAAGTCCTATAAGCGAAGGGTTGGAGAAATTGAGTTGGTCTTAAATCGTCGAACATATGAAAAATCTTGAAATAATGAGTGAATTGATCTATGGCCGACAACTTAACTTTGGGTGGACGAAGATAAGATAATCAAACACCATATTTCACAATGTCGACATTGTTAACATCTTTCGAAAGAGACAAATGATCCTCAAAAATGGCATTTAGCCATAGTTGAAGAACCCAAAGAGGACCACCAATATTGTTCAAATTTTCCAAACAACGTAGATCTTCGACAACACCATTGATGGTTGAATAAAGTTATGCAATCAACAGTTGACCTAAAGCTTGAGGCTCTTCACTCATTAAGAGGGCAGCGACAGGTAGATAGGAAAAAGATACTTTAATGCCAGCTGGACAAAAAATGCATTTACAAAGCCAGAGTAGGAGAAATGCAAGGTGTTCCAAATCAGTCACAAGACCTTCACCCTTATGAGTCGAAATAAATTGGCCGTATCTGAGCCAATTAAAAGGGATCTCTTTTATCTTCATTTGGAGATTCTCATGTGGAGATGTCGAAGTTGGATTAATAGAGTTTCCATTTGGACGAAGGCTTGAAATAGCAGTGACGTCGAACAAAGATAGACCCATCAAACCATGTCGAAACATAAAATTGCTGGTTGTTGGATTCCAATAACACAGGACCGCTCCAATCATCGCAGGAATAACTTTTATCTCGTGTCGACTCAGTTGAATAGCTTTGTAAATACCAAATTTGTGCCATGAATCACATTTGGCCACTTGGATTCTGTCAAGCCATGATATATAATCATCTGAGGGTTTCAAGAAAGTTCTAAGGATTCTAACCCCACTAAGCCAAGGGTAAACTAGAACCGTGGTGACAAGAAACAATAGCTCTTCACCCATTTGATTGGGAAAATACTCTTGAACCGTGGCGGTATAATCGTCGAGAGCAAAAGAAAGATTGACAAGTGGTTGTCGAGACCCGTCAAATAAATAAAATTTACCGTTTCACAAACTAGTATAGAAAATGAACCGAATCGTCTCTCAAGGATCCAAAAACAAAGATTCAATCAGATCAAGATAATCAAAAAGGGGGTTTTGATAATTTATAAAGAAAATACACTAGTTAAATTAAGGAAAAGTAATTAACAAATTAACCAATCCAAGGAAATTTATCGATCATGAGTTTAATCCATCATTAATCATAAGGAATTCACTTAATTGCTAACCATGTTCTTGGCCTAAGATCACATCAAGAAGCCTTAACATGATCCAAGAATCCTCTACTAGATAAGCATCTAGGATTTAGTTAAACAAGGTTAGATAAAGTAAGCATAATCCAAACAAAAATTAACTTAAGATCCGGAATTTAACCAAGCTAAAGAATCCATCAAAATGCTTTGATATATTGTTTAGTCTTTGTGTAAGACCTATTATTGTTATGTTATTTACCAACTCATAAGTCTTACGTGGAATATTTTTTTTTTATCATATAGAAATTTCGGCAGCATTTCTTTTGTTTCTCAAACGTTTCCACAAGACATAACCATAAGCAATGAATCCAAAGAACCATTTCAAACCAACCAGAGTACATATATATATATATACACATATATCATCAGAAGATCTCAGATCTCATTCAAAATATTATCAGAGTACGTACATTATACAAGTGTATGCTAGACACTATCCTGACTGAGCACACTATATATATACGTAATCGAGAACATCAACGAGTTTCACCAGCCTCCCGTCATATCTACATCAGAGGAATATAATATACATCATGGAGCTCAACTCCACCAAAATACAAGTCTCCAAAATACATATTTTCACTAAGAGTGATCAACAGTAGAATCTTCCGTACTTAACCCGTAGAGGGTCCGGGGTGTTCCTGCGAATCTATGAAAGAGAGGTGTGAGAATAACTTCCCAGTGAATGTGAGTAAAACTTGTAGAATAAGTATGCATGTAATTAGAGTACAAGTATAAACACAATGCAGTATAACAAGTAACACCAATCAACATATGCAATGAATGGATGCACATGATGTTCACACCTTGTCTTCACACTTTTTCTTTCTCCACTCCTCTTGTTGTGCACTAACCCCCTTCCGGTTAGGCCCTCGCATTATGCTTATGCAATGTATTATGCTATTCCACTTTCCATCTAGCTCCGTAAGCTAGGCACCCCTCATGTTTTGTACACTAACCCCTTCCGGTTAGGCCACCTCGCTATGCAATGCACTTAATTATGTCATTCCGTTTCCATCTAACCCCGTAGGTTAGGCACCCCTCAAGTATTGTACACTAACCACTTCCGGTTAGGCCATCTCACTATGCAATGCAATGTTTTTCATATCATGCTCAAACCACAATATCATGATAGCACAACATTTAAACCAAACAAAGAGTTAAAATCACACTAGTATAAATCTCAAATCATCTCAAACACATATACTTAGTTGCACTTCTCATCATAGTACTAAGTCCTCATTTTTCACACCATCATTATCACCATAAAACAATGATACCTTATGCAAGAAACACATTTAAGAGTTGTGAAATTTTGTGAGAAAAAGGGTCCAGCGCTGAGCTCTAGAAGATCCACGCTCGGCGCCCAAAATGTCATTTGCTGCTGAGTTGCCAAAGCTGAGCGCTAGGAAACTCAAGCTGAGCGCTAGCATTCTGAGTTGTCAGCGCTGAGCGCTAGCAAAACAAGCGCTGAGCGCTAGCATTTTGGTCTACGAATTTAGCTACACTCAGTGCTGAGCGCTAGAATCCTGAGCTGAGCGCTAGCTTTCTGGGCTGCGAATTTAGCTACCAACACCAAACTTTCATGTTCAAATTCATCTTAGATCTATGCTACCAATCCACCATAACATACCAAGCATGTAAATCATTGAATTCAAGTAGCAAATCAATCATTTTCATACATATCATTGAGGTAGCAACTTAAATCATCAAATCCTTCAAAGAAAGAAACCAACTTCAAAACACATAGGAAATCCTAGGTTTCAAGACTTAAACTCACACCCTAATTAACACCATACCATAACACAAATCAACCCACACTCACCTTAAGTGATATATGGCAAGAACTAGGTTTTGTGGAGAGATTAAACCAACCAAACTCCTTTTGAGGCCTTCCTCTTCAACTCCCTTCAAACATACCCAAATCATACAAGAACCTTAGCAATGGTGTTCTTGAATCTTAAAAATGAAAATGAGTTTTTCCATAAACTAAAACCATAGGATTGAAGAAGATATGAAGTGGATCAATAACCATTAAATAACTTAATCCAAAAGATGAGTAGAAAGACTTACCCTTGGGTCTTGAAACTTTGAAGAGCTTTGGCTATGGAGAAACCCTAACCCTAATTTTTGGAGATGGTGAACCCTTGGCCATTATGCTTGGCCGGTTCTCTTAAGTAAGAGGGAGGAAAATTGAATTGTCTATTTTGCCCCTCACTTAGATGAGAAATCACTAAATTGCCACTGAGGATGTAAAAAGACTAAAATACCCTTGTGATTTCTAAAAATTCCCAATAGGTCCTAAAGAAAATTTAATTTACCAGTAGGTCCTAACTTAGCCAGAGTAAATATAAGAGTTTAGATTTCACCTATTCCTTCCTTAGGTTCTACCGAGTTCCCTAAGATAACCGTAATCTCATAATAATCCCTATAACTCAATATATCACCATTTTCGTAATGAATATACAAACATGTTCAGAGAATTTAGCTAAGTCATAAAATACGAAATTTAGGGATGTTACATTCTCCCCCCCTTAAAAGAATTTTGCCCACAAAATTAAGTTAAAGATATACCTGATAAAAATAGATCGGGATGTTGCTTGCGCATCTCTTCCTCCAATTCCCACGTAGCCTCTTCAGGTGACAGTCCATCCCAGAATACCTTCACCAGGGAAATAGTCTTGTTCCTTAGGGACTTCACACTGCGGTCAATGATCTTAGCTGGCTTAGCCTGAAATGTAAGGTCAGCTCTCAATTGTACCGACTCAACTTCTATGATGTGTGAAAGATCCGGAACATACTTTCTCAACTGAGATACATGGAACACCGGATGGAGATTTGACAGATGTGGAGGAAGAGCTATATGGTAAGCTACCTATCCAACACGTTTCAGAATTTGAAATGGACCAATGAAACGAGGATTTAACTTCTTGGCTCGAATGGATCTACCAATTCCTGTCATGGGTGAGACTCTAAGAAATACATGATCACCCTCTTCAAACTCTAGAGGACGCCTTCTTTGTCAAGATAACTCTTTTGCCGACTCGAGCAATTCTTATTTTCTCCTCGTATAACCCTAATTTTCTCGGTAGTTTCTTGAACTAGATCCTGGGCCTAACAGTTCCGCTCACCCACCTCATACCAACATAGAGGTGACCTACACTTTCTACCATAGAGTGCCTCATATGGTGCCATCCTAATACTAGAATGGTAACTGTTGTTATATGCAAACTCTACCAATGGCAAATACCTATCCCAACTACCCTTATCTTCGAGGACACAAGCTCTCAACATATCCTCTAATGTCTGGATAGTCCTCTCGGGATCGACCATCCGATCGTGGGTGATAAGCGATTAAAACTCGAGCTTAGTCCCAAAAGACTGATGTAAGGCATTCCAAAATCTAGAGGTAAACTGGGATCTCTATCTCACACTATGCTCAATGGTACCGTGTAATCGGACAATCTCTCCCACAAATAACTCAAAGAAGTTTATCTAGGGAATAAGAAATCTTAATGGGAAGGAAATGGGCAGACTTAGTCAGTCTATCCACAATGACCCATATAGCATCATAACCCCTCTGTACCCTAGGTAAACTGGTCACAAAGTCCATGGTAATTTTGTCCCACTTCCACTCAGGAATTTCCAAAGGTTGGAGCATTCCGGCTGGTTTCTGGTGTTCGATTTTGACCTTCTGACAAGTCAAGCACTTGGCCACATACTCAGCCACATCTCTTTTCATTCCTGGCCACCAAAATCTTTCTTTCAAATCTTGATACATCTTAGTTGCACTAGGATGTATCGAGAACTTACTTTTATGAGCCTCCTCAAGAATCTGTTCTTTAAGGTTTCCCCCTTTAGGAACACAAATCCTTTGTCTAAACCTAATCAATCCATCATCCTCCAAGGAAAAAGCTATCGAGACCCTACGATCTTGTAGTTCCTTATCCAAACTTTGTTCATGTCTAATCTGATCCTTAAGGTCACATGAGATTTCCAACAAAGCTAATCTTAGCGTCACACTACTCATATCCACTTGTATACTAAGGTCTCGAAATTGCTCTACTAGGTCTAACTCATGCACCATCATCTGAGATACGTGCAGAGATTTCCTACTAAGGGCATCAGCCACAACGTTGGCCTTGCCAGGATGATACTTAAGCTCAAAGTCATAATCCTTTAAGTACTCCATCCACCTTCTTTGTCTCATGTTTAGTTCCTTCTGATCAAAAAGATACTTCAAACTCTTATGATCACTGAACACCTCAAACTTTACACCATATAAGTAATGTCTCCAGATCTTAAGTGCAAAAACTATGGCTGCAAGTTCTAGGTCATGGGTCGGATAATTCTTCTCATGAGTCCTAAGTCGTCTAGATGCATAAGCCACTACCTTCTTATCCCGCATTAACACACATCCTAAGCCCAATTTAGAGGCATCACAAGACACCTCCAAATCTCTCGGATAGGTCAATAACTAAAATCGAGTCGTGGTCAATCTAAGTTTGAGTTCCTGAAAACTCTTCTCACATTTTTCACTCCATACCATGGCTTGTCCTTTCCGGTCGGAAAGGAAGTGCCAACTGAGAAAAACCCCGAATGAATTTCCTAATATCCAGCCAATCCTAGAAAACTTCTAATCTCAGTAACCGACTTTGGTTGCTCCCACTGTACTACCGCCTCAACCTTACTAGAGTCCACTGCTACCCCGTCCTGGGATATAGTGTGCCCTAGAAATTTCACCTCATTCAGCCAAAATTCACACTTCTCAGGTTTAGCATACAGCTTCCTTTCTCTAAGTATCTGCAGTACTATTCTAAGATGTTCCTCATGTTCTTCCACTGTCTGAGAATATATAAGAATATCATCTATGAACACTACCACAAATTTATCTAGGTACGGTCTGAAAATTCTATTCATATAATCCATAAACACCGCTGGAGCATTGGTTAAACCAAACGGCATTACCAGATACTCATAGTGTCCATACCTAGTTCTAAAAGCAGACTTTGGTACATCATCCGGCTTTATCTTAATCTGATGGTAACCAGAACGAAGATCAATCTTAGAGAAAACCGTGGCATCTCTAAGTTGGTCGAGCAAATCATCTATCCTAGGTAATGGATACCTATTCTTTATGGTAATCTTATTCAACTGCCGGTAATCCACACACAATCTCATACTCCCATCCTTCTTTTTCACTAACAACACTGGTGCCCCCCATGGAGACACACTGGGTCTGATGAATCCTCTTTCAAGTAATTCCTCTACTTGCTTCTTAAGCTCTCCTAGTTCCAATGGTGACATTCTATAAGGTGCTACAGACACAGGCCCGGCTCCCGGTACTAAGTCTATAACAAACTCTACCTCTCTATCAGGTGGCAAACTAGGAATTTCCTTAGGAAACACATCCATAAATTCACTCACTATTGGTACTCCGACCAATTCTGACTGAACCTCTAGGTCAAGAGAAAATAATACCATGTATACTTGACTCCCATCCACCAGGCAATGGTTCAATTCTGACACTTTGGGTAACATGGAAATTTCAGGAATCAGTGTATGATTTGTAACAGGAGGGATAATGACAATCTTCCTACAACAATCTAACAACACTTGGTTGGTTGCAAGCCAGTCCATACCCAAGATAATATCTAACCCTCTCAAAGGTAAACAAATCAAATCAACAACAAAGGTTCGGTTCTGGAACACAAACTTGCGCTTAAACAAATACGGGTGGTAAGAATATTATTCTTAGCAGGAGTAGTTACCGATAAAGGTATAAGGTAAGGAAGTAGTGGTCAAGCTCAAGGACTTCACACATGCATCGAAATGAATGAATGGGTTGCCCCCAGTCAAACAAGACAATTAAGTTCGACCATTCAAGAAGCACATACCTTGGATCAAATCATCCGCATGCGCCTCCGCCCCACCGAGGGTATACACTCGCCCCGGGTAGGTGGTCTAGGGGTAGGAACTGGTGCCTTAGAAATCATGGGCAATTTCGGAAGTGTGCCCTTCACGGCACTTGAAACAAATCACAATCCGTTGTGGGCAGTATTTTGCAATGTGTCCCTTCTGGCCACAAACAAAACACACACTAGGAGTTGCCCGACAAGTACCCTGATGTGGTTTCCCACACGTCTTGCACAGTTCCACTTTAGTCTGTTTAGTACTTCGTGCAGGCTGAGTAACTTCCGCCTTTCTCTTCCCAGTACCCTGACTGCTCTCAGCAATGGGGTTCATGCACTCTTCCATAATCAAACACTTCTCAACTAGAGAAGCAAACTCCCGATCTCAAAGCCAAGAAACTTTCTCGGTTCAAACTCAAGTCCCTCTCAAACTCGAATGGACTTCCAAATCTCATTTGGTCCATTCTGCAGGTAACTAGAGTATTTAGACAATTCATCAAACTTAGCTGCATACTGACCAGCTGTGAGATCTCCCTGTCTCAAGTGCATAAACTCTTGTTCCTTTTGGATTCTGACGTTAGCAGGGAAGTACTTACGTAAAAATGCCATCTTAAATGTCTCCCAAGTGATGGGATCCTCCCGGAGGAGTAATCCAAGATGAGTAGCCTCCCACCAATGTTCGGCTTCATCTTCCAACTTATAAGCCGCAAAGATAACTTTCTGCTCTTCAGTACACTGCATGGCCTTAAAAATCTTCTCAAGGTGTTTCACCCACCGTTCAGCAGCCACTGGGTCATAGTTCCCATGGAAAGATGGGGGATCCCTCTTGCAGAACTCCGTCAGTCCCAACTGCTGAGGAACAACAAGTCCCGCCATAGGATTACCATCCTGCTGAGGTCCTGGCATACGGTCTATGGCCTGAGCCAAATGTGCAAGTACAGCCACCAGACCATCGCCCTCACCAGCAGTAGCAGTGGGTCGGCCTTGGCCTCTGCCTCGGCCTCGGCCTCCACTACGTGTTCGCCCTAGTCCACTCATAACTCTGTATACAGCACAGGAAATATCGGGTTGATCAGTCCCAATTCCCCACATGCAATATATCAGAAGTATATGAAAAGCTATAGGCATACATCCTAAGTGCTCAGTATAACTCTAGACCCATATTTCGCAGTCCTAAAGAAAGAACTGCTCTGATACCAAAAATGTAAGACCTATTATTGTTATGTTATTTACCAACTCATAAGTCTTACGTGGAATATTTTTTTTTTATCATATAGAAATTTCGGCAGCATTTCTTTTGTTTCTCAAACGTTTCCACAAGACATAACCATAAACCATTTCAAACCAACCAGAGTACATATATATATATATACACATATATCATCAGAAGATCTCAGATCTCATTCAAAATATTATCAGAGTACGTACATTATACAAGTGTATACTAGACACTATCCTGACTGAGCACACTATATATATACAGAACTGAGAACATCAACAGTAGTTTCACCAGTTCCCTGTCATATCTACATCAGAGGAATATAATATACATCATGGAGCTCAACTCCACCAAAATACAAGTCTCCAAAATACATATTTTCACTAAGAGTGATCAACAGTAGAATCCTCCGTACTTAACCCGTAGAGGGTCCGGGGTGTTCCTGCGAATCTATGAAAGAGAGGTGTGAGAATAACTTCCCAGTGAATGTGAGTAAAACTTGTAGAATAAGTATGCATGTAATTAGAGTACAAGTATAAACACAATGCAGTATAACAAGTAACACCAATCAACATATGCAATGAATGGATGCACATGATGTTCACACCTTGTCTTCACACTTTTTCTTTCTCCACTCCACTTGTTGTGCACTAACCCCTTCCTAAGCAGGCCCTCGCATTATGCTTATGCAATGTATTATGCTATTCCACTTTCCATCTAGCTCCGTAAGCTAGGCACCCTCATGTTTTGTACACTAACCCCTTCCTAAGTTAGGCCACCTCGCTATGCAATGCACTTAATTATGTCATTCCGTTTCCATCTAACCCCGTAGGTTAGGCACCCCTCTAGTATTGTACACTAACCACTTCCGGTTAGGCCATCTCACTATGCAATGCAATGTTTTTCATATCATGCTCAAACCACAATATCATGATAGCACAACATTTAAACCAAACAAAGATTTAAAATCACACTAGTATAAATCTCAAATCATCTCAAACACATATACTTAGTTGCACTTCTCATCATAGTACTAAGTCCTCATTTTTCACACCATCATTATCACCATAAAACAATGATACCTTATGCAAGAAACACATTTAAGAGTTGTGAAATTTTGTAAGAAAAAGGGTCCAGCGCTGAGCTCTAGAAGATCCACGCTCGGCGCCCAAAATGTCATTTGCTGCTGAGTTGCCAAAGCTGAGCGCTAGGAAACTCAAGCTGAGCGCTAGCATTCTGAGTTGTCAGCGCTGAGCGCTAGCAAAACAAGCGCTGAGCGCTAGCATTTTGGTCTACGAATTTAGCTACACTCAGCGCTGAGCGCTAGAATCCTGAGCTGAGCGCTAGCTTTCTGGGCTGCGAATTTAGCTACCAACACCAAACTTTCATGTTCAAATTCATCTTAGATCTATGCTACCAATCCACCATAACATACCAAGCATGTAAATCATTGAATTCAAGTAGCAAATCAATCATTTTCATACATATCATTGAGGTAGCAACTTAAATCATCAAATCCTTCAAAGAAAGAAACCAACTTCAAAACACATAGGAAATCCTAGGTTTCAAGACTTAAACTCACACCCTAATTAACACCATACCATAACACAAATCAACCCACACTCACCTTAAGTGATATATGGCAAGAACTAGGTTTTGTGGAGAGATTAAACCAACCAAACTCCTTTTGAGGCCTTCCTCTTCAACTCCCTTCAAACATACCCAAATCATACAAGAACCTTAGCAATGGTGTTCTTGAATCTTAAAAATGAAAATGAGTTTTTCCATAAACTAAAACCATAGGATTGAAGAAGATATGAAGTGGATCAATAACCATTAAATAACTTAATCCAAAAGATGAGTAGAAAGACTTACCCTTGGGTCTTGAAACTTTGAAGAGCTTTGGCTATGGAGAAACCCTAACCCTAATTTTTGGAGATGGTGAACCCTTGGCCATTATGCTTGGCTGGTTCTCTTAAGTAAGAGGGAGGAAAATTGAATTGTCTATTTTGCCCCTCACTTAGATGAGAAATCACTAAATTGCCACTGAGGATGTAAAAAGACTAAAATACCCTTGTGATTTCTAGAAATTCCCAATAGGTCCTAAAGAAAATTTAATTTACCAGTAGGTCCTAACTTAGCCAGAGTAAATATAAGAGTTTAGATTTCACCTATTCCTTCCTTAGGTTCTACCGAGTTCCCCGGTATAACCAGAATCTCATAATAATCCCTATAACTCAATATATCACCATTTCTGTAACAGAATATACAAACATGTTCAGAGAATTTAGCTAAGTCATAAAATACGAAATTTAGGGATGTTACACTTTGTGATCCTCTTTGAATACATGATAATAAAGCTATTATCATACCAACATCTAAATCAAATTAAGCAATTCAATCTAGATAAAAATTGAAAGAGGAAGAAGAGAAACTTGAATAACAATTAAGCAATATGAAAAATCGAAACAAGATCTTCAAATTAAACATCAAGATGGTTAATCCCTTGGATTGATTATAAGAGCCTAGTCTACCATGGATGGGAAGGAAGAACTCATAAAATAAAGAACTAAAACGAAATTCTAAAGAGAAGGGAGAATAAAAGAAAGAAAACTCTCACAAATACTCAAACTTACCTCAAATTTCATTCATATTTTTTACATGCAATTACAAGAGAGATTTGCCCTATTTATACTAATCCTAGAGCCAATTTGTAACTGAAGATAATATGAATGCAAGCTGTAAAAAAATTAGAAAATGTCAAATATAGTAGCTTGATGCATGGTTGGTGGCTTCTAGTCAGCAACTCTTCTCTGACTTCCAGCTTGACTTTTATGCCCTAAATGATGTATTTTGGCTTGGAGGTCTTCATAATAGTTGTAGACAATTGTCTCCTTGAACTTTTGGCGCTAGTTTCATGACAATTGGACTTTTAAAACTCCAGATATTCTAAAAACACTGCACCTACATCAAGTCACGTTGGCAGAACGTGTTTCCAAATTCATACCAACTTGCAGCTTCATAATCATGCCTAAAACAGTATCTATTGCCTAAATGGTCTTCAGTGAAGTTAGAGATATGAGTTTTATCTTTCCAATGGCACTAGTTTCACTCAAAAGGAGGCTTATAGCCCACAATATGGTCCAATATGTGCACACTATTTAGATTCCAGCGACAGCAAACCCACTCTGACTTGAAGGGCTATTCTCGACCCTTGGAAGTCCGATCTAGCTCTTGAGTTCTTCATGAAACTTGTAGAGCCTTGTCTTAGCTTTCCAAAGACACCAAGATCACCTCACCGAATCCTAAGTTATGGCCTAACCAAGGAGTAAAGGTAAAAAATGCATCAAAATCTGATAATTATTCACAAATTACATTAAAGTCCAATGAGGCCCAACAACATTAAACTCAGCTAAAATACTAATATTGGGCACAATAAACATCTAATAAAGCCTAGTACAAAGTTAACATAAGTGTCTCAAATTGATTGATCAAATTCCCCCACACTTAAGCTTTTGCGCTCCTGGGCAAAACACATAAGAACAAAACTAAAGAAATACAAGAAACATCATAATATTAAACTAAAACATAAAAACTGATTATACCTAATCTAATCCACTTTCGTAGGAAAACACGATGGCACTTAACATGTGCCACAAGCCTTTAAACTCGTAGGTGTCCCTAGTGGACGAGTTGTAGTCTCGTGAGGGTATACCAAGATGATACCCATAAACATGTAATACTTTATTTAATCAATTCAACTAATTTTTAAATACAAGCATTGTATCAAATATAAACCATAATTAATAAGTCAAGTATGCTTAACAAAGAATAGTTGAATCAAACTAATTGAGAATAAAGTATAGCATAATCATGCTTTAATCAGAAATAGGCATTCTCAAATTGAGTAAAATTCCTCCCAAGTGACACTCAAATCACACAAGGTGTTTGGGTTAACTGTTTGCGTTCAACTCAGTCAAATTATGAAAGTATTTTACCATAGGCTTGCATATACATCAATTCTCCACTACTTAGATCAAATAAATTGCAAAAATCAAGAGGTCTTTCAAAAAGGTTGTAATGGGGCTATAAGGTGAAGGAAGGGAACAATATGGATAATAGCCAGTTAAAACCCAAGAAAATAAAAGAGCATTAGGGAGTAACTCAAGTAGAAAGCATAAAAATTTACCCAAAATCATAAAATGCACATTCTCTTCACACATTCCTTCCTTTTTCTATTTTTTTTTTAACCTTTTGGCTTTATTTTTCTTTTTTAACTTTTTTACCAAATATTTTGCATCAACACCCAATTCCCCCACACTTAAATCATTGCAAGCAAAAGAGCTCCTCCAATAGGAAAACCAATGCTCTCCTATTTCCAAAGGTGAGGTAAAACATGGTTTTTCACTCAAGGCATGTAATGGGCTAAGAACAAAGAATGAGCAAGTAGGCTCAGAGGGGTTAACAATGAGATGAATGCAAGGTAAGCTTATTTAGCAAAAGCATCTAAGTCAAAAAAAATGCCTCTGTCATTTTCATGCAATATACAGACCAATGTAATCTCAAATCAATTCAATGCAAGTTCTAGAAAATAAATTCATAATTGACATCACTCATGAAAGAAAATAAACTAAGTGTAAGTATCAAACTTGGAAAAACCCAAAACTCACAAAGGTATGGAACATTCACTCAATTCAACCATGCTTTCTTCCTAATATCCACAGCCATATACATGTATATCATGAAAATAATTCAACTATATACTGTTTTGCATACTTTTATCATCAATTAAGCTTAGATTCAACACATGTTTGTATCAAAATCAACTGAAAAGATCAATTTTTTTTATTCTTATAAATATGCAAAACAAAAATGATTTAAGACCTACTATGAAATGCAAGTTAAGATGCGTCTCAAGAGCAAAACTACTCCTTACTCTGCCATCATACATCTAATAAGTTAGTAACAATAAAGATTAGCTGGTTAGTTTTTTTTTTTTTTACTAAACTATGTACATGGTAATGTCAACTATCCCTCTCCCCAACTATTTTAAGACATTGTCCCCTATGTCAAGATAAAGATAGGTAGAGTGTACAAGATCTAACCAAAATACTGCAAATCGAGCCTGAAATAAGAAAAATTACACAAAAAAACTAAAACCATAAGAGAAAACAAAAATTCACAAGGACAAAGTCAAATTAAGTTTTTGCTTTTTGCTATTGCTGCCTTGTTCCCAATTTAGTGGAGTCATTCCTAGATCACATTGTGGCACAAATTCATGTAGTTGATCAAGTAATTGTTCATGGGTTGCAATAGTTACAAGAATTTGACGTGTCGCTTGTGAGATGAACCTTTGTTCCACAACATGATCAAGAAAACAAAATAAATTGTCATAAAAACCATTAACATTTAATATACCTATCGGTTTTTGGTAAAAGTTGAGTTGTAACAAGGATGTAATTTGGAAGATCTCTTCCAAAGTTCCAAAACCACCAGGTAGGGCAATAAAGGCATCAACATTTGTTATCATAATGTTCATGCGTTGGTGCATACAAGATACTATTACTTCATCCCCTACTGTTTTTCCAGTGGGATTGCCAATAGCTAAAGGACTAACAATGACACCAAGGACTTTGCCACCTCCTAAATGTGCAGCAGTTGCTACACAACCATTAAGACGACCTCCTCCGTAAACTAAATGGATTTCTCTCTCAGCTAGCTCTCGACCAAGACGGTTTGCAATATTTACAAACTCTTTATCCTTTCCAGTATTAGATCCACAAAAGACACAAACACCTTTGATCTGACAAACTGAAGTTACTTCCAATTTTTTTTTGTACTCTCACCTTATCAATGATCTGAAGAGAGCAAAGTGCATTATTTAAAGGAATCAAAACTCAAATGTAATAATTATACCTATAAAGGAGGGGTAGATCCGTATGTCAGGAAAGTTTGAAAAATAAGTATAGCAATGATAATGGCTATATGACAAAGATAAGAGACTAATCTATATGTGTCAGAAGAAGTTTGAAAATATGCAATGCATATTTCAAAAAATACGGCTAAATATTTTTTTCAATTTAATATTTTTTTGAAATTTTTAAAAATGAACAAGAAGAAAAAGAAAAAGAAAAAAGAAAAATAAAAATAATACTTACAGTAGGTGTGATTTTGGCTCACATTTTCCTCTGGTTTTACGTCCAGTAACGACTTGAATGCTCTCCATGGGCCAATGGTTGGCTTCCCATCCAATTTTCTTAAAAATTAGCAAACAGAGTCTTTTTGAGTCAGATTCCTGAGACTATAACGCTCATGTTCATCTTGGAATATTGACCATAAATTGAGAAGTGCTCTTTGTACATCTCCACTAGGACGCGTCTCAAGAGTCAATAGAATGTTATCTAAAGACTCCTTACTCATGTCATCCTTAAGGAAGTTAATTTTATCAACTTGATTTATAGACGCCATTCCAATTGATCTGCATTTTGTGTTACAAGTCCATCTTACACATATATAGTAGACTCGTAACCTTTTTACTCTTCTTTTCTTTGCATATAAACTTTTACCTAGCCTTGGCATATATGAAACAAGAGCGTTAAAAAATTCACCTGTTATTTGGACCTTTGCTTCAATTAATAAGCGTATATCCGCAGGGATTCCTTTGTGCATAAGCATCCTTAATCTCTCAAACCTTGCACAATAAATGTTAGTTAAAGCATTTTGAGAAAGAGAAGAGAATCGCTTGCAGAAGTTAATAAGCCGATTATCCATTTTGAAAGAAAGAAAAAAAATGAGTAATATTTTATACAGATTTCAGTGTTTGTGGGTAACTGAAGGGACTGAAAAAATAAATTTCACGGAGTATCGTTATCCACCATTTAACCAGTGAAAAAAATAATCTGTCAATGAAAAACAAACAAAATTAATATAGAAAAATTAAACTCTGATAGATTTTGTTGTTTGGCACCGATCTTCTGTCTTGATTCCTGTGATTTCAAATAAATCAAAGTTTGAAAGATGATAAAGTTAGAAAACTTGGGTCGCCTCCCAAGAAGTGCTACTTTTAACGTTTTCAGCCAGCGTGATTGAAGATTTTTCCTAAGAAATAATTTCAACCTCTAGTTGAAAAGTAAGACTTTTTTCCCTATGGATAGCAAAAGCAACAAAAATCCCTGTCGCCACACCATTGCCAGTGTAATGGATCACCACATCCAGAATCAGAGGGTTCAGTCTCCTCTGGAGCTGCTTTATTGGCTTAACTCCATCTTCAAGTAAAATCCTACACATGCATATGGAAGGGTTAATGTTAGGAATGTCTACAAGTATAATGGCTCTTTGATTCTCCTTTAAAATTTGCAGCAACCTCTCCTCCTCATCAGTAAGGAGATTCTTAACCACAATGAACTCCAATTTTGGTGGCTTCAACTACTTCTATAGATTGAATTGTTGCATAATCAGCTGAAAAAGATTCATCATGCCTAAAAAAGGCAGCAATCTCAGCACATGCATTATACAATGTATCACCATCACAACCAGTATAACAAACAGAATCATCAAAATCAGTAAAACTAACAAATTCAGCACACAAATCATCAATTGGTTTTTTCACATCAATGATCTCATGTTCTACAAAATCAAATATCTGCATATGTTGCTTGCTCAACTAACTTAATGAAGATGTTAGCTGACCAATTTGGGTATTGAAATTCTGAATGGTGGCCTCAGTTCTCAGTTGAAAGGTCTCAGTTCTTTGTTGAAACTGCATATTATTATTTTCCAATTGCTTCACTAAGTCCTCCAATTTAGGCTCAGATTTCATGCCTTGCTAGGGCATAGGTTGCTGGTATAGACTGCTTGGTCCAACATAAGGTTAGAACTGTTGTGAACTCATTGGTTGCTGGAATGGCTGTATATAATGGTTTAGCAGCTGCTGTGCTGCATTTTCATATCTCAACTCAGGATAATCTCCCTAGCCAAGATTATAGGTAGCAAAATAAGGTTCATATCTAGGCTGTTGGTATTGCGGGTCACCAAGAAATACTCATGTTGCATCAACAGAATGGTCATGAAATACATAACCATCATCTTGCAATATTGAGCACGTATATGTGGGATGAAAAGAGCTACAACGTATACTGCAAAATCTTGTAGGTCCTTGCACATGTAAGTGATGCTGTCTCACTACCAACTACCTCACCAGATAAGCCAACCCATTGACAAGAGGCTGTCGAGACCCGTCAAGTAATAAAAATTTACCGGTTCACAAACTAATTTGTAGTATAGAGAATGAACCGAATCGTCTCTCAAGGATCCAAAAAGAACAAATATTTAATCAGATCAAGATAATTAAAAAGGGGGTTTAGATGATTTGAAAAGAAAATATACCGGTTAAATTAAAGAAATGCAATTAACAAATTAACCAATCCAAGGAAATTTTACCGATCTTGAATCTAATCCATCATTGATCACTAGGAATTCACTTAATTGCTAACCATGTTCTTGGCCTTAGATCATATCAAGATGCCTCAACATGATCCAAGAATCCTCTACTAGATAAGCATCTAGGATTTAATTAACCAAGGTTAGATAAAGTAAGCATCATCCAAACATAGATTAACTTAAGATCCAGAATTTAACCAAGCTAAACAACCTAACAAAAAGCTTTAATAAATTGTTTATTCTATGTGATCCTCTTTGAATACATGATAATAAAGCTATTACCACATCAACATCTAAATCAAATTAAGCAATTCAATCTAGATAAAAATCAAAAGAGGAAGAAGAGAAACTTGAATAATAATTAAGCAATATGAACAAGCGAAACAAGATCAACAAATTAAACATCAAGATGGCTAATCCCTTGGATTGATTATAAGAGCCTAGCCTTCCATGGATAGGAATGAAGAACTCAGAAATAAAAGAACAAAAATGAAATTGTAAAGAGAATGGAGAAGAAGAGAAAGAAAACTCTCACAAATACTCAAACTTTCTTCAAACTTACTTAAAATTGAATGATGTATAATACAAAGAGATTGGCTCTATTTATATTAATCCAAGAAGCCAATTTGTAATTGAAAATAATCTGAATACATGTTGTAAAATCATGGAAATTGTAAAATATGGAAGCTTGATGCATGGTTGGTGGCTTCAAGTCAGCAACTTTTATCCGACTTCCAGCTTGATGCTTGGCTTGGAGGTCTTCATGAAAGTTGTAGCTAGTTGTTACCTTGAAATTGTGGCATTGGAATCATGCCATTTGGACTTTTAGAATTCCATATATGCCAAAAACACTGCACCTACCTCAAATTAGGTTGGCAGAATGTGTTTCCAAATTCAAACCAACTTGTAGCTTCATAATCATGCCTAAAACGATATCTATTGACTAAATGGTCTTCGGTGAAGTTGGAGATATGGGTCATATCTTTCTAATGGCCAAGTTTCAACCCAAGAGGAGGCCTATAGCCCATTATATAGTCCAATATGTGCACACTACTTAGATTTCCGTGACAACAAACCCACTTTGCATTGCAGGGATATTTTAGACCCTTAGAAGTCTGATCCAGCTCTTGCGTTGTTCATGAAACTTGTAGAGACTTGTCTTAGCTTTCCGAAGACACCAAGATCACCTCAAATGGATCACCGAGTCCCAAGTTATGGCCTAACCAAGGAGGAAAGGTCAAAATGCATCAAAATCCAAGAATTATTCACAATTTGCATTAAAGCCCAATGAAGCCAAACAACATTAAACTCATCTAAAATACTTATATTGGGCACAATAAACATCTAATAAAACCTAATACAAAGCTAACATTAGTGTCTCAAATTGATTGATCACTCATCAAGTTTATACTCCATCAGATTAGTGATCAAACAAAAAAACAAGTGTAAAAATATACATTAAAAAATTATAGAAAACCTATCTAGTGATTTTTAAAAATTATGGGACCACCACAGGGTGAAAAAGACTCAAAAATGCTATCCAACAGAATAATAAAAAATCTTTAAAAAAATTGAAAAAGTAGTCTAAACGATGGAATTTGGTTAAAATAGGGGTGAACTCACTGCAAATAGTGAGCCTCTCTCAAAATAACTTTTTCCTTTAGTCTACCAAAATTCAGCTCAATCAAAGATAATTTACCAAAACAAAATCTTGACACGATGCCTTTTACCTAATTTCAGCCAAATTTCCACTTGAAGAAGCTTCAAAAACCAAAACAAACACAATTGTTAGAGTTATATGGGGTCTTGAAATAATCAAATAATTGCCTTGGATCCCCCACAACGGCATCAAATTTAACAAGAGGTTGTTAAGACCAGTCAAATAAATAAAATTTATTGGTTCACAAACTAATTTGTAGTATAGAGAATGAACCAAATCCTCTCTCAAGGATCCAAAAACAAAGATTCAATCAAATCAAGATAATTATAAAAGGGGATTTTGATAATTTATAAAGAAAATACATTAGTTGAATTAAAGAAAATTAATTAACAAATTAACCAATCCAAGGAAATTTACCGATCTTGGGTTTAATCCATCATTGATCACATGGAATTCACTTAATTGCTAACCATGTTCTTGGCCTTAGATCACATCAAGAAGCCTTAACATGATTCATGAATCCTCTACTAGATAAGCATCTTGGATTTAGTTAACTAAGGTTAGATAAAGTAAGAACTATCCAAACATAAATTAACTTAAGATCCGGAATTTAACCATGCTAAAGAATCCATCAAAATGCTTTGATATATTGTTTAGTCTTTGTGATCCTCTTTGAATACATGATAATAAAGCTATTATCACATCAACATCTAAATCAAAAGAGGAAGAAGAGAAACTTGAATAACAATTAACCAATATGAAAAATCGAAACAAGATCTCCAAATTAAACATCAAGATCGTTAATCCCTTGGATTGGTTATAAGAGCCTAGTCTTCCATGGATGGGAAGGAAGAACTCATAAAATAAAGAACAAAAATGAAATTCAAAAGAGAATGGAAAAGAAGAGAAAGAAAACTATCACAAATACTCAAACTTACTTCAAATTTCATTCATATTTTTTTCATGCAATTACAAGATCGATTGGCCCTATTTATACTAATCCAAGAGCCAATTTGTAACCGAAGATAATATGAATGCAAGCTGTAAAAACAAATAGAAATTGTCAAATATGGTAGCTTGATGCATGGTTGGTGGGTTGGTGGGTTGGTGCATGGTTGGTGGCTTCTAGTCAGCAACTCTTCTCCGATTTCCAACTTGACTTTCATGCCCTAAACGATGTATTTTGACTTTGAGGTCTTATGACAGTTGTATACAATTGTCTCATTGAACTTTTGGAGCTGGTTTCATGCCAATTGGACTTTTACAACTCTAGATATTCTAAAAACATTGCACCTACCTCAAGTCACGTTGGCAGAACGTGTTTCCAAATTCAGACCAACTTGCAACTTCATAATGATGCCTAAAACGACATCTATTGACTAAATAGTCTTCAGTGAAGTTGGAGATATGGGTTTTATCTTTCCAATGGCACTAGTTTCAACTCAAAAGGAGGCCTATAGCCCACGATATGGTCCAATATGTATACACTATTTAAATTCCAGCGACAGTAAACCTACTCTGACTTGAAGGGATATTTTGGACCCTTAGAAGTTCGATCTAACTCTTGAGTTCTTCATAAAACTTGTAGTGTCTTGTCTTAGCTTTCCAAAAACTCTAAGATCACCTCAAATCGATCAACTAGTCTCAAATTATGGCCTAACCAAGGAGGAAAGGTCAAAAGTGCATTAAAATATGGTAATTATTCACAAATTGCATTAAAGCCCAATAAGGCCCAACAACATTAAACTTAGCTAAAATACTAATATTGGACACAATAAACATCTAATAAAGCCTAGTATAAAGCTAACATAAATATCTCAAATTGATTGATCAAAGATCATGGAAAACCAAAGAAGGAAAATCTTGTGAGGGAACCATTAGCTGTAAGTGAAGCAAAGTTTCGCGAACTGCGTTAGGAGTGGGTTCTTTCCAAAAGGCATCAACGTAAGCTTGATAGTCTAGACCAACAGGAACAGGGGCCGAAAAAGATGGTAATGTAGGAAGGTTAATGATCTTGTGAGGAGATTGACTAGCCCTAGAAGGTTAAGTAACCTTGGGAACTTTTGGAGCTTTGCCACTGGCAGCAGAAACACTTGGAGAAGCCATTGATGAATTCGAATTTAAAAGGAGAAGTGTAATGGCGAAGGAGCAAGAAGAAAGAAAGTTTCCTGAAAATTCTGGAAATTTGATAACCTCTCGGCCATGGTAATCAAACTCGAGTGTTAACTCGTAAAATCGGACGATTTTACGAGCTCACCACCCTAATCGAGCCAAATCGTTAGAAAACTCGGTCCTTTGTAAACTCGTCCGGGATAAGTGAAATCGGAGTAAAATCGGTGAACTCGCGATCTCAAGATTGATTTTGCGAGTTTAAATTTGCAGAAGAAAAACCAAAACTCATCGTTTTACCTTACCTAAAACACACAGCAGGTTGCAACTGCTTCTTAGGGATTGAAAACCCCAAAGGCCATTCGAAGCTCCATCGTTGGCCGCCTAGTTTGAAGCTCCATTGTTGGCCGCCATTGCCGCCCAGTTTGCATGAAGCTTCGTCATTGGCCGCTGCCGCTGCGCATGCTGTTCAGCCTCTGTTCAGGTGCACATTAGTCTTCCCCTTTCAGCGGCTTCAGCCTCTGGTTCATCCTCCTCAGTCCTCTAGTTCGTTCAGCCTCTATTCCCTCCTTCCTTAGTCCTCTGTACTAGCCAGCCAACGGGTTCTTTAAAAAATCAAATAAATGCCTTCCTATTTTCCCTTCTTTGCCTCTGTTATTGTTTTATTTGGCTTATAAGTGAATTTTATTTTTTTTCTTGAGTTGTTATTTCAGAAAGTCTGACTTTATCAACTTATGATTTGCTTATTATGTATGATTTTAATTTGTACTATCATATTTTATTACTTTTGCATGCTTCATTATGAAATTATAATGTTAAATGTTGATTATGGACATACTATTTCATTATGTTTAGGTCTATGATATTTTTTTAATATTATTATTGAAGTAAGTAAACTCTTACGAGTTTACGAATCGAGTTTGTGGAGTCTCCACGAGTTTACCTAAACTCGTGAGTTTGACAACCATGCTCTCGATAAGTGCACCGAATCGTTCAAGTAATAAAAATGAGTGAGTTATCGTCTCCACAGGGATTGAGTTTACCAAACATCTATTCACTAGATTTGATGCTATCTAGACTAACGTACTTTTGGATTGAAGGTAACTCTAATGCTAAAAATTATAGCAATTACAAATAAAAACTAAATGAGCAAAACTAGAGTGCGGTTAAATGAATGTGCGAGGTAAACTGAATATTATGAAATTGCTAGGGGTTTGATTTCACTTGACTTATCCAATTGAATTAAGAAATCTCATTCTTCTTAACTCTACATCCATGATTTAAAGGTTGAATTTTCTGAAACTAATTAAATTCCAATTCCTTGGATATTCAATTCTCCTTTAACCAACAAGAACTAATTAATTCCTTAACCTAGTTCAAATTGAAAAGGGCTTTACACAAATACCAAAATTCAAAGGCACCACACAATCCCAAAGCTTATTCCTAAACCTTGTAAGACTATGGCATTCATTCCCAATAGCTAGTACATAATTGAATTTCCCAATTCTAATTATGAACCTTAGATCAAAATATGAGAGGCCAATTCATAAGTTGTATAAAAACAGAGAATAAATGCTTAAACCATAGAATCAAGTCAAGAATTACAAGAAGTTCATAAAACCATTATCCAAGTCAAGCTACATCAAATCTCTAGCATAGGAAATTTAACTACTCATGATAAAAAGGGAAGAAAGATTGGGAAAAGGGATGAACTCCATGAAGAATTCAAGATGTTGATGTTGAGATCCTCTAATCTTCTTCTTGAATCACTCCTCCTTAGATTAGGGTAGCAGCAGATCCCCTTCTCTTTTTTTCTTCCAGCCGTCCTCCTCAACCTTTTCTTCTTTTTCTTTTTATATCAGAAAAGAAACAGAACGCATAAGATTTTAAACCCACCGCTTAAGCGGTGGAATCTCACCGCTCAGGCGGTGGGGTTCCAAAGGAGAGATTGTGGTGTGATGCCACCGCCTAGGTGGTGGAGTTCCAGAGGAGAGATTGTACGAGCCATTGGAGCGCCTAAGCGCTGGATTCCACCTCCTAGGCGGTGGATTGGCAGAGGCAACATATTTTGAGCGCTTGAGCACTGGCTTCTACCGCTTAGGCGGTGGATGTCCCGAGACAAATCATCATTCATGCAGCTTTATTTCCTTCCCAATGCTAACCTCCTTTATTCCAAACCTAAGGATTAAAAGGATACAAAGTATAAATAAGCTTCTATGCAAGAAAATGAAACAAAATACTAAACAAAGATGTAAATGAAAACACACAAAACTAAACTTAAAAACAATGGAGAAAACTCAATCAAAGGTTGGTTTTAGGAAAAATTTGTCACACAATCTCAAAGATAGTCAGTCCATTTAACAAGACTATCACTCCCCCAAACCTAAGATTTTGCTTGTCCCCAAGCAAAAGTAACTAAACAAGGAAAACTAAGACTCAAACACTTCTCCACAACCCCCAAAAATGCTGGCATTTGGCAATTTGATTCAAGCTCACAATGAAGTAAACATTTCAGCAAATGACTGTTTAATTGAAGTGGACAACAACAAAAACAGTGTAAATGCTAATCATAAACAAAATGGCAAGAAGGCATCTGAAATTAGCAACAAGTGAGGCAGTGGTAAAATTACAAGCTTGTATGTAAACAATTAAGCTACTAGCTAACCAAAGAGACAACACAAGGACAATGGTTCGACACAAAAGCTTACAAGGTAAAATGAACAAAACCAAGGTGAGATGTTAGAGGAATGCTCGTGCGCCTCTTCCACACAACACACCCCCAAACTTCACCAAGGAAAGAACTAAGAAAAAAAACAAACTGGTTAGGTATCAAGGTTATAACCGTGCGCCTCTTCCACACATCACAACCAAGATACAACACCAGATTTTATATGGTATGAAAGTAAAGGAAGGACCGTGCGCCTCTTCCGCACATCCTCACTTCAACCAATAGCCACAGATACATTAAGCAGTTGCTCTTTCTCTTTTTTTTTGTTTTTTTGTTTTTTTAGAATAAAAACAAAAGAATTGAACCTTATCCAAGACGTTGAAAAATTGGAAGCTAGAATGAAAAATTCAAGACATAACACGAGATGTAATAAAACCACGACCAACTTGTAATCAATAGTCAGACGCCCTAACAAGCAGAAGAGTTTATAGAGCATCACAATCATTCAGAGTTGTTCAATCAATTATCGCAAACATGAGCTGAAAGAAAACTTCATGCAACATAAACCAAAGCACCAAATGCAGCATTCTCAGAATAGTGGAGCTTACAACTAAAAACACACAATAAAACAGGAATGAAAGTAAACAACATAACGAAAAAGTAAAAGAAAAAGAAGATGACTCCCTGATGTAGTGATGGCTAGTCTTCAGCCTCTGTTTCTGCATCCTCATCTCCTGTAGCCTCGCCTTCATCTCCCGCGACCTCCTCCTCATCACTGAAGCTAATGTTAGCCATAATCTCCTCATCCGTCAGAGGAAGACCTCCCATAGAATTGGGATCTACATGCAGTTGCTCAGTGACAAGAGGTTGTCGAGACCCGTCAAATAAATAAAATTTACCGGTTCGCAAACTAATTTGTAGTATAGAGCATGAACTGAATCGTCTCTCAAGGATCCAAAATTACAAAGATTTAATTAGATCAAGATAATTAGAAAAAGGGGGTTTTGTTGTTGATTAACAAGATTAATAAAAGTATGAGACTTAAAGTTGTAAACAAATCTAAAGAAACAACCGATCCAAGGAAATTTACCGATCTTGAGTTTAACTCATCATTGATCACAAGGAATTCACTTAATTGCTAACCATGTTCTTGGCCTTAGATCACATCAAGAAGCCTTAACATGATCCAAGAATTCTCTACTAGATAAGCATCTAGGATTTGATTAACCAAGGTTAGATAAAGTAAGCACCATCCAACATAGATTAACTTAAGATCTAGAATTTAACCAAGCTAAACAATCTATCAAAAAGCTTTAATATATTGTTTAATCTTTGTGATCCTTTTTGAATACATGATAATAAAGCTATTATCACATCAACATCTAAATCAAATTAAGCAATTTAATCTAGATAAAAATCAAAAGAGGAAGAAGAGAAACTTGAATAACAATTGAGCAATATGAACAAGCGAAACAAGATCTCCAAATTAAACATCAAGATGGCTAATCCCTTGGATTGATTATGAGAGCCTAGCCTTCCATGGATGGGAAGGAAGAACTCAGAAATAAAAGAACAAAAACGAAATTGTGAAGAGAATGGAGAAGAAGAGAAAGAAAACTCTCACAAATACTCAAACTTTCTTCAAACTTACTTAAAAATTGAATGATCATAATACAAAGAGATTGGCTCTATTTATACTAATCCTAGAAGCCAATTTGTACATGTACATAATCTGAATACAAGCTGTAAAAATATAGAAATTGTCAAATATGGAAGCTTGATGCATGGTTGGTGGGTTGGTGCATGGTAGGTGGGTTGGTGTATGGTTGGTGGCTTTTAGTCACCAACTCTTATTCGACTTTTGGCTTGATTTGCATGACCTAGATGGTGCATTTTGGCTTGGAGGTCTTCATGAAAGTTGTAGCCAGTTGTCTCCTTGAAAGTTTCAATTGGAATCATGCCATTTGGATTTTTAGAACTCCAGATATGCCAAAAACACTGCACCTACCTCAAGTTAGGTTGGTAGAACGTGTTTCCAAATTCAATCCAACTTGTAGCTTCATAATCATGCCTAAAACGACATCTATTACTAAATGGTCTTCAGTGAAGTTGGAGATATGGATTTTATCTTTCCAATGGCCAAGTTTCAGCCCAAGAGGAGGCTTATATCTCACTATGTAGTCCAATATGTGCACACTACCCAGATTTTCGTGACAGCAAACCCACTTTGCATTGCAGGGATATTTTGGACCCTTAGAAGTCCGATCCAGCTCTTGAGTTCTTCATGAAACTTGTAGAGCATTGTCATAGCTTTCCAAAGACACCAAGATCACCTCAAATGGATCACCGAGCCCAAGTTATGGCCTAACCAAGGAAGAAAGGTCAACATGCATCAAAATCCGAAAATTATTCAATATTTGCATTAAAGCCCAATGAAGCCCAACAACATTAAACTTATCTAAAATACTAATTTTGGGCACAATAATTATCTAATAAAGCCTAATACAAAGCTAACATAAGTGTCTCAAATTGATTGATAACTCAACTAGCCTCCTGATCATATGTTCCATGCTGATTTGGGATTGCATGATGTGATTCAGCTTTCTTTCACTCTGCTGAATGTGCTTCTTTTGCCTCTGCTCTATTCGTCTGAGGAAAGTGTTCGACCAGGCCTTCTAGAAGATTCTTGTTGATGAGGAGGTGTTGGGTATCGTGCTTCCTCAAAGTATGAGAGGACAACTCTGGCAGTAATAGGAGGAGCAGCTGGTTCTGGGATGTCAGCTGTCAACGAGATACCTTCATTTTTGCACAATCGGGTAATGAGGGATGGGTGTCCCAAACCTCCCATCTGAGCTTGGGCACTTTCATGAATATTCAGAGCAATGAGGCCACCTATATCCACTGGTGCTCCCGTGACAATGCAGTAGATGAGCTTCGCCCTTTTGACAGATACGTCAAATGAGTTCGAGGATGGTAAAAGGGTGGCTTGAATGAATGTGCACCAGGCCTTTGGTATAGGCCGAAGGTCAGACTTCTTGACATGCTTTGGGTATCCTTTGGTATCCATGACCCATTCTGCACCTTCTTTTGCTATGGTGCGAAGGACTGCACTTGCGTCCCATGGTCTATCCAACATATCACTGTAACCACAGGCTCCGAGAAATGCTGGGGGGTGCCAAACATGCGGTTTAAAACCCGTGGAGTGAAGTAAATTGCTTTGCCCCTCACAAAGCTCATGTTTTTTTCATCTTGTTCATTTCCATGGTAAGCATTAGCATAGAATTCCCTTACTAATGTCTGACAACCATCTTTAGGGGCTTGGCATAGGGTCATCCACTTTCTTGATGTGATTTGAGTAGTTATCTCAGGATACTCCCCATCTTTAAGTTGAATGCCCCGCTCTCGGATTATGCGCTTCTTCAACACCAAATTGTTGAATCTCTGTTCATGAGCAAGAGACTTGAATCTATAGGCATCAAAAGTTGAAGAACTTGAAGAAGCTCCCCTAGTTGTCTTTTGCTTCTTTGGAGGCATAATTCAATAAAAGAGGCAAATTCCTGATAAAAGCACACCAGAAAGAAATGAATAACTACTTAGTGGGAAACAATCAAGCAATACTCATGCAAAACCATTAATCAAAACTCAACAAGATATCAGATATTTTCCAATGGCTCCACAATCACTCAATTATTTCCTAAGTTCGCAATTATTAATCATGGTTAAATAACTAGTTGCACAAGATCAAAATTTTCCATCCACCAGGACTAACAAAGTGAAGTAGTTAATTCCACAAGTCCCAAGAATTGCACAATATTGAAATAACCAAGTGAAACACAAGAAGGGGGGTTGAATTGTGTTTCTTAACCCTTTTTTAAAAACTTTTCCTTTTAACAACAGAATGAACACAGCGAAGGTTAAAGGTTGACAAGCAAAGAATGTAAAAACAAGACTTCTCAGTCCTATTGGACTCTAAGGACTTTGAAGAGATTTTTAAGTAAGCAGTTAAGAAGTTCGAAGAACCAATAAAAAGGACTTGTTAATAAACACAATGGTAAACCCCAGAAGTTAGTGGAAATAATAAAACACACTAGAAGAGAAGAGAAGTTTACACCAGAGATTTATCCTGGTTCACTCTCACCAACCGAGAGCTACGTCCAGTCCCTTCAACTAGAAGGATTTTCAACTAAACTTTTTCAGATTACAAGTATTATTCACCTCTTCAGGTTACAAGTATTTTCAACCTCTTCAGGTTCAACCACACCAGTATTCTTTTATACCCAGCCTCTTCAGGCTTACAACATTAAGATGAATAAGTAGAAGATGATGAAAGCTTGAGTTTGAAACTCACTAGAAAATGAGAATAGACAATTAATCTCTGATGGCTATTTGGCAAGTGTACCAAATCGCACAAGTAATAAAGTGATGAGTAAATTATCGTCTCCACAAGGAATTGAGTTGTCAAGTACCAAATTACTAATTTAGATACAATTTAAATGATGCAAATTAATGAAGAGAATAAAAAAAAACTAAAATTTTAACTACATTAAATGGGGTTGAGCAAACAAAGAGTGAGATGCTAGAGATCCGATTTCACTTGATTTTCCGATTATTTGGATTCTTTCTTAATTTAAATTCCAATTCAAGAATTAATGGTGGGATATCTAATTTAATTAAAACCCAATTCCTTGGTAGATTAATTCTCTTCAACTATTTAGAATTAACTAATTCCTTAGTCTAATTCCAAATAGAACAAGGCATGAATGAATAAAATCCCAAGTAATACCACACAACCAACAATATCTATTCCTAGATTATTGCTTAATCATGGTGTTTATCTCAAGAAGCAACATCACACATGAATTTCCCAATCCTATGCATGACCATCAATTCAATTTATGGTTGATCAAGTCATAAAAGCACTAAGAATAGAGATGAACACTCAATCATGAAAGAAAACTTAATTTAAGAATTAAAATCCAAATAAATCATCCATTCAAGTTACATCATCACTCTAGCTAGGAAGAGTTTAGAAAAACATCAAGAAATATGAAAACAAAAGATAGGAAAATGTAAACTTCATTGAATCCAAGACAACAAGAATATGAAGATCTCGAATCCTTGCTTCTTGATGATCTCCTTAGCTCTCCTAGGGCTGGAAGCCCTCTCCCCCAAAGCCTCCTCAGGCCCCCCTTTCTTCTATGGCAGAATAAGTTCTTTTATAAGATTTAGAAAATCATAAAACAATTGAATGTTGCTACCACTTTTCTTCATAAAAGGCGTTAACTTGGGCTGGACATATCTCATCAAATCTGGTTGAATCAGTGATAGTGGTCAACATAATATTCGTAGATATTTTTCTTAACTCTCCTATTCACCGGAATCATGTCATTTGAACTTCTGGAGTGAAAGTTATGCCCAAATTATTACAAAAGATTTGATAGCAAAAGTTTCCTTGATTTGCCTTTAATTAAGTTTCCTTGTTTCTTTGAATAGCCTTTGATTGAGTCTCATTGATTAGCATCCCTTGATGATTCTTTGCACAAATTACCATAATTGCAGTAGATTTGTTCAAAGATCAACTTTCCTAAAATAAATAGCAAATAAACATCAATTAGGAGATAAAATCCCACAAAATCATATGATATAGATAGGAAATATAAGTACTGACTAAGACTCATCAATCTCAAGACTTTAACCTTTTTACAGTTGAAAAGAATTCCAAGAAGAGATCAAACTTTTTAGTCTTTGTAAGTTGCTTGGGCATGAAAAAAATCTCTCTTTACTTCTAGTGCTGCTTCTCCTTTTTATAAGCGAGAATAATTTGAGCAGACTTCATAAGCTTCGTCGTCCAACGGAAACATTTATTACCGTTCTGAGTAGCTTTAAATGCATCGACTGAAATCGTGTTGAGCTTCTTCTAAAAGGTGACTTTGATTATCAGAGATTTCCAATCATATGATAACTGAGTCCTGATTTGTCTGAGATCGCAGAAAGTTCCTTATTTGCTGATCTTTGTAGTTGTTAGACAATGTCAGCAAAAAAGCGGCTCAGTTGACTTCTTCTGTAGTCATAAACTGTCAGCGTTCTTTTCGAGCATTTAATGAGGAACAGTTCCTCATTTTTGAATTTTAACAATGGACGAGAGCTCGAGCTTGAACTTTATAAGAGTGACTTGAGTCTGAGCTTTGGTAAAAAGAAAGTATTGGACGAACCAATAAAATAGTAACTGTATATGCAGACAGTCATTGGACGCAGGAATATATGTAACAGACTGGACGCATAAAAAGATTTCGCAGAAACAAGTTGGACGCAGACTATCAAATAGTTTATTTTAAGAAGCTATTTGCTCTTTTAAAACTCATCGAAGACTTCTCAAAGAAAACAGCAACAGTGTCAATAAATAAAGGAATTTCAGTTTTAATGAAACACTTTGTCGAACCGCTTACTTGTTCAAACTTAATAAATATTTTTGTTATCCTCAAAACTTAAGCAGGGAAGGCTACAGCTTTTTGTCATTAGTGCTAAACCTTATAAAAGATTTTGGTTTCAACAATCTCCCCCTTTTTGATGATGACAAAACTATTAATTTGATTGAACACAGATTCTTTTTAAAACATTATTTGCTCCTCCTAAGAAAAACATTTCAAAGAAATGGACGCAGAGTCTGTTGGACGCAGTACAAGAAATTTATTTTTACAAGAAAAAAATTCAAGAGCAAGTAACATTATTTCTGTATCGAAGTTTAGTACTTAAGAGAGAAACGTTAATAGAGACAGTACCTTTTGAAAAGAAATAACCATGCTAACATTTTAGAGCAAAACCTTCACAATAATACAGTGTATTAACAGAGTAGTCACAATTTCAAATAAAGCAACCTGATAATGAGCAGATGAATAAACGAGACATGAATAATATAACAACCAGATAAAGTAATAGTTCACAATTTTATTGACACAGTATAATTGACAAATCAAGTTCGTAACAAATCAAATTCCCATTATTCTCCCCCTTTGTCATCAGACAAAAGGAAGAAGGACATCATTGTCAAAAAAAAATAAAAAAAAATTTGGCTAAAAGAAAATTAAGAAGAAGAAGGCGGAGGAGGAGGAGGAGGAGGAGGCCCTTGCTGAAAAACAAATTTGAGGAGGTCTTCAACTCTCTTGTACATTAAGTCCATTTGATTATTCACATAGGCCTGAAAAGCTGGGGGCACTTGGGTGAGAGTTTCAGCAGGAGGTTGTGGTTCCAAAACAACTAACTCAGTGGTGGTAGCAAGAGGGGCCACTTCCATTTGCTGCTCAACAGATTCAACTTCGTCTTCAGACAGAGGAAGATAAAAATCCCAAGGAAGAGGATCTCTCCGATATCCAAACATTAGATCCCAAGGATAAGGTCTGCCTATGTTGTCAGAAGGAGGTCCAGAGACATAGCTTAGACAAGAGAAGATTGTTGATAATGGCGAGTTTAGAGGCAGTCCAAGAATATCATCTACCATAAAGATAGGACGAAAACACTGGAAGCTTTGACTAGGCACCGTTATAGTATCTTCCTTATCTTCATCGCTTAGACCTGAAGAAGACGCTTGTTGCTTACAATCCCATATGTGCTTTTCCTAGAAAGTCTTGGCCTCGTTCTCCTCTGCTTCTCCTTTCATTGAAACTTGCCACAAGAAATCAACATCAACATCAAGGGAACTTAGGATCCCAAAATTTGGTTTGAAATAGGAAGGTTTGGGAAAGGTGGCTTGGCTTCTGTATTTTTTCAAATCTTTGTTTTTATTCAAATCCACCATTGGCAACCTTGGACAAACTCAATCAGGCTGAATCTTGATGGCAGTTGCAGAAGAGATGATCAGAGAAGGGGGTACAAATCTCAAATCCTTCAACAGAAGACTCCCCTTGATGACACTGACAAAGATGGTGTCAAAAAGGCTCGCAAACTGACCCATTTCTTCCAAAGTGACTGGTTTGAAGGAGAGTTCACTAGGGAAGATATGAACCTTTGTAGAACAACCATCACAGCATCGGGAGCGTCTTGCTGTGAGTGAGAGAGAAGAGTCCTTGGATTCCCAGAGAGGAATAATGTGGGGGGTAACACCCATAGAGAATGGGTTAAGGTTGAGGGTGTTTGAGAAGGTCCTATGTGGGGGTGAAGATGAAGAGGGTTTGAGAGGTATTCTGTGAGTTTGAAAAGAAGGTTCAGTGTTTAAGGGAGAGGAAGTGATTGGATAGGTTGGGAAAGAGGTTTGAGGTTCTGGTAGAGAAGAGGGTAAAGTGGAGGAAGAGGTAGTGGCAGGAAGGGGTTCCTTAGGAATGGACGCAGGCTTGGAGGAGGGTTTCCTTATGATGGGTAGCTTCGTCCTTGTTCCCTTTGGAATGCTTACAATGGACGCAACCTTCATCCTTTTAGCGATAGGTTGGTCATCGTTAGAGTCATCGTCCATTATGAGTCTTCTCTTTGGAATGGCTTGGACCGATGGTGACTTCTGCTTTGGACTCTCAGCCTTTGTACTCTTTAGAGGTTCCTTCTGGTCTAAAAAATCTTGGACGCTCTGAAATTTCATTCTTAACAAATTGCTTCGTCCAAAGATTTGTTGCTCTTGGATCCGTCCAAAGATCCTCTTATTCTCTTCAACATCTTTAGTCTCATGGGGACTAAAGATACCTTGATCTCTGAAGATCTTGGTTAGGAGGACACCATAGGAGATGGTGGTCTTTTTCCCTTTTCCTTGCACACTTCTCTTGAAGTTCTTAAACAGCAGGGAAGGCAAATTGATCTGTTGACACAGTATCAGATGACACAGGCAGAAGGCATGAACTGTAGAGACTGAATCTTTGGACCCTGCCTTGTGGAGTACTGCCTTGTTCATAAGTTGATGCAATACTCTTGCCTTGTCATTCATCTTGGATGCAGTTAATTTCCCTGTAGATGACTTTTTTAGTAAGGTGTCAAGGACAGCATCCGTCCCCCCAAAAGCTTTCTCCCAGTCTGAAGTGATGGTGGCTCCTTCCAACCAACACTGGGTGGCGTTGGATATGGTTACCTCTGAGACAATAACTGGTTTTCCCAAAGACACACCCCGACCTCGATTCTGGCATACGTAGGCCTCTTTCCAGAACATCTTCACCAAATCTGGATAAACCTCAACTGGTTCTCTGAAGTAATTATCCCAGCCAGCACCGACAAGACAATCTTTGATATCGACCCCACATTCTGCTAGGATCAAAGTTTGGAACGAGTATTCGACCGATACCTCTGCTCTTTCAACATCAAGGGTCTTTCCTCCGGCCATTTCTTAGGGTTAAGGAATAAAGAACTAGAGAGAGAGAGGGAAATCTGTGGAGGTTCCTTTTGCAAAGGGTTTCTTTCAAGGCTTGAAGGCGTAAAAATTTGATCTTGAAAAGAGAGAAAATATTTATAGTAAAAGGCAAAGCTTACACAGAAAGGTTTCTGAAGGAAAACGAATCGATTTTTATTTTTAAGGAAAAACAAACACATTAAATGTGTATTAAAAACAACTGTCACGTCCGCAGTAAAAAGTAACTTCCGTGACCTTTCAAAAACTGACTCAACGTGGGAAATTTGAAAAGTTTCAAACAAGATAAATGCAAAAGAAATATGTCTTGTCAAGAAATTTACCTCACTATTTAACAAGTGCAAAGCATTTTGGACGCAAATCTTCAATGGACGCAAGAAGTATTAATTCTTTACAAAATGCATACTTAGATGTTTTTCGAATAAGGGTGAATCTATCCTCTGAAAGAGGTTTTGTGAAAATATCTGCCCATTGATGATCTGTATCCACATATTGAATATCAAACACACCTTTTTGAATATAATCTCTTATAAAGTGATGTTTGATTTCAATGTGTTTTGCCCTTGAATGTAGTATAGGATTTTTTGATAAGTTAATTGCAGCAGTATTATCACATAGTAAAGGAATCTTACTTTCAAAGACGTTGTAATCTTCTAATTGATGTTTGATCAAAAGTAGTTGAGAGCAACAATTGGACGCAGAAATGTTTTCAGCTTCAGTTGTTGAGAGGGCAATTGTGCTTTGTCTCTTGCTGGACCAAGATACTAGATTTCCTCCAATGAAGTGACATCCTCCACTTGTACTTTTCCTTTCGATTCTATCTCCAAAGATAGTCAAGATCACAAAAACCAACTAATCTGTACTCATGAGATTTCTTAAATACCAACCCCAGATTAGTAGTTCCTTTCAAGTATCTGAAGATTCTTTTTACAGCAATTAAGTGTGACTCTCTAGGATCAGATTGAAAACGTGCACAAAGGCACACACTAAACATTATATCAGGTCTGGACGCAATGAGATATAAGAGTGATTCGATCATACCTCTGTATACCTTTTCGTCCACCTTTTTATCCTTATTGTCCAATCTTAGTGTGGACGATGGATGCATTGGTGTGCTCATAGTTTTGCAATCGTCCATCTTGAATTTCATCAAAAGTTCATTTGTGTATTTTGTCTGATGTATGTAGATTTCGTCCAATGTCTGTTTCACTTGCAAACCCAGAAAGAATTTTAATTCTCCCATTAAGCACATTTCGAACTCCTTCTGCATCAGATTGGAAAATTCCTTGCAAAGAGATTCATCAGTAGCTCCAAAAATAATATCATCAACATAAATTTGAACTATAATGAATTTTGAGTTTTTGTCTTTGCGAAAAAGAGTAGTGTCAACTTTTCCTCTAGAAAAACCGCTTTCTTTTAAAAACGAGCTTAACCTTTCATACCAGGCTCGAGGAGCTTGCTTTAATCCATACAGGGCCTTTTTTAATTTGAAAACATGCCCAGGGAAATTTTGATCCTCGAAACCAGGTGGTTGTTTAACGAAAACTTCTTCATTGATTATACCATTTAGAAACGCACTTTTTACATCCATTTGATAAAGTCTCATGCTATGATGAGCAACAAATGAAAGTAAGATGCGTATGGCTTCTAATCTAGCTACAGGAGCAAAAGTTTCAGTGGAATCAATACCTTCTTGTTGTGAGTAACCTTGGGCTACTAACCTTGCTTTGTTTCTCACAACCTTACCATCTTCGTCCAATTTGTTTTTGAATATCCATTTTGTGCCGATGATGGACTTGTCTTTAGGCTTTTGAACCAGCGTCCAAACATCGTTTCTTTTAAATTGATTTAGCTCTTCTTGCATGGCTAAGATCCATCCTTCGTCCTCCAGTGCTTCTTCTATTTTTCTTGGCTCCATTTCTGAGATGAGGGCTACATTTGAGTAATCTCTGAAGGTAGATCTTGTACGCACTTTATCATCTGGATTACCAATGATTTGGTGCTCTGGATGATAGGTTTTGAAGTGCCAACTTTTTTGACCATCAGTTGTTTCTTCTTTTCTTTCATCGTTCAATGCTTCTTTGTATAGAGTAGTTGATCATTCTCCTTTGTCATTAAGGTTTAACTCTGCAAAAGACTCATCTAGCTCTGACAAATCATTATCAGGCTTTTTGTCATTGAATTTAACATGAACAGATTCTTCAACAGTTAAAGAGCAAGAATTATATACTCTATATGCTTTAGATGTTTCTGAGTATCCTAAGAAGATACCAGAGTCAACTTTAGCATCAAACTTTCCTAAAGAATCCTTAGTATTCAAGATAAAACATTGACAGCCAAAAGAATGAAAATAAGAGATGTTGGGTTTTCGTCCTTTCCACAATTCATAAGGAGTCTTGTTTAAAAGAGGTCTAATATATATTCTGTTTTGAATATAACATGCAGTGTTAAACTTCAAATTTGTATGTTTGGAGATTGAGTTGTCATTGAGCATTGTTCTAGCCATCTCTTGAAGAGATCTATTTTTCCTTTCTACCACACCATTTTGTTGTGGTGTTCTTGGGGCAGAGAAGTTGTGAAGAATACCGTTTTCTTCACAGAACAATTGGAAGCTCTCATTCTCAAATTCTCCTCCATGATCACTTCGGATTGAGTTGATACACATGCCTTTTTCATTTTGAATTCTTTTATAGAAAATAGAGAAGACTTTGAAAGACTCATCCTTGTGAGCTAGAAACATAACCCAAGTCCATCTAGTATAGTCATCTACTATGACCAATCCATATTTCTTTCCATTTAGTGAAAAAGTTCTTGTTGGACCAAACAGATCAAGATGTAACAATTCTAGTGGTCTAGAGGTGGAAATGATGTTTTTGGACTCAAACGAGTTTTTGATTTGTTTCCCCTTTTGACATGCTTCACAGAGAACGTCTGATTTGTACACAAGCTTTGGTAGTCCTCTTACGAGGTTATGCTCATGTAGCTTGGAGATTAACCTCAAGCTTGCATGACCAAGCTTCTTATGCCATATCCACTGTTCTCCTTTTATGGATACTAGACATGATACATTTTGATCTGAAAGATCTTCCAAGTCAATTTTATAGAGATTATTTTGCCTTTTAGCAGTGAAGAGTATGGATCCGTCAGAATTTTTAACTATACATTCTCCTTGATTGAATGAAACATTAGATCCACTATCACATAATTGACTAATGCTAAGCAGATTATGTTTCAATCCTTCAACCAGAAGAACATTATCGATAGAGGGAAAAGGATGCTTACCAATCTTAC
The DNA here is from genome assembly GCA_023212625.1 of Styphnolobium japonicum. Taxonomy (NCBI): domain Eukaryota; kingdom Viridiplantae; phylum Streptophyta; class Magnoliopsida; order Fabales; family Fabaceae; genus Styphnolobium; species Styphnolobium japonicum. The sequence continues at coordinate 20,305,525 of JALBWW010000013.1, forward strand.
CTATTCCAACTATTTTACCTTTCTGGTTTCCTCCAAACGTAACGAAGCCGCCTGATTTAGTTTTGATGTCTTGGAACATAGACCTTTCTCCCATCATGTGCCGTGAGCAACCACTGTCCAGGTACCATGACAGGTGTCTTTTTCTTGTTGCTAAGCACATCTGCAAGAGGAATTATCATATCCTTAGGTACCCATATCGTTTTGGGTCCTCTTTGGTTAGCTCTTGGAGATTCATAATATTTTGACCTTTTATTAAAGAGATCTTTTGAAGAGGGGTGAGCATTTTTTTTATAAGCATTCTTAAAAGATTTAGGTTGAGTAGTAGTTTTTCGAGAAAACTTTTTATTAGTATCTTGATATCCCAATCCAGATTTGTCATGAGGATCTCTAGAATACCTGAGTAAGATGTTTAGGTTGTTGGTGCTTTTCACAAATTTACTGAGATCCTCCGTTAACTCTTTTACCTCAGTATGAAGTTTATCAACTTCATCTGAAGTGTTGGACTCAGAAGATATTTTCAAAAGAGCATTTTTAGTTTTTAATTTTTCACAACAAATTTCAAGTTCTTGTTTTTCTGAAAGCATTTTTCCATATTCTCTGGTTAATTTTGAAAACTTTCTTTTCAGAAATTTATATTCAACAGCTAAAATGGATGAATTATTTAACAACTCATCAAAGGCATTTTGAAGATCAAGGTCACAGTTTGTTACCTCATCATCTTCTTCTTCCAACAAGGTGTTTGCCATGAGACATAGATTGGCTTCTTCTTCTGCTTTTTCTTCATCATCAGTAGTTGAAAGATCAAGATCTTCCCAAGTGACCATTAATCCTCTTTTCTTCTTTGGAAAGAATCTCCTTTTCTCTTTCTCATTGTTTAGTAAAGGGCATTCCGCTTTAATGTGTCCAGGCTTCTTGTATTCATAGCATATGATTGGACTCTTGTCTTTTGTTTCTGTTCTGTCCTTTGGTGATTTTCGTCCAAAGTGCTTTCTCCGCATACCTCCTTTCTTTTTCCACATTGCTTGTATCTTTCTAGAGATGAAGGATAGCTCGTCATTATCTGAGATATCATCTTCTGATGACTGGGCCTCATCTGATGATTTTTCAGCTTTAAGTGCTTTGGACGCACTCCCTTTGTGAGCTTTAAGGGCAATTGATTTCCCTTTTCATGAGTTTTCCTCTTCTTGAAGTTCCAGCTCATGAACTTTAAGGGAACCCAAGAGTTCTTCCATGGTAAGAGAAGCTAGGTTCTTCGCTTCCTGTATGGCAGTAACCTTAGGTCTCCACTGCCTGGAAAGGCTCCTTAGAATTTTTCTGATATGATCTTGACTATCATAGGTCTTTCCCAGAGATCTCAAGCCATTGATTATTGTTTGGAATCGTCCAAACATTTGATCAATGTTTTCATGCTCTCTCATTTTGAAGAGCTCATACTGGTGAACCAGCATGCTTATCTTTGATTCCTTGACTTGAGATGAACCTTCATGTGCTAAGGCCAGAGTATCCCATATCTCTTTAGCTGTTTCACAGCTATGGACTTTGTCGTGCTCTGATCTGGTGATGGCACACATAAGATAGTGTTTGGCTTTTGAGTTAAGCTGATGTCTGGTTTGTTGTCCTTCCGTTCATTGTGGTCGAGGGAGTTCCTGTCCTTCTGCGTTGGTGAGTATTTGATATCCATTTTGGACTAAGTCCCAAATGTCCATATTTTGGGCATCAAAAAATGCAATCATCCTCTTCTTCCAGTAATCATAGTCGTTTCCATTGAATAGAGGTGGTCTGTTCACAGCTTGTCCTTCGTTCTCCATTTAAGGGTGTACTGGATCTTTTCCTTTGCACTGTTAGATGCTCAACCCAAGAACCAGGCTCTGATACCAATTGAAATAACCAAGTGAAACACAAGAAGGGGGGTTGAATTGTGTTTCTTAACCCTTTTTTAAAAACTTTTCCTTTTAACAACAGAATGAACACAGCGAAGGTTAAAGGTTGACAAGCAAAGAATGTAAAAACAAGACTTCTCAGTCCTATTGGACTCTAAGGACTTTGAAGAGATTTTTAAGTAAGCAGTTAAGAAGTTCGAAGAACCAATAAAAAGGACTTGTTAATAAACACAATGGTAAACCCCAGAAGTTAGTGGAAATAATAAAACACACTAGAAGAGAAGAGAAGCTTACACCAGAGATTTATCCTGGTTCACTCTCACCAACCGAGAGCTACGTCCAGTCCCTTCAACCAGAAGGATTTTCAACTAAACTTTTTCAGATTACAAGTATTATTCACCTCTTCAGGTTACAAGTATTTTCAACCTCTTCAGGTTCAACCACACCAGTATTCTTTTATACCCAGCCTCTTCAGGCTTACAACACTATGATGAATAAGTAGAAGATGATGAAAGCTTGAGTTTGAAACTCACTAGAAAATGAGAATAGACAATTGATCTCTGATGGCTATTTGGCAAGTGTACCAAATCGCACAAGTAATAAAGTGATGAGTAAATTATCTTCTCCACAAGGAATTGTGTTGTCAAGTACCAAATTACTAATTTAGATACAATTTAAATGATGCAAATTAATGAAGAGAATAAAAAAAACTAAAATTTTAACTACATTAAATGGGGTTGAACAAACAAAGAGTGAGATGCTAGAGATCCGATTTCACTTGATTTTTCGATTATTTGGATTCTTTCTTAATTTAAATTCCAATTCAAGAATTGATGGTGGGATATCTAATTTAATTAAAACCCAATTCCTTGGTAGATTAATTCTCTTCAACTATTTAGAATTAACTAATTCCTTAGTCTAATTCCAAATAGAACAAGGCATGAATGAATAAAATCCCAAGTAATACCACACAACCAACAATATCTATTCCTAGATTATTGCTTAATCATGGTGTTTATCTCAAGAAGCAACATCACACATGAATTTCCCAATCCTATGCATGACCATCAATTCAATTTATGGTTGATCAAGTCATAAAAGCATTAAGAATAGAGATGAACACTCAATCATGAAAGAAAACTTAATTTAAGAATTAAAAATCCAAATAAATCATCCATTCAAGTTACATCATCACTCTAGCTAGGAAGAGTTTAGAAAAACATCAAGAAATATGAAAACAAAAGATAGGAAAATGTAAACTTCATTGAATCCAAGACAACAAGAATATGAAGATCTCGAATCCTTGCTCCTTGATGATCTCCTTAGCTCTCCTAGGGCTGGAAGCCCTCTCCCCCAAAGCCTCCTCAGGCCCCCCTTTCTTCTATGGCAGAATAAGTCCTTTTATAAGATTTAGAAAATCATAAAACAATTGAATGTTGCTGCCACTTTTCTTCATAAAAGGCGTTAACTTGGGCTGGACATATCTCATCAAATCTGGTTGAATCAGTGATAGTGGTCAACATAATATTCGTAGATCTTTTTCTTAACTCTCCTATTCACCGGAATCATGTCATTTGAACTTCTGGAGTGAAAGTTATGCCCAAATTATTACAAAAGATTTGACAGCAAAAGTTTCCTTGATTTGCCTTTAATTAAGTTTCCTTGTTTCCTTGAATAGCCTTTGATTGAGTCTCCTTGATTAGCATCCCTTGATGATTCTTTGCACAAATTACCATAATTGCAGTAGATTTGTTCAAAGATCAACTTTCCTAAAATAAATAGCAAATAAACATCAATTAGGAGATAAAATCCCACAAAATCATATGATATAGATAGGAAATATAAGTACTGACTAAGACTCATCAATCTCAAGACTTTAACCTTTTTACAGTTGAAAAGAATTCCAAGAAGAGATCAAACTTTTTAGTCTTTGTAAGTTGCTTGGGCATGAAAAAAATCTCTCTTTACTTCTAGTGCTGCTTCTCCTTTTTATAAGCGAGAATAATTTGAGCAGACTTCATAAGCTTCGTCGTCCAACGGAAACATTTATTACCGTTCTGAGTAGCTTTAAATGCATCGACTGAAATCGTGTTGAGCTTCTTCTGAAAGGTGACTTTGATTATCAGAGATTTCCAATCATATGATAACTGAGTCCTGATTTGTCTGAGATCGCAGAAAGTTCCTTATTTGCTGATCTTTGTAGTTGTTAGACAATGTCAGCAAAAAAGCGGCTCAGTTGACTTCTTCTGTAGTCATAAACTGTCAGCGTTCTTTTCGAGCATTTAATGAGGAACAGTTCCTCATTTTTGAATTTTAACAATGGACGAGAGCTCGAGCTTGAACTTTATAAGAGTGACTTGAGTCTGAGCTTTGGTAAAAAGAAAGTATTGGACGAACTAATAAAATAGTAACTGTATATGCAGACAGTCATTGGACGCAGGAATATATGTAACAGACTGGACGCATAAAAAGATTTCGCAAAAATAAGTTGGACGCAGACTATCAAATAGTTTATTTTAAGAAGCTATTTGCTCTTTTAAAACTCATCGAAGACTTCTCAAAGAAAACAGCAACAGTGTCAATAAATAAAGGAATTTCAGTTTTAATGAAACACTCTGTTGAACCGCTTACTTGTTCAAACTTAATAAATATTTTTGTTATCCTCAAAACTTAAGCAGGGAAGGCTACAACTTTTTGTCATTAGTGCTAAACCTTATAAAAGATTTTGGTTTCAACAAATATCACATAAGAATATCAAATCCATTATCACTCTCACAAGCAGAACATAGCCTCATGAACATGCAACAATTGTACCCAATTTGACACACATTGCACAATTTCCCCAAATCCCCAATTTGAAAACCCTAGGGTTCATGTAACAATTCTCTAAATTTGCACAAATTAAGTTGAGCAAGTGAAGGCATAGAACATAAAAACTTACCTCAACCAAGGAATTGAAGGACAAATGCAAGAGAGTGAGGGATGAAGCTTGGGGGATGCTTGAGTGGCTCACCTATGGAGAAATCTCCTCTTGAGTGCAAACAAGGTGAAAATGGAGAGAGAAAGAGAATAAAAATGGAGAAGAAGGGAGATGGGTGTGAGTGGAGTGGTGATTTTGGAGTGTGTTTGTGTGGGTGAGTGAATGAAAGAAGATGAGGAAGAAGAAGAAGTGATGAGAGTGGAGAGGGGGGGCTGCCGCTTGGGCGGTGTGAATGGGTGTGTGCGTGATAAAAAAACAAGATCCCACCGCCTAGGCGCTGGGTTTATGCCGCTTAGGCGGTGGATGTCCAAAGACATCAGAGATAGCGCGCCTAAGCGCTCAAATGCCACCTCCTAGGCGGTGGCTTCCCCCTCCCCCCCTTTTTTGTTAAAATTTTTATTTTTATTTTTATTTTATTTTTTGTATGCAGACAATTATGTCAGTAATGCAAAAATTTAAAAAAAGAGAGAAGGGAAAAGAAACTTGGGTTGCCTCCCAAGAAGCGCTTGTTTAACGTCACTAGCTTGACGTGAAGTTACTTCATTGAGGTTGACCAAGAGTAATGGAGGATTTTTTACGATGAACATCTCTTCCCAAATAGATCTTCAACCTTTGGCCATTTACTTTAAAGCTTCTGCCTGAAGTTGGTTCAGTGACTTCAATCGCTCCAAAAGGAAAAACTTCCTTAATCACAAAAGGGCCAGACCATCTTGATTTGAGTTTTCCAAGAAACAATTTCAATCTGGAATTGAACAGTAAAACTTGTTGACCAGGCTCAAAGCTTCTATAAGAGATTTCCTTATCATGCCATCTTTTGGTTTTTTCCTTGTAAAGCTTAGCACTTTCATAAGCTTGCTGGCGAAATTCTTCCAATTCATGGAGTTGCATTAATCTCTTTTCTCCTGCTTCCTTGAAGTTGAAATTCAGAAATTTGGTGGCCCAATAGGCCTTGTGTTCTAACTCAACTGGGAGGTGACAGGATTTTCCAAAGACAAGTTGATACGGTGACATTCCAATTGGAGTTTGAAAGCTGTCCTATATGCCCATAATGCATCATCAATTTTCCTGGACCAATCCTTCCTTGAGGAGTTCACCATTTTTTCTAGAATTCTTTTGAGCTCACGATTTGAAACTTCTACTTGTCCACTTGTTTGTGGATGGTATGGGGTGGCCACCTTATGTCAGACTCCGTACTTGGAAAGCACAGCTTCAAGAAGTTTGTTGCAAAAGTGACTCCCACCATCACTAATTAATGCCCTTGGGACTCCAAACCTTGAGAAAATGTTTTTCTTCAAAAATCCCACTACCACCTTGGCTTCATTGGAAGGTGAAGGTATGGCTTCCACCTACTTAGATACATAATCCACTGCCACCAATATATAGAGATTTGAAAATGAAGAGGGGAATGGGCCCATAAAATCTATGCCCCATACATCAAACAACTCCACTTCAAGGATGCTATTCAATGGCATTTCATGTCTTCTAGAGATTGTACCAGCCCTTTGACACTTATCACACCTTTCAACAAACAATCTTGCATCCTTGAATATTGTGGGCTAATAAAATCCACTTTGAAGCACGTTGGCAGCTGTTTGATCACCACTAAAATGGCCTCCATACTCAGAGCCATGACAGTGCCATAAGATATTTCCAACCTCTTCTTCTGGAACACACTTCCTTAGCACACCATCTGCACACCTCCGATATAGGAATGGTTCATCCCAAATGAAAAACCTTGCATCATGCAGAAACTTCTTTCTTTGCTGCCATGATAGCTCAGGTGGAAGGATTCCAACAGCCTCGTAGTTAGCAAAGTCAGCATACCAAGGTAGAGTTTGGATAACAAACAACTGCTCATCTGGAAATTCTTCTTTTATAGGTATTGATTTTTCTTCTTCATCTCCAACTTGTATGATTCTGAATAAATGGTCAGCTACTGAGTTTTCAGTTCCTTTCTTGTCCTTGATCTCCAAGTCAAATTCCTGCAGCAATAACATCCAATGAATTAACCGAGGTTTTGCATCTTGTTTGGACAAAAGATATTTAAGTGCTGAATGGTCAGTATAAATAATCACTTTGGACCCAACTAAGTAAGAACGAAACTTGTCAAATGCAAAAACAACAGCAAGTAGTTCTTTCTCAGTTGTGGCATAATTCATTTGTGCATCATTCAACACTTTGCTTGCATAATAAATCACATGCAACATCTTATTCTTTCTTTGTCCTAAAACAGCACCTACTGCATAATCACTTGCATCACACATTAATTCAAAGGGCAAATCCCAATTAGGAGCAACAATGATGGGTGCAGAAGTGAGTTTCTCTTTCAGGATATTAAAAGCATGCAAGCATTCACTATCAAACACAAAAGAAGAATCTTTAACCAACAAATTACTCAAGGGCTTTGCTATTTTGGAAAAATCTTTTATAAATCTTCTGTAAAACCCAGCATGCCCAAGAAAGCTCCGGATCCCCTTGACATTGGTTGGGGGAGGTAGTTTCTCTGTGGTCTCCACCTTTGCTCTATCGACCTCTATCCCCTTGGATGAGATTCGATGTCCAAGAACAATACCCTCTTTCACCATGAAATGACATTTTTCCCAATTGAGGACTAAGTTTGTTTCTTGGCATCTCTTCAAAACCGAAGCAAGATTAGTCAAACAAGAGTCAAAAGATGAACCAAAAATAGAAAAATCATCCATAAATATTTCAATGAATTTTTCTACCATATCAGAAAAGATGGAGAGCATACACCTTTGAAAAATTGTTGGTGCATTGCACAGTCCAAACGGCATCCTCCGATAAGCAAATACTCCATAAGGGCACGTGAATGCTATCTTCTCTTGGTCTTCCGGGTCTACAACAATCTGATTGTACCCAGAATAACCATCTAAGAAGCAATAGAATGCATGCCCAGCCAATCTCTCAAGCATCTGGTCTATGAAAGGGAAAGGGAAGTGATCCTTCCTTGTTGCACTATTGAGCTTACGATAGTCAATGCACATCCGCCATCCAGTGACAGTTCTTGTGGGGATCAATTCATTGTTATTGTTGACCACAACTGTCATTCCTCCCTTTTTGGGAACCACTTGTACTGGGCTCACCTATGAACTATCTGAAACTGGGTAGATGATCCCCGCATCAAGAAGTTTAATTACCTCCCTTCTTACCACCTCCTTCATTGTTGGATTGAGTCATCTTTGCGGTTGGATTGCAGATTTATAATCATCTTCCATGAGAATCTTGTGCATGCATACAGTTGGACTTATTCCCTTGAGGTCACCAATGCTCCAACCAAGTGCTGATTTATGTTCTCTCAACACCCTCAACAGTTTTTCTTCCTCCACCTTGCTCAACTCAATACTAACAATCACAGGATGGGTGTTGTTCTCACCAAGAAATGCATATTTAAGACTAGATGGTAGGGGTTTCAGTTCAAGCTTCGGAAGGTCTTCTTTCTCAACTCCTTCTTTCATTAATTCTTCTTCTTTTGACCCATTGGAGGTGGAGAGGATTGGTAAGGCTTCTAATTGTTGCACACACTTCATTACTTCTGAATCATTGAGTTCTTCATCTTCCATACTCTTAGAATGCATCAAAGCTACTTCAAGTGGACTGTTTGGAGGATTTTGTAGGAAGACATTTGAGACAAGAGAATCATTGGCATCCACCCGAAAACATTGTTCCTTATCTATTGGGTGTTTCATATTTCAAACACATTAAAAGTCACCTTTTCATCATGTACCATCAACATTAATTCTCCTTGCTGAACATCAATCAAAGCTCTCCTGGTGGCTAAAAATGGTCTTCCAAGAATGAGAGGGATATCAGCATCCTCCTCCATATCAAGAACTACAAAGTCAGTTGGGAAAATGAATTTATCTACCTTCACCAACACGTCTTCCACTATCCCATATAGGTGTTTGATAGATCGATCCGCCAACTGGAGAGATATTGTTGTTGGCTTAATTTCTCCAATTCCCAACTTGTTTAGAATTGAAAGTGGCACCAAATTGATGCTAGCTCCAAGGTCACAAAGGGCTTTGCCAATTGTCAATTTTCCAATAGTGCAAGGAATATGGAAACTACCAAGATTTTTTAACTTTGGCGGTAGCTTTTTCTAGATAATTGTACTGCACTCTTCAGTTAGCATTACTGTTTCATCTTCTTTTAGCTTCCTCTTCTTGGATAAGAGCTCCTTCATAAATTTGGCATAAGAGGGCATTTGTTCCAATGCTTCTGCAAATGGAATGTTGATTTGAAGCCTCTTGAAAATGTCTAAAAACCGAGCAAAGTGCTTCTCTTGATTCTCTTTCTTGAGTCTTTGAGGGAACGGGACTTTGGCATATGGTGATGGCACAAAAGGTTTGTCCCACACCTTCTCCATTTTCCTTGGAGATTCACTTTTCTTTTGCTCTTCTTCTTGCACCTGATCAGGAAGTTTAGATGAAGATGCATCTTCTTCTTCTACTGTACCTTGAGCTTGATGATTCATCACTTCCTTGACCTTACCTTCTCTAGGTGTAACTTCCACTGTTTTACCACTCCTCAAAGTGATAACTTTACACTGCTCCTTAGGATTTGGCTTAGTGTTACTAGGAAATACTCCTGGTGGTTTTTCAGCTAGTTGCCAAGAGATCTGTCCCACTTGATTCTCCAGATTTCTAATAGAAGACTCTTGGTTCTTGAAGTTTGCTGCACAAAACTTGTTATTGATTGGGACAACTTTTCTAAGGCAATTTCCAAGGGAGATGGTTTGGCTTGATCATGCTGGACATGAGGTAATGGTGGAGCCTGATAAGGAGGATTAGGCGGTCTTTGCACATTTTGATTACTACATGAGAAGTTGGGGTGATTCTTCCACCCTGGATTGTAAGTGTTGGAGTAGGGGTTGTGTGGGGGTCTCTGTGGATTCCCCATATAATTCACTTGCTCATGAGATGCTTGACTCAATACATTTGCCTCACAATCCCCATTGACATGGTTGCCTCCACAAAAATCACAAACTAAGGCTGGGGAATTTACTGCATTCACTTGCACTTGCCCCAACTGCTTGGTGAGAGTCGCCAGTTGTTGAGAAAGACTCTTGTTTTGAGCAAGGATGGCATCTAATGTTTCGAGCTCCATAACACCACTTTTTCCCATTGACCTCTCACTAGGAGTGTGATAATTATTAGCAGCCATAGTCTCTATCAATTGGAGAGCTTCTTCTGGTGTTTTGTTATTCAATGAACCCCAACTGCTGCATCCACCATAGCTCTTGTTGCATAAGTCAATCCATTGCAAAAAGTCTGAATTTGGAACCATTCTGGAATTGCATGATGTGGACATCTCCTCAACAAATCCTTGAATCTTTCCCAAGCATCATAAAGCACCTTTCCATCATGCTGAGAGAATGAAGTTATCTCTTGCCTCATCTTTGCGGACTTGGAAGGAGGGAAATATTTGGTGAGAAACCTCGTCACTAAATCATTCCAGGTAACAATGCTCCCTTGTGGTTGACTTTGGAGCCAACTCTTGGCCTTATCCCTCAGAGAGAACGGGAAGAGCCTAAGTCGGATTGCATCATCACTAGCTCCGTTCACCTTCATTGTGTCACATAATTGGAGGAAACTGGCAATATGAGAATTAGGATCTTCATTAGAATTACCCCCAAACTGTTCTTGCTGGACTAGGTGAAGAAGTGCAGGCTTGATCTCAAAGTTGTTGGCCTGGATAGGAGGTCTCACAATGCTAGTCACACACCCTTCAGCATTAGGTGTAGCATAATCTCCCAAAGTTCTTCTAACAGGAGGTTGGTCTGCCATTATCTCTTCTTCCAAAAGTTGTGGAATTTCTCTCTGAGCTCTTGTCCTTCTTCTATTTTCCCTTGCTGTCTTTTCAATCTCTAGGTCAAATAACAATGTATCTAGGTTTACAGTACCTCGCACAAACCAAAATCAACAAGGGTGAGGAACCAAAAATCAAATAACAAAATTAAAAATTAAACAAAAGAAATAAAATATCTAAATTAGAATCAACTCCGGTTACTACAGATGTTGATAAAAATACTCAATCCCTGGCAACGGCACCAAAAACTTGATAACCTCTCGGCAAGTGCACCGAATTGTTCAAGTAATAAAAATGAGTGAGTTATCGTCTCCATAGGGATTGAGTTTACCAAACACCTATTCACTAGATTTGATGCTATCTAGACTAACGTACTTTTGGATTGAAGGTAACTCTAATGCTAAAAATTATAGCAATTAAAAATAAAAACTAAATGAGCAAAACTAGAGTGCGGTTAAATGAATGTGCGATGTAAACTGAATATTATGAAATTGCTAGGGATTTGATTTCACTTGACTTATCCAATTGAATTAAGAAATCTCATTCTTCTTGACTCTACATCCATGATTTAAAGGTTGAATTTTCTGAAACTAATTAAATTCCAATTCCTTGGATATTCAATTCTCCTTTAACCAACAAGAACTAATTAATTCCTTAACCTAGTTCAAATTGAAAAAGGCTTTACACAAATACCAAAATTCAAAGGCACCACACAATCCCAAAGCTTATTCCTAAACCTTGTAAGACTATGGCATTCATTCCCAATAGCTAGTACATAATTGAATTTCCCAATTCTAATTATGAACCATAGATCAAAATATGAGAGGCCAATTCATAAGTTGTATAAAAACAGAGAATAAATGCTTAAACCATAGAATCAAGTCAAGAATTACAAGAAGTTCATAAAACCATTATCCAAGTCAAGCTACATCAAATCCCTAGCATAGAAAATTTAACTACTCATGATAAAAAGGGAAGAAAAATTGGGAGAAGAGATGAACTCCATGAAAAATTCAAGATGTTGATGTTGAGATCCTCTAATCTTCTTCTTGAATCACTCCTCCTTAGATTAGGGTAGCAGCAGATCCCCTTCTCTTTTTTTCTTCCAGCAGTCCTCCTTAACCTTTTCTTCTTTTTCTTTTTATATCAGAAAAGAAACAGGACGCATAAGATTTTAAACCCACCGCTTAAGCGGTGGAATCTCACCGCTCAGTTGGTGGGGTTCCAGAGGAGAGATTGTGGTGTGATACCACCGCCTAGGTGGTGGATTTGGGCGCCTAGGCGATGGAGTTCCAGAGGAGAGATTGTACGAGCCATTGGAGCGCCTAAGCGCTAGATTCCACTGCCTAGGCGGTGGATTGGCAGAGGCAACATATTTTGAGCGCTCGAGCGCTGGCTTCTACCGCTTAGGCGGTGGATGTCCCGAGACAAATCCTCATTCATGCAGCTTTATTTACTTCCCAATGCTAACCTCCTTTATGCCAAACCTAAGGATTAAAAGGATACAAAGTATAAATAAGCTTCTAAGCACGAAAATGAAACAAAATACTAAACAAAGATGTAAATGAAAACACACAAAACTAAACTTAAAAACAATGGAGAAAACTCAATCAAATGTTGGTTTTAGGAAAAATTTGTCACACAATCACAAAGATAGTCAGTCCATTTAACAAGACTATCAAAATTCTTGAGAGTAAAGGTAAAATGACCAAACTGATTATAATGGATATATATAGAGATATAAAAGAATTTTTGGAGGGTAAATTAGTGTGGAAAAAAGAAAAATGTGTCAGGTAACATTAATGCTGCAAATATCATCATTGGCACAAACCCACGATTCTCGCAAAGGACGACCACGATCAGAAGAGATGGCCAAAACATAGCCACATCATCTTAATTGCAGCTTTAATGAAACGTGCTCCAAAAGTTTAAAAGGCTTTTCAGTACTTAAATTGGAGCCGAAAATTAATATTTGTTTTGACATCGAAATCAAATATTACGGGGGGCGTCTGTTACCATCAAATTTTCCTATCATCATGCTGTTCGACGAATACATGATGAATTGTGACAATACCGAAGTTGTAATAGTGAATGGAAGAAAAGATCGACAATACTGAAGTTGTCGAAGGCTGATGATTGTGACAATACTTAAGTTGTCATAGTGAATGGAGGAAAGGATCAACAATACTAAAGTTGTTGAATGTTGACGATTGTGTCAATACTGAGGTTGTCATAGTGAATGGAACAAGCGGGTGACTCATGTTCAAAGATAACACTAAGGTTGTCAACAGAACCAAGAAAGAACTTTGAAAAGTTCAAATATTCAAAATAGTGATGGTTATTTTATCCAGTACTCTGCAAAAACTATCAAAGTAATGGCATACAACGTGACATACAACACATAAAGGCCAATCGTGACACAAAGTGGTAACTGTTTTACCCATTCAGCATTTCAAGGAAGTTACCAAAGGAGTAGCACGTTGCATAAAAAGTGGTTGACCTCTCAGGCCATAACCGTTGATACATGTGTCATTCTCAGATAATGAAAAAGACATGTTTCCAAATCTTAGGACTTTAGCAGTTATTTTGTAAGCCTATAAATAAGAGGCATAGGAAGCCTAGCAAAGGGTCTTGAAACTCATACATTCCTCACCACATAGTAGGAAACAAGTTCCTCAAGCACCAACTTTTCATTTCTCATTGTTTGCTTTTCCAGTCATTTACTTTCTTGTAATTTACTTCAACAAATTTAATTCCAGGTTCTTATCTTCTTTCATGTTCTTCTTCATTTCCTTTACTTTATTACCTACATTTAACGCATACTTTGCACTTGAATTCTGAATTGGACACTATTAAGAAACAGAGAACACCACCTAAAAGAAGAAGGTTCCCTTTCCTAGATTGTTCACAGGGACCAAAGTGGATTGTTGCGACATCGACAATTTTCAACTAGAAACACCTTGTTTGGTCGACCATTGCATGGAAGTATAACACAAAATTCAAATCTAAGATTGTTGCAGTTGAGTGGCAAGTAGTGAAGGTGCCAGAATAGTTGTGAGGTTAACAGAGTTACTGGCCAGTCTAACAAACCACGAAACAGATAGTGGCCTATGCGTGAACAAATTAGTATTTAAGTTGGACATGTCTCTTCTTATTGTACCTTTAACCATTCTTAGCAGTTTCAGGGTAGCTTTATAAATAAGGCCTAGGGACCATTTAAAAAGAGGAAGCAATTCCCTTTCCCTAATTTTCTGCAAAAATAGCCACATATTAGAACATGCCACCGTCACCATTTAACACAATTTTTGTTATAAATTTATATTCAAGTTCAACACCATAATCACTAGTATTTATTCTAAATTTTCTAAATATTGTAATATAAATAAAAAAATCAATTACATTGTCACAAATAAAGATTAATAATTAAAACCCTTCTCCACATCATACGGTAAAACATTTAACATTTATAAAAAATTTAAATGTTTTCTTTTTCAATTTTTCATTCATTACTGATATAAAAATAAAACATTATACTATTTAAAAACATGTTGTAATACTTCAAGACACGTGATTAAGAATGAAAATTAGCATATATTTTTTAAAGAGTTTAATTTTGATCCACTGTTAGTGTAAAGTTTCTTTACACGATCATCCAATCATGTATTGCTATATCACTAAAAGAGTTTGACTATCATAATAACTACCTAGAAAGTCTAACTCTTTAATTATGTGTTAAAACATCATTGGATGACAGTGTAAAGAAACTTTACACTGACAGTGGATTAAAATTAAATCCTTTTTGAAAAGGAAGAGCTCTAATAGATAATAATCACTATATAGAACCTGCATTATCAAATGTAACCTGAGAAGATGATCATCTGATTATCTTCTTAAATACATATGAAATGCATTACAAAACAATCACAATGTACTATAGGAATATTATTCATTTTGCTTTTTGTCACCGCAAAAGCTTTTCATGTAGAATAATGAGTCTTTTTATGCAGCAAGTGCTTTATAGATTAGACTCTACCTCAGTTGTTTCATGTGAACTAGTAACTTTTCATAATCTGGTAGGTTATCTTTGATTGAAGAGATTTTCTTGCAATTCTAAGCCTATTCATATAAATGAGGCAAAAGTGCTTGGTTCTAGCAATTTCACACTTCAAACAAGTGAGAAAGCCATCCATATGATATGTCCACCAATCCAATTCTGTCACCATAAAAGAATTTCTTATCCTTTAGAGCTTGCTCTTCCAAGATTTTCAGAACTTGAAGTACTTGTTTGCTGGCCTTCACTCGATTTTCTGTTGTGGAGATTGGAGATATAAAATGAATAAAAAAATGAGGTCCTAAAACACCATTTCATGAGTTAACTGTTTATTGAAGAAACTATGAACTGCAAATATAGACTCGAAGCTTGGATATAATATGGCATAGACACAATAAAATTTATGAGTATGAGACATCAACTAGTGAGACACTAATACAATTAAGGTGTTGTTCAAATTTAAACATGTTAAAATAGCAAATAGCCATTCAAGAAAATGATTCAAGAAGTGCCCCTAAGATGTGACTTCCATTCAACCATGTCAAAGAAATTTTTTAGAAGCATTGGGTTTTAAAATGTGACATAATTTTATTTTTAAATTGGAAGTATATAGTAGTATCATATTGATTCCCAACATTTGAAGTAGGATTATCCCCGCGAACCCAACTCATCTAATCAAATCGTAAGAAGCACAAGCTTCCCTACCCAACCCCCCATTCCCTTTTTTCCTCCCCCTTTCCCTTTCCCTTTCCCCTTCCCCTTCTTCAACATAATCCTTCACCAAACAAATTGTGGTTCGAGCTAAATTGATCTTAGTTCTTACCTTTCCTTATGTAAATTGTTCGAGAACTAAAAATGACTATATCTAACATTCCATTCAAATAATTATTTATGAATCCTTAAATTTGACATCTTAGTTCTACTCTGCTCATCACCAAGAAAGCAAAAGAGGTTGTGTTCTCTCATTCTTGTTGATCAAAAGAGGCTATTTGTTCTCACATCTTGAGCAATTTTTTCAGTGTTCATGGAACCTATTAGGAGGGTAACCAACGACATTGAGCATTATTAGGCAAGCAGTATAGACTTAACATCAACAGACTACATGGGAAACCCAAAAAAAAAAGAAATTGACTTTATGGTTTGTTGATGCTAGAAGAAGAACCTTCAATCCCTGCTTCTTGATAATTGCCAGCTACTAGATGTTTTGAGAAAGTGCATGAGATTTAACTTCAGAAAGGCTAATTTTGATACGGAGCATCCAGCAACATGATACTGATCGAGCATCAGCAATGTCGCCTTTCTAGAATGCCTATAAGATATATATATATATATGTACTTAGGATAATAATGGCAGAGGTGATGAATCAATTTGAGACACTTATTTTAGCTTTGTATTATGCATTATTAAATGTTTATTGTGCCCAATATTAGTACTTTAGATGAGTTTAATGTTGTTGGGCTTCATTGGGCTTTAATGCAAATATTGAATAATTTTCGGATTTTGATGCATTTTGACCTTTCTTCCTTGGTTAGGTCATAACTTTGGACTCGGTGATCCAATTGAAGTGATCTTGGTGTCTTTGGAAAGCTAAGACAATGCTCTACAAGTTTCATGAAGAACTCAAGAGCTGGATCGGAATGATAAGGGTCCAAAATATCCCCGCAATGCAGAGTAGGTTTGCTGTCACGGAACCATCTGGGCAGTATGCACATATTGGACTATATAGTGGGTTATAGGCCTCCTCTTGGGCTGAAACTTGGTCACTTGAAAGATAAGACCCATATCTCCAACTTCAATGAAGACCATTTTGTCAATAGATGTCGTTTTAGGCATGCTTCAGAAGCTACAAGTTGGTTTGAATTTGGAAACACGTTCTTCCAACCTAACTTGAGGTAGGTGAAGTGTTTTTGGCATTTCTGGAGTTCTAAAAGTCCAAATGACAGGATTCAAATTGGAGATTTTCAAGGAGACAACTGGCTACAACTTTGATGAAGACATCCAAGCCAAAATGCACCGTCTAGGTGATGAATTTGAAGCCAGAAGTCGGATAAGAGTTGTTGACTAAAAGCCACCAACCATACACCAACCCACCTACCATGCACCAAGCCACCAACCATGCATCAAGCTTCCATTTTTGACAATTTTCATATTCTTATAGATTGTATTCAGATTATGTACATGTACAAATTGGCTTCTAGGATTAGTATAAATAGAGCCAATCTCTTTGTATTTTAAAAGATTCAATTTGGAAGTAAGTTAGAATTCAATTTTGTAGTAAGTTTGAGTATTTGTTAGTTTTCTTTCTCTTCTTCTCCCTTCTCTTTAGAATTTCATTTTTGTTCTTTATTTTCTGAGTTCTTCCTTCCCATCCATGGAAGGCTAGGTTCTCATAATCAATCCAAAGGATTAGCCATCTTGATGTTTAATTTGGAGATCTTGTTTTACTTGTTCATATTGCTTAATTGTTATTCAAGTTTCTCTTCTTCCTCTTTCAATATTGATCTAGATTGAATTGCTTAATTTGATTTGGATGTTTATGTGATACTAGCTTTATTATCATGTATTCAAGAGGATCACATAGAATAAACAATTTATTAAAGCTTTTTGATGGATTGTTTAGCTTGGTTAAATTCTTGATCTTAGGTTAATCTATGTTTGGATGAATTGCTTACTTTATCTAACCTTGGTTAATTAAATCGTAGATGCTTATCTAGTAGTGGATTCTTGGATCATGTTGAGGCGTCTTGATGTGATCTAAGGCCAAGAACATGGTTAGCGATTAAGTGAATTCCTTGTGATCAATGATGAGTTAAACTCAAGATCGGTAAATTTCCTTGGATTGGTTGTTTCTTTAGATTTGTTTTCAACTTTGAGTCTTGTATATTTATCAATATTGTTAATCAACAACAAAACCCCCCATTTTAATTATCTTGATCTGATTAAATCTTTGTTCTTTTTGGATCCTTGAGAGACGATTCGGTTCATGCTCTATACTACAAATTAGTTTGCGAACCGGTAATTATTATTATTTGACGGGGTCTCGACAACCTCTTGTCAAATTTGGCGCCGTTGCCGGGGATCCAAAGGCAACTTTTTGATCATTTCATCTAACTCTAACAATTGTGTTTGTTTTGTTTTTGAAGCATTTTCAAGTGGAATTCGGCTAAAATTGGGTAAAGGGCATCCTGTCAAGATTTTGGTTCGGTAACGTATCTTTGATTGATCTAAATTTTGGTAGGCTAATGGAAAACGTTATTTTGAGAAAGACTCACTATTTATAGTGAGGTTACCCTTATTTTAGCCAAATTCCATCGTTTAGACCATTTTTTCAATTTTTTAAAATTTTTTATTATTCTGTTAGATAGAATTTTTGTGTAGATTTCACTCTGTGGTAGTCCCATAATTTTTAAAAAATCTGTAGATATGTTTTTTGTAATTATTTTGTGTGTATATTTAGACTTGTTTTTGTGATTTTGTGTTTTTTGTGTTTGATCTCTAATCTGATGGAGCATAAGCTTGATGAACTGGCTTATCTGGTGGGGCAGTTGGCAGTGGAACAACATCACTTACCTGTGCAAGAACCTGCAAGATTTTGTAGTATATGCTGTAGTTCTTATCATCCCACATATGCTTGCACCACACTACAATATGATGGTTCTGTATTTCATGATCATTACGTTGATGCAACAGGTGATTTCTTGGTGAACCACAATACCCACAGCTTGGATATGATCCTTATTCTACCACATATAACCATGATTGGGGAGATCATCCTTGGTTCGAACCTTATGTTGAACCAATCAGTCTATACCAAAGAACCTATCTTTGCAACAGAAGAAGCCCCAATAAGCATGGAATCACGAGCCTACACTAGAGGATTTGGTGAAACAATTTGCTCAGAACAACATCCAATTCCAGCAAAGAACAGAAGCTATAGTACAAAACGTGAAGACCCAAGTTGGTCAACTTACATCTTCATTGAGTCGGTTGAGCAAGCAACAGATGCAGAATTCTGATTCTGTAGAACATGAGACCATTGATGTGCATAAACCAATTGATGATTTGTGCTGAATTTGTTGGTTTTACCGATTTTGATGATTTTGTTTGTTGTGATGGTGATATATTGTGTAATGCATGTCTGAGATTGCTGCCTTTTGAGACATGATGAATCTTTTCAACGTATAATGCAACAATTCAATCTACAAAAGTAGTGCGTACCACCAAAATTGGAGTTCATTGTGGCTAAAAACTTCCTTGCGATGAGGAGGAGAGGTTGTTGCGCATTTTAAGGAGAATCAAAGAGCCATCATACTTGCAGACATTCCTAGCGTTAGCCCTTCCATATGCATGCGCAGGATTTTACTTGAAGATGGAGTTAAGCCAATAAAGCGATCCCCGAGGAGATCGAACCTCTCGATTCTCGGATGTGGTGATCCATTACACTCGGCTATGGTGTGGCCGCCGGATTTTGTTGCTTCGCTATCCATAGGGAGTTTTCTTTCCACACTTTTATTTCATTTTTCTAGTTGTTGTTTTTTCTTTGTTGTTTTCTCGCTTTTACTATTGTTTTTAATATTGTTTCGTTTTTATTTGACTGCTATTTACAATTTACTCTTTCTGTTGTTGTTGTTGTCTTGTTTGTGTTGTCTCAGCTTCTATTTCGTTTACATTTTCTTTGTCTTCTTGATGTTTGTCTTTTATTACTTTTTTTGGTTTTTGTTTTTATTTTTTGTTTTGTCTGCTGTTTTTTATTTTTCTGTTTTCTATATAAATCTTTGTTGAAAAAAAAAAAAAAAAAAAAGCCACGTTTAAGGTCAATGGCAAGAAATTGAATCATTATTGGGGAGGACCCATGGATCGTGCAAAATCTTCAATCACGCTAGCTAAAGACATTAAAAGTAGCGCTTCTTGGGAGGCAACCTAAGTTTTCTAACTTTTTCATTTTTTCAAACTTTGACTTATTTGCATTCACAGGAATCAAGATGTGAAAATTCGAGTCTTGAGTAAGAAAATCTATCAGAGTTTGATTTTTCTATCTTAATTTTGTTTGTATTTCATTGACAGATGACTTTTCACCAGTTAAATGGCGGATAACGGTACTCCGTGAATTTTTTTTTTTTTCGGTCCTTTCAGTTACCCACAAACACTGAAATCTGTATAAAATTTTACTAATTTTTTTTCCCTTCTTCTTTCTTTATTTCGAAATGGATAATCAGCTTGTTAACCTCCGCAAGCAATTCCCTTCTCTCCCTCAAAATGCTTTAACTAACATTTATTGTGCAAGGTTTGAGAGATTAAGGATGCTTATGCACAAAGGCATCCCTGCGGATATACTGTTGGTTGATCGAAGCAAGGTCCGACTCAAAGGTGAATTTTACGTGCTCTTGTTTCATATATGCCAGGGCTAGGTAAAAGTTTATATGCCAAGAAAAGAAGAGCAAAAAGGTTACGAATTACGCTATAAATGTGCAAGATGGACCTGTAACACAAAATGCAAATCAATTGGAATGACGTCTATAAACCGAGATGATAAAATTAACTTCATAAAGGATGGCATGAGTAAGGAGTCTTTAGATAACATTCTATTGACTCTTGAGACGCATCCTAGTGGAGATGTGCAGAGAGTACTTCTCGATTTATGGCCAATATTCCAAGATGAACATGAGCGTTATAGTCTCGTGAATCGACTCAAAAAGACTGTTTGCCAATTTTTAAGAAAATTGGATGGGAAGCCGACCATCGGCCCATAGAGAGCATTCAAGCCGTTACTGGACGTAAAACCAGAGGAAAATGTGAGCCACAATCACACCTCCTGTAAGTATTTTTTTTTTATTTTTCCTTTTTTTCTTCTTGTTTATTAAAAAAAAAAAATCAAAAAAAAAATCAAAAAAAAAAAAAGAAAAAAAAAAAAAAAAGAAAAAAAAAAATTAGCCGTATTTTTTTGAAATATGTGTTGCGTATTTTCAAACTTCTTCTGACACATATAGATTAGCCTTTTATCTTTGTCATATAGCTATTATCATTTCTGTGCTTATTTTTCAAACTTATCTGACACGCAGATCTACCCCTCCTTTATAGGTGTAATTATTACCATTGAGTTTTGATGCCTTTAAATAATGCACTTTGCTCTCTTCAGATCATTGATAAGGTGAGAGTACAAAAAAAAACAAAGAGAAAAAAATGGAAGTCACTTGACCACGATCGAGATCAAGAGTGTTTGTGTCTTTTGTGGATCTAATCCTGGGAAAGATAAAGAGTTTGTAAATATTGCACACCATCTTGGTCGAGTGCTAGCTGAGAGAGAAATCCGTTTAGTTTATGGAGGAGGTAGTCTTGGGTTAATGGGTTGTGTAGCAACTGCTGCACATTTAGGAGGTGGCAAAGTCCTTGGTGTCATTCCCGATACCCTTTATCTACCAAAGAAGCCCATTGGAAAAACATTAGGGGATGAAGTAGTGGTATTTTGCATGCATCAACGCATGAACATTATGATAGCAAATGCTGATGCCTTTATTGCCCTACCTGGTGGTTTTGGAACTTTGGAAGAGCTCTTTCAAATTATATCCTGGTCCTGTGAGAACTTTCACCAAAACCCATAGGTATATTAAATGTTAATGGTTTT
The DNA here is from genome assembly GCA_023212625.1 of Styphnolobium japonicum. NCBI lineage: Eukaryota > Viridiplantae > Streptophyta > Magnoliopsida > Fabales > Fabaceae > Styphnolobium > Styphnolobium japonicum. The sequence continues at coordinate 20,326,888 of JALBWW010000013.1, forward strand.
TATGACAGTTTGTTTTGTTTTCTTGATCATGCCGTAGAAAAGGGTTCATCTCACAAGCGACACGTCAAAGTCTTGTAATCTTTGCAACTCCCGAACAATTGCTCGATCAACTCAATGCATTTGTACCACAACGTAATCCAAAGAATGGCTCCACCTGAATTGGGAACAAGGCGCTGACAGCTAGGAAAAAGCAAAAACTTGATTTGACTTTGTCTTTGTGAATTTTTGTTTTCTCTTATGGTTTTAGTTTTTTGTAATTTTTCTTATTTCAGACTCGATTCGCAGTTTTCTGGTAAGACCTTCTACACTCTACCTATCTTTATTTTGACATTGGGGACAATGTCTTTAATTAGTTGGGGGGAGGGATAGTTGACATTACCATGTACATAGTTTAGTAAAAAAAAAAAAAATTAATCTTTATTGTTACTAACTTATTAGATGTATGATGGCAGAGTAAGGAGTAGTTTTGCTCTTGAGACGCATCTTAACTTGCATTTCATAGTATGTCTTAAATTATTTTGTTCTTGCATATTAAAAAAAAAATCATTTTGATCTTTTCAATTGATTTTGATACAAGCATGTGCTGAATTTGAGCTTAATTGATGATAAAAGTATGCAAAACAGTTTATAGTTGAATCATTTTCATGATATATATGTGTATATGATTGTGGATATTAGGAAGAAGGCATGGTTGAATTGAGTGAATGTTTTATACCTTTGTGAGTTTTGGGCTTTTCCAAGTTTGATACTTACACTTGGTTATTTTCTTTCATGAGTGATGTCAACTATGAATTTATTTTCTAGAACTTGCATTGAATCGATTTGAGATTACATTGGTCTGTATGTTGCATGAAAATGACAGAGGCATTTTTTCTTGACTTAAACGCTTTGGCCAAATAAACCTACCTTGCATTTATCCAAATATTAACTCCTCGAGCCTATTTTCCTATTCTTTGTTATTAGCTCATTACAAGCTTTGAGTGAAAAACCATGTTTTACCTTACCTTAGGAATGGGAGAGCATTGATTTTCTTATTGGAGGAGTTCTTTTGCTTGCAATGATTTAAGTGTGGGGGGAATTGGTGTCTTGTACGAATTGCTTGGTACAAAAACAAAAACAAACAAAAAAACAAAAAAACAAAAAAAAACAAAAAAAACAAAAAAAAAGAATAGAAAAAGGAATGAATGTGTGAAGAGAATGAGCATTTTATGGTTTTGGGTAAAAATCTTTCTACTTGAGTTACTCCTCAATGCTCTTTTATTCTCTTTGGTTTTAACCTGCTATTATCTATATTGTTCCCTTCCTTCACCTTATAAGTTCCATTACAACCTTTTTGAAAGACCTCTTGATTTTTGCAATTTATTTGATCTAAGTAGTGGAGAATTGATGTATATGCAAGCCTATGGTAAAATACTTTCATAATTTGACTGTAGTTGATGTAAATGGCTAACCTAAACACCTTGTGTGATTTGAGTGTCACTTGTGAAGATTTTTACTCAATCTGAACATGCCTATTTCTGATTAAAGCATGATTATGCTATACTTTATTCTCAATTGATTTGATTCAACTATTCTTTGTTAAGCATACTTGACTTATTAATTATGGTTTATATTTGATACAATGCTTGTATTTATAAATTAGTTGAATTGATTAAATAAAATATTACATGTTTGTGGGTATCATCCTGGTAAACCCTCACGAGACTATAACTCGTCCACTAGGGACACCTAGGGGTTTAAAGGCTTGTGGCACATGCTAAGTGCCATCGTGTTTTCCTACGGAAGTGGATTAGATTAGGTACAATCAGTTTTTATGTTTTTAGTTTAATAATATGATGTTTCTTGTTTTTCTTTAGTTTTGTTCTTATGTGTTTTGCCCAGGAGTGCAAAAGCTTAAGTGTGGGGGAATTTGATGAATCAATTTGAGACACTTATTTTAGCTTTGTATTATGCATTATTAAATGTTTATTGTGCCCAATATTAGTACTTTAGATGAGTTTAATGTTGTTGGGCTTCATTGGGCTTTAATGCAAATATTGAATAATTTTCGGATTTTGATGCATTTTGACCTTTCTTCCTTGGTTAGGTCATAACTTTGGACTCGGTGATCCAATTGAAGTGATCTTGGTGTCTTTGGAAAGCTAAGACAATGCTCTACAAGTTTCATGAAGAACTCAAGAGCTGGATCAGAATGATAAGGGTCCAAAATATCCCCGCAATGCAGAGTAGGTTTGCTGTCACGGAACCATCTGGGCAGTATGCACATATTGGACTATATAGTCGGTTATAGGCCTCCTCTTGGGCTGAAACTTGGTCACTTGAAAGATAAGACCCATATCTCCAACTTCAATGAAGACCATTTTGTCAATAGATGTCGTTTTAGGCATGCTTCAGAAGCTACAAGTTGGTTTGAATTTGGAAACACGTTCTTCCAACCTAACTTGAGGTAGGTGAAGTGTTTTTGGCATTTCTGGAGTTCTAAAAGTCCAAATGACATGATTCAAATTGGAGATTTTCAAGGAGACAACTGGCTACAACTTTGATGAAGACATCCAAGCCAAAATGCACCGTCTAGGTGATGAATTTGAAGCCAGAAGTCGGATAAGAGTTGTTGACTAAAAGCCACCAACCATACACCAACCCACCTACCATGCACCAAGCCACCAACCATGCATCAAGCTTCCATTTTTGACAATTTTCATATTCTTATAGATTGTATTCAGATTATGTACATGTACAAATTGGCTTCTAGGATTAGTATAAATAGAGCCAATCTCTTTGTATTTTAAAAGATTCAATTTGGAAGTAAGTTAGAATTCAATTTTGTAGTAAGTTTGAGTATTTGTTAGTTTTCTTTCTCTTCTTCTCCCTTCTCTTTAGAATTTCATTTTTGTTCTTTATTTTCTGAGTTCTTCCTTCCCATCCATGGAAGGCTAGGCTCTCATAATCAATCCAAGGGATTAGCCATCTTGATGTTTAATTTGGAGATCTTGTTTTACTTGTTCATATTGCTTAATTGTTATTCAAGTTTCTCTTCTTCCTCTTTCAATATTGATCTAGATTGAATTGCTTAATTTGATTTGGATGTTTATGTGATACTAGCTTTATTATCATGTATTCAAGAGGATCACATAGAATAAACAATTTATTAAAGCTTTTTGATGGATTGTTTAGCTTGGTTAAATTCTTGATCTTAGGTTAATCTATGTTTGGATGGTGCTTACTTTATCTAACCTTGGTTAATTAAATCCTAGATGCTTATCTAGTAGTGGATTCTTGGATCATGTTGAGGCGTCTTGATGTGATCTAAGGCCAAGAACATGGTTAGCGATTAAGTGAATTCCTTGTGATCAATGATGAGTTAAACTTAAGATCGGTAAATTTCCTTGGATTGGTTGTTTCTTTAGATTTGTTTTCAACTTTGAGTCTTGTATATTTATCAATATTGTTAATCAACAACAAAACCCCCCATTTTAATTATCTTGATCTGATTAAATCTTTGTTCTTTTTGGATCCTTGAGAGACGATTCGGTTCATGCTCTATACTACAAATTAGTTTGCGAACCGGTAATTATTATTATTTGACGGGGTCTCGACAACCTCTTGTCAAGAGGTCTGCAAAGGGGGTTTCATTTTTTGTTTCCTCTTTTCTATTCTGCTTTAGGAAGTTTCGTCGACTAGTTGCATGAAATCTTCTACTTTTAGTTAATGGAAGTTTCCTACTATTTTACTTTGTGGTGTGGTTGAATTGCTTGTTAGAAGCTGCCTCATACTTACATACTTGTTGTCGCGTACGAACTCTATAAAAGTTTAAGCTATAAGGTGGAAGTCCATTAATGATTTTATATCTCTAAGACATCCCCTCACTCAATATCCCTTTAGGTTTGAAATTTAGACAGTGTCTTGTGATGAAATTCAACTTCTTATTTAGAAGAATTAGGGCAACAATGATCGAACTCGACTCTGATACCTTGTCAAGGACAAACACCTCTAAAACCTTAAGTTATTAGGTAGAAACCAATGAATAATTTTATATCTCTAATACTTGTAAGTTCTTAAATTACAGAACAAAATGATTCACAGCTTCTTTAAAAGAAAGGGTGCTGAAAAAATTGTCCCCATATATTATTATACTTAGCAATAAAATTGAAAAAAAGTGGCATGCCAATATTATTATTACCTTATCTGTTCCAAAATTTATCCAAAATCGAGCTAAGGCTCTTTCAAAAGCGTCTTTTGAGCAACAAAGGATTCTCCAGACAGATTTCTTCAATATATTCAAAGATGACATGGGATTCAAATATGGCATTTCCATTATGAAGTAGCACGGGGACCTTCTTGTGGACAGTATTGGACTGCAAAAGCAATTGACTTTTGTTAGAAAGGTCTTTTTCTATGTACTCATAGTTGACGCCCTTCAGTTTGAGGGCCCAAATTACTCTGTGAGCAAATGGACTTGCCCAGAATCCTAGTAACTTCACTTCATCCATATGTTGGAAATAGGAGAGATTAAGCTAGGGAGCTAGTTAGGAGGAGACCTGATCGAAGATTTTTAATGTAGCACTAAAATATTTCTTGGTTTTCATTCATGAAGTCAATAGAAACATATGGAGAATGTGATAGAACTGGCCAAAATAATAGTTGAATGCACTTGTATTATTGATGTCCTCTGTGAGAAATGTTCTCAACAGAGGAGAAGGAGAAAGAAAATTGGTTACAAGAGATAGAAGGAAGTTACAGAGATAGAGAAAGAAAAAAAGACATAATCCTACTAGGCATTAGAGAGCCTAGTCCTTCCTAACTGAATTCCAACTAAAAAATTGAAAACCTCCTCTACTTCCTCTTCTCTATTTATTAACTATTACAATTAAATTGTGTTTCACAGCTGCTAATTGACTGATGTGGGCCCAGTTACATTGGGCTGCTGCCTAAGATTCTTTCTAACATAAGTCTTCCTAATTGGGGGTCTACTACTAACAATACTCCCCCCTAAAAGTTTCACCTTATCCTCAAGGTGAAAATCTGGGAATTGTTCTCGGATGAGGTCATAAGGCTCCCAAGTTGCTTCAAAATCTGGGAGGTCTTGCTATTGAATTAGGACCTCTACCTTTCTAGAAGAGCAATTTTTGACTGCTGCAACTGATGTGTGAGTAAAATGCACACATCTATTGCTTGATTTGATATGGATTTGGACCTATTTTGATTGAGTCCTTGAAAAGAGGTTGTCGAGACCTGTCAAATAATAAAAATTACTGGTTCACAAGCTAATTTGTAGTATAGAGAATGAACCGAATCGTCTCTCACGGATCCAAAAAGAACAAAGATTTAATCAGATCAAGATAATAAAAATGGGGGGGGGTTTGTTGTTGATTAACAAGATTGATAAAAGTATGAGACTTAAAGTTGTAAACAAATCTAAAGAAACAACCAATCCAAGGAAATTTACCGATCTTGAGTTTAATCCATCATTGATCACAAGGAATTCACTCAATTGCTAATCATGTTCTTAGCCTTAGATCACATCAAGAAGCCTTAACATGATCCAAGAATCCTCTACTAGATAAGCATCTAGGATTTGATTAACCAAGGTTAGATAAAGTAAGCACCATCCAACATAAATTAACTTAAAATCCAGAATTTAACCAAGCTAAACAATCCATAAAAAAGCTTTAATATATTGTTTAGTCTTTGTGATCCTTTTTGAATATATGATAATGAAGCTATTATCACATCAACATCTAAATCAAATTAAACAATTTAATCTAGATAAAAATCAAAAGAGGAAGAAGAGAAACTTGAATAATAATTAAGCAATATGAACAAGCGAAACAAGATCTCCAAATTAAACATCAAGATGGCTAATCCCTTGGATTGATTATAAGAGCCTAGCCTTCCATGGATGGGAAGGAAGAGCTCAGAAATAAAAGAACAAAAATGAAATTGTAAAGAGAATGGAGAAGAAGAGAAAGAAAACTCTCACAAATACTCAAACTTTCTTCAAACTTACTTAAAATTGAATGATCTATAATACAAAGAGATTGGCTCTATTTATACTAATCCTAGAAGCCAATTTGTAATTGAAAATAATCTGAATACAAGTTGTAAAAACATGGAAATTGTCAAATATGGAAGCTTAATGCATGGTTGGTGGGTTGGTGCATGGTAGGTGGGTTGGTGTATGGTTGGTGGCTTTTAGTCAGCAACTCTTATCCGACTTCCCGCTTGATTTTCATGACCTAGACGGTGTATTTTGGCTTGGAGGTCTTCATGAAAGTTGTAGCCAGTTGTCTCCTTGAAATTTTGGCTATGGAATCATGCCATTTGAACTTTTATAACTCCAGATATGCCAAAAACACTGCACCTATCTCAAGTTAGGTTGGCAGAACGTGTTTCCAAATTCAAACCAACTAGTAGCTTTATAATCATGCCTAAAAAGACATCTATTGACTAAATGGTCTTCAATGAAGTTGGAGATATGGGTCTTATCTTTCCAATGGCCAAGTTTCAGCCCAAGAGGATGCCTATAGCCCACTATATAGTCCAATATGTGCACACTGCCTAGATTTCCATGACAGCAAACCCACTCTGCATTGCAGGGATATTTTGGACCCTTAGAAGTCCGATCCAGCTCTTGAGCTCTTCATGAAACTTGTAGAGCCTTGTCTTACCTTTCCAAAGACACTAAGATCACCTCAAATGGATCACTAAGTCCCAAGTTATGGCCTAACCAAGGAGGAAAGGTCAAAATGCATCAAAATCCAAGAATTATTCATAATTTGCATTAAAGTCCGATGAGGCCCAACAACATTAAACTCATCTAAAATACTAATATTGGGCACAATAAACATCTAATAAAGTCTAGTACAAAGCTAGCATAAATGTCTCAAATTGATTGATCAGTCCTTTCCCTCTTTGCAATATCTTTACATACTTTACACTTTGACTCCTTTCCTCTTATTCTTGATGTTTTTAGGTACTTAATGGACATTTTGGACCTATTTCTTGGAGGATCCACAAGCTTGAACAAAGATTGTTGCTGAATCCCGTAGTTCTCTGACCCCCTGGCAATAAAATGGCCAAATCTCGAGCTAGAAAAATGATATTGAGGTGATCTTTGTTGCGTTGGAAAGCTAAGAGACAAAGCTACAACTCTTCTGTTGGATACTTCTCCTAATTCGGACTCCAAAAAATAACACGGCCGTGTCTTTCCTTCCCGAGAACCACACGACCATGCCTATGTGAATTCATACGGCCTAGCCCGTTTTGTGGTGTGAATTATGTAGTAACTGGATCTCTTGGGCTTGGGTTACACGAAATAGAATGAGAAAGTGTCCTCCACCCATTAGGAAACCCAAAAAAGAGCAAGACATATAAAAAGAAAGAATAGAAACCCTAAAGGAGAAGAGGAAGATCAAGGATTGAAGATCAAAAAGTGAAGATTGGAGAAAAGAAGATTGTTCTTGAAGAGATTGGGGAAACCTCTCATCCTTACCTCTATTTCTTTGTGATGTCTTCTATTTCTTCATCTATCATGTACTTTCTTGTATTCATGAGAGGCTAAGTCTCTTATCTAGGATAGGGATGTAACTCTTTTATGATTCTATGACATGGTTGTGAACCTCTTTTAGGTAATGGAAGATTGTTGTTTTGATTCAATTCTAGTGTTCTTAATGCTTGCCTTATGTTGGTATCCATAAATGTATGATCTAAGATAATTAAGAGAAGAATCAAGAGATGAAGTTTGTTATCCGAAAATCTAGAATTTGAACTTAGGTTTTATGACCACGAAAGTAGGCATAATCCTTCGAGGAGCAACTAAACTTCATATAGCTTAATGTGTTTCAATTAACTTAGTACTATGAAAATAGGTATTACTTTAATTCTAACACGTTTCTTGTAACTTGAGAGAGAGCATCAAACAAAATAGGAAGATTCACCTTCAAAACACAATCGAACCATTAACTAGAATATTCTAAGCCTTTGTCATAGAAAGTAGTTATAGTGAATCCCGAATCCTAAAGTTTCAATTCATTGATATTCCATTATTGTTATTTTTTTAGTTTGATTTGCTTGTGATTTAGTTTCCGTTTTATTGCTTTAATTAATTGTCTAGATAATCGTAATCGTTAAAGTGCGGTATTCACACAATCCTCGTGGGAACGATATCTTTCTTTACTACTTGTACAATCCGTGCACTTGTGGTGAGTAACAAGTTTTTGGCGCCGTTGCCGGGGATCGGTGCTGATATCGCGACCATTAGCGATTTGATTAATCTAGATTCTTTTTCTTTATTATTGTCTTTGTTATTTGATTTTTCTTTTATTTATAGTTTTATTTTTGTTTCTTTAATTTGTCTTTCTTTCTTTTTCAGGTACTCTTAACAATTGATGCAAAGAGCTAGGAGTATTGGAGACCCTATCGAAGCTTATCCTGAAATTGAGAGAACCCTCAAAACCCTAAGAAGGACTAGAAAAGAAGCTGTCATGGCAGACCAAAATACGTTGGAAAACAACAACCTCAGGTTGAGAGACTTTGCCACACCCAATGCACAAGGATTTCAGCCCAGTGTTGTGAGGCCACTAATTGCTGCCAATAACTTTTAATTGAAGCCTGCACTGATTCACATGGTACAACAGTCTCAGTTTGGGGGTATGGCTACTGAAGATCCCAATGTTCATCTTTCTGACTTTCTTAAGATCTGTGACACCTTGAAAATTAATGGAGTCTCTGATGATGCTATAAGACTCCTGTTGTTTCCATTCTCTTTGAGAGACAAAGCAAAGGCCTGGCTCAACTCTATGCTTGTTAATTCCTTCACTAGTTGGGGCGTGCTTTCACAAGCCTTTTTGACCAAATACTTCCCACCGGGCAAGACCGCCAAGCTTCACCATGATATCTCTACATTCACTCAAAGAGATAATGAATCCTTATATGATGCATGGGAAAGGTACAAAGACCTCCAAAGACAGTGTCTGCACCATGGTTTGCCTGATTGGCTTATATATTATTTAGACTTTCTACAATGGGATGACTCATTCGGTAAAAATCATGATTGATGCCGCAGCTGGCGGTGCTCTAATGGGGTAGACTACAGATAAAGCAACTGCTTTGATTGATGAGATTGCATCTAATAATTATTAGTGGAGTAGTGAAAGGTCCACCCTAAGGAGAGTAGCTGGAGTTTTTGAGGTAGATGCTATGAGCATGCTTAATGCCAAGTTTGAAGCCTTAATAAAGAAGATAGACAAGCTAACTGTGAATGCCATTGATACACCTATGGTAACTTGTAACTTGTGTGGGGGAGGCCACTTGAGCTCAAATTGTTATATAGGGAGTTCCTATTCCCAAGATTCCTCCTTTGAGCAAGTCAACTTTGTCAACAACAACAATTATAAGCCTCAAGAGAACCCATATTCTAACACTTACAACCAAGGTTGGGGGAGCAACCCCAATTTCACCAAGGGAAATCAACAACATCAAGGTAACCAACTGGGTAGTAGACCACCTTCAGGTTTCCAACAAAGAGGTAGTAATGCTCAAGCACCTTATCCACCACCACCTCAAGAGCCCGAGTCCAAATTAGAAGCTATGATGGAGAGTTTCCTAGTGACTCAAAAACAGCAAGCAGATTTTATGAAACAACAAAGTGATGTTGTAGAGAAACTTTCCTCCCAGGTTGGCCAATTAGCCGCACATAGCAAGATGCTTGAGAATCAAATTGCTCAACTAGTGAGCTCGTTTAGCCAAGCTCCAGGGAGACTACCAAGCCAACCCGAAGCTAATCCGTGAGAGCAAGTGAATGTGGTTTCCTTGAGGAGTGGAAAGCAATTAGAAGAGCTTAAGGATAAACAAGAGCAGGGCATGGAAGATAAGCCTAGTGAGAGGCCAAAATCACAAACTGAAGAAAAGAAGAGTGATGATGAAGATGGTGCTAAAAGATATATGCCTCCAAAGCCATATGTCCCACCTTTGCCTTTCCTTCAAAAGCTTGATAACTAGTTTGGCAAGTTTTTAGAGGTGCTCAAAAAGCTCTACATTAAAATTCCATTCACGGATGCTCTTGCACAAATGCCATCATATGCAAAATTCCTAAAGGAGATTCTATCTAACAAAAGGAAGCTAGAAGAGTATGAGATAGTTGCATTGACAGGAGAATGTAGTGCAATCATCCAAAAGAAGCTTCCTCCTAAGCTTAAAGATCCAGGTAGTTTCTCTATTCCTTGTTTGCTTGGTAATTTGAGTATTGATAAAGCTCTTTGTGATTTAGGTGCTAGTATGAGTTTAATGCCACTATCTTTTTGTAAGAAGCTTGATATTGGAAAGCTTAAGCCTACCACCATCTCCTTGCAATTGGCGGATAGATTAGTCAAGCATCCAATTGGTATATTGGAGAATGTTCCCTTCAAGGTTGGTAAGTTCTACATACCGATTGACTTTGTAGTACTTGAGATGGAAGAAGATATGCAACACCCAATCATATTGGGAAGACTATTCTTGGCTACTGCCAGGGCTGTCATTGATGTGAAGAATGGAAAATTGACATTAGAGGTGGGTGAAGACAAGGTTGAGTTCAATTTATTTAATGCTCCTAAACAACCTGCAATGATAGATTCATGCTTGAGAGTAGATGTGATTGATGAACCTATTCTAGAGGAATGCATAAAGACATATATAGAAGACCCTCCTATTGTTCCCTACTCGCAAAGATGTAAGTTTAAGGAGCCAAAGCAAGTCACCAACACTCCATCCCCACTCAATGAAAGTGATGCTCCAAAGGTAGAACTCAAAACCCTTTTTCCCGAGCTCAGGTATGCATTCCTTGGCCCAAATTCTACATATCCTGTCATCACCAATGCTAGCCTTAGTAAAGGGGAAGTTGTTATACTACTTAGGGATCCTAGGATGCATTTCACGATTAAAGGGCACAATATTGATCATCTTAATGGAATTAACCCTCCAAATTGCATGCATTACATTCTGATGAATGGCCCTCCTATGTGTAATCACCTTAAGGCCCCATGGCCTAGTGAAATAGTCCGTGACAAACACAATTTAAGGGGACAATTCAACCATGGTCACAAGATCTCTCTCAATAAGCAACAATTGAAGCCTTGCTACCATGGAGATTTTATTGAGAAGGGAATCACCTCATCCCCTCCCGAGCCACCACCTCCACCATGAAGACATAAGGTCAAGCTAAGGACCTTAAATTAGCGCTTCTTGGGAGGCAACCCACGCTTGCCTTTCATTCTTTCTCTTTTTCTTTGCTTAAGTATCATTTAGTTTTGTTTTGTTATTCTTCATAGTTTGTTTCCTTTCTTTCTAAGTTCACTGATAAGAGGTTGTCGAGACTCGTCAAAATAATAAAATTTACCGGTTCACAAACTAATTTGTAGTATAGAGCACGAACCAAATCGTCTCTCAAGGATCCAAAAACAAAGATTCAATTAGATCAAGATAATTAAAAGGAGGTTTTGATGATTTGTAAGAAAATACAGTGGTTGAATTAAAAGAAAAGTAATTAACAAATTAACCAATCCAAGGAAATTTACCGATCTTGAGTTTAATCCATCATTGATCACAAGGAATTCACTTAATTGCTAACCATGTTCTTAGCCCTAGATCACATCAAGAAGCCTCAACATGATCCAAGAATCCTCTACTAGATAAGCATCTAGGATTTGATTAACCAAGGTGAGATCAAATAAGCACCATCTAACATAAATTAACTTAAGATCCGAAATTTAACCAAGCTAAACAATCCATAAAAAAACTTTGATATATTGTTTAGTCATTTTGATCCTCTTTGAATACATGATAATAAAGATATTATTACATCAACATCTAAATCTAATTAAGCAATTCAATCTAGATAAAAATCAAAAGACGATGAAGAGAAACTTGAATAACAATTAAGCAATATGAACAAGTGAAACAAGATCTCCAAATTAAACATCAAGATGGTTAATCCCTTGGATTGATTATAAGAGCCTAGCCTTCCATGGATGGGAAGGAAGAACTCATAAAATAAAGAACAAAAATGACATTCTAAAGAGAATGGACAAGCAGAGAAAGAAAACTCTCACAAATACTCAAACTTTCTTCAAACTTACTTCAAATTGAATGATGTATAATACAAAGAGATTGGCTCTATTTATACTAATCCTAGAAGCCAATTTGTAATTGAAAATAATCTGAATGTAAGCTGTAAAAATATGAAAATTGTCAAATATGGAAGCTTAATGCATAGTTGGTGGGTTGGTACATGGTTGGTGGCTTCAAGTTAGCAACTCTACTCCGACTTCCAGCCTGTTTTTCATGCCCTAAATAATCTATTTTGGCTTGGAGGTCTTCATGACAGTTGTAGACCATTGTCTCCTTATAATTTTGGTGTTAGTTTCATGCCATTTGGACTTTTACAACTTCAGATATGCTAACAACACTGTACCTACCTCAAGTTAAGTTGGCAAAACATGTTTCCAAATTCAAACCAACTTGTAGCTTTATAATCATGCCTAAAACGACATCTATTGACTAAATGGTCTTCAGTGAAGTTGGAGATATGGGTCTTATCTTTCCAATGGCCGAGTTTCAGCTCAAAAGGAGTCCTATAACCCACGATATGGTCAAGTATGTGCACACTGCTCAGATTCCGGTGACAGCAAACCTACTCTGAATTGTAGGGCTATTTTGTTCCCTTAGAAGTCCGATGTAGCTCTTGAGTTCTTCATGAAACTTGAAGGATACCAAGATCACCTAAAATGGATCACCAAGTCCCATGTTATCGCCTAACTGACAAGAGGTTGTCGAGACCTATCAAATAATAAAAATTACCAGTTCACAAACTAATTTGTAGTATAGAGAATGAACCGAATCGTCTCTCAAGGATTCAAAAAGATCAAAGATTTAATGAGATCAAGATAATTAAAAGGGGGTTTTTATGATTTGAAAAGATAATACAATAGTTGAATAAAAGGAAAGTAATTGGCAAATTAACCTATCCAAGGAAATTTACCGATCTTGAGTTTAATCCATCATTGATCACAAGGAATTCACTTAATTGCTAACCATGTTCTTGGCCTTAGATCATTCCAAGACACCTCAACATGATCCAAGAATCCTCTACTAGATAAGCATCTAGGATTTAATTAACCAAGGTTTGATAAAGTAAGCACCATCCAAACATATTTTAACTTAAGATCCAGAATTTTACCAAGCTAAACAATCCATCAAAAAGCTTTAATAAATTGTTTATTCTATGTGATCCTTTTTGAATACATGATAATAAAGCTATTATCACATCAACATCTAAATCAAATTAAGCAATTCAATCTAGATCAAAATCAAAAGAGGAAGAAGAGAAACTTGAATAACAATTAAGCAATATGAACAAGTAAAACAAGATCTCCAAATTAAACATCAAGATGGTTAATCCCTTGGATTGATTATAAGAGCCTAGCCTTCCATGGATGGGAAGGAAGAACTCATAAAATAAAGAACAAAAATGAAATTCTAAAGAGAATGGAGAAGAAGAGAAAGAAAACTCTCGCAAATACTCAAACTTTCTTCAAACTTACTTCAAATTGAATGATTGTCTAATACAAAGAGATTAGCTCTATTTATACTAATCCTAGAAGCCAATTTGTAATTGAAAATAATCTGAATTCAAGCTATAAAAATATGGAAATTGTCAAATATGGAAGCTTGATGCATGGTTGGTGGGTTGGTGCATGGTAGGTGGGTTGGTGGATGGCTGGTGGCTTTAAGTCAGCAACTCAACTCCGACTTCCAGCCTGTTTTTCATGTCCTAAACGATGTATTCTGGCTTGGAGGTCTTCATGACAGTTGTAGGGCATTGTCTCATTGAAATTTTGGTGTTAGAATCATGTCATTTGGACTTTTAGAACTCCAGATATGCCAAAAACACTGTACCTACCTCAAGTTAGGTTGGCAGAACATGTTTCCAAATTCATACCAACTTGTAGCTTAATAATCATGCATAAAACGACATCTATTGACTAAATGGTCTTCAGTGAAGTTGGAGATATGGGTCTTATCTTTCCAATATGTGCACACTGCCTAGATTTCTGTGACAGCAAACCCACTCTGTATTGTAGGGATAGTTTGGACCCTTAGAAGTCTGATCCAGCTCTTGAGTTAAGCATCATATTATTAAACTAAAAACATAAAAACTGATTAAACCTAATCTAATCCACTTTCGTAGGAAAGCACGATGGCACTTAGCATGTGCCACAAGCCTTTAAACCCCTAGGTGTCCCTAGTGGACGAATTATAGTCTCGTGAGGGTTTACCAGGATGATACCCACAAACATGTAATACTTTATTTAATCAATTCAACTAATTTTTAAATACAAGCATTGTATCAAATATAAATCATAATTAATAAGTCAAGTATACTTAACAAAGAATAATTGAATCAAACCAATTGAGAATAAAGTATAGCATAGCTCTCTTGGACGAAGGATGGATTTGGCTATGCAAGAAAAACTCAATCAATTCACCAGAAATGATGTTTGGACATTAGTTCAAAGGCCTAAGGACAAATCCATCATCGGCACAAAATGGGTATTCAAAAACAAATTGGACAAAGATGGTAAGGTTGTGAGAAACGAGGCAAGGTTAGTTGCCCAAAGTTATTCACAACAAGAAGGTATTGATTTTACTGAAACTTTTGAACCAGTAGCTAGATTAGAAACCATACACATTTTACTTTCATTTGCTACTCATCATAGTATAAGACTCAATCAAATGGATGTAAAAAGTGTTTTTCTAAATTGCATAATCAACAAAGAAGTTGATACTTTTCTAATGGAAAGTGGATTTTCTAATGGAAAAGTTGAGTACTACTCGTTTTCGCAGAAACATAAACTCACAATTTATATTAGTTCAAATTTATGTAGATGATATTATCTTTGGAGCTACTGATGAATCTTAATGTGAAGATTTTTCCAAGTTGATGCAGAAGGAGTTTGAAATGAGCTTAATGGGATAATTAAAATTCTTTCTGGGTTTGCAAGTGAAGCAAATGTTGGACGGAATCTACATTCACGAAACAAAGTATACAAAGGACCTCCTGAAGAAGTTCAAAATGGACGATTGCAAAATGATGAGCACACCAATGCATCCATCATCCACACTGAAATTGGACGATAAAGAACAAAAGGTATACCAAAAGGTATATAAAGGTATGATTGGATCACTCTTAGATTTTACCGCATCTAGTCATGATATAATGTTTAGTATGTTGTTAAGAGAATATTCAGGTATTTGAAAGGTACTACTAATTTGGGGTTGTTATTTAAGAAATCTCATGAGTACAGATTAGTTGGCTTTTGTGATGTGGACTACGCTGGAGACAGAATTGAAAGAAAAAACACCAGTGGAAGATGTCACTTCATTTGACGAAGCTTAGTCTCATGGTCCAGCAAAAGGCAAAGTATAATTGCACTTTCAACTACAAAAGCTGAATATATATCTGCATCTAGTTGCTGCTCTCAACTTCTTTGGATCAAGCATCAATTGGAGGATTACAACATTTTTTAGAGTAAGATCCCATTGCTCTGTGATAAAAGAACTGCTATAAATTTATCTAAAAATCTCCTTCTACATTCAAGGGCAAAACATATTGAAATCAAACATCACTTTATAAGAGATTATATTCAAAAAGGTGTGTTTAACATTCAATTTGTGGATACAAATCATCAATGGGCAGATATTTTTACAAAACCTCTTGTTGATCACAGATTCTCTTTTATTAGAAAGCATTTAAGTATGCATTTTTTGAAGAACTGATATCTGTGTGTCCATTGATAATCCGTGTCCAATATGACTAGCACTTGTTTTGTATCATGTATGTGCGTCCATTATTTGATAAGTCACTAGACATATTATATTTGCATTTATTGTTAAATATCTTTGTCTTGTATGATCTTATTCGAATTTTCCCACACTGAGTCAGTTTTTGAAAAGTCACAAAAGTTGCTTTTTACTGCGGACGTGACAGTTACTTTAAAAGAGGATTTATTGTAATGACTGTTCAAATTTTCTTTTATTTGAAAAATGTTTGAAATTTCCACTCAAAAACATCTTAGTTTCAAGACTCTGTTTTTACAAATCTCTATAAATACCTCTTTTTCATTTCAAGATTATATTTTTACGTTACCTAAACTTCTCAAAAAATGTTCTCTGAAAAATTCCTTGCAAACAAACCTCTTTCTCTCTCAAAACCTTAAACTTTCTTCAAAACATCTAAGAAATGGCTGGAGGAATAAGTTTAAATGTGGATAAAGCTGAGGTCTCTGTGGAATACCTATTTCAAACTTCAACACTAGTAGAGTGTGATATAAACATTGCTAAACAGCTCCAAGGTGCTGGTTGGATCAACTACTTTAGAGAAACAGTTGAAGTTCACATAGAGCTGGTACGAGTGTTTTGGAAAAACATTGTTGTCTCTGATATTGAGATCAGAGGAGAAGTGCTAGGAAAGGAGATGATAGTTTCTGAAGTTACCATCTCCAATGCAACCCAGTACTAGCTAGAAGGGGCCAAGTACTCAAAGAAATGCACTAAGGAAATAGGGGAACAAAAGATGTGTTGGACATGCTTCTCAAGGATCCAACAGTTGCAACCAAGAAGCTTATTGCATCTCTGATGCATGAAAAAACCAGAATGCTTCATCAACTACTCAACAAGGTGATACTCCACAAGGTTGGGTCAAAAGACTCTGTCTCCAACCTACATGTTTTTTTCCTGTACTGTTTGATACTAAGCTAGCAAATCAACCTCCCTCATCTTCTATTCAAGCATTTCAAGATGAGTGTACAAGGGAAAGGCAAGAAAACCACATCTCCTATGGTGTGTGATAAACAATATTCACACACATTAATAGTCTCTCATATTTATTAATTTATACCTCTTTTGTTCTTAATTGATTCGAATTAGCTTCGTTTTATAAGTTTGGGTTTCAATAGGCTTAATTGTAAATTGTCTGCATTTATTGGTTTTTGACACTGTTTTTGTATTTCAGGCATATCTTGAGTTTTAGACATCTAAAAATTGTGAATCTTATATTGTAGGAAATCTAAGGTGAATCTCTACAACTTTCATGAAGAGCTCATAAGCTGATTTGGATGTTAAGTGGGCTAAATTGGGCCTAGAAGTCAGAGATAGGAAGCTGTTGCTGGCACCCGACTCGTATGCATTGATTAGGCCATTAATTAAAATTGGGATGTCCAATGAAGCTTAAACCAATGCCAAATGAAATATAACACTCAGGGATTCAACTCTCATGAATTACATTTTGCCAAACTACGACGTTTTGAGGGTATTATTCTCACGTGAAGTCAGATGGTCATTTCAGTTACTTATAGCTTAATTTGGGCATAACTTTCTCATCTTTAGCCCAAATTAAGCAAAGGAAAATGTTTCTTTCACACCATTTTTTTTACACCACTTTTACACTTGGTTAACGATAAGTAAATTATTGGTTAATGAAGTATATCGTTTGGTTAATGGGTTTTGGTAACCAATCACTTACAAGCTAGTAATCTACTAACCAAACAATATACTTCATAAACCAATAATTTGTTCATCATTAACCAAGTCCGTGAATAATCGATTACCAAAACCCATTAACCAAATGATATACTATATTAACCAAAAATTTACTCATTATTTACCAAGTGTAAAAATGGTGTAAAAAAATGGTGTGTAAATATTATTACTCTTAAGCAAATTAGATAGCCTTGGAAAGCTAAGAGATAGAGGATTAAGACTAACTTAGGGGCAATCTTGCATTTTCACTTGTAGAGTCTATTATTTGGGGCGAAACAGAGGCACACGAAAGGAGACTCTTGACATTCATCAAATTTTGTATCTTTTATTCTCCTCCTCTTTAGGGTTTTCTCTTCTTCTTCCTCTATAAGCGTCCTTAGAATGCAACCATGGAAGGTGTTACGCTAAAATCACACTTAAGGGCAAGTGCACCCTGTCGCACAAGTAATAAAGGAGTATTTGGGACTCCAAGTATCGAACCCACAAGGATTGTTGGCAATTACTAAGTTAATTAATTCCTTATGTTATCTAGACAATGAAATTCGAATGAGAAAGGAGAAATTATCAAGCAATTATGAGAAAGTGAGGAAATCAAAGATTATCAAGCAAAGATTCAATTATGGAAAGCCTAGGGTGTCTGGTTTCACTTATGTCAAAACTCATAAAATTACCCAATTCCTCAATAATATGTGTTCCGATTGATTGCCAATCACCTGCTCTAATGCTATTAATACCCAATGGTCATGCAATATTAATATTCTTTTTCTCAATCTGAAACCCCCAATGGTCATGCAAGGCAAACAGTTAAGAAAAGCATAAAGAACCAGCAGATTTGTTAATTAAATAACTGATTGAAAATAAAGGATTGAGTTTGGTCCACACAACCCCAAATCCGATTAATCCTAGAGTTCCGTTAACTAATTGTGGTACGATGCTATCAATCAATTAACTTTTTAAAGGGTGCGCAAACCTTATTGGAAAACAAAGCACTAGGAAAAATCCAATCAATTAGGGAAACACAAAATTATTTAGAATTAGGAGAACATTATAAGAATTTGAACATAAGATCCACCATAACCCTAGTTATGGATTTAGCTACGCATAGTCAAAGAGAACAAAGCATAAACTAAAACCAAATTCAAATCCATAAAAGAACAATAGAAAAACTAAAACCCAGAAACCCCCTTGCGGTGAAACAGGTCCTTCACGAACAATTGGGGAGACGGTCCTTCACTTGATAGCTTCAAAAACCTCTCAAGCTCCGCTACAACTCTCTAATCAAGCAAAGGGCTATAGCTACTTTCTTTCTCTGAATGCCAGATACTTCTCCTTGCGCTGCCACTCCTCATTTATAATATTTTAGTGGCCCAACAACTCTACAATCTTTTCTTCTAGGGTTTCCTAATTGTGCACAAATTCATTTAATGTGCAATTCTTGGATAACAGGGAAAGTAGATTGCTTTCCCACTTTGAGTATTCTTAATTAATGTGAGATAAGAGGGAAAATCTTCCAAGAATATAAAAATAGGAAACTTCCACAACTGGATTGATGATATCTTTGTAGGATCTTGCCAAAATCTTTCATAATTATGTTGATGATATCTTCATAGAATACTAGGAAAATCCTTCATAATTAGGTTGTCGATATCTTTGTATCTTTCCCAAGATTATTTCCATTTTAACACTTAAAAGCTTGATTCTCATAAATCTTCAACCTGCAATATTTAAAGGAAATTGGGTAAGTTTCCCTTATAAAATCTTCAAATAAATACCAAATCAAACTCAAATTCCTAGCATTTAAGTATATAAAATGGCAGTTTATCATAAGGCTAAAAATCTGAGATCGATTCATGATACTTCAAGGAATTTGGGTTTGGCTTGAGACTTTGTTCTTCAATTTTCGTTTTGAATGCAATTAGATTTTCTTTTCTCATCTCTCTAGTTAATTCATATTTTGTAATGCATGAATGGAGATCTTTGTTTTGTAATTCAAATTAATCAATGTTTCATCCCTTAAATTGAAGAGAATTGAATTACAGATTTGTAGTTTAGGTTAATTGATTCTTGCAATTAAACTAGCATTGATTTTATAGATTTGTGAATCTTTTGTTAGTTGAATCCTAGATGATCATCTAGTAGTGAATCTCAATTCTAATGCAGAGATCTCGGTTGGAATTAAATTGACCATTTAATTGGATTCAAATGCATGCTTAGTGGTCTATGATAGCCGAAATTAGAATTCTGACAAAGTATCTTGGATTGGTTTTTTGCTTACTTGATCTTTCTTAGTTTTAAGTGCTCATTTACAATTTGGAAACATAAAATCCCCACTGTTTTGAGTTTTGATACAATTGAATTGCATCCATGGTCCTTGGGAGACGACTAGATTCATTACCTTATGATACAAATCCATTGGTGAACCAATTTTTATTATTTGATTAAGCTTGGCAACTCGAATCAAATTCGGTGCCGTTGTCAGGGATCCTTGGATGCTATTTGGTCATATCAAGACATTCTCTAACCATTAACCCTTGTTTGCTTTGTTTTTGTAGTTTTTAGGTGGAATTAGGCTTCTGTCCAAGAAAGTGTGCGAACATTTGGTGTGAGATTTGTTTGAAACTTGGTCAATTGATAAAAAACAACCTAATATTCAAAACTCAGAGTAAACTCTAAGCCCCACCCTATCAGCCCCAAATTCCATCGTTTAGACCACTTTTTCAATTTTTAATATTTTTTATTGTTCTGTCCAATAGCAATTTTATGTTGCTTTGGCCCTATGGTGATCCCATAATTTTTAAAAATCTCTAGATAGGTTTTATGTAGTTGTTTTGTATTTTTTTTACACTTGTTTTTGTATTTGGTCACTTATCTGATGGAGCATAAACTTGATGAGCTAGCTTATATAGTGAGGCAATTGACAATGGGACAACATCAATTACATGAGCAAGAACCTGGAAGATTTTGCTGTATATGTGTAGCTCTTTTCATCCCACATATGCATGCTCCACATTGCAAAATGATGGTTCTATATTTCAAGATCATTTTGTTGCTGCAACAGATGTATTTCCTGGTGAACCACAGTACCAACTGCCTAGATATTATCCTTATTCTACTACATATAACCATGGCTGGGGAGATTATCCTGACTTGAGATAGGAAAATGTAGCACAACTTTATTAGTCAAACCAATATATACAGTCATGCCAGCAGCCAATGAGGCCACAACAGTTCCAAGCTTATGTTGAACCAAGGAATCTATACCACTAGCAGCAAGCTCTAGTAGGCACGGAGTCTGAGCCTTCAATAGAGGATATGATGAAGCAACTAGTGGCCAATAATCAGCAACTAGTAGCCAATAATCTCCAATTCCAACAAAGGACTGAAGCCACAATATAGAGTTTAGAGACCCGAATTGGACAACTAGCATATTCATTGAGTCAGTTGAGCAAGCAACAGATGCAGATATCTGATTCTGCAGAGCATGAGACCATTGATGTGCCAACACCAGTTGATGATGTGTGTACTGGAATTGTTGGTTCTACTGATTTTGATGATTCTTTTTGTTGTACTGGTTGTGATGGTGATGAGCTGTGTAATAAATGTGCTGCGATTGCGGCCTTTTTGAGTGATGCTAGTTCTATTACAACTAATTATGTAGATTATGTAGATGTAGCAGCAGATTCTATGCAAATCCAATCTACAGAGGTGGTGCAGCCCACTAGTTTGCTTCCCTACATTGTACAACTGCCACAATTCAAGCTACAACATTTTCCTTTCCCTGAGCATTTGAGATGTATACATTTGGTAGATGATGTACAACTCATAGTGACTGTGGCTAAGAACCTCCTTACTGATGAGGAGGAGGAGAGGTTGTTGCAAATTTTAAGGGAGAATCCAAGAGCCGTCATACTTGCAGACATTTCTAACATTAACCATTCCATATGCATGCATAAGATATTACATGAAGATGGAGGTAAACCAATAAAGCAACCTTGGGGGAGACTAAACCCTCTGATTCTTGATGTGGTGATCCATTACACTGGTTATGGTGTGGCTACTGGGATTTTGTTGCTTCTACTATCCATAGGTAGTTTTCTTTCCACACTTTTATTTCACTTTTCTGGTTGTTGTTTTCTTTTTGTTTTTACTGTTTTGCTACTGTTTTTATTTTACTGTTATAGATTACTCTTTTCTACTCTTTTATTGTTCATTGTTATTTTCTGCTGTTTCTGTTTTGTGCATTGTATTTCTATTTTTCTTCCTTTTTCTGCATGTTGTTAACTACTTTTATTTTCTGTTTCTGCATTTCTGCTATTTCTATTCCTGTTTTCTATTTTCTGTTGTTCTATTTCTGCTTCTATTTTTTCGTTTTTGTTTTTGTTTCGTTTTCTATTTTTCTATTTCTATTTTTCTGTTTACTGGCTTTTTTTCTGTTTTTCTATTTTTAAATTCTGTTTTTCTGTTTTTATGCAAACAGAAAAAATAGTGTTTGTGTGTTTTTGGTTCTTTCCAATGATGTTTTGAGTGTTTTGAGTTGTGAGTTTGATTTCTTGGAAGTTTCAAGTGTCATAACATGTTTAATTCAATTGTCTGTCATATTGAATTCAACTTGTTTGGTATTGGATATTGACTTGATGGATTGAGTTTGGTGGATACATTCCTTGTGAGATTTTGAGCCTATTGATGAATGGATTGCATTTCCACCATTCTCCTTATTTCTTGTGTGGTTTTCACTCGTGGATTTTGTCTCTCTAGAACTTGCTTTGTTTTTTATAGGCTACATTTTCACTTGCATACATGAATATGATTGAGGCATTTTTCTTGATTTAGCTACTATGGCCATATAGCCCACCTTGCATCACTATCCTTTGATTAACCCCCTTGAGCCTCCTAACCTTTCCTTGATTTTAGCACATTACATGCCTTCAGTGAAAAACTATGTTGGACCTAGCCTTAGGGAATAAGAAAGCATTGGGTTTTTCATTGGAGGAATTCTTTTTGCTTAAGGACAAGCAATGGTCCAACTGTGGGGGGATGTGCTAAGCATTATGCATGTTTACCTACATTTTGGTGAAGTGCAATAAGTGAAAGTGCAAGTGCAAGTGAAAGAAGTGAAAGTGCAAGTGGAAAAGCAAAATAAAAAAAGTTCACAATTGGACGCAATAAGATGGACGATGGTCTTGGATGGAAGCAATAGACAATCCTCTGTTAGATGGACTATCTCTTTTGGACGAAGTTGTCTCATTGGACAATCCATCGTTCCATTAGACGATCCAACGTTTCATTTGACTGAGACTTTCATTGGACGGTCCAATGTTTCATTGGATTGAGACTTTCATTGGATGGTCCAACATCCATTGGACGAAACCCATTGCACGGAATTATTGGACGCAACAACGCTGATGCTGTTGAAGTTGTGCTCAGTCCAACGCTCCATTGGACGAAACAAGAACCATTGGATGCAAAAAACAAAAAACAAAAAAATTGAAGTAATAAAGGCAAAAAGGTTGAAAAGAAAAAAAAAAGAAGAAGAAAATAAAAGGAAGGAATAGGAGAATGTGTATTATGTGACTTTGGGGTGATTTTTATGTTTGATTACTTGAGTTCCTCCTCATTGCTCTTTTATTCTCTTTCGTTTTTAGCTTCCTATATCCGTATTAATTCCTTCCCTTACCTTGGCCCCATTACAACCATGAACAAAGTCCTCTTGATTTGTGTATGCATGTGTATTGAATAGTGGATAAGTAGAAGATAAGCAAGCTTATAGTAGTGCATTTTTCATGAGTTGAATTGAGTGAAACACCTACCTTTTAAACACTTGATCCATTCATGAGTTGAATTAAGAGTGCATCTTGTAAGGTTTCATCATTCTTGATCCATGCATTTCAATCGAAGTTGCCTTACTTGTTGATATGAGATGGAAAGAAATGTTATTTCATGCATGTTGTGATCTCTTGACATTTTGGTTGTTTACCTTTCTCGTGTACTCTTACACTCTTGATTGTCATTGGAAAGTATGTCTTTTTCAGTTCCTAGTTTCTTAGTTTTTGTTATTTCGTGTCTTTGTTTCCTAATTCAAGTTTAAGTTTGCCCGGAACGTGCAAAAGTTAAGTGTAGGGGAATTAGATAAACATTATTCACACACATTAATAATCTCTCATATTTAGTAATTTATACCTTTTTTGTTCTTAATTGGTTTGAATTAGCTTCGTTTTATATGTTTGGGTTTCAATGGGCTTAATTGTAAATTGTCAACATTTATTGGTTTTTGACACTATTTCTATATTTCAAGCACATCTTGAGTTTTAGCCATCTAAAAATTGTGAATCTTATATTGTAGGAAATCTAAGGTGAAGCTATACAACTTTCATGAAGAGCTCATAAGCTTATTTTGATGTCTAGTGGGCTAAATTGAGCTTGGAACCCAACCCGTGTACATTGATTGGTCCATTATTTAACATTGGGATGTCAAATGGAGCTGAAACTTGTTCCAAATGAAAGATAACACTCAAGGCTTCAACTCTCATGAAGACCATTTTGCCAAATTGCCGCATTTTAAGGGTGTTATTCTCACATGAAGTCAAATGGTCATTTCAGTTACCCTGTGAGCTTCATTTGAGAATAACTATCTCATCTTAAGCTCAAATTAAGAAAATTAGGTGGCCTTGGAAAGCTAAGAGGCAGAGGATTAAGATTAACTTAGGGGAAATCTTGTATTTTCACTCTTAGAGTCTATTATTTGGGGGGAAACAGAGGTAGACAAAAGGAGACTCTTAACATTCATTAGATTTTGTATCTTTTATTTTTTCCTTCTTCTCTCTAGGGTTTTCTCTCTCTAGTTCTTTATATTCTTCTTCCTATGCAAGCCTCCTTGAACTGCAGCCATGGAAAGGCTAAAAATCTAAGATCGATTCAAGATACTTCAAAGAATTTTGGTTTGGCTTGAGACTTTATTCTTCAATTTTCATTTTGAATGCAATTAGATTTTCTCTTCTCTTCTCTCTTGTTAATTCAGATTTTGTAATGCATAAATAGAGATCTTTATTTGTGTGTTTTGAATAATGGATTAGGAATGTGATTTTGATTGATTAATCGATGTTTCATCCCTTGAATTGAAGAGAATTAAATTACAGATTTGTAGTTTAGGTTAATTGATTCTTGCAATTAAACTAGCATTGATTTTACAGATTTGTGAATCTTTTGTTAGTTGAATCCTAGATGATCATCAAGTAATGAATCTCAATTCTAATGCAGAGATCTCGGTTGGAATTGAGTTAACCATTTAATTGGATTCAAATGCATGCTTAGTGGTTTGTGATACTCGAAATTAGAATTCTGACAAAGTATCTTGGATTGGTTGTTTGCTTACTTAATCTTTCTTAGTTTTAAGTGCTCTTTTACAATTTGGAAACACACAAATCCCTACTGTTTTGAGTCTTGATATAATTAAATTACATACATGGTCCTTAGGAGACGACTTGGTTCATTACCTTATACTACAAATCCATTTGGGAACTAATTTTTACTATTTGGTTGAGCTCAGCGAATCGTACCAGCGTGCTTCTATCTAAGCTCTTCAAGGAGCAAGGAATCTTCGGTCCATTCGAAGGTTTGGATGAAGAAGAACAAATGAAGGTGTTTGGACGCAAACAACTTCAACAGGTCTTTGAACGAAGCAACCTTTTGAAGAAGAAGCTTCAGACCGTCCAAGATTTTATTGGAAGATTGGATAATTCAAAACCCTCCCCTAGTGTTGCTAAGCGTCCAAAGAAGCCTTCTGCCTCACTAACTGAATTGAAACGTCCAAGACAGTTAGTAATGGATGAAGACTCTAAAGACGATGATTCTAAAAATGATGACTGGCCCATTGCAAAGAGAATAAGGGTTGCGTTCACTATAAAAGTTCCTCAAGGTACAAGGTCCAAGATGTGTGCCAAAAAAAGGGTCTTCCAAAGAATCTCGGTGACACTCTCTCTTGCTCCTCCTACCATACCTTCACCACAACCAGAGCCCCAAACACAAGCTCCTACCTCACCTTCACCTAATAAACCACTACCAGAGCCACAAACACACGCCTCTACTTCACCTATTGAACCTCAAACATCACCACAAACACATATACCCATGTCGCAAATACCAATCTCCTCTCCATAATTTACACCCCCACTTCCCCTGTACAAACACAATTAACCTTCACTCACAAACCTTCCTCACCCTCTGTCATCTGAGATTGGAGGTTTCGAACCTTTACACTGGGAGTGACACCACACAAAGTTGAATGATGGGAGCTTAAACACCCAAGTCTTTCAATGGTCCAAAGGCGAGCTCGTGGTTGTGATGGGTTTTCTCACCAGATTCACATCTTCCCAATGCAACTCAAGTTCCAACCTCTGACACTTGAAGAATTAGGTATTTACACCTCAGCCTTTGACACCATGGTTGTTGGTGTACTCAAAGCTGGTTTATCAGTAAAGGACCTATGTTTTGTTCCACCCTCTCTGCTCATCACTTCAGCTACCTCCATCAAGATTCAACCTGATCGAGTTTGTCCAAGACTGCCAATGGTGGACCCTAATAAGGACAATGAACCCAAAAAGTTCAGGAATCAAGCCTCTTGACCTTTACCCACTAGATTTGATCCTGACATTAGATGGAAACCTAAACCGGGAGTTGACTTTGACATTCTAAATCAGTTGTCTCTATCTGGCCAAGCTCGAGATGGAGAAGCCAAGAACTACTGGGAAAGCTATCTATTGGAGTGCAAACAAGAAGCTTCCTATTCTGGACTAAGTGATGAAGATAAAGAGAAAATCATCACTGTTCTTGCTCAAAGCTTTCAGTGGTTTTCTCCCTATGCAATCATTGATGATATCTTCAAGATACCACTACAGTCTTCTGGTGGTGATGTGTTGCTTTATGATCCAGATGAAGTTGAAGATTGGTTCCCATCATCCAACCTGACAAAACCCTACCCTTAGGATAAATTCTTTGATAACTGTCAAGATCCTCTTCCCTGGGATTCAAATATGCTTTTTAAGGATGAAGCTAACATTGATCAACCAGTAGTTGAAGTTACTGTCCAAGCAGAAGATGAAGTCCATGCAGAGGAACTTGCTCATTTACCTGTTATTCCCCACACTGAGCTTTCTATAGCAGTTCGCTCACCAACCATGGAATCATTAACTAAGTGTGCCCATCAACTTGAACCTACTTATGATGTTCATCCCGATGTTCACTGTCTAATCAGAGATGAAATACAAGGTGTCTACAAACAGTTTGAAGGCCTTCTCAAGCTCTACTTCCCTCATGGCCCTCCTCTTCTGCCTCCTTCTCAATAATCATTTCTCTTTCAAACCAATTCCTTTTAAAAAATTTTAAAAAAATCATTTATTTATTTCCTTTACCTTTCAATGACTATGATGTGTTCTTGACAAGATGTTGTCGAGACCCGTCAAATAATAAAAATTACCGGTTCACAAAATAATTTGTAGTATAGAGCATGAACCGAATCGTCTCTCAAGGATCCAGAAAAACAAAGATTTAATCAGATCAAGATAATTAGAAAGGGGGGTTTTGTTGTTGATTAATAAGATTGAAAAGAAGTACAAGACTTCATGTTGTAAACAAAATATAAAGAAACAACCAATACAAGGAAATTTACCGATCTTGAGTTTAATCTATCATTGATCACAAGGAATCCACTTAATTGCTAATCATGTTGTCGGCCATAGATCACATCAAGACGCCTCAACATGATCCAAGAATCCTCTACTAGATAAGCATCTAGGATTTAATTAACCCAGGTTAGATAAAGTAAGCACCATCCAAACATAGATTAACTTAAGATCGGGGATTTAACCAAGCTAAACAATCCATCAAAAAGCTTTGATATATTGTTTAGTCTTTGTGATCCTCTTTGAATACATGATAATAAAGCTATTATCACATCAACATCTAAATCAAATTAAGCAATTTAATATAGATAAAAATCAAAGAGGAAGAAGAGAAACTTGAATAACAATTAAGCAATATGAACAAGCGAAGCAAGATCTCCAAATTAAACATCAAGATGGCTAATCCCTTGGATTGATTATAAGAGCTTAGCCTTCCATGGATGGGAAGGAAGAACTCAAAAATAAAAGAACAAAAATGAAATTCTAAAGAAAATGAAGAAGAAGAGAAAGAAAACTCTCACAAATACTCAAACTTTCTTCAAACTTACTTAAAATTGAATGATCATAATACAAAGAGATTGGCTCTATTTATACTAATCCTAGAAGCCAATTTGTACATGTACATAATCTGAATACAAGCTGTAAAAATATAGAAATTGTCAAATATGGAAGCTTGATGCATGGTTGGTGGGTTGGTGCATGGTTGGTGGGTTGGTGCATGGTAGGTGGGTTGGTGTATGGTTGGTGGCTTTTAGTCAGCAACTCTTATCCAACTTCTAGATTTATTTTCATGACTTTGACGGTGCATTTTGGCTTGGAGGTCTTCATGAAAGTTGTAGCCAGTTGTCTCCTTGAAATTTTACAATTGGAATCATACCATTTGGACTTTTAGAACTCCAGATATGCCAAAAACACTGCACCTACCTCAAGTTAGGTTGGCAGAACATGTTTCCAAATTCAAACCAACTTGCAGCTTCATAATCATGCCTAAAACAACATCTATTGACTAAATGGTCTTCAATGAAGTTGGAGATATGGATCTTATCTTTCCAATGGGCAAGTTTCAGCCCAAGAGGAGGCCTATTGCTCAATATGTAGTCCAATATGTGCATACTGCCTAGATTTTCATGACAGCAAACCCACTCTGCATTGCAGGGATATTTTGGACCCTTAAAAGTCTGATCCAGCTCTTGAGTTCTTCATGAAACTAGTAGAGCCTTGTCTTTGCTTTCCAAAGACACCAAGATCACCTCAAATGGATCACCGAGTCCCAAGTTATGGCCTAACCAAGGAAGAAAGGTTAAAATGCATCAAAATCCGAAAATTATTCAATATTTGCATTAAAGCCCAATGAAGCCCAACAACATTAAACTCATCTAAAATACTAATATTGGGCACAATAAACATCTAATTAAACCTAATACAAAGCTAACATAAGTGTCTCGAATTGATTGATCAAATTCCCCCACACTTAAGCTTTTGCACTCCTGGGCAAAACACATAAGAACAAAACTAAAGAAAAACAAGAAACATCATATTATTAAACTAAAAGCATAAAAACTGATTATACCTAATCTAATCCACTTTCGTAGGAACACACGATGGCACTTAGCATGTGCCACAAGCCTTTAAACCCCAAGGTGTCCCTAGTGGACGAGTTATAGTCTCGTGAGGGTTTACCAGGATAATACCCACAAACATGTAATACTTTATTTAATCAATTCAACTAATTTTTAAATACAATCATTGTATCAAATATAAACCATAATTAATAAGTTAAGTATGCTTAATAAAGAATAGTTGAATCAAACTAATTGAGAATGAAGTATAGCATAATCATGCTTTAATCAGAAATATGCATGTTCAAATTGAGTAAAATTCCTCACAAGTGACACTCAAATCACACAAGGTGTTTCGGTTAACTGTTTACGCTCAACTCAGTCAAACTATGAAAGTATTTTACCATAGGCTTGCATATGCATCAATTCTCCACTACTTAGATCAAATAAATTGCAAAAATCAACAGGTCTTTCAAAAAGGTTGTAATAGAACTTATAAGGTGAAGGAAGGGAACAATATGGATAATAGCAGGTTAAAACCAAAGAGAATAAAAGAGCATTGAGGAGTAACTCAAGTAGAAAGCATCAAACTTTTTCCCAAAACCATGAAATGCTCATTCTCTTCACACATTCCTTCCTTTTTCTATTCTTTTCTTTTTCTTTCTTTTTTTTTTTGTTTTTTTTGTTTTTTTTTGTTTTTTTGTTTTGATTTTTTTATGTGGTACCAAGCATTTCGTATCAACACACCAATTCCCCCACACTTAAATCATTGCAAGCAAAAGAACTCCTCCAATAAGAAAATCAATGCTCTCGCATTCCCTAAGGTAAGGTAAAACATGATTTTTCACTCAAAGCTTGTAATGAGCTAAGAACAAAGAATGGGCAAATAGGCTCAGAGGGAGTTAATAA
This sequence comes from Styphnolobium japonicum, assembly GCA_023212625.1. NCBI lineage: Eukaryota > Viridiplantae > Streptophyta > Magnoliopsida > Fabales > Fabaceae > Styphnolobium > Styphnolobium japonicum. The sequence goes on from JALBWW010000013.1 coordinate 20,356,604, forward strand.
TTGGATAAATGCAAGGTAGGTTTATTTGGCCAAAGCAGCTAAGTCAAGAAAAAATGCCTCTGTCATTTTCATGCAACATACAGACTAATATAATCTCAAATCGATTCAATGCAAGTTCTAGAAAATAAACTAAGTGTAAGTATCAAACTTGGAAAAGCCCAAAACTCACAAAGGTATGGAACATTCACTCAATTCAACCATGCTTTCTTCCTAATATCCACAATCATATACACATGTATATCATGAAAATGATTCAACTATAAACTATTTTGCATACTTTTATTATCTATTAAGCTCAGATTTAGCACATGCTTGCATCAAAATTAATTGAAAAGATCAAAATGAAATTTTTTATTTTTATTTTTTAATTTTTTTTAATATGCAAGAACAAAATAATTTAAGACATACTATGAAATGCAAGTTAAGATGCGTCTTAAGAGCAAAACTACTCCTTACTCTGCCATCATACATCTAATAAGCTAGTAACAATAAAGATTAGCTGGTTAATTTTTTTTTTTAACTAAACTATGTACATGGTATTGTCAACTATACCTCCCCCCAACTAATTTAAGACATTGTCAAAATAAAAGATAGATAGAGAGTGGAGAAGATCTTACCGGAAAACTGCAAATCAAGCCTGAAATAAGAAAAATTACAAAAAACTAAAACCATAAGAGAAAACAAAAATTCACAAAGACAAAGTCAAATCAAGTTTTTGCTTTTTGCTGCTGCTGCCTTGTTCCCAATTCAGTGGAGTCATTGCTGGATCACGTTGTGGTACAAATTCGTTTAGTTGATCGAGCAATTGTTCAGGAGTTCCAGTAGTTACAAGACTTTGACGTGTCGCTTGTGAGATGAACCTTTTTTCTACAGCATGATCAAGAAAACAAAACAAATTGTCATAAAAACCATTAACATTTAATATACCTATGGGTTTTTGGTGAAAGTTCTGTTGTGACCAGGATGTAATTTGGAAGAGCTCTTCCAAAGTTCCAAAACCACCAGGTAGGGCAATAAAGGCATCAGCATTTGCTATCATAATGTTCATGCGTTGGTGCATGCAAAGTACCATTACTTCATCCCCTAATGTTTTTCCAATGGGCTTGCTGATAGATAAAGGACTGGGAATGATACCAAGGACTTTGCCACCTCCTAAATGTGCAGCAGTTGCTACACAACCCATTAACCCAAGACTACCTCCTCCGTAAACTAAATGGATTTCTCTCTCAGCTAGCACTCGACCAAGATGGTTTACAATATTTACAAACTCTTTATCCTTTCCAGGATTAGATCCACAAAAAACACAAACACTTTTGATCTGACGAACTAAAGTTACTTCCATACTTTTATTTTTGTACTCTCACCTTATCAATGATCTGAAGAGAGCAAAGTGCAATATTTAAAGGCATCAAAACTCAAAGGTAATAATTACATCTATAAAGGAGGGGTAGATCTGTGTGTCAGGTAAGTTTGAAAATAAGCACAACAATGATAATAGCTATATGACAATGATAAAAGACTAATCTATATGTGTCAGAAGAAGTTTGAAAATATGCAACGCATATTTCAAAAGAATACGGCTACTTTTGATTTTTTTTTATTCTTTTTTTTTTGAACAAGAAGTAAAAGAAAAATAATAATAAAAATACTTACAGTAGTTGTGATTGTGGCTCACATTTTCCTCTGGTTTTACGTCCAGTAACGGCTTGAATGCTCTTTAGGGGCCGATGGTCGGCTTCCCATCCAATTTTCTTAAAAATTGGCAAACAGGGTCTTTTTGAGTCAGATTCCCGAGACTATAACGCTCATGTTCATCTTGGAATATTGGCCATAAATCGAGAAGTGCCCTTTGCACATCTCCACTAGGATGCGTCTCAAGAGTCAATAAAATGTTATCTAAAGACTCCTTACTCATGCCATCTTTAATGAAGTTAATTTTATCATCTCGGTTTATAGACGTCATTCCAATTGATTTGCATTTTGTGTTACAGGTCCATTTTGCACATTTATAGCAGACCCGTAACCTTTTTGCTCTTCTTTTTTTGGCATATACACTTTTACCTAGCCCTGGCATATATGAAACAAGAGCGTCAAAAAATTCGCCTCTGAGTCAGACCTTTGCTTCGATTAACCAGCGGATATCCGCAGGGATGCCTTTGTGCATAAGCATCCTTAATCTCTCAAACCTTGAACAGTAAATGTTAGTTAAAGCATTTTGAGGCAGAGAAGGGAATCGATAACGAAGGTGAACAAGGTGATTATCCATTTTGAAATAAAGAAAGAAGAAGGGAAAAGAAATTAGTAAAATTTTATACAAATTTCAGTGTTTGTGGGTAACTAAAAGGACCGAAAAAAAAAATTTCACGGAGTACCGTTATCCGCCATTTAACCGGTGAAAAATTATCTGTCAAAGAGAAACAAACAAAATTGAGACCAAAAAAATCAAACTTTGATAGATTTTATTGCTTGGCACCGTTTTTCTGTCTCGATTCTTGTGAATTCAAATAAGTCAAAGTTAGAAAGATGACAGAGTTAGAAAACTTGGGATGCCGCCCAAAAAGCGCTACTTTTAAAGTCTTCAGCCAGCGTGATTGAAGATTTTTCACGATTGATGGGTCTTCCTCAATAATGATTCAATTTCTGGCCATTGACCTTAAACGTGGCTTTTTTTTTTCAACAAAGATTTATATAGAAAACGGAAAATAAAAACAGCAGAAAAAACAAAAAATAAAAACAGAAACAGAAAAATAATAATAATAAAAGACAAACATCAGCAGTACAGCAAAACAGAAGCAAAAACATAAACAAACAACACAAACAGCAACAGAAAAGAGTAAATTGTAACAGTCAAATAAAAACATAAACAATATTAAAAACAATAGCAAAACAGTAAAAACAAAAAGAAAACAACAACTAGAAAAATGAAATAAAAGTGTGGAAAGAAAACTCCCTATGGATAGCAGAAGAATTAACGTTCCAGCAGCCACACCATAGCCAGTGTAATGGATCACCACATCCAAAATCAAAGGGTTCAGTATCTTCCGGGGTTGCTTTACTGGTTTAGCTCCATCTTCAAGTAAAATCCTACGCATGCAAATGGAAGGGCTAATGCTTGGAATGTCTGCAAGTGTGCATGCTCTCAGATTCTCCCTCAAAATGGGTAGCAACCTCTCCTCCTCATCAGTAAGGAGGTTTTTAGCCACAATGGACTCCAATTTTGTTGGCTTCACTACTTCTGTAGATTGAATTGCTGCATAATCTGCTGAAAAATATTCATCATGTCTCAAAAAGGCAGCAATCTCAGCACATGCATTACACAACATATCACCATCACAACCAGTACAACAAACAGAATCATCAAAATCAGTAAAACTAGCAAATTCAGCACACAAATCATCAATTGGTTTTTGCACATCAATGGTCTCATGTTCTGTAGAATCAAATTTCTGCATCTGTTGCTTGCTCAACTGACTCAATGAAGATGTAAGTTGACCAACTTGGGTCTCCAAGTTCTGTACTATGGCTTCTGTTCTCTGCTGGAATTGGATGTTGTTCTGAGCCAATTGTTTCACCAAATCCTCTAATGTAGGCTCAGATTCCATGCCTATTGGGGCTTGCTGCTGCTGGTATAGACTGATTGGTTCAACATAAGGTTCAAACCAAGGATGATCTCCCCAATCATGGTTATATGTGGTAGAATAAGGATCATATCTAGGCTGTTGGTATTGTGGTTCACCAAGAAATACACCTGTTGCATCAACAGAATGGTCATGAAATACAGAACCATCATCTTGTAATGTGGGGCATGCATATGGGGGATGAAAAGAACTACAACATATACTACAAAATCTTGCAGGTTCTTGCACAGGTAACTGATGTTGTTCCACTGCCAGTTGCCTCACCAGATAAGCCAACTCATCAAATCTATGCTCCATCAGATTAGTGCCAAACACAAAAACACACACAAATGTAAAAAATAGATAAAACAATTACAGAGAACATATCTAGAGATTTTTACAAAATACAAAACCACCACAGGGTGAAATCTATGCAAAAATGATATCTAACAGAATAATAAAAATGATTAAAAAATTGAAAAAGTGGCCTAAACGATGGAATTTAGCTAAAATAGGGGTGACCTTACTATAAATAGTGAGCCTTTCTCAAAATAACGATTTTCATTAGCCTACCAAAATTCAGATCAATCAGAGATACATTACCGAACCAAAATCTTGACAGGATGCCCTTTACCCAATTTCAGCCGAATTCCACTTGAAAAAAAAAATCTTCAAAATCAAAATAAACACAATTGCTAGAGTTAGATGGGGTCTTGAAATGATCAAATAGTTGCCTTGGATCCCCAGCAACGGCGCCAAATTTGACAAGAGGTTGTCGAGACCCGTCAAATAAATAATAATTACCTGTTCACAAACTAATTTGTAGTATAGAGCATGAACCAAATCGTCTCTCAAGGATCCAAAAAGAACAAAGATTAAATCAGATCAAGATAATAAAAACGGGGGTTTTGTTGTTGATTAATAAGATTGAAAAAAAAAGTACAAGACTTAAAGTTGTAAGCAAATATAAAGAAGCAACCAATCCAAGGAAATTTACCGATCCTGAGTTTAACTCATCATTGATCACAAGGAATTCACTTAATTGCTAACCGTGTTCTTGGCCTTGGATCATATCAAGACGCCTCAACATGATCCAAGAATCCTCTACTGGATAAGCATCTAGGATTTAATTAACCAAGGTTAGATAAAGTAAGCACCATCCAAACATAGATTAACTTAAGATCAGGGATTTAACCAAGCTAAACAATCCATCAAAAAGCTTTAATAAATTGTTTATTCTATGTGATCCTCTTTGAATACATGATAATAAAGCTATTACCATATCAACATCTAAATCAAATTAAGCAATTCAATCTAGATAAAAATCAAAGAGGAAGAAGAGAAACTTGAATAACAATTAAGCAATATGAACAAGCGAAGCAAGATCTCCAAATTAAACATCAAGATGGCTAATCCCTTGGATTGATTATAAGAGCCTAGCCTTCCGTGGATGGGAAGGAAGAACTCAAAAATAAAAGAACAAAAACGAAATTCTAAAGAAAATGAAGAAGAAGAGAAAGAAAACTCTCACAAATACTCAAACTTTCTTCAAACTTACTTAAAATTGAATGATCATAATACAAAGAGATTGACTCTATTTATACTAATCCTAGAAGCCAATTTGTACATGTACATAATCTGAATACAAGCTGTAAAAATATGGAAATTGTCAAATATGGAAGCTTGATGCATGGTTGGTGGGTTGGTGCATGGTAGGTGGGTTGGTGTATGGTTGGTGGCTTTTAGTCAGCAACTCTTATCCGACTTCTGGCTTGATTTTCATAACCTAGACCGTTCATTTTGGCTTGGAGGTCTTCATGAAAGTTGTAGCCAGTTGTCTCTTTGAAATTTTGCAACTGGAATCATGCCATTTGGACTTTTAGAACTCCAGATATGCCAAAAACATTGCACCTACCTCAAGTTAGGTTGGCAGAACGTGTTTCCAAATTCAAACCAAATTGTAGCTTCATAATCATGCCTAAAACAACATCTATTGACTAAATGGTCTTCAGTGAAGTTGGAGATATGGGTCTTATCTTTCCAATGGGCAAGTTTCAGCCCAAGAGGAGGCATATAGCTCACTATGTAGTCCAATATATGCATACTGCCCAGATTTTCATGACAGGAAACTAACTCTGCATTGCAGGGATATTTTGGACCCTTAGAAGTCCGATCCAGCTCTTGAGTTCTCATGAAACTTGTAGAGCCTTGTCTTAGCTTTTGGATCACCGAGTCCCAAGTTATGGCCTAACCAAGGAGGAAAGGTTAAAATGCATCAAAATCCGAAAATTATTCAATATTTGCATTAAAGCCCAATGAAGCCCAACAACATTAAACTCATCTAAAATACTAATATTGGGCACAATAAACATCTAATAAAGCCTAATACAAAGCTAACATAAGTGTCTCAAATTGATTGATAAGTTCTTTGCTTTTTGTTTGATGACAAAAGCGGAGAATTGGGAAATAAAAATTTGATTTGTACACACTTACATGAAATGGGAATAATAAATGGAATTTATTCTTTGCATATATCTGCTCTTATTCAATTACTTGTTATTGGTGTTTCAATCAGATATGACTTGTTCTGACATTGCTAAATGCTAAATCTGATATTGTTCTAACAACAAAATTACATTGTTACTCTGTTTATCTGATTTAAAGTTTTTTTTTGCTCTGATTCGTACAAGTAAGTTGCTCTTATGCTATTGACAAAGTTTTATTATGATATTACTCCTTTCTATGCAACTGGAAAACTTATTGGACTAACAATCTTGTTCTACTCTTTTATCCTGTTCAATTAGTCTTATTACTCTAATATGTTTCAAACTCAAATCTTTTACTGGTTAGTTCGTCCTAAGATTAGTAAAAAAAATTCTTAAACAAAATTGATAAAAATTGTTTCAAAGTCACATGAGTCCAACGTTTTTGACAGCATGTTCTTAGGGGGAGTTTATATTCCTTTCGAACTTATAAAATTCTTTTTGTTCAATCAAATTTACTACTATTTGTCATCATAAAAAAGTGGGAGATTGTTGGAACCAAAGACATATTTTACTATATTGTTAAGACCAAATTCGTCCAATAAAATTGAACTCCTTAAATTTTTGAAGATAACAACAATATTAAATTAAAGAGAATAAATAAACTTTGAAATAACTTATATTTCTACTAAGGCGCATTCGTTTAGACGATGAAACAAGTTTCTGCCTTCCTTAAGCTATACGTCCAATACTTTTTGATATATATATATATATATATTATTAATGGATCGTCCATTGTTTGTCTCTGTTGTTTCTCTTTTAAAGCATCGGTCCAAGATATTCAAAGACAAGCAAAACAAAGTGCATTTACTACTTATGGGATCTTTGACAAAAAGTGACTTTCGAGAAATCAACTATGTACGCTAGAGTTGACACTCCTAACAACTACAAATATTAGCAAATGAGGAACTTTCTGCTTATTCAAAAAAGTCAAAACTAAGAAATCATATTCCTCGCTAGTGTTGATAACCAAAGTCACTTTTCAGAAGAAGATCAGCACGTTATCAGTTCAACACATTTAATGCTACTCAAAACCGTAATAAATATTTCTGTTGGATGAAGAAGCTTGCGAAGACCATTTCAAGTGCTCACTACCTATAAGTACAAGCATCTTCGAAGAAGAAGTAGCGAAGAAGAATTTCAATACAACAAGAGAATTTACTTAAAAGCTACTTTGTGTTTTCACCTCTTCTTTTTACTCTTATAACATAATTCTACTTGAGCGCATTTCCATTTATCCTCACTTGTTGTGAGTTAACTCAAGTGTTTTTCAAAACATCTTATTTACTTATGTTGTTTGAGCTTGAAGAGGCTATGTATAAAAGAATACTTGTTGGTTAAAACCTAAAGAAGTTTGAAAATACTTGTTGTAGCTTGAGTAGACGATTAGAAGAATACTTGTAAACTGTGAAAGTTTAGTGGAAAATCCTTCAAGTAGAAGGGACTGGACGTAGCTCTCAAGTTGTGAGAGTGAACCAGTATAAATATCTGATGTAAGCTTTTCTTCCCTCTCTGTGTTATATTTCTTTTTACTAACATTTGGGGATTGATATTGTTTCTCATAACTACTCTTTACAAAAAAGGATAGAGTTTTTCAACTTCTATCCAATCACTTTAAAAAAACTTTCTTTATGTCTAACGGATTGTAAAGAGTTTTCATTTCATCCATTTTCTTTTCCTTCTCAACAAAGTTTTTAGAAAAGTTTTCCAAAAAGGTTAAGAAACACAATTCAACCCCCCTTCTTGTGTTTCACTCAATTATTTCACTAAGGACTCTATTATGTTCATTCAATATAAATAAATAACACAATAAATGAAATGCCTCATACATTAAATAAATGTCACGATACAATTTAAACCATAAAGTCAATATATAACTGGCCTCTAAGGCATACACCAACAATGGTCCATAAACCTATGCTTACATGGTCTATGAAAATTACCAAAAAAAGGTAACAAGAGCTCTTCCTTGGCATGGAGCATCCTCCAAAATCCTATGTCAAATGGCCATTCCATAAAATTCTTAAAGGTGGATTCCCTTTGGTTCATGATCCTCAGATAATTCCACAACCTTTAAAAATGGAATATTTGTGACACATGTAAATTCCTCAAGGATCCTCAGTCTAAAAAGGATCATCTGGATCACCTTAACCTGAGAAGGATCATTTTCAATTCATTCATGAATATTGGATCATCTAGCCAAGGATCATTCATTATTTTTCCATCATTAAATGAGCATGTAATGTCAAATCTTGAGTTTATAGAGTAATTGAACATTTACTTCATAATGTCAACTTTTTGGGCATTTTCGATTCATAATTACTCTTAGAAACCTAATTATCTGATGCATAGCCTTAGAAGTTAGATTTTGGCTGAAACCCTAACCTTATGGTCTAAGTTTCTCATATTCATATGAACATCATCTTTTGCTAATACATATTAGCCATATGGTGGATCAAATAAGCTTTATAACTTAGCCAAATTACTATTCATTTAGTCATTTATCCAAATATTTAACTTTTCATCAATTCCTAACATCTAACTTTATGTTTTTCACCCTAAATATTAAGATTAGTATTTCTAAACTAACTTTTAGGTTATTTAACCTAATTAGGGCCGAATTCTTAAATTAGGGCTTCTTAAAGAATTTGATCACTTAAAATACTAGTTTTGACTTCTTTTCTTTGATCCAGAACTTAAAACACATTATAATCCTTACATTATTCCAATATCACATATTATAATAATCTTAGGATTTCTACGAAGTTTTTAAACTTTAATCATGAATTTTTCCTAAACTTTGATCAAACCACCTAGTTAAACTCTAATTTACCTCATAAGTCATTAATCCCATAATTTACTCAATGCTAACTCCTCTCCTTAAAGGTGGTCGAAACCTAACAATTGGAATAACCTAGGTTTTAATTTAGTATTTCACTAAATCTTGGTTTATTTTGATCTTAAATACCTTAAATTCAATCTAGATCATCCAATCAAGCCTTAATTTATCAAATACCCAATTTGAAACCCTAGTTCATGTCATGGACAAAAATGAAGATGTCATAGTTCCGAGGGTTTTTAAGCTAAATAAGCATTATAACTACCATTTCAAGCATAAACTACCTTAGAATAGAGCAAAGCACCATTAAAGAACCATAGCTAAGGGAGTTTGAAAATTACATGGTCTCACACCACCAAACTCATATCATCCATTCATCATATCAAGTCATTATTTGATTGTAATCTTGAAAGAAATTGCAAGAAAACACTAAAATATGATGGAAAACACTTAAAACTTCATGAAAACACCATTCTCGATCATATAAGAAAAGTAGCACACTTGAACTCCTACCTTTCAATATGGAAAACAAAGGTGTTGGAGAGGTTTTCTTGCTTGAATCTTGATAGATTTACCTTCCATGTTGAGATTCCAAGCCGTTGCTAATTTTTGGTGATTTTTCTCTATTTTTTCCTTTTTTTTCTTTCTTTTTTTTTTCTCTCCTCTTCTCTTCTCCACCGCCACTCTCTTTCTCTATGTGTGTCGTCACTTAGGTAGAAGAAGATAGGAAATTTTCATTTTATTTTTCATTTATTTTGTTAACCAATCAAATTTTAACATTTTTCATTTGCATTTATTACCTAATCATTGTTATCTTGTTTTTAGCCAATCATCTTGTAACACTTGACCTTAGAATGTCACCTTCTCATTGGTTGATATCATGGACCAATAGAAAGCTTCCATTTTGTAAACCTAATGATGGCTTAGTTAGATTTTAACTAGTTTGGTTGGATTCTAACTAGATGCATTAAATCTTAACCTAATTAATTACATTCTAACATAACTAATTAAATATTAGTCAAATGGTAACTAGATTCTAGGAATATGCTAACTAGATTCCATTTAGTTAGCTTTTGTCTTTACTTGATTTTGGTCTTATTATACTAACAAATTTCCATAATGACATCTAGGTCCCTATGGTCATAACCATATAATTACATAAATATCATTGTATATTCTACTAATTTATATTGAGTACTTTAAAACTTGCTCTTTCGATCTATGTGGTTTTTAAGGCTCTATTTCACTAAAATCTCTATAAACTAAAATAATAATTCTATTAGTAATATAATTAAATAAATAAATTTTCATTAATTAAAATAAATATTATTTCTTATGTATAAATTATTAAAAATTGATCCCAGATAATTTTTTGTATTCTCTTCATAATAGATAATAGAATTCATAAATTTCCAATTATAAACAATGTAAAAATAAACATTAAATAAATAATAAACAAACAAATTAATAATTATTCTATAAATATTTTGTTTGTTTATTTTAGGAGAGAATGTTATACTCTTCACAGATTCTTACAAGAAGGGGGTAGTGTGTGTGTTTTATCCCGATCATTTGGCATCAGAGCTTTACTTTTGGTGGCCTCGATTATAGCTTGTTTGAATGATGTGGGAAAATACAAATAGAATGTTATGATTGAATGGTACAAACTATGACCTATGGAAGGTCAAGATGAATGATTTATCGTTTGTCAAAAATATGCATCTATCAGTGTTTGCCACTCAGAAACCAAATTCAAAACCTAATGAGGAATAGGAGTTTGAACATCAGCAGATTTGTGGTTTAATTCGGTAATGGGTAGAGGAAAATGTTTACAATTATATTGCAAATGAAAAACATGCTAGAACTTTGTGGGACAAGACTGATTGAATCCTTGTATGCCTTTAAGTTTGGGAAATAAATTGTACTTGCTGATTTACTGATGAACTTGAGATACAAGGAAAGGTCCTCCATATCTGATCACTTGAATGAGTTTCAAGAAGTTCTAGATCAGTTGTCAGGAATGAGAATCAAGTTTTATCTTGAGATTCAAGGAATTTGGTAGCTAAACACTTTACCATATTCTTGGGAGACATTTCGAGTCTCACTATCTAATTCTACCCCAAATATTGTGTTATCCATGCAACTTGCCAAGAGTGGTGCTCTTCATGAGTAAGTGAGAAGGAAGACACATGGTTCTTCATCTCAATTACAAGTTTTGGTTATTGAAATAAGGGAGAAGTCATATTAAAGGTCCTAATGGTAGAGGAAAAAGCAAAAGCAAGTCCTGGTCAAGATACAAGAATGTTGAATCTTTTCACTATCATAAAGAGGGATATGTCAAGAAGTATTGCTATCTTTGGAAAAAATAGAACCATGCCAACAAAGGTAAGCAAGAAAAGAAGGATCATGATGATGATCGTGTGTCCACTGCCACTTCTAATGATCTTGTCATTGTAGGTGATAAGAATGAAATTAATCTTCTTTCGGATGAAACTAGTTCGATAATTAATAGTGGTGCCTCATTACATGTTACACCACGGAAAGAATTCTTCACATCGTATACTACAGGTGACTTTGGAGTGTTAAAGATGTCTAATGATGGCTTGGCTAAGGTGATTGGTATTGGAGATGTTTCCCTAAAGACAAATACCAGAATGAAGTTGCTGCTTAAGGATGTTAGATGTGCTTAATGTCTGTCTAAACTTGGTTTCAGTTAGAAAGCTTGATGAAGAAGGCTTTTGTAACACTTTTAGTTTGGGACAATAGAAGCTCACTAAAGGCAATTTGGTTGTGTCAATGCAGTTGAAAGTAAAGACTCATCATATTAATCAGAAAGGATTGAATTGATTGGCTAAAAATGATATACTTTCTAGTTTGATGAATGCAGAGTTGGAGAAATGCTCTCATTACATGGGTGAAAAACATAGACAAATATCCTTCATGAAACATCATCCTTCAAGGAGATCAGAATTCTAGAGTTTGTGCATTCAAACATTTGTGGTCCTTTAAAGGAAAAATCTTTTGGTGGTGCTCTTTATTTTATGACATTTGTTGATGATCACTCTAGGAAGATTTGGGTCTATGTTTTGTAGACAGAAGAACAAAGTGCTAGATAAGTTTAAACAATTCCAGGATTTGATTAAATGATAGATAGGAAAGAAGTTGAAATGCATTCATACTGATAATAATGGTGAGTATTGTGGGCCATTTGACATGCATTGAAAATGACAAGGTATCAGACATGAAAAGACTCCTCCCAAAACACCTTAGTTGAATGGTTTGGCAGATAGTGTTAAGAACCAACTATCCCAAAAGCTTAAACTGTTAGGTGAAGGCACATGAATGGTTTTATATCTCTAACACGCCCCCTCATGCAAGAACTGTTTTGTCTTTAAGCATGGACAATGCACATGCCCACTTAACCTTGTGCTGAAATTCAACTTTATTTAGAAGAATGGGGCGACAATGATCGAACTCCTGACCACTTGGTCATAGAGGCTCTGATACCATGTCAAGAACCAACTATCCCAAAAGCTTAAACTGTTAGGTGAAGGTACATGAATGACTTTATATCTCTAACAGGATGAATAAGATACTGATTGAGAGAGATAGGTATATCCTTTTAGGGTGTGGCATTGTATACAATGATGCATGTAATTAATTTGAGTCCTATAGTTACTCTGCATAGTGATGTTCCAGATAAGGTTTGGTTTGACATGCATGTTTCCTATGATCACTTGATAGTTTTTGGTTGCAAAGCATTTGTTCATGTTCCAAAGGATGAGAGATCAAAGTATGACATGAATGTTGGTGTATTCCTGATGTGTGGGTAAAATGCACATATCTAGTGCTTGATTTGATATGGATTTGGACTAATTTTGATTGAATCCTTCCCTTCTTTGCTATTGATAAGTAGCCAACATGCATATGTTTTAGGTGTGCATTTAGGTAGTTTAATTACTCTTTTAATGCTTAAGAAGTTGTTTTTATCCCATGTTAATGTGTTTTATTGAGTCTTTAGTATTTCATGTGTTAATTGTTGTTTTGGTTTAATTAGTATTGTTTTTATTTGTTTTTGTGTAGTTTGGATGCATGAGTAATGTCCAATTTGAAGCCCAATGTTGAAAGCCACATTCTGAAGATGGGGCTAAGCCCTATGGTTTGGGGCTTAGCCTGAAAGTGCCAGAAGAAGCGCTGATGGAGTGAACGAAGCTTCACATTTCTGCGCGGGTGGGGCTTAGCGCCACATGATCTGGGCTAAGCGTCGTTTCATAATTCATTAAATGGCGCTTAGCGCGAGGGAAGATGCACTAAGCGTGAATTACTTTTGGAAAAGATCAATGAAAGGGGATTATGAAAAACGAAACAAAGACCTAATTTGGCAAGGATTCTCTCTGGATTTGGAGCGGCTAAAGACGAGAGGATACAACCCATGAAGATAATGGGCTAGAGCAAGAGTGTCTCATATTTCCTTAGCTGTTTTGCAGCTATGAACTTTCTCGTGTTTAGATCTGGTGATAGCATACATAAGATAATGTTTAGCTTTTGAGTTTAACTGGTGCCTGGTTCGTTGTCCCTCTATCCATTGTGATCGAGGAAGTTCCTGTCCTTCTGCGTTGGTGGGTATTTAATAGCCATTTTGGACTAGGTCTCAAATGTCCATATTTTGTGCATCAAAAAATGCAATCATCCTCTTCTTCTAGTAATCATAGTTGTTTTCATTGAATAGAGGAGGTCTATTCATAGCTTGTCCTTCGTTCTCCATTTTTAGTTGCACTGGATCTTTTTCTCTACACTATTAGATGCTCAACCCAAGAGGCTGAGCTCTGATACCAATTAAAATTACTAAGTGAAACACAAGAAGGGAGTTGAATTGTGTTTCTTAACCTGTTTAGAAAACTTTTTCTTTAACTAAAGTTCAAACAAGAATTCTGATGAAACTTAAAAAGAAATAGACGAATATAAAAAGCTTCTCAGTCCATTGGACACAAAGAAGGTTTTTGTGAAACTTCTTTTGGACGCAGTTGAAAAGTTTTAAGTTTAACTTGAAAACCTTTGTTAAGAAAATAATGGCAATCCTCAGATGTTAGTGAATAAATAAAACACAAATAGAGGGAAGAGAAGCTCACACCAGATGTTTATCCTAGTTTACTCTCACAACCCGAGAGCTACGTCCAGTCCCTTTAATGAGAAGGATTTTCCACTAATCTTCACAAAGATTACAAATATTCTCCACCTCTTCAGATACACAAGTATTCTCAGACCACTTCAAGTCCTTATACACAAGTATTCTTTTATACACAGCCTCTTCAGGCTAGACAACTAAGTTGAATAAAGGATGTTGAAAACACACTTGAGATTAACTCACAACAGGTGAGAATAAAGAATGATTCTCAAGAAAAAGACTCTATACAAGAGTATCAAGAAATAGAAAGAATGTGAGCTTTGAATCTTTTTCTCTTTTGTTCCCCTAGAAACTTCTTACTTTTCTTTCTTGAAGACACTTGTATTTATAGGCATCGCACTCTTGAAGTAGTCTTCATAAGCTTCTTCGTCCAACGGAAACATTTAATACCGTTCTGAGCAGCATTAAATGCATAATCTGATATCGTGTTGAGCTTCTTCTGAAAAGTGACTTTGATTATCAGAGACTACCAAGAATATGATGTCTTAGTTCTGATTTATCTGAGCACGCAGAAATTTCCTTATTTGCTGGTCTTTGTAGTTATTAGCAGTGTCAGCTAAATATCTCAGTTGACTTCTTTTTGCCTCATACTTCGACTAAGGTCTCTTCAGCATTTAATGATGAACAATTCTAGTTATTTGAATTCGAGCTTTGGACGGAAATTTGAATCTGAGCTTGGTAAGGAAACTTTGAACGATCCAATATAATAGACTAAAAATAATTCAGAGTGAATTGGACAAATACCAAATTTTCTTTTTAGTTAAAAACAAGATACATATTGAATGTACACAAATATCGATTAGTCAAAACTGTGTTTCCTTATCAGAGAATTATCAGCATGTCTTTAAGACAGATAAACATTATTGGATTATCATTCCATGTTATACACAAATTGAGTAAAACTTTACTTGTTCATTCTTATTTAATTACTTTGTTATCTCAAAACTTTGAGGATTTTTTAAACTATTTTAGTTCCAAAAATAATTTCTCAATTTATCTTTGGTTCCAACAGATGAAGCTCTTCCTTTCTCCCTCCAAGGTGCTGCATGAAATATCATAAAGGGGGGGGGGAAGAGAAAATTTGTTGACAAATTTGCCCCCCAACCATTTCCTAACTAGGCCCAACTTGTCCCTGAACTAAGTGGTATTCTAACAAATGCCACTAAAGTATGAAAATACTTGAATGTCCTTAATAATTTCATAATGATTCCTAAAATGTCCTCCCTCACTAATATTTTTACTAATTTGCCATTGGATGTGGCATTTTACGAAAATGCCCTTATGGCGGGCCGAAACCACAAAAACTCAAATTTTTGTATTTTCTTCCTTTCGCTCTCCTAAGTCTTCCGGGCTGGTTGAAATGCTTAAAATATTATTATAATCTCTTCTAACCTGGTCTTTTCACTCTGATTTCTCATAGGGGTTCACACAGTCAAATATAATCTGAATATAATTTCGGAATCGAAAATTGGGAATGTTACACTATCTGCAACATGGGGAAATTACTAACGCCTTGCTGTTGTCTTTGTTTTTCTCCATATCCTGAAGTCTTCTACAACACCACATGTGCAGTGTTATGCAGCACAATCTACTCACCACAACGTTCATAAATTATCATCTGCTGAGCACTTGGGTGTTTTTGTCCTCAATATTTTTAGAGAATATGCTTTTGGTTTTATTCATGTAGGAAAATTGGTTAGAGCAGGTTCCAATTATGGACGGCCAGGCCACATTGCTTCTAACTGCTTTAAATAAAGAGAATAATTTGGTTTTTGAAAGATCAATTTAGTGTCGTCCTTGTGTCCATTACTGTTCTAACTTCTAAGCATTCAACTCAAAACGCTTTGTTGTTTTGATGATGGGGTTTCTTCAAAGGTTATGCAGTCATCCCATATCTGGAATGGCAAAACCCCTAGTCAGTTTCAATATTCCTCCATTTTAGAATTTTGTGAGTGTGATGTAGTTGTTAAGCCTGCTACAACGTTATTTCCTGAAACTGATAGTGTCATTCCGGAACATTAGAATTGCTAAAACCATCAGCTATTCAGGAAATAGTTCCATGCTCCATGTTATGGGGATATACATCATTACATTTTATATATGCTACATCAAGCCCGTAAGTATCCATCATTAGGAGATAGAGGTCAATTTATAAAGTTACCAATTCATCAGTCCAACTGTACCCTTACCTCCTCAAAGGGCTAAATCCAAAATATTCAAACTATAAATAGTAAATACCCATTCTCAGTTCAGCCAAAGCAAGTTTCCAGTGAGCTAACTGCGTCAAGACTTCACACCCAAGTTTCTCAAGAATGCCACTTCACATCCTCCTTCCACTGTCGTCAAGATCTTGAAGATTTCATTATTTGTTTGTAGTATCACAGCCTTTGGATGCCATCTAGTGTACACAGTCCCAATACAAAATCATTGGATCCTCCGTGAATTATGAATTTAAGATTCATTAAGACGGTATATAGTGTGCTGTGACCATGAGGCATTAAATATTTTTGTAAAAATAAAGGGTCATACTACAAATAATAAATTAGGCGAAATTAATCTCACACTCAAAAGTATAAAAAGACTGGGTAATCTTATATATATATATATATATATATATATATATGCACATCTTTTGTATAATATTAATTTTTTAAAAAACATTTCCGAAGTCATGTCAACAATTCTCTACATAAAGTCAACGACTTTGCACACTGTTATTTAATTTTCCTTTTTGTCTCTCCAATAAGTTTTCTCTATATGACTTTTTAAAAAGAAATAAGTGGATTATTTTTCATGTATATATATAATTTTTTTTGCAAAACTTGGGATAATTTTAATACAATAATTAAAGTAACGTAAAAAAAATATAAAAAACATATGATGTATAAATATCAATATCCAATATAAAAGTGAATTAAGTGTGTTTAGAGTAATTTATTTTATTTTCAGAAAAGTTTCTTTTCAAACTATTCACCAATTAATCATTTTTGGTTGAAGAACTTTTAAGTGGAAAATGAACTAATCCAAACATGTACCAACAAGGACAACACACAAAATATAAAGAAAGCAAACTTGCGGGGGGATTGCTATTAAAAAATATTTAATTTTAACAGACATAAAAAAATTAAAATTATTAAGAAAAATTATACAAAATTTATTTAGGGAAAATGATTAATAAATCTTACTTGATAGACAAAAATAGCTTTAATGAACCTTTTTTTTTTCTTCTTGTCTATTAGCCACTTGTGGATAGCGATCTATTGAACTATATTAGCTACCCAATAATAAGAAACAGATATTCACTAATTTCTTCCAAATTTCTATTATCTTTACAAATATGAAAACCTTGTTTAAAATTGTTAGTGACTCTATGGCAACAATTAGTCACTCAATAATAAGCATTAATCATTTGCTAATTTCTTACAAACTACTTATATCTTTACATTTAAAACTTTATTTACAATTATTAGTCACTCCGTGATAACAATTAGTCATTCAATACTAAAAATAGTCATTTTCTAATTTCTTCCAAACTTTTTGTATATTTACATTTATAACTTTATTTACAACCTGTAAGCCACCATGTGATAACAATTAATCACTCAATAATAAGCAATAGCCATTAACTAATTTCTTCCAAACTTCTTATAGCTTTTTCAGTGAGAACTATTTCTTACTAGCGATTGATAAGTGGCCAACATGCATACATTTTATGTGTGTATTTCAGTAGTTTAATGCTCTTTTGATTCTTAAGAAGTTGTTTTTATCCCATATTTAGTATGTGTTAGTGAGTCTTTAGAATTTATTTTGTTAAATGTTGTTTTGGTTAAGTTAGTAGTGTTTTTGTTGTGTTTTGTGTAGTTGGATGCAAGAGAATGAAGCCCTTTGAAGCCCAACATTGAAGCCCGAGTTGAAAGCCACATCCTGAAGATGGGGCTTAGCCCCATGTTCTGGGGCTTAGCCTGAAGCCACTAGAAAAAACCCTGACTGAGGAACGAAGCTGCACATTTAGCGCGGGTGGGGCTTAGCGCCATTTTGCTAAGCGCAATTTACTGAAGACCCAATTAAATCATTAACTGGGGCTTAGCGCAACGGAATCGGGGCTTAGCGCCATTTACTTCTGGAAAATATCTAAGAAGGGGAATAGGAAAGGACGGTGGCATAACCTAAATTTGGAATTCTCTCTCTTTTCTTGGAGCTTCTGGAGCTGGAGGATAGCATCCATGAAGTTTTCTTCATCCTTTTTTCTTATTTCTCTTTATTTTGTAGTCTCCATAATCATGAGTAGCTAAATCCCTTCTTGTTGGGGTTAGATGTAGCTATTTCGGATTTCTCATTTACTAGACTTGATTTATCAATATATGTTTCTACTTCTTTATTGAGTGGTTGATTTCTTCTCCTAATGCTTTTTATGGTTTAATCACCCATGAATTGACGTTTGTTTTGGTATGCAATTGGAAAGTTCATATTAGAACTAAATCTGAATTCAATCACCTAATATATCATGCATCTAGGAATGGATCTTGATTTATTTGTAATCTTGTGATCCTTGATCTTCATGGAAATTCACTAATTAGGCCACCTAAGAAATTAGGGTTTAATTGGGAGACTTTAGGCTCATTTTATCTAAGGGATTATGATTTGAGTAAATTAGAGGGTTGATTGTCATAACAAAATTAGAAACTATGTTAGTAGTCATTTCATTGCATGGGAATGAAGATTGGTGAACCTAACCTCAACATTTTATAATACTTACATCAAATCATTTTTGTGCATCTTAAATGTCTGTTAAAAATCCAAAAAGAATTGAACCTTTAATTCTCTTGCTCTTAATTCTAGTTTTAATTTTGGTTGTGGTTAATGAGCTTTTGAGCTCCCTTCTTTCAAAGATATCATATAGATAGTGATTGATTTGTTACATGTTAGTATTTGTCACGATCCTCGTTGGAAACGACAACTCACTCACCACTTTATTACTTGCGCGACTTGATATACTTGTCAATTTCGCTAACAGTGATCCTTCAAATTAATTACCCCAAAAAACAATTGAGTAGGTTTATAAGCCACTCAAGAAATATAACGACTGCTAGAGCTTTTGAAACGGCAGGATAAAATAAAAAAAGTTTTACATTCTCCACGCCTACGCTGTTCCATCTGTGCTAACCCAAATAAATTGATTAGTTTCACAAATAAATAGAAAAATTCATTACTTGAAATCTTTGAAAAATTTACGGTGTGGGTGTATTGGAGTGTTTCAAGTCCATCAAATTTTTAAATAATGTCTCAAAACGAATGAACTCCTCTCCCTCCTCTTACAAAATATAGGAGAAAGAATGGAAGGAATAAGGGCCAACTGTCATAAGTCTACCATATAGAGCTTGTATCTAGTCTTGTGAAAAGCATATTGCTAAATGTTACTTAATAGTTCTCTAGCTATCCGTTGCATATTGGGAATGGTTGCGAGAAGACACCATGTTTTATTGTCATAATCCAACTCTTTTCTTCCAAACTTCCTATAAACTTGACTAATGCCTATACACAAACGATCGCCCCACTCCCCCAAGATAAAAGGAAAAAAAAAAGTTTAAAGGAAATCCATTTGGTGTGAGGAGACGGGTATGCTAAACTATAGGCATAGCGGCCTGAATGAGATTTAATCAAGGGATCAAGTAGGCCCCAAAGAGATTTGATGCTACTTCAGCTAAGCATCTTGGAGACAGTAAGAATCCTTTATGGTTGAAAAATGCATAAATATCAACAAGGTTCTACATAAATTGACATGTTAGTCAACCATATTTTCACTCTAAGATTTTCTACAAAGAAATTTTTTTTTTTTTTAAGAGTACAAAGAAATAATTCTTGTGCATTACTTTTCTTGTATATCTTTTTTGCAATAAAATTCGGCACAATAATGGGTTCCAGTACAGGTTTCACACACTCCTGAGCTGTTTTGCAAGAATTGAACCAATCATCAAATAAGAATTAAAGTAACGTAAGAATAATATAAAAAGCATATGATGTATATATATTAATATCTTGTATAAAATTACTTCACTGAATTAACAAGGGACGACACCCGCCCCCCCAAAAAAAAGGTTTTAAGTATCCAATCCTATGTTGGTCCATCTATGCTAACCCAAATAAATTGATTAGTCAAGAATCAAATCTTTGAAAAATTAAGATACGGTGAGTGTGAAAGAGTGATTTCAAATCCATCAAACTTTTGAAGTGTCTCAAAAGGAATGAACTTCTCCCTCCTCTTGCGAAATATAGGAGAAAGAACGGAAGGAACGGAAGTAATATGGGCCAATTGTCATACGTTTACTCTTACAACAACAACAACAAAAGCCTTTTCCCACTAGGTTGGGTCGGCTACATAGATCAAACAACGCCATTGTGCTCTGTCATAAACCATACTTTCAGATAGACCATTTATTTCAAGATCTTTTTTAATGATATCCTTTAGTGTTGTCAGTGGTCTACCTCTACCTCTCTTTAAGGGACTATCCTCTAACTTATTAATTCTTCTCACCGGGGCTTCTATTGGTCTTCTCCTCACATGACCAAACCATCTTAGGCGAGACTCTGTTATCTTTTCATCAATGGGTGCTACTCCAACTTTCTTTCGAATGCACTCATTCCTAATTCTATCTCTTCTTGTATGTCCACTCATCCAGCGCAACATTCTCATCTCTGCAACCCTTAACTTATGCTCATGTTGACATTTTACCGTCCAACATTCGGTACCATAAAGCATTGCCGGTCTTATAACTGTTCTATAAAATTTTCCCTTTAGCTTAAGAGGTATCTTGCGGTCACAAATAACACGCGAAGCATTTCTCCATTTTGTCCACCCAGCTTGAATCCTATGAGTTACATCTCCTGTAATCTCTCCGTCATTTTGTATAATAGATCCAAGATACCTAAACCGTTCAACTTGTGGAATAATATAATCACTAATTTTCACTTCCAAGTCAGAGCTAGATCGCCTTTTGTTAAACTTACATTCCATATATTCTGTTTTACTCCTACTTAGTCGAAACCCATGTGATTCTAAAGCTTCTCTCCATAGCTCTATTTTAACATTTATTCCTTGTCTCGACTCTTCCACCAGGACTATGTCGTCTGCAAAAATCATGCATTGAGGCACTGGATCTTGGATGTGTCCACTAAGTACGTCCAAAATCATGGTGAAAAGATATGGACTCAAAGTTGACCCTTGGTGTAATCCTACAGTAACCGGAAAATCTTCTGTGACCCCGCCATCCATTCGCACACAAGTCGTGACCCTATCATACATCTCCTTGATAGCTCAAATATAAGCAACACGAACTCCTTTCTTCTCTAGTGCTTTCCAAAGAACTTCTCTTGGCACCCTATCATAAGCCTTTTCCAGATCAATAAACACCATGTGGAGGTTTTTTTGTTTCTTTCGGTACCTTTCCATCACCCCTCGCATAAGGTATATTGCCTCCATGGTTGACCTCCTTGGCATAAAACCAAATTGATTCTCTGAAATGTGAGTCTCTTGTCTTAATCTCCGTTCGATTACTCTTTCCCATAGTTTCATAGTGTGGCTCATGAGCTTTATCCCTCTATAATTAGCACAATTTTGTATATCTCCTTTATTCTTGTAGATAGGGACCAAAGTGCTTCTTCTCTACGCATCCGGCATTCTTTTAGACCTCAAAATCTCATTAAACAACTTAGTTAGCCAAAAATAGTTTCTTAATAGTTCTGTATCCGGTGCATATTGGGAATGGTCGTGAGAAGACACCATGTTTTACTTGTCATAATCTAAGTCTTTTCTTCGAAACTTCCTATAAACTTGATTAATACCTTGAAAAAAACGAATTTGTACACGTTAGTCAACAATGTTTAACATAAATTCATATGTTAGTCAACCACTTTGTACACGGTAGTCAACAATGTTTAACATAAATTCATATGTTAGTCAACCACTTTGTACACGGTCTTTTTTTCTTCTTGTATCTACAACAAATTTTCTCTCTTAATATTCTCTAGAAGAATAAATAATTCTTGTTCGTTAATTGTTTTTCATGTATATCATTTTTTTGCAATAAAATTCGGCACAAGAATGGGTTCCTGTACAGGTTTCACGCACTCATGAATTGTTTGTGTAATAATAAAACTAATCTTCAAATTAGAATTAAAGTAAAGTAAAAATAATATTAAAAAACATATGATATATAAATATCAATATCCTATGTAAAATTTCTTCAACGAATTAACAAGGGACGACACACAAAAAAAGGAAAGCCAACATGTGAGGAAAAAATCAAGAGTTATTTTTTAAGCAATTTTAAAAGTATATGTCTTGGATGAACTTTTGACACGGCAGAATAAAAGAAAAAACGGTTTAAAACTCCAATACTATATTCCATCTATGCTAACCCAAATAAATTCATTAGTCAAGAATCAAATCTTTGAAAAATTAAGATACTGTGAATGTGAAAGAGCGATTTCAAATCCATCAATTTGTTTAAGTTTCTCAAGGAATGAACTTATATAGGAGAAAGGACGGAACGAATATGGGCCAATTGTCATACGTTTACTTTTACAAAGAAAAAAAAAAGACAATTAATCTAATAAGTTATATTTAATTTTAAGGAATATAAAAAGTTAAAATTATTAAAAAAGATCACTCAAAATGTATTTAGAGAGAAGGATCATTACATTTTACTTAATAAACAAAAATATCATTAATGAAAACTCTTTTATCTTCTTGTCTAAATTATACCATTTTATTTATTGTTGTTAGTTACTCCACAAGAACATTTAACCACTCAATAAAAAGAAATAGTCATTCACATATTTTCCTCCAAGCTTCTTTTAAATTTAGAACTTTATTTATTATTTTTAGTCACTCGATGAAAATACTTGACTACTCAATAAATAAAAAAATCATCATTCGCATATACTCTTATAAACTTCTTGTAAATTCAGAACTTTATTTACTATTGTTAACTATTTCATGAGAATACTTGACTACACAATAAAAAGAAATAGTCATTTGTATATTTTCTTCATAACTTCTTGTAAATTTAAAATTTTATTTACTATTGTTAGTCACTTTGTGAGAACACCTGACCACTCAACAAAAAAAATATTTATTCAAATATTTTCTTCTAAAGTTCTTATAAATTTATAAATTTATTTGTTATTTAGTCACTCCACGAAAATACTTGATCACTTAATAAAAAAAATAGTCATTCATATAGAAGGTATGAGATAAACAAGAAGAGAAAAAGGATTTTCATTAAGGGTATTTTTGTCCATTAAATAAGATCTAATGATTCTTATCTTAAATAAATTTTAAATGGTTCTTCTTAATAATTTTAACATTTTATATTCCTAAAAATTATATATACCTTATTAGCTATTAATTGTACCAAAATAAAAATAAAAGAACAGTTTCTTAATAGTTCTGTATCCACTGCATATTGGGAATGATTGTGAGAAGACACCATGTTTTACTTGTCATAATCTATGTCTTTTCTTCCAAACTTCCTATAAACTTCACTAATACCTTTTAAAAAACGAATTTTTACACGTTAGTCAGCAATGTTCAACATAAATTCACATGTTAGTCATCCACTTTGTACACGGTCTTTTTTTCTTGTTGTATCTACATAACAAATTTTCTCTCTTAAGATTCTCTAGAAGAATAAATAATTCTTGTGCATTAATTGTTTTTCATGTATATCATTTTCTTGCAATAAAATTTGGCACAAGAATGGGTTCCTGCACAGGTTTCATAGTCATGAATTGTTTGTGCAATAATTGAACTAATCTTCAAATAAGAATTAAAGTAACTTAAAAATAATATAAAAAGACATGATGTATAAATATCAATATCCTATATAAAATTTCTTCAGTGAATTAACAAGGGACGACACACAAAATAAAAGAAAGCCAACTTGTAGGAAAAAAAATCAAGAGTGGTATTTTTATCAATTAAAAAGTATAACTCTTGGAGTTCGACACGGCAGAATGAAAGAGAAAACGTTTTAAATCTCCAATCCTAAGTTGTTCCATCTATGCTAATTCAAATAAATTGATTAGTCAAGAATCAAATCTTTGAAAAATTAAGATACGGTGAGTGTGAAAGAGTGATTTCAATTAAATCCATCAAATTTTTGAAGTGTCTCAAAAGGAATGAACTTCTCCCTCCTCTTACGAAGTATAGGAGAAACAACGGAAGGAATATAGTTTCTTAATGGCAATAATATACCTTTTATTTATTGCTTAACTTTGCTCTAAATTTTATTTTTTTTCACAATTGTAGTTTTCTTTAAAAAAAATCTTTTCAAATCTCATCAAATTTGTTCTAACTGCTAACCTTATTGGAAATATTAACAGAATTTACTAACATATCATTTTATGTGGGCATAAATACACAGTTGTAAGAAATAAATGAAATAATAAAATTGTAAGATAAAAATGAAACTTCAAATAAAGTTAAAAAGTGAAATTTTCCTAAAATAAATATTATGAATAATTTTGTTTTAAAATTTTATATTTGTATATTAATTAAATGAATTATGCTTTTCATATAAATTGATTATTAAAAATCACTTTTAATTAATCTATAATAAAAGAATTTGAATTTGATATTGATTTTTTAAGCATGCATACTTATAAAAATAAACTCACATTGATTATTGACTTGAGATAGGTATTAAGTCTGTGAGCAACTAGTCGAATCATATAAAATTAAATGAATATATGAATATTTAATAAAAATAAAAAATACATTAAAATAAAAATAAAAGATTACTAAAAATATAATTTAATTCCAAACTAATGAAATTCATAACATAAGTATTTAATTTCTATAATTCAAAAGTTTATAAAGAAATTGATGCATAAAAATTCAAAGTTTATAGGCAACTTACTCCCTGAAAATGTCTCTCATTTGAAGTTTAGGTCTCATTTTGATAAATAGTTTATATAAGTACTTATTAGAGTAAAGTTTATTTAATAAGCTCTGCTATCATAAGCGATGTCTAAAATAAGCTAAATAGTGTTTGGATAAATAATTTGATAAGCGTTTTTCACAAACTCTTTGGAATAAATATCAAGTCAATTTTATCAAAAATTATTATAAAAATAACTAGTACCTAAAGATTTTTAGCTTTAACAAAAACTTATTTTCATAAGCTTAAATTTTTAACTTATGGAAATAAGTTCAAAACAGCTTATACGGGTTTCATTAGCTATTTTAATAAGCTCATTCAAACAGAATAAAAATATTTCATAAACTCTTATTGTAGTATATAAGCCCAGATAAGCTACATATAAGTCTATCCAAATGGGACCTTAGTTCTTGAATTTATTCTTATGGACGAGTTAATCTTTAAATTTATAAAAACTAGTATCCATTTAGTCATTTTGTTATCTTTGGTTGACCAAGTTAGACGTTAACCTCTGACGTGATACGTTAAGTACCTATGTGCAACATTAAGTGTCACGTGACACGTTACTCAACCCTCCTCCTTGAGATACGACGTTATTTTAATTTAGTGAACCCTAACCCCTCATACATAGAGCACTCACTCACTCACTAAGCTAAAACGACATTCTATCTTAAGAGGAAGTGTTGAGTAGCCATATGGCACTAAACGTTATACATAGACACTTAACATATCACGTCAAGGGTCATCATTTAACTTTGTCAACTAGAGATAACATAAGAACTAAATTAATATAAGTTTTATGAATTTAAGAACTAATTTGTACATAAGAATAAATTCAAGGACTAAACTGTAAATGAGAGATATTTTAAAAGACTAAGTTGCCTATTTACTCTAAAAATTAATTGTAGGAAAATTTCACTTTTTGTCCCTTAACTTTACTATAAATTTCATTTTCGTCCCAGATCTATATATTTTTTATTTTCAACAAATTCATCCCCAACTACTAATCCAAACAAAATCGTAGTTAGACAATACCAACTGTGCACTTGTGTCCATATAAAATGTCATGTCAGTAAATTCTGTTAACATTTCTAATGGTGTTACTTGTTAGCAGCTATGACGAATTTGGTGAATTTTGAAAAAAAAAATTCATATGAAAATGAAACAAAATATAGTTATGAAAAAAAAATGAAAGGTAAAAAAAAGTTGAAGTATAACAGTATATTTTTGGCTTTCTTAATAGTTCTGTATCCACTGCATATTAGGAATGGTTGTGGGAAGATACCATGTTTTACTTGTCATAATCTACGTCCTTTCTTCCAAACTTCCTATAAACTTGACTAATGCCTTTAAAAAAGCGAACAGCCCCACTCCCCCAAGATAAACAAATTAAAAATAGTTGAAATTGAGAGAGTCGAAGAAAGCATCAATGAGAATCATTTATGGCTATAAATAAATGTTACACAAGCAATTAACCTCATATTAGCTGGGTTTTAGGCTCTCTTGCTGGGACGATGGCTAGTATGCAAGCTATCTTTCCAGTTTTCATTCTTGTTTTACTCTTGCACTCTCAATCAGTCTTAGGAGCCACATGGCCTAATTCTGCAGTTACGAATAACAGCTTTGGGTGCATTGAGATGGAAAGGGAAGCCCTTGTTAAGTTTAAAGAAAGTCTAAATGATCCTTTTCATTGCCTCTCTTCTTGGGTTGGCAATGATTGCTGCAACTGGGTGGGTGTAAGATGCAATAATCAAACAGGGCATGTGATAAGGCTACAGCTCCGGGGAACAGATATCTGTTCCAAGGCAAAAAATAAGTCAGCCACAGACATCAAATGGCCTTTGAGTGGTGAGTTGAATCCTTCTCTGCTTGCCTTGAAATATATGAATTATTTGGACCTAAGCCACAATGATTTCACGAATGTTCAAGTCCCATCATTTGTAGGTTCACTTGGTAGATTGCGGTATCTGAATCTATCCTTTTCATCCTTTGCTGGAATGGTTCCTTCTCAACTAGGAAACTTGTCACATTTGCAGTATCTTTCTCTATCAACACCTTCAGCTTCATTATCTCTCTGGGCTTCAGATTTGAGTTGGCTTTCTGGTCTCACTTCTCTTCAATATCTAGATATGAGTCATGTGAATCTTAGCAGAGCTTCAAATTCTTGGTTCCAATCAATCAATAGGATTCCATCTCTTTCCTTCTTGTGCTTATCTTATTGTGGACTTTCTAATATACCCCAATCTCTTCCATTTTTAAATCTTACATCACTTTCAGTCCTTGATCTCTCTTTTAATCACTTTGATTGCTTAATACCCGGATGGTTATCCAATATTACTACCTTGAGAGTCCTTAACTTTGAAATGACTAAACTTAAAGGTCCCATTACTGAGGTTTCATGGGGAAATCTTTGCAAATTACGTACTTTAGACTTGTCATCTAACAGTCAGGTTACTGGTGATGTTGAAGAATTTGTGGAGGCTTTAACAATATGTACTAACAGTAGCCTAGAGGCTTTAGACTTGGGTTTTAATGAACTTACAGGGAATTTGCCCACGACATTGGGTTACCTTAACAATTTGAGAAGCATTCGGTTAAAGGGTAACAAATTGTCTGGTTCAATTCCTTCATCCATTGGAAATTTGTCATATTTAACATATCTAGACCTTTCTCACAACATCATGAATGGGACTATTGCAAATAGCATAGGTCAGCTCTCCGAACTATTAACATTGAACCTTGATGAGAATTACTGGGGAGGCATCCTAACTGAAATCCATTTCCAGAACCTTACACGTTTGTCTTCATTTTTTGTGTCATCCAAAATGGGATCTTTAACTTTCAATATGACACAGGACTGGGTTCCATTTTTTAGTCTAGTGAATCTAGAAATCCATGATTGTCAATTGGGCCCTGTGTTTCCAGCATGGCTCAAAACCCAAAGGAACCTAATGAGCATCGTCCTCCAAAACACTGGAATTTCAGATACAATACCAAATTGGTTTTGGGATTTCACACCACAAATCACTACTTTGGATCTCTCCTATAACAAACTAAAGGGAAGCCTTCCAAATTCTTTACACTTTGCAAATTTCGCAACAGTTAATTTGGGGTTTAATGGCTTGGAAGGATCAATTCCAGTTTGGTCTGGCGTGACTTTCCTTTCTCTAAGTAACAATTTTCTCTCTGGCTCAATTCCTTCAAATCTTGGCCAAAACATGTCACTGTTGGAAGGCTTGGATCTTTCAGGGAACTTAATTATTGGCAGCATTCCTTCACCGATAAGGCTGTTGAATGATTTAAGTTTCCTTGACCTATCAAACAATAGTTTGTCAGGGAAAATCCCAATCTATGCAGAGGGAGATATGCAAAACCTGTATTCTATTGATCTATCAGGCAACAATCTATTTGGAGGAATTCCTGCTTGGATGTGTGCAACAGCTTCACTTCGAATAGTTCAATTGAGCAAAAATAATCTTTCCGAGGAGCTGTCATCAACCTTGCACAGTTGCACCCACTTGTACACAATAGATCTTGGAGAAAATGCATTCTTTGGTACCATACCTGAGTGGCTTGGGAAAAACTTAACTTGGACAAGGGAGCTGAGACTACAAGGCAATGCGCTTACAGGAAATATCCCTGAAAGTTTGTGCCACCTATCTAATCTCCATGTTCTTGATCTTGCATATAATAACTTATCAGGTCATATCCCTCCATGCTTAGGCAATATGACAGGTTTCAAAGCACCAAGTCCTTATTATATTGGCAAAATCCCATCAGATAATTCTGTAGAGTACTCTGAGCACATGGATTTGTCGATGAAGGGAAGATCAATGGAATACACAACAGAAATGCATGTCATAAATTTTATTGATCTTTCTAGCAATCATCTCTCCGGGGAGATCCCAAAAACATTGACAGAGCTTTCATACTTGGTTTCCTTGAACTTGTCTTGTAATCAATTGACTGGAAGCATACCAGCAAACATGGGAGCACTACATCAATTGGAAAGCCTTGACCTTTCATGCAACCATCTCTCAGGTGCAATACCTCCAAGTATGGCTTCCATGACATTCTTGAGCCATTTGAACTTGTCCTATAACAACTTGTCTGGCGAAATACCAATAGCCAATCAGTTCCATACCTTCACAGACCCCTCCATCTATAAGGGTAATCCACAACTTTGTGGGGCTCTTTTGCCCACTAAGTGTTCAGAGCCTGTTGATGAAGACCCCAAATTGAAACACAGTAATGACACAGATGAGGATCTAGACAGTTCCCATGTGTTAGAAAATGATGCACATTCTAGAATCTTCAAGAGTAGCAGCAAGCTAAAGTCAAGTCACAATGGTTGGTGCTTGGAGAGAAAGCTAGAAGAATCTAGAAGTCTCCAGAATATTCTAGAACCTTGAAGAACATTCTAGAGCACTCTAGAACATTCTAGAACCTTATAGAATATTCTAGAACACTTTGAAATAATCTAGAATCTTATGGAAGGTTCTAGAAAACTCTAGGCACTAAGAAGTCTCTAGACTCTTGGAGAAGACTCCAAGATTCTCTATAAACCTCTAGAAGGTTGTATGTAAATATCTTAGAGTAAGGAGGTGGGAAGGTTCTAGAACCTCATCACCACCGTACACTTGGCTTAATCTCTACCGTCCATTAAGGAGGTAGAATTACTATAAATAGGCAAGGCACTTGCACATTTGGTGCAAGCCAAAGCCAAAGCCAAAACCAAAGCCAAAGCCATCAAGACTATACATACTAATAGCCTTGTATCTCATTCCATCAATAAAATTTCCTTTTCTACAACTATTGTTCCTTACAAACTAAACTCATATAATTAATCATCCTTTCTAAAACTAATAGTGGTATCAGAGCCTGGTTCGGTCATATACTGGGCGTGGCATTCCTAGCCTTCAACTAAACCTCATCTAACAATTGTTCAACCCATAACCATGACTATTTCAACCATCAATATTCCAGTTCCCATTTTGTCTGAGGACAATTATGAGGATTGGTATAGTCAAATGAAGACATTTCTCCAAGCTCAAGACTTGTGGGAAATTGTTC
The DNA here is from genome assembly GCA_023212625.1 of Styphnolobium japonicum. Taxonomy (NCBI): domain Eukaryota; kingdom Viridiplantae; phylum Streptophyta; class Magnoliopsida; order Fabales; family Fabaceae; genus Styphnolobium; species Styphnolobium japonicum. Next base: position 20,386,801 of record JALBWW010000013.1, read on the forward strand.
AAGATGGTTTTGTCAGTCCTGGAAATCAATCTACTCTTTCACGTGGAGTAAAAAAATTAAAGGAAGATCAACAAAAAAATTCTATAGCCCTTTGCTTCCTACAACAAGCGGTGACCAAGTCAATTTTTCAAGAATTAGAGACGTGTCTTCATCACGAAGTATGGCGAGAAATTGGAGCAAGAGTTTCGTGGCGATAAAGGTACGCCTTTGTGCTCCTCCAATCTCTAAGGAAACAATATGCAAATATGAAAATGAAAGATTCTGAGACAATAAAAAATTACTATACAAGATTTATGAGCTTAGTAAGTGAGATGAAAGCTTATGGGGAAGATCTGTCAGATCAAAAAGTTGTAGAAAAAATATTAATTAGCTTGCTGCTAAATTTGATCCCAAAGTGTCTACAATTGAAGACACAAAAGATCTATCGACATTAACAATAACAGAATTAGTCGACTCACTACATGCTTTTGAGCAAAGGCGGCTAGTCGTGATGAACATTCTATGGAAAATGTTTTTCAGTCTAAGCTCAACATAAGGTCTCAGAGTCTAAATAGAGGAGGAGGAAAAGAACAAGAAAATTCATGAAGGGTAGAAAATTCTAGAAGCTGGGAATAGAAAAATGGGAAAAATCAAACAATATCCTCCATGTGGTATATGCAAAGAAATAACCACTTGGAAAGGATTGTTGGCATCGAGAAAGCCACGATCACGCACTTGTAAAAGATTTGGTCACATAGAGAAAGAGCTATGATTAAAGATCAACCAGCTGTGCCAATTTCTCTGAAGAAAAAGAAAAGGAAGAAAATCTCTTCTATGCATCCCAAGGCGTAGGAGAGATAAAAGATGAAACATGGTATCTCGATAGTGGCATAGCAATCACATATTTGTGACAAAAGCGTATTAGTAATATAGATAAATCTATAAGATCGAAATTCAACTTGGAGATGAGTACGTTGGTGGAGGCAAGTGGCAAAGGCACAATTGCCATCAACACCAAGAAAGGTACGAGGCTCATCCATGATGTTCTACTAGTTCCTAAACTTGCCCAGAATCTATTAAGTATTGGCCAGATGATGGAGAAAGGTTATGCCCTACACTTTGAAGGAGATTCTTGCACAATATATGACAACAAAATTAAAAATCTTCAAATAGCAAAAGTGAGAATGAGAAATAGAAATTTTCCAATCAAATGGAGCTATGCTACGGAAACTGCCTTAAAAGCACAAGAGGACGAATCATGGCTCTGGCATCGAAGGTTTGGCCACTTCCACTATCACGGGTTAAAGATACTACACCAGAAACAACTAATGAGAGATTTGCCAAACATAAAAGAGATCAACCAAGCTTGTGAAGGTTGTCTACTTGGCAAACAACATCGTCAATCATTTCCTTTTGGGAAAGCATGGCGAGCCAAGGAGTTGTTGGAATTAGTACACACTAACATTTGTGGCCCTATGAGGACTCCATCTCTTAGCAACAACAGGTACTTCATCCTCTTCATCGATGATTACACTAGAATGACGTGGGTATACTTTCTTCGTGAAAAATCAGAAGTCTTTAAAATTTTTAAGAAGTATAAGAACTATGTGGAGAAACAAAGTGGGAGAAGTATCAAGGTGCTAAGAAGCGATCGAGGAAAATAATACACCTCCAAAGAGTTCGACAAGTTCTGTGAAGATGAAGGAGTAGACCATCAATTGACTGTTGGATATGCTCCTGAACAAAATGGAGTATCAGAAAGAAAAAATAGAACAGTGATGGAGATGGCACGTTCAATCTTATAAGATAAAAACCTGCCAAATATCTTCTGGGCAGAAGTAGTATACACAACAGTATATCTACTAAATCATTTGTCCTACTAAGGCGATGAAAACAAGACTCCTATCGAGGCACGGGTGGACAAAAGCCTTCAGCAAAGCACTTGAGAATCTTTGGCTGCATGTGCTATATTCATATTCCAGCAGCAAAGAGAAGTAAACTCGACGAAAAGTCAAAAAAAGGAATTTTCCTCGGATATAGCTCGCAATCAAAAGGCTATCGAATATATAACCTACAAACCAAGAAGTTGATAATCAGTCGAGATGTGGAGTTCGAGGTAAGCTGTGCATGGAAGCGGCAAGAAGAAAAAGAAGAAAGAGGAAACATTATAGTTCCTAATTACAATGCGAAGGGCTAGAGCAACAAGAAGAAGAGAAGCTCTAGACTCACAACTACAACATCTTCACAATCAACTTCAACAAGCAATAATTCTCCTCCAAGGAAAACGAGACCACTACAAGAGATCTATGAAACGTGCAACTTCGCAATAATCGAACCAGAAAGTTTTGAAGCAGCAGCAAAGCAAGAAGAGTGGAGGCATGCAATGGAAGAAGAAATCAGAATGATTGAGAAGAACACATGGGAACTAGTGGAGAAACCAGAAAATAAAGAAGTCATAGGAGTAAAATGGGTATACAAGACGAAACTCAATCCAGATGGCTCAATTCAAAAGCATAAGGCAAGGCTTGTGGCCAAGGGGTACTCGCAAATACCAGGTATAGACTATACAGAGACATTCGCCCCTGTTGCTCGCTTAGATACAATAAGAGCACTAGTTGCGCTAGCAGCACAAAAGCAATGGAAGATTTATCAACTAGATGTAAAATCTGCATTCCTCAATGGAGATCTACAAGAAGAAATCTATGTTAAGCAACCACAAGGGTTTGTGATCGAAGGAAAAGAAAGCAAGGTACTACGATTAAAGAAAGCATTATATGGACTCAAGCAAGCCCCTAGAGCATGGTATAGTCGCATTGATGGGTACTTCACAAATCAAGGATTCAGGAGGAGCTTTGGTGAGCCAACATTATACATCAAGACCCAAGGACATGAAGACGGGGATCATTGTTTCTCATGCGTGGATGATCTCATCTGTACGAAATAATGAGAAGATGATTCAAGAGTTCAAGAAAGATATGATGAAGACGTTCGAGATGAGTGACTTGGGATTGATGCACTATTTCCTCGGCATAGAGATAAAGCAAGAGAAAGATGGAATATTCATTTTCCAAAAGAAATATACACAAAACCTCTTGAAGAAGTTCAAGATGTCTGGCGAGCAAAAAGTGGCAACTCCACTAGTAACAAATGAAAAACTAAGAAGAGAGAAGGCAGGTTCGGGACAAGCAGATGCCTCCAAGTACAGAAGTCTCATTGGTAGCCTACTCTACCTCACATCTACTAGACCAGACATAATGTATGCGACAAGCCTACTATTAAGATATATGCAAAGCCCAACTCAAGTACACTATGGAACAGCAAAGAGAATATTACGATACTTGCAAGGCACAGTCGACTATGGAATATGGTATAAACCTACTCCATATTCGAGGTTAATCGGGTTCACGGACGGTGGCCCAGGCTGGATCTATGGATGACATGAAGAGCACTTCTGGCTACGGGTTTACGCTAGGTTCAGGATATTTCTCATGGGCATCCAAGAAACAAGACACTGTTGCACAATCATCAGCAGAAGCAGAGTATATAGCAGCAACAATGACAACAAATCAAACGATATGGCTAAGAAGAATACTTGAAGATATGGGAGAACGACAAAATGATCCAACTGAGATCTTCTGCGACAACAAGTCTGCAATTGCAATGACTAAGAACCCAGTACACCATAGCAGAACAAAACATATTGAAATTAAGTACCACTTTGTCAGAGAAGCAACATGCAAAGGAGAGATTGAACTCAAATACTGCAATACAAAGGAGCAAGCTGCAGACATCTTCACTAAAGCATTACCAAGACAAAGGTTTGTACTACTACGAGAAATCCTTGGAGTTACACAAATGTGCATCAAGGAGGAGTGTTAGAAAATGATGCACATTCTAGAATCTTCAAGAGTAGCAGCAAGCTAAAGTCAAGTCACAATGGTTGGTGCTTGGAGAGAAAGCTAGAAGAATCTAGAAGTCTCCAGAATATTCTAGAACCTTGAAGAACATTCTAGAGCACTCTAGAACATTCTAGAACCTTATAGAATATTCTAGAACACTTTGAAATAATCTAGAATCTTATGGAAGGTTCTAGAAAACTCTAGGCACTAAGAAGTCTCTAGACTCTTGGAGAAGACTCCAAGATTCTCTATAAACCTCTAGAAGGTTGTATGTAAATATCTTAGAGTAAGGAGGTGGGAAGGTTCTAGAACCTCATCACCACCAAATACACTTAACCTTAATCTCTACCGTCCATTAAGGAGGTAGAATTACTATAAATAGGCAAGGCACTTGCACATTTGGTGCAAGCCAAAGCCAAAGCCAAAACCAAAGCCAAAGCCATCAAGACTATACATACTAATAGCCTTGTATCTCATTCCATCAATAAAATTTCCTTTTCTACAACTATTGTTCCTTACAAACTAAACTCATATAATTAATCATCCTTTCTAAAACTAATACCATGACAAGTTATGGTTCTATTTAAGCGTAGGACTCGGCTACATGGTGGGATTTTGGGTTGTTTGTGGCAGCTTGGTGATAAAGAAATCATGGAGACATGCCTATTTTCGGTTCTTTGATTCCATGAAAGATCGGATTTTGGTTGTTACCATGGTGAGTTGGGCTCGTATTCAAAGAAAGTTTAAATCCGAAAGCAATTGAGATGGGTTCTCTCTATATTTAGGTCAATTTGTTTTTCTTTTTTAAATGTTGGTTCTATTAAGCAGCAGTGTTATATATGCTGAATAAAGAACTAATATGATGAAGACTATGTTTTTCCTTATTTGTTGGAATTAGACACTGCATGCTGGCTTATGTTTGGTTTATAAAGAATATTCAATTGTCCTCTCTCTCTCTCTGATTGATCAAGGGCGAAAAGTCCCGTGTGAGCTTTAACATCAAAATCAATGTATAGCACTAGTACACCATATCTATTTAGTAGAATATTTTTATAGCCTTATTTCAACACGGTTTCTGTCACAATTTAGTGAACAAATGCGTCACCTTTATTTTTGGAAGAAGTCAACACATTAGTCATATAATAATATTCAAAAACAATTTTGATCAACAAGCAACAAAATGCCTAAATAAATTAGAAACCAATTGCCTTTTGTCATTTTTAAATATACGTGTTATTTTTATCCATTAATCATGATTATTCTTCTTGAAAAACGTAAAATGATGAGAAGAAATAGCAATATGCATATAAAGTATATGATGAAGGGACCTTACCGTTATTGACTCCAAACCTCACCTCCCGAAGTTCCTTTAGTTTAGAAAGTGGACTATTTGTTTTGTAAATTCATATGATTTTAATTTTAACCTTCTAGTCAATTACCTTATCTTAATCACTAAGGTGAGTAAATATAGTACATGTTAAACAAGAGTAAGCATAGATGGCTACATACAAACTTCTAATTAAACTTTTTAGCTTTTCAACGTTTCCTACCACCTTTTTACATACTTTAGGGCCTTGATTTAACTATATAGATATACAAAAAAAGAAAAGGGTCCTAGAACCCGAAAGCTTACAAGATTATCACTACAAAAACAAATCCCTAAACGTCATAGATATTTATATCAAATCAAAACTAACAAAACAAAAACACTATTACAACACCAAAGGCTCATACCCGATAGTATCATAGTAGATTCTAATATAGGTGAGAAATAAATCTCAATAGAGAGAGTACAATGAGAGTAAAACACTTGGTATATTCAGTTGTATAAGCTACAGAAAATATTTTATAAAAGATATAGCTAGGATTCAGATAATAAAAGCAAGAAATTGAATATACAATGATCTCAATGTGTCTAGGTTAGTAAGCTGTTATTTTATCAAGATTAAGTCTTCTTATTTAGTGATTTCATGTTAGCTTTATATATCTCTTTGGCCATGGTTCCAAGGCTTTCTCTTGGTCTAGGGTTCCCCATCATAACATTTCATTCTCCGTCATTCTTGGACATATAAGTATCAACCTAGCAAGGGCTTCTTGTGAGAGTGAGCTTCGGCTCCCATCCTTCCTAGGGCATATGGATCTTCTCTAACTTCAATTTAAATCCACATTGGTCACGTACATAACATGTTTGAGAGTCATTGTCCTTAGATTCTCAAAGGTTCCCAACTTTTGTCACCACATGTCAGTTCAAGAAACTAAAATCTTGCAAAAGTGAATCAACATTTTAGCTACCTGAACATGATACAGAAAATCAAGAGTATCTATTTACAAAGACACGCAACAGGGAATAATCAACAAACAGGCCCAGATGAAGCCTATAATCATCTTGAATTCACTGACTCTAATTAATGCTTAATTGGATTTGATTCCTTGGATCCGAGAGGAATGAGTAATAAAACATCCATGCAAAGAAGCTGATTGTCCATAGCCTGCAAAATAAATTGTCAAATAAACAAGAATTAATCTCTGCAGTTAAACAATCTTAATATATTAAGGATTAAGTTGATCACGTAGTTGTTATAGGAAGATCTTAGAATTGACTATTAACTAAATGAGACTGGGAAAATGACTCAATAAAATGGAAAGTGCAAAATTATATCAGTGCAAATGTTTTCCTTTTTGTCATTTCTTTCCCTTACTCTTGAAAATGGGCTTTAGACCCTGGGTCTCAAAAGAGTTTTACATAGCCCAATGCGAAACAATGCCAGATTTTTATTTTTTAAATAAAGAACTTCGAATCCTTTTGTACTCTATTGAATTCCAAACAATTTTTCATACAAAATGCTCTAGGCAATTGTTCAAAGCATATAAACTAAACTCCCAGCTATGGTTTCTCAGTACCCCCATACTAAAATTCCTCATCATTAGAGGTGCAAATTTATTAGTTGAAAAAGGATTCATAACATTGTGGCCCAAGCCGCCCAAGGGCCAATGGAACCCATTTCCCCAGTACAAAGATTTTATATGTACATGTACTGCACCCAAGTGCTACTTATAAAGCCTCAAAATGAAAATGTGTGTCACTATGCACTACAACAGAAATGACTTTTAAATTCGGCTGTCAAAATACTTTCAATTTGGTTTCCACAAAGGATTATGTCCGGGGGTAGTCTTTTGTGCTAACTTTTAAATTCACGTAAAGAAACCGAATTGAAAAACAATTTTCCAATTTGGTTATTATAGTACTGAATCAAGAAGCACATGATTTTAAATCCGGGTAAGCACCAGATTGAAAACTTGACATTAAATTTGGTTGTACGCAACCGAATTGGAAAACTACGAATGTCTATAAATCTAATTAAATACCGAATTGATAACTTGACATTCAATTCGGTTATGCACAACCAAATTAGTAAACTATGTATTTATTTAATTTTAATTTGGGTAACAACCGAATTGCAAAGTGTATAACATATCTTTTTGACAGGGAAGGTCTGCAAATCATTACAAAATTTCAGATTTTCAATTTCCATAACCAAAAAATGTACAACATTTTATTTAAAGATAAATTTGCCTTATGATAGTTGTTTTGCCTTTTTGTAACTCCTCAAAGCTTTTTTAAAAAACCAAATGAAACATCAAAGTTCTGTTTAACATTAAAAAACAAGTCACACATGATGGAGGTTAGAATAACTTACATTCCAACCACCATCTTTATGTCCTCTCGAATAGGTTTTCCTACAGGATCCATCCAAAACACAATGGTCTTGGACATCTTAATCACAACCAACATTCATTGTCAATGTTTAATGATAGTCTAATGAGAATGTCTAAACTAAGCATTACTCATGATAACTATGAAGTGAAAGTCAACAATGATGATATCTATTGCAAATCTTATATAACAAGCATGCAAGGTCTTCACTTTATCCACATTGAGTCATTACATGTTATTAGCATTTAGATTCTTATCCCACTGAGGTTAACATGACAACATAAAAGACAACATCAATAAAATTCAAGCCTACATGAAGTTGGAATTTTGTAAGATGTGTGTAAACTAGTTGACAAACAAAATATGAAGTTAGAATAAGATGCACTCAAAACACACTAAGACATTAACAAGAGTTGTAGCTTAAGTGGTACCAAATCCCTTAGGAAATTAAATCATAGCAAGGCCACTTTGCATGTATTCTAGCCTACTATCCCCTGCCACATAACACGACTTAGACCCTTTAAACCAAATAAAGTTAAAGTAACAAAGGTACACAGAAACACTAATTGAAGACCCTAATTAGAACAATGGACTGAAATCACACCAATATTCAAGGTTGTTGCCGTTTGATGAACGTTTGGTTTCCTATGCACTATTTGAGATAAATTCAGAAACACCCGTATAACCTGTCAAAAGACACTGCAGGTTAGTAAACCCTTGTTTCCGTAGACGTTAAGGCAAAAAATTTATCAAAACTGTAAAATGGAGTAAAAATAGTTACCTCTATTTAGTGTTCAACGATGATGAAGATGGAGTAACTTCTTGCTTACAGAAAACGTTAATGGTTGCATTTTTTGTGTAGGATCATAAAGTCTTCTTTGATACGCAAATACCAGAGAGAAAACGAGGGAAAGAAGTGTAAAGGTTTTCAAACTTTGTTATTTTTTAAAAATATTCCAGACTACCTTATCAAATCGGTAAACATATAACCGCGTTGGAAATGACTTTCTAATTCGGTTGATGTGGTAACGGATTTGAATATATGCATTTCTCAATCCGATGCCTCATCAACCTGATCAGAAAGTCTTCTTTGATACGCAAAGACCAGAGAGAAAGCGAGGGAAAGAAGCGTAAAAGTTTTCAAACTTTGTTATTTTTAAAAAATATTCCAGACTACCTTATCAAATCGGTAAACAGATAACCGCATTGGAAATGAATTTCTAATTCGGTTGATGTGGTGGCGGATTTGAATATATGCATTTCACAGTCCGGTACCTCATCAATCAGATTGGAAAGTGTTTTTAAAAAAAAATTATGACTCACACTAAAATGATTTTCCAATCCGATTGATGTGTTAGCGGATTTGAATATATGCACTTCTCAATCTAGTACCTCATCAACCGGATTGAAAATTATTTTTTTAAAAAAATTTATTTATGACTCACACTATAATGACTTTCCAATCTGGTTGATGTGTTAATGAATTTGAATATATGCACTTCTCAATCCGATACCTCATCAACCGGATTGGAAAGTCTTTTTTAAAAAAAAATATTTATGACTCACACTAGAATGACTTTCCAATCCAGTTGATGTGTTAGCGGATTTGAATATATGAACTTCTCAATCTAGTACCTCATCAACTAGATTGAAAATTATTTTTTTAAAAAAAATTTATTTATAACTCACACTAGAATGACTTTTCAATCCGGTTGATGTGTTAGCGGATTTGAATATATGCACTTCTCAATCCGGTACCTCATCAACCGGATTGGAAAGTCTTTTTTAAAAAAAATTATTTATGACTCACACTAGAATGACTTTCCAATCCAGTTGATGTGTTAGCGGATTTGAATATATGCACTTCTCAATCTAGTACCTCATCAACCAGATTGAAAATTATTTTTTTAAAAAAAATTTATTTATAACTCACACTAAAATGACTTTCCAATCCGGTTGATGTGTTAGCAGATTTGAATATATGCACTTCTCAATCCGGTACCTCATCAACCGGATCGGAAAGTATTTTTTTTTAAAAAAATTTTAAGACTCACTCTAGAATGACTTTCCAATCCGGTTGATGAGTTAGCGGATTTGAATATATGCACTTTTCAATCTGGTACCTCATCAACCAGATTGGAAAGTCTTCTTTTTTTAAAAAATTTTTATGACTCACAGACTTTCCAATCCGATTGATGTGTTAGCGGATTTGAATATATGCACTTTTCAATCCGATACCTCATCAACCGGATTGGAAAGTCTTCTTTTTTTAAAAAATTTTTATGACTCACAGACTTTCCAATTCGGTTGATGTGTTAGCGGATTTGAATATATGCATTTTTCAATCCGATACCTCATCAACCGGATTGAAAAGCCTTCTTTTTAAAAAAAATTTTATGACACACAAACTTTCCAATCTGGTTGATGTGTTAGCGGATTTGAATATATGCACTTTTCAATCCGGTACCTCATCAACTGGATTGGAAAGTCTTTTTTTTTAATTTTTTTTATGACTCACACTAGAATGACTTTCCAATCCGGTTGATGTGTTAGTGGATTTGAATATATGCATTTCTCAATCCGATGCCTCATCAACTGGATTGGAAAGTCTTTTTAAAAAATATATAAATTTTTATGACTCACACTAGAGTAACTTTCTAATCCGGTTAATGTGTTAGCGGATTTGAATATATGCATTTTGAAGCCGGTGATATTAAAACGAATTTAAATGGCTTATAAATGAATCTGGTTACTTGACATCCTGGATAGGAAAATAACTTTTAAATCCGGTAATAATAAAACGAATTTAAATGTCTTATATATGAATCCGGTTACTTGAAATACCAGATTCGAAAACAACTTTTGAATCTGGTGATATTAAAACGAATTTAAATGATTTATATATGAATTCGGTTACTTGACATCCCGGATTCGAAAATAACTTGTCAATCCGGTAATTATTTAACCAAATTAAACCATACGAATTTAAAAGTCATTTCTGTTGTAGTGATGGGAGAACCAGTGAAATGATTATGTGGAATATATATCAGTAATGTTGCATGAAACCCTCATGATGAAAGGCTGTAAATAGAAAAATAACTATTTATAAGGTGCCAAAAAAACAAAAGGAACATGTTTATGGTAGTAAGCTTTAGGCTAAGAGCTTGCATTGGAGCAAAAACATAATCACATACCATAAGTAATCAAACCATAATAATTAAAACAAATTTTACTGAATTATAATGAAATATTGCAATTGACTATAGTTAAAATGGAATTGGAGCTAATCATTGAGTGACGAATATGGACCAGAATCAATAAGCAAAATAGAAAAGAACATCGTACGTTTGAATTGATATTAAGATAAGTGTTATCCAATTGCAAGGTGACTCACAAGAATTGTTATTGTAAGTGTGCGATTTTGAGCATAGAGGATCTGCTCAAATTGCTCACAAATATGTAAAATTAACACGAGAAAAGAAAAAGGAAACGGGAAGTTAAATTTATGACCTAGTTCCTTTCATTATGCTAGTTGTTTCTATCTATATAGAAAGGGTAAGAACCAGTAATTGAATGCCTTAGTCACATTTACGAAAAGGGGAAAAAAATACTAGTATAACAGCTAACAAACAAGAAGAAATACCCAAAACATTTTGTGAATCAATGCAAAACATAGTCACTCCACTAGCTTTCTCATCCATAACATTTCTCCCTAAAGGTGACAAATCTGGTTAACTAGCAAGCTTTTTACAGGTGGTAGTAAGCAAACTTAATCTTGCACCTTTGAAAAGAAATTCACTAGTAATATGAAAAGTACGTAAGACGTGCCAAAAAATTGTCAACAAGACTCTACAAGATGCAAACTCTAGTTTCCTGTAAATTGACTTAATTTAAATTTTAAAAAATAAAATTAATGAAACAGCCCAACAGTTCCCAATGCCATTCTTAAAAACGTATCTTCTCTTGAAATTGAAGTTATCCATTTGTCATGGAATAGGTAGCTAAACATATCCATTATTAGATCCAAGAACCGAAACAATAGTCATTGATATGCGAAATAATTAAGGCCCGTTTGGTGGACATAATTGAGCTTTGAAATTGGAATTGGACCTCCCAATTCTAATTATTTTGTTTGGTATATATATTAGAATTAGAATTCTAATTCTGAGTCTAATTCCATGGAATTAAAAAATACTTAGTTTATGCTATTCTTAAAAACTTATCCTCTATTGAAATTGAAGTTATCCATGTGTCATGGAATAGGTAGCTAAACATATCCATTATTAGATCCAAGAACCGGAACAGTAGTCATTGATATGCAAAATAATTAAGGCCCGTTTGGTGGACATAATTGAGTTTTGGAATTGGAATTGGACCTCTCAATTCTAATTATTTTGTTTGGTATGTATATTAGAATTAGAATTCTAATTCTGAATCTAATTCCATGGAATTAAAAAATACCTAATTTATGCTACTTTCAATTCTTAACTTAAACCTTAAAAATTCCAATTCCAAGCACCAAGATTTTTTATTTTTTTAATATTAAAAGGTAAAAGTTAAAAACTATCCAACAACCATTACCGCTTGCAACATCGACATAGTTCGATAGCGTCACCGCCGCGTGCTCCGGCAACATCACCGCTAACATGCTCCAGCCACGTTGTCCACTGTGCCTTCAACATGCTAGTCACTAACGGCTTCCTATCACTGTCGTCATCGCGCGTGCAATGGTCAAATCATCACACTTCCTCTGATTACTGGTATTGGCATCCTGGAATCACCTTCGCCATCGTCAATAGCGTTCTTTAGTTTGGCATCCATTGCGACTACTATAATTCAGCAACGCAAGCTCTATTGAATTTTTTTTATAATTTTAAATTATTATTTATTAATTTAAATTTATTTATTATATCTTTATAAATTCTTGATAAATTATTCAAATAATAAAATTTTAATTTAGTTCAAAATTACAATTCTAAAGTCTTAATTCTTTAATTGTTCCAAACATAAAAATTAAAATTCTTGTAAATTCCAATTATAACAAAAATTGAATTGAAATTAGAATTCTAAACTATAATTCTAATTTTGTGATCCAAACGAACCCTACGAGAAGTTCTCAAACACATACTATTTTTGGCATATCATCATGTAAAAACGCCAATTTGGTTAAATATTTAATGGACTCATATGCTAGAAACTCAGGTATGAAAAAAAAAGGAAGAATTCTTTTGTCACGTAAATAGAGAAATCAATGATGGCTGCATGTACATGACTTGAAATTGTTTGACCCCAAATTAATTTCACTTACAACATGGTTGTTGTAACTATGGAGTGAGACAATTGTTAAAAATAACATAAGCATGAAGACACAACAAAATTTTGTACCATAAATATGAAAACCTATGAGAATTTCATATAGCACAAAGTGTAAAGCCAACTATCTAAATTTTACAAAGCTATGGGATCCAAACTGCAGGTTAGAGTCTTGCATCAGTGCACATTCTAACCTAAACCTCATATAGTAAATTTTGATAAAAATGACAATCACAACACTAAATTGATGAAAAAGTATATGATTCACCATTTTTAATTGTAGATGGAATTCTTTTTCAGGATCATGTAAGGAAAAGGAGGTAACAATGAACGAAAACGAAGAATCAAAATCCCTAGCGGGAAAAAAAAAACATCAAAGTCTACCCTAGCCACCATCCGAAAATGAAAACAAAAAAAGCAAAAACAGAAATTGCATTTTCTCAAAAAATAAACTGTGAGAGGAATGAAAAATGTAAATTTGTTAATAAGGACAAAGAGAGAAAAATAAAGTGAAAAAGACAAAATGAGAGAGAGAGAATTGTACCTTGAATTGCAGTGTTTAGTTGCAAATGAATAGATGAAGTGTGTTATACTTGATCAATCAATTTGAGACACTTATGTTAGCTTTGTATTAGGCTTCATTAGATGTTTATTGTGCCCAATATTAGTATTTTAGATGAGTTTAATGTTGTTGGGCTTCATTGGGTTTTAATGTAAATATTGGATAATTTTTGGATTTTGATGCATTTTGACCTTTCTTCCTCGGCTAGACCATAACTTGGGACTCGGTGATCCATTTGAGGTGATCTTGGTGTCTTTGGAAAGCTAAGACAAGGATCTACAAGTTTCATGAAGAACTCAAGAGCTGGATCGGACTTCTAAGGGCCCAAAATAGCCTTGTAATACAGAGTGAGTTTGCTGTCACGGAACCATCTGGGCAGTATGCACATATTGGACTATATAGTGGGTTATAGGCCTCCTCTTGGGCTGAAACTTGGTCATTTGAAAGATAAGACCCATATCTCCAACTTCACTGAAGACCATTTTGTCAATAGATGTCGTTTTAGGCATGCTTCTGAAGCTACAAGTTGGTCTGAATTTGGAAACACGTTCTTCCAACCTAACTTGAGGTAGGTGCAGTGTTTTTGGCATTTCTGGAGTTCTAAAAGTCCAAATGACATGATTCAAATTGGAGATTTTCAAGGAGACAACTGGCTACAACTTTGATGAAGACATCCAAGCCAAAATGCACCGTCTAGGTGATGAATTTGAAGCCAGAAGTCGGATAAGAGTTGTTGACTAAAAGCCACCAACCATACACTAACCCACCAACCATGCACCAACCCACCAACCATGCATCAAGCTTCCATTTTTGACAATTTTCATATTCTTATAGCTTGTATTCAGATTATGTACATGTACAAATTGGCTTCTAGGATTAGTATAAATAGACCCAACCTCTTTGTATTAGAGGAATTCAATTTGGAAGTAAGTTTCAAGAAAGTTTAAGTATTTGTGAGAGTTTTCTTTCTCTTCTTCTCCATTCTCTTTAGAATTTCGTTTTTGTTCTTTTATTTCTAAGTTCTTCCTTCCCATCCATAGAAGGCTAGGCTCTTATAATCAATCCAAGGGATTAGCCATCTTGATGTTTAATTTGGAGATCTTGTTTCGCTTGTTCATATTGCTTAATTGTTATTCAAGTTTCTCTTCTTCCTCTTTGATTTTGATCTAGATTGAATTGCTTAATTTGATTTGGATGTTTATGTGATAATAGCTTTATTATCATGTATTCAAGAGGATCACATAGAATAAACAATTTATTAAAGCTTTTTGACGGATTGTTTAGCTTGGTTAAATTCTTGATCTTAAGTTAATCTATGTTTGGATGGTGCTTACTTTATCTAACCTTGGTTAATTAAATCTTAGATGCTTATCTAGTAGAGGATTCTTGGATCATGTTGAGGCGTCTTGATGTGATCTAAGGCCAAGAACACGGTTAGCAATTAAGTGAATTCCTTGTGATCAATGATGAGTTAAACTCAAGATCGGTAAATTTCCTTGGATTGGTTAATTTGTTAATTGTATTTCTTTAATTCAACTGGTATATTTTCTTTTCAAATCATCTAAACCCCCCATTTAATTATCTTGATCTGATTAAATATTTGTTCTTTTTGGATCCTTGAGAGACGATTCGGTTCATGCTCTATACTACAAATTAGTTTGCGAACCGGTAAATTTTATTATTTGACGGGGTCTCGACAACCTCATGTCAATACTCACAGGTTTTTCATATGTCACTACAGTTTATACTAATATATATATTGAAAAAACCAAATGGAACACAAAAAGATGGTTGAATTGTGTTTCTTAACTTTTAAAAACTTTTCACAAAGCAGTTCACAAAACAGAGTGTTACTAGTTCGCAAATACAGAATGGACGTTAAAAACATTTTGGGTAAAACGTTGGATGCAAAAATCGTTTTAAGTAAATCTTTTGGACGCAAGTAGAAAGCTAAAAGTCCAGAGAAGAGAGATGTTATGAACAACAATAGCAATCCACAATCATTAGCAAATATAAAATAAAGCAAGATAAAGGCATAAGAGAATTACACCAAAGATTTATACTGGTTCACTCTTATAAACCAAGAGCTACGTCTAGTCCCTTCTACTTGATGGATTTTCCACTAATCTTTCTCAGATTACAAGCATTCTTCTCAACGCCTCTTCAAGCTACAAACAAATATTCTCAACCTCTTCAGATTATAACCGTAACACCCCAAAATTTATTTATTTATTTATTTAATAATGATTTTTTTGAATTATTTAATTTATTTTTTATTTTTTTACTTTGTGTGTTATTTTGAGGCAGTACCGGAAACGAAAAAAAAAATATTTTTATTTTCGAGGCCAGAAAAATTTTGACTGTTGACTTGGACCGGGGGAGCTTACTAAACCCGAAACCAGAAACAGATTTCGAAATTTTTCATTTTCTGAGATTTTATCTATCGGATGAAATCTAAGTATAATCTATTATCTATTGGACAATATATATTGGTTTTGCTATAAGTAACCTTTATCCATTGTATAATAACTACCGAAAAATATCTTGTGGTAAATATCTAGTTAAAAGCCTAATCACCACATGATGATGTCACTAGCCTAGTCACATGATGTGTTACATACCTAGCCACATGGTGTGTCACATGCCTAGTCACCAAATCATGACATCATTGCTTAATCATCCACTTAGTCATCATGGTGAGTCACATACCTAATCATTGTTTACTTTAGTGATGGACCAATTAGAAAATGTCAAGAGTAAAGTTGGATTGTAAGACCATGTATACTTGACTCCCATCCACCAGGCAATGGTTCAATTCTGACACTTGGGGTAACATGGAAATTTCAGGAATCAGTGTATGATTTATAACAGGAGGAATAATGATAGTCTTATTACAACAATCTAACAATACTTGGTTGGTTGCAAGCCAATCCATACCCAAGATAACATCTAACCCTCTCAAAGGTAAACAAATCAAATCAACAACAAAGGTTCGATCCTGGAATACAAATGTGCAGTTTAAGCAAATACGGGTTGTAAGAATGTTATCCTTAGCAGGAGTAGTCACTGACAACGTATAAGGTAAGGAAGTAGTGGTCAGACTCAAGGACTTCACACATGCATCAGAAATGAATGAATGGGTTGCCCCAGAGTCAAACAGTACAATTAAGTTCTGACCATTCAATAAGTACATACCTTGGATCAAATCATCCGCATGTGCCTCTGCCCCACTGAGAGTATACACTCGCCCCTGGGTTGGTGGTCTAGGGGTAGGAACTGGTGCCTTAGAAGTCCGTGGGCAATCTCGGGAAGTGTGCCCCTTCTGCTGGCACTTGAAGCAAATCACTATCCGTTGTGGGCAGTATTTTGCAATGTGTCCCTTCTGGCCACAAACAAAACACACTCCAGTAATCGTCCGACAAGTACCCTGATGCGGTTTCCCACATGTCTTGCATGGTTCCACTTTAGCCTTCTTAGTACTTCGTGCAGGCTGGAAAACTTCGCCTTTCTCTTCCCGGTTCCTCGATCGCTTCTGCAATAGGGGTCATGCACTCCTCCATAGTCAAACATTTCTCAACCAGGGAAGCAAAATCCCTAATCTCGAAGCCAGCAACATCCTTTCTCAACTCAAACTCAAGTCCCCTCTCGAACTGAATGGACTTCCAAATCTCATTCGGTCCATTCTGCAGGTAACTAGAGTATTTAGACAATTCATCAAATTTAGCTGCATACTGACCAGCTGTGAGATCTCCCTGTCTCAAATGCATAAACTCTTGTTCCTTTTGAATTCTGACATTGGCAGGGAAGTACTTACGCAGAAATGCCATCTTAAATGTCTCCCAAGTGATGGGATCCTCCCTAACAAGTAGTCCAGGATGAGTAGCCTCCCACCAATGTTCGGCCTCATCCTCCAATTTGTAAGCAGCAAAGTTAACTTTCTGCTCCTCAGTACACTGCATGGCCTTAAAAATCTTCTCAAGGTGTTTCACCCACCTTTCAGCAGCCACAGGGTCATAGTTCCCATGGAAAGATGGGGGATCCCTCTTGCAGAACTCCATCAGTCCCAACTGTTGAGGAACGACAAGTCCCGCAATAGGAGCACCATCATGCTGGGGTCCGGGCATACGGTCTATGGCTTGGGCCAGATGTGCAAGCACAGCCACCAGACCCTCGCCCTCACCAACAGTAGCAGTGGGTTGACCTCGGCCTCTGCCTCTGCCTCGGCCTCGACCTCCACTACGGGTTCACCCTACTCCGCTCATAACTTTGTATACAGCACATAAAACATCGGGTTGATCAGTCCTAATTCCCCACATGCAATATATCATAAGTATATGAAAAGCTAAAGGCATACATCCTAAGTGCTCAGTATGACTCTAGACCCATATTTTGCAGTCCTATAGGAAGAACTGCTCTGATACCAAAAATGTAAGACCTATTATTTACTACTCATAAGTCTTATGTGGAATTTTTTTTTTCTTTATTACATATAAAATTCGGCAGCGTTTCCTTTGTTTCTCGTATGTTTCCAAACGTCATAAATAAATAGCGGATTCCAAACAATCATTCAAACCAACCAGATGCATATATATATATATCAACAAGAGATCTCTGATCTCATTCAAAACATTATCTCATTCAAAATATTATCAAAGTACGTACATTATACAAGTGTATACTAGAGACTATCCTGACTGAGCACACTAAAATATTAACAGAACTGATAACTTCAACAGTAGTTGATCAGTTTCATTGTCACATCTACATCAGAGTAATATATAATACACATCATATTATAATTACATAATGGAGCTCACTCCACCAAAATACAAGTATCATAGAATCCTTCATACTTAACCCGTAGAGGGTCCAGGGTGTTCCTGCGAATCTGAGAAAGAGGGGGTGAGAAATAACTTCCTAGTGAATGTGAATAAAACTTGTATATAACGTATGCATGTAATTAGAATGCAAGCATACACACAATTCAATATATCAAGTAATATCAAACCAACATATGCAATAAGTTTATGAATGCACGTGATGTTCACACATTTTCTTCACACTTTTTCTTTCTCCACTCTTCTTGTTGTGCACTAACCCCTTCCGGTTAGGCCCTCGCAATATGCAACATGCAATGTTTTATGTCATTCTATTTCCATCTAACCCCGTAGGTTAGGCACCCATCAAGTATTGTAGACTAACCCCTTCCGGTTAGGCCATCTCACTATGCAATGCAAATAATTATGCACCGCTTATTCTTTCATCTAACCCCTTCCGGTTAGGTAATCTCTCACATATTGTACACTAACCCCTTCCGGTTAGGCAATCTCACCATGCAATGCAATGCTTTCATATTCATATCATGCTCAATCATAATATCATAATAACATCACATTTAATCAATACAAGGTTTAAACTACCCAAGCATTGTGCTCAATCCTCTCAATTTATGATTGAACCACACAAGTATTATGCTCAATCCTCTCAACTACTTCCACTTAGTTACACATCCCTTCATTGTACTAAGTTATCATTTCAAGCCTATGTGAATCTATTCAATGAATCTCTTAGTGAATCTATTCATACACTATTGTGAATTTATTCACACATTATTGTGAATCTATTCACCATGCTATTCATGGGTCTTGTGAATCTATTCACACACTATTGTGAATCTATTCACAATGCTATTCTCGGGTCTGTGAATCTATTCACAAAATGTTGTGAATCGATTCACAGTGCTATTCACAAGTTCACATTGCTATTCTCAAGTCCGTGAACCCATTCACAAATGTTGTGAATCCATTCACAGTGCTATTCACGCATTCACAATGATATTCACAGGTCTGTGAATCCATTCACAAAATGTTGGGAATCGATTCACAGTGCTATTCACGCGTTCATAATGCTATTCACAGGTCTGTGAATCCATTCACACATCTTGTGAATCGATTCACAGACATAAAAAAATCAACATTTGATCATGCACCTCTTATCTTAAACTCCATTCATTCATCCATTCATTCATTCATTCATCCATTCATCCATTCATTCATTCATTCATCCATTCATCCATTCATTCATTCATTCATTTCATTGAATAACAAGTAGCAAATCCAATCATTCTCATGCATCCATACCATTGAATACAAGTAACAATCCAAACATTCAAAAATAACCTTAACACATAGAAGTTCTTATCCTCAAGACTTAAACTTACACCCTAAATAGACCCATACCATATCACAAATCAACCCACACTCACCTAGCAATGATTTAGGACAAGAACTAGGCTTGAGATGATATCAAACCAACCAAAATCCTTATGAAAACTTCATCTTCAACTCCCTTCAAAACAACCAAATCATACAAGCACTTTAGAATTTGTGTTCTTGATTCTTAGAGATGAAAATGAGTTTCTCAAGAAACTAATACCATAGGATTGAAGAAGAGATCATAGTGATCAATAACCATCAAATAACCTAAGCCAAAGGATGAAGCAAGCTTAGCTATGGAGAATTGTCTTTAATTTTGGGGAAGATGACCTTGTGTCATTGACAAGAGGTTGTCGAGACCCGTCAAATAAATAAAATTTATCAGTTCGCAAACTAATTTGTAGTATACAGCATGAACCGAATCGTCTCTCAAGGATCCAAAAAAAACAAAGATTTAATCAGATCAAGATAATTAAAAGGGGGGTTTTGATGATTTGAAAAGATAATACACTAATTGAATTAAAGGAAAGTAATTAACAAATTAACCAATCCCAGGAAATTTTACCGATCTTGAGTTTAATCCATCATTGATCACAAGGAATTCACTTAATTGCTAACCATGTTCTTGGCCTTAGATCATATCAAGACGCCTCAACATGATCCAAGAATCCTCTACTAGATAAGCATCTAAGATTTAATTAACCAAGGTTAGATAAAGTAAGCACCATCCAAACATAGATTAACTTAAGATCAAGAATTTAACCAAGCTAAACAATCCATCAAAAAGCTTTAAAAAATTTTTTATTCTATGTGATCCTCTTGAATACATGATAATAAAGCTATTATCACATAAACATCCAAATCAAATTAAGCAATTCAATCTAGATCAAAATTAAAAGAGGAAGAAGAGAAACTTGAATAACAATTAAGCAATATGAACAAGTAAAACAAGATCTCCAAATTAAACATCAAGATGGCTAATCCCTTGGATTGATTATGAGAGCCTAGCCTTCCATGGATGGGAAGGAAGAACTCAGAAATAAAAGAACAAAAACGAAATTCTAAAGATAATGGAGAAGAAGAGAAAGAAAACTCTCACAAATACTCAAACTTTCTTCAAACTTACTTAAAATTGAATCCTCCTAATACAAAGAGATTGGCTCTATTTATACTAATCCTAGAAGCCAATTTATACATGTACATAATCTGAATACAAGCTGTAAAAACATGGAAATTGTCAAATATGGAAGCTTGATGCATGGTTGGTGGGTTGGTGCATGGTAGGTGGGTTGGTGTATGATTGGTGGCTTTTAGTCAGCAACTCTTATCTGACTTCTGGCTTGATTTTCATGACCTAGACGGTACATTTTGGCTTGGAGGTCTTCATGAAAGTTGTAGCCAGTTGTCTCCTTGAAATTTTGCAATTGGAATCATGCCATTTGGACTTTTAGAACTCTAGATATGTCAAAAACACTGCACGTACCTGAAGTTAGGTTGGTAGAACGTGTTTCCAAATTCAAACCAACTTGTAGCTTCATAATGATGCCTAAAACGGCATCTATTGACTAAATGGTCTTCAGTGAAGTTGGAGATATGGGTCTTATCTTTCCAATTGCCAAGTTTCAGCCCAAGAGGAGGCCTATAGCTCACTATGTAGTCCAATATGTGCACACTGCCCAGATTTCCATGACAGCAAACCCACTCTGCATTGCAGGGATATTTTGGACCCCTAGAAGTCCGATCCAGCTCTTGAGTTCTCATGAAACTTGTAGAGCCTTGTCTTAGCTTTCCAAAGACACCAAGATCACCTCAAATGGATCACCGATTCCCAAGTTATGGCTTAACCAATGATGTCAAAATACATCAAAATCCGAAAATTATTCAATATTTGCATTAAAGCCCAACAACATTAAACTCATCTAAAATACTAATATTGGGCACAATAAACATCTAATAAAACATAATACAAAGCTAACATGAGTGTCTCAAATTGATTGATCAATCATCCAAGGGGGTCGATTCCCTATTTCAAGAGGGAGAGGAAATTGAAATGTCTAATTTGCCCCTCGCTTAAAGGAAGAATCACAAAATTGCCACTGAGGACGTAAAAAGACTAAAATACCCTTGTGATTTCTAAGAATTCTCAATAGGTCCTGAAGAAAATCAAATTTACCAGTAGGTCCTAACTTAGCCAGAGTAAATGTGACAGTTTAGATTTCACATATTTCTTCCTTAGGTTCTACCGAGTTCCCCAGTATAGCCAGAATCTCAAAATACTTATTCTAACTCAATCTATCACCATTTCTGTAACAGAACATACAACATATTCAAAGAATTTAGCTAAGTCAGAATACATGATATTTAGGGGTGTTACATGGATGATTCATCATTTTTGGACCAATAGGAAGCATACACTTAGAAAAGCATTGCCAACACATTTTCTTGTCCAAGCTTCTAGTGATTTTTGTCCAAGAGCATTAGAAGACCATGAAATATCTTACTTTCACTTATTACCTTGTATCTTTTTACAAGAAGTAAAAGCAAGCAAAATTCTCTCATTTCTTCTTCTTCATCATCTTTTCGACCAAGACCTCTAAACCACATCCCTAGCTTGATCAATTCAAACCAACCTTGTTTCTTGAATCTAAACATCATTTCAAGACACTTTGATGTTGTAAATTTCTCCAAAAGAATTCATCTTCAACTACTTTCTTTGAGACCAAGTTTGAAGACTTAGAGGTGAAGTTCTTCATCTTCACTTTTTAAATCTTATTTTCAAGTTCTAGACCATAGGTTTTGATCCATTGATATGATCCAAGTCGGATACATATTGTTTTTACGGATCGTCCTTGAGTTGATTTCTTGTTAAAAAGAATTTAAAGGAGAAAGATGAACGATGGCGTGAAGCGATTTAAAAAAAAGCGATCGTGAATAGTGTACGAACAAGATCACAGTGAATAAAGGCAAAATAGTAAAAAAATGGAAAAGATGGAAAGAAGAAGAGGGGTGGAAGGAAGAAGACGCCACACTCTTGGGGAGTGATAAGTCAAGCGAAGATTCGCCACAAAGGTAAGGAAACCTTTGATAAGAACCAAGATGGTTCACCCAAGAACCCCAAGAGAACAAAGCTCTCAAAAACTCGCAAAGGAGTGTAATATTATTCTCAAATTCAAAGTTGACAAATGCAGCAAATACAAACTTATTTATAGGGATTGAGTTGGTGGCTAGGTCTAATTAAAAGGAGGCAGCAAGCTAACACCCTTTTAACCCTAATCCTAACACAAAAGTGGCCCAAGCCCAATTAGAAGGCAACATCTATCCCTAGCTATGCTATGCACTTAGTTAAGCCCAAACAATAGGCCCTTATTACAAAATATCCCAAAAAGAAAATAAGAATCAAAACTGAAAAGATTAAAAGGTTCAAATACATAATTAAATAAAATTTCTAAGAAGAAATCCTGCCCCCACATTGGGCCCTTCATCAACTTAGTTCATTTGGACCATCTTGAGTGCTTCTTCTTCTGGAATGGGCTTGAGTGAGAGAAAATGGTTGACTTCTTTATCCAAATTCTCCTTAGCCTTATTAGCTATTGTCCTTGTCATTGGGCCTCCAAGTCCTTGCAGTGCATCTTTGGGCCTTGGGCCCATTGGGCTTCCACTTGAGCTTCCTTGGTCTCCATCATGCCCTCCCCCTTCAAAAGAATTCGTCCTCGAATTTGATCTTTCGTCACCTTTCTTTTCGCATGTGCACCCACACCAATCTCCTGGATCAAACACAACTTGTCTCCTTCCCTTGTTTGCTTGCCTAGCATATTGCTCCATCTTCCTTTCAATTTGAGCTTTGACTTGTTCAGGGAGCGTCCTTACATATTCAGTTTTTGCCTGTCCATTCCTATGAATTAAAGAAAAGACATTAGGTAGAGGCAGTAAATCAAGGGGGCTGAAGGGATTAAAATCATATACAATCTCAATAGGAGAAAAGCTAGTAGTAGCATGCATAGCCCTATTATAAACAAATTCAACAAGTGGTAAGCATTCTGAGTTGAAAGAGGCTCTTGGGATGAAGTCCATTTGAATTTCAATCCCCCTCAAGGGTGGTAGTCCGGGAGGGACACTCCTTGGAAAGACATCTTCAAAGTCCTGCAAAAGAGATTCAACTTCACTAGATCTCTGGTTAGAGTTATAATTTAAGCACAAGTCCTTTTGTATACTACTGTATATCTCTTTCTTTGCAAAGCAAGCCCTCTTAATCTCACTCTCCCTAGTTATTAAATATTCAATTTTTTTCTCATTTACAAGTTCTTGGTCCTTATTCTTTGCTTCCCCCTTTGATTTTACTTTTAAGTCCTTCTTCTCTTGCTCCCTTCTTAGCTTCAAGGCCACTTGGTCTTCACAAACCTGTTTGGGAGTAAGGGGTACAAGGGTTACCTTCAAAGAATTATGAACAAAGGAGTACTTGTTAGTGAAACCATCATGAATAGCATGCTTATCAAATTGCCAAGGCCTTCCAAGCAAAATATGGCCAGCCTCCATGGGAACAACATCACACAAAACATCATCATTATACTTACCAATTGACAAACTTACCAACACTTGTTGATTTACTATCAACTCACCGTTCTCACTTAGCCATTGAAGCTTGTATGGTCGGGGGTGAGGAATAGTTTTAAGGTCAAGTTTTCTTACCAAGCGAGTGCTTGCCACATTAGTGCAACTTCCCCCATCAATGATTAATGAGCACACTTTGCCTTGGATGGTACATCTTGTATGGAAGATGTTTTCCCTTTGGTCTTGGTCCCTTGCCACAACTTGGTTACCCAAAAGTCTCCTTATCATTAGCAAGTCGCCATCATGAGCATAGGTCTCACAGTCTTCTTCTCCTTCACTTGAGGGAGGGGAATTTGGACATGAATCACTAGAGAGGTGTCCCTCTTTTATCACCATTACCCTTTTGTTTGGACATTGAGAGGCTATGTATCCATTCCCCAAGCATTTGAAGCACTTGATGTTCCTATTTTTAGAATAAGAAGAAGCATTAGTAGAAGGAAAAGCACTAGAGTTTTTAGAAATCATACCTCCCTTAGGTTGTGTAGAGGAGTCTTCCTTTGGTTGTTTGTCCTTCCAAGTGGAAGGTTTGAGGTCAGAAGAAGGCTTCTTCCATGCACCCTTTCTTTTGAGTTGTTGTTCCACCTTTATGGCTTGGTGGACTAACTCATCAAGCTCTTCATAGTTGTGCAACTCCACAATGTCTCCTATCTCACGATTTAAACCATGAAGGAAACGTGACATGGTAGCCTCCCTATCTTCAATGACATTGGCCCTTATCATAGCCACCTCCATCTCTTTGTAATACTCATCCACACTTCTACTTCCTTGGGTAAGTCTTTGGAGTTTATTGTGTAATTCCCTATGGTACCATGAAGGGACAAACCTCCTCCTCATCAAACTTTTCATCTCCTCCCAAGTATCTACGGGGTACTCCCTATTTCTTTCCCTCTCTTTTTGTACTTGGTTCCACCAAATTAGGGCATAGTTGGAAAATTCTAGAGCAGCCACCTTCACCTTCCTTTCTTCATTGTAATGGTGATAGGAAAAGATTTGTTCTACCTTGGTTTCCCATTCTAAGTAGGCTTCGGGGTCATTTTTTCCTTGGAAAGAAGGTATTTGGGTCTTTACTCCTCCTAGGTCTCCTCCCCTTTCATCACTCCTATGTCTCCTATTCCTCCTTTCATAACTCCTTTCACTCCTCCCATGCCTCCTTCTCCTATCATGGCTCCTCCTAGTCCTCCTTTCCCTACCCGAATCATAGATATCTTCATCCTCATATGAGACTTCATGTTGAGAGTCTCTCTGCCTTTCATTATCGAGCCTTGTATTGATTTCCACCCTAAACTTCTCAAGTTCTTTAGCTAAGGCTTGCATAAGGTTTGTGGTTCTAGGGGATGGGGGTGTACTTCCTTCACTCATCTTTGCACAAGTAATAAGAATAATTTAAGATTGAAATGTCCTTACCACTCTTCTCACGTGTATACACTCTTAGATTGATTCCACTCGTGTTTCACACAATTAGGCTTTTGTTTAATGAAAACGCTCTTGCCTTTTACCACTCAAGTTCTCTTTGCAAGTTCTTAAATAAACCCTCTCGCTTTTCAATTATCAAAAGATCTTACAAAAGTAGCGGTCCTCTCAAGAGTAAGCACTCAGAAGTTGAAGAAAGGATGAAACTCTAGACAAAACTCAAAGGAATTTAAAAGACAAGCAAGAAAAGCTAATTAAAAAGAAAGGTAAAACTCAAAAGGAAAAGAAGAAAAGAAATGCGCAAGGTATGTAGAATAGCACCGCTTAATGAAGTCCACAAGGCAATCAAACTTAATCTTGCTTAAGTGCAAGGGCAGTCTCTTTTTTTTTTTTTTTGGAATAGATCCCTTTTTTTTTGGAATAGACCTTTTTTTTCCTTTTCTTTTTTGGAATAGACCTTTTTTTTCCTTTTTTTTTTCGAATAGACCTTTTTTTTTCCTTTTTTTTATGCTATTTTTCACGCCCTTGTTCTCTTTTTGCACTTAAAAAAAATTGGTTCTTGAATTTTGTTTTTGTTCCAATTGTTATGCCCAATTGTGTATTTAGGAGCTTCCTTTCAAATTAAGGTGCTATAAAACAAATAACAACAATGGATATAGAATTTGATATGATCAAAGCTGTAAATATTGCGCAGAAATTTAAGAACAGAAACTAAAAGCAGGAAATAAAAGGAATGGAATTTAAATGACAAAAAATAAATGACAAGAATTAAATGACTGGAAGATAAATGACAGAAAGTAAAGAACAGAAGATAAATGGCAGAAGGTAAAGAACAGAAAGTAAAGAATGTAGCCAAGTCTTAGAAATGGCAGAGATCAATGATGATCAAGGTTGTGTATAATTATGACATTCAAGCAATGGTGCAAGGAAGAAGAGGGGTGGAAGGAAGAAGACGCCACACTCTTGGGGAGTGATAAGTCAAGCGAAGATTCGCCACAAAGGTAAGGAAACCTTTGATAAGAACCAAGATGGTTCACCCAAGAACCCCAAGAGAACAAAGCTCTCAAAAACTCGCAAAGGAGTGTAATATTATTCTCAAATTCAAAGTTGACAAATGCAGCAAATACAAACCTATTTATAGGGATTGAGTTGGTGGCTAGGTCTAATTAAAAGGAGGCAGCAAGCTAACACCCTTTTAACCCTAATCCTAACACAAAAGTGGCCCAAGCCCAATTAGAAGGCAACATCTATCCCTAGCTATGCTATGCACTTAGTTAAGCCCAAACAATAGGCCCTTATTACAAAATATCCCAAAAAGAAAATAAGAATCAAAACTGAAAAGATTAAAAGGTTCAAATACATAATTAAATAAAATTTCTAAGAAGAAATCCTGCCCCCACATTGGGCCCTTCATCAACTTAGTTCATTTGGACCATCTTGAGTGCTTCTTCTTCTGGAATGGGCTTGAGTGAGAGAAAATGGTTGACTTCTTTATCCAAATTCTCCTTAGCCTTATTAGCTATTGTCCTTGTCATTGGGCCTCCAAGTCCTTGCAGTGCATCTTTGGGCCTTGGGCCCATTGGGCTTCCACTTGAGCTTCCTTGGTCTCCATCATCCATGGTCACCTTATTTCAAGTCTTAGATTTTAAATTTGTATACTTGATTTTATTTAAGGATTTGTTTGTGGTAAAAGAAATCCACTCCAAGAGGACCTATAGGGAGCTTTCGAGCATCATCCCAAGGTAAGAGGGAGATTACTCTCATCAACCAACTTGGTGGTGAGAAAAAGGATTTGTGATTTGTTGGTGAAAAATCCTTTTAAGAATTTATTCACTTGACTGTGTGTTTTAATGGTTTATGATTGTTTATCCTGTGTGTTTATATGTCTTTGATATATTGTATAAAATTGCTATGGTTGAAAGTATGGTATGACTTATATATGGATGAAATGATTCATATGTGGATGAAAAGTATGGTTTTAGACATGTGTAGGAGTGATTAGAGTCATTGAATCAATGTGGAAATGAAAAAAATTTGGTCCAAAGACCAAGTATGGCTCTCGGCCATTTAGCCCAAAAAGTTAGCATCAAAGCAAAAGTATTTTATTAATTGATAATTTAAAGTAATTAAGTAATAAATAGCTGAGTTATAGATTTTTATGGTTAAAAAAGAAGATGAACAAGGTTTTAAAGTGAGAGAAAGAAATTATTTCAAATTAACATTTGTTTTCTTAAAGATTTTCCTTTTGAAAATATGAGAAATATTTTAGTGATGGTTTAAGGTTGAAATAAATGGTTTAAAGTTGAAATGATTTTGAAAATCAATTTGGAAATTAAAGTATTTTACTAAAGGTTAGTTTTTAGTGAAAATAACGGAAACAGATTTTAAAACGTTTGATTTAAATCAAAATAACTTAGATTTTGTGAAAAATGCTTTTGCGCAATTGAAAAGTGTTTTTAAAACCTTACGCAATTCCAAAATGTTGATATTTGAGTTACATGATTAAAAATATGTGAAAATGTTTTTACGTGATTGAAAAACGTAACAGAAATGTTATGCAATTTTAAAAAAATTTTAAAAGTGCTACAAATTGAGAAAAACAACAGATTTGTCGTTAGGCTGACGTATTGGACCCAGATACGTCAATGGACGATTTAGCCTAGTGGTGGCTTGATCCTGAGGGGATTATATTGTTAAATCAATAATTTTTGAATTATTGTGTTTTTGCATGAGTTACTTGATCATGCATTATGAAAGTCCATTGAAGCTTTGTTAAGGCTTTGAGCCTAGGAGATTGTGCTTACACCTTAGTGAGGGTGCGAATTGTGTAGTGAAGATCAGTTTTGATCTTGGAGGCGTCAGGGCGCGGAAATTCCACAAGTGGCCAATTGGTAGCTTTACTATGCCATGGTAAGATGAATGCAAACACATCGACGATCTCGACGATACACTATTCCTATTCCCAATTTGGTGCAAAATGTCTCATATCAGCCATGATGTGTGCTCTATGAATGATTGTAGCACTTGAATTGAGGTTAACGATATACAGACATGTCTCCCAATCACTCTCTCCGATGTTTGTTTTTGTTCCATGGAGTAGGGGTCAATCATTTGTGCATTTGCGTAGTCATTTGACATACTGTTGTGTTATTATGATGCACATTGATTGATTTATCCGTCGTTTGATAGCACCATTATAACTATTGATTAAGTGTTGAACTGTATGATTGTTTATATTCTTTCTTTACTGCCATATTGATATGTGATGACGGGAATCTCACGTCTTTATTGTATTGTTCTGCCTGTTATGTGTTATGTTTCTGTCCTATGAAGACTGCGACGATGACGAGACAGAATCAGCTAGGCTATGTTAGAGTGTAGTTTCACGGGGGTACTGACGCCTGGCACGTCCACCTCGATACTGAGCGTATCGAGTATGTAGGCGACATTACCCTATCTATGAGTAAGACACATCGTGGGGTAGCTACGTTTTCTTTTTATGTTACTGTATATGTAGAGTTCCAGATTCCTATTAGGGAGTTGTGGGATTTTGCACAGTATACTCCTAGGGAGGACTCCGAGGTTTCATCCGCTCGGACTCCCGCTAGTAGAGGCAAGCTCTCACAGGGGTACTTACCTGCTAAGTATATAAAGGAGGACCTCGAGGAGGTTCCTTTTCCTTAGGTATTTTGGGACTTTTGGCCAATTAGGTTTGTAGTACAGTGTTTGTATATATATCTTTTGAGTATTTATGTCTTATGTATTATGTTCAACAGTAAATCATGAAATAAGTATATATGATAAATATTATTCATATCTTTGTATCTTATGTTCTTTACATTTTGTTAAATTTATGTTATCCGCAAAAAGAAATTTTATAACCCGTATTTTTTATATAAACATTTATGACTTGGTTTTAGCTTTATAATTCTTTGTACTGAGATAATCAAGTGAAAAACAATAAGAGGGGTTGAATTGTGTTTCTTAACCCTTTTTTTATGAATAAAAGATTTTCCTTTTAACAAACGATTGAACACAGCGAAGGATTTTAACAAGTGAAGAACGTAAAAACAGCACTGCTCAGTCCTATTGGACTTTAAGGATTTTGAAAAGACTTTTAAGAAGACAGTTAACAAGTTCAAATAACCAATTAAAAAGTCTTTGTTAATAAACACAATAGTAAACCCCAGAAGTTAGTGGAGAAAATAAAACACACTAGAAGAGAATAGAAGCTTACACAAGAGATTTATCCTGGTTCACTCTCTCAACCAAAGAGCTATGTCCAGTCCCTTCAACCAGAAGGATTTTCCAACTAATCTTTTTCGAGATTACAAGTATTATACACCTCTTCAGGTAACAAGTATTTTCAACCTCTTCAGGTTCAACCACACCAGTATTCTTTTATACCCAGCCTCTTCAGGCTTACAACGCTAAGATGAATAAGTATAAGAAGATGAATGCTTGAGTTTGAAACTCACTAACAAATGAGAATAGACAATGAATCTCAAGACTTTTTCTTTTTACACGGATATAGAAATCCAAGAAGAGATAAAGCTTTTTAGTCTTTGTAAGATGCTTCGGCAAAGATCGCTCTATTCTTCAAGTGTTGCTCCTTCTTTTTATATGAAAGAACAAGTTGAGCAGACTTTATGAGCTACATCATCCAACGGAAACATTTATTACCATTCTGAGTAGCATTAAATGCATCTACTGAAAATGTGCTGAGCTTCTTCTGAAAAGTGACTTTGATTCTAAGAGATTTCCAATCATGTGATAACAAAGTCCTGATTTGTCTGAGATCGCAGAAAGTTCCTTATTTGCAGATCTTTGTAGTTGCTAGACAATGTCAGCAAAAAGTGGCTTAGTTGACTTCTTCTATTGCCGTGAGCTGTCAGAGTTCTTTTCTAGCATTTAATGAGGAACAGTTCTTCATTTTTGAATTTTAACTTGGACGAGAGCTTGAGTTTGAACTTTGTAATAGAGATTTGAGTCTGAGCTTTGGCAAAAGGATAGTATTGGACGAACCAATAAAATAGTAACAGTAAACGCATACAATCATTGGACGCACCAATAGTAATAGTATATTTAGACAGTTATTGGACGCATAAAAAGCATATGGCGCAGTGGACGCATATAGAAAGGTTTCGTAGAAAACGTATTGGACGCAGACTATCAAACTATTTGTTTGATAAAAACTTCATTGAAGAATTCCTAAAATAATTGTAACAGAGTCAATATTTAAAGGAATTATAGTTTTATCAAATACACTTTGTCGAAACACTTACTTGTTCAAGCTTAATAAATATTTTTGTTATCTTCAAAACTTAATAGGGAAAGCTACAGCTTTTTGACATTAGTGCTAAACCTTTTCTTTTAAAAGATTTTGGTTTCAACATGTACTTCTTTGTCTGAAATGTGACACCCAACGAGGGGTGTTACATTAACACCAAGTATTCTTTCCTACAAGCCTCTTCAAGCTTAACACTGAGTAATAAAAATAGTGTTTGAAATCACTTAAGCTTAACTCACGATATGTGAGAGTATAACGAGTAAGCATAGAGTATTTTGTAAAACTCTATACAAAGAGTAAATGAAAGTGTAAATACAATAAAAAAAATTCTCAGATCTTGTAATGCATGTATTCTTGTTGTTCCTCTCTTATTTGTTCCTTTGAAAACTTCGTATATTTATATAGGCTTTAGAGCTTTAACTTGTCTTCATGCAGTTCTTCGTCTACTGACAATAAATATTACCATTTTGATGAGCATTAAATGCTTGACACTGATAACTTGTTCATCCTTTTTTGAAAAGTAATCTTGGTTATAACCATTGCTAAAAATGTGCCAAATCTTCTGTGTGAACATGAAGATCTCATTTGCTGATCCTTATAGAGGTTAGGTATGTCAGCGTCAGCTTACATTGTTGACTTCTTTTGCCGCATACTTTGTCAGATATATTTTCAGCATTTATTGCATTGTACAGTTCTTAATATTTGAATTATGCTTTAGATGAAGGCATTTGAAAAAGAACACTAATAAATCTTTGGACGGTCCAATTATATGAATATAACAAAGCAATTCAAATCATATTGGATGCAAGTGATAAAACGTTCAATTGTTCTTTATAAAAGCTTGTCTGAGTCTAAAACATTTATAAAAGACTTAAAAGCGGGATTTAATACTGGACTTTCATTTTCTTTTCAATGAAATATAACAAGTTCAATTAAAACTTATTTATCCATTCTAACTTAATATCTTTGAGGAGTTCAATTACTTAAACTACTTTCGTTCCAACATCAATTTTTTGATTCATCTTTAGTTATTGTACTATCAAAGAAATTTAAATAAAGTATAAAATTAGAAAAAGAGGTAGTAAAACAAAATAAGATAATAGACAATAAGTTAGTAATGAGCAAAAATACAAAATTTATTTATCAAAAGTACTTACAACGAGAAACAAAGCTGATGAACTTTTCTTCAAAATATAGTACAAATATTTGAGAAGAAATGTAAGATACAATTTTTGACAGAGAGTTTTGATCGATGCTTAACAATGAGTTTCATTCTCCTATTTATAAGAGAGGCTTCGGGAGTAACGTTTCGGACTTCAAATAGTTTAGAATCAAGTAATAATTTCTTGAACAGTAGAGATTCTTATCAGGTTATCTTTTACTGTTGTTGAACAATAGAGATTCGTCATGTTTGATACTTTAACCCCTTTAAAGTTGTTGGTAAGGAACATAATAATTCTGGTAGGAGCATGATGATATTACTAGTTGAGAGCATAATGATCTTTTCAGAGGCCTGTCATGTCTATACCATAGCAATCATCTTCGTTTTGGTAACACCCCTGGTTGGGTGTCACATTTAACGAAATTCAAAGTTCATTTCAAAACCTCTTGGTAATTTCTTTATATAAAATTATGAGTTTCAAAATTTCTTTCCATGAATAACATAAAACAAATAGAATAATAATAACATATTCACAATAAGATACAAATAATCTACCTCATTTACATTACTCATTGTTATACTTGTTTTAGTACATATAATACAAAACATAAGTACTGACAGAGAAATAAACACATGTACTATACCATCATACTACTACCTATCTGGCCATAGTAAACCTACCTACAGAAAAAGGGTCTTCCTCTAGATCCTCCTCAGATATCGGCCTTCCAAGTACAGGCCCTCTGAAGTACCTAAATCTACTTACCGAAGTCCTAGCAGCTCTATGCCCAGGAGCCCTAGCAGAAGAAACTACAGAGTCTTCCTGTGGAGTGTACTGAGCAGCAAAGCCCCATAACTCCCGGATGGACATAAATAACTCTACAAATGCAGTAATAGTAAATATACTAATAGGATCTCTCCACTACGGGTCCTACGAATAGTGAGAGTCATGTCCCCAGCGTACTCTATACACTCTGTCTCTAAACGAACGCGGCAGGCCTCTGGGCCCCCGTGAAATTGGACTCGTATGAATCCTAAAAACTCACATCTATCAGCCATCACCGTCTTCATATAATATAATCAAATAACAAATACAACAATACAACAAAAGAGGTGAGATTCTAATATCATCAAAGACCAATAAGGTAGTACATAAAATAGTACAACCACCTTACACATCTCAATAGTTAATTCAACAGATATAACATGTCATCAAACAAATAAGTAAACCAAACTTAATGTGCACCATGATAATGTGACAGTGTGACAACTGATAATGCAAATGCACAATGGCTAACTCCTACTCCATGGAGTTAAACACAACAGTCAGAGAGAGTGGATTGGGAGGCATGTTCTGTTTCTCATTAGCCCCAAGTGCTATCAAATCTCAAAATGCGCAACACGGCTATACACAAACATTCCCCACCAAACCGAAAATAGGAATAGTGTTCTAGTTGAGATCGTTGGTGTGTTGCATTCATATTACCACGGCACAGCGGTGCTACCAACTGGCCCCTTATGGAGTTTCCACATCCCGACATTTCCTAGATTAATCCTTGATCTTCACTACGCAATTCGCACTTGTACTAAGGTGTAGCTCAATATCCTCGGCTCAAAGCCTTGACCACAAGTCTTATCAAACTTCCACATTGCCATGCAGAGTGCAAACAATTCATAAACAGATTAACACAATACCATCGGGATTCAAGCTACTACTTAAGACTTAGCGTCCACTGACCTGTCCAAGGGCTAGTACGTTGGCCCGAGACTAGTTCCGTTGTTTCTTAATCCTGTGGCACTTTTAAAACATTTTTCTAAAAAAATTGTGTAACACTACAGTTATGGTTTTTAAACGCGCAACTCTCTGATTACTGTTTTCACTCGTATAACACTTCTGTTACAATTTTTAAATTGCGTAAACACCTCTGTTACGTTTTCCAAAATCACGTAATATTTCTGTTACGTTTTTCAATCGCGTAAAACCATTTTTTTGTTTTTCAAGTCATGTAACTCAAAATTAATATTTTCAATCACATGAGATTTAAAAATCAATTTTCAATCATATAAAGTGTTTTATGTTAGTTTTCAATCGTATAAGGCATTTTCTGTAATTTTTCAATCGCGTAAAGCATTTTTCACAAAAACTAAGTTGTTTTGAACTAAATTAAATATTTCCAAGTCTATTCTCACTATTTGAGATAAAGTACGTTTAAATATTAAAAGTGACATTTCAACGAATCTTCCAAAAATCATTTCTATTTAAAAACATTTATTTCTATCTCAAATCATCACCAGAATGTTTTCCCCCAATTTTTTTAAAATAAGAGTTCTTTAATAAAATAAGTATTAATAAAAAAAAGTTTGATGCTAACCTTTTCAAAACATAGTGGCCGAACCACTCATAGGTCTTTGGACCAAAATCCATCTATTTTCCACCATGATTTTAATAGTTCAAACCAAACATATGCAGGTCCTAATCATGCCTTTCCATGTACACGTGAATCATTCCATCTATATCCAAGATATATCATGCTTCACTTATCACAAGTTCATGCAATATTTCAAAACATAATAACACATAGGCTAAGTAAAGCATAAAACCATAAAACACAAATCATAAAGCATAAACCATTTAAAATATCAACCATAGATAATCTCACGAAAACTTAGTGAAAAAGCCACAAATCCTATTTTCCTACCACAATATTGGTTGATAAAGAAACTCCCCCTTACCTTGGTTCGAAAATCCTCTTAAGTGAATTTGTGAAAGTTCCTTGTCTTTCCACCAACAAAAATCCTTAAAGGAAATCAAGTTCATAAAATTTAAGCTCTAAGACATGCAACAAGATCACTCTGGATCAATCCAATGATCTAAAACTTTGAAATATAAATTAAAAAGTGAAGATAAAGAATTTTCACCTTTTTGGATTCTCAAGAAAGTGGTTGAAGATAATTTCTTTTCAAGAAACTTTCAACACAAAAGCTTCTTAGATTGATGTTTGCATGCTAGAAACAAGGTTGGATGTTTTGTTTCAAACTTGGAAGGAAATTCTTGGTGCTTGGCCGTGGGTTCTTGAGAGAGAAAGTGAGGAATTTGTGCTTTCTTAAGTGATGGTAAAATCCCTATTTATAGAAGTAAGAGGTGAATAGTAAGTTTGCAACTTGGTAAAATATTAAACAAAGATATTTCACCCTCCTCCCCACTTGCATTGGTTGTCCACTTGAAGAAGCTTAGGAAGCTTTGTGTTGTCCTCCAACATTAAATGGACTAAGTGACTCACTAATTATGACTAGACTAGATGATTAAGCCATAAGTAAGCAATGATGTCACAAGCTAAGTGACATCGTCCATGACCTCAACACTAGATATTTTCCAGTAACTATTATCCACTGGACAAAGACTAGTATCTATTGTCCAATGAATAATAAAATGTACCTAAATTATTTTATTTGACAATAAAATCCCTAAAAATGAAAAACTTAAGAATCTATTCTTGGATTTGGGTTTCGAAAACTTCCCCGACCCCAATAAATAGTCAAAGTTTTTTCGGATCAAAAATAAATTTTTTTTTCGAAACAACCTCAAATCAACACATAAAGTCAATGCAAAATAAACATTAATTAAATAAAGCTCACAAAAATCACCATAGATCACAAAAATTGGGAAAATCAATATTTAAATTAAAAATAGAAATTTCAGGGTGTTATAGTTTTGAAGATAATTACTTACTTCTTCTTTACTTGTTGGAGAGGGAGTTGTTCCTAAAGTTGACATGGTTGTCTTTAATTTTCTTCGCAATTCTTGTTTAGATGAGGAACTAGCCAGTTCTTGAAGTAACTTTGTTTTAAGTTCTTCAAAATCGGTGGGAGGCTGATGATTCCTTTTGGCTAAGGATGGATTCATTTTTAACCAATTTTGAATTGTAACAATGCTTACCAAATTTAAATTATAGTTGGGCCACCATTTTACACCAAATTCTCTAGCAATCCAGGTTGGATGATCTAGAGCATATTTATTATAAAAATGGTAATCCCAAGTAATTATCCAAGCGATTCCAAACTGGGCATAGAATTGTAACAGTCTAGCTCCAGGTAGAAAGTCTATAGATTCTTTGAACAAATTATAAGAATTATTAATTGTATCAGGTAGTACATCTACACATGGTCTTGTAGTACTAAACCAATTTGCTAATCATGCTGGGAAAGTTTTTATTCCTTTTTTGAACCAAAAGAACCAAGAGTGTGAATATGGTCTTATTAACACAAACTTATACTAGGCTTTTTGATAATCCCAGTATGTATATGATTGAGGATCGTACTTTATGGAAAAGGATCTAGGAGTATGAAGTTCCTGTCTCCAGTCTATAGGGCTAAGAACTTTGAGGATCTTTACTTTAGAAAAATATATAAGTTCATAAAAATTTTAATTCTTTTTCATAGAATCTTGAGGAACAAAATGCCAATTTTTAGAAGAATTGATTGTACAATTTCTCTAGGAGAGGCCTTGTTATGAAAGGATTCAAATTCAATGGTAAAAAGAGGATCGAATATACCCTTTTGAAGTTATTTACATTCCTCAGTTGTAGGTTGATTTTTTATGGGAGATGAAGAACTTTGGATTGTGTGTGGTTCTATAGGAGCTTTGGCCAGAGTTTGTTGATAAGTAAGAATTTGTTTAGATGATTGAGGAGCGGGTAAGGCTAACATAGAGGACTTTGATAGGGTAGGGGTAGATGACCCTATACTTATCTGTGGAGTGAATGACTCTTATGTACTTAACTCTTGTCAGTGATGACATGGAAATGAAATATGTTGATCGGACAACTGATCAATGATGAAAATAGAAAAGGGATTTGATCGGTCGGTCTGTAGATCTGTCGATGAAAATGGAAAAGATCTGATCAGTCGATAGATTGATCAGTAATGAAATGGAAGGAAGTTTGATCAATCGATCGGTTGGTCGATGATGAAAATGGGAACAGGGTTGATCTGTTAGGGCACGATCAGTGGGTTATAAGAGATCGTGGAAAAAGAGGTTGATCAGATGGAACATGATTGATTGATTGTTGGAGATTAGGAGAAAAGGTTTTGACCTGTTGGGGACGATTAGTTTGGCGGGGATCATGGGAAAAAGGGGTTGATTGGTCGAAACATAATCGTTTAGTTGTTGGAGATCAAGGGGAAGGGTTTGATCGGTCGAAACATAATCGGTTAGTTGTTGGAGATCATGGGGGAAGGGTTTGATAAGTCGAGTACGGTCAGTTTGGTGGAGATCATGGAAAAGGGTTTTGATCGATTAGGGGATGATTGGTTGGTGGAGATCATAGTAAAAGGGTTTGATCGGTCGAAGATGATGATAGGTGAAGGTGATTAGTTGGAAATGATGATGGCTAAAGGTGATCTCAGTTTATGAGTCAAAGATGAGCATGGAGGAAAGGGTGATAAGTTGGTCAGTCATCTAAGAAATGGGAAAAGGGATCGATTGATGGAAGGTAAGCAAAGGGGAAAGGAGATTGGTCGATAAATAATAAAAGGGACATAGTGGTCGGTCAGTCAAAAGGTGAGTATGGCAAAGGGTTGATAGGTCGGTCGGTGACGAACCTTGGAAAAGGTGATTGGTCGGAGATGATCAGGGTAAATGTGATCGATTGGTCGGTAAAAAATAAAGGGGACAGAGTGACTGGCCAATTAGAAAGTGAGTATGGAAAAGGAGGATTGGTCGAAAACAGATGTTGGAGAGGTTTGGATTTGTGTTTGCTGACTTGGGGTGTTGTTTGATAGTTGTAGGGGTTATGTGGGTACTGAGTTTGGAGGCAAGGCATTAGGGGTACCGTGATGATTTTGGTTGTTTATGGGTGGCTTTGAGTGGTGTTTCCTGGTGAGCTAGTTTCATGGAGGTAAGGGTCTATTTTGGTGGGAAGGTGAGTACAGAGCTTGAGTACAAGGTGTTCGGTGTTTAAGCATGGTTGGGTGATCAATCAATTTGAAACACTTATGTTAGCTTTGTACTAGGCTTTATTAGATGTTTATTGTGCTCAATATTAGTATTTTAGATGAGTTTAATGTTGTTGGGCCTCATTGGGCTTTAATGCAAATTGTGAATAATTCTTGAATTTTGATGCATTTTGACCATTCCTCCTTGGTTAGGTCATAACTTGGGACTCGGTGATCCATTTGAGGTGATCTTTGTATCATTGGAAAGCTAAGACAAGGCTCTACAACTTTCATGTAGAACTCAAGAGCTGGATCAGACTTTTAAGGGTAAAAAATAGCCCTGTAATTCAAAGTGGGTTTGCTATCATTGGAATCTAAGCAGTGTGCACATATTGGACCATATCGTGGGCTATAGGCCTCCTTTTAAGCTGAAACTCGACCATTGGAAAGATAAGACTCATCTCCAACTTCACTGAAGACCATTTAGTTAATAGATGTTGTTTTAGGCATGATTATGAAGCTCCAAGTTGGTTTCAATTTGAAAACACATTCTGCCAACCTAACTTGAGGTAGGTGCAGTGTTTTTGGCATATCTGGAGTTGTAAAAGTCCAAATGGCATGAAACCAATGCCAAAAGTTCAAGGAGATAATGGTCTACAATTGTTAGGATGACCTCCAAGCCAAAATACATTGTTTAGGGCATGAAAAGCAGGCTGAAAGTCAGAGTAGAGTTGCTGACTTGAAGCCACCAACCATACACCAACCCACCTATCATGCACCAACTCACCAACCATGCATCAAGCTTCCATATTTGACAATTTCCATGATTTTACAGCTTGCATTCAGATTATTTTCAATTACAAATTGGCTTCTAGGATTAGTATAAATAGAGCCAATCTCTTTGTATTATACATCATTCAATTTGAAGTAAGTTTGAAGAAAGTTTGAGTATTTGTGAAAGTTTTCTTTCTCTTCTTGTCCATTCTCTTTAGAATTTTGTTTTTGTTCTTTATTTTATGAGTTCTTCCTTCCCATCCATGGAAGGCTAGACTCTTATAATCAATCCAAGGGATTAACCATCTTGATGTTTAATTTGGAGATCTTGTTTCGCTTGTTCATATTACTTAATTGTTATTCAAGTTTCTCTTCTTCCTCTTTTGATTTTTATCTAGATTGAATTGCTTAATTTGATTTAGATGTTGATGTGATAATAGCTTTATTATCATGTATTCAAAGAGGATCACAAAGACTAAACAATATATCAAAGTTTTTTTATGGATTGTTTAGCTTGGTTAAATTCTGGATCTTAAGTTAATCTATGTTTGGATGGTGCTTACTTTATCTAACCTTGGTTAATTAAATCCT
This sequence comes from Styphnolobium japonicum, assembly GCA_023212625.1. Classification (NCBI taxonomy): domain Eukaryota; kingdom Viridiplantae; phylum Streptophyta; class Magnoliopsida; order Fabales; family Fabaceae; genus Styphnolobium; species Styphnolobium japonicum. The sequence continues at coordinate 20,426,253 of JALBWW010000013.1, forward strand.
AGATGCTTATCTAGTAGATGATTCTTGGATCATGTTGAGGCTTCTTGATATGATCTAAGGCCAAGAACATGGTTAGCAATTAAGTGAATTCCTCGTTATCAATGATGGATTCAATTCAAGATCGGTAAATTTCCTTATATTGGTTAATTTGTTAATTACTTTCCTTTAATTCAACCAGTGTATTTACTTTACAAATCATCAAAAAACCCCCTTTTTATTTATCTTGATCTAATTAAATCTTTGTTTTTTAGATCATTGAGAGACGATTCGGTTCATGCTCTATACTACAAATTCGTTTGTGAATCGGTAATTTTTATTATTTTTACAGGTGTCGACAACTTCTTATCACTAGGCACGTTGGCTTTTGGACGTGTATGGGTGCGAAGGCTATAAGCACATTTGGTGGAATGTTTGGAGGTACGAGAACATTGTATATGGGTGCGCTAGGAGATAAACTTGGGGTGTTGTTTGATGGAGGTTGGGGTGGACATTTTGCCACTGCATGTTTCTTCTCATCTTGAAAGTGTAGGGAGACATCAACACTTGTGGCCCGTTTAGTCTAAAACTAAGTAACCTTAGACCCTTTCATGGCATAGACACTCCACTCATGGCAGTAATAGAAACAGTGAAACAAAGCACCAACTTTGCATAGCAATGACAAAACTAAAAGCTAGAGGGGTCAAAGGAAAACTTACCTATGTGAAATAGCAAAGGATGAAATGGAAAAGCAAAGGATTCTTCCTTTTTGCTCTTTTTCCTCCCTTATACTCTCGGTAACAACCAGCTAGAAAAAAAAATCTCCCACTTTCTCGATTTTGCTCATTTTCTTTTGGTCTCCTTCCCTCTTTCTTATGCTCTGTCTTTCCCTCTTCTTTCCCCAGACCTTGCCCTCCCCTTTTCTTTTGTTTTGACGCTGCCTATATGGGCCAATTGCCCCCTCAGGTTAGATCATGATGATGGTCAAGGGGTGCTTAGGTGAGGTCATATCCTATCATATCAACCCCTTTTTTCTTGTTGACCATCCTCCAACTCTCACCAGCCACTTACCTAATGTCACCAATTTGGGGAGGCTCACGCGCTGATGGGTTTTTCATTTTTTTCTTTTTTCTTCCTTCTTCTTTTTTTAATCTAATTTCTATATTTTTAAATCTTTCTAATATCACTAGGTCAAAATGGGGTGTTCACACTTCTTCTGCTCAAGCACCATTTAATCTATTAACAATGAAAGGATTTTTGGGATTTGGTTTGACTAAACTTTCAATAATATCTTAGGTGAAGATCTAATTTTTTTAATCACTACAAGAATCGATCAGATTATCTATAGAAAATTTTGTAACTAATCATTTTAGCTACAGAATATTCTGCAGTATAATCCAGATCACTAATTTACGATGAATTTTTTTGGTAGCTAATCTGCAGTATATATATGAAGTAAACAAGTGAAACATAAGAAGGGGGTTGAATTGTGTTTCTTAACCTTTTGGAAAACTTTTCGCAAGTTGATTCACAAAACAAAACTTTGCTAGTTCGCAAAATAGAATGGACGATTAAAAACAAGTTTAGTAATCGTTGGACACAAAAGCGTTTTAAAAGAAACTTTCGACGCAAGCATAAAGCTATAAGTCCAGATAAAAGAGATGTTAAGAACAACAATGGAAACCCCCAAATGTTAGCAAATAAAAAGAAAAGTAAGGTAAGGGATAAGAATATCACACAAGATATTTATACCAGTTCACTCTTACAAACCAAGAGCTACGTCCAGTCCCTTCTACTTGAAGGGTTTTCCACTAATCTTCACAAGATTACAAGTATTCTTCACATCGCATCTTCAGGCTTACAACCAAGTATTCTTAACCTCTTTAGGTTCAAACAACAAATACTCTTTACTAACAAGCCTCTTCAGGCTTAACACAGAGTTATAAGAAGAGTGCTTGAAAATACTTAAGATCAACTCACGATAAGTGAGGATAAAACAAATAAGCTCAGAGTAAAATGAAAAACTTTATACAAGAGTATATGAAAGTGTAAGTAAAACTCAGATTGTATCTCTTTTCTCTTGGTGTTTGTTGACACCCAAATTTGTCCTGAAATTCTAATTTTCACCAATGGGCATTGTACCAATAAATTTGGATCTGATCCATTCACCAAGCCCAAACCCATTGCTTTAAAATGATTTATAAATAAAAAAAGAAAAATAATTTTGGTCTGGCATTCAAAAATGGAAAAAATCTCCACTGATCAAGTAAAATTTAGAATAAGGAAATAAATTTGAATTCATAAATACATTTAATCCCTTATTAATGGTAATTTGGGGTTTAAATAATTAATTGATTTTGATTGATTCTGATTGCACAAATTGATCTTGATTGATAGGAGAAATTTATTCTAATTTGCCCTAATTAATTGAGTTGATTGAGGTAATGAGAATAATTGTTTGGGTTATAAATAACTAAGAGTAGACAATGTAACATCCCTAAATTTTGATTCCAATCTTATTTCTAGCTTAACTAAATCATATGGAAGTCCTAGTGTAATTTTCTAGAATTGGGATAAATTGGGAATTTTTAGAAACCACCAAGGATATTTTGGTCATTTTACACCCTCAGTGGCAATTTTGTGAATTCTCATTCAAGTGGAGGGCAAAGTTGACAATTCAACTTTACCCCCCTTTCTTCATGTTGGAGCCGTGCATGTTAGATGATCATATAGTCATCTTCTTAAAAATATCAAGGTCTCCATAGCCAAGGTTTTCCAAGCTTTCAAGGTCCAAAGTAAGTGTTTTTACTCATCTTTTGGCTTAGGTTATTTGATGGTTATTGATCGCCTTCATCTCTTCTTCAATCATATGGTTTTAGTTTAATGGAGAACTCATGTTCATCTTTGAGAATCAAGAACACAAATTCTAAAGTTCTTGTATGATTTGGTTGTTTTGAAGGAAGTTGAAGAGGAAGCCTTTATAAGGATTTTGGTTGGTTTGATATCACCTCAAACCTAGTTCTTGTCCTGAATCATTGCTAGGTGAGTGTGGGTTGATTTGTGTTATGGTATAGTGTTATTTAGGGTGTAAGTTTAAGTCTTGAAGATAAGAAATTCTATGTGTTAAGGTTGTTTTTGAATGTTTGGATTGTTACTTGTATTCAATAGTATGGATGCATGAGAATGATTGGATTTGCTACTTGTTATTCAATGAAATGAATGAATGAATGGATGGATGGATGAATGGATGAATGAATGGATGAATGAATAGAGTTTAAGATAAGAGGTGCATGATCAAATGTTGATTTTTTATGTCTGTGAATCGATTCACAAGATATGTGAATGGATTCACAGACCTGTGAATAGCATTGTGAACGCGTGAATAGCACTGTGAATCGATTTACAACATTTTGTGAATGGATTCACAGACTTGAGAATAGCAATGTGAACTCGTGAATAGCACTGTGAATCGATTCACAACATTTTGTGAATAGATTCACAGACCCAAGAATAGCATTGTGAATAGATTCACAATAGTGTGTGAATAGATTCACAAAACCCATGAATAGCATGGTGAATGGATTCACAATAATGTGTGAATAGATTCACAATAATGTGTGAATAGATTCACAATAGTGTATGAATAGATTCACTAAGAGATTCATTGAATAGATTCACATGAATAGATTCACATAGGCTTGAAATGATAACTTAGTTGAATAGATTCACATAGGCTTGAAATGATAACTTAGTACAATGAAGGGATGTGTAACTAAGTGGAAGTAGTTGAGAGGATTGAGCATAATACTTGTGTGGTTCAATCATAAATTAAGAGGATTGAGCACAATGCGTGTGTAGTTTAAATCTTGTATTGATTAAATGTGTTGTTATTATGATATTATGATTGAGCATGATATGAATATGAAAGCATTGCATTGCATGGTGAGATGACCTAACCGGAAGGGGTTAGTGTACAATATGTGAGAGATTACCAAACCGGAAGGGGTTAGATGAAAGAATAAGCGATGCATAATTACTTGCATTGCATAGTGAGATGGCCTAACCGGAAGAGGTTAGTGCACAATACTTGAGGGGTGCCTAACCTACGGGGTTAGATGGAAACGGAATGACATAAAACATTGCATACTGCATATTGCAAGGGCCTAACCGGAAGGGGTTAGTGCACAACAAGAGGAGTGGAGAAAGAAAAAGTGTGAAGAAAAGGTGTGAACATCATGTGCATTCATAAACTCATTGCATATGTTGGTTTGATATTACTTGATATATTGAATTGTGTGTATGCTTGCATTCTAATTACATGCATACCTTACATACAAGTTTTATTCACATTCACTGGGAAGTTATTCTCACCCCCCTCTTTCTCAGATTCGCAGGAACACCCTGGACCCTCTACGGGTTAAGTATGGAGGATTCTATGATACTTGTATTTTGGTGGAGTGAGCTCCATTATGTAATTATAATATGTTAATATTTTAGTGTGCTCAGTCAGGATAGTGTCTAGTATACACTTGTATAAAGTACGTACTCTGATAATATTTTGAATGAGATAATGTTTTGAATGAGATCAGAGATCTCTTGTTGATATATATATATATATATATGTACTCTGGTTGGTTTGAGATGATTGTTTGGAATCCGCTGTTTATTTATGATACTTGGGAACATACGAGAAACAAAGGAAACGCTGCCGAATTTTATATGTATTAAAGAAAAAAAATAGTCCACGTAAGACTTATCAGTAGTAAATAATAGGTTTTACAGACAAACCCTAAAAAAAGAAAAGAAGGAAAGGAGCCGTAACACGAAAAAGAAAGAGAGAAAATATGGAGCGGCAACACAAGAACTGAGAGAAAGAAGAAGGGCCGCAACAACATAAAGGTTGATTGAAAAATATGACGCAGAGAGAAGCAGTATAGAGAAGGAGGAGAAAACTTATTGGAGGCTCAAGTTTCGCTTAGTGTTTGCTTCTTGATTGAAGGTAACCTTTCTAAAATCCCACTACTTCCTTTCATGTTTTTGGTAGTACTCATCATCGTACTTCATGATCTCACATTTACTAACTACCTCTTTGATGTGTCAAGATTTAAAAATTGAGCATTTGGGAATATTACATGTATACTGCCTTCATCTCTATCACATATATATATGGTCGACATTTACCTTCCCATTATGATGTATTTGTTGTATCTTGTCTCGAATGCTTGAACCAATGTTCTCGTGGGCAGAGGAAACATGACAAACTTTGCTATAAAGGACCATTGCTAACATACTGAAATGAATAATGAGTCATGAAATTTTACGTGGCTATTTGAGGAAATGGTATTGCTATCTCCTGTACACCTTTTGTAACTATTATTTAATTCAAAATAAATAAATAATTCTTATCGTTTGGTTCTTTTGTCTTTCATCATCTTTAAATGTATTATTATTTATTAAACAAATATTCTTTTTTTTACAATTATAATATTTTTGGCCCTCACATTTTAATTATGGGACTAAGATACCGACGATGGAATAATCAAAATTAGCCAAAGTGATGGCGAAGTTTTGACTTTCTGGAGGTGAGGAATATCCTTTTAGTTTTGCCGGAAGCGCTGGCGGGGCTTTAGGTGATCTCCAATAAATATCTTTTTTTATATATTATTTGTCATACCACTCATTTAATTGTCATTCAAAATAAATTAAAGATATCCGACGAAGGAATAATCAAAATTAGCCGAAGTGACGGCGACATTTTGACTTTCCTGAGGTGAGGAGTTTCCCTTTAGTTTTGCCAGAAGTGCTGGCGGGGCTTTAGGTGATCTCCAATATAAATATCTCTCTTCACATTAATCTCTTGTTATGATTAGTGTCTGTCACTTCAGTTAAATATCAAATTAACCCTTAAACTTTGCCGACGACGAAAAATTTGGGGGAGGATCGAAGAGACGATCAACCAAACTCTTCTTAATATTCTTGAGGCTATTAATATTAGATTTTTTTAGGAGCGCTGGAGGGGTCTAATTTTCACAATTAATTAAATAAAATATTTTAAAAATAAAAAACGAATGCGAACAAATTAATATAGTCTTAACTTTGGGGTGGTGGTAAGTTAAAACTTCATTTAATCACACATTCCAAAAATTTCATTTTTTGAAAATCATTTCACAAATTACTTTTTCTAAAAATTTCCTTTTATAAAAAAAATCATTTAAAAATCTCATATTTTATTTGAAAATAGTTTCTTAAAAATATGATTTTTTTTTAATTTACCACCTTCACATAATGGGTTATAGCCTTATATTTGTTTCATACAATAATTGCTATTTAGCCACTCATTCCCTGTCTTAGTCATTTATCATTTTTGATAATATGCCGACAAAATGGGATATGTCAAAATAAAATAAATAACATTTTTTAGATAATAAAGGACCAAATCAATTAATTTAGCAAAATAACACTAGATTAAATAGGTAACCATTTTTAGAATGGACGGTGTAGGGTGCTAACACCTTCCCTATCCGTAATCAACCCCCGAACCTAGACTCTTAAACGCAGACCATTTTTTTTAGGTGTCCAATCGCACCATTTCATTTTTAATGGAAGAATCGGTTGGTGGCGACTCCCAAACAATTAAATTCTAGTTGCCTTCTCCCATCGCGGCGCCCTTCAGGACAGTTGCCACAGTGTTATGCTACATGATCTTTCGAAGACTTCGTGTATATATAGGCTTGTGAACTTGAAGTTTGTCTTCATAAGCTTCTTCGTCCAACGGCAATAAATGTTACCGTTCTTGTGAGCATTTAATGCTTAATACTGATAGCGTGTTGATTTTCTTTTGAAAAGTGGCTTTGGTTATTAGCGTTGCAAGATTCGTTGATATCTTTTTACTGACTCTTCTGAGTGAGCAGAAGGTTTCTATTTGCTGATCCTTTACAGGGTTTAGGTATGTCAGCACCATCATACAAAGTTGACTTCGAATGTCGCATACTTGTTAGAGATCTCATCAATAGTTAATACATTTTGTCGTTCTTGTATTTGAATTGGCTTTGGACGAATGCACTTGAGAGTAGAAACAACAGAGACAACATTTGGACGATCGAATAAAATATAATCAAGTAGTTCATCTTATATTGGACGCAAGTAATAAAACTTTGAGAAGGTCTTTATAAAAACTTGTTGAACCCTTGTTAATCCGTAGCTAAGTCACAGTTAATTTTTGGCTAATCTGAGGCTAATTCGTAGTTAATACTAGTCAATATGTGGCTAAAAGGAAGTGTTACCAATTGGCTTCAATAACTCAAGAAGGTGTGAATTAAGTTTTCAAATATTTTGCAAATCTTTTCTTTCTTTTCAACAATGGTACTACTTATATAGAATCAATTGACTTGAAAGTTAAATTGACTAAAGAGAACAAGAACTTCATACAAGTTTTTGCAAAGTAAGGATGTATGAGAGTAGAAGCACTAAGCAACAAAGAGATAAATGCAATGCTTGAAAGTAAAAGATAAGAGTTGAAAGAGTGCAAACAAAATTTATATTGGTTCAATCACACTTAGTGATCTACATCTAGTCCCCGAGATCATCCACCCAAGATTTTTCACTATTCTTCATGCTTGAACATTGGGTACTTGAGAAACCATTGCAAGAACATAGCACTCTCCGTAAACTTGGGATACTCCACCCTTTTGTGCAAGAGCCTTACTCTCAACTAAAAGGGAAACCTACCTTTTACTTCACACAAGATATACAATGAAAAAATGATTTGAAACTCTCAAAATAAGGAATATACAAGTCAAAGTTCAGGTGAGTAAATGATCTAATCATCTAGTAAGCTCAAAATTGAGTAAAGAGTTCAGTTGGAAATTAATGCTCTTAAAGAATGATTTCACAGTGTAAGAATTGTTACCAAGGCCTATAATAAATAACTGAAAGTAAATTAGAGCTATTGGAAGTGGTTGGGAAGCATTTAATGTGAAAACTAGTGGACTACAATAAAGGTGTAGTCGACTACAAAGTCTTTCTTTAAAGAAGTTTCAAGTTTAAAAAACACATAATGCACATTCGTAATGCACTGTATAATCGACTACAATACTCATGTGGTCGATTACAAAAGCTCTCTGAAATGGTTTTCAAAAGGAGTTTAAAGCACCAGTGAAGCGGGAAAGTAATTTTCAGATGACTGTAGTCAACTACAATTCTTCTATAGTCAACTACAATTCTTCTCTGGAATTTAATTTTAAAAGAACAAGTGTTGTGAGATAACACTTAGTTACCAGTGCACATATGTAGTTGACTACATCATTGGTGTAGTCAACTACAATTCTCTTCTGTTTAAAAGAAAAATATGAAGCTTATCAGTTTAAGTGTTATGTAGCCGACTACAAGTCTCTTGTAGTCTGTTAGGATTTTGCATATGTACATTTTACCAATAGAAAAAACCATTATTCCAAAGAGATCTGATAATTTTTGCATCAAATTGCTAAAGAATTAATTTTTCCACAAAATAATAAAAGGATAGTGCTTAAAAACACTTGAGAATAACTCATGATGCGTGAGGATAAACAATGAGCTCAAGTAAAAACTCTATACAAGAGTATAAGAAAGTATAAGCACATTCAGAGTATATCTTTTCACTTCGTTTATTGTTCTATTCACTTCTCTTGTTCTCTACTTGATCCTTCGAAGACTTTGAGTATATGTAGGCTTGTGAGCTTGTGCTTGTCTTCATAGGCTTTTTCGTCCAACGACAATATTTATTACCGTTCTGAGTTACATTAAATGCACAATACTGATAATGTGTTAATCTTCTTCTGAAAAGTGGCTTTGGTTATCAACGTTGCAAGAAATTTTGATATCTTTGTTTTGAATCTTCTAAGCAAGCGGAAAATTCCTATTTACTGGTCCTTGTAGTTGTTAGGTATAATAGCTCCAACTTTCTAAGTTGATTTTGAAAGACGTGTATTTTGTCAAAGATCACATTAGCAATTAATGCACTTTGTCTTGCTTGTTTTTGAAATGCTTTGGACGAATACTTTTGAGGAAGGAACAACAGAGACAATATAATAGACGATCCAATAAAATATAATAAATAGTACATATTGTATTGGATGCACGCAGTGAAACAATAATTTTGTCTTTAACAAAATTTGTCTTAGTCCGAAAATGTTTATAAACGATTTATTCAAAAGATACAACTGGACATTTTCTTTTTAGAACGAAATAACATAAGTTCATTTAAAATTATTTGTTCACTCTAATTTAATATTTGTAGTTATCTTTAAAACTTTGAGGCGTTCAATTTCTTTGATCAATTTTGGTTCTAATATCAAATACTTGATTACGTTTTTGGCTCCATCAAGATGCTACCCACACTCTCTTTATTTTTCTACTAGAATTAGAATACAACTCTCTTATAAATAAGCCACAACAAATCTCAACTCTCTCGCTAGAGTATATTTTTCAGTATAAGGCCATGTTGAGTGGGAAGAACAATGGTTTGCAACAATGAAGCATTTCTTCAACAAATCTCTTAAGGTGGCTTGTTTGATTCTTCAAGAATGTCTTCCTTTGGTATCCAACTTATTTTCTTTGATTTTTGCTAGCCGTTAAAGTGATTGGAACCAAGAGAATAAGTCTTTCAAGCTTCAAATATTTGTCACGTGCAAGTTTACGTAATTGCTCCTTTGGCCAGTAATCTCTCCTTCTAATTGTAACACTCCCAATAGTTGCTCTCGAAATAGTTATTCTTTTTATCTAGTTCTTTGTACGAGAATAGCTGAATATCTTTGTCAATTTTGAAATTCAAATTGACTCTCATTAAAGCGAAGAGCCTAATAATCAATGAGTCAATCAAAATAGTTACCTTAATTTTCAAAATCAATCTATTGTAATCAATCAGGGTAATTTAAATATTCAACACATGTTAATTTGAATAGCTTCCTCAATTAAGCAATCACAAATAATAAAGGAAACTTTAATCTTGTCAATCAATCAATTAGTCAAGGTAATTTGAACAATTAGCCACATGTTAATTTAGCTCACCAAATAATTTGAATTACAACTCATCAAATGACCTAAATTAAGGAAATGTAATTCCCATATGCTCAAAGACTTAATTCAGGTTTCATCTTCAAAACATAAAAAACTCAACATTTACTTTTTGTTTATGTTGTTATCTCATGAGACCTATGGTTGGATATAAAAAAAATAGCGATACATTTGATACTAACGGATATACAAACTTGGAAAAAAAATGAGAGATTACAAATTCATGTTGGAGATACTGATTCTCACAATCATGTTTGCAGAAAATGCTAAGCACTATGAACCAAAAGAAACATATTAAACTTGCTATTTCTAATAAAATTGAATGACTTAAAAGAGAAAACATAACTCATTTCATTGTAGCAATTGATTGCAGTTGATTTTTATTGCTAAGAGTTGACTTTTTGTAGTAATGGTGAATCATTGCAATCAAGTAATATAGGATATGTTTAGGAGCTTCTACAATTTCTTGCCCACCATAATCAAACAATTGATGAAGTTTTCAAAACTTGTGGAAATCTCAAACTAATTGTTGGAACCAAAGACAAATTTTTGGTATCTTATATTAGAACCAAAATTGTTCAATGAAATTGAACCCCTCAAAGTTTTGAAGATAACAACAAATATTAAATTAAAGATAACAAATAAGTTTTGAATAAACTATACCTTTTACGAAGTTATGACTCTGAGTAAATAAATGGCAAATACTTTGGGACCAAAGACAAGCCTTAATAAAATCTTTCTTACAACGTGTATACAATACAACCTAAATTATATTATTTTATTGGATCGTCCATTGTTAGTCTCTGTTGTTTGTTTCTCTAAAGCATCCGTCCAAGGATATTCAAAGACAAGCAAAATAAAATGCATTAACTGCTGATGGGATCTCTGACAAAAGTGACTTTCGAAGTATCAACTTTGTACGCTAGAGCTGACACATCTAACAACTACAAGGACCAGCAAATAAGGAACTTTCTGCGTATTCAAAAGAGTCAAAACTCATATATCAAATTCCTAGCAAACATTGATAACCAAAGCCACTTTTCATAAGGAGATCAACACGTTATCAGCTCTATGCATTTAATGCTATTCAGAACAGTAATAAATATTGTCGTTGAACGAAAAAGCTTATGATGACCAGAACAAGCTCTCAAGATATAAATACCAAAGTCTTCAAAGATTCAACAATGTGAATATACATCAAGAAAACAAGAAGAATATACACAAAGTTGTACTTTGTTTTATTCTTTTTACTCTTGTATAGAGTTTTACTTGAACATATTTATTTTATCCTCACTCTTTGTGAGTTAAACTCAAATGTTGTTAAAAACACCTTTATTATTTCGTTGGTAAGCCTGAAGAGGCTATGTATAAAAGAATACTTGTTGCTTAGAACCCGAAGAGGTTAAGAATACTTGATTGTAAGCCTGAAGAGGCGAAGTGAAGAATACTTGTAATCTGTGAAAGATTAGTGGAAATTCCTTCAAGTAAAAGGGATTGGACGTAGCACTCGGGTTTTGAGAGTGAACCAGTATAAACTTCTGATGTAAGCTTTTCTTCCCTCTCCTTGTGTTACTTTATTTTTTAACTAACGTCTAGGGATTGTTATTATCGTTCCTAACTACTTTTTTTCTGAAAATATAAAGTTTCAACTTGCGTCCAAAGTTTTCAAAATAACTCTCTTTGTGTCCATCGGATTATAAAGTGTTTACACTTCGTCCATTATCTCTTACTTTCTTGTGAAATGTTTGTTTCAAGAACTGTTTTGAAAAAAGTTTTCAAAAAGGTTAAGAAACACAACTCAACCCCCCCTTCTTGTGTTTCACTTGTTTATTTCAATTAGTATCAAAGCTCAACCTCTTGGGTTGAGCATCTAACAATGCAGAAGAAAAGAACCAGCACAATCTCAAATGGAAAACGAAAGACAAGCAGTGAATAAACCACCTCTATTCAATGGAAACAACTATGACAATTAGAAGAAAAGAATGATAGCATTTTTTTATACACAGAACATGGACATTTGGGACTTAATCCAAATGGCTACCAAGTGCCCACCAACGCAGAAGGACAAGAACTCCCTCTGCCACAATGGATGGAGGGACAGCGGATGAGACACCAGTTAAATTCAAAAGCAAAACATTTTCTAATGTGCATCATCACACGATCTGAGCATGACAAAGTCCACAGTTGTGAAACAGCAAAGGAAATTTGGGACACTCTCGCTTTGGCCCACGAAGGTTTAACTCAAGTCAAAGAATCAAAGATAAGCATGTTGGTTCACCAGTATGAGCTCTTCAAAATGGGAGAACATGAGAGCATTAACCAAATGTTTGGACGATTCCAAACAATTATCAACAATCTTCAATCATTGGGAAAGACATGATAACCACGATCATATTACAAAAATATTAAGATGTCTGGTAGACTATTTGGCAAGTGTACCAAATCGCACAAGTAATAAAGTGATGAGTAAATTATCGTCTCCACAGGGAATTGTGTTGTCAATTACCAAATTACTAATTTATATACTATTTAAACGATGCAAATTAATGAAGAGAATTTAGAAATAAAATTAGAATTATACTATGTTAAATGGGGTTGAGCAAACAAAGAATGAGATGCTAGAGATCTGATTTCACTTGATTTTCCGATTATTTGGATTCTTTCTTAATTTAAATTCAAATTCAAGAATTGATGGTGGGATATCTAATTTAATTAAAACTCAATTTCTTGGTAGATTAATTCTCTTCAACTATTTAGAATTAACTAATTCTTTAGTCTAATTCGAAATAGAACAAGGCATAAATGAACAAAATCCCAAGTAATACCACACAATCAACAATATCTATTCCTAGATTATTGTTTAATCATGGTGTTTATCTCAAGAAGCAACATCACACATGAATTTTCCAATTCTATGCATGACCATCAGTTCAATTTATGGTTGATCAAGTCATAAAAGCATTAAGAATAGAGATGAACACTCAATCATGAAAGAAAACTTAAATTAAGAAATATCAATCCAAATAAATCATTCATTCAAGTTACATCATCACTCTAGCTAGGAAGAGTTTAGAAAAACATCAAGAAATAGGAAAACAAAAGATAGGAAATTGTAAACTCCATTGAATCCAAGACAACAAGAATATGAAGATCTTGAATCCTTACTCCTTGATGATCTCCTTAGCTCTCCTAGGGCTAGAAGCCCTCTCTCCCAAAGTCCCCCTCACCTCTTCTAGGACAGAATAAGTCCTTTTATAAGATTTAGAAAATCATAAAGCAATTGAATATTGCTGCCACTTTTCTTCATAACAAGCGTTAACTTTGGCTAGACATATCTCATCAAATTTGATCGAATCAGTGATAGTGGTCACATAATATTCGTAGATCTTTTTCTTAACTCACCATATCCACCGGAATCATGTCATTTGAACTTTTGGAGTGAAAGTTATGACCAAATCATTACAAAAGATTTGACAGCAAAAGTTTCCCTGATTTGCCTTTAATTAAGTTTCCTTGTTTCCTTGAATAGTCTTTGATTGAGTCTCCTTGATTAGCATCCCTTGAAGATTCTTTGCACAAATTACCATAATTACAGTAGATTTGTTCAAAGATCAACTTTCCTAAAATAAATGACAAATAAACATCAATTAGGAGATAAAATCCCACAAAATCATATGATAAATATATGAAATATAAGTACTGAATAAGACTCATCAATGTCTTCCCAAGCAGTGGAGGCCCAAGGTCACTGCTATTCAAGAAGCAAAGAATCTTGCTTCCCTCTATATGGAGGAGCTTCTTGGATCTCTAAAGGCTCATGAACTTGAGCTACAAGAAAAAGACAAGTCACGAAAAGGCAAATATATTGCCTTAAAGGCTTAGAAAAGAAGTGCATCCAAGGCACTTAAAGTTAAAGAATCTTCTGATGATACATATGGTGAAGATGTGTCTGAAGATAACAAATTATCTTTCATCTCTAGAAAGATACAGTCTATGTGGAGAAAGAAAGGAGGCATGAGACGAAAGCATTTCGAACAAAGAATTCCAAAGGAAAGAAGTGAAGTGAAAGATAAAAGTCCAATCATATGCTACGAGTGCAAGAAGCCGGGATACATTAAGGCTAAATGTCCTTCTCTGAACAAGAGCAATGAGAAAAAGAAATTTTATGCCAAGAAGAAGAGATGACTAATGGCAACTTGGAAAGACCTAGACCTCTCATCAACTGAAGATGTAGAAGTAGTAGAAGCAGAAGCAAACATATATTTCATGGCTAGCACCTCCTCTGATGAGGAAGAAGATCAGGTAAATGACTCTAACTATAATCTACAAGAAGTTTTCGATGAATTACTAAATAATTCTTCTATTTTACCTGTTGAATACAAAGCACTGAAAAGAAAGTTTACAAAATTATCCAAAGTGTTTGAAAAAGTGATTTCAGAGAAACAAGAACTTCAAATAGTTTGTAATAAACTAGAAACAGAAAACCTTCTTCTAAAAACATTCTCTGAGTCCAACACATCTGTTGAAGTTAAGAAACTTCAAACAGAAGTAATGGAACTTACTGAGGATCTCAGTAAATTTGTGGGTAGCACCGAAAAGCTAAACACACTGCTGAATTCAACAAAGGTGGCTCGGCACGTGTGTGTCAAGACAATTCTTTGACAACATTCAACATACACTTAGCAAGTTTGTGAAGATTGCTTGATGGCTTATTGACATTTGGTTAGTCGTTATCTTGAAAATCAAATGGATGGTTACAAAAACCCCTAGAGGTTTAGGCTGAAGGTGGTTTGAATTCAAATATTCAAACTGGAAAATACTTAAATTCAATGAGAAGGAACTAATGCTTATTTGGAAGACATTTAGTTAGTTTATTAGTAATCAAGCAAATAAGCATGTATATAATTTGTATGCATGACACCTGTCTAATAGGTGTCCACATTTTAAGACTAAGGCAGTTTTATGAAGTTAAAACTTCGTCTACAACTAGTAGTTCTTTAGATGTTCTAGAGGTTGGTTGGTTTGCACTTGAACACATATCTCACACATTCTTAAGTCTCTATGACGCTCATAGGATAAGAGGATCACTTCAAGTCTCCTTCTATACCTTTTTATTTCAATCATTTCAAGTCAAGTCTTTCAATTCAAGTATGATTCAAATGCTTTCTCATTTACCGTTCTTGCCTTTCCCTTTCCATCCCATTTAAATTTGATGCAATTTACATTCCATCAGTTTAATTTTCAATCCTTTTATAGGCCTTTACTATCACTATAATTTAATTTCATTGTACCTTTTTTGCACCATTTACGTTTCTACATACTTACATTCTTTTCAATTTACTTTCAATGCACTTTACCTGTCCAGTATGTTACTTTCTGCAACGTTTACTTTCTTGTCAATTTATTTTTCTACACATTTACTTCTTGCAAATTTACATTTCTTGTTATTTACATTCTGCATTTACTTTGACTCACTTTATGTTTTTTGTCAATTTACTTTAAGCCACATCAATTTGCTTTTAGGCACGCCTACTTTCTAACACATTTACATTTTGTTAATTACATTAGTGCACATAACACTTTTTGTGGTTTAAGAATTTTCATCGTCAGAATCTTGCAAATTGTCATAAACTTGAGAATCCATAAAAAAGAAGATTCCCTTCCTAGAATTAAAACCATAATCAATAAATTGTTAAACTCTATGATGAAATTTCACCATAAACAACTTTATGTTATGTGGATGAGAAAGGACATGTCATTGGGTTTGTAAGTCTTGATCACATTGTTTATATAAGTTCTCTTTCATTGAAATTAGCTTTGGAGTTATTATTTAAGCTTGTAAAGATTATGTTGATTCGGATACAATGGAACTGGTAATACGGTGAATTTAATAAGTACATTTTATGTGCATTGCTTTGCGCACCAACTTCAATTGATACTCATCACAATTGCAAAAAATACAAGTTGAAATTGTTTTATTTGTTATTTTGTAGCTTATCTATCCAATGTTGTTGGAGCTTCATGCAAGCATCAAGATTTTTTGTTGTTGTGAAAGTCAAAAATTCATAAGGGGAATGAATCTTTGTAGAGTGGAGAAATTTCTTATGGGCATGACTAGAATCAAGAAGGACAAAAGGACACTAAATGGGGCTCGCACTATGTTACATTGCTTAGCTTGATTTATATGTTCTCTTCAATGGTTGATGTACTTGAGGTTTTTGAGGAAGATGTTATTATAAGTTTAGTGCAAAGATGTTAATATCTAAGTAAAAGATTACAAATAATGAGAGATGATGGTTCATATCCTTTATTCAATGAAATTTAATTTCATTATTTCCTGAGAAGCATAATATTATCATTCTAAACACGCATGATATATTTATGAAACAAGAAACACCATGACATAAAGTTGAGATTGTTTCAAATTTACATCATTTTTTAGTTTAAACTATTATATCAAGTTATTGATCAACAACGTCACGAACTTACAATCGATTTACAGAGGTGAATACTAAATTGTTTCTTCGTATATCATGCTTAAATTCAATAGATTTACTTTTTTCCATTTGACAAGGAAAAGTTGATTTGTTTGACTCAATTATATACTTCCGAATTATATTATGTAAAGCATATAACACTTAAATTTTATTATGTAAAGTTTATAACACTTGACAGTCAACTTGATAATTATATTATAAATATATGCTTTAATGATAATGTTTAAAATATTTTAATAAAGACAATATTTTTTAGGAACAATGGTTAAAAACTGACTAAAAAAATTAGTCAAATGTTTTTTTTTCCTAAACCATTCTCATAACAAGTAATCAAAGAGGGTTAATCTCTAAAATCAGTTTAAAAACCATTAAAAAAATGTCATAGTAGGAATAGAGGACTAAAGTGTAAAAAAACATATAAATACAAGGGGCTATATCGAAAGGACTCTTAAAGCATGCAGAGTCAAATTGTGATTATTCCAAAATATAAATCACAAAAATAATAACAACAGTGTTTGTGGGTATTATGGGTCAGACAGGTAACGGAAAGGGTGGAAAGTGTGAGGGGGAAAAAAACCTTAAACTAGTTAAGAAAAAAAATAAAATAAAACCTTAAAAACATAAAACCCTAAACCCTAGAAACTGACCCTTCTAGAGCCTTCCCTTCCCTTGTCTTGAAAAGGCACCGTGCACCGTTCTGTGACTCTCTGCTTCAGTCTCTGCAATTTCATTTCTTGAGTGTTTTCTCAGTTACCTATTACTCAATCTAACCACATCATGCACCGCTTTGCTTCCTCCCTTGCCTCCAAAGCTCGGTAAGTGACCAATTGCAGTGTCCCTTATAGTTTGAACTAACTAGTCTTGTATACCCTCCTCCACCTTGCTTCCTTATATTCTGTTTTCTGAAATTGTTCATCTGGGTCGCTGAGATAATGTTTGAAAATGGATCAAAATGATTACTTTTTTTTTTCTTTTTTTGCTATATTGATTGCTTATTTGTGGGTTTTTTTTTTTGTTTTGCTAAAATATTCCATTAATTGGAAGCTAATACAAATTTTGGAACAGTGAAGGGTTCTGATCTGACTGTAAATTATTATTTTTCTTTTGGTTGCAGGATTGCTAGGAGTAGCAGTCAACAGGTGAAACATTCTTCTTTAAATAGCACTTTTTTTTTTCTTTGAAAATGTTTTGAGATTAATAATCCCTTTTACCCTTAACCTCTGTTACTTCTATGGTTTCTTTGTTGGATTACATAGATTGGAAGTAGGTTGAGTTGGAGCAGAAATTATGCGGCCAAAGACATTAAATTTGGCGTGGAGGCTCGGGCTCTGATGCTTAAGGGTGTTGAAGAGCTTGCTGATGCTGTCAAAGTAACCATGGGTCCTAAGGTAATCAAGCAGATTATTTATTTACTCGTTGTGTTTGCTGGGGAAACATGTCTTTGGTAAAGGTGGGTAGAATAAGAGGAAAGGGTTGGAAATAAAACTTTATCTGTATGATTGCTGATCCTAGATGTTTATTCAGTCAATTATTTGTTTTTTAAGGGAAAGGCGCCACTATTTGATGTAGGAATGAAAGATATTGATGCTGCTCTTTATATTTTGGGGCTTCATTGTGCATTTTTGAAAGTCCCATCATTTAATTGGTGTTATTCATGATTGTTGATGTCAATTTTCTCCTGTTTTAGGGGCGTAATGTGGTGATTGAGCAAAGTTTTGGTGCCCCTAAAGTGACAAAAGATGGAGTAACTGTCGCGAAGAGCATTGAATTCAAGGACAAAGTCAAGAATATTGGTGCCAGTCTTGTAAAGCAAGTTGCAAATGCTACCAATGATGTGGCTGGTGATGGTAAGCTGTTATATCCATAGAGGATTAAACTTTATAGTCAAATTTTCACCATTGGCTACTTTGTCATTTAAAATAACGCTAGGGCATGTAATAGATGTTAGAAAACCAAATACTCCTACATTTGGTGTGCTGATATTGTGCAATTATTTTGGTGATGTTGTTACTTTGACCGAATAATGATAGAGCAGTTTAAATTTTGGCAGGAACTACTTGTGCTACAGTCCTTACTCGAGCAATATTTACGGAAGGGTGCAAGTCAGTTGCAGCTGGAATGAATGCAATGGACCTGAGGCGAGGTATAAGTATGGCTGTTGATGCTGTGGTGACAAACTTGAAAAGCAGAGCACGAATGATAAGCACTTCTGAAGAAATAGCCCAGGTTTGTGTATCAAATTTTGTTAGAGCCTCTAATGCCTTATTGCAGTAGACAGTAACATAGATTGTGAATTTTAACTAAACTTGCTATTTTTAAATTTACAATGATAGGTTGGGACAATATCATCTAATGGAGAGAGAGAAATTGGTGAGTTAATTGCAAAAGCTATGGAGAAAGTTGGCAAAGAAGGTGTAATCACAATCTCAGTAAGTTTTTATATAGTCATCTTGTTAACATTTTCTTGTCTTTGTGTTTTACTTTCTTTGTGGGGTGGAGTTTTTCTTGATAGTTTTTATCTTGTTATCATAATTTCGAATTCTTTTTCCCTTTTTCCCACATGATTCTAAACTCTATCCCGGCCATCCATTATTGAGCCCTTTCCTTTCCTTCCCTTTATCCCTCCCTCCAAAATGGACTGTGGTTTGAATTTGTATGCCATGTGTTTCTGTATCTTTTGGGATCTAACTTTTAAACTGTTTCAGGATGGCAAGACTTTGTATAATGAGTTGGAAGTTGTTGAAGGAATGAAGCTTGACAGGGGCTACATTTCTCCTTATTTCATAACAAACCAGAAGAACCAGAAATGTGTATGTTCTCTCTCTATCTCTCAACTTCATAATATTACAAATTTTGCCAAAGAAAAGGACTTTATGAAATACCGTGGTGATGAACCCCTCTTTTATTTTTTTATGATATATCATACATAACCATCTCATGTCCTTGCGCCAACAGGAACTCGAGGATCCTCTCATTCTAATCCATGAGAAGAAAATCTCAAGCATAAATGCTGTAGTTAAAGTATTAGAGTTGGCTTTGAAGGTGAGCAATGCCATTCACTTCATTTTGCATTGTTTTTTAAAATATTGATATTGGCTGACACTTACTTATCTCCAGAGACAAAGACCTCTGTTGATTGTTGCTGAGGATGTGGAAAGTGATGCCCTCGCAACTCTTATTCTAAATAAGCTTCGTGCTGGAATCAAGGTTTTTGCCTGTCTGAGCTTTACTTTTTAAGTCTTAGGTACCTTAAATTTTGGATTCTTGGTTTTGCTGATCTGATGTGATATTTGTTGCATTGCCTCAGGTATGTGCCATTAAAGCCCCTGGGTTTGGTGAAAATAGGAAAGCTGGTCTCCAGGATCTTGCTGCTCTTATAGGAGCTGATGTAAGTTTTCTGTTCTCTATGACTAGGAGGTTACTACCATATTAAATTCTATCTTCCAAACCTATGAATGATATATTTTCTCTATCCAATTAGCTTATCACTGAAGAGCTTGGCTTGAATCTTGAAAAAGTGGATCTGGATATGCTTGGCACTTGCAAAAAGGTAACCTTTTAGCTTAATTTGTAAAAGCATTTGAATGCATGTTAGAGTTTTGGTACTCTATTTTGGTTAATGTTTATGATTGGACAGTTCTGGTAGAGGATGCAGACTTTCCTGGATCAACTACTTGTGTTTAAGCTCGAAATAATTTTTCATTGAATTGTCCCCATTCTTAGCCTGATAATATATAGGGTTAACTAATGTAGACAATTAACTTAGATTCTTAATGTTGTAGGTAACAATTTCTAAAGATGACACTGTCATTCTTGACGGAGCTGGTGACAAGAAAGCAATTGAGGAAAGATGTGAGCAGGTTTGAGTTAACCTCCTATCAGCATTGATTCTACCATTGGTGTGTATTCTAGTTTCATGCAGTGATAGATCAGTTTATTGATGTTTCTGGCTTGTTTCTTGCCATGAATTTTGACAAACAGATTAGGTCAGCAATTGAAAATAGCACATCAGATTACGACAAGGAAAAGTTGCAGGAAAGATTAGCCAAGCTTTCTGGGGGTGTTGCAGTGCTTAAGGTATGCTTACTTCAGTTGACCTTGCTTGTTAATGGCTTTTTACCTGGTGAACATCCTAAGGTTCTGTAATGATAAATTAACATTTGAAACTTCCCTTTTGCAGATTGGAGGAGCCAGTGAGGCTGAAGTTGGTGAGAAGAAGGATAGAGTGACAGATGCCTTAAATGCAACTAAGGCGGCTGTAGAGGAGGGCATAGTACCAGGTAAATTATCAGCACTGGCAGTTGTATGCTTACTTTTACATCCTCCAATCAGATCTGACTTATTTTGTATGCACAGGTGGTGGTGTTGCTCTTCTTTATGCATCAAATGAGTTGGATAAGCTTCAAACTGCCAACTTTGATCAAAAGATTGGCGTCCAGATTATCCAAAATGCTTTAAAGGTTAGTATTTTCTGTATTTTTGCTTGTTATCTGTTTAGATCATCCATAGCATTTTGCTATTGGCAGGGCACTGCCTGGTATCTTATGAGGAAAACTTGCGACTGATTGTTTTTCTTTTCTTCTCACTTACTGATTCCTTTCTGGGTTCATCTGCAATATTATGAACTGGATTTGACTTTAAGATCTAGTATAGTTTTACATAAATTTCAATTTTAGTTGCTCACTCTTTTGTTACCTGTTTTAACAAACAATGCAGACACCTGTGCACACAATTGCATCAAATGCGGGAGTTGAGGGTGCTGTTGTTGTTGGCAAACTATTGGAACAGAATAACCCTGATCTTGGATATGATGCAGCCAAAGGTCAGTGTTCCTTGTTTTCTTTTTTCTGGCTGTGTTTACTTTTCATGTTAAAAGACAAGGCTCTTCCATTATAACTGATTCTGCTGTCTTCTTTTTTCCTCCTTCATAATTAGGTGAATATGTTGATATGGTTAAAGCTGGAATCATTGACCCATTGAAGGTGATTAGGACCGCCTTGGTTGATGCAGCCAGGTAGGATGCTAACAAATTTGCTGTAGACATGGATGTGTTTAGTATGTCTGTTAGGTAGCTTTGCTTATCACCATTTTTCTGCAGTGTGTCATCTTTGATGACAACAACTGAAGCTATTGTGGCTGAACTCCCAAAGGATGATAAAGATGCTCCAGCTATGGGTGGTGGCATGGGTGGCATGGATTATTAGCGGGCTATTTCCTGTTGAATCTGGCTTCCTTTTGGTTGGACCTGGAGAACAAAGAGTGGTGCTTCACCCACTATAGCCTTTTTTTCTAATTTGTTGTCAGAAGGCATCCATGTAATCATAGTGAGAGATCAAAGATGTAGGTAGGAAAATTTGTGATTGTTTTTCACTGATAACAATCAAGACATTTGGAACAATTTTTACCTTCCAAAGTAAGACATTGTTCCCTATGAAATTGTCCATTGAAAGGACGGCCTCTACTAATTTACGGTTAGTTGTTTAGCACCTTCAACATCCCATAGATTTCTCAACTTCAATAAATCTAATATACAACGTCGCGACTATATATATAAGGCTTTACCTTTAGTGGTTCTAATTACATATTTTCTCTTCAAACGTAGATGAAGTCATCTATACCATTGTTATAATTATAGGACAGTCTGGTCATATAAAGTACACGTGTTATGGTTTAGTTTAATAATTAAATTTACGGTTAGATTATTTAAATTTGTCAAAATAAAAATTTGATTGAATTGTCCATTGGATTGAATTGGATGATCCTTAATTTTAAAAAATAATAATAATTTTTTTCACATCTCTTAAATGTTTGTATATATTTTATATTGTTGTATATGAATTATTTTTATGATGTCATTTGATTTGATGAGTTAAATTTGAATTAGAAATTAGAAATTACGTTGGTTTATTGTCTAATTTAATTTTAACAAGATTTATCTTATATTCAGGACATTATCTTTTATTAATTTTTTGGTGGAATGAAGGATTATATATCATAACAATAGTACATGTTGCATTAGAAGGGTATTTTTAGGAGCTCATAACCTTGTTTTTAATAGGAAAGTGTTATTGTGACGTGCAACACACATGCACCGCGCACACATATATATTGATGATACTTAGAGAATACATATAATTTGTTTATGGACATAATTATAAAAAATTAATGATTAAAAGAAATTAGAATAAAAATATTTAATTAATTATATATTCTGCTACGATTTGAAAGAAAATATTAAAATTCTCACTACAAAATAATACATCTTTGAGATCAAAGAAGCTGAAAACTCATTATTCACAACTTACACTTCAAGGATCAAATAATAAGATTTAAGGATATAAAATCTTCATTTCATTATATATATATATATATATATATGGTGGGGATGCACTTACACCAAGCGTAAGTCTTGACACACTTACATTACTTAATAATTTTTTATAGAATGTGAATTTAATCAATCCAGCCATTGAATTGAAAGTTCTCATAAGATAGATTAACTCCATAAAATTTCTTACAATTAAAAAATTATTTGATACCTTATTGCATTACTATATTTTAACGTATAATATAATTTTAAAATGTAAGTAAATTGTCTACTATTAGATTAGACAATAATATATGTCTAATTTATTTAAAATTTGGTATACATGATCATTAAGATAATAGCATATGATTCAACGGTTGGATTGGTTAAATTCACATTTTACAAAAATTATTGAGTGGTGTAAGTGTGTCAAGACTTACACTTGATTTAAGTGGGTGGGGATCCATTTACACCAAGTGTAAGTCTTGACACACTTATATCAATCAATAACTTCTTATAAACGTTAAATTTCATCAATCAAACTGTTGAATTGAAAGTTTTTATAAGATAGATCAACTCCATAAAATTTCTTACAATTAAAAAATTATTTGATACTTCATCGCATTATTCTATTTTAACGTATAATATGATTTTAAAATGTAAGTAAATTGTCTACTATTAGATCAAATAACTATATATGTCCGATTTATTTAAAATTTAGTATGCATGATTATTAAGATAATAACATATGATTTAATGGTTAGATTGGTTAAATTCACATTCTACAAAAAATTATTGAATGATGTAAGTGTGCCAAGACTTACACTTGGTGTAAGTGGATCATCACCTATATATATATATATATATATATATATATATATATATATTTGAATACACAATTATTGGATACACAATTGAACAAAATCATTTTCATTTATACAGCAACTTATATTATAAATCTAAATGTTGAATCTAGAAAGATACATATAGGTACATGAGATAAATATGAATCTAAAGGTATATATCTTAATCTCTATTAAGTCTGAAATAAAAGTTTGATAGACGTCAAGGTCATGACTAATTCATATTACTTGGCTGCCCGTTTCTTGTTCATCTTCATGCATAAATAATTGAAATGATGTGTAATAAAATATGAATTTGGCAACATAAAAAGGGGCATCTAATAAAAATTAACCTTGAAGTTGCTCATGAAATACATGAATAAGTTTTCTTAATTTTATCTTCATATTGATTAGATATCCCTTACAGAAGCCTCATATTTTTTTGTGATGCTAAGAACTTTAGTTGTCATTATTACATTATGTCTATTTCCTTTTTGAATAACTGACATTATTTATCTAAAATTATCACCTAGAACTATAACCTTCCCTCCAATAATTTCATAATAAAAACATTAATTAATTAATTAATTATTCTAATAATAAATTAAATTTTAATTAATTTTATTATGATTTCATTTAATGTTTTCATCACGTGCAATGTAGATATTAATATGTTTTCATATAAAGTTTTCATCCTTGTGCAATGTAGATATTAAAATATTTAAATAGTTAATACATATATATATATATGAATAAAAATAATTATTTATAAAAAATATAATTAATTAATTAGTTTTCTAATAATAAATTATATTTTAATTAATTTTATTATGTTTTCCTGTAAAGTTTTCACCCCATGTGATGTACAAATTAATATATCTAACCCATTATCCAAACAAAGTTTATCCATATGGCCAGATATAAAAATATTGACTATGTCACTTTCAATTGATCTTGTTATCCATCATCTAATTTAAACGATTTATTAGGTAATTTGAGTCCTAAGCTATTTCTCGATCTTCTAATTTTCCTTAGGTGAGTAGTGCACTATTTGGTTCTTGGTAGCCACATTTTTTGTTGTCTAATTTGGGTTTGGTTCTTGGTAGCCACATTTTTTGTTGTCTAATTTGGGGTAACAAATGTTCATCAGATAGTTAACTCGTTAAAGGCTGCAATAACACTTTCAACATTGGTTGTTCACCCAACTAGTTGACCCTGAATTGGACAAGACTTGGTTTTTGTTGTTAATTAGGGGTTCATTTTACTATAGCAAAGCTCAACATTGAAATTGTGACACTAGCACAATATTTTATTCATTTAATTTCCTTCTCACTAGGTTTTTTAAGATTTAATTTGACTTAATTGAGTTGGTTTTATCACATTTTATCATATTGAACCTAGTTTGATCATTGATGGAATTATTGCATAATTTAGCCTTAATTTGTTTATTTGGCAGTGTTTAATAATCTGGCTATAATTTGAGCTATGGATATTTGATTGTTGTGATTTTAGTTTTATAGGAAAGTTAAGGCAATTATCTACAATTTTCATAAAAACCTCAAAAGTTGAATCACACGTTTTGGGCCCAAATGAAAGCTAAGACATAAAGATATTGCTCCTATTAAGAATACTAAGTTAAACTACATCATTTTAGGCATGCAAAGGTAGGATTCTAAAGAGATTATGTCACCTAAATGGGCATAACTTGGTTGTTAGACCTCCAAATGACATGAAACTTAAGTCTAATGATTCCTAATTAACCCAATTTTGTACCTAATGGGTTTTTAATCATGTAAAGCTAAATTAGGAATTGATTACAAGGGAAAATAGAGAAAACGTGATAGTTAGTTTTCATTTTCTAATTTTCTGAATTTGGTTTTCCCTCTCATCATCTCTCTTCCTCGCCCTTCTCTCTAGGTTTTCTTATTTTTATGAGTTTCTTCTCTCCCATCCATGGAAGGATAGAACATTGTAATCAATTTTAGCAATTGACCATCTTGAAGTATAATTCTGAGATCTTGTTTTACTTGTTCTACATTTAAGTGTTAATCATTCTTTCTTCTTCCTCTTTTAAGTTTTGAATATGAATTAACTTGCTTAATTTGATTTTGATGTTAAATTGATTGCTTAATCAATTGTCTAATTCGAATATGGATTTAGAGACTAAACAATGCATCAAAGGTATTTGATAGATTGTTTAGCTTGGTTGGATCTTGAATTTCAATTGGTTCAAGTTTCAATAAATGCTTAATTCATTTAAGCTTGATCAAATAAATTTTGTATGCTTATCCAATAGAGGATCTACATATCATTTTAAGGCTTCTTAAAGTGATCTAAAACCAAAACTCAAATTAGCATTTTAAAGGATTATTAGTGGTCAATGATGAATTAAACTGAAGATTAGTTAATTTTCTTTGATTGATTGTTTACCTAATTCTGCTTCATGTTCAAATTAAATTTTGCAATTGATCCTACAATTCCCCCCCTCCTCCGCTATTACCCCATTGATTTCACTTAATTGCATCATTGATCTTTGAGAAATGACTCGGTTTGTCCACTAATGCTACAAATCATGAAACGAACCAATTATTTTTATTTGACTGAGTTGGGCACTCCGTCCAAGTACCTTACCTGAATTATCACTATTTTCTCATCAATTATTGCTGACATATTATACTCAATGCGTACTTTGCGTTCCAATATTTATATTCCATATGTAGCTTGTTTACATACACAATATAACAAAAGAAATCTCTACAAAAGAAATTAAAGATTGGAAACAGCCTCCCATTGTTAATTTAAAATAAGGGTCGAATACACAATTAGCCACAGTCCCCAAAAAAAGTGTGATTTTACAAACAGTAAACAAAACAGGAGGTAGTTAGAACTTTGAACAACTTGAGCATAGACTTCATTTTGGAAAAGGAATTTTACATATAGGAAATTTATACAAGGATTTCATGAAGTATCGTAATTTTTTTAATTTACATTTTATTCTATCCCTTGGTTCATCAAAATAACAAGGATTTGTGCTTGCCTGCCTTCCTTGGATTCCTTCCCAGTGTCCTTGGTTTGAAATCAGGGCTTCAAAAAACCTTGGTTGCATTTGGAAAAAAGTACAAGGTGATCCTTTTACCTCAGTCCATAGTCAGATTGCAAGAGCTATAGATCACCTTAAAAAGCTGTATGTCTATTCTCACAGCTTCAACCCAAGTTCTTATTGCCCCTTTTAAGCCTTCGACTGGATCAACATGAAGCACACCAATGACAGTATCATGTCAGTCTTGCATTATATAATACACTTGGAAATTTGAATTGGGGAATGGGTGCAACTGACATGCTGTCAACCTGGTCCCATTCTCATATCACTTAAACAATCAACTAAACTTTGCAAGCCTAACTAAGCAAGGTCTTTGAAGACAAGTTACAGAAGATATATCATTCGTTATCATAATCATCAACTTCAAGCACGCATGAGAGTGCTGACATCCATGCCTGCAAACCATGGGAAGCATCCTTTTTCATCATTGCTTCTAATTTGCCAACAGCCTGCCTTGATACTCCACACTTCAGCAAAACAATTCCAAGTGATTTGAAAGTACAATCATCAGGTCGAATGGAAGTTCTTATCATTTCCTTGAAAGTCTCTATGACTTCCCTGAGTCTCCCAGCAATAGCATACAGGTCAAGCACATTATTATAACTTAACGAATCTGTCAAGGGTCCAAGTTTTCTCATCTGCTTTGCAATTTGAACGGCTTCTTCCAACCTGCCAATTTTCTTATACATACATAGCATCATAGCAAACGTAAACTCATTTGCAGCTCCATTTTTCTTCAAGCTCTCGAATATCTCATTTGCTTGGTCAACCATAGATCGCTTAGTATAAAGATCAATCATACAATTAGAAGAATATACAGCAGGACCATCTTCTGACGATTGAAGCAAATTGTATGTTTCTTGTGCTTTTTCCAGGTAGCCAACTTTTGTGTACAACTTGGTCAAAGAATTATATATAACCGTATTCCCTGGCAAGCCAAATCTTTTCATTTCATCAACATAACTTATGGCTTCTTTAACACTTCCAACATTAGCAAAAGCATTGATCAATACCCCATAGACTATAACATCAGGCTGCACAGCATGTCCAATCATTTCCTTGTATATGTCTTCTGCCATTTTCAATTGGCCTAATTTTGCAAAGCTGGAAATCACGGAACAATATAGGATGCAATTACTCACTAATCCTGCCTCCTGCATCTTTTTCAGATAAGGTTTGGCAATATGCGGCATGTCAGCACTGGCCAAAATTTGTATGAGAGAACTATAGCTGCATTTGTCTGCAACCACACCGTGTTTCTCCATACTATCAAACAATTGACATGCTTTATCATAGCATTTCCCTATGCCATAAGCTTTAATCATCACATTGAACTCAAGGACGCTGAGATTCTTCCTTTCTTGGCAGCAAATGAAGACTTTCTCAGCTTCCAAAGTATGCCCATGCTCCCCATATGCATCAATGTTGGCAGCATAACACTCAGATGTCATATTACCAGCTAGATGAAACCTGTGAAACCATAACAAGGACCGATCGAGCATTCCTGCTTCTATGTACATCCTAGTCAAAGCAGACTGGGTGAATTGATCTATTTCAAGACCCCTCTCATCCATCTCTGATATAAGATCTTCTGCTTCACAAACCATTTTCCTTATTGAGTATGCATACAAGAGGGTA
Organism: Styphnolobium japonicum; assembly: GCA_023212625.1. Lineage (NCBI taxonomy): Eukaryota > Viridiplantae > Streptophyta > Magnoliopsida > Fabales > Fabaceae > Styphnolobium > Styphnolobium japonicum. The sequence goes on from JALBWW010000013.1 coordinate 20,454,663, forward strand.
CGGTAACTAACAAGATCTGGCTCGAGGCAGGCTTCCTTCATCCTTTTAAGATATTTTGCTGCCATGTCTATATCATTATGCTTAGCATGGAGAGAGATGAGAATATTATATGTCCTTGTATCAGGTGAGCATTGAAGCTCTTCCATTTTTTGCAGAAGTGAACTTACTTCCTCTAGTTGTCCATGGTTTCCACAAATGTGAATCATTGTATTGAATGTCACTGTGGTTGGCGGTATGCCTTGTTTAAGCATCTTAAGAAAAGTTTCAGATGCTTCTTTAAGCTGACCAGCCTTTCCATATGTGTCAATCAAGGTGTTATATGTATGTGAGCTCAAAGAAGCATTAGTATGCGATACCCTCTCATCCAATTCTGGAGTAGCCACCGAATTATTAATCTCTGGCCTCAAAGGTTTACCTAATGACCACTTCCTGAAAAAGTCTTCAGCTTTCTTAAATTCTCCTGCCTTCTTGTACAATTGAACTACAATCACCATAGTGATCTCATCAGGTTCCATCCCTTGTCCAAGCATCCTTTCAAGCCAAAAAAGCGCGTCTTCTTTAAGTCCACCTTTGCTATAAACATCAATCAAAGTTCCATACGTAGAATTTGTAGCTGCAATTCCTCTTGCATTCATCTCATTCCACAAACTCTCCACACAGGTCCACTCGCGTGCTTTGCCAAGGGTCCTAAGCATAATATTATAATGAATCACATTCAGTTCATGAGAATTTTTCTTGAACCACTCAAAAATCTCCAAAGCTCTATCCCACCTTTGATGTTCCTTCAAAATTATACTCCTTTCCTTATTGTTAAGACTATCTTCCCAGGGTCTCAAAGCCTCGTCCACATCCCCAATTGTATCCAAAGCTTTCAAAATGGCAGGAATGCATCCACCATAAGACACCCATTTCGTCGAACACTTGGACTGCACCTTCTCCGGCAACACACTCCTACCACCAACTACTCTTAATTTATCACCTATTTTCCTCTTTCTAAGAACCCCACCATCGGAATTCTTCTCCAAACTCTGTTTCTTCAACTGAGACTCTTTATTCAAACGTCCATCAGAAGAACTCACGCTGCTGCTTCCGTTGCCATTGGGGCTATTATGAGGGAGCCTTGGTTCTCTATTTCTATGAGTAAGTTGTTCAACTGAAACTCCATTTCCATTTCCATATCCACTAGGTATGCGGAAACAGTTGGTGGTGTCCAAGAGCTGCAGCTTCACAAACATTTCTCTACTATGACACTTGCTTTAGACGGCAAATGCTACGACATGAGATGAGATATCATAGGGTATTAGGGTGTGTGTGCTGGTTTCAGTGGTTTGGTAATTAGTGGTTTTGGTTTTCTAGTTCCAACAAGTTCGTGGAGCGAGCGAGAATGGTTGCCAATGCCAGCGCCAATTTTTGTAAAATTTCTAGTAAAACTTTTGTAGCATAAGTGGGAGGTGCACTTCCATTCAACCAACTTTTTTTTATTTTTTAAAAATATTATTTTCCTTTTGACGGGTAGGAAGTAAGAACTACAAATGACGGCATTTCTCATCTAGGCTGGCATTTCTTCTCTCCCAAACATATATATATATATATATGCAGTCAAAATTTCACTTTTCAAAGATTATACGTATAACTTGACATGACTATATTATCAATTTAAAAGTGTTATCAGGATTATATTTCTAAATCAAACAAAAATACAAAAGGAAAAGATTACAATGTTACCAGTATTGTCAATTTAAAAGTGTTCAATAAGTGAGATCAGGATGGTACTTCTAAATCAAACAAAAAAAGGAAAAGGCTGCAATGTTGCTAGCATTGTTCAAAAGACGAATGATCAACATCATGAGTTAATGAATTATATGTAGTTGCTTTGTCCGGCTCACTATTTAGTTCGTTGCCTTTCAACTGTATTGATTATTATAGGACTTCCTCAATTGTGTTCGTATATTAGTAATTATGATTTCTATTTTCTAGTGTTTAATTGGTTACTATTTTACGAATGAAAATTTTCTATTTATGCTAAGAAAAAGCTATGAAGTATACGAGCAAGTATTTCAAGAAGAGATTAACCACAAAAAAAAAAGTATTTCAAGAAGAGTTATCCATTAAATGAAACCTAAATCTCACATCGGCATAGATAAGGAGTTTAAATAAGATTATGTGTTGCTATAGACAATTAATTTGACTAAGAATATGATTATGAATAAGGAAGAATGGTATTTTAGAAAACTTAAATAAAAATTAGTTAATAGGAGTCACAATTAGAGAGGTGTGCATTTTAAAGAGTAAAGTGCAACTGATAATCGTTAATAAAAAAATCAAGGGAGTAGATTCTCACAAATTTATGATCTGTTATCCAAGTGTTTATATTTTATAAAATTCTAAATTGTTAATTTTTTCATCAATAATTATCAATTATACACTTTATTTTATAAAGTGTACTTCTCACTTTAAAAAATCAAAATCTGAGTGGACAATAGACACATCAGTGACAATAAAGGCTCCTCAGAATAAGTGTGTATAAATAATGCCACACTTAATTGAAATATTTGATTAGTGTGTATATATATTGTAAAACCTATTATTTACTATTGATAAGTCTTACGTGGAATTTTTTTTTTCTTTATTACATATAAAATACATTGTGCTCAATCCTCTCAATTTATGATTGAACCACACAAGTATTATGCTCAATCCTCTCAACTACTTCCACTTAGTTATACATCCCTTCATTGTATTAAGTTATCATTTCAAGCCTATGTGAATCTATTCAATGAATCTCTTCAACTTTGCCCTCCACTTAAATGAGAATTTACAAAATTGTCACTGAGGGTGTAAAATGACCAAAATACCCTTGGTGATTTCTAAAAATTTCTAATTTATCCTAATTCCAGAAAATTACACTAGGACTTCCATATGATTTAGTTAAGATAGAATTAAGATTAGAATCAAAATTTAGGGATGTTACATATATTATAGTGGTCAATATTTGGATAATGTCACATTAATTGAAATATAAATGTATATTATTTTTTTCATTAGTTTTTATGTTTTATAATATTACTTAAACATAATCTTTTAATTAAACTTATAAAAAATATCATCAACTAGTTTTTAAAATAAATATATATAAAAAAATCAAATAAAAATTTTATCTTCTCTAAAATATAGATATGATAAATATAAAAAAAATTAGAGAAAAATAAAATCATTAATATTAATTTTTAAATCTAATAATTTCCAGATAATTATTTTAAAAAATTTTATTTTAAAATATCAAAGATTGAGATTAAGTTAAAATAAATAAATATAAATAAAAAATATCAAATAAAATTTTTATCTTATCCAAAATATAAATGATAAATATAAAAATTTATAGAAAAATAATTCATTTACATCAATTATTTAATCTAATAATTACAAGATAAATATTTTTGTAAAAATTAAAATTTAAAAATATCAAATATTAAGATTAAGTAGTATTATAAAATATAATATTCCATGAAAAAATAATTTATTATATTTATATTTCAATTAAGTGAGATACATGAGTAAATATTAACTACTAAAAGTACTAAGGATATTAGTATCCTTATAAAAACGAAGGTACTGAAGGAATCTCCATAAATTGATTATTGAGTAAATGCTCAATTTGGCCTTTCAAAGGAATCTCCATATGTCAAGTTGATCCTCTATTTATAAAAGACATCAATTTGGTCATTCGTGCAAATAATCTGATCTAACTATGATGGCTCATATAGGATCCATTACACACGTCTGACGTGTCACGTTATCATTCTAGATGGATTGTTTTCTCCATACGCAACTGTTCTACGTGGTTCTTGGTGATGAAGTGGCTTCATATTATCTGAAATTCCTAAATTCATAAACCCTTATGAACCATTAAGTCCCAAAATCCCTAAATTTATAGGACCCATTCTAGTGCAAGGGAGAATTTCCAAAATTCATACTTGGAATAAACCATTTGGAACCCCTAAGGACCCAAAATCCCCCAAATTGCACCAAGGCCCCATTTGGATACAACCACTAGTAACTTATTAGAGTTTATCTACTCAAAGAAGGACTTTATGGTGTGCACAAATAATGTTTGGATTACCTTTTTCTAATAGGTTATGACTATTGAATAACTTGTTAGAGATCTTAGTAGTGAAGCTATTTCATCAACCTTCTGTTTTTTTTTTTAAAAAAAAAACAACCTTGCAAAAGCTAAACTGAGCTTATGCGAGAAGTTGTATAATAAAAAAATTTGGACAAAAATACCTTTAATCAAATCTAAAATTCAAATATGCCAATCGCAGAATCAATAGCTTTGAGATTGGAGTTTCTCTTTTCCTTGAAAGATATGAAGAAACTCTTTGAAACCCCAAAGATTGCAAGGTTAGCCCTAAATCTTACTATGATCTTTTCCCTTCTCGAATTTTTTGTGAACTCACTATGATTAAAAGATTTTGATGAAAACAAAAAGCGATTTACATGAAAAACAAGTCTAAGCTTCCTTGAAGATTCTCTTTTGACTTAGGTTCTTTCTAAGGGTAAAATGTTACTTATTTACTTGAGCTCTTTAACAAACTTTTTAATTATCCCATAACTTGTGAAAACTATTTTTGAAATCCTTAGTGTTGGTGGAAACAAGTAGAAAAGCACTTCTCAATATCTAAAATTGTTTGGAATATGATTAGGTTTCGAATATGAATGTTTGCAAAGTCAAAATTCGAATTTTAGGGCCTTATATCCGGATACAAGGTTTGTATTCAAATTCCAATCATTGAAAATCAAAATTTGGCTTCTAGAAGCCTTGTATCCGAATATAGGCTCCTGATATTTGGATATTAGACTCTAGAGATCAAACTCATATTGAAATATCCTGATACACCTTTTTGATATTTAGATATCTCTTTACAGAAGCAAATGATATTTCAAATATATGGATACACCTCTGTGATATATCCAGATATCTCTTTCCGGTAGCTAAAAAGCTTTTGAAATATCCTGATACATCATTCAGATATCAAGATATTTCATTCAAAAGAGAAGTTGTCTTTTTCAAATATCAAGATACACAAATAATGATAAGAATATATTGCTCTTATTCAAGCCCAGAAAACATAATATCTAAATGCCAACTTCAAATATCTGGATATTGCTTGCCTGAAAGACAAAAATAACAATTAATTTTTGCATTTAATGCACTCCAACCACCACTAACAGCTCTATTATGCTTTAGGATATTTATCCTAACATTTTAGGAGTTAATGCTATAGAACAACACCTATGAAATCATTTATTGAGAGCATTAAAGTTCTTCAATCTTACAAACTTTGTTCTTGAGCTTTAAGTATTATTAACTCTTTACCCATTATTCTTCAAGTTGTATACCTGGTCTTGTGAGAATCCAATGGTAGGTGTTCTTTATTTTATTGAGTGAAACTCTTGTACAAAGAGAGTGGAGGATCCCGAGCTAGTAAAAAGTACTATATTTTTGTAAGGGTTTCTCAAGCACCTAAGTTAGAAGCTTGAAATATAGTGAAAATATCGGCTAGACGATCTCGAGGACTGTACGTAAATCACACAGAGTAATTGAATCAATATAAATCTTGTTTACATTATTTCTTCCCTATACTTTTATTATTCAAGCTTTGCATTTATACTTTGATATACTTGGTGTTTCCAATCTTGATAAACTTATTTGTAGCTTAAACTTGTGTTGTGTTGTTATTTTCATTAGTCCATATTTCTCTTAAAACTATTGATTCAATATAATTAGTACTGTTGAAGCTTTTGAGAAAAGAATTTGCAAAAAAAATTGAAACTTAATTCATCCCATCTTGAATTATTGAAGCCACTTGGTAACATTTTTATCTTACTATGTGCTCTCCTGCTACACTTGCTTTTCAATTTTTAATCTTTTCTTTTAACATTTTGATTCTAGATAGCATTGAAGGTTGTAAACAATGGATTTTTGGTATAAGGCATGGTATTTTAATTTTTAAATCCTTGCAGTTTGTTATTGACCGTTGAGTAATCCTTCCTACACCACACAATCCAACTTGGTATGTTTATAATCATTTAAATTTCCTATTAAAATTTCTAAGGGATTCAGATTGGAAATTTGAACTTTTTAATTTCATTTTAGTATCACTACTTGTTGGGTTTTGAATTTATTTACCCATTACTTTTGTTTGTGGGTATGTGCTTTGTGACAACCTTCTACTACTATACATTGTTTGCTACTAGCTATATCTTCTTATCTTCTATAAATAAATAATATGTACAGCAGCTAGTATAAAAGAATAAAATTGAAACTAAGAGGATTAAATATTTATCGGCATCCTCCTACTTCGTACATAACTTGATTATCAAAACTCTAAGTTTAACTATGCCATTTATGAATGCAGAATTAGAACTAGGTGTCATGCATTAGCTTTTTATTCATAATTTAGACTATTCTAGGTCCAATGTGTTTGTCCATCACTTCTATTAGTGCCATGAAGGTTTATATCATGGGTCCATAATATAGGTCATTGATCCAATGCACTCCTTGATTATTATTTCAGTCCATGGTTCTTGATTGTCTTCGTAATGGTCCATATAGGATCACTTCAGTCCTAAGTAGGTCATTGGTTCGGTCACGTTCACATAGTGTTTAGTTTGATACTTCATAAGATTTTAGTTCAAGTTATCTGTCCTCTAGTTAAAATTTTTCGTTCATCTTAATCCTTTAGGTTTGTAACATTCTTTGCCTCATTGTTTAATACTTAAAACATCATTTATATCATAACAAAGAGACACATAGTCTTAATTTCTTACAAACATTTAAGGCATCATACATGAGTTTTGTTATATATATATACTACATAAGGCATGGTGTAAAATTCTAGGCTGCTGCACCTTCCTTAACAAAATTACAAAACTCTTCTTAACATAAGCCATAATTAACAGCAACTACATGTTGCTTGACTTTAATTATCCACCATATGCATCCGAATTTCACGGATGACCTTCACATGGCCTCCCTCTTCCACAGAAAAGATCCAGGACCATCCAATCTCAATCACAATAGTTGTGATTCCCATTTTGATATGAATCAGAAACCATGAAAAAAAAAGAGTAAGATTATAAAATATTAGTAGGAGATAAGATTAAAGGAAGAAATTAGATAACCTTCCATGGTTCCAGCTGCATTAAAACAGAAAACTCAATGCTGCATGTTAGGTCACTAAAACAACAGTTAAGTAACTGTAAATACAATTTGGGTGCTCAAACATCTCAAAGGGGATTAATACCTTATTAGGTCTAACCAAGACCTTATCTTGGCCATTTTCTGTCTACAAGATAGTAACCTTTACCTAGGGAATTCCCTTGACTTCCATTGAAGTCATATCCTTTCATTCTTTAGGCCCTCGGCCTCCTCAACTAGGCCATTCCTCTCATCCCCTTCTTATGTTGAATCTAAAACATTTAAACTCAAACTTTTCCTCAAGTAAATCTGCCACTAGTTCTTATAATTGTTTAAATCCAGTAGTGAAAATATTTAAAAGAAAATAGCATGCACGTTTTAGAAGGGATTTTCAGCACATGCATGACATTCACAGGGTATGTCACGGTTTTGTCTTTAAAGTTTTAACCAAAATACAACTTTTCACAAATATAACAGAACATGAAAATAGTGGTTTGTTCTAAGCAAAGTAATTCTTAAAACTTGATCTTGAAAACTCAAAACATATATGCTACCCATAATTCATTTAAATAAGAAATTATAAAGAAAATTACATGAAAGTGGATGAGAGTGCCTTGCAGCATATATGATCGGTAGTAAGAGAGAAGAGATAGCAAAATTATAAAACAAGGGAAAGTGGGAGTAGAGATACAAAACCACAAACATGGCAGCCAAGATTTTGAGAAATTGGAGGCTTGTTTCCTACCTTTTCAGACTTGGTGTAGCTCTAAACTCTCTCATCTTCCCTAGTAGCAGAATGTCTAAGTGCAATGGAGTGTGTGTGCATGAGGATGAAGCAAGCAGTTGTGAGTGTCCTATTTATAGAGAGCAAATCTGGTTGGGATTGTACCAGATTGCTATCCATCTCTACGAGCTCCCCTTGTGCTGTGACTGAAGTGCATCATTAGGTGCAGCTCCTTGGCTATGGTGCAAGTGACTCATCCAATAAGTAAGATTCCCCATCATTGACAAGGCTTGGACGTGTCCAAGCTGCAGGGAATGTCTCCTGCATGCAAGGCTTTGCTGCATGCAAGGCTTTGCTGCATGCACCATGTGCTCTTGCCTTTTTGTGTCTCTAGTCCTTGTGCTTTTAAGTCTTTTGCAATTTAGTCCCTCCACTCATTGGGCTAACTAGGGGTGGCTTATGAGCTTAGATTTAGGTCTGTTTTGGGTTTATATAGTGTCATTATGAATAATTAAATATCTAGTTTTAATCATAAATTAATCATGCTTAATTTTAAATTAAGCTAGTTTTGGTGTTTGGTCCTTTTTCCTTTATTAATTCAGTTTCTTTACCTTAAATTCTTAATATAATTAAGCCCCCCCTTTTTTTTAATATTAATTTACCATATCATATTTTAATCCCTTAGGTTTAACATTTATTAATAAGGTTTTGTTCTCGTTGAACTTATATCCTTTAATATTAACCTTCTTGTTATTTCACTTTATTTATCTCGAATTCTTATTTCCTAAACCCTTTTTATTTAATCTTTTATTAATTAATTATATACTTAAAAAAATTTCTCTTGGTAATTCAATTATTAGGGTGTTACATGCTTCCCCCTACTTTTAGTGTCTAAAATGGAGTTGAGATTGCATTAGGGAGTTTGAATATGTGAGAGATAAGTATGAGTCCATCAATTTTGAGGAGAATGTAAATTTTTGGAGATGGCATCTTTTAACTTCTTTTCAATTTGACCTAAATATTGCCTAAACTAGACCGTAGCTTCTATTTATGACTTGATTGAGTTCACTCATGATACAAAATTTGTGATATTGGACAATAATGGAAACATAAATATGTTTGGGTAAATTGTGTCCCTTGCATGATATTCATACTTCCCATTAGGTGCTTGATAGGATGTCAAAAGGTTTGGTGCCCATTTAGAATGTCGCATGCTTCTTTGTTTATAAATTACAGAGCCTAAGTGTTTTGTGTATCCTGAACATTTTTGAGTTGTTACATAATGACTGGTGTGTAATTTAGAATGTAGTTAGTCATTTGAGGTAAATATAATTTGTAGCAATTTTCTTAGGAGAATTTGAATTGAACTTTTGACTATATTCTTTTATACATTTTGACTTTATTAGTTGTAAAAAAGATAACAAGGGGATTTTAAGGGGAGTCCTATACTTTTGGGATAGGACTTATATTTGAAACTCACCATTGAATGAGTTTCCTTATCCCTTCTATCTCTTTTTATTGTTATTCAAGCATGTGTAGCTAAACTTCTATTCTATGATTAGAGATGTAGTTCTTTTATGTAGTTATGTCATATTTGTAATTATTTTCTTGTTAATGAAATATTATTGCTTTAGATTTAATTTTAATATTCTTAATACTTGTCTTATGTCGATACCCATAATAACATAAGTTAAGATATTTAAATAAAGAGTAAACTAGCAACTTGATCCTTGAAAATAGCTTACACTTGCAATTTAGTCCATAAATTTATTTTTATATATAATTCCTTAAAATTTTAAAACACATAGTAACATAGTCCTTCTGTTATTTCTCATTCCAAAATTAAACAGTAACACGTAATGTGGCGTGTTAAGTACTTACGTGTACCGTTAAATGCCACATTGCAGGTTACTCCACATATCTAACCCTTCCAATGACGTCGTTTAGGTGAGAAGTATGAAACCCGACCCCTTTAGCATATCACTCAGATCTCCTAACCCACCGAGCAAACCTTGCCTCTAACCCATTACCCCTCAACTCACCAACCGACCAATCCCCTTAACAGTTTCCCCATTAATTCAACTGACCAAGCTTACCCTTAACTGATTGGTTATTAGCGATCACTACGTTTTTCTATTCTCACCAACGAAACCGATCGATTATGACCGATTATACCGTTGTCCCATCTGAAACAACAACTGATTGATCGTCCTTGACCGATTCGACTACCATTCTCTTTGATCTTGACAATTACATATCAGACATGATCGATCAGACAATCTCTTTTCCCTTAATTAGCCTACCTGACCGATCTTACCACTTGCCGACCACCACCTACCTGATATATGACATTTAATAGTACATGTAAACACTTAACATGTCACATCACATATTACCATTTAATTTGGGAAGGAAAGATAACAGAAGGACAAACTTGCTGTGTGTTTTAAAATTTTAAGAACTAACTTATATGTAAAAATAAATTCAGGGACTAAATTGCGAGTGTAAGTTATTTTCAGGGACCAAATTGCTAACTTACTCTAAAAGATCAAAACATGAAGTTTAGTATTAGAAAATCTAGAATTTGAACTTATAAGTTATGAGTACAAAAGTAGGTACAATCCTTCAAGGATCAAATGAATTTCTGAAAGACTAAATAGTTTCAATTAACGTAGTACCATGAAAATATGTATTGTTTTAATTCTAACACGTTTTCTGTTCGTCAAAAGAGAACCTTAAATACTTTAATAAAATTCACCTTCAAATCATAATCAAATCCATTAAACAAGGAAATTTTACTATGTGTCATGACAAGTAGATGTAGTAAATCCTGAAATCCTAGTGCCTCCATCAATTAGAACTTATTGTTTGCCCCTTTAGCTTATTTAATTGCAATGTAATTTTACTTTTATTACTTTATTTAATTGTCTAGATAATTATAATTGTTATAATGCGGTATTCACATGATCCTCATATGACCGATATCATTACTTTACTACTTATATGATTTGTGCACTTGCAGTCATCAACAGCTATCGTGTATGAATGAGTCATCTTTATAAAATTATATAAACAAAATTTTAAATAAATAATGCTATTTTTAAATAATCAAATAATGTTATACACGATTGGTACACAAAATAGTGATTTCATGGAATAAGAATGAAATGAAATAAACTAGAATAGAATGACCATTCCCAATCCACAGTCTGGTAGGTTTAGAAATTGAATAGCTTTTTAAGCCATTCCATTATTTGGCACATTGAATTAATGTGAAATAAAATCAAAGTTAATTTAAATAACAAAAATATCTTCTAACCAGAATAATATATAGGCTAATATTTCTCATATATAATGTTCAAAGTTAATTTTTTTATAACTTGATAAGAAGAAAGTATTATTTTTAAAATGAGTAAACATTATTTTATTTGTGAGAAAGACTTAAAGTGTGTACAATTTTTCGAATAAGATATTTCTTACATTTTTTGTGACATTTTAGATAGATTTTAGTTTTTTTTTTATTGTCAGTGTAATTTTTTTTTACACTATTATTCAATCATATATTAATAATTTATTGATTAACGTAATTATTGTCGGAATGAAATTGAATGAATGATGTGTCAATTACTTAATAATTGTATTCCATCATATTATATATTATTTACATATTTTAGAGATATTAAAATGGGTTGAACTGGTTAGATCAACCCATTTAATCCGTATAAAATGATGAGACAGGTTAAAAAATTTAAAACAAATTTAAGATGAGGCATTTTTTAAGAGAAATGACTTCAAGTTCAGCTTGGTAAGAAAATTGGACAGTTTGATTCTTTTTAAAAATTAACTAAGTATTTAAATAATTTAACCAATAATTTATATAATGTTAACTAATAATTTATATTTATTTTTTATACTTGATACGTGATTAATTGTATATAAATTATTGATTAAATTAATTAAATAATTAATTAATTTTTTTAAAAAATCAAACTGTCAAATTTTTTTACCAAACTAAACTTGAGTGTGATTTTTCCAATTTTTAACCCGTCTTGCTTCACTCGCAGGTTGTTATCGGGTCGGGTTGAACCCGTCCGTCAAAGGCTTGGCCACTTATTTTGTTTATTTTTTAATAGTACCTTACTTATTACCGAACGGAAAATCTAATTCCCCTTCCCCAAAATTTTCATTCTCGCAGTGCAGGCAGAGGCAGAGAGAGAGAGGCAGTCTCACACAGTCACGACGCTGCTCCTGCAGTGGCATTCTGCCAACGCTATAGTCCAGACGCCATACAACCTCCGACGCTGCCGCCACCACCACCACCACCACCACCACCCTGTCTGATCCATTACCATTTCCAGTTTCTCCTTTTTGGTAACTAATTTTTATGATTGTAATATTTAGAATAAATTTTTTCTAGTTTTGATAAGTTTTTTATTTTCATTCTGGTCTGGATGGATTATTTCCGATTGTTTGTATCTTAAAAGTGGTTGATCCCCTCTCTCCACTTCATATTCACCTTTCTCTCTTTCTCTTTCTTCAATTTCTATCAAATTTTACTCCGTGCGAGGTTTGAATTCTTCTGTGGTGGTTGTGGTTTAAGATGTCGTCGTCGTCGGGGCAAGTTGTTAAGCGTGCCAAATACAAAGCTACAGTGAAAGACCCTGGTACCCCTGGTGTGCTCAAATTGGTACAGTACCTTTGAACATTCTCATTTCTCATTTATTCTGAGTTTTCGTATTCAACTTTTTGAAGACTTGAAATCATATATTTTTGTATAATGAAGAATTTATGTCCTTCGCTGTTGATTTGTTTTTGTTTTGGCTGACTCTTTTATGATACTTGTTTCCTCTGTTGTGCAGACTGAGGACAAGTTTGTTTTCAGGCCTAATGATCCTACATCAAACAACAAGCTCGAAGTGGAGTTCAGATTTATAAAGAGTACTTATGATCTGTTGTTTATGTTATTGTTAGTTTTCAAATTTTCCTTATCCATATCTTGTTGGCTCCTTTAAATCAGTAAACTGATTATATTATAAAGTTTAATATGCGGGTTTTATGTTATGGAAAGCACTTTGCTTTTGTGGGCTCATGAATTGTTATTGAAAGCCTGATCTATTTTTCAGTCTTTTGTTTCATAACTGCACCTGACCTGACAGCCTGTTCTTATTTTTCCAATATCTGTCTCTTTTTAATACCATATATGCATACGCTTCTCTGTGAGCAATGTTTTTGATGTCATTTAGTTTATTCTGCTTGCAAAATTTAGGTCACAAACACACTAAAGAGGGATCAAAGAAACCACCATGGCTTAACCTTGCTCATTCACAGGTTTTTCTTTAGTTTGTTTTAACTCTTGTTACACCTGTCTACATTTATTGCATTATTTACTGTAGCCTGGGTGTTGTGTTGGTTCCATTTCATGCTTTATGTTTGAATACTGCTCATTGAATTGTCTATTTTATTTCGTGTACTATGATTCACTTGGTAGTATGTCACTTTAACATGCTTAATGTCTCTTGTCTTCCTTTTAAATGAATTTTTATGATATTACAATGTGATGTTCCAGGGAAGTTACATCTTTGAGTTAGAAAGTTTTTCAGATCTTCATGTCTGCCGGGAATTGGTGGGTAAGTTTCTTACTTTGGCTACTGCTGAATGAAAATATGATTTTGTTGTTTCTTTTTCTTTAAAATTTTCTTCTAAGGGCTTCTTTAACTTCTTTTTGTTATTCTTGAATCGTGGCACTTAGCATGAGGTGCCACTATGTAACATACTTGTTTGACCTCAGGCTTAAGTGTTAAGAGTTAAAGAGTTTCTTTCTATAGGTTTTTAGTCGATTATGCTGTTTAAACCATTTATTCAAGATTGAATATGTTTGTGAATGCTTGAGTGTATCTTCACTCAGCTGAAGATTGAATATATAGATAATTTACATAAGATAAACAATACTAAATAATTTTATGGTGCATTCCATGCACTAAATAAATTATTCCTATCTGTCTACTTTAGGATAAGATAATACTAATATATTCTATCTATATCCGACACTCACACACACTACAGCTAACACATACTCATTACAGACAACACAACACACACATTTACAGCTAACAATATTCTTTTTTCAACACTCCCCCTCAAGATGGAGCATATAAATCAAATGCTCCAAGCTTAGAACAAATATTCTGAATTCTTGGTCCTCTTAGTGATTTTGTGAAGATGTCTGCCAGTTGATCATTAGAACTAACTGATTCGGTGATGACTTCTTTAGAAAGGACTTTCTCCTTGACAAAGTGACAATCAATTTCAATGTGTTTAGTTCTCTCATGGAATACTGGATTAGAAGCTATATGCAAGGCTGCCTGGTTATCACAACATAGTTTCATTTGTTGAGTATCCCCAAACTTCAGTTCTTGAAGAATTTGTTTAATCCAAATGAGCTCACATGTGGCTACAGCCATAGCTCTGTATTCAGCATCTGCACTAGATCTTGCAACAACATTTTGTTTCTTACTTTTCCATGAGACAAGATTTCCTCCAATAGACACACAGTATCCTGAAGTGGAACGCCTATCAATGGGTGAACCTGCCCGATCTGCATCACAAAATCCAACTAGATGAGTGCTCCCTTTGTCTTCATAGAGTAGTCCTTGTCCCAGGGTCCTTTTAATGTATCTCAGAATTGATTCTTTGCATCCCAATGATCATTATGAGGAGATTGCATGAATTGACTTACCACTCCAACTGCAAATGAAATGTCTGGCCTTGTAATAGTGAGGTAGATGAGTTTTGCAACCAATCTCCGATATCTTTCAGGATTAGAATAAGTCTCCCCCTGGTTGGGTAGTAATTTCAAATTTGGATCCATGGGACTATCAGCTGGTTTACAATCTAACATACTAGTTTCTTTAAGTATGTCTAACGCATACTTTCTTTGTGAGATGATAATCCCATTCTACATTGAGCAACTTCAATTCCAAGAAAATATTTCAGCTTTCCCAGATCCTTAGTCTGAAAATGACTAAATAAATGTTCCTTTAGCTGAGAAATTTTCTCTGGGTCATTTCCTGTAATGACTATATCATCCAGATATACTACCAAGTAAGCACATCTACCTGGAGAGGTATGGCAATAAAAGACTGAATGGTCTACTTCACTCTTTTTCATTCCAAAAGCCTGAACAACAGAGCTGAATTTTCCAAACCAAGCTCGTGGAGATTGTTTGAGTCCATAAAGAGATCGTTGCAATTTGCAAACCAAGCAAGACTCCCCCTGAGCAACAAATCCAGGTGGTTGCTCCATATAGATCTCCTCTTCTAATTCTCCGTGTAGGAATGCATTTTTAATATCTAACTGATATAATGGCCAATGATTGATGGCAGCTATGGCAAGAAAAAGTCGAACAGAAGCAATTTTGGCCACAGGGGAAAAAGTATCTCCATAGTCAAGACCATAAATCTGGGTATAACCTTTCGCTACCAATCTGGCTTTGAGACGATCAATCTGTCCATTGGCCCCTACTTTAACAGTATATACCCACCGACAGCCGACAGGTTTCTTTCCCGGAGGAAGAGGAACTAACTCCCAGGTACCATTATGCTCCAAAGCCTGCATTTCATCAATCATGGCTTGTCGCCATCCTGGATGATCAAGTGCTTCACAAAGATTTTTAGGAATAGAGACAGAAGATAAAGAGGACACAAAGGAGTAAAAAGAAGGAGAAAGACGATGATAACTTAAGAAGTTATAAATAGGATGAGGATTACGTGTGGACCGAATACCTTTCCTAAGAGCAATGGGCCAAGCAAGATTTTCTTCAGGTAGGTCCGTAGTCGGGTTGTCTGCTGGAGTAGGACATGATTCAACTGGTCTTACAGTGCCTTCCAATTCTGTATTGGAAATTTGTGGACGTCGTTGGTATGTGATGAGTGGTCTTTGTGGCTGCTCAGGTGGAAGATTTTCAGGAATATCTGTAGAATCTATGATTGACCCTGATTCTTGCAAAGGAGGTGATGGACCAAGATAGGGAATAGGAAAAACTTCTTGTAGAGTATTTGACTCAACTGTGGAAGGTGAAAAATATAACTTCTCTTCAAAGAATGTTACATCTGCCGAGATGTAGTAACGATTGTGAGCAGGGAGAGTAACATCGATAACCTTTCAGTACGGAATATCCAAGAAAGACACATTTGATGGCTCTAGCAGAAAGTTTATCAAGACTTGGAGACATATCATGAACAAAACAAGTGCATCCAAAAATACGTGGAGCAATATGAAACAATGGTTCTTTGGGAAATAAAATAGAAATATAGAATGTGGTATTTTATTTTCAATGGAGGAAGAGGGCATCCGATTTATTAAAAAACAGGCTGTCAAAACTGCGTCTCCCTAATGACGGACAGGTACATTAGCATGAAGTAATAATGTACGAGCAGTCTCAACAAGATGTCTATTTTTTCTTTCGGCTATACCATTCTGTTGAGGAGTATGAGGACACGAGGATTGATGCAGAATACCTTGTGATGTCAAAAAAGGAAGAAATAGCCGAAGAAAAGTATTCTTTTGCATTATCACTACTAAGCACTTTAATTGTTTTTCCAAATTGAGTTTTAATTTCATTGACAAAAGAAGTGATGATGGACACAATTTCAGATCTGTCTTTCATTAGGAAAACCCAAGTACACCGAGAAGATTCATCAATGAAGGTGATAAAATATCTATGACCCATAGAAGACACACGACTAGGACCCCATATATCTGAATGAATAACTGAAAAAAGGGAATCAACACGACTGTCAGCATGCCTAAAAGAAGAACGAACATGTTTTCCTAGTTGACATGACTCACAGTTGAAGGATTTTATTTTTTCAAGACTTGGGACCATTATTTTGAGTTTGGACAAATGTGGATGTCCCAAAGGTTCGTGAAGGAGTTTTGGTGACGCGGCAGCACTACAAATCCAAGAAGAATCAGGCTTGAGATAGTACAGACCATTAGATTCATGTCCTACGCCAATCGTCCGACCCGTACCACGTTCCTGTATAACAAATGAGTTAGCATCAAATGTTACTGAGTAATTATGAGAACGAGTAAGCTGGCTTACAGAGATTAAATTGAAAGGACAATTGGGTATAAACAAAACAGAGGATAAAGACAAAGAAAAAGTGGGTGATAAATGACCGATTCCTTTTGCTGTAACTTGAGAGCCATCAGCTAGAGTAATGGAATGAGGAATATTTGGAGAGGAGATGGACGAAAATAAAGAACTATTACTAGCAATGTGATCAGAGGCACCTGAATTAATTATCCATGGATTTTGATCATTACCAGATTGGGAAATGCAAGCAGTAGAGTTATGAGCACCTATAGATGACGAGATCTGAGGTTCCTTGGCAGCTTTTAGCTGGGGATACTCTTGATATTCGGCTTCGGAAAACTTCATCGCAGATGTTTCAGACTTGGAAATATTCACAAATTTTCCGGGGAATCCGTGAATAGAATAGCAAGTGCCTTGTGTGTGGCCCATTCTTTTGCAATAAGAACATTGAGGGCGGCCTCCTCTCCCACCTCTTCCTCCTCGGTTTCCACGACCTCCTCGTCCTATTCGACTAGAAATCATGGCAGAAGTTTCAATAGTGTCAACTGAATTGCCTCCTATGGATGAGGGGACCCGAAGGAGTTGAGTAATTAAATTCTCTAATGAAGGAACTTCTTGACCAGTTAAGACTTGATCGCGAACATGATCAAAATCTGGATGCATTCCTCGTAAAATTAACACCATATACAGATTATCAAGTTTCTTCTTTATGTCTTCGAGTTTATCGGCTTCCAAAGATAATTTTAACTCCTCCACCGCAGATTGGGCTTTCGAGACATATGCAACCATGTTATGATCAACTTGTTTGAGAGTGGCTAATTTTTGTGCAGCATCATACATTTGTTGAATGTCATTAGCAAAGACATTTTGAGCCTTTTTCCAGAAGGTGTGACAAGTTTTGAAAATTCTGAAGTTTGTCGATATGGTTGGTTCAACAGATTGCCACAAGAGAGCACACAGTTGATAATTAGGCTTCTTCCATTGGTCGCGTTTGTCTTCTGGAATATCGTCGGAGGCTTTTTCGAGATGTTCATGGTATCCTTGACCAAGAAACCAAAGTTCTACAGAGGCAAACCATGCTAAATAATTTTTAGCACTTAATTTTTCTGAAGTAATTGTTGATGTGCCAGAGAAAGAGAATGCAGGACCATCATTTTTTTGAGAGTTGGAGGCCATTTATCACTCTTGAATGATCAGATTAGAAGTTTCTAGACAAGTAGAGGAGGTGACTGTGACCAATTCTGGGCAGTCGGAATAATTTTCCGGCAGCAAGAGGGTGGCGCGTGTACCTCACGCGCTGGCAGAGAGGTGCGCGTGGATCTCACGCGCCGACAGAGATAGCGCGCGTGGAGGCGCGTGGCAAGGTTTCCGGCGACGGGGCTCCGGTGGATGGCCGGTCGGAGGCTTCTAAGATGTTTTTCGGTGGTGGTGTATGGTGGGTATATGGTCTGAACACTAGCAAAGGTGCGTGAGTGGGCTGTGGTGTTTTGGAACGTGAACCAGAATGGGTGATTTGGTGTTTGGGGCGACTCTGCTGACTAGAAGCAGAGTTGTGATTGGACAGAGGTCTTTGCTGGACCAGTAGCAGAGACCCTCTTGGAGAAAATTTTTTAAGAGTTGATCGAACCAGCTCTTGATACCATATTCAAGATTGAATATGTTTGTGAATGCTTGAGTGTATCTTCACTTAGCTAAAGATTGAATATATAGATAATTTACATAAGATAAATAATACTAAATAATTTTATGGTGCATTCCATGCACCAAATAAATTATTCCTATCTGTCTACTTTAGGATAAGATAATACTAATATATTCTATTTATATCCGACACTCACACACTACAGCTAACACATACTCATTACAGACAACACAGCACACACATTTACAGCTAACAATATTCTTTTTTCAACACCATTTAAAAAAATGTTATGCATAACTGATTTCAGATGGGCTGCATTATATATTTAGTTCCCTCATCAATGTTACATATGCCGGAGAAAAACTTATAATTTTTTATCAAAAGAATTAGGGTGTGTTATCTTCATTTCTCTAATGCAATTAAGCTTGGGAATTGAAAGAAGACTATCAGATTATATTAAAGAAGATTTTGGGTTATTGTGATTTTTCTTTTATTCTTGTTATTTCATTTTTAATATTTTTAATTGTCAATTGTTTTGTATATGCTTTCCTAATGTGTTGTTTGGTCTGTTTGAGCAGGTATTGCCCTTAGCAAGCATGGAGAAGCTGCAAAAGTTATTTCTGAGGA
Organism: Styphnolobium japonicum; assembly: GCA_023212625.1. Taxonomy (NCBI): domain Eukaryota; kingdom Viridiplantae; phylum Streptophyta; class Magnoliopsida; order Fabales; family Fabaceae; genus Styphnolobium; species Styphnolobium japonicum. The sequence goes on from JALBWW010000013.1 coordinate 20,473,954, forward strand.
ACAGCTGAGGCCTGATGAAATGGCGCTCAGGATTAAGCTATTGCAAGAAGATAGGTATTTGGTTTATAATGCACTTCGATTCCTTTAGTAAAAAGTATTGTTTATTAGATTTCTTGTTCTATTATGGCTAAATTTCTTGTTGCAAATGCAAGCTATGTGTCTTGTCCCTTTTTTTTTCTTTTGATAAAAGAAGAATTTGTTAAGAGGAAAAAAGGGAAGTACAAAAAAGTGCTACAAAAGAAAACAAAACAAAAGTAGAGAATAAAATAAATGAAACCATCATCTCAAAAGTGCTCTCTCTTTGGATTTCTGTAATAGAAACCCACCTGAAGAAACCATGGGCTGACACCCACATAGAAGACAAGACGACTATTCTGTCTCACACAAGATAAGAATTAATAAGGGAGGAATTTCTTGTTAAAATTTCTGGCATTGTGCTCCATCGACAAACACCACATCCTCGCAACCGAAGTACAAATGTACAATGCCAGAGAGCTATACGCTCCTTCTTCCAACCAGAACAAAGAGCAGACAAAATTTGGTCCAAAGATTCAGGACAGACCCATTGCTTTCAAAAAACACTAAAGAGCTGATTCGGCAACTGCGAAGACACTTTGCAGTTTTAAAAGAGATGACTATTTGACTCTGAACTTTGAAAACACATAACACAGACATAAGGAGAAATAGCCTTGTGAGTCCTGAGTCTGCAACAGATCATTTGTATTCATTCTATTAAGTACCACTGTCCAAACAAAGGTCTTCACCTTAGAGGGAGTCTTAATCTTCTGAAGAGACTTGGAAATGGAAAAAAAGTTTGAGAAGTTGGATTGCAAGTAAGAAATTGAAAGAAAGATTTACAGGTATAAGAACCAAAAGGGTCTAAGGACCCTTTTAATAGACCCTTTTATCTGGAAAAGGTGAGCAACAAAAGGAATCAAGACTGCCCAGTAGCAAGGTCAGCGGCCTCCCTGTCATTAAGGTTCCTTAAAAAATGAAAATTCCAAGGTCAGAACCTTGGATAGTAAAAAAATCCGAGATAGGGACCTGATGATGCAAAGTGGAAAGTCTATAAAGACAACAAAAAGAGTTAGAAAAGGAAGATGGCCCAATTTTGTGATCTTCCCAAAATAAAAAAATGAGAACCATCACCAACATGGAAAGTAAGCGAAGCAGAAAAGAAAGGATATGCCTGAGTGGTGAATTTCCAGCAACTCTCATTGGTAGCATTAATGGTGGTTTTGGCATCCCAACCATTCTTGTCAATACCCAACATAAATTCTTTTAATCATCTTGTGCCAAAGAGAATGTGATTCCAAAGGAAAATGCCATAACCCCTTTGCCACTAAAGCAGTGTTTTTGGACGCCAAATTTCCAAGACCCAAGCCTCCATTCTTTTTAGACCTACAACAAACTTCCCTAATAGCCAATTGAATCCTTTTACAATACGTAAACCAGACCATAAGATGCAGCATAAGCTTCTCAATCTTGTCAGCTACCCCCGCTGGAATTTTAAACAGAGAAAGATAATAAACAGGGATAATCCGATAATAGACTAGGAATACTGAATCAAGGTGACACGATCCTCAACGAAAAATGGGCACCTTTCCAATTATTAAGCCTCTTAGCAATATACTGAACAACTGGACCCAGAAAGAAGGAACACAGGGATTTCCTCCCAAAGGAAAAACTAGATAGATAAGGGGCCACTGCAAGACAGCAAACCCAACCAGCCTAGCAAACCCTCTTACAACATCTACCTTAATATTAATACCACCCAAACCACACTTGGCAAGATAAATACGAAGACCAGAAACCACCTAGAAAACCCAAAGCTAATAATGTCATCTGCAAATTGCAAATGAGACACCTCCAAGCCTTCATTTCCTGTAGTCCGATCTTACACCAAAGTGACCATACCCCTCTTATACCTTGAACATCCAACTTAAAAGATCCATAACAAGAGTAAAGAGGAATGGAGATAAAACTTACCTCACCCAACGCAGACCCCTAAACCAAGTCTTAGGCTCAACATTGAAACATCACATAAGAAAGACAACCTCTACTCCATTGCCTCTGCCTAACCCCAAAATTTTAATGATCAAGGACTTTGTCCAAAACAATCCCAACTGACCCTGTCATAAGACTTATTGAAAGAAGGAGAAAGGGTACATTTTGTCCTTTAACTTAATTTGCTTTCAGTTTTGTCATTTAATTTTTTCCTATTCCATTTTTGTCCTCCAAGTTACAAAAGTTGAACAACGTTTTCTTCAAGTTTGATTCTGTTAGATACACTAACAGAACAACTCAGCAACCATGGGGCAGAGGACCGTTTTATCTCTCTACTATTACATGTGGTTGGCTTTTCACATGGTTATCTTTGTGTCTCTCTTTCACAGCTCTATCAAAATTTGGTTATTCTTTCTAAGAATAGGGTCTGAAATTACAAAGATCTTGTACCCATGGTAATAAAACTTGAGTTTTAACACAAACTCGTTAAACTTGTTCGAGTTTACGAGTTCACCACCCAAATCGAGTCAGAACGCTTGAAAACTCGCTACCCGGTGAACTGGGTGTAAACTCGGTGAAATCGCAAGTTCGAAATTGGGTGCTGAAAAAGCCCAAAACTCACCTTTTTTGCTTCTGACCCAAACAGAAGCTTAGAGGCTCAAAATTACGTCATTAGGGTCCAAAACTTCATTTCTTGGCCGCTGGGCACTTCATCTTCTTCCTCTGTTCTTGGCTGTAGCGTCTGTTCTTGGCTGTAACGTCTCTTCTTGGCTGGGAACTTTGTCTTCTACCTCTGTTCTTGGCCACTGGGAACCTCTGTTCTTCTTCCTTCAAAACTGTCTTCCCCTGTCCTTGCGCATCTGCTTCTTGTCGCCGGGAAGGACTGGTTCTCGTCTGCAGGCACTTGGGCTGGGCTTACTAGGGTCTTCCTTCGACACTACTTCCCGTCTTGTTTAATTCCTTTGAAACCAACTAATGTTGTGATGAGCCCTTTTTGCCTCTGTTGTGTGCTTTTGGCTTGATTGTGTTTTTATTTTTTCTTGTCTTGTGATTTTGGAATGTCTGATATAGCCGGTTCAGGTACCACAAGCAACAAAGTTGCTTCTAAAACAATAAAAAATGTTCCACTATCTTACCTTATTACTTTTGTTTGCTTGATTATGGAGTTAGAATGTTGAATGTTGATTATGGATATGCTATTTCATTGTGTTTAGGTCGATGAAATTTTTTTTTTATAATATTTTTATTGGAGTAAGTAAACTCTTTTGCGGAGCCTCCACGAGTTTATGTAAACTTGCAAGTTTGACAACCATGCTTGTACCAATTTCAAAGTTTGCATCATTACTCATTAGCACATCTCTGCCATAGCTATGGCAGATGGAAGGAGGAAAAAATGCCACAAACTTGGGTGAAGTAAAAAAATTGGGTCTCCCTGAATACAGAGTCATTTTGTGTTGCCCCAATAGATTATCTCACTAGAAGACCTCAGTTGTTCAATTAACGGTGAGTATTGCCATGTGGATGCCACATAGGATAATTTCATTTGAAAAAGTTAGCCATGATATTTTCAATTTCAGGTAGTATTGGTGCCTCGTTCTTATCTAGATCATTTTGTAAATGCTCATAATCAAAGAAAAGTAACAAATAAACTATATTAGTCCATGAACATAATTAAGAGAATAAATAAATCATAAAGACAAATGGCACTTGAAGTAAACAACATGAAAAAAAAATGCAAATTGCAACAAGTTTTTCATGAGATTCCGCACAATAACCAATCATGAACCACTAACTTATCAAGCTTCACACATCATGTTTAGTCATTCTCATGCATTGACACACCAACAAACAAAATTGGATAAAGAGGAAATGTAAGATGACACCTTGTACACTTTAAATAGAAAACAATACTGACTTTAGAAGAATAGTGGAAGAAACTCACATACAAGTTTACTACAAAATTTGTACATAAACATATCATTCTTGTCTGTTTTCATTTGGAATTGGAATCACGTAAAAGTAGTGTCTGTAAAAATTATGCCTAATTTACAAATCATGCCCAGGCTGTGTCTATTTGCATACTTGTATTGGTCTTGTGCAATATTAAGTACATTCTGGAGGGAATTTCCACAATGATCATGCATGGACAGAAATCAAATGCATAGGTCTACCTCATCGTCAAAATTGTAGCCGCGAGCCATGATCGACACATAAGCTTGGCAAGCCTCTTTGGCTACCTAGCTTAGCAAGCAAAAGAAGGGAGGATAGAGCTATTGAAAATTCGGCAGTCTCCTCTAAAATCAGACTAAACAAAGTATTTTATACCACTTGGATAATTCAAGATATCAACAAGCATGAGCTTTCCTCATGTACAAAACCATATATATGTATATAAGTGTCAATGACCAACTATCCTAAAAGCTTAAGCTGTTAGGTGAAGGCCTAGGATTGGTTTTATATTTCTAACATGCCCCCTAATGCAAGAGCCCTTTGGGCTCGAAGCATGGACAATGCATAGGCCCACCCTATCTTGTGCTGAAATTCAACTTTATTTAGAAGAATGGGGGCGGCAAGGATCGAACTCCTTACCATTTGGTCATAGAGGCTCTAATACTATGTCAAGGACCAACTCTCCTAAAAGCTTAAGTCGTTAGGTGAAGGCCCAAGATTGATTTTATATCTGTAATAATAAGAATATGCAACATCTAAGATATTTACATTAAGCTCACATACACTTAGGGTTTTATATCATTATCCAAAAATTAGAAATGGGAGAGTTGAAGGTGTTCTAAGACTCAAACGAAATGAACCCAACCCTCCAACAACTGCAAAAAATATGGGAGTCCAAGACATATGGCCATGAGAATCAAGCCTACCAAAAGGATTATGGGACAATGGCCTCCCAGCAAGATAGCTACTTTGCAACAGAGTTACTTTGAAACCACAACAAAAAAGGGAATGAGTCTTTCAGCCGGATAAGTATATAACAGCCAAAATGACAAATAATATGAAGCATGCAAACGACACGATGCTAAAATTTGAAAATGGTAAGTTCAGTCATAAGGCATGCAATACACACACACATGGAAAATCTTATTACATAACATAAAATAATTCTTTTATTTTCAAGTGTATCATAAATGAAAGTGACTACGAAAACATATTGATGTGGAACTATCTGTTGTCAATGGCAGCATCTACACCAGATCATTCCCCGCTAGGAAAGTCAAGTAGTACCCAGAGTATACACCAGATCAATTCCTGGAGCCTTATCTCAACACACCTATGGAGTATACACCAGATGAGATCATTCCCCATAGGGCTACATCTCATACCTCTATATGCTCATAGGCCATTAACCCCACTAGTGGCATATGGAGTTCCTACAAGATACATTCTCCTAAGTCCAAGACTAATAAAATTTGTACAAGTAGTCATACCATGAACTTATTGGCTGTGGTTGAAACTTTGAAGGCTGTGATGTGAACATGAATCTGATTTTGGAATTTGCTTCACTAGCTTTTTCTTGATCTATTATCTCTGCTAAGTGATGGGGAATTATAGGATTTTTCAATATCTAATTTTACTGTAAAAAGCCTTCTGCCTATAGGAAAAGTGTCTTGCTTTTGCCATAATCCTTATAACGAACCATTAGAAACTGCACCAAAGTATGAGGACACACCTATAGAACCTCAAAATGATTGTTCCACAGGAAAGTAGCCACCTACAATGCAAAAATAAGTGACTTACTGTTTTTGATTTCTGAACTTGATCTGATCAAAACACACATTTCGGAAGAGAGAGCGGTTTGGGGCCTATGTATCTGGAGAAAGTCATTTGTATTAATCCTATGAAGTACTGCTATTCTAACAAAAGATTTGACCTCAGAAAATATTCACACTTATATTTTGCATCTAAAGGAATTCTGAGTGACTCTTGATTTGATGTGCATGGTTCTGCTTTGTAATTTTATAGAACACATGGAAGTAGTTCCTTTCTTTTCATTTGTTTCTACTGTCTTTTGAAGACTTTTTATTTTTTTATTTTTTTTATTTTATGGTTTCTCTTCTAGGGCTTACATCTGAGAATGATCATTATGAAACATACCATGCCTACTTTTTTGTAAATGACTTCAGGCTGGAAGTGATTCTAAAACCTTTTTAGCAAAGAAGAATATGTTTCTTAATTATCCAAAGCTACCTTTGGTTTTTTAATGAATTTTTGGTATTGTACTTTTACTTCAAAATTATCCATTTCTAGTTGCTCTGGCTCAGAATATCATGGGGTAGCAATATAGCTCAGGGTCTCATTTTAGTCGTATAATAGGATTTTGAATGTTTATGTTTTGTTTACTGTAAGGTTATCTTAGTTTCAAATATTCCACGCCCCTCCCCAAATGTTTATTGATTTTGCTAAAGTTCAACTTTTGCAGCAAGTTGCAGAAGCTTCATAAGGAACTTGTGTCAAGTGGTAAGCTGACAGAATCAGAATTTTGGGCTACGAAGAAGGTAAAGATATTCTGAATATAATATAATGTAATGTTCTTAGTAGTTCGTTCCTGGTTTGCACATGGCATTTGAATTTTAAACTCTAGAAAGTGAGGCCAATATATGTTTACTAATGAGAGAATTATTGGTGATATTATGATGATTGAAAGATTTTTTACTCATGAAAAGTACTGTGATGTATTTTTGCTAATCAAATATTTGGTGTAAAGTACATGGTCATTTTAAAGGGGATTCCTTAACAGATATGCAGAGGGATTGGTGCTCCATTGATGTTTTCTCTTTTTTTGTTGTTTTATTTTTCCTTTTTTGGTATTGAGGATCCCTTATCGTCCAATTTTCTTTTAATTTTTTCTCTACCTTAATGAATTTCTTCTTTCATAAAAAAATATTTTGCAGAAATTGCTGGATCTAGATGAAAGCAGAAAGTCAAAACAACGGATAGGTTTTAAAAATTCTTTGATCTTCGACACAAAGCCTACGAGTGATGGTCGGGTATGATACTGCCTCTCCTTCCTCTTCTGCATTGGTACTCTATCTCTATGTCGTACTTAGATGTGTTACTGCATACTTCGATTTCATCATGAGAACATTGTAGATCTAATTGTCTGTGTGTTGCGGCCAAGTAATTTCTAAATGCCAAATTGAAGATTGTTAAGAAAAAAAATCTTATTGTCCTCTCTTATAGAGTGCAGAACTCAGCTTTTGGAAGCTTTTGAATGCTTAATGATAATATGACGAATGGGCATTGAACCTGATGAATATGGTTAATTTATTTTGTAAAATAGTTTACAAGAACAGCTTTAAACAAAGTAGCTAAAAATTTTGTTTGGGTAATTTATTTTAAAAACATGTTTTTAAAAATAATAAAACAAGCAACTTGTTTGGGGAAAAAAGAACATAGTAGCTCTGTTTTAATTAAAAACCTTGTCACTGTAGTTCTAAGAAGTTGGCAGAAATTTTCAAGATAAAACCCTGTTTGTTATCTTCTTTGAACGGGATTAAATTATTTCTCGTCATTGAAGGCGAAGCCTTCTTTGTCTAATACTGAGTGCCAAATGCCAAGCCTTTTGCTTTTCTCTTGAGGGTTACCGGTGGTAGTGATTGGAGGAATAAAAGAGTGGGAGAGAATACTAACAGTGATTGGAAAATCAAGCAATCCCAAACTACAATCTTCCCAATATTGATTGTCGGTGCATTGTCTTGTATTTGAAAGATTAGTGACTTTGTAATTACGCAAAAAGAACAAAGCAGATTTGTACTACTGCTAGTGATAGGCAAGTTGTTAACTGTTTTCACACAACGCAAGTGCACGTGTGGAACAAGTAATAAAGCAGTGAGTAAAGATCGTTCCCATGGAGATTTGTTACCGAATTTAGTTAATTACTAATGTGTAGAATTCTTACTATTATCCAAATAGCCGATGTGGAATTATAGCAAAAGAAACTAAGCAAGAAAGTCAAATTAAGAGAGTGCAAGATAATGGATATAAAATTATCAAGGAAACAAGCCTAGGATTGCAATCTCATTCTACACTTCATCTGAATTACTTCAATTCCCCTCAACCTTATTCAATGATCATGAGTTATTAACCTAGCGTTCTAATTCTTTTATATGCCTCTTCCGATGGTCATACAAAACTATACCTTTCAACATTTTCTCTATATTCCTATGAGATAAGAATTAAAGAAGGGTGCATTAAGAACAGGCTCTACCCATGGTTACACGTGACTCATTGGTATATTCCTATCCTACAAGCAAATCAATTCACTTATTCTATCAAATGAAATTGAACACATTTTATTCACCCTAGGTCTTAAGCCTAAATTCCCTTTTCCAAGTTCAATTTAGATTTACCTAATCAATCTAATTGGTGATCAAGCAATTAGAAGCATTAAGAACAAGGATGAATAAATTGCTCAATTCTCATAGAACAAAGAAGTGAGGCAAAGAAGATTCAAAGTGCATGAGAGTTTGATTACAATCCTTGAAAATCAAATTAGTTCATAATAGAATTAGAAAACACAAACAAAGGCTTAAGGAGTTCCGCCATCATATCAACACAAGAAAAGAAGAAGGAAGAACTATGGATCTCCAATGTCTTCAATTTTCAAGATCTTGATCTCCAATCCTCTTCAACGAAGACGGCTTCTCGCCTCTCTCCAAAGCTTGATTCAAATTCAGAAAGATGCCCTAATTGAGGCCCAAGAGATCTTTTTAAAAGCTAGGGACAAACTTGACCTACAATTCACAAAATTGGGGAGTTCTAGCTGTGCAGAGCCGCAACTCTTGGAACTTGGGCGCCGTGGTATGGGGAACAATTTCCTGATGAGCATGGTGCTGGGTGCCGCAGTGCCAGGACAGCGCCCAGAACTAGCTGATTTTCGTCCTCCAAACGCTTGAATTGGTCGTCGAGGTCTTCTCCAAAGTTGTAGCATTTTTTCTTAGCTTTCCAACGCACCAAAGATCACCCCAATCCAATGTCTGTAGCTGAAGTTATTCTCCACACACTGCTGCAAGGTCCGAAAGTGCATCCTGCTAGCTTCATCTCTTCCATGGTGTTCTCTGTGGGCTACCACCTTCAAAACACAAGTGAAACGACAAGTGAGAAAACTATTAGGCATTCTTTTGAGTAAGTTAAGCTAAAATTCATAATGACGTTTAACTAAACCAGCATAAGCATCAAAATAAACAACTACAAGTAAAATGAAGCTAAAACAAGCATAGCATGAAATACCTCAAGGATTTTGCAACTTTTAATGACAAAAACAAGAGTGAATAACTCTATTTTCATAGAGCTATCACTAGTCAATCACTAAAATCATCTGCCTTGGATGGCGTTGCCAAGCAACAATTTACAATTTGAGTTTCATGGTGGAAGAACTTATATGAGAAGTAGAGAGTGGGTCTAGATGGTTTGATTTATTTCCGAGATTTCCATTAATGAACTTGCCTCTGCAAAAATAAATTGTTTTCAAAAGTTAAAGAAGCATGTAAAAGCTGTTCTTATTTTATGTTTTTTAAATCAGCTATTCTGTTTCTTGTTTCTAAAAACTGAGAACAAAAATGGTTTACAAACAATTTATTATTATTATTATTTTGTTTTTTGTAAGAGTTCAAAACTGTTTTAAAAATGGTAATCAAACTGGTCCTATATTTCTCTCGCATTTGTACTTCAAGTTGTGTTTTGAATATTAAAAATTGTAACCAAACAGGCTCTATATTATTATTTTTTTCAATATTTGTTTTTTGAATAGTATATTGAAAAATGGTTTTGATAGTGCCCAATAGCGTCGTTTGATCTATGTAGCAACCCTACCTACCGGGATAAGGCTTGCTTCTTGTTATTAAATTGTTATGTTGAGTTCAAGAATTTTGAAGTCATGTTTAGGATCTTTTAACAGTTTCTTTCAGGATACTTTTTTTTGTTGTTTCAGGTGCATGCATATGTAATTATAACTCAGCTATTTTTGTCTTGTTCTTTTTTTCCAGATAAACCAGGTTAAATTTCAATTGACACCAGAGATAAAATATCAGGCATGTTTCTTCATCTATTTCTGCCTTTTATTAGTTAATTAGATTGATTTCAAGCTAAATCTTGAATGATTTGAAGCTGTCCTATGCTACTAATAATGATACTAATTTAAGGTACAAGTTGGTTTTCAAATGTGGTATTGGCTTATTGTGGGTGCTAATTGGGTTTTATTTGTGCTGTTGTGCACTGCAGAGAAACAGAACGATCAGATATGTATAGATAGCTATTAAAAATAAAAGCTTATGCATGGAATTTTAACATGAAGGCAGCAATCATGTTTTTAAATATGTGACATTAAGGTCACGTTTTCATATGCACAGAATCTTACATTAATGATATAGTTGGTATTTTATACATGCATTTGTAGCACATGTTTTAGTTTCCTCATCTTTTTATGTGTGTTTTCTTGTGCGTTCATGTGCTTGCACTTTAGTTCATAATCTTGATATCAGATGGAAGCTAGATCAACAATAATTTTACTGAACAAAAGCAGGTGGTGATTTTATCTTTCAGTTATTGAAGCCTGCTTTCTATAAAAGCAAGTTATATATACCTGCTGCTAGTTTTAGTATGAAGTACAAAGGCCTTGCATTCATATATATATATATATATATATATATATATATATTTTCTCCTTTCTTGGTTGGTACACTGCAATTATGGAAGTATTTGTACCTTGTAGGTATGTACAAATGTACATTTCTTATGTAAATGTTACAGTTAAGAATTAATTTGTGAACTTAAGGTAAAGCGAAGGATGACCGTTTTGCCAATCATCCTTCTGTGGTGTCTAAAATATTTGAATGATGAAATTATTATTATTTTATCTATAGAGTCTATACTACTTGGGAGAATAGGGGAAGATAAAACTATATAAATTTAAGGCCTAAGGCCTTCTTATATATCTGCATGTGAGATGGATTTTTAGTTGTGTACTAGTCTGATTATGCATGCACTTTAGCTGTAAACCTGTTTGTTGGCCATATTTCTTTTGGCTGTACATGTCTGAAAACTAAGGTCTGATTGAATCAACACTGGAGTGGAGATTTCATTTTTGTGGACTTAAGTTAAAGAAATTCACAAAAGTCTTGTCAATTATTCATTATCATTTTCCACAAACTAATGCTATATCCACTACAATCTGATTTTGGATATCCAGAGGCATCTGTGCAAGATAGTGCCTTCACCATTTTCTGGCAGTCATCAAACCGCCAACCTTAGAGCTTAAGCTGTTAGGCTAAGTTGCATGAATATATTGTTTGTACTAGTTATGACTCTTATATGGACCCTCATTTGAAGGCCTTTATAAGATGGGGAGTGAAAAAAACTATGGGGCCAGGCCACCATTATCTTCTCTTGAAGTTTGAAATTTTATTTATAATAATGGGGATTTTTAAGGATGAAACTTTGAAACCCCGTAGTGTTATGAAGTACCAGCCTAACTAAAACCTTGAGGAGTTAGGTGAAGGCCTGAGTATTTTTTTTCTATTTAGGCTATGGTTTGGTTGCGGAGTAACAAGAGGGTAACTCTTAAAGGAGTAAAATTTTATTGATTTTTGTGTGCTTGATATTTAAGTAAAAAATAAGAGTTTTCAGGGATGAAAATTTCTCCCCATTTTGGGGGTAATTGTTGCCCCAACGAAGGGTAGGGTAACAGGGAAAAAGAGCACGACAAATATTTGAAGACGCTTGAGAAGGAAATAGCAATGGCGGCCCTTCCGCTTCCATCCTGCATCGTTCCCACCTTTCCTCAGCTGGCCAATGTGGTAGAAGGAGCTGCTACTCAGACTAGACGAGAGCATCTTTCCTGAGAGACTGAGATCGAGGCATACCTCTGGCAAGAAACAGAGCATCTCAGATGGTGGTAGCAGTGGTGGAGCCACCCGTACGCAAAAGTCATGATTTTTGAGTCCAAGCACCGGATCCAACCAAGCAGCAATTTGATAGCTGCAAAATCAGACAAACCAGATCTAGAATCATTGCTAGAAATTTCAATGGATATGGGTTCAACAGGAGATCTGCAAAGTGGGCAAAAACTGGTTGAGTCTTCAATTTCATACCTCTACCTGTGAGCAATGGGTCAAGCCCAGGCTAGATCGAAACGAATGGTGAAGAATGGGCTATGAGGGGTGGTGATCAATGAGGTTGGAGCCAGAGGTGGCTTGAGCTTGATTTAGAGAGGAGGAAGTCACCGAGGGTAGGTTGCGTTGATATCGGTTGCTGCCGGTGAGGGAGATGACAACCAAACAAGATTAAAAAATAATTTCACACCCCTTAAACTTTGTTCCGGGAAATATTACCTCTGATTTTTTCCTGCCTTAATTTTTAAAGTGCTACCAAACACAACCTTAGAGTAAATTAGTCTTCAGCTTATATTTTGTTAAATTATATAAACCTCCCCTTCTTATTTTCAAAACAACACAAACCTCACTTTAAATTTTAGAGTTACATTGGCCTCCAGTGAGATTTGTGATACCTGTGGAAACATCCCCTTTACTTTAAATAATTATATTGATGTCCCCTATTTTGAATATTCATCACCTTGTTTAATTTTTTCTATACACACACGTCCTCTCTATTCAAACTTACTTAAAAATCCATGCAAGTGAAAATCCATTGTAAGAGGAGGTCAATGTAATATCTCAAACCAGATGGGATGTTTTGGTAAGTTACACAAACCTCATTGGAGGAGGTCAATGTAATTTACTTCAGATTTTAACATAACAAAATCCTCCCTTCTTGGTGTTCTGCTCATGGCTGTTTCATGGGAGTTGCTATTTCTAATGTGCAGAGGGATTGGGTAACCTTGTTGCATTCTTGACTCTTTCTTTATTCTTGTTATTCTTTTCATTTTCTATTTTGGAGGATCTCTTGTCCTCCCCTTAGTTGTACTTAAAAGAATCATGAATGCAGCAAGGCTTCCCAATTCCTCTGCATATCAGAAATGAAAACTCCCTTAAATATGTCGGTGTTCTGCTCCAACCAAATAAGCACTTGCTCCAAAGTCTTGGGCACACCCATTTCTCATACAGCATGTCATTTGTGCAATCTTGACTGGGGCCTACAGAATCTGCAACGTTTCATTTGTGTCAATTCTGTTGAGTACCAGTGTCCAGACTTGGTTGTTGTAGACTTGTAGTCAATGAATTGAGTTATAACTTTTGGATTCTTTATTGTTTGTGAGAATCAACGTGATTATTAATATTTAAGCTACAATTTATTAGCACTTGAACTCCTTTTATTTGAGATTTTACTTGAACTCATGGAATAATCTTCTTGGGGTCTTAAAGTTGGTTAATCCATTGGGTAAGGATTTTAAGGTGGTTTTTTGGCCAAAGACCTACAGTATGAAAAAGAAGGTTGAAAAGGAACTTCCAAGATTAGTCAAGACAGTAAATTATGGAGGGCGTAAACGAAACAGAAGGCTTAAATAGGTCTCTATTGAAGTTTTGATGTTGGCTTCTGTTTTGGAGGTTAAGGGATATTTGTTTTGAGCTTATTTTTATTTTAGAATTTAGAATCTTCCTTTTTATGTGGAGTTTATTTTGAGTAAGTTTTCTAGTTAGTGTTTGGGGGCAGTTGTGGTGGCTCCCTTTTCAGTTTTGACGTATGGGTTGGGGCTGTATTGTGGTTTCTCTTGCAGGGTTTTCCTTTTTGTTCTCTCTCTGTTTTGTGGTTTCTTTTGGAGGATTTCTCATCCTCTATTGTACTTTTTCCCTTTCCCTTTAATAATATTCTTATATAAAACAAATCTTTTTGGGGTTCTTTGCCAACATTAGGGGTGGCCTAGTCTATGCAGTTCTTTAGTGCATTTGGTTGAAGCAAAATGCCTGTATTTTCATGGATGTCTCTCTCCCTCTACATATGATTTGGGATATGATTGTGTGCATGTCCTCTCGTTGGTGCTCAGTTCTTGGTTGTTTCTAGGGATCTTCCATCACTGATATGCAAAGAGATGGGAATGCCTTATTACATGTTTGAGCCAGTTTGGCTCATTGATTGGTTTCTGTTTTAGTTAAGAGGGCTCCTTATCCTCCACTTGTTGTACTTCTCTCCTTTCTTTCTAATATAATTTCTTCTTCTTTCAATTAAAAAAGAAAAAGAAAAATTGACAGGTGGACTTCTTTATTTCCTTACTTTCTTTGCATTATTGTTTTTCCAGATTTTTGCCCTCAAACCAGCTGTTCACCAGGCATTCCTCAATTTTGTACCTAGTAAGGTATGTTGGCTACTAATAAAATATGTTTATTATCATCCTTGATAATCATTTATATGAAATCATCTATCACTTTGCGTACTTAAATAATTATTTTAATTTTTCCCATTGTCTACAAATTCTAGATGAATGAGGTAGATTTCTGGAACAAATATTTTAAAGCTGAATACCTCCACAGCACCAAAAATGCTGTTGCAGCAGCTGCTGAGGCTGCTGAAGATGAGGATCTTGCTGTTTTTTTGAAAGATGATGAGATATTAGAAATTGAAGCTCGAAAGAAGGTCTTTCTCTAGTTTCTCTTTTATTCTTGTTGAAGATCTTTTGGCTGCATTCTCAATTCCTTTTTTATTTTCTAAGGATGCTTTTGCCATTCTTGTATGTGTATATGCAGGTTCGACGGGTTGATCCAACTTTAGACATGGAAGCAGATCAAGGAGATGATTACACTCATCTTCCTGTATGGTGAATGAAACTATTCCTCAATCTCATATAGGAGGTTCTCTTACATCGCTTTATTCATATTTTATGCAATTTTCACCCTTTTTAAAGTAAAAGTTTCAGCTGCAGCATAATGAGCATATAATCATTCTGTGTTAAATGGAGCATCTTCTACCACATTATGCTAATAACAGTTTTAGTAAGAGGAATAATTGTCAGTCAACTCCGGTGGCATGGTTATGGTTATGTAGATTTTTTTAATTTTATTTTGAGGATTCAAACCCTTATTTGGTGTGGCTTTTTATTAAAGTTTCTAAGATTAGGAGAATAAGGAACACACAAAGCACAGGGACAGAGGAAAATTTGATATTTCACTAAGGCTGTCTTGTATTACATGGAAGTTACTATAGGTTGTGCACTAAGGGAAAGCAATTCTGCTTGAAATTTTGTAGCAGAAGACACTTTACTTCTGTAACAATTCATTGTCATGGAATACTCTTTTTCTAGTTAAAGATTTTAAAATAGTCACATTTTCCAGCTGTATATTTTGTTAGCAAAGCTCTCAATACAGGCCAAAGTTATATATATATATATATGTATATATATATGAGAACCCAATATATATATATATATATATATGAGAACCCAATTTATTACATGCGCTCATTGAGTGACCATAGTTGCCAAAAGTTGGTGTAAGCCATAAAGTCTTGGTGGGCCTTAGGAATGTGATTTGTATTTTTAGAAATAGAGAAAAGGGAAAGGATTGAGAGAGAGAACCCTTTCTGTGAATATGCACAAGGGTGGCATTTTTCATTGTGTTTTGTATGGTTGTGTGTTGATTCCAGCTCAACACTTTGTGGCTCTGACTGTTCTCCACCCATCACCCTCTCATCATCACTGGTTCCTTCCAGACCTGCTTGTTCCTCGAGTCGCTGCCTCCGGATCTGGTGAACATGCCCCCCCACAGGCCAACACACTGTCAACCTTCCTCTTTCTTTGCCCACATGCTGTGATGATGAGAGGGTGACAGGAGAAAGAGTCATGGCCACAAAATGCTGGGCTAAGATAAATACAAAGCCCAACACAAGGGAAAAAGTCACCTTTCTGTGAATGCCAGTTGCTAAAGAGAGAACACAGCAGGAAGGCAGGCTACGGTTTCCTCCCCTAGCTACTAATACCATGTAGAAATATAGAAAAGGGAATGGATCGAGAGAGAAAACCCCTTTATGTGAACAAGTGTAAATGGTTTGCACCTTTACGTCTGTCTTATTTACTGAATAAAGAGAATGGGTTGTGCAGTACAATATAGCACAGCTATGTACAGTAAATGAATATAAATAAATGAGACAGCTAATGCTAACCTCTATCTTATTTCAACAATATTGATAGGCAGTTTCTTAATCCCTTCCGATGTTATCCTCTAATGACTGGTTAGATATCACAAAATTGCAACTCATCTAGTCCATGGAAAATTATCTCACATGGGCATGCTTCTTTCACTCCTTTGGTTTCTTTCAAATTTGGGGATCATTGTTGTATCAGGTTTTAGGAGGACTCGTGGGTTGGGGACCACCCTTTCTCTACCTCTTACGGTCGTACCCCAGCCTTGATCACTCTTTAAGATGTTCAGTTAATGGCTATTTCAGGGGGGTTTCTTTGTTGGATAAGCAGAGATTAATGAACTTTGCTGAGTTAGTTAGCTTGTCTTGGTTGTCTAGCCCTTGTATTTTTTGTTTTCATTTAAGAGGCTATCTTATCTTTTATTCTTGTAGTTGTTTTGCTGTTGTCTTTAATATAATTTTTCTTCTTTTATCCTATACATATAACTCATAATATTTCATACCATATGCTGCCGATCATTAGTAGTTAATGAAATGTCAAATATTGTACAATTATGTATCTATGCTGTTGGTTCAGAAGTGCCAGGTCTGCATTGAATTTCTGTATCTTAACCTTTTGCTCTATTTGATGAGAAGGATCATGGGATCTTCCGTGATGGTAGCAAGGAAATATCTGAAGCTCATCATCCTATGTATCGGAGAACATTGTTGCAAGATCTTAACAGACAAGGTGCAGTTGTTCTTGAAGGAAAAACTTTAGGTAATTTCTCTCTCTTCAATTTGATGTATTTCCTGTGTATTTACTAGAGATAATTTTGTTTCATTCTTAGATTTAGTTCTCATATTTGCTATGTTTTATGTCTTCTTGTATCATAGAGTACATTCCTAATACTTTGTGACTTAAATGTATCTGGAGGTAGACAAAGAAAGTCCTTGATTGTAAATTCGTAAGCATTGGCAAATACTGCATATCATAATTAAATTATTATCTGATGGTTAATATGCTTTACTCCTATAGCCATATTAAAGTTGGCTTTAATTATATTTTCTCTGGAGAGTTGTTCAAAGGGGAAGTGAAGAGCGAGAAACTTTGTCACATACTCATGTTGGGGTCTCATTTATTGCATTGGTGCTCTATCTGCTTGCATTATCACTTCGTAGAATAGATAGAAGAGCGTATTTTTTGTCAGTGTTTTAGATACATAAGCATCTCTGCATGCTTGCTATGCTTCTCTCAAAAAATATTCTATGATTCCAGCAAGATCATTTAGTGGTTGTGAAGAGTCTAGGTGCGAACCGGAAAAGCTCAGCTTGAAGTGTTTTAAAAACTCGTCTTTGGGTTCTTTCCGTTAAGAAATTTTTAATAGCATTGTCTTCACCTCATCGGTGGATTTTGGGCTCCCTAATATACTATATTGCTTTTTATTACTTTTGTTGAAATTATAGGGTTTAGGTAGGGAAGGAGTAAAAGAGAGAATATATACTAATGAATAATATGAGACTAGATTGATTTGATGTGTTATAAAATACAAAGCACTAACCCTTATTTATACTAATAATTAGGTCAAGTACTAGTGTAGTACTACTAGTACAAGCCCAAACCAGCTAAGACAATAAGACTCTTAACCCTAATTAATAATTGATTTCACAATATTTTACAAAAATCATCTAAAGATATGCTAAGATATTCTAAAGATATGCTAAAATACCCTAAAGATATTATGAGATATTCTAACACTCTCCCTCAAGCTAAAGCTTACTAAGCTTTATGCTTGTTACAAATAACAAACCCACAAACATAAGACAAATAACACAACCCTTCTCAACCAAAAAACTTATGCAACTAGTACTCCCCTGAATCACAAAACCTTGGCAACGTACTTGGTAGACAGCTCCTAGAAGTCTTTGACCTTTCTTTGGCCCCTTAACCTTCTTCTAGCTTCTCCTCGTCACACTTCCCAAGCAAACGAGATAATTTCTGGAGTCTTTGACCTTTCTCCTGAGTGGCCCCCTCAACCTCCAAACTGATCTCCAAACATAGGGTCGGTTTCATACCACCGTGTAACACAAACAGGGTCTCTACTAGTTCCCAAGTCACTTTCCACGAACCATTAACATCAAAATAAATATTACTAAACCAGAACAATTGGACTGGTGTGAAACACACCGTGCCCTCGCCTTGGTGGTTGAGGGTCTTGAAACAAAAGGTCTAGCCTGACAGTGGCTAGACGTGAAAACAAGGGCATACATAGCCAAACGAAGGCAAACGAAGCCAAATAGAGGCTTATAGTATGACACTGGAATTGTCACTTCTTACTACTCATTTTTTTTAATAAATTCGATAGTAGCTATGACACTGGAATTGTTATAGTAAGGAAATTTGGAAATAGAAAGAAAACGAAGATGGAGTAAGAGTAGTATTGTTTCCAGATTGTGGTTTGGTGATACTCGTTTTTTTTTCTTTTTAAAAACACTAATTTATTAAGAGAAAGAAGCATACAGAAACGGAGGACATGTAATCCTTCTATAATTGAAAATCACAGAAAAGAAAAATGAAAAGAAACCAGCTCTACATATTTGAAGAAGAAAAGTCCAAAGCTCCCTCTAGGGTCAAGTCTTTTATTTGGACTGTGTTACTTAATAGAATTAATACTAATGAAATGTTACAGGTTTATAGGCCACATAAGGCTTTTTCCCCATATGTGTGTAATGGATGGACTAGGGTAGTCAATAGCGGCCATAACGCCCACAATATTGGTGGGGTGACGTGGAACAAGGGCTGGCCGCCACTGAATGCCGGTAGTGCTGCGTTTCAGTGTCTCAATGGTTCGTGGTGCTATAGCGGCCGGATTGTGGCCAAATAACAGCCATAGTATTCGCTATTGTAAGCAGAGCTTGAGATCTCTGTTTTACCCCAACTAAAACTTCATAATTCCCCTGATTGGGGTCGGTCTTTCACTCCCTCTTTTTCACTCTAGGACCAGGTTTTTAGGGTTGCCCA
This sequence comes from Styphnolobium japonicum, assembly GCA_023212625.1. NCBI lineage: Eukaryota > Viridiplantae > Streptophyta > Magnoliopsida > Fabales > Fabaceae > Styphnolobium > Styphnolobium japonicum. The sequence goes on from JALBWW010000013.1 coordinate 20,492,999, forward strand.
CCCCTCTTTCACAGTTTCTTTTGCACTTCCCACCAATTGAGGTCGTCTATTCGAATGAAGCAGAGGGTGAACGAAGCTTGCAGGTCACACGCTGCTCATCCACCCTTTCTCCTCCTTCTGTTTCTGGCCTTTATTTTGCACGTCTGTTCCTGCAGAGGCCTTTCTTGTTGAATGGCTTATGCTTTAGAGGCTTAGACTTGTTTAAGATTTGGTGATGTACTTTTGTATTTGATTGTATTTGATTATGCTTGTTAGACTTATTGTTATTGGTACTTGAAAGTTTTTTTGTCTTCTAATTGACAATGACTAAGATGAATGATGAATGTGTCCTTGAGTTGAGTACTTTGATTTTGAGTGTCAATTATGTATTGAGTTTTTTCCATTGTATCCGCTATCTTCAGTATTTGGTGATGTACTTTTGTATTTGATTATGCTTGTTAGACTTATTGTTATTGGTACTTGAAAGTTTTTTTTTCCTTCTAATTGACAATGACTAAGATGAATGATGAATGTGTCCTTGAGTTGAGTACTTTGATTTTGATTATCAATTATGTATTGAGTTTTTTACATTGTATCCGCTATCTTCAGTGTAGCGGCCGGTTCACGATCTGCTATGCCGCAATAGTGTTTTTAGGGTGGCCGCTACGCGGCGCGTTGCACCATTGACTACGTTTGTGTGGAGTGTGGACCCAATTGTTAATCAATTAACAAGCTAAGAAATGCTTGCTGAATACTAACACTGGGATGCGTAGTTGCAATTTGGTTCAATTATTTTATTATGGTGATAATATCATATTACATTGGAACTACATCGTTTAGCCTCTTTGACTGCAAACAGCGTAGTTAGAATCACATGAATACAGATCGCAAGTGGTATTGTTTTGTCACTGGAATCGTGTTGGAACAACGACAGGGTGGTGTATGAAAGATGGTGGTGAGGGCAAAGATGGTGAAGGTTTAGAAGTAGATAAGGTCGAGACAGGGTGGTGTATGAAAGAGCTCTTTCTTCAATATTCGTTCCCAACCATGAGAAGAATTCCAAGACTGACTGATATAATGGGTTAGAGTTTACCAAGATAGTGGAGTATTGCCAACCATGATAGGAATTCCCAAGAAAAGATAATGGGGTTGGTCGACCAAAAAAAAATTTGGAAATAATTAAAGAAGACAGAGAGAGAGAATCTTATTTAAATCTAAGAAATAAGAAAAGATCATATAGTTATTTTAAATTTTAGATTTAAATTTATGGATTTAATTTTGATCCATTGTCAGTGTAAAATTTTTTTTACACTGTCATTTAATGATGTTTTAACCCATCATTAAAGAGTTATATTTCTTAGATAGTTGCTATGATAGTCAAACTCCTTTAATGATGTAGCAATACATAATTGGATAACAGTGTAAAGGAACTTTACATCGACAATGGATCAAAATTAAACTCTAAATTTATTAGCTAAATAATGAGTTATTTGACTTCAAAATATTAATATTTATATATTTGTAATGTTTTATTATGTGAAAAATATATTTATATTTTTTAAAATAATTGATCATGAATCTTACGATTCACGATACGTTTCGATTCATGATTTAGAAAATAAGCCTTTCAATTCGTGATTCGATTCACGATTTAACAACCATGACTGCAAATATTTCATTCATTTTTTCCCTGGAAAAATAAAGGAAGAGTTTGCAGTTTTGAAAGTATGTGAACCTTTTTTACTTCTGAATGATCTGGTCTGATGAGTCAGATTTCAAAATATAAATGTAGATATGGAGATGGAACACCCAAGAGCAGTAGCAGAAGTTCTTGCTTGGAGAAAACAGGGTTAGTGTGGCTAACTTCTTTCTTGTTCTTTTTCTTCCATTCATGTGGTGCAAGCTCTTATTTCATACCACTACAGAATCTGATGGGGTTGTAGAGGAGGAGAGACGTGACAGAATTTCTAAGATGACCCAGATTGAGGATCTTCAGGCACAGGATGATCATCCATTTGCACCACTCTGTATCAAGGTCCAGCTTTGTCTCAACAATTTAATACCCAATAATTATTACAATACTCCTATCATATATTTCTACTGAATAATTCAAAATATAAAATTTATACATTAATTAAATATATTTTTTTTGGATAAAATATTTAGAAAGTATTATGATTTTTATGTTTGTTTCTTGATCAGGATCCTCGTGACTATTTTGATTCCCAACAAGCTAATGCAGTAAAAACTTTGGATGATTCCCAAGCTGGAATGGAGCAAATAAGATGCAGTTTGAATTCTGAGGAAGCCTATGGCTCTTTGAAGGCGTCCATATCTAAGATCAAGGCTACGGGGTTAAGGGATCCTCTATTTAGTCCTGAGGTTGCTCTTAGGGTAATGACATCTTTGTGATAATTATTTCATTTTAAATTAAAATTTTTGAATACTTGACCAGTGTATATGGTTAAATGCCCAATATTATACTAGGATGGCTTATTTTCCTGTTTTCTCTTACATTCTCTCTTTCCTATTAACAAAACTTCTCTCCTATTGAAAATTAAAGTTGTTTATTGTTTTCCAGGTCCTTAATGGATTGACCAAAAATATCTCAAGCACCAAATATCATCTTGGGAAAAATTCTCAGGAGAGTGTCCTTGATATATTGCCCAACACAACTAAGGAGAAACTACTAGATGTGAGTCAATCCTAATTGTTTCTGAGGTCTTTGAGAAGGGAAAAAGGAAAAAAAAAGTGAATGGAAAGAAAAGAAAAAGAGAGTAGGAATAATCTTATGGGCTTTTATTTATATGTTGATAGAGTGTGGCATATGTTGCTCTTATTTTCAAGCAGTAGTTTAGCTTTCAATAATCTTTTTATTGTTTTGGGTAGTAATGTTCTCATTTTTATTTTTTTAATACATGATTCCTTTCTTTCCAGCATTGGGTGTGCAGTCAGGAACTGCTGAGGCATTTTTGGTCTTCATATCCAATTACAACACCAAACCTTATTAGTAAGGTAAATGTTGAGCTTTTGTGATTTCAATAAGATCTTTCGATGCTGAATGCTATACCTGACCTCTCTAATATTGCACCACTAAAATTTCAAAGTATGGGATGTGAATTTGCGTGCAATTATTTTTGTGTTCGTCTTATATCAATTTTTTTTTAAATCACGGACGTTATCTTCATGACTCTGTTTTCTTCCTGCCCTCTCTCTCTCTTCCCATTTCATTTTAAAGTGTAGTGCATTCACAGCATGATATTATGGTTTCATAGTAGGTTAAGTCTCTTACATCATACTGTCCACATTTTGAGAAGTTTGTTGACATATGTTAAAATCCTAAATCCAGGGGCAGCTTAACCTATTCGGTAGCCTAAAGCCAAATTGTAAAAACAATACCTCTTTTTTACTTATTAAATATAATATGTTTTGATTTAAAATTTATTTATTTTTACCTTTTGAGACGAAAATTGTAAATTAAACTTTTATAAAGTTATTTAGTGATAATTAATTAATAGAAATAAGAGGGCAAAAAAAGAGAATAAAAGAGCTTAATTAAATTTTGAGGCTTAAAGCTTAAGGGGGCCTAAAGCATAAGCTTTAGTAGCCTTACCCTTCAGCCGGCATTGCCTAAATCTGGCCTGTAACTATTTGCTTACATGATAAGTCAATCAGTACACCAGTTTTCTCAAAATTATGCTTGATTATATAAACTATTGTGCTGGTTTTAATCATGATTAATCAGTTTAATATGGGAAGAGGTAATGATACAGGGTTTGATGTTATGTTTCATGTACCTTCAACTACCTCTTTTAGGCTAAGTTATTGTTAAAGAACCATTTAACCCAGTAGATTTAGTTGTTAGCCAAGAGTCCAAGAATTCTTTTTATTACTCCCACATGCCTCATTGCATGAATGTCCTTAAAATGTTATAGTGAAAATACTTACTACTTACCTAACTCATTTGTTGAATAGAGCTACTTTCAATCTTGATAAATCCCTTTGAATGTCCAAGGCTCTCTCTAAGGTCAAATCTTTTATTTGGATTGCAGTGCTTAATAGAATTAATACTAATGACTTGTTGCAAGTTCGTTGGCCTCGTAAGGCTCTTTCCCCTGATACATTGGCTATGTGTGGTGCCTGCTTAGAATTAGTTCCTCATCTGTTCTTACATTGTTATGCTGTTGTCTCTTTATGGAATTCATAGTTTGGCCTTTTTGGTGAATGTTGGATGTGCCCTAGGTCCTTGGGCCAAATTTTTATGGTTACCTTTAACAGCTTTGGTAGAAGTAAAGAGGCTAAATTTTTGTGGCAATGTGCAATCTATGCTACACTTTGGTGCATATGGTTGGAGTGTAACTCTTGTATCTTTAAAGAGGTGGTACAACAGCTGATTTGCCATAGGATTAGGCATTTGACTTCTATATGGTGTAAAACGCACAGTCTTTTTAAGGGGGTTTCCCTAACTGATGCTGAGAGATTGGGCAGCTTTGCTCTATTGATGTTTTATTTATTTATTTTTGTTTTGTGCTTTCCTTTTATGTTAAGGAGGATCCCTTATCCTCCAAATTCATTGTAATTATCTTCTCTTAATCTTAATGAATATCTTCTTTTATCAAAAAAAAAAAGAAAAGCAAAAGCACTTGCTGCATACTTGAGTAGATAAGTTCAGATGCTGGATGCTCTAGCTTCAAGAAAGCATAAGCTTAAACAGCAAACGATACCAATATTTTGGTTTAGTTTTGATTTTGGGGTCTAGTTGTATTACTTCATAACCTTTCTATGTCATTATTATTTAGGTTTATAAGAATTAGTATGTTGTTACTTTATTTAGTTTTATATTTTTAGTACTAGGGGTACTTTGATAATTTTCCCAGTATTTTATTTTATTTTCAGAAGACCAGACCTTGGGCTGTTATTAGCCTTGGATTCATGTTCTTTAGATGTTTTAGAGTCATATGCTCTAAATAGATTTTTTTGAAAATTTGGTTTCTCATAGAGCCCAATGACATTGATCTATATAGTTGACCCCACTTAATGGGATAAGGCTTGGTTGTTGTTGTTGACTTGTTGTAGATACTGTAGAGTCTTTGATGCTTAAGTGTTTCTGTTAGTATATCCAACTGCAAGTTATGAGACTTGAATCCCACAACAGAAGTATGAGATTTAGATGTGGGGTTTATATGGCCTTGGGTTCTCCAACCTTAATAACTAGCTTTTGGACTGTGGTTCTCCCAAGGTTCATATCAGTTTCTTAATTAGTTAGGAAGCCTAAATTGTTATTGGATGAGGACTTGATTACATATGATTGTGGGATAGTCTGTGGAGGTCAATATAAACCCCTGTAATGCTTTCTTTCAGACAATGTTCAGTTTTGTGACTTTTCAGCAAATTGCTATTTACCTGGTTGTGTTGCAATCAAACCCTAGGTGTGAAGCTTAGATTTATTTCCTTCTTATCAGCTTCTATTTTCTGTGTTCTTGAATCTTGATCTTCTATCCCTGCCCAGATCTGATTTCCTTTGGCAGAAATCATTGAATATTCATTCAGTCATATCCCTAGCTGATTCTTTGTTCATTACCCTAGAAGCCATGAAAGTCCAAACTTTAATCCTGCAGATACTGCTTACAGCACCCAAACAGCCACCAATCTATCCCTCCTAAACCCCTCTCCTGTTTCATTCCAATTGCCCTTAACTTTACCTAAATACTTTTCAATCCTTCTGTTTTCTGGTCTGGATTCACCCTAGAAAATCCTGATCCTGACCCATTAAAATCCTTACCCTTCTGCAGTGCTAATACTACATGTTCAATCCAAGAATATTACCAAAAGTTTGCTTGATTTATAAGGTATCAACGCCTTTAATCAGAATTAGTCCATCTAATATGGGGAAAGAGATAATGATAGAGTTTGATATTATGTCATATGAACATTCAATTACCTCTTTTAGGCTAAGTAATTGTTAGCAAACCATTTGTCCCAGTATACTTAGCTTTTAAACCAAGCGCCCAAGAATTATTTTTATAACTCTAACATGCCCCTGTTAGAATATCTTATGTATCGTAAAATATTTTAGAATAACTTTAGAATATCTTAGAAGATATTATGGAATCAATTAGTCCTTTAATTGAGGAAGCAATCTTAAAAGTTGTTTCTTAATTTCATTATGTTTCCTAATTTGTTTTCTTATTTAATTAGGATTAAGAGTCTTATTGTTTTAGTGGGCTTGGGCTTGTACTAGTAGTATTACACTAGTACATGACCTAGTTATTAATATAAATAGGTGTTGGTGCTTTGTATTTTAAACACATGATATCAATATAATGTCATATTATTTAGAGTCTCTATTATCTTTTCTTTCCCATTGGCCATGCATCAATTCCGGCTATTGGAGTTCTAGTTTTTGCTTCTACCTGCTACTGTTTGGTCGTGTTTTTCTTTCTAGCGACCATCACCGGAGTGTGAAAGTGCATTAGGCCTTCTTTCTTTCAATTTTTTTATCATCCCCATTATGGTTTGCCTCTTGATGTGCTTGCTACTGTTTGGTTGTTGTTTCGGCATGACATCCTATATTAGGGTTGTTGTTTGGCCCTATTTGGGTTTGTTGGACTCATCTTTTTTGTTGTCTGCCTCTATTTGGCTTTGTTCATGTCCTTTAGCTTCGTTTGTCTATGAATGCCCCTGTTTGGTGACTTTTTTTTGCTTTTATGCCGACGAATCATACCGGCTTCTCTTTCCGCTGTCGAATCATATCGACAATTACTTTTCTACCCACTGACGATGATACCGGTGGTGACTTTTCTTCCCATCGATGAATCATATTGGTGGTGATTTGTCCTATCTCATCGATAAGTCATGAATTCTCTATTGGCTGTGATTCACATCAGCCTCCTACCGATGAATCATACTGGTGGTGATTTTTTTTATCTCATTGATGAGTCATACCAATGATGACTTCTCTATTGACTATGATTCACTCCAGCCTTAGTCTTAATTTCTATGGTTGACTCTTACCAGCCTTAGTTTCAATTTCTGTGGGTTTTTTTCTTTTTCCTCCTAAATTTTCCTATTGCCTTGAAGCCTCCAAATGTTGTTCTTGATGAACTTGGAGAAGTTTGCTATGCATTTTTCAAGCGATGTCTCTTCCTTCTTGGCCATGCAACATTTCAACCAGCTATTTTGGTTGTGCATCATTTCAGCCGTCTTGCTGAGTTATCTTTCTAGCATCGCTCATCTCATATATTATCTCTCAAACATCTCCAGCATCCTTGAGTTGTGTTTCCAACTATAGTTTATGGAGCCCATATTTTTTTTTAGGATTATTTTTTCTTTCATTATGTTTATTTGTAACAAGCTTAAAGCTTAATAAACTTTAGCTCATAGTAGTCAATCCCGGATAGCAGTGCGTAGCGGCCAACCCCAAAAACGCTATAGCGGGATAGCGGATAGCGGGATGGCCGCTACACCCAAAAAAATGAAAAAAACATATGCAATTATACTATACATCTATAAATGATTCAAAATATAAAATTAGTCAAAATTAAACACATTAATCATTAATAATCAAAAGTCATAATTCTAGACTATAGACACACAATCACCATGAACATAAGGCATAATTAACAAGTCAATAACCACAAAAGTCATCAAGGAGCATAAGATTTAAAAGAAGAAAATGAAAACACAGCTCCAAATACTAAGTTATGCCTCTAAGGCTTAAAGTAACTAAACATTCAAATTCAAAACATAAGTACAAGTTTTTCTTCAATCGGAATCATTATATTCAAGATCTTCTAAGTTCTCTTCCTCCTCATTGTCACTTTCACCACTACTAGACTTGTAGATCTCTTCCTCCTCTTCCGTTTCTACATCATTAGCTTCATCTTCCTCTTCATCATGTATAGGCTCCTTTCCCCTAGAGCTAGAAGGTCTTGAAGTAACTTTCTTCTTCAATCTTGTTTGCTGCCTAGTATGTTTTGTAGGCTCACCAGCCCAATTATATCAGCTACAGCCCCCCAAGTTAAAGTATCATCATCAAAAACCAACTCATCTTCAACACCTTCTCCATCTCCACCCATTTCTCCTACTAACCATTCATTACTATCGTCAATGTTATTTAGGAGAATGGGATCAATCACATCTCGGCTATCAAAACGTTCTTTAAGAGCTTGGTTATATTTAACAAAAATCAAGTCTTGCAACTTTTGATGCTCAAGCTTGCTTCTCTTCTTAGAATGAATCTATTACATAATTTATAAACAAAAATGTTAGTTTTACAATCACTAAATGAAACTATGTAAAGGAAAATCATTAGACGTCTACTTACATGCTCAAAAATACTCCAATTACGCTCACATCCCGATGAACTACAAGTCAAGCTCAACACTTTAATGGCAAATGTTTGCAAACTTGGAGAGGATGACCCATACATCCTCCACCACTCAACTGTAATATAATTATAAATTATTTAATTAGCATTAAGTGTCATGTAAGTTGTAACTAAATTTATCAAGAAGTGCGTTTTTTCTTACTAGGAGCCATTGTGGTCCTTTGTCTTACTGCTGCCTTCATTCCAAATATGCCTCCAGCTCTCTTATATAGTGCTAACTCAGTTGAAATCTTATCTACCTCTTCTTCAGTTGCACTTAGTCTCTTAATGGCCTTATAAAGTCCAGCTATCACTTCTTTATCAAATTCAATTCTTGGATTGCTATAGAAGAACTCGGGGTTCAGAAAGTGGCCAGCTGCATGCAATGGATGATAAAGTTGTGATTCCCACCTTCTATCAATGATATAAAAAATATCCTTATACTTATCAACATTTTCATTGAAGGATCTTTGAATAGCTTCCTTAGCTCTATCCATTGCTTCATATATGTAACCCATTGCAAGCTTTTTTTCATTGTCAACAAGCCTAAGAACGTGCACAAGAGGCCCCATGGCTTTAAGAGAATAAACGACTTGGTTCCAAAAAGTAGGCATCAATACACTTGAGACTGAAAAATACTATTGATTATGCTTGATTGGTTAATTAACCTTCAAGCTCTCTTCTTTATAGATACAGATTTACAACATTACAAGTAGTGGGTGGGGACACACTTAGCTGGAAAGAATGATCTGAAATGATCAGAATCATGTCCCCACTTAGCTGGAAAGAATGATCTGAAATGATCAGAATCATTTCATCTCTAAAGCAATGTTTCCCACTCATAATAAAGAAAACAGAATAATCATTAACAATAATTAACACTCCCCCTCAAGCTGGTGCATATAGATCATATGCATCAAGCTTGTTACATATGTAAGTTATTCTTGATGCTCGAAGGGACTTAGTAAAGATATCCGCTAGTTGGTCATTGGAGTTCACAAATGAAGTAGTGATTTCTCCAGAGATGACTTTCTCTCGGATGAAATGGCAATCAATCTCTATATGTTTAGTCCGCTCATGAAAAACCGGATTGGATGCAATGTGCAATGCTGCCTGGTTATCACAAATGAGTTGCATAGGGCTTCGTATGCAAAATTTTAACTCCTGGAGTAGTTGTTTTATCCATACAAGTTCACAAGTAGTAAGAGCCATAGCTCAATATTCTGCTTCTGCACTTGATCTTGCAACTACATTTTGCTTCTTGCTTTTCCAAGAGATGAGATTTCCCCCAATGAGGACACAATACCCAGAAGTTGACCTTCTATCACTAGGAGATCCTGCCCAATCTGCATCTATATATGCAACAATGTCTGTATGGCCTCTATTTTCATAAACCAATCCCTTTCTTGGAGAACTCTTGATATACCTTAGAATTCGAATCAATGCATCCCAAGGGCTGTTACAAGGAGAGTTGAGGAACTGGCTCACTACACTGACCGCAAAAGATATATCTGGTCTGGTTATGGTGAGATAATTTAGTTTTCCTACAAGTCTCCGATACCTTCCTTGATCTGGATAAGGCTCCCCCTGATCTGGCAGAAGTTTAATGTTCGGGTCCATAGGAGTATCAATTGGTTTGCAATCTAGCATTCCGGTTTCTTTCAAAATGTCAAGAGCATACTTCCTTTGAGATATGGTAATTCCTGCTTTTGACTGGGCAACTTCAATTCCAAGGAAATATCGTAGTCGGCCCAAGTCCTTAGTTTGAAAATGTTGAAATAAGTGCTGTTTTAGATTATTGATGTTCTCATAATCATTTCCTGTAATAACAATATCATCCACATAGACAACAAGGTAGATATATTTATTAGAGGATGAATGTTTATAGAACACAGAATGATCTGCCTCACTTCGAACCATACCAAATTGTTGTATGACTTGGCTAAATCTTGCAAACCATGCCTTGGGAGACTGTTTGAGCCCATAGAGGGATTTGTGCAATCGACAAACTAGTCTGGACTCCCCCTGAGCAACAAACCCAGGTGGTTGCTCCATATAGACTTCCTCTTCCAAGTCACCATGTAGGAAAGCATTTTTTATGTCCAACTGATAAAGGGGCCAGTGATTCATGGCAGCCATTGACAAGAAGAGTCGTACGGATGCCATTTTAGCAACAGGAGAGAAAGTGTCGCCATAGTCAAGACCAAAAATTTGAGTATAGCCTTTAGCCACAAGACGAGCTTTCAAGCGATCCACCTGTCCATCAAGACCGATTTTGACAGTGAAAACCCATCGACAACCAACTATAGACTTTTCGGGAGGGGAAGGGACCAGAGTCCATGTGTGATTAGAATCCAAGGCTGCCATCTCATCAAACATAGCCTCTCGCCATCCTGGATGGGAAAGAGCTTCCTGAACAGTTTTAGGAATAGAAATGGACGACAAAGCAGAAACAAAGGTATAATGGGGTGAAGATAAACGATGGTAGCTCAAGAAGTTATAGATAGGATGAGGATTTTGGGTAGAGCGTATACCTTTTCGTAGAGCTAAAGGCAGGTCAGCTGATGGTTCAGGTTGGCCCGTGGCAGGTGGAGATGCAGGTGCAGGAGATGAATCACATGGATCTGGGGAGATAACGACCTCTCCGGGATTGGAGTGTGTGATCGGCGGTGATAAGTAATAAGTGGTGGAGGCAAAGCAGGCACTGGTGGAGATGGGAAATCTGAGATCGGTGAGTCTGGAGTAATAGAGACTTCTGGATCAAGATAAGGAATTGGTAAGACCTGAGAGATGGAGGCATGTTCCACAGGAGATGTGAAGTAAGGAGCATCCTCAAAGAATGTAACATCTGCAGATAGGTAAAAACGATGCAAGGAGGGAGAATAACATCGATACCCTTTATGGACCCGAGAATAACCAAGAAAAATACATTTAATAGCACGAGCAGATAATTTATCTAGACCTGGAGAGAGATCATGTACAAAACAAGTGGAGCTAAAAACACGAGGGGTAACAATATAAAGGGGTTCCTTAGGAAACAAAATAGAATAAGGGACTTGGTTATTTAATACAGATGATGGCATACAATTTATTAAATAACCTGCAGTGAGAACAGCATCACCCCAAAACTTTAAAGGGGTATTGGCATGTAATAACAGAGTACGGGCTGTTTCAATGAGATGACGGTGTTTTCTTTCAGCTACACCATTTTGTTGGGGTGTATGCGGACAAGAGGATTGATGAATCATGCCATGAGATGTCATGAAAGAATTAAAAGGAGCAGAAAAATATTCTTTTGCATTATCACTGCGTAAAACGTGAATATTTTTTCCAAACTGAGTTTGAATTTCATTGAAGAAGTTTTGAAAAATAGTAAACAACTCTGAACGATCTTTCATTAAGAAAACCCACGTACATCTTGAGAAGTCATCAATGAAAGTAACAAAATACCGAAAGCCTTGAATAGAATTGACGCGACTTGGACCCCAAACATCAGAGTGAATAAGAGAAAACGGAGACTCTATCTTGTTATTGACCTGACTTGGGAAGGAAGCACGGACATGCTTTCCCAGTTGACATGACTCACACTTGAAAGACTGCAAATGAGAGAGATGGGAAACCATCTTCTTGAATTTATTGAGACTCGGATGCCCTAAACGACAATGAAGAAGATCAGGAGATTCGGTAACAGCACATATGGTTGAGGAAGGAGGCTGAAGATAGTAAAGACCACGTGATTCAGATCCTGCTCCAATCATCTGTCCCGTACCCCGGTCCTGAATAAGAAAAGAATCGTGATAAAGGTTCTGAGCGCTTAAGAGTGCGAGGGAGTTGACTAAGAGAAATTAAATTGAATGGACAACCGGGTATAAATGTAATGTAATCTAAAGATAAAGATGGGAGAGGTGATGCTGACCAATGCCTGTGGCTTTAGCTTTAGAACCATCGGCGAGGGTGATATGGTGTGGTGTCTTAGGAGATGATAATGTAGAGAAAAAGGAAGGATTACCAGCTATGTGATCGGAAGCACCAGAATCCAAAATCCAGGATCCAGCAGACGAAGAATGAGAGAGGCAAGCCGTAGAGTTACCAGTATGAGCTATAGTAGCGGAAGATGAAGGTTGTTAGAAATTTGCCTTGGTGAAGGTACTCCTTATATTCTTGGTCTGATAGAGAATTCTGGTTGGCACCCCAAAACTCATCTTTCTTTGCAGTTTTCGGTGCCAAGGATTGTGTCACATTAGCTGATTTGTCAGGGAACCCATGTAGAAAGTAACACCTGTCTTGAGTGTGCCCCAAGCGCTTACAGTGAGTGCATTGGGGCCGATTCCCAGTGCCACGACCACCTCTTCCACCATAGCCACGACCTCGACCACCACGGTCATTTGAATGAGAGATAAAAGCTGAAGAATCTGAAATTGCTTGGGAACTACTGCCAAAGGTTGTTGTAGGTGAAGGAACTCGCATTAGGCGGTTAATGAGATCTTCCACTTTAGGGACAAGAAAGATTGGTCAAGATTTGATTGCGAACCGATTGAAAATCCCTGTGTAGACCATGGAGAACAAATACCATATACAAGTTGTCAAGCTTGTCCAACATACTTTGCAGATTATCGCCAGTCAAGATCAGTTTAATTTCTTCAATGGTGGACTGGGCTTTGTTCAAATATGAGGGTAAGTCATGATCTGTCATTTGGAGAGTTGTCAAATTATGAACAGTCATACAAGCATTGAACATCGTTGGAGTAAACACTTCGAGCTTTCTCCCATATATCATGGCATGTCTTGTAGGTACGGTAGTGGACCAATAGCTTCGAGTCAATTGATTGCCATAATAAGGATACTAGTTGATAGTCAGCTCGCTTCCACTGGTCCTGTTCATCAGCAGGGATGTCCTCGGCCTTTTTGGTCAAGTGATCGGAAAGTCCCTGGCCTAAAAACCATACATCAACAGCAGCATGCCAATCCAAATAATTTTTGCCATTTAATTTCTGAGATGTGATAGTAGGGGTGCCCGAAAAGGCAAAAGAAACCAAACTTTTTTTAGAGGAATCAGAGGTAACAGAGGAAGATTCTGTAGTGGAGGCCATGAGGGAAATTCAGAGGTGGCAACAGGAGTCTGAGGCGGGTTGGTGGCGGCGCGTGGGTGCTGAGATTTTGATGCTGACCTTCTTGCGCTCGAGCGCTGGAAATCTTGCGCTTGAGCGCCCAAGTACCTGAGAAATTCCTTTGATGCTGACCTTCTTGCGCTCGAGCGCTGGGAATCTTGCGCTTGAGCGCCCAAGTACCTGAGAAATTGCCTTTGATGCTGACAGACGGTGAGTGACCGGAAATGGAGGTTTCACGGCGGCGAGTGGCCGGAAATGGAGGTTTCACGGCAGTGGAACTCTACCGGTGATGGTTTCACGGCAATGGAAGTTGTCGGAGATGATTTCACGGCGGTGGAAGTCGCCGGAGATTGAACCAGAGGCTCTGGATACCAACTTGAGACTGAAAAATACTATTGATTATGCTTGATTGGTTAATTAACCTTCAAGCTCTCTTCTTTATAGGTACAGATTTACAACATTACAAGTAGTGGGTGGGGACACACTTAGCTGGAAAGAATGATCTGAAATGATCAGAATCATGTCCACACTTAGCTGAAAAGAATGATCTGAAATGATCAGAATCATTTCATCTCTAAAGCAATGTTTCCCACTCATAATAAAGAAAACAGAATAATCATTAACAATAATTAACAAATACAATGTCAGTTGCCCTCTTCCCCTTAGCTTCTTTTGCTATCTTAGAGGTCAACTACTCATCTGAAGTGAACATCTTTCTAAGGTTGTTTTTTTGTTTGTGCAACCTTTGCAATGTAAGGAATGTGGTCGCAAACCTTGTGACTCCATGCCTAACCAATTCCATCTTGTTTGTGACTCCATGCCTAACCAATTCCATCTTGTTTGTGTACATCCTCATTGTATTTAAGGCCAATGAATGGTTGTAGATGAAGCCTACAAGAGCAATGCCTCTTTGTATTGTCCTTTTAACCCGAGGTAGCTTTCCAATGTCTTCCAACATCAAGTCCACACAATGTGCAGCACATGGAGTCCAAAAAAGATTCTTCCTCTTCGCTTGTAGTAATTTACCGGCCAAGACATAATTGCTTCCATTATCGGACACCACTTGAACAACGTTCTTTTCTCCAATCTCCTCCACAAAGGCATCTAATAACTCAAATATCTTCTCCCCAGTCTTCATATATGCAGAGACATCAACACTCTTCACAAACATAGTCCTAGATGGAGAATTCACCATGAAATTGATCAAGGTCCTATTCTTCTTATCCATCCATGCATCTGACATAATTGAACATCCAAAATTCACCCGTTCTTCCTCTTGACCCTTCAACATTTCTTTTGTTAGCTCTAATTCCTTTTTAAGGAGTGGAACTCTCATTTCATGATAGCTTGGAACCTTTAGGTGTGGACCATAGTTTCCAATAGCTTCAATCATCAACTTGAAGCTTTTAGTACGCACAACATTAAAAGGAATGGAATTCCTATAAAAACAAGCTATGTACTGAACGGTTCTAGCTCTTGCCTATTTATCACAAGCATTATTTATGCTTGTTTGCCTCTTGGCCTTTCCTAATTTAATAGTTGCTTCTGGATTTCTAAGAAGAAGCAAATCCATGGGGCCTTTAACATTTTTAGCTCTCTTGGCAGTAGATGTCGTATCACTTGATGTTGCTAGTTTTTTTCCACTTCGAATATTTAGAATTTCTTGCACCTCTTCTTCCTCATCGTCATTTTCATTCAACTCTGTCATGTATGAATCTTTTTCAGCCTTTTTCTTCTCAAAAGCTTCTTTGATCAACTTCTTAATTTCAGGTGGAATTCTCTTTCAAGAATTTACATCTCCTCTCACTCCCATTTGGTGTCTTTTACCTCTAGTAATCCCATCGGTCGTAACTTTGCCACAAAAATCACAGGTCACACTCTTCCTATTATTGATATCTCTCAAGCTATTCCGCTGCCATGCCATATCAATATTTTCTCCGGTTGGTTTTACCAATCCACAAGAGGATGATGCTGAGACACTTTGACTAGTTGATTGAGGATGAGAAGATGATGCCATGGCTGTGAAGGGTAATTCTGTGAAGGGTAATTAAGGATTCAAAATACAGGACTGAAAAAGGAGAAACAGAGAGCTGTGAAGGGAAGAAAGAAAAAAAGCAAGAGAAACAAAGGCACCCAACACCTCCGTTAAAACAGAGAAGAGGTGCAAAGCTGCCAAAACAGAGGAAGTTGCCGGAAAGGGTGGGCCTCGCCGGAAATGGATGGGCCTCGCCAGAAATGGGTGCTGCTCGCTGGAAATGGTGGAGGGAGGTAGGGATTGGCCTTTGTCTTCACTGAGGGAGGTTGCGTTTAGCTATTTGTGCGGGGTTGTGTTTTACAGAACCCTAAATATTTCAAACAGAACACACAAAACGACATGGGAGGGCTGCGTTTCACAGTAGCGGCCGCAAAAAGCATCCGCGACGCCAAACCGCTCGGCTACGGGAGCAGCGTCGCATGTTTGAGCTGCGACGCCACGCTTCGGCGCTATTGCGCGCGAATGATAACTCTGCTTTAGCTTGAGGAGGAGTGTTAGAATATCTCCAGTGTATCTTACAATATTTTAAAGTATCTTTAGAATATCTTAGAAGATATTGTGGAATCAATTAGTCCTCTAATTAAGGAAGCAATCTTAGGAGTTGTTTCTTAATTTTATTATGTTTCTTGATTTGTTTCCTTATTTAATTATGGTTAGTAGTCTTATTGCATTAGTGGGCTTGGGCTTGTACCAAAAGTACTATACTAGTACTTGACCTAATTATTAATATTAATAGGTGTCATTGCTTTGTATTTTAAACACACCATATCAATATAATATCATATTATTCAAAGTCTCTATTATCTTTTCTTCCTCCTTCCCTACCTAAACCCTATAATTTCAACAGCCTTCACATGAAAGCCCATTGGTTTTAAGATGTTATATGGTAACTACTCACTACTATCTAGATCTTGTAAACTTATCAATACCTATGTTGAATTGTAATTATATTATGATGGGTGGCAAGGATCAAACCCTAAATTATTTGATCAAAGGGGATTTGATATCATGTCAAAGAACCACTCAACTGAGCTATTAAGCAGGGCCCTAAGGTTGATGTTTTATAATCAAAACAGTAATATAAGTGGTATACATAAAATGAGTTCATGGTGTTCACCGATGCTAAAGTGGGTAAGGATTATGAATTATCTACTAGGTCTAATGTTTCCCTGACCTGAACCTTCCTTTCTTTCCCTTCTATAGAAGTTTACTAATGGCGCTGAGGTGATTAACCAGTTAGACATGGAAAGAGTTGAGAGGGGTTTTCCTGCAATATGCCATTGGTGGAAATTTGTATCTTACATGCATTATATTATTGTAGATATATTTATATAGTGGTTCATCAAGAAATCTTTCTGAATTGCATTTTATTATGTCTAATTCTAATCTAATGTCTTGTTCATCTGGAAATTAAATGCAGACCAGAAGACTGAAAGATGCCATATCACAAATATATTCTAAACTTGAGGTATATATTTAGCCAAAGCCTCTACTAGTATTCCTCACCGCACTTGTCTTTTCCTTTATTCTTTCATTACATGGATACATTCATTAGTTTTATTTGTAGTAATTACCAAAGTGTTTCTATTTTTATTTGTTGATACCCAGGAAATAAAGGTATCTGCACAGTCAGACCTGAGGCACCAGGTTTCCCTTGTTGTCCATCCTATGCAGCAGGTAAGCACACCAGTACATTTGACCATGTTTCATTTCTTTATACACAATCTTCTAAATTGCTGCATATTCTGCCTCCTAAAAGAGGGAAGTAAAATGGAGAGCACGAATAAGTTTTGGAGGAAATTATTATCATTTTAAACAAAAAAAAATCAGGGGGGTATTAAACGAAACTATTATCACTTAATAGAAAAAAAATGGGGTGCGTAAAAGGAAAGAGTCAATGCTTTAAGCATTCACTGACCCCTTATGCAGAATATTGTTTCTTTTTTGTCACAAAATCCTTTGCTAGGTATTAACAAACACCATTAAAATATATTTAGTGCTTAAATATTTCTGTGTTTTTTTCTTTTTTTTTGTACTTAAATTTCCAAACAGGCCCATAACGCTTCACTCAAGTGAGAGCAACCATGTTCAAACAAACTGCTTTTGATCATTCATGTAGTTGTCCTTCAATATTTTCTCCATAGTCCATACCTATAGTTTCTGCATATTTTTGTCAACGTGTCCTTTGCATTGCTTTTCTCATAGCATTATATGAAACACTATTGAATTTTCTCTGTTTTGCTGCATGATCACTAGCTTTCACATGGCCAGTTTATCATGAATTACTTTCAAAAACTTATTCTCAATATATCTGACTCTATGTAGTTTTTGGTTTGCTTTCATCCTTTTAAATTCCTTTTCCAAGCATTTTATTTTTGTTGAGTGACAACTTAGTTTTGTCTATAAAACACAAAGGGGTTACAATAATTTATGAAATTTCTCCTAATACCTTCAAGTGTAGTTTTGATCATATATATAATTTTGGGTGCAGTTCCTTATTTTATCTTTCCATTTTCAATTGTATGACATTTCATAATTCTTCAATCTAGATGTAATTTTGGATGATCGAGGTTTCTGAAATTGCTTTCTCTCTCCTTTTTCATTTCTTTCAACTCTTACGAAACACTCAATCCTTTTCGTATTCTCGATGTACTTACACTCGACTTAGTCATTGCCTTTGCTTAAAGCCTTGACATTCTGATAGAGTCCCACATCGGCTAAATACCAGGGTGTGGAGTGGTACTAAAGTCCTTAGGCTCTCCCACCTTAATAGTTAACTTTTGAGGTGTGATTTTCCCTTGGGCTTGAGTATCCTATCATCGGTATCAGAGCAGTTCACTGACCTCCGTGGAAAGGGCTACCTGTCCGAGGCTAACCGGGGGCCAAGGAGAAGGCCAGCCAGGCCTGCCGGGCAGAGTGCAGCCGCCGATGACATCGGCTCTTTAGTGGATGGGTTATGCCTTTGTTGCTTATTGTCTTGATTTTTGTGATATCCTTAGTGTTTGTTGAATTTTATGGAGGATTAAAAGACATGGACAAATATTTTGGTGCAGGCTCTAGATGCTGCCGTATTACATTATGATGCTGACATTAGGAAAAGAAATGCAAGAGGACCAAAGCCTAATGGTTATGTTTAGGAGAATGTTTCGATCTGCCCACTTCCAGCATCATGTTATAACAATTTAGGAATGCAGATTCCATCAATTTTGCCGTGACCTCAAGCCATATGGCTATTTATCTCTATATCGTGATGAAATGAATATCTATGAGAATTAGTAAGCAAGAGTCTGTCTTAGTTAACTTATAACATTGAATTACTGATTAACACAGTCCAAAGGGTACTTACAAAAATCTGAGAATTCACAAGTTTCCAGCATCCCCCTCCCTGTACTATACCTTACTGCTGCTTGTTTTTAGCAGTACAAGTTACAACAAAGGATAACTGAATAACATGGTTAATTTGATTGTGTTGTGCATGTTCTAGATTAAAATTAAAAGACATTAGATAGTTAGAATTTTTGATAGAAAGAGTTGGCATTGTTATTGATTTTTGGATGGATGAACAGTCGTCACCACTTTGACTTATCTAAGAACTACCCTTGAATTTTGTCAAATATTTCTGGCTGAATAGCATTTCTAATGTTACTATTGTGTATTTAGCACCTGTTTATAACTTTGTATATTCGATACCAATGCATACTGTCATGTTGATAACTTTTAAATTGTCTAATTGTAATTTTTTAAAAATATTCAAGTAGCATAGAATATCCTACTAGCAAGCATAAATAGAATAAAAAATGTGTAAGTATCATTCTCCCAGTTGCTTATAGACTGGTGCATTGAGTGAACGCATTTGGAATGCTTCTTTTTCTCTCATCCTCCCTCCTTATTTTGATAGTAGAAAATTGTTAAATTGATTCAGTGAATTCCATAGCTAATTATCAATAGTTTCAATCGCCCTGGTCCCCCCGCTCCCAGTTTACCCAAATTATCTTTTCATACCTAAACACTAAATTAGTGACTCTGAAATTTGGCCATCTAGTAATTTGTATTTAGGCAATGGTTAGTCGTCATCCTGCTACATACAATGATGGATTCAAGTACAAACATGACTTGTAACAATAACATCAATATAGCCTTTATTTACTTCTACCAGAAAACCAGTTATGACATTCATCTCATGATATTTGTATTCGATCAACGTTGTTAAACTGTGTTAGCTACACTGATTGATTTCAAATTCATACTTGTTATCTTGACGAGTTGCCATTATATCCCATCTATCAAAACGAACTCTGCCAAAACGACCAATGAACCAAAAGAGAATAGTAATAGGGATTACGAGAGGTGTAGAAGGAACTGCCAAAAGAACCTACACAGATTGAGAATTCGGTTGCTCGCTCTTCTTGAATTGACGCTATTACCAGTGGTGAAGATGCTTATTTTTAACCCAGTCCTTCCCATCAAACATTTACGTATGTCCAAATGGTTTCTTCACTTATGGATTGGGTTATTTGGGGTTGGAACTAGATCAAAATCTATTCACGCTTGATTATCGTGGTAGTGAACTTCAACTTGGGTTAATAACTTTATGTAGTACCCCTTTATTATTTTGAAATAACCCTCTTCGTTGTAAGAAGCATCATTTTAGATCTTTGAATAGCAATGAATAGAATAAAAGTAACTAATGAGTGAGTTATGCAAATTAGAGAAAACTAGTATCTAAAGAAAAACGCCATAGCAATTTAGCCATCGAAGTGATGTTTCTAGATACCAAATTTTCAAGACCTAATTCCTCATCATTCTACGCTTACAACAAACCCCCCAACTAACTAAATAGTATTTTCTCTATTCTAACACAAGTCATTAAAGTCTCATGATTTTCCCTATCCACCACTTCCACCGGGATCCGAAATAGCAAACGGTATTAGAGGGAAATACTAGATAAAACAAGTTTTGACAAGGGTCATCAGGCCACCCAAGTATTTAAAAGCACACCTCTACTCGTCCAAAGCGCTTAAAAATCTTATGAATCAGGATTCCCAAAATAAACAATTTGAGAATTATTACCAAAAAGAACCCCCAATTAAGAGTCTACTACAAAAATTTAATAACTACTCACAAAAGCGTAGGCTGAAAGAACTTGATTATCCAAATTCAAACCATCCAATCTACTCTCAGTCAAATTAAGCTTGAGGATATCATATGTATTAAAACAAAAAAAATAAGGGACACCCTAATTAATTTATTCAATAGATACTCATATAAAATGAAACCGTGGCTTTTTTATTTAAATATTGATAATTTTACTTTTTGATTTACCAACTTTAAAACATTATGTACGAAAATGTGCCGTTTATAATAAAAGGGAGGAAATCACCATTTTAGTCATTGAAAAATGAAACTTGTGTCATATTGGTTCTTGAGAAATAAATACACATTAAGGTCTCTTAATCCTTTATTTGTTATTAAAGTTAATCCTGACGTCAAATTGTTTTTATTTGTAAACAAATATGCACATGTGACACATTAATTTGCTTGATGCGGAAACACAATATCGAGCTACCCCCCCCCCCCAAAAAAAACCCCCCGCAAAATGATAGGGTAAAAACATTTAAAGGAAACTTAGAAGAACCAAGTTGAAGTTTTATCCATTTGCATATAATCTTTATAATATTGAAATTTTTATATAAAATTATTCATTACATGGAAAAGTGTGGGTGTTGCAAAAAAGAATAATCTCAACATAAGAAAGTAATGTAAAAATTTATTTAATAATTTTTTGGAGTGGAATTAACATTGTGTATATATTAATGTCTAAAAAACTAGTTGGACTTTTTCAATTGAACCTATCAAACTGCCTATTAGATCTCATATCATTCGGGGTCAAATCTTAAAATTAGCATAGTGGTTCAACTGCCAAAAATGGTTTAATCATTCAAAATCTGTGAATCGGACTAGTTTTTGAAAAATCAGTTAGTTCCTGCAAAACGAAAATATAAGTTTAATTGGATCAAATATGAACTAGGTTATTAATCTTTTTAATAGCCTATGTTGATTTTATGTCATGTTTGTTACACAAAATAGTGATTCCATAAAATAAGAATGGAATCGTAATAGAATAGGATGGGGTGAAATAGAATGAAATGATCAAATTGGTAGTTTTTAGAAGTTTAAAACCAAAATCAAAATTAACTTCATTTTAACAAAAACAAAAATTGAATCTATCAAATAATTAATAACAATATTGTCCTATATTACAAAAATAAAACTTATAGAAGTCCAAAAGTTCATACCTAAAATTTTGATTACAAAGATTATTGGTGTATGGTTTTCACACATTCAATTTGCGTTTGTTTTGCCTCAAATTAGAATCAGTTTAGAGAAATTCTATGCCTTTTGTGTTATATCATGGCAATTTTCCTCTTTATATCCTTGGTTTATTTTGATGTGTTTACATGTGAAATTGAGGTTTTGGAAAGCTTCCATGGAAATCATGGCCTGACCATATAACTAATGTTGTAAAAATCGAACCAGACAATGAATTGGTGTGAGTTTCAGTTCAAGTTCAACCGTTTAAACTGGTTAGTTGAATCAAATGATGTCATAAAAAAAAGCATGTATGAAATATTAATTTTTATTAAAAATAAATTAATGGTCGATCGGTTCAAAGGAATTTTGGCTGGTTTTGACTGGTGCAAAGTGATATAATCGTAAATTCAGTTATATGATTCAACCATAACCGTTGAAGTATTCGATTCACAATCATACCGGTCAGACCGTTCGATTCTAAAAACACTACATATAATGATAACTGTTGGATTTGAATCAAATAAAGGGGCACGATTAGGAGTGAGTCTAAACTCTTAGTGTAAGTTGATCCCTTCAACCTCCCCATATATATATACTAGTATAGAACCCGAGCATTGCTCGATACAAAAAAAAAATGTAACTTTATATTATTAGTTAATGCATCTATAAATATAATAATTATCAAATCTATAGATTAACTTAAAATCTAGAATTTAACCAAGCTAAACAATCTATCAAAAAGCTTTAATATATTGTTTAATCTTTGTGATCCTCTTTGAATACATGATAATAAAGTTATTATCACATCAACATCTAAATCAAATTAAGCAATTTAATCTAGATAAAAATCAAAAGAGGAAGAAGAGAAACTTGAATAACAATTAAGCAATATGAACAAGCGAAACAAGATCTCCAAATTAAAGATCAAGATGGCTAATCCCTTGGATTGTTTATGAGAGCCTAGCCTTCCATGGATGGGAAGGAAGAACTCAGAAATAAAAGAACAAAAACGAAATTGTAAAGAGAATGGAGAAGAAGAGAAAGAAAACTCTCACAAATACTCAAACTTTCTTCAAACTTACTTAAAATTGAATGATGATAATACAAAGAGATTGGCTCTATTTATACTAATCCTAGAAGCCAATTTGTACATGTACATAATCTGAATACAACCTATAAAAATATGGAAATTGTCAAATATGGAAGCTTGATGCATGGTTGGTGGGTTGGTGCATGGTAGGTGGGTTGGTGTATGGTTGGTGGCTTTTAGTCAACAACTCTTATCCAACTTCTGGCTTGATTTTGATGATCTAGACGATGCATTTTAGCTTGGAGGTCTTCATGAAAGTTGTAGCCAGTTGTCTCTTTGAAATTTTGCAATTAGAATCATGCCATTTGGACTTTTAGAACTCCAGATATACTAAAAACACTGAACCTACCTCAAGTTAGGTTGGCAGAACGTGTTTCCAAATTCAAACCAACTTGCAGCTTCATTATCATGCCTAAAACGACATCTATTGACTAAATGGTCTTCAGTGAAGTTGGAGATATGGGTCTCATATTTCCAATGGCCAAGTTTCAGCCCAAGAGGAGGCCTATAACTCACTATGTAGTCCAATATGTGCACACTACCTAGATTTTCGTGACAACAAACCCACTCTGCATTGCAGGGATATTTTGGACCCTTAGAAGTCCAATCCAGCTCTTAAGTTCTTCATGAAACTTGTAGAAAATTGTCTTAGCTTTCCAAAGACACGAAGATCACCTCAAATGGATCACCGAGTCCCATGTTATGGCCTAACCAAGGAAGAAAGGTCAAAATGCATCAAAATTCGAAAATTATTCAATATTTGCATTAAAGCCCAATGAAGCCCAACAACCTTAAACTCATCTAAAATACTAATATTGGGCACAATAAACATCTAATAAAGCCTAATACAAAGCTAACATAAGTGTCTCAAATTGATTGATCAAATTCCCCAACACTTAAGCTTTTGCACTCTTGGGCAAAACACATAAGAACAAAACTAAAGAAAAACAAGAAACATCATATTATTAAACTAAAAGCAAAAAAACTGATTATACCTAATCTAATCCATTTTCGTAGGAAAACACGATGGCACTTAGCATATGCCACAAGCCTTTAAACCCCTAGGTGTCCCTAGTGGACGAGTTATAGTCTCGTGAGAGTTTACCAGGATGATACCCACAAACATGTAATACTTTATTTAATCAATTCAACTAATTTTTAAATACAAGCATTGTATCAAATATAAACCATAATTAATAAGTTAAGTATGCTTAACAAAGAATAGTTGAATCAAACTAATTGAGAATAAAGTATAGCATAATCATGCTTTAATCAGAAATAGGCATGTTCAGATTGAGTAAAATTCTTCACAAGTGACACTCAAATCACACAAGGTGTTTAGGTTAACTGTTTACGCTCAACTCAGTCAAATTATGAAAGTATTTTACCATAGGCTTGCATATACATCAATTCTCCACTACTTAGATCAAATAAATTGCAAAAATCAAGAGGTCTTTCAAAAAGGTTGTAATGGAACTTATAAGGTGAAGGAAGGGAACAATATGGATAATAGCAGGTTAAAACCAAAGAGAATAAAAGAGCATTGAGGAGTAACTCAAGTAGAAAGCATAAAATTTTTACCCAAAACCATAAAATGCTCATTCTCTTTCCACATTTCTTCCTTTTTCTATTCTTTTCTTTTTCTTCTTCTTTTTTGTTTTTTTTTTATTTTTTTTGTTGTACCAAGCATTTCGTATCAACACACCAGTTCCCCCACACTTAAATCATTGCAAGTAAAAGAACTCCTCCAATAAGAAAATCAATGCTCTCCCATTCCCTAAGGTAAGGTAAAACATGGTTTTTCACTCAAAGCTTGTAATGAGCTAAGAACAAAGAATGCCTCTGTCATTTTCATGCAATATACAGACCAATGTAATCTCAAATCGATTCAATGCAAGTTCTAGAAAATAAATTCATAATTGACATCATTCATGAAAGAAAATAAACCAAGTGTAAGTATCAAACTTGGAAATGCCCAAAACTCACAAAGGTATGGAACATTCACTCAATTCAACCATGCTTTCTTCCTAATATCCACAATCATATACACATGTATATCATGAAAATGATTCAACTATAAACTGTTTTGCATACTTTTATTATCAATTAAGCTCAGATTCAGCACATGCTTGCATCAAAATTAATTGAAAAGATCAAAATAAATTTTTTTTAATATGCAAGATCAAAATAATTTAAGACATACTATGAAATGCAAGTTAAGATGCGTCTCAAGAGCAAAATTACTCCTTACTCTGCCATTATACATCTAATGTACATGGTGTTGTCAACTATCCCTCCCCCCAACTAATTTAAGACATTGTTCCCAATGTCAAAATAAAGATAGGTAGAGTGTAGAAGGTCTTACCAGAAAACTGCAAATCGAACCTGAAATAAGAGAAAGCAAAAATTCACAAGGACAAAGTCAAATCAAGTTTTTGCTTTTTGCTGCTGCTGCCTTGTTCCCAATTCAGTGGAGTCATTGCTGGATGACGTTGGGGGACAAATTCATGTAGTTGATCAAGCAATTGTTCAGGGGTTGCAGCGGTTACAAGAATTTGACGTGTCGCTTGTGAGATGAACCTTTGTTCTACAGCATGATCAAGAAAACAAAACAAACTGTCATAAAAACCATTAATATTTAAAATACCTATGGGTTTTTGGTGAAAGTTCAGTTGTGACCAGGATGTAATTTGGAAGAGCTCTTCCAAAGTTCCAAAACCACCAGGTAGGGCAATAAAGGCATCAGCATTGGCTATCATAATGTTCATGCGTTGGTGCATGCAAGATACCATTACTTCTTGACCTACTGTTTTTCCAGTGGGATTGCCAATAGCTAAAGGACTAGGTATGACACTAAGGACTTTGTCACCTCCCAAATGTGCAGCAGTTGCTACACAACCCATTAACCTAAGACTACCTCCTCCGTAAACTAAATGGATTTCTCTCTCAGCTAGCACTCGACCAAGATGGTGTGCAATATTTACAAACTCTTTATCTTTCCCAGGATTAGATCCACAAAAGACACAAACACTCTTGATCCGACGAACTGAAGTGACTTCCGTTTTTTTTTTTTTGTACTCTCACCTTATCAATGATCTGAAGAGAGCAAAGTGTATTATTTAAAGAATCAAAACTCAAATGTAATAATTACACCTATAAAGGAGGGGTAGATCCGTGTGTTAGGCAAGTTTGAAAAGAAGCAAAGTAATAGTAATAGCTATATGACAAGGATAAAAGACTAATCTATATGTGCCAGAAGAAGTTTGAAAATACGCAACGCATATTTCAAAAAAATACGGCTAATTTTTTTTTTTTTTTATATTTGTTTTTTTTTTTTGAATTTATTATTTTTTTGAATTTTTTTTTTGAATTTTTTTTAATAAACAAGAAGAAAAAGGAAAAATAAAAAAAATAAAATTTACAGGAGGTGTGATTATGGCTCACATTTTCTTCTGGTTTTTCGTCCAATAACGGCTTGAATGCTCTTTATGGGCCGATGGACGGTTTCCCATCCAATTTTCTTAAAAAATGGCAAACAGGGTCTTTTTGAGTCAGATTCCCGAGACTATAACGCTCATGTTCATCTTGGAATTTTGGCCATAAATCGAGAAGTACTCTCTGCACATCTCCACTAGGATGCGTCTCAAGAGTCAATAAAATGTTATATAAAGACTCCTTACTCATACCATCCTTAATGAAGTGAATTTTATCAAGTCGATTTATGGACGCCATTCCAATCGATCTGCATTTTGTGTTACATGTCCATCTTGCACAATAAATGTTAGTTAAAGCATTTTGAGGGAGAGAAGAGAATTGCTTGCGGAGGTTAAAAAGCTGATTATCCATTTCGAAAGAAAGAAGAAAGAGAGAAATGTCAAATTGAGTAAAATTATATACAGATTTCAGTGTTTGTGGGTAACTGAAGGAACCGAAAAATATTTTCACAGAGTACCGTTATCATCCATTTAACCGGTGAAAAATCATCTGTCAAAGAAAAA
This sequence comes from Styphnolobium japonicum, assembly GCA_023212625.1. Lineage (NCBI taxonomy): Eukaryota > Viridiplantae > Streptophyta > Magnoliopsida > Fabales > Fabaceae > Styphnolobium > Styphnolobium japonicum. The sequence goes on from JALBWW010000013.1 coordinate 20,519,889, forward strand.
CAGACAAAATAAAGACAGAAAAATCAAACTTTGATAGATTTTCTCACTTGGCACCGTTTGTTTCTGTCTCAATTCCTGTGATAGCAAATAAGTCAAAGTTTGAAAAAAGAAAAAGTTAGAAAACTTTGGGTTGCCTCCCAAGAAGCGCTACTTTTAATGTCATCAGCCAGCGTGATTGAAGATTTTGCACGATCGATGGGTCCTCCCCAGTAATGATTCAATTTCTGGCCATTGACCTTAAACGTGACTTCTTTTTTTTTTTTCAACAAAGTAGTGATCAATCATGGTAGATGGCCACCTGCAGTTGAACTTCCTCCACGAGGTTCTCTTGAGCTCCTTCATAAAAATTCTTGAGGCGATGACCATTAACTTTGAACACTTTGTTGGTGGCTTCACTCTTAATTTCTACTGCACCATGAAGAAAAACATTAATAACAATGAAAGGACCAAGCCACCTAGAACGAAGCTTACCGGGCATAAGTTTGAGGCGAGAGTTGTAGAGAAGGACTTTTTGACCAATGGTGAACTCTTTTCGCACCAACATCTTATCATGAAGGAGTTTAGTCTTCTCCTTGTAGATCCGGGAGTTCTCATATGCCTCTAATCGAAGCTCCTCAAGTTCCTGAAGTTGGAGCTTCCTTTGAGATCCAGATTGACTCAAGTCAAGGTTACACTGTTTCACCGCCCAATAGGATTTATGCTCAATTTCCACCGGAAGGTGGCATGCTTTCCCAAAGACAATCTGGTATGGGGACATCCTTATCGGTGTAGGCAGTTCAGTAAGCCCACAGAGCATTCTCAAGTCTCAGGCTCCAGTCCTTCCTATTAGGTTGGACTGTCTTCTCAAGTATGTGCTTGATCTCTCGGTTTGAGACCTCGGCTTGCCCGTTTGTCTGGGGGTGATAAGGTGTAGAAACCTTGTGCAAGACACTGTACTTTCTCATCAAAGCCTCTATTCTCCGGTTACAAAAGTGTGAACCCTGATCACTGATAATGGCCCTCGGGATTCCAAACCTGCAGAAAATTTGTGATCTAACAAAGTCCACAACAACTTTGGAATCATCAGTCCGAGTGGCTTTTGCCTCCACCCATTTAGATACATAATCAACAACCAAGAAAATATAAATAAAACCAAAGAAAACAGGGAAAGGGCCCATGAAATCAATACCCCAAACATCAAAGATCTCACAAGACAAAGATAGGTCAGCCGAGGCATCTCATTCCTGTGTGAAATTGTCCCTGTTCTCTGGAACTGTTCACAAGACTTACAAAACAGATATGCATCATGAAATAGGGTAGGCCAATACAATCCAGAGTCCAAAACCTTCCTAGCTGTACGTTGGGAGCTAAAGTGCCCACCACATGCAAATGTATGACAAAAGCTAAGAATAGAATGAAACTCATGATCAGAGACACATCTTCTAATAATCTGGTCACTACAAAGCTTCCAGAGATAAGGATCATCCCATACATAGTACTTAGACTCACTTTTCAATTTATCAGATTGAGCTCTAGTAAAATATGCAGGAAGAACACCAGCAACCAAAAAATTAACCATATCTGCAAACCAAGGGGAGGTGTTCTTACCTTGTAGCTGCAGAAGCTGCTCATCTGGGAAAGAGTCATGTACAGGGAAGGGATCTGAAGCCCTTTCAATGCGGCTCAAGTGATCTGCCACTAGATTTTCTGCTCCACTCTTGTCACGGATCTCTATATGAAACTCTTGGAGCAGTAGCATCCACCTTATTAGTCGAGGCTTTGCCTCTGGCTTCTTCAAAAGAAACTTAAGAGCTGCATGATCAGTAAACACAACAACCTTAGAGCCAAGCAAATATGATCTAAACTTATCCAAAGCAAAAACAATGGCTAAAAGCTCTTTTTCAGTTGTAGTATAGTTGGCCTGAGCAACATCCAGAGTTTTGGAAGCATAGTATATCACATGAGAAGCTCTCCCCACTCTCTGTGCCAAGACTGCTCCTACTGCATAGTTAGAAGCATCACACATTAACTCAAATGGCAATGTCCAGTCAGGTGGCTGGATGATAGGGGTACTGGTCAAGGCCTGCTTCAAGTGATTAAAAGCTGCCTTGCATTTGTCATCAAAATTAAACTCTACATCTTTCTGCAGTAGGTGGGAAAGTGGAAGGGCAAAATTAAACAATGCCTCAATGCCCTTACTGGATACTACATGGCCTAAAATTATACCCTGTTCTACCATAAAATGGCATTTCTCAAAATTTAGCACAAGGTTAGTCTCAATGCATCTTTGCAGCACTCTAGATAGGCTAACTAAACATGAATCAAAAGAAGAACCATAGACAGTGAAGTCATCCATAAAAACCTCCATGCACTCCTCTAAGAAATCAAAAAATATGCTCACCATGCACCTTTGGAAGGTACCAGGGGCATTGCAGAGGCCAAAGGGCATCCGTCTGTAAGCAAAGGTGCCGAAGGGACAGGTAAATGTGGTCTTCTCCTGATCCTCTGGTGCAATGTGGATCTGGAAGTATCCAGTGTAGCCATCCAAAAAGCTATAATGGGACTTACTAGCCAGCCGTTCCAGCATCTGATCGATGAACGGAATGGGGTAATGATTTTTCCGAGTGGCTTGGTTGAGACGTCTGTAGTCAATGCAAACTCTCCAGCTATTCTGCACTCGGGTTGGAATGAGCTCATTCTTCTGATTGGCCACGACAGTCACCCCGGATTTCTTTGGAACTACTTGCACCGGGTTCACCCACTTGCTGTCAGAGATAGGATAGATAATGCCAGCCTGCAGTAGCTTGGTCACCTCTTTTTTCACCACATCTAGAATGAGAGGATTCAGTCTCCTCTGGGGTTGTCTCACTGGTTTAGTTTCCTCCTCAAGTAATATCTTGTGCATGCATGTGGAGGGGTTAATACCAGGAATGTCTGCAAGTGTCCAACCAATTGCCCTTTTGTGTTGCTTCAAAACTTCCAATAATTTGGTTTCTTGCTCAGGTTGGAGGTGTTTGGCCACTATCACCGGGAACTTCTCATCCTCCTCCAAGAATGCATACTTCAAATGCTCGGGCAGGGGCTTAAGTTCAATGGAGGGTGGTTGCTGGACTGACGGTACTAGTTTTGCAACCGAAACTAAATTTGCTAAATTCTCAGTAGTTGCACTTGCTGCACTTGTACCTGCAAGCTGTGCACAATCTTGCAAAACAACATCATCATATCCTATGGAATCAAAAGAATCACACTTAGCAGCAGGATGAATGACAACATCATTAATAACAGCATCATTGCCATTAATAATGTAAATGTAATCATCAATGTCGTGAGAATTAACAACAGCACATGACAAGTATGGAGAAATCTCAGCACAGGCTGCACATATTGCATTGGGTTTACAACCAGAAAGTCTGAAGCAGGCAGAACAAGTATCGCAAGCTATGCTATCAGTGTATCCTACAATTTTAGGAAACTCTGCCAACATATCAGCATGCATATCATCAACCAGTAAATCAATGAAATCAAAATGAAAAACAGAATGATCCTCTAAAGGGTATTTCATGGCATCAAAAATGTTAAACTGAATGATATCATCACCAAATTCCATGGAAAGGGTACCAGCATGCACATCAATCTTAGTTTTAGCAGTTTTCAAAAATGGCCTACCTAAGATCAATGGGGGTGGGGAAGAGGCAGATTCATCTTCCATATTCAACACATAAAAGTCAGCTGGGAATATTAAATTATTTACCCGAACCAGAACGTTCTCCAATACTCCTGCAGGTTGAGCAGTGCTCCGGTTTGCTAACTGAATGACAATACCGGTGGACTTTAGCTCTCCCATATGCAAGGAAGTGTAAACTGACTTTGGCATTACATTGATGGAGGCTCCCAAGTCTAGCAAGGCATGAGTGAACTGTTGGTGCCCTATGGTGCAAGGGATGGTAAAAGTGCCTGGGTCTTTGCATTTGGGAGGCAGGTTGGGCTGAATCAAAGTAGAGACATTTCTCCCCATACTCACTTTTTCAGTGCCCTTTAGCTTCCTCTTATGGGTGCACATCTCTTTCAAAAACTTGACATACTTGGGGATTTGTTTAATTGCCTCCAAGAGAGGTATATTCACCTCAACCTTCTGAAAAGTCTCCATAATTTCCTTATCCAAGTCAGTCTCAACCATATGCCTCGGCTGTATCATTCGGTTGGGAAAAGGAAGAGGAATGTTGGAAGCTGACTTTTGTGAATGTTCACTTTTCTGCTGTACTGAATTTTCTATCAATTGCTGGTTTGATTTGGTTTTCTGCTTGGCTGTTGTAAGATCATTTGCTGTTGAATCTGCTACAACATCTGAATTTGCTGCAGAACTTGAATTTGCTACAGAATTTGAATTTGTTGCAGAATCAATGGTAGAATTTGGAATTATATACTGCACTGGTCCATTAATTTGCTTACCACTGCGCAAAGCTATAGCACTAACATTGCCTCTAGGGTTTGGAGTGGTTTGAGAAGGTAATTGGCCAGAACCCTGTGACTTTAATTCATGAATAGATGTGGCAAGTTGACCAATTTGAGTCTCCAAGTTCTGAATGGTGGTTTCAGTTCTCTGTTGAAATTGGATGTTATTAGTGGCCAACTGTTTCACCAAATCCTCCAATGAGGGTTCAGATTTCGTGGCTATAGGACCCTGCTGCTGGAATGGTGGTCTACTTGGTCCAGCATGTGGCTGAAATTGATTTGTCATTGCTTGCTGCTGGAATGGTGGTCTATACTGGTTTGGTGGTTGCTGATTTGATGCATTCCCATATCTCAGATTGGGATGGTCCCTCCATCCAGGGTTGTAAGTATTGGAGAATGGATCATATTTTTGTTGTTGCTGCTGATGGAACTGTGGCTTCCCAGGAAATATACCAGCTGCAGCCACAGATTGGTCTTGAAACTCAAAATCATCTTGTAATGTGGGGCACGAATCTGTAGGACGAGAGGAACTAGAACATATGCTACAAACTCTTGCATGGGTTTGCACAGGTGGTTCATGTTGTCCTATTGCCATCTGTCTAACCAAAGAAGTGAGCTCATCCAATCTATGTTCCACCCTTTGTTGATCAGCATGTGAAGAGGTATTAACTTCATTGACTACTCTGGTTGCAGCACCCATTCGAGTACCAAATTGCTGAGAATTTGCTGCCATGTTTGCAATTAAGTTTCTCGGCAAAGCACTGAGTTTTATCTACCAATGCTCCACCACTTGCAGCATCAATCATACTCCTTTCCATTGGCATCAATCCTTCATAGAAGTATTGGATCAGCAGTTGATCACTAATTTGATGGTGTGGGCAGCTTGAGCTCAATTTCTTGAATCTCTCCCAATACTCATGGAGAGTTTCACCACTGATTTGCCTTATGCCACAAATATCTTTCCTTATTGCAGCAGTTCTTGATGCAGGAAAGAACTTCTCCATAAATAGTCTTTTCATGTCATTCCAAGAAGTGATGGCAGCAGGTTGTAAGTAATACAACCAATCCTTAGCAACACCATCCAAAGAGAAAGGAAAGGCCCTTGCTTGATGTGATCTTCAGCTATTCCATAAGGTTTCATGGTGGAGCAGACAACATGGAACTCCTTCAAATGCTTATGTGGATCTTCACCTGCAAGACCATGAAACTTGGACAAGAAGTGTATCAATCCAGGTTTCAACTCAAAATCAACATTAAGTTCAGGATATTGAATGCACAAAGGTTGATAATTCACATCAGGTGCAGCCAATTCCTTAAGGGTCCTGTTGTTATAGTCAGCCATAGTAAAATCAGCATACTCAGTATCAGACACAGAAGTACTAACAGAAGCAGACTCAACAGGATTAAAAGAGTCAATAAGATTAGGTGCAATGTCAAGTTCAAGCCCAATTTCAGAAGTAATTCTATTAGCTCTATGAATACTACTACCAGTCCTATGAATTCTATGAAGTGTATGAAATGTTCTATCAATTTCAGGATCAAATGAAAGTAAGGTACCAGGATTAGACCTAGTCATATAGCATGCAGTTCATAAGAAGGTATTAGAAAAGCAATAACAACCAAAATACTAAAAATTTCTTAAACAAATACTCCAAAAAAATTAAAACAAAAATAAAAACAGTATCAAATGAATTTTAAAAATTATGGAACCACCACAGGATAAAATCTCCACAAAAATGCTATCCAACAAAATAATAAAAAAACTTAAAAAATTGAAAAAGAGATTTAAACGAAGGAATTTTGGCTAAAATAAGGATGACCTCACTATATATAGTGAGCCTTTCTCAAAATAATATTTTCCATTCGTGTACCAAAATTCAGATCAATCAGAGATGCTATACCGAACCGAAATTCTTGACACAATGCCCTTTATCCAATTTCAGCCGAATTCCACTTGAAAAAGCTTCAAAAACAAAACAAACACATTTGTTAGAATTAGATGGGATCTTGAAATGATCAAATAGTTGTCTTGGATCCCCGGCAACGGCGCCAAATTTGACAAGAGGTTGTCGAGACCTATCAAATAATAAAATAACCGGTTCACAAACTAATTTGTAGTATAGAGAATGAACCGAATCGTCTCTCAAGGATCCAAAAAGAAAGATTTAATTAGATCAAGATAATTAGAAAATGGGGGTTTTGTTGTTGATTAACAAGATTAATAAAAGTATGAGACTTAAAGTTGTAAACAAATCTAAAGAAACAACCAATCCAAGGAAATTTACCGATCTTGAGTTTAACTCACATTGATCACATGAAATTCACTTAATTGCTAACCATGTTCTTGGCCTTAGATCACATCAAGAAGCCTTAACATGATCCAAGAATTCTCTACTAGATAAGCATCTAGGATTTGATTAACCAAGGTTAGATAAAGTAAGCACCATCCAACATAGATTAACTTAAGATCTAGAATTTAACTAAGCTAAACAATCTATCAAAAAGCTTTAATATATTGTTTAATCTTTGTGATCCTCTTTGAATACATGATAATAAAGCTATTATCACATCAACATCTAAATCAAATTAAGCAATTTAATCTAGATAAAAATCAAAAGAGGAAGAAGAGAAACTTGAATAACAATTAAGCAATATGAACAAGCGAAACAAGATCTCCAAATTAAACATCAAGACTGCTAATCCCTTGGATTGATTATGAGAGCCTAGCCTTCCATGGATGGGAAGGAAGAACTCAGAAATAAAAGAACAAAAGCAAAATTGTAAAGAGAATGGAGAAGAAGAGAAAGAAAACTCTCACAAATACTCAAACTTTCTTCAAACTTACTTAAAATTGAATGATGTTACAAAGAGATTGACTCTATTTATACTAATCCTAGAAGCCAATTTGTACATGTACATAATCTGAATACAACCTATAAAAATATGGAAATTGTCAAATATGGAAGCTTGATGCATGGTTGGTGGGTTGGTGCATGGTAGGTGGGTTGGTGTATGGTTGGTGGCTTTTAGTCAACAACTCTTATCCGATTTCTGGCTTGATTTTCATGATCTAGACGGTGCATTTTGGCTTGGAGGTAAAATACTTAATTGCTAACCTATGGTAAAATACTTTCATAATTTGACTGAGTTGAGCGTAAACAGTTAACCTAAACACCTTGTGTGATTTGAGTGTCACTTGTGAAGAATTTTACTCAATCTGAACATGCCTATTTCTGATTAAAGCATGATTATGCTATACTTTATTCTCAATTGGTTTGATTCAACTATTATTTGTTAAGCATACTTAACTTATTAATTATGGTTTATATTTGATACAATGCTTGTATTTAAAAATTAGTTGAATTGATTAAATAAAGTATTACATGTTTGTGGGTATCATCCTGGTAAACTCTCACGAGACTATAACTCGTCCACTAGGGACACCTAGGGGTTTAAAGGTTTGTGGCATATGCTAAGTGCCATCGTGTTTTCCTACGAAAATGGATTAGATTAGGTATAATCAGTTTTTATGCTTTTAGTTTAATAATATGATGTTTCTTGTTTTTCTTTAGTTTTGTTCTTATGTGTTTTGCCCAAGAGTGCAAAAGCTTAAGTGTGGGGGAATTTGATCAATCAATTTGAGACACTTATGTTAGCTTTGTATTAGGCTTTATTAGATGTTTATTGTGCCTAATATTAGTATTTTAGATGAGTTTAATGTTGTTGGGTTTCATTGGGCTTTAATGCAAATATTGAATAATTTTCGAATTTTGATGCATTTTGACCTTTCTTCCTTGGTTAGGCCATAATTTAGGACTTGGTGATCCATTTGAGGTGATCTTGGTGTCTTTGGAAAGCTAAGACAAGGTTGTACAAGTTTCATGAAGAAGTCAAGAGCTGGATCGGACTTCTAAGGGACCAAAATATCCCTGCAATGCATAGTGGGTTTGCTATCACGAAAATCTGGGCAATGTGCACATATTGGACTACATAGTGAGTTATAGGCCTCCTCTTGGCCTGAAACTTGGCCATTGGAAAGATGAGACCCATATCTCCAACTTCACTGAAGACCATTTAGTCAATAGATGTCGTTTTAGGCATGACAATGAAGCTACAAGTTGGTTTGAATTTGGAAACACGTTCTGCCAACCTAACTTGAGGTAGGTTCAGTGTTTTTGGCATATCTGGAGTTCTAAACGTCCAAATGGCATGATTCCAATTGAAAAATTTCAAGGAGACCTCCAAGCCAAAATGCGCCGTCTGGATCATGAAAATCAAGCCAAAAGTCGGATAAGAGTTGTTGACTAAAAGCCACCAACCATACACCAACCCACATACCATGCACCAACCCACCAACCATGCATCAAGCTTCCATATTTGACAATTTTCATATTTTTATAGGTTGTATTCAGATTATGTACATGTACAAATTGGCTTCTAGGATTATGATGAGTCTTATTCAGTACTTATATTTCCTATCTTTATCATATGATTTTGTGGGATTTTATCTCCTAATTGATGTTTATTTGCTATTTATTTTAGGAAAGTTGATCTTTGAACAAATCTACTGTACTTATGGTAATTTGTGCAAAGAATCTTCAAGGGATGCTAATCAAGGAGACTCAATCAAAGGCTATTCAAGGAAACAATGACACTTAATTAAAGGCAAATCAGGGAAACTTTTGCTGTCAAATCTTTTGTAATAATTTGAGCATAACTTTCACTCCAGAAGTTCAAATGACACGATTCCGGTGGATATGGAGAGTTAAGAAAAAGATCTACGAATATTATGTTGATCACTATCACTGATTCAACCAGATTTGATGAGATATGTCCAGCCCAAGTTAACGCCTTTTATGAGGAAAAGTGGCAGCAACATTCAATGGCTTTAGGATTTCCTAAATCTTATAAAAGGACTTATTCTGCCCTAGAAGAGGGGCATGAGGAGACTTTGAGGGAGAGGGCTTCCAGCCCTAGGAGAGCTAAGGAGATCATCAAGGAGCAATGATTCAAGATCTTCATATTCTTGTTATCTTGGATTCAATGGAGTTTACATTTTCCTATCTTTTGTTTTCCTATTTCTTGATGTTTTTCTAAACTCTTCCTAGCTAGAGTGATGATATAACTTGAATGGATGATTTATTTGGATTTATAATTCTTAATTTAAGTTTCCTTTCATGATTGAGTGTTCATCTCTATTCTTAATGCTTTTATGACTTGATCAACCATAAATTGAACTGATGGTCATGCATAGAATTGGGAAATTCATGTGTGATGTTGCTTCTTGAGATAAACACCATGATTAAGCAATAATTTAGGAATAGATATTGTTGATTGTGTGGTATTACTTGGGATTTTGTTCATTCATGCCTTGTTCTATTTGGAATTAGACTAAGGAATTAGTTAATTCTAGATAGTTGAAGAGAATTAATCTACCAAGGAATTGAGTTTTAATTAAAATAGATATCTCACCATCAATTCTTGAATTTGAATTTAAATTAAGAAAGAATCCAAATAATCGGAAAATCAAGTGAAATCGGATCTCTAGTATCTCACTCTTTGTTTACTCAACCTCATTTAACATTGTTAAAATTTTAGTTTTTTTTTTATCCTCTTCATTAATTTGCATCGTTTAAATAGTATCTAAATTAGTAATTTGGTACTTGACAACACAATTCCCTGTGGAGACGATAGTTTACTCATCACTTTATTACTTGTGCGATTTGGTACACTTGCCAAATAGCTATCAGATTAGTATAAATAGAGCCAATCTCTTTGTATTATCATCATTCAATTTTAAGTAAGTTTGAGTATTTGTGAGAGTTTTCTTTCTCTTATTCTCCATTCTCTTTACAATTTCGTTTTTGTTCTTTTATTTCTGAGTTCTTCCTTCCCATCCATGGAAGGCTAGGCTCTCATAATCAATCCAAGGGATTAGCCATCTTGATGTTTAATTTGGAAATCTTGTTTCGCTTGTTCATATTGCTTAATTGTTATTCAAGTTTCTCTTCTTCCTCTTTTGATTTTTATCTAGATTAAATTACTTAATTTGATTTAGATGTTGATGTGATAATAGCTTTATTATCATGTATTCAAAGAGGATCACAAAGATTAAACATTATATTAAAGCTTTTTGATAGATTGTTTAGCTTGGTTAAATTCTAGATCTTAAGTTAATCTATGTTGGATGGTGCTTACTTTATCTTGCCTTGGTTAATCAAATCCTAGATGCTTATCTAGTAGAGAATTCTTGGATCATGTTAAGGCTTCTTGATGTGATCTAAGGCCAATAACATAGTTAGCAATTAAGTGAATTCCTTGTGATCAATGATGAGTTAAACTCAAGATTGGTAAATTTCCTTGGATTGGTTGTTTCTTTAGATTTGTTTACAACTTTAAGTCTCATACTTTTATTAATCTTGTTAATCAACAACAAAACCCCCCTTTTCTAATTATATTGATCTAATTAAATCTTTGTTTTTAGATCCTTGAGAGACGATTCGGTTCATTCTCTATACTACAAATTAGTTTGTGAACCGGTTATTTTATTATTTGATAGGTCTCGACAACCTCTTGTCAGTCAGCTCATCAAGTCTACGCTCCATCAGATAAGTGACTGAGCCCTTATGGAGATCATTTGTGCTTTGAATGATGTTTACACTTTAGGCACCAAGTTCAGACTCCTGAAGAATGGTTGAAATTGGTCCTTCTAAGTGGTAGGCTCACTATGCAATCTGTAAAATTCAAAAAGGAAGAGACGAAGTGCAAACGGGTTAGGGATTAGTATAATGACACCTAATGTGATTAAATAATTGAGAATGATCCCCGACAACGACACCATATTTGATCGAGTTGCCGAGCCCGATCAAATAACCAAGATCGATTCACGGGTTAAATTTGCAGTATAAAGGATGAACCAAGTCGTTTCTCTCAAGGATCAACTCAGTGACACAACTAATTAGGCAAGCAATTAAAAATGTAAAAAAAAGGGTTTTGTTGAAACAATTAAGACAGAATGCAATTAAAATTGAAAACAAAATCAATTAACAAATTAACCAATCCAAGGAAATTTACCATCTTGATGTTTAATTTGGAAATCTTGTTTTGATTGTTCATATTACTTAATTGTTATTCAATTTTCTCTTCTTCTTCTTTTGATTTTGATTTAGATTGAATTGCTTAATTTGATTTAGATGTTTATGTGATAATTGTTTTATTATCATGTATTCAAAAAGGATCACAAAGACTAAACAATATATCAAAGCTTTTTGATGGATTATTTAGTTTGGTTAAATTTCGAATCTTAAGTTAATTTATGTTTGGACGGTGCTTAATTCATCTAACCTTGGTTAATTAAATCCAAGATGCTTATCTAGTAGAGGATTCTTGGATCATGTTAAGGCTTTTTGATGTGATCTAAGGCCAAGAGCATGGTTAGAAATTAAGTGGATTCCTTGTGATCAATGATGGATTAAACACAAGATCGGTAAATATCCTTAAATTGGTTAATTTGTTAATTGATTTTGTTTTTAGTTTTAATTGCATTCTGTTTTAATTATTTCAACAAAAAGCCCATTTTTACAGTTTTAATTGCTTACCTAATTAGTTATGTCACTGAGTTGATCATAGAGAGAAACGACTTGGTTCATCCCTTATACTGCAAATTTAACCTGTGAACCGATCTTGATTATTTGATCGGACTCGGCGACTCGATCAATACTGCTTATAAAATGAACAAAATTTTGCAATTTTATTCTGTACTTCTTGCAATCGTAAAGAAGTCTTTATGGAAGACCATAGAAATAAATTTAAACCCTCGTTTTGTATTTAGTATCCCTTCAGTTCCCTTCCAATTTAAAATTTAGTCAACTACTGAAGGTTGTTGTTCAGATATTGTGCAACACCTCATGTAGCCCAATTTTCGTTGCCAGTTACTAAATGGCTTGTGCAGATATGCTATATAAATCAATCTCGTTGTATCAATCCAGAACAGTACACACTAAGGAACTTCTAGTTTGTTGCGCAAATTCTTCGCAGGGCAATGATGGCCTGGAGAGAAGGTGTCTACACATCGGAAGCATTTCCCTTCCTCCCTTCTCTTCACATACTCATGATATGGTAGCTGTTTGGTTCCAGACGAACCAGAACTCTCTACACGCAAACCCGTACTCAATTGAGGGCCTTTTCCTAGTACCTCGGCTCCGTTGACCTATTTCTGTTCTACCCCTATTTGGTTCGCTGTCGTTGCCGTCGATGTCGATGTGGCCATCGATACTGTAGGTTTGGGGAACGAAGTCACATTTAAAGCAATGCGAAACTGGGAATTCGCGTGTGGCGGAATGCGTCCTTCTCCCCATTTTTGCGACAACTGCAAATCTTCTTCTATCCCTCGAGCAAGATCAATTGCCACCAAAAACTCCGTTGGATCATGAATTCGCACCTTACTCCTTAATTCTAGGTTCAATCCCCCCAAGAAATACCCCAGCAACTATTCTTCTTGTAATGATCCAGCCTGCACAACAAGTAACTCAAAACCCTTGACATAATCCTCCACTGTGGTGTCTTGCGTCAAGGTTGCTAGCCTTTCGAACACACTCCCTCCCATGCGATCACCAAAACGACGAATCAAATCCATGGTCAATGATTCCCACGATGCAGTGGGGTTCTTTTGCCGCCAAAATCAATACCAATGGATCGCTGCTCCCTCCATGCTAACGAAAGCTAACTGCAATTTTTATGCTATTGGAATTTATTGCACTTGGAAAAATTTCTCCGCTCTCGCAATCCACCCAATCGGATCGCTACCCACAAAACTGGGTAACTCGACCTTCTTGATCCACCTTCGCGACCCTTCGCTGGTGGTACTATCTCCTGCTGTCTTGTTAATCTTTGTTTGGCTTGATGAATTGTCTTTTCCTCCTTCTTCTCCGTCGGAGTCCCAATGGGCACCTTGAGCCTTCATCCATTTCTTTAACATTTTCTTGATTTCCCCTGATTATGTGATGTTTTCGTTCAAATCTGCGAGCTGCGTTGTATGCTCAGTTGCTATTTTCTTGATAAATTCCATTGTCGATTCCAAGTTTTCAATACGAGACTCCATCCTTGCGGATTACACTGGCGCCTTTTTGAAAAGCGGCAGGTCGGACCACTTGATAGGTTCTAGCGATGAGAATAGGGAAAGAAGAGAGAAAAGAGAGAAAGAGTCGAAGAATGATCTAGAAAGAATCTTCTTTGCCAAGGGAAAATTTATCACTTTTCAACTATGTGTTTACAAGAATGATGAATGAATCCTTTTACTCCAATTACATCTGTATATACAGTCTTCCCTTACCCTTTACAGCTTCTAACTAACTCTCATAACAGCCGAACTAATCAGTTACTAAATGTTCAACTAACGCCTAGTTGCTACTTAGTAGCTGACTGTTTCCTCCTATAATACACCTTTAGTTTAGGTGTTTCCTGGTTCCTAACAATGTCAGAATTTATGAAGCTTTGGCTGAAATAAGGAGTTGTCATTGTGTGCTTAAATTGTGCAATTTTGCGTTGTGCGTAACAAACCATTATTGTTTAAAAAGTTCATCAACTAGGATATACGTCTATGCAGTTTTGATAATATTGTATACATGGTGTATCCACTGTTTGTTTCAACGCTTCCCTTTATTTGAAATCATGTGGGCCTTCTTTATTTCAATCCATGGTACTCTATATTTTATTAATGTAATAATATTAGACTGAATGTATGCCATTGTTCTGTTATCTTTTAAGTCATTGTTTTTTAGTAAGTCAATTTTACAACAAAATTTTCCACCTTTTTTTAACTGAGCAACGTGTGTCTCAACTCCTGCTCCACTATTCCCTTTAGATAAACACAATGATAGAAGGTGGCAGTCCAATGTTATGGGAAGATTTTTCATTTTTCTTTCCAGTTGAATTAGTTTTAGCAATCTTCTGAGGGCATTCATTTGCAAACCACTAACTTAAAATATTTGGAATTGTATTTTTGCTCACATCTCACCTTCAAATGCATAGCAAAACTTTAGAGTTTAAATTTGATTCATTACATGTGTAAAACTTTTTACGCTATCGGTAAACAAAAAATTGCCTAACTAATGTTTTTCATTTGCAGTAAAAGCTTTTAAAATTTCTTAAGTAGGTGATACTGATACTGTAAGGTGGATCAAAATTATATCCAAATTTTATATCATATACTTTGAAATACAAACAAATAGAATAATAAGAAATAATATACAATATTTGAAAATCATATATTTTATGTTTAATTTTATAATAATATTTTGGTCTGCTTCAATTGCATCTTATTAATCTTACCGTAAATTAAAAGATTGTTTATGACTTTAAAATCAAAGGTTGTACCTAATTCATTTGTTTTCTTATTCAACAGAAAACAAAAAATTTACAGCTACTAACTTGGCATTTCAAATTACATTGGATCTCTCTGTCTCTCTCTCATGTAAGAAGTCATCAAATGATTAGTGTTAGATTAGATTTTTTTACTTCCTGTAATTGCCGTAAAAATTCCAGTAAATTTGACAAAGTAATAGTTCATACACTTTTGAGGAATGATTAATGTCATTAATGTTTTATTGATTAAGAAAAGTCTATGTATTTGACTGCTAGTTGATCTTAGTCTTTTCTTGTGCAGGTTCTTCTTTTTCCATCTTAAGTCGTAGTTTTGTGGAGTTTTGCATCTTGGGAGTTGACAACCTCCGAAGGATTCTACTGATGTATTTTGCAAACACACCTTCATCAGTGCTCAACTATTTCCCTACAGTTCTCTGTAATTCTTGTCAGTTCAACAGGACAGTCATAAATCAGAACTTATTGTATGCTATTTTTGACAAACTGTTAAATGGTCTTTCACCGCCCAATTCCAGTGATTTTGGTGACATGATTCATAGTGGAGCTGCCTTTGCTCAAACATTCCAGCTAGATGATCCCGTGCTTGATCTCATCGACCTGAAAATTTGGGCTGTAGTCCTAGATCAGTTGTTCCTGGTGGATGGTGCTTGGGTGAGCCTGGAAATGGCACATGTTTTAAGTTGGGGAGATGCTAATATCTTGAGACCTGGTACAGGATCTCGACAACTTGAGAAAGCAATTGTTAAATTGCTGTCAAATGCTACATTCCGATCCCGTCAGTGTATTTTTGAACGAACTGAACCTTGCCTGATTTCACACAATGTAACAAAATTGAAACCTTCCTTGAAAGAAAGGAAAAATGAACGGTAAGAACCAACCAGCCGCAGGGTCTTCTATGGGAAATCTTGTAACAAAGTTAGGGTATGATGTTTTTTGGGTGGTGCTCTGTCCAAGTTAGGTATGATTACTAATTCTTCTAGCACAATTAAATTTTTGCTAATTATGGTTGGCATTTTACAATTTAATATGAATGTCAATGCATTTGTGTTCAGAGTTGGTAGCTGTCCCATGTCCAAGATGTTTGCTTGGTACTTACATGCTGAAAGGAGGACAAAATGCTCTCTGCGTGGGAATTCTATTTTATTTCCATCTTTAAATAATGGGACAAGGTGCCAACTGTTGTTACTGGTGTCTTAAATCATGAGAAGATATTGGGTTAAAGAGTCGAGAGCTGCGGGAATTGTGAAATTCCATTTATTTAATTAGAATTTCAAACATTAACAATTTCCCTACTAAAATCCTCTGATTTTTTTCTCTTGAATTTTTTATTGTTTATCTAAACATTTCATTTTATTCCTTGACATATTAAATATTCTATACAATTACCTTCCATCCTTAATTTAACATAAAATTGTTGTATACTCACATGCCCACTAGGATTTCTGGTTTGAAGTTAAAACTCCCGAGTCACATGCACTGTTGAAATCCCAATATGCGCTATCTAAACAGAGGTTAAAGGTTAAAGTAATAATTGAAAGATTGAACACGCATCTACATTTATTTCATAATAACGCAAGCACTAGCGTCACCAAGTCAAAATCGATTCTAAGAATTAAGAAAGTTGCATAACCTTTTGAATATTTAAATACTATAATTAAGAAACTTTTCAAACTTATCTACTAGGGAAGATAGGATGGTTGGTGAGGGAAAAGACTCTCACAAGTGGAAGGACACATTCACAAAGAAGAAAGATGAACGAAGCTTCATATACTGTTTATGCAATTTGACTATTACTTTATTATAGCAATTGATATTTTATATTCTTTCTGAAAATTGAACTTGTTGAACAAGCTTGCCCCATGGATCACACTATATAAAGATAGTGCTGGCTTAGTGTTGGCTTAGGAAAATAAAAGCTAGGATGGAAGAGGTGAAGCTA
Organism: Styphnolobium japonicum; assembly: GCA_023212625.1. Lineage (NCBI taxonomy): Eukaryota > Viridiplantae > Streptophyta > Magnoliopsida > Fabales > Fabaceae > Styphnolobium > Styphnolobium japonicum. Next base: position 20,536,639 of record JALBWW010000013.1, read on the forward strand.
CATGGATTTTGGTATAGTCCCTTTACTTTGAGGGTAGTATGGACCCTAAAGCTAAAGGGTATACCATATGAGAACATAGAGGAAGACCGCTTCAACAAGAGTCCTCAACTTCTGCAATACAACCCTGTGCACAAGAAGACTCCAGTGCTTGTTCATGCTGGAAAACCCATATGTGAGTCCATGATCATTGTTGAATACATTGATGAGATATGGCCACAGAACCCATTGCTTCCTGCTGATCCCTATGAGAGAGCTCTGGCTCGGTTTTGGGTTAGATATGCTGAAGACACGGTATGTTTAGAAACTCAATCATATGCATTTTTCTAGTCCATTATGATCGTGAGCACTTGCTCTTATACTAATAATAATACCATTCATTTTCAGTTTACCTTCGAGCTAATTAATTTAGTGTACCTTGTTTTTGCCCCATAATTTTCTATGCACTAAAATTCTTATCTTGATTCAAAGTGACAATAATATTGGGGACAATTTTTAAAGGTTTCTGCAGTTGGGGCGCTCCAACGTAGCAGTGGTGAAGAGCTGGAGAAGGCCATAGAGAAGGTGACGGAACTTCTCAGAGTTGTTGAGGATCAATGCTTTGGTGATCATAAGAAATTCTTTGGGGGAGACACTATTAACATTGTGGACATAGCGTTTGGAGCGACTTTAAACTTTCTTGTAGTCATAGAAGATATCATTGAAGTGAAGATCCTAGAAGCTGAGAAACTCCCTGGCTTGTATTTATGGCTTAATAATTTCAGGGATGTCCCAGTCATCACAGAAAACCTCCCTGGCCATGAGAAATGGGTAGCTTTTCTGAAGCCTCTCCTAGAAAAAATATTGGCATCATCCTAAGACATATATATATATATATATATGAACCAACAAGCATCAAGTGTAGTAATAAGTGAGCTGCAAGTTCAATCTTTGGAAGGAGGCAATTGTTTGAAGAGTCTCTTAGTTGCATATTATGCCTGAGGAGATTAGTCTCAATAAGTGAGCTGCAAGTTCAATCTTTAGAAGGAGGCAATTGTTTGAAGAGTCTCTTAGTCGCATATTATGCCCGAGGAGATTAGTCTCACAATACTAGTGTATATATATATATATATATATATATATATATATATATATATATATATATATATATATATATATATATATAGCATTTGTATCTTTTATGTGTCATCTCTCTATGCATCTTTCTTTATGTTACCAACGGTTTGTCTTAATATACTTGAAAGTAATAAAAATTTAAGCACATTGCATTTGCTGTGATATTTTATAAAGCTTTCGTTTAAGAAAAAACTAAAGATATTAAAATCATGCTTCAATCTCGAATATCAAATAGGTTGTAATTAGCTATTGAATTCAGTTGATTGTCTCTTGGGATAGTTGCAGAAATTCTACAATTAATTTTTTGTTCACCAGGAATCAGGAAAGAGTAAATGAGGTATTTCTATGATAAGTTTATATTTTATCCCTTAAATAATGCTTGTTAAATTTTGTCCGTAGGCTTTATTTTTCCTTTGAATTTATTTATAAATTATGAAGATATTTTCTCTATTTTTAAAATTTAACCAAATCTCTCTTAAACATTAAAATTTGGTTTCTACTTAATACATTTTAAAAAAGATTCAGATCACTTGGCAACCTCCCCCACCTAGGTGGATTAAGCTGAACACGGATGGTTCGTTTCTTCAAAATGGTGATGCAGCCTTGTGTGGAGGCATTTTAGGAGATCAGTCTGGTAGTCTCATGTCTTGTTAGTTGTTACTCTTGTAATTTGGGCAGTTGTTCTATTACCCACGTGGAATTGTGGGGAATCCTCCATGGCCTACGGCTTGCACAAACTTTGGGTATTAGACAACTCATTCTAGAGTCAGACTCCATGACGGCTATTGTTGGCCTTATTGAGAAAGGGTGCATGAATTGCCATTCTAGTATGTCTTTGGTGTGACAAATAGCACTGGAGTGTTTCAATCCATCATATTTACAGAGAAGCAAACATGTGCAGACCAACTTGCTAAGCATAGCCATTCTCATGAGTTGGGCTTGAGTACCTATACTGTGGTGCCCTTGTTTCTGCTTCTTTCTTTACATGCAGATTTATCTGGAACCCCTTTTTATAGGGTTGTTTGTAATTAGTCTATTTTTTGTTTTGGGTCTTTGACCCCGTATATTTACAAAAAAAGAAAAAAGAAAAACCCATTTAAAATGGAGATGTTTTCTATAATATTAAAGTTGAGCCAAAGACATGATATTATGGTCAAATACTAAAATATCCTTTTCTTAGTAGCGTGTGAAAAATACCCTTCCATTAGTAGTATAATAATTGCAGAAGATAATTTTGCAGTCTCTCTCAGTTCCTACATAATGCTTGTAGAGAAAAAGAGACCAATTTCATTAATAGAAGGCATAAAAAGTAGGATAAAATACAAATAAACTCTTCCAACTTTGGGTCATGTGTAAAAGTTTTAAAAAAGGTCAAGAGACTCTCTCATTAATAAATGTGCAAACAACCTCTCAAACTTAGAGTCATGTACAATTTACTCCCTGAGATTTTTAAAACAGTCAAAAGACCATTCACTTTTCATTAAATGTCCAAAATTATATTCTTTATTAAATGAACATATCAATTTTATGCAAAATAATTCACCTCATAAAGAAATAAATGTGCTAGAATATATAGATAGAGTTTATTACAAATTATCAAGAAATTCGTCAAAACAATTTGAAGTGCAGCTAACAATAAATGGTAGGTAGAGAAAGTCTCAACCCATTCCACTAGCTAAACTAGTTGGCCCTCCCTTGCCTCGTTTAAGGGAGGGTCAGGCCATCTTGATAACACTAAACAAACATTCTAGCTAACGAAAATTGTCATGCTAGTATAAAATAATCTTAACATCATAAGACCACAAGTGCTAAGGTAAACTTTAGACACTAACTTCTTAGAAACACCAAAAGTTTTATCTAAATGTCAAAAGTCTACTTTTGTGTTCTATAAGTTGACTTATGTACTATAAATCAAATTCTGAGTGATTTAACACTACTAAAAAAATTATTTAGAGACCGAAAAAATCACTCTCTAACTACTCAAATTTTGTTGCTAAAAATGTTAGTGACAAAAATAGAGACAAAACAGAAAACGTTGCAAAAATGGGCATTAGTAAAACCATAGAAACAAAATTAAAATTCCATCTCTCAATAGAGACGCAAAATTATGTCTCTATATTTAAATACTTTTGTCACTCTTTGTAGGCCAAAATTTGTGTCTAATAAATAATAGCAACGAAACTTTTCCGTCGCTATAATAAAAGGTTCCTGATCATGAAAAAAAATTAAATAATAATATTAGAGACGAAAATTTTCATCTTTAGTCAGTCTCTATAAGATCTTGTGACGGAAATTATGTCTCTGATATTGGTTCGACATAGTTAGAGACGAAAAATTCCGTCTTTGAAGTTACTAGAATTTTAAAAGGGCTCGATTTAATTTTTCAATCATCCTTACATAACAAACACATAATTACAACTTGCATATAAATAAAATCAAAACCAAGCAGTCAGTAAATATACTCAAATACGGACAATGAGATCCATATAAGTCTCATATAACATAAATAAAAATATTTATTAATACAATATTCAACATAATATTCAAAATATTTGAGAGTCAAATTCATTAATGAACTATAAAATGTTATCAAATGTCTCTATCAAGGTCATCTTCATCAATGTCCTAATCCTCACATTTAACATCATCCTCAGGTGCTAGATGCGAAGGTGTATGGTCCAAGTCTAATCGCTGCATAATAAAATTAATCATATATATCCTGCTAGTGGTGGATCATGCCTTGCTTCCATTTGGTATCTAATCAATTATGTTCCCAACAAGTAAAATATCATATACTACCTATGCTATTAGGACTTAACCTCTTAGAACCAAAACACCATACATATACTATCACAAGAGTATTAAGACATCCCTAAGGAGTTAGATCAATGACGAAAACAATCCCCAAGGAGGATCCACTTAAATAAAGAATAAACAACTTGCAAATGAGTGTTGGTTCACCTGGTTGGACCTTCTGCTCATGCTAGCCATGACTTGAGGTTCAAATCCAGGGTATGCCCATTAGTAGGTAATCTGTAATCTCACCATAAATCCTCATTGAGGTTGGCGGTTTGCCTTGACCTTGAACTGAGGATGGGTCTTCCCCTCACCTAAAATTTTTGTAAAAAAAAAAAAAGAATAAACAACCTAAAATTGGTTGGTATTTGATAATGAAATGGGCTACAATTAAAAGAACTAAAAAAACATTGTTGCATTTCAGTTTGATTTTATATTTTTCAATTCCATATAGCTCATTCGAACACATAACATGTAAAGCAGCAAATGCACACAATATCACAAATAGTTTCAAGTTTCAACGAAGGATCATTTACAAAAGAAAACGTAACAAAGAAGTAAGCTGAGATTACACTATATAACTAATGTTATTGCTATGACTACCCAACATGTTCACCAATGCTTAACATATTCAAGAATAAGGCTATGAAAGTGGTGAATACCTTTGCAAGCTCAGTCATGTAACCCACGTCAAGCTCAAGCCACAAACACGTCCAACGAGCAGTGAGGAACTCAAACTAAGATTAGAGATTGTTTAATAAGAACAATGGAGGGGTAGCAAATGAATACAAATAAGTATGATATAAAAACATAATGCTTGGTCATTCATAAATCCTTCTCCTTTAATATTTAAATGCAAAGAATGTTAGTTAAAGGCAGCTAACACTACAACAATTTAGGTTTCTGGCAATGCTAGTTATATCAACTTTTGAAAAACGTTGCCTAAAGAAGTATAGGCAATGCATTTTTGGAGTTGTCTAATTTTTAGTATCTTAGGCAACAGTTTTGTGGCAACACTTTCTAAACTTTGCTCGAATTTTTTCCACTTTAGCCAGCGGTTCTATGGCAACGTGTGATAAACGTTGTAGTAAATATAACATGGCACGCATTTTAAACGTTGCCTGAATTATATTTTTGGCATCATGTGCTAAGCGTTGCCTAAAAGGTTTCATTTAGTTTGTAAAGCTAAATTTTTAGCTTCCTATACCACGCGTTTTTTTTTTTTTTTTTTGCAATCCCAAAATGCTCAAGTGAATGAAAACACCCACACTTGAAAGGCTGAAACCCCAAAATCCCAAAATGCCCGTTGTCAACCGAAACCCTAATCGAAACCCATTCATCCTTTGAACGTCTGAACGTGTGCTCCTCTCCTATTCTTCGACGTCTGTGCTCTTTTCCCATTCTTCGTTTGTGAATCTCCCTCATAGATACGGTTCCTCTACGTCTGTGCTCCTCTCCTTTGGTGTGAATGGTTTGGTGACTCTATTTTGTGAATTAATTTAGTGTAACAGGGACATTGCACACTTGCATTGTTGAGTCTCAAGAACGATTTGGCCATCCAAGGGACATTGCACACTCGTGTGTTGTCAAGGCTCAAGAACGTGGTATGTCATTCTCAATCTCTTTCTTTTTGTTTCTAGGGTTTATTCTTTTGCCCTAAACATGATTATGATTTCAAACTTGGGAGTTCTTTGGTTTTAATTTTGGGTGTCAGATGTAGGGTTTGTGTGGTTTCAATTTCTAATTTGGGATTAAGGTTAAATAGGCTACCTATTTGCCATTGACCTTTAGGATTTGAGTTATTTTTCAAAATTGTCTAGTTTATAAACATAATGATATATGGTTTTTGGTTTTAGTTGCAATTGATTGTTATCATTAGAGGAAAATCTGATTATTCAGTTTTGTGTAACTGAGAATTGAGGGTTTGTATCTTCTTTCTCATTTCGGTTCTGCAGTTAATAGAGCAGAGAATTTGGGTGGTTAATTACAAGGGAAGGGAAGCCAATAAGCAAGTAACAATAATATCAGTGCTGAAAATGCAGCTCCCGCACTTCACTTATTCTCCACCAACACCACTATCTATCATATTCATATTCATTCACTCTCACACTCAGATCTGAGTTCTAATACCTCTACCTCTATGCTCAGATTCTATCTTCGTCAACCTCAACCTTTTCTCTCATCTCTTGGATTTCTAGGAAAATGTGGAAAAGGAGGAGTCCTTTTGAATTTGATGCTTAGGCTTTTCACTCCCTTCCCTTCCCCACCCCTGGGGTTACGTATATGCACAGAAACATGCTTCTACTTATGTTATGCCTACCTTACTAGTTTTACTCAGACTGCCTGATTCATTACTTTTGTTCACTTACTTTTTTGGGTAATTCTGCTACTCACCACTCTTTAATGTTATTCACAAAATTGAAACATGGAATTAGGTTTTTTTTTTACCTTTGTTTTTCTTTCATAAATTGCTCTGCTTATAAACTACAAAAAAATGATGCTTACAATTCACTAATTCAGTCGAGTGAAGCGTCTTGTTGCCAACGGTTTTAACTTTTATGTGAGGAATATCATCAAATTAAATTTGTACTTGAACATAATAGAATTGTTGGAATTGTACCGTTTAATTTCTTTTTCATATGCACTTCTGCTTGTTGAATTTGTTGGTAGATCTAGGATTCTACTTCATTCTCAATATCCTTGTTTTTGTGATATTGGCTGAATGATTGTTATAGTTTAGCTTTATATTTTTGTTATTTCATCAGAATTCCTTTGTTGTTCTTATCTATTGCTTAAAATGTTAGCACTTGGGTCTGCATATTGTTTCAACGTGTTGCAAGTCAATATAAAGATCAATGGTGTCATAGAAACTAGGATTTGGTTCTGTTACACATTTATAGTGATGTGAGAAATTTCATGATTATGATTAACGATTCCTTTGTCCTCCATATTTGAGAAAGCAAACGAACCCATGGTATGGTATCTGTTTTACCTCTAAAAGGGAAGATAGAAATTTTATGTTTGGGGGCAAATAGTAAACTTTCCCTAATAGTAAATTAAAAATTTTAACCTTAATCTTTTTTTTCATGAATAATACAGGTATATACTAACTGGAGTTCTTTTCGATCTTTTATGCATGGAGGTATATATATATTAATCCATGGATCTTTTCATAACAATATCGCCAACTCGCATGTTAGCATTTGTGTCACAATCTTACATAGTGGAACCTTTGTCCATTGGTGCCATTTCTCACAGGTTGTGAGTGCCTAGGATTTCTGCTGTTGTTGAACAAGAGGAGGTGGTAGTGGCTGTTGCTGACGTTGATGCTAGCTTAGCCGAAGAGAACGTGGAGGAGGAGGAGGCCAAGGGAGGGGAAGTGCTAGCAGAAGAAAACACTAAAGCCTCTGTCGGCACTTAACTTTATTTTGGGAATTTGCCTTATAGTGTTGACATTGCACAACTTGTAGGGATAATTAAGGAATATGGCAGTGCAGAACTAATTGAGGTATCACACACACACACATATATTCTCAACATGATCTATGTGCACCAATTAAGTGTAGCTTGGGATTGGATCCATTAGAACTAAAAGATCGTATGCCAGGAGTAATTTTTTTAAATTTCTTTGATTTAAATAACTACTTTTTTTAGTCCTCTTGCTTTGCGGTTTTACTATATTGTGAACTTTTAGCTGTAGTCCATTGTTTCTGCATGGTGTGATTTAATTATTGTAAGGCTTTTGGTAATGGGTGTATAACTAATGATTGGATAGAGAAGAGTATACTGTCTTGGTTTTTGGCCTATCCTCTGTTGCTAGTCAATAATGTATATTTAATTTAATTCCTTTAAATTTAAAAGAATTGGATTAAGGTGAGATGAGTGGTATGACTTTCATGGGATGTGTTCAAGGCAATGAAACTTTTTTGAAAATCTCTGAAGTTTGAAATAAATTTTGTTGGATTCTTGCTTCAATAAATAATTTTATTTGTTTTGATTATGGATGCCTTTGATGTTGACTATAGGATCATATGCCTTTTTTAACCTTTTTCAATGGTAAGGGGAACAATTTGTCTTATCATGATCAGCAGGAGCAACAACGACATGATCATTATTTTATAACTAATGACTTCAAATATTATAAGGGCTTCAACTTCCTGATATATGCCTTTACAGTTTTCCATCTCCATTTTTCTTCCTCTCTATTTTCTTTTTCTATTGTTTTTCTAGGACTTGGGGTAGAGCGGAGGTGTCAACCTTTCTGTTTATGCTTTTTTTCCAATTTGTGCATACTCATTGTCTCGTTAGTCTCATTCTCCTCTTCAATAAGCAACCCTTTCTTTCTTGGGAGCCTTAATTAATTAGTCACATTTTAGTTCTGTCTATGTCTACTCTTTGTGGATCATGTTCACATCCTCTGAACTGCCCCTAATTTCAGCCTTTTCCTGTAGGTTTGCTACCTTAAACTCTAGACCATTTACCTATCTAATCAAACCCCTTTTTCTTTTGGCAATAACCCTCAAGTTCTTTGGGCTAGAATCCTTAAAGGATTATGCTTCCCTAATGGTTCTTTTCTAGAAGCAAAATAAAGATCATGTGCATCATGGGCACACTAAGTGCTTCTAAAAAAGGTGGGGGAAAATGATGCCTCATGCGAAATCTCACATTACTTAGAATTTGAGAGGTTCTAAAGCTCTCCCCTTCAACTCCTATAAGAAGAGGGAAAAATATTAGGGAACTCCTAAGAAAGATAGCAACATGCTGATTCTTGCTTTGGCAAATCCCACTCCTAACTCCCTCTTTCTCATGCCATAGAAAGGTTCATGTTAATCATGAACAACACATTCAATAATTTACTTAAATAATAAAAAATCCACTTGGATGCCTTTATAAAATGTCAATATCATTGAGAGAAATCTTGCCTATTTTATATTTAATTTATTGGATGTATGGTCTCTGAATGCACTAATCTGTTGGCAATAATTTGCTCAACAGGATACAACAGGGAACAAAAAAGGAACATAAAAGATAATTAAACATAAGGTAACATCATACCTTACTTCCCCATTTTGATTTATCCTCATAACCACAGCTGATAACATGAAGAGCCTCCTTAAGAAGAGTTTCTGGAGTAGCTGATTGAGGAACACCACCATTTTCCATAAGTGTAGAGGCAACAAAAACAACAGATTGACCAAACCTTTTCTCAAGGCACATTTGTGACATGAGTAGTGATTTCTCATCATCAAATCTAGCACCTGAATAAAAAATTGTTTTTAGAGAAGAAAAGGGCTAACTAGTTGAAAGCAATCCAAAATAAATTGCTATACGAAGTCATATCATGGTAGGAAACCAAAATGTGAGGAAATAGAGCTCGAAGATGGTAGTTAAAGGTTAATAGTTAACCAAAAACTGAAGGTTTTGAGTTTCAATTTAGGGAGAAACAAATTCCCCCCCCCCAAGGCCTCTCAAAAGGGGGTGGAAAAAAGAAACCAAAAAATCAATGTAAAGATTGTGATTGTGATTGTTTTGGCGGCTGTGATTATTTTGCTTGCAGTGATTGTGGCTGTAAAAATCAATTTCACTATGGTGGCTGTGATTGTTTTGCTTGCTGTTGAAGTTTGTGCTTCATTACTACATGATTTGGGGTTTTAATATGTTTCCCATTCATTCAATTTCATAGTTTCTCTATTTGTTTTTTCAGGTGTTGGTAAAACATTCAACTAGCTCATATAGTCTGAATTCAAAAGGATGACTGATCCCAACCCTTTTAGCTGGTTAGACATATTAAATTCTCCAATTTAACTCTTATATTTTGTCCCGCAATATTTACTTGAACTGGTTTATATTACATTCATTATTTAAACTGGTTTAGTAACATGAATATTTGTAATAGCGATTGACAATTAATACAAAAATATATTTTATCAGTGAATTAAAAGATGAGTTCAAGGATTGGATGGACTTACCAAGGTTTAGCAAATAGTACATTGATGGTGTCCAATTTTTCTTAAATTTTGCATTCACAATTGGAGAACCTAAAGGGGAGGAGATATTATGCCCTTGTGCGAAATGTGCAAATTGTTATTGGAAAACAAGAGATGTTGTATATGAACATTTAATATGCAAGGGATTTGTTGTGGGCTACCACAAATGGATTAATCATGGAGAAGGCCTAAGTGCAACAGGTCTTGGTGGTGACATGGATGTTGAAGACCCTTATGATGACATTGATGACTTATTGAATGATAGATTTAGGGATGTAGTGCAAGAGGAGGGACTTTATGAAGGCACTAATGAAGAAGCAAAGAAGTTTTATAAATTGGTTGAGGACGCAAAACAAGAACTATACCTGGGTTGTGAAAACTTCTCTACATTATCATTCACTATCAGGTTGTATTTATTGAAGTGTCTTCATGGATGGAGCAATGCATCTTTCAACAAAACAAAGGCCACGATAAAGGACTTGGGTCTTCACTATAAAAAGATTCATGCATGTCCCAATGATTGCATGCTATATTGGGACAAGTATGAGAATGACACCTCGTGTCATATATGTGGAGTTTCACGATTTATCGAATATCCTGACGTCGAGTGGGAGTTTGACTTTTCCATGAAACCTAATGTGCCAGCGAAAATTTTGAGGCACTTTCCTTTAATTCCAAGACTCTAAAGACTGTTTATGTCTTCGAGGACAGCCAATACACTGAGGTGGCATGGGGACGAGCGTTACATACTGCTGAGGATCAAGCGTGGAAGGACTTTGATAGTGCTCATCCTGATTTTGCAGTAGATCGGAATATAAGACTTGGGTTGGCTAGCGATGGGTTCAATCCACATCGAACCATGAGTATATCTCATAGTACATGGCTTATGGTGTTAATGACATCTAATTTACCTCCTTGGTTATGCATGAAGCCTGAATATTGTATGTTGTCCTTACTAATCCCTGGACTGCGATCACCAGGAAATGACATTGATATTACCTACAACCACTGATCAAGGAGTTGAAGGTGCTATGGGAATTGGGAATAGAAACTTATGATGCTTCAACCAACCAAGCCTTTCAAATGCGAGTAGCTTTTTTATGGACTATTGACAAGAGGTTGTCGAGATCCGTCAAAATAATAAAAATTACCGATTCACAAACTAATTTGTAGTATAGAGCATGAACTAATCGTCTCTCAAGGATCCAAAAAATAAACATTTAATCAGATCAAGATAAATAAAAGGGGTTTTTTGATGATTTGTAAAGTAAATACACTGGTTGAATTAAAGAAATGCAATTAACAAATTAACCAATCCAAGAAAATTTACCAATCTTGAGTTTAATCCATCATTGATCACAAGGAACTCACTTAATTGCTAACCATGTTCTTGGCCTTAGATCACATCAAGAAGCCTTAACATGATCCAAGAATTCTCTACTAGATAAGCATCTAGTGAAATAACCAAGTGAAACACAAGAAGGGGGGTTGAATTGTGTTTCTTAACCCTTTTTGAAGAATAAAAGATTTTCCTTTTAACAAAAGATTGAACACAGCGAAGGATAAGGTTTGACAAGTAAAGAACTTAGAAACAACACGGCTCAGTCCTATTGGACTCTAAGGATTTTGAAAAGACTTTTAAGAAAGCAGTTAACACGTTCAAAAATCAATTAAAAGGTCTTTGTTAATAAACACAATAGTAAACCCCAGAAGTTAGTGAATATAATAAAACACACTAGAAGAGAAGAGAAGCTTACACACGAGATTTATCCTGGTTCACTCTTATCACCCAAGAGCTACGTCTAGTCCCTTCAACCAGAAGGATTTTCAACTAATCTTTTTCGAGATTACAAATATTATACCCTCTTCAGGTTACAAGTATTTTCAACCTTTCCAGGTTCAACCACACCAGTATTCTTTTATACACAGCCTCTTCAGGCTTTACAACGCTAAGAAGAATAAGTATAAGTAGACGAATGCTTGAGTTTGGAACTCAATAACAAATGAGAATAGACAATGAATCTCAAGACTTTTTCTTTTTATAGGTATATGGATTTCAAGCTGAGATAAGGCTTTTTTGATTTTTGTAAGATGCTTCGGCAAATATCGCTTCCTATATCTTTTTCTTCAAGTGCTGCTCCTTCTTATTATATGAAAGAGCAAGTTGAGCAGACTCCATGAGCTTCATCGTCCAACGGAAACATTTATTGCCGTTCTGAGTAGCATTAAATGTATCTACTGAAAATGTGCAGAGCTTCTTCTGAAAAGTGACTTTGATTCTAAGAGATTTCCAATCATGTGATAACAAAGTCCTGATTTGTCTGAGATCGCAGAAAGTTCCTTATTTGCAGATCTTTGTAGTTGTTAGGCAATGTCAGTAAAAAGTGGCTCAGTTGACTTCTTCTATGGCCGTGAGCTGTCAGAGTTCTTTTCCAGCATTTAATGAGGAACAGTTCTTCATATTTGAATTTTAACTTGGACGTGAGCATGAGCTTTGTAATAGAGATTTGTGTTTGAGCTTTGGCAAAAGGTAGTATTGGACGAACCAATAAAATAGTAACAGTAAGCGCATACAATCATTGGACGCACCAATAATAATAGTATATTTAGACAGTCATTGGACGCATATAAACATATGACGCAGTGGACGCATAGAAAGGTTTCGTAGAAACCGTATTGGACGCAGACTATCAAACTATTTGTTTTATAAAAACTTTATTGAAGAATTCCTAAAATAACTGTAACAGAGTCAATGTTTAAAGGAATTATAGTTTTATCAAAAACACTCTATCGGAATACTTACTTGTTCAAGCTTAATAAATATTTTTGTTATCTTCAAAATTTAACAGGGAAAGCTTGAGCTTTTTGATATTAGTGCTAAACCTTATATACAAATTTGGTTTCAACAATCTCCCCTTTTTTGATGATGACAAAAACTATTAATTTGATTGAACACTGATTCTTCTTTTTAAAACAATATTAGCTCCCCCTAAGAAAAACATTTCAAAGAAATGAACTCAGAGTCTGTTGGACGTAGTTCAAGAAATTTATTTTTACGAAACAAGTTTCAAGAGCAAGTAACATTATTTATGTATCGAAGTTTAGTACTTAAGAGAGAAACGTTAACAGAGACAATACCTTTTGAAAAGAAATAAGCCATGCTAATATTTAGAGCAGATCCTTCACAGCAACACAGTGTATTAGCAGAGTAGTCACAATGTCAATTAAAACATTTATATAAGGGCAACAATAGACGAGACAAGGATAATGAAACAACCAGATGAAGAAAAAAAATTCACAGTTTCATTGAATCAGTATAAGTTATAAAACAAGTTTGTAACAAATCAAATTCCCATTATTCTCCCCCTTTGTCATCAGACAAAAAGGAAGAAAGACATCATTGTCAAAAAAAATTTGGCTAAAAGAAAATTAAGAGGAAGAAGGCGGAGGAGGAGGGGGTGGCCCTTGTTGAAAAAGAGATTTGAGGAGGTCTTCAACTCTCTTGTACATTAAGTCCATTTGATTATTCACATAGGCCTGAAAAGCTGGGGGCACTTGGGTGAGAGTTTCAGCAGGAGGTTGGGATTCCAAAACAACTAACTCAGTGGAGGTAGCATGAGGGGTCACTTCCTTTTGCTGCTGAACATATTCAACTTCGTTTTTGGACAGAGGAAGATCAAAATCCCAAGGAAGAGAATCTCTCCGGTATCCAAACATTTGATCCCAGGGATAAGGTCTGCCTATGTTGTCAGACGGAGGTTTAGAGACATAGCTTGGACAAGAGAAGATTGTTGGTAAAGGCGAGTTCAGAGGCAATCCAAGAATGTCATCTACCATAAAGATAGGACGAAAACACTGGAAGCTCTGACCAGGCATCGTTATAGTATCTTCCTTATCTTCATCGCTTAGACCTGAAGAAGACGCTTGTTGCTCACATTCCCATATGTGCTTTTCCCAGAAAGTCTTGGCCTCGTTCTCCTTTCTTTGAAACTTGCCACAAGAAATCAACATCAACATCAGGGGAACTTAAGCTCCCAAAATTTGGTTTGAAGTGGATAGGCTTGGGAAAGGTGGCTTGGCTTCTGTACTTTTTCAAATCTTTGTTTTTATTCAAATCCACCATTGGCAACCTTGAACAAACCCGATCCGGCTGAATCTTGATGGCAGTTGCAGAAGAGATGATCATAGAAGGGGGTACAAATCTCACATCCTTCAACAGAAGACTTCTCTTGATGACACTGACAAGGATGGTGTCAAATGGACTCGCAAACGGACCCATTTCTTCCAAAGTGACTGGTTTGAAGGAGAGTTCACTAGGGAAGATATGAACCTTTGTAGAGCAACCATCACAGCATCGAGAGCGTCTTGCTGTGAATGAGAGAGAAGAGTCCTTGGATTCCCTCATAGGAATAATGTGGGGAGTAACGCCCACAGAGAAAGGGTTAAGGTGGGAGGAGTGGGAGAAGGTCCTTTGAGAGGGTAAAGGTGAAGAAGGTTTGAAAGGGATTGTGTGAGTTTGAGAAGAAGGTTCAGTGTTTAAGGGAGATGAAGTGATTGGTGAGGTTGGGAAAGAGGTTTGTAATTCTGGTAGAGAAGAGGGTAAAGTGGAGGAAGAGGGAATGGTAGGTAGGGTTCCTTAGGAATGGACGCAAGCTTGGAGGAGGGTTTCCTTGTGATGGGTAGCTTCGTCCTGGTTCCCTTTGGAATGCTCGCAATGAACGCAACCTTCATCCTTTAAGCGATGGGTTGGTCATCATCAGAGTCATCGTCCATTATGAGTCTTCGCTTTGGAATGGCTTGGACGGATGGTGACTTCTGCTTTGGACTCTCGGCCTTTGCAGTTTTAAGAGGCTCTGTCTGGTCAAGAAAATCTTGGACGCTCTGAAGTTTCATCCTTAGTAAATTGCTTCATCCAAAGATTTGTTGCTCTTGGATCCGTCCAAAGATCCTATTCTTTTCTTCAACTTCTTTAGTCTCATGGGGACTAAAGATACCTTGATCTCTGAAGATCTTGGTTAAGAGGACACCATAGGAGATGGTGGTCTTCTTCCCTTTTCCTTGCACACTTCTCTTGAAGTTCTTAAACAACAGGGAGGCGAGATTGATCTGTTGACACAGAATCAGATGACACAGGCAGAAGGCATGCACTGTAGAGACTGAATCTTTGGACCCTGCCTGGTGGAGTACTGCCTTGTTCAGAAGTTGATGCAATACTCTTGCCTTGTCATTCATCTTGGATGCAGTTATTTTCCCTGTGGATGACTCCTTCAGTAAGGTGTCAAGGACAGCATCCGCCCCCCCAAAAGCTTTCTCCCAGTCTGAAGTGATGGTGGCTCCTTCCAACCAACATTGTGTGGCGTTGGAGATGGTTACCTCTGAAACAATAACTGGTTTTCCCAGAACACATCCCCTGACCTCAGTCGCAGACACAGACGCGTCTTTCCAGAACATATTTACCAACTCTGGATAAACTTCCATTGGTTCTCTGAAGTAATTATCCCATCCAGTACCGACAAGACAATCTTTGATATCTATCCCGCATTCTGCTAAAATTGAAGTTTGGAACGAGTATTCGACCGATACCTCGGCTCTTTCAACATCAAGGGTTTTTCCTCTGGCTATTTCTCAGGGATAGGAAACTTGAGAGAGAGAGAGAGAAAAATTTGCTAAAGTTTCTTTTTGCAAAGGTTTTCTTTCAAGGCTTGAAGGCGTAAAAATTTGATCTTGAAAAGAAAGAAAATATTTATAGTAGAAGGTAGGATTTTACACATAAAGGTTTTTGAGAGAAAGCGAATCGTTTTTCCTCCCTTTTTTTTTAAAAGAAAACAAACACATTAAATGTGTATTAAAAGCAACTGTCACGTCCGCAGTAAAAAGTTACTTTCGTGACCTTTCAAAGACTGACTCAGCGTGGGAAATTTGAAAAGTTTCAAACAAGATAAATGCAAATGATGTATGTCTTATCAAGAAATTTACCACACTATTTAACAAGTACAAAGCATTTTGGATGCAGATTTTCAATGGACGCAAGAAGTATTAATTCTTTACAAAATGCATACTTAGATGTTTTCGAATAAGAGTGAATCTATCCTCTGAGAGAGGTTTTGTGAAAATATCTGCCCATTGATGATCTGTATCTACATATTGAATATCAAACACACCTTTCTGAATATAGTCTCTTATAAAGTGATGTTTGATTTCAATGTGTTTTGCCCTTGAGTGTAGTATAGGATTTTTTGATAAGTTAATTACAACAGTATTATCACATAGTAAAGGAATCTTACTTTCAAAGACGTTGTAATCTTCTAATTGATGTTTGATCCAGAGTAGTTGAGAGCAACAATTGGACGCAGAAATATATTCAGCTTCAGCTGTTGATAGAGCAATTGTGCTTTGTCTCTTGCTGGACCAAGATACTAGATTTCCTCCAATGAAGTGACATCCTCCACTTGTACTTTTCCTTTCGATTCTATCTCCAGCATAGTCAGCATCACAAAAACCAACTAATCTATACTCATGAGATTTCTTAAACACTAAACCCAGATTAGTAGTTCCTTTCAAGTATCTGAAAATTCTTTTTACAGCAATTAAGTGTGACTCTCTAGGATCAGATTGAAAACGTGCACAAAGACACACACTAAACATTATATCAGGTCTGGACGCAGTGAGATATAAGAGTGATCCGATCATACCTCTGTATACCTTTTCGTCCACCTTTTTATCCTTATCGTCCAATCTTAGTGTGGACGATGGATGCATTGGTGTGCTCATAGTTTTGCAATCGTCCATCTTGAATTTCTTCAGAAGTTCATTTGTGTATTTTGTCTGATGTATGTAGATTTCGTCCAATGTCTGTTTCACTTGCAAACCCAAAAAGAATTTTAATTCTCCCATTAAGCTCATTTCGAATTCCTTCTGCATCAGATTGGAAAATTCCTTGCAAAGAGATTCATCAGTAGCTCCAAAAATAATATCATCAACATAAATTTGAACTATAATGAATTTTGAGTTTTTGTCTTTGCGAAAGAGAGTAGTGTCAACTTTTCCTCTAGAAAAACCACTTTCTTTTAAAAACGTACTTAACCTTTCATACTAGGCTCGAGGAGCTTGCTTTAATCCATACAGGGCCTTTTTTAATTTGAAAACATGCCCAGGGAAATTTTGATCCTCGAAACCAGGTGGTTGTTTAACGAAAACTTCTTCATTGATTATACCATTTAGAAACGCACTTTTTACATCCATTTGATAAAGCCTCATGTTATGATGAGCAGCAAATGAAAGTAAGATGCATATGGCTTCTAATCTAGCTACAGGAGCAAAAGTTTCAGTGAAATCAATACCTTCTTGTTGTGAGTAACCTTGGGCTACTAACCTTGCTTTGTTTCTCACAACCTTACCATCTTCGTCCAATTTGTTTTTGAATATCCATTTTGTGCCGATGATGGACTTGTCTTTAGGCTTTTGAACCAGCGTCCAAACATCGTTTCTTTTAAATTGATTTAGCTCTTCTTGCATGGCTAAGATCCATCCTTCGTCCTTTAGTGCTTCTTCTAATTTTCTTGGCTCCATTTCAGAGATGAAGGCTACATTTGAGTATTCACTGAAGGTAGATCTTGTACGTACTTTATCATTTGGATTACCAATGATTTGGTGTTCTGGATGATAAGTTTTGAAGTGCCAACTTCTTTGACCATTAGTTGTTTCTTCTTTTCTTTCATCGTCCAATGCTTCTTTGTTTTGAGTAGCTGATCATTCTCCTTTGTTATTTAGGTTTAACTCTGCAAAGGACTCATCTAGCTCTGACAAGTCATTGTCAGGCTTTTTGTCATTGAATTTAACATGAACAGATTCATCAACAGTTAAAGAGCGAGAGTTATATACTCTATATGCTTTAGATGTTTCTGAGTATCCTAAGAAAATACCAGAGTCAACTTTAGCATCAAACTTTCCTAAAGAATCCTTAGTATTCAAGATAAAGCATTGACAGCCAAAGGAATGAAAGTAAGATATGTTGGGTTTTCGTCCTTTCCACAATTCATACGGAGTCTTGTTTAAAAGAGGTCTAATATATATTCTGTTTTGAATATAACATGCAGTGTTAACAGCTTCAGCCCAGAAGTGTTTGGAGATTGAGTTGTCATTGAGCATTGTTCTAGCCATCTCTTGAAGAGATCTATTTTTTCTTTCTACCACACCATTTTGTTGTGGTGTTCTAGGGGCAGAGAAGTTATGAAGAATACCATTTTCTTCACAGAACAATTGGAAGCTCTCATTCTCAAATTCTCCTCCATGATCACTTCGGATTGAGTTGATACACATGCCTTTTTCATTTTGAATTCTTTTACAGAAAATAGAGAAGACTTTGAAAGACTCATCCTTGTGAGCTACAAACATAACCCATGTCCATCTAGTATAGTTGTCACGACCGGGAAAAATCGCGACTGGAGCGGCGAGCGTAAAAATAGTTGTTTTAAAAAACAACATAACAATGGAGTCGCCACCAATCTTTTATTGGGTAGGGAAAATGATTGGCAAAACCCTTTAAAAATAGATTTAATACAAAAATAAAAACAAAAGGTCTGCGAAAACCAGGTAGGGTTCGGGAGTCGATTATGCACAGGGAAGGGTGGAAACTTAATCCCACAGCACCCCTGATACATCCATCCTAAGACGATTACCTTAAGCTAGTTGTGCGAATTTTAATACCCTAAATGATGTCTATTTTACCCCCTAAATAACACAAGTCAAATGGTTGAAATACATATTAAATTACACAGCTTGCAAATTGGAAAAGAAAAAAAAAGATTATAGGTCTAGTAGAAAATAATAAAATAAATTAATTAGAATATTTAAAGATTTGGTAGGAAAATAATAGAATAAATAAATAAATTAGAATATTTACGGATTTGGCGGAAGATAATAAATAAATAATTAAAATAAAATACTTACAAATTTGGCAAAAGATAATAAATAAATAATTAAAATAAAATATTTACAAATTTAGCAGACGATAATAAATAAATAATTAAAAATAAAATATTTACAAATTTGGCAGAAGATAATAAATAAATAATTAAAAATAAAATATTTACAAATTTGGCTTGACTTGCGGGCCTACGTATCCCCTGGTGGAATGGGGAATTCAAAGCCACATAGTTCTCTAAAAATATTGCGTTGGTAAAAAAGAATTAAAAAAGGTTAATTTAAATTAGAAGGAATGATTTGATTTAAATAAATGGAAAGTAAATGCACCCTAAGTAGAATTGGTCGTGACACAGCGTCACGGAACAATCCAAAAACAGGCTAGTAAGTACATGACTCATCAAGCCCTCTAAATGGATATTAATGTATTTTTTATTTAAATCCTAAATAGAATTGGTCATGGCACTAGGCCATAAAGCAACCCCAAAATAGGCTAGTGAGTACATGACTCCTCAAGCCCTCTAAACTGATATTAATGTATTTTTTTTCTTTTTTTTTTTTAAATCCTAAATAGAACTGGTCATGGCACTAGGCTATAGAGCAACCCCACCAAATAGGCTAGTGAGTACATGACTCCTCAAGCCCTCTAAACTAATATATAAAAAAAATTATTTATTTAAATCCTAAATAAAATTAATCATGACACTAGACCATAGAGCAACTCCAAAATAGGCTAGTGAGTACATGACTCCTCAAGCCCTCTAAACTAATATTAAAAAAAATATATTATTTATTTAAATCCTAAATAAAATTGGTCATGGCACTAAGCCATAGAGCGACTCCAAAATAGGCTGGTGAGTACATGACTCCTCAAGCCCTCTAGCGCAAATTAATTTTTTTAAATATATATATATATATATATATATTTACTTCTTGGAATTAATATGTGAATATGGGAGGTGAAATGATTTTTAACTAAGTGAATATTTTTTTAACATAGAACAATGACCGAAACAAATAGAAAGAAAATCTATAAAAGTGCTGCAAAACTAAAGATTAATAGGATAAATGTTAAGTAAATAAAAAAAAAAAAAAAGAAAAGCTTGCCATTATGAACGTGTTATCAAATGGACCCGTGCCCATGATTACAAGAACCACAATACCTTCCATACATCCTACCCACTTTTGATTTAGCCCATTAAGATTCAAATCCAAATTGTATACCAGAAGAAAAAAACCATTACCCCCAAGAAATAAGAAACGCAATTTGAGAACAAGCTACAAGTCCCAAGATGAATAATAGAAAGCATAACTCACTATACGTTACTTGTAGGTGTCAAAGCCGAAAATTGGATAACCATCAACAATCATCAAAATGAGGTAAGTGTCACAACAGAGATCTAACAGCCATCACGCAATTACACAGATGAATGGGATGCAACAAGAAAGACCAAATACAATATCTTCTCGTTCAAATAACACATGATGGGGGCATTGGTCATGATTAGATTGTTGATCTCAATCAAGGTGGGGACACGTAAACTAAAAATAGCATTCAAGGACATAATGAAAACAATGATATCCTTTAACAGAGTGACAGAAAATTCAAAACCAAAAGATTAATCCTTACACGAACATGGCTTCAAATTCATGCGCCCAAAAACATAAATACTAAAGTCCAGAAACATAGTATCAAGAACAACCATTATCACAATTGGGTTCTACCCTTTAAATACTTCTCAGCAAACAACATGAGAAACAGAGCCTTTTTATAATGATTTCAAAGTATATCACGGAGAAGACAAAAATACAAGAGTAATTAAAAATCAAATGACACATCATCTCAGTCCAACATAAGGCCAAATGACAAGCAATTCAACTACCAGATTTCACACCAGAGCCAAAAGAGAACACCCATTCCATATCATACTCCCAACATACAGACACCCACACACACACACATGCACAGGTCATGGCAAGAGACCAGCAACGAGATTCTTTATATAAAAAAACATATTATTGGGTATAGGTGCGGGCAAACGTAATCAAGCCCCTAGGAAACTCAAAACAAGACCACCCAAAAACCCAATCACCTATTATTCATCAGGAAGAACAGATTCACTTATCCATTGCCACATACGTAAAGGATACAAGGCTAAAACTATGTAAAACAGAACTCCCAGACAATGTCAACATATGATCATGTAGTATGGAATCATAAATTAAGAAAGCACAAAAAACAAACAGACCAACATACCAGAAGCTGAAACCATGCAAAACAGAAAGTACAGTGCCTCATTCGCATAAGACCACATTTCCATACACTCATCAAACATGCCAGGGAAGGTTTCTTTCCCTTTTTTTTAATTAATTCCAGATTTTTACCCTACAGACTACATACAGATGGCCACATCTGTCAAGCCATTTCTAAGTTATTGCCTATGACTAATTGCCCAAGCAGTCCAAACAACCTACTTTCAATGGACAATTCACTAACACAATCATGAGTGAGACCAAAACCAAAATCAAACCAACACCATATAATATGCACCCAACAGTATCTAACTCATCATGCAAAATAAAATAAATCAAGGTCGAGTATCCAAATGCATCAGCACTAATTCATTTATTTCTTTGCTAACAGAGCAAGATAATAACAATAGCCTCCAGACGTATATTGAATAATTAAATACAAACTTAACACAAATGATAGGAAAAATACCGAAGATAAGCTTGGAGTTCTAGTCCAATAAAAATCAGTTTAGTTCCTCCTTTGAAGACCCAGAACCCTTTTCTTCCTCTCGGGATCCCTCTCCAAATACAATGCTAATTTGAAAACAACCTTCCGCCTTCAACACAGAACCCCAACCCTCCATTTATACAGAAAAACTCAGAATTACAATCCTAAAAGTGAAAATAAATAAAAGAATAAATAAAACAAAATGAAAACCCTAGTGCCCTCTCTGCCCACTCGACTCTGCAGGACTCGAGGCGCGAGCGTGACTGGACTTGGGTTGCCGGGGCGTGGGTTTGTGGCACGGGTTGCAGGTGCTTGGGGAAGGGTGATGGAGGTGGAGCAGGAGGCTTGGGGACGGTGATGGCAGGGCAATTGGGTTGCTGCTGTGACAAGGTAAGTGGGTGAGGGAAAGGATGGGGGAAGAGCAGCGCAGGCTTGGGGCAGAGAGATGGTGGCTCAGAGGCATGGGGAAGAGAAAGTGATGGCGTGGAGGCTTGGGGGTAGGGAAATGGTGCGCGGCGCAGAGGCATAAGCAAGAGCAAGGAAGAAAGAAAAGGAAAAAAAAGAAGAAGAAGAAGGAGGGGCCGCGGCTGGGGCTTCACTTGTGGGGAGAGAACTGGACCGGGTTGGGGATTTGGGTTGGTGTTGGACCTAGGAGATGGATAGGAAGACCAAAAAAAGGGAATGGGCTTGGGTCCATAGATGGGTAGGAAGAAGAACAAAACGTTTCGAGCTTTAGGTAAAATGGGTTAGATGATTCAAACATTCTTCATTTTTTCTCTTTTCTTTTTTTCATTCATTTTTTTTCAAATTTTCTTACCAATTTTCATTTTTCCTTTTTTTGAACTTTTGGTAATTAACTAAATTAATTTGATTTTTTTTTCTTTGCATTTTTCATTTTTTTTTATTTTTTGATTTTTGATTGATTAAAAGCATTTTCTTTTAATCCCTTTTTTTTTTTAAGAAACCTGGACAAATTTGGGTGTTCACAATAGTCATCTACTATGACCAATCCATATTTCTTTCCATTTAGTGAAGAAGTTCTTGTTGGACCAAATAGATCAAGATGTAATAATTCTAGTGGTCTAGAGGTGGAAACAATGTTTTTGGACTTAAAAGAGTTTTTGATTTGTTTCCCCTTTTGACATGCTTCACAGAGAACATCTGATTTGTACACAAGCTTTGGTAGTCCTCTCACGAGGTTATGCTTATTTAGCTTAGAGATTAATCTCAAACTTGCATGACCAAGCTTCTTGTGCCATATCCACTGTTCTCCTTTTATGGAAACTAGACATGATACATTTTGATCTGAAAGGTCTTCCAAGTCAATTTTATAGAGATTGTTTTACCTTTTAGCAGTGAAGAGTATGGATCCGTCAGAGTTTTTAACTATACATTTTCCTTGATTGAATGAAACATTAGATCCACTATCACATAATTGACTAATGCTAAACAGATTATGTTTCAATCCTTCAACCAGAAGAACATTATCAATAGAGGGAAAAGGATGCTTACCTATTCCAACTATTTTACCTTTCTGGTTTCCTCCAAACGTGACGGAGCCGCATGAATTAGTTTTGATGTCTTGGAACATAGACCTTTCTCCCGTCATGTGCCGTGAGCAACCACTGTCCAGGTACCATGACAGGTGTCTTTTTCTTGTTGCTAAGCACATCTGCAAGAGGTATTATCATATCCTTAGGTACCCATATCTTTTTGGGTCCTGTTTGGTTAGCTCTTGGAGATCCATAATATTTTGACCTTTTATTAAAGAGATCTTTAGAGGAAGGGTAAACGTTCTTTTTATAACCATTCTTAAAAGATTTAGGTTGGGTAGTAGTTTTTTGAAAAAACTTTTTATCAGTATCTTGATATCCCAATCCAGATTTGTCACGAGGGTCTCTGGAATATCTGAGTAGAATGTTTAGGTTGTTGGTGCTTTTCACAAACTTACTGAGGTCCTCCGTTAACTCCTTTACCTCAGTATGAAGTTTATCAACTTCATCTGAAGTGTTGGACTCAGAAGATGTTTTCAAAAAAGCATTTTCGTTTTTTAATTTTTCACAATAAATTTCAAGTTCTTGTTTTTCTGAAAACATTTTTTCATATTCTTTGGTTAATTTTGAAAACTTTCTTTTCAGGGATTTATATTCAATCGCTAAAATGGATGAATTATTTAACAACTCATCAAAAGCATTTTGAAGATCAAGATCACAGTTTGTTACCTCATCTTCTTCTTCCGACAAGGTGTTCGCCATGAGACATAAATTTGCTTCTTCTTCTGCTTCTTCTTCATCATCAGTAGTTGAAAGATCAAGATCTTCCCAGGTGGCCATTAATCCTCTTTTCTTCTTTGGAAAGAATCTCCTTTTCTCTTTCTCCTTGTTTAGTGAAGGGCATTCCGCTTTAATGTGTTCGGGCTTCTTGCATTCATAGCATATGATTGGACTCTTGTCTTTTGTTTCTGTTCTGTCCTTTGGTGATCTTTGTCCAAAGTGCTTTCTCCGCATACCTCCTTTCTTTTTCCACATTGATTGTATCTTTTTAGAGATGAAAGACAACTCGTCATTATCAGAGATATCATCTTCAGATGACTCGGCCTCATCTGATGATTTTTCAGCTTTAAGTGCTTTGGACGCACTGCCTTTGTGAGCTTTAAGGGCAATTGATTTCCCTTTTCTTGAGCTTTCCTCTTCTTGAAGTTCCAGCTCATGAACTTTAAGAGAACCCAGGAGTTCCTCCATGGTGAGAGAGGCTAGATTCTTTGCTTCCTGTATTGCAGTAACCTTAGGTCTCCACTGTCTGGATAAACTCCTTAGAATTTTTCTGATATGATCTTGATTATCATAGGTCTTTCCCAGAGACCTCAAGCCATTGATTATTGTTTGGAATCGTCCAAACATTTGATCAATGTTTTCATGCTCTCCCATTTTAAAGAGCTCATACTAGTGAACCAGCATGCTGATCTTTGATTCCTTGACTTGAGATGAACCTTCATGTGCTAAGGCCAGAGTATCCCATATTTTTTTAGCTGTTTCACAGCTATGAACTTTATCGTGCTCTGATCTGGTGATGGCACACATCAGATAGTGTTTGGCTTTCGAGTTAAGCTGATGTCTGGTTCGTTGACCTTCCATCCATTGTGGTCGAGGGAGTTCCTGTCCTTCTGCGTTGGTGGGTATTTGATATCCATTTTGGACTAGGTCCCAAATGTCCATATTTTGGGCATCAAAGAATGCAATCATCCTCTTCTTCCAATAATCATAGTCGTTTCCATTGAATAGAGGTGGTCTGTTCACCGCTTGTCCTTCGTTCTCCATTTAAGGGTGTACTGGATCTTTTCCTCTGCACTGTTAGATGCTCAACCCAAGAGGCTGAGCTCTGATACCAATTGAAATAACCAAGTGAAACACAAAAAGGGGGGTTGAATTGTGTTTCTTAACCCTTTTTGAAGAATAAAAGATTTTCCTTTTAACAAAAGATTGAACACAGCGAAGGATAAGGTTTGACAAGTAAAGAACTTAGAAACAACACGGCTCAGTCCTATTGGACTCTATGGATTTTGAAAAGACTTTTAAGAAAGCAGTTAACACGTTCAAAAACCAATTAAAAGGTCTTTGTTAATAAACACAATAGTAAACCCTAGAAGTTAGTGAATATAATAAAACACACTAGAAGAGAAGAGAAGCTTACACACAAGATTTATCTTGGTTCACTCTTATCACCCAAGAGCTACGTCCAGTCCCTTCAACCGAAGGATTTTCAACTAATCTTTTTTGAGATTACAAGTATTATGCCCTCTTCAGGTTACAAGTATTTTCAACCTCTTCAGGTTCAACCACACCAGTATTCTTTTATACACAGCCTCTTCAGGCTTTACAATGCTAAGAAGAATAAGTATAAGTAGACGAATGCTTGAGTTTGGAACTCACTAACAAATGAAAATAGACAATGAATCTCAAGACTTTTTCTTTTTACAAGTATATGGATTTCAAGCTGAGATAAGGCTTTTTTGACTTTTGTAAGATGCTTCGGCAAATATCGCTTCCTATATCTTTTTCTTCAAGTGCTGCTCCTTCTTATTATATGAAAGAGCAAGTTGAGCAGACTTCATGAGCTTCATCGTCCAACGGAAACATTTATTACCGTTCTGAGTAGCATTAAATGTATCTACTGAAAATGTGCTGAGCTTCTTCTGAAAAGTGACTTAGATTCTAAGAGATTTCCAATCATGTGATAACAAAGTCCTGATTTGTCTGAGATCGCAGAAAGTTCCTTATTTGCAGATCTTTGTAGTTGTTAGGCAATGTCAGTAAAAAGTGGCTTAGTTGACTTTTTCTATGGCCGTGAGCTGTCAGAGTTCTTTTCCAGCATTTAATGAGGAACAGTTCTTCATATTTGAATTTTAACTTGGACGTGAGCATGAGCTTTGTAATAGAGATTTGTGTTTGAGCTTTGGCAAAAGGTAGTATTGGACGAACCAATAAAATAGTAACAGTAAGCGCATACAATCATTGGACGCACCAATAATAATAGTATATTTAGACAGTCATTGGACGCATATAAACATATGACGCAGTGGACGCATAGAAAGGTTTCGTAGAAACCGTATTGGACGCAGACTATCAAACTATTTGTTTTATAAAAACTTTATTGAAGAATTCCTAAAATAACTGTAACAGAGTCAATGTTTAAAGGAATTATAGTTTTATCAAAAACACTCTGTCGGAATACTTACTTGTTCAAGCTTAATAAATATTTTTGTTATCTTCAAAACTTAACAGGGAAAGCTTGAGCTTTTTGACATTAGTGCTAAACCTTATATACGAATTTGGTTTCAACATCTAGGATTTAGTTAACCAAGGTTAGATAAAGTAAGCATCATCCAAACATAAATTAACTTAAGATCCCAAATTGAACCAAGCTAAACAATCCATCAAAAAGCTTTGATATATTGTTTAATCTTTGTGATCATCTTTGTATACATGATAATAAAGCTATTATCACATCAACATCTAAATCAAACTAAGCAATTCAATCTAGAAAAAAATCAAAAGAGGAAGAAGAGAAACTTGAATAATAATTAAGCAATATGAACGATCGAAACAATATCTCCAAATTAAACATCAAGATGGTTAATCCCTCGGATTGATTATAAGAGCCTAGCCTTCCATGGATGGGAAGGAAGAACTCATAAATAAAGAAACAAAAGTGAAATTCTAAAGAGAATGGAGAAGAAGAGAAAGAAAACTCTCACAAATACTCCAACTTACTTCAAATTTCATTGATGTTTAATACAAAGAGATTGACCCTATTTATGCTAATCTTAGAAGCCAATTTGTAACTGAAAATAATATGAATGCAAGCTGTAAAAAAAGGAGATTGTCAAATATAGTAGTCTATGTTAACCAACCAAATGATAAACAATTACAAAACAAAAGCAAAGTTAATATTCTGCCAGATTTCGTATGTCTCATTCCATGATCTATATGACCTTCCATTCCACCAAATTGACTTTTAGGTGTCTTCGTGATAGTTGTAGATAATTGTCTCCTTGAAATTTGAAATTTTGGCTCTAGTTACATGTCAATTGGACTTTTACAACTCCAGATATTCAAAAAACACTGCACCTACCTCAAGTCACATTGGCAAAGTGTGTTTCCAAATTCAAACCAACTTGCAGCTTCATAATCATGCCGAAAACGACATCTATTGACTAAATGGTCTTCAGTAAAGTTGGAGCTTTGCGTGTTATCTTTCCAATGGCATTAGTTTTAGCCAAAAATATGGCCTACAATCCACGATATGGTCCAATATGTGCACATTGCTCAGATTCTAGCAGTAGCAAGCCCACTTTGACTTTTAGGAATATTTTGGACCATTAGAAGTCCGATCCAACTCTTAAGTTCTCATGAAACATGTAGATATTTGTCTTAGCTTTCCACAGACACCAAAAACCCCTCAAACGGATCACTAAAGCCCAAGTTATGGCCTAATCAAGGAGGAAAGGTCAAAATGCATCAAAATCTGAGAGTTAATCAAAATTTACATTAAAGCCCAATGATGCCCAACAACACCAAACTCAACTAATATAATAATATTGGGCACAATGAACTTCTAATAATGATAAGTACAAAGCTAATATAAGTATCTCAAAAATGATTTATCAACTGTTAGTGACTTCCCTAAGTATGCTATGTTGTCTGGTTAGAGCACTAAAGGAAAGTTAGCTTGTCCTTGCTATAATTATGGGACTTCTTCTACCTATTTGAAACATAGTAGAAAGGTATGCTATATGGATCATCGTGTTTTTTTGCCCATGGATCATCCATGGAGATCTAATAAAAGGTCTTTTAATGGAGATATAGAATTTAGGTCTCTGCCACTGATCAATCAATTTGAGACACTTATGTTAGCTTTGTATTAGGCTTTATTAGATGTTTATTGTGCAAAATATTAGTATTTTAGATGAGTTTAATGCTGTTGGGCTTCATTGGGCTTTAATGCAAATTGTGAATAATTCTTGGATTTTGATGCATTTTGACATTTCCTCCTTGGTTAGGCCATAACTTGGGAGTCGGTGATCCATTTGAGGTGATCTTGGTGTCTTTGGAAAGCTAAGACAAGGTTGTACAAGTTTCATGAAGAAGTCAAGAGCTGGATCGGACTTCTAAGGGTCCAAAATATCCCTGCAATGCAGAGTGGGTTTGCTGTCACGAAAATCTAGGCAATGTGCACATATTGGATTACATAGTGAGTTATAGGCCTCCACTTGGGCTGAAACTTGGCCATTGGAAAGATGAGACCCATATCTCCAACTTCACTAAAGACCATTTAGTCAATAGATGTCGTTTTAGGCATGATTATGAAGCTACAAGTTGGTTTGAATTTGGAAACACGTTATGCCAACCTAACTTAAGTAGATGCAATGTTTTTGGCATATCTGGAGTTATAAAAGTCCAAATGGCATGATTCTAATTCCAAAATTTCAATGAGACAATGCTCTACAACTGTCATGAAGATCTCCAAGCCAGAATACATCGTTTATGGCATGAAAAATAGGCTGGAAGTCAGAGTTGAGTTGTTGACTTGAAGCCACCAACCATACACCAACCCACCTACCATGCACCAAGCTTCCATATTTGACAATTTCCATGTTTTTACAGCTTGTATCTAGATTATTTTCAATTACAAATTGGCTTCTAGGATTAGTATAAATGGAGCTAATCTCTTTGTATTATAGATTATTCAATTTGTAGTAAGCTTGAAGAAAGTTTGAGTTTTTGTGAGAGTTTTCTTTCTCTTCTTCTCCATTCTCTTTAGAATTTCGTTTTTGTTCTTTATTTTATGAGTTCTTCCTTCCCATCCATGGAAGGCTAGGCTCTTATAATCAATCCAAGGAATTAGTCATCTTGATGTTTAATTTGAAGATCTTGTTTCGCTTGTTTATATTGCTTAATTGTTATTCAAATTTCTTTTCATCTTCTTTTGATTTTAATCTAGATTGAATTACTTAATTTGATTTCGATGTTTATATGATAATAGCTTTATTATCATGTGTTCAAAGAGGATCACAAAGAATAAACAATTTATTAAAGCTTTTTGATGGATTGTTTAGCTTGGTTAAATTCTGGATCTTAAGTTAATCTATGTTTGGATGGTGCTTACTTTATCTAACCTTGGTTAATTAAATCCTAGATGCTTATCTAGTAGAGGTTTCCTAGATCATGTTGAGGCGCCTTAATGTGATCTAAGGCCAAGAACATGGTTAGCGATTAAGTGAATTCCTTATGATCAATGATGGATTAAACTCAAGATCGGTAAATTTCATTGGATTGGTTGTTTTTTTAGATTTGTTTTCAACTTTAAGTCTCGTACTTTTATTAATCTTGTTAATCAACAACAAAACCCCCCATTTTAATTATCTTGATCCGATTGAATTTTTGTTTTTATTGGATCCTTGAGAGACGATTCGGTTTATTCTCTATACTACAAATTAGTTTGTGAACTGGTAATTTTTATTATTTGATGAGTCTCGACAACCTCTTGTCAGCCACCCATATTAGATGGGACAAAAGTCTTAGTTGAATTAGAAAACTTTGGCAATGAGTTTGGAAAGAAACAAAAGAGAAAAAATGATGGTCCGTGGAAAAAGAGGTCAATTTTTTTAATTGTCGTATTGGAAGCATAACACCACACGTCATAACCTTGATGTGATGCACTATGAAAAAAACATATGTGATAATATTATTGGAACTTTATTGGATATCCCTTCGAAGACAAAGGACCATGCAAATGCTCGTTTTGACCTAAAAGAAATGGGCATAAGGAAGAATCTTCATCCAAGGGAAGCAAGTGATGGAAAGAATGCTAAGTTTGTAAGAGCTTGTTTCTCCATGACTGCAGCAGAAAATATGTTGTCAAGCGCAAGCATTCTGAAGAAATTTCAACATTGAAAAGTCAGATGGACAATCAAAAAAGTGATATGGACAATCAGATGCAGAACATCAAGCAACAAGTGGCAGGATTAGAAGCTCTTGTGAAGGCTTTGCTTGAAAACAAACAACTTAGGCATGAACTTAGAAGTAGTGGCAGCCTTAATATGCTCATCTCCTCCTGATGCCAATAGTGCCCCAAACATGGATAGAAATGGTCTTCTGCATTCTTCTACATTAACTCATGTTCCACACTAGGAAGAGGTATAATACAAAATATTGAGGATTATGGATTAAAGCCCATGGGACAACCCCTCAAGCCCCACATATAACCCACTTATTTGACAACCCACTTAATTATAGGGCTTTTAGGCCCTAATCCACATAGCCCACCTCTTAAGTGGGTTAGGGATGGGCCAACCTATGGGTCAGCCCACACTTAATCTATTATACATTTGTTTTTTATCATCCATTTAGCCATGCAAATTGGGTTATTTGAAACCCTCCCTGCTTCCTTATCTGCGTGGTTTGTTTGAATTGTCAGAATGATTTTGGTGAACTGGTGTTATATACGTGAAGGGAATGGAAGCTTGTTCTTTCTCTTCTACTTGACTCTGTTTGAATTGATTTCCTGTGGTAGAAAAATGCTAGATATCAATTAGTTTGAAGTTTGATGTGTACAAATAATGTTCTTGTTCCACATTTTTGTTTTTAGATGTTCACTGATAAACAATTACGTGTTGAGCACTTCAGCCATTGAATAATTTGAAACTAATTAAGCTTATGAAATATCAATATATTAAGGTCTTTATTTCCAATTCTATTATGTTCATAGGCTCTTTGTTGTATTGTTGTATATGAATATTTCTTGTCTTGGGTGTTTTATTTGTCCATATTTGATATTTGCACATTTTGCTTGGTGTTGTTCTGCTACTGTATTCTTGTCTTGGGTGTTTTATTTTGCCTAGAGAAATAAGATGTCATCATCTTCTCAAACACCAACTGACGCATCAACTCAAAGTTCATCTCTCCAAAGGAATAATAGGGGACTAAATGTATTATGTATTGTTGTAGGGATGTTTGAGTTGTGATTGTGACTTATGAACTTGAGTGAACTTGTGTTGTTTATTTGTATTTTGAACTTGTGAATTTGTGGTTTGAATGTGAACTTGTGATTTATAATTGCATTTGTTTTCCTAATGAGTATGTTTGCTAAACTAAATTGATTTTGACACGAATTTAAGGCTTTTTTGTTGTTGTTGTTGTTGTTGTTTAGTTTGTCTACTTAGAAATGGGAAGAATAATATCTTTATTGGATGAATATTTCCACTCAATAATGAGCCTTGATTCATGAACTCAAAGTAAGGACATTAAACATCTGACAAAAAAATAGAATGAGTGACAAGAGGTTGTCGAGACCTATCAAATAATAAAAATAACCGGTTCACAAACTAATTTGTAGTATAGAGAATGAACCGAATCGTCTCTCAAGGATCCAAAAACAAAGATTTAATTAGATCAAGATAATTAGAAAAGGGGGTTTTGTTGTTGATTAACAAGATTAATAAAAGTATGAGACTTAAAGTTATAAACAAATATAAAGAAACAATCAATCCAAGGAAATTTACCGATCTTGAGTTTAACTCATCATTGATCACAAGGAATTCACTTAAATGCTAACCATGTTCTTGGCCTTAGATCACATCAAGAAGCCTTAACATGATCCAAGAATTCTCTACTAGATAAGCATCTAGGATTTGATTAACCAAGGTTAGATAAAGTAAGCACCATCCAACGTAGATTAACTTAAGATCTAGAATTTAACCAAGCTAAACAATCCATCAAAAAGCTTTAATAAATTGTTTATTCTTTGTGATCCTCTTTGAACACATGATAATAAAGCTATTATCATATAAACATCTAAATCAAATTAAGCAATTTAATCTAGATAAAAATCAAAAGAGGAAGAAGAGAAACTTGAATAACAATTAAGCAATATGAACAAGCGAAACAAGATCTCCAAATTAAACATCAAGATGGCTAATCCCTTGGATTGATTATGAGAGCCTAGCCTTCCATGGATGGGAAGGAAGAACTCAGAAATAAAAGAACAAAAACGAAATTGTAAAGAGAATGGAGAAGAAGAGAAAGAAAACTCTTACAAATACTCAAACTTTCTTGAAACTTACTTAAAATTGAATGATTCTAATACAAAGAGGTTGGCTCTATTTATACTAATCCTAGAAGCCAATTTGTACATGTACATAATCTGAATACAAGCTATAAAAATATGAAAATTGTCAAATATGGAAGCTTGATGCATGGTTGGTGGGTTGGTGCATGGTAGGTGGGTTGGTGTATGGTTGGTGGCTTTTAGTCAACAACTCTTGTCCGACTTCTGGCTTCATTTTCATCACCTAGACGGTGCATTTTGGCTTGGAGGTCTTCATTAAAGTTGTAGCCAGTTGTCTCCTTGAAATTTTGCAATTTGAATCATGCCATTTGGACATTTAGAACTCCAGATATGCTAAAAACACTGAACCTACCTCATGTTAGGTTGGCAGAACGTGTTTCCAAATTCAAACCAACTTGTAGCTTCATTATTATGCCTAAAACGACATCTATTGACTAAATGGTCTTCAGTGAAGTTGGAGATATGGGTCTTATCTTTCCAATGGCCAAGTTTCAGCTCAAGAGGAGGCCTATAACTCACTATGTAGTCCAATATGTGCACACTGCCCAGATTTTCCTGACAGCAAACCCACTCTGCATTGCAGGGATGTTTTGGACCCTTAAAAGTCCGATCCAGCTCTTGAGTTCTTCATGAAACTTGTAGAGCATTGTCTTAGCTTTCCAAAGACACCAAGATCACCTCAATTGGATCACTGAGTCCCAAGTTATGGCCTAACCAAGGAAGAAAGGTCAAAATGCATCAAAATCCAAAAATTATCCAATATTTACATTAAAACCCAATGAAGCCCAACAACATTAAACTCATCTAAAATACTAATATTGGGCACAATAAACATCTAATAAAGCCTAATACAAAGCTAACATAAGTGTCTCAAATTGATTGATCACATCTATCACAACTTCCCTGACATCGAAATGAAATAAGCATCCACTTCTACCAATCTAAGAAGCATTTTATAAACAACATCACCTCAAAGACCAAAGACTAAGTTACAGAAATAAAGGAAAAGATCCTCTAATCTTTGTATCAATTTTCTCAGCACCTAATCCAACAACATCCAGACATAAAGAAAAAGAGAAGCTTCACCTCCAAAACTCCTCAACAGTAGCAAAACTCATTCTAAGCAACCTGGAAGGGTAACCCAACTGGAAGGTCCAACAAATCTCGAACTATAAAATCATAATGTCAAATTAGACAAATTTATCTAGCAAATAATCAAGCGAAGGGGAAAAAATAAAATAAAATAAGCATTTATAAACTAAAATACACAATTTTAACATGGTAAGATAAAGTCAACAAATGAAAGTAAAAGATAAAGCTATGTGCCAAGTACTATGCAAAAGGGAAAGCCATATTTGTTTTACTCCAAGCTTTGGGAGAAGATAAAGCTATGTACAAGCTATAGGGTAGATTATGTGAATTTCAGTTTCAATTACATATGCATGTTCCAAACTTTTTCAAAGCTTCTTATGGAGATGTTGCCAAAACAAAAGCTAGCCAAAGTCCCCCCCCCCCCAAAATCTTGATAAACACCTTATGAACCACTAATTCCACTTCTTAGATACGAAATTTCACTAAATCTATATTCAGTTTAAATTTGAATTCATTTTAAGTTTGAAAATGGAATTTGGAAGAACAAAGAAATCTATGATTTTATGTACTTATATTGCTCTAACTAATAACAAAGATCATTTGCAAGCATATAAATACAATCCAGCATACATAGACTCCACAAAATTACAAGCATAGCATGAAGGTGAAGTGTTTGTGATTTTCTAGTTCTTTGCATGTTATGATAAGGTCGATTCTTTTTTCTATGAACAATTTTTGTTCTGACATTTTGGGGGTGTAGTGTTGGACCAATTTTTGGGTTTTGTGGGTTTTGGTATACTGTATTGGAGTTATGAGAAGAAGTTCTGCTTCAACTTTTGTAGTACTTCATGTGAAATCTTTATCTAATTATTTTTAGAGTTGGCAACCAATTTTGTTAAGGACACATAAAAAATAATAATAATAATAAATTTTTAAGAAAAAATTAGTTAATTCCTCATGAAAAAATTAGGATCTAATTGAACCCTAACCCATTTTAAATGTGGCCCCATTATTTTTCACCAACCTAAATGAAGACCTAACCCTCCATTTGGCCCAACCTCATTTACACTTTGATCAAGCCGCCGAGCCCGACCAAATAACCAATTCTGGTTCACAGGTTAATTTGCAATATAAGGGGTGAACCAAGTCATTTCTCTCAATGATTAACTCAATGACACAACTAATTAGGTAATAAATTAAAACTGTAAAAAGGGGGTTTGTTGAATTAATTAAAACAGAATGCAATTAAAACTAAAAACAATATTATGAAATCAACAAATCATAGGGAATTGACTAATCCTGATTTTGATCCATCCTTGATTTCCAAATATGTATTCAATCGTTAATCAAATCCTTGATCTTAGGTTGTATTAAGACGCCTCAACACAATCCCTGAATTCCCTACTAGATAAGCATCTAGAAATCGATTAATCGAGATTAACCTAAAATCAAAATTCAATTAAGCCAAACAACACATCTGAAAGCTCTGATGCATTTTTTAGTCTCTATAATCTCTTCTAAACTTATGGTAATTAAGCAATCAACACACTAACTCCTAAATTAAATTACGCAATTGAATTCGGGATTAAACAAAGAGAGGAAGGGAAATTTGATGAACAATTGAATTCGAAATAACTAAAACATAATCTCAGGATTAAAACATCAGCATTGACAATCCCTAGGATTGATTATAAAGTTCTAGCCTTCCATGGATGGAAGGGCAACCATATAGAAAAATAAAGAAAACCCCAAGAAGAGAAGAAGGAAAACTCAAAGTGCAAAATGTAAACTGTCTGCCCTCTAGGTTAACTAAAGGATCTGCCCAAATCATGAGCCTATCCGATGTTAATTAGCCAGATTACAATTTAATTACACAGATTTGCTAAGATACAAGGCAGATTTTGTGCGATTCTGTTTCTGATTTATGTGTGATTTTGTTTCTGATTTATCTGACCCTCCAAGAGATCGAATTGACTTTAGATTCCTTCATAAATGTTGTCGATAATTTCTCCCTTGAAATTTTGGCACTGGTCCCATGTTATTTGAATTTCTACATCTCAAGATATTCTCAAATTACTGCACCTATGTCAGGCTGCTTGGACAGAACGCTTATGTCAACTTGAAGCCTAATTTCATTCATTATCCACACTGAATCGGCCCAGGAACTCTTCATGAAAGTTATATGTATATGTCTAAGCTTTCCAAGGACACCAAGATCACCTCAATTGGATCACCAAAGCCTAAGTTATGGTCTGATCAAGGAGGAAAGGTCAAAATGCATTAAAATCCGAGAATTAATCAAGATTTGCATAAAAGTCCAATGAGGCCCAACAACATAGAACTCAGCTAACAAACTAATATTGGGCACAATAAACATCCAATAAAGCCAAATACAAAGCTATAATAAGTGTCTCAAAATTGATTGATCAAAAAGACTCAAACACCAAACATAAACTCAAAAGCTAAAGATTCAAAAAGACTAACCTTCCAATTGATATTCAAGAATGTCATAGTTCATGAGAATTAAGAGTAACCATAGTTCAAGGAATGACAACATTCATGAAGTGAAATGCCTTTACATCCCAAATTAACAAGCAAGGTGAATTCAAGTAGAATCATGGATCAAGCATGATAGAATCTCACAAGATACACTCTCAATCTCTCAAGTGTTTAGAAGGTATGTGTTTACACTTAAATCAACTCATGAAAAATTACACTATCATAAGCTTGCTTATATTCTACTTCTTCACTACTCAAAACATATGGATACACAAATCAAGAGGACTTTATTGAAGATTGTAATAGGGCCGAGGAAAGGGAAGGGAATGATATGGATGTAGGAAGCTAAAAAATAAAGAAAATAAAAGAGCAATGGGGAGAAACTCAAGTAATCAAGCATAAAAATCACCCCAAAGTCACATAATACACATTCTCTTATTCCTTCCTTTTCTTTTCTTTTACAACCTTTAGGCTTTATTCTTTCTATTTTCTTTTTCTTTATCCACTTTTTCCTTTTCTTTTTTGTTCTTTTTTCTTTTTTGAATTGGTCACTTGTTCTTTCTTTTGAACCAAACATTTTGCATAAGCACCCTCCCACACTTAGACCATGGCTTGTCCTCAAGCAAAAGAGCTCCTCCAATAAGAAAATCAATGCTCTCCTATTCCCTAAGGTAAGGTAAAACATGTTTTTTCATTCAAGGCTTGTAATGAGCTAAGAACAAAGAATGAGCAATTAGGCTCAAAGGGGGTTAACAATGGGATAAATGCAAGGTAAGCATATATGGCCAAAGTAGCGAAGTTAAGAAAAATGTCTCAATCATATTCATGCATGCAAATGAAAATGTAGCCTAAAAAAGAATCAAAGCAAGTTCTAGAGTGACAAAATCCATGAGTGAAAATCACACAAGAAGGAAGAGAATGACAGAAATACATCACCCATTCAATAGGCTCAAAATCTCACAAGGTATGGATGCATTTACTAAACTTAATCTACTAATCCAAAATGCAACACCAAACATGCAACTCAAGAGGAAAGACAAATCATTCATTCATGATAGGAAACTTGAACTTCAACTGATATAAACTCAAAACTTGGACAATTAGCAAATTATCATTAGAAGGGACCTAAGACACACGAAAACTCCATATTTCTTTATAAATGAATTAAAAAAAAAAGAAACTGGAAACTCCAAAAACAACGGATAGAATTATGCAGAAACAAAAAATAGCAGAACAAAGAAATAAAACAGTAGCAGAAACGGTGAAAGATAGCAAAAAAAACAACAAAAACATGCAAAACATGAAATAAAAATAGTAAAAAAAACAGAAATAAAATTAAAAATAGTAGCAAAATAGTAAAAACAAAAAGAAAACAGCAACTAGAAAAGTGAAATAAAAGAGTGGAAAGAAACTCCCTATGGATAGCAGAATAAGTAAAGTCCCGGCAGCCACACCATAGCTAGTGTAATGGATCACCACATCCAGAATCAGAGGGTCCAGTCTCCTTCGAGGTTGCTTTACTGGTTTAGCTCTATCTTCAAGTAAAATCCTGCACATACATATGAAAAGGCTAATGCTAGGAATGTCTACAAGTGTGCAGGCTCTCAGATTCTCCCTCAGAATGGGTAGCAACCTCTCATCCTCATCAGTAAGGAGGTTCTTGGCCACAATGGACTCCAATTTTGGTAGCTTCACTACTTCAGCAAATTGAATTGTTGTATAATCTGCTGTAAGCGATTCATCATGTCTCAAAAAGGTAATAATCTCAGCACATGCATCACACAACTCATCACAACTAGTACAACAAGTAGAATCATCAAAATCAGTAAAACTAGTAAATTCAGCTCACAAATCATCAATCAATGATCTCATGTTCTACAGAATCAGAATTCTGCATCTGTTGGTTGCATAACTGACTTACTGAACAGTGGTTGTAATCAGTTCCTTCAATGTGGTAGGCTCACTATGCAATTTGCAAAATTCAAAGAGTAAGAGACAACGAGCAAACGAGTTAGGGGTTAATATAATGACACCTAATATGATTGAATAATTGAGAATGATCCTCGACAACGATGCCAAATTTGATCGAGCTGCCGAGCCCTATCAAATAACCAAAATCGATTCACAGGTTAAATTTGTAGTATAATGGATGAACCAAGTCTTTTTC
Source organism: Styphnolobium japonicum (assembly GCA_023212625.1). Lineage (NCBI taxonomy): Eukaryota > Viridiplantae > Streptophyta > Magnoliopsida > Fabales > Fabaceae > Styphnolobium > Styphnolobium japonicum. The sequence goes on from JALBWW010000013.1 coordinate 20,574,581, forward strand.
CTCAAGGATCAACTCAGTGACACAACTAATTAAGCAAGAAATTAAAACTATAAAAAAAGGGGGTTTGTTGAATTAATTAAAACAGAATGCAATTAAAACTAAAAACAATATTATGAAAGCAACAAATCCTAAGGAATTGGCTAATTCTGATTTTGATCCATCCTTGATTTCCAAATATTTATTCAATCGTTAATCAAATCCTGGATCTTATGTCGTATTAAGACGCCTCAACACGATCCCTGAATTCCCTACTGGATAGGCATCTAGAATTCGATTAAACTGGATGAGATTAATTTAGCACCATTCTAGCTGAGATTAACCTAAAACCGGAATTCAATCAAGCTAAACAACACATCAGAAAGCTCTGGTACATTGTTTAGTCTCTGTGATCTCTTCTAAACGTATGGTAATTAAGTAATCAACACACGAACTCCTAAATTAAATTACACAATAAAATTCGGGATTAAACAAAGAGAGGAAGGGAAATTTGATGAACAATTGAATTCGAAATAACTAAAACATAATTTCATGATCAAAACATCAAGATTGACAATCCCTAGGATTGATTATAAAGTTCTAGCCTTCCATGGATGGAAGGGTAGCCATACAGAAAAATAAAGAAAACCCTAAGAAGAGAAGAAGGAAAACTCAAAGTGCAGAATGTAAATTGTCTCACTTTTTTTGTGCCCTCTAAGTTAACCAAAGGATCTTCCTAAATCACGAGCCTATCATATGTTAATTAGCCAGATTACAATTTAATTACAGAAAGATTTGCTGAGATTCAGGCCAGATTTTGTGCAATTTTGTTTCTGATTTATGTTTGATTTTGTTTCTGATTTATCTGACCCTCCAAGAGACCGAATTGATAACAAGAGGTTGTCGAGACCCGTCAAAATAATAAAAATTACCGGTTCACAAACTAATTTGTAGTATAGAGCATGAACCGAATCGTCTCTCAAGGATCCAAAAACAGAAAGATTTAATCAGATCAAGATAAATAAAAAGGGGTTTTTGATGATTTGTAAAGTAAATACACAAGTTGAATTAAAGAAACGCAATTAACAAATTAACCAATCCAAGGAAATTTACTGATCTTGAGTTTAATCCATCATTAATCACAAAGAATTCACTTAATTGCTAACCATGTTCTTGGCCTTAGATCACATCAAGAAGCCTTAACATGATCCAACAATCCTCTACTAGATAATTATCTAGGATTTAATTAACCAAGGTTAGATAAAGTAAGCACTATCCAAATATAAATTAACTTAAGATCCAGAATTTAACCAAGTTAAACAATCCATAAAAAAGCTTTGATATATTGTTTAGTCTTTGTGATCCTCTTTTAATACATGATAATAAAGCTATTACCACATCAACATCTAAATCAAATTAAGTAATTCAATCTAGATAAGAATCAAAAGAGAAAGAAGAGAAACTTGAATAACAATTAAACAATATGAACAATCAAAACAAGATCTCCAAATTAAACATCAAGATGGTTAATCCCTTAGATTAATTATATGAGCCTAGTGACAAGTGGTTGTCGAGACCTATCAAATAAAATAACCGGTTCACAAACTAATTTGTAGTATAGAGAATGAACCGAATCGTCTCTCAAGGATCCAAAAACAAAGATTTAATTAGATCAAGATAATTAGAAAATGGGGGGTTTTGTTGTTGATTAACAAGATTAATAAAAGTAGGAGATTCAAAGTTGTAAACAAATCTAAAGAAACAACTAATCCAAGGAAATTTACCGATCTTGAGTTTAACTCATCATTGATCACAAGGAATTCACTTAATTGCTAACCATGTTCTTGGCCTTAGATCACATCAAGAAGCCTTAACATGATCCAAGAATTCTTTACTAGATAAGCATCTAGGATTTGATTAACCAAGGTTAGATAAAGTAAGCACCATCTAACATAGATTAACTTAAGATCTAGAATTTAACCAAGCTAAACAATCTATCAAAAAGCTTTAATATATTGTTTAATCTTTATGATCCTCTTTGAATACATGATAATAAAGCTATTACCACATCAACATCTAAATCAAATTAAGCAATTTAATCTAGATAAAAATCAAAAGAGGAAGAAGAGAAACTTGAATAACAATTAAGCAATATGAACAAGCAAAACAAGATCTCCAAATTAAACAACAAGATGGCTAATCCCTTGGATTGATTATGAGAGCCTAGCCTTCCATGGATGGGACGGAAGAACTCAGAATTTAAAGAACAAAAACGTAATTGCAAAGAGAATGGAGAAGAAGAGAAAGAAAACTCTCACAAATACTTAAACTTTCTTGAAACTTACTTCCAAATTGAATGCTTCTAATACAAAGAGGTTGGGTCTATTTATACTAATCCTAGAAGACAATTTGTACATGTACATAATCTGAATACAAGCTATAAGAATCTGAAAATTGTCAAAAATGGAAGCTTGATGCATGGTTGGTGGGTTGGTGCATGGTAGGTGGGTTGGTGTATGGTTGGTGGCTTTTAGTCAACAACTCTTATCCGACTTCTGGCTTCAAATTCATCACCTAGACGGTGCATTTTGGCTTGGATGTCTTCATCAAAGTTGTAGCAAGTTGTCTCCTTGAAAATCTCCAATTTGAATCATGTCATTTGGACTTTTAGAACTCCAGAAATGCCAAAAACACTTCACCTACCTCAAGTTAGGTTGGAAGAACGTGTTTCCAAATTCAGACCAACTTGTAGCTTCTGAAGCATGCCTAAAACGACATCTATTGACAAAATGGTCTTCATTGAAGTTGGAGATATGTGTCTTATCTTTCAAGTGACCAAGTTTCAGCCCAAGAGGAGGCCTATAACCCACTATATAGTCCAATATGTGCATACTGCCCAGATGGTTCTGTGACAGCAAACCCACTCTGCATTGCAGGGATATTTTGGACCCTTAGAATTCTGATCCAGCTCTTGAGTTCTTCATGAAACTTGTAGAGCATTGTCTTAGCTTTCCAAAGACACCAAGATCACCTCAATTGGATCACCGAGTCCCAAGTTATGACCTAACCAAGGAAGAAAGGTCAAAATGCATCAAAATCCGAAAATTATTCAATCTTTGCATTAAAGCCCAATGAAGCCCAACAATATTAAACTCATCTAAAGTACTAATATTGGGCACAATAAACATCTAATAATGCCTAATACAAAGCTAACATAAGTGTCTCAAATTGATTGATCAAATTCCCCCACACTTAAGCTTTTGTACTCCTGGGCAAAACACATAACAACGAAACTAAAGAAAAACAAGAAACATCATATTATTAAACTAAAAACATAAAAACTGATTGTACCTAATCTAATCCACTTCCGTAGGAAAACATGATGGCACTTAGCATGTGCCACAAGCCTTTAAACCCCTAGGTGTCCCTAGTGGACGAGTTATAGTCTCGTGAGGGTTTACCAGAATGATACCCACAAACATGTAATATTTTATTTAATCAATTCAACTAATTTTTAAATACAAGCATTGTATCAAATATAAACCATAATTAATAAGTCAAGTATGCTTAACAAAGAATAGTTGAATCAAATCAATTGAGAATAAAGTATAGCATAATCATGCTTTAATCAGAAATAGGCATGTTCAGATTGAGTAAAATTCTTCACAAGTGTCACTCAAATCACACAAGGTGTTTAGGTTAACTGTTTACGCTCAACTCAGTCAAATTATGAAAGTATTTTACCATAGGCTTGCATATACATCAATTCTCCACTACTTAGATCAAATAAATTGCAAAAATCAAGAGGTCTTTCAAAAAGGTTGTAATGGAACTTATAAGGTGAAGGAAGGGAACAATATAGATAATAGCAGGTTAAAACCAAAGAGAATAAAAGAGCATTGAGGAGTAATTCAAGTAGAAAGAATAAATTTTTTTACCCAAAACCATAAAATGCTCATTCTCTTCACACATTCCTTCCTTTTTCTATTCTTTTCTTTTTCTTTCTTTTTTTCTCTTTTTTTTTGTTTTGTTTTGTTTTTTTTTTTGTACCAAGCATTTCGTATCAGCACACCAATTCCCCCACACTTAAATCATTGCAAGCAAAAGAACTCCTCCAATAAGAAAATCAATGCTCTCTCATTCCCTAAGGTAAGGTAAAACATGGTTTTTCACTCAAAGCTTGTAATGAGCTAAGAACAAAGAATAGGCAAATAGGTTTAGAGGGAGTTAATAATTGGATAAATGCAAGGTAGGTTTATTTGGCCAAAGCAGCTAAGTCAAGAAAAAATGCCTCTGTCATTTTCATGCAACATACAGACCAATGTAATCTCAAATCGATTCAATGCAAGTTCTAGAAAATAAATTCATAATTGACATCACTCATGAAAGAAAATAACCAAGTGTAAGTATCAAACTTGGAAAAGCCCAAAACTCACAAAGGTATGAAACATTCACTCAATTCAACCATGCCTTCTTCCTAATATCCACAATCATATACACATGTATATCATGAAAATGATTCAACTGTAAACTGTTTTGCATACTTTTATCATCAATTAAGCTCATATTCAGTACATGCTTGTATCAAAATCAATTGAAAAGATCAAAATTGTGTGTGTGTGTGTTTTTTTTTTTTTTAATATATATACAAGAACAAAGATGATTTAAGACCTATTATGAAATGCAAGTTAAGATGCGTCTCAAGAGCAAAACTACTCCTTACTCTGCCATCATACATCTAAAAAGTTAGTAACAATAAAGATTAGCTTTTTTTTTTTTTAACTAAACTATGTACATGGTAATGTCAACTATCCCTCCCCCCAACTAATTAAAGACATTGTCCCCAATGTCAAAATAAAGATAGGTAGAGTGTAGAAGGTCTTACCAGAAAACTGCAAATCGGGCCTGAAATAAGAAAAATTACAAAAGACTAAAACCATAAGAGAAAACAAAAATTCACAAAGACAAAGTCAAATCAAGTTTTTGCTTTTTCCTGCTGCTGCTGCCTTGTTCCCAATTCAGTGGAGCCATTGCTGGATCACGTTGTGGTACTAATGCATTGAGTTGATCGAGCAATTGTTCAGGAGTTGCAGCAGTTACAAGACTTTGACGTGTCGCTTGTGAGATGAACCTTTTTTCTACAGCATGATCAAGAAAACAAAACAAACTGTCATAAAAACCATTAACATTTAATATACCTATGGGTTTTTGGTGAAAGTTCTGCTGTGACCAGGATGTAATTTGAAAGAGTTCTTCCAAAGTTTCAAAACCACCAAGTAGGGCAATAAAGGCATCAGCATTTGCTATCATAATGTTCATGCGTTGGTGCATATAAAATACCATTACTTCATCCCCTAATGTTTTTCTAATGGGCTTGCTGGTAGATAAAGGACTGGGAATGACACCAAGGACTTTGCCACCTCCTAAATGTGCAGCAGTCGCTACACAACCCATTAACCCAAGACTACCTCCTCCATAAACTAAATGGATTTCTCTCTCAGCTAGCACTCGACCAAGATGGTGTGCAATATTTACAAACTCTTTATCTTTCCCAAGATTAGATCCACAAAAGACACAAACACTCTTGATCCGACGAACTGAAGTGGCTTCCATTTTTTTTTTCTCTTTGTTTTTTTTTTGTACTCTCACCTTATCAATGATCTGAAGAGAGCAAAGTACATTATTTAAAGGCATCAAAACTCAAAGGTAATAATTACACCTATAAAGGAGGGGTAGATCTGCGTGTCAGATAAGTTTGAAAAATAAACACAGAAATGATAATAGCTATATGACAAAGATAAAAGGCTAATCTATATGTGTCAGAAGAAGTTTGAAAATATGCAACGCATATTTCAAAAGAATACGGCCACTTTTGATTTGATTTGAATTTTTTTTTCTTTTTTCTTTTTTTGTTTTTTGAATTTTTTTTTTAATAAACAAGAAGAAAAAAGAAAAATAAAAAATAAAAAATAATACTTACAGGAGGTGTGATTGTGGCTCACAAATTCCTCTGGTTTTACGTCCAGTAACGGATTGAATGCTCTCTATGGGCCGATGATCTGCTTCCCATCCAATTTTCTTAAAAATTGGCAAACAGGGTCTTTTTGAGTCAGATTCCCGAGACTATATCGCTCATGTTCATCTTGGAATATTGGCCATAAATCGAGAAGTACTCTCTGCACATCTCCACTAAGATGCGTCTCAAGAGTCAATAGAATGTTATCTAAAGACTCCTTACTCATGCCATCCTTTATGAAGTTAATTTTATCATCTCGGTTTATAGACGTCATTCCAATTGATTTGCATTTTGTGTTACAGGTCCATCTTGCACATTTATAGCAGACCCGTAACCTTTTTGCTCTTCTCTTCTTTGCATATGAACTTTTGCCTAGCCCTGGCATATATGAAACAAGAGCGTCAGAAAATTCACCTCTGAGTCGGACCTTTGCTTCGATCAACCAGCGTATATCCGCAGGAATGCCTTTGTGCATAAGCATCCTTAATCTCTCAAACCTTGCACAATAAATGTTAGTTAAAGCATTTTGAGGGAGAGAAGGGAATTGCTTGCGGAGATTAAAAAACTGATTATCCATTTCGAAAGAAAGAAGAAAGAGAGAGAAAAAAAATTGAGTAAAATTATGTACAGATTTCAGTGTTTGTGGGTAACTGAAGGGACCGAAAAAGATTTTCACGGAGTACCGTTATCCGCCATTTAACCGGTGAAAAATCATCTGTCAACGAAAAATAAACAAAATTAAGACAGAAAAATCAAACCCTGATAGATTTTCTCGCTTGGCACCAAGTTTCTGTCTCGATTCTTGTGATTGCAAATAAGTCAAAGTTGAAAGATGAAAGAGTTAGAAAGCTTGGGTTGCCTCCCAAGAAGCGCTACTTTTAATGTCCTTAGCCAGCTTGATTGAAGATTTTGCACGAGCGATGGGTCCTCCCCAATAATGATTCAATCTCTGGCAAGACATTAATCGTGGCTTTTTCTTTTCTATTTTTTTTTTCTTCTTTTTTTTTTATTTTGTCTTCTTTTTTTTTTTTTTCAACACAGTAGTGATCAATCATGGTAGAGGGCATCCTGCAGTTGAACTTCCTCCACGAGGTTCTCTTGAGCTCCTTCATAAAAAATTTTGAGGCGGTGACCATTAACTTTGAACACTTTGTTGGTGGCTTCACTCTTAATTTCCACTGCACCATGAGGAAAAATGTTAGTGACAACAAACGGACCGTCCCACCTAGATCTTAATTTACCAGGCATCAACTTAAGGCGAGAATTAAACAAGAGAACTTTTTGCCCAACTGAAAACTCCTTCTGAAGAATAAACTTATCATGGAAGGCTTTGGTCTTTTCTTTGTAGAGTCGGAGCTCTCATAGGCATCTAGGCGGATCTCTTCCAATTCCTGAATCGCAACTTCCGCTCTATGCCGACTCAGGCCAAATTCATGTTGCATTGCTTCACACCCCAATATGCTTTGTGCTCAATTTCTCTTGGCAAGTGGCATGCCTTACCATAGACTATCCGATATGGAGACATCCCGATTGGAGTTTTGTAAGCGGTCCCAGTAAGCCCAAAGAGCATCCTCAAGCCTCATGCTCCAATCCTTCCGATTAGGTTGGACTATTTTTTCAAGTATGCGCTTGATCTCTCTATTGGAGACCTCGGCTTGACCATTAGTGCCGGGATGGTAAGGTGTAGAAACTTTATGCAACACGCCATATTTCCTCATCAATCCCTCCATGCTCCGATTATGAGAAATGGGTGCCTTGATCATCGATGATAGCTCTCGGGATTCCAAACCTGCAGAAAATCGTGATCTAACAAAATCCACAACAACTTTGGAATCATCGGTCGAGTGGCTTTAGCCTCCACCCATTTTGATACATAATCAACAGCTAGCAAAATGTAAACATAACCAAAGGAAACAGAAAAGGTCCCATGAAATCAATACCCCATACGTCAAAGATTTCACAATACAAGAGGTTCTTTGGGGCATCTCATTCCTGCGAGAAATGTTCCCTGTTCTCGACACTGTTCATAAGACTTACGTAACAAATATGCATCATGAAACAAGGTAGGCCAATATAAACCAGAGTCTAAAACTTTCCTAGTTGTACGTTGAGGCCCAAAATGTCCACCACATGCAAATGCATGACAAAAGCTAAGAACAGAATGAAACTCTTGATTAGGCACACATCGCCTAATAATTTGGTCACTACAAAATCGCCATAGATATGGATCATCCCACACATAATATTTTGATTCACTCTTAAGTTTATAAATTTGTGCACGAGTGAAATGTGAGGGAAAAACTGTAGCAACCAAGAAATTCACCATATCAGCAAACCAAGGGAAGGTGTTCTTACCTTGCAGCTGCATAAGCTGCTCATCTGGGAAGGAGTCCCGTACAGGGAAGGGATCTGAAGCCCTTTCAATGCGGCTCAAATGATCTGCCACTAGGTTCTCTGCTCCTCTCTTGTCACGGATCTCTATGTGAAACTCTTGGAGTAGTAGCATCCATCTTATTAGTCGGGGCTTTGCCTCTGGCTTCTTCAAAAGGAACTTCGTGAGTCGCATGATCAGTAAACACAACAACCTTAGAACCAAGCAAATATGATCTAAACTTATCCAAAGCAAAAACAATGGCTAAAAGTTCTTTTTCGGTTGTGGTATAGTTGGCTTGAGCAGCATCTAGAGTTCTGGAAGCATAGTATATCACATGAGAAGCTTTCCCCACTCTCTGTGCCAAGTCAGGTGGCTGGATGATAGGGGTACTAGTCAAGGCCTGCTTCAAGTGGTTGAAAGCTGCCTTGCACTTGTCATCGAAATTGAACTCCACATCTTTCTGCAGTAACTGGGAAAATGGAAGAGCAATCTTGCTGAAGTCGGCAATGAAGCGCCTGTAGAAACCTGCATGACCAAGAAAAGAACGCACTTCCCGCACGCATGTGGGGTAAGATATACAAGTAATTACATCAATCTTGGCAGGATCTACCTCAATGCCCTTACTGGATACTACATGGCCTAAAACTATACCCTGTTCTACCATAAAATGGCATTTCTCAAAATTTAGCACAAGGTTAGTCTCAATGCATCTTTGCAGTACTCTAGATAGGCTAGCTAAACATGAATCAAAAGAAGAACCATAGACAGTGAAGTCATCCATAAATACCTCCATGCACTCCTCTAAGAAATCAGAAAATATGCTCACCATGCACCGAAGGTACCAGGGCATTGCAGAGGCCGAAAGGCATCCGTCAGTAAGCAAAGGTGCCGAAGGGACAAGTAAATGTGGTCTTCTCCCGATCCTCCGATTGCAATGTGGATTTGGAAATATCCGGTGTAGCCATCTAAAAAGCGAGAATGGGACTTACACCAACCGCTCCAAAGATCTCGATCAATGAACGGAAGGGGTAATGATCTTTCCGAGTGGCTTGGTTGAGACGTCTGTAGTCAATGCAGACTCTCCAGCTATTCTGCACTCGGGTTGGAATGCGCTCATTCTTCTGGTTGGCCACGACAGTCACCCCGGATTTCTTTGGAACTACTTGCACCGGGCTCACCCACTTGCTGTCAGAGATGGGGTAGATAATGCTAGCCTGCAGTAGCTTGGTCACTTCTTTTTTCACCACATCTAGAATGAGAGGATTCAGTCTCCTCTGGGGTTGTCTCACTGGTTTAGTTTCCTCCTCAAGTAATATCCTGTGCATGCATGTGGAGGGGTTAATACCAGGAATGTCTGCAAGTGTCCAACCAATTGCCCTTTTGTGTTGCTTCAAGACTTCCAATAATCTGGTTTCTTGCTCAGGTTGGAGGTGTTTGGCCATTATCACCGGGAGCTTCTCATCCTCTTCCAAGAATGCATACTTCAAATGCTCGGGCAAGGGCTTAAGTTCAATGGAGGGTGGTTTCTTGACTGACGGTACTAGTTTTGGAACCGAAACTAAATCTGCTAAATTCTCGTGATTGCACTGTACACGCAAGTCGTGCACAATCCGCAAAACAACATCATCATATCCTATGGAATCAAAAGAATCACACTTAGCGCCAGGATGAATGATAACATCATTAATAACAACATTATTGCCATTAATAATGTAAACAGAATCATCAATGTCGCAGAATTAACAACAAAGACATGATAAGTATGTAGAAATCTCGGCCACAGTCGCACACATTGTAGTGGGTTTACAACCAAAAAGTCCGAAGCGGGCGTAACAAGTATCACAAGCTATGCTATCGGTGTATCCTACAATTTCAGAAACTCGCCAACATATCAAAGATGCATATCATCAACCAAGAATCAATGACATCAAAATGAAAAACAATGATCCTCTAAAGGGTATTTCATGGCATCAAAAATGTTAAATCGAATGATATCATCACCAAATTCCATGGAAAGGGTACCGAGATGCACATCAATCTTAGTTTTAGCAGTTTTCAAAAATGGCCTACCTAAGATCAATGGGGGTGGGGAAGAGGCGATTTATCTTCCATATTCAACACATAAAAATCACCGGGAATATTAAATTATGTACCCGAACCGTAACGTCCTCCAACACTCCTGCAGTTGTGCAAATGCTCAGCTTGCTAATCGAATGACAATGCCGGTGGGCTTTAGCTCTCCCATATGCAAGGAAGTGTAAACTGACTTTGGCATTACATTGATGGAGGCTCCCAAGTCTAGCAAGGCATGAGTGAACTGTTGGTGCCCTATGGTGCAAGGGATGGTAAAAGTTCCTGGGTCTTTGCATTTGGGAGGCAGGTTGGGCTGAATCAAAGCAGAGACATTTCTCCCCATACTCACTTTTTCAGTGCCCTTTAGCTTCCTCTTATGGGTGCACATCTCTTTCAAGAACTTGGCATACTTGGGGATTTGTTTAATTGCCTCCAAGAGAGGTATATTCACCTCAACCTTCTGAAAAGTCTCCATAATTTCCTTATCCAAGTCAGTTTCAACCATATGCCTCGGCTGTATCATTCGGTTGGGAAAAGGAAGAGGAATGTTGGAACCTGACTTTTTTGGATGTTCACTTTTCTGCTGTACTGAATTTTCTGTCAACTGCTGATTTGATCCGGTTTTCTGCTTGGCTGTTGTAGGATCATTTGCTGCTGAATTTGCTACAACATCTGAATTAGCTGCAGAACTTGAAGTTGCTGTAGAATCTTGTTTCTCTGGGCCAAGGGTAGAATCTGGAAGTATCTGCTGCACTGGTCCATTGATTTGCTTACCACTGCGTAAAGCTATAGCACTAACATTGCCTCTAGGGTTTTGGAGTGGTTTGAGAGGGTAATTGACCAGAACCCTATGACTTTAATTCATGAATTGATGTTGCAAGTTGACCAATTTGAGTCTCCAAGTTCTGAATGGTGGTTTCAGTTCTCTGTTGAAACTGGATGTTATTGGTGGCCAACTGTTTCACCAAATCCTCCAATGAGGGCTCAGATTTTGTGGCTACAGACCTTCTTCTTGGAATGGTGGTCTACTTGGTCCAGCATGTGGTCAAACTGATTTGTCCTTGCTTGCCGGAATGGTGGTCTATCTTTGGTTTGGTGGTCACGATTTGATGCATTCCCATATCTCGTATTGGGATGGTCCCTCCACCAGGGTTGTAAGTGTTGGAGAATGGATCATATTTCGTTGTTCTTGATGGAATTGTGGCTTCCCAGAAATATACCAGTGCAGACCCACAGTTGGTCTTGAAACTCGTAATCATCTTGCAATGTGGGGCACGAATCAGGATGAGAGGAACTAGAACATATGCTACAAACTCTTGCGTGGGTTTGCACACGTGGTTCGTGTTGTCCTATTGCCATTTGTCTAACCAAAGAAGTGAGCTCATCCAATCTATGTTCCACCCTTTGTTGATCGGCATGTGAAGAGGTATTAACTTCATTGACTACTCGTTGCGAAGACCCATTCGAAAGTACCAAATTGCCGAGAATTTGCCGCCATGTTTGCAATTAAGTTTCTCGGCGGTGGAGTTTTATCTACCAATGCTCCACCACTTGCGGCATCAATCATACTCCTTTCCATTGGCATCAATCCTTCATAGAAGTATTGGATCAGCGAGTTGATCACTAATTTGATGGTGTGGGCGGCTTGAGCACAATTTCTTGAATCTCTCCCAATACTCATGGAGAGTTTCACCACCGATTTGCCTTATGCCACAAATATCTTTCCTTATTGCAGCAGTTCTTGATGCAGAAAGAACTTCTCCGTAAATAATCTTTTCATGTCATTCCAAGAAGTAATGGCAAAGCAGGTTGTAAGTAATACAACCAATCCTTAGCAAAGACCATCCAAAGAGAAAGGAAAGGCCCTTAGCTTGATGTGATCTTCACTATTCCATGAGGTTTCATGGTGGAGCAGACAACATGGAACTCCTTCAAATGCTTATGTGGATCTTCACCGCAAGACCATGAAACTTGGGCGACAAGTGTATCAATCCGCATTTCAACTCAAAATCAACATTAAGTTCAGATATTGAATGCACAAAGGTTGATAATTCACATCGTGTGCAGCCAATTCCTTAAGGGTCCTATTGTTATAGTCACCATAGTAAAATCAACAGACTCGATGTCGGACAACTCAAGTACTAATGTACGCACTCAACAGGATTAAAAGAGTCAACAAGATTAGGTGCAATGTCAAGTTCAAGTCCAATTCCAGAAGTAATTCTATTAGCTCTATGAATGCTACTACCAGTCCTATGAATTCTATGAAGTGTATGAAATGTTCTATCAATTTCAGGATAAAATGAATGCAAGGTACCAGGATCAGATCTAGTCATACAGCATGCAGTTCATAAGAAGGTATTAGAAAAGCAATAACAATTAAAACACTAAAAATTCCTAAAACAAATACTCCAAAAAAAATTAAACAAAAATAAAAACAGTATCAAATGAATTTTAAAAATTATGGAACCACCACAGGATAAAATTTACACAAAAATGCTATCCAAAAAAATAATAAAAAATCTTAAAAAATTGCAAAAGTGGTCTAAACGATGGAATTTGGCAAAACTAAGGGTGACCTCACTATAAATAGTGAGCCTTTCTCAGAATAATATTTTCCATTTGTGTACCAAAATTTAGATCAATCTGAGATTCCCGAACCAAAATTCTTGACACAACGCCCTTTATCCAATTTCAGCCGAATCCCACTTGAAAAAGCTTCAAAAACAAAACAAACACATTTGTTAGAGTTAGATGGGATCTTGAAATGATCAAATAGTTGCCTTGGATCCCCGGCAACGGCGCCAAATTTGACAAGTGGTTGTCGAGACCTATCAAATAAAATAACCGGTTCACAAACTAATTTGTAGTATAGAGAATGAACCGAATCGTCTCTCAAGGATCCAAAAACAAAGATTTAATTAGATCAAGATAATTAGAAAATGGGGGTTTTGTTGTTGATTAACAAGATTAATAAAAGTAGGAGATTCAAAGTTGTAAACAAATCTAAAGAAACAACCAATCCAAGGAAATTTACCGATCTTGAGTTTAACTCATCATTGATCACAAGGAATTCACTTAATTGCTAACCATGTTCTTGGCCTTAGATCACACCAAGAAGCCTTAACATGATCCAAGAATTCTTTACTAGATAAGCATCTAGGATTTGATTAACCAAGGTTAGATAAAGTAAGCACCATCCAACATAGATTAACTTAAGATCTAGAATTTAACCAAGCTAAACAATCTATCAAAAAGCTTTAATATATTGTTTAATCTTTATGATCCTCTTTGAATACATGATAATAAAGCTATTACCACATCAACATCTAAATCAAATTAAGCAATTTAATCTAGATAAAAATCAAAAGAGGAAGAAGAGAAACTTGAATAACAATTAAGCAATATGAACAAGCAAAACAAGATCTCCAAATTAAACAACAAGATGGCTAATCCCTTGGATTGATTATGAGAGCCTAGCCTTCCATGGATGGGAAGGAAGAACTCAGAATTTAAAGAACAAAAACGAAATTGCAAAGAGAATGGAGAAGAAGAGAAAGAAAACTCTCACAAATACTTAAACTTTCTTGAAACTTACTTCCAAATTGAATGCTTCTAATACAAAGAGGTTGGGTCTATTTATACTAATCCTAGAAGCCAATTTGTACATGTACATAATCTGAATACAAGCTATAAGAATCTGAAAATTGTCAAAAATGGAAGCTTGATGCATGGTAGGTGGGTTGGTGTATGGTTAGTGGCTTTTAGTCAACAACTCTTATCCGACTTCTGGCTTCAAATTCATCACCTAGACGGTGCATTTTGGCTTGGATGTCTCATCAAAGTTGTAGCAAGTTGTCTCCTTGAAAATCTCCAATTTGAATCATGTCATTTGGACTTTTAAAACTCCAGAAATGCCAAAAACACTTCACCTACCTCAAGTTAGGTTGGAAGAACGTGTTTCCAAATTCAGACCAACTTGTAGCTTCTGAAGCATGCCTAAAACGACATCTATTGACAAAATGGTCTTCATTGAAGTTGGAGATATGGGTCTTATCTTTCAAGTGACCAAGTTTCAGCCCAAGAGGAGGCCTATAACCCACTATATAGTCCAATATGTTCATACTGCCCAGATGGTTCCATGACAGCAAACCCGCTCTGCATTGCAGGGATATTTTGGACCCTTAGAATTCCGATCCAGCTCTTGAGTTCTTCATGAAACTTGTAGAGCATTGTCTTAGCTTTCCAAAGACACCAAGATCACCTCAATTGGATCACCGAGTCCCAAGTTATGACCTAACCAAGGAAGAAAGGTCAAAATGCATCAAAATCCGAAAATTATTCAATATTTGCATTAAAGCCCAATGAAGCCCAACAATATTAAACTCATCTAAAGTACTAATATTGGGCACAATAAACATCTAATAATGCCTAATACAAAGCTAACATAAGTGTCTCAAATTGATTGATCACCTAGCCTTCCATGGATGGGAAGGAAGAACTCAGAAAATAAAGAACAAAAATGAAATTCTAAAAAGAATGGAGATGAAGAGAAATAAAACTCTCACAAATACTCAAACTTACTTCAAATTTCATTGATGCTTAATACAAAGAGATTGATCATATTTATACTAATCCTAGAAGCCAATTTGTAACTGAAAATAATATGAATGCAAGCTGTAAAAAATGGAGATTGTCAAATATAGTAGTCTATGTTAACCAACCAAATGATAAATAATTACAAAACAAAAGCAAAGTTGATATTCTGCCAAATTTCATGTGCCTCCTTCCATGATCTCTATGACCCTCCATTCCACCGAATTGACTTTAGATGTCTTCATGACAGTTGTAGAAAATTGTCTATTTGAAATTTTGGCCCTAGTTTCATGTCAATTGGACTTTTACAACTCCAGATATTTAAAGAACACTGCACCTACCTCAAGTCACGTTGGCAGAATGTGTTTCCAAATTTAAACCAACTTGCAGCTTCATAATCATGCCGAAAATGACATCTATTGACTAAATGGTCTTTAGTAAAGTTGGAGCTTTGCATGTTATCTTTCCAATGGCACTAGTTTCAGCTCAAAATAAGGCCTACAACCCACGATATGGTCTAATATATGCACACTGCTCAGATTCCAGTGACAACAAGTCCACTTGACAGCAACATCACTTCATATTTTTCTCCCTTGATCAAGCCTCCATTCTTCCACATGCATTTACCTGCAACCAAAATATCATGAATAAGGCCCAAAACACTTAGATTTACAACCAAGATCCAAGGGAGTCATCAAATTAATCATCTCATGCCATCATGATGAAAATCATAATTAAATGAGGCAAAACAATGTTAAAAGATGGATGTAAATGGCTAAATCCAATCAAAAAGTATAGCAAAACTAGATAATCTGGAGGATTATCAATAAGATAAGTGTGGAGGAGAATGTTTATGCGGTGTTTCAAGGGAAATTCCTACCAAAGTGCGCGGATCTAGACACATTCAACGTACCTTGCACCATTGGGAACACCAAGTTTGATCAATACATGATAGATCTAGAAGCTTTCATTGATGTTCATCCAGAT
The DNA here is from genome assembly GCA_023212625.1 of Styphnolobium japonicum. Taxonomy (NCBI): domain Eukaryota; kingdom Viridiplantae; phylum Streptophyta; class Magnoliopsida; order Fabales; family Fabaceae; genus Styphnolobium; species Styphnolobium japonicum. The sequence goes on from JALBWW010000013.1 coordinate 20,590,603, forward strand.
CATGTTTATGCTTCATTAAATATTGAGTCATTAAAGAACATTGGTGCTATTTTACAACTTGGTGACCATTGTGCGAGTGAGGCATAGGTTGAAATCATATTATGAGAGCTTCTGGATGACATTTGTTTTGACTGTTTTTTATGATCAACATATTTGCTTTCGTTAACCTTCTTTTCTTATTTTGTTTAGTTTTGCTACTCAGTTTGTGTCTTTGTTCACATTCCACCATTCATTTTGCATGATTGATTTTAGAAAATTTATGTGGTTGCATTCTCACGTGCTTTAGCCTAGTTGTTGGATAGTTTTGTTTGATTGTTCTTTGTTTTTTGTGGTTGTATTTGTATGCCTACACTTCATCTCCCTTTCCCTCTTTTCTTCCACCACATCCTCCCATTCCTCCACATCCCTTTCTTGGTTTGGATTATTGATGTCTTTGTTGCTATGTTTATTATTCACCAGTGCTTGTTGATTTGATTATACCCTTATTGCTTATCTCTTTGCCCTTAATTGTACAAGTATAGTGACATTGAGGACAATATCAAATTTAATCAAGGTGGTACTGTAACACCTAATTTATTAACCGCATAATCTACCCATTCATGAGTGCATACGAGAGTTTTCTTAATCTTACATTCAATCCTATAGAGCTTCATCTATTTTTTAAGCCTTCTCAGACAACTAAAGAGGTCTCTGACCTCAACAGAAAGTACAACATTATGTTCCATACACAAAACATAAATGTTAATATTCACAACAACCCCAACTGAGCACAATTTACAATAGTGTTATCACAACTTTTTGCGGCAACATGAACAAAATACTAGTGGAACTAAAAACATCAACAGTAATTCACCAGTTCCCCTATCATGCCCCAACACATTAAATATACAACGTTGACTAATAAATACATCAAGGAGCTCAACTCCATCTAAAATAAGTCATGAAATTAAATGCTACTACAACTACTACGACTTGTTACCAGCAACCCCGTACTCACTCTATAAAGGGCCCTGACTCAACCTATGATTCTGAAGGTGAGGGGAGTGAGATATAATCCTAGTGAATGTGAAGATACTCGTAATTAAAATACACATGAGAGTCAAGATATGAAAGCATAAGGTCATCAATGTATTTACTTCAAATTTGAATTTATAGAATAGCTTGGAAAATTACATGGTAACTAGTGAAATTTGTTAGGGGAAAAACATATCAGCAATAATATAACTATGGCTTACCCTCCGTCATCATACACATCACAATGCAAAAACATGACTAGGGTTCACCCTCCATCAACTCACATACCACAATGTAACCATATAATTGGGTTTTACCCTCCCTCAACATACACATTACAATGCAATGCAATACATAACCAAGTGTAAATCCCTATCAATAAACAGCCCAATGCCTAATGACTCTCACAGTTCGCCTTTTCCTCATGTTTGCCAAGGACTACATTATTGTCCGACTTTTCCTCATTTTTGGCCAGGACTACCTCACGGTCCGACTTTCCGTCATTCATGCCAAGGACTAACTTACGGTCCGGCTTTTCCTTATTTTGCCAAGGACTACCTCATGGTCCGGCCTTTCCTCATTTTCCCATTCAATATTCACACATCCACACCATTCGTTTCAAAATCACAATTAATCAACAAAGCACAAATCATCATTTTCTCAACATCATCACATTCATCACGATAACATTGATACTTTATGAAATAAATAATTTTTCCACTTTCAACCCAACATCCATAAATACACATCATGCGGTATTGAATTAGTAGTTAAATGCACTAAAAAGAGGCAAAAAGACTCAACCACAACTTGGGTGTGGTGGCCACCACAGCTATGGTTCGAGGGAATCAGGAAATTGAAGAAAAAAAGGGACAGAGGCAACCACGGCTAGGCCCTAGTGGCTACCACGGCCATGGTCTGGCATCAGCACATGAAATCGCTTTGCCAAAGGCTACCACGGCCGTGGTTTGTGATCTGGGCAGCAAGAATGCTCCCACGCCCAAGAAAATCAGAAAAACTCTCACTTTGGGGATCATGTCCCCCATCCACCAAGTTTATCAACCGCATTCATATACATATGCAACATTTAAGAACCCAACATGCATCAAACCCCCAAACAAGCCTTGCATTAATTCTCAAGATTAAGTCAATTCTCTGATTTTGATACATGCTTTCAATCCATTCAATCTAACAATACTAACCACATTCTTGAATCATTAATAAGTCCAAAACAAGCATCAAAACACATGCAAAACTTAGCATTTTGGATTTCCCTCATTAACCCTCAAAACTCTAACTTCCACCATACCAAAATCATAAGCAAACCCACACTCACCTAAGGTGATTTAGGGCACCCAAGCCACCACCTTTGAGCCTTCCAAGAGCACACCAAAACAGCCCCCAAGTTGCAACTCTTGCTCCCCAAATTTTGTGCTCCAAATGCCTCTAAATTTTGGTGGTAGGCTCAAGGGGCACTCCCCAACACTTCTTCTCAAAGGACCCAAGCCATCCAAGCAACTTTAGGCAATGGGTATTTTCGAGTTTGGGGAGGAAAATGGAGGTTTCAAGATTTTGAAACCATAAGAGTGTAGACGAAGGTGAGAGGAGTAATTTTTATGAAGAAAGCAAGGTGAAAGGAGGTGAGGAAGTAAGTGTTTTGGAAGTTTCAAAGGAGAGCATCCATGGAGGAAGAATATGGTCTTTGGGAGTCTTCTCTCCCCTCCACTAGTCGATCCCCATAAAGAGGAGGGGGACAAATGTTTTGTTTCCAACTTTGCCCCCAACCATTCCCAACTAGGACTAACTTGCCCACCAACTAAGTGGTATTATAAAAAATGCCATTAATGAGTGAAATGGACTAAAATGTCCCTAGCCATTTCACACTGATTCCTAAAATGTCCTCCCTCACTAATAATTTTACTAGTTTGGCACTGGGTGTGGCCTTCTGCTGAAATGCCCTCGCGGTCTAGCCGGAATCACAGAAATTTAAAATTTCGTATTCTCTTTCTTTTTCTGTCCAGATTCTTCTAGGACGGCCAAAGTTATTAAAATATTATTATAGTTCCTTAAATCTCGATTCTCACCCCAATTTCACAGAGTCATACCCTCAGTCAACCACAATTCAAATAAAAATCTCAAAATTAAAAATCAGGGATGTTACAGGTACAGTCTTGTGATTTTGAAGTCATTCTTGTTTTGGTGAATTGCAAATGTTGAACTCTGTTTTTTCTTTCTTTAGCTTAGTTTCCTTTGAGTTTTTATTTTAATTGTTGCATTTAGGATTATTTTAGGACTAATTTTATATTTTTAATTCTTGTTAATTCAAGCATTTAATATTTTTGAACCCAAATCTCATGAGAAGTACCTTAACAAATAGCTTCAGAAATTAAAAGAGGTCAATGCATGCTAACTTAGGATAATATAATTGGAAGTCCGTTATGAGTGTCATTTGTGTTTAGCTTAGGTCATTTTGTTTTTTGAAGCATGCTTTTCATAGGTCCTCCTCTTGTTTTCCTGTGAATTTTGGAGAAGGTTTACATACATTAAAGTGTTTCAAAAGTACCTTACTAGTCCTATAACAACTTTGCTAAATATTTCAAAGCAAAATCCTAGTGTTTGCATTCTAATAGATGATTAAGACACTTCTTTATTTTTAGCCATTTATCCTTTTCACCTATTATTTTCATACTTTTCCACTAGTAACCCTTTGAAGCTATTTTACACTTGTAGCCTATTTTCTTTCATTTAATGCATTCACATACCTTTTTAGCTCATACACTTGGCCTTATCCTATGTGAGATGAATTGATTGTGAAAAGTGAAAATTGCATTAAGGGAAAAATTACACTTAAAGAAGGGAAGAAAGTATAAAGACAAACTAGCTTGAAAAGTTTGAAAAAGTCTTCACCCCAAGTTCATAGAAAGAAATAAGTGTAGGGGTCAAGTGAAAAGTGATAAAAAAGAAAAGAAATGAAAATATATATATGCTAACTTGAATGAAATGTTATTCCCATGTCATCAATTGTTCTTTCCTTTATGTAATTTGATTTTTCACATTTTGATTTACACACCTTTGTTTTATCTAATCATTTCTTTGTTCATTAACCTTAACCCTTTAGCCCAGTTACAACCTTCTTAATAAAGACCTTTTGATCTCTTCAATGAGTGTACTATAGTAGTGGAGTTGCCTATGGGAGTGGGAGTTTAATGAACTCATAAGGGTATTAAAGATTGCTTGATATGCATAAAGTCATCCAAAGCAAATGGAATCTTGAATTTGGTTTGTGTTGGTATGCTTAGTTTGATTGTTGACCTTTGATAAGCTTGAATGCATTCCATGAGTGTACAACCTTTTATTGCTTGATTGAGTTGTTGTTATGTTGCTCCTATGGAAGTTATCTTTGGAATTTGGCTTGGTACTTTCTCATTTTTTCATAAAATCTTACCCTTTGTTTTCAATTAAGAATTCTTTTCATTGCTTGAGGACAAACAATTGTTTAAGTGTGGGGGTATTTGATGTATGGCTTTTACACATCTATTCTGTGCTTTTTTAGTCTTTAGTTAGAGTCAAGTTCAATTATTTTTAAGTCTTTTAAGTGTTTTAATAATCAGTTCCATTTATTATTATTCTTGCTTCATTTTGATATGCTAGACATATAAATTAATGTTTTGGATAATTTTTATAGAATTTCTAATTCGATAAGATGATGTGCAATCATTACATATCTTGCCTTTGAATTTTCATGATATATCTCTCTTATTTGAAATATTTAATTTTACCTAACTGAAATTAATATATATTAAATTTGAATTTAGATAAGGAAATCAACAAGGAAAAGATAAGAACATTATATCATATCTTATCTCTTATCTTATCTAATCATATCTTATCTTATCTTATCTTATCAAGTCTTACTCATTTCAGAATAGAATCTCAAAGATATCCGAACCCTGGAGTAGTAAATTGAGCATAACTTGAGCTATTGATATTAGAGTAATTCATAAAATCTTACCCATTGTTTTCAATTAAAAAAAAAATTTCATTGCTTGAGGACTAGGGACAAATGCACGTTAAGGGATGTGGGGGCACATGCCCCCCACTTAATTTAAAATTTTTATATTAAAGTAGTAGTACTTTGTCATTTTTGACCCCATTATTTTTAAAATTTTACCCACCCTATGAGGACCATCTAGTAAATTCATCTCAAAATCTATCTCATCCAACGTGTGCCCCCTGACTGTAACTCTTAAGCATTTCTCTCTCCCACATATAGCCGTAAAACAACAAAAGTGAAAAGTAAACAACATTTCACCTTTTTGCCTTTCTCTCCAATGGCCAACTTCACAGTAAGTAAACTGACCCATATTTCCTCTCTCTCTCTCTCTTTTTAATAATTTTCTCAAGACAGCCTCCATTACTAACCCCTAATACATTTGCAATTTGAATTTTTTTATCTTTTCCCCTCCATCCTCTATCCCCTGTGCATGGTGTGTGGTGTTAGGTGTATGTGAATGGGGAAATGATGAGCTTCATTACTTCAAACTAAAAAGTTGCTAGTAACTCAAATTTGTAAGTATGTCTTTTAATTCCTCAACAATTTTTTTTGATAAAATTTGTATATTATGAAATTTTGGTGTGTTTGAATATTGTGAAAATTGGTGTTTGAATAGAGCATTAGAGTGTGCTTTGATACATTTTGGGAAAAAATAGAAATTTAATTATGTAATCTTAATATTAATTGTTAAGCAACTAATTAGGCTTATAAATTTTCTATATTATAAGTAATGAACAAATTTCTCAAGAGAAAATCAACACTAGAGTCTCAAACAATTGCTCAAAGTACACTATTGGCTTCGTTTAGTAAAAAGCGATTTATAGAATTCAATGTGGAAAGTCTTCCTGTAGATCCTGGACAATGATATAAAATTTCATATTATCATCCAAATGACCAAGATGAAGTTCGTAGGGCATATTTGCAAAAAGGTCCTTATCAACCAAGAGATCATGATTTCCTAAAACCAAATGTGGCTCTTCTCTTCGTATATTCAATCCTAATTGGTTTGACGACTTTGGCAATTGGTTAGAGTATATAGTAAATCAAAAGATGTTGTTTTTTGTCTATGTTGTTTTCTCATGAAACCTGAGGTTAGAGGTGGTGATGCATTTGTAACAGAGGGTTATTCAAATTGGAGAAAGAAGGAGAGATTACAAATTCATGTTGGAAATCATGAAATAGCTCATAATCAAGCTTGGAGAAAGTGTCAAGCACTCATGAACCAAAGACAATACATTGAAGTTGTTATTTGCAAGCTGTAAGACCTATTTACTACATCGTTTACCAGCTCATAAGTCTTACGTGGAATAATATTTTTTCATTATATAAAAAATCCGGCAGAGTTTCCTTTGTTTCTCGGAATGTTACCAAATGACATAGAATAAACAGCAGATTCCAATCAGTCAAACCAACCAGAATATATATATATACACACACACACACAGAGGAGATCTCCGATCTCATTCAAAATAATATCAGAGTACGTAAATTATACAAGTGTATATTAAACACTATCCTGACTAAGCACACTTAAATATTAACAGAACTGAGAACATCAACAGTAGTTCATCAGTTTCATTGTCACATCTACATCAGAGTAATATATAATACACCACATATTATAAATACATCACGGAGCTCAACTCCATCAAAATACAAGTATCATAATACAACAAAATCCTCTGTACTTAACCCGTAGAGGGTCCGGGGTTATCCTACAAATCTGAGAAAGAGGGGGTGAGAACAACTTCCCAGTGAATGTGAATATAACTTGCAAATAAAGTATGCATGTAATTAGAATGCAAGAATAAACACAATTCAATATATCAATTGATACCACACCAACATATGCAATGAGTTTATGAATGCATATGATGTTCACACCTTTTCTTTCCATCTAACCACTTCCGGTTAGACAAACCACTCCTCTTGTTGTGCATTAACCCCTTCCGGTTAGGCCCTTACAATATGCATATGCAATGTTTTATGTCACACATTTTTCATCTAATCCTGTTCGGCTATGTAATCTCTCACATATTGTACACTAACCCCTTTCGATTAGGCCGTCTCACTATGCAATGCACTTAATTATGCCTCGCTTATTCTTTCATCTAACCTCGTTCGGTTAGGTAACCACTCATATATTGTACACTAACCCCTTCCGGTTAGGCCATCTCACTATGCAATGCAATGCATCCATACCATGCTCAAAGTGACAATATCACAATAACATAACATTTAAACCAATTCAAGATTTACAATCACACAAGCATTATGCTCAATTCTTCCCAAACACTTTGTAAGATCTATTATTTACTACTCATAAGTCTTACGTGGAATATATATATTTTTTTATTACATATAAAATTCGGCAGCGTTTCCTTTGTTTCTCGTATGTTCCCAAACGTCATAAATAAACAGCAGATTCCAAATCATCTCAAACCAACCAGAGTACATATATATATATATATATATATCAACAAGAGATCTCCGATCTCATTCAAAATATTATCAGAGTACGTACTTTATATAAGTGTATACTAGACACTATCCTGACTGAGCACACTAAAATATTAACAGAATTGAGAACTTCAACAGTAGTTCATCAGTTTCATTGTCACATCTACATCAGAGTAATATATAATACACATCATATTATAATTACATAATGGAGCTCAACTCCACCAAAATCAAGTATCAAAATACAACAGAATCCTTCGTACTTAACCCGTAGAAGGTCTGGGGTGTTCCTGCGAATCTGAGAAAGAGGGGGTGAGAACAACTTCCCAGTGAATGTGAATAAAACTTGTATATAAAGTATGCATGTAATTAGAATGCAAGCATACACACAATTCAATATATCAAGTAATATTAAACCAAAATATGCAATGAGTTTATGAATGCACATGATGTTCATACCTTTTCTTCACGCTTTTTCTTTCTCCACTCCTCTTGTTGTGCACTAACCCCTTCCGGTTAGGCCCTCGCAATATGCAGTATGCAATGTTTTATGTCATTCCGTTTCCATCTAACCCCATAGGTTAGGCACCCCTCAAGTATTGTACACTACCCCTTCCGGTTAGGCCATCTCACTATGCAATGCAAGTAATTATGCACCGCTTATTCTTTCATCTAACCCCTTCTGGTTAGGTAATCTCTCACATATTGTACACTAACTCCTTCCGGTTAGGCCATCGCACCATGCAATGCAATGCTTTCATATTCATATCATGCTCAATCATAATATCATAATAACATCATATTTAATCAATACAAGGTTTAAACTACCCAAGCATTGTGCTCAATCCTCTCAATTTATGATTGAACCACACAAGTATTATGCTCAATCCTCTCAACTACTTCCACTTAGTTACACATCCCTTCATTGTACTAAGTTATCATTTCAAGCCTATGTGAATTTATTCAATGAATCTCTTAGTGAATCTATTTATACACTATTGTGAATCTATTCACAATGCTATTCTTGGGTCTGTGAATCTATTCACAAAATGTTGTGAATCGATTCACAGTGCTATTCACGAGTTCACATTGCTATTCTCAAGTTTGTGAATCGATTCACAAAATGTTGTGAATCGATTCACAGTGCTATTCACGCGTTCACAATGCTATTCACAGGTCTGTGAATCAATTGACACATCTTGTGAATCGATTCATAGACATAAAAAATCAACATTTGATCATGCACCTGTTATCTTAAACTCCATTCATTCATCCATTCATTCATTCATTCATCCATTCATCCATTCATTCATTCATTCATTCATTTCATTGAATAACAAGTAGCAAATCCAATCATTCTCATACATCCATACCATTGGATACAAGTAACAATCCAAACATTCAAAAACAACCTTAACACATAGAAGTTCTTATCCTCAAGACTTAAACTTACACCTTAAATAACACCATACCATATCACAAATCAACCCACACTCACCTAGCAATGATTTAGGAAAAGAACTAGGCTTGAGGTGATATCAAACCAACCAAAATCCTTATGAAAACTTTCTTCAAAACAACCAAATCATACAAGAACTTTAGAATTTGTGTTCTTGATTCTCAAAGATGAACATGAGTTCTCCATTAAACTAAAACCATAGGATTGAAGAAGAGATGAAGGTGATCAATAACCATCAAATAACCTAAGCCAAAAGATGAGTAAAAATACTTACTTTGGACCTTGAAAGCTTGGAAAACCTTGGCTATGGATACTTTGATATTTTTAAGAAGATGACCATTTGATCACCCAACATGCACGGCTTCAATATGAAGTAAAGGGGGGTGAAGTTGAATTGTCAACTTTGCCCTCCACTTGAATGAGAATTCACAAAATTGCCACTGAGGGTGTAAAATGACCAAAATACCCTTGGTGGTTTCTAAAAATTCTCAATTTATCCCAATTCCAGAAAATTACACTAGGACTTCCATATGATTTAGTTAAGCTAGAATTAAGATTAGAATCAAAATTTAGGGATGTTACATTCTCCCCTCCTTAAAAGAATTTTGCCCACAAAATTTAGTTAGAGATATACCTGATAAAAATAGATCGGGATGTTGCTTGCACAAATCTTCCTCCAACTCCCACGTAGCCTCTTCAGGTAACAGTCCATCCCAGAACACCTTCACCAGGGGAATAGTCTTGTTCCTCAGGGTCTTCACACTGCGGTAAATGATCTTAGCTGGCTTAGCCTAAAATGTAAGGTCAGCTCTTAATTGTACCGACTCAACCTCTATGATGTGTAAAGGATCCGGAACATACTTTCTTAACTGGGATACATGAAACACAGGATGGAGATTTGACAGATGTGGTGGAAGGGCTATATGGTAGGCTACGTGTCCAACACGTTTCAGAATTTGAAACGGACCAATGAAACGAGGATTTAGCTTCTTGGCCCGAATGGCCCTACCAATACCTGTCATGGGAGAGACTATAAGAAATACATGATCACCCTCTTCAAACTCTAGAGGGCGCCTTCTTTTGTCAACATAACTCTTTTGCCGACTTTGAGCAACTCTTATTTTCTCCTGTATAACCCTAATCTTCTCAGTGGTCTCTTGCACTAAATCTGGGCCTAATAGGTTCCGCTCACCTACCTCATACCAGCATAGAGGCGAGCTACACTTCCTACCATAGAGGGCCTCATACGGTGCCATCCTAATGCTGGAATGGTAACTGTTGTTGTATGCAAACTCTACCAATGGCAAATACCTATCCCAACTACCCTTATCTTCGAGAACACAAGCTCTCAACATATCTTCTAATGCCTGGATAGTCCTCTCAGATTGACCATCTGTCTGTGGGTGATAAGCAGTACTAAAACAGAGCTTAGTCCCAAAAGACTGATGTAACGCATTCCAAAATCTAGAGGTAAATCTGGGATCTCTATCTGACACTATGCTCAGTGGCACTCCGTGTAATCGGACAATCTCTCCAGCAAATAACTCAGCAAGCTTATCTAGGGAATAGGAAATCCTAATGGGAAGAAAATGAGCAGACTTAGTTAGTCTGTCCACAATGACCCATATAGCATCATAATCCTTTTGTACCCTAGGCAAACAGGTCACAAAATCCATGGTAATTTTGTCCCACTTCCATTCGGGTATCTCTAAAGGTTGGAGCATTCCGGCTGGTTTCTGGTGTTCGATCTTAACCTTCTAACAAGTCAAACACTTGGCCACATACTCGGCCACTTCCCTTTTCATACCTGGCCACCAAAACCTCTCTTTCAAATCTTGATACATCTTAGTTACACCAGGATGTATCGAGAACTTACTCTTGTGAGCCTCCTCAAGAATCCGTTCTTTAAGGTTTCCTCCTTTAGGAATACAAATCCTCTACCTAAACTTGATCAATCCATCATCCTCTAAAGAAAAAGCTATCGAGACCCTGCGATCCTGTAGTTCCTTATCTAAACTTTGTTCATGTCTAATCTGATCCTTAAGGTCGCATGAGATTTCCAACAAAGCCAATCTCAGTGTCACACTACTCATATCCACTTGTATACTAAGGTCTCGAAATTGCTCTACCAAGTCCAGCTCATGCACCATCATCTGAGATACGTGCAGAGATTTCCTACTAAGGGCATCAGCCACAACGTTGGCCTTGCCTGGATGATACTTAAGCTCAAAGTCATAATCCTTTAAGTATTCCATCCATCTCCGTTGTCTCATGTTCAGCTCCTTCTGATCAAACAGATATTTCAAACTCTTATGGTCACTGAACACCTCAAACTTTACACCATACAAGTAATGTCTCCAGATCTTAAGTACAAAAACTATGGCTGCTAGTTCTAAATCTCTGGATAGGTCAGTAATAACCAATACTGGGGCTGTGGTCAATCTATGCTTGAGTTCCTGAAAACTCTTCTCACATTTTTCACTCCACACCATAGCTTATCCTTTCCGGGTCAGTTCAGTTAGAGGACGAGCCAACTGAGAAAAACCCCTAATGAATTTCCGGTAATATCCTGCTAATCCTAGAAAACTCCTAATCTCAGTAACCGACTTTGGTCGCTCCCATTGTACTACCGCCTCAACCTTACTAGAGTCCACTGCTACCCCTTCCTGGGATATAGTGTGCCCTAGAAATTTCACCTCGTTCAACCAGAACTCACACTTCTCAGGTTTAGCATACAGTTTCCTCTCTCTGAGTATCTGTAGTACTATCTTAAGATGTTCCTCATGTTCTTCCACAGTCTGGGAATAAATGAGAATATCATCTATGAACACTACCATAAACTTATCTAGGTACGGTCTGAAAATTCTATTCATGTAATCCATAAACACCGCTGGAGCATTGGTTAAACCAAACGGCATCACCAAATACTCATAATGTCCATACCTAGTTCTAAAAGCAGACTTTGGTACATCATCCACCTTTATCTTAATTTGATGGTAACCAGAACGTAGATCAATCTTAGAGAACACCGTGGCATCTCTAAGTTGGTCAAGCAAATCATCTATCCTAGGCAATGGGTACCTATTCTTTATGGTAATCTTATTCAGCTGCCTGTAATCCACACACAATCTCATACTACCATCCTTCTTTTTCACCAACAATACTGGTGCTCCCCACGGAGACACATTGGGTCTGATGAATCCTCTTTCAAGTAATTCCTCTACTTGTTTCTTAAGTTCTCCTAGTTCCAATGGTGACATTCTATAAGGTGCTATAGAAACGGGTCCGGCTCAAGGTACTAAGTCTATAACAAACTCTACTTCTCTATCAGGTGGCAAACTAGGAATCTCCTTAGGAAACACATCCATAAACTCACTCACTATTGGCATTCCGAACAATTCTAACTGAACCTCTAAGTCTAAAGAAAATAGTACCATGTATACTTGACTCTCATCCACCAGGCAATGGTTCAATTCTGACACTTTGGGTAACATGGAAATTTCAGGAATCAGTGTATGATTTATAACACGAGGAATAATGATAGTCTTATTACAACAATCTAACAACACTTGGTTGGTTGCAAGCCAATCCATACCCAAGATAACATATAACCCTCTCAAAGGTAAACAAATCAAATCAACAACAAAGGTTCGGTCCTAGAATACAAATGTGCAGTTTAAGCAAATATGGGTTGTACGAATGTTATCCTTAGCAGGAGTAGTCACTGACAACGTATAAGGTAAGGAAGTAGTGGTTAGACTCAAGAACTTCACATATGCATTAGAAATGAATGAATGGGTTGCCCCAGAGTCAAACAGTACAATTAAGTTCTGACCATTCAGTAAGCACATACCTTGGATCAAATCATCCGCATGTGCCTCTACCCCACTGAGGGTATACACTCGCCCCTGGGTTGGTGGTTTAGGGGTAGGAACTGGTGCCTTAGAAGTCCGTGGGCAATCTCGGGAAGTGTGCCCCTTCTACTGGCACTTGAAGCAAATCACTATCCGTTGTGGGCAGTATCTTGCAATGTGTCCCTTCTGGCCACAAACAAAACACGCTCTAGTAATCGTCTGATAAGTACCCTGATGCGATTCCCACATGTCTTGCATGGTTCCACTTTAGCCTTCTTAGTACTTCATGCAAGCTGGAAAACTTCTGCCTTTCTCTTCCCAGTTCCCTAACTGCTTTCTGCAATAGGGGTCATGCACTCCTCCATAGTCAAACACTTCTCAACCAGGGAAGCAAAATCCCTAATCTCGAAGCCAGCAACAACCTTTCTCAACTCAAACTCAAGTCCCCTCTCGAACTGAATGGATTTCCAAATCTCATTCTGTCCATTCTACTGGTAACTAGAGTATTTAGACAATTCATCAAATTTAGCTGCATACTGACCAGCTGTGAGATCTCCCTGTCTCAAATGCATAAACTCTTGTTCCTTTTGAATTCTGACATTGGCAGGGAAGTACTTATGCAGAAATGCCATCTTAAATGTCTCCCAAGTGATGGGATCCTCCCTAACAAGTAGTCCAGGATGAGTAGCCTCCCACCAATGTTCGGCCTCATCCTCCAATTTGTAAGCAGCAAAGTTAACTTTCTGCTCCTCGCATAATCGCATGGCCTTAAAAATCTTCTCAAGGTGTTTCACCCACCTTTCAGCAGCCACAGGGTCATAGTTCCCATGGAAAGATGGGGGATCCCTCTTGCAGAACTCCGTCAGTCCCAACTGTTGAGGAACGACAAGTCCCGCAATAGGAGCACCATCATGCTGGGGTCCGGGCATACGGTCTATGGCTTGGGCCAGATGTGCAAGCACAGCCACCAGACCCTCACCCTCACCAGCAGTAGCAGTGGGTTGACCTCGGCCTCCACTACGAGTTCGCCCTAGTCCACTCATACTCTGTATACAGCACATAAAACATCGGGTTGATCAGTCCCAATTCCCCACATGCAATATATCATAAGTATATGAAAAGCTATAGGCATCCATCCTAAGTGCTCAGTATGACTCTAGACCCATATTTCGCAGTCCTATAGAAAGAACTGTTCCGATACCAAAAATGTAAGACCTATTATTTACTACTCATAAGTCTTACGTGGAATATTTTTTTTTTCTTTATTACATATAAAATTCGGCAGCGTTTCCTTTGTTTCTCGTATGTTCCCAAACGTCATAAATAAACAGCAAATTCCAAACAATCATCTCAAACCAACCAGAGTACATATATATATATATATATATATATCAACAAGAGATCTCCGATCTCATTCAAAATATTATCAAAATACGTACTTTATATAAGTGTATACTAGACACTATCCTGACTGAGCACACTAAAATATTAACAGAACCGAGAACTTCAACAGTAGTTCATCAGTTTCATTGTCACATCTACACCAGAGTAATATATAATACACATTATATTATAATTACATAATGGAGCTCAACTCCACCAAAATACAAGTATCAAAATACAACAGAATCCTCCGTACTTAACCCGTAGAGGGTTCAGGGTGTTCCTGCGAATCTGAGAAAGAGGGGGTGAGAACAACTTCCCAGTGAATGTGAAATAAACTTGTATATAAAGTATGCATGTAATTAGAATGCAAGCATACACACAATTCAATATATCAAGTAATATTAAACCAACATATGCAATGAGTTTATGAATGCACATGATGTTCACACCTTTTCTTCACGCTTTTTCTTTCTCCACTCCTCTTGTTGTGCACTAACCCCTTCCGGTTAGGCCCTCGCAATATGCAGTATGCAATATTTTATGTCATTTCGTTTCCATCTAACCCCGTAGGTTAGGCACCCCTCAAGTATTGTACACTAACCCTTTCCGGTTAGGTCATCTCACTATGCAATGCAAGTAATTATGCACCGCTTATTCTTTCATCTAACCCTTTCCGATTAGGTAATCTCTCACATAGTGTACACTATCCCCTTCCGGTTAGGCCATCTCACCATGCAATGCAATGCTTTCATATTCATATCATGCACAATCATAATATCATAATAACATCACATTTAATCAATACAAGGTTTAAACTACCGAAGCATTGTGCTCAATCCTCTCAATTTATGATTGAACCACACAAGTATTATGCTCAATCCTCTCAACTACTTCCACTTAGTTACACATCCCTTCATTGTACTAAGTTATCATTTCAAGCCTATGTGAATCAATTCAATGAATATCTTAGTGAATCTATTCACACATTATTGTGAATCTATTCACCATGCTATTCATGGGTCTTGTGAATCTATTCACACACTATTGTGAATCTATTCACAATGTTATTCTTGGGTCTGTGAATCTATTCACAAAATGTTGTGAATTGATTCACAGTGCTATTCACGAGTTCACATTGCTATTCTCAAGTTTGTGAATCCATTCACAAAATGTTGTGAATCTATTCACAGTGCTATTCAAGCGTTCATAATGTTATTCACAGGTCTGTGAATCCATTCACACATCTTGTGAATCCATTCACAGACATAAAAAATCATCATTTGATCATGCACCTCTTATCTTAAACTCTATTCATTCATCCATTCATTCATCCATTCATCCATTCATTTCATTGAATAACAAGTAGCAAATCCAATCATTCTCATACATCCATACCATTGGATACAAGTAACAATCTAAACATTCAAAAACAACCTTAACACATAAAAGTTCTTATCCTCAAGACTTAAACTTACACCTTAAATAACACCATACCTTATCACAAATCAACCCACACTCACCTAGCAATGATTTAGGACAAGAACTAGGCTTGAGGTGATATCAAACCAACCAAAATCCTTATGAAAACTTCCTCTTCAACTTCCTTCAAAACAACCAAATCATACAAGAACTTTAGAATTTGTGTTCTTGATTCTCAAAGATGAACATGAGTTCTCCATTAAACTAAAACCATAGGATTGAAGAAGAGATGAAGGTGATCAATAACCATCAAATAACCTAAGCCAAAAGATGAGTAAAAATACTTACTTTGGACCTTGAAAGCTTGGAAAACCTTGGCTATGGATACTTTGATATTTTTAAGAAGATGACCATTTGATCACCCAACATGCACAGCTTCAATATGAAGAAAAGGAGGGTGAAGTTGAATTGTCAACTTTGCCCTCCACTTGAATGAGAATTCACAAAATTGCCACTGAGGGTGTAAAATGACCAAAATACCCTTGGTGGTTTCTAAAAATTCCCAATTTATAGCAATTCCAAAAAATTACACTAGGACTTCCATATGATTTAGTTAAGCTAGAATTAAGATTAGAATCAAAATTTAAGGATGTTACACACTTTCACTTATTTACACATCTCAACATTGTACTAAATCATCATTTTAAGCTTCTGTGAATCTATTCAATAAATCTCTTAGTGAATCTATTCACACAATATTATGAATCTATTCACAGTGTTATTCAAGAGTCTGTGAATCTATTCACAAAATATTGTAAATCGATTCACAATACTGTTCACAAGTCTGTGAATCTATTCACAATGCTATTCACGAGTCTGTGGATCTATTCATGAGTCTGTGAATCGATTCACAGTGTTATTCATAAGTCTATGAATAGATTCACAGTGCTATTCACAAGTCTGTGAATCTATTCACAATGCTATTCATAGTCATAAAAATCAATTTTTTGATCATATACCTCAAGATCATTCATTCATTTATGTCATTGAATAACAAGTAGCAAATCCAATCATTCTCATACATCCATATCATTAAATACAAGTAGCAATCCAAATATTCAAAAACAACATTAACACATAGAAGTTCTTATCTTCAAGACTTAAACTTACACCCTAAATAACACCATATCATATCACAAATCAACCCACACTCACCTAGAAATAATATATGGCAAGAACTAGGCTTGTGGAGAGATCAAACCAACCAAAATCCTTATGAGAAATTCCTCTTCAACTTTCTTCAAAACATCCAAATCATACAAGAACTTTAGAATTTGTGATCTTGATTCTCAAAGATGAACCTGAGTTCACCAATAAACTAAAACCATAGGATTTAAGAAGAGATGAAGGTGATCAATAACCATCAATTAACCTAAGCCAAAAGATGAGTAAAAATACTTACTTTGGCTCTTACAACCTTAAGGAAACCTTGGCTATGGAGAATTTGATATTTTTAAGAAAATGACCATATGGTTTTCCAACATGCACAGCTCCAACATTAAAAAGGGGGGTGAAGTTGAATTGTCATCTTTGTCCTCCACTTGAATGAGAAATCACAAAATTGCCACTGAGGGTGTAAAATGACCAAAATACCCTTGGTGGTTTCTAAAAATTTCCAATTTATCTCAATTCCAGAAAATTACACTAAGACTTCCATATGATTTAGTTAAGGTAGAAATAAGATTAGAATCAAAATCTAGGGATGTTACACAAGCAATCTGAACAAATTAAAAAGGATTATCAAATTCACTTGACCGCAATAATTGATTGTATTAGATTTTTATTGCGGCAAGGATTGGCTTTTTGTGGTAATGATGAATCAGAGCATTCAAGTAATCTAGGTGATTTTCTAAACATAATGAATGGATTGATCATGTTTTGAAAAATGCTCGTGGAAATCTCAAACTAGTAGCACTTGTGATTCAAAAAGATATTGTAAGAGCTGCTGCTAGTGAAACAACTAAAGTTGTTATTGATGATCATGGAGATGATATGTTTGCTGTTTTGATTGATGAAGCTCGAGACATTTCTATTAAGGAGCAAATGGTTGTTTGTTTACGTTATACAAATAAAGAAGGACATGTAATTGAGCATTTTCTTGGAATTGTTCATGTTTCTAATACAAGTGCTTTATCATTAAAATTAGTTTTGGAGTCATTATTTGCAAAACATAATTTAAGCTTGGCAAGAATATGTGGACAAGGATATGATGCAGCTAGTAATATGCAAGGTGAATTCAATGGCCTAAAAAGTTTGATATTGAAAGAAAATGATTGTGCATTTTATGTTCATTGCTTTGCCCATCAACTTCAATTGGCACTTGTGACAATTGCAAATAAACAAGTTGATATTGGTGTACTTTTCAATTTGGTTACCAATTTGTGTAATATTATTGGAGCTTCTTGTAAACGTAGAGACATGCTACATGAAAGTCAAATGCTTAAGACGATTGAAGCATTACAAAGTGGGGAATTTCAAGTCGGCGTGGCTTGAATCAAGAAACTACATTAAAAAGGGCAGGGGATACAAGATGGGGCTCACATTATGGTACAATACTTAGCTTGCTTTCTATGTTTTCTTTGGTGATTGATGTTCTTGAAATTATTGAGGAAGATGGCATAAATTTTGAGCAAAGGGCTGAAGCATGTCATTTGTTGAATCTCATTCAATCTTTTGAATTTATTTTCAACTTGCACTTGATGAAAATTATTTTGGGTGTCACAAATGAGATATCCCAAGCACTACAAAGAAGTGATCAAGACATTGTAAATGCAATGGCATTAGTTAAAGTGTCCAAGCAACGATTACAAAGTATGAGAGATGATGGTTGGCATCCTTTACTCAATGAAATTTCCTTGTTTTGTGACAAGCACAATATTATCATTCCAAATATGGATGATATATTTGTGACACGAGGAAGAACAAGGTGTAAAGCTTAAAAGATTTCAAATTTGCACCATTTTCAAGTTGAACTATTCTATCAAGTGATTGATAGGCAACTTCAAGAACTTAACAATCATTTTATGGAGGTGAATATTGAGCTACTTCCTTGTGTAGCATGCTTAGATCCAAGAGATTCACTTTCTGTATTTGATAAGAAGTTGATTCATTTAGCTCAATTTTATCCCAATGAATTTTCTTCCACAAAGCTTTTGGGACTTGATGGTCAACTTGAAAATTATATATTGGATGTGCGTATTGATGATCAATTTTTAGATATAAATGGGATTGGTGATCTTTCCAAAAAGTTAGTAGAGACTAGAAAGCATATTCTTTATCCATTGATGTATTTGCTTTTGAAGTTAGCTTTGGCATTACTAGAACAGTTGAAAGAACATTATTGGCTATGAATATTATCAAGAATTGGATGTGAAACCATATGGGAGATGTAACATCCTCCCAAAAATTCCAATATTTAAATTTAAATTATTAATAATTTAACTAATAATTAATTATGTACTATTTACTCTTGATAATTTTATTTCTCCATTGTTATGTCTTAGAACAATGATTTTTCTTATCCAGAAATTAGAGGGTAGAAAAATTTACATAGGACATATTTTTATTTATTTAATTACATTCGTTTACTATTTTTAGTATATCAGTAAAAATAATTAGTCGGAACAAAGTATTGTTAGTATATTTTCTGTTTTTCTCTAATTGTAGGTTAATAATATTTTAGAGAAAATTTTTGTATAAAAAGTAGCCATTAAAATAATCAGTGTAGCTTATGTAATTAAACAGAGACATCCTTTACAATAGGATTTCTAACAGGACATGAGTGTTATTTTTATTTTATCATATATTAACATAAGGGTAAAATTGTCATTTAGAAATATTAGTAGGAAAAAGACAAAATAGGTGTAACTAGATGGAATCTAGTTGGAATGAAATTGGAATCTAGTTAGAAACTAACTAAATTCATTAAAATCAAACTAATGTAATTAATTATTAACTAAATTGGTTATAATTTAATTAAGTTGGTTCTAAACTAACCCAATTAGTTAGAAACTAACTAGATAGCTAGAATCTAACTAAATAAGGAATAAAAAATTAATATTTCTATGGCTTCTTCAAGAAGCCAAATAATAAAATATTAATTCTTAATAAAATAATAATTCTTCATAAATATCTTTTAACAAAATATTAATTCTTAAAAAATATCTTTTTATTAAAATAATAATTCTTGAGAAATATCAAGATTAAAAAAGAAAAAAAAAATAAGGTGATAATGATGATATAAGGTCGGCAAAGTGAAGCAGAAGGAGGAAGAAGGAATGCACGGCCAAGGGAGAAAAAGAAGAAAAAAGAAAGAAAAATAGAGAAAAATAAGGAAAAAATTCCAAAAAATTTGAAAATTGCTACAAAGTGAATCTCCATCCAAGAATCTATCAAGAATCAAGAAAAAACTAGGATTCTCAACTTATTTTCAAGCTCAAAGTTTCACTAAAAGAAGAGGAAAATGTAGGAGTTCAAGTACCCATCATCCTTTTGATTCTAAACCGGATATTTTAGCTATATTTTCATAGATTTTGAGTCTTTCATGAATATTCATCAAATAATACACTTAGATATGCTTGAATATGGATGATGATTGGAGACTTTGGCTTCATGGGAATTTTGAATTCCATGGGCTTGCAGTGTTTGAATGATGATTTTGTTGATATAGTAAGTGATTTATGCTATGTTTTAATGATATATGTTTGTTTGGATTGAAAAACCCTAGGAACCTTGACTATGTGGGTTTCGGCCAAGCTAGGGAAATGGAGGTTCAATGTGTTTGATCATATGTATAAGAGTTATTATGTAGATAAGTAGGTTGTTAAGTGACTTATCAAGGATTAATGGAATTTTGATGAATTTGAGATGAAAATGTACAAACCCTAGTTATATGTATGTTTTGGCCAAGATAAGTCCTTTAGGGTTTATCAAGGATTAATGGAATTTTGATGAATTTGAGATGAAAATGTACAAACCCTAGTTATATGTATGTTTTGGCCAAGATAAGTCCTTTAGGGTTTATGTGTGTAAATTGTTATGTTAATAGTTAGGAGTATGAATTAGAAGTTAATTAAGTAGTGTGACCAAAATCCAAGCTTGGTTAGTTGATAAAAGTTGAGAAAAAATTACTTGGAAATCAAGTGTAAGGTTTTGGCTTAGTGATTTAAATAGCCTAGGTTGGGAAATTTTTCATGTAATCATTCTATTATGATGACTAGAAGATGGCTTGGTTGGAGATTTAGAAGGAAATGAGAGAAATTAACAAGTAAAGTGTTAAATTAGGTTAAGAAACCCTAAATTAGGTTAGAACTAAATAAGGGTTTTTAATTTAAGATTTCATTTGGATTCAAAGAAATGAAAATAATTGTCAAGAAATAATGGAAGTTCAAGCAATTGGAAAAGTGACCAAACCAATAGTAGAAATGACCAAATGAATAATGATTTGGCTAAGTTGTGAAGCATTTTTAGGCTTCTAAATGGCTAATTTAGATTAGCAAAATGACATGTCTACGATGATTAAGAGAAACCTAGACGTAGGGTTGAGGTTTCAGCCAAAACCTATTTCCTAAGGTTAGGTATTAGTCAAGTATGTTTCTAAGAGTAATTATGTATGAAAAAGGTCAAGAAAGTTGACTTTATGAGAAAAATGTCCAATTACTCTAGAAACTTAGAAAATGACATTACATGCTCATTTAATAATATGAAAGATGATATAAAAGACAAGGATGTGATCCTCGATAAGGGAGGTGATCCTGGAAAATGATCATCAGTAAGGGAGGTGATTCCCAAATAAATGTTAGATGTGATCCTCAATAAGGGATGTGATCCATAAAAGTCTTACATGTGTCTAGAGATGGATAACCCACAATAAAAGAGTGAAATTATCTGAGGACTAGATGGAATCCACCCCAAATGTGTGGTATGGCCATTTGGTTTAGGGGACGCCTTATGCCAAGGAAGAGCTCTTATTACTATTTTTATAGTAATCTTATCATGTTGACCATGTAAGCATAGATCATGGGGCTATGCCTACAGATGAAAGATAAGCATGAGCATGTAATGATCCTAATAGAGAATAAGAGAGCAGGTTCTTATTACCTACTTTGCTATTTGACAAGAGGTTGTCGAGACCCGTCAAATAATAAAAATTACCGATTCACAAACTAATTTGTAGTATAGACAATGAACCGAATCGTCTCTCAAGGATCCAAAAAGAACAAAGATTTAATCATATCAAGATAATAAAAATGGGGATTTTCTTGTTGATTAATAAGATTGAAAAAAAGTACAAGACTTAAAGTTGTAAACAAATATAAAGAAGCAACCAATCCAAGGAAATTTACCGATCTTGAGTTTAATCAATCATTTATCACAAGGAATTTACTTAATTGCTAACCATGTTCTTGGCCTTAGATCACATCAAGAAGACTTAACATGATCCAAGAATCCTCTACTAGATAAGCATCTAAGATTTAGTTAACCAAGGTTAGATTAAGTAAGCACCATCCAACATAAATTAACTTAAGATCCAAAATTTAACCAAGCTAAACAATCCATCAAAAAGCTTTAATATATTGTTTAGTCTTTGTGATCCTCTTTGAATACATGATAATAAAGCTATTATCACATCATCATCTAAATCAAATTAAGCAATTTAATCTAGATAAAAATCAAAAGAGGAAGAAGAGAAACTTGAATAACAATTAAGCAATATGAACAAGCGAAACAAGATCTCCAAATTAAACATCAAGATGGCTAATCCCTTGGATTGATTATAAGAGCCTAGCCTTCCATGGATGGGAAGGAAGAACTCAGAAATAAAAGAAAAAAAATGAAATTGTAAAGAGGAGGCCTATAGCCCACTATATAGTCCAATATGTACACATTACCCAGATTTCCGTGACAGCAAACCCACTCTGCATTGCAAGACTATTTTGGACCCTTAGAAGTCCGATCCAGCTCTTGAGTTCTTCATGAAACTTGTAGAGCCTTGTCTTAGCTTTACAAAGACACCAAGATCACTTCAAATGGATCACTGAGTCCCAAGTTATGGCCTAACCAAGGAGGAAATGTCAAAATGCATCAAAATCCAAGAATTATTCATAATTTGTATTAAAGCCCAATGAGGCCCAACAACATTAAACTCATCTAAAATACTAATATTGGGCACAATAAACATATAATAAAGCCTGGTACAAAACTAACATAAGTGTCTCTAATTGATTGATCACTATTACATATTCTAAGAAAATTAAGATATAAATCATAAAGCTTAGAATATGTATTGTTAGCTTATTAAATTTTATTTTGTACATTTTTTTATTCATGAAAATGTTTCTACAATTTAATGCAGCTGGAAATATTATAGTTATTGTTTTGCTTATTTTTCTCTGCTTGAATTCCTACTGAGAATTTAAATTCTCACTCCTAAGTATAATATTTCTAGAGGACTCGGAGATCTTAGAAGATGAATCATATCACCATTATGATTGACTTTGATGTGGCTCTACTCCATGATCCTAAAGATGATACTTATATACTAGATATTAAGGGCTTCCATGACCCGGTACTTTTTAGTTGTTGTGTAATTATGCAGTTTTTTTTTACTATGTAATTATGTAGTTGTTGTCTTTTGATGTATTTATGTAAATAGTTTGTAAGATGAAGCCCGTGTGTATCAATATGTTCAAGGAATGGACATAAACAATATTTTGTTGTGCTACCGAGGAATGAACTATCATCTAAGTTTACTTATTATATCCAGAGAAAAAAAATTCATATTCTTACTAATATACATCGTAACTAAATTGAATTTCATATATTATAGATCAATTAACAGAAGGAATTAATTAAGAATTAGGGTAAGATTTTACAAGAGACGAATGGTTGAATGATTGCTTGGTTGCATACATAGAGAGAGAAATATTTGATAGCATTGATAATGAAAAAAATCATACAAAGTTTTCAAAATATGAAAACGCAAAGGGAACAATTGTAATTCATCTTTCATCATTTTACATTAATATATTTTTTGTATAAATATAAACATTTGAAAATTTATTTTTTGTGTTTATGTAATTGTCTTTGTCTTTGCCCCCATTATCCAAATTTTTTGGATCCATCACTGTGGAGGACAAGCGGTAGTTCAAGTGTAGGGATATTAGATGTGTAGCTTTTACAAACCTCTTTTACGCTTATTTTATTTTGAGTTAGAGTCAAGTTTAATTAGTTTTAAATCTTTTAAAGTATTTTAATAATAAGTTTCCTTTCTTATTTTTCTTGCTTGATATGCTAGATATAAAAATTAATGTTTTGGATAATTCAAAATAAAAGTTTTGATTTGATAAGATGATGTGCAGTCATTGCATATCTTGGCTTTGAACTTTCATCATATATCTCCCTTATTTGAAATATTTAATTTTGCCTAACTAAAATTAATATCTTTTCAATTTGAATTTAGACAAGGAAATCAATAAGGGAAAGATAAGAACTTCTTATCATATCTTATCAAATCTTATCTTATCCAAGTCTTATCCATTTCAGAATAGAATCTCAAAGATATCTGGACCACAGAGCAGTAAATTGAACATAACTTGAATTATTGATATCAAAGTAATTCATAACATCTTACCACTTGTTTTCAATTAAGAATTCTTTTCATTACTTGAGGGCAAGCATTAGTTCAAGTGTGAGCGTATTTTATGTGTGGCTTTTACACATTTATTTTGTGCTTGTTTTATCTTGAGTTAGAGTCGAGTTTAATTAGTTTTAAGTCTTTTTACGTGTTTTAATAATAAGTTCCTTTAATTATTATTCTTGCTTCATTTTGACATGCTAGATATAAAACTTAATATTTTGGATAATTCTCATAGAATTTTTGGTTTGATTGGATTATGTGCATTCGTTGCATACCTTGCATTTGAATTTTTATGATACATCTCTCTTAATTTTAAATATTTAATTTTTCTTAATTGAAATTAAGATCTTTTGAATTTGAATTTAAATAAGGAAATAAAAAATGGAAAGACAAGGGCATCTTATCATATCTTATCTTATCTTATCAAATCTTATTCATTTCATGATAGAATCTCCAAGATATCCGAAAAATGGACAGTAAGTTGAGCATAACTTAAGCTACAAATATTAGATTAAGATGATTCAAGTGGCTGTGGACAACTAAGACAAAAGGCTACAACTTTCATGTTGAGTACTATGGTTTATTCCACGTTTTGGTCTCCAACAAAGCAGAGCACGACCATGTCGAGGCCTTAATATAGTAAAATGAGAGGACTTGGGCCTATTTAAGAATAGTTAAGGGTCAAACTTGAACTCAAATCACTTTGGCACGAAATTGACCATCCGTCAAGGAGCAAAGAAGAATTTCCCCTTATGAACAACTTCGTGCGAAGAAGTATTATGAGAAGAAGATCAAGATCAATTTGATTTGTTTTTTCTTCGCTTTTGTCTTCTATCTTGAACTCATGATGTTTCTTTCATATATTTTGATGTTGTTCAATAACATGATAAGGTTGTTTTCCTTTTTGGTTAAGAGTGAATTCAAAACCCTAGACATGACCTTGTAATTGGATCCAAAATGTTATTCTCTTAGTTTTAATTGAGATTGCTTATGTTTCTTTTATTTGAATTGTGTATGGTTGTTGTCTTAATCCGTTTAGGTGTACAATTAAACAGAACTTGATAATATTTTAATACAAACTTAGGGAACTTGATTTGTAACTATCATGTTTTCCTAATTCAAAGTAGAAATTTGCAATTAATCATTGTAGTAGAATCCTTAATTAATTGTGAAGAATACCATAACCTAGGTTGAATGATCCGAGCGTACTGAGGTTGTTACTTAGATCAACTTATCATTCTCAACTTAATGCTTCTGCCTTTTTGGATATATTGATCTTGCTAATCCTAGGTTATTAGATGGTTAAAGAGTAATAGCAAGCTTGTTGCTTCTAGTTAACGGTAAAATAAGGAAAGATTGGGGGTAGCCAAGATTGTTTCTTACTATCTACGATTGATAGTTTCATTAGGAATAATGAATAACATTGAAAATCTAATTGTAATTGTCTAAAGTATAGTGATGGCGAACTTCCCTTAACCAATCTCCATCTATTGTTGAATCACTTTGCTCATTGTGTCTGCTTCTTTCGTATTTCTTAATTGCATCTTTACAATTTAGTTTTAATCTATTTTACTTTCATTTTATCACTCACAACATCACCCTCATTTATTTACTATTCATTTTAGTTTATAGTTTAGTGATATTTTATTTTTCAATTAGCACAATCCTCTGCGAGAATGACTATTGCTTTCACTACATTATAATATTTTATCTCTACGGTTTAATTTGGTGGTTCCTTTCAAAATAATCAAAATCTTGACTTAATTGCCGAGATATATTTAGCACACATCAAATTTTGGCGTCATGTCATTAGGGATTGTTTCTAATTGATTTGTTAATTTTTGTTTAGCTTTAGTTTTCTTTTTGTGTTTTGAATGGGGTTTTTTTTTTTCAGGTTTTGTCTTTGTATAAGGTCCAATGCTCTTTCCTCCAATGATATCTCATAACAAGAAACAATGACCTAAGGAACTTTGATGGAAGCTTACGCCTCATCAATTGTACTACAGCTAGCCCAACTTACATCCCTTACGAAACATATGGAAGTTGTGAATGTGTAGCAAATGCAGCCTTGTGGCATTTGTTATATGACAGGGCACCTCACTACTATGTGCCCTACAGTTTAGTGTGGAGATATGAAGCAAGTACATTATAGGACCACCCCAAAGACCATATGATCCAAGATGGGAGAATTAGACACTTCATTGAGCTAGTTGAAGGCACAGAGTGTTAGAGAGATTACCTTCACAAGCTGTGGTAAAACCCAAGGCCAATTTTAGTGTTGTCTACCGAGGAGGCGAGACAACATTGGAGGCACCATCCATTACACATTTAGTGGTGCCAACTGAGGAAGCCCTCCAACAAAATGAAGAGGAATAGTTTCCATCTCCTCCAGTGGAGCCCAAGCCACCTCTTTAGTCATATGTGACTCCTCCGCACTTCCTAAGTCAATTTGCTAAATCTAAAAAGAAGGAGCAAGAGAAGAAAGATGATAAGATGATTGTAGAGGAGAATGTTTTTGCAGTGTTTCAAGGGAAACTCCTACCAAAGTGTGTGGATCTAGTATTCAACATCCTTTGCACCATTGGGAACACCAGGTTTGATCAATGCATGATAGATCTAGGAGATTTCATTAATATTCTTCCATATCTTGTTTATGCTTCTTTAAATCTTGAGCCATTAAAGAACACTAGTGTTGTTTTACAACTTGCTGACCATTCTAATGCTCATCCTAGAGGAATTATGAAGGATGTTACTGTGCAGGTGAGGAATAGGTTGAAATCATATTATGAGAGGTTCCAAACGACATTTAGTGGGATTATTTTTTATGATGAAGGTGATGAAACCACGTCAGGCTGAAGACAATAAACCAAACACTTCTTCATAGGCAACCCAACATATTTGCTTTCTCTTACCTTCTTTTCTTATTTTGTTTAGTTGTTAGTTTGCTACTCAGTTTGTTTCTTCATTCGCATTCCACCATTGATTTTGGAAAAATTATGTGGTTGCATTCTCATTTGCTTTAGCCCAGTTGTCAAATAGTTTTGTTTTATTATTTCTTGCTTTTGGAGGTTATATTTGCATGCATACACTTCATCCCCTTTTCCCTATTTTCTTCCACCCGCATCCACCCATTCCTCCACATCCCCTTTATTGGTTTGGGTTGTTGATTTCTTTGTGGCTATGTTCTTTATTCACTAGTGCTTGTTGGTTTGATTGTACTCTTATTGCTTATCTCTTTGCTCTTAACTATAAAAGCATGGTGACATTGAGGACAATATCACATTTAAGTGTGGGGGGTTCAATCTTGTGATTTTGTATTCATTCTTGTTTAGGAGAATTGCAAATGTTAAACTCTGATTTTTTCTTTAGCTTAGTTTCCTTTGAATTTTAATTTTAATTTTAATTGTTACAGTTAGGATTTGTTTATGACCAATTCTTAATTTTTAATTCTTGTCAATTCAAGCACTTATTATTTTTGAACTCAAATCTCATGAGAAGTACCTTGAAAAATAACTTGAGAAACTAAAAAAAGCCAATGTCTGATAGCTTAGGATGGTTTAATTGGAAGTCCATCATGAGTGTCATTTGTGTTTAGCTTAGGTCATTTAGTTTTTCGAAGCATGTTTTATATAGATCCTCCTCTTGTTTTCTTGAGGATTTTGGTGAAGGTTCACGTGCACTAAAGTGTTTTCAAAAGTACCTCACCAGTCCTAGAACAACTTTGCTTAATCTTTTGAAGCGAAATCCTAGTGTTTGCATTCTAAGAGAGATGATTTAGGCACTTCTTTGTTTTTAGCCATAGCATTTTTACCTTCTATTTTCATACTTTTCCACTAGTAACCCTTTGAAACAATTTTACACTTTTAGCATATTTTCTTTCATTTAACCTATTCACTTACCTTTTGAGCCCATACACTTGGCATTACCCTATGTAAGGTGAATTATTTGTGAAAATTGAAAATTGCATTAAAGGAACAATTACATATAAAGAAGGGTAGAAAGTATGAAGAAATACTAGCGTGAAAAGTTTGATAAAGGCTTCACTCCAAGTTCATAAAATGGAATAAGTGTGGGGGTTAAGTTAAAAGTGATCAGAAAGAAAAAGAAAAAGAAAAAATAATATGCTAGTTTGAGTGAAATGTTCTTTCCATGTCATCAATTGCTCATTCCTTTATATAATTTGAGTTTTCACATTTTGATTTTCTCACCTTTATTTTATCATATCCTTTCTTTGTTCATTAACCTTAACCCTCTAGCCCTAATAGAGCCTTAATAAAGGCCTTTTGATCTATTGAATGTATGCACTACATTAGTGGATTTAGAGATATCTATGTAATTGGGAGTTCAATGAACTCACAGAGGTGTTAGAGATTGCTTGATATTTATAAAATCATCCAAAGCAAATGGATTCTTGAATTTGGTCTACATTGGTATGCTTAGTTTATTTGGTGACCTTTGTTACGCTTTAATGCATTCCATAAGTGTGCAACCTTTTATTGTTTGATTGAATTGTTCTTGTGTTGTTCCTTTGGAAGTTATCTTTGGAATTTGGATTAATATTTTCTCGTTGTTTTATAAAATATTACCCCTTGTTTTCAATTAAGAAAGTCGAGTTTGATTAGTTTTATGAATTTTTAAGTGTTTTAATAATAAATTTCCTTTATTATTCTTCTTGCTTCACTTTGATATGCTAGCTATAAAAGTTAATGTTTCGGATAATTCTTATAGAATTTCTAATTTTATTGGATAATCAACATTCATTGCATATCTTGGTTTTGAATTTTCAAGATATATCTCCCTTATTTGAAATTTTTAATTTTTCCTAACTGAAATTATTATCTTTTGAATTTGAATTTAGATAAGGAAATCAACAAGGGAAGGATAAAGATATCTTATCATATCTTATCTTATCTTTTCATATCCTATCCTGTCCTATCCTATCATATCTTATCTTATCTTATCAAATCTAATCTTATCCAAGTCTTATCCATTTCATGATAGAATCTCACTAATATCCAACTCCTGGAGTAGTAAATTGACCATAACTTGAGCTACAGATATCAAATTTATTCATTAAATCTTACCCCTGGTTCTAAGCTACATATATCAAATAATTCATTAAATCTTACCGCTTGTTTTCAATTAAGAATTCTTTTCATTGCTTGAAGACAAGAAATAGTTCAAGTTTGGAGGTATTTGATGTGTGACTTTGACTCATCTATTTTGTGCTTATTCTATCTTCAGTTAGAGTCGAGTTTATTTAGCTTAAAGTCTTTCTAAATGTTTTTAATAATAAGTTTCCTTTATTGTTATTCTTACTTCATTTTGTCATCCTAGATTTAAAAATTAATGTTTTGGATAATTTTCATAGAATTTTTTATTGGATTGGATCATGTGCATTAATTACATATCTTGGTTTTGAATTTCCATTATATATCTCCCTTATTTGAAATATTTAATTTTTCCTAACTGAAATTAATATCTTTTGAATTTGGATTTAGATAAGGAAATCAAAATAAGAACGATAAGGATATCTTATCTTATCTCCTTATCAAATGTTATCTTGTCCAAATCTTATTAAGATATGATATGATATCCTTATCTTTCCCTTGTTGATTTCCTTATCTAAATCCAAATTCAAATGATATTAATTTCAATTAGGAAAAATTAAAGATTTCAAATAAGGGAGATATGTCATGAAAATTTGAAACCAAGATATGCAATCAAATAAAAAGTTCTACGAGAATTAACCAAAACATTAATTTTATATCTTGCATATCAAAATGCAACAAGAATAATAATAATAATAATAATATAGGGAACTTATTATTAAAACATTAAAAAAAGACTTGAAACTAATTAAACTCGACTCTAACACAAGATAAATCAAGCACAAAATATATATGTAAAAGTCACACATCAAATACCTTTACACTTGAATTATTGTTTGCCCTCAAGCAATGAAATGAATTCTTAATAGAAAACAAGGTGTATTTTATGAATTAATCTTATATCTGTAGCTCATAACAAGGGTAAGATTTTATGAGTTAATCTGATATTTGTAGCTCAAGTTATGCTCAATTTACTGCTCTAGTGTTCGGATTTCTTTAAGATTCTATCCTAAAATGGATATGATTTGGATAAGATAAGATTTGATAAGATAAGATATGATATGATAAGATTATATATGATAAGATTAGATATCCTTATATTTCCCTTGTTGATTTCCTTATCTAAATTCAAATTCAAAAGATATTAATTTCAATTAGGCAAAATTTAATATTTCAATAATGGAGATATATCATGAAAATTCAAAACCAAGATATACAATGAATGTGCATTATCCAATCAAACCATAAATTCTATGAGAATTATCCAAAACATTAATTTTTACATCTTGCATATCAAAATGAAGCAAGAAGAATAATAAATAGAACTTATTATTAAAACACTTAAAGAGACTTAAAACTAATTATACTCGACTTTAACTCAAGATAAAACAAGCACCAAATATATGTGTAAAAGTCACACATCAAATACCCCTACACATGAATTATTGTTTGCCCTCAAGCAATGAAATGAATTCTTAATAGAAAACAAGGTGTATTTTATGAATTAATCTTATATCTGTAGCTCATAACAAGGGGTAAGATTTTATGAGTTAATCTGATATCTGTCAAGTTATGCTCAATTTACTGTTCTAGTGTTCAGATTTCTTTAAGATTCTATCCTGAAATGGATATGATTTGGATAAAATAAGATTTGATAAGATTATATATGATAAGATAAGATATCCTTATCTTTCCCTTGTTGATTTCCTTATCTAAATTCAAATTCAAAAGATATTAATTTCAATTAGGCAAAATTTAATATTTCAAATAACGGAGATATATCATGAAAATTCAAAACCAAGATATAAAATGAATGTGCATTATCCAATCAAACCATAAATTCTATGAGAATTATCCAAAACATTAATTTTTACATCTTGCATATCAAAATGAAGCAAAAAGAATAATAAATAGAACTTATTATTAAAACACTTAAAACTAATTATACTCGACTTTAACTCAAGATTAAACAAGCACAAAATATATGTGTAAAAGCCACACATCAAATACCCCACACTTGAACTTTTGCTTGTCCTCAAGCAATGAAAAGAATTCTTAAACGAGGGACAAGATTTTATGAAACAATGAGAAAGTACCAATCCAAATTCCAAAGATAACTTCCATCGGAACAACATCACAGTAACTCAATCAAGCAATAAACAGTTGCACACTCATGAAATTTATTCAAGTTTAATAAAGGTCACCAATCAAACTAAGCATACTAACATAGACCAAATTCAAGAATCCATTTTCTTTGGATTAGTTTATGCATATTAAGCAATCTCTAACACCTCTAATGTAGTGCACACATTCAAGATATCAAAAGGTCTTTTTTAAGGTTGTAATTGGGCTAAATGGTTAAGGTTAATGAACAAAGAAAGAATAGGATAAAACAAATGTGAGAAAATCAAAATGTCAAAACTCAAATTACATAAAGGAAAGAGCAATTGATGACATGGGAAGAACATTTCATTCAAACTAACATATTAATAAACACTATTCACACACATTATTAATCCCTCATATTTAGTATCTTACCTCCTTTTTGTGCTTAATTGATTGAATTTGGTCACATTTTATATGTTTGAGTTTCAATTGGGCTTAATTGCATTTTTTAGCATTAATTGAATTTTACATTGTCTCTGTATTTCAGGTGTATCTTGAGTTCTATACATTTAAAATATATGAATCTTACCTTGTAGGAAATATAAGAGGGATTTCTACAGCTTTAATGAGAGATCAAGAGCTGAATTGGGTGTCTAGTAGGTCGTATTGGGCCTGGAAGTCAAAGCAATGGTGCTATCACTGGAACCCAACCCGCATGTAGTAAATTGGCCATAAATTGGGCTTGTGATGACCAATGCAGCTGATGAAAGATAAAATGCAGGGATTCAACTTTCATGTAGACCATTTTTCCAAAATATGACGTTTTGATGGTGTGCTACCAACGTGAAGTTGGAAGACATTTCAGTTACCTCCTTAGACTGATTTGGACATAACTTTCTCATTTTAAGCCCAAATTAGGCAAATAAGATGGCCAATTAAAGCTAAGAGGATGTCGATTAGTATATTATATTGGATTGTCTGTTGTTTTATCTCTGTTGATTATTTCTCAAAAGCATCCGTCCAAAGAAATTCAAAGACAAGCAAAACAAAGTCCATGAATTATTGGAGCTGACACGCCTAACAACTACAAGAACTAGCAACTAAGGAACTTTCTACTTATTCAGAAGAGTCAGAATTGAGATATCAAATTCCTCGCAAGTGTTGATAACCAAAGCCACTTTTTAGAAAAAGATCAACACGCAATCAACTTTATGCATTTAATGCTACTCAGAATAGTAATAAATATTGTAGTTGGACGAAGAAGATTATGAAGACTGTTTAAAGCCAACAAGCTCTCAAGCCTATAAATTTTCAAAGTCTTTGAAGATTGAAGATATATACAACGAGACATCAAGAGAACAAGAGAAAATATTCAAAAGATTCATTGCTTTCAATTTTACTCTTTTATAGAATTTCTACTTGAGCTTATTATTTATCCTCACACATCGTGAGTTAATCTCAAGTGTTGTAAACACTCCTTATTACTTTGGTTGTTGAGCCTGAAGAGGCTTGATTGTAAAAGAATACTTGTTGTTAGAACTTGAAAAGATTTAGAATACTTGGTTGTAAGCCTGAAGAGACGGAGTAAAGAATACTTGTAAACTGACAAAGTTTAATGGAAAATCCTACAAGTAGAAGGGACCGGATGTAGCTCTTGGTTTGAGAGAGTGAACCAGTATAAATCTCTGGTGTAAGCTTTTTTTCCCTCTTCTTGTGTTATCTTACATTTCAACTAACATTTGGTGCTGCCATTGTTGTTCTCAACAAATATTTTAAGAAACCATAAGTCTTTAACTTGAGTCCAAAGATTTGTAGTAAAATCCCTTTTTACGTCCAACAGACTATAAAACGTTTACGTTTTGTCCATTTTCTTCTACAATCTTGAGAAGCTTTTATCCCAAGTACTGTTTTACGAAAAGTTGTCCAAAAAGGTTAAGAAACACAATTCAACTCCATTTCTTGTATTTCATCTGTTTATTTCAATGAAGACTAGTACGAAGCTCACAAGCCTATAAATACCAAAGTCTTCAAAGGATCATAAAGAGAATGGGGAAAAAAAGAAGAAAAAACATAAGAAGCAAAAAGATTTACTCTGCTTTACATATTCTTTGTATACTCTTGTATAGAGTTTTACTTGAGCTTATTGCTTATCCTCACACATCGTGAGTTAATCTCAAGTTTTGTAAACACTCTCTTTATTACCTTGTTGAAAAGCCTGAAAAGGCTTGTTTAGAAAAAGAATACTTGTTGGTACAACCTGAAGAGGTTTAGAATACTTGGTTGTAAGCTTGAAGAGGCAGTGTGAAGAATACTTGTAATCTTTGTGAAAGATTAGTGAAATTCCTTCAAGTAGAAGGGACTGGACGTAGCTCTCTAGTTGTGAGAGTGAACCAATATAAATACCTCGTGTAAGCTTTTCTTCCCTCTCCTTGTGTTACTTTATTTTCACTAACATTCGAGGATTGTCATTGTTGTTCTTAACAACTTTTTTATCTGAAAATATACATCTTCAACTTGCGTCCAAAGATTTCAAAAAAAACTCTCTTTGCGTTCAACAGACTGTAAAGAGTTTCTATTTCGTCCATTTTCTCTTACATTCTTGAGAAACTTTTATTCTAAGAACTGTTTTAAGAAAAGTTTTCCAAAACACAATTCAACCCCCCTTCTTGTGTTTCATTTGTTTATTTCAAAAATTTCATTAAAAGAGGAGGAATAGGTAGGAGTTCAAGTGTTCATCTCTTAATTTTCAAACTTGAAGTTTTGAATAGTTTTCCATGAATTTTGATTATTTTATGAACTTTTATCAAGAATACAATCAAATAATACTTGAATATAAATGATGGTTGGAGACTTTGGCTTCATGGAGATTTCGAAATTCATGAGTTTAAAGTGATTGGATGATGGTTTTGATGATATACTAAGTGGTTTATACTATGTTTTTGATGTTATATGATTGTTTGGATTGAAAAACCCTAGGAACCATGACCATGTTTCTTTCGGCCAAGCTAAGGAGTTAGGGTTTCAATGTGTTTAATTATGTAAATAAGAGTTTATGATGTAGATTAATGATTAGTTAAGTGATTTTTCAAGATTTGATGAAATTTTGGTAGATTTGGATGAACATATTACAAACCCTAGACATATACATGTTTCGGCCAAGGCTTATCCTATAGGGTTTATATGTATAAATTGTTGGATTAATAGTTAAGAGAATAGATTAGAAGTAAATTAAATTGTATAGCAAAATTCAAGCATAGTTAGGTGACAAAAGTTTAGAACAATCACTTGGAAATCAAGTGTTATGGTATCGGCCAAGAGATTTAAATGGCCTAGGTTGCAAATTTTTCATGTTATCATTATATCATGGTGATTAGAAGATGAACTTGGTGGGAAATTGGAAGAAAATGGGGGAAATTGATAAGTTCAAGTGTTAAGCTAATTTAAGAAACCCTAGATTAGGTTTCAACCAAATTAGGGTTTTTAACCTAAGATTTGATTTAGATCCAAAGGAATGTGTATTATGATGAATAAGAATGATTAAGTGTTAAGGAATAATGAAAATTCAAGTATATGGAAAAATGACCAAATGAATAGTAGAAATGACTAAATGAATAGTATTTTGGCTAAGTTGTGAAGCATTTTTAGAGTTCTTAATGGCTAAGTTAGATTAGCAAAATAGGATGTTTATGATGACTAAAAGAAATCTAGACCATAGGGATAAGGTTTCGGCTAAAACCTAGTTTCTAAGGCTATGTATTAGTCAAGTATGTTTTTAAGGGTAATTAGGTATTAAAAATGTCAAGAAATTTGACTTTATGAGAAAAGTGTCTAATTACTCTAGAAACTTAGAAAATGACATTACATGTTCATTTAATAATATGTAATATGATATAAAAGACAGGGATGTGATCCTCGATAAGGAAAAGAGAGGTGATTCCCATATAATTAGATGAAAATGATCCTCGGTAAGGGAGGTGATTCCTGGATAATTATTGGATGTGATCATCGGTAAGAGAGGTGATCCATGAAAGTCTTACATGTGTTTAGATATGGATAATCCAAAACAAAACATTGGAATTATTTGAGGACCAAATGGAATTCACCCCACACGTACAGTATGACCATTTGGTTTAGGGGACGCCCTATACCAAGGTAGTGCACTTATTACTGTTTTATAGTAATTTTGTTATGTTGACCATGTAAACACAGATTATGGGACTATGCCCACAGATAAATGACAAGTATGAGCATGCAATTGTCCTAGGAAATAATAAAAGATCATATTCTTATCTGTTATTTTACTGTTAAATATTCTAAGAAGTAAGACATGAAGTGCAATATCTAGATTATATACTATTGGCTTATTTAAATGTATTATGAACAAAACATTATCTGTGGAAATGTTTTTGCAGTTTAATGTAGCTGGAAATATTATAGTTATTGTTTACTGTTTTTATTTGCTTGAATTTTTACTAAGAATTAATTCTCACTCTAAGTCTAATATTTCCAAAGAACCCGAGAGCCAACGACCTGTATCATATAACCATTATGATAGATTTTGATGTTGCTTTGCTCCATGATCCAAAAGATGACACTTATATTTTGGATATTAGGGGCTTTAGTGCCCATTATTTCTTAGTTATTGTGCAATCATGTAGCTTGTATTGTATATGAAACAATGTAGAAAAAGTTTTCATCAATAGGGCCAGAGTACCTATTTTGAAATTTTGATGTACTCTATGTAAATAATTGTAGGATGAAGCGTATATAAATAAATTCTAGTAATGAACAAAAATAATATTTTGATGTGCTACACTATTAGTAGAACAAATTATCATCTAAGTATGATTATTAAATTGTGAAAAATAAATTCACATTCCTATTATAATTCAAAACAGACAAAATTAAATAAATAATGTAGCTAATTAAATTATGCATATTACAGACTAGTAAAACAATGACACTAATTAAGAATTCCCAAGTTGAGTGATCATCATCCCATTATAAACCACCTTATAAATCAACTAAATCCCTAATACAAAACCATAGAATTCCTAAGTACAAATTGTCATGGTCGTAGCTTATAAATCCTACAACTTCAATCCATTACGTCTAACTATTATTTGCTTGTAATATGGGAACAAAGTAAAAGAAAACACTAAATCACCATGGAAAGTACTTAGAAGTTTATGAAAATACCATTAAAGAGCAATTAAAAGAAATTACATAACTTGAACTCTGATCAATCAATTTGAGACACTTTTGTTAGCTTTGTACTAGGTTTTATTAGATGTTTATTGTGCCCAATATTAGTATTTTAGTTGAGTTTAATGTTGTTCGGCCTAATTGGACTTTAATGCAAATTGTGAATAATTCTTAGATTTTGATGCATTTTGACCTTTCGTCCTTAGTTAGGCCATAACTTGGGACTTTGTGATCCATTTGAGGTGATCTTAGTGTCTTTGGAAAGCTAAGACAAGGCTCTACAAGTTTCATGAGAACTCGAGAGCTGGATCAGACTTTTAAAGATCCAAAATAGCCCTGCAATTCAGAGTGAGTTTGCTGTCACTGGAATCTGAGCATGTGTACATATTGGACCATATCATGGGTTATAGGCATCTTTTTGAGCTGAAACTGGGCCATTGGAAAGATAAGACCCATATCTCCAACTTTACTGAAGATCATTTAGTCAATAGATGTCGTTTTAAGCGTAATTACGAAGTTGCAAGTTGGTTTGAATTTGGAAACAAGTTCTGTCAACCTGACTTGAGGTAGGTGTAGTGTTTTTGGAATATCTGGAGTTGTAAAAGTCCAATTGGCATAAAACCAATGCCAAAGTTCAAGGAGACAATTGTCTACAACTTTCATGAGACCTCCAAACCAAAATACATCGTTTAGGGCATGAAAGTTAAGCTGGAAGTCGGAGAAGAGTTGCTGACTAGAAGCCACCAACCATGCACCAACCCACTAGCCATGCATCAAGCTACCATATTTGACAATTTTCATGTTTTTATAGCTTGTATTCATATTATTTTCAATTCAAATTGGCTTCTAAGATTAGTATAAATAAAGTCAATCTCTTTGTATTATACATCATTCAATCTCTTTGTATTATACTCCAATGCCTTATTCTTCTTCTTCCTCTTTTCCATGCTCACTCTTTTTCTTTCTCTAAATGCGTCGTGCTCTTTTTTTTTTTTGGAAGATGATCATATTATTGATATTTTACTTGAGTAATCATTGTTATTCTATTTTATTTAATCACATCTCTACACTTAACCTTAGATGTTGTCTCATTCTTATTGGTCAATCTTCATGGACCAATAGAAACATTTCATTTGGTAGAAGTAATTATGACCTAGTTAGATATTTAGCTAATTTAGTCTTAATCTAACTAATTCCATTAGGTTTTAACTACTTTTGTTACATTCTAACCTTACTAATTAAATATTAGTTAAATTAGAATCATATTATAGGAATATGTTAATTAGATTCCATCTAGTTAGTTTTTGTCTTTACTTGTATTTTGTCGTATTCTACTAGCAAATTCTTCTAATGACATCTAGGTCCCATTAAGCATAAACCTATAACTACAAAATTGCTACTTAATATTCTACTAACTTATACTAGTTATTTTATTATTTGTTATGTATTCTTTTCATGATCAAACATAAAATTCACAGATTCTCAATTGTAAACAGTAAACAATAATCAATAAAGAATAAAAAAATTGAAATTTTCTATAATTTATTATTTTTTCTATTTTTTTTAAGAGAAGATGTTACATGCATGTAAGACTTGGAGTTTTTTGACTTTCCGAAAATGGTGATGAGAATTAAAGGAATAATATCTCACAACCACTGCTTTTATTCCAATTCCATATATCATTCAATTTAATTAATTAATTAATTAATTATATTTTATTTATAGACATATTTATTACATTACATTATGGTGGGAAAGACTTGATGCTTTTTGAATTTCAATTTCAATTAATTATAATTTCAATTTACATTACATTACTTTAATTAATTATTGTAATTTGCATTAAAAACTAAAATTTTTGAAGGAAAATGTTTTAATGTATAAACAATGTAACACCCTCCTTTGGATGTCACATTTAACGGAATCTCAAGTTAAATTTCAAAAAAAATTTGTATTAACTTTATGAAAATATGAGTTCTAAACTTTCTTTCCGCAAATATAACATAAAATATACATCATAATCATTTATATCCAATTTTATTGTTTAATTCTACTATTTAACAACATACATAAAAGATACACAGTAGAAACTCTGTATATCATCCTATTGACCAAGTTCTACATACTTAATTACTACGTATCCAAGTGAACACTCCATACGTCTGAATCATCGTGGAACTGTATTCTAACAAAATTAACAGTCCTTCCTTGAAGTCTCTGCTGTCTTCACAATAAAGAAAGAAAACAGCTACCTTGTCGTCTTCATAAGACCAAAGAAAAACAACACAAAATAATACAACAAAAAGGTGAAATCCTCGTCACCTATCAATACTAATAAAACAATGTAGAAAACATGACAAATAGTACAGTTCCATACTGGATCAACAGATATAATCATGTTATCAAACAATGGGTAAATTAAAATCAATATGTGCCGTAATGATGTGACAGTATGACAACTCATTATGCAAATCATCCAATGATTGACCCCCTACTCCATGGAGCTAAAACACAACAAGTCGGAGAGAGTGATTCAGAGTACATGTTCCATATCTTATTAGCCTCAAATATGCTCAAAAGTGCTGTAGAATCTCATTTGGCAATACAGCTTATGAGAACACTCTCCACCAACTAGGAATAGGATAATGTCTGGTCGGGATCGTTCAGTATGTTGCAATCATATCACCACGGCACAGTCCAACTGGCCTCTTGTGGAGTTTCCGCACTCTGACTTCCCCAAGATTATTCATAGATCTTTGACAAGAGGTTGTCGAGACCCCGTCAAATAATAAAAATTACCGGTTCGCAAACTAATTTGTAGTATAGAGCATGAACCGAATCGTCTCTCAAGGATCCAATAAAAACAAAGATTCAATCAGATCAAGATAATTAAAAATGGGGGGTTTTTGATGATGATTAACAAGATTAACAAAAGTACAAGATTTAAAATTGTAAACAAATCTAAAGAAGCAACCAATCCAAGGAAATTTACCGATCTTGAGTTTAATCCATCATTGATCACAAGGAATTCACTTAATTGCTAACCATGTTCTTGGCCTTAGATCACATCAAGACGCCTCAACATGATCCAAGAATTCTATACTAGATAAGCATCTAGGATTTAATTAACCAAGGTTAGATAAAGTAAGCACCATCCAAACATAGATTAATTTAAGATCCAGAATTTAACCAAGCTAAACAATCCATCAAAAAGCTTTAATAAATTGTTTATTCTTTGTGATCCTCTTTGAATACATGACAATAAAGCTATTATCACATCAACATCTAAATCAAATTAAGCAATTTAATCTAGATAAAAATCAAAAGAGGAAGAAGAGAAACTTGAATAACAATTAAGCAATATGAACAAGCGAAACAAGATCTCCAAATTAAACATCAAGATGGCTAATCCCTTGGATTGATTATGAGAGCCTAGCCTTCCATGGATGGGAAGGAAGAACTCAGAATTTAAAGAAACAAAAATGAAATTGCAAAGAGAATGGAGAAGAAGAGAAAGAAAACTCTCACAAATACTTAAACTTTCTTGAAACTTACTTCCTTCAAAATTGAATGAATCAAAATACAAAGAGATTGGCTCTATTTATACTAATCCTAGAAGCCAATTTATACATGTACATAATCTGAATACAACCTATAAAAATATGGAAATTGTCAAATAAGGAAGCTTGATGCATGGTAGGTGGGTTGGTGCATGGTAGGTGGGTTGGTGTATGGTTGGTGGCTTTTAGTCAACAACTCTTATCCGAATTCTGGCTTCAAATTCATCACCTAGACGGTATATTTTGGATTGGATGTCTTCATGAAAGTTGTAGCCAGTTGTCTCCTTGAAAATCTCCAATTTGAATCATGTCATTTGGACTTTTAGAACTCTAGAAATGCCAAAAACACTGCACCTACCTCAAGTTAGGTTGGAAGAACGTGTTTCCAAATTCAGACCAACTTGTAGCTTCATTATCATGCCTAAAACGATATCTATTGACAAAATGGTCTTCAGTGAAGTTGGAGATATGGGTCTTATCTTTCAAATGACAAAGTTTCAGCCCAAGAGGAGGCCTATAACCCACTATATAGTCCAATATGTGCATACTGCCCAGATGGTTCCGTGACAGCAAACTCACTCTGTATTGCAAGGCTATTTTGGGCCCTTAGAAGTCCGATCCAGCTCTTGAGTTCTTCATAAAACTTGTAGATCCTTGTCTTAGCTTTCCAAAGACACCAAGATCACCTCAATTGGATCACCGAGTCCCAAGTTATGGCCTAACTAAGGAAGAAAGGTCAAAATGCATCAAAATCCGAAAATTATCCAATATTTACATTAAAACCCAATGAAGCCCAACAACATTAAACTCATCTAAAATACTAATATTGGGCACAATAAACATCTAATGAAGTCTAATACAAAGCTAATATAAGTGTCTCAAATTGATTGATCAATCTTCACTACACAATTCGCACTCGCACTATGGTGTAAGCTCAAACTCCTAGGCTCAAAGCCTTAACAAATCTCATACAAACTATCACAATGCCATGGTCAACTAACCCATGCAAAGTGCAATCGCTCACAATTAATATAATAATTCATGGTTAACTAACCCATAATTATTAAATTAATCATGATCAACCCAATAATTCATGGTCAACGAACCTATAATTATTGGTTTATCAAAACACAGTCCCCTCTGGATTCAAGCCACCATTTTAAAAATAGCTTCAACTATCTTATTCAGGGTCCAGTCTACGTTGGCCCGATAGTAGTACCGTTGTTTCTTAACTTATGGTGCTTCTAAAACATTTTCCAAATCACGTAACACGACGATTACGATTTTCAAATAGTGTAACACCTCTGTTACGTTTTATAAATCGTATAAAATCATTTTTCTGTTTTAAAATTGCGTAACTCAAAAACTAATATTTTTAAATCGCGCAACAGTTTAAAATCACTTTTCAATCGCGTAAAGCATTTTCTATCAAATTTAAATCGCATAAAGCATTTTTTACAAAAACTAAGTTATTTTGTACTAAATAAAATATTTTCAAGTCAATTCTCACTATTTGAGCTAATAATAAGTTTCAAATATGAATAGTGACTTTTCAACACATTTTTCAAAAATCATTGCTATTTAAAAATGTTTATTTCTATCTCAAATCATCACCAAAATGGTTTTTTTCAAACTTCCTGAAAAATAAAAGTCTTTAATAAAAATAAGCATTAATTTCATAATAGTCTGATACTAGTAAATAATTCAAGGTCTAAACTAATCTTTAGAAAACCCTTTTCAAGATCCAAACAAATTTTCAAAAGTGTTTCTACTTGAAAAATACTTATTTTCACCTTTAAATCATAACTAAATATTTTTTCTCATATTTTCCAAAATTCATAAGACCATATATTAAATTTTCGAAAATAAGAACAAAACCTTTGACAAGGTAAATATCATTTCTACCTAGTTTCTTTTCAAAAAAATTCCATTTCCATAATGATTCATTGGTTTCCAACCAAACATATGCATGTTCATAACCATGTTTTTCATACATCATCTTATTCACACATAAGTTATATCACACTTTAATCATAACAAGTTCATGCCATTTCTCAAAACATAAAAACACATAGGATAATCAAATCATAAATCATAAAACACAAACCACAACACATCAACCATAAAACATAAAAGCATAAAATATAAACCATAAATATATTCCTCACCACCATATTGGTTGATGAGAGAAATCTCCCCTTACCTTGGTTTAAAATCCTTTCTTATGCAAGTTCCTTATCTTCCCACCAACAAAATCCCTTAAAGAACCAAATTCATAACTTTTAAACTCTTAAACATGGAATAAGATGATCATTGATCAATCCAATGATCTAAAACTTTAAAATAGAAATTCAAAATTGGAGAGAAAGAATTTTCACCTTAGACTCCTTCAAATTTCGACAAGCTTGGAAGTAGTGAAAGGAGTTTGTATTTCAAGAAACTCAAAACATCAAAGTTTCTTAAAACACTACTAGGATATTAGAAACTAACTTAGAATTTTGGCAAGGGTTTGGGAAGGTGAAGAAGAGCTCTAGGCCATGAGCTTTAGAGAGAGAAAGTGAAGGATTTTGGTGTGTTTCAAATGAGTGGTGGTCTTGGCTATTTATAGAAGAAAAGTAAGGATTAATAAGTAATTAAATAAAAGAAAAAAAAAGATAATGGGACTTACCTTGCTTGGCCGGCCACACCATGGTCTTGCATGAAGAAGTAGTTATCAATTTTAACACCTTAGGACATTAATTGCATGGTGAGTCACACTGACTCACCCATTGAGTCACCACACTGACTCACCCATTGAGTCACTATGGTCATAAATATGACCATTTATTGCATAAGATATTTTTCTCAAGATTTTTACTAGTGGATAATCTAGTAGCTATTATCCAATGGATAAAGATCAGTATCTATTGTCCAATGGACAATAGGATGTACCCAAAATGATCCAAAGTTTTTAATTGATCATTAATCCCTAAAAATAGAAAACTTCTAAATCTGTTCATGGAATTGAGTTTCATAAACTTTCCTGTTCCTAATAGATAGTCAAAGTATTTTCGAATCAAAATTTTAAAATTATTATTTTATTATCCAAAACAGTTCCGGTTTAACTGTAAGACCTATTAGTTACTATGTTATTTACCAACCATAAGTCTTACGTGGAATATATAAATATAAAAAATTCGGCAGCGTTTCCTTTGTTTCTTGAACATTACCACAAATTATAACATAAGCAGCGGATTTCCAACAATCATTTCAAACCAACTAGAGTACATATATTATATATATACACACATACATATATCATCAAGAGATCTCAGATCTCAACCAAAATATTATCAGAGTACGCAATATTATACAAGTGTATTCTAAACACTATCCTGACTGAGCACACTAAGCATATACAGAACTGAGTACATCAATAGTAGTATTCAGTTCCCCGTCATATCTACATCAAAATAATATACTACACCTCCTATCATAGTTACATCACGGAGCTTAACTCCACCAAAATATGAATCTCAAAATAAAGCAACAGAATCCTCCGTACTTAACCCGTAGAGGGTCCGGGGTGTTCCTGCGAATCTGAAAAAGAGGTGGTGAGAATAACTTCCCAGTGAATATGAATAATTTGTAGATAAAGTATGCATGTAAGTAGAAAGCAAGTATAACACAATTCACAATATACAAGTAACACCAACCAACCAATGCAATGAATGATGCATATGATGTTCACACCTTGTATTCACACTTTTTCTTTCTCCACTCCTCTTGTTGTGCACTAACCCCTTTCGGTCAGGCTCTCGCAATATGCATATGTAATGTGTTATGCCAATTTCGTTTCCTTCTAGCTCATAAGCTAGGCACCCCTCATTCTTGTAGACTAACCCCTTCCGGCTGTGGGATCATAACCCTAATTTCCCTATAGGATCATGTCCTCAAACCATCAAAATACATTAACCATATCATTCACTTTCATATACCTAAATCCTTTAAAAACATGTAACAAAACA
The DNA here is from genome assembly GCA_023212625.1 of Styphnolobium japonicum. Lineage (NCBI taxonomy): Eukaryota > Viridiplantae > Streptophyta > Magnoliopsida > Fabales > Fabaceae > Styphnolobium > Styphnolobium japonicum. The sequence continues at coordinate 20,634,936 of JALBWW010000013.1, forward strand.
CATCAACCTTAAGCATAGGTGAAAACCCTAGATTCAAGCTTAATCCTATATCAGACACTTCCACCCTAAGAACATCATACAATAGCACAAGTAAATCCACACTCACCTTGAAGTGCTCCTAACTTGATTCCAAGATGGGATTGGTAGTCAAGGCAACCTTCCCTTCAACTTCCTTCAAAACACTCAAGCAAAACAACCAACTTTTAGACATGTGTGTTCTTGATTCTTAGAGATGAAAATAAGTTTCTCAAGAAACTAATACCATAGGATTGAAGAAGTGATCATAGTGATCAATAATCATCAAATAACCTAAGCCAAAAGGTGTATAAAAATACTTACTTTGGAACCTTGAACTCTTGAACAAGCTTTGGCTATGGAACTTAGCAACTTTTGGAGAAGATGACCAAATGGTCTCTCCCCCCTAGGGCCGGTTCACTTAAGCAAGATGGAGGGGGTGTGAATTGTCCATTTTGCCCCTCACTCAAATGAAAATTTACAAATTCGCCACTGAGGGTGTAAAAAGATAAAAATACCCTTATGATTTCTAAGAATTCCCAATAGGTCCTGAAGAAAATTAAATTTACCAGTAGGTCCTAACTTAGCCATAGTAAATATAAGAGTTTAGATTTTACCTATTCCTTCCTTAGGTTCTATCGAGTTCACCGGTATAGCTAGAATCTCGAATTAATCATTCTAACTCAATCTATCACCATTTTCTGTAATAGAATACACAACTCATTCAAAGAATTTAACTAAGTCATAACATATGAAATTTAGGGATGTTACGTTAACACATAAAATCAACAAAAAACTAAGAATTCCCAAAAATGAAAAACTTAAGAATCTGATTTTACATTCAAGTTCCATGACTTTCCTTGGTTCTAATAAATAGTAAGAGTATTTACGAGCCGAAAATATAAGTTATTTATTTTTATTTTCTAGAATTGCCCCGAATTGACACATAGCGTTTTATGAAAGATAACTTATTTTAAATGAAACTCATAAAAATTCTCAAAAATCATCATAAATCACAAAAATTAAAAAAATTAATATTTTAATTAAAAACAGAAGTTTCAAAATATTACAAACAACAAGTAACATTCATGAATGAACTCTCATTTATAATATTATATAGATATAGATATAAATATTCCTTCATATAAAACACGTCCATTTGTTTATCATTTTTTTTGGCAATTCAATTATTACATAAAAAGTAATTTTATATTTTTACACTTTTGTATGTCTTTTCAAATAATTTTATCATTAAAAAATACTTTTATAATTTTACATTCAAACAATAATAAATTTTAAACTTAAAATAATTTTTACCTTTATAAAATATCTATTTGAAAAAATGATAAAAAAATGACTTTTTTATATATATATATAAAAAAAAAATCATCGAAGCAAGTCTAAAATCCAGGTGTGACCGCAGGAGCAGTACCACTACCCAACGCTTGTGCCTCAATCTCAGATTCAGATACCCAAAATCCATCCTTTACATATTCTTACCCATCTCTCTCATCCTCCACCTCTCCACCCGACCCATTTCTCTCCCCGACCCATCAACCCATCTCTGACCCGAACACTCCCACCCCTCCCACCATAGCATACTGCATACCTCATTTCCGGGTCCCATGGCGATTCGGGTCGGGTCATCCTCTTGCTCCTCGCCACATACCATCCCCAGAACCTTTACCTCCTCCACTCGACCCCTCAGTGATGATGCTTATCCACTTGTCACACAAGATGGTATGGTATGGCAATTTTGGGTGGCATTGTTTTTTTTTTCTTTCAACTTTTTCGAGTTTATGTATGTTTTTAATTTATTGGTTTTTTTTTTTCTTTTTTTAATGATGAATCCTTTGTGGGTGTGTCAGATCTTCTCCATATTTTGTCATTTCGGCCTAAAGATATGAATTTTGTGAATCATTCAAGCTATAATAGCTGGAAAGAGTAAGCTAATGTTCTTTTGTGTGTGTGTATATTAATGAGATACTTATTTTCCATGATATTTGATGCTATAGAACAAGGAAGTTGAAACCCATTATTGTTGACCCAGGCCTGTATCTTTCTGAAGGGACTGAAATGTTTTATGCTACTCAGAAGAGGGAATTCCCTAGTGCTTACCGCATGTTTCCAGGTATGAATTATTTTTATTATTTTTATTTTTATTCTTTTTTATTTTTTTTTGCAATATCTGAGTCTGTGCATACTTCCAATTTTTGATTTGATTTGATTTGATTTGAGACAATATTGCATATCAGGCTGAATGTGATATCCCAAATTGATTTACAGTTCAATAGAGAAATATAGAAGTTTGGTTGTTATTAATACAGCCTCTTTGTTTCGATTTTATTGTATATTTGACGTAAATTCTGCTATCAGATATTTAGTTGTTCTTTTAGCATGGTTGAGGCTGCAATCTGCATGAATTGCAGGATCATAGTTTTTCTCAATATGAGCCCAGGTTACTAAACTGGGGATTGCAATTCGAGTCAGGTGTAAAATGGACCAGAATAGGAATTTATCTAGTAGAGTGAGGCTATGGAATTTTTATTTAGGATACATCTGCTAGCACATTGCTGGTATGTAATCTTTCAATTGTTCCCTCAATTTGGAGGATTTTAAACATCCAAACAAGGGGAAGGAAACTCAATACAAAATTGTTCCCCCATGAGGTGTTGCACAATGTCTGAACAACAGCCTTCTATAGTTGACTAAATTTTAAATTGGAATGGAACTGAAGGGATACTCAATACAAAATAAGGGTTTAAATTTATTTCTATGCTCTTATAGAAAGACTTCTCTACGATTGCAAGAAATACAGAATAAAATTGCAGAATTTTGTTCATTTTATAAGCAGTAGCGTCATTCTTCAAGTGTTGATTATGTGGACAATTTAGGGCTAAAGGATGTGACATGTTTGAGCTTAACAAAGTTGATAACATGTGATTAATGAAAGAGCCAAGAAGTAATTAAAATTGGGAGCTGTTAGTCAATAAAGGAAGGAACCAATGATTGGGCACTATGGTTCACTGGTGTATTATGCTTTCTGCAGAACAAAAGGTCAGTTCTCAGAATGGACTGTATAAAAAATCCTTATATCAGCAGAATTTATGTAATAACACCCGTGGACCATAAGAACATCTACTTACTTTATATATATTCATTTTCTGGAAAGAAAGAATATTGAAAGTTAGACTTGCCTCCCATGTGTGAAATGGCTGTGAACCACCCTACCTATCCCCTTGCATGGATGCTATTTGACTTAAAAACTGAAATATTGGACTAAATTGGAAGCATTCTCTCCCTCAAGAATGGATGTATGTCAGAATTTATGAAGCTTTTACTGAAATAAGGAGTCGTCATTATGTGCCTAAATTGTGCAAATTTACGTTGCACGTGACAAACCATTATTGTGTAAAAAGTTCATCAACTAGGATATACTTCTATGCAGCTTTGATAATATTGTATGCATGATGTATCCACTGTTTGTTGCAACAATTCCCTTTATTTAAATATCATATTATTAAGTGACTGAATGTATGTCATTGTTCTGTTATCTTTGAAGTCATTGTTTTCTTGTAAGTCAATTTTACAACAAAATTTTCCATGTTTTTGTAACTGAGCAAAGTGTGCCTCAACCCCTGCCCCACTATTCCCTTTAAATAAGCTCTTTACATATATAAGAGAGAGAAATGAAATGCTGATAAGTTCTGGGTAATGAGATTTGTCCTTCAGTAGCAAAGCAAGCTCAACAGAATATCCAATTCCAACCTGATTAAGGGCTCAATTTCTTATATTCTTATGGTGGAAATTTTATGCTTTACTTTCGAAATAAGGGTATGTTATTGAAGCTTATGCTTGTACTCTTGATTTTTGTAACCTCATTTCATACTAATAGCAGAGTAGACTGAGTGATAACACAATGAGAGAAGGTGGCAGTCCAATGTTATTGGAAGATTTTTCATTTTTCTTTCCTGGTGAATTGGTAAGTTTTAGCAATCTCCTGAGGGCATTCACTTGCAAACAATTAACTTAAAATATTTGGAATTGTATTTTTGCTCACATCTCACAGGCAAATGCACAGCTAAACTTTGAGTTTAAATTTGATTCACTATCAGTGTAAAACTTTTTATGCAATCGGTAAACAAAAACTTGCCACATCATTGTAGTAACTAATGTTTTTCATTTGCAGTAAAAGCTTTTGAAATTTCTTAAACAGGTGGTACTCATACTGTAAAGTGGATCAAAATTATATCCTAATTTATATTATATACCTTGAAATCCAAACAAATAGAATAATAAGAAATAATATACAATATTTGAAAATCATATATTTTATGTTTGATTTTATAATAATAGTATGGTCTGCTTCAATCGCATCTTATTAATCTTATGGTAAATTAAAAGGTTGTTTATAACTTGAAAATCAAAAGATTGTGTATCCATTTATTTGTTTTCTCATTCAACAGAAAACAAAAAATTTACAGCTACTAACTTGGCACCTCAAATTAGAATGGATTTCTCTCTCTCTCTCTCTCTCTCTCATGTAGGAAGTCATCAAATGATTAGAGTTAGTTTGATTTTATAATAATAGTATGGTCTGCTTCAATCGCATCTTATTAATCTTATCGTAAATTAAAAGATTGTTTATAACTTGAAAATCAAAATATTGTGTATCAATTTATTTGTTTTCTCATTCAACAGAAAACAAAAAAATTACAGCTACGAACTTGGCACTTCAAATTACAATGGATTTCTCTCTCTCTCTCTCAGATTTTTTTACTTACTGTAATTGCCTTAAAAATTCCAGTAAATTTGACAATGTAATAGTTCATACACTTTTGAGGAATGATTAATGTCATTAATGTTTTATTGATTAAGAAAAGTCTATGTATTTGACTGGTAGTTGATCTTAGTCTTTTCTTGTGCAGGTTCTTCTTTTTCCATCTTAAGTCGTAGTTTTGTGGAGTTTTGCATCTTGGGAGTTGACAACCTCCGGAGGATTCTACTGATGTATTTTGCAAACACTCCTTCATCACTGTCCAGCTATTTCCCTACAGTTCTCTGTAACTGTCCAATTCCAGTGATTTTGATGACATGATTCATAGTGGAGCTGCCTTTGCTCAAACATTCCAGCTAGATGATCCGTGCTTGATCTCATCGACCTGAAAATTTTGGGCTGAAGTCCTAGATCAGTTGTTCCTGGTGGATGGTGCTTGGGTGAGCCTGGAAATGGCACATGTTTAAGTTGGGGAGATGCTAATATCTTGAGACCTGGTACAGGATCTCGACAACTTGAGAAAGCAATTGTTAAATTGCTGTCAAATGCTACATTCCGATCCCGTCAGTGTATATTTGAACGAACTGAACCTTGCCTGATTTCACACAATGTAACAAAATTGAAACCTTCCTTGAAAGAAAGGAAAAATGAACGGTAAGAACCAACCAGCCGCAGGGTCTTCTATGGGAAATCTTGTAACAAAGTTAGGGTATGATGTTTTTTGGGTGGTGCTCTGTCCAAGATAGGTATGATTACTAATTCTTCTAGCACAATTAAATTTTTGCTAATTATGGTTGGCATTTTACAATTTAATATGAATGTCAATGCATTTGTGTTCAGAGTTGGTAGCTGTCCCATGTCCAAGATGTTTGCTTGGTACTTACATGCTGAAAGGAGGACAAAATGCTCTCTGCGTGGGAATTCTATTTTATTTCCATCTTTAAATAATGGGACAAGGTGCCAACTGTTGTTACTGGTATCTTAAATCATGAGAAGATATTGGGTTAAAGAGTCGAGAGCTGAGGGAATTGTGAAATTCCATTTATTTAATTAGAATTTCAAACATTAAAAATTTCCCTATTAAAATCCTCTGATTTTTTTCTCTTGAATTTTTTTATTATTTATCTATACATTTCATTTTATTCCTTGACATATTAAATATTCTATAAAATTACCGTCCATCCTTAATTTAACATAAAATTGTTGTATACTCACACATGCCCACTGGGATTTCTGGTTTGAAGTTAAAACTCCCGAGTCACATGCACTGTTGAAATCCCAATATACGCTATCTAAACACAGGTTAAAGGTTAAAGTATTATCTAATTGAAAAAATAATTGAAAGATTGAACACGCACCTAAATTTATTTCTTAATAACGCAAGCACTTGCGTCACCAAGTCCAAATGGATTCTAAGAAAGTTGAATAACCTTTTGAATATTTAAATACTATAATTAAGAAACTTTTCAAACTTATCTACTGGGGAAGATCGGTTGGTGAGGGAGAGTAGGGAAAGTACCCTCGCGAGTGGAAGGACACATTCACAAAGAAGAAAGATGAACCAAGCTTCATACATTGTTTATTCAATTTGACTATTACTTTATTATAGCAATTGATATTTTATATTCTTTCTGAAAATTGAACTTGTTGAACAAGTTTGCTCCGTGGATCACACTATATAAAGATAGTACTGGCTTAGTGTTGGCTTAGGAAAATAAAAGCTAGGATGGAAGAGGTGAAGCTACATGGATTTTGGTATAGTCCCTTTACTTTGAGGGTAGTATGGACCCTAAAGCTGAAGGGTATACCATATGAGAACATAGAGGAAGACCGCTTCAACAAGAGTCCTCAACTTCTGCAATACAACCCTGTGCACAAGAAAACTCCAGTGCTTGTTCATGCTGGAAAACCCATTTGTGAGTCCATGATCATTGTTGAGTACATTGATGAGATATGGCCACAGAACCCATTGCTTCCTGCTGATCCCTATGAGAGAGCTCTGGCTCGGTTTTGGGTTAGATATGCTGAAGACACGGTATGTTTAGAAACTCAATCATATGCATTTTTGTAGTCCATTATGATCGTGAGCACTTGCTCTTATACTAATAATAATACTATTCATTTTCAGTTTACCTTCAAGCTAATTAATTTAGTGTACCTTGTTTTTTCCCCATAATTTTCTATGCACTAAAATTCCTATCTTGATTCAAAGTGACAATAATATTGGGGTCAATTTTAAAGATATCTGCAGTTCTGGCACTCTTACGTAGAAGTGGTGAGGAGTTGGAGAAAGCCATAGAGAAGATCTTGGAACTTCTCAGAGTTGTTGAGGATCAATGCTTTGGTGATCAGAAGAAATTCTTTGGGGGAGATACTATTAACATTGTGGACATAGCGCTTGGGTCGACTTTAAACTTTCTTGTAGTCGTTGAAGATATCATTGAAGTGAAGATCCTGGAAGCTGAGAAATTCCCTGGCTTGTATTTATGGTTTAATAATTTCAGGGATGTCCCAGTCATCAAAGAAAACCTCCCTGGCCATGAGAAATGGGTAGCTTTTCTGAATCCTCTCGTAGAAAAAATATTGGCATCATCCTAAGACATTGGGTGTAGTAATAAGTGAGTTGCAAGTTCAATCTTTAGAGCAGGCAATTTGTTAGGAGGGCTTCTTAGTCGCAACCATGCCTGGATTAGTCTCACAATACTAGTATTTATATGAAGCAATATATATATATATATATATATATATATATATATATAGCATTTGTATCTTTTATGTGTCATCTCTCCGTGCGTCTTTCTTTATGTTGCCAACGGTTTGTCTTAATGTACTTGAAAGTAATAAACATTTAAGCAGATTGCATTTGTTTTGATATTTTATATGGCTTTCGTTTCAGAAAAAACAAGCAAAAAGATATTAATTAAATTCATGCTCCAATCTCGAATATCAAATAGGTTGTAATTCGCTATTGAATTCAGTTGATTGTCTCTTGGGATAGTTGTAGAAATTCTACAATTAATTTTTTGTTCACCAGGAATGAGGAGTAAATGAGGTATTTCTATGATAAATTTATATTTTATCCCTGAAATAATGCTTATTAAATTTTGGTCGTAGGCTTTATTTTTCCTTTGAATTTATTTATAAATTATGAAGATATTTTCTCTATTATTAAAATTTAACTAAATCTCTCTTAAACATTAAAATTTGGTTTCTACTTAATACATTTAAAAAAAGATTCAGATCACTTGGCAACCTCCCCCACCTAGGTGGATTAAGCTGAACACGGATGGTTCGTTTCTTCAAAATGGTGATGCAGCCTCGTGTGGGGGCATTTTAGGAGATTAGTCTGGTAGTCTCATGTCTTGCTACTCTTGTAATTTGGGTAGTTGTTCTATTACCCACGTGGAATTGTGGGGAATCCTCCGTGGCCTACGGCTTGCACAAACTTTGGGTATTAGACAACTCATTATAGAGTCAGACTCCATGACGGCTATTGGCCTTATTGACAAAGGGTGCATGAATTGCCATTCTAGTATGTGTTTGGTGTGACAAATAGCACTGGAGTGTTTCAATCCATCATATTTACAGAGAAGCAAACATGTGCAGACCAACTTGCTAAGCATGGCCATTCTCATGAGTTGGGCTTGAGTACCTATACTATGGTGCCCTTGTTTCTGCTTCGTTCTTTACATGCACGTTTATCTGGAACCCGTTTTTATAGGGTTATTTGTAATTAGTCTAATTTTTGTTTTGGGTCTTTGACCCCGTATTATTTACAAAAAAAGAAAAGAAAAAGAAAAACCCATTTAAAATGGAGATGTTTTCTGTAATATTAAAGTTGAGCCAAAGACATGATATTATGGTCAAATACTAAAATACCCTTTTCTTGGTAGCGTGTGAAAAATACCCTTCCATTAGTAGCATAAGAATTGCAGAAGATAATTTTGCAGTCTCTCTCAGTTCCTACATAATGCTTGTAGAGAAAAAGAGACCAATTTCATTAATAGAAGGCTCATAAAAAGTAGGATAAAATACAAATAAAATCTTCCAACTTTGGGTCACGTGTAATTTGTCCCCTAAGTTTTAAAAAGGGTCAAAAGACTCTCTCATTCTTTAATAAATGTGCAAACAACCTCTCAAACTTTGAGTTATGTGCAATTTACTCCTTGAGATTTTAAAAACGGTCAAAAGACCATTCACTTTTCATTAAATGTCCAAAATTATATTCTTTATTAAATGAATATATCAATTTTATGCAAAATAATTTACCTCATAAAGAAATAAATGTGCTAGAATATATAGATAGAGTTTATTACAAATTATCAAGAAATTTGTCAAAACAATTTGAAGTGTTGCTAACAATAAATGGCAGGTAGAGAAAGTCTCAACCCATCCCGCTAGCTAAACTGGCTGGCCCTCCCTTGCCTCGTTTAAGGGAGGGTCAGACCATCTTGATAGCACTAAACAAACATTCTTGCTAACGAAAATTGTTATGCTAGTATAAAATAATCTTAACATCATAGGACCACAAGTCAATTTACAAAGTGCTAAGGTAAACTTTAGACACTTGTAGAAACACCAAAAGTTTTATCTAAATGTCAAAAGTCTGCTTTTGTGTTCTATAAGTTGAACTATAAATCAAATTCTGAGTGGTTTAACACTACTAAAAAAAGTTATTTAGGGATAGAAAAAATACTCTCTAACTACTCAAATTTCGTTGCTAAAAATGTTAGTGACAAAAAGAGAGACAAAACAGAAAACGTTGCCAAAATGGGCATTAGTAAAACCATAAAAACAAAATTAAAATTCCATCTCTCAATAGAGACGAAAAATTATGTCTCTATATTTAAATACTTTTGTCACTCTTTGTAGGCCAAAATCTGTGTTTATTAAATATTAGCAACGAAATGTTTTTGTCGCTATAATAAAAGGTTCCTGATCATGAAAAATAAATTAAATAATAATATTAGAGACGAAAATTTTCATCTTAGTCAATCTCTATAAGATCTTGTGACGGGAAATTATGTCTCTGATATTGGTTCGAACTCAATAATCTATGATGACTGCGACAAAGTTAGAGGCGAAAAATTCCGTCTGTGAAGTTACTAGAATTTTAAAGGGGCTCGATTTAATTTTTCAATCATCCTTACATAACAAACACACAATTACAACTTGCATATAAATAAAATCAAAACCAAGCAGTCAGTAAATATACTCAACTACGGACAATGAGATCCATATAAGTCTCATATAACATAAATAAAAATATTTATTAATACAATATTCAACATAATATTCAAAATATTTGAGAGTCAAATTCATTAGTGAACTATAAAATGTTATCAAATGTCTCTATCAAGGTCATCTTCATCAATGTTCTAATCCTCACATTTAACATCATCCTCAGGTGCTAGATGCGAAGGCGTATGGTCCAAGTCTAATCGCTGCATAATAAGATTAATCATATATATCCTGCTGGTGGTGGATCATGCCTTGCTTCCATTTGGTATCTAATCAATTATGTTCCCAACAAGTAAAATATCATATACTACGCTATTAGGACTTAACCTCTTAGAACCAAAACACCATACATATAATATCACAAGAGTATTAAGACATCCTGAAGGAGTTAGATCAATGAAGAAAACAATCCCCAAGGAGTCCATCCACTTAAATGAAGAATAAACAACTTGCAAATGGATGTTGGCTCACCTGGTTGGACCTTCCGCTCATGCTAGCCATGACTTGGGGTTTAAATCCAGGGTATGCCCATTGGTAGCGATCTGTAATCTCACCATAAATCCTCATTGAGGTTGGTGGTTTGCCTTGACCTTGAACTGAGGATGGGTCTTCCCCTCACCTAAACTTTTTGTAACAGAAAAAGAAAAGAATAAACAACCTAGAATTGGTTGGTATTTGATAACGAAATAGGCTACAATTAAAAGAACTAAAAAAACATGGGATACAATTAAAAGAACTAAAAAAACACTGTTGCATTTCAGTTTCATTTTATATCTTTCAATTCCATATAGCTCATTTGAACACGTAACATGTAAAGCAGCAAATGCACACAATATCACAAATAGTTTCAAGTTTCAACGAAGGATCATTTACAAAAGAAAACGTAACAGAGAAGCGAGCTGAGATTACACTATATAACTAATGTTATTGCTATGACTACCCAACATGTTCACCAATGCTTAACATATTCAAGAAGAAGGCTATGAAAGTGGTAAATACCTTTGCAAGCTCAGTCATGTAACCCACGTTAAGCTCAAGCCACGAACACGTCCAATGAGCAGTGAGGAACTCAAACTAAGATTAGAGACCGTTTAATAAGATCAATGGAGGTAGCAAATTAATACAAATAAGTATGATATAAAAACATAATGCTTGGTCATTCATAAATCCTTCTCCTTTAATATTTAAATGCAAAGAATGCTAGTTAAAGGTAGCTAACACTACAACAATTTAGGTTTCTGGCAATGCTAGTTATGGCAACTTTTGAAAAACGTTGCCTAAAGTAGTATAGGCAATTCATTTTTGGGGTTGTCTAATTTTTAGTATCTTAGGCAACGATTTTGTGGCAACGTTTTAAAGCATTCCCAAAGAGTGTATAGGCAACGCTTTCTAAACGTCGCTCTAATTTTTGCCACTTTATAGCCAACGGTCCTATGGCAACGTGTGATAAACGTTGTAGTACATATAACATGGCACGCTTTTTAAACGTTGCCTGAAGTATATTTTTGGCATAATGTGCTAAGCGTTGCCTAAAAGGCTTCATTTAGTTTGTAAAGCTAAATTTTTAGCTTTCTATACCACGCGTTTTTTTATTTTTGCAATCCTAAAATGCTCAAGTGAATGAAAACAACCACACCTAAAAGGCTGAAACCCCAAAATCCCAAAATGCCCGTTGTCAACCGAAACCGTAATCGAAACCCATTCATCCTTTGAACGTCTGAACGTGTGCTCCTCTCCCATTGTTCGACGTCTGTGCTCTTTTCCTATTCTTCATATGTGAATCTCCCTCATAGGTGCGATTCCTCTTCGTTTGTGCTCCTCTCCTTTGGTATGAATGGTTTGGTGACTCTATTTTGTGAATTGATTTGGTGTAACAGGGACATTGCACACTCGCATTGTTGAGTCTCAAGAACGATTTGGCCATCCAAGGGACATTGCACACTCGTGTGTTGTCAAGGCTCAAGAACGTGGTATGTCATTCTCAATCTCTTTCTATCTTTTTGTTTATAGGGTTTATTCTTTTGCCCTAAACATGATTATGGTTTCAAACTTGGGAGTTCTTTGGTTTTAATTTTGGGTGTCAGATGTAGGGTTTATGAGGTTTCAATTTCTAATTTGGGATTAAGGTTAAATAGGCTACCTATTTGCCATTGATCTTTAGGATTTGAGTTATTTTTCAAAATTGTCTAGTTTATAAACATAATGATATGGATTTTGGTTTTAGTTGCAATTGATTGTTATCATTAGAGGAAAATCTGATTATTCAGTTCGGTGGAACTGAGAATTTAGGGTTTGTATCTTCTTTCTCATTTCGGTTCTGCAGTTAATAGAGCAAAGAATTTGGGTGGTTGATTACAAGGGAAGGGAGGCTAACAAGCAAGTAAAAATAATATCAGCGCTGAAAATGCAACTCCCGCACTTCATTTCTTCTCCACCAACACCATTATCTATCATATTCATATTCATATTCATTCTCTCTCACACTTAGATCTGAGTTCTGATACCTCTACCTCTATGCTCTGATTCTATCTACATCAACCTCAACCTTTTCTCTCATCCCTCGGATTTCTAGGAAAATATGGAAAATGAGGAGTCCTTTTGAATTTGATGCTTAGGATTTTCACTCCTTTCCCTTCCCCTCCCCTGGGGTTATGCTTACACACAGAAACATGCTTCTACTTATGTTATGCCTACCTTACTAGTTTTATTCAGACTGCCTGATTTGTTTCTTTTGTTCACTTACTTTTTTGGGCAATTCTACTACTCACCACTCTTTAATCTTATTCACAAAATCAAAACATGGAATTAGGTTTTTTTTACCTCTGCTTTTCTTTCATAAATTGCTCTGCTTATAAACTACAAAAAAATGATGCTTACAACTCACTAATTTAGTCAAGTGAAGAGTCCTATTACTGTTGGGTTTTAACTTTTGTGTTAGGAATATCATCAAATTAAATTTGTACTTGAACAGAATATAATTGTTGGAATTGTACCTTTTAATTTCTTTTTCATATGCACTTTTGCTTGTTGAATTTGTTGGTAGATCTAAGATTCTGCTTCATTCTCAATCTCCTTGTTTTTGTGACATTGGTTGAATGATTGTTATAGTTTAGCTTTATATTTTTGTTATTTCATCAGAATTCCTTTGTTGTTCTTATCTATTGCTTAAAATGTTTGCACCTGGGTCTGCGAATTGTTTCAACGTGTTGCAAGTCAATAAAAAGATCAATGGTGTCAAAGAAACTAGGATTTGGTTATGTTACACATTTATAGTGATGTGAGAAATTTCATGATTATGATTAATGATTCCTTTGTCCTCCATATTTGAGAAAGGAAACAAACCATGGTATGGTATCTGTTTTACCTCTAAAAGGGAAGATAGAAATTTTATGTTTGGGGGCAAATATTAAACTTTCCCTCATAGTAAATTAAAATTTTTAACCTTAATCTTTTTTTTTCATGACTCATACAGGTATATACCAACTGGAGTTCTTTTCGATCTTTTATGCATGGAGGTATATATATATTAATCCATGGATCCTCTCATAACAATATCGCCAACTCACATGTTAGCATTTGTGTCACAGTCTTACATAGTGGAACCTCTGTCCATTGGTGCCATTTCTCACAAGTTGTGAGTGCTTAGGATTTCTGCTATTGTTGAACAAGAGGAGGTGGTAGTGGCTACTACTGAGGTCGATGCTGGCTTAGCTGAAGAGAACGTGGAGGAGGAGGATGTAACATCCCTAAATTTTGATTCTAATCTTAATTCTAGCTTAACTAAATCATATGAAAGTCCTAGTGTAATTTTCTGAAATTGGGATAAATTGGGAATTTTTAGAAACCACCAAGGGTATTTTGGTCATTTTACACCCTTAGTGGCAATTTCATGAATTATCATTCAAGTGGAGGGCAAAGTTGACAAATCAACTTCACCCTCTCTTGTTTAAGGAACCATGCATGTGTGGAAGACCATATGGCCATCATCTTAAAATATCAAATTCTCCATAACCAAGGTTTTCCAAGCTTTCAAGGTCCAAAGTAAGTGTTTATACTCATCTTTTGGCTTAGGTTATTGATGGTTATTGATCACCTTCATCTCTTCTTCAATCCTATGGTTTTAGTTTAATGGAGAACTCATGTTCATCTTTGAGAATCAAGAACATAAATCCTAAAGTTCTTGTATGATTTGGTTGTTTTGAAGGAAGTTGAAGAGGAAGTTCTCATAAGGATTTTGGTTGGTTTGATATCACCTCAAGCCTAGTTCTTGTCCTAAATCATTGCTAGGTGAGTGTGGGTTGATTTGTGATATGGTATGGTGTTATTTAGGGTGTGAGTTTAAGTCTTGAAGATAAGAACTTCTATGTGTTAAGGTTGTTTTTGAATGTTTGGATTGTTACTTGTATTCAATGGTATAGATGTATGAGAATGATTGGATTTACTACTTGTTGTTCAATGAAATGAATGAATGAATGAAGGAAGGGATGGATGAATGAAGGAAGTTTAAGATAAGATGTATACGATCAAAACTAGATTTTTATGACTGTGAATTGATTCACAAAATGTGTGAATAGATTCACAGACTCGTGAATAGCATTGTGAATAGATTCACAATAGCGTGTGAATAGATTCACAATATAATACTTGTGTGGTTCAATCATAAATTGAGAGAATTGAGTATAATACTTGTGTAGTTTAAATCTTGTATTGATTAAATGTGATGTTATTATGATATTATGATTGAGCATGATATGAATATGAAAGCATTGCATTGCATAGTGAGATGGCCTAACCGAAAGGGGTTATTGCACGATACTTGAGGAGTGCCTAACCTACGGGGTTAGATGGAAACGGAATGACATAAAACATTGCATACTGCATAATTGCGAGGGCCTAACCGGAAGGGGTTAGTGCACAATATGAGGAGTGGAGAAAGAAAAAGTGTGAAGAAAATGTGTGAACATCATGTGCATTCATAAACTCATTGCATATGTTGGTTTGATATTACTTGATATATTGAATTATGTGTATGCTTGCATTCTAATTACATGCATACTTTATATACAAGTTTTATTCACATTCACTGGGAAGTTGTTCTCACCCCCTCTTTCTCAGATTCGCAGGAACACCCCGGACCCTCTACGGGTTAAGTATGGAGGATTCTATGATACTTGTATTTTGGTGGAGTTGAGCTCCATTATGTAATTATAATATGATGTGTGTTATATATTACTCTGATGTAGATGTGACAATGAAACTGATGAACTACTGTTGAAGTTCTCAGTTCTGTTAATATTTTAGTGTGCTCAGTCAGGATAGTGTCTAGTATACACTTATATAATGTACGTACTCTGATAATATTTTCAATGAGATAATGTTTTGAATGAGATCAGAGATCTCTTGTTGATATATATATATGTATATGTACTCTGGTTGGTTTGAATGATTGTTTGGAATCCGCTGTTTATTTATAACGTTTGGGAACATACGAGAAACAAAGGAAATGCTGTAGAATTTTATATGTAATAAAAAAAAATATTCCAGGTAAGACTTATGAGTAGTAAATAATAGGTCTTACAGAGGAAGCCAAGGGATGGGAAGTGCTAGCAGAAGAAAACACTGAAGCCTCTGTCGGCACTTAGCTTTATTTTGGGAATTTGC
The DNA here is from genome assembly GCA_023212625.1 of Styphnolobium japonicum. Lineage (NCBI taxonomy): Eukaryota > Viridiplantae > Streptophyta > Magnoliopsida > Fabales > Fabaceae > Styphnolobium > Styphnolobium japonicum. The sequence continues at coordinate 20,650,630 of JALBWW010000013.1, forward strand.
CTTATAGTGTTAACAATGCACAACTTGTAGGGATAATTGAGGAATATGGCAACGTAGAACTAATTGAGGTATCACACACACACACACACACACATATATTCTCAACATGATCTATGTGCACCAATTAAGTAGCTTGGGATTGGATCCATTAGAACTAAAAGATCGTATGCCAGGAGTAATTTTTTAAATTTCTTTGATTTAAATAACTACTTTTTTTAGTCCTCTTGCTTTGCGGTTCTACTATATTGTGAACTTTTAGTTGTAGTCCATTGTTTCTGCATGGTGTGATTTAATTATTGTAAGCCTTTTGGTAATGGGTGTATAACTAATGATTGGATAGAGAAGAGTATACTGTCTTGGTTTTTGGCCTATCCTCTGCTGCTAGTCAATAATGTATATTTAATTTAATTCCTTTAAATTTAAAGGAATTGGATTAAGGTGAGATGAGTGGTATGGCTTTCATGGGATGTGTTCAAGGCAATGAAACTTTTCTAAAAATCTCTGAAGTCTGAAATAAATTTTGTTGGATTCTTGCTTTAATAAATAATTTTATTTGTTTTGGAGTAGTAATTATGGATGCCTTTGATGTTGACTATAGGATCATATGCCTTTTTTAACCTTCTTTTAATGGTAAGGGGAACCTTCTTTCAACCTGGGGAGATGTCAACCTTTCCGTTTATGCTTTTTTTCCAATTTGTGCATACTCATTGTCTCGTTAGTCTCATTCTCCTTATAAATAAGCAACCCTTTCTTTTTTGGGAGCCTTAATTAATTAGTCACATTTTAGTTCTATCTATGTCTACTCTTTGTGGATCATGTTCACATTCTTTGAACTTCCCCTAATTTCATCCTTTTCGTGTAGGTTTGCTACCTTAAACTATAGACCATTTACCTATCTAATCAAACCCCTTTTTCTTTTGGCAATAACCCTCAAGCTCTTTGGGCTAGAATCCTTAAAGGATTATGCTTCCCTAATGGTTCTTTTCTATAAGCAAAAAAAGATCACGTGCATCATGGGCACACTAAGTGCTTCTCAAAAAGGTGGGGGAAAATGATGCCTCATGCGAAATCTCACATTACTCAGAATTGGAGAGGTTCTAAAGCTCTCCCCTTCAACTCCTATAAGAAGAGGGAAAAATATTAGGGATCTCCTAAAAGAGACAGCAACATGCTGATTCCTGCTTTGGCAAACCCCACTCCGAACTCCCTTTTTCTCATGCCATAGAAAGGTTCATGTTAAGCATGAACAACACATTCAACAATTTACTTAAATAATAAAAAATCCACTTGGATGCCTTCATAAAATATCAATATCATTGAGGGAAATCTTGCCTATTTTATGTTTAATTTATTGGATGTATGATCTCTAAATGCACTAATTTGTTGGCAATAATTTGCTCAACGGGATACAACAAGGAACAAAAAAGGAACATAAAAGATCATTAAACATAAGGTAACATCATACCTCACTTCCCCATTCTGATTTATCCTCATAACCACAGCTGATAACATGAATAGCCTCCTTAAGAAGAGTTTCTAAAGTAGCTAACTGAGGAACACCACCATTTTCCATAAGTGTAGAGGCAACAAAAACAGCATACTAACCAAACCTTTTCTCGAGGCACATTTGTGACATAAGTAGTGATTTCTTATCATCAAATCTAGCACCTGAATAAAAAATTGTTTTTTAGAGAAGGAAAAGGCTAACTAGTTGAAAGCAATTCAAAATAAATTGCTATACAAAGTCATATCATGGTAGGAAACCAAAATGTGAGGAAATAGAGCTCGAAGATGGCAGTTAAGGGTTAATAGTTAACCAAAAACTGAAGGTTTTGAGTTGCAATTTAGGGAGAAACAAATTCCCCCCCCAAAGGCCTCTCAAAAAGGGGGTGGAAAAAAGAAACCAAAAAATCTTCGTCTTCCAAGGGAAAAAAATCAATGTAAAGATTGTGATTGTGATTGTTTTGGCGGCTGTGATTATTTTTCTTGTTGTGATTGTGGCTGTAAAAATCAATTTCACTATGGTGGCTGTGATTGTTTTGCTTGCTGTTGAAGTTTGTGCTTCATTACATGATTAGGGGTTTATTTTTGTTTCCCATTCATTCAATTTCATAATTTCTCTATTTGTTTTTTCAGGTGTTGGTAAAACATTCAACTAGCTCATATAGTCTAAATTCAAAAGGATGAATGATCCCAACCCTTTTAGCTGGTTAGACATATTAAATTCTCCAATTTAACTCTTATATTTTGTCCCGCACTATTTACTTGAACTGGTTTATATTACATTCATTGTTTAAACTAGTTTTGTAACATGAATATTTGTAATAGCTATTGAAAATTAATACAAAAATATATTTTATCAATGAATTAAAAGACGAGTTCAAGGAGTGGATGGACTTACCGAGGTTTAGCAAAGAGTACATTGATGGTGTCCAATTTTTCTTAAATTTTGCATTCACAATTGGAGAACCTAAAGGGGAGGAGATATTATGCGCTTGTGTGAAATGTACAAATTGTTATTGGAAAACAAGAGATGTTGTATATGAAAATTTAATATGCAAGGGATTTGTTGTGGGCTACCACAAATGGATTAATCGTGGAAAGGGCCTAAGTGCAACGGGGTCTTGGTGGTGACATGGATGTTGAAGACCTTTATGATGACATTGATGACTTATTGAATGATATATTTAGGGATGTAGTGCAAGAGGGGGGACTATATGAAGGCACTAATGAAGGGGCAAAGAAGTTTTATAAATTGGTTGAGGAGGCAAAACAAGAACTATACCCAGGTTGTGAAAACTTCTCTACATTATCATTCACTATCAGGCTGTATTTATTGAAGTGTCTTCATGGATGGAGCAATGCATCTTTCAACAAAACAAAGGCCATGATAAAGGACTTGGGTCTTCACTATAAAAAGATTCATGCATGTCCCAATGATTGCATGCTATATTAGGATAAGTATCAGAATGACACCTCGTGTCATATATATGGAGTTTCACGATTTATCGAATACCCTAACGTTGAGTGAGTTTGACTCTTCCATGAAACCTAATGTGCCAGCCAAAATTTTGAGGCACTTTCTTTTAATTCCAAGACTCCAAAGACTGTTTATGTCTTCGAGGACAGCCAATACACTGTGGTAGCATTAGGACGAGCGTTCAAAGGATGGTAAATTGAGACATCCCACTGACGGTCAAGCGTGGAAGGACTTTAGTGCTCATCCTGATTTTGCAGTAGATTCTTGGAATATAAGACTTGGGTTGGCTAGCGATGGGTTCAATCCACATCGAACCATGAGTATATCTCATAGTACATGGCCTATGGTGTTAATGACATATAATTTACCTCCTTGGTTATGCATGAAGCCTGAATATTGTATGTTGTCCTTACTAATCCCTGGACTGCGATCACTAGGAAATGACATTGATATTTACCTACAACCACTGATCAAGGAGTTGAAGGTGCTATGGGAATTGGGAGTAGAAACTTATGATGCTTCAACCATCCAGGCCTTTCAAATGCGAGCAGCTTTTTTATGGACTATTGACATGAGGTTGTCGAGACCCGTCAAAATAATAAAAATTACCAGTTCACAAACTAATTTGTAGTATAGAGCATGAACCGAATCATTTCTCAAGGGTCCAAAAAACAAAGATTAAATCAGATCAAGATAAATAAAAGAGGGGTTTTTGATGATTTGTAAAGTAAATACACTAGTTGAATTAAAGAAATGCAATTAACAAATTAACCAATCCAAGGAAATTTACTGATCTTGAGTTTAATCCATTATTGATCATAAGGAATTTACTTAATTGTTAACCATGTTCTTGGCCTTAGATCACATCAAGAAGCCTTAACATGATCTAAATCAAATTCAATCTAGAAAAAAATCAAATTGCTATTATCACATCAACATCTAAATCAAATTAAGCAATTCAATCTAGATAAAAATCAAATGAGGAAGAAGAGAAACTTGAATAACAGTTAAGCAATATGAACAATCGAAACAAGATCTCCAAATTAAACAACAAGATGGTTAATCCCTCAGATTGATAATAAGAGCCTAGCCTTCCATGGATGGGAAGGAAGAACTCAGAAATAAAAGAACAAAAGTGAAATTCTAAAGACAATGGAGAAGAAGAGAAAGAAAACTATCACAAATACTCTAACTTACTTCAAATTTCATTGATGCTTAATACAAAGAGATTGTCCCTATTTATACTAATCCTAGAAGCCAATTTGTAACTAAAAATAATATGAATGCAAGCTGTAAAAAATGGAGATTGTCAAATATAGTAGTCTATGTTAACCAACCAAATGATAAACAATTACAAAAGAAAAGCAAAGTTGATATTCTGCCAGATTTCATGTGCCACCTTCCATGATCTGTATGACCATCCATTCCACCGAATTGACTTTAGGTGTCTTCATGACAGTTGTAGACAATTATCTCCTTGAAATTTTGGTGCTAGTTTCATGTCAATTGAACTTTTAAAACTCCAGATATTCAAAAAACATTGTACATACCTCAAGTCACGTTGGTAGAACGTGTTTCCAAATTTAAACCAACTTGCAGTTTCATAATCATGCCGAAAACGACATCTATTAAATAAATGGTCTTCAGTAAAGTTGGAGTTTTGCGTGTTATCTTTCCAATGGCATCGGTTCAAAATAGGGCCTACAACCCATGATATGGTCCAATATGTGCACACTGTTCAGATTCCATTGACAGCAAGCCCACTTTGAATTTCAGGCATATTTTGGACCATTAGAAGTCTAATCCAGCTCTTGAATTCTCATGAAACTTGTAGATATTTGTCTTAGCTTTTCATAGGTACCAAGAACACCTCAAACGGATAACTGAAGCCCAAGTTATGGCCTAATCAAGGAGAAAAGGTCAAACTGCATCAAAATTCGAGAGTTAATCAAAATTTGCATTAAAGCCCAATGATGCCCAACAACACAAAACTCAGCTAATATACTAATATTGGGCACAATGAAACCAATAGTGCTAAGTATAAAGCTATCATAAGTGTCTCAAAAATGATTTATCAACTATTAGTGACTTCCCTGAGTAAGCTATGCTGTTTGGTTGGAGCACTAAAGGAAAGTTAGCTTGTCCTTGCTGTAATTATGGGACTTCTACCTATTTGAAACATATTAGAAAGGTATGCTACATGGATCATCGTGTTTTTTTGCCCATGGATCTTTCATGGAGATCTAATAAAAGGTCTTTTAATGGAGATATAGAATTTAGGTCTCCGCCACCCACATTAGATGGGACAAAAGTCTTAGCTGAATTAGAAAACTTAGGCAATGAGTTTGGAAAGAAACAAAAGAGAAAAAATGATGGTCCGTGGAAAAATAGGTCAATTTTTTCTTTGAATTATCGTATTGGAAGCATAACACCACACGTCATAACCTTGATGTGATGCATATTGAGAAAAACATATGTGATAATATTATTGGAACTTTATTGGATATCCCTGGGAAGACAAAGGACCATGCAAATGCTCATTTTGACCTAAAAGAAATGGGCATAAGGAAGAATCTTCATCCAAGGGAAGCAAGAGATGGAAAGAATGCTAAGTTTGCAAGAGCTTGTTTCTCCATGACTGCAGCAGAAAAATATGTTGTCAAGCGCAAGCATTCTGAAGAAATTTCAACATTGAAAAGTCAGATGGACAATCAGAAGCAGGATATCAAGCAACAAGTGGCAGGATTAGAAGCCTTTGGGAAGGCTTTGCTTTAAAAAAAACAACCTAGGCATGAACTTAGAAGCAGTGGTAGCCTTAATATGCTCATCTCCACCTGATGCCAATAGTGCCCCAAACATGGATAGAAATGGTCTTCCGCATTCTTCTACATCAACTCATGTTCCACACTAGGAAGAGGTATAATACAAAATATTGAGGATTATGGGTTAAAGCCCTTGGGACAACCCCTCAAGCCCCACATATAACCTATTTATTTGACAACCCACTTAATTATAGGGCTTTTTAGCCCCTAATCCACACAGCCCACCGCTTAAGTGGGTTAGGGATGGGCCCACCTATAGGTCAGCCCACACATAATATATCATACATTTATTTTTTATCATCCATTTAGCCATGCAGATTGGGTTATTTGAAACCCTCCATGCTTCCCTATCTGTGTGGTTTGTTTGGATCGTCAGAATGATTTTGGTGAACTAGTGTTGTATACGTGAAGGGAATGGAAGCTTGTTCTTTCTCTTCTACTTGATTCTGTTTGAATTGATTTGCTGTGGTAGAAAAATGCTAGATATCAATTAGTTTGAAGTTTGATGTGTACAAATAATGTTCTTGTTCCACATTTCTGTTTTTAGATGTTCACTGATAAACAATTACGTGTTGAGCACTTGAGCCATTGAATAATTTGAAACTAATTAAGCTTATGAAATATCAATATATTAAGGTCCTGATTTCTAATTCTATTATGTTCATAGGCTCTGTGTTGTATTGTTGTATATGAATATTTCTTGTCTTGGGTGTTTTATCTGTCCATATTTGATATTTGCACATTTTGCTTGGTGTTGTTGTGCTACTGTATTCTTGTCTTGGGTGTTTTATTTTGCCTAGAGAAATAAGATGTCATCATCTTCTCAAACACCAACAGACGCATCAACTCAAAGTTCATCTCTCCAAAGGAATAATAGGGGACTAAATGTATTATGTATTATTGTAGGGATGTTTGAGTTGTGATTGTGACTTATGAACTTGAGTGAACTTGTGTTGTTTATTTGTGTTTTGAACTTGTGAACTTGTGGTTTGAATGTGAACTTGTGATTTATAATTGCATTTGTTTTCCTAATGAGTATGTTTGCTAAACTAAATTGATTTTGACACAAATTTAAGGTTTTTGTTGTTGTTGTTGTTTAGTTTGTCTACTTAGAAATGGGAAGAATAATATCTTCATTGGATGAATATTTCCACTCAATAATGACCATTGATTCATGAACTCAAAGTAAGGACATCAAACATCTGACAAACAAATAGAATGAGTAATTATTAAATTACTGAAGTTCAGCCATGTTCAAAATTTATGTTATTGTACATTGTTGAAGGGTTCAATCACTTGCGACCTTGGTTATCAAAAGTTCAGAACTATGTGGGGCTTAATCCTGTCTGAGTTATTGGCTTAATGCTATAATGATTAGGTTAATGGTTGATCAATTGGCTATTTTATACATTGAAAATGAATTTAATAATCTATTTAAACGCATAGCATAAGTTAATTGGGAATATTGTTAATCAATCATGAAAGTATTTCCAGTTTAGCTAAATTTATTTTTATAAGATTGTTTGTTGGAACCAAAGACATTTTAAAGAAATTAATGTTGGAACCAATATAGTTCAAAGATTTAGCCCCTCAAAGTTTTGAAGATAACAAAGGAATTAAATTGAAATGAACATATAATTTCTAATATAACCACTTGATAACTTAATTTTATTAATCCAATATTGCTTATCTTGCATATCAAATGTTACTTATATTATGCTTTGGAAGCATGGGTTTTACAATTTGATCGTTTTTAAAAGTGCGTCCAATTGACCTTTTTTGGTAAACGTCCAATATACCTTGTGTTGTTTTAATACTACTTTTTGGATCGTCCAAAGTGTCTCTCAAAGTTTAGATTCAAATATTCGTCCAAAGCTTCGGATTCAATTTCAAAACCTGTTCATCATTAAATGCTAAAGAGACCTCTGATAAAGTGCGCGGCAAAAAAAAGTCAAAATATACTAATGCTGACACACCTAACATCTGTACAAGTTTCGCAACTAAGATATCCTTGTTCACTCAGAAGATTCAAGGTTTTAGCAACAATGATAACCAAGCTCACTTTTCAAGAGAAGACAAACACATTATCTGTGTTATGCATTTAATGAGACTAAGAACGGGAACATTTATTACCGTTGGATGAATGGCTCATGAAGACAAACCTTGAAGCATATAAATACAAGTGACTTCAAAGATGAAAGAGAAGTGACGAAAAAATACAAGCATATTATATCTTCTGAGATTTCAATCTCTCACTTTCATATTCCATGTAAAGATATTCTAAACTCACTGAGCTTCATAGTTCTACCTTACCTTGCGTGAGTTATCTGTTAAGTGTTTTCATACATAACTCTAATAATACTTGTTACCTGAAGAAGTGAAGAATACTTGTTACTTGAAGAGGAGAAGAATACTTGTAATCTTTATAAAGATTAGTGAAAAATCCTTCTTGTTGAAGGGACTGGACGTAGCTCTCGGATTGTGAGAGTGAACTAGGATAAACATCTTGTGTGAGCTTCTCTTCCCTCTACTTGTATTTTATTTATTTACTAACATCTGGGAATTGCCATTGTTTTCTTGACAAAGCTTTCAATACAAAAAAAAAAATTCTTTTCAACTGCGTCCAAAAAGAAGTCTCATGAAAACCTTCTTTGCGTCCAACAGGACTGATAATCTTTTCTTTCGTCCATTGCTTAATAAGTATCAACAGGTCTCTTGTTTGAACTGTTTGCTAAACTAAAAGTTTTCTAAAAAGGTTAAGAACCACAATTCAACCCCCTTCTTGTGTTTCACTTGGTTATTTCATTGTTAACTTTTGATTGTTATGTGATAATTGATAAATTAGTTACTTAAAAGTTTCACAATCTAAGGTTATAACAAAAAAAGCACTTTATTGCATTAGATGATTATAATTGTAAGTTAATTTTGAGTTGGTTGTGAGGTATTGCAGCATTCATGGTTATTTAATGTTTAATATCAACGGTGATAATTTGGTAATAAAGAGGAAAAAAATATATGGTTGGTTTAGTTGACTTAATCAATTGCAAATTTAACTTTTTTTAATATTGATATATTGTTAAAAGCTAGGTTAGTTATATGGGTTTATGCTTGATATATTGATATGTTTGTCTCTTTAATTACCTCACATGTTTGATAAGTTGATTTTCTTTTTGCAGTAAAATTCTGATGATGAAGCAAAATAACAAGATGCCCTGACATTGTGGATAATTATGCAAAATCTTGTTTATGCTTCATTGTAATCTTTTTAAGTACTGTAATTCCTTTTCTTTTTGGATCTTTGAACCATATGTATCTTGGCAACAATTGTACTCATTTTTGTAAACATTGCATTGTTATACCTTTTGTTATGTAGTGACGTATTTTGTATGATAATTGAATATGATTTTGCTGAACTGATATTTTAGGCAACATATTTCTTATGTTTTGTGTTACCTAAACCTCCAATATAAGCAATGCTTTTCAGCCCTTGCCAAGTTAACAAACTGCAACACTACCCAAGTATTGCTTTTAGCACATAATATAGGCAACATTTGCACAACAAGCGTTGCCCAAACCTAGATAAAAGGCAAGCCTTAAAAAACGTTGCCTAAAGATGAACATAAAAGGCAAGCCTTAAAAAATGTTGCCTAAATGTGAACATAAAAGGCAAGCCTTACCAAACGTTGCCTTAGGTAACATTATAGGCAATGTTTTCCAACTGATGTGCAAGGCTAAAAGTTAAAGCAAGTATTAAGAACTGTTGCCTAATATGAGAACAGGCAACTAGTGAAAAGTGTTGCCTAAAGGTACATTCTGAACACCCAAAAAGCGTTGCCTAAAGTTAGTATGGGAAGCTTTAAAAAGTGTTGTCATAGGTGAGGTATAGGCAATGTTTTTCACAACTATTGCAAAGGTTGTCAAAAAGCGTTGCCTAATGTCATAGGCAACGGTCTTATAGGTGACGGCTGGGCAACGACTAATAAGCGTTGCCATAGACTTTAGGCAACGATTTGGGACCTAAGGCAACGCTTTCAACCCTTGCCATAAGTCAAATTTGTTGTAGTGTAATGAACGAAACATGATAAAATTCATACAAAGTAAACTTATAGGAACATGAATCAGAGTTTTTTGATACTTCATGTCAAATGAGAATATGTGAAAATTGCCTTAATCAGACTTGACAAAGTTGGAACCTTGTGCCTGATGTATATAAACTATAATGTAAAGCACAATGCACCCACAAATACAATTTCATCTGACATAACTTCCCTGACATCCAAATGAAATAAGCATCCACTTCTACCAATCTAAGAACCATTTTATAAACAACATCACCTCAAAGACCAAAGAATAATTTACAGAAATAAAGAAAAATATCCTCTGATCTTTGTGTCAATTTTCTCAGCACCCAATCCAACAACATCCAGAAATAAAGAAAAAGAGAAGCTTCACCTCCAAAACTCCTTAACAATAGCAAAACTCCTTCCAAGCAGCCTGTTTGGACTTGGTGGAAGGGTTACCCAACTAGAAGGTCCAACAAATCTCGAACTATAAAACCAGAATGTCAAATTAGACAAATTTGTCTAGCAAATAATCAAGCGAAGGGGAAAAAATAAAATAAAATAAGCATTTATAAACTAAAATACTCAATTTTAACATGGTAAGATAAAGTAAACAAATTAAAGTAAAAGATAAAGCTATGTGCCAAGTGCTACACAAAAGAGAAAGCCATATTTGTTTTACTCCAAGCTTTGGGAGAAGATAAAGCTATGTACAAGCTATAGGGTAGATTATGTGAATTTCAGTTTCAATTCCATATGCATGTTCCAAACTTTTTCAACGCTTCTTATGGAAATGTTGCCGAAACAAAAGCTAGCCAAAGTCCCCCCCCCCAATCTTGATAAACACCTCATAAACCACTAATTCCACTTCTTAGATATGAAATTTCACTAAATGTATATTCAGTTTAAATTTGAATTCATTTTAAGTTTGAAAATGGAATTTGGAAGAACAAAGAAATCTATGATTTTATGTACTTATATTGCTCTAACTAATAACAAAGATCATTTGCAAGCATATAAACACAATCCGGCATACATAGACTCCATAAAACTACAAGCATAGCATGAAGGTGAAGTGTTTGTGATTTTCTAGTTCTTTGCATGTTATGATAAGGTCAATTCTTTTTTCTATGAACAATTTTTGTTCTGACATTCTGGGGATGTAGTGTTGGACCAATTTTTGGGTTTTGTGGGTTTTGGTATACTGTATTGGAGTTATGAGAAGAAGTTCTGCTTCAATTTTTGTAGTACTTCATGTGAATTCTTTATCTAATTATTTTTAGTGTCAGCAACCAATTTTGTTAAGGACACATAAAATAATAATAATAATAATAATTTTTTAAAAAATTAGTTGATTCCTCATGAAAAAATTAGGATCTAATTCAACCCTAACCCATTTAAATGTGGCCACAATTATTTTTCACCAATCTAAACCAAGACCTAACTCTCCATTTGGCCCAACCTCATTTACACCTTGATCAAGCTGTCGAGTCTGATCAAATAACCAATTTCGGTTCACAGGTTAAATTTGCAGTATAATGGATGAACTAAGTCGTTTCTCTCAAGGATCAACTCAGTGACACAACTAATTAGGCAAGAAATTAAAACTGTATAAAGGGGCGGTTTGTTGAATTAATTAAAACAGAATGCAATTAAAACTAAAAACAATATTATGAAAGCAACCAATCCTAGGGAATTGACTAATCCTGATTTTGATCCATCCTTGATTTCCAAATATGTATTCAATCGTTAATCAAATCCTTGATCTTAGGTCGTATTAGGACGCCTCAACACGATCCCTAAATTCCTTACTAGATAAGCATCCAAAATTCGATTAATCTAGGTGAGATGAATTTAGCACCCTTCTACTCGAGATTAACATAAAATCGGAATTCAATCAAGCCAAACAACACATCAGAAAGCTCTGGTTCATTGTTTAGTCTCTGTGATCTTTTCTAAACATATGGTAATTAAGCAATCAACACACTAACTCCCAAATTAAATTAAGCAATTAAATTCGGTTTTAAACAAAGAGAGGAAGGGAAATTTGATGAACAATTGAATTCGAAATAACTAAAACATAATCTCAGGATTAAAACATCAACATTGACAATCTTTAGGATTGATTATAAAGTTCTAGCCTTCTATGGATGGAAGGACAACCATACAGAAAAATAAAGAAAACCCTAAGAAGAGAAGAAGGAAAACTAAAAGTGCAGAATGTAAACTGTCTCACATTTTTTTTTTTGCTCTTAATTTGACTCCTTAAACACCTAAATATAGTGCCCTCTAGGTTAACTAAAGGATCTGCCCAAATCACGAGCCTATCTGATGTTAATTAGCCAGATTACAATTTAATTACACAGATTTGTTGAGATACAGGGCAGATTTTGTGCGATTCTGTTTTTGATTTATGTGCAATTTTGTTTCTGATTTATCTAACTCTCCAAGAGATCGAATTGACTTTAGATTCCTTCATAAATGTTGTCGATAATTTCTCCCTTACAATTTTGGTACTGGTCCCATGTTAATTGAATTTCTACATCTTAAGATCTTTCAAATTACTGTACCTATGTCAGGTTGCTTGGATAGAACACCTATGTCAACTTGAAGCCTAATTTCATTCATTATCCACGCTGAATTGGCCCAGGAACTCTCATGAAAGTTATAGGTATATGTCTAAGCTTTCCAAGGACACTAAGATCACCTCAATTGGATCACCGAAACCAAAGTTATGGCCTGATCAATGAGGAAATGTCAAAATGCATTAAAATTCGAGAATTAATCAAGATTTGCATAAAAGTCAAATGAGGCCCAACAACATAAAACTCAGCTAACAAACTAATATTGGGCACAATAAACATCCAATAAAGCCAAATACAAAGCTATAATAAGTGTCTCAAAATTAATTGATCAAATTCCCCCACACTTAAGCTTTTGCACTCCTGGGCAAAACACATAAACCAAAACTAGGGAATACAAAAGAAGAAAACAACACCGAACATAAACTCAAAAGCTAAAGACTCAAAAAGACTAACCTTCCAATTGATATACAAGAATGTCATAGTTCATGAGAATTAAGTGTAACCATAGTTCAAGGAATGAAAACATTCATGAAGTGATATGCCTTTACATTCCAAATTAACAAGCAAGGTGAATTCAAGTGGAATCATGGATCAAGCATGATAGAATCTCGCAAGATACACTCTCAATCTCTTAAGTGTTTAGAAAGTATGTGTTTACACTTAAATCAACTCATGAAAAATTGCACTACCATAAGCTTGCTTATCTTCTACTTCTTAACTACTCAAAACATATGCATACAAAATCAAGAGGACTTTATTGAAGGTTGTAATGGGGCCAAGGAAATAGAAAGGAACAATATGGATGTAGGCAGCTAAAAAATAAAAGAGCACTAGGGAGAAACTCAAGTAATCAAGCATAAAAATCACCCCAAAGTCACATAATACACATTCTCCTATTCCTTCCTTTTCTTTTCGTTTACAACCTTTTGGCTTTATTCTTTCTATTTTTCTTTTCTTTTTCTACTTTTTTCTTTTCTTTTTTGTTCGTTTTTCTTTTTTGAATTGGTCACTTGTTCTTTCTTTTGAGCCAAACATTTTGCATAAGCACCCCCCACACTTAGACCAGGCTTGTCCTCAAGCAAAAGAGCTCCTCCAATAAGAAAACCAATGCTCTCCTATTCCCTAAGGTGAGGTAAAACATGGTTTTTCACTCAAGGCTTGTAATGATCTAAGAACAAAGAATGGGCAATTAGGCTCAAAGGGGGTTAACAATGGGATAAATGCAAGGTAGGCTTATTTGGCCAAAGTAGCAAAATCAAGAAAAATGTCTCAATCATATTCATGCATGCTAATGAAAATGTAACCTAAAAAAGAATCAAAACAAGTTCTAGAGTGACAAAATCCATGAGTGAAAATCACACAAGAAGGAAGGGAATGACATAAATACATCATCCATTCAATAGGCTCAAAATCTCACAAGGTTTGGATGTATCTACCAAACTTAATCTACTAATCCAAAATCCAACACCAAACATGCAATTCAAGAGGAAAGACAAATCATTCACTCATGTTAGGAAACTTGAACTTCAATTGATAGAAACTCAAAACTTGGACAATTCGCAAAATATCATCGGAAGGGACCTAAGACACATGAAAACTCCATATTTCTTTATAAATGAATAAAACAAAAAAAAAATGCAAACTCCAAAAATAGCGGATAGAATTATGCAGAAACAAAAAATAGCAGAACACAGAAATAAAAACAGTAGTAGAAACGGTGAAAGACAGCAAAAAAATTCAAAAAATGCAAAACAAGAAATAAAAACAGTAAAAAAATATAAATAAAATTAAAAACAGTAGCAAAATAGTAAAAACAAAAAGAAAACAACAACTAGAAAAGTGAAATAAAAGAGTGAAAAGAAACTCCCAATGGATGGCAGAATAAGTAAAGTCCCATGTAACATCCATAAATTTTGATTCTAATCTTAATTCTAGCTAAACTAAATCATATGGAAGTCTTAGTGTAATTTTTTGGAATTGGGATAAATTGGGAATTTTTAGAAACCACCAAGGGTATTTTGGTCATTTTACACTCTCAGTGGCAATTTTGTGAATTCTCATTCAAGTAGAGGGCAAAGTTGACAATTCAACTTCACCCCCCTTTTTCTTCATATTGAAGCCGTGGATGTTGGGTGATCAAATGGTCATCTTCTTAAAAATATCAAAGTATCCATAGCCAAGGTTTTCCAAGCTTTCAAGGTCCAAAGTAAGTATTTTTACTCATCTTTTGGCTTAGGTTATTTGATGGTTATTGATCACCTTTCATCTCTTCTTCAATCTTATGGTTTTAGTTTAATGGAGAAATCATGTTCATCTTTGAGAATCAAGAACACAAATTCTAAAGTTCTTGCATGATTTGGTTGTTTTGAAGGAAGTTGAAGAGGAAGTTTTCATAAGGATTTTGGTTGGTTTGATATCACCTCAAGCCTAGTTCTTGTCCTAAATCATTGCTAGGTGAGTGTGGGTTGATTTGTGATATGGTATGGTGTTATTTAGAGTGTAAGTTTAAGTCTTGAAAATAAAAACTTCTATGTGTTAAGGTTGTTTTTGAATGTTTGGATTGTTACTTGTATTCAATGGTATGGATGCATGAGAATGATTGGATTTGCTACTTGTTACTCAATGAAATGAATGAATGAATGAATGAATGGATGAATGAATGAATGAATGAATGGATGAATGAATGGAGTTTCAGATAAGAGGTGCATGATCAAATGTTGATTTTTATGTCTGTGAATCGATTCACAAGATGTGTGAATGGATTCACAGACCTGTGAATAGCACTGTGAATCTATTCACAACATTTTGTGAATGGATTCACAGACCCGTGAATAGCATTGTGAACGCGTGAATAGCACTGTGAATCGATTCACACCATTTTGTGAATGGATTCACAGACTTGAGAATAGCAATGTGAACTCGTGAATAGCACTGTGAATCGATTCACAACATTTTGTGAATAGATTCACAGACCCAAGAATAGCATTGTGAATAGATTCACAATAGTGGGTGAATAGATTCACAAGACCCATGAATAGCATGGTGAATAGATTCACAATAATGTGTGAATAGATTCACAATAGTGTATGAATAGATTCACTAAGAGATTCATTGAATAGATTCACATAGGCTTGAAATGATAACTTAGTACAATGAAGGGATGTGTAACTAAGTGGAAATAGTTGAGAGGATTGAGCATAATACTTGTATGGTTCAATCATAAATTGAGAGGATTGAGCACAATGCTTGGGTAGTTTAAACCTTGTATTGATTAAATGTGATGTTATTATGATATTATGATTGAGCATGATATGAATATGAAAGCATTGCATTGCATGGTGAGATGGCCTAACCGGAAGGGGTTAGTGTACAATATGTAAGAGATTACCTAACCGGAAGGGGTTAGATGAAAGAATAAGCGGTGCATAATTACTTGCATTGCATAGTGAGATGGCCTAACCGGAAGGGGTTAGTGTACAATACTTGAGGGGTGCCTAACCTACGGGGTTAGATGGAAACAAAATGGCATAAAACATTGCATATTGCATATTGCGAGGGCTTAACCGGAAGGGGTTAGTGTACAACATGAGGAGTGGAGAAAGAAAAAGTGTGAAGAAAAGGTGTGAACATCATGGGCATTCATAAACTCATTGCATATGTTAGTTTAACATTACTTGATATATTGAACTGTGTGTATTCTTGCATTCTAATTACATGCATACTTTATATACAAGTTTTATTCACATTCACTGGGAAGTTGTTCTCACCCCCTCTTTCTCAGATTCATAGGACCACCCTGGACCCTCTACGGGTTAAGTATGGAGGATTCTATGATACTTGTATTTTGGTGGAGTGAGCTCCATTATGTAATTATAATATGATGTGTATTATATATTACTCTGATGTAGATGTGACAATGAAACTAATCAACTACTGTTGAAGTTATCAGTTCTGTTAATATTTTAGTGTGCTCAGTCAGGATAGTGTCTAGTATACACTTGTATAATGTACGTACTCTGATAATATTTTGAATGAGATAATGTTTTGAATGAGATCGGAGATCTCTTGTTGATATATATATTTATATATGTACTCTGGTTGGTTTGAATGATTGTTTGGAATCCGCTGTTTATTTATGACGTTTGGGAACATACGAGAAACAAAGGAAACGCTGCCGAATTTTATATGTAATAAAGAAAAAATATATATTCCATGTAAGACTTATGAGTAGTAAATAATATGTCTTACATTTTTGGTATCAGAGCAGTTCTTCCTATAGGACTGCGAAATATGGGTCTAGAGTCATACTGAGCACTTAGGATGTATGCATATAGCTTTTCATATACTTCTGATATATTGCATGTGGGGAATTGGGACTGATCAACCCGATGTTTTCTGTGCTGTATACAGAGTTATGAGTGGACTAGGGCGAACTCGTAGTGGAGGCCGAGGCAGAGGCCGAGGGTCTGGTGGCTGTGCTTGCACATCTGGCCCAAGCCATAGACTGTATGCTCGGACCCCAGCATGATGATACTCCTATTGCGGGACTTGTCGTTCCGCAACAGATGGGACTAACGGAGTTCTGCAAGAGGGATCCCCCATCTTTCCATGGGAAATATGATCCTGTGGCTGCTGAAAGGTGGGTGAAACACCTTCAGAAGATTTTTAAGGCCATGTTGTGTACTGAGGAGGAGAAAGTTAACTTTGCTGCTTACAAATTGGAGGATGAGGCCGAACATTGGTGGGAGGCTACTCATCCTGGACTACTTGTTAGGGAGGATCCCATCACTTGGGAGACATTTAAGATGGCATTTCTGCGTAAGTACTTCCCTGCCAATGTCAGAATTCAAAAGGAACAAGAGTTTATGCATTTGAGACAGGGAGATCTCACAGCTGGTCAGTATGCAGCTAAATTTGATGAATTGTCTAAATACTCTAGTTACCTACAGAATGGGCCGAATGAGAATTGAAAGTCCATTCAGTTCGAGAGGGGACTTGAGTTTGAGCTGAGAAAGGCTGTTGCTGGTTTTGAGATCAGGGATTTTGCTTCTCTGGTTGAGAAGTGTTTGACTATGGAAGAGTGCATGACTTCTGTTGCTGAAAGCAGTCAGGGAACAGGGAAGAGAAAGGCAGAAGTTATCCAGCCTATACGAAGTACTAAGAAGGCTAAGGTGGAACCATGTAAGACACGTGGGAAACAACATTAGGGTACTTGTCGGACGATTACTGGAGTGTGTTTTGTTTGTGGCCAGAAGGGACACATTGCAAAATACTGCCCACAACGGATAGTGATTTGCTTCAAGTGCTAGCAGAAGGGGCACATTTCCCGAGATTGCCCACGGATTTCTAAGGCACCAATTCTGACCCTTAGACCACCAACCCAGGGGCGAGTGTATACCCTCAGTGGGGCAGAGGCACATGCGGATGATTTGATCCAAGGTATGTGCTTACTGAATGGTCAGAACTTAATTCTACTGTTTGACTCTGGGGCAACCCATTCATTCATTTTTTATGCATGTGTGAAGTCCTTGAGTCTGACCACTACTTCCTTACCTTATACGTTGTCAGTGACTACTTCTGCTAAGGATAACATTCTTACAACCCGTATTTGCTTAAACTGCACATTCGTATTCCAGGACCGAACCTTTGTTGTTGATTTGATTTGTTTACCTTTGAGAGGGTTATATGTTATCTTGGGTATGGATTGGCTTGCAACCAACCAAGTGTTGTTAGATTGTTGTAATAAGACTATCATTATTCCTCCTGTTATAAATCATACACTGATTCCTGAAATTTTCATGTTACCCAAAGTGTCAGAATTGAACCATTTCCTGGTGGATGGGAGTCAAGTATACATGATACTTTTTTCTTTAGACTTAGAGGTTCAGTCAGAATTGTTCGGAATGCCAATAGTGAGTGAGTTTATGGATGTGTGTCCTAAGGAGATTCCTAGGTTGCCACCTAATAGAGAAGTAGAGTTTGTTATAGACTTAGTACCCGGAGTCGGACCCGTTTCTATAGCACCTTATAGAATGTCACCCTTGGAACTAGGAGAACTTAAGAAACAAGTAGAGGAATTACTTGAAAGAGGATTCATCAGACCCAGTGTGTCTCCGTGGGGAGCACCGGTGTTGTTGGTGAAAAAGAAGGATGGTAGTATGAGATTGTGTGTGGATTACAGGCAGCTAAATAAGATTACCATAAAGAATAGGTACCCATTACCTAAGATAGATGATTTGCTTGACTAACTTAGAGATGCCACGATATTCTCTAAGATTGATCTTCGTTCTGGTTACCATCAAATTAAGATAAAGCCGGATGATGTACTGAAGTCTGCTTTTAGAACTAGGTATGGACATTATGAGTATTTGGTGATGCCGTTTGGTTTAACCAATGCTCCAGCGGTGTTTATGGATTACATGAATAGAATTTTCAGACCGTACCAAGATAAGTTTGTGGTAGTGTTCATAGATGATATTCTCATTTATTCCCAGACTGTGGAAGAACATGAGGAACATCTTAGGATAGTACTGCAGATACTCAGAGAGAGGAAACTGTACGCTAAACCTGAGAAGTGTGAGTTTTGGTTGAATGAGGTGAAATTTCTAGGGCACACTATATCCCAGGAAGGGGTAGCAGTGGACTCTAGTAAGCTTAAGGTGGTAGTACAGTGGGAGCGACCAAAGTCAGTTACTGAGATCAGGAGTTTTCTAGGATTAGTAGGATATTACCGGAAATTCATTCGGGGTTTTTCTCAGTTGGCTCGTCCTCTAACTGAACTGACCCGGAAAGGACAAGCTATGGTGTGGAGTGAAAAGTGTGAGAAGAGTTTTCAGGAACTCAAGCATAGATTGACCACTGCCCCAGTATTGGTTATTGCTGACCTATCTAGAGATTTAGAGGTGTACTGTGATGCCTCTAAGATGGGCTTGGGATGTGTATTAATGCAGGATAAGAAGGTAGTGGCTTACGCCTCTAGACAGCTTAGACATCATGAGGAGAATTATCCAACCCATGACCTAGAACTAGCAACCATAGTTTTTGCACTTAAGATCTGGAGACATTACTTGTATGGTGTAAAGTTTGAGGTGTTCAGTGACCATAAGAGTCTGAAATATCTGTTTGATCAGAAGGAGCTGAACATGAGACAAAGGAGATGGATGGAATACTTAAAGGATTATGACTTTGAGCTTAAGTATCATCCAGGCAAGGCCAACGTTGTGGCTGATGCCCTTAGTAGGAAATCTCTACACGTATCTCAAATGATGGTGCATGAGCTGGACTTGGTAGAGCAATTTCGAGACCTTAGTATACAAGTGGATATGAGTAGTGTGACACTGAGATTGGCTTTGTTGGAAATCTCATGTGACCTTAAGGATCAGATTAGACATGAACAAAGTTTAGATAAGGAACTACAGGATCGGAGGGTCTCGATAGCTTTTTCTTTAGAGGACGATGGATTGATCAAGTTTAGGCAGAGGATTTGTATTCCTAAAGGAGGAAACCTTAAAGAACGGATTCTTGAGGTGGCTCACAAGAGTAAGTTCTCGATACATCCTGGTGCGACTAAGATGTATCAAGATTTGAAAGAGAGGTTTTGGTGGCCAGGTATGAAAAGGGAAGTGGCCGAGTATGTGGCCAAGTGTTTGACTTGTCAGAAGGTCAAGATCGAACACCATAAACCAGCCGGAATGCTCCAACCTTTAGAGATACCCGAGTGGAAGTGGGACAAAATTACCATGGATTTTGTGACTTGTTTGCCTAGGGTACAAAAGGGTTATGATGCTATATGGGTCATTGTGGACAGACTAATTAAGTCTGCTCATTTTCTTCCCATTAGGATTTCTTATTCCCTTGATAAGCTTGCTGAGTTATTTGTTGGAGAGATTGTCCGACTACACGGAGTGCCATTGAACATAGTGTCAGATAGAGATCCCAGATTTACCTCTAGATTTTGGAATGCATTACATCAGTCTTTTAGGACTAAGCTTAGTTTTAGTACTGCTTATCACCCACAACAGATGGTCAATCCGAGAGGACTATCCAAACGTTAGAAGATATGTTGAGAGCTTGTGTCCTCAAAGATAAGGGTAGCTGGGATGGGTATTTGCCATTAGTAGAGTTTGCATACAACAACAGTTACCATTCCAGCATTGGGATGGCACCGTATGAGGCCCTCTACGGTAGGAAGTGTAGGTCGCCTCTATGTTGGTATGAGGTAGGTGAGCGGAACCTATTAGGCCCAGATTTAGTGCAAGAGACCACTGAGAAGATTAGGGTTATACAGGAGAAAATAAGAGTTGCTCAAAGTCGACAAAAGAGTTATGTTGACAAAAGAAGACGTCCTCTAGAGTTTAAAGAGGGTGATCATGTATTTCTTAGAGTCTCTCCCATGACAGGTATTGGTAGGGCCATTCGGGCCAAGAAGTTAAATCTTCGTTTCATTGGTCCGTTTCAAATTCTGAAACGTGTTGGACATGTAGCTTACCACATAGCCTTTCCTCCACATCTGTCAAATCTCCATCATGTGTTTCATGTATCATAGTTAAGAAAGTATGTTCCGGATCCTTCACACATCATAGAGGTTGAGTCGGTACAATTGAGAGCTGACCTTACATTTCAGGCTAAGCCAGCTAAGATCATTGACCGTAGTGTGAAGACCCTGAGGAACAAGACTATTCCCTTGGTGAAGGTGTTCTGGGATGGACTGTCACCTGAAGAGGCAACGTGGGAGTTGGAGGAAGATTTGCGCAAGCAATATCCCGATCTATTTTTATCAGGTATATCTCTAACTAAATTTTGTGGGCAAAATTCTTTTAAGGAGGGGAGAATGTAACATCCCTAAATTTTGATTCTAATCTTAATTCTAGCTTAACTAAATCATATGGAAGTCTTAGTGTAATTTTCTGGAATTGGGATAAATTGGGAATTTTTAGAAACCACCAAGGGTATTTTGGTCATTTTACACTCTCAGTGGCAATTTTGTGAATTCTCATTCAAGTAGAGGGCAAAGTTGACAATTCAACTTCACCCCCCTTTTTCTTTATATTGAGGCCGTGCATGTTGGGTGATCAAATGGTCATCTTCTTAAAAATATCAAAGTATCCATAGCCAAGGTTTTCCAAGCTTTCAAGGTCCAAAGTAAGTATTTTTACTCATCTTTTGGCTTATGTTATTTGATGGTTATTGATCACCTTCATCTCTTCTTCAATCTTATGGTTTTAGTTTAATGGAGAACTCATGTTCATCTTTGAGAATCAAGAACACAAATTCTAAAGTTCTTGCATGATTTGGTTGTTTTGAAGGAAGTTGAGGAAGAAGTTTTCATAAGGATTTTGGTTGGTTTGATATCACCTCAAGCCTAGTTCTTGTCCTAAATCATTGCTAGGTGAGTGTGGGTTGATTTGTGATATGGTATGGTGTTATTTAGGGTGTAAGTTTAAGTCTTGAAGATAAGAACTTCTATGTGTTAAGGTTGTTTTTGAATGTTTGGATTGTTACTTGTATTCAATGAAATGAATGAATGAATGGATGAATGAATGAATGAATGAATGAATGGATGAATGAATGAATGGATGAATGAATGGAGTTTAAGATAAGAAGTGCATGATCAAATGTTGATTTTTATGTCTGTGAATCAATTCACAAGATGTGTGAATGGATTCACAGACCTGTGAATAGCATTGTGAACGTGTGAATAGTACTGTGAATCGATTCACAACATTTTGTGAATGGATTCACAGACCCGTGAATAGCATTGTGAACGCGTGAATAGCACTATGAAACGATTCACAACATTTTATGAATGGATTCACAGACTTGAGAATAGCAATGTGAACTCGTGAATAGCACTGTGAAACGATTCACAACATTTTGTGAATAGATTCACAGACCCAAGAATAGCATTGTGAATAGATTCACAATAATGGGTGAATAGATTCACAAGACCCATGAATAGCATGGTGAATAGATTCACAATAATGTGTGAATAGATTCACAATAGTGTATGAATAGATTCACTAAGATATTCATTGAATAGATTCACATTGGCTTGAAATGATAACTTAGTACAATGAAGGGATGTGTAACTAAGTGGAAGTAGTTGAGAGGATTGAGCATAATACTTGTATGGTTCAATCATAAATTGAGAGGATTGAGCACAATGCTTGGGTAGTTTAAACCTTGTATTGATTAAATGTGATGTTATTATGATATTATGATTGAGCATGATATGAATATGAAAGCATTGCATTGCATGGTGAGATGGCCTAACCGGAAGGGGTTAGTGTACAATATGTGAGAGATTACCTAACCAGAAGGGGTTAGATGAAAGAATAAGTGGTGTATAATTACTTGCATTGCATAGTGAGATGGCCTAACCGGAAGGGGTTAGTGTACAATACTTGAGGGGTGCCTAACCTACGAGGTTAGATGGAAACGGAATGACATAAAACATTGCATATTGCATATTGCGAGGGCCTAACCGGAAGGGGTTAGTGCACAACATGAGGAGTGGAGAAAGAAAAAGTGTGAAGAAAAGGTGTGAACATCATGTTCATTCATAAACTCATTGCATATGTTGGTTTAACATTACTTGATATATTGAACTGTGTGTATGCTTGCATTCTAATTACATGCATACTTTATATACAAGTTTTATTCACATTCACTGGGAAGTTGTTCTCACCCCCTCTTTCTCAGATTCGCAGGAACACCCTGGACCCTCTACGGGTTAAGTATGGAAGATTCTATGATGCTTGTATTTTGGTAGAGTGAGCTCCTTTATGTAATTATAATATGATGTGTATTATATATTACTCTGATGTAGATGTGACAATGAAACTGATCAACTACTGTTGAAGTTATCAGTTCTGTTAATATTTTAGTGTGCTTAGTCAGGATAGTGTCTAGTATACACTTGTATAATGTACGTACTCTGATAATATTTTGAATGAGATAATGTTTTGAATGAGATCGGAGATCTCTTGTTGATATATATATATATATATATATATACGTACTCTGGTTGGTTTGAATGATTGTTTGGAATCCGTTGTTTATTTATGACGTTTGGAAACATACGAGAAACAAAGGAAACGCTGCCGAATTTTATATGTAATAAAGAAAAAAAAATATTCCACGTAAGACTTATGAGTAGTAAATAATAGGTCTTACATCCCAACAGTCATTCCATAGCCATTATAATAGATCACCACATCCAGGATCAGAGGGTTTAGTCTCATTCGGGGTCGCTTTATTGGTTTAGCTCTATCTTCAAGTAAAATCCCGCACATAGATATGGAAGGGCTAATGCTAGGAATGTCTGCCTCTGCTGGCTCTCAGATTCTCCCTCAGAATGGGTAGCAACCTCTCTTCCTCATCAGTAAGGAGGTTCTTGGCCACAATGGACTCCAATTTTGGTGGCTTCATTACTTCAGCAGATATAATTGTTGTATAATCTACTGAAAGTGATTCATCATGTCTCAAAAAAGCAGCAATCTCAGCACATGCATCGCACATCCTTGATTTCCAAATATTTATTCAATCGTTAATCAAATCCATGATCTTAGGTCGTATTAAGACGCCTCAACACAATCCCTAAATTCCCTACTGGATAGGCATCAAGAATTTGATTAATCTAGATGAGACAAAATTAGCACCCTTCTAGTCGAGATTAACCTAAAACCAAAATTCAATCAAGCCAAACAACACATTAGAAAGCTCTGGTACATTGTTTAGTCTCTGTGATCTCTTCTAAATGTATGGTAATTAAGCAATCAACACAAGAACTTCCAAATTAAATTACACAATTAAATTCGAGATTAAGCAAAGAGAGGAAGGGAAATTTGATGAACAATTAAATTCGAAATAACTAAAACATAATATCATGATTAAAACATCAAGAGAGACAATCCCTAGGATTGATTATAAAGTTCTAGCCTTCCATGGATAGAAGGGCAGCCATACAGAAAATAAAGAAAACCCTAAGAAGAGAAGAAGGAAAACTCAAAGTGCAGAATGTAAACTGTCTCACTGTTTTTTTGCTTTTAATTTGACTACTCAAACACCTAAAAATAGTGCCCTCTAAGTTAACTAAAGGATCTTCCTAAATCACGAGTCTATCAGATGTTAATTAGCCAGATTACAATTTAATTACAGAAAGATTTGCTGAGATACAAGGCAGATTTTGTGTGATTATGTTTTTTATTTATGTGCGATTTTGTTTCTAATTTATCTGACCCTCCATGAGACTGAATTGAAGACAAGAGGTTATTGAAACCCGTCAAAATAATAAAAATTACCAGTTCATAAACTAATTTGTAGTATAGAGCATGAACCAAATCGTCTCTCAAGGATCCAAAAACATAAAGATTTAATGACCAAGATAAATAAAATGGGGGGTTTTGATGATTTGTAAAGTAAATACACTGGTTGAATTAAAGAAACGCAATTAACAAATTAACCAATCCAAGGAAATTTACCTATCTTGAGTTTAATCCATCATTGATCACAAGGAATTCACTTAATTGCTAACCATGTTCTTGGCCTTAGATCACATCAAGAAGCCTTAACATGATCCAAGAATCCTCTACTAGATAAGCATCTAGGATTTAGTTAACCAAGGTTAGATGAAGTAAGCATTATCCAAACATAAATTAACTTAAGATCCATAATTTAACCAAGCTAAACAATCCATCAAAAAGCTTTGACATATTGTTTAGTCTCTATGATCCTCTTTGAATACATGATAATAAAGTTATTATCACATCAACATCTAAATCAAATTAAGCAATTCAATCTAGATAAAAATTAAATGAGGAAGAAGAGAAACTTGAATAACAATTAAGCAATACGAACAATCGAAACAAGATCTCCAAATTAAACATCAAGATGGTTAATCCCTCAAATTGATAATAAGAGCCTAGCCTTCCATGGATGGGAAGGAAGAACTCAGAAATAAAAGAACAAAAGTGAAATTTTAAAGAGAATGGAGAAGAAGAGAAAGAAAACTATCACAAATACTCTAACTTACTTCAAATTTCGTTGATGCATAATACAAAGAGATTGGCCCTATTTATACTAATCCTAGAAGCCAATTTGTAACTAAAAATAATATGAATGCAAGTTGTAAAAAATGGAGATTGTCAAATATAGTAGTCTATGTTAACCAACCAAATGATAAACAATTACAAAAGAAAACAAAGTTGATATTCTGCCAGATTTCATGTGCCTCCTTCCATGATCTGTATGACCATCCATTCCATCGAATTGACTTTAGGTGTCTTTACGACGGTTGTAGAAAATAGTCTCCTTGAAATTTTGGCGCTAGTTTCATGTCAATTGGACTTTCACAACTCCAGATATTCAAACAACATTGTACCTACCTCAAGTCAAGTTTGCAGAACATGTTTCCAAATTTAAACCAACTTGTAGCTTCATAATCATGTTGAAAACAACATCTATTGACTAAATGGTCTTCAGTAAAGTTGGAGCTTTGCATGTTATCTTTCTAATGGCACTGGTTTCAACTCAAAATAAGGCTTACAACCCACGATATGGTCCAATATGTGCACACTGCTTAAATTCCAACGACAACAAGTCCACTCTGACTTTCAAGCATATTTTTAACCATTAGATGTCTGATCCAGCTCTTGAGTTCTCATGAAACTTGTAGATATTTGTCTTAGCTTTCCACAGACACCAAGAATACTGCAAATAGATCACCGAAGCCCAAGTTATGGCCTAATCAAAGAAGAAAGGTCAAAATGCATCAAAATCTGAGAGTTAATCAAAATTTGCATTAAAGCCCAATGATGTCCAACAACACAAAAGTCAGCTAATATACTAATATTGGGTACAATGAACATCCAATAATGCTAAGTACAAAGCTAACATAAGTGTCTCAAAAATGATTTATCAATTGACTTTAGATTCCTTCATAAATGTTGTAGATAATTTCTCCCTTGAAATATTGGCACTGATCCCATGTTATTTGGATTTTTACATCTCAAGATATTCTCAAATTATTGCACCTATGTCTGGCTACCTGGACAAAATGCCTACGTCAACTTCAAGCCTAATTTCATACATTATCCACATAGAATCGGCCCAGGAACTCTACATGAAAGTTATAGGTATATGTCTAAGCTTTCAAAAACACCAAGATCACCTCAATTGGATCACCGAAGCCCAAGTTATGGCCTGATCAAGGAGGAAATGTCAAAATACATTAAAATCCGAGAATTAATCAAGATTTGCATAAAAGCCCAATGAGGCCCAACAAAATAAAACTTAGCTAACAAACTAATATTGGGCACAATAAATATCCAATAAAGTCAAATACAAAGCTATAATAAGTGTCTCAAAATTGATTGATCACACTCACCCAAGCCCAAGACCAAAACCCAAATGACACATAACATTTGCTCTCCCCCCCCCAGAAACCCTAGCCGCCTCATACTCTTTCACCCACTTCACACCAAGCCTTAGCATATGCGAAATCTGAGTCATAGTGTTCTTCAAGAGGTCTTGCTATTTGATTAATATGCTATCATCCCTAAGAGAGTTAGTGTTGGTTTGTGAGTTTGTGGTTGCAATATGTTTCTCTCAGTATCAAGTTGCGATTATAACCATGAACTTTAGGCTTAATTTTTTCAATTACTATTGGTAATGCAAATTTGTTTTGGGGGTTTGGGTGGTTTACTCGTTTTGTAAGGGATCTTGGTCAATTGAACCTGTTGGAATTATTGTTGTTGAAACCAATTTCTTATAAAAAGGTTTAAGTTCTAAATTCTTAAAAGCTATAAGCTTTCCCTATTAAGTTTTGAGGATAACAAAAATATTTATTTAGTTTGAACAAGTAAGTGTTTCGACAATAGTTTTAACAAATCACTACTTGTTGTGCGTCCATTCTACTCTATGCTTAAAGTTAACTCTTCGTGCGTCCAATATGCTATAACTCTTTATGGGTCCAATGAATGTATTATATACTTTTACTATTGGTGCGTCCAATACTCGTATGCATATACTGTTACTTCTTTTTAGTTCGTCCAATTCGATCTATCTGCCAAAGCTCGGACTCAACTCACTCTTTCAAAGTTCAAGCTCAAGTTCGCGTCCAAGTGAATTTTCAAAAATGAAGAACTGTTCCTCATTAAATGCTAGAAAAGAACTCTGACAGCTCTCGGCGACAGAAGAAGTCAACTAAGCCACTTTTGCTGACATTGTCTAACAACTACAAAGATCTGCAAATAAGAAACCGTCTGCAATCTTAGACAAATCAGGACTTTTGTTTTCATTGATTGGAAATCTCAGAGAATAAAAGTCACCGTCAGAAGAAGTTCAAGCACTTTTCCAAGTAGATGCATTTAATGCTACTCGAACGGTAATAAATATTTCCGTTGGACGATCTAGCCCATGAAGTCGCTCAATTTGTTCTTACTTATAAAGAGAAGAAGCGACACTTGAAGAACTAGAGATCTTTTGCGAAGCATCCTTCAATAGTCTAAAAGCTTTATTTCCATATTCGTGTAAAAAGAAAAAGCCTTGAGATTTCTATTGTCTATTCTCATTTGTTAGTGAGTTTCAAACTCAAGCCTTCATCTACTTTCAATTATTCATCTTAAGCCTTGTAAGCCTGAAGAGGTCAGTGTAAAAGAATACTTGTGAAATAGAACTCGAAGAGGTTGAAAATACTTGTTACACGAAGAGGTGCATAATACTTGTAATCGTGAAAAGATTAGTTGGAAAATCCTTCCGGTTGAAGGGAATTTGGACGTAGCTCTTGGTTGATAAGAGTGAACCAGGATAAATCTCGTGTGTAAGCTTCTCCTCTCTTCTAGTGTGCTTTATTATTTTCACTAACCTCTGGGGTTTACCATTGTGTTTATTAACAAAGATCTTTTTTATTTGGTTTTAGAACGTGTTAACCATTTTATTAAAAGTCTTTTCGAAACCCTTGGAGTCCAATAGGACTAAGTGGTGTTGGTCCTAAGTTCTTTGCTTGTTAAACTGTCTCCTTCGCTGTGTTCTATTTTCTTTTGAAAAGGAAAATCTTTTATTAATCAAAAAGGGTTAAGAAACACAATTCAACCCCCCTTCTTGTGTTTCACTTGGTTATTTCAATTGGTATCAGAGCTCAGCCTCTTGGGTTGAGCATCTAACAAAGGCGAGAGGAAAAAGATCCAATACACCCTTTAATGGAGAACGAAGGACAAGCGGTGAACAGACCACCTCTATTCAATGGAAACGACTATGATTACTGGAAGAAGAGAATGATTGCCTTTTTTGATGCCCAAAATATGGACATTTGGGACCTAGTTCAAAATGGATATCAAACACCCACCAACGCAGAAGGACAGGATCTCCCTCGACCACAATGGACGGAAGGACAACGAACCGGACATCGCCTTAACTCAAAAGCCAAACATTATCTTATGTGTGCCATCACCGGATCGAGCACGACAAAGTCCATAGTCGTGAAACGGCTAAAGAGATATGGGATACTCGGCATTAGCACATGAAGGCTCATCTCAAGTCAAAGAATCAAAGATAAGCATCTTTGGTTCACCAAGATGAGCTCTTCAAAATGGGAGAGCATGAAAACATTGATCAAATGTTTGGACGATTCCAAACAATAATCAATAGCTTGAGATCTCTCGGGAAAGAACTATGATAATCAAGATCATATCGTAAAAATCCTAAGAAGTCTTTCCCAGTGGAGACCTAAGGTTACCGCCATACAGAAGCAAAGAATCTAGCTTCTCTTACCATGGAGGAACTATTGGGTTCTCTTAAAGTTCATGAGCTGGAACTTCAAGAAGAGGAAAGCTCAAGAAAAGGGAAATCAATTGCCCTTAAAGCTCACAAAGGCGACGTCCAAAGCACTTAAAGTGAAAAATCTTGAGACGAGGCCGAAGTCATCTCAAGATAATATATCGATAATGACGAGTTATCTTTCATCTCTAGAAAGATACAAGCAATGTGGAAAAAGAAAGGAGGTATGCGGAGAAAGCACTTTGGACGAAGGTCATCAAAGGACAAAACGAAACAAAAGACAAGAGTCCAATCATATGCTACGAATGCAAGAAGCCCTGACACATTAAGCGGAATGTCCTTCACTAAACAAGGAGAAAGAGAAAAGGAGATTCTTTCCAAAGAAGAAAAGAGGATTAATGGCCACTGGGAAGATCTTGATCTTTCAACTACTCGATGATGAAGAAGAAGCGAGAAGAAGAAGCAAATCTATGTCTCATGGCTAACACCGTGTCGAAGAAGAAGAAGATGAGGTAACTAATCGTGATCTTGATCTTCGTAATGCATTTGATGAGTTGTTAAATAATTCATCTATTTTAGCGGTTGAATATAAATCCTTGAAAAGAAAGTTTTCAAAATTAACTAGAGAATATGGAAAAATGTTTTGAGAAAAACAAGAACTTGAAATTTATTGTGAAAAATTAAAAACTGAAAATGCTCTTTTAAAAACATCTTACGAGTCCAACACTTGGATGAAGTTGATAAACTTCATAATGAGGTAAAAGAGTTAACGGAGGATCTCAAGAAATTTGTAAAAAGCACCAACAACCTAAACATTTTACTCAAATATTCCAGAGACCCTCGTGATAAATCGGGATTGGGATATCAAGATACTGATAAACAGTTTTTTCAAAAAACTACTACTCAACCTAAATTCATTAAGAATGTTTGTAAAAAGAATGTTTATTCTTCCTCAATAGATTTTTTTAATAAAAGGTCAAAATATTATGGATCTCCAAGAGCTAACCAAAAAGGACCCAAAAAGATATGGGTACCTAAGGATATGATAATTCCTCTTGCAGATGTGCTTAGCAACAAGAAAAAGACACCTGTCATGGTACACTGACGGTGGTTGCTCACGGCACATGACGGGAGAAAGGTCTATGTTCCAAGACATCAAAACTAATAAAGGAGGCTCCGTCACGTTGGAGGAAACCAGAAAGGTAAAATAGTTGGAATAGGTAAGATTGGTAAGCATCCTTTTCCCTCTATCGATAATGTTCTTCTAATTGAAGGATTGAAACATAATCTGCTTAGCATTAGTCAATTATGTGATAGTGGATCTAATGTTTCATTCAATCAAGGAGAATGTATAGTTAAAAACTCTGACGGATCCATACTCTTCATTGCTAAAAGGCAAAACAATCTTTATAAAATTGACTTGGAAGATCTTTCAGATCAAAATGTATCATGTCTAGTTTCCATAAAAGGAGAACAGTGGATATGGCACAAGAAGCTTGGTCATGCAAGTTTGAGATTAATCTCTAAACTAAATAAGCATAACCTCGTAAGAGGACTACCAAAGCTTGTGTACAAATCAGATGTTCTTTGTGAAGCTTGTCAAAAGGGGAAACAAATCAAAAATTCTTTTGAGTCCAAAAACATCGTTTCCACCTCTAGACCACTAGAATTGTTACATCTTGATTTATTTGGTCCTACAAGAACTTCTTCACTAAATGGAAAGAAATATGGATTGGTCATAGTAGATGACTATACTAGATGGACATGGGTTATGTTTCTAGCTCACAAGGATGAGTCTTTCAAAGTCTTTTCTATTTTACGTAAAAGAATTCAAAATGAAAAAGGAATGTGTATCAACTCAATCCGAAGTGATCATGGAGGAGAATTTGAGAATGAGAGCTTCAAATTGTTCTCAGAAGAAAACGGTATTCGTCACAACTTCTCTGCCCCAAGAACACCACAACAAAATGGTGTGGTAGAAAGAAAAATAGATCTCTTCAAGAGATGGCTAGAACAATGCTCAATGACAACTCAATCTCCAAACACTTCGAGTCAAGTCGTTAACCTTTGCGTGTTATATTCAAAACAGAATATATATTAGACCTATTTTAAACAAGACTCCGTATGAATTGTGGAAAGGACGAAAACCCAACATCTCTTACTTTCATTCTTTTGGTCATCAATGCTTTATTTTGAATACTAAGGATTCTTTAGGAAAGTTTGATGCTAAAGTTGACTCAGTATCTTCTTAGGATACTCTAAACATCTAAAGCATATAGAGTATATAACTCTCGCTCTCTAACTGTTGAAGAATCTGTTCATGTTAAATTCAATGACAAAAAGCGACAATGACTTGTCGTAGCTAGATGAGTCCTTTGCGAGTTAAACTTAAAAGACAAAGGAGAAGAATCGGCAACCCAAAACAAAGAAGCATTGGACGATGAAAGAAAAGAAGAAACAAGCGATGGTCAAAGATGTCGGCATTTCAAAACTTATCATCCGAGAACACCAAATCATTGGTAATCCGGATGATAAAGTACGTACAAGATCTACCTTGAGAGAATACTCAAATGTAGCCTTCATCTACGAAATGGAACCAAGAAAAATAGAAGAAGCATCAAGGACGAAGGATGGATCTTAGCCATGCAAGAAGAGCTAAATCAATTTAAAAGAAATGATGTTTGGACGCCGGTTCAAAAGCCTAAAGACAAGTCCATCATCGGCACAAAATGGATATTCAAAAACAAAGCGGACGAAGATGGTAAGGTTGTGAGAAACAAAGCAAGGTTGGTAGCCCAAGGTTACTCACAACAAGAAGGTATTGATTTCACCGAAACTTTTGCTCCTGTAGCTAGACTAGAAGCCATACGCATTTTACTTTCATTTGCTGCTCATCATAGCATGAGACTATATCAAATGGACGTAAAAGTGCATTTCTAAATGGTATAATCAATGAAGAAGTTTTCGTTAAACAACCACTTGGTTTCGAGGATGAAAATTTCCCGAGCATGTTTTCAAATTAAAAAAGGCCTTGTACGGTTTAAAACAAGCTCCTCGAGCCTGGTATGAAAGGTTAAGCACCTTTTTAATAGAAAACGGTTTTCTAGAGGAAAAGTTGACACTACTCTTTTTCGAAAAGACAAAAACTCGAAATTCATTTTAGTTCAAATTTATGTTGATGATATTATTTTTGGAGCTACTGATGAATCTCTTTGCAAGGATTTTTCCAATCTGATGCAGAAGGAATTCGAAATGAGCTTAATGGGAGAATTAAAATTCTTTATGGGTTTTGCAAGTGAAGCAAACATTGGACGAAATCTACATTCATCAGACCAAATATACAAATGAACTTCCGAAGAAATTCAAATTGGACGATTGCAAAACAATGAGCACACCAATGCATCCATCATCCACACTAAGATTGGACGATAAGGATAAAAAGGTGGACGAAAAGGTATACAGAGGTATGATCGGATCACTCTTATATCTCACTGCGTCCAGACCTGATATAATGTTTAGTGTGTGTCTTTGTGCACGTTTTCAATCTGATCCTAGAGAGTCACACTTAATTGTTGTAAAAAGAATATTCAGATACTTGAAAGGAACTACTAATCTGGGCTTGGTATTTAAGAAATCTCATGAGTACAGATTAGTTGGTTTTTGTGATGCTGACTATGCTGGAGATAGAATCGAAAGGAAAAGTACAAGTGGAGGATGTCACTTCATTGGAGGAAATCTAGTATCTTGGTCCAGCAAGAAGAGACAAAGCACAATTGCTCTATCAACAGCATTTTGAATATATCTCTGCGTCAATTGTTGCTCTCAACTACTCTGGATCAAACATCAATTAGAAGACTACAACATCTTCGAAAGTAAGATTCCTTTACTATGTGATAATATTGCTGCAATTAACTTATCAAAAAATCCCATACTACACTCAAGGGCAAAACACATTGAAATCAAACATCACTTTATAAGAGACTATATTCAAAAAGGTGTGTTTGATATTCAATATGTGGATACAGATCATCAATGGGCAGATATTTTCTCAAAACCCCTCTCTGAGGATAGATTCACTCTTATTCGAAAACATCTAAGTATGCATTTTGTAAAGAATTAATATTTCTTGCGTCCATTGAAGATCTGCGTCCAAAATGCTTTGTACTTGATAAATGGTGTGGTAAATTTCTTGATAAGACATAAATCATTTGCATTTATCTTGTTTGAAACTTTTCAAATTTCCCACGCTGAGTCAGTTTTTGAAAGGTCACGAAAGTAACTTTTTACTGCGGACGTGACAGTTGCTTTTAATACACATTTATTGTGTTTGTTTTATTTTAAAAAAAAACGATTCGTTTTCTCTCAAGAAACCTTTCAGTGTAGAAACCTACCTTCTTCTATAAATATTTTCCTTCTTTACAAGATCAAATTTTTACGCCTTCAAACTTTGAAAGAAAACAGTTGCGAAAAGAACCTTAGCAAATTTCTCTCTCTCTTTCAAATTTCTTTAACCCTAAGAAATGGCCGGAGGAAAGACCCTTGATGTTGAAAGAGCCGAGGTATCAGTTGAATACTCGTTCCAAACTTCCATTTTAGCAGAATGTGGAATAGATATCAAAGAATGTCTCGTCGGTGCTGGATGGGATAGTTACTTCAGAGAACCGGTGGAGGTTTATCCTAATTGGTGAAAATGTTACGAAAAACGCATCCGTATCTGCGACAGAGGTCGTGGATGTGTTTTGGGAAAACCCGTTGTGGTTTCGAGAGGTAACCATCTCCAACGCCACCCAATGTTGGTTGGAAGGAGCCACCATCACTTCGATTGGGAAAAAGCGTTTGGGAACTGATCTTCGTTCTTGACACCTTACTAAAGGAGTCATCCACGGAAGATAAGCGCTTCCAAGATGAATGACAAGGCAAGAGTTTTGCATCAACTTCTAAACAAGGCAATACTCCACAAAGCGGGGTCCAAAGACTCGGTCTCTACAGCTCATGCCTTCACTGTGTCATCCGATCTTTGTGTCAATGTGTCAATCTCCCTTCTCTGCTTTTTAAGAACTTCAAGAGAAGTGTACAAGGAAAAGGGAAGAAGACCACCATCTCCTATGGTGTTCTCTTAACCAAGATCTTCAGAGATCAAGGTATCTTTAGTCCCCATGAGACTAAAGATGTTGAAGAGAAGAAGAAGATTTTTGGACGGATCCAAGAGCAACAAATCTTTGGACGAAGCAATCTTCTAAGGATGAAGGTTGCGTCCATTGCGAGCATCCCAAAAGGAACCCGGACGAAGCTACCCATCACAAGGAAACCCTCTTCCAAGCTTGCGTCCATTCCTAAGGAACCTCTTCCTACCATTCCCTCTTCCTCCATTTTACCCTCTTCTCAAACAGAACCACAAACTTCCTTCCCAACCTCTCAAATAACTTCCTCTCCCTTAAACACTAAACCTTTTTCTTCTCAAACTCACATATTACCTTCCCAATCTCCTTCACCTTCCCCCTCTCAAAAGACCTTCTACAACTCCTCCTATCTTAACCTTTTCTCTGTGGGAGTTTCTCCTCACATTATCCCTCTTTGGGAATCCAAGGACTCTTCTCTCTCACTCACAGCAAGACGCTCCCGGTGCTGTGATGGTTACTCAACAAAAGTTCACATCTTCCCTAGTGACCTTTCCTTCAAACCTGTCACCTTGGAAGAAATGGGACAGTTTGCGAGTCCTTATGACACCATCCTTGTCAGTGTCATTAAGGGGAGTCTTCGTTGAAGAATTTGAGATTTGTACCCCCTTCACTGATCATCTCCTCTACAACTGCCATCAAGATTCAGCCGGATCGGGTTTGTCCAAGGTTGCCAATGGTGGATTTAAATAAAAACAAAGACTTGAAAAAGTACAGAAGCCAAGCCACCTTTCCCAAGCCTATCATCTTTAAGCCAAATTTTGGGAGCTTACGTTCCCCTGATGTTGATGTTGATTTCTTGTGGCATGTTTCGAATAAAGGAGAAGCTGTGGAGAACGAGGCTAAGACCTTCTGGGAAAAGCACATTTGGGAGTGTGAGCAACAAGCGACTTCTTCAGGACTAAGTGATAAAGACAAGGAAGATATCATAACTGTGCCTGGTCAGAGCTTCCAATGTTTTCGTTCTATCTATATGGTAGATGATCTTTTTGGACTGCCTCTGAACTCGCCATTGCCAACAATCTTCTCTTGTCCAAGCTATGTCTCTGGACCTCCGTCTGACAACATAGGCAGGCCTTATCCCTGGGATCAAATGTTTGGTTACCGGAGAACCTCTCTTCCTTGGGATGTTGACCTTCCTCTGTCTGAAGACGAAGTTGAGTCTGTTGTGCAGCAAATGGATGTGACCCCTCCTGCTTCCACCACTGAGTTAGCTATTGTGGAACCACAACCTTCTCACGACATTCTCACCCAAGTGCCCCGACTTTTCGTGCCTACGTGAATAATCAAATGGACTTAATGTACAAGAGAGTTGAAGACCTCCTCAAGTCTCTTTTTCAACAAGGGCCACCTCCTCCTCCTCCACCTTCTTCCTCTTGATTTTATTTTATTTTATTTTCGTTTAGCCAAATTTTTTTTTGACAGTGATGTTTTTCTTTCTTTTTGTCTGATGACAAAGGGGGAGAATAATGGGAATTTGATTTGTTACAAACAAATTTATTTTATAATTTATACTGATTCAATGAAACTTGTTTTTCTCTCATCTGGTTGTTTCATTATCCTTGTCTCGGTTATTCTGTTGCACTGTGTTGCTGTGTAGGATCTGATCTAATTTTTAGCATGGTTTATTTCTTTTCAAAAGTATTGTCTCTGTTAAACTCTTTTCTCAAGAACTAAACTTCGATACATAGATAATATTACTTGCTCTTGAAACTTGTTTCGTAAAAATAAATTTCATGTACCACGTCCAATCGACTCTGCGTCCAACAGACTTGGAGTCCGTCCCTTAGAAATGCTTTTCTTAGGGGGAGCAATTTTGTTTTATAAAAAAAAGAATCTGTGTTCAACCAAATTAATAGTTTTTGTCATCATCAAAAAGGGGGAGATTGTTGAAACCAATTTCTTATAAAAAGGTTTAAGTTCTAAATTCTTAAAAGCTATAAGCTTTCCCTGTTAAGTTTTGAGGATAACAAAAATATTTATTTAGTTTGAACAAGTAAGTGTTTCGACAATAGTTTTAACAAATCACTACTTGTTGTGCGTCCATTCTACTCTATGCTTAAAGTTAACTCTTCGTGCGTCCAATATGCTATAACTCTTTATGGGTCCAATGAATGTATTATATACTTTTACTATTGGTGCGTCCAATACTCGTATGCATATACTGTTACTTCTTTTTAGTTCGTCCAATTCGATCTATCTGCCAAAGCTCGGACTCAACTCACTCTTTCAAAGTTCAAGCTCAAGTTCGCGTCCAAGTGAATTTTCAAAAATGAAGAACTGTTCCTCATTAAATGCTAGAAAAGAACTCTGACAGCTCTCGGTGACAGAAGAAGTCAACTAAGCCACTTTGTCCGACATTGTCTAACAACTACAAAGATCTGCAAATAAGAAACCGTCTGCAATCTTAGACAAATCAGGACTTTTGTTTTCATTGATTGGAAATCTCAGAGAATAAAAGTCACCGTCAGAAGAA
This sequence comes from Styphnolobium japonicum, assembly GCA_023212625.1. Classification (NCBI taxonomy): domain Eukaryota; kingdom Viridiplantae; phylum Streptophyta; class Magnoliopsida; order Fabales; family Fabaceae; genus Styphnolobium; species Styphnolobium japonicum. The sequence goes on from JALBWW010000013.1 coordinate 20,687,507, forward strand.
GTTCAGCACTTTTCCAGTAGATGCATTTAATGCTACTCAGAACGGTAATAAATATTTCCGTTGGACGATCTAGCCCATGAAGTCTGCTCAATTTGTTCTTACTTATAAAGAGAAGAAGCAGCACTTGAAGAACTAGAGATCTTTTGCCGAAGCATCCTTCAATAGTCTAAAAAGCTTTATTTCCATATTCGTGTAAAAAGAAAAAGCCTTGAGATTTCTATTGTCTATTCTCATTTGTTAGTGAGTTTCAAACTCAAGCCTTCATCTACTTTCAATTATTCATCTTAAGCCTTGTAAGCCTGAAGAGGCTGTGTGTAAAAGAATACTTGTGAAATAGAACCTGAAGAGGTTGAAAATACTTGTTACCTGAAGAGGTGCATAATACTTGTAATCGTGAAAAAGATTAGTTGGAAAATCCTTCTGGTTGAAGGGACTGGACGTAGCTCTTGGTTGATAAGAGTGAACCAGGATAAATCTCGTGTGTAAGCTTCTCCTCTCTTCTAGTGTGCTTTATTATTTTCACTAACCTCTGGGGTTTACCATTGTGTTTATTAACAAAGATCTTTTTTATTTGGTTTTAGAACGTGTTAACCATTTTATTAAAAGTCTTTTCGAAACCCTTGGAGTCCAATAGGACTAAGTGGTGTTGGTCCTAAGTTCTTTGCTTGTTAAACTGTCTCCTTCGCTGTGTTCTATTTTCTTTTGAAAAGGAAAATCTTTTATTAATCAAAAAGGGTTAAGAAACACAATTCAACCCCCCTTCTTGTGTTTCACTTGGTTATTTCAATTGTGGTATGAGATGATAAGCCTGCAGTTGTCTTCATTTGCTTCCTTTTGGAACACATACAAATTACAAACCCTACACATCGGGTCCTTGTTGTTTCCATTTGGTCATTTTGCCTTGGGTCTTACATATAGGTGTTGATTGGGAGTTCCGTGTTTTGATAAATTATTGCCTGATGTTTGTTGGGGTGATTTGCAAACTATTAAAATAGTAAAATGCAACCCCAATCCGATGTCATGTTCCTAATCGTTCGGTAAGATATCAAATTCACCTGAGGTCTTGGTTTCTATGGTCAGAGTCGACCACATATGGTTGATTAGGGGTTTTGTGATCTGCACTACTTTATTGTTGTAATTTGATGAACTATGTTTGTCTTGATGTGTGCAAATTGCTTAATATAAATATAAATTTTGTGTCTTTGATGGATATTTCAATCCATTCACCGATTGAAAAAATGAAATTGAAAGTTAATGTTTCTGTTGTTTTGGCATGGTTTGTGAATAAAGGTCATTAGTATGTGAGATTCATCTAAAATTCGAAAGAAATTTAGGTTTCTAATCTTCCTTGCCTATTGATTCATGAGTAAGTGCCTTAAAGCATTTTTATTTAGGCTAAAAGTTTGGGATTAATTGGTCCTTCACTCATTTGTTTGTCTTCTATGATGCCCATGGTGTGTTATGAAGCCCCTGAACTAACCAGACCTTTTGGAATTATTCTTAACAATTGGAGTAAACCCTTATTCTTTGGTTGATCACTGAGCTGTTCTCTAAAATTGTTGCTTTGGTTGCTAATATGATCTTAAGATTGTTGGTGTTATAGTTTGGGCGTTTCAATTCCATGCCATGCCTTCATATTTTTTGTGAAGTGTGTTGTAATGATTTAGACACATGATATTATGGCCAAAGTACAAAATGCGTGGTTAATGGAGATGCTCCCTTGGGAAATTTTTCTTTCTATAATGTCACAAATGCTTGCCCATGGGAGGGTATATTCATATGATAAATGATTTGGGTGTTTAAGTTTCAAATGACGCATGTGAAGAAAATAGGAGATGGAAATGACAAAAGACAAAGGATCAAAGTTCTCTTTTCTGTTTGATGTTACATTTTTGGATTGGATCAACAATTTTTTATTTAATTTTGTTTGTGTAAGTAAATTAATTTTGATTATGGTGTTTGCTTTTTTTCTTTAATCCAAACTTTTTTTATTTTTAAAAATAAAGGTGTCAAAAGTTAATAACATGATAAATTAATATACACTAAAGGGCCACGGGAGTTAAGTACTCTCTGGTCTATTTTTGGAATTGTTCTAAGGCGTAGTGCAATGACTAATTTCACTTAGGATTAGCTTCAAAATAAGATAAATTAATACATGCTAGAGGGCCTGAGGAGTTAAGTATTCCCTAGTCAATTTTGGGGTTGTTTTGTGGTTCAGTGTCACGACGTATTTTACTTAATGCTAAAGGGTACGAGGAGTTAAGTACTCTCTAGTTAATTTTGGTGTTGTTCTGTGATCCAGTGTCATGACATATTTTACTTAAGGCTCGCTACCAATTATCCTTTTATTCAAATCAAATCATTTTTTAATCAAATTAACTATTTTATTTTTTATAAATTAATCTTTTCTTAAATTAAAATCAGCCAAAACATAATTATTTTTTAAAGAATGTATGACTTTGAATTTTTCATTATACTTGGGGGATATCTAGACATTCACGGCAAGCTAAAATTAGAAATATTCTCATTTAATTTTTATCTTTATTTGCTTATTAGTTTGTAAATTTTTTAATTTATTCTTTGATCATTTCATCATTTTGCAAATATTTTATTCTTTGTTTTCTACTTGTCTCATAAATATTTGTTTGTGATTTAATCTTTTATCATTGATTTATATGCTTATTATTTTAGTCATTGTTTATTTATTCTATTGGGTAAATTTAATATTTTTAGGCTATTTTTAATTCGCACAATTAACTTTAGGGTAACCATATTAGGACGGATGTATTATGGGTGTTCTATGATTAAGTTTTCACCATTTCTTGGTACATAAAAATACTACCAAACTCAACTTTGATACGTAAATTTGATTTTTAAATATTTTAGGAGGGGTTTTTCAAATTTTTTCCTTACCAAGTAAAATTGGTGGCAACTCCATCTAAATTATAATTTTTAAAATTCATTTCTCATGCTCGTTGTAAGACCTATTATTTATTTTGTTATTTGCCAAGTCATAAGTCTTACGTGGAATATGTAGTTTCCTTTATTATATAGAAAATTCTGCAGCGTTTCCTTTGTTTCTCGAACGTTACCACACGACATAAACATAGCAGCGGATTCCAACAATCATTTCAAACCAACCAGAATACATATATTATATATATACACACACACATATATCATCAAGAGATCTCAGATCTCATCCAAAATATTATCAGAGTATGCAATGTTATACAAGTGTATTCTAGACACTATCATGACTGAGCACACTAAACATATATAGAACTGTGAACACACTAAACATATATAGAACTGAAAACATCAATAGTAGTATCCAGTTCCCTGTCAGTAATATAATATACATCTTATTATAGTACATCACAGAGCTTAACTCCACCAAAATACAAGTCTCAAAATAAAGCAACAGAATCCTCCATACTTAACCCGTAGAGGGTCCGAGGTGTTCCTGCGAATCTGAGAAAGAGGTGGTGAGAACAACTTCCCAATGAATGTGAATAAACTTGCAGATAAAGTATATATGTAGGTAGAGAGCAAGTATAACACAATTCAATATATAACAAGTAACACCAACCAACCAATGCAATGAATGAATGCACATGACGTTCACACCTTTTATTCACACTTTTTCTTTCTCCACTCCTCTTGTTGTGCACTAACCCCTTTCCGGTTAGGCCCTCGCAATATGCATATGCAATGTGTTATGCCATTCCATTTCCATCTAGCTCCGTAAGCTAGGCACCCCTCATATTTTGTACACTAACCCCTTTCGGTTAGGCCACCTCGCTATGCAATGCAATTATTATGCCATTTGATTTCCATCTAGCTTTGTAAGCTAGGCACCCTTCATATTTTGTACACTAACCCCTTCCAGTTAGGCCACATCGCTATGCAATGCAATGTTCTTATATTCATATCATGCTCATTCATAATATCATAATAACATCACATGTAACCTATTCAAGTATATATAACACACAACCATTATGCTCAATTCTATCAAGCATTCTCACTTAGTTACACATCTCATCATAGTGCTAAGTCATCCTTAATCCTAAACATAACATATGGTATCAAGACACTAGACATAGGCACCACAACAACACCAACAGAGTCAACCACGGCCAGGGTGTGGTGGTAACCACGGCCACGGTACAGGAAAACAAAAACTCAACAAATTGGAAACAGAGACAACCACGGCTAGACCGTGGGGGATGCCACGCCCGTGGTCTGGACCACGGCCAGGGTGTGGTGGCTACCACACCCATGGTCCGGCATTAGCACCCAACATTTTATTTTCAAGAGACAACCACGGCCAGCCCGTGGTGGTGACCACGGTCGTGGTTGACCGCGAGACACAACAATTTCATTTCCAAAGAGAACCACGGCCAGCCTGTGGTGGTGGCCACGGCCGTGGTTTGGGATTCTGGGCAGGAATAGTGCCACGCCCAACCTCCAACCAAAAACCTAAGTTCCCCTTGGGAATCATGTCCTTAAATCCATCCAAAGATACCAACCATATCATCCTTTTTCATACACTCAAATCCTTAAAAACATGTATCAAAACACATCCAACCTCAACCTAGGTGAAAACCCTAGATTCAAGCTTAATCTACATCTTACACTTACACCCTAAAAACATCATACAAAATCACAAGTAAATCCACACTCACCTTAAAGTGCTCTAAACTTGATTCCAAGATGGGATTGGTAGTCAAGGCAACCTTCCCTTCAACTTCCTTCAAAACACTCAATCAAAACACCAACTTTTAGACATGGGTGTTCTTGATTCTTAGAAATGAAAATGAGTTTCTCAAGAAACTAATACCATAGGATTGAAGAAGAGATCATAGTGATCAATAACCATCAAATAACCTAAGCCAAAAGATGAATAAAAATGCTTACTTTTAGACCTTGAACCCATGAACAAGCTTTGGCTATGGAACTTGTCTTTAATTTTGGGGAAGATGACCTTGTGTCATCCAAGGGGGCCGGTTCCCTATTTCAAGAGGGAGGGGAAATTGAAATGTCTATCTTGCCCCTCACTTAAAGGAAGAATAACAAAATTGCCACTAAGGATGTAAAAAGACTAAGATACCCTTGTGATTTCTAAGAATTCCCAATAGGTCCTGAAGAAAATCAAATTTACCAGTAGGTCCTAACTTAGCCAGAGTAAATATGAAAGTTTAGATTTCACCTATTTCTTCCTTAGGTTTTACCGAGTTCCCCAGTATATCCAGAATCTCGAAACAATTACTCTAACTCAAACTATCACAATTTCTGTAACAGAAAATACAACATATTCAAATAATTTAGCTAAGTCATAATATATGAAATTTAGGAATGTTACACTCGTCACTCGAGGGATGGTTACGACAATTAGGAAGGAGGTTGATGGTTTTACATCTAATAAGAGAGGGCCTAATCATACGACAAGAGCATGACAAAAATTTCCATGCTTCTATGCAGAAAATTTATGTCTTTATGAATTACATTCACAACAATAAATAAATGCTTACATTATATGCCCTGCCTTGAGTATTAAAACTATATTGTTTCATAAACATATATGATTTGTTATGAACTTAAAAGCATTATGTAGTAGCTACTTGATGTTATCCAGGTCAAATATCTTTGTCCAAATTTCTATTTAGTGAGATCTCCAATTGTTGATTGTGAAGAAGGGATGTTTTCTAATGTCATGTTTGATAGTTGTATGCCTCACATTTTTCTCTCTGTTTTCCATCACTAAACAGTAACTCTCTAATAGTATAAGTTGATTTTTTTGAAAATGTAAGTCAACTTTTGCTCGTTTGAAAGGGGTAAGTTGATTTATGTAAGTGACAAGTTAACGTTTGAGATGTTGTTTTCTTTTCTTCTTTTTTGTTGGTAAGACCATGAGGTGTCCAACACCCTTAGGGTGTGAGACTAATCCTTGCTCAAGATGCCTCCAGTGAATTTCGAACTCTTGAACTGTAGGTAAAGTTCACCCACGTGAAGTTTAGTTTGTCAATTGAGTCACACTTTTGAGATGTAACTTTACTAACATTATTTCACATCAGCATGTGGTACCCATACAATGATTTCCATTAGCTAGATGGATGTTTTGTTAGATAGAGTTTTTTCACATTTAGCAAAGAATGAATGGATCTTTTCATCATTTAAAAAACCTTGGGGTAAATTGTACATAACACAATTTGAGGAGGATTTTTTTGCAATTTTTTGTTAGTTAGATGGATGGATGTTAAGGGAAGGGTTTTTTTTTTTTTGCACATTTTGTAAAGAATAAAGAGGTCTTTAGATCCTTTTTGAAATTGAGACAGTAAACCAAACATGGCCAAATTTTAGAGGGTGATTTTGCATTTTACCATAAAAAATATGATTGAAAGCCCTTGTGTTAACGCTTAATGATTATGCAGTAATTGATACAAGCTTTACATGAATTACATTTCAAAGACTAGCTATTGAGGTGGAAGAATGGATAATTATGTAAATTACACATCAAAATCTTATACTTTTGATATGAGACTTGCGTTTCATACATTACAATTCGACCATAATAAAGATGCAAACCAACATCAAGGAAATCAAGAAAAGGCAAAAATATACTTTTCGTCCCTAGCCATTATTTAAAAAAAATTAGCTAGACAATACCAACTGTGTATTTATGCCCACATATGATGCCATGTCATCAAATTTCGTTAACGAATTTGGTGGGTTTTGAAAAGATTTGGGACAAACATGGAACAAAATATAATTATATGACAAAAATGAAATCTAAAACAAAGTTAAGAGATGAAAAATATATTTTTGCCTCAAGAAAAAATAATTTGTTTAAAATAAATTAATTTGATTGGTTATGTGAAAAAATAGCCAATATCATTGCATCTTAACCCTAAATATCTCTTATCAAAGGCTTGTGGAGAGAAATTTGATTAATTAATTGATGAGTTGTCATTTGTAAATTTATAATTTATTTTTTTATTAGTCCTCGTTCATTTGAAAATTCTCGTTTTTGTTATATTTATTTATTTATTCTCTTGTTAGCATTTCCAATTCATTATAATAAAAGAATTACATTCTCAGTCAAGTAGGACTTAAGAAAATTACTAAGTTCATATCACTATCTTATTGGAGACAGAATTTGATACACTCTTTACTTAATCGAATAGTTTCATAATTTATGATAGGTTTTAAAAATATAGTCACACAACCATTTTGTGCTAAAAACATTTCAACCTCTCCCTATATATGCTATATAATGTTTAGCTTTATGTGAAAAAATATTCTTTCTCAAAATATTTCATTCTATGACCTCTACTTGACTCATAGCTAGGTGTTGTCTAGTATATGCGCAGGTTTCTGTGCCTGACTCTTCTAGTAAAGTTAATATAGTAATAGATTTTCAAAATTCTTGAAATTGTATAGACTTAATCCTAAGGCATTAGACAACTTATCTTCAAAATTTCAGGGGCTAATAATGTGATTTAGTCTCTCAATCATGCCTATAATGTACATTAATTTTTCTATCATAACATAATTACATTATGCAGAAAATGCACTAAATTTGTGCCTATGCTGGGAACACATAACAAGTGTAAAAATTCTGAAATTTTTTACTACTTTAAGTCCTACCTCTTAGCTTTAAAATGCAATAAGTCTCATAAAATTTGAGTTTCTATAAACAAAGTTAAGCAGTCTGGTTTACGGGGTGTCAACATTATGAAATTTTTCTAAAGTTATGCCAAATCTCTATATTATGCAACAACTCCTATGAATTTATTAATCAACTTATACTTATTATTTTGGCATGAAATTTTACTCATTATCCCTTATAGATCTTAAGAGTTTTGTATAAAATGTATAACATAAAATTCATCTAGTATGATCACCAAAATTATAGTACAACAATGTCACTTAATTGTTTGCTATTCTATCAGGACAGAATTCAAAACCCAAACTTAAATACGAGACATAACTACAGTACAATGATTTTGCATCAAAATAATACATCATATCTAATTGTACATACAAAGAACTTATAGGTTTACAATCATTCAACCTGAAATTATATGTTTGAGTGATAAACATGCAAAGTAACATGGACAACTCTACTTAATCTACATTTTCTGCTACACCATAAGTCTCATCTGTGATTGGAAAAATACAATTTAAAACATGAGATTTACTAAATCTCAATAGGTATCCATATTTGAGCAAACTCATGAAAATATAAGCTCTTCATTCTTCTAAATATTTCTTGTACAAGCTAGTAACCTATCAAGAAATAATAAGTATAACTTTATATACATGAAATTTAGTCCAAGCATTTATCAAATACACCTACTGGAAAGTGACTTGGGATGGTTCCTCATGGAGGTGCCAAGTCCTCTCTTAAACTATATAATGTATGCTGACTTCATAACAAGGAACACATAATACTTACTTAAAATGAATGCAATTTCCTCAAAGAGTCATAGTATAGAATATAACACTTGTACAGAGTAAAAACTTGATTATATATACAACGTAGTATTCATGGTAATTTGTTAGAGATAAAGAGCCTCCAATCACATGGTTACCTAACTGAGGAAATCAAGCCAAAATGCTTTAAAACCTCAGTTCTCCTACCCACATACCCAACCTCAACTTAGCCCAAAGTGTAGGTTACTCCCTCAAGAACAAACATCCCTTCATACTCAAACCCAAATTGGGCCCCTAGCTTGGACATGCAAAGTCTTTCTCATTATAATTCTTCATCTCTCTCACTCTCGGTTGGAATGAAGAAGCCTCTTCTCTCTTTCTCTCGGTTTGCATGCATATGAGTGAAATGAGATGTGCTGCTAGGGATTTAATTTAATGTTTAGTGAATAAGTGGTGGTTAGTGGGAGAGAAAGAGAGTGAGGTGATTAGTGGAAGTAGGTTTCATTCTCTTTCCTCCCACTCATTCTAGTACACTAGATCATTTTATTTATTCTAATTTATTAATCCACTTATCTATGCAATTTTAGGTTATTCTTTAATCTAAGGTTAGGCATTCTTTATTTCTCTAATTATGCACCTTAAATTTAATTAAGGTCATATTTTATGCTTATGATTCATTTCTAATTCTCTTGTACCTTGTTACCTAAGAAACCTACTCTTGTGACTATCTTCATCTTCTTTTTTATAATTTTATTTACTTCCTTTCATTTTAATCTATGATCGAGATTAGTCTTACTAACAAAAGATCATTTATATAATTACATAAGCACATTTCATGTTCTGCTTTAATTTTCCTTAAGCTAACTTTAATTAACATCATTTAATAAATTTCGTAAGGGAACTAAAATAAAAATAAGAATAATACAAGTTCGTGAACTACAATTCTGTACAAGTAAAGAATTTCTTTTATGGGGTATTAAAACACCTACCACTATGCTTTTCGCAAAGAATTCCTCAACTTTTCCCAGCTAGGCCCCAACCAACTCCACAAAATTCTAGTTTCAAACTTGAAGATATGGTCAAAACTCTTGATTCAATTAATATGCAGTTTCACCAAGAGTTTAAGACTAGCATACAAAACTTGGCAAACTAGATTGGACAATTAGCCACTTCAATGAGCTGGTCAAAAGAATAGAGTTCAGGGAAATTACCTTCACAAACTATGGTAAACCTTAAGGCCAAACTTAGTGCTATCTACCAAGGAGGTGAGACGACATTGGAGGCATCATTCATTGCACATAGAATGGTTCCAACTAAGGAGGCTCTCCAATAAAATGATGAGGAACTGTTTCCATCTCCTACAGTGGAGCCCAAGCCACCACTTCAATCAGATGTTACTCCTCCGTCCTTCCAAACTCGGTTTGCTAACTCTAAAAAGGAGGAGCAAGAGAAGAGTGATGATAAGATAAGTGTGGAGGAGAATGTTTATGCAGTGTTTCAAGGGAAACTCCTACCAAAGTGCGCGGATCTAGACACATTCAACATCCTTTACACCATTGGGAACACCAGGTTTGATCAATACATGATAGATCTAGAAGCTTTAATTAAATATTAAGCCATTAAAGAACACTGGTGCTGTTTTACAACTTGGTGACCATTCTAATGCTTATCCTAGAGGAGTTATAGAAGATGTTATTGTGCAGGTGAGGCATAGGTTGAAATCATATTATGAGAGCTTCTAGATGACATTTGTTTTGATTGTCTTTTATGATGGAGGATGATAAATGGTGATTATGAAACCACATCAGGTTGAGAAGAATGAACCAAGTGTTTCTTAGGAGGCAACCCAACATATTTGCTTTCTTTAACCTTCTTTTCTTATTTTGTTTAGGTTTGCTACTTTGCTACTCAGTTTGTGTCTTTGTTCGCATTCCACCATTCATTTTGCATGATTAATTTTAGAAAATTTATGTGGCTGCATTCTCATGTGCTTTAGCCTAGTTGTTGGATAGTTTTGTTCAATTGTTCTTTGTTTTTGGTGGTTGTACGTATTTGTATGCCTATAGTTCATCTCCCTTTCCCTCTTTTCTTCCACCACATCCTCCCATTCCTCCACATCCCTTAATTGGTTTGGATTGTTTATGTCTTTGTTGCTATGTTCATTATTCGTTAGTGCTTGTTGATTTGATTATACCCTTATTGCTTATCTCTTTGCCCTTAACTGTACAAGTACGATGACATTGAGGACAATATCAAATTAAAGCAAGGTGGTACTGTAACACCTAATTCATTAACCACATAATCTACCAATTTATGAGTGCATACGAGAGTTTTCTTAATCTTACATATAATCCTATAAAGCTTCCTTTATTTTTTAAGCCTTCTCAGACAAGTAAACATAACAAAAGTACCAGCCACCCTGGTCATATGCAATACCGACAACATCCACAAAATCGAAATCATAAAGACGTCTTTGACCTCAACAGAAAGTACAACATTATGTTCTGTACACAAAATATAAATGTTAATATTCACAATAACCCCAACTGAGCACAATTTACAATAGTGTTATCACAACTTTCTGCTACGGCATGAACAAAATACTAGTGGAACTAGAAAGATCAACAGTAATTCACCAGTTCCCCTATCAAGCCCCAACAAATTAAATATACAACGTTGACCAATAAATACATCAAGGAGCTCAGCTTCATCCAAAATAAGTTATGAAATTAAATATTACTACTACTATGGCCTATTACCAGCAACCCCGTACTCACTCTGTAAAAGGCCCTGACTTAACCTGTGATTCTGAAGGAGAGGGGAGTGAGATATAATCCCAGGGAATGAGAATATACTCGTAATTAAAATATGCATGAGAGTCAATATATGAAAGCATAAGGTCATCAATGTATTTACTTTAACTTTGAATTTATAGAATAGCTAGGAAAATTACATAACTAGTGAAATTTGTTAGGGAAAAACATATCAGCAATAACATAACTAAGGCTTACCCTTCATCATCATACACATCACAATGCAAAAACATGACTAGGGTTCGCCCTCCATCAACTCACATACCACAATGTAACCACATAATTGGGTTTCACCCTCCCTCAACATACACATTACAATGCAATACATAACCAAGTGTAAATCCCTATCAATAAACAGCCCAATGCCCAATGACTCTCACGGTCCAGCTTTTCCTTAATTTGCCAAGGACTACATCATTGTTTGGGTTTTCCTCATTTTTGGCCAAGACTACCCCACGGTCTGGCTTTCCGTCATTCATGCCAAGGACTAACTTACAGTCCGGCTTTTCCTTATTTTACCAAGGACTTCCTCATGGTCCGGCTTTTCCTCATTTGCGCATTCAACATTCACCCATCCACATCATTCGTTTCAAAATCACAATTAATCAACAATGCACAAATTATCATTTTCTCAACATCATCACATTCATCACGATAACATTGGTACTTTATGAAATAAATAATTTTTCCACTTACAACTTAACATCCATAAATACACATCATGCGGTATTGAATTAGTAGTTAAATGCACTAAAAAGGGGCAAAAAGACTCAAACACGGCTTGGGTGTGGTGACCACCACGGCCATGGTTCGAGAGAATCAGGAAATTGAAGAAAAAAAGGGACAGAGGCAACCACGGCCAGGCCCTGGTGGCCACCACGGTCGTGGTTTGTGATATGGGCAGCAAGAGTGCTCCCACGCCCAAGAAAATTAGAAAAACTCTCACTTTGGGGATCATGCCCCCCATCCACCAAGTCTATCAACCGCATTCATATACATATGCAAAACTTAAGAATCAAACATGCATCAAACCCCCAAACATGCCTTGCATTAATTCTCAAAATTAAGCCAATTCTCCCATTTTGATACATGCTTTCAATCCATTCAATCTAACAAGCATCAAAACACATGCAAAACCTAGCATTTTGGATTTCCCTCATTAACCCTCAAAACCCTAACTTCCACCATACCAAAATCACAAGCAAACCCACACGCACCTAAGGTGATTTGGGGCACCTAAGCCACCACCTTTGAGCCTTCCAAGAGCATACCAATAGCCCCCCAAGTTGCAACTCTTCCTCCCCGAATTTTGTGCTTCAAATGCCTCTAAATTTTGGTGGTAGGCTCAAGGGGCACTCCCCAACACTTCTTCTTAAAGGACCCAAGCCATCCAAGCAACTTTAGGCACTAGGTATTTTCTAGTTTAGGGAGGAAAATGGAGGTTTCAAGATTTTGAAACCATAGGAGTGTAGAGGAAGGTGAGGGCAGTAATTTTTGTGAAGGGAGCAAAGTGAAAGGAGGTGAGGAGGTGAGGAAGTGAGTGTTTTGGAAGTTTGAAAGGAGAGCTTCCATGGAGGAAGAATATGGTCTTTGGGAGTCTTCTCTCCCCCTCCACCAACTGATCCCCACATAGAGGAGGGGGACAAATCTTTTGTTTCCAACTTTGCCCCGTAACCATTTCCAACTAGGACTAACTTGCCCACCAACTAAGTGGTATTATAAAAAATGCCATTAATGAGTGAAATGGACTAGAGTGTCCCTAGCCATTTCACACTGATTCCTAAAATGTCCTCCTTCACTAATATTTTTTACTAGTTTGGCACTGGGTATGGCCTTCTGCTGAAATGCCCCTGCGGTTTGGCTGGAATCGCATAAATTTAAAATTTCGTATTCTCTTTCTTTTTCTGTCCAGATTCATCTGAGCCAGCCAAAGTTATTAAAATATTATTATATTCCTTAAATCTCAATTCTCACCCCAATTTCCTAGAGTCATACCCTTAGTCAACCACAGTTCAAATAAAAATCTCAGAATTAAAAATCATGGATGTTATAGGTACAGTCTTGTGATTTTGAAGTCATTCTTGTTTTGGTGAATTGCAAATGTTGAACTCTGTTTTTTCTTTCTGTAGCTTAGTTTCCTTTGAGTTTTAATTTTAATTGTTGCATTTAGGATTATTTTAGGACTAATTTTTTATTTTTAATTCTTATTAATTGAAGCATTTAATATTTTTGAACTCAAATCTCATGAGAAGTACCTTAACAAATTAAAAGAGGTCAATGCATGCTAACTTAGGATAATATAATTGGAAGTCCGTCATGAGTGTCATTTGTGTTTGGCTTAGGTCATTTAGTTTTTCGAAGCATGCTTTTCATAGATCCTCCTCTTGTTTTCTTGTGAATTTTGGAGAAGGTTTACGTACATGAAAGTGTTTTCAAAATACCTCACCAGTCCTAGAACAACTTTGCTAAATATTTCAAAGCAAAATCCTAGTGTTTGCATTCTAATAGATGATTAAGACACTTCTTTATTTTTAGCCATTTATCTTTTTTACCTACTATTTTCATACTTTTCCACTAGTAACCCTTTGAAGCCATTTTACACTTGTAATCTATTTTCTTTCATTTAACGCATTCACCTACCTTTTTAGCTCATACACTTGGCCTTATCTTATGTGAGATGAATTGATTGTGAAAAGGGAAAATTGCATTAAAGGAAAAATTACACTTAAAGAAGGGAAGAAAGTATAAAGACAAACTAGCTTGAAAAGTTTGAAAAAGTCTTCACCCCAAGTTCATAGAAAGGAATAAGTGTAAAGGTCAAGTGAAAAGTGATCAAAAAGAAAAAAAAAGAAAAGAAACAAAAAAAATATATATGCTAACTTGAATGAAATGTTATTCCCATGTCATCAATTGTTCTTTCCTTTATGTAATTTGATTTTTCACATTTTGATTTATGCACCTTTGTTTTATCTAATCATTTATTTGTTCATTAACCTTAACCCTTTAACCCTATTACAACCTTCTTAATAAAGACCTTTTGATCTCTTCAATGAGTGTACTACATTAGTGGAGTTAGAGATAGTGGAGTTGCCTATGGGAGTGGGAGTTCAATGAACTCATAAGGGTATTAGAGATTGCTTGATAAGCATAAACTCATCCAAAGTAAATGGAATCTTGAATTTGGTCTATGTTGGTATGCTTAGTTGGAATTTGGAATGGTACTTTCTCATTTTTTCATAAAATCTTACCCTTTGTTTTCAATTAAGAATTATTTTCATTGCTTGAGGACAAACAATTGTTTAATTATGGGGGTATTTGATGTATGACTTTTACACATCTATTTTGTGCTTTTTTACACTTTAGTTAGAGTCGAGTTCAATGATTTTTAAGTCCTTTTAAGTGTTTTAATAATCAGTTCCATTTATTATTCTTCTTGCTTCATTTTGATATGCTAGATATATAAATTAATGTTTTCGATAATTTTCATAGAATTTCTAATTCGATAAGATGATGTGCAATCATTGCATATCTTGCCTTTGAATTTTCGTGATATATCTCTCTTATTGGAAATATTTAATTTTGCCTAACTGAAATTAATATATATATTAAATTTGAATTTTGATAAGGAAATCAACAAGGAAAAGATAAGAACTTTATATCATATCTTATTTCTTATCTTATCTAATCATATCTTATCTTATCAAGTCTTACTCATTTCATAATAGAATCTCAAAGATATCCGAACCCTGGAGTAGTAAATTGAGCATAACTTGAGCTATAGATATTAGAGTAATTCATAAAATCGTATCCCTTGTTTTCAATTAAAATATTTTTTCATTGCTTGAAGACTAGGGACGGATGCACGTTAAGGGATGTGGAGGCACATGCCCCCACTTAATTTAAAAATTTTATATTAAAGTAGTAGTACTTTGTCATTTTTTACCCCATTATTTTTAAAATTTTGCCCACCCTATAAGGACCATCTAGTAAATTCATCTCAAAATCTATCTCATCCCACGTGTGCCCCTTGACTGTAACTCTTCAAGCATTTCTCTCTCCCACATATAGCTATAAAACAGCAAAAGTGAAAAGGAAACAACATTTCACCTTTTTGCCTTTCTCTCCAATGGCCAACTTCACAGTAAGTAAACTAACCTATATTTCCTCTCTCTTTTTTTTAATAATTTTCTCAAGAAAGCCTCCATTGCTAACCCCTAATACATTTGCAATTTGAATTTTTTATCTTTTCCCTTCCATCCTCCATCCCCTATTCATGGTGTGTGGTGCGTGAAATTTGGGTGTTTGGTGTTAGGTGTATGTGAATGGGGAAATGATGAGCTTCATTACTTCAAACTAAAAAGTTGCTGGTAACTCAAATTTGTAAGTATGTCTTTTAATTCCTTAACAATTTTTATTGATAAAATTTGTATATTATGAAATTTTGGTGTGTTTGAATATTGTAAAAATTTGTATATTGTGACAATCTTTATATATTAATATTGTGATAATCTATGTATATTGTGAAAATTTGTGTTTGAATAGAGCATTAGAGTGTGCTTTGATACATTGTGTGAAAAAATAGAAATTTAATTATGTAATCTTAATATTAATTGTTAAGCAACTAATTAGGCTTATAAATTTTCTGTATTATTAGCAATGAACAAATTTCTCAAGAGAAAATCAACACTAGAGTCTCAAACAATTGCTCAAAGTACACCATTGGCTTCGTCTAGTAAAAAGAGATTTATAGAATTCAATGTGGAAAGTCTTCCTGTAGATCCTAGACAACAATATAAAATTTCATATTATCATCCAAATGACCGAGATGAAGTTCATAGGGCATATTTGCAAAAAGGTCCTTATCAATCAAGAGATCATGATTTCCCAAAAACCAAATGTGGCTCTTCTCTTCGTAGATTCAATCCTAATTGGTTTGACGACTTTGGCAATTGTTTAGAGTATAGTAAATCAAAAGATGTTGTTTTTTGTCTATGTTGTTTTCTCATGAAACCTGAGGTTGGAGATGGTGATGCATTTGTAACAGAGGGTTTTTCAAATTGGAGAAAGAAGGAGAGATGAAAGCTCTCATAATCAAGCTTGGAGAAAATGCCAAGCACTCATGAACCAAAAACAACACATTGAAGTTGCTATTTGCAAGCAATCTGAACAAATTAAAAAAGATTATTGAATTCACTTGACCGCAACAATTGATTGTATTAGATTTTTACTGCGGCAATGATTGGCTTTTTGTGGTAATGATGAATCAGAGCATTCAAGTAATCAAGGTGATTTTCTAGAGCTTCTAAAGTTTCTTGCCAAACATATTGAATGGATTGGTCATGTTTTGAAAAATGCTCGTGGAAATCTCAAACTAGTAGCACCTGTGATTCAAAAGGATATTGCAAGAGCTGCTGCTAGTGAAACAACTAAAGCTATTATTGATGATCTTGCAGATGATATGTTTGCTGTTTTGATTGATGAAGCTCGAGACATTTCTATTAAGGAGCAAATGGTTGTTTGTTTATGTTATGTGAATAAAGAAGGAAATGTAATTGAGCATTTTCTTGGAATTGTTCATGTTTCTAATACAAGTGCTTTATCATTAAAATCAACTTTGGAGTCATTATTTGCAAAACATAATTTAAGCTTGGCAAGAATATGTGGACAAGGACATGATGGAGCTAGTAATATGCAAGGCGAATTCAATGGCCCAAAAAGTTTAATATTGAAAGAAAATGATTGTGCATTTTATGTTCATTGCTTTGCCCATCAACTTCAATTGGCACTTGTAACAGTTGCAAAGAAACAAGTTGATATTGGTGTACTTTTCAATTTGGTTACCAATTTGTGTAATGTTATTGGAGCTTCTTGTAAACATAGAGACATGCTACGTGAAAGTCAAATGCTTAAGATGATTGAAGCATTACAAAGTGGGGAATTTCAAGTGGGCGTGGCTTGAATCAAGAAACTACATTAAAAAGGGTAGGGGATACAAGATGGGGCTCACATTATGGTACAATACTTTACACAATGAAATTTCCTTCTTTTGTGATAAGCACAATATTATCATTCCAAATATGGGTGATATATGTGTGACACAAGGAAGATCAATGCGTAAAGTTTAAAAGATTTCAAATTTGCACCATTTTCAAGTTGAACTATTCTATCAAGTGATAGATAGGCAACTTCAAGAACTTAACAATCATTTTATGGAGGTGAGTACTAAGCTACTTCTTTGTGTAGCATGCTTAGATCCAAGAGATTCACTTTCTGCATTTGATAAGAAGTTGATTCATTTAGCTCAATTTTATCCCTATGAATTTTCTTCCACAGAGCTTTTGTGACTTGATGGTCAACTTGAAAATTATATATTGGATGTGCATATTGATGATCAATTTTCAAATATAAATGCGATTAGTGATCTTTCCAAAAAGTTAGTAGAAACTAGAAAGCATATTGTTTATCCATTGATGTATGTGCTTTTGAAGTTAGCTTTGGCATTACTAGTTACAACGACAACAGTTGAAAGAACATTATTGGCTATGAATATTATCAAGAATTGGATGCGCAATCTTATGGGAGATGTAACATCCTCCCTTAAATTTCAATATTTAAATATTAATTATTAATTATGTGTTATTTATTCTTGATAATTTTATTTTTTCATTGTTATGTCTTAGAACAATGATTTTTCTTATCTAGAAATTAGAGGGCAGAAAAATTTACATAGGACATATTTTTATTTATTTAATTACATTTGTTTACTATTTTTAGTATATCAGTAAAAATAATTTTTCGGAACAGAGTATTGTTAGTATATTTTCTGATTTTCTCTGATTGTAGGTTAATAATATTTTAGAGACTATTTTTGTACAAAGGGTATCCATTAAAATAATCAATGTAGCTTATATAATTAAACAAAGACGTCCTTTACAATATGGTTTTTAACAGGATATGAGTGTCATTTTTATTTGATCATATATTAGCATAAGGGTAAAATTGTCATTTAGAAACAATAGTAGAAAAAAGATTGGAATAAAATTGGAATCTAGTTAGAAACTAACTAAATTCATTAAAATCTAACTAATGTAGTTAATTATTAACTAAATTGGTTATAATTTAATTAAGTTGGTTCTAAACTAACCAAATTAGTTAAAAACTAACTAGATAGTTAGAATCTAACTAAATAAGGAATAGAAAATTAATATTTCGACGGCTTCTTCAAGAAGCCAAATAATAAAATATTAATTCTTAATAAAATAATAATTCTTCATAAATGTCTTTTAATAAAATATTAATTCTTAATAAATATATTTTTATTAAAATAATAATTCTTAAGAAATATCAAGATTAAAAAAGAAAAAAAAAATAAGGTGATAATGATGATACAAGGTCGGCAAAGTGAAGGATAAGGGGGAAGAAGGAATGCAGGGCCAAGGGAGAAAAAGAAAGAAAAATAGAGAAAAATTAGGGAAAAATTCCAAAAAATTAGAAAATTACTACAAAGTGAATCTCCATCCAAGAATCTATCAAGAATCAAGAAGAAACTAGGATTCTCAACTTATTTTCAAGCTCAAAGTTTCACTAAAAGAAGAGGAAAAGGTAGGAGTTCAAGTACCCATCATCCTTTTGATTCTAAACCTGGTGTTTTAGCTATATTTTCATAGATTTTAGTCTTTCATGAATATTCATCAAATAATACACTTAGATATGCTTGAATATGGATGATGATTGGAAACTTTGGCTTCATGGGAATTTTGAATTCCATGGGCTTGTAGTGTTTGAATGATGATTTTGTTGATATATTAAGTGATTTATGCTATGTTTTGATGATATATGTTTGTTTGGATTGAAAAACCCTAGAAACCTTGACATTGTGGGTTTCGACCAAGCTAGGGAAATGGAGGTTCAATGTGTTTGAGCATATGTATAAGAGTTATGATGTAGATAAGTAGGTTGTTAAGTGACTTATCAAGGATTAATGGAATTTTGATGAATTTGAGATGAAAATGTACAAACCCTAATTATATATATGTTTTGGCCAAGATAAGTCCTTTAGGGTTTATGTGTGTAAATTGTTATGTTAATAGTAAGGAGTATGAATTAGAAGTTAATTAAATAGTGTGACCAAAATCCAAGCTTGGTTAGTTGATAAAAGTTGAGAAAAAATTACTTGGAAATCAAGTGTAAGATTTCAGCTTAGTGATTTAAATAGCCTAGGTTGGGAATTTTTCATGTAATCATTCTATTATGATGACTAGAAGATGGCTTGGTTGGAGATTTAGAAGGAAATGAGAGAAATTAACAAGTAAAGTGTTAAATTAGGTTAAGAAACCCCAAATTAGGTTACAACTAAATAAGGGTTTTTAATTTAAGATTTCATTTTGATTCAAAGAAATGAGAATAATTGTTAAGAAATAATGGAAGTTCAAGTAATTAGAAAAGTGACCAAATCAATAGTAGAAATGACCAAATGAATAATGATTTGGCTAAGTTGTGAAGCATTTTTAGGCTTCTAAATGGCTAATTTAGATTAGCAAAATGACATGTCTACGATGATTAAGAGAAACCTAGACGTAGGGTTGAGGTTTCGGCCAAAACTTAATTCCTAAGGTTAGGTATTAGTTAAGTATGTTTCTAAGAGTAATTATGTATGAAAAAGGTCAAGAAAGTTGACTTTATGAGAAAATATCCAATTACTCTAGAAACTTAGAAAATGATATTACATGCATATTTAATGATATGGAATATGATATAAAAGACAAGGATGTGATCCTCGATAAGGGAGGTGATCCTGGAAAATGATCATCGATAAGGGAGGTGATTCCCAAATAATCAAATGAAAATGATCCTTGTAAGAGAGGTGATTCCCAAATAAATGTTGGATGTGATCCACGGTAAGGGAGGTGATCCATAAAAGTCTTACATGTGTCTAGAGATGGATAATCCACAACAAAAGAGTGGAATTATCTGAGGACTAGATGGAATCCACCCCAGACGTGTGGTATGACCATTTGGTTTAGGGTACGCCCTATGCCAAGGAAGAGCTCTTATTACTATTTTTATAGTAATCTTATCATGTTAACTATGTAAGCATAGATTATGGGGCTATGCCCACAGATGAAAGATAAGCATGAGCATATAATGGTCCCAACAAAGAATAAGAGAGCAGGTTCTTATTAGCTACTTTGCTATTACATATTCTAAGAAAATTAAGATATAAATCATAAAGCTTAGAATATGTACTGTTAGCTTATTAAGTTGTATTATGTACATTGTTTTATTCATGAAAATGTTTCTACAGTTTAATGTAACTGGAAATATTATAGTTATTATTTTGCTTATTTTTCTCTGCTTGAATTCCTACTGAGAATTTAAATTCTAACTCATAAGTATAATATTTCCAGAGGACTCGGAGATCTGAGAAGATGTATCATATCACCATTATGATTGACTTTGATGTGGCTCTACTCCATGATCCTGAAGATGATACTTATGTACTAGATATTAGGGGCTTCCGTGCCTGATACTTTTTGGTTGTTGTGTAATTATGTAGTGTTTTTTTTTTACTATGTAATTATATTACATATGAAACAATATGGAGAAAGGCTTCATCAACAGGGCTAGAGTTCCCTTTTTTTCTTTTGATGTATTTATGTAAATAGTTTGTAAGATGAAGCCTGTGTGTATAAACATGTTCAAGGAATGGACATAAACAATATTTTGTTGTGCTAACGTGGAATGAACTATCATCTAAGTTTACTTATTATATCGAGAGAAAAAAAAACTCACGTACTTACTAATATACGTCGTAACTAAATTAAATTTCATATATTATAGATCAATTAATTGAAGGAATTAATTAAGAATTAGGGTAAGGTTTTATAGGAGACGAATGGTTGAATGATTGCTTGGTTGCATACATAGAGAGAGAAATATTTGATAGCATTGATAATGAAAAAAATCATTCAGAGTTTTCAAAATATGAAAACGCAAAGGGAACAATTGTAATTCATCTTTCATCATTTTACATTAATATTTTTTTTTGTATAAATATTAACATTTGAAAATTTATTTTTTGTGTTTATGTAATTGTCTTTGTCTTTGCCCCCACTATCCAAAATTTCTGAATCTGTCACTGTTGAGGACAAGCAGTAGTTCAAGTGTAGGGATATTAGATGTGTAGCTTTTACAAACTTCTTTTACACTTATTTTATTTTGAGTTAGAGTCAAGTTTAATTAGTTTTAAATCTTTTAAAGTAGTTTAATAATAAGTTCCCTTTCTTATTCTTCTTACTTGATATGCTAGATATACAAATTAATGTTTTGGATAATTCTTAATAAAATTTCTGATTTGATAAGATGATGTGCAATCATTGCATATCTTGGCTTTGAACTTTCATCATATATCTCCCTTATTTGAAATATTTAATTTTTCCTAACTGAAATTAATATCTTTTCAATTTGAATTTAGACAAGGAAATCAATAAGGGAAAGATAAGAACATCTTATCAAATCTTATCCATTTCAGAATAGAATCTCAAAGATATTTGGACCTTGGAGCAGTAAATTGAGCATAACTTGATATTGATATCAAAGTAATTCATAACATCTTACCACTTGTATTCAATTAAGAATTCTTTTCATTGCTTGAGGGCAAGCATTAGTTCAAGTGTGAACATATTTGATGTGTGGCTTTTACACATCTATTTTGTGCTTGTTTTATCTTGAGTTAGAGTCAAGTTTAATTAGTTGTAAGTCTTTTTACGTGTTTTAATAATAAGTTCCTTTTATTATTATTCTTGCTTCATTTTGACATGCTAGATATAAAAATTAATATTTCGG
Source organism: Styphnolobium japonicum (assembly GCA_023212625.1). Lineage (NCBI taxonomy): Eukaryota > Viridiplantae > Streptophyta > Magnoliopsida > Fabales > Fabaceae > Styphnolobium > Styphnolobium japonicum. The sequence continues at coordinate 20,709,607 of JALBWW010000013.1, forward strand.
ATAATTCTCATTGAATTTTTGGTTTGATTGGATTATGTGCATTCGTTGCATACCTTGCATTTGAATTTTTATGATATATCTCTCTTTATTTGAAATATTTAATTTTTCCTAATTGAAATTAATATCTTTTGAATTTGAATTTAAATAAGGAAATAAAAAATGGAAAGACAAGGGCATCTTATCATATCTTATCTTATCTTATCAAATCTAATTCATTTCAAGATAGAATCTCAAAGATATCTGAAACATGGACAGTAAGTTGAGCATAACTTAAGCTACAAATATTAGATTAAGGTGATTCAAGTGGCTGTGGATAACTAAGACAAAGGGCTACAACTTTCATGTTGAGTACTTTGGCTTATTCCACGTTTTGGTCTCCAACGAAGCAGTGCACGGCCATGTTGAGGCCTTAACACAGTAAAATGAGAGGACTTGGGCCTATTTAAGAATAGTCAAGGGTCAAACTTGAACTCAAATCACTTTGGCACGAAATTGAGCATCCGTCAAGGAGCAAAGAAGAATTTCCCCTTACGAACAACTTCATGCGAAGAAGATCAAGATCAATCTGATTTGTTTTTTTTCTTCCCTTTTGTCTTCTATCTTGAACTCATGATGTTTCTTTCATATATTTTGATGTTGTTCAAGAACATGATAGGGTTGTCTTCCTTTTTGGTTAAGAGTGAATTCAAAACCCTAGGCATGACCTTGTAATTGGATCCAAAATGTTATTTCCATAGTTTTAATTGAGATTGCTTATGTTTCTTTTATTTGAATGGTGTATGGTTGTTGTCTTAATCCGTTTAGGTGTACAATTAAATAGAACTTGATAATATTTTAATGCAAACTTAGGGAACTTGATCTTTAATTATCATGTTTTCCTAATTCGAAGTAGAAATTTGCAATTAATCATTGTAGTAGAATCCTTAATTAATTGTGAAGAAGACCATAACCTAGGTTGAATGATCCAAGCGTACCGAGGTTGTTACCTAAATCAACTTATCTTTCTCAACTTAATGCTTCTATCTTTTTGGATATATTGATCTTGTTAATCCTAGGTTATTAGATGCTTAAAGAGTAATAACAAGCTTGTTGCTTCTAGTTAATTGTAAAATAAGGAAAGATTGGGGGTAGCGAAGATTGTTTCTTACTATCTATGATTGATAGTTTCATTAGGAATAAAGAATAACATTGAAAATCTAATTGTAGTTGTCTAAGGTCTAGCGATGGTGAACTTCCCTTAACCAATCTCCATTTATTGTTGAATCACTTTGCTCATTGTGTTTGCTTCTTTCGTATTTCTTAATTGCATCTTTACAGTTTAGTTTTAATCTATTTTACTTTCATTTTATCACTCACAACATCCCCCCCCCCATTTATTTACTATTCATTTTAGTTTATAGTTTAGTGATATTTTATATTTCAATTAGCACAATCCTCTGTGAGAATGACTATTGCTTTCACTACACTATAATATTTTATCTCTAAGGTTTAATTTGGTAGTTCCTTTCAGAATAATCAAAATCTTGGCTTAGTTGCCGAGATATATTTAGCACATACAAAATTTTGGTGTCGTGTCACTAGGGGTTGTTTCTAATTGATTTGTTAATTTTTGTTTAGCTTTAGTTTTCTTTTTTGTGTTTTGATTGGGGTTTTTTTTTAATTTTCAGGTTTTGTCTTTGTGTAAGGTCCACTGTTCTTTCCTCCAATGATATCTCATAGCAGGAAACGATGACCTAAAGAACTTTGATGGAAGCTGGCACCTCATCAATTGTACTACAGCTAGCCCAACTTACATCCCTTACGAGACATATGGAAGTTGGGAATGTGTAGCAAGTGCAGCCTTGTGGCATTTGTTATATGACAGGGCACCTCACTACTATGTGCCCTATAGTTTAGTATGGAGATATGAAGCAAGTACATTATGGGACCACCCCAAAGACCATATGATCCCTACTCTAACACTTACAATCCAGGATGGAGGGATCATCCAAACTTCAACTATGGATGAACTCAATCACAAGGAGCTCCTAATCTAGTTTCACATCTACCACTATGATTTTCACAGAGAATACGTAAAAACCTTTCCTAGTTAGACCCCAACCAACTCCACAACATTCTAGTTTCAAACTTAAAGATATGGTCAAAACCCTTGATTCAATTAATATGCAGTTTCACCAAGAGTTTAAGACCAATATACAAAACTTGGCAAACAAGATGGGAGAATTAGAACTTCATTGAGCTAGTTGAAGGCACAGAGTTTAGAGAGATTACCTTCACAAGTTGTGGTAAACCCCAAGGCCAATTTTAGTGTTGTCTACCGAGGAGGCAAGACAACATTGGAGGCACCATCCATTACACATTTAGTGGTGCCAACTAAGGAAACCCTCCAGCAAAATGAAGAGGAATAGTTTCCATCTCCTCCAATGGAGCCCAAGCCACTTCTTCAGTCATATGTTACTCCTCCGCACTTCCTAAGTCAATTTGCTAACCCTAAAAAGAAGGAGCAAGAGAAGAAAGATGATAAGATGAGTGTAGAGGAGAATGTTTCTGCAGTGTTTCAAGGGAAACTCCTACCAAAATGTGTGGATCCAGACACATTCAACATCCTTTGCACCATTGGGAACACTTGGTTTGATCAATGTATGATAGATCTAGGAGATTTCATTAATATTCTTCCATATCTTGTTTATGCTTCTTTAAATCTTGAGCCATTAAAGAGCACTGGTGTTGTTTTACAACTTGCTAACCATTCTAATGCTCATCCTAGAGGAGTTATGAAGGATGTTACTGTGCAGGTGAGGAATAGGTTGAAATCATATTATGAGAGGTTCCAGACGACATTTAGTGGGACTATTTTTTATGATGAAGGTGATGAAATCACGTCAGGTTGAAGACAATAAACCAAACGCTCCTTCATAAGCAACCCAACAGATTTGCTTTCTCTTACCTTCTTTTCTTATTTTGTTTAGTTGTTTGTTCGCTACTCAATTTATTTCTTCATTCGCATTCCACCATTGATTTTGGAAAAATTATGTGGTTGCATTCTCATTTGCTTTAGCCCAGTTGTCAGATAGTTTTGTTTTATTGTTTCTTGCTTTTGGAGGTTTTATTTGCATGCATACGTTTCATCCACCCATTCCTCCACATCCCCTTTATTGGATTGGATTGTTGATTTCTTTGTGGCTATGTTCTTTATTCACTAGTGCTTATTGGTTTGATTATACTCTTATTGCTTATCTCTTTGCTCTTAACTATAAAAGCATGGTGACATTGAGGACAATATTACATTTAAGTGTGGGGGGTTCAATCTTTAGCTTAGTTTCCTTTGAATTTTAATTTTAATTGTTGCAGTTTGGATTTGTTTATGACCAATTCTTAATTTTTAATTCTTGTCAAGTCAAGAACTTATTATTTTTGAACTAAAATCTCATGAGAAGTACCATGAATAATAACTTGTGAAACTAAAAAAAGTCAATGTCTGATAGCTTAGGATGGTTTAATTGGAAGTCCATCATGAGTATCATTTGTGTTTAGCTTAGGTCATTTAGTTTTTCAAAGCATGTTTGATATAGATCCTCCTCTTGTTTTCTTGTGGATTTTGGTGAAGGTTTGCGTGCACTAAAGTGTTTTCAAAAGTACCTCACTAGTCCTAGAACAACTTTGCTTAATCTTTTGAAGCGAAATCCTAGTGTTTGCATTCTAAGAGAGATGATTTAGGCACTTCTTTGTTTTAGCCATTTAGCATTTTTACCTTCTGTTTTCATAATTTTCCACTAGTAACCCTTTGAGACAATTTTACACTTTTAGCATATGTTCTTTCATTTAACCTATTTACTTACCTTTTGAGGCCATACACTTGGCATTACCCTATGTAAGGTGAATTGATTGTGAAAATTGAAAATTGCATTAAAGGAACAATTACACATAAAGAAGGGTAGAAAGTATGAAGAAATACTAGCATGAAAAGTTTGATAAAGACTTCACTCCAAGTTCATAAAATGGAATAAGTGTGGGGGTTAAGTGAAAAGTGATCAATAAGAAAAAGAAAAAGAAAAAAAAGTGAAATGTTCTTTCCATGTCATCAATTGCTCATTCCTTTATATAATTTGAGATTTCACATTTTGATTTTCTCACCTTTATTTTATCATATCCTTTCTTTGTTCATTAACCTTAACCTTTTGGCCCCAATAGAGCCTTAATAAAGACCTTTTGATCTCTTGAATGTATGCACTACATTAGTGGATTTGGAGACAGTGCAGTTACCTATGTAATTGGGAGTTCAATGAACTCACAGAGGTGTTAGAGATTGCTTGATATGTATAAAATCATCTAAAGCAAATGGATTCTTGAATTTGGTCTACATTGGTATGCTTAGTTTGATTGGTGACCTTTGTTACGCTTTAATGCATTCCATAAGTGTGCAAATTTTATTGTTTGATTGAATTGTTCTTGTGCTGTTCCTTTGGAAGATATCTTTGGAATTTGGATTGATACTTTATCATTGTTTTATAAAATATTACCCCTTGGTTTCAATTAAGAAATTCGAGTTTGATTAGTTTGATGACTTTTTAAGTGTTTTAATAATAAATTTCCTGTATTATTCTGCTTGCTTCATGATCAATCAATTTGAGACACTTATGTTAGCTTTGTATTAGGCTTTATTAGATGTTTATTGTGCCCAATATTAGTATTTTAGATGAGTTTAATGCTGTTGGGCTTCATTGGGCTTTAATGCAAATATTGAATAATTTTTGGATTTTGATGCATTTTGACCTTTCTTCCTTGGTTAGGCCATAACTTGGGACTCGGTGATCCATTTGAGGTGATCTTGGTGTCTTTGGAAAGTTAAGACAATGTTCTACAAGTTTCATGAAGAACTCAAGAGCTGGATCAGAATTCTAAGGGTCCAAACTATCCCTGTAATGCATAGTGGGTTTGTTGTCACGGAAATCTAGGCAGTGTAAACATATTGGACTACATAGTGAGCTATAGGCCTCCTCTTAGGCTGAAACTTGGCCATTGGAAATATAAGACCCATATCTCCAACTTCATTGAAGACCATTTAGTCAATAGATGTCGTTTTAGGCATCATTATGAAGCTACAAGTTGGTTTGAATTTGGAAACACGTTCTGCCAACCTAACTTGAGGTAGGTACAGTGTTTTTAGCATATCTGGAGTTCTAAAAGTCCAAATGGTATGATTCCAATTGTAAAATTTCAAGGCGACAACTGGCTACAACTTTCAAGAGACCTCCAAGCCAAAATTCATCGTCTAGGTCATGAAAATCAAGCCAGAAGTCGAATAAGAGTTGCTGACTAAAAGCCACCAACCATACACCAACCCACCTACCATGCACCAACCCACCAACCATGCATCAAACTTCCATATTTGACAATTTCCATGTTTTTACAGCTTGTATTCAGATTATGTACATGTATAAATTGGCTTCTAAGATTAGTATAAATAGAGCCAATCTCTTTGTATTAGGATGATTCAATTTTTAAGTAAGTTTGAAGAAAGTTTGAGTATTTGTGAGAGTTTTCTTTCTCTTCTTCTCCATTCTCTTTACAATTTCATTTTTGTTCTTTTATTTCTGAGTTCTTCCTTCCCATCCATGGAAGGCTAGGCTCTTATAATCAATCCAAGGGATTAGCCATCTTGATGTTTAATTTGGAGATCTTGTTTCGATTGTTCATATTGCTTAATTGTTATTCAAGTTTCTCTTCTTCCTCTTTTGATTTTTATCTAGATTGAATTGCTTAATTTGATTTAGATGTTGATGTGGTAATAGCTTTATTATCATGTATTCAAAGAGGATCACATAGAATAAACAATTTATTAAAGCTTTTTGATGGATTGTTTAGCTTGGTTAAATTCTGGATCTTAAGTTAATCTATGTTTGGATGGTGCTTACTTTATCTAACCTTGGTTAATTAAATCCTAGATGCTTATCTAGTAGAGGATTCTTGGATCATGTTGAGGCGTCTTGATGTGATCTAAGGCCAAAAACACGGTTAGCAATTAAGTGAATTCCTTGTGATTAATGATGAATTAAACTCAGGATCGGTAAAATTTCCTTGGATTGGTTAATTTGTTAATTGCATTTCTTTAATTCAACTGGTATATTTTCTTTTCAAATCATCAAAACCTCCCTTTTAATTATCTTGATCTGATTAAATCTTTGTTCTTTTTGGATCTTTGAGAAACGATTTGGTTCATTCTCTATACTACAAATTAGTTTGTGAACCGGTAATTTTTATTATTTGACGAGTCTCGACAACCTCTTGTCAAATTTGGCGCCGTTGCCGGGGATCCAAGGCAACTATTTGATCATTTCAAGACCCCATCTAACTCTAATAATTGTATTTGTTTTGTTTTTGAAGTTTTTTTTTTCAAGTGGAATTCGGCTGAAATTGGGTAAAGGGCATCCTGTCAAGATTTTGGTTCGATAACGTATCTCTGAATGATCTGAATTTTGGTAGGCTAATGAAAATCGTTATTTTGAGAAAGGCTCACTGTTTTTAGTGAGGTCACCCCTATTTTAGCTAAATTCCATCGTTTAAACCACTTTTTTAATTTTTTAATCATTTTTATTATTCTGTTAGATATCATTTTTGTATAGATTTCACCCTGTGGTGGTTTGTATTTTGTACAAATCTCTAGATATGTTTTCTGTAATTGTTTTATCTATTTTTTACATTTGTGTGTGTTTTTGTGTTTGGTCACTAATTTGATAGAGCATATACTTGATGAGTTGGCTTATCTGGTGAGGCAACTGGCAGTGGAACAGCATCAGTTACCTGTGCAAGAACCTGCAAGATTTTGTAGTATATGTTGTAGTTCTTTTCATCCCACATATGCATGCCCCACATTGCAAGATGATGGTTCTGTATTTCATGACCATTCTGTTGATGCAACATGTGTATTTCTTGGTGAACCACAATACCAACAGCCTAGATATGATCCTTATTCTTCCATATATAACCATGATTGGGGAGATTATCCTTGGTTCGAACCTTATGTTGAACCAATCAGTCTATACCAGCAGCATGCCCCAATAGGCATGGAATCTGAGCCTACATTAGAGGATTTGGTGAAACAATTGGCTCAAAACAACATCCAATTCCAGCAGAGAACAGAAGCCATAGTACAAAACTTAGAGACCCAAGTTGGTCAACTTACATCTTCATTGAGTCAGTTGAGCATGCAACAGATGCAGAAATTTGATTCTACAGAACATGAGACCATTGATGTGCAAAAATCAATTGATGATTTGTGTGCTGAATTTGCTAGTTTTACTGATTTTGATGATTTTGTTTGTTGTACTGGTTGTGATGGTGATATGTTGTGTAATGCATGTGCTGAGATTGCTGCCTTTTTGAGACATGATGAATCTTTTTCAGCAGATTATGCAGTAATTCAATCTACAGAAGTAGTAAAGCTAACAAAATTGGAGTCCATTGTGGCTAAAAACCTCCTTACTGATGAGGAGGAGAGGTTGCTACCCATTTTGAGGGAGAATCTGAGAGCATGCACACTTGCAGACATTCCAAGCATTAGCCCTTCCATTTGCATGTGTAGGATTTTACTTGAAGATGGAGCTAAACCAGTAAAGCAACCCCGGAAGATATTGAACCCTTTGATTTTGGATGTGGTAATCCATTACACTGGCTATGGTGTAGCTGCTGGAACGTTAATTCTTTTGCTATCCATAGGGAGTTTTCTTTCCACACTTTTATTTCCTTTTTCTAGTTGTTGTTTTCTTTTTGTTTATACTGTTTTGCTATTATTTTTAATATTGTTTCTGTTTTTATTTGACTGTTACAATTTACTCTTTTCTGTCTTTATTGTATCTCTTTGCTTGTGTTGTCTGCTTCGCTTCTGCTTTTCTTTGCTTTCATGATGTTTGTCTTTTATTATTATTTTTTTCTGCTTCTATTTTTATTTTTTGTTTTGTTTGCTGCTTTTATTTTCTGTTTTCTATATAAATCTTTGTTGAAAAAAAAAAGCCGCGTTTCAGGTCAATGGCCAGAAATTGAATCATTACTAGGGAGGACCCATCGATCCTGCAAAATCTTCAATCACGCTGGCTGATGACATTAAAAGTAGCTAGGGATGCAACCCAAAGTTTTTTACCTCTTTCTTTTTTTTCAAACTTTGACTTATTTACTATCACAGGAATCGAGACAGAAAAAAAGGGTACCAAGTGAGAAAATCTATCAAAGTTTGATTTTTCTGTCTTTATTTTGTTTGTTTTTCTTTGATAGATGATTTTTCACAGGTTAAATGGCGGATAACGATACTCCGTGAAAATCTTTTTTGGTTCCTTCAGTTACCCAGAAACACTGAAATCTGTATATAATTTTACTCAATTTTGTTTCTCTTTCTTCTTTCTTTCGAAATGGATAATCAGCTTTTTAACCTCCGCAAGCAATTCCCTTCTCTCCCTCAAAATGCTTTAACTAACATTTATTGTGCAAGGTTTAAGCGATTAAGGATGCTTATGCACAAAGGCATCCCTGCGGATATACGCTGGTTGATCGAAGCAAAGGTCCGAATCACAGGGGAATTTTATGACGCTCTTGTTTCATATATGCCAGGGCTAGGCAAAAGTTCATATGCAAAGAAAAGAAGAGCAAAAAGGTTACGTGTCTGCTATAAATGTGCAAGATGGACCTGTAACACAAAATGAAAATCAATTGGAATAACGTCTATAAACCGAGATGATAAAATTAACTTCATTAAAGATGGCATGAGTAAGGAGTCTTTAGATAACATTTTATTGACTCTTGAGACGCATCCTAGTGGAGATATGCAGAGAGTACTTCTCGATTTATGGTCAATATTCCAAGATGAACATGAGCGATATAGTCTCGGGAATCTGACTCAAAAAGACCATGTTTGCCAATTTTTAAGAAAATTGGATGGGAAACCGACCATCGGCCCATAGAGAGCATTCAAGCCGTTACTGGACGTAAAACCAGAGGAAAATGTGAGCCACAATCACACCTCCTGTAAATATTATTTTTTATTTTTTATTTTTCTTCTTGTTTATTAAAAAAATTAAAAAAAAATTCAAAAATAGTCGTATTCTTTTGAAATATGATTTGCATATTTTCAAACTTCTTTTGACACATATAGATTAGTCTTTTATCATTGTCATATAGCTATTATCATTGTTGTGCTTATTTTCAAACTTACCTGACACACGGATCTACCCCTCCTTTATAGGTGTAATTATTACCTTTGAGTTTTGATGCCTTTAAATATTGCACTTTGCTCTCTCCAGATCATTGATAAGGTGAGAGTACAAAAAAAAAGAAAGAAAAAGAAAATGGAAGTCACTTCAGTTCGTCGGATCAAGAGTGTTTGTGTCTTTTGTGGATCTAATCCTGGGAAAGATAAAGAGTTTGTAAATATTGCAAATCATCTTGGTCGAGTGCTAGCTGAGAGATAAATCCATTTAGTTTACGGAGGAGGTAGTCTTGGGTTAATGGGTTGTGTAGCAACTGCTGCACATTTAGGAGGTGGCAAAGTCCTTTGTGTCATCATTCCCAGTCCTTTATCTATCAGCAAGCCCATTAGAAAAACATTTGGAGATGAAGTAATGGTATTTTGTATGCACCAAATCATGAACATTATGATACTAAATGTTGATGCCTTTATTGCCCTACCTGGTGGTTTTGGAACTTTGGAAGAGCTCTTCCAAATTACATCCTGGTCACAGTAGAACTTTCACCAAAAACCCATAGGTATATTAAATGTTAATGGTTTTTATGACAGTTTGTTTTGTTTTCTTGATCATGCTGTAGAAAAAATGTTCATCTCACAAACGACACGTCAAAGTCTTGTAACTGCTGCAACTCCTGAACAATTGCTCGATCAACTAAACGAATTTGTACCACAACGTGATTCAGCAATGGCTCCACTAAATTGGGAACAAGGCAAAGCAGCAAAAAGCAAAAACTTGATTTGACTTTGTCTTTGTGAATTTTTGTTTTCTCTTATGGTTTTAGTTTTTTGTAATTTTTCTTATTTTAGGCTTGATTTGCAGTTTTCCGGTAAGATCTTCTCCACTCTCTACCTATCTTTATTTTGACATTGGGGACAATGTCTTAAATTAGTTGGGGGAGGGATAGTTGACATTACCACGTACATAGTTTAGTAAAAAAAAAAAAAAACTAACCAGCTAATCTTTATTGTTACTAGCTTATTAAATGTATGATGGCAGAGTAAGGAGTAATTTTGCTCTTGAGACGCATCTTAACTTGCATTTCATAGTATGTCTTAAATTATTTTGATCTTGCATTAAAAAAAAATTCATTTTGATCTTTTCAATTAATTTTGATGCAAGCATGTGCTGAATCTGAGCTTAATTGATAATAAAAGTACGCAAAACAGTTTATAGTTGAATCATTTTCATGATATACATGTGTATATGACTGTGGATATTAGGAAAAAAGCATGGTTAAATTGAGTGAATGTTCCATACCTTTGTGAGTTTTGGGCTTTTCCAAGTTTGATACTTACACTTGGTTTATTTTCTTTCATGAGTGATGTCAATTATGAATTTATTTTTTAGAACTTGCATTGAATCGATTTGAGATTACATTGGCCTGTATGTTGCATGAAAATGACAGAGGCATTTTTTTTGACTTAGCTGCTTTAGCCAAATAAACCTACCTTGCATTTATCCCATTGTTAACCCCCTCTGAGCCTACTTACCCATTCTTTGTTCTTAGCTCATTACAAGCCTTGAGTGAAAAACCATGTTTTACCTTACCTTAGGGAATAGGAGAGCATTGATTTTCTTATTAGAGGAGTTCTTTTGCTTGCAATGATTAAAGAGTGGGGGAATTAGTGTTCTGATGCGAAATGCTTGGTATATATTAAAAAAAACAAAAAAAACAAAAAAAAAGAGAAAAAAAGAAAGAAAAAGAAAAAGAATAGAAAAAGGAAGGAATGTGTGAAGAGAATGAGCATTTTATAGTTTTGGGTAAAATTTTATGCTTTCTACTTGAGTTGCTCCTCAATGCTCTTTTATTCTATTCGATTTTAACCTGTTATTATCCATATTGTTCCCTTCCTTCACCTTATAGCCATTACAACCTTTTTGAAAGACCTCTTGATTTTTGCAATTTATTTGATCTAAGTAGTGGAGAATTGATGTATATGCAAGCTTATGGTAAAATACTTTCATAATTTGACTGAGTTGAACACAAACAGTTAACCTAAACACCTTGTGTGATTTGAGTGTTACTTGTGAGAAATTTTACTCAATTTGAACATGCATATTTCTTATTGAAGCATGATTATGCCATACTTTATTCTCAATTGGTTTGATTCAACTATTCTTTGTTAAGCATACTTGACTTATTAATTATGGTTTATATTTGATACAATGCTTATATTTAAAAATTAGTTGAATTGATTAAATAAAGTATTACATGTTTGTGGGTATCATCCTGGTAAACCCTCACGAGACTATAACTCGTCCACTAGAGACACCTAGGGGTTTAAAGGCTTGTGGCACATGGTAAGTGCCATCGTGTTTTCCTACGAAAATGAATTAGATTAGGTATAATCAGTTTTTATGCTTTTAGTTTAATAATATGATGTTTCTTGTTTTTCTTTAGTTTTGTTCTTATGTGTTTTGCCCAGGAGTGCAAAAGCTTAAGTGTGGGGAAATTTGATCAATCAATTTGAGACACTTATGTTAGCTTTGTATTAGGCTTTATTAGATGTTTATTGTGCCCAATATTAGTATTTTAGATGAGTTTAATGTTGTTGGGCTTCATTGGACTTTAATGCAAATATTGAATAATTTTCGAATTTTGATGCATTTTGATCTTTCTTCCTTGGTTAGGCCATAACTTGGGACTCGATGATCCATTTGAAGTGATCTTGGTGTCTTTGGAAAGCTAAGACAATGCTCTACAAGTTTCATGAACAACTCAAGAGCTGGATTAGACTTCTAAGGGTCCAAAATATCCCTACAATGCAGAGTGGATTTGCTGTCATGGAAATCTGGGCAGTGTGCACATATTGGACTACATAGTGAGCTATAGGCCCCCTCTTAGGCTGAAACTTGGCTATTGGAAAGTTAAGACCCATATCTCTAACTTCAATGAAGACTATTTAGTCAATAGATGTCGTTTTAGGCATCATTATGAAGCTACAAGTTGGTTTGAATTTGGAAACACGTTCTGCCAACCTAACTTGAGGTAGGTGCAGTATTTTTAGCATATCTGGAGTTCTAAAAGTCCAAATGGTATGATTCCAATTGTAAAATTTCAAGGCGACAACTGGCTACAACTTTCAAGAGACCTCCAAGCCAAAATTCATCGTCTAGGTCATGAAAATCAAGCCAGAAGTCGAATAAGAGTTGCTGACTAAAAGCCACCAACCATACACCAACCCACCTACCATGCACCAACCCACCAACCATGCATCAAGCTACCATATTTGACAATTTCCATGTTTTTACAGCTTGTATTCAGATTATGTACATGTATAAATTGGCTTCTAGGATTAGTATAAATAGAGCCAATCTCTTTGTATTAGGATGATTCAATTTTTAAGTAAGTTTGAAGAAAGTTTGAGTATTTGTGAGAGTTTTCTTTCTCTTCTTCTCCATTCTCTTTACAATTTCGTTTTTGTTCTTTTATTTCTGAGTTCTTCCTTCCCATCCATGGAAGGCTAGGCTCTTATAATCAATCCAAGGGATTAGCCATCTTGATGTTTAATTTGGAGATCTTGTTTCGCTTGTTCATATTGCTTAATTGTTATTCAAGTTTCTCTTCTTCCTCTTTTGATTTTTATCTAGATTGAATTGCTTAATTTGATTTAGATGTTGATGTGGTAATATCTTTATTATCATGTATTCAAAGAGGATCACATAGAATAAACAATTTATTAAAGCTTTTTGATGGATTGTTTAGCTTGGTTAAATTCTGGATCTTAAGTTAATCTATGTTTGGATGGTGCTTACTTTATCTAACCTTGGTTAATTAAATCCTAGATGCTTATCTAGTAGAGGAGTCTTGGATCATGTTGAGGCGTCTTGATGTGATCTAAGGCCAAAAACACGGTTAGCAATTAAGTGAATTCCTTGTGATCAATGATGAATTAAACTCAAGATTGGTAAAATTTCCTTGGATTGGTTAATTTGTTAATTGCATTTCTTTAATTCAACTGGTATATTTTCTTTTCAAATCATCAAAACCTCCCTTTTAATTATCTTGATCTGATTAAATCTTTGTTCTTTTTGGATCCTTGAGTGACGATTTGGTTCATTCTCTATACTACAAATTAGTTTGTGAACCAATAATTTTTATTATTTGACGAGTCTCGACAACCTCTTGTCATTTCACTTTGATATGCTAGTTATAAAAATCAAGGTTTCGAATAATTCTTATAGAATTTGTAATTTTATTGGATAATCTGCATTCATTGCATATCTTGGTTTTGAATTTTCAAGATATACCTCCCTTATTTGAAATTTTTAATTGTGCCTAATTGAAATTATTATCTTTTGAATTTGAATTTAGATAAGGGAATTGATAGCTATCTGGCAAGTGTACCAAATCGCACAAGTAATAAAGTGATGAGTAAATTATCGTCTCCACAGGGAATTGTGTTGTCAAGTACCAAATTACTAATTTAGATACTATTTAAACGATGCAAATTAATGAAGAAAATAAAAATAAAAACTAAAATTTTAACTATGTTAAATGGGGTTGAGCAAACAAAGAGTGAGATGCTAGAGATCCGATTTCACTTGATTTTCCGATTATTTGGATTCTTTCTTAATTTAAATTCAAATTCAAGAATTGATGGTGGGATATCTAATTTAATTAAAACCCAATTCCTTGGTAGATTAATTCTCTTCAACTATTTAAAATTAACTAATTCCTTAGTCTAAATCCAAATAGAACAAGGCATGAATGAACAAAATCCCAAGTAATACCACACAACTAACAATATCTATTCCTAGATTATTGCTTAATCATAGTGTTTATCTCAAGAAGCAACATCACACATGAATTTCCCAATCCTATGCATGACCATCAATTCAATTTATGGTTGATCAAGTCATAAAAGCATTAAGAATAGAGATGAACACTCAATCATGAAAGGAAACTTAAATTAAAAATTATAAATCCAAATAAATCATCCATTCAAGTTACATCATCACTCTAGCTAGGAAGAGTTTAGAAAAACATCAAGAAATAGGAAAACAAAAGATAGGAAAATGTAAACTCCATTGAATCCAAGACAACAAGAATATGAAGATCTCGAATCCTTGCTCCTTGATGATCTCCTTAGCTCTCCTAGGGCTGGAAGCCCTCTCCCCCAAAGCCTCCTCTTCCTCCTCTTTTTTCTATGGCAGAATAAGTCCTTTTATAAGATTTAGAAAATCATAAAGCAATTGAATGTTGCTGCCACTTTTCTTCATAAAATGCGTTAACTTGGGCTAGACATATCTCATCAAATCTGGTTGAATCAGTGATAGTGGTCAACATAATATTCGTAGATCTGTTTCTTAACTCTCCTATTCACCGGAATCATGTCATTTGAACTTATGGAGTGAAAGTTATGCCCAAATTATTACAAAAGATTTGACAGCAAAAGTTTCCTTGATTTGCCTTTAATTAAGTTTCCTTGTTTCCTTGAATAGCCTTTGATTGAGTCTCCTTGATTAGCATCCCTTGATGTTTCTTTGCACAAATTACCATAATTGCAGTAGATTTGTTCAAAGATCAACTTTCCTAAAATAAATAGCAAATAAACATCAATTAGGAGATAAAATCCCACAAAATCATATGATAAAGATATGAAATATAAGTACTAAATAAGACTCATCAGGAATCAACAAGGGAAGGATAAAGATATCTTATCATATCTTATCTTATCTTTTCATATCCTATCATGTCCTATCCTATCATATCTTATCTTATCAAATCTAATCTTATCTAAGTCTTATCCATTTCATGATAGAATCTCACTAATATCCAGACCCTGATATCAGATTTATTCATTAAATCTTACCCCTTATTCTAAGCTACATATATCAGATTAATTCATTAAATCTTACCGCTTCTTTTCAATTAAGAATTCTTTTTATTGCTTGAAGACAAGAAATAGTTCAAGTTTGGGGGTATTTGATATGTAACTTTGACTCATCTATTTTGTGCTTATTCTATCTTGAGTTAGAGTCGAGTTTGTTTAGCTTAAAGTCTTTTTAAATGTTTTTAATAATAAGTTCCCTTTATTGTTATTCTTGCTTCGTTTTGACATCCTAGATTTAAAAATTATTGTTTTGGATAATTTTCATAGAATTTTTTATTTGATTGGATCATGTTCATTAATTGCATATCTTGGTTTTGAATTTCCATTATATATCTCCCTTATTTGAAATATTTAATTTTGCCTAACTGAAATTAATATCTTTTGAATTTGAATTTAGATAAGGAAATCAACATAAGAATGATAAGGATATCTTATCTTATCTCCTTATCAAATGTTATCTTGTCCAAATCTTATTAAGATATGATATGATATCCTTATCTTTCCCTTGTTGATTTCCTTATCTAAATCCAAATTCAAATGATATTAATTTCAATTAGGCAAAATTAAAGATTTCAAATAAGGGAGATATGTCATGAAAATTTGAAACCAAGATATGCAATGATTGCACATTATCCAATCAAATTAAAAATTCTACAAGAATTAACCAAAATATTAATTTTATATCTTGCATATCAAAATGCAGCAAGAAGAATAATAATAATAATAATAAAGGGAACTTATTATTAAAACACTAAAAAAGACTTAAAACTAATTAAACTCGACTCTAACTCAAGATAAATCAAGCACAAAATATATGTGTAAAAGTCACACATCAAATACCCCTATACTTGAATTATTGTTTTCCCTCAAGTAATGACATGAATTCTTAATAGAAAACAAGGTGTATTTTATGAATTCATCTTATATTTGTAACTCATAACAAGGGGTAAGATTTTATGAGTTAATCTGATATTTGTAACTCAAGTTATGCTCAATTTACTGCTCTAATGTTCGGATTTCTTTAAGATTTTATCCTGAAATGGATATGATTTGGATAAGAAAGGATAAGATATGATAAGATAAGTGATCAATCAATTTGAGACACTTATGTTAGCTTTGTATTAGGCTTCATTAGATGTTTATTGTGCCCAATATTAGTATTTTAGATGAGTTTAATGTTGTTGGGCTTCATTGGGTTTTAATGTAAATATTGGATAATTTTCGGATTTTGATGCATTTTGACCTTTCTTCCTTGGTTAGGCCATAACTTGGGACTCGGTGATCCAATTGAGGTGATCTTGGTGTCTTTGGAAAGCTAAGACAAGGATCTACAAGTTTCATGAAGAACTCAAGACCTGGATCGGAATTCTAAGGGCCCAAAATAGCCTTCCAATACAGAGTGAGTTTGCTGTCACGGAACCATCTGGACAGTATGCACATATTGGACTATATAGTGGGTTATAGACCTCCTCTTGGGTTGAAACTTGGTCATTTGAAAGATAAGACCCATATCTCCAACTTCACTGCAGACCATTTTGTCAATATATGTCGTTTTAGGCATGCTTCTGAAGCTACAAGTTGGTCTGAATTTGGAAACACGTTCTTCCAACCTAACTTGAGGTAGGTGCAGTGTTTTTGGCATTTCTAGAGTTCTAAAAGTCCAAATGACATGATTCAAATTGGTGATTTTCAAGGAGACAACTGGCTACAACTTTGATAAAGACATCCAAGCCAAAATACACCGTCTAGGTGATGAATTTGGAGCCAGAAGTCGGATAAGAGTTATTGACTAAAAGCTACCAACCATACACCAACCCACCTACCATGCACCAAGCCACCAACCATGCATCAAGCTTCCATTTTTGACAATTTTCATATTCTTATAGATTGTATTCAGATTATGTACATGTACAAATTGGCTTCTAGGATTAGTATAAATAGACCCAACCTCTTTGTATTAGAGGCATTCAATTTGGAAGTAAGTTTCAAGAAAGTTTAAGTATTTGTGAGTGTTTTCTTTCTCTTCTTCTCCATTCTCTTTACAATTTCGTTTTTGTTCTTTAAATTATGAGTTCTTCCTTCCCATCCATGGAAGGCTAGGCTCTCATAATCAATCCAAGGGATTAGCCATCTTGTTGTTTAATTTGGAAATCTTGTTTTGCTTGTTCATATTGCTTAATTGTTATTCAAGTTTCTCTTCTTCCTCTTTTGATTTTTATCTAGATTAAATTGCTTAATTTGATTTAGATGTTGATGTGGTAATAGCTTTATTATCATGTATTCAAAGAGGATCATAAAGATTAAACAATATATTAAAGCTTTTTGATAGATTGTTTAGCTTGGTTAAATTCTAGATCTTAAGTTAATCTATGTTGGATGGTGCTTACTTTATCTAACCTTGGTTAATCAAATCCTAGATGCTTATCTAGTAAAGAATTCTTGGATCATGTTAAGGCTTCTTGATGTGATCTAAGGCCAAGAACATGGTTAGCAATTAAGTGAATTCCTTGTGATCAATGATGAGTTAAACTCAAGATCGGTAAATTTCCTTGGATTGGTTGTTTCTTTAGATTTGTTTACAACTTTGAATCTCCTACTTTTATTAATCTTGTTAATCAACAACAAACCCCCCCTTTTCTAATTATCTTGATCTAATTAAATCTTTGTTTTTGGATCCTTGAGAGACGATTCGGTTCATTCTCTATACTACAAATTAGTTTGTGAACCGGTTATTTTATTTGATAGGTCTCGACAACCTCTTGTCAAATTTGGCACCGTTGCCGGGGATCCAAGGCAACTATTTGATCATTTCAAGATCCCATCTAACACTAACAAATGTGTTTGTTTTGTTTTTGAAGCTTTTTCAAGTGGGATTCAGCTGAAATTGAATAAAAGGCATTGTGTCAAGAATTTCAGTTCGGGCATTTCTGATTGATCTGAATTTTGGTACACAAATGGAAAATATTATTCTGAGAAAGACTCACTATGTTCAGTGAGGTCACCCTTATTTTTGCCAAATTCCATCGTTTAGACCACTTTTTCAATTTGTTAAGATTTTTTATTATTTTGTTGGATAGCATTTGTGTGTAGATTTTATCCTGTGGTAGTTCCATAATTTTTAAAATTCATTTGATACTATTTTTATTTTTGTTTAATTTTTTGGAGTATTTGTTTTAGGAATTTTTAGTGTTTTAGTTGTTATTGCTTTTCTAATATCTTCTTATGAACTGCATGCTGTATGACTAGATCTGATCCTGGTACCTTGCATTCATTTGATCCTGAAATTGATAGAACATTTCATACACTTCATAGGACTGGTAGTAGCATTCATAGAGCTAATAGAATTACTTCTGGAATTGGACTTGAACTTGACATTGCACCTAATCTTATTGACTCTTTTAATCCTGTTGAGTCTGTCATAGTACTTCGGTTATACGATCGAGTCTGTTGATTTTACTATGGCTATAACAATAGGACCCTTAAGGAATTGGCTGCACCTAATGTGAATTATCAACCTTTGTGCATTCAATATCCTGAACTTAATGTTGATTTTGAATTGAAATCTGGATTGATACACTTGCTGCCAAAGTTTCATGGTCTTGCAGGTGAAGATCCACATAAGCATTTGAAGGAGTTCCATGTTGTCTGCTCCACCATGAAACCTCATGGAATAGCTGAAGATCACATCAAGCTAAGGGCCTTTCCTTTCTCTTTGGATGGTCTTTGCTAAGGATTGGTTGTATTACTTACAACCTGCTGCCATCACTTCTTGGAATGACATGAAAAGATTATTTCTGGAGAAGTTCTTTCATGCATCAAGAACTGATGCAATAAGGAAAGATATTTGTGGCATAAGGCAAATAAGTGGTGAAACTCTCCATGAGTATTGGGAGAGATTCAAGAAATTGTGCTCAAGCTGCCCACACCATCAAATTAGTGATCAACTGCTGATCCAATACTTCTATGAAGGATTGATGCCAATGGAAAGGAGTATGATTGATGTCGCAAGTGGTGGAGCATTGGTAGATAAAACTCCAAATTCTTGCCGCGTAAACTTAATTGCAAACATGGCAGCAAATTCTCAAAGAATTTGGTACTCGAATGGGTGCTGCAACCAGAGTAGTCAATGAAGTTAATACCTCTTCACATGCTGATCAACAAAGGGTGGAACATAGATTGGATGAGCTCACTTCTTTGGTTAGACAGATGGCAATAGGACAACATGAACCACGTGTGCAAACCCCTGCAAGAGTTTGTAGCATATGTTCTAGTTCCTCTCATCCCACAGATGCGTGCCCCACATTGCAAGATGATTACGAAGTTTCAAGACCAACTCGTGGTCGCACTGTATATTTCCTGGGAAGCCACAATTCCATCAGCAGCAACAATAGAAATATGATCCATTCTCCAACACTTACAACCCTAGCTGGAGGGACCATCCCAATCTGAGATATGGGAATGTATCAAATCAGCAGCCACTAAACTAGTATAGACCACCATTCCAGCAGCAAGGTCCTATAGCCACAAAATCTGAGCCCTCATTGTAGGATTTGGTGAAACAGTTGGCCACCAATAACATCCAGTTTCAACAGAGAACTGAAACCACCATTCAGAACTTGGAGACTCAAATTGGCCAACTTGCCACATCTATTCATGAATTAAAGTCACAAGGTTCTGGCCAATTACCCTCTCAAACCACTCCAAACCCTAGAGGCAATGTTAGTGCTATCGCTTTGCGCAGTGGTAGGCAAATCAATGAACCAGTACAGCAGATAATTCCAGATTCTACCATTGACCCAGAAAAACAAGATGCTGTAGCAGATTCAGCAACAAATGATCCTACAACATCCAAGCAGAAAGCCGGATCAAATCAGCAGTTGATAGAAAATTCAGTACAGCAGAAAAGTGAACATCCAAAAAAGTCAGCTTCCAACATTCCTCTTCCTTTTCCCAACCGAATGATACAGTCGAGGCATATGGTTGAGACTGACTTGGATAAGGAAATTATGGAGACTTTTCAGAAGGTTGAGGTGAATATACCTCTCTTGGAGGCAATTAAACAAATCCCCAAGTATGCCAAGTTTTTGAAAGAGATGTGCACCCATAAGAGGAAGCTAAAGGGTACTGAAAAAGTGAGTATGGGGAGGAATGTCTCTGCTTTGATTCAGCCCAACCTACCTCCCAAATGCAAAGACCCAGGCACTTTTACCATCCCTTGCACCATAGGGCACCAACAGTTCACTCATGCCTTGCTAGACTTGGGAGCCTCCATCAATGTAATGCCAAAGTTTACACTTCCTTGCATATGGGAGAGCTAAAGCCCACCGGCATTGTCATTCGCTTAGCAAACCTGAGCACCGCACAACCCTGCAGGAGTGTTGGAGGACGTTCGGTTCGGTACATAATTTAATATTCCCAAATTTGGTTTTATGTGTTGAATATGGAAGATGAATCTGCCTCTTCCCCACCCCCATTGATCTTAGGTAGGCCATTTTTGAAAACTGCTAAAACTAAGATTGATGTGCATGCTAGTACCCTTTCCATGGAATTTGGTGATGATATCATTCAGTTTAACATTTTTGATGCCATGAAATACCCTTTAGAGGATCATTCTGTTTTTCATTTTGATGTCATTGATTTACTGGTTGATGATATGCATACTGATATGTTGGCAGAGTTTCCTGAAATTGTAGGATACACTGATAGCATAGCTTGTGATACTTGTTCTGCCTGCTTCGGACTTTTTGGTTGTAAACCCACTGCAATGTGTGTAGCCTGTGCTGAGATTTCTACATACTTATCATGTGCTGTTGTTAATTCTGCTGACATTGATGATTCTGTTTCTGTTATTAATGGCAATGATGTTGTTATTAATGATGTTATCATTCATCCTGTTGCTAAGTGTGATTCTTTTGATTCCATAGGATATGATGATGTTGTTTTGCAAGATTGTGCACGACTTGCAGTACAGTGCAATCACGAGAATTTAGCGATTTAGTTTCGGTTCCAAAACTAGTACCATCACCCAAAGAACCACCCTCCATTGAACTTAAGCCCTTGCCCGAGCATTTGAAGTATGCATTCTTGGAAAAGGATGAGAAGCTCCCGGTGATAATGGCCAAACACCTCCAACCTGAGCAAGAAACCAGATTATTGGAAGTCTTGAAGCAACACAAAAGGGCAATTGGTTGGACACTTGCAGACATCCCTAGTATTAATCCCTCCACATGCATGCACAGGATATTACTTGAGGAGGAAACTAAACCAGTGAGACAACCCCAGAGGAGACTGAATCCTCTCATTCTAGATGTGGTGAAAAAAGAAGTGACCAAGCTACTGCAGGCTGGCATTATCTATCCCATCTCTGACAGCAAGTGGGTAAGCCCGGTGCAAGTAGTTCCAAAGAAATCCGGAGTGACTGTTGTGGCCAACCAGAAGAATGAGCTCATTCCAACCCGAGTGCAGAATAGTTGAAGAGTTTGCATTGATTACAGACGTCTCAACCAAGCCACTCGGAAGGATCATTACCCCCTTCCATTCATTGATCAAATGTTGGAACGATTAGCTGGTAAGTCCCATTATTGCTTTTTGGATGGCTACCTTTCGATACTTCCTGCATCCACATTGCACCAGAGGATCAAGAGAAGACCACATTTACATGTCCCTTCGGCACCTTTGCTTACAGACGGATGCCCTTCGGCAACTGCAATGCCCCTGGTACCTTCCAACGGTGCATGGTAAGCATATTTTCTGATTTCTTAGAGGAGTGCATGGTGGTATTTATGGATGACTTCACTGTCTATGGTTCATCTTTTGATTCATGTTTAGCTAGCTTATCTAGGGTGCTGCATAGATGCATTGAGACTAACCTTGTGCTAAATTTTGAGAAATGCCATTTTATGGTAGAACAGGGTATAGTTTTAGGCCATGTAGTATCCAGTAACGGCATTGAGGTAGATCCTGCCAAGATTGATGTAATTACTTGTTTATCTTACCCCACATGCGTGCGGGAAGTGCGTTCTTTTCTTGGTCATGCAGGTTTCTACAGGCGCTTCATTGCCGACTTCAGCAAGATTGCTCTTCCACTTTCCCACTTACTGCAGAAAGATGTAGAGTTTAATTTTGATGATAAGTGCAAGGCAGCTTTCAACCACTTGAAGCAGGCCTTGACCAGTACCCCCATCATCCAGCCACCTGACTGGACATTGCCATTTGAGTTAATGTGTAATGCTTCTAACTATGCAGTAGGAGCAGTCTTGGCACAAAGAGTGGGGAAAGCTTCTCATGTGATATACTATGCTTCCAGAACTCTAGATGCTGCTCAGGCCAACTATACCACAACCGAAAAAGAACTTTTAGCCATTGTTTTTGCTTTGGATAAGTTTAGATCATATTTGCTTGGTTCTAAGGTTGTTGTGTTTATTGATCATGCAGCTCTGAAGTTCCTTTTGAAGAAGTCAGAGGCAAAGCCCCGACTAATAAGATGGATGCTACTGCTCCAAGAGTTTCACATAGAGATTCGTGACAAGAGTGGAGCAGAGAACCTAGTGACAGATCATTTGAGCCGCATTGAAAGGGCTTCAGATCCCTTCCCTGTACGAGACTCCTTCCCAGATGAGCAGCTTATGCAGCTGCAAGGTAAGAACACCTTCCCTTGGTTTGCTGATATGGTGAATTTCTTGGTTGCTACAGTTTTTCCCTCACATTTCACTCGTGCACAAATTTATAAACTTAAGAGTGAATCAAAATATTATGTGTGGGATGATCCATATCTGTGGCGATTTTGTAGTGACCAAATTATTAGGCGATGTGTGCCTAATCAAGAGTTTCATTCTGTTCTTAGCTTTTGTCATGCATTTGCATGTGGTGGACATTTTGGGCCTCAACGTACAGCTAGGAAAGTTTTAGACTCTGGTTTATATTGGCCTACCTTGTTTCATGATGCATATTTGTTATGTAAGTCTTGTGAACAGTGTCAGAGAACAGGGAACATTTCTCGCAGGAATGAGATGCCCCAGCAACCTCTACTGTATTGTGAAATCTTTGACGTATGGGGTATTGATTTCATGGGACCTTTTCCTGTTTCCTTTGGTTATGTTTACATTTTGCTAGCTGTTGATTAAGTATCAAAATGGGTGGAGGCTAAAGCCACTCGGACTTATGATTCCAAAGTTGTTGTGGATTTTGTTAGATCACAGATTTTCTGCAGGTTTGGAATCCCGAGAGCTATCATCAGTGATCAAGGCACCCATTTCTCAGAATCCAGCATGGAGGGATTGATGAGGAAATATGGCGTGTTGCATAAAGTTTCTACACCTTACCATCCCCAGACTAATGGTCAAGCCGAGGTCTCCAATAGAGAGATCAAGCGCATACTTGAAAAAACAGTCCAACCTAATCGGAAGGATTGGAGCATGAGGCTTGAGGATGCTCTTTGGGCTTACCGGACCGCTTACAAAACTCCAATCGGGATGTCTCCATATCGGATAGTATATGGTAAGGCATGCCACTTGCCAGTAGAAATTGAGCACAAAGCATATTGGGCTGTGAAGCAATGCAACATGAATTTGGTCGAGCGGCATAGAGCGGAAGTTGCGATTCTGAGGAATTGGAAGAGATCCGCCTAGATGCCTATGAGAGCTCCCGAATCTACAAAGAAAAGACCAAAGCCTTCCATGATAAGTTTATTCTTCAGAAGGAGTTTTCAGTTGGGCAAAAAGTTCTCTTGTTTAATTCTCGCCTTAAGTTGATGCCTGGTAAATTAAGGTCTATGTGGGACGGTCCGTTTGTTGTCACTAACATTTTTCCTCATGGTGCAGTGGAAATTAAGAGTGATGCCACCAACAAAGTGTTCAAAGTAAATGGTCACCGCCTCAAAAATTTTTATGAAGGAGCTCAAGAGAACCTCGTGAAGGAAGTTCAACTGCAGGATGCCCTCTACCATGATTGATCACTACTGTGTTGAAAAAAAAAAAAAAGCCACGATTAATGTCAATTGCCAGAGATTGAATCATTATTGGGGAGGACCCATCGCTTGTGCAAAATCTTCAATCACGCTGGCTAAGGACATTAAAAGTAGCGCTTCTTGGAAGGCAACCCAAGTTTTCTAACTCTTTCCTCTTTCAACTTTGACTTATTTGCAATCACAGGAATCGAGACAGAAAATCGGTGCCAAGTGAGAAAATCCATCAGAGTTTGATTTTTCTGTTTTTATTTTGTTTATTTTTCGTTAACAGATGATTTTTCACCGGTTAAATGGCGGATAACGGTACTCCGTGAAAATCTTTTTCGGTCCCTTCAGTTACCCACAAACACTGAAATTTGTATACAATTTTACTCAATTTGTTTTTCTTCTTTCTTTCTCTCAAAATGGATAATCAGCTTGTCAACCTCCGCAAGCGATTCCCTTCTCTCCCTCAAAATGCTTTAACTAACATTTATTGTGCAAGGTTTGAGAGGTTAAGGATGCTTATGCACAAAGGCATCCCTGCGGATATACGCTGGATAATCGAAGCAAAGGTCCGAATCACAGGGGAATTTTCTGATGCTCTTGTTTCATATATGCCAGGGCTAGGCAAAAGTTCATATGCAAAAAAGAGAAGAGCAAAAAGGTTACGAGTCTGCTATAAATGTGCAAGGTGGACCTGTAACACAAAATGCAGATCAATTGGAATGGCGTCTATAAATCGACTTGATAAAATTGACTTCATTAAGGATGGCATGAGTAAGGAGTCTTTAGATAACATTCTATTGACTCTTGAGACGCATCCTAGTGGAGATGTGCAAAGAGTACTTCTCGATTTATGACCAATATTCCAAGATGAACATAAGCGTTATAGTCTCGGGAATCTAACTCAAAAAGACCCTGTTTGCCAATTTTTAAGAAAATTGGATGGGAAGCCGACCATTAGCCCATAAAGAGCATTCAAGCCGTTACTGGACGTAAAACCAGAGGAATTTGTGAGCCACAATCACACCTCCTGTAAGTATTATTTTTATTTTTGTTTTTGTTTTTGTTTTTCTTCTTGTTTATTAAAAAAAAACAAAAAATTCAAAAAAAAATTCAAAAAAAAATTCAAAAAAAAATTTTAAAAATAAAATAAAATAAAATAATAAAATCAAAAGTAGCTGTATTCTTTTGAAATATGCGTTGCATATTTTCAAACTTCTTCTGACACATATAGATTAGTCTTTTATCCTTGTCATATAGCTATTATCATTGCTGTGCTTATTTTCAAACTTACCTGACACACGGTTCTACCCCTCCTTTATAGGTGCAATTATTACATTTGAGTTTTGATTATTTAAATAATGCACTTTGCTCTCTTCAGATCATTGATAAGGTGAGAGTACACAAAAAAAAAAGAGAAAATGGAAGTCACTTCAGTTCGTCGGATCAAGAGTGTTTGTGTCTTTTGTGGATCTAATCTTGGGAAAGATAAAGAGTTTGTAAATATTGCACACCATCTTGGTCGAGTGCTAGCTGAGAGAGAAATCCATTTAGTTTATGGAGGAGGTAGTCTTGGGTTAATGGGTTGTGTAGCAACTGCTGCACATTTAGGAGGTGGCAAAGTCCTTGGTGTCATTCCCAGTCCTTTATCTACCAGCAAGCCCATTGGAAAAACATTAGGGGATGAAGTAATGGTATTTTGCATGCACCAACGCATAAACATTATGATAGCAAATGCTGATGCCTTTATTGCCCTACCTGGTGGTTTTGAAACTTTGGAAGAACTCTTTCAAATTACATCCTGGTCAAAGCAGAACTTTCACCAAAAACTCATAGGTATATTAAATGTTAATGGTTTTTATGACAATTTGTTTTGTTTTCTTGATCATGCTGTAGAAAAAAGGTTCATCTCACAAGCGATACGTCAAAGTCTTGTAACTGCTGCAACTCCTGAACAATTGCTCGATCAACTCAATGCATTTGTACCACAACGTGATCCAGTAATGGCTCCACTGAATTGGGAACAAGGTAGCAGCAGCAAAAAGCAAAAACTTGATTTGACTTTGTCTTTGTGAATTTTTGTTTTCTCTTATGGTTTTAGTTTTTTGTATTTTTTCTTATTTCAGGCCCGATTTGCAGTTTTCTGGTAAGACCTTCTACACTCTACCTATCTTTATTTTGACAT
Organism: Styphnolobium japonicum; assembly: GCA_023212625.1. NCBI lineage: Eukaryota > Viridiplantae > Streptophyta > Magnoliopsida > Fabales > Fabaceae > Styphnolobium > Styphnolobium japonicum. The sequence continues at coordinate 20,735,815 of JALBWW010000013.1, forward strand.
TGGGGACAATGTCTTTAATTAGTTGGGGGGAGGGATAGTTGATATTACCATGTACATAGTTTAGTTAAAAAAAATGCTAATCTTTATTGTTACTAACTTTTTAGATGTATGATGGCAGGGTAAGGAGTAGTTTTGCTCTTGAGACGCATCTTAACTTGCATTTCATAATAGGTCTTAAATCATCTTTGTTCTTGTATATATATTATATAAAAAAAAAAAAACACACACACACACACACAATTTTGATCTTTTCAATTGATTTTGATACAAGCATGTGCTGAATCTGAGCTTAATTGATGATAAAAGTATGCAAAACAGTTTATAGTTGAATCATTTTCATGATATACATGTGTATATGATTGTGGATATTAGGAAGAAGGCATGGTTGAATTGAGTGAATGTTCCATACCTTTGTGAGTTTTGGGCTTTTCCAAGTTTGATACTTACACTTGGTTATTTTCATTCATGAGTGATGTCAATTATGAATTTATTTTCTAGAACTTGCATTGAATCGATTTGAGATTACATTGGTCTGTATGTTGCATGAAAATGACAGAGGCATTTTTTCTTGACTTAGCTGCTTTGGCCAAATAAACCTACCTTGCATTTATCCAAATATTAACTCCCTCTGAGCCTATTTGCCTATTCTTTGTTCTTAGCTCATTACAAGCTTTGAATGAAAAACCATGTTTTACCTTACCTTAGGGAATGGGAGAGCATTGATTTTCTTATTAGAGGAGTTCTTTTGCTTGCAATGATTTAAGTGTGGGGGAATTGGTGTGCTGATACGAAATGCTTGGTAAAAACAAAAAAAACAAAAACAAAAAAAAACAAAAAAAAAAGAAAAAACAAACAAACAAACAAACAAAAAAAACAAAAAGAAAAAAAAGAATAGAAAAAGGAAGGAATGTGTGAAGAGAATGAGCATTTTATGATTTTGGGTAAAAATTTTATTCTTTCTACTTGAGTTACTCCTCAATGCTCTTTTATTCTCCTTGGTTTTAACCTGTTATTATCCATATTATTCCCTTCCTTCACCTTATAAGTTCCATTACAACCTTTTTGAAAGACCTCTTGATTTTTGCAATTTATTTGATCTAAGTAGTGGAGAATTGATGTATATGCAAGCCTATGGTAAAATACTTTCATAATTTGACTGAGTTGAGCGTAAACAGTTAACCTAAACACCTTGTGCGATTTGAGTGTCACTTGTGAAGAATTTTACTCAATCTGAACATGCCTATTTCTGATTAAAGCATGATTATGCTATACTTTATTCTCAATTGATTTGATTCAACTATTCTTTGTTAAGCATACTTGACTTATTAATTATGGTTTATATTTGATACAATGCTTGTATTTAAAAATTAGTTGAATTGATTAAATAAAATATTACATGTTTGTGGGTATCATCCTGGTAAACCCTCACGAGACTATAACTCGTCCACTATGAACACCTAAGGGTTTAAAGGCTTGTGGCACATGCTAAGTGCCATCGTGTTTTCCTACGAAAATGGATTAGATTAGGTATAATCAGTTTTTTATGTTTTTAGTTTAATAATATGATGTTTCTTGTTTTTCTTTAGTTTTGTTCTTATGTGTTTTGCCCGGGAGTGCAAAAGCTTAAGTGTGGGGGAATTTGATCAATCAATTTGAGACACTTATGTTAGCTTTGTATTAGGCTTCATTAGATGTTTATTGTGCCCAATATTAGTATTTTAGATGAGTTTAATGTTGTTGGGCTTCATTGGGTTTTAATGTAAATATTGGATAATTTTCGGATTTTGATGCATTTTGACCTTTCTTCCTTGGTTAGGCCATAACTTGGGACTCGGTGATCCAATTGAGGTGATCTTAGTGTCTTTGGAAAGCTAAGACATGGATCTACAAGTTTCATGAAGAACTCAAGACCTGGATCGGACTTCTAAGGGCCCAAAATAGCCTTGCAATACAGAGTGAGTTTGCTGTCACGGAACCATCTGGGCAGTATGCACATATTGGACTATATAGTGGGTTATAGACCTCCTCTTGGGCTGAAACTTGGTCATTTGAAAGATAAGACCCATATCTCCAACTTCACTGAAGACCATTTTGTCAATAGATATCGTTTTAGGCATGCTTCTGAAGCTACAAGTTGGTCTAAATTTGGAAACACGTTCTTCCAACCTAACTTGAGGTAGGTGCAGTGTTTTTGGCATTTCTAGAGTTCTAAAAGTCCAAATGACATGATTCAAATTGGAGATTTTCAAGGAGACAACTGGCTACAACTTTGATGAAGACATCCAAGCCAAAATACACCGTCTAGGTGATGAATTTGGAGCCAAAATTCGGATAAGAGTTATTGACTAAAAGCCACCAACCATACACCAACCCACCTACCATGCACCAAGCCACCAACCATGCATCAAGCTTCCATTTTTGACAATTTTCATATTCTTATAGATTGTATTCAGATTATGTACATGTACAAATTGGCTTCTAGGATTAGTATAAATAGACCCAACCTCTTTGAATTAGAGGCATTCAATTTGGAAGTAAGTTTCAAGAAAGTTTAAGTATTTGTGAGAGTTTTCTTTCTCTTCTTCTCCATTCTCTTTACAATTTCGTTTTTTGTTCTTTAAATTCTGAGTTCTTCCTTCCCATCCATGGAAGGCTAGGCTCTCATAATCAATCCAAGGGATTAGCCATCTTGTTGTTTAATTTGGAGATCTTGTTTTGCTTGTTCATATTGCTTAATTGTTATTCAAGTTTCTCTTCTTCCTCTATTGATTTTTATCTAGATTAAATTGCTTAATTTGATTTAGATGTTGATGTGGTAATAGCTTTATTATCATGTATTCAAAGAGGATCATAAAGATTAAACAATATATTAAAGCTTTTTGATAGATTGTTTAGCTTGGTTAAATTCTAGATCTTAAGTTAATCTATGTTGGATGGTGCTTACTTTATCTAACCTTGGTTAATCAAATCCTAGATGCTTATCTAGTAAAGAATTCTTGGATCATGTTAAGGCTTCTTGATGTGATCTAAGGCCAAGAACATGATTAGCAATTAAGTGAATTCCTTGTGATCAATGATGAGTTAAACTCAAGATCGGTAAATTTCCTTGGATTGGTTGTTTCTTTAGATTTGTTTACAACTTTGAATCTCCTACTTTTATTAATCTTGTTAATCAACAACAAACCCCCCCTTTTCTAATTATCTTGATCTAATTAAATCTTTGTTTTTGGATCCTTGAGAGACGATTCGGTTCATTCTCTATACTACAAATTAGTTTGTGAACCGGTTATTTTATTTGATAGGTCTCGACAACCTCTTGTCAATAAGATATCCTTAGCTTTCCCTTGTTGATTTCCTTATCTAAATTAAAATTCAAAAGATATTAATTTCAATTAGGCAAAATTTTATATTTCAAATAACGGAGATATATCATGAAAATTCAAAACCAAGATATACAATGAATGTGCATTATCCAATCAAACCATAAATTCTATGAGAATTATCCAAAACATTAATTTTTATATCTTACATATCAAAATGAAGCAAGAAGAATAATAAATAGAACTTATTATTAAAACACTTAAAAGACTTAAAACTAATTATACTCGACTTTAACTCAAGATAAAACAAGCACAAAATATATGTGTAAAAGTCACACACCAAATACCCCTACACATGAATTCTTGTTTGCCCTCAAGCAATGAAATGAATTCTTAATAGAAAACAAGGTGTATTTTATGAATTAATCTTATATTTGTAGCTCATAGCAAGGGGTAAGATTTTATGAGTTAATCTGATATCTGTAACTCAAGTTATGCTCAATTTACTACTCTAGTGTTCAGATTTCTTTAAGATTCTATCCTGAAATGGATATGAATTGGATAAGATAAGATTTGATAAGATAAGATATGATAAGATTATATATGATAAGATAAGATATCCTTATCTTTCCCTTGTTGATTTCCTTATCTAAATTCAAATTCAAAAGATATGAATTTCAATTAGGCAAAATTTAATATTTCAAATAACAGAGATATATCATGAAAATTCAAAACCAAGATATACAATGAATGTGCATTACCCAATCAAACCATAAATTCTATGAGAATTATCCAAAAAATTAATTTTTATATCTTGCATATCAAAATGAAGCAAGAAGATCAATAAATAGAACTTATTATTAAAACACTTAAAAAGACTTAAAACTTATTATACTCGACTTTAACTCAAGATTAAACAAGCACAAAATACATGTGTAAAAGCCACACATCAAATACCCAACACTTGAACTATTGCTTGTCCTCAAGCAATGAAAAGAATTCTTAATTGAAAACAAGGGGTAAGATTTTATGAAACAATGAGAAAGTACCAATCCAAATTCCAAAGATAACTTCCATCGGAACAACACCACAGCAACTCAATCAAGCAATAAACAGTTGCACACTCATGAAATTCATTCAAGCTTAACAAAGGTCACCAATCAAACTCAGCATACTAACATAGACCAAATTCAAGAATCCATTTTCCTTGGATTAGTTTATGCATATTAAGCAATCTCTAACACCTCTGTGTTCATTGAACTCCTAATCACATAGACAACTCCACCATCTCTAACTCAACTAATGTAGTGCACACATTCAATAGATCAAAAGGTCTTTTTTAAGGTTGTAATTGGGCTAAATGGTTAAGGTTAATGAACAAAGAAAGAATAGGATAAAACAAAGGTGAGAAAATCAAAATGTCAAAACTTAAATTACATAAAGGAAAGAGCAATTGATGACATGGGAAGAACATTTCATTCAAACTAACATATTGATAAACACTATTCACAAACATTATTAATTCCTCATATTTAGTATCTTACCTCCTTTTTGTGCTTAATTGATTGAATTTGGTCACATTTTATATGTTTGAGTTTCAATTGGGCTTAATTGCATTTTTTAGCATTAATTGAATTTTACACTGTCTCTGTATTTCAGGTGTATCTTGAGTTCTATACATTTAAAAAATATGAATCTTACCTTGTAGGAAATATAAGAGGGAGATATATAACTTTGATGAGAGATCAAGAGCTGAATTGGGTGTCTAGTGGGTCATATTGGGCCTGGAAGTCAAAGCAAGGGTGCCGTTGCTGGAACCCAACCCGCGTGCAGTAAATTGGCCATAAATTGGGCTTGTGATGTCCAATGCAGCTGCAACCGATACCAAATGAAAGATAAAAAAATGCAGGGATTCAACTTTCATGTAGACCATTTTTCCAAAATACGACGTTTTGATGGTGTGCTACCCATGTGAAGTTGAAGACGTTTCAGTTACCTCCTTAGATTGATTTGGACATAACTTTCTCACCTTAAGCCCAAATTAGGCAAATAAAATGGCCTGTAACATCCCTAAATTTTGATTCTAATCTTAATTCTAGCTTAACTAAATCATATGGAAGTTCTAGTGTAATTTTCTAGAATTGGGATAAATTGAGAATTTTTAGAAACCACCAAGGGTATTTTGGTCATTTTACACCCTCAGTGGCAATTTTGTGAATTCTCATTCAAGTGGAGGGCAAAGTTGACAATTCAACTTCACCATCATTTTCCTCATATTGGAGCGGTGCATGTGTGGAAGACCATATGGTCATCTTCTTAAAATATCCAACTCTCCATAGCCAAGGTTTTCCAAGCTTTCAAGGTCCAAAGTAAGTGTTTTTACTCATCTTTTGGCTTAGGTTATTTGATGGTTATTAATCACCTTCATCTCTTCTTCAATCCTATGGTTGTAATTTAATGGAGAACTCATGTTCATCTTTGAGAATCAAGAACACAAATTCGAAAGTTCTTGTATGATTTGGTTGTTTTGAAGGAAGTTGAAGAGGAAGTTTTCATAAAGATTTTGGTTGGTTTGATATCACCTCAAGCCTAGTTCTTGTCCTAAATCATTGCTAGGTGAGTGTGGGTTGATTTGTGATATGGTATGGTGTTATTTAGGGTGTGAGTTTAAGTCTTGAAGATAAGAACTTCTATGTGTTAAGATTGTTTTTGAATGTTTGGATTGTTACTTGTATTCAATGGTATGGATGTATGAGAATGATTGGATTTACTACTTGTTATTCAATGAAATGAATGAATAAATAAATGAATGAATGAATGAATGCATGGATGAAAGAATGAAGTTTAATACAAGATGCATCTGCTTTTCGAGAGCCCATAACTTAGAAACTCCAAGGTTAAGCTTGCTTGACCTGGAGAAATTATGGGATGGGTGACCCCCTAGGAAGTTCTCAGGGTGCGTGTGAGTGAGGACATAAGCACGCTGAAAAGACTCATGTTGGTTTGTGGGGCCAGTCGTCAAACCTGAAGCACGGGCCGCATGTAACACCCGGGGCTGAAAAGGGCGGGGAGTGATTGCCAATGCAAAGAGGCACAGACAATGAGAGGCTCCTGGCAGGCTTCTAGGCAGAGGGAGACATGAATGAAACGAGCCCACACCAGAACAAGAGGGGAATTCCAAGATTGTGTAGGTATGGGACTGTGCAATTAAGGAAGCTCATATAGGATTTGATAGGTATTACCTATATCAACAAGATGCATTTTCTTTTCGGGAGCCCATAACTTAGAAACTCCAAGGTTAAGCGTGCTTGACCTGGAGAAATTCTGGGATGGGTGACCCCCTGGGAAGTTCTCAGGGTGCGTGTGAGTGAGGACATAAGCACGCTGAAAAGACTCGTGTTGGTTTGTGGGGCCAGTCGTCAAACCTGGAGCACGGGCCGTTACATGGCCAATTAAAGCTAAGAAGATGTCGATTAGTATATTATATTGGATTGTCCGTTGTTTTGTCTTTGTTGATTATTTCTCAAAAGCATCCGTCTAAAGAAATTCAAAGCCAAGCAAAACAAAGTCCATTAATTGTTGGAGCTAACACACCTAACAACTACAAGAACTAGCAAATAAGAAACTTTCTACTTATTCAGAAGAGTCAGAACTGAGCAATCAAATTCTTCGCAAGCGTTGAAAACTAAAGCCACTTTTCAGAAAGAGATCAACACGTTAACAGCTTTATGCATTTAATGCTACTTAGAACGGTAATAAATATTGTCGTTGGACGAAGAAGCTTATGAAGATTGTTTAAAGCCAACAAGCTCTCAAGCCTATAAATTTTCGAAGTCTTCAAAGATTGAAGATATATACAGTGAGACATCAACAGAACAAGAGAAAATATTCAAAAGATTCATTGCTTTCAATTTTACTCTTGTATAGAATTTCTACTTGAGCTTATTGTTTATCCTCACACATCGTGAGTTAATCTCAAGTGTTGTAAACACTCCTTATTACTTTGGTTGTTGAGCCTGAAGAGGCTTGATTGTAAAAGAATATTTGTTGTTAGAACTTGAAGAAGTTTAGAATACTTATTTGTAAGCCTGAAGAGACGAAGTGAAGAATACTTGTAAACTAAGAAAGTTTAATGGAAAATCCTACAAGTAGAAGGGATCGGACGTAGCTCTCGGTTTGTGAGAGTGAACCAATATAAATCTCTGGTGTAAGCTTTTCTTCCCTCTTCTTGCGTTATCTTACATTTCAACTAACATTTAGGGTTGCCATTGTTGTTCTAAACAAATATTTTCAGAAACCATAATTCTTTAACTTGCGTCCAAAGATTTGTAGTAAAATCCCATTTTGCGTCTAATAGACTATAAAGTGTTTACGTTTTGTCCATTTTCTTCTACAATCTTGAGAAGCTTTTATCCCAAGAACTGTTTTACGAAAAGTTTTTCAAAAAGGTTAAGAAACACAATTCAACTCCCTTTCTTGTACTTCATTTGTTTATTTCAATGAAGACTAATACAAAGCTCACAAGCCTATAAATACCAAAGTCTTCAAATGATCATAAAGAGAATGGGGAAAAATGAAGAAAAACATACGAACCAAAAAGATTTACTCTACTTTACATATTCTTTGTATACTCTTGTATAGAGTTTTACTTGAGCTTATTGCTTATCCTCACACATTGTGAATTAATCTCAAGTTTTGTAAACACTCTCTTTATTACCGTGTTGGAAAGCCTGAAGAGGCTTTGTTTAGAAAAAAGAATACTTGTTGGTACAACTTGAAGAGGTTTAGAATACTTGGTTGTAAGCTTGAAGAGGCAGTGTGAAGAATACTTGTACTCTTTGTGAAAGATTAGTGAAATTCCTTCAAGTAGAAGGGACTGGACGTAACTCTCTGGTTGTGAGAGTGAACCAGTATAAATACCTTGTGTAAGCTTTTCTTACCTCTCCTTGTGTTACTTTATTTTCATTAACATTCGAGGATTGTCATTGTTGTTCTTAACAATTTTTTTTATCTGAAAATATACATCTTTAACTTGCATCCAAAGATTTTAGAAAAAAGCTCTTTGCGTCTAACAGACTGTAAAGAGTTTCTATTTCGCCCATTTTCTCTTACATTCTTGAGAAACTTTTATTCTAAGAACTGTTTTAAGAAAAGTTTTCCAAAAAGGTTAAGAAACACAATTCAACCCCCCTTCTTGTGTTTCATTTGTTTATTTCAAAAGTTTCATTGAAAGACGAGGAATAGGTAGGAGTTCAAGTGCTCTTCATCTCTTAATTTTCAAACTTGAAGTTTTGATTAGTTTTCCATGGATTTTGATTATTTTATGAACTTTTATCAAGAATACAATCAAATAATACTTGAATGTGAATGATGGTTGGAGACTTTGGCTTCATGGAGATTTCGAAATTCATGAGTTTAAAGTTATTGGATGATGGTTTTGATGATATACTAAGTCATTTATACTATGTTTTGATGTTATATGATTGTTTGGATTGAAAAACCCTAGGAACCATGACCATGTTTCTTTCGGCCAAGCTAAGGAGTTAGGGTTTCAATGTGTTTAATTATGTAAATAAGAGTTTATGATGTATATTAATGATTAATTAAGTGATTTTTCAAGATTTGATGAAATTTTGATGGATTTGGATGAACATATTACAAACCATAGACATATACATGTTTCGGCCAAGGCTTATCCTATAGGGTTTATATGTATAAATTGTTGGATTAATAGTTAAGAGAATAGATTCGAAGTAAATTAAATTGTATAACAAAATTGAAGCATAGTTAGGTGACAAAAGTTTAGAACAATCACTTGGAAATAAAGTGTTATGGTTTCAGCCAAGAGATTTAAATGGCCTAGGTTGCAAATTTTTCATGTTATCATTATATCATGGTGATTAGAAGATGAACTTGGTGGGAAATTGGAAGAAAATGGGGGAAATTGATAAGTTCAAGTGTTAAGCTAATTTAAGAAACCCTATATTAGGTTTTAACCAAATTAAGGTTTTTAACCTAAGATTTGATTTAGATCCAAAGGAATGAGTATTATGATGAATAAGAATGGTTAAGTGTTAAGGAATAATGAAAATTCAAGTATATGGAAAAATGACCAAATGAATAGTATAAATGACTAAATGAATAGTAATTTGGCTAAGTTGTGAAGCATTTTTAGAGTTCTTAATGTCTAAGTTCGATTAGCAAAATAGGATGTTTATGATGATTAAAAGAAACCTAGATCATAGGGATAAGGTTTCGGCTAAAACCTAGTTTCTAAGGCTATGTATTAATCAAGTATGTTTTTAAGGGTAATTAGGTATTAAAAATGTCAAGAAGGATGACTTTATGATAAAAGTGTCCAATTACTCTAGAAACTTAGAAAATGACATTACATGCTCATTTAATAATATGTAAGATGATATAAAAGACAGGGATGTGATCCTTGGTAAGGGAAAGAGAGATGATTCACAGATAATTAGATGAAAATGATCCTCGGTAAGGGAGGTGATTCCTAAATAATTATTGGATGTGATCATCGGTAAGAGAGGTGGTCCATGAAAGTCTTACATGTGTCTAGATATGGATAATCCAAAACAAAATATTGGAATTATCTGAGGACCAGATGGAATCCACCCCAGACGTATAGTATGACCATTTGGTTTAGGGGACACCATATGCTAATGGAGAGCTCCTATTACTGTTTTATAGTAATTTTGTTATGTTGACCATGTAAACACATATTATGGGACTATGCCCACAGATAAATGACAAGTATGAGCATGTAATTGTCCTAGCACATAAGAAAAGATCATATTCTTATCCGTTATTTTACTGTTAAATGTTCTAAGAAGTAAGACATGAAGTGCAATGTCTAGATAATGTCAATAGTACATCATCTGTGGAAATGTTTTTGCAGTTTAATGTAGCTAGAAATATTAGTTATTGTTTACTGTTTTTATCTGCTAGAATTCTTACTAATAATTAAATTCTCACTCTAAGTCTAATATTTCCAAAGAACCCGAGAGCTTATGAGAAGTATCATATAACCATTATAATAGATTTTGATGTTGTTATGTCTATGATCCAAAAGATGACACTTATATTTTGGATATTAGGGCTTTAGTGCCCATTATTTCTTAGTTATTGTGCTATTATGTAGCTTGTATTGTATATGAAATAATGTAGAAAAAATTTTCATCAATAGGGCCAGAGTACCCATTTTGAAATTTGGATGTACTCTAGGTAAATAGTTGTAGGATGAAGGGTATATAAATAAATTCTAGTAATGAACAAAAATAATATTTTCATGTGCTACATTATTAGTAGAACAAATTATCATCTAAGTATGATTATTAAATCGCGAAAAATAAATTCACATTCTTATTATAATTCAAAACAGACGAAATTAAATTAATAATGTAGCTAATTAAATTACACATATTACAGACTAGTAAAACAATGACATTAATTAAGAATTCTCAAGTTGAGTGATCATAATCCCATCATAAACCACCTTATAAATCAACTAAATCCCTAATACAAAACCATAGAATTCCCAAGTTCAAATCGTCATGGTCGTAGCTTATAAATCTTACAACTTCAATCCATTACCTCTAACTATAATCTGCTTGTAATATGGGAACAAAGTAAAAGAGAACACTAAATCACCATGGAAAGTACTTAGAAGTTTATGAAAATACCATTAAAGAGCAATTAAAAGAAAGTACATAACTTGAACTCTGATCAATCAATTTGAGACACTTATGTTAGCTTTGTACTAGGCTTTATTAGATGTTTATTGTGCCCAATATTAGTATTTTAGCTGAGTTTAATGTTGTCGGACCTCATTGGGCTTTAATGCAAATTGTGAATAATTCTTGGATTTTGATGCATTTTGACCTTTCCTCCTTGGTTAGGCTATAACTTGGGACTCGGTGATTCATTTGAGGTAATCTTGGTGTCTTTGGAAAGCTACAACAAGGCTCTACAAGTTTCATGAAGAATTCAAGAGCTGAATCGGACTTCTATGGACCCAAAATAGCCCTGCAATTCAGAGTGGGTTTGTTATCACTAGAATCTGAGCAGTGTGCACATATTGGACCATATCGTGGGCTATAGGCCTCCTTTTGAACACCCATATCTCCAACTTCACTAAAGACCATTTAGTCAATAGATGTATTTTTAGGCGTAATTATGAAGCTGCAAGTTAGTTTGAATTTGGAAACACGTTCTACCAACCTGACTTAAGGTATGTGCAGTGTTTTTGGAATATCTGGAGTTGTAAAAGTCCAATTGGCATGAAACCAATGCCAAAAATTCAAGAATACAATTGTCTACAACTTTCATGAGACCTCCAAGCCAAAATACATCGTTTAGGGCATGAAAATCAAGCTGGAAGTTGGAGAAGAGTTGTTGACTAGAAGCCACCAACCATACACCAACCCACTAACCATGCACCAACCCATCAACCATGCATCAAGCTACCATATTTGACATTTTTCATGTTTTTATAACTTGCATTCATATTATTTTCAATTACAAATTGGCTATTAGGATTAGTATAAATATAATCAATCTCTTTGTATTATACATCATTCAATTTGAAGTAAGTTTGAGTATTTGTGAGAGTTTTCTTTCTCTTCTTCTCCATTGTCTTTAGAATTTTGTTTTTGTTCTTTTATTTTTGAGTTCTTCCTTCCCATCCATGGAAGGCTAGGCTCTTATAATCAATCCAAGGGATTAACCATCTTGATGTTTAATTTGGAGATCTTTTTTCAATTGTTCAAATTGCTTAATTGTTGTTCAAGTTTCTCTTCTTCCTCTTTTGATTTTGATCTAGATTGATTGCTTAATTTGATTTAGATGTTGATGTGATAATATCCTTATTATCATTTATTTAAAGAGGATCACAAAAACTAAACAATATATCAAAGTTTTTTGATGGATTGTTTAGCTTGGTTAAATTCCGGATCTTAAGTTAATTTATGTTTGGATGATGCTTACTTTATCTAACATTGGTTAACTAAATCCTAGATGCTTATCTAGTAGAGGATTCTTGGATCATGTTAAGGCTTCTTGATGTGATCTAAGGCCAAGAACATGGTTAGCCATTAAGTGGATTCCTTGTGATCAATGATGGATTAAACTCAAGATCGGTAAATTTTCTTGGATTGGTTAATTTGTTAATTGATTTTCTTTGATTCAACCAGTGTATTTTCTTTACAAATCAACAAACCCCCTTTTAATTATCTTGATCTAATTGAATCTCTGTTTTTAGATCCTTGAGAGACGATTCGGTTCATTATCTATACTACAAATTAATTTGTGAATCGGTAAATTTTATTTATTTGACAAGTTTCAACAACCTCTTGTCAAACTCCTTCCTCTTTACTGGACTAGTAAAAATGCTAAGATAAACTTCTTGCTTCATGTGAAGATTTCAAGCTTTTCTAGGGTTTTTGAAAATATTATTGATTTTTCTCTCTTTTTTTCTTTCTTTCTCTCTTCTCCAATGCCTTATTCTTCTTCTTCCTCTCTTCCACGCTCACTCTTTTTTTCTCTAGATGTGTCATGCTCTTTTTTTGTTTTTTGGAAGATGATCATCTTATTCTATTTTATCTAGTCACATCTCTACACTTAACCTTAGATGTTGTCTCCTTCTTATTGGTCAATCTTCATGGACCAATAGAAACATTTCATTTGGTAGAAGTAATTATGAGCTAGTTAGATATTTAGCTAATTTAGTCTTAATCTAACTAATTCCATTAGGTTTTAACTACTTTTGTTACATTCTAACCTTACTAATTAAATATTAGTTAAATTAGAATCATATTATAGGAATATGCTAATTAGATTCTATCTAGTTAGTTTTATCTTTACTTGTATTTTGTCGTATTCTACTAGCAAATTCCTCTAATGACATCTAGGTCCCATTAAGCATAAACCTATAACTACAAAATTATTACTTTATATTCTACTAACTTATACTATTTATTTTACTATTTGTTATGTATTATTTTCATGATCAAACATAAAATTCACAAATTCTCAATTGTAAACGGTAAAAAATAATCAATAAAGAATAAAAAAATTGAAATTTTCTATAATTTATTATTTTTTCTGTTTATTTTAAGAGAAGATGTTACATGCATGTAAAACTTGGTGTTTTTTGACTTTCCAAAAATGGTGATGAGAATTAAAGGAATAATATCTCACGACCACTGTTTTTATTCCAATTCCATATATCATTTAATTTATAGACATATTTATAGACATATAATTAATTAATTATATTTTATTTATAGACATATTTGTTACATTATATTATGGTGGAAAATACTTGATGCTTTTTGAATTTCAATTAAATATAATTTCAATTTACATTACATTAATTAATTAATTATTGTAATTTGCATTAAAAACTAAAATTTTTAGAGGAAAATGTTTTAATGTATAAACAATGTAACACTCTCCTTTGGATGTCACATTTAACAGAATCTCAAGTTAAATTTCAAAAACTTTTTGTATTATCTTTATGAAAATATGAGTTATAAAATTTCTTTCCGCAGATATAACATAAAATAACCAGAAAAGGAATAACTCAATATTAAAAGATTTCAAAAATATACATCATAATAATTTATATCCAATTTTACTGTTTAATTCTACTATTTAACAACATATATAAAAGATACACAGTTGAAACTCTGTATATCATCCTATTAACCAAGTCCTACATACTTAATTACTCTGTATCCAAGTGGACACTCCATACGTCTGAATCATCGTGGAATTGTATTCTAACAAAACTAACAGGTCCTTCCTTGAAGTCTCCGTCGTCTTCACAAGAAAGAAAGAAAACAGCTACCTTGTCGTCTTCATAAAACCAAAGAAAAACAACACAAAACAATACAACAAAGAGGTGAGATCCTCGTCACTTATCAATACCAATAAAGCAGTGTAGAAAACATGACAAATAGTACAGTTCCATACTGAATCAACAGATATAATCATGTTATCAAATAATGGATAAATCAAAATCAATATGTACTATAATGATGTGACAGTATGACAACGGACTATGCAAATCATCCAATGATTGACCCCCTACTCCATGAAGCTAAAAGACAACAAGTCGGAGAGAGTGATTGGGAGTACATGTTCCGTATCTCATTAGCCTCAAATATGCTTAAAAGTGCTGTAGAATCTCATTTGGCAATACGGCTCACGAGAACACTCTCCATCAACTAGGAATAGGATAGTGCTTGGTCAAGATTGTTCGGTGTGTTGCAATCATATTACCACAGCACAGTCCAATTGGTCTCTTGTGGAGTTTCCGCACCCCGAAGTCCCCAAGATCATTCATAGATCTTCACTACACAATTCGCGTACGCACTAAGGTGTAAGCTCAAACTCCTAGGCTCAAAGCCTTAACAACAACAAGTCTCATACAAATTATTACAATGCCATGGTCAACTAACCCATAATTATTAAATTAATCATGATCAACCCAATAATTCATGGTCAACGAACCCATAATTATTGGTTTATCAAAACACAATCCCCTCAGGATTCAAGCCACCATTTTAAGAATAGCGTCAACTATTCTATCCATGGTCTAGTCTACATTGGCTCGATAGTAGTACCGTTGTTTCTTAAACTATGGTGCTTCTAAAACATTTTCCAAATCACATAACACGACGATTATGATTTTCAAATAGCGTAACACCTTTGTTACGTTTTATAAATCATATAAAACAATTTTTCTGTTTTAAAATAGCATAACTCAAAAACTAATATTTTTAAATCGCGTAAAGCATTTTTTATAAAATTTAAATCGTGTAAAGCATTTTTCACAAAAATTAAGTTATTTTGTACTAAATAAAATATTTTCAAGTCTATTCTCACTATTTGAGCTAATAATAAGTTTCAAATATGAATAGTAATTTTTCAGCATATTTTTCAAAAATCATTGTTATTTAAAAATGTTTATTTCTATCTCAAATCATCACAAAATTTTTTTTTTCAAACTTCTTGAAAAATAAAAGTCTTTAATAAAAATAAACATTAATTTCAAAATAGTTTGATACTAGTAAATAGTTCAAGGTCTAAACTAATCTTTAGAAAACCCTTTTCAAGATCCAAACAAATTTTTAAAAGTGTTTCTACTTGAAAAATACTTATTTTCACCTTTAAATCATAACTAAATATTTTCTCTCATATTTATCAAAATTCATAAAACCATATATTAAATTTTCGAAAATAAGAACAAAACCTTTGACAAGGTAAATATCATTTCTACCTAGTTTCTTTTCAAAAACTTTCCCTTTCCATCATGATTCATTGGTTTCCAACCAAACATATGCATGCTCATAACCATGTTTTTCATACATCATCTTATTCACACATAAACTATATCACACTTTAATCATAACAAGTTCATGTCATATCTCAAAACATAAAAACTCATAGGATAATCAAATCATAAAACACAAACCACAACACATCAACCATAAAACATGAAAGCATAAAATATAAACCATAAATTTATTCCTCACCACCGTATTGGTTGATGAGAGAAATCTCTCCCTTACCTTGGTTCAAAATCCTCTCTAGTGCAAGTTCCTTATCTTCCCACTAACAAAATCCCTTAAAGAACCAAGTTCATAACTTTTAAACTCTAAAATATGGAATAAGATGATCATGGATCAATCCAATAATCTAAAACTTTGAAATAGAAATTCAAAATTAAAGAGAAAGAATTTTCACCTTAGACTCCTTCAAATTTCGACAAGCTTGGAAATAGTGAAAGGAGTTTGTATTTCAAGAAACTCACAACATCAAAGTTTCTTAAAATACTAATAGGATACTAGAAATTAACTTAGAATTTTGGCAAGGGTTTGGGAAGGTGAAGAAGAACTCTATGCCATGAGCTTTAGAGAGAGAAAGTGAAGGATTTTTGTGTTTTTCAAATGAATGGTGGTCTTGGCTATTTATAGAAGAAAAGTAAGGTCTAATAAGTAATTAAATAAAAGTTAAAAAAAAAAAAGATAATGGGACTTACCTTGCTTGGCCGGCCACATCATGGTCTTGCATGAAGTAGTTATCAATTTTAACACCTTAGGACATTAAATTGCATGGTGAGTCACACTGACTAACCCATTGAGTCACCATGGTCATAAATATGACCATTTATTGCATAAGATATTTTTCTCAAGATATTTCCTAGTAGCTATTATCCAATGAACAAAGATTAGTATCTATTGTCCAATAGATAATAGGATATATCCAAAATGACCCAAAATTTTTAATTGATCATTAAATCCCTAAAAATGGAAACTTCTAAATCTGTTCCCGGAATTAAGTTTCATAAACTTTTCTGTTCCTAATAAATAGTCAAAGTATTTTCGGGTCAATATTTTAAAATTATTATTTTATTATCCAAAATAGCTCCGGTTTAATACACAAAGCCAACAAAAACTAAAAATTCTAAAAAATGAAAAATTTAAGAATCTGGTCTTAGATTCAAGTTCCGTGACTTTGCTTGGTCCTAATAAATAGTAAGAGTATTTACGGGCCAAAAGTATAAGTTATTTATTTTTATTTTCTGAAATTGTCCCAAATCGAGACATAGTGTTTTATGAAAATAACCTATTTCAAATGAAGCTCATAAAAATTCTCAAAAATCATCATAAATTACAAAAATTAAGAAAATCAATATTTCAATTAAAAACAAAAATTACGAGTATTACAAACAACACGTAACATTCCTTAATGAACTCTCATTTATAATATTATATAGATATAAATATAAATATTCCTTCATATAAAACACGTCCATTTGTTTATTATTTTATATTTTTACACTTTTGTACGTCTTTTCAAATAATTTTATCATTAAAAAAGTACTTTTATATTTTCACATTCAAACAATAACAAATTTTAAACTTAAAAAAATAATTTTTAACTTTATAAAATATTTTTTTAAAAAATGATAAAAAATGACTTATATATATATATATAATCATCGAAGCAAGTCCAAAATCCAGGTGTGACCGCAGGAGCAGTAACACCACCCCACGCTTGTGCCTAAACCTCAGATTCAGATACCCAAAATCCATCCTTTACATATTCTTACCCATCTCTCTCATCTTCCACGTCTCGACCCGACCCATTTCTCTTCCCGACCCATCAACCTATCTATGACCCGAACACTCCCACCCCTCCCTCCATAGCATACTGCATACTAGGGGTGTTCGCGGTTTGGATTGGTTCGGTTTTGGGGGGAAAAGTCATCCGAATCAAACCAATCGGTTTTTCTATATTAAGAACCAATCGGTTTTTTTAAAATTGGAGAACCGAACCGAACCGAACCAATTACAATCGGTTTGGTTCGGTTCGGTCCAATCGGTTTTTCACTAAACATTTTTTTCTTAAAAAAATTCATACACATCATCATTTTGTTCTTGTTATGGACCAATTAAAAAAAGTTGGTATAAAATCCTAATAAAAACATCATTATATAATTATAAACAATAAATAGGCCTAAAATATTTATAGAAACAACCAAAAATTTAAATATAATCATTTATAAGTATGTAAATTATAAAAAATATATAAATAATTATATGAATTCGGTTTGGTTTGGTTTGGTTCGGTTTTATAAATGAAAACCGAAAACCGAACCAAACCAATCGGTTTTCATAAAACAAAACCAAACAAAACCAAAATTAATCGGTTTTGTTTGGTTTTCGATTTTTTGGTTCGATTTTTTCGGTTTTGATCGGTTTGGTTCGGTTATGAACACCCCTACTGCATACCTCATTTCCGGGTCCCATGGCGATTCGGGTCGGGTCATCCCTTTGCTCCTCGCCACATACCATCCCCAGAACCTATACCTCCTCCACCTCGACCCCTCAGTTCTGATGCATATCCACTTGTCACACAAGATGGTATGGTATGGCAATTTTGGGTGCATTGTTTTTTTTTTCCCCAACCGTTTCGAGTTTCTGTATGTTTTTAATTTATAGTTTTTCTTTTTTTTTTAATGATGAATCCTTTGTGGGTGGGTCAGATCTTCTCCATATTTTGTCATTTCCGCCTAAAGATATGAATTTTGTGAATCATTCAAGCTATATTAGCTGGAAAGAGTAAGCTAATGTTCTTTTCTGTGTGTGTATTAATGAGATACTAATTTTCCATGATATTTGATGCAATAAGACAAGGAAGTTGAAACCCATTATTGTTGACCCAGGCCTGTATCTTTTTGAAGGGACTGAAATGTTTTATGCTACTCAGAAGAGGGAATTCCCTAGTGCTTACCGCATGTTTCCTGGTATGATATTTTTTTTTTATTTTTTTTGCAATATCTGAGTCTGTGCATACTTCCAATTTTTTATTTGATTTGATTTGAGACAATATTGCATATCAGGCTGAATGTGATATCCTAAATTGAGTTACAGTTCAATAGAGAAATATAGAAGTTTGGTTGTTATTAATACAGCCTCTTTGTGCTGATTTTATTGTATATTTGATATAAATTATGCTATCAGATATTTAGTTGTTCTTTTAGCATGGTTGAGGCTGCAATCTGCATGAATTGCAGGATCATAGTTTTTCTCAATATGAACCCAAGTTACTAAACTGGGGATTGCAATTCGAGTCAGGTGTAAAATGGACCAGAATAGGAGTTTATCTAGTAGAGTGAGGTTATGGAATTTTTATTTAGGATACATCTGCTAGGACATTGCTGGCATGTAATCTTTCAATTGTTCCCTCAATTTGGAGGATTTTAAACATCCAAACAAGGGGAAGGAAACTCAATACAAAATTGTTCCCCCATGAGGTGTTGCACAATGTCTGAACAACAGCCTTCTATAGTTGACTAAATTTTAAATTGGAATGGAACTGAAGGGATACTCAATACAAAATATGGGTTTAAATTTATTTCTATGCTCTTATAGAAAGACTTCTCTACGATTGCAAGAAATACAGAATAAAATTGCAGAATTTTGTTCATTTTATAAGCAGTAGCGTCATTCTTCAAGTGTTGATTATGTGGACAATTTAGGGCTAAAGGATGTGACATGTTTGAGCTTAACAAAGTTGTGATTAATGAAAGAGCCAAGAAGTAATTAAAATTGGGAGCTGTTAGTCGAGAAAGGAAGGGACCAATGATTCGGCACTAGGGTTCACTGGTGTATTATGCTTTCTGCAAAACAAAAGGTCAGTTCTCAGAATGGACTGTATAAAAAATCCTTATTTCAGCAGAATTTATGTAATAACACCCGTGGACCATAAGAACATCTACTTAGTTTATATATATTCATTTTCTGGAAAGAAAGAATATTAAAAGTTAGACTTGCCTCCCATGTGTGAAATGGCTGAGAACCAACCTACCTATTCCCTTGCATGGATGCTATTTGACTTAAAAAGTGAAATATTGGACTAAATTGGAAGCATTCTCTCCCTCAAGAATGGATGTATGTCAGAATTTATGAAGCTTTTGCTGAAATAGGGAGTCGTTATTATGTGCTTAAATTGTGCAAATTTACGTTGCTCGTAACAAACCATTATTGTTTAAAAAGTTCATCAACTAGGATATACTTCTATGCAGTTTTGATAATATTGTATGCATGATGAATCCACTGTTTGTTTCAACAATTCCCTTTATTTAAATATCATATGGACCATCTTTATTTCTATCCATGGTACTCTATATTTTGTCAATGTAATAATATTATTAAGTGACTGAATGTACGTCATTGTCTTGTTATCTTTGAAGCCATTGTTTTTTTGTAAGTCAATTTTACAACAAATTTTTCCATGTTTTTGTAACTGAGCAAAGTGTGCCTCAACCCCTGCCCCACTATTCCCTTTAAATAAACTTTTTACAAATAGAAGAGAGAGAAATGAAATGCTGAGAAGTTCTGGGTAATGAGATTTGTCCTTCAGTAGCAAAGCAAGCTAAACAGCATATCCAATTCCAACCTGATTAAGGGCTCAATTTCTTATATTCTTATGGTGGAAATTTTACGCTTTACTTTCAAAATAAGGGTATGTTATTGAAGCTTATGCTTGTACTCTTGATTTTTGTAAGCTCATTTCATACTAATAGCAGAGTAGACTGAGTGAAAACACAATGAGAGAAGGTGGCAGTCCAATGTTATGGGAAGATTTTTCATTTTTCTTTCCAGGTGAATTGGTAAGTTTTAGCAATCTCCTGAGGGCATTCACTTGCAAACAATTAACTTAAAATATTTGGAATTGTATTTTTGCGCACATCTCACAGGCAAATGCACAGCACAACGAGTTTAAATTTGATTCACTGTTAATGTAAAACTTTTTATACGCAATCAGTAAAAAAAAATTGCCACATCATTGTAGTAACTAATGTTTTTCATTTGCAGTAAAAGCTTTTGAAATTTCTTAAACAGGTGGTACTCATACTGTAAGGTGGATCAAAATTATATTCTAATTTATATTATATACCTTGAAATCCAAACAATTAGAATAATAAGAAATAATATACAATATTTGAAAATCATATATTTTATGTTTGATTTTATAATAATATTATGGTCTGCTTCAATTATCGTATATTAAAAGATTGTTTATAACTTGAAAATCAAAAGATTGTGTATCAATTTATTTGTTTTCTCATTCAACAGAGAACAAAAAATTTACAGCTACTAACTTGGCACTTCAAATTGCAATGGATTTCTCTCTCTCTCTCTCTCTCTCTCGTGTAAGAAGTCATCAAATGATTAGAGTTAGATTAGATTTTTTTACTTCTTGTAATTGCCTTAAAAATTCCACTAAATTTGACAAAGTAATAGTTCATACACTTTTGAGGAATGATTAATGTCATTAATGTTTTATTGATTAAGAAAAGTCTATGTATTTGACTGCTAGTTGATCTTAGTCTTTTCTTGTGCAGGTTCTTCTTTTTCCATCTTAAGTCATAGTTTTGTGGAGTTTTGCATCTTGGGAGTTGACAACCTCCGAAGGATTCTACTGATGTATTTTGCAAACACTTCTTCATCACTGTCCAGCTATTTCCCTACAGTTCTCTGTAATTCTCATCAGTTCAACTGGACAGTCATAAATCATAACTTATTGTATGCTATTTTTGACAAACCATTAAATGGTCCTTGACCGCTCAATTCCAGTGATTTTGATGACATGATTCATAGTGGAGCTGCCTTTGCTCAAACATTCCATACAGATGATCCCGTGCTTGGTCTCAAAGACCAGAAAATTTTGGGGCGATGTCCTAGATCAGTTGTTCGTGGTGGATAGTGCTTAGGTGAGACTGAAAATGGTACATGTTCAAGTTGGGGAGATGCTAATATCTTGATACCTGGTACAGGATCTCGACAACTTGAGAAAGCAATTGTTAAATTGCTGTCAAATGGTACATTGCAATCCCGCCAGTGTATATTTGAATGAACTGAACTTTGCCTGATTTCACACGATGCAACAAAATTGAAACTTTCTTTGAAAGAAAGGAAAAAGGAACTGTAAGAACCAACTGCAGGGTGTTGTTCTTCTGTGGGAAATCTTGTAACAAAGTTAGGGCATGAAGTTTTTTGGGTGGTGCTCTGTACAAGTTAGGTATGATTAATAATTGTTCTAGCACAATTAAATTTTTGCAAATTATGGTTGGCATTTTACAATTTAATATGAATGTCAATGCATTTGTGTTCAGAGTTGGTAGCTGTCCCATGTCCAAGATATTTGCTTGGTACTTGCATGCTGAAAGTGGACAAAATGCTCTCCGGGTGGGAATTCTATTTTATTTCCATCTTTAAATAATGGGACAAGGTGCCAACTGTTGTTACTGGTATCTTAAATCATGAGAAGATATTGAGTTAAAGAGTCGAGAGGTGAGGGAATTGTGAAATTCCATTTATTTAGTTAGAATTTCAAACATTAAAAATTTCCTTATTAAATTCCTCTGATTTTTTCTCATGAATTTTTTATTATTTATCTAAACATTTCATTTTCTTCATTGACATATTAAATATTCTATAAAATTACCTACCACCCTTAATTTAACATAAAATTGTTGTATACTCACATGCCCACTGGGATTTCTGGTGTGAAGTTAAAACTCCCGAGTCACATGCACAGTTGAAAATCCTAATATACGCTATCTAAAAACGGATTAAAGGTTAAAGGAATGGCCATTTCTAATTGAGAAAATAATTGATAGATTGAGCACGCAACATACATGTATTTCTTAATAACGCAAGCACTTGCGTCACCAAGTTAAAATGGATTCTAAGAAAGTTGCATAACCTTTTGAATTTTTAAATACTATAATTAATAAACTTTTTAAACTTATCTACTTGGGCAGATGGGATGGTTGGTGAGGCAAAATACCCTCACGCGTGGAAGGACTCATTCACAGAGAAGAAAGATGAACGAAGCTTCATACATTGTTTATTCAATTTGACTATTACTTTATTATAGCAATTGAGATTTTATATTCTTTCTGAAAATTGAACTTGTTGTACAAGCATGCCCCATGGATCACACTATATAAAGATCGTGCTGGCTTAGTGTTGGCTTAGTAAAATACAGGCTAGGATGGAAGAAGTGAAGCTACATGGATTTTGGTATAGTCCCTTTACTTTGAGGGTAGTATGGACCCTAAAGCTAAAGGGTATACCATATGAGAACATAGAGGAAGACCGCTTCAACAAGAGTCCTCAACTTCTGCAATACAACCCTGTGCACAAGAAGACTCCAGTGCTTGTTCATGCTGGAAAACCCATTTGTGAGTCCATGATCATTGTTGAGTACATTGATGAGATATGGCCACAGAACCCATTGCTTCCTGCTGATCCCTATGAGAGAGCTCTGGCTCGGTTTTGGGTTAGATATGCTGAAGACTTGGTATATGCTGAACCCATTTTTCTAGCCTTTCCATCATATATGATCATGAGCAGTTGTTCTTATACTAATAATAATACAGTTCATGTTCAGTTTACCTTTGAGCTAATTAATTTAGTGTACCTTGTTTTTGTCTCATAATTTTTTATGCACTAAAATTCCTATCTTGATTCAAAGTGACAATCATATTGGCTACAATTTTTAAAGGTTTCTCCTGTTGGGGCACTCCTCCGTAGCAGTGGTAAAGAGCTGGAGAAGGCCATAGAGAAGATCTTGGAACTTCTTAGAGTTGTTGAGGATCAATGCTTTGGTGATCAAAAGAAATTCTTTGGGGGAGACACTATTAACATTGCGGACATAGCGTTTGGGGGGACTTTAAACTTTATTGTAGTCATAGAAGATATCATTGAAGTGAAGATCCTAGAAGCTGAGAAATTCCCTGGCTTGTATTTATGGTTTAATAATTTCAGGGACGTCCCAGTCATCACAGAAAACCTCCCTGGCCATGAGAAATGGGTAGCTTTTCTAAAGCCTCTCCTAGAAAAAGTATTGGCATCATCCTAAAACATTGAGTGTAGTAATAAGTGAGCTGCAAGTTTAATCTTTGTAGTAAACAATTGTTAAAAAGGCTTTTTAGTTGTGACTATGCCTTAGAGGGATTAGTCTCACAGTACTAGTATATATATGAAGCAATATATATATATATTGCATTTTGTATCTTTTATGTGTCATCTTTCTGTGTGTCTTTCTTTATGTTACCAACGGTTTGTCTTAATATACTTGAAAGTAATAAAAATTTAAGCAGATTGCATTTACTTTGATATTTTATAAAAGCTTCCGTTTCAGAAAAACAAGTAAAAGATATTAAAATCATGCTCCAATCTCGAATATCAAATAGGTTGTAATTCGCTATTGAATTCAGTTGATTGTCTCTATAGTTGTAGAAATTCTACAATTAATTTTTTGTTCACCAGGAATCAGGAGAGTAAATAAGGTATTTCTATGATAAATTTATATTTTATCCCTTAAATAATGCTTATTAAATTTTGGCCGTAGGCTTTATTTTTCCTTTGAATTTATTTATAAATTATGAAGATATTTTCTCTATTATTAAAATTTAACTAAATCTCTCTTAAACATTAAAATTTGGTTTCTACTTAATACATTTTGAAAAAGATTCAGACCACTTGGCAACCTCCCCCACCTAGGTGGATTAAGCTGAACACGGATGGTTCGTTTATGGTGATGCAGCCTTGTGTGGAGTCATTTTAGGATATCAGTCTGGTAGTCTCATGTCTTGTTACTCTTCTAATTTGGGCAGTTGTTCTATTACCCACGTGGAATTGTGGGGAATCCTCCATGGCCTACGGCTTGTACAAACTTTGGGTATTAGACAACTCATTCTAGAGTCAGACTCCATGACGGCTATTGTTGGCCTTATTGAGAAAGGGTGCATGAATTGCCATTCTAGTATGTCTTTGGTGTGACAAATAGCACTGGAGTGTTTCAATCCATCATATTTACAGAGAAGCAAACATGTGCAGACCAACTTGCTAAGCATGGCCATTCTCATGAGTTGGGCTTGAGTACCTATACGGCGGTGCCCTTGTTTCTGCTTCTTTCTTTACATGCAGATTTATCTGGAACCCCTTTTTATAGGGTTATTTGTAATTAGTCTATTTTTTGTTTTGGGTCAAATTAAAAAAAAAAAGCCCATTTAGAATGGAGATGTTTTCTGTAATATTAAAGTTGAGCCAAAGACACGATACCGTGGTCAAATACTAAAATACCCTTCTTTTAGTAGCGTGTGAAAAATACCCTTCCATTAGTAGCATAAGAATTGCAGATGATGATTTTGCTCAGTTCCTACATAATGCTTGTAGAGAAAAAGAAACCAATTTCATTAATAGAAGGCTCATAAAAAGTAGGATAAAATACAAATAAACTCTTCCAACTTTGGGTCATGTGTGATTTGTCCCCTAGGTTTTAAAAAGGGTCAAAAGACTCTCTCATTCTTTAGTAAATGTGCAAACAACCTCTCAAACTTTGAGTCATGTTCAATTTACTCCATGAAATTTTTAAAAAGTGATGGAGGCCAAGGAAGCACAAGTGGAAGCCCAACGGGCCCAAGGCCCAAAGATGTACTACGAGGACTTAAAGGCCCAATGACAAGGTCAAGAGCTAAGAAGGCTAAGAAGGATTTGGATAAAGAAGTCAATTACTTTTTCTCACTCAAGCCCATTCCAGAAGAAGAAACACTCAAGATGGTCCAAAAGAACCAAGTTGATGAAGGACCCAATGTGGGGGCATGATTTCTTCTTAGTAATTTTATTTAATTATGTATTTGAACCTTTTAATCTTTTCAGTTTTGTTTCTTATTTTCTTTTTGGGATATTTTGTTATAAGGGCCTATTGTTTGGGCTTAACTAAGTGCATAGCATAACTAGGGATAGATGCTGCCTTCTAATTGGGCTTAGGCCACTTTTGTGCTAGGATTAGGGTTAAAAATGTGTTAGCTTGCTGCCTCCTTTTAGTTAGACCTAGCCGCCAACTCAATCCCTATAAATAGGTTTGTATTTGCTGCATTTGTCAACTTTGAATTTCAGAATACAATTACACTCCTTTGTGAGTTTTTGAGAGCTTTGTTCTCTTGGGGTTCTTGGGTGAACCATCTTGGTTCTTTTCAAAGGTTTCCTTACCTTTGTGGCGAATCTTCGCTTGACTTATCACTCCCCAAGAGTGTGGCGTCTTCTTCCTACCATCCCTTATCTTTTTCCATCTTTTCCGTTTTTACTATTCACGGTACCATTACTGTTCACGTCATTGCAGTGTTCATCCTTCATCTTTAATTCTTTTTAAAACAAGAAATCAACTCAAGGACGATCCGAAAAAAAACAATATGTGTCCAACTTGGATCATATCATGTGGTATCTAGAGCCCGGATCCTAGAGTTGATAGAGTTCTTGTATTTTTGTGTGCTTGTTCTTATTGCTTTCCAAACATCAAGCACCATTGCTTGAATGTCATAATTGTATACAACCTTGATCATCATTGATCTCTGCCATTTCTAAGACTTGGCTACATTCTTTACTTTCTGTTCTTTACCTTCTGCCATTTATCTTATGTTCTTTACTTTCTGTCATTTATCTTCCAGTCATTTAATTCTTGTCATTTATTTTCTGTCATTTAAATTCCATTCCTTTTATTTCCTGCTTTTAGTTTCTGTTCTTAAATTTCTGCGCAATATTTACAGCTTTGATCTTATCAAATTCTATATCCATTGTTGTTATATGTTTTATAACACCTTAATTTGAAAGGAAGCTCCTAAATACACAATTGGGCATAACAATTGGAACAAAAACAAAATTCAAGAACCAATTTTTTTAAGTGCAAAAAGAGAACAAGGGCGTGAAAAATAGCATAAAAAAAAAGAAAAAAAAGGTCTATTCCAAAAAAAAAAAAGGTCTATTCCAAAAAAAAAGGGATTTATTCCAAAAAAAAAAAGAGACTGCTCTTGCACTTAAGCAAGATTAAGTTTGATTGCCTTGTGGACTTCATTAAGCTGTGCTATTCTACATACCTTGCGCATTTCTTTTCTTCTTTTCCTTTTGAGTTCTACCTTTCTTTTTAATTAGCTTTTCTTGCTTGTCTTTTAAATTCCTTTGAGTTTTGTCTAGAGTTTCATCCTTTCTTCAGCTTCTGAGTGCTTACTCTTGAAAGGACCACTACTTTTGTAAGATCTTTTGATAATTGAAACGTGAGAGGGTTTATTTAAGAACTTGCAAAGAGAACTTGAGTGGTAAAAGGCAAGAGCGTTTTCATTAAACAAAAGCCTAATTGTGTGAAACACGAGTGGAATCAATCTAAGAGTGTATACACGTGAGAAGAGTGGTAAGGGCCTTTCAATCTTGAATTATTCTTATTACTTGTGCAAAGATGAGTGAAGGAAGTACACCCCCATCCCCTAGAACCGCAAACCTTATGCAAGCCTTAGCTAAAGAACTTGAGAAGTTTAGGGTGGAAATTAATACAAGGCTCGATAATGAAAGGCGGAGAGACTCTCAACATGAAGTCTCATATGAGGATGAAGATACTTGTGATTCGGGTAGGGAAAGGAGGACTAGGAGGAACCATGATAGGAGAAGGAGGCATGAGAGGAGTGAAAGGAGTTATGAAAGGAGGAATAGGAGACATAGGAGTGATGAAAGGGGAGGAGACCTAGGAGGAGTAAAGACCCAAATACCTTCTTTCCAAGGAAAAAATGACCCCGAAGCCTACTTAGAATGGGAAACCAAGGTAGAACAAATCTTTTCCTATCACCATTACAATGAAGAAAGGAAGGTGAAGGTGGCTGCCCTAGAATTTTCCAACTATGCCCTAATTTGGTGGAACCAAGTACAAAAAGAGAGGGAAAGAAATAGGGAGTACCCCGTAGATACTTGGGAGGAGATGAAAAGTTTGATGAGGAGGAGGTTTGTCCCTTCATGGTACCATAGGGAATTACACAATAAACTCCAAAGACTTACCTAAGGAAGTAGAAGTGTGGATGAGTACTACAAAGAGATGGAGGTGGCTATGATAAGGGCCAATGTCATTGAAGATAGGGAGGCTACTATGTCACGTTTCCTTCATGGTTTAAACCGTGAGATAGGAGACATTGTGGAGCTGCACAATTATGAAGAGCTTGATGAATTAGTCCACCAAGCCATAAAGGTGGAACAACAACTCAAAAGAAAGGGTGCATGGAAGAAGCCTTCTTCTGACCTCAAACCTTCCACTTGGAAGGACAAACAACCAAAGGAAGACTCATCTACACAACCTAAGGAAGGTATGATTTCTAAAAACTCTAGTGTTTTTCCTTCTACTAATGCTTCTTCCTCTTCTTCTTCTAAAAATAGGAACATCAAGTGCTTCAAATGCTTGGGGAATGGACACATAGCCTCTCAATGCCCAAACAAACGGGCAATGGTGATAAAAGAGGGACACCTCTCTAGTGATTCATGTCCAAATTCCCCTCCCTCAAGTGAAGGAGAAGAAGACTGTGAGACCTATGCTCATGATGGCGACTTGCTAATGATAAAGAGACTTTTGGGTAGCCAAGTTGTGGCAAGGGACCAAGACCAAAGGGAAAACATCTTCCACACAAGATGTACCATCCAAGGCAAAGTGTGCTCATTAATCATTGATGGGGGAAGTTGCACTAATGTGGCAAGCACTCGCTTGGTAAGAAAACTTGACCTTAAAACTACTCCTCACCCCCGACCATACAAGCTTCAATGGCTAAGTGAGAACGATGAGTTGATAGTAAATCAACAAGTGTTGGTAAGTTTGTCAATTGGTAAGTATAATGATGATGTTTTGTGTGATGCTGTTCCCATGGAGGCTGGCCATATTTTGCTTGGAAGGCCTTGGCAATTTGATAATCATGCTATTCATGATGGTTTCACTAACAAGTACTTCTTTGTTCATAATTCTTTGAAGGTAACTCTTGTACCCCTTACTCCCAAACAGGTTTGTGAAGACCAAGTGGCCTTGAAGCAAAGAAGGGAGCAAGAGAAGAAGGACTTAAAAGTAAAATCAAATGGGGAAGCAAAGAATAGGGACCAAGAACTTGTAAATGAGAAAAAAATTGAATATTTAATAACTAGGGAGAGTGAGATTAAGAGAGCTTGCTTTGCAAAGAAAGAGATATACATTAGTATACAAAAGGACTTGTGCTTAAATTATAACTCTAACCCTCTATCTAGTGAAGTTGAATCTCTTTTGCAGGACTTTGAAGACGTCTTTCCAATGAGTGTCCCTCCCGAACTACCACCCTTAAGAGGGATTGAACATCAAATGGACTTCATCTCAGGAGCCTCTTTCAACTCAAAATGCTTACCACTTGTTGAATTTGCTTATGATAGGGCTATGCATG
Source organism: Styphnolobium japonicum (assembly GCA_023212625.1). NCBI lineage: Eukaryota > Viridiplantae > Streptophyta > Magnoliopsida > Fabales > Fabaceae > Styphnolobium > Styphnolobium japonicum. The sequence continues at coordinate 20,764,951 of JALBWW010000013.1, forward strand.
CTATTACTAGCTTTTCTCCTATTGAGATTGTATATGATTTTAATCCCCTCAGCCCCCTTGACTTACTGCCTCTACCTAATGTCTTTCCTTTAATTCATAGGGATGGACAAGCAAAAACTGAATATGTAAGGACACTCCATGATCAAGTCAAGGCTCAAATTGAAAGGAAGATGGAGCAATATACCAGGAAAGGAAACAAGGGAAGGAGACAAGTTGTTTTTGATCCAGGAGATTGGGTGTGGGTGCACATGCAAAAAGAAAGATTCCCGTTGCAAACAAAATCTAAGTTCTTACCGAGAGGAGATGGGCCTTTCCAAATCTCAAAAAGAATCAATGACAATGCTTACAAAGTTGACCAACCAGGTGATGAAGGATCAAATTCGAGGACGAATTCTTTCAAAGGGGGAGGGCATGATGGAGGCCAAGGAAGCTCAAGTGGAAGCCCAACGGGCCCAAGGCCCAAAGATGCACTACGAGGACTTAAAGGCTCAATGACAAGGTCAAGAGCTAAGAAGGCTAAGAAGGATTTGGATAAAGAAGTCAATTACTTTTTCTCACTCAAGATGGTCCAAAAGAACCAAGTTGATGAAGGACCCAATGTGGGGGCATGATTTCTTCTTAGTAATTTTATTTAATTATGTATTTGAACCTTTTAATCTTTTCAGTTTTGTTTCTTATTTTCTTTTTGGGATATTTTGTTATAAGGGCCTATTGTTTGGGCTTAACTAAGTGCATAGCATAACTAGGGATAGATGCTGCCTTCTAATTGGGCTTGGACCACTTTTGTGCTAGGATTAGGGTTAAAAATGTGTTAGCTTGCTGCCTCCTTTTAGTTAGACCTAGCCGCCAACTCAATCTCTATAAATAGGTTTGTATTTGCTGCATTTGTCAACTGTGAATTTCAGAATACAATTACATTCCTTTGTGAGTTTTTGAGAGCTTTGTTCTCTTGGGGTTCTTGGGTGAACCATATTGGTTCTTATCAAAGGTTTCCTTACCTTTGTGGCAAATCTTCGCTTGACTTATCACTCCCCAAGAGTGTGGCGTCTTCTTCCTACCATCCCTTATCTTTTTCCATCTTTTCCGTTTTTTACTGTTCACGCGCACTGTTCATGGTACCGATACTGTTCACGGTACCGTTACTGTTCACGTCATTGCATTGTTCATCCTTCATCTTTAATTCTTTTTAAAACAAGAAATCAACTCAAGGACGATCCGTAAAAAACAATATGTGTCCAACTTGGATCTTATCAAAAAGGTCAAAAGACCATTCACTTTTTATTAAATGTCTAAAATTATATTCTTTATTAAATGAATATATCAATTTTATGCAAAATAATTCACCTCATAAAGAAATAAATGTGCTAGAATATATAGATAGAGTTTATTACAAATTATCAAGAAATTTGTCAAAACAATTTGAAATGTAGCTAACAATAAATGGCAGGTTGAGAAAGTCTCAACCCATCCAGCTAGCTAAACTGGTTGGCCCTCTCCTGCCTCGTTTAGGGGCTAGTCAAGCCATCTTGATAGCACTAAACAAACATTCTAGCTAACGAAAATTGTTATGCTAACATAAAATAATCTTAACATCGTAGGACCACAAGTCAATTTACAAAGTGTTAAGGTAAACTTTAGACACTAGCTTCTTAGAAACACTAAAAGTTTTATCTAAATGTCAAAAGTCTACTTTTGTGTTTTATAAGTTGACTTATGTACCATAAATCAAATTTTGAGTGGTTTAACACTACTAAAAAAATTATTTAGAGATTGAAAAAGTCAATCCTAACTACTCAAATTTCGTTGCTAAAAATGTCAGTGACAAAAATAGAGACAGAACAAAAAATGTTGCAAAAATGGGCATTAGTAAAACCATAGAAACAAAATTAAAATTCTATCTCTCAATAGGGACGAAAAATTATGTCTATATATTTAAATATTTTTGTCACTCTTAGTAAGCCAAAATTTGCGTCTATTAAATATTAGCAACGAAACGTTTCCGTCGCTATATAAAAGGTTCTTGATCATGAAAAAAAATTAAATAATATTAGAGACAACAATTTTCATCTCTAGTCAATCTCTATAAGATCTTGACGGGAAATTATGTCTCTGATATTGGTTTGAACTCAATAAATTATAATGACCGCGATAGAGTTAGAGATGAAAAATTTCGTCTTTGAAGTTACTAGAATTTTAAAAGGCTCAATTTAATTTTTCAATCATCCTTACATAACACAAACATAATTACAACTTGCATATAACTAAAATCAAAACCAAGCAGTTAGTAAATATTCTCAAATACGGACAATGAGATCCAAATAAGTCTCATATAACATAAATAAAAATATTTATTAATACAATATTCAACATAATATTCAAAATATTTGAAAGTCAAATTCATTAATGAACTACAAAATGTTATCAAATGTTTCTATCAAGGTCATCTTCATCAATGTCCTGATCCTCACATTTAACATCATCCTCAGGTGCTAGCTGCGAAGGTGTATAGTCCAAGTCTAATCGTTGCATAATAAGATTAATCATATCGTGCTACTGGTGGATCATGCCTTGCTTCCATTTGGTATCTAATCAATTATGTTCCCAACAAGTAAAATATCATATACTACCTATGCTATTAGGACTTAACCTCTTAGAACCAAAAAACCATACATATACTATCACAATAGTATTAATACATCCCTAATTGGATCCAGATAATTCAAGGATCAAAACAAAATATTTGTCTTTCACATGAAGATGTCTATATGTGATTACATTTAATCAGCAGTTAGATCAATGACGAAAACAATTTCCAAGGAGTCCATCCACTTAAATAAAGAATAAACAACCTAGAATTGGCTGGTATTTGGTAACGAAATGGGCTACAATTAAAAAAAAAACTAAAAAGAAATATTGCATTTCAGTTTCATTTTATATTTTTCAATTCCCTATAGCTCATTCGAACACGTAACATGTAAAGGAGCAAATGCACACAATATCACAAATAGTTTCAACAAAGGATCATTGACAAAAGAAAACGAAACAGAGAAGCGAGCTGAGATTACACTGTATAACTAATGTTATTGCTATGACTACCCAACATGTTCACCAATGCTTAATAGATTCAAGAACAAGGCTATGGAAAATCACACCAGAAAGTAGACCTTTGCAAGCTCAGTTCTGTAACCCACGTCAAGCTCAGTCCACCAGGCTCAAGCCATGAACACGTCCAACGAGCAGTGAGGAACTCAAACTAAGATTAGAAAGCATTTAATAAGAACAATGGAGGTAGCAAATGAATACAAATAAGTATGATATAAAAACATAATGCTTGGTCATGTTGGAATTTTATATTCCAATAATTAAAGTGGGCTAATATTATAAAATAATTATATTAGCTATTTATCATTAAGGAGCTTTATTTTATGTGATCAAATTAAGTAAGCTCATTAGACTACCAAATAAGATGATATGGGCTTAAATGAGTAGATGTCAGTGTTGGCCTGTTAGGGGATAATGGGAACCCTATTAGGTTAACATACTATAAGAAGGCTATGGTCCCCAATATACCGAATCACTAAAAACTCATTCTCTTCTCCCCATCTGAAGAGAGGCTAAGGTCATTTCAAAGAACTCAAGAGATACAGTTGAGGAAGAACCATAAAGTCATCGGTGACGTTGTACGTTGTACGTTGTTTGTTCGTGATTGATTGCTACCCCTAATCCTGAAGGTTTGCAATCAATTTCATCCATTTGAAGAACACTTAGATCAGGAGCCTATGATAGATCCATGTATTTAAATAGATTTTTGAATCCTAGTAATATGGCATGATGTAGATCCTAGGCTATGTGGTATTTGTGCTTTAAGATGTATGCCTATAGAATTAAAGCTTCCGCATAAAGAATAAAGAATTAAGAAATTAAAGAATAATTCCTAATAGATCATTCATAAATCGTTCTCCTTTAATATTTAAGTGCAAAGAATGCTAGTTAAAGGCAGCTAATGAACGAAACATGATAAAATTCATCCAAAGTAAACTTATAGGAACATGAATCAAAGCTTTTTAATACTTCATGCCAAATGAGAATATCTGAAAATTGCCTTAATAAGATTTGACAAAGTTGGAACCTTGTGCCTGATGTATATAAACTATAATGTAAAGCACAATGCACCCACAAATACAATTTCATCTGACACAACTTCCCTGACATCCAAATGAAATAAGCATCCACTTCTACCAATCTAAGAAGCATTCTTTCTTGTGTAGCTAGCCTTAAATTCATTTCTTCATTAGCAAAACCTTCAACTTCATCATTAACATCATCATCATCTCCTCTTAAATGTGACATAAATTCTTTTTTTTTTCTCTTTCTAAGGTCTTTTTTCTTTGCTTTACTATCCATTAAAAGTTCATCATATTTTCTCTCACAAAAGTTGAAACCCTAGCACAACCCTTAACTTCTCCTTGGATATGTGCAAGATGTTCTTTTAGTCGAGTGATTCCACCAGTTAACACTCTTCCATAGAATTTGCAAGCCACATTATTTCTACTTTTACTGTGTACAAGTGTTCCAAAATGCCAACCAATGCCATCACTAGGAGCAGCTTCTGCTCTACTTGTTGGAAATTCTCCCCTTGGTGGCATTGTTTAACTAACCTGCAAATAAATTTATGTGTTTGTGATTAGAAACAAATAATTTCAAATATAAATATATAATTGAAACTTAAATATTGTAAGTTAATATCTAGGTCAATTTAACATAAAATAATTATTATTTTTAAAAAGCAAATTAATAATTAAATTTATTTTAATTCCTAAACTTTTCTTTTTTTCCAAAAATTTATACCATAAATTTTTCCTATTTCTCTCAAGTTCTAATTCAAATTTTCCAAGAATCTCAAACTAATTTTTAAAATTTATTAGTTTTAAGAAGTCAATTAACAATTATTTTTAATTTAATTCCTAAAACCTTCTAAGTTTTTCTTCTAAAAATTTATACTACAAATTTTCTTTTTTCTCTCTCAAGTTCTATTTCTAATTTTTCAAGAACCTCATGCTAATTTTTAAAGTTTATTAGTTTTAAAAAGTTAATCAACAATTAATTTTAATGAAATTCATAAACTTTTCTAGTTTTTCTTCCAAGAATTTAAACCCCAAAATTTTCCTATCTCCCCCAAGTTTTAATTCAAAATTTTCAAGAACCTCAAGCTAATTTCTAAAACTTATTAGTTTTAAGAAGTCAATTAAAAATTAATTTTAATTTAATTTCTAAATCTTGCTAAGTTTTTCCTCTAAAAATTTATAGTACAAATTTTCCTTTTCTCCTTCAAGTTCTATTTCTAATTTTTCAAGAAGTCAATTAATAATTTATTTTAATTAAATTCCTAATTTTTTTTAAGTTTTCCTATGAAAAATCTATACCACAATTTTTTCTTATCTCCACCAAGTTCTAATTCTAATTCTAATTTTTTAAGAACTTCAAGCCAATTTCTACAAGCCCACTCCCCCGCCCCAAGCCCTTTCTCGGCTTCCTCCTCCTCTCCTTCCCTCTTATCAATTAATTTGAGACACCTATGTTAACTTTGTACTAGGCTTTATTAGATGTTTATTGTGCCCAATATTAGTATTTTAGATAAGTTTAATTTTGTTGGGTCTCATTGGGCTTTAATGCAAATTATGAATAATTCTTGGATTTTGATGCATTTTGACATTTCCTCCTTGGTTACGTTATAACTTGGGACTCGATGATCCATTTGAGGTGATCTTAGTGTCTTTAGAAAGCTAAGACAAGACTCTACAAGTTTCATGAAGAACTCAATAGCTGGATCGGACTTTCAAGGGTCCAAAATATCCCTGCAATTTAGAGTGGGTTTGCTGTCACTGGAATCTGAGCAGTGTGCACATATTGGACCATATCGTGGGCTATATACCTCATTTTGAGCTGAAACTCGACTATTGGAAAGATAAGACTCATATCTCCAACTTCATTAAGACCATTTAGTCAATAGATGCCGTTTTATGCATGATTATGTGTTATATAAAAGTACCTGAAACAATGAACAAAGTAAACCACGTGATGGTCTAAGGCGCGCTATGCACTGTCCTTAAGGAATATTTCGGCAACAAGTGGGAAATTCCCCCAGGATACAGCAGACTCTTCCTGGAAGACCCGAGGTCTCAAACAACAGCAAGAAGGTAACTTTTCTGTAACCCACAGAGAGAAGAATAAGAGAAGAAGAGGAGAGGCCGAGAATCATCTAGGAGGCAGCATCAAAAAAATAATATAATATAGCAGCATCTAAAAACCTAATACATAAATGCAATAAACCTAATACATAAATGTCATAAATCTAATACATAAATTCAAATTAAAACTACCAAAACCGTGGGCTGAAATCAGGGAGTAATTAAACCTAATGACTGCTACAGTTATGTAATTAAAAAAAAATCTTCTCCAAAATCCTGGTTTTCAGGTAAGGTTCAAAATTCAAATTTAATTACAAATATTTCTAAAAACTGGGCCACAATGTACCACGCGCAGGGGGGAACAGAGATTTGAACTAGCCCAATGTTCTTGGGCTCACTCTCGAGCGCGCGAGGCCCATCTTTAATTTGCTTGTTTCCAAGTCATATCACAAACTAATATATAAAGCCTTTCAAAGTGTTTGTTACAAGCAATGTGAGACTTCATTCTTTTGAAATACTCAATATTCACAACAATCCCCCACATATTTCAAAAGAATTTAAACAATATTAAAATAAATAAAAACTCAAGTCTGGGTTACATTGTGTGCAAATGCATCGAATCTGGTGTCTTTTGGACTATGAACCAGATCTAGATAAATAAGACTTTAACTTACAATGTTATTGGTGAAGTTAAACTTCTATGAACCAAACACATTGTTACATAAGCCAGAGTCTCATTTGATCACATTCACACTCTCAATTTACTCTTGTTAACACCGTTTTGCGCTTTTCAGCCATGCGCGTGCCTGCTGTTCATAAGTGCTCTAGAGACTATGCCATCGTCTCATAGGAGCGGCCTCCACTCCACACTCATATAGGTGATTTCATCAAGTGTATACTGCACTTTATACACCACCCATAAGGGCTATGAAATACATTAAAAACATTAAGTTTATCCTCACATTAAATGCAGTCTAACACTTCTCATATTTCTCACACCATAGGAAGGGACGAATGCAGTGTTAGCATAATTAATAAATGACTTGTTATTACCCATATGAACCTTTTCATGGGATCTCCACTTATAAGGTTGGGTTACTATCACTGTTAATCTCAAATTGGCTTAAGCCCCATTCCCCTCGGTGTGACATTTATTAAATTTCTTCCCAAAGGTTTAGTCAGAGGATCGGCCAAATTTAGTTTTGACTTCACATAATCAATGGACACAATTCCATCTTTCAGCAGCTGCTTTATCACCTCATATCTCAACCTAAAGTGTTTGTTCTTACCATTAAAGGTTTTATTGCTTGCAATGGCTATTGTCGCTTTATTATCACAATGACCAGATACAGAAGGATTTGGTTTTATTCCCAAAGGAATATTCTCTAAGAAAATTTTCAACCATTCAGCCTTATTACAGACTTGCTCCAGAGCTATGAATTCTGACTCCATGGTAGATTTTGCAATTATTGTTTGTTTACTTGATTTCCAAGTAACAGCACCACCACCAATAGTAAACACATATCCGCTAGTGGATTTAATCTCACCTGAATCTAAAATCCAGTTAGCATCACTGTATCCTTCAAATACAGCGGGTAATCCACTATACCAAATATCATAATTCATGGTACCTCTCAAATATTTCATCAGTCTAGCCAAAGCTGCCCAATGATCATTATTTGGACTATGTGTATATCTACTCAATCTGCACACAGTATATACGATGTCAGGTCGGGTGAAATTCATTAGGTAGAGCAGACTACCAATTATTTGTGCATACTCAGGCTGGGCAACCGGATCACCTTTATTTTTCTTTAATTGAGTGTTGGCGTCATAAGGGGTACTAACAGGTTTGACATCAAAATGTCTAAATTTCTTTAACATTTTCTCAACATAATGTTCTTGTGACAGTATTATACTATCACACTTCCTTATGACTTTAACACCCAATATTACACTAGCTTCACCCATGTCTTTCATGTCAAACTTAGATGCAAGAAAACGTTTTGTTTCATGCACTACGTCTAGGCTAGTACCAAATATAAGCATATCATCCACATACAAGCAAATAATCACACAATCACCATTTACCAATTTTGTATACACGCATTTATCAACTTCAACAGAAGTGAAACCATCATTGATCAAAGTTTGGTCAAATTTTTCATGCCATTGTTTAGGTGCTTGTTTTAGACCATACAAAGATTTGAGAAGTTTACAAACTTTATTTTCTTGCCCTCGAACTACACAATCTTCAGGTTGAAACATATAAATTTCTTCTTCTAAGTCACCATTCAAAAAGGCCGTTTTAACATCCATTTGGTGAACAAATAATTTATATGCAAATGCTAAAGCAAACAACATTCGAATAGAAGAAATTCTATTTACAGGAGCAAAAGTATCAAAATAATCTATATTTTGTTTTTGTGAAAAAACATTTTGCCACCAATCTAGCCTTATATTTTTCAATCAATCCAACAGGGTTATATTTTCTTTTGAAAATCCATTGGTAACCTATTGCTTTCGCACCAGGAGGTAAATCTACTAAAACCCAAGTATTGCAAATAGAAATTGAATCAAATTCTGATTTAACAGCTTCTTTCCAAAAAGATGCTTCAGGTGATGCAAAAGCCTCAGAAATTGTAATAGGATCATTATCAACAAGATATATATAAAAATCATTTCCAAAAGAAGTTTATTTTCTTTGCCTTTTACTCCTTCTCAACTCCTCACTTGAATCATTTAAAGAATGTTGTGTTGAAACTTCATAAATATTTTCAGATTTTAAAGGAAAATTATGTTCAAAAAATTCAGCATTTTTTGTTTCAATAATAGTATTGCACTCAAGCACTTCACTTTTCAAAACCAAGAATCTATATGTAGCACTATGTTCGGCATACCCAATAAACATGCAATCAGATGTCTTAGAACCTATTTTCTTTCTTTTAGACTCAGGAAACATAACTTTAGCTAAACACCCCCACTCTTTCAAATATTTTAAATTTGGCTTATAACCTTTCCAAAGCTCATAGGGTGTCTTTCTTGTTTTCTTATAGGGAATCCTATTCTGTAAATGACAGGCGGTTAACAAGACTTCACCCCAAAGATTATCTCATGCATTAGAGCTAACTAACATAGCATTCATCATTTCTTTTAATGTCCTATTTTTCCTTTCAGCTACTCCATTAGATTGGGGTGAGTAGGGAAGAGTTATTTCATGAATTATACATTCTTTTTCACAAAATTCATTAAATAAAATATATTATCCACCTCTATCTGATCTAACCCTTTTAATTTTCTTATTTAATTCTGCTTTATATATAAGAAACACGTCAAACGCTTCATCTTTATTTCTTAATAAATATACCTTAGTAAATCTTGAAAAGTCATCAATAAAAGTTACGTAATATTTTTTACCACCTCTAGTCATGGTTTGTTTTAAATCTCCTAAATCAGAATGAATTAGTCCAAGTAGTTCAGTTTCTCTTTCTACGGATGTACAAGATTTTTTAGTTAATTTAGATTCAACACATATTTCACATTTATTTAAACATGCAGCACTAAAACCAGAAATCAATCCAAGATATTGCATTTTCTTAATATAAGAAGCGCTAACATGTCGTAATCTAGCATGCCACATATCCATAGAGTCAATCAAATAAGCAGAAGAAGATGCATTTTCATTCATAATTTGAGCAACATTAAGTACAAACAGTCCCTGATTACAATAGCCCTTTCCCACCAATACATTATTTTTGGTCATTACAATTTTATCAGACTCAAAGGAAACCTTTACCCCAACCTTTCCTAGCAATGCCACAGAAATTAAATTTGCCTTGATGCTAGGTACATGAAACACATCATTGAGTGCTAATGTCTTGCCAGATGTGAGTTTTAGAAGAATTTTTCCCTTCCCAATAACTTCAGTAGTCCAAGAGTCACCAAGATACACACATTCTTCTCCATCCCCCACAGAAGTGTAAGAGGTAAACATACTTTTATTAGCACAAATATGCCTGTTAGGCGCAGAGTCTACCACCTAATCATTCACATTGGCCATGAGTAAAGCTTGAGAAACGGCCGCAGCAATTATGTCATCTCCTTCAACCAAGCTTGCCTTTGGCTTCGGAGGATTATCATTTCCTTTCTTCCTATATCTGCAAAAAGCTGCCTTATGACCTGGCTTACCACACACATAACAATTTCCACTAATTTTGAAAGTGAGATTATTAACTTTAGGCACATGATTAGGTCTATTGTAATCAAATTTGTTGTTTGATTTGTGATCGTACCTTTTCTTGTTGGTTTGTACCATATTTGCTCTTGAAGCTAATGCTTTTGCTCTTGCGGCCTTGATTTTCTTCCTATTTGTGTCTTCAATTATTATATGGGTGATCAGATCTGAGAGTGAGAGTTGTTTGGTCTTGTGTTTTAATAGTTACTTGTATTCCTTCCACGAATCTAGCAATTTCTCAATTAGCAGACCTGCAACAAACTCGTCTTGGAGTGTTATGTTCTCGGCTTTGAGGTTCTTAAGCAGTTTGTGATATTCATTGATTTGTGTCTTTATGTCTTTTTCATCATTCATCTCCCATTTGTAGAAATTTGAGATCACAAACTTCTGCCTCCTGGCATCCTCAGTAGTGTATTTAAGTACCATGGACTCCCAAATTTGATTGCTTTCCTTGTATGAACAGTAAACATCGAACAGTTCGTTAGATAACGTAGTAAGAATGATATGTCTACAAACCTTATTGGCGTAGGTCCAATCGTTTCTTTTTTTGGTGGTAGCAGAGGAATCAGGTTTGGGATCAGTGAGAGCATCCGCCATTCCATGCATGTCAAGGATTGAGAAGACACGTTCTTGCCACCGTTTGAAGTTCTGGCCATTAAAGATCTCAATTTTGGAGACATCCGGAAAGGGTCTGGTGAAGGAGACCAGGGCGGCCGAAGCCGGTTTGGGAATGCCAGCAGTACCATTGTCGGGTTCAACGTGATCAGGTTCAGCCATATTCCTTAAGATTGTTGTATAAAAGTACCTGAAACAATGAACAAAGTAAACCATGTGATGGTCTAAGGCGTGCTATGCACTGTCCTTAAGGAATATTTCGGCAACAAGTGCGAAATTCCCCCAGGATACAGCAGACTCTTCCTGGAAGACCAGAGGTCTCAAACAACAGCAAGAAGGTAACTTTTCTATAACCCACAGAGAGAAGAAGAGAAGAGGAGGAGAGGCCGAGAATCATCCAGGAGACGGCATAAAAAAAATAATATAATATAACATAACAGCATCTAAAAACCTAATACATAAATGCAATAAACCTAATACATAAATGTCATAAATCTAATATATAAATTCAAATTAAAACCACCAAAATCGTGGGCTGAAATCAGGGAGTAATTAAACCTAATGACTGCTACAGTTATGTAATTAAGAAAATCTTCTCCAAAATCCTGGTTTTCAAGTAAGGTTCAAAATTCAAATTTAATTACAAATATTTCCAAAAACTGGGCCACAATGTACCACGCGCAGGGGGGAAACAGAGATTTGAACTAGCCCAACGCTCTTGGGCTCACTCTCGAGCGCGCGAGGCCTATCTTTAATTTGCTTGTTACCAAGCCATATCACAAACTAATATATAAAGCCTTTTAAAGTGTTTGTTTCAAGCAATGTGAGACTTCATTCTTTTGAAATACTCAATATTCACAACATTATGAAGCTATAAGTTGGTTTGAATTTGAAAACACGTTCTAGCAACCTGACTTGAGGTAGGTGCAGTGTTTTTGGAATATCTGGAGTTGTAAAAATCTAAATGGTATGAAACTAACGCCAAAAGTTCAAGGAGACAATTGTCTACAACTGTCATGAAGACCTCCAAGCCAAAATACATCATTTAGGGCATGAAAATCAAGATGGAAGTCGAAGTAGAGTTGCTGACTAGAAGCCACCATGCATACACTAACACACCAACCATACATCAAGCTACCATATTTGACAATTTCATGTTTTTACAGCTTGCATTCATATTATTTTCAATTACAAATTGGCTTCAAAGATTAGTATAAATAGAGTCAATCTCTTTGTATTATACATCATTCAATTTGAAGTAAGTTTGAATATTTGTTTGAAAAATGTTTGAGTATTTGTGAGAGTTTTCTTTCTCTTCTTCTCCATTCTCTTTAGAATTTTGTTTTTGTTCTTCATTTTTTGAGTTCTTCCTTCCCATCCATGAAAGGCTAGGCTCTTATAATCAATCCAATGGATTAACCATCTTGATGTTTAATTTGGAGATCTTGTTTCACTTGTTCCTATTGTTTAATTGTTATTCAAGTTTCTCTTCTTCCTCTTTTGATTTTTATCTAGATTGAATTGCTTAATTTGATTTAGATGTTGATGTGATAATAGCTTTATTATCATGTATTCAAAGAGGATCACAAAGACAAAACAATATATCAAAGTTTTTTGATAGATTGTTTAGTTTGGTTAAATTCTGGATGCTAAGTTAATCTATGTTTGGATGGTGCTTACTTTATCTAACATTGGTTAATTGATAAACATATTTTATATGCATAATTTAGCACCTCTCATTGGTCTATTCTTATGAAATTATTGCATATATGAAGTGAAAATTGCATAATTCCTCATATATTGGTTATGTTGTTACAAATTGAGCAGAACACCCGAAGGACTATTCAAAGCAGTTGTTGAACCAAAATATCATGAACTTGGATGTTGATATCAGTATAACTCAAACAGAAGAGAAATGAAGACCTCAACTCAGTGAATTTTGGGTTACATCAAATTCAGGACAAATCAGAAAATTCCTGCTCAAACCTATACTCGGTTATTTGGTGATTTCTCAAGATCTAACCGTTGGATGTAGCTGAAAGTTTGATATGTCATGCATGACATAATTCTCTATGACTTTCATAGAAATGAAGATTTCCAGATTAGCATCGGAAGTGGGTCAAAATTAGGCAACAAGTTGGTGGCTGCCATTATTGATATAATCTGAGTAGTTTCGGAAAAATGGTCAGAGCTCAAGATCCAACCGTTAGATCTGGCTGAATTTTTGACATGTTCTTCATGACTGCATGTGCTACAACTTCTATGAAGAGAAGATTTCCAAATTATGACAGGAGCAATGACGAAATTGGTAATCTTCGGAGCTGAAATTTCAACCCATGTGCAAAGAGATTTGACAAAATTGTAATTGAATAGTTCTAGCCTTTGCCTATAAAAGGAAGGCATTTGCCACACTTAAGGGCATCCCATTTCTGAATTCTCTCATTGTAGTTTGAGTTAGGGGTGAAACTTTGATAAATTGTGAGATTTATACTTTGATTTCAAGGTTAATTCTTCCAATTTGTCTAAAGTAAATCCCAAAGCTCTTGTAGTTTGTATAATATAATCTTCATCTTATTCAAGTTTCTTCATCTTGATGTCTAGTTAAGGTTCTTCCTAGAGTTAGGGGTGAAGCTTTCATAAATTGTGAGATTTATACTTTGATTTCAAGGTTAGATCTTCCAATTTGTTCAAAATAAATCCCGAAACTCTAGCCCGTTGTGTTCTTGTTAATTCCAACAACCACTTTCATTTCTATCATGCTTTTCACTTGTTCTTTTGTTTCCTTTAATATAATGAGTAGCTAAATTTCTATACTAGGATTGCAATTTGAACTCACACGTAATTTGATTCGTTTATTATATCCAAGAGTAGGTTGATTATCTTGAATTGTTTATCTTACTTGTTCTTAATGCTTTTAATTAATTGGCCATTAATTAAAGTGAATTGATAAACCTTAAGCAACTTGACAAAAAGATTTTGGTTTTAGATCTAAGTAAGATAACATATGATCTTTGTGCGAAAGCCTTGAGTTCATATAGGATAGACATATACCTATATGACATATGTAACCATTAATGAAATCGGAACTTAATGAATTCTTGATTATTTGATAGACATAGACATATAGTTTATCATTAATTAAAGATATTTCTATTTGACCATCGAAAGAGGCTTATAGATAAGTTAAGGATTTCTAGTTAACAATTCAGATAATTAATTGATCTTAGATAGAAGTAAGAGAATCAAGTAAAGTGTGAGGAATAATTGCAATCCTAGGCTTGGTTAATTTGATCATTAAATTCTTCTTCTTGTATACTTTAATTTTTAATCTTTCATAACACTTCCTCTTATTAAGTTGTTTAAATAAGATTGAGTTTTGTAAAATTTTAATAGATAGTTAAATTTAGAATTAATCCATGTGGGTTCGACACTTTCTTTCTATTATATTACTTGATTTGCGATAACGTATACTTGCGTTCTGATTTACCACATCAAGTTTTTGGCGCCGTTGCCGGGGATTAATCCTTTATTTTACTACTATTAATGCTAGCATACTTGATCTTAATTTAAACTTGTTCTTTTATTTCTTTTTAATTTTTCAAACTGTTTTATGCGCAGTGCTCGAGACAAAGAGTTAATTCCTCTTAATCTTGAGATTGAGCGAACTTGCCGCAGAAACAGAAAAGAACGTCGTCAATAGTTATTGCAACAAAGAAGAATGGCTGACGATAACAGAAATCAAGAACTTGGGCTAGCTAATCAACAACCCAGAACTCTTAGGGATTATGTAATTCCTACTGCTGATGGAGTTCATTCAAGTATTGTCAGACCTCCAATACAAGCTAACAACTTTGAGATTAAGCTAGGAGTGATCCAGATGCTGCAAAATAATCAATTTGGAGGTTTGCCTCATGAAGACCCAAATGCTCATATAGCAAATTTCCTGGAGATCTGTGACACTTTCAAGCACAATGGATGTTCTGTAGATGCTATTCGGCTAAGAATTTTTCCCTTTTCACTGAGAGACAAGGCTAAAAGTTGGTTAAATTCTCTACCCGATAGCTCTATCACTACTTGGGATATGTTGGCACAAAAATTCTTAGCTAAGTATTTCCCTCCCGCAAAGAGTGCAAAGTTGCGGAATGAAATTACCTCTTTTCAGCAATATGATTCAGAATCATTGTATGAGGCATGGGAGAGATTCAAGGATCTACTTAGAAGATGTCCTCATCATGGGGTACAAAAGTGGCTTCAAGTTCAAACTTTCTATAATGGCTTGACTAACTCTCTGAGGTCAACCATTGATGCTGCTGCTGGTGGTGCATTGATGAACAAAACTGTTGATGAAGGTTATGATTTATTGGAAGAGATGGCTTCCAATAACTATGAATGGCCTACTGAAAGAGTATCACAAAGGAAAGTGGCTGGAATTTATGAAGTAGATACTTTATCTGCTTTATCTGCACAAGTAGCTGCACTGACCAAGAAGCTAGACTCAATTGGGAATCAATCCAATCAACAGTCAATACATGCTTTTCAGAGCCCTTTCATGATCTGTGAGTATTGCTCTGGACCCCATTCTGTTGATCAATGCTCTTTTAATTCTGAAACTGCTAATTATGTCGGTAACTTCAATCGGCAACAACATAACCCAAATTCAAATTTCTACAATCCCGGTTGGAGGAATCACCCAAATTTTTCTTGGAGAAATAACCAAGAAGCTTCATCATCAGCTAGACCGATGGGACCACCTGGGTTCCAACAACAAACTCCACAACAAGAGAAGAAATCTGTAATGGAAGAAGCCATCTTACAATTGACTAAGAGTACTCAACAATGTATGAATCAACTTCAAAGTCAAGGAGCTTCTATCCGGAATCTTGAGGTTCAAATAGGGCAATTATCTGGTTTTATGAATAATCGCCCTCAAGGTAGTTTGCCGAGCAACAAGGAGACTAATCCTAAGGGAGGTAATAATGAACAATGTAAGGCTGTTACCCTCAGGAGTGGCAAAGAACTGGATGAGCCCATTCAAAAACCTAAAGAAAATGAAGATGAGAAGATTCATGAACAATCAAAGAGCAATTTTGAAGAGCCTTTTCCATTAAAGAAATCGAGAAGAATGAACCCTCCACCTCCATTCCCACAACGATTTCAAAAGCAAAAGATGGACAAGCAATTCACCAAGTTTCTAGAGGTATTCAAGAAACTTCATATTAATATTCCTTTTGTGAAGCTTTGGAGCAGAATCTTGAGAGCTATGTCAAGTTTATGAAGGAAATCTTGTCCAAAAAGAGAAGACTTGGAGATTTTGAAACTGTTGCACTTATCAAGAGTGCAAAGTGCCATATTACGTAAAAAGCTTCCGCCAAAGCTAAAAGATCCAGGAGTTTTACTATTCCTTGTACTATTGGAAACAAATTTTTGATAAAGCTTTATGTGATTTAGGAGCTAGTATAAATTTGATGCCTCTTTCTGTTTACAGGCAACTTGGATTGATGGAGGTGAAACAAACCAATCTAACTCTACAATTAGCAGACAGATCTCTCACCTACCCAAAAGGAGTGGTGGAAGATGTTTTAGTGAAAGTTGATAAATTCATATTTCCTGCTGATTTTGTAGTATTAGACATGGAGGAGGATCGAGAGGTTCCAATCATTCTTGGGAGACCTTTCCTAGCTACTGGTAGAACTCTCATAGATGTACAAAAAGGTGAGCTGACTATGAGGGTACAAGATCAAGAGGTAACATTCAATGTCTTTAAAGCTATGAAATATCCTCAAGAATCTGATGAATGCCTCATGATTAATGTTATTGATGATAGCAAATTCGAATCAAGTACTAATGGTTTTAGTACTGATCCTTTAGAAGATGCTATTATTAATCTACCTTGTGAGGATAGGCAGGAATCCTTTGAGTTTGTGTAATGGCTTAATGCATCACCATCTTACAATCATGTCGGAAAACAATTTGAGGAGTTGGAGTTGTCCATGAAAGATGGGACTACAATGAAATCCTCAGTTGAAGAACCACCAGAGTTGGAGCTAAAGCAACTTCCTGATCATTTGAGGTATGTGTTTTTAGGAGAATCTTCTACCTTACCAGTTATTATCTCATCTTCTCTAAATAGTGTACAGGAAGAGAAATTGCTAAGATTGTTGCGAGAATATAAGAAAGCCTTGGGATGGACCATAGCAGATATCAAAGGAATAAGCCCATCTATTTGCATGCATAAGATTCTCCTAGAGGAAGGATCAAAGCCCACCATTGAACATCAAAGGAGGTTGAATCCGATAATGAAGGAAGTAGTCAAGAAGGAGATTATTAAATGGTTGGATGCTGGAATCATTTACCCCATCTCTGATAGTTCGTGGGTCAGCCCAGTACAATGTGTACCTAAAAAGGGAGGTATGACTGTAATTACCAATGATAACAATGAACTAATCCCCACTCGAACTGTTACAGGTTGGCGAGTCTGTATGGACTACAGAAAGTTGAACAAAACAACACGGAAAGACCATTTTCCTCTCCCTTTCATTGATCAAATGTTAGACAGACTTGCTGGTCGAACCTATTACTGCTTTCTGGATGGATATTCGGGGTACAACCAAATTGCCATAGCTCCTGAAGATCAAGAAAAGACAACTTTCACATGTCCTTATGGGACATTTGCTTTTCGAAGGATGCCATTTGGATTGTGCAATGCACCTGCAACTTTTCAACGATGCATGATGTCAATCTTCTCAGATATGGTGGAGCAGTCAATTGAGGTATTTATGGATGACTTCTCTGTATTTGGTGATTCTTTTGACCTTTGCCTTAATAATCTTGCTTTAGTGCTAAAAAGATGTGTAGAGACTAATCTGGTACTAAATTGGGAGAAATGCCATTTTATGGTTCAAGAAGGAATAGTCCTTGGCCATAAAGTTTCTGCTAAAGGAATTGAAGTAGACAAAGCAAAGATTGAGACAATTGAAAAATTACCTCCACCTACTTCAGTGAAGGGCATTCGCAATTTCTTAGGGCATGCGGGCTTCTACAGACGATTCATTAAGGATTTTTCTAAGATCTCTAAACCTTTGTGTAATTTACTTGAGAAAGATATTCCTTTTGAATTTGATGAATCTTGCCTTGAAGCTTACAGGATTTTGAAAGAAAAGTTGATTACAAAGACCAATCATTGTAGCACCGCATTGGAATATCCCATTTGAACTCATGTGTGATGCTAGTGATTTTGCGGTGGGGCGCTTCTTGGTCAAAGAAAGAACAAAAAGATGCATGCCATTTACTATGCGAGCAAGACCTTGAATGATGCTCAACTCAACTATACTACCACAGAAAAGGAACTTCTTGTTGTGGTATTTGCTTTTGATAAATTTCGATCTTATTTAATTGGAACAAGAGTAATTGTCTATACAGATCATTCAGCAATCAAGTATTTGATTTCCAAGAAAGATGCTAAGCCAAGGTTGATCAGATGGATACTCTTGTTACAAGAATTTGATCTTGAGATTCAGGACAGAAAAGGAACAGAAAATCAAGTGGCCGACCACTTATCTAGATTGGAAAATGACAATAATGAAGGAGGTAAAGTGCAAATTAATGAATGTTTTCCTGATGAACAACTCTTTACCCTTCAAGGTAATATACCATGGTATGCTGATTTTGTTAATTATCTTGTAAGTGGTATTTTACCTCCTGAGCTTAACTGGCAACAAAGAAAGAAGGTAAAATACTATGTTTGGGATGAACCTTTCTTGTTTAAGCAATGTGCAGATCGAATTTTAAGAAGGTGTATCCCCAGTGAAGAAGTTGATAACATCTTGCATCAATGCCATTCATCTGATTATGGAGGACACTTTGGAGGAGAAAAGACAGCTGCTAAGGTGTTACAGTCTGGTTTTTATTGGCCATCATTATTTAAGGATGCTTACTCCTTTGTTGTAAAATGTGACAGGTGCCAACGGACTGGAAATATCTCTAGAAGACATGAGATGCCCCTCAATAACATCTTAGAAGTGGAGATCTTTGACGTATGGGGTATTGATTTCATGGGTCCTTTCATCTCATCTTTTAATAACCTCTATATTCTTGTTGTTGTTGATTATGTTTCTAAATGGGTTGAAGCAACTGCTTTACCCACTAATGATTCTAAAGTGGTGTTGAATTTTTTGAAGAGAAACATATTCACTAGGTTTGGAACTCCAAGAGCAATAATAAGTGATGAAGGGAGTCATTTTTGCAACAAATACTTTGGAGCCCTTCTTGCTAAATATGGAGTGACTCATAGGGTGGCAACTGCATACCATCCTCAGACTAGTGGCCAAGTTGAGGTTTCTAATAGAGAAATCAAGAGGATCTTAGAGAAAACTGTGAATCCCACAAGAAAGGATTGGTCCAAGAGATTGGATGATGCATTATGGGCTTACCGAACAGCATACAAAACTCCGATTGGAATGTCACCATATCGATTGGTGTTTGGCAAAGCATGTCACCTTCCAGTGGAGCTGGAACATAATGCGTATTGGGCTATCAAAAAACTCAATTTTGATATGAAGCAAGCTGGAGAAAAGCGTTTCCTCCAACTCAATGAGATGGATGAGTTCCGTCTTCAGTCTTACGAAAATGCCAAATTGTACAAGGAGCAAACAAAAAGGTGACATGATAAGAAGATTGTCAAGAGAGAATTCCAGGCAGGGCAAAAAGTCTTACTTTTCAACTCGAGGTTGAAATTATTTCCTGGAAAACTTAGATCAAGATGGTCAGGACCGTTCGTGATAGTCAAGGTGTCCCCATTTGGAGCAATTGAAATCAAAGATGAGAAAACTCAAGCCACGTTTAAGGTCAATGGTCAAAGATTGAAGCATTATTGGGGAGGACCCATCGATCGTGAAAAATCTTCAATCACGCTGGCTGACAATGAATGATCTTTGACAAATTACTTTTCACCGGTTAAATGGCGGATAACGGTACTCCGTGAACTTTGTTCGGTCCCTTCAGTTACCCACAAATACTGAAATCTGTATATAATTTTACTCATTTCTCTTTCCTTCTTTATTCCCAAATGGATAACAGGCTTGTTAACTTACGCAAGCAATTCCCTTCTCTTCCTCAAAATGCTTTAACTAACATTTATTCTGCCAGGTTTGAAAGATTAAGGATGCTTATGCACAAAGGCATCCCTGCTGATATACGCTGGTTAATTGAAGCAAAGGTCCGATTAACAGGTGAATTTTCTGACGCTCTTATTTCATATATGCCAGGTCTAGGTAAAAGTCTATATGCAAAGAAAAGAAGAGCAAAAAGGTTACGGGTCTGCTATAAATGTGCAAGATGGACCTGTAACACAAAATGCAGATCACTTGGAATGGTGTCTATAAATCGAGATGACAAAATTAACTTCATCAAGGATGGCATGAGTAAGGAGTCTTTAGATAACATTCTATTGACTCTTGAGACGCATCCTAGTAGAGATGTACAAGGAGTACTTCTTGATTTATGGCCAATATTCCAAGCTGAACATGAGCGTTATAGTCTTGGGAATCTGACTCAAAAAGACCCTGTTTGCCAATTTTTTAAAAAATTGGAAGAGAAGCCGACCATCGGCCCATAGAGAGCATTGAAGCCGTTACTGGACGTATGAGCCACAATCACACCAACTGTAAGTATTGCTATTTTGTTTCTTCCCTTATTTTCTTTTTGTTAAAAAAAATATAAAAAAAATTAAAAAAATTAAAAATTAAAAATTAAAAAAATAATAAAAAATTAAAAAAAAAAGATAGCCGTATTTTTTTGAAAAATATTTTGTATATTTTCAAACTTCTCCTGACACATATAGATTAGCCTTTTATCCTAATTGTATAGTTATTATCATTTCTGTGTTTATTTTCAAACTTTCCTGACACGTAAATCTACCCCTCCTTTATAGGTGTAATTATTAGATTTGAGTTTTGATTCCTTTAAATATTGCACTTTGCTCTCTTCAGATCATTGATAAGGTGAGAGTACAAAAAAAAAAAAAGAGATGGAAGTAACTTCAGTTCGTCGAACCAAAAGTGTTTGTGTCTTTTGTGGATCTAATCCTGGAAAGGATAAAGATTTTGTAAATATGGCAAACCATCTTAGTCGAGTGCTAGCTGAGAGAGAAATCCATTTAGTTTACGGAGGAGGTAGTCTTGGGTTAATGGGTTGTGTAGCAACTGCTGCACATTTAGGAGGTGGCAAAGTCCTTGGTGTCATTCCCAGTCCTTTAGCCATAGGCAATCCTTACTGAAAACCGTAGGGGATGAAGTAATGGTATCATGCATGCACCAACGCATGAACATTATGATAGCAAATGCTGATGCCTTTATTGCTCTACCTGGTGGTTTTGGAACTTTGGAAGAGATATTTCAAATTGCATCCTGGTTACAGCTAAACTTTCACCAAAAATCCATTGGTATATTAAATGTTAATGGTTTTTATGACAGTTTGTTTTGTTTTCTTGATCATGCCATGGAACAAAAGTTCATCTCACAAGCGACACGTCAAATTCTTGTAACTGCTGCGACCCCTGAGCAATTGCTCGATCAACTACACGAATTTGTCCCACAACGTGATCCAGCAATGGCTCTACTGAATTGGGAACAAGGCAGCAACAGCAAAAAGCGAAAACTTAATTTGACTTTGTCCTTATGAATTTTTGTTCTCTGTTATGGTTTTAGTTTTTTTTGTAAATTTTCTTATTTCAGGCTCGATTTGCAGTTGTCTGGTAAGATCTTCTACACTCCACTTATCTTTATTTTGACATTGGGGACAATGTCTTAAATTAGTTGGGGGGAGGGATAGTTAACATTGTCATGCCATGTACATAGTTTGTTAAAAAAAAAAAAAACTAATAAGCTAATTTTTATCGTTACTAACATATTAGATGTATGATGGTAGAGTAAGGAGTAATTTTGCTCTTGAGACGCATCTTAACTTGCATTTCATAGTAGGTCTAAAAATAGTTTGTTCTTGTATATAGATATATATTTTTTAAAAAAACAAAACAAAACAAAAAAAAAAGATTCATTTTGATCTTTTCGATTAATTTTGATGCAAGCATGTGCTGAATTGTAGCTTAGTTGATGATAAAAGTATGCAAAACAATTTATAGTTGAATTATTTTTCAAAATTCGTAATATACATGTATATATGACTGTGGATATTAGGAAGAAGGCATGTTTGAATTGAGTAAATGTTTCATACCTTTGTGAGTTTTAGGCTTGTCCAAGTTTGATACTTATGCTTGGTTTATTTTCTTTCATGAGTGATGTCAATTATGGATGTATTTTCTAGAACTTGCACTGAATCAATTTGAGATTACATTGGTCTGTATGTTACATAAAAATGATAGAGGCAATTTTCTTGACTTAGCTACTTTGGCCAAATAAGCCTACCTTACATTTATCCCATTGTTAACCCCCTTTGAGCCTACTTGCCCTTTTTGTTGTTCATAGCTTTTACAAGCCTTCAGTGAAAAATCATGTTTTACTTCACCTTAGGGAATAAGAGAGCATTGATTTTCCTAATTGGAGGAGTTCTTTTGGTTGCAATGATTTAAGTGTGGGGGAATTGGTATGTTGATGTGAAATGTTTGGTAAAAAAAAAAAAGGAGAACAAAAAAAAAAGAGAAAAAAAAAAGCTTAAAAAAAGAGAGAGAAAGAGAGAAAATAAAAGGTTGTTTAAAAAAATAAAAAAAAAATGAAGGGAAGGAATGTGTGAAGAGAATGTGCATTTTAGAGTTTTTGGTAAAAGTTTATGATTCCTACTTGAGTTACTCCGCAATGCTTTTTATTCTCTTTGGTTTTTAACTTGTTATTATCCATATTGTTTCCTTCCTTCACCTTATAACCTCGTTACAACCTTTTTGAAAGACCTCTTGATTTGTGAAATTTATTTGATCTAAGTAGTGGAGAATTGATGTATGTGCAAGCATATGGTAAAATACTTTCATAATTTGACTGAGTTGAGCGCAAACAGTTAACCTAAACACTTTGTGTGATTTGAGTGTCACTTGTGAGGAATTTTACTCAATTTGAATATGCCTATTTCTAATTAAAGCATGATTATGCTATGTATATTTTACTCCCAATTGCTTTGATTCAACTATACTTTGTTAAGCATATTTGAAATTGATACAATGCTTGTATTTAAAAATTAATTGAATTGATTAAATGAAGTATTACATGTTTGTGGGTATCATCCTGGTAAACCCTCACGAGACTATAACTCGTCCACTAGGGACACCTAGGGGTTTAAAGGCTTGTGGCACATGCTAAGTGTCATCGTGTTTTCCTACGAAAGTGAATTAGATTAGGTATAATCAGTTTTTATTCTTTTAGTTTAATATTAGGTTGTTTCTTGTTTGAGGACAAACAACAAGTCAAGTGTGGGGGGATTTGATAAACATATTTTATATGCATAATTTAGCACCTCTCATTGGTCTATTCTTATGAAATTATTGCATATATGAAGTGAAAATTGCATAATTCCTCATATATTGGTTATGTTGTTACAAATTGAGCAGAACACCCGAAGGACTATTCAAAGCAGTTGTTGAACCAAAATATCATGAACTTGGATGTTGATATCAGTATAACTCAAACAGAAGAGAAATGAAGACCTCAACTCAGTGAATTTTGGGTTACATCAAATTCAGGACAAATCAGAAAATTCCTGCTCAAACCTATACTCGGTTATTTGGTGATTTCTCAAGATCTAACCGTTGGATTTAGCTGAAATTTTGATATATCATGCATGACATAATTCTCTATGACTTTCATAGAAATGAAGATTTCCAGATTAGCCCCGGAAGTGGGTCAAAATTAGGAAACAAGTTGGTGGCTGTCATTATTGATATAATCTGAGTAGTTTCGGAAAAATGGTCAGAGCTCAAGATCCAACCGTTAGATCTGGCTGAATTTTTGACATGTTCTTCATGACTGCATGTGCTACAACTTCCATGAAGAGAAGATTTCCAAATTATGACAGGAGCAATGACGAAATTGGTAATCTTAGGAGCTGAAATTTCAACCCATGTGCAAAGAGATTTGACAAAATTGTAATTGAATAGTTCTAGCCTTTGCCTGTAAAAGGAAGGCATTTGCCACACTTAAGGGCATCCCATTTCTGAATTCTCTCATTGTAGTTTGAGTTAGGGGTGAAACTTTGATAAATTGTGAGATTTATACTTTGATTTCAAGGTTAATTCTTCCAATTTGTCTAAAGTAAATCCCAAAGCTCTTGTAGTTTGTATAATATAATCTTCATCTTATTCAAGTTTCTTCATCTTGATGTCTAGTTAAGGTTCTTCCTAGAGTTAGGGGTGAAGCTTTCATAAATTGTGAGATTTATACTTTGATTTCAAGGTTAGATCTTCCAATTTGTTCAAAATAAATCCCGAAACTCTAGCCCGTTGTGTTCTTGTTAATTCCAACAACCACTTTCATTTCTATCATGCTTTTCACTTGTTCTTTTGTTTCCTTTAATATAATGAGTAGCTAAATTTCTATACTAGGATTGCAATTTGAACTCACACGTAATTTGATTCGTTTATTATATCCAAGAGTAGGTTGATTATCTTGAATTGTTTATCTTACTTGTTCTTAATGCTTTTAATTAATTGGCCATTAATTAAATTGAATTGATAAACCTTAAGCAACTTGACAAAAGGATTTTGGTTTTAGATCTAAGTAAGATAACATATGATCTTTGTGCGAAAGCCTTGAGTTCATATAGGATAGACATATACCTATATGACATATGTAACCATTAATGAAATCGGAACTTAATGAATTCTTGATTATTTGATAGACATAGACATATAGTTTATCATTAATTAAAGATATTTCTATTTGACTATCGAAAGAGGCTTATAGATAAGTTAAGGATTTCTAGTTAACAATTCAGATAATTAATTGATCTTAGATAGAAGTAAGAGAATCAAGTAAAGTGTGAGGAATAATTGCAATCCTAGGCTTGGTTAATTTGATCATTAAATTCTTCTTCTTGTATACTTTAATTTTTAATCTTTCATAACACTTCCTCTTATTAAGTTGTTTAAATAAGATTGAGTTTTGTAAAATTTTAATAGATAGTTAAATTTAGAATTAATCCCTGTGGGTTCGACACTTTCTTACTATTATATTACTTGATTTGCGATAACGTATACTTGCGTTCTGATTTACCACATCATTAATCAAATCCTAGATGCTTATCTAGTAGAGGATTCTTGGATCATGTTAAGGCTTCTTGATGTGATCTAAGGCCAAGAACATGGTTATTAATTAAGTAGATTTCTTGTGATCAATGATGGATTAAACTCAAGATCGGTAAGTTTCCTTGGATTGATTGCTTCTTTAGATTTGTTTACAACTTTAAGTTTTGTACTTTTGTCAATCTTGTTAATCAACAACAAAACCCCCTTTCTAATTATCTTGATCTAATTAAATCTTTGTTTTTGGATCCTTGAGAGATGATTCAGTTCATTATCTATACTATAAATTAGTTTGTGAACCAGTAAATTCTATTTATTTGACGGGTCTCGACAACCTCTTATCAAATTTGGCATCATTTCCCCCCCATACACACCACCCATCCAAGAACCACCCCTAGAAAATAAGAAAACAGTCTTCCCTTCTTTAAAACAAACTACCTCCACCACTCACTACATCTACTTTTACTCTGTTTTTTTTCCTAATTTTTTCATAAATTTAAAATTCTACTCACACACACAGTCATCCAAAATTAGAATGGGAGTTCAATTTGTGGAGCAGATCTGGTAGAGTTGTGAGTTGGGTGCTGAAGCGGCGGTGAGAGTTCTCCAAATCGAGGGAAAGATGTCTAAAAGAGGTTGGGGTTATTTTTTGTGTCAATTTCTTCTGATAACATTTGAATTTTATACTCAAAAAGTTAAATAAATGTTGTTGCGGCCAAAACGGGATTCGGTCTCGTCCATTGCGGATGCAACACCGTTCCGTTGCGGATAATTTTTGTAATTTTGAATCTCTCTGCAATTGCGGCCCAATGCCGTTGCGGCAGGCTCCGCAACCGTTTTGTTGCGGCTGCATCACCTGTTGCAAACCGCTATTTGAAACCTTGTTCTCATGATAAAACTGATCACATAATTTTGACCAATGTCCCAATTGTCCTGATGTAATATAGCAGGGAACCCATCTTCTCCACGGGCTTTCAAGGGGCCCATGTCAAACATAGCTTTCTGGATCTCCATGGTTGTGATATCCTTTCTAAGGCTAGAAAGGGTATTAGGTCTAGAGTGAAATAACCAAGTGAAACACAAGAAGGGGGGTTGAATTGTGTTTCTTAACCCTTTTTGGAAATTAATAAAAGATTTTCCTTTTCAACAGAAAATTGAACACAGCGAAGGATAAAGTTTGACAAGCAAAGAACTTAGAACCAACACGGCTCAGTCCTATTGGACTCTAAGGATTTTGAAAAGACTTTTAAGAAAACCATTAACACGTTCTAAAACCAATTAAAAGGTCTTTGTTAATAAACACAATAGTAAACCCCAGAGATTAGTGAATATAATAAAAACACTAGAAGAGAAGAGAAGCTTACACACGAGATTTATCCTGGTTCACTCTTATCAACCAAGAGCTACGTCCAGTCCCTTTAACCATAAGTTTTTTCCAACTAATCTTTTTAGATATTAAAATTATTATACTCCTCTTCATGTAACAAGTATTTTAAACCTATTCAGTTTCAATCACACAAGTATTCTTTACACACAAATTTCTTCAAAGCTTACAACGCTAAGATGAATAAGTGAAAGTAGATGAAAGCTTGAGTTTGAAACTCACTGACAAATGAGAATAGACAATAGAAATCTCAAGGCTTTTTCTTTTTAACACGAATAATATAATCCAAGAGGAAATAAAGTTTTTTAGACTTTGTAAGATGCTTTCACCAAGATCTCTCTTTTCTTCAAGTGCTGCTTCTTCTTTTTATATGTAAGAACAAATTGAGCAGACTTCATGAGCTATATCGTCCAACGGAAACATTTATTACCGTTCTGAGTAGCATTAAATGCATCTACTGGAAAAGTGCTGAACTTCTTCTGACGGTGACTTTTATTCTCTGAGATTTCCAATCAGTGAAAACAAAGTCCTGATTTGTCTAAGATTGCAGAAGGTTTCTTATTTGCAGATCTTTGTAGTTGTTAGACAATGTCAGCAAAAGTGGCTTAGTTGACTTCTTCTGTCGTCGTGAGCTGTCAGAGTTCTTTTCTAGCATTTAATGAGGAACAGTTCTTCATTTTTTAATTTTAACTTGGACGAGAGCTTGAGCTTGAACTTTTAAAGAGTGAATTGAGTCCGAGTTATGGCAAACAGATCGTATTGGACGAACCAATAAAAATAGTAACAGTAAATGCATACAAATATTGGACGCACCAATAGTAAAGGTATATAAGACAGTTATTGGACGCACAATGCATTTTTAGACATTCATTGGACGCACAAAGCGAAATAGCATATTGGTCGCACAAAGAGTTTTCTTTAAGCTTAGAACAGAATGGACGCACATACAAGTAGCGATTTGTTAAAACTATTGTCGAAACACTTACTTGTTCAAACTAAATAAATATTTTTGTTATCCTCAAAACTTAAACAGGGAAAGCTACAGCTTTTAAAGATTTAGTACTTAAACCTTTTTATAAGATTTTGGTTTCAACAATCTCCCCCTTTTTGATGATGACAAAAACTATTAATTTGATTGAACACAGATTCTTTTTTAAAACAAAATTTGCTCCCCCTAAGAAAAACATTTCAAAGAGATGAAACTCAGAGTCTGTTGGACGCAGAGTCGATTGAACGTAGTATACGAAATATATTTTTAAGAAACAAGTTTCAAGAGCAAGTAACATTATCTCTGTATAGAAGATTAGTACTTTAAGAGAGAAACGTTAACAGAGACAATACCTTTTGAAAAGAAATAAACCATGCTAATATTTAGAGCAGATCCTTCACAGCAACACAGTGTATTAGCAGAGTATTCAAAATTTCAATTAAAGCATTTATATAAGGGCAACAGAATAAACGAGACAAGGATAATGAAACAACCAGATGAAAAAAAAATTCACAGTTTCATTGAATCAAATTAAATTATACAACAAGTTTGTAACAAGTCAAATTCTCATTATTCTCCCCCTTTGTCATCAGACAAAAAGAAAGAAAGACATCATTGTCAAAAAAAAAAATTTGGCAAAAAAACAAAAAAACAAAAAAATAAAAAAATCAAGAGGAAGAAGGTGGAGGAGGAGGAGGTGGCCCTTGTTGAAAAAGAGATTTGAGGAGGTCTTCAACTCTCTTATACATCAAGTCCATTTGATTATTCACGTAGGCCTGAAAAGCTGGGGGCACTTGGGTGAGAGTGTCAGCAGAAGGTTGTGGTTCCACAATAGCTAACTCAGTGGTAGAAGCAGGAGGGGTCACATCCATTTGCTGCACAACAGATTCAACTTTGTCTTCAGACAGAGGAAGGTCAACATCCCAAGGAAGAGAAGTTCTCCGGTATCCAAACAAGCTTGATCCTGTGGATAAGGCCTCGCCTATGTTGTCGACGGAGGTCCGTAGACATAGCTTGGACAAGAGAAGATTGTTGGCAACGGCGAGTTCGAGAGATACCCAAGAAGATCATCTACCATAAAGATAGGACGAAAACACTGGAAGCTCTGACTAGGCACAGTTATAGTATCTTCCTTATCTTCATCGCTTAGACCTGAAGAAGACGCTTGTTGCTCACATTCCCAAATGTGCTTTTCCCAGAAGGTCTTAGCCTCGTTCTCCTCAGCTTCTCCTTTATTCGAAACTTGCCACAAGAAATCAACATCAACATCAGGGGAACGTAAGCTCCCAAATTTTGGCTTAAAGAGGATAGGCTTGGGAAAGGTGGCTTGGCTTATGTACTTTTTCAAGTCTTTGTTTTTATTTAAATCCACCATTGGCAACCATGAACAAACTCAATCCGGCTGAATCTTGATGGCAGTTGCAGAAGAGATGATCAGTGAAGGGGGTACAAATCTCATATCCTTCAACAGAAGACTCCCCTTAATGACACTGACAAGGATGGTGTCATAAGGACTCGCAAACTGTCCCATTTCTTCCAAGGTGACTGGTTTGAAGGAGAGGTCACTAGGGAAGATGTGAACTTTTGTTGAGCAACCATCACAGCACCGGGAGCGTCTTGCTGTGAGTGGGAGAGAAGAGTCCTTGGATTCCCAAGGAGGGATAATGTGGGGAGTAACGCCCACAGAGAAGGGGTTAAGGTAGGAGTTGAAGAAGGTCTTTTGAGAGGGTGAAGGTGAAGGCGATTGGAAAGGTATGATGTGAGTTTGAGAAAAAGGTTCAATGTTTAAGGGAGAGGAAGTTATTTGAGAAGTTGGGAAGGAGGTTTGTGGTTCTGGTTGAGAAGAGGGTAAAATGGAGGAAGAGGGAATGGAAGGAAGGGGTTCCTTAGGAATGGACGCAAGCTTGGAAGCGGGTTTCCTTGTGATGGGTAGCTTCGTCCGGGTTCCCTTTGGAATGCTCGCAATGGACGCAACCTTCATCCTTTTAGCGATGGGTTGGTCATCTTCAGAGTCATCGTCCATTATGAGTCTCCGCTTGGGAATGGCTTGGACGGATGGTGATTTCTTCTTTGGACTCTCAGCCTTTGCAGGAATTAGAGGCTCTTTCTAGTCCAGAAAATCTTGGACGCTCTGAAGTTTCATCCTTAGAAGATTGCTTCGTCCAAAGATTTGTTGCTCTTGGATCCGTCCAAAAATCCTCTTCTTCTCTTCAACATCTTTAGTCTCATGGGGACTAAAGATACCTTGATCTCTGAAGATCTTGGTTAGGAGGACACCATAGGAGATGGTGGTTTTCTTCCCTTTTCCTTGTACGCTTCTCTTGAAATTCTTAAAAAGAAGGGAAGGGAGATTGACCTGTTGACACAGCATCAGATGACACAGGCAGAAGGCATGAACTGTAGAGACTGAGTCTTTGGACCCTGCCTTGTGGAGTACTACCTTGTTCAGAAGTTGATGCAAAACTCTTGCCTTGTCATTCATCTTGGAAGCAGTTATCTTCCCCGTGGATGACTCCTTTAGTAAGGTGTCAAGAACAGCATCAGTTCCCCCAAAAGCTTTTT
This sequence comes from Styphnolobium japonicum, assembly GCA_023212625.1. Lineage (NCBI taxonomy): Eukaryota > Viridiplantae > Streptophyta > Magnoliopsida > Fabales > Fabaceae > Styphnolobium > Styphnolobium japonicum. The sequence goes on from JALBWW010000013.1 coordinate 20,795,161, forward strand.
CCCAATCTGAAGTGATGGTGGCTCCTTCCAACAAACATTGGGTGGCGTTGGAGATGGTTACCTCTGAAACCACAACAGGTTTTCCCAAAACACACCCTTTGACCTCTGTCGCAAACACGGATGCGTCTTTCCAGAACATTTTCACCAAATCCGGATAAACCTCCACCGGTTCTCTGAAGTAACTATCCCAACCAGCACCGACGAGACATTCTTTGATATCTATTCCACATTCTGCTAAAATTGAAGTTTGGAACGCGTATTCAACCGATACCTCGGCTCTTTCAACATCAAGGGTCTTTCCTCTGGCCATTTCTCAGGGTTAAGGAAATTTGAAAGAGAGAGAGAAATTTGCTAAGGTTCTTTTTGCAAAGATTTTCTTTCAAGGCTTGAAGGCGTAAAAATTTGATCTTGTAAAGAAGGAAAATATTTATAGAAGAAGGTTGGTTTTTACACTGAAAGGTTTCTTGAAAGAAAACGAATCGTTTTTCCCCTTTTTTAAAAAAAAACAAACACATTAAATGAGTATTAAAAGCAACTGTCACGTCCGCAGTAAAAAGTTACTTTCGTGACCTTTCAAAAACTGACTCAGCGTGGGAAATTTGAAAAGTTTCAAACAAGATAAATGCAAATGATTTATGTCTTATCAAGAAATTTACCACACCATTTAACAAATACACATCATTTTGGACACAGATCTTCAATGGACGCAAGAAGTATTAATTCTTTACAAAATGCATACTTAGATGTTTTCGAATAAGAGTGAATCTATCCTCTGAGAGAGGTTTTGTGAAAATATCTGCCCATTGATGATCTGTATCCATATATTGAATATCAAACACACCTTTCTGAATATAGTCTCTTATAAAGTGATGTTTGATTTCAATGTGTTTTGCCCTTGAGTGTAGTATAGGATTTTTTGATAAGTTAATTGCAGCAGTATTATCACATAGTAAAGGAATCTTACTTTCAAAGACGTTGTAATCTTCTAATTGATGTTTGATCCAGAGTAGTTGAGAGCAACAATTGGATGCGTAAATATATTCAAACTTCAACTGTTGATAGAAGCAATTGTGCTTTGTCTCTTGCTGGACCATGATACTAGATTTCCTCCAATGAAGTGACATCCTCCACTTGTACTTTTCCTTTCGATTCTATCTCCAGCATAGTCAGCATCACAAAAACCAACTAATCTGTACTCAAGAGATTTCTTAAATACTAAACCTAGATTAGTAGTTCCTTTCAAGTATCTGAAAATTCTTTTTACAGCAATTAAGTGTGACTCTCTAGGATCAGATTGAAAACGTGCACAAAGACACACACTAAACATTATATCAGGTCTGGACGCAGTGAGATATAAGAGTGATCCGATCATACCTCTGTATACCTTTTCGTCCACCTTTTTATCCTTATCGTCCAATCTTAATGTGGACGACGGATGCATTGGTGTGCTCATTGTTTTGTAATCGTCCAATTTGAATTTCTTCAGAAGTTCATTTGTGTATTTTGTTTGATGAATGTAGATTTCGTCCAATGTTTGCTTCACTTGCAAACCCAAAAAGAATTTTAATTCTCCCATTAAACTCATTTCAAACTCCTTTTGCATCAGATTGGAGAAATCCTTGCAAAGAGATTCATCAGTAGCTCCAAAGATAATATCATCAACATAAATTTGAACTAAAATGAATTTCGAGTTTTTGTCTTTTCGAAAAAGAGTAGTGTCAACTTTTCCTCTAGAAAAACTGCTTTCTATTAAAAAAGTGCTTAACCTTTCATACCAGGCTCGAGGAGCTTGTTTTAAACCGTACAAGGCCTTTTTCAATTTGAAAACATGCTCAGAGAAATTTTCATCCTCAAAACCAGGTGGTTGTTTAACGAAAACTTCTTCATTGATTATACCATTTAGAAATGCACTTTTTACGTCCATTTGATATAGTCTCATGCTATGATGAGCAGCAAATGAAAGTAAGATGCGTATGGCTTCTAGTCTAGCTACAGGAGCAAAGGTTTCAGTGAAATCAATACCTTCTTGTTGTGAGTAACCTTGGGCTACCAACCTTGCTTTGTTTCTCACAACCTTACCATCTTCGTCCAATTTGTTTTTGAATATCCATTTTGTGCCGATGATGGACTTGTCTTTAGGCTTTTGAACCAGCGTCCAAACATCATTTCTTTTAAATTGATTTAGCTCTTCTTGCATGGCTAAGATCCGTCCTTGTCCTGTAGTGCTTCTTCTATTTTTCTTGGCTCCATTTCAGAGATGAAGGCTACATTTGAGTATTCTCTGAAGGTAGATCTTGTACGCACTTTATCATCTGGATTACCAATGATTTGGTGTTCTGGATGATAAGTTTTGAAGTGCCAGCTTCTTTGACCATCAGTTGTTTCTTCTTTTCTTTCATCGTCCAATGCTTCTTTGTTTTGGGTTGCTGATCCTTCTCCTTTGTCTTTTAGGTTTAATTCTGCAAAGGACTCGTCTAGCTCTGACAAATCATTATCAGGCTATATGCTTTTAGGTTTAATTTTGTCATTGAATTTAACATGAACAGATTCTTCAACAGTTAAGGAGCGAGAGTTATATACTCTATATGCTTTAGATGTTTCTGAGTATCCTAAGAAAATACCAGAGTCAACTTTAGCATCAAACTTTCCTAAAGAATCCTTAATATTCAAGATAAAGCATTGACAGCCAAAAGAATGAAAGTAAGAGATGTTGGGTTTTCGTCCTTTCCACAATTCATATGGAGTCTTGTTTAAAAGAGGTCTAATATATATTATGTTTTGAATATAACATGCAGTGTTAACAGCTTCAGCCCAGAAGTGTTTGGAGATTGAGTTGTCATTGAGCATTGTTCTAGCCATCTCTTGAAGAGATCTATTTTTTCTTTCTACCACACCATTTTGTTGTGGTGTTCTTGGGGCAGAGAAGTTGTGATGAATACCGTTTTCTTCACAGAACAATTGAAAGCTCTCATTCTCAAATTCTCCTCCATGATCACTTCGGATTGAGTTGATACACATGCCTTTTTCATTTTGAATTCTTTTACAGAACATAGAGAAGACTTTGAAAGACTCATCCTTGTGAGCTAGAAACATAACCCATGTCCATCTAGTATAGTCATCTACTATGACCAATCCATATTTCTTTCCATTTAGTGAAGTAGTTCTTGTTGGACCAAATAGATCAAGATGTAACAATTCTAGTGGTCTAGAGGTGGAAACGATGTTTTTGGATTCAAAAGAGTTTTTGATTTGTTTCCCCTTTTGACATGCTTCACAAAGAACATCTGATTTGTACACAAGCTTTGGTAGTCCTCTTACGAGGTTATGCTTATTTAGTTTAGAGATTAATCTCAAACTTGCATGACCAAGCTTCTTGTGCCATATCCACTGTTCTCCTTTTATGGAAACTAGACATGATACATTTTGATCTGAAAGATCTTCCAAGTCAATTTTATAAAGATTGTTTTGCCTTTTAGCAGTGAAGAGTATGGATCCGTCAGAGTTTTTAACTATAAATTCTCCTTGATTGAATGAAACATTAGATCCACTATCACATAATTGACTAATGCTAAGCAGATTATGTTTCAATCCTTCAACTAGAAGAACATTATCGATAGAGGGAAAATGATGCTTACAAATCTTACCTATTCCAACTATTTTACCTTTCTGGTTTCCTCCAAACATGACGAAGCCTCCTGAATTAGTTTTGATGTCTTGGAACATAGAGCTTTCTCCCGTCATATGCCGTGAGCAACCACTGTCCAGGTACCATGACAGGTGTCTTTTTCTTGTTGCTAAGCACATCTGCAAGAGGAATTATCATATCCTTAGGTATCCATATCTTTTTGGGTCCTTTTTGGTTAGCTCTTGGAGATCCATAATATTTTGACTTTTTATTAAAGAGATCTTTAGAGGAAGGGTAAACGTTTTTATAACCATTCTTAAAAGATTTAGGTTGGGTAGTAGTTTTTTAAAAAAACTTTTTATCAGTATCTTGATATCCCAATCCAGATTTGTCACGAGAATCTTTTGAATACCTAAGTAAAATGTTTAGGTTGTTGGTGTTTTTCACAAATTTACTGAGGTCCTCCGTTAATTCTTTTACCTCAGTATGAAGTTTATCAACTTCATTTGAAGTGTTGGACTCAGAGGATGTTTTTAAAAGAGCATTTTCGGTTTTTAATTTTTCACAATAAATTTCAAGTTCTTGTTTTTCTGAAGACATTTTTCCATATTCTTTGGTTAATTTTGAAAACTTCCTTTTCAGGGATTTATATTCAACTGCTAAAATAGATGAATTATTTAACAACTCATCAAATGCATTCTGAAGATCAAGATCACAGTTTGTTACCTCATTTTCTTCTTCTTCTGTCAAGGTATTCGCCATGAGACATAGATTTGCTTCTTCTTCATCATCAGTAGTTGAAAGATCAAGATCTTCCCAGGTGGCCATTAATCCTCTTTTCTTCTTTGGAAAGAATCTCCTTTTCTCTTTCTCCTTGTTTAGTGAGGGGCATTCCGCTTTAATGTGTCCGGGCTTCTTGCATTCATAGCATATGATTGGACTCTTGTCTTTTGTTTCTGTTCTGTCCTTTGGTGACCTTCGTCCAAAGTGCTTTCTCTGCATACCTCCTTTCTTTTTCCACATTGCTTGTATCTTTCTAGAGATGAAAGATAATTCGTCATTATCAGATATATCATCTTCAGATGACTCGGCCTCGTCTGATGATTTTTCAGCTTTAAGTGCTTTGGACGCACTGCCTTTGTGAGCTTTAAGGGCAATTGATTTCCCTTTTCTTGAGCTTTCCTCTTCTTGAAGTTCCAGCTCATGAACTTTAAGAGAACCCAAGAGTTCCTCCATGGTAAGAGAAGCTAGATTCTTTGCTTCTTGTATGGCAGTAACCTTAGGTCTCCACTGTCTGGAAAGGCTCCTTAGAATTTTTCTGATATGATCTTGATTATCATAGGTCTTTCCCAGAGATCTCAAGCCATTGATTATTGTTTGGAATCGTCCAAACATTTGATCAATGTTTTCATGCTCTCCCATTTTGAAGAGCTCATACTGGTGAACCAGCATGCTTATCTTTGATTCCTTGACTTGAGATGAGCCTTCATGTGCTAAGGCCAAGGTATCCTGACAAGAGGTTGTCGAGACCCGTCAAATAAATAAGATTTTGGTTTCAACATAGAGGGTTGTAGGTAAAATAAGTAAGGAGTTTTTCTCTACTTGTCACGTCATCAGTAAAGATATTAATGTAGAACTCTCTGGTAAGACTTTTAAGCATCTTTTGGTCATCAATCGAATCCCTATTTTTCCCCTTGATGATTCTTCTGATGAGTATTGTGATCTCGCTCTTTAATCCATTGGGATAGATAGCTTTTTGTACCCAAATTGTCTCTTCCTGCTTAAGCACATCATCAAGTTGCTCTTGGAGTTTTTTTTTTCCATCCTATACATAATAGGTTTGTACAATAGTTGGGAGAATTTTGGATGTCATTAAGGCGTACCATCAGTCTACGTTTCCTCTTGAAAAAGTTGCCAAAAACTAACTTTTCCAAGCTTTGAGTTTAGCTTCCATATTGTCAGTAGATTGTTTGAAAATGGGTTTGTCTTCCCAATTCTTGTTAATGAAATTTCTGAAATCCTGATGATGCATCTATGTGGCCTCAAATTTGAACGGGCGATTAGCCTTCAAACTGGGATAGCCATTTTTAAGCAAATGAGTAAGCATGGTGGTCTGAGTAAAAGTGAGGTAAAGAAGAGACCACAACTTTGTGAAATTTAGTGTCATAACAACCGAGGTCAATGAAATTGCAATCCCATATCTAGCCAGCGAAGTTTGACATTTTTTACTATCGATAGGAGCACTACCTTTCTTTTCACTGGTGTAAGCAATTACGTTGAAATATTCTATAAGTTGCCAACTATAAGAAAACACACTGGCTACATGAATTGCTAAAAACCACACACGGGTAATAGTATAGAAAACCTTGTAGTAAAAAAAAAGAATTTTATGGCAACTCGAAAGAAGACATGCGCAATGACTCAACTCTAGATAATAATAAATTCCTTTTCATCCATGACAACCATCTTAGTCAAATCAGGAAGCTGAGATTTCTTGAATTTGGGAACTCTTTACAAATGAATGACCTTCATTTCAATCTTTCAAATCTTTTGATCATTGTTCACATTCACCTCATAAACAAAATCATATTGTTCAACCATTATATAACTGAAATGAAAAATAAATAAACCATGTAATATGTAACATCCTCTCTTAAATTTTCATTTTTTAATATTAATTTTTAATTTTTAATTAATATTTAATTATGTATTATTTATTCCTTTATGATTTTATTTCTACACTATTATGTCCTAAAATTCCGATTTTTGTTAACTAGAAATTAGAGGGCACAAAAATTTACTTATGACATATTTTTATTTATTTAAGTACATTCATTTCCTATTTTTAGTATATCAGTAAATAAACAGATTATTGTCAGTATTATTTTATGTTTTTCTTTGATTATAGGTTAATAATGTTTTAGAAACTATTTTTGTGCAAAGAGTATTTATTAAAATAGTCAGTATAGCTTGTTTAATTAAACATATACATTTTATACAATAGGGTTTGTGACCAAGACAAAAGTGTAACTAAGAATTTTGCACACATTAAAATAAGGTTAAATTTGTCATTTAGAATTATTAGTAGGAAGAAGACAAAATAGGTGTAACTAGATGGAATCTAGTTGGAATAACATTAGAATCTAGTTAGAAACTAACTAAATGCATTAAAATCTAATTAATTTAGTTAATTCTTAACTAATTTGGTTGCAATTTAACTAAATTAGGTCCAAACTAACCAATTTGGACAAGCCATACCCATGGGAAGACCTTTTCTCAAAGTATCAAGATCCACTTCCGTGGGATCACTTTATGGCCTCAAAAGAAGAAAAAGAAGATGAAGTTCAACTTCAACTTTCTACTTCTGCTCCTCTCTCCATTGTCAATCCAACGGAGCACTCTGTGGTAGTAAAAGCTATCAGCTGACAGTCTTCATCAAATTGCCCTTGTTCATGAAGTTCAACCTGATGTTCATTGGCTCATCAATATGGACTCAGTCTACAAGAAGTTTGAAGGACTCCTCAAGTTCTACTTTCCACATGGCCCTCCTCCGCCTCCATCTCAATAAAATCTTTTTCAATTTTTTTTTCTTTCAAACATTTTTTTCACTCTCATTCTTTTTAGTTCTATTATTTCCTTCATTTTTTTCTTTCTAACAATGATGGTTTTTTCCTTCACATTTTGTTTGATGACAAAAGGGGGAGAACTGGAAAATAAATTTGATTATGTATAGTATACATTTATAAATGAAATGGGAACACAATTGAATTTATTCTTTGCATATTTCTGTTCTTATTCTAACCTATGTTTTTATTACTTTACTTAGAATTAATCTATTTACACTAATGATAAATCTAATGTTAATCTGATCTTCTGGTTATTAGCTCTGTTATTTGTCAACTAACAGTAAATTATTCTATTACTCTGATTATTTGATAAAATTTATTTTACTCTGATACTTTTAAATATTTTTCTCAAATACGAGATATAAAGTCTTACTCTGATATTGCTTATATAAACTATTACTCTAATACTGATAAAACTCTTTGGACTTAAAATTTTCATTACTCTTTTACTCAGTTAACTTGTTCAATCTACTTTATTGCTCTGATACGTTATGGACTCAGTCTTATATGTTCTTCAAACATTGCGTCCAATAATTAGTAAAAACTATCCTTTTGAACAAACTGATAAAAATTGTTCCTAAGTCACATGCGTCCAACTTATATATAGGATTTTCTTAGGGGGAGCTTATACTTTTTCAAACTGATAAAAGATTTTGCTCAATCAAATTTATATTGTTTGTCATCATCAAAAAGGGGGAGATTGTTGGAACCAAAGACGTAATCAAAATATATGATACTAGAACCAAAATTGTTCAAAGAAATTGAACCCTTCAAAGTTTTGAAGATAACAATAAATATAAATTAGACTGAACAAATAAGTTTTTAAATAAACTTATGTTATTTCGTTCTAAAATTATGTACCTTTTGAACAAATCTTTATAAATACTTTTGGACTAAAGACAATTTTTGTAAAGACAAAATCTCTATTTCATTGCGTGCGTCTAATATACAATATGTACTATTTATTATATTATATTGGATCATCCATTGTTTTGTCGCTGTTAATTGTTCCTCAAAAGCATCCGTCCAAAGCATTTAAAAAACGAGCAAGACAAAATGTATTTATTGCTAATATGATCTTTAACAAAGTACGCATCTTTCGAAATCAACATTGTACGTTGGAGCTGACACACCTAACAACTACAAGGATCAGCAAATAGGAACTTTCTGCACACTCAAAATAGTCAGAACAAAGATATCAAAGTTTCTAGCAACGTTGATAACCAAAGCCAGTTTTCAGAAGAAGATCAACATGTTATCATCATTGTGCATTTAATGCTACTCAGAATAGTAATAAATGTTGTCGTTGGACGAAGAAACTTATGAAGATTAGTATGAAGCTCACAAGCCTATACACACCCAAGTCTTCAAAGGATCATAAAGAGAACGGAAAAAAAAAAGAGAAAAACATACGAAGCAAAAAGATTTACTCTACTTTACATATTCTTTGTATTCTCTTGTATAGAGTTTTACTTGAGCTTATTGCTTATCCTCACACATCATGAGTTAATCACAAGTATTGTAAACACTCTCTTTATTACTTTGTTAGAAAGCCTGAAGAGGCTTGTTTAGAAAAGAATACTTATTGGTAGAACCTAAAGAGGTTTAGAATATTTGGCTGTAAGCCTAAAGAGGCGGTGTGAAGAATACTTGTAATATTTGTGAAAGATTAGTGAAATTTCTTCAAGTAGAAGGGAATGGACGTAACTTTAGGGTTGTGAGAGTAAACCAATATAAATACATGGTTTCTTCCCTCTCCTTGTGTTACTTTATTTTCACTAACATTCGGGGATTGTCATTATTGTTTTTAACAACTCTTTTTATCAGAAAATATACATCTTTAACTTGCGTCCAAAGATTTTCAGAAAAACTCTCTTTGCGTCCAACAGACTATGAAGAGTTTTTATTTCACTCATTTTCTCTTACATTCTTGCAAAACTTTTATTTTAAGAAATATTTTAATAAAAGTTTTCCAAAAAGGCTAAGAAACACAATTCAACCCCCTTCTTGTGTTTCATTTGTTTATTTCAAAAATTTCATTGAAAGAGGAGGAATAGGAAGAAGTTCATGTGTTCTTCATCTTTTAATGCTTGAATATGAACTTTCATTGATTAGTTTTCCCTGGATTTTGATTCTCTTATGAACTTTTATCAAGAATACAATCATAATAATGCTTGAATATGAATAATGTTTGGAGATTTTGGCTTCATGGAGATTTCAAAATTCATGAGTTTATGGTGATTGGATGATGGCTTTGATTATATGCTAAGTGGTTTTATACTATGTTTTGATGTTATATGATTGTTTGGATTGAAAAACCCTAAGAACCATGACCATGTGTGTTTCGGCCAAGGTAAGGAGTTAGGGTTTCAATGTGTTTAATTATGTAAATAACAGTTTATGATGTAGATTAATGATTAGTTAAGTGATTTTTCAAGATTTGATGAAATTTTGATGGATTTGGATGAACATATTACAAACCCTAGCCATATACATGTTTTGGCCAAGGCTAATCCTATAGGGTTTATATGTGTAAATTGTTAGATTAATAGTTAAGAGAATAGATTAAAAGTAAATTAAATTGTATAGCAAAATTCAAGTATAGTTAGGTGACAAAAGTTTAGAACAATCACTTGGAAATCAAGTGTGATGGTTTCGGCCAAGAGATTTAAATGGCCTAGGTTGCAAATTTTTCATGTTATCATTATATCACGGTGATTAGAATATGACCTTGGCGGAAAATTGGAAAAAAATGGGGGAAATTGATAAGTTCAAGTGTTAAGCTAATTTAAGAAATCCTAGATTAGGTTTCAACCAAATGAGGGATTTTAACCTAAGATTTGATTTAGATCCAAAGGAATGAGTATTATGATGAATAAGAATGATTAAGTGTTAAGGAATAATAAAAATTCAAGTATATGGAAAACTGACCAAATAAATAGTAGAAATAACTAAATGAATAGTAACTTACCAAATGAATAGTAATTTGGCTAAGTTGTGAAGCATTTTAAGAGTTCTTAATGGCTAAGTTAGATTAGCAAAATGGATGTTTATGATGACTAAAAGAAACTTAGACCATAGGATTAAGGTTTCGGCTAAAACCTAGTTTCTAAGGCCAGGTATTAGTCAAGTATGTTTTTAAGGGTAATTAGGTATTAAAAAGGTCAAGAAGTTGACTTTATGAGAAAAGTGTCCAATTACTCTAGAAACTTAAAAAATGACATTACATGCTCATTTAATAATATGTAAGATGATATAAAAGACAGGGATGCGATCCTCGGTAAAGGAAAGAGAGGTGATTCCTAAATAATTAGATGAAAATGATCTTCGGTAAGGGAGGTGATTCATGAAAGTGTTACATGTGTCTATAGATGGATAATCCACAACAAAATATTGGAATTATTTGTGGACCAGATGAAATCCACCCTAGACGTATGGTATGACCATTTGGTTTAGTAGACGCCCTATACCAAGGCAGAACTCTTATCACTATTTTATAGTAATTTTGTTATGTTGACAATATAAACACAGATTATGGGACTATGCCCACAGATAAAAGACAAGCATGAGTATGTAATTGTCCAAGCAAATAATAAAAGATCAAATTCTTATCCGTTATTTTACTGTTAAATGTTCTAAGAAGTAAGACATGAAGTGCAATGTCTAGATTATATACTATTGGCTTATTTAAATGTATTATGGACAATACATTATCCATGGAAATGTTTTTGCAGTTTAATGTAGTTGGAAATATTATAGTTATTGTTTACTGTTTTTATCTGCTTGAATTCTTACTAAGAATTAAATTTTCACTCTAAGTCTAATATTTCCAAAGAACCCAGAGAGCTAAGGAGATGTATCATATAATCATTATAATAGATTTTGATGTTGCTTTGCTCCATGATCCAAAATATGACTGATCAATCAATTTGAGACACTTATGTTATCTTAGTACTAGGTTTTATTAGATGTTTATTGTGCCCAATATTAGTATTTTAGCTGAGTTTAATGTTGTTAGGCATCATTGGGCTTTAATGCAAATTGTGAATAATTCTTGGATTTTGATGCATTTTGACCTTTCCTCCTTGGTTAGGTCATAACTTGGGACTTATTAATCCATTTGAGGTGATCTTGGTGCCTTTGAAAAGCTAAGACAAGGCTCTACAAGTTTCATGAAGAACTCAATAGCTGGATCAGATTTCTAAGGGTCCAAAATAGCCTTGCAATTTAGAGTGGGTTTGCTATCACTGGAATCTAAATAGTGTACACGTATTGGATCATATCGTGGGCTATAGGCCTCCTTTTGAGCTGAAACACGGCCATTGGAAAGATAAGACCTATATCTCCAACTTCATTGAAGACCATTTAGTCAATAGATGTCATTTTATGCATGATTATGAAGCTACAAGTTGGTTTGAATTTGGAAACACGTTCTGCCAACCTGATTTGTGGTAGGTGCAATGTTTTTGGAATATTTGGAGTTGTAAAAGTCCAAATGACATGAAACTAACGCCAAAAGTTCAAGGAGACAATTGTTTACAACTATCATGAAGACCTCCAAGCCAAAATACATCGTTTAGGGCATGAAAATTAGGCTGAAAGTCGGAGTAGAGTTGTTGACTAGAAGCCACCAAGCATACACCAACCCACTAACCATGCACCAACCCACCAACTATGCATCAAGCTTCCATATTTGACAATTTTCATGTTTCTACGGCTTGCATTCATATTATTTTTAATGACAAATTGAATTCTAAGATTAGTATAAATAGAGTCAATCTCTTTATATTATACATCATTCAATTTAAAGTAAGTTTGAGTAAATTTGAGAGTTTTCTTTTTCTTCTTCTCCATTCTCTTTAGAATTTCTTTTTTGTTCTTTATTTTCTGAGTTCTTCCTTCCCATCCATGGAAGGCTAGGGTCTTATAATCAATCCAAGAGATTAATCATCTTGATATGTAATTTGGAGATCTTGTTTTATTTGTTCATATTACTTAATTGTTATTCAAGTTTCTCTTCTTCCTCTTTTGATCTTTATCTAGATTGAATGGCTTAATTTGATTTAGATGTTGATGTGATAATAGCTTTATTATCATGTATTCAAAGAGGATCACAAAGACTAAACAATATATCAAAGCTTTTTGATGGATTGTTTAGCTTGATTAAATTCTGGATCTTAAATTAATTTATGTTGGATGGTTGTTACTTTATCTAACATTTGTTAATCAAATCCTAGATGCTTAACTAGTAAAAGGATTCTTGGATCATGTTGAGGCTTCTTGATGTGATCTAAGGCCAAGAACATGGTTAGCAATTAAGTGGATTCCTTGTAATCAATGATGGATTAAATTCAAGATCGATAAATTTCCTTAGATTGGTTAATTTGTTAATTACATTTCTTTAATTCAACCGGTGTATTTTCTTTCCAAATCATCAAAACTCCCTTTTTTAATCATCTTGATATGATTAAATCTTTGTTTTCTTTTGGATCCTTGAGAGACGATTTGGTTCATTCTCTATACTACAAATTAGTTTGTGATCCGGTAATTTTTATTATTTGATGGGACTCGACAACCTCTTGTCAATGACACTTATATTTTGGATATGAAGGGCTTTAGTGCGTGTTATTTCTTAGTTATTATGCAATTATGTAGCTTGTATTGTATATGAAACAGTGTAGAAAAAGATTTCATCAATAGGGCCAAAGTACCCATTTTGAAATTTTGATGTACTCCATGTAAATAGTTGTAGGATGAAACCTATGTATATAAATAAGTTCTAGTAATGAACAAAAGCAATATTTTGATGTGCTACACTTTTAGTAGAACAAATTATCATCGAAGTATGATTATTAAATTGCGAAAAATAAATTCACATTCTTATTATAATTCAAAACATACAAAATTAAATAAACAATGTAGCTAATTAAATTATGCATTTTACAGACTAGTAAAACAATGACATTAATTAAGAATTCCCAAGTAGTTGAGTAATCATCATCTCATCATAAACCACCTTATAAATCAACTAAATCTCCAATACAAAACCATAGAATTCCAAAGTTCAAACACTGATGGTCGTAGCTTATAAATCTTGCAACTTCAATCTATTACGTCTAACTATTATTTGCTTGTAATATAGGAACAAAGTAAAAGAGAACACTAAATTGCCATGGAAAATACTTAGAAGTTTATGAAAATACCATTAAAAAGCAATTAAAAGAATGAACATAACTTAAACACCTACCTCTTTACTTGACTAGTAAAAATGCTAAAATAAACTTCTTGCTTCTAGTGAAGATTTCAAGCTTTTCTAGGTTTTTGGAAAATATTTTGATTTTTCTCTCTTTTTCTCTTTCTTTCTCTCTTATCCAGTGCCTTATTCTTCTTCTTTCTCTCTTCCACGCTCACTCTTCTTCTTTCTCTAGATGTGTCATGCTCTTTTTTTTTTGTGTGGAAGATGATCATCTTATTGATATTTTACTTGAGTAATCATTGTTATTCTATTTTATCTAATCACATATCAACACTTAACCTTCCATGTTGTCTCCTTATTGGTCAATCTTCATGGACCAATAGAAACATTTCATTTGGTAGAAGTAATTATGACCTAGTTAGATATTTAGCTAATTTAGTCTTAATTTAATTAATTCCATTAGATTTTAACTACTTTTGTTACATTCTAACCTTACTAATTCTATCTAGTTAGTTTTTGTCTTTACTTGTATTTTGTCTTATTCTACTAACAAATTCCTCTAATGACACCTAGGTCCCCTTATGCATAAACTTTTAACTACTCAATTGTCACTGTATATTCTACTAATTTATACTAGTTATTTTACTATTTTTATATATTTTTTTCATGATTAAACATAAAATTCACAAATTCTCAATTATAAACAGTATAAAATAATCAATAAAAAAGAAAATGTTTTAATATATAAGTAACATGTAACGTTACTGGATGAACTCTCGTTTATAATATTATATAGATATAGATATAAATATTCCTTCATATAAAATACGTCCATTTGTTTATTATTTTTTTGTAATTAAATTATTATGTAAAAAATAATTTTATATTTTTACACTCTATCATGTCTTTTCAAGTAATTTTATTATTAAAAAAATATTTTTATATTTTCACAGTCATACAATAATAAATTTTAAACTTAAAATAATTATTACCTTTATAAAATATCTTTATGAAAAAATGATAAAAAAAATGACTTTTTTGTATATAAAAAAAAAATCATCGAAGCAAGTCCAAATTCCAGGTGTGACCACAGGAGCAGTACCACCACCACACGCTTGTGCCTCAACCTCAGATTCAGATACCCAAAATCCATCCTTTACATATTCTTACCCATCTCTCTCATCTTCCACCTCTCGACCCGACCCATTTCTCTTCCCGACCCATCAATCTATCTATGACCCGAACACTCCCACCCCTCCCTCCATAGCATACTGCATACCTCATTTCTGTGTCCCATGGCGATTCGGGTCGGGTCATCCGTTTGCTCCTCGCCGCATACCATCCCCATATCCTGTACCTCCTCCACCTCGACCCCTCCGTGCTGATGCTTATCCACTTGTCACACAAGATGGTATGGTATGGCAATTTTGGGTGGCATTGTTTTTCTTTTTTTTCCTTTCAACTTTTCCGAGTTTATGTATGTTTTAAATTTATTGGTTTTTCTTTTTTTCAATGATGAATCCTTTGTGGGTGTCTCAGATCTTCTCCATATTTTGTCATTTCCGCCTAAAGATATGAATTTTGTGAATCATTCAAGCTATATTAGCTGGAAAGAGTAAGCTAATGTTCTTTTGTGTGCGTGTGTGTGTGTATATATATATATGTATATATTAAAGAGATACTTATTTTCCATGATATTTGATGCTATAGGATAAGGAAGTTGAAACCCAGAAGGGACTGAAATGTTTTATGCTACTCAGAAGAGGGAATTCCCTAGTGCTTACCGCTTGTTTACAGGTATGATTTTTATTATTTATTTATTTATTTGTTTTGGCAATATCTGAGTCTGTGCATACTTCCAGTTTTTTATTTGATTTGATTTGAGACAATATTGCATATCAGGCTGAATGTGATATCCGAAATTGAGTTACAATTCAATAAAGAAATATAGAAGTTTGGTTGTTATTAATACAGCCTTTGTGCTGATTTTATTGCATATTAACATAAATTCTGCTGTCAGATATTTAGTTGATCTTTTAGCATGGTTGAGGCTGCAATCTGCATGAATTGCAGGATCATAGTTTTTCTCAATATGATCCCAGGTTACTAAACTGGGGATTGCAATTCGAGTCAGGTGTAAAATGGACCAGAATAGGAGTTTATCTAGTAGAGTGAGGTTATGGAATTTTTATTTAGGATACATTTGCAAGCACATTGCTGGTATGTAATCTTTCAATTGTTCCCCTAATATGGAGGATTTTAAACATCCAAACAAAGCGGAAGGAAACTCAACACAAAATTGTTCCCCCATGAGTTATAGCACAATGTCTGAACAACAACCTTCTATAGTTGACTAAATTTTAAATTGGAATGGAACTAAAGGGATACTCAATACAAAATTAAGAGTTTAAATTTATTTCTATGCTCTTATAGAAAGACTTCTCTACGATTGCAAGAAATACAGAATAAAATTGCAGAATTTTTTTCATTTTATAAGCAGTAGCGTCATTATTCAAGTGTTGATTATGTGGACAATTTAGGGCTAAAGGATGTGACATGTTTGAGCTAAACAAAGTTGTGATTAATGAAAGAGCCAAGAAGTAATTAAAATTGGGTGCTGTTAGTCAAGAAAGGAAGGGACCAATGATTCGGCACTAGGGTTCACTGGTGTATTATGCTCTCTGCAAAACAAAAGGTCAGTTCTCAGAATGGACTGTATAAAAAATCCTTACATCAGCAGAATTTATCTAATAACACCCGTGGACCATAAGAACATCTACTTACTTTATATATATTCATTTTTTGGAAAGAAAGAATATTAAAAGTTAGACTTGCCTCCCATGTGTGAAATGGCTGTGAACCACACTTCCTATTCCCTTGCATGGATGCTATTTGACTTAAAAAGTGAAATATTGGACTAAATTGGAAGCATTCTCTCCCTCAAGAATGGATGTATGTCAGAATTTATGAAGCTTTTGCTGAAATAGGGAGTCGTTATTATGTGCATAAATTGTGCAAATTTACATTGCACGAAACAAACCATTATTGTTTAAAAAGTTCATCAACTAGGATATACTTCTATGCAATTTTGATAATATTGTATGCATGATGTATCCACTGTTTGTTTCAACAATTCCCTTTATTTAAATATCATATGGACCATCTTTATTTCTATCCATGGTACTCTATATTTTGTCAATGTAATAATATTATTAAGTGACTGAATGTACGTCATTGTTCTGTTATCTTTGAAGCCATTGTTTTTTTGTAAGCCAATTTAACAACAAATTTTTCCATGTTTTTGTAACTGAGCAAAGTGTGCCTCAACCCCTGCCCCACTATTCCCTTTAAATAAACTTGTTACAAATAGAAGAGAGATAAATGAAATACCGAGAAGTTCTGGGTAATGAGATTTGTCCTTCAGTAGCAAAGCAAGCTAAACAGCATATCCAATTCCAACCTGATTAAGGGCTCAATTTCTTATATTCTTATGGTGGAAATTTTACGCTTTACTTTCGAAATAAGGGTATGTTATTGAAGCTTATGCTTGTACTCTTGATTTTTGTAACCTCATTTCATACTAATAGCAGAGTAGACTGAGTGATAACACAATGAGAGAAGGTGGCAGTCCAATGTTATGGGAAGATTTTTCATTTTTCTTTCCAGGTGAATTGGTAAGTTTTAGCAATCTCCTGAAGGCATTCACTTGCAAACAATTAACTTAAAATATTTGGAATTGTACTTTTGCTCACATCTCACAGGCAAATGCACAACACAACGAGTTTAAATTTGATTGACCGTCATTGTAAAACTTTTTATACGCAATTGGTAAACAAAAAATTGCCACATCATTGTAGTAACTAATGTTTTTCATTTGCTATAAAAGCTTTTGAAATTTCTTAAACAGGTGGTACTCATACTGTAAGGTGGATCAAAATTATATTCTAATTTATATTATATACCTTGAAATCCAAACAAATAGAATAATAAGAAATAATATACAATATTTGAAAATCATATATTTGATGTTTGATTTTATAATAATATTATGGTCTGCTTCAATCGCATCTTATTAATATTATCGTAAATTAAAAGATTGTGTATCAATTTATTTGTTTTCTCATTCAACAGAAAACAAAAAAACTTACAGCTACTAACTTGGCTTCAAATTACAATGGATTTCTCTCTCTCTCTCTCTCTCTCATGCAAGAAGTCATCAAATGATTAGAGTTAGATTAGATTTTTTTACTTCTTGTAATTGCCTTAAAAATTCTACTCAATTTGACAAAGTAATAGTTCATGCACTTTTGAGGAATGATTAATGTCATTAATGTTTTATTGATTAAGAAAAGTCGGTGTATTTGACTGCTAGTTGGTCTTAGTCTTTTCTTGTGCAGGTTCTTCTTTTTCCATCTTAAGTCGTAGTTTTGTGGAGTTTTGCATCTTGGGAGATGACAACCTCCGAAGGATTCTACTGATGTATTTTGCAAACACTCCTTCATCACTGTCCAGCTATTTCCCTACAGTTCTCTGTAATTCTCATCAGTTCAACTGGACAGTCATAAATCAGAACTTATTGTATGCTATTTTTGACAAACCGTTAAATGGTCCTTGACCGCTCAATTCCAGTGATTTTGATGACATGATTCATAGATCAGTTGTTCGTGGTGGATAGTGCTTAGGTGAGCCTGAAAATGGTACATGTTCAAGTTGGGGAGATGCTAATATCTTGATACCTGGTACAGGATCTCGACAACTTGAGAAAGCAATTGTTAAATTGCTGTCAAATGCTACATTGCAATCCCGCCAGTGTATGTTTGAATGAACTGAACCTTGCCTGATTTCACACAATGTAACAAAATTGAAACTTTCCTTGAAAGAAAGGAAAAAGGAACTGTAAGAACCAACTGCAGGGTGTTGTTCTTCTGTGGGAAATCTTGTAACAAAGATAGGGCATGAGGTTTTTTGGGTGGTGCTCTGTACAAGTTAGGTATGATTAATAATTCTTGTAGCACAATTAAATTTTTGCTAATTATGGTTGGCATTTTACAATTTAATATGAATTTCAATGCATTTGTGTTCAGAGTTGGTAGCTGTCCCATGTCCAAAAATTTTGCTTGGTACTTGCATGCTGAAAAGTGGACAAAATGCTCGCTGGGTGACAAAATGCTCTCTGATTTTTTCTCTTGAAATTTTTATTATTTATCTAAACATTTCATTTTCTTCCTTGACATATTAAATATTCTATGAAGTTACCTTCCACACTTAATTTAACATAAAATTGTTGTATACTCACATGCCCACTGGGATTTCTGGTGTGAAGTTAAAACTCCCGAGTCACATGCACAGTTGAAATCCTAATATACGCTATCTAAACACAGGTTATAGGTTAAAGGAATGGCCATTTCTAATTGAGAAAATAATTGAAAGATTGAGCACGCACATACATATATTTCTTAATAACGCAAGCACTTGCGTCAGCAAGTCAAAATGGATTCTAAACTTTTCAAACTTGTCTGCTAGGGCAGATAGGATGGTTGGTGAGGCAAGATACCCTCATGCGTGGAAGGATACATTCACAGAGAAGAAAGATGAACGAAGCTTCATACATTGTTTATTCAATTTGACTATTACTTTATTATAGCAATTGATATTTTATATTCTTTCTGAAAATTGAACTTGTTGAACAAGCTTGCTCCATGGATCACACTATATAAAGATAGTGCTGGCTTAGGAAAATAAAAGCTAGGATGGAAGAGGTGAAGCTACATGGATTTTGGTATAGTCCCTTTACTTTGAGGGTAGTATGGACCCTAAAGCTAAAGGGTATACCATATGAGAACATAGAGGAAGACCGCTTCAACAAGAGTCCTCAACTTCTGCAATACAACCCTGTGCACAAGAAGACTCCAGTGCTTGTTCATGCTGGAAAACCCATATGTGAGTCCATGATCATTGTTGAATACATTGATGAGATATGGCCACAGAACCCATTGCTTCCTGCTGATCCCTATGAGAGAGCTCTGGCTCGGTTTTGGGTTAGATATGCTGAAGACACGGTATGTTTAGAAACTCAAATCATATGCATTTTTCTAGTCCATTATGATCGTGAGCACTTGCTCTTATACTAATAATAATACCATTCATTTTCAGTTTACCTTCGAGCTAATTAATTTAGTGTACCTTGTTTTTTTCCCCATAATTTTCTATGCACTAAAATTCCTATCTTGATTCAAAGTGACAATAATATTGGGGTCAATTTTTAAAGATATCTGCAGTTGCGGCACTCTTCCGTGGCAGTGGTGAGGAGCTGGAGAAGGCCATAGAGAAGACCTTGGAACTTCTCAGGGTTGTTGAGGATCAGTGCTTAGGTGAACAGAAGAAATTCTTTGGGGGAGACACCATTAACATTGTGGACATAGCGTTTGGGGCAATTGCCAACTTTCTTGTAGTCATTGAAGATATCATTGAAGTGAAGATCCTAGAAGCTGAGAAATTCCCTGGCTTGTATTCATGGTTTAATAATTTCAGAGACGTCCCAGTCATCAAAGAAAACCTCCCTGACCCTGAGAAAATGGTAGCTTTTCTAAAGCCTCTCAGAGAAAACTGGTTGGCATCTTCCTAAGACAAATATATATATATATATATATATATATATAGCATTTGTATCTTTTGTGTCATATCTCTTTCTTTCTGTTACCAACCTTCGTTTGGGTTTGTCTTACTATATTCGAAAGTAATAAAAATTTAACCTGATTGCATTTGCGTTGATATTTTATAAAGCTTTCATTCCAAAAAATAAAAAGCAAAGGATAAGAGGAGATGAAAGTGAAATTTAATGAATGAGAAATTATAAGAAAGTTAGTTACAAAAGTGATTTATATAGCTTTAAAGATGTAATTAATTATATAATTAATCATAGCTAACTAATTTATCAATTAATCATGTGTGATAATAGCCTCATAAGTTGAAAAATGCATATTCAGCATTCTCGGTTTGAGATGAACAATATAATTATTTTAAAAAATTAGAAAATATATGCAATGTTATAATTACATCAGCCAACAAATAAAATTTGGAATTGGATGATGATAAAAAACTGACAATGACCAAAGTGTAGAAGCCTTTGACATTTCTTTAGGCACATCAACCTTCTTCCGGCTTTTCGACAGCACTTGTTCTAAATCAGAGCAACTAAACAATATAACAATGTAAAAACAATGCTTCCAGCAAAACAATGAGAAACTAAACCAAAAGTGAGAGGGACACAAGGCAATACAAGGAAGGTAGTTTTCCTTCGAAAATGAACTGTAGCAATGCCGTAACGAGAAGAGCTTGATATAAAGGAAATTTTTTTAAGGTGAGTACTATGAAACTTTTGATACCTGGATATATAGGCTCAAATGAGAATAAAATGAAAGGAGTTGAAAGTGAAATTTAATAAATGAGAATTATGAAAAAAAATTATTTACAAAAGCGACTAATTAATTATTAACTAAGTTATTAAGTAACCATGTGCAATAATAAGTATCAAATAAGTTGCTACTCGCTCTTGAATTCATTCGATTGTCTCTTGGGATAGTTGTATAAATTCTACAATTAATTTATTTTTCACTTGGAATAAGGAGAAAATGGGGTATAAAATCATTTTTTCTTTTTAATTAATATTTGATAGCTCAACTTGATGAATTAGCTGATTTAATCAATTTTTGATTGATTTTAATTAGTTTAAAGTGATTTAATTATAAATTCAGTTATAAAGCTGAGTCCTAATCATTTAAATATCTAAGGCCCCGTTTGGCGTGGTTGTAAGTTCTTGTTTTTTGTTTTGAAAGCTAAATTTGACAACAAAATATGTTCGGGTAAAATGGAGTTCAAATTGATTTTTTACTTAATTTTAAAATAGTTTTCTTCTAAGGCATAAAACCATAAAAATAGGTCTTGTTTGGGGTGGTTGTAAGTTTCCTATTTTTAGTTTTAAAAGCTAAATTTGACAATGAAACTTGTTATGGTAAATTGGGGTTCAAATTGATTTTTTACTTAATTTTAAAACAATTTTCTTCTAAGGCACAAAACCATAAAAATAGGTCTCATTCGGGGTAGTTGTAAGTTTCTTGTTTTTTATTTTAAAAACAAAATTTGACAACGAAACGTGTTTGGGTAAAATGGGGTTCAAATTAATTTTTTACTTAATTTTAAAACAATTTTCTTCTAAGGCACAAAACCATAAAAATAGGTCTCATTCGGGGTAGTTGTAAGTTTCTTGTTTTTTATTTTAAAAACAAAATTTGACAACGAAACGTGTTTGGGTAAAATGGGGTTCAAATTAATTTTTTACTTAATTTTAAAACAATTTTCTTCTAAGGCACAAAACCATAAAAATAGGTTTGTGATTTTTGTTTCAGTTTCTATCTTAAAACCATGTTCTCTCTCGTGCCCTTCACCGTCCCTCTCTGCCCCTTCATCATTCTTCTCCTGTTAGTGACTCTTTTGCTCTTGACTCTTTTGCTTCATAATTATTGGTTGGTTTATGATGTTTGTACTACAATTTTCATTCCCATGAAGTACTTTCATATTAGTTAGTTTGTTAGATATAAAAATAGCTCACATTTTTAAGACAGCTTTATTATATGACAAATGAGAATGAAGCGGTTAGAGATGACGTGGTTGAGATTATAACAACTAAAAAAGATATATGGCCACAAAATGTTGAATATCATTTCATAGCTTTATTGGAGGAAGAAGTTAAGAAAGTAATAGATAGATAACTACTCTTACGAAGGTGGCATAGAAACATATCAAGGAATAGCTAAAAATAAAATTTGGCAAAGAATACACAATGGAGCAATTCAAGAACAAATACAATTAGTTAAGGAAAAATTGGAAAGATTTTACTAATTTGATTAAAATGGAGATTGGATTAGGGTACAATTCAGCCATGGGATAAATTATTGCCTCAGATGATGAATGGAAGAAGCTACGTGAGGTATGTTATAATTTGATATTTACATATTTACATATTTACATATTTACGGTATGTTATGATTTTATAAAATACTAATAATTCAAATATAATCTTGTAGAAGTATAAGTCAGCAAAGCAATTTAAGAAGAAAGGATGCTTTCATTATGACAAACTTTGCATCATTTATGTGAGAAAGTTCCAAAAGAAAAGCTGATATTTTGGAGAAGATAAGCATCAGTCAAGTTGTATGGTCATCTTCTAATGCTACGGGGGAAGTAGATGAGCAAGATAATGAAGCAAATAGGAAACTAATGACTTGTTTGAACATCATTGACAAACTTGAAGGCATTGATGCTGTTCCTTTTATAAAGGAAGTAAAGATGCTGAAAGAAGACCATCTATGAAGGGACGTCTTTTTGGCATTATCAAATGAGCAGAAGAAAGATATTGTCCTCAATCTCTGAAAATTTATGTTTATGTTTGGATTAAGACATGAATATTTATGTTTATATTTGAATTAAGACATGTGTATGATGGATATTTATATTTATCTTTATGTTTGAATATTTATATTTTGTTTTAACTAAGACTTGTATTTTCTAATGATAAATTGTTGGAATTATGAATGCTCAAGAATGTTAATTTGCAGAATAATTGTGATGGATGCCATTATTAAGAGCTTGGTGGATGATTCAAATGAAGAGATACAAAATGTTATATCTCTTTATATTAATTTTGAATATAATAGTTTGTTGAAGCCAAAACATCAACCACAGAGGACCTCAAGATTGAGTGGACATGAATGGGTAGTTGAAGTATTAAATGGTCATCCAAGAAATTGTTTCAAAACATATCAAATGACATCATCCCAATTTATTAAGTTTCGCGAGCTCTTAAAAGAAAGGAAAAAATTTAAAGACACTAGGTTCTTGACTATTTAAGAGCAAGTTGTCATATTTTTGCTCATTATTTGTCAGACGACACATACTAAATTAGTGGCTAATCGTTTTCAACACTCATTGGACACTATTCATAGGCCTTCAAGAGAGTCCTAAAAGTCATTTGCTCTCTTTCCAAGGATTTCATTATTCTTCCTTCTTTTGATGAAGTTGCTATAGAGATACAATTCAATCCAAGATATTGTCTTTTTTTTTAAGGTAATTATGTTAAATTATATTTCAATATACCTATTAATCTACTCTCTATATATGAGTCTTGTTTTATTTTCTTTATATCTTATCAATTTTTTTATTTTGGTAAAGAATTGTGTAGGAGCTCTTGATGGTACCAATATTTCAACATGCATTTTAGAAGATGAACAAATTCCGTACCATAGAAGAAAACTTGAACCAACCATCAGTGTGATGTGTTCTTTGTAAAATCCCAAAATTTTGACTTATACAATATATGTTGTTTTCTTATATTTTTGTGATAAATAATTTTTAGGAATTTCTGTGAGTTCAATTAAATCAAAGTTTAACTGAACTTAACCTTATAAATTGATTATAGACCATTTCAGAAAATAAAATAAATAATATTATTTTTGGTCCAAAATTTCCTTTGGAGAATTTTTAAAAATAAATGGAAGTTCATATTTCAAATCCATCAACAGATTTAATCATTTTTCATTTTTAGGGATTTTATGAGCAAATAAAATCTTGGGGTGATTTTGGGTACATCCTATTGTCCATGGGACAATAGATACTAATCTTTATCCATTAAATAATAGCTACTGGAAAATATCTCAAGCATTTATGTGCATAGGTGAGTCACATAGATGAATCATCTATGTATTTAATGGTGTGGTGAATCACCTAAGGTGAGTCACCTAGTCTTAATGACAAAGAAATGATGTTCAAAATGAACATCATCACCTTCCATCAAACTTCATCATTCATTCATTTCACGTCTTCTCTCTAAAGCTTACGACCTAGAACTCTTCTTCACATTCTCAAACTCTTTCCAAAATTCTAAGTTAGTTTCTAGCATCCTAGTAGTATTTTGAGAAACTTCGATGTTGTAAGTTTCTTGAAATTCAAACTCTTTTCACTACTTTTAAGCTTACCAAAATTTGAAGGAGCCTAAGGTGAAAATTCTTTCTCTTCACTTTTAAATTTCTATTTCAAAGTTTTAAATCATTGGATTGATTCATGATCATGTTATTCCATGTTTTAGAGTTAAAAAGTTATGAACTTGGTTTTATAAGGGATTTCATTGGTGAAAGGATCTTTATTGGTAGGAAGATAAGGAACTTGCTCTAGAGAGGATTTTGAACCAAGGTAAGGGAGAACTAATTTATGATTTATATTTTACGCTTTCATGTTTTATGGTTGATGTTTTGTGATTTGTGCTTTATGATTTATGTTTTGATTATCCTATGTGTTTTTATGTTTTTGAAATGTGACACGAATTTGTTATGATTCCATTATGATATAAATTATGTGTGAATAAGATGATGTATGTGTGGATGAAGAACATGGTTAGGAACATGCATATGTTTGATTGGAAACCAATGGATTATGATGGAAATGGAAAAGTTTTGAAAAGAAACTATGTAGGAATGATATTTACTTTATTAAATATTTTGTTATTATTTTCAAAAATTTGTATATGGTTTAAAGGAATTTCAAAAATTTTAAAGGATTTTCGAAAATATGAGAGAAAATATTTAGTTATGATTTGAAGATGAAAATAAATATTTTTCAAGTAAAAATACTTTTGAAAATTTGTTTGGATCTTGAAATGTTTTCTAAAGATTAGTTTGGACCTTGAAATATTTACTAGTATCAAACTACTTTGAGTTAATGCTTATTTTTATTAAAAAAATCTTATTTTTCAGAAAGTTTGAGGAAAACATTTTGGTGATGATTTGAGGTAGAAATAAATGTTTTTAAATAGAAATGATTTTTGAAAGATTTGTTAAAAAATCCCTATTTGTATTTGAAACTTATTTTTAGCTCACATAGTGGAATAAACATGGAAATATTTTATTTGGCTCAAAATAGCTTAGTATTTGTGAAAAATGCTTTACATGATTTAAATTTTACAGAAAATGTTTTACACGATTGATAAGTGATTTTAAACTATTATGTGATTTAAAAATATTAGTTTTTGAGTTACACGATTTTAAAACAGAAAAATGATTTTATGCGATTTATAAAACGTAATAGAGGTGTTACGCGATTTGAAAACCGTAATTGTAGTGTTATGAGATTTGGAAAATATTTTGGAAGCACCATAGGTTAAGAAACAGCGATATTACTATTGGGCCGACGTATATTGGATCATGGATAGGACAGTTGACGCTATTCTTAAAATTTGTGGTTTGAATCTCGAGGGGTTTGTGTTTTGATAAACCAATAATTATGAGTTTATTGACCATGAATTATTGGGTTGATCATGATTGATTTAATAATTATGGGTTAGTTGACGATGAATTATTATATTAATTCTGAGTGATTGCACTTTGCATGGATTAGTTGACCATGGCATTGTGATAGTCTATATGACACTTGATGTTGTTAAGGCTTTAAGCCTAGGAGTTGAGCTTACACCTTCGTGCGGATGTGAATTGTGTAGTGAAGATTTTCAATGATCTTGGGGACGTCGGGGTGTAGACACTCCATAGGAGGCCAGTTGAAATGTGCCGTGGTGATATGATTGCAACACATCGAACAATCCCAACTAGACACTATCATATTCCCGATTGGTGGAGAGTGTTCTTGTGAGCCGTATTGCCAAATGAGATTCTATAGCACTTTTGAGCATATTTAAGGCTAATGAGATACGGAACATGTACTCTCAATCACTCTCTCTGACATGTTGTGATTTAGCTCCATGGAGTAGGGGGTCAATCATTGAATGATTGCATAGTCAATTGTCATACTGTCACATTATCATGATGCATATTGATTTTGATCCACCCATTGTTTGATAATATGATTATATATGTTGATTCAGTATGAAATTGTATTATTTGCTATGTTAACTATACTAATTGTTATTGATTTACCCATTGTTTGATAACATGATTGTATTTATGGAGATATATATAAATTATTATATTTTCTACACTACTTTATTGGTATTGATAGGTGACGAGGATATCATCTCTTTGTTGTATTTTTTTGTATATTTTGTGTTGTTTTTTTTTTGTCTTATGAAGACGACGAAGTAGCTGATTTTCTTTCTATATTATGAAGATGATGAAGGTATCAATAAAGGATCTGTTTAGTTGATTAAATTCCATGGTGATTCTAACGTATGGAGTGTCCACTTGGACACGGAATAATTAAGTATTTAGAATTTTGGAGTTTGTAGACATTCTATTATGTGTTTTTATATATTTTGTTAAACAGTAGAATTAAACAGTAAAATTGGATATAAATACTTATGATGTATATTCTTGAAATCTTTTCATATTGAGTTATTTCTTTTCTAGTCTTTTGTTATATCCACAAAAAGAAATTTTAGAACTCATATTTTTATCAAGAAAATACAAAAGGTTTTTGAAATTAACTTAAGGTTCCGTAAAATGTAACATCCAAAGGAGGGTGTTTCATTGTTACTCTTTCAATATGAAGTTTACATTTGTGATGGTTGGTTGGGAGGGTATAACAAACGACTCAAGAACATTTTTAGAAACTATTTAGAATCCAAATAATCATTTTCCTATTCACCCTTAAGGTAAATATTTTATAGTGGACTCTAGATACACTAATATGCGTGACTTTCTTTCACCATATCATGGAGAACGATATCACTTGCGTGATTATAGAGGCCAACGAGCACCACAAGGTCCAAAAGAGTTTTTCAATCACATGCATTCTTCGTTACGTAATGTGATTGAAAGGTGTTCTAAGGTCTTAAAAACATGTTTTCCTCTTCTCAAAGAAATGTTGCCATATACCTCGAAAAGGTAAAAATATATACCACCTACGTGTTGTGTTATTTATAATTTTATTAAAATAGAGACGCAAAATGATCATCTATTTTGGCAATATGCTAAAATGTTGAATTAGAAGTTAAAGATTTGGATAGGAATAATACAACAGATGTGTCACCACTAGTGACTACAGTAGATACGCGTTAAATGGCAATTTCAAAATCGGAGGACTCAATTATGGAATGCAACTAATGTAACATCATAATTATTATAGTAAACTCTAACTATTATGACATTTTGGAATGTTTAAAACCTATGCACTTTTATCTTTTTTGTGGTTAATGAAATCATACGATATTTTTAATGTTTTTACTATTTATTCATGTGTAATTTTTTGCTTAATAGGAACTAAACACAAATTATATAAGCATTATAGTTATTTTTATTATTTTTGTTGTTATCGTGATTGGTCCTACTACTTATGATTACCATTTTTATTATTTTTATAGATTTATAATATTTATTTTTGTTGTCAAATTTTATATATATATTTTTTATTTTTTTAAGTATTTTTTATTTTTTTTCCAGACTTAATTGTTTTATTATCATTTTTAATTATTTTTACGTGTTAATGTTTTTTTATATTAGGTGGATTCATAGAGAGGAGAGGTAAAGAGAGTGGCTTGACTCAAAAAAAAAACTGAAACTCAAAACTCAAAACCATAAACTTTGTGTTCTATCTTTTTTTGTTTATATTTTAGTTTAGTCTTTGACTATTATTATTATTATTATTATTATTATTATTATTATTATTATTATTATTATTATTATTATTATTATTAATCTTTGCTTGTAAATATCTTAATTTAGTGTGTAAATACTTTTTTTAATTTATCTAATCCTTACTTGTAATTATTGTCTATAATTTAGCTTTTGCTTTTTAAGTTTATTTATTATTTTTTCCATTACTTATTTATTGTTGTTATAATTTAGTCTTTAATCTTTACTTTTTATTGACTCTCTATTTGTGAATATTTTAATTTATGTTTATCTTTATTTTCTTTATTGCTCGTAAATATTTTAATATTTAGTTTTTTGTGCTAATAAATATTATGATTTAAGTTTTAATTATTGAGTTACTTGTGTAGTTATTGTTCTCATTGCTTATTTATTTTGTGGGGTAAATTAAAAATGTTTAAGCTATTATTAATTCGCACAATTAATTTTAGGATAACTGTTTTAGGACAGATGCATCAGAGCTGTAGTTAGATTAAGTTTCTACCTTTCTTTGTGCATAAATAGACTCTCAAATCCAACTCTAATGCATAAACTGATTTTTAAACATTTTAAAAAAATAATTCTAATTTTTTCTTAACCAAATAAAATTGATAACAACTCCTTTAAAATTTTATTTCTAAAATTGAATTTTCACCATCGTTGGGAGCACCCATGGTGGACTGTTGTGATTCAAGAACAAACTCGCCTGGTTTTATTCTTTTCTTGTCAATGACAAAGTTTTGGGGAGGTTGGACAACATCATGCATCACTTTTGTTTTTCCCTCTTCCCTTGGCAATTCCTCACTTCCTCCCTACATCCACACACACATTATTTTTTATTGCCTCCTCATCCCTCGTAGTCTTTGACAAGGTGGACTGCGCTGGTGGGAAGGGAGTCAATTTCAAGTTTTAACCCAGTAAATTGTTTGTTGACATAAATTATCAAAGTCAATAGAGCTTTGGCATTTCTTCCAAACATCTCTTTTATCATTTTTGGTTTTTCTCTTTCAACAAGGTTTGTATAATCAAATGAGTCACCTGAAATTACCGGTTGAATATGGTTTCATCTTGGTTTGATTACATATTCAATCTAAGGAAAATGTTTTTTTACACCACTTTTACACTTGGTTAATGATGAGTAAATTATTGGTTAATGAAATATATCATTTGGTTAATGAGTTTTGGTAACCAATCACTTACAAGGTGGTAATCTATTAACTAAACGATATACTTCATTAACCAATAATTTGTTCATAATTAACCAAGTCTGTGAGTAATCGATTACCAAAACTCATTAACCAAATGATATATACTATATTAACAAAAAATTTGGTCATTGTTAACCAATTGTAAAAATGATATAAAAAACATAGTGTTCAAATATCATTATTCTTCAATCTAATAAGTTGCTCACTGGCTAGAAGACTAGTTCACCAATTCACAAGTTTGATGGATCAATCTAATGATTCTTTCCAAAAGTTGCAAGGTAAAACCACAGCAAGCCCTTTTCGTATCTTGCATAAGCTTGGGACTACTGCATATTTACTAGACTTGTTTGATAATATGAATATTAGCTATATATGTTTTCAAGGTTAAGGATTTGTTTCCTTTCAAAAGATACTTTTGACCCTTCTTTGTTGTCTCTAACTATTCCTACAAGTTGCCTTATTGCTCTTATATGCTTAAAGTTCTACCGATTATAATTTCTACGTTATTGATCCCAGATGAGTTCGAGATGTTTAACCCTACAGAGGTGAGTTCTTCCAGATGGGTAGAATAATGAAGAATGGATAAGCATGTTGATTTAGGATAATTATGTTATTTGGGGATAATTATGTTATTTAAAATAAATAGGAAATTTAACTTTATTTTAGAGATCTCCTTATTTTTAGAGTTTTTATCTTATTTTTAAGTTATTTATTTTTAGGAAACTATGATTTGATTAGGGTTTTGACTATTCTTGGGTTATAGATACCCATTTTGGTATTGACTAGAGACATCCTCACACCTACAACGACAATCGCTTATCACTTAATTTGACTAACCACTTGTTGGTTATAGACATCCATTTAGGTGTCCTTTGTTATTCAACTTATATATTGATTAATAAGAAAGAGTTGTTATGGTACCCTGATGGGTTTGGTACCCAGGGTGAGTTGTCAATTATTTATTGACTGTTGATTTCACAATAAATGTTAGAAAGTCTATTAAATATAAATAACAACTAATGAATGATAAACAACTCACCCTAGGGACTGGTACCCTAAAGAAAAAAAGATGGGTACCAGAGTAATCCCCTTAATAAGATTATTGTGAATTTTGAATCCCAAGGATTTTGTTCTAATTCTTGTTGTATTCTTGAGGACTCTTGTTAGTTCTACATCAATGGCCCTAGGGCTAAGGCAAGAATTCATGAAGGACTGGTCTAATACCTCTCGGGAGCTTAAGTTATTGGGCCGATGAAGGTATAGGTTGACTAGTTCATCCAAGGGAAAATGATCCAAATGTTCAGTTTGATGAACAGTAATGACCATTTGGTTCGTTTTGAAAATTAACCAAGTATTCAATTACATTAATCAATAATTTACATACGGTTAACCAATAATTTATCTTCATTTTGATACTTGATACATGGGTAACCGTATGTAAATTACTAATTAATATAGTTGAATACTTGATTAAGTTTTAAAATGAACCAAATGGTCATTACTTTCATCAAGTTGACCATTTAGGTCATTTTCCCTTCATCCAATTCAATTCTTTCTCTCTCTCTTTTTAAACTTAGTGGAACCATGTTGCATAGTAGCCTAAATCCATCCATTTAACCTACTAATTGATTGTTTCAACTTCAATACACCTAGTTTTAAAGGATTTTAACATAAATAAGAAATAAAAATAAACTCACTTAAAAATGAGCTAAATCGTCGACCCACAAGTCCAAAACCCTATTACAATTTCTATCAGCAATAACCATTTTTCATCCCTATGATTAAGTTTATACTCAAATAAGGAAACAATCCCTATAATAGCCAATTCTATTCTTGACAGTTATTCAATAAGAAATTATAAAGGAAAATGCTATTTGTCATAAGTATTCACGAATGGATTGCCGTGATAATTGTCAAACAGTTTCTTTTTCTTTTTTTTTTATGTGTTAGATTTTGGTTAACAAAAAAAAAAGGGAAAATAAGTTATGCAAGTCTCTTAGGCATTTTAAACCAGCGATAGTAATTTATGAAACATATTACTCAAGTACCATACATTTTAAACATATTACTCATATGCTGTTGTTTTAAACAACGTGACAATTTTTTTTATTGTTCCACATGTATCACACCAACTGTGTCGGAGTGATACACTTGTGTCACTCTAACCATATTAGAGTGACCTACGTGGCGTGGTCTACGCGGCAACGCTGAGACAAATAGTAAACCAGTAACACATAATAGTGATTTACTTCCTGAGCTACTGTATCATGCTCGTCTAATGCAACTAAGAAGAAGCATCAGAAAAAGAAAAAGAAGATGAAGTTCAACTTCCGTGGGATCACTTTATGGCATCAGAAGAAGAAAAAGAAGATGAAGTTCAACTTCAACTTTCTGCTCTCGCTCCTCTCTCCATCGTCAATCCAATTGAGCACTCTGTGGCAATAAAAGCTACTGAAGTTCACATTTCAGCTGACAGTCTTCATCAAATTACCCCTGTTCATGAAGTTCAACCTGATGTTCATAGGCTCATCAATGATGTAATTGACTCAGTCTACAAGAAGTTTGAAGGACTCCTCAAGTTCTACTTTCCACTTGGCCCTCCTCCTCCGTCTCCATCTCAATAAAATATTTTTCAATTTTTTTCTCTCAAACATTTTTTTCCACTCATTCTTTTTAGTTCTATTATTTCCTTAATTTTTTTCTTTCTAACAATGATGGTTTTTTTCTTCACTTTTTGTCTGATGACAAAAGGGGGAGAACTGGAAAATAAATTTGATTATGTATAGTATACATTTATACATGAAATGGGAATACAATTGAATTGATTCTTTGCATGTTTCTGTTCTTATTTTAACCAATGTTATTATTACTTTACTTAGATATAATCTATTTACACTAATGATAAATCAAATGTTAATTTGATCTTCTGGTTATTTGCTCTATTATTTGTCAACTAATAGTAAATTATTCTATTGCTCTTATTGTTTGATAAAAATTCTTTTACTCCGATACTTTTAAATATTTTGCTCTAATACGAGATATAAAGTCTTACTTTGATATTGCTTATATAAACTATTACTCTAATACTGATAAAACTCTTTGGACTTAAAATTTTCATTACTCTTTTTACTCAGTTAACTAGTTCAATCTGCTTTATTGCTCTGATACGTTATGGACTCAGTCTTATATGTTCTTAAAACATTGCGTCCAGTAACTAGTAAAAATTATCATTTTGAACAAACTGATACAAATTGTTTCCAAGTCACATGCGTCCAATATACCTGCGTCCAACTTGTATATAGGATTTTCTTAGGGAGAGCTTATACTTTTTCAAACTGATAAAAGATTTTGCTCAATCAAATTTATATTGTTTGTCATCATAAAAAATGGGGAGATTGTTGGAACCAAAGACGTAATCAAAATATTTGATAATAGAACCAAAATTGTTCAAAGAAATTTAACCTTTCAAAGTTTTGAAGATAACAATAAATATAAATTAGACTGAACAAATAAGTTTTTAAATAAACTTATGTTATTTCGTTCTAAAAGGAAATAGTCTAAGTTGTATCTTTTGAACAAATCTTTATAAATACTTTTGGACTAAAGACAATTTTTGTAAAGACAAAATCTCTATTTCATTGCGTGCGTCTCATATACAATATGTACTATTTATTATATTATATTGGATCGTCCATTGTTTTGTCGCGGTTATTTGTTCCTCAAAAGCATCCATCCAAAGCATTTAAAAAACGAGCAAGACAAAATGCATTTATTGCTGATATGATCTTTATCAAACTAAGCGTCTTTCGAAATTAACATCGTACGATGGAGCTGACACACCTAACAACTTTAAGGACCAGCAAATAGGAACTTTCTGCACACTCAAAAGAGTCAAAACAAAGATATCAAAGTTTCTAGCAACGTTGATAACCAAAGCCAGTTTTCAGAAGAAGATCAACATGTTATCATCATTGTGCATTTAATGCTCTACTCAGAATGATAATAAATGTTGTCATTGGACGAAGAAACTTATGAAGATTAGTATGAAGATCACAAGCCTATAAATACCTATAAATACCAAAGTCTTCGAAGTTTCATAAAGAGAACGGAAAAAAAAAGAGAAAAACATACGAAGCAAAAAGATTTACTCTGTTTTACATATTCTTTGTATTCTCTTGTATAGAGTTTTACTTGAGCTTATTGCTTACCCTCACACATCATGATTTAATCTCAAGTATTGTAAACTCTATCTTTATTACCTTGTAGGAAAGCTTGAAGAGGCTTGTTTAGAAAAGAATATTTATTGGTAGAACTTGAAGAGGTTTAGAATACTTGGTTGTAAGCCTGAAGAGGCAGTGTGAAGAATACTTGTAATCTTTGTGAAAGATTAGTGAAATTTCTTCAAGTAAAAGGGACTAGACGTAACTTTCGGGTTAGGAGAGTGAACCAATATAAATACATGGTTTCTTCCTTCTCCTTGTGTTACTTTATTTTCACTAACATTTGGGGATTGTCATTGTTATCTTTAACAACTCTTTTTATCTTAAAATATACATCTTTAACTTGCGTCTAAAGATTTTCAGAAAAATTCTCTTTGCATCCAACGGACTGTAAAGAGTTTTTATTTCACCCATTTTCTCTTACATTCTTGCAAAACTTTTATTTTAAGAAATATTTTAGTAAAAGCTTTTCAAAAAGGCTAAGAAACGCAATTCAACCCCCTTCTTATGTTTCATTTGTTTATTTAAAAAATTTCATTGAAAGAGGAGGAATAGGTAGGAGTTCAACTGTTCTTCATCTCTTAATGCTTGAATATGAACTTTCATTGATTAGTTTTCCCTGGATTTTGATTCTCTTATGAACTTTTATCAAGAATATAATCAAAATAATGCTTGAATATGAAAGATGTTTGGAGACTTTGGCTTCATGGAGATTTCAAAATTCATGAGTTTATGGTAATTGGATGATGGCTTTGATTATATACTAAGTGGTTTTATACTATGTTTTGATGTTATATGATTGTTTGGATTGAAAAACCCTAAGAACCATGATCATTTGTGTTTCGGACAAGGTACGGAGTTAGGGTTTCAATGTGTTTAATTATGTAAATAAGAGTTTATGATGTAGATTAATGATTAGTTAAGTGATTTTTCAAGATTTGATGAAATTTTGATGGATTTAGATGAACATATTACAAACCCTAGCCATATACATGTTTTGGCCAAGGCTAATCCTATAGGGTTTATATGTGTAAATTGTTAGATTGATAGTTAAGAGAATAGATCAGAAGTAAATTAAATTGTACAGCAAAATTCAAGTATAGTTAGGTGACAAAAGTTTAGAACAATCACTTGAAAATCAAGTGTGATGGTTTCGGCCAAGAGATTTAAATGGCCTAGGCTACAAATTTTTCATGTTATCATTACATCATGGTGATTAGAAGATGACCTTGGTGGAAAATTGGAAGAAAATGGGGGAAATTGATAAGTTCAAGTGTTAGGCTAATTTAAGAAATCCTAGATTAGGTTTCAACCAAATGAGGGATTTTAACCTAAGATTTGATTTAGATCCAAAGGAATGAGCATTATGATGAATAAGAATGATTAACTATTAAGGAATAATAAAAATTCAAGTATATGGAAAAATGACCAAATAAATAGTAGAAATAACCAAATGAATAGTAACTTACCAAATGAATAGTAATTTACCAAATGAATAGTAATTTCGCTAAGTTGTGAAGCATTTTAAGAGTTCTTAATGGCTAAGTTAGATTAGCAAAATGGATGTTTATGATGACTAAAAGAAACTTAGACCATAGGATTAAGGTTTTGGCAAAAACCTAGTTTCTAAGGCCAGGTATTAGTCAAGTATGTTTTAAGGGTAAGAAGGTATTAAAAAGGTCAAGAAGTTGATTTTATAAGAAAAGTGTCCAATTACTCTAAAAACTTAAAAAATAACATTACATGCTCATTTAATAATATGTAAGATAATATAAAAGACAGGGATGTGATCCTTGATAAGAGAAAGAGAGGTGATTCTCAGATAATTAGATGAAATTGATCTTCGGTAAGGAGGTGATTCTTAGATAATTATTGGATGTGATCCTCGGTAAGGGAGGTGATCCATGAAAGTGTTACATATGTCTATAGATGGATAATCCACAACAAAATATTGGAATTATTTGAGGACCAGATGAAATCCACTCTAGACATATGGTATGGTCATTTGGTTTAAGACGCTCTATGCCAAGGTAGGGCTCTTATCACTATTTTATAGTAATTTTGTTATGTTGACCATATAAACACAGATTATGGGACTATGCCCACAGATAAAGATAAGCATGAGCATGTAATTGTCTAAGTAGATAATAAAAGATCAAATTCTTATCCATTATTTTACTGTTAAATGTTCTAAGAAGTAAGACATGAAGTGCAATGTCTAGATTATATACTATTGGCTTATTTAAATATATTCTGAAAAATAGATTATCCGTGGAAATGTTTTTGCAGTTTAATGAAGCTGGAAATATTATAGCTATTGTTTACTATTTTTATCTGCTTGAATTTTTTCTAAGAATTAAATTTTCACTCTAAGTCTAATATTTCCAAAGAACCCAAAGAGCTAAGGAGATGTATCATATAATCATTATAATAGATTTTGATGTTGTTTTGCTCCATGATCCAAAAGATGACACTTATATTTTGGATATTAGGGGCTTCAGTGCATGTTATTTCTTAGTTATTGTACCATTATGTAGCTTGTATTGTATATGAAACAATGTAGAAAAAGATTTCATCAATAGGACCAAAGTACCCATTTTGAAATTTTGATGTACTCCATGTAAATAGTTGTAGGATGAAGCCTATGTATATAAATAAGTTCTAGTAATGAACAAAAGTAATATTTTGATGTGCTACACTTTTAGTAGAACAAATTATCATCAAAGTATGATTATTAAATTACGAAAAATAAATTCACATTCTTATTATAATTCAAAACATACGAAATTAAATAAACAATGTAGCTAATTAAATTACGCATTTTACAGACTAGTAAAACAATGACACTAATTAAGAATTCCCAAGTTGAGTAATCATCATCTCATCATAAACCACCTTATAAATCAACTAAATCTCCAATACAAAACCATAGAATTCCCAAGTTCAAACCCTGATGGTTGTAGCTTATAAATCTTATAACTTCAATCTGTTACTAACTATTATTTGCTTGTAATATGGGAACAAAGTAAAAGAGAACACCAAATTGCCATGGAAAATACTTAGAAGTTAATGAAAATACCAGTAAAAAGCAATTAAAAGAATGAACATAACTTGAACTCCTACCTCTCTACTTGACTAGTAAAAATGCTAAGATAAACTTCTATCTTCTAGTGAAGATTTCAAGTTTTTCTAGGTTTTTGGAAAATATTCTTGATTTTTCTCCTCTTTTTCTTTCTTTCTCTCTTATCGAGTGCCTTATTCTTCTTCTTTCTCTCTTCCATGCTCACTCTTCTTTCTTTAGATGTGTCGTGCTCTTTTTTTCTTTGTGGAAGATGATCATCTTATTGATTTTTTCTTGAGTAATCATTGTTATTCTATTTTATCTAATCACATCTCTACA
The DNA here is from genome assembly GCA_023212625.1 of Styphnolobium japonicum. NCBI lineage: Eukaryota > Viridiplantae > Streptophyta > Magnoliopsida > Fabales > Fabaceae > Styphnolobium > Styphnolobium japonicum. Next base: position 20,832,063 of record JALBWW010000013.1, read on the forward strand.
CTTAACCTTAGATGTTGTCTCCTTCTTATTAGTCAATCTTCATGGACCAATAGAAACATTTCATTTGGTAGAAGTAATTATGACCTAGTTAGATATTTAGCTAATTTAGTCTTAATCTAACTAATTCCATTAGATTTTAACTACTTTTGTTACATTCTAACCTTACTAATTCCATCTAGTTAGCTTTTGTCTTTACTTATATTTTGTCTTATTCTACTAGCAAATTCCTCTAATGACACCTAGGTCCCCTTATGCATAAACCTATAACTATTGGATTGTCACTGTATATTCTACTAATTTATACTAGTTATTTTACTATTTTTTATGTATTCTTTTCATGATTAAACATAAAATCCACATATTCTTAATTATAAACAGTAAAATAATCAATAAAGAGGAAAATATTTTAATATATAAATAACATGTAACATTACTGGATGAACTCTCGTTTATAATATTATATAGATATAGATATAATATTCCTTCATTTAAAATACGTCCATTTGTTTACTATTTTTTTGCAATTCAATTATTACGTAAAAAGTAATTTTATATTTTTACACTTCATCATGTTAATTTTATTATTAAAAAATTATTTTTATATTTTCACATTCATACAATAATAAATTTTAAACTTAAAATAATCTTTACCTTTATAAAAAATATTATTGAAAAAATAATAAAAAATTGACTTTTTTGTATATAAAAAAAAAAATCATCGAAGCAAGTCCAAATTCCATGTGTGACCACAGGAGCAGTACCACCACCCCACGCTTGTGCCTCAACCTCAGATTCAGATACCCAAAATCCATCCTTTACATATTCTTACCCATCTCTCTCATCTTCCACCTCTCGACCCGACCCATTTCTCTTCCCGACCCATCAATCTATCTATGACCCGAACACTCCCACCCCTCCCTCCATAGCATACTGCATACCTCATTTCTGTGTCCCATGGCGATTCGGGTCGGGTCATCCGTTTGGTCCTCGCCGCATACCATCCCCAGATCCTGTACCTCCTCCACCTCGACCCCTCCGTGCTGATGCTTATCCACTTGTCACACAAGATGGTATGGTATGGCAATTTTGGGTGGCATTGTTTTTTTTTTTTCTTTCAACTTTTTTGAGTTTATGTATGTTTTTAATTTAGTGGTTTTTCTTTTTTTTTTTTCTTTTTTAATGATGAATCATTTGTGGGTGTGTCAGATCTTCTCCATATTTTGTCATTTCCGCCTAAAGATATGAATTTTGTGAATCATTCAAGCTATATTAGCTGGAAAGAGTAAGCCAATGTTCTTTTGTGTGCGTGTGTGTGTGTGTGTATATATATATATGTATATATATATATTAAAGAGATGCTTATTTTCCATGATATTTGATGCTATAGGACAAGGAAGTTGAAATCCATTATTGTTGATCCAGGCTTGTATCTTTCTGAAGGGACTGAAATGTTTTATGCTACTCAGAAGAGGGAATTCCCTAATGCTTACTGCTTGTTTACAGGTATGATTTTTATTTATTTATTTATTTTGGCAATATCTGCGTCTGTGCATACTTCCAATTTTTTATTTGATTTGATTTGAGACAATATTACATATCAGGCTGAATGTGATATCCGAAATTGAGTTACAGTTCAATAGAGAAATATAGAAGTTTGGTTGTTATTAATACAGCCTTTGTGCTGATTTTATTTCATATTTAACATAAATTCTGCTATCGGATATTTAGTTGATCTTTTAGCATGGTTGAGGCTGCAATCTGCATGAATTGCAGGATCATAGTTTTTCTCAATATGAACCCAGGTTACTAAACTGGGGATTGCAATTCGAGTCAGGTGTAAAATGGACCAGAATAGGAGTTTATCTAGTAGAGTGAGGTTATGGAATTTTTATTTAGGATACATTTGCAAGCACATTGCTGGTATGTAATCTTTCAATAGTTCCCCCAACACGGAGGATTTTAAACATCCAAACAAGGGGAAGGAAACTCAATACAAAATTGTTCCCCCATGAGGTGTTGCACAATGTTTGAACAACAGCATTCAATGGTTGACTAAATTTTAAATTGGAATGGAACTGAAGGGATACTCAATACAAAATAAGAGTTTAAATTTATTTCTATGCTCTTATAGAAAGACTTCTCTACGATTGCAAGAAATACAGAATAAAATTGCAGAATTTTGTTCATTTTATAAGCAGTAGCGTCATTATTCAAGTGTTGATTATGTGGACAATTTAGGGCTAAAGGATGTGACATGTTTGAGCTAAACAAAGTTGTGATTAATGAAAGAGCTAAGAACTAATTAAAATTGGGAGCTGTTAGTTAAGAAAGGAAAGGACCAATGATTCGGCACTAGGGTTCACTGGTGTATTATGCTTTCTGCAAAACAAAAGGTCAGTTCTCAGAATGGACTGTATAAAAAATCCTTATATCAACAGAATTTATGTAATAACACCCGTGGACCATGAGAACATCTACTTACTTTATATATATTCATTTTCTGGAAAGAAAGAATATTAAAAGTTAGACTTGCCTCCAATGTGTGAAATGGCTGTGAACCACACTACCTATTCCCTTGCATGGATGCTATTTGACTTAAAAAGTGAAATATTGGACTAAATTAGAAGCATTCTCTCCCTCAAGAATGAATATTTGTCAGAATTTATGAAGCTTTTGCTGAAATAAGGAGTCGTCATTATGTGCTTAAATTGTGCAAATTTACGTTGCGTGTAACAAACCATTATTGTTTAAAAAGTTCATCAACTAGGATATACTTCTATGCAGTTTTGATAATATTGTATGCATGATGTATCCACTATTTGTTCCAACAATTCCCTTTATTTAAATATCATATGGACCATCTTTATTTCTATCCATGGTACTCTATATTTTGTCAATGTAATAATATTATTAAGTGACTGAATGTATGTCATTGTTCTGTTATCTTTGAAGTCATTGTTTTTTTGTAAGTCAATTTTACAACAAATTTTTCCATGTTTTTGTAACTGAGCAAAGTGTGCCTCAACCCCTGCCCCACTATTCCCTTTAAATAAACTTTTTACAAGAAAGCAAGCTAAACAGCATATCCAATTCCAACCTGATTGAGGGCTCAATTTCTTATATTCTTATGGTGGAAATTTTACGCTTTACTTCAGAAATAAGGTTATGTTATTGAAGCTTATGCTTGTACTCCTGATTTTTGTAACCTCATTTCATTCTAATAGCACACTAGACTGAGTGATAACACAATGAGAGAAGGTGGCAGTCCAATGTTATGGGAAGATTTTTCATTTTTCTTTCCAGGTGAATTGGTAAGTTTTAGCAATCTCCTGAAGGCATTCACTTGCAAACAATTAACTTAATATATTTGGAATTGTATTTTTTATCACATCTACAGGCAAGTGCACAGCAAAACTTTTGAGTTTAAATTTGATTCATAGATGTAAAACTTTTTATACGCAATTGGTAAACAGAAAATTGCCATTTCATTGTAGTAACTAATGTTTTTCATTTGCAGTAAAAGCTTTTGAAATTTCTTAAACAGGTGGTACTCATACTGTAAGGTGGATCAAAATTATATTCTAATTTATATTATATACCTTGAAATCCAAACAAATAGAATAATAAGAAATAATATACAATATTTGAAAATCATATATTTGATGTTTGATTTTATAATAATATTATGGTCTGCTTCAATCGCATCTTATTAATCTTATCATAAATTAAAAGCTTGTTTATAACTTGAAAATCAAAAGATTGTGTATCAATTTATTTGTTTTCTCATTCAACAGAAAACAAAAAATTTACAGCTACTAACTTGGCACTTCAAATTACAATGGATCTCTCTCTCTCTCTCTCTTCTAGCACAATTAAATTTGTGCTAATTATGGTTGGCATTTTACAATTTAACATGAATGTCAATGCGTTTGTGTTCAGAGTTGGTAGCTGTCCCATGTCCAAGATTTTCGCTTGGTACTTGCATGCTGAAAAGTCGACAAAATGCTCTCTGGGTGGGAATTCTATTTTATTTCCATCTTTAAATAATGGGACAAGGTGCCAACTGTTGTTACTGGTATCTTAAATTAAATCATGAGAAGGTATTGAGTTGAAGAGTCGAGAGGTGAGGGAATTGTGAAATTCCATTTATTTAGTTAGAATTTCAAACATTAAAAATTTCCCTATTAAATTCCTCTGATTTTTTCTCATGAAATTTTTATTATTTATCTAAACATTTCATTTTCTTCCTTGACATATTAAATATTCTATAAAATTACCTTCCACCCTTAATTTAACATAAAATTGTTGTATACTCACATGCCCACTGGGATGTCTGGTGTGAAGTTAAAACTCCCGAGTCACATGGACAGTTGAAATCCTAATATACGCTATCTAAACACAGGTTAAAGGTCAAAGGAAATGCATTTCTAATTTAAAAAATAGTTGAAAGATTGAGCACGCACATACATATATTTCTTAATAACGCAAGCACTTGCGTCACCAAGTCAAGATGGATTCTAAGAAAGTTGCATAACCTTTTGAATTTTTAAATACTATAATTAATAAACATTTTAAACTTATCTACTAGGGCAGATAGGATGGTTGGTGAGGTAAAATACGCGTGGTAGGATGGTTGGTGAGGCAAAATATCCTCATTCGCAGAGAAGAAAGATGAACGAAACTTCATACATTGTTTATTCAATTTGACTATTACTTTATTATAGCAATTGAGATTTTATATTCTTTCTGAAAATTGAACTTCTTGTCCCCATGGATCACACTATGTAAAGATAGCGCGCTGGCATAGTGTTGGCTTAGTAAAATACAGGCTAGGATGGAAGAGGTGAAGATACATGGATTTTGGTATAGTCCCTATACTTTGAGGGTAGTATGGACCCTAAAGCTAAAGGGTATACCATATGAGAACATAGAGGAAGACCGCTTCAACAAGAGTCCTCAACTTCTGCAATACAACCCTGTGCACAAGAAGACTCCAGTGTTTGTTCATGCTGGAAAACCCATATGTGAGTCCATGATCATTGTTGAATACATTGATGAGATATGGCCACAGAACCCATTGCTTCCTGCTGATCCCTATGAGAGAGCCCTGGCTCGGTTTTGGGTTAGTTATGCTGAAGACACGGTATGTTTAGAAACTCAATCGTATGCATTTTTCTAGTCCATTATGATGGTGAGCACTTGCTCTTATACTAATAATAATACCATTCATTTTCAGTTTACCTTCGAGCTAATTAATTTAGTGTACCTTGTTTTTGCCCCATAATTTTCTATGCTCTAAAATTCCTATCTTGATTCAATGTGACAATAATATTGGGGACAATTTTTAAAGGTTTTTGCAGTTAGGGCGCTTCAACGTAGCAGTGGTAAAGAGCTGGAGAAGGCCATAGAGAAGGTCTTGGAACTTCTCAGAGTTGTTGAGGATCAATGCTTTGGTGATCATAAGAAATTCTTTGGGGGAGACACTATTAACATTGTGGACATAGCGTTTGGGCCGACTTTAAACTTTCTTGTAGTCACACAAGATGTCGTTGAAGTGAAGATCCTAGAAGCTGAGAAATTCCCTGGCTTGTATTTATGGCTTAATAATTTCAGGGATGTCCCAGTCATCGCAGAAAACATCCCTGGCCATGAGAAATGGGTAGCTTTTTTGAAGCCTCTCAGAGAAAAAAGGTTGGCATCTTCCTAAGACAAATATATATATATGAAGTGATATATATATAGCATTTGTATCTTTTATGTGTCATATCTCTCTCTGTTACCAACCTTCGTTTGGGTTTGTCTTACTATATTCGAAAGTAATAAAAGTTTAACCTGATTGCATTTGCTTTGATATTTTATAAAGCTTTCATTCCAAAAAAATAAAAAGCAAAGGGTAAGAGAAAATGAAAGTAAAATTTAATGAATGAGAAATTATGAGAAAGTTAGTTATAAAAGTGATTTATATAGCTTTAAAGATGTAATTAATTATGTAATTAATCACAATTAACTAATTAATTTATTAACTATGTGTGATAATAGTCCCATAAGTTAAAAAATGCATACTCAACATTTTTGATTTGATTTGAGATGAATAATATAATTATTCTAAAAAATTAAAAGAATATATGCAATGTTATACTTACATCAGCCAACAAATAAAGTTTGAAAATGGATGATGATAAAAACTGACAACTAAAGTGTAAAAGCTTTTGACATTTCTTTTGGCATATCAAAGCTTCTCCACGTCACTTGTTCTAAATCGGAGCAATTAAACAATATCACAATGTAAAAACAATGGTTACAGCAAAACAATGAGAGACTAAACCAAAAGTGAGAGTGACACAAGGCAATACAAGGAACATAGTTTTCCTTTGAAAATGTACTGTAGCAATGCTGTAACGAGAAGAGCTTGATATTGAGGTACTGGTTCACTGAGTCCAATGTCCCTCTGATGGCCAAATCATTCTTGAGCTCCATCGTTGCTTCTCTGCCAACCAAATCCTTGACGTAGAAGAAGAAGAACACGCTTACGAGGCGAAGAATGAAGGCGCAGAGAGAGAGAGAGAGGGAAATGGAAGAACAACAAAAGGGAGAACCAATTGCAATTACAAGCTGGGAATGATAGCGCCAAGCGATATCGGCCAAATAACACCAGAAAAGTCCCGAAACCGAAAAATATTAGATTCCAGATTTTCCCGAGAAACAAAAAAAAAAAAAAAAAAATGGAGTGGGATTGGACGCGAAACTGAAGGGAAACGAACAAAAATTACATGAAAATAGACCTGATAAGATCATATTCAAACTTCCACGAGAACTCGTAATAAAGGAAATTTTTTGGGAAATCTCCTTTAAGTTCAGTTTATAGAGAAAGTTAGACAATTTAATTCTTGTAAAAAATTAATTAAATATTTAATTAATTTAAGCAATAATTTATCTTATTTTTTATACTTAATACGTAGTTAATTGTATATAAATTATTGATTAAATTAGTTAAATAATTAATTAATTTTTAAAATGAATTAAACTACCCAACTTTTTCATCAAGCTAAATTTGAGGGTCATTTTCCCAAATTCTTTTAAGGTGAGCACTATGCAAATTATAATATCCGGAAATTTAAGTTCTGAGAGAAAATTAAGAAAAAATAAAGTAAATTTTAATAAATAAAAAATTATGAAAAATTATTTATAAAAGTAATCAATTAATTATTAACTAATTTATTAAGTAACCATGTACGATAATAAGTATCAAATAAGTTGCAACTTGCTATTGAATTCATTTGATTGTCTCTTGGGATTGTTGTATAAATTCTTCAATTAATTTATTTTTCACTTGGAATAAGGAGAAAATGGGGTATAAAATCATTGAGTTTTCTTTTTAATTAATATTTGGCAGTACGACTTGATGAATTAACCGATTTAATTAGTTTTTTGATTGATTTTAATTAGTTTAAAGTAATTTAACTATAAATTCAGATATAAATCTGAATCATAATTATTTAAATATTAAGGCCCCATTCGGGGTGGTTGTAAGTTTCATTTTTTGGTTTTAAAAGTTAAATTTAACAACGAAACGTGTTCGAGTAAAATGGGACTTAAATTAGATTTTTACTTAATTTTAAAACAGTTTTCTTCTAAGAGACAAAACCATAAAAATAGACCTCGTTCGGGGTGGTTGTAAGTTTCCTATTTTTGGTTTTAAAAGCTATATTTGACAACGAAACGTGTTCGAGTAAAATGAGGTTCAAATTAGTTTTTTACTTAATTTTAAAATAGTTTTCTTCTAAAGTACAAAATTATAAAAACAGGTTTTGTGATTTTTGTTTCAGTTTTCATATTAAAATCACGTTCTCTCTCATGCCCCTTCACGTCTCTCTCTCGTGTTATTCACCATCCCTCTCTGCCCCTTCACGATTCCTCTCCTGGTGATGACTTTTCTGCTCTTGACTCTCTTACTTCGTAATTATTGGTTGGTTTATGATGTTTGTGCTACAATTTTCATTCTATGAAGTACTTTTATGCCAATTAATTTGTTATATATAAAAATAGCTTGCATTTTTAAGACAATTTTATTATATGGCAAATGAGAATGAAGAGGTTGGAAATGACGTGGTTGAGATTATAGCAATTAAAAAAATATATATGGCCACAAAATGTTGAATATCATTTCATAGCTTTATTGGAGGAAGAAGTTAAGAAAGGTAAAAGATAGACAACGACTTTTATAAAGGTGGCAGGGAACATATCAAGGAATAGCTAAAAATAAAATTTGGCAAGGAATACGCAATGGAGCAATTCAAGAACAAATACAATCAGTTAAGGGGAAATGAAAAGATTTTACTAATTTGATTAAAATGGATACTGGATTAGGGTACAATTCAGTCACAAGACAAATTATTGTCTCAGATGATGAATGGAAGAAGCTATGTGAGGTGTGTTATAATTTGATATTTATATATTTGTGATATGTTATGATTTTACAAAATACTAATAATTCAATATGATCTTGCAGAAGTATAAGTCAACAAAGCAATTTAAGAAGAAAAGATGTTTTCATTATGATAAACTTTGCATCTTTTTTTGGGACATAACTGCCTCTGTGCAAATCAGCACCCTTCTACCAAACGTCCTTCGATAAGTAATGATGACAGTGAAGGAGAAAATGATTTTAATTAGGAGAAACATAGTTATCAAACAAAAAAGAAAGCAAACATTGGTTCTGACTCCAAAAAAAGAAAAACAAGAGAGAACATTCAAATAGCATTTGCTAATGCTTTGACAATTATGGGAGAAAGTTCCAAAAGAAAAGCTGATATTTTGGAGAAGATGAGCACCAGTCAGATTGTAGGGTCATCTTCAAATGCTATGGGGGAAGTCGATGGATAAGAAATGAAGCAAATAAAAAATTGATGACTTGTTTGAGTATCATTGACAAACTTGAAGGCATTGGTGATGCTCCTTTTACAAAGGCAGTAAAGATGCTGAAATAAGACCTTCTATGGATGGACATGTTTTTGGCATTATCAAATGAGCAGAAGAAAGATATTGTCTTCAATCTCTGAAATTTTTTGTTTATGTTTGGATTAAGAGATGAATATTTATGTTTATATTTGGATTAAGACGTGTATAGTGGATATTTATATTTATGTTTATGTTTGAATATTTATATTTTGTTTTAGTTAAGAATTGTATTTTTCTAATGGTATGAATTGTTGGAATTATGAATGTTAGAGAATGTTAATTTGCAGGATAATTGTGATAGATGTCATTATTAAGAGCTTGGTGGATGATTCAAATGAAGAGATCCAAAATGTTATATTTCTTTATATTGATTTTGAATATAATAGTTTGTTGAAGCCAAAACCTCAACCACATAGGACTTCAAGATTGAGTGGACATGAATGAGTAGTTGAAGTATTAAATGGTCATCCAAGAAATAGTTTCGAAACATTTCGAAAGACATCATCCCAGTTTATTAAGTTCTGCGAGCTGTTAAAAGAAAGGTAAAAAAGTTAAAGATATTAAGTTCTTGACTATTCAAGAGCAGGTTGCCATATTTTTGCTCATTATTTGTTGGACGACGCGTACTAGATTTGCGGCTGATCGTTTTCAACACTTATTGGACATTATTCATAGGCATTTCAAGAAAGTCCTAAAAGTCATTTGCTCTCTTTCCAAGGATTTCATTATTCCTCCTTCTTTTGATGAAGTTGCTCTAGAGATACAATTTAATCCAAGATATTATCCTTTTTAAAGGTAATTATGCTAAATTATATTTCAATATACTTATAAATCTACTCTCTATATATGAGTCTTGTTTTATTTTCTTTATATCTTATCAAAAAATTTATTTTGGTAAAGAATTGTGTAGGAGCTCTTGATGGTACCCATATTTCAGCATGCATTCCAAAAGATGAACAAATTTCGTACCATGGAAGAAAACTTGAATCAACCATCAATGTGATGTGTTGTTACTCTTTCGATATGAAGTTTACATTTGTGATAGTTGGTTGGGAGGGTACAACAAATGACTCAAGAATATTTTTAGAAACTATTCAGAATCTAGATAATCATTTTCCTATTCCCCCTGAAAGTAAATATTTTCTGGTAGACTCTAGATACACCAATATACTTGGCTTTCTTTCCCCATATCGTGGAGAACAATATCACTTGTGTGATTATAGAGGCCAACAAGCACCACAATGTCCAAAATAGTTATTCAATCACATGCATTCTTCGTGTGATTGAAAGGTGTTTTTGGGTCTTAAAAGCATGTTTTCCTCTTCTCAAAGAAATGTTGTCATATGCTTTGAAAAGGCAAAAATATATACCACTTACGTCTTATGTTATTCATAATTTTATTCAAATAGATATACAAAATGATCATCTAATTAGACAATATGCTGAAGAAAATGTTGAATTAGAAGTTGAAAATTTGGATATGAACAATACGACAGATGTGCCTGATCAATCAATTTGAGACACTTATGTTAGCTTTGTATTAAGCTTTATTAGATGTTTATTGTGCCCAATATTAGTATTTTAGATGAGTTTAATGTTGTTGGGCTTCATTGGGTTTTAATGTAAATATTGGATAATTTTCGATTTTGATGCATTTTGACCTTTCTTCCTTGGTTAGGCCATAACTTGGGACTCGGTGATCCAATTCAGGTGATCTTGGTGTCTTTGGAAAGCTAAGACAATAATCTACAAGTTTCATGAAGAACTCAAGAGTTGGATCGGACTTCTAAGGGTCCAAAACATCCCTACAATGCAGAGTGGGTTTGCTGTCAGGAAAATCTGGGCAGTGTACACATATTGGACTACATAGTGAGTTATAGGCCTCCTATTGGGCTGAAACTTGGCCATTGGAAAGATAAGACTCATATCTCCAACTTCACTGAAGACCATTTAGTCAATAGATGTCGTTTTAGGCATGATAATGAAGCTACAAGTTGGTTTGAATTTGGAAACACGTTCTGCCAACCTAACATGAGGTAGGTTCAGTGTTTTTGGCATATCTGGAGTTCTAAACGTCCAAATGGCATGATTCAAATTGTAAAATTTCAAGGAGACAACTGGCTACAACTTTCATGAAGACCTCAAAGCCAAAATGTATTGTCTATGTGATGAAAATGAAGCCAGAAGTCAGATAAGAGTTGTTGACTAAAAGCCACCAACCATACACCAACCCACCTACCATGCACCAACCCACCAACCATGCATCAAGCTTCCATTTTTGACAATTTTCATATTTTTATAGCTTGTATTCAGATTATGTACATGTACAAATTGGCTTCTAGGATTAGTATAAATAGACCCAACCTCTTTGTATTAGAGGCATTCAATTTGGAAGTAAGTTTCAAGAAAGTTTAAGTATTTGTGAGAGTTTTCTTTCTCTTCTTCTCCATTCTCTTTACAATTTCGTTTTTGTTCTTTAATTTCTGAGTTCTTCCTTCCCATCCATGGAAGGCTAGGCTCTCATAATCAATCCAAGGGATTAGCCATCTTGTTGTTTAATTTGGAGATCTTGTTTTGCTTGTTCATATTGCTTAATTGTTATTCAAGTTTCTCTTCTTCCTCTTTTGATTTTTATCTAGATTAAATTGCTTAATTTGATTTAGATGTTGATGTGGTAATAGCTTTATTATCATATATTCAAAGAGGATCATAAAGATTAAACAATATATTAAAGCTTTTTGATAGATTGTTTAGCTTGGTTAAATTCTAGATCTTAAGTTAATCTATGTTGGATGGTGCTTACTTTATCTAACCTTGGTTAATCAAATCTTAGATGCTTATCTAGTAGAGAATTCTTGGATCATGTTAAGGCTTCTTGATGTGATCTAAGGCCAAGAACATGGTTAGCAATTAAGTGAATTCCTTGTGATCAATGATGAGTTAAACTCAAGATCGGTAAATTTCCTTGGATTAGTTGTTTCTTTAGATTTGTTTACAACTTTAAATCTCCTACTTTTATTAATCTTGTTAATCAACAACAAAACCCCCCTTTTCTAATTATCTTGATCTAATTAAATCTTTGTTTTTGGATCCTTGAGAGACGATTCGGTTCATTCTATATACTACAAATTAGTTTGTGAACCGGTTATTTTATTTGATAGTACTCGACAACCACTTGTCAAATTTGGCGCCGTTGCTGGGGATCCAAGGCAACTATTTGATCATTTCAAGATCCCATCTAACTCTAACAAATGTGTTTGTTTTGTTTTTGAAGCTTTTTCAAGTGGGATTCGGCTGAAATTGGATAGAAGGCATTGTGTCAAGAATTTCGGTTCGGGCATCTCTGATTGATCTGAATTTTGGTACACAAATGGAAAATATTATTCTGAGAAAGGCTCACTATATATAGTGAGGTCACCCTTATTTTTGCCAAATTCCATCGTTTAGACCACTTTTTTAATTTTTTAATATTTTTTATTATTTTGTTGGATAGCATTTTTGTGTAGATTTTATCCTGTGGTGGTTCTATAATTTTTAAAATTCATTTGATACTATTTTCTATTTTATTATTATTTTTTAGAGTATTTGTTTTAGGAATTTTTAGTGTTTTAGTTGTTACTGCTTTTCTATACCTTCCTATGAGCTGCATGCTGTATGACTAGGTCTGATCCTGGAACCTTGCATTCATTTGATCCTGAAATTGATATAACCTTTCATACACTTCACAGAATTCATAAGACTGGTAGTAGCATTCATAGAGCTAATAGAATTACTTCTGGAATTGGACTTGAACTTGACATTGCACCTAATCTGGTTGACTCTTTTAATCCAATTGAGTGCTCGTCATAGTGCTTGATTGCACGACATCGAAGTCCGTAGATTTTACTATGGTGATAATAATAATAGAACTTTGAAAGAACTTGTCAGACTCGATGTTGCATATCAGCCTTTGTGCATCCAATATCCTGACATTCATGTTGATTTTGAGCTCAAATCTGGATTAATACACTTGTTGCCCAAGTTTCATGGTCTGGCAGGTGAGGATCCACATAAGCACTTGAAGGAATTCCATGTTGTCTGCTCAACTATGAAACCTCATGGAATAGTCGAAGGTCACATCAAGTTGCGAGCATTTCCATTTTCACCGGATGGTGCGGCCAAGGATCAAGTTATATCACCTTCAACCAAATTTATAGCATCCTGGAATGATATGAAGAGGTCAAGCTTCTGGAGAAATTCTTCCACTGCCTCAAGAGGCTGCTGCAATCCGAAAGGACATATGTGGCATAAGGCAGATGACTGGGGAGACATTGCATGAATACTGGGAGAGGTTCAAAAAGCTTTGTGCGAGCTGTCCTCATCACCAAATCAGTGACCAATTACTGATTCAATATTACTATGAAGGCTTGCTACCTAGTGGAAGTGCCCTAGTTGACAAAACTCCTGCTGCTGCTAGGGATTTAATTGCTAATATGGCTGCCAACGCCCAACAGTTTGGCACTAGGGTCATTACCTCAACCAGAGGAGTCAATGAGGTTCATGTTTCCCATGCTGACAAACAGAGGATGGAGCACCGAATTGATGAGTTAACCTCCTTGGTGAGGCAATTAGCCATGGGACAACATCAAACACCTGTGGCTGTAAGAGTTTGTAGCATATGTTCTAGTTCCTCTCATCTCACAGATGCGTGCCCCACATTGCAAGATGATTCTGAATTTCAAGACCAATCTGTGGCTGCAGCTGGTATATTTCCTGGGAAGCCTCAATTCCATCAGCAGCAACAACAGAAATATGATCCATTCTCCAACACTTACAACCCTGGCTGGAGGGACCATCCCAATCTGAGATATGGGAATGCATCAAATCAGCAGCCACCAAATCGTATAGACCACCATTCCAAAGAGCAAGCAAGGACAAATCGATTTCGACCACATATTGGACCAAGTAGACCACCATTCCAAAGAAGAAGGTCCTGTAGCCACAAAATCTGAGCCCTCATTGGAGGATTTGGTGAAACAGTTGGCCACCAATAACATCCAGTTTCAACAGAGAACTGAAACCACCATGCAGAACTTGGAGACTCAAATTGGCCAACTTGCCACATCTATTCATGAATTAAAGTCATAAGGTTCTGGCCAATTACCCTCTCAAACCACTCCAAACCCTAGAGGCAATGTTAGTGCTATCGCTTTGCGCAGTGGTAGGCAAATCAATGAACCAAGATCAAAGAGATAATTCCGCATTCTACCATTGACCCGGAAAAACAAGATCTCAGAAAGTGCATTTAGCAACAAATGATCCTACAACATCCAAGCAGAAAGCTAGATCAAACCAGCAGTTGACAGAAAATTCAGTAAAGCAGAAAAGTGAACATCCACAAAAGTCAGCTTGCAACATTCCTCTTCCTTTTCTTAACCGAATGATACAGTCAAGGCATATGGTTGAAACTGACTTGGATAAGGAAATTATGGAGACTTTTCAGAAAGTTGAGGTGAATATACCTCTCTTGGAGGCAATTAAACAAATCCCCAAGTATGCCAAGTTCTTGAAAGAGATGTGCACCCATAAGAGGAAGCTAAAGGGCACTGAAAAAGTGAGTATGGGGAGAAATGTCTCTGCTTTGATTCAGCCCAACCTGCCTCCCAAATGCAAAGACCCAGTGATCACTCAATTTGCGACACTTATGTTAGCTTTGTATTAGGCTTTATTAGATGTTTATTGTGCCCAATATTAGTATTTTAGATGTGTTTAATGTTGTTGGGCTTCATTGGGCTTTAATGCAAATATTGAATAATTTTCGGATTTTGATGCATTTTGACCTTTCTTCCTTGGTTAGGCCATAACTTGGGACTCGGTGATCCAATTGAGGTGATCTTGGTGTCTTTGGAAAGCTAAGACAATGCTCTACAAGTTTCATGAGAACTCAAGAGCTGGATCGGACTTATAAGGGTCCAAAACATCCCTGCAATACAGAGTAAGTTTGCTGTCAGGAAAATCTGGGCAGTATGCACATATTGGACTACATAGTGAGTTATAGGCCTCCTCTTGGGCTGAAACTAGGCCATTGGAAAGATAAGACCCATATCTCCAACTTCACGGAAGACCATTTAGTCAATAGATGTCGTTTTAGGCATGATAATGAAGCTACAAGTTGGTTTGAATTTGGAAACACGTTCTGCCAACCTAACATAAGGTAGGTTCAGTGTTTTTGGCATATCTGGAGTTCTAGACGTCCAAATGGCATGATTCAAATAGCAAAATTTCAAGGAGACAACTGGCTACAACTTTCATGAAGACCTCCAAGCCAAAATGCACCGTCTAGGTGATGAAAATGAAGCCCGAAGTCGGATAAGAGTTGTTGACTAAAAGCCTCCAACCATACATCAACCCACCTACCATGCACCAACCTACCAACCATGCATCAAGCTTCCATATTTGACAATTTTCATATTTTTATAGCTTGTATTCAGATTATGTACATGTACAAATTGGCTTCTAGGATTAGTATAAATAGACCCAACCTCTTTGTATTAAGGGATTCAATTTGGAAGTAAGTTTCAAGGAAGTTTGAGTATTTGTGAGAGTTTTCTTTCTCTTCTTCTTCTTTCTCTTTAGAATTTCGTTTTTGATTTTTTATTTTTGAGTTCTTCCTTCCCATCCATGGAAGGCTAGGCTCTCATAATCAATCCAAGGGATTAGCCATCTTGATGTTTAATTTGGAGATCTTGTTTCGCTTGTTCATATTGCTTAATTGTTATTCAAGTTTCTCTTCTTCCTCTTTTAATTTTGATCTAGATTGAATTGCTTAATTTGATTTGGATGTTTATGTGATAATAGCTTTATTATCATGTATTCAAGTGAATCACATAGAATAAACAATTTATTAAAGCTTTTTTATGGATTGTTTAGCTTGGTTAAATTCTTGATCTTAAGTTAATCTATGTTTGGATAATGCTTACTTTATCTAACCTTGGTTAATTAAATCCTAAATGCTTATCTAGTAGAGGATTCTTGGATCATGTTGAGGCGTCTTAATGTGATCTAAGGCCAAGAACATGGTTAGCGATTAAGTGAATTCCTTGTGATCAATGATGGATTAAACTCAAGATCGGTAAAATTTCCTTGGATTGGTTAATTTGTTAATTGCATTTCCTTTAATTCAATTAGTGTATTATCTTTTCCAATCATCAAAACCCCCTTTGAATTATCTTGATTTGATTAAATCTTTGTTCTTTTTGGATCCTTGAGAAACGATTCGGTTCATGCTCTATACTACAAATTAGTTTGCGAACCGGTAATTATTATTATTTGACGGGGTCTTGACAACCTCTTGTCACCCAGGCACTTTTACCATCCCTTGCACCATAGGGCACCAACAGTTCACTCATGCCTTGCTAGACTTGGGAGCCTCCATCAATGTAATGCCAAAGTCAGTTTACACTTCCTTGCATATGGGAGAGCTAAAATCCACCAGCATTGTCATTCAGTTAGCAAACCGAAGCACTGCTCAACCTGCAGGAGTGTTGGAAGACGTTCTGGTTCGGGTAAATAATTTAATATTCCTAGTTGACTTTTATGTATTGAATATGGAAGATGAATCTGCCTCTTCCCCACCCCCATTGATCTTAGGTATGCCATTTTTGAAAACTGCTAAAACTAAGATTGATGTGCATGTTGGTACCCTTTCCATGGAATTTGGTGATGATATCATTCAGTTTAACATTTTTTATGCCATGAAATATCCTTTAGAGGATCATTCTATTTTTCATTTTGATGCCATTGATTTACTGGTTGATGATATGCATGCTGATATGTTGGCAGAGTTTCCTGAAATTGTAGGATACACTGATAGCATAGCTTGCGATACTTGTTCCGCCTGTTTCAAACTTTATGGTTGTAAACCCAATGCAATGTGTGCAGCCTGTGCTGAGATTTCTATATACTTATCATGTGCTGTTGACATTGATGACTCTGTTTCTGTTATTAATGGCAATGATGCTGTTATTAATGATGTTGTCATTCATCTTGCTGATAAGTGTGATTCTTTTGATTCCATAGGATATGATGATGTTGTTTTGCAAGATTGTGCACAGCTTGCAGGTACAGGTGCAACTGCTAAAAATTTAGCCGATTTAGTTTCAGTTCCAAGACTAGTACCGTCAGTCCAGCAACCACCCTCCATTGAACTTAAGCCCCTGGCCGAGCATTTGAAATATGCATTCTTGGAGGAGGATGAGAAGCTCCCGGTGATAGTGGCCAAACACCTCCAACTTGAGCAAGAAACCAAATTATTGGAAGTCTTGAAGCAACACAAAAGGGCAATTGGTTGGACACTTGCAGACATCCCTGGTATCAACCCCTCCACATGCATGCACAGGATATTACTTGAGGAGGAAACTAAACCGGTGAGACAACCCCGCAGGAGACTGAATCCTCTCATCCTAGATGTGGTGAAAAAAGAGGTGACCAAGCTACTGCAGGCTGGCATTATCTATCCCATCTCTAACAGCAAGTGGGTAAGCCCGGTGCAAGTAGTTCCAAAGAAATCCGGAGTGACTGTTATGGCCAACCAGAAGAATGAACTCATTTCAACCCAAGTACAGAATAGTTGGAGAGTTTGCATTGACTACAGACGTCTCAACCAAGCCACTCGGAAAGATCATTACCCTCTTCCGTTCATCGATCAGATGCTGGAATGGCTGGCTGGTAAGTCCCATTACTGCTTTTTGGATGGCTACACTGGATACTTCCAGATCCACATTGCACCAGAGGATCAAGAGAAGACCACATTTACCTGTCCCTTCGGCACCTTTGCTTACAGACGGATGCCCTTTGGCCTCTGCAATGCCCCTGGTACCTTCCAAAGATGCATGGTGAGCATATTTTCTGATTTCTTAGAGGAGTGCATGGAGGTTTTTATGGATGACTTCACTGTCTATGATTCTTCTTTTGATTCATGTTTAGCTAGCCTATCTAGAGTGCTGCAAAGATGCATTGAGACTAACCTTGTGCTAAATTTTGAGAAATGCCATTTTATGGTAGAACAGGGTATAATTTTAGGCCATGTAGTATCCAGTAAGGGCATTGAGGTAGATCCGGCCAAGATTGATGTGATTACTTGTCTATCTTACCCCACATGCGTGCTAGAAGTGCGTTCTTTTCTTGGTCATGCAGGTTTCTACAGGCGCTTCATTGCCGACTTCAGCAAGATTGCTCTTCCACTTTCCCACTTACTGCAGAAAGATGTGGAGTTCAATTTTGATGACAAATGCAAGGCAGCTTTCAACCACTTGAAGCAGACCTTGACTAGTACCCCTATCATCCAGCCACCTGACTGGACATTGCCATTTGAGTTAATGTGTGATGCTTCTAACTATGCAGTAGGAGCAGTCTTGGCACAAAGAGTGGGGAGAGCTTCTCATGTGATATACTATGCTTCCAGAACTCTGGATGCTGCTCAGGCCAACTATACCACAACTGAAAAAGAGCTTTTAGCCATTGTTTTTGCTTTGGATAAGTTTAGATCATATTTGCTTGGCTCTAAGGTTGTTGTGTTTACTGATCATGCAGCACTTAAGTTTCTTTTGAAGAAGCCAGAGGCAAAGCCTCGACTAATAAGGTGGATGCTACTACTCCAAGAGTTTCATATAGAGATCCGTGACAAGAGTGGAGCAGAAAATCTAGTGGCAGATCACTTGAGCCGCATTGAAAGGGCTTCAGATCCCTTCCCTGTACAGGACTCCTTCCCAGATGAGCAGCTTCTGCAGCTGCAAGGTAAGAACACCTCCCCTTGGTTTGCAGATATGGTTAATTTTTTGGTTGCTGGTGTTCTTCCTGCATATTTTACTAGAGCTCAATCTGATAAATTGAAAAGTGAGTCTAAGTACTATGTATGGGATGATCCTTATCTGTGGAAGCTTTGTAGTGACCAGATTATTAGAAGATGTGTCTCTGATCATGAGTTTCATTCTATTCTTAGCTTTTGTCATACATTTGCATGTGGTGGGCACTTTGGCTCCCAACGTACAGCTAGGAAGGTTTTGGACTCTGGATTGTATTAGCCTACCCTATTTCATGATGCATATCTGTTTTGTAAGTCTTGTGAACAGTGCCAAAGAACAGGGACAATTTCACACAGGAATGAGATGCCTTAGCAGCCTATGCTGTCTTGTGAGATCTTTGATGTTTGGGGTATTGATTTCATGGGCCCTTTCCCTGTTTCCTTTGGTTTTATTTATATTTTGTTGGCTGTTGATTATGTATCTAAATGGGTGGAGGCAAAAGCCACTCGGACTGATGATTCTAAAGTTGTTGTGGACTTTGTTAGATCACAGATTTTCTGCAGGTTTGGAATCCCGAGGGCCATTATCAGTGATCAGGGTTCACACTTTTGTAACCGGAGAATAGAGGCTTTGATGAGAAAGTACAGTGTCTTGCACAAGGTTTCTACACCTTATCACCCCCAGACAAACGGGCAGGCCGAAGTCTCAAATCGAGAGATCAAGCACATACTTGAGAAGACAGTCCAACCTAATAGGAAGGACTGGAGCCTGAGACTTGAGGATGCTCTGTGGGCTTACCGAACTGCCTACAAGACACCGATAGGGATGTCCCCGTACCAGATTATCTTTGGGAAAGCGTGCCACCTTCCGGTGGAAATTGAGCATAAATCCTATTGGGCGGTGAAACAGTGTAACCTTGACTTGAGTCAAGCCGGATCTCAAAGGAAGCTCCAACTTCAAGAACTTGAGGAGCTTCGATTAGAGGCATATGAGAACTCCTGGATCTACAAGGAGAAGACCAAACTCCTTCATGATAAGATGTTGGTACGAAAGAAGTTCACCATTGGTCAAAAAGTTCTTCTCTACAACTCTCGCCTCAAACTTATGCCTGGTAAGCTTCGTTCTAGGTGGCTTGGTCCCTTCATTGTTATTAATGTTTTTCCTCATGGTGCAGTAGAAATTAAGAGTGAAGCCACCAACAAAGTGTTCAAAGTTAATGGTCATCGTCTCAAAAATTTTTATGAAGGAGCTCAAGAGAACCTCGTGGTGGAAGTTCAACTGCAGGATGTCATCTACCATGATTGATCACTACTGTGTTGAAAACAAAAACAAAACAAAAAAAAAAAGAAAAAAAAAGAGAAAAAAAGCCACGATTAATGTCAATTGCCAGAGATTGAATCATTATTGGGGAGGACCCATGACTCGTGCAAAATCTTCAATCACGCTGGCTGAGGACATTAAAAGTAGCGCTTCTTGGGAGGCATCCCAAGTTTTCTAACTCTTTCATCTTTCAACTTTGACTTATTTGCAATCACAGGAATCGAGACAGAAAATCGATGCCAAGCGAGAAAATCTATCAGAGTTTGATTTTTCTGTCTTAATTTTGTTTATTTTTCGTTGACAGATGATTTTTCACCGGTTAAATGACGGATAACGGTACTCCGTGAAAATCTTTTTTGGTCCCTTCAGTTACCCACAAACACTAAAATTTGTATATAATTTTACTCAATTTGTTTTTCTTCTTTCTTTCTTTCAAAATGGATAATGAGCTTGTCAACCTACGCAAGCGATTCCCTTCTCTCCCTCAAAATGCTTTAACTAACATGTATTGTACAAGGTTTGAGAGGTTAAGGATGCTTATGCACAAAGGCATCCCTGCGGATATACGCTGGATAATCGAAGCAAAGGTCCGAATCACAGGGGAATTTTCTGATGCTCTTGTTTCATATATGCCAGGGCTAGGCAAAAGTTCATATGCAAAAAAGAGACGAGCAAAAAGGTTACGAGTATGCTATAAATGTGCAAGATGGACCTGTAACACAAAATGCAAATCAATTGGAATGGCGTCTATAAATCGACTTGATAAAATTGACTTCATTAAGGATGGCATGAGTAATGAGTCTTTAAATAACATTCTATTGACTCTTGAGACGCATCCTAGTGGAGATGTGCAGAGAGTACTTCTCAATTTATGGCCAATATTCCAAGATGAACATTAGCGTTATAGTCTTGGGAATCTGACTCAAAAAGACCCTGTTTGCCAATTTTTAAGAAAATTGGATGGGAAGCCGTCCATCGGCCCATAAAGAGCATTCAAGCCGTTACTGGACGTAAAACCAGAGGAAAAAGTGAGCCATAATCACACCTCCTGTAAGTATTATTTTTTTTATTTTTCCTTTTTCTTCTTGTTTATTAAAAAAAATTCAAAAAATTCAAAAAAAAATTCAAAAAAAAAAAATTTTAGCCGTATTTTTTTGAAATATGCCTTGCGTATTTTCAAACTTCTTCTGACACATATAGATTAGTCTTTTATCTTTGTCATATAGCTATTATTATTGCTTTGCTTCTTTTCAAACTTGCCTGACACACAGATCTACCCCTCCTTTATAGGTGTAATTATTACATTTGAGTTTTGATTCTTTAAATAATGCACTTTGCTCTCTTCAGATCATTGATAAGGTGAGAGTACACAAAAAAAAAAAATAGAAGTCACTTCAGTTCGTCGGATCAAGAGTGTTTATGTCTTTTATGGATCTAATCCTGGGAAAGATAAAGAGTTTGTAAATATTGCACACCATCTTGGTCGAGTGCTAGCTGAGAGAGAAATCCATTTAGTTTACGGAGGAGGTAGTCTTGGGTTAATGAGTTGTGTCGCAACTGCTGCACATTTAGGAGGTGGCAAAGTCCTTGGTGTCATTCTCAATCCTTTATCTATCGGCAAGCCCATTGGAAAAACATTAGGGGATGAAGTAATAGTATTTTGCATGCACCAACGCATGAACATTATGATAGCAAATGCTGATGCCTTTATTGCCCTACCTGGTGGTTTTGGAACTTTGAAAGAGCTCTTCCAAATTACATCCTGGTCACAGCAAAACTTTCACCAAAAACCCATTGGTATATTAAATGTTAATGGTTTTTATGACAATTTGTTTTGTTTTCTTGATCATGCTGTAGAAAAAAGGTTCATCTCACAAGCGACACGTCAAAGTCTTGTAACTGCTGCAACTCTTGAACAATTGCTCGATCAACTAAATGAATTTGTACCACAACGTCATCCAGCAATGACTCCACCGAATTGGGAACAAGGCAGCAGCAGCAAAAAGAAAAAACTTGATTTGACTTTGTCCTTGTGAATTTTTGTTTTCTCTTATAGTTTTAGTT
This sequence comes from Styphnolobium japonicum, assembly GCA_023212625.1. Classification (NCBI taxonomy): domain Eukaryota; kingdom Viridiplantae; phylum Streptophyta; class Magnoliopsida; order Fabales; family Fabaceae; genus Styphnolobium; species Styphnolobium japonicum. The sequence continues at coordinate 20,854,187 of JALBWW010000013.1, forward strand.
TTTTTTTTGGTAATTTTTCTTATTTCAGGCTCGATTTGCAGTTTTCTGGTACGACCTTCTACACTCTACCTATCTTTATTTTGACATTGGGGACAATGTCTTTAATTAGTTGGGGGGAGGGATAGTTGACTTTACCATGTACATAGTTTAGTTAAAAAAAAAAAACTAACAAGCTAATCTTTATTGTTACTAACTTATTAGATGTATGATGGCAAAGCAAGGAGTAGTTTTGCTCTTGAAACGCATCTTAACTTGCATTTCATAATAGGTCTTAAATCATCTTTGTTCTTGTATATATATTAAAAAAAAAAACACACACACACACACAAAATTTTGATCTTTGCAATTGATTTTGATACAAGCATGTGCTAAATCTGAGCTTAATTGATGATAAAAGTATGCAAAACAGTTTATAGTTGAATCATTTTCATGATATACATGTGTATATGATTGTGGATATTAGGAAGAAGGCATGGTTGAATTGAGTGAATGTTCCATGCCTTTGTGAGTTTTTGGTTTTTCCAAGTTTGATACTTACACTTTGTTATTTTCTTTCATGAGTGATGTCAATTATGAATTTATTTTCTAGAACTTGCATTGAATCGATTTGAGATTAGATTGGTTTGTATGTTGCATGAAAATGACAGAGGCATTTTTTCTTGACTTAGCTCCTTGAGCCAAATAAACCTACCTTGCATTTATCCAAATATTAACTCCCTCTGAGCCTATTTGCCTATTCTTTGTTCTTAGCTCATTACAAGCTTTGAGTGAAAAACCATGTTTTACCTTACCTTAGGGAATGGGAGAGCATTGATTTTCTTATTGGAGGAGTTCTTTTGCTTGCAATGATTTAAGTGTGGGGGAATTGGTGTGCTGATACGAAATGCTTGGTACAAAAAAAAACAAAAGGAAAAAAAAAAACAAAAACAAAAACAAAAAAAAAACAAAAAACAAAAAAAAAGAGAAAAAAAAAGAAAGAAAAAATAAAAGAATAGAAAAAGGAAAGAATGTGTGAAGAGAATCAGCATTTTATGGTTTTGGGTAAAAAATTTATTCTTTCTACTTGAGTTACTCCTCAATGCTCTTTTATTCTCTTTGGTTTTAACCTACTATTATCCATATTGTTTCCTTCCTGCACCTTATAAGTTCTATTACAACCTTTTTGAAAGACCTCTTGATTTTTGCAATATATTTGATCTAAGTAGTGGAGAATTGATGTATATGCAAGCCTACGGTAAAATACCTTCATAATTTGACCGAGTTGAGTGCAAACAGTTAATCTAAACACCTTGTATGATTTGAGTATCAATTGTGAGGAATTCTACTCAATTTGAACATGCATATTTCTGATTAAAGCATGATTATGCTATACTTTATTCCCAATTGGTTTGATTCAACTATTCTTTGTTAAGCATACTTGACTTATTAATTATGGTTTATATTTGATTCAATGCTTGTATTTAAAAATTAGTTGAATTGACTAAATAAAATATTACATGTTTGTGGGTATCATCCTGGTAAACCCTCACGAGACTATAACTCGTCCACTAGGGACACCTAGGGGTTTAAAGGCTTGTGGCACATGCTAAGTGCCATCGTGTATTCCTACGAAAATGGATTAGATTAGGTATAATCAATTTTTTTATGTTTTTAGTTTAATAATATGATGTTTCTTGTTTTTCTTTAGTTTTGTTCTTATGTGTTTTGCCCAGGAGTACAAAAGCTTAAGTGTGGGGGAATTTGATCAATCAATTTGAGACACTTATGTTAGCTTTGTATTAGGCTTTATTAGATGTTTATTGTGCCCAATATTAGTATTTTAGATGAGTTTAATGTTGTTGGGCTTCATTGGGTTTTAATGTAAATATTGGATAATTTTCGGATTTTGATGCATTTTGACCTTTCTTCCTTGGTTAGGCCATAACTTGGGACTCGGTGATCCAATTCAGGTGATCTTGGTGTCTTTGGAAAGCTAAGACAATACTCTACAAGTTTCATGAAGAACTCAAGAGTTGGATCGGACTTCTAAGGGTCCAAAACATCCCTGCAATGCAGAGTGGGTTTGCTGTCAGGAAAATCTAGGCAATGTGCACATATTGGACTACATAGTGAGTTATAGGCCTCCTATTGGGCTGACACATGGCCATTGGAAAGATAATGTACCTATAAAATTATGCTTTCTTACTAGTTTCATCGAGTCAATCAATGAAATGAAATTGTCATCATTACAGTTGACTTGCACTTCATCTGTTGTTTTACTTGATATTGGCTTAAAAAGAGATTTTGTATTTAAATGCTACATAAACGATAAAATACTAGAGTACAAGATGGAAAAGGGGCAAGGAGGAACTAAATTTTACTGAACATGATTTTTCACTTCAGATTGATAAAGTAGAATAAGTAGATTTGTAAGATTTCTATACAATGGACATGCATCACTGATTAATCAACCTAAGGGTAATTGTGCTGAATAGGAGATGAACCCACCTCACCGCTCCCAGCCAATCCCTCAAAGTGAGTAATTACGTCTTCAAGTTGAGAAAACTGAGTCAAATACTTGATATGCAGTTCATTGGTTTCTAATTGATTGAGACCGTCACCAATAATCTTTAAACCGCTTTTCAGCAATTCTACTCCTCTGCTAATTCCATCAGGAAGTTTCCTTTTTTTATTTGATTGGTTCTTGTCATCAACTTCCATGCTTTCACATCCCTCTCTCTCTTCAGCAATGTCTGAAATCTTATGGACCATTTGTTTCAACATAAGACCTTCTCTTCCTAGCAGCTCAAGCTGTTCAGGGCTTGGTGCAACTGTAAGAAGAGCTATTTCTTTCTTAAGAAATGTTTTAAACTCAAGCATAAATCTATCCTTATTTGCCTCCACTCCTGAAACTATATCATATGAAAGGGCTGCATCCTGTGGAACAAACCTCCACAGCTGATTGCACTTAGTACGAGCAGCAAAATATCCAAATGCTGTTATTGCCAAGTGAATGAATGCCCAGTGCCGCTCTTTCAAAAGCACGTGATACAATTCCCACACAGCGCAGCTCTTTGCATCATCGTCACTTTCTGACATTTCCATGTGGATAAGTCCTGCCATGAAATGAGCCAAATGTGGTTTGCATTTGTGCAACAGGACTGGAGGCTCAGAGATAAAGATATTCTCAATCTCAATGATGGCTTGTTCAATATCATTTGATGTGTACAGATGTTTCAAATATGAGATGATCCCTAGAATTTCACTGAAAAGCCGAAGACAATGGTCCTTGATTACTTTGTCTACAGTACTTTTGTAGTTGTGAGTAATTGAAACCAAAAACTTTAAGGTCCTTGCATCAATATCAGATAGACCGGCCTGGCTGCAGGAAATGGCAACACTAGTTCTAAATCTGGCACCAATATAATATTCTGGTTCAGTGGAAGAATGAAAGGAATTATTTGGTAAATAACAATCAGGTTGAAATGAAAGAAAATCAAGTCCAACAGTAAAACATTAAAATCAGATTGAAACATGCATGTGAGTGATTAAACTCAATTCTGATTTTTCTTCCCAAGATTTAGTAGTCTTTGACATAAATTCACAATAAATTTATTCAAAACTAATCAAAAGCCTGTTGTGTGTGTGTGTGTGTATGTGAGCGCACGTGCATGCAGACTGTACCATTAACAATGACATAAGAGATCAACACAAATTTATAGCAAACATGGTATGCAAGTTATCTTTATTAATGTATCTTATATATGTTATTTACATTTTGACTACAATAACTGAATTATGGATGGAATGTACAGAACCCAAATACTTACAGTGATTGCAGAGAAGCAGAAAGAACAAAAACTGGAATGCCAAACTGATCAGAACATGCCACTAATGATGCTTCATCAAAGTTGTCTATGAAGTCAAAATAATCAGATATAATTCGTTGAATAGAAGTGTTTCTCAACTCATCTGTCAGTAAATCAAGTGGAAAACCTTCGATGTACAGAGCCAAACACAAAATTGATGACAACTGGGATCTCCCATCACCAATAAGAGACATGTACACCTGGTTAACCATTGGTTGTGAACCATGGGTTAGAAGCAAGCAGATTGACCTTGCCATCTTTCTGAAGGACGAACAAGGAAGGAAAACTGATTTTGAGGATGCCAGCAGCTTAAGTAATGAACATAGTTTGCTAAAGATGCTATTCACCATTTCTGTTTCAGCATGTCGCAGCACAAAGCACCAGCATTCCATCACAATCTCCCAGCAAAGAAAGTGAGGATGAAAGAAATTCTCTAGTAAGAAAGACTCCAACTCCCCCCAAGCTGTATTTGAAGAGATCACAATCATGAAGGTTTTGAATGCTTGCAAGAGAGAAGTAAACATAGGCTCCCAAACCAGTTCTGCTGTTTTTCCGGAGCCATACAATAATGGAAGTTGCACAACAAGCATGTTAGAATATACATCTTCCTCGACTAAAATATCCAAAAACCATTGAAGCTTCTGAGTTATCGCTACTTTCACATCTTCATCGAACCCAAGGGAATAACTGAGGAAGTTAATAAACAATGCAGCTCGACCTACTTTTAGTATTCTTGCTCTGCTCATACCTTCACAGCTAATGCAAAAGATTTCGTTAACCCATGCTAAGTTAGAATCAGCCAAGGTTGAACCATCAAGGCCCGAATGAGAATCCCCTTCATTAATGAACAACCACTCCAGGAATTGAAGCTTCTGTTCCAGATTCAATTTATCAGAATTTAGCAAAGACAATATTAGATCCAAGGTTGTTTGCTCCAATAGCTCGGTAATTACTTCACATGCACATTTCAGGTTTTCATTACTTAAAAAAATCCTGAAAGAAGTGATCATGAGAACGCAGAGTGAAATCTCCCTGTACACTGTATAGGCCTGATGAGGATACAGTGAGCATATTTTAACTGCATTAATCAGGTAAAATTTCACTGGCACAAATATCCTTTTAGCTTCAGTGACAGAAATGGATTCCCTCAGTGATGAAGACCATGCCTCAGCCGCGCATTTCAGAGGATCAGTTATCAATGCAAGCAAGGTTACCACTATATTTGCTATGTTCACTTGTGCAAAATATCCCCCACCAATTTGAAGCAAAGAGACAACACCTTTCCATGACACATTAAGAATATTGACTGAATTGCCACCATCATTTGCAGCAAGGACACCAATCTGAGACAGCTTTTCTATTGCACATTTGGTTATGTTGATAACTTGGTCAACATTATTAGGCTTGTCAAGGCTTGAAAGTTTTTCATCACAGGTCTCCCAGTTTACTAATTCAGAACACAATTTGCATAGTTTTACTACGGTATCAATGACCATGTGTGCTTCCTTCAATATTCCTGATCCAATTGATTGAATTTTCTGCTTAGGGGCAGAAAAGCACTCCGCTCAGCAACAAATACAAAATCGTGTGAAATATAAATAGGAGAAATTTCATCAATATACACACATGTACATACATACATACATATACACATACGTATAAATGAATATATATATATATATATGTATATGAAACAGAGCAATAAATTTCTCACAATCTGTATTGTTACTTACATAAATACCAGACAGCACTTTTCTGTCTAATTTTCAACAAGCAACTTTACGATGACAAAATTTTGCCTTACCTGTTATCATAATTTAGAAATAATAGCTGCCAGTATAAGTAACCTATATACCTCCTTGCCTAACTAGGTTTTATAATTTCTTATATTTAGAATTTAAAACTCCATTTGCCTGCTTTACAACTTTCTTTCCTTCTTTGTATCTTTAAGCTTCTGGTAAACATCAGTCAACATTTTCATTCACATCTAGACAATCAGTATATTAAAAGTTCCTAAACAATAATTTGAAGAAAAATCCTCTCATTTTATATGGTGATTTTGCTGTACCTTGTTATAGATAAAATCAATTCCTAAACCTATGTCTAACAGCTTAAGCTTTTGGGTTGAGTTGATTCTTGACAAGATATTAGAGCCTTTATGACCAAATGGTCAAGAGTTTGATCTATATTGCTCCATTCTTCTAACTAAATTATAATTTTAGCACTAGGTATAGCAGGTATGTACATTGTCCACGCTTCAAGCTCATGGGGCTCTTGCATGATGGGGCATGTTAGAGATAAAAATCATTTATGGGCTTGGACCCAATATGTCAAGCTTTTGTGTTGAGTTAGTTCTTGACATACCTGTTGTTAATTTTACATAATTGATTAATTTAATTAGTATAAAACTGGGCATATAAATTACTATAATTGAGTCGTGGATTTTGCTTTTTAAATAAAATTAACAAATTCAAATTTTCTGGCCATAAAAAAATGTTTATGAACAAATAATTTTACCATAATTCTAGCCACCCCCAACCCCTAGGGTGCGCATTTATAGACTTGGTTCTGCCGCTATCCAGGTTGTTGACGAGAGAATTGTTTGTCAATAATTCAGGAATTAAAGTGGAGGTACCGGTTAACTCTGCCATCATGTGCAGGCTTAGCCCTCCTACTCACTACTTTAAACCCAATCTTTTGGGAGTCAAGGGAAGAGTGGGGAGGGATAAGAGAGGACTCAATTATAAATAAGAAACGTTTGCTTTTAGTGCTTATATAGAAATTTATTATTTTGGAGTTAAGGTTGGAAAACATGTTTGTGGAATATGGCTGAATGACATAGAAGTGTTTTACTCAAGTATTTTGGAATATTCTGGAACCTAGAAGGCAGTGATTATAGGACGCTTTTCTCTATTTCCCTTTTTTGTTTAGGTTCAGAATTTATAGTATTTGATGGTTATTTAACTCTGAGCTTTTATCAAAGCTAGTATGGTTGAGATGCAGTAGGATAAAGGGTGAAAATGGGCAGAAAAGTCAACAATATAGAAGCTGTTAGAAACGTGCTTTATTTATTAAGTGTCTAGGTTCATTGTATATATAATTGTCATATAATTATTGTAATTAGGGTGATTAGGATCTCTATAATTATTACCTTATTATTATAAATTCAGTATCCATTGTGTGATTTATGACACACGGTTTTCAACATTCTTTTTTCTCTTTTCTCTCACTTAACATGGTATCAAGAGCAGGAACTTGAGCAACTGTATACCTTCTTTATGCTCCTGGCTCTCTATGATTTGCCTTTGAAATACTCTACCAACCGTGATCAGATTCTAGGCAATCCTATTGTCCCTACTCTTTCCACGACTTGGTCTCCATTGCTCCAGGTTCTGACTAAGCAAGCTACTGCCTCCTCTTACTCATGCCACACGTAACACTTCTGCCCTTGTCTCTCAGAACAACAGTTGTGGCCGTTCCCGTGGAGGTCCCTCTGGTTCCAAACCTTACCCCAAATGTGACCATTGCCACCGCTTGGACCATACCATTGACTGATGTTGAGCTTTACATGGCCTTCCTCCCGGCATTGCAAATGTTGCACAGACTACTCAACAAGACACAGTTGAGCCCTCAAAACCACCTAAAGCATCTCCTGCTGACTATGTAGATTTTTTGAAGTGGTTTGAGCAACACCAGTCTTCTGGTTCCATTGTTTCTATTGCACACTCCAGTAATGCTTTTGCCTGCCTCTCAGTTTCCATCACTTGGCTAGCCCTTGGGTTCTTAATTCTGGTGGCTTCGACCATATCACTAATAATAAGACCCTTTTCTCCAAACTCTCTACCTCTGGTTATTATTCTACTACTACTTTAGCTAATGGATCTCAAACTCAATCTCAAGGGATTGGTTCTACCTATCCCCCCTTCCCTATCAGTTGATTCAGTCTTGTATGTCCCTGGGTGTCCATGTAATTTGCTCTTTATTAGTCATTTGACTATTTCTCTTGGTTGTTCGATTACCTTTACTAAAGATTCTGTTATTCTGCAAGACCAAAGATCGGGACGAATGATTGGCGCCAAATGTGAGTCCCATGGCCTTTACCAACTCTCCACCCTTTTCTCATGTTTGCCTTGCTACGGATTTCCCTCTCACCATCCATGCTCAGTTGAGTCATCCTACCCTTGTCAAATTACATAGAATGGTGTCGAGCCTCTCCAAGTTATCGAGTCTTTCTGGTGAGTTGTGTCAAGTTGGGAAACACAACTGTAGTTCGTTTCCTAATTGAGTCTGTAGTCAAACATCATCTCCTTTTGCTTTAGTTCACTTTGATGTATGGGGTCCTAGTCGTACTATTTTTACTTTAGGGTCTAAATATTTTGTTACTTTCATTGATGATTACTCTCGTTGTACTTGGTTATTTCAAATGCAAAATAGGTTTGAAATATTCTCCATTTTTCAAAACTTTTATCAAGAAATTAAAGCCCAATTTAGTGCCTCTATTCGTTCTTTGCAAAGTGATAATGCCCTTGAATACTTATCTCAGCCATTTCAAACCTTTATGGCCTCTCATGGCATTCTTCACCAAACGAATTGTGCTCATACCCCTCAACAAAATGGGGTTGCTAAATGCAAAAATCGACATCTTATTGAAACAACTCGGACCATTTTGCTTCATGGTTAGGTTCCCCTTCATTTCTAGGGCGATGTTGTTCTTATTGCATGCTACCTTATCAATCACATGCCCTCCTCTGTACTTGATAACCAAGTCCCTCACTATGTTTTGTTTCCTCATCAACCTAATCATCCTCTCCCCCTAATCTCTGACATTACCTTGTCTTGGTCGATGTTACCTTCTTCGAGTATGTCCCTTTCTTTGAGTCATCTTCCTCACCTCTTGAGTCCATCTCTGCAATCCTCCCTGCTCCTTTTTTCATGTCCCTGTCAAGTCTGTTACCCCCGACCACTACCAATACAAGTCCCTCCTACCATTGACCACCCCTTCCAGACCTATCACCGCCAACCACAACTGTCATTCCCACCTCTTCCTCCTCCAGATACTGTTGCAGAGATCAATGCAGACTCTTCCCTGACTCAAACTCCTTTACCTACTCTGGCACTACCACCTAAGCCCTATCTTCCCATTGCCCTCCGAAAAAGTATATGGTCTACTTGTAACCCTTCTCTTCATTATATTGCTTTGAGTTATCACCATCTGTCCTCTTTGCATTATGCTTATCTTTCTTCCTTGTCTTCTATCTCTATCGCTAAATCTCCAGGTGATGTTTTATCTCACCCCAAATAGAGACAAGCAATGATTGATGAAATAAGTGTGCTTCACAACAGTTGTATTTAGGAACTTGTTCCTTTGCTTCCAAGGAAGTCTGTTGTAGTTTGTCAGTGGATCTATACAATTAAGGTTGATCCTAATGGTAAAATTGATTGCCTCACGACTTGTCTGGTGACTAAAGAGTATACACAGATATTTGGCCTGGATTATGGGGGCACTTTCTCACATGTGGCAAAAATGGCATCTGATCAGCTACTTCTTTCCATGGTTGCTATTCGCCACTGGCCTCTTCATCAACTTGACATTATAAATGCCTTTCTGGATGGTGATCTAGAAGAAGTATACATGGAACAACCACTTGGATATGTTGCTTAGGGGGAGTCTTCTGGCCTAGTATGCTACCTTCACAAGTCCTTTTATGGTCTCAAAGGGCCTCCTAGGGCTTGGTTTGGAAGATTCGGCACAGTAGTCCAATAGTTTGGTATGATTCGAAGTGAAGCAAACCACTGTGTTCTATTGTCACGCAGCCCAAGGCTGCCTTTATCTGGTTGTGTATGTGAATGACATTGTCATCACCGACAGTGACCATCATGGCACATGTCAAGTAAAGCAACATCTCTCTCATCACTTTCAAGCCAAAGACCTTGGTAAATTCCGATATTTCTTGGGTATTAAGGCAGCACAATCCAAAGATGGTATAGTAATTTCACGGAAGAAGTATGCTATAAATATGCTTTAAGAAATAGCATGTTGAATGCCAAATCCGTTGATACTCATATCCAAATGTCAAACTTCTACCAGATCAGGGGGAGCCTCTATCGGATTCGGGAAAATATAGGACTGATTGGGAAACGAAATTACCTCACTGTTACTCTTCCAGACATCTCTTTTGCAGTAAGTGTAGGAAGTCAATTCTTGAACTCTCCTTGTGAAGGCCATTGGGATGCAATGATATGCATCTTGAAATACATTAAGGGAGCTTCAAGATGAGGCTTCATCTATGAAGACAAGGGACATACTCAGATTGTTGGTTACTCATATCGATTGGGCAGGCTCTCCTACTGATAGACGATCTATTTTTGGGTATTGTGTACTCATTGGGAGCAACTTGATACCCTAGAAGAGCAAGGAACTGAAAGTAGTTGTAAGATCTAGTGCAAAAGCAGAGTACCGAGTCATGGCTTTAGTTACTTGCGAACTCATTTGGTTGAAACAACTTCTCAAAGAACTTCGATTTAAGAACATCGATTTAGGGAGATTATGCAAATGACATTAATCTATGATAACCAAGATGCTTTGCATATCGCCTCCAATCCAATTTTCCATGAAAACCAAACAAATTGAGATTGACTGTCATTTTGTGAGGGAAAAGATCCTATCAAAAGACATCACTAGTAACTTTGTCAACTCAAATAATCAACTAGCAAATGCCTTCACCAAATCCTTGAGGGGTCCTTGGATAAGCTATCTTTGCAACAAGCTTGCTGTGTATGATCTTTATGCCCCAGCTTGAGGGGGAGTGTTGGAAACGTGTTTTATTTGTTAGGTGTCTAGGTTCATTGTATATATAGTTGTCATGTAATTATTGTAATTTAGGTAGTTAGGATATCTATAATTATACCTTATTATTATTTTTCAGTACCCGTTGTGTGATTTACAACACACGGTTTTTAGCATTCTTTTCTCTCTGTTCTCTCACTCAACATAAGCAATTAAGATTAAGCAAAGAAAACAAAACACAAAAAAAGAACACAATCATAGATATTCCAAAAAAAAGGAAGCGCAGTTAATATGGTATGAATTTCAATGTCTTCATTTTTTTAAGAGTAAAAATTTGGTTGTAGATTGTTTATCTTACTGTAAATTTAAGTTATTAAACCACTACCTAAATACCATAAATACCTAGTATCAAGAATCTAACCAAAAAAGAAAGAAATGCAAAAGTTGGAGAAAACAACAATAATAAATTTTTGGGCCCCAAAGATCATAATCACAACCAAAGCCCTGATGTTCTCAAGGATTAAGAAATTTCTTGGCTGCACTTACATCATAAAATTTATTAGACTGAGACATGAACAAACTTCACAAAGGGTGCATGCAAACCCACATCATGAAAACTTAAAAAGTAGGAGGAAGGGGGCATGGATAGTTCTATCTCAATTACTACTTTAGTAACAACCGTCATTATTGAGTAATTGTATTCATAGTGAATAACATTATGTGAAAATGGTGTTTTGGTCCCTAAATAACGTACATTCTCAATTGACTCCTTGAATGTTTAAGTTTACCGACTGATTGACATTTGGTCCTAGTTTCAATTCATGTTAATTTTGTCCTTCAGTTAATGGCAAATCAAAACTAATATAAAATGGGTTTAAGATAGACCACAACGACCAAGCCTTATGTCACTAGGTGAGTGGACATGGATCAAACAACGCCATTAGGTTCTATCAAAAACCAAATTTTCAATAAATCCATTTAGAGTAAGGTCTTTTCTAAAAAATTTACTCCCAAGCTTTTCTATGGTTTTCCTCTATTTTTGTTAAACAGACTACCTTACATTTGATTCATTTCTCACTGGAGCCTTTATTGGTCTTCTCCTCACATGACTAAACCACGTTAGGCAAGTTTCTATCATCTTATCCACAATAGGTGCTACTCCAACTTCCTCCTAAATACATTAATTCCTGAGCTAGTTTTTTCTTGTATGTCCCCTCATCCACTCAACATTCTCATCTTCGCTACATTTGTTTTGCTCTTTTTGGCTCTTTATTATCCAACATTCACTACCATGGAGCATCACTGGACATAAAAATACTCAAACGACATATTTAAACATTCAAGGAGTTAATTGAAACTTAGGACATCTCACAAGGACCAAAATTTCATAGATAGGACAGTAAAAAATATATATCCTGTTCACACATTGTCATGTTTCATATACAGAGAGAAACATATTACCTTAGCATTAGATATAGAATCTTTTGTTAGATTTAACGCTTCTAAAATGAAGGTTTCAACCGTGTCCATCAATTCCTTGTCACCAGAAACAGGAAATTTAAGCAAGGCTGAAAAAGTTGATGCAGAAAATCTTAGGATCTCCAGAAGAAGCTGCAAAACATAAATAATACTACCTCAAAAATGTTTCAAGACGACTGAAAACCAAGAAAATTCCTCAAAGAGCTATATAAATCAAAAGATACGCGCTTTCTGTTAAGAGCAACCACATTCTCAATCACCACCATTAAACAAACCATTCATCATAAGAAAAGCTTTCAACAATTTGGACTGTTCTATTCATATTCGAGGCATCAGGAGAAGGAAAGAGTGTACAGCTCTGTACAAGTGTGTTATGTCTATAGCTGCACATTGCATATATATCAGAGAGGTTTGTTTTCCAAGCTTCTTTCCGAACTTATGCTAATGATTTCTTTTTATATTTTCAGTGTTTTCATGGTGCTTTAGCAGGATTGTATGTTCTTTCTTGTTTTTTCCTAGTTAACATCAAATTAAAAGGTCAATGCCATAAATAAGTTAATAGCAATGATGCTTATGCATCACTTTGGTGTGAATCCATTTATACGAGCACAGGGGTTGCTTGCTTCTTTTTGAGCATATGGCGCCAGTGACATACAAATAAAAAGAGTGACACTCATAAAGGTGTAAATGGTTTGATCCAAAATTGATGTTCAACTCATTACTCATTAGTTAATTACCAAATACAAGGATCACTTGTGAAGTCAAAATTAACCTAATACTTCAGTCAAAATCTATGCATGACAATACATTAAGCCAGCTGTTCAGACTTTTATCTGTAGTACATTTTAGTTGAAGCTATGCATAATAATATATTATGCCAACCATTTTAAACTAACCTGTAATACTTCTAGCTAAATATGAACGAAAAAGAAACAGTTAACCATGTTTAAAGCTCAGACATTATGTGCTAACCTGCATTAGCATATCTAATAATGGAAGCCAAAATAGCATAGAAATGTTTTTATCCTAAAATGAATTAACTGGTAGTTGGCTACTGGCTCCCAAATTGGTCAAAATTTCGCATTGTATATACGCTCTTATACACATGGGAAACCTGCAACTCAAGCAACAGTTCGTTATTATTATGAATGTGCGTCTTCTTGTTTCTAAATGCAATCCCAAATTTAATAGATAGAATTTGGTATAGTAGGTTGGCTTTCACAGATCATAGTTTGCAGGGCTCATTAGCTTGTTTGCTAATCGTGACTTGCAGGTCACATAGCTGGTTCAAGGTTACTAAGCAACAGATTTTAGGCCCACTTCTCAATATTTCATCGACAACGACACCCAGTTAGTGGTGCTTGAACAGGATAAGACTTATCAACTTATCCCCTTACTGTTTCTCTGTCATCTTTTGTTCTTCAATGTCACTTCGGATAATTAATTCTCTACGAACATATTGCATGCTCAGAAAAAATCATACAAAAAATATAACAGGAAAACATAATACAGATAATATATCTTCTTTCCCTAGATAGATTAGATGAAAAACAAATTAAATTAGATTTGTCCAGCAAAGGCATTTCTTAAATAACATCATTTTTTATTAACTACTTCCAGGTCTTGGGAAAACTTAGAATATACTATTTTCTAGAAGAGTTACTTTTACTGCTAGAACAGGAGAGAAGATTTACTCCTAATTACTAAACATGAGGTCAAGAGGACCTAATTACCCATGATGATGCAGAGGAAATATTTAAAAGAAAAATCATAACCAAGTAAACAGCATTTTTTGTGTAAAGCAAGTGAGCACCTTATTTATGACTTTAGATCTTGTAAATATTTGAAACCTCAGTCTCTGACAAATAACCCCTACCTGGTAAAATACAGAGCTATGTTCATCTTCCTGAGATTCTTCTATTGACAAGAGAGACATCTTTAGATGCTTGCCACACCAGATGCATGCCTAATATAACGAGATCGTGTTATAAAAACGATATATCCCAAAAAAGTTGGGAGATGTAACAAAGTGCTAAACTATATATATGGATAAAGAGAAAGTAAGAACAACAGATAAGTATATACATACCTTGACTCCAAGGGTGAGAATTTGTGATAGACAGTTAGATAGGTTAGACTCTATATATTTTAAAGCCACTTGTAGAATGCTTCTGTTTAGCATGCACTGGGTGACATCCAAACATGTGAAGTCCTCCCAAAATGTCTAGCTTGCAGTTAAGGTGGAAGCAACAATGCAAACAATTAAGAATGTTGAATTAACAACAACATCCAAGCCTTAACCCACTAAGTGAGGTCGGCTACATAACGCAATTGTACTCTATCAAAAACCAAATTTTCAGGAAAACAATTTAGATCAAGGTCTTTTTTAATGGTTTCGCTTAAAGTTTTCCTCGATCTTCCTCTACCTCTGGTTATCAAGTTATCATCCATTTAAGCAACTATGGTCATGAAAGTTTCATTAGTGAGTAATTCGGTACATCGTTCTCCTTAAATTTAAACATGCATCTATTCAAAGTTTATAAATTGCTTTAAGGCCATGAAATTTTATCATTTTAGGCATAAGCACCAATGACAACCATCACGAAAATCAACTTCAAATTAAAATAAGAGGAAAATTAAACCAATAGTTATTGAATTTGTGCCAAGGATTTTCAGATTAATCTCCAAGACCAAAAAACTGAAGCAATATATTGTAATTAGAGTACAGTTGCATTCCAACTAGCTGTTAAAATGCATTAGTTAAATATCATATGAATGGTCTATCTCATTCATGCCTACATACCAAACACGGGCATCTTACTCTGCGCATCTTGGATGCCTGAATGAAGATGACTGTGCACCATGTGCCTTCATACACACGCATTACATAATACAAGAATGGCCAATTTAATTTGTTAACTGTCAATTTTACAACTAGCTTAAGTTTACATATCAGTGTTTGCTTTTATCATTGGCTTCATATCGCCAACCTCCAATCCAGATTCTGATTCTTGTTCATTTAGTTAATACACTTTTTTGTTTGGTAGTAATATATCATTATTTAAATTTTCACACACGAAATGGGGATAAAAGAAAGAAGGCATTCGAAAGTTTTAAATCATTGATGGGTGCAAGTACACATGAAAGAAAATTCAGACACATCCAATATTACCAACATTGAGTTAATCAAGCATGAATATTTATGCTTTCAATATATTGGAATTTGGAGATTTCTCACCTAAACTCAATGACATCTTCCTCATAACCTAACTCCAGCTTATGATGCATCTACCATGCTCATATCCCTTGATTGTCCCTTTATTCTCATCAAAACACCTAATATGCTTATATTTATTTTTAAAATTTACAATTATGCAGAAATTATTTAGACCTTGTTTGGATAATTTCTGTAGAATTACTTTTGAGTAGAATGCACTTTGATGGAATTAATTATGAAAGAATTACTTTTGGAAGAATGAGTTTTGTGTTTGGGATTGTTTAACAAAAAGTAATTTTATAAGAATGAATTTTGTTTGAAAAGTGTTAGTGTAAATTTACCAAAACGATATAAAATTTAGTTTTAAGTAATATGTAATTGAGGAAAATAAATTTGTAAAATTAAGTGTAATATGTGCAAGAATTAGTTCTGCAAAACGTTGTCTCACGAAGTCCAAGGCCTAAACTTCATTTTCTCATTTGTTGCCAAACACTCACAAAATGTCCAAAATTCATTCACACAGTGCAAAAGTAATTTGCACAGTCCAAACCTCCATATCACCTCCCAATCCCAAAAAAAAAAAAAAAAAAAAAACACTCATTTCATTAGGCTGGAAGTTCTCAGAAATCAAAATAATAAATATTGAAACAAAATTGGCCTGCAAAGCTCCTGTCCTGATGTATCACTCATTATTAAAAATGTAATTTTACTCCACACCTTCTCACTCAGTACACTGCTTTGAGCATCCATGTATGTCATACCATCCACAACCACCATGGTCATAGCCATATCACTCTTCTTCTCTCTAAGTATTACCTTTTATGTGCTAGAAAATGTTATTTTAATTCACGAACTCAAAATATTCTATTCAATTAAAAAATGGGGACAAGGGAGAGAAGATAAGAATATAACAAACGTGTAAGATATCCAACTATGCTGAAAAGATATAAGCAACCAACTTCTGATTGGGGAAGATGACATAAAGCAAGGATACTATGAGGCAGTTCATGACGGATGCATAGTCCAATATATCCTTCGAGTCTATACTTCCAAGATCAGTAAACAATTGAATACGATTCTCAACAATCTGTTTCAATGTATCACACAAAAGTCTACATAATCACAAATAACTAATGCAAGAGAGAAAAATAAAATAAATAAAAATAAAAACCAATGAAAATATTCACAAAATTGGCCAACTAACTTCAATTGACAAACTGCAACACAATAATTAAGCCAATCAGTACCACAATAACAGCAACTAGAAACAAAGTGATTTCAGACTCCCACAAAGAAATCAATTTGGGAGAGTACTCTAGTACCCATTTTTTCTCTGGGGTACCAATACCCTTAATGAAGTCCATAAAATATAACCACTGACCTATACATGTTTAAAATCTCATCAAGGGTACCGGTACATTGGGGGGAAAAAACAGGGTACAGAAGCATCTCCAAACCAAACATATATAATCTAAGGTTAATGATAGTCAATCCTTTTGGATTGACGAAGAAACGTAGTTTTTCTGTTTCCTTGTGAACAAAACATACAATATAGAAGGTTTGATTTCAACGATGAAGCTGGATTAATTTCAACAACAAAAAACAAAAATGTAAGATATACCCACTAAAAATCAGAGTTGGAATTTTTTCACATAAAAACCTGATTCCAAAATCACAGGGCAATTAACAAGAACTCATAAAACTGAAAACCGTAGCTAAATACAATAAGAAGAAGAAAATGGAATTGAAGAAGCTAAGCTTGCCTCAGAGGATTTAATGGCTTCCAGTATCTTCTGGAAATCGCTGCTGGAGCTCCCTTCCGCCATTTTGCTCTGTCTATATCTTTCTCTTTCCCTGTGCCTATTGGCTATTACCCACTGCTTTGATTTTCGCTTATAAAATGTTTTTTTTTGCCTCAGTGCTTTCCCGCCATTCAGCAACGCAAAACTTTCCTTTCCAGTTTTCCATTCTTGCCCTCACTCGGTGGATAAGTTTTCTTTGTGCTTTTTTTTTTAATATTTTTCTTTCCCTTTTCATTTCTTTTTTACTTTGGTTTTTTTTTCTCTCTCTCTCTCAATTTCACAATGCTTTAAACTTTGTTATAAAATTCGGACCGTTTACCGAACTTGGGAAAGGATACCAAATCAATGAATTATTATTACTTAATTGAATTGTATAAAATTAAATAAATACAAAATATTTAATAAAAATACAGAAAACAAAAAATTAGGACAAGTAAAAAACTTGAAGTAAAAGATGCTCAAAATCCTTATACAAAAGTGAATCAACAAATAATTTTTCTTCCATCGTTCTTCATTTCTTTATCATTAAATAATTAATTGTGCTCTCACTTTATCAGCTCTTTTCTCATGATATTTTAAAGAGATAATTAATCACCAAAAATATTTATTATAAGGTATTTCACTTTGACTTCAACGTCATCCTAATTAGGGTTTTAGGGTTGGTTACAGGTGGTTTGCCGGGTATTATGGCTTGAAACCATTATGGTGGAAATGAGCTTATGTCGCCTCACAGTTAGCGTTAATGTTCACGATCGAATACCTGGAGGGTGGAATCCAATGTAAAGCATCATTTTTCTTTGCTGTTGGAGTACGCTCTAAGATAGGGGTGAGTACCTGTGAAGGCATTCCGATGCTCAAGTCATTGAAAGTATAAGATAGGTTAGTATTTAGGGTTTAATGATCATACATGTGAAATTAACCCCTTATTTATAGTCGAGGTGTTAATGTCCTATAAGGAGTTTTTTTTTAGCAATGTCTTCCCTAATGATGTTATATCATCAGTGCAAAGACCTCGTCCATGGGTCTTTATATCTTATATGTTTTAACTGAGTCCAAATTGGATGATCCTTTAGAAATTGGATTACAGGCCTAACCCGACCCAACTACCAAACAGGCTCTTTTTTCATTGGTATTGAAAATGATTCTTCCTTATCTCATTAGTATGCTTTTGAAATTTGAACTGCCTTTTATCTTTTTTTATTTAAGGCTCGTTTGGATGTGCTTTAGAAAAAACTTTTTTAATCATCATTTTTTAAAAGATATTTTATAAAAGTAAAAGTTATTTTATGTTAGGATACAATACTCAAAAAGTACTTTTTAAATTTTATTGTTGTTTGAATGTAAAACTATAAAAGTACTTTTTAATGGAAAAATTACTTAAAAAGGCATGAAAAGTACTTTTTAGTGAATGGTGTTTAGATTAAAAAGTACTTATTTAAAAAATTAAAATGTTAAAAAATATTAGTTTTAAAAACTAAAGAACTAGATAAGAAGATGATTCATGATCAACTGGTTAAATAAGTAGTCAAATAGAGTGATATTATAAATATATTAAAATAAATTACTTAGATAGATTATATTATTGATTGCCCTATAGATTGCAAGTTACTGATGCGACCAAAGAAAAATACATCATTCTTTTTTTAAAAGAAAAATAATGATTTCTTCAAATATAAAAATCAAACAAGTTGAAAATAATTCAAAAGAAATAATAATATATTAAAGTTTAAAGCAAGAATCAAAGGAACATGTTTTTCGTTAAAGAAGAATTTAAAGGTAATAGATATACTTGACAAAAGGAAAATGGAGAAGATAATGGGGTGAAATGTATAACATTGCAACAACAAAGAAAAAATAGAGGTTGTGTAACAAAATAGGGTATTGGTATAGTTTAAAACAATTAACGATAAGGGATCTTATTTTTAAAATTAGTCACAAAAATATCTCTGAACAACTTCTTTATATCCTGAAAAAGATATTTTTTCATAAGCTAAAAAATTTAGTTAAAAAAGGTATTATTTGAGCTTCTTTTAGTGCTTCAACTTTTTTTTAAAA
The DNA here is from genome assembly GCA_023212625.1 of Styphnolobium japonicum. Lineage (NCBI taxonomy): Eukaryota > Viridiplantae > Streptophyta > Magnoliopsida > Fabales > Fabaceae > Styphnolobium > Styphnolobium japonicum. The sequence continues at coordinate 20,873,375 of JALBWW010000013.1, forward strand.
AAAACTCATCCAAACATGTTAAAAAATAAAAAAGTATTTTTTATTAAAAAATATTTTTTATCAAAAAACAAAAAGCACATTCAAACGAGCTTTTAGTGTGTGCATTTTTGTTGATTGGGATGGAACGAGAGGCAAAGAGAGAGTAAAACTACCAAAGCACTTTGGTGGGGTTGTTAGTATCGTAGACTCTTCCAAAGTTTTAATCCTCTACACTTCAGCTTTCCCTTATCATTATTTCTTTTTTCAATCTCTTTAACCTACCATTTCACATATTCACATTGCATCCACTCTCATAACATCACCCATCATGGATTTTGTTTTATGAGCTTTTTATGCTCCATCAATCACCATAGGAAATGACTTGCACCAATGGAGGAGGGAAATGGGTTGTGCATGCACGAATGGAGGGCTTGGTTATGTGAATGGACACACCAAGAGAGGTTTGAACAAATGGAGAAAATGGTTACATGAATGGAGAGAGTTTTGCTTTTAGAGGGTTCACAATTTTTGGATTAGGTTTGCACTAGGCTGGTCAGTTGATTTGTGTAAATTAGACCAAATCAACCAAGTCAGTATAGCTGGTTGGATCAATTTGGTTCAATATAATTTGACTACATAACTGATCTAATAAGTTGCTTGGATCGGGCAAATGATTCGTTCATCGATTCATCAGCTAACCCAAGAAAAGTATTTTAACACTAATTTTAAAAATTAAAATTAAAATTGCACTTATTATGCAAGATACATGAGTTATTAAAATTATTCAAAGAAAAGTCATAGTATGACCCAGAGTGTTATGAAATGACTTAAATTAAAGTATGTGAGTTGTATCTAAATATAAGTATGTGTAAGTATCATTATTATTATAAAAAGTATTATAATTATTAATAATGATTGTTGCGCTATAGTGGATAGTGACTAATTTTTTTTTATTACATAGGAAGTACAAGCACCTAGATAGGAAAAGAGGATAGGTAACCTGAGGAGTGACCAAACCTCTGACATATCATCACACCCAAATTCTAAAGACTTGACTTGGTGTTAATTGAGCAACAAGCTTGTTAGCTGGATAACAATTAGTTTAACAAGACAAAATGAAACATTTTGTTTCATATATTATTTTTAAGTTTCATTTTCATTCCTAAAATTTTATGCAAAAATGTAAGGAACCCCATCTAACTATGGGTCATGTGTAGCTTTAAAACTCCCTAACACGACTCCCCGATTTCCATAAAAACGTGTGAGGAGTACCTTTTATTAAGTTTCCATCCAAGATGCTAGCAGCTAATGAGTCACGTGATAGCACATTATCACTAGCACCTCCAATTTCACCTGAAAAAAGATCAAATCTCATCATTTCTCATTTTTTTTTATTTGAACTCAACTGATAAACAAAATACACATAAAAATGGATCTCTTGTTTTCTATATTTCTTTCCTTTTTTCTATCTTAGTATAATAGAATAATCAATCCTCCTGAGAAAAGGGTTGTGGCATTGTGTGTTTGTTTAATGCTCATGATGGACAAGTGAAAAGGATGCAAAGAGCAATTTTTGGTAGTGCTACAAGAAACTTTGAGCTCATCAAGCACCAATTTTTAGCAAGAAACTGGGTGATCAATCAATTTGAGACACTTATATTAGCTTTGTATTAGGCTTCATTAGATGTTTATTGTGCCCAATATTAGTATTTTAGATGAGTTTAATGTTGTTGGGCTTCATTGGGTTTTAATGTAAATGTTGGATAATTTTCGGATTTTGATGTATTTTGACCTTTCTTCCTTGGTTAGGCCATAACTTGGGACTCTGTGATCCAATTGAGGTGATCTTGGTGTCTTTGGAAAGCTAAGACAAGGATCTACAAGTTTCATGAAGAACTCAAGAGCTGGATAGGACTTATAAGGGCCCAAAATAGCCTTGCAATACAGAGTGAGTTTGCTGTCACGGAACCATCTGGGCAGTATGCACATATTGGAATATATAGTGGGTTATAGACCTCCTCTTGGGCTGAAACTTGGTCATTTGAAAGATAAGACCTATATATCCAACTTCACTGAAGACCATTTTGTCAATAGATATCGTTTTAGGCATGATAATGAAGCTACAAGTTGGTCTGAATTTGGAAACACGTTCTTCCAACCTAACTTGAGGTAGGTACAGTGTTTTTGGCATTTTTGGAGTTCTAAAAGTCCAAATGACATGATTCAAATTGGAGATTTTCAAGGAGACAACTGGCTACAACTTTGATGAAGACATCCAAGTCAAAATGCACCGTCTAGGTGATGAATTTGGAGCTAGAAGTCGGATAAGAGTTGTTGACTAAAAGCCACCAACCATACACCAACCCACCTACCATACACCAAGCCACCAACCATGCATCAAGCTTCCATTTTTGACAATTTTCATATTCTTATAGCTTGTATTCAGATTATGTACATGTACAAATTGGCTTCTAGGATTAGTATAAATAGACCCAACCTCTTTGTATTAGAGGCATTCAATTTGGAAGTAAGTTTCAAGAAAGTTTAAGTATTTGTGAGAGTTTTCTTTCTCTTCTTCTCCATTCTCTTTGCAATTTCGTTTTTGTTCTTTAAATTCTGAGTTCTTCCTTCCCATCCATGGAAGGCTAGGCTCTCATAATCAATCCAAAGGATTAGCCATCTTGTTGTTTAATTTGGAGATCTTGTTTTGTTTGTTCATATTGCTTAATTGTTATTCAAGTTTCTCTTCTTCCTCTTTTGATTTTTATCTAGATTAAATTGCTTAATTTGATTTAGATGTTGATGTGGTAATAGTTTTATTATCATGTATTCAAAGAGGATCATAAAGATTAAACAATATATTAAAGTTTTTTGATAGATTGTTTAGCTTGGTTAAATTCTAGATCTTAAGTTAATCTATGTTGGATGGTGCTTACTTTATCTAACCTTGGTTAATCAAATCCTAGATGCTTATCTAGTAAAGAATTCTTAGATCATGTTAAGGCTTCTTGATGTGATCTAAGGCCAAGAACATGGTTAGCAATTAAGTGAATTCCTTGTGATCAATGATGAGTTAAACTCAAGATCGGTAAATTTCCTTGGATTGGTTGTTTCTTTAGATTTGTTTACAACTTTGAATCTCCTACTTTTATTAATCTTGTTAATCAACAACAAAACCCCCCTTTTCTAATTACCTTGATCTAATTAAATCTTTGTTTTTGGATCCTTGAGAGATGATTCGGTTCATTCTCTATACTACAAATTAGTTTGTGAATCGGTTATTTTATTTGATAGGTCTCGACAACCTCTTGTCACTGGGATTGGGTTGTCTCAAGTTCAATGAAGATTAGAAAAGTTATTCTCTTCAGAATCTTCATTAAATGAATTCAAGCAAGTGAATAGGGGTTTCTCTTTCGATCAAACCCACTTTAGTCCTCAATATAGCTTTGGGGATAATACCATGACAAGCCAGGGTTTGCCCTCTACTTTTTAGATGGATTCCCCAATTTTATGTAGGAGCCCTTCAATATTACAAGGGCTATTAGGACCTGAAAACAATCAACCCTAGCAAGCTTTGTTTGAAAATCGCTCCATGAATTTTCCATATTTAGCAATCTATGGGTTGAACTCCAATGAATTAATGCCTTCCTGGTCTAAAGATCTTCAGTTCTTAGAACTTCACCTCCAAAACAACCACCCAATAACCATTTGCATTTGACCAAAAACACCCCTTTTGAAATGCTCCCATTGTTTCATTCATACACCTATGGTTTTGCATAATATATATGAAGTTAGGGACTTAGGTACTGTGGTGAAAAAAAATGGAAGTGAGCTAGCACTCAAAAGGCTATTATTTTCTTTCAATGTAACACATCAAAATACTATTATTGTTAATTATAGAACTTATTTATATACAAAAGGCTTTGTCTTATAACTATTTATATAAATACATCAAAACATTAAAAATGGTATTCTAAACCTTAATGATGAAGCCATTTTTACGCAACTTCATATAAGTATTATTTAAGTTCATAGAAAAACTACATAATTATACAATAACTATAAAATAACGGGCCTGAAAGCCCCTAACTCTAAAGTCACTATATCATCCTTCACACTATGGGTGATCACAACATTAAAATCAACCAAAATTGTTGTGGTACATCTTCTCAAACAACAAAGTCCTCTGGAAACATTATCTTAGGAATGAGAACTAATTTTTCAATAGAAGTAGAAAATAAGTTAACAGTAAATTATAATATTTCCAATTGCATCAATATGCACAAAATATCTCCATTGATATAATATAATACAGAATACAATCAAATATTACTAGCAACACATTCTTAAGAATACTTAGCATTTCTCAAATCTTAGAATCCTTAACAACAAAATAAACTAGTAATAATATAATTATTCATATCTAAACAATTACATGCTCATACTCATTGTATTTGTAACTTGTCTTTCTTTATCTGTAGGCATAGCTTTATGCTTACACGGTCAATAAAAATTACTATAAAATAATAATATGAGTTCTTTCTTGGTATAGGGTGACCCCTAAACCAAATGGTCATCATACCACACGTCTGGGGTGGATTCCATCTGGTCCTCAGATAATTCCACTCTTTTGTTGTTGATTATCCATCTCTAGACACACATTAGATTTTCATGAATCACCTCCTTTACTGAGGATCATGTCTATTATTTCTGATTATCTAAGAATCACCTCTTTTACCGATGATCATTTTCCAAGATCACCTTCCTTAACGAGGATCGCATCTCTTACCGAGAATCACATCCCTATCTTTTATCTCATCTTTCATATCATTAAATGAGCATGTAATTTTTATTTTCTAAGTTTCTAGAGTAAGTAAACATGTATCTCATAATATCAACTTTCTTGACCTTTTTATCTGACAATTACTCTTAGAAACCTACTTGAATATTACCTAGCCTTAGGAACTAGCTTTTGGCTCAACCCTTAATCCTACGGTTTAGGTTTCTTACATTCATCATTAACATCTCAATTTGTTAATATAAATTAGTCATAAGGAAGTCTAAAAGTATTGCACAACTTAACCAATTTACTATTCATTTGATCATTTCTATTATTCGTTTGGTCATTTTTTCAAATTCTTGAATTTTCATTATTCCTTATCACATTACCATTTTTATTCATTCTAATATTCATTTCATTGAATCTAAACTAAATCTTAGGTTAGTAAATCTAAATTTAGCCAAAACCTATACTAGGTTTTCTTTTACTATTTATAATGCTTGAACTATCATTTTATTTCATTTTCTTTCAATTTTCCACCAAGAACATATGCTAATTACAATAATATGATGATATTATGAAAATTTTCCAACCTAGGTTATCTAGATCTCTTGGCTGAAACCTACATGTTTGGCTTCCAAGTGATTTTTCAAGCTTTAAATACCTAACTATGCTTGAATTTTGTCACATAACCTAATTAACCACTAAACCATTCAATTAATTAACCATTTAATAATTAAACACTGTTGGTATATACCCTAAAGACCAGTTGTATACTGACTTTCCTGGTTACATTGTATATTGTCATTTATTATATACATGAGGTATTTCTTTTATTGTGTTATTTATTTTATTTAAATATGCATGATAAAGTCCTTAGAATAGTAAGTACAATGCCATGAGATATCAAGTGCATGACTTAGTTGTGAGATCCTATTGGTTATTTTTTTAACATTATTCTTAAATGTTCATAGTCAAGTATTATTGTGAATTAGGACAACTGTAATACATTGAGACTAGCATGTGTGTAGATTAATGACTATATCTCACGGGTCATGGATATGAGATATCAAGCCTTCACATGGGTGCACATTAGAGTAATGATGTACTAGATTGACCCACCATGAGAACGCTGCATGGATCGTTGCGTGAGTGTCATGAGCGGTTCTCACAGTGATATTGATGTATGTAGTCCTTTGACTTGAAGGCATTATAGTTCCCTACATGAGGAGTTGTGTGAATTGATACCGCAAAACATCCCCTATAACAAGGTGATTAAAAATATGACTATTGAACATATTGTAAATCATGCAAAGGGATGTGAGTGACCTAGATATGATTTGTCTCTTCTACATAACAGGAGCGATATCTTTGGGCCCTTTGATAGAGTGAGACTGCAAAATGCATGGCCATGCTCGAATGAGTCAATATGAGATATTGATCTCATTTATCTTAGTATGTCTACTCAGAAATCAAGAACTAAAGATTGAACTATACAAGGTGAAACGTTCCATGCCTTGTGTTTAATTTAGATATTTGGACAAAGGGACTAGATTACACGGTAACATCGTTCACGGAAAGGTTATGTCAAATCACTGTCATTCCTATTATTTGAGTAGCAGTGATGTATTACTAAATACTGCTCACTGTTTGTATTGCTAAAATTGAATTTTAATCACACACTTTGAATGGACCGATATTGGGGTTTAATATTCATGAGATAAATTTAATTAGGAATCCAATTATGATTTGAGCTCCTAGATAACTAGTTGGACATTTAGTTAGACTAAATGAGTCTGCATATAATTGTGACCTAAGTCAAATTATGAGCAGGCACATCAATGCTCTCATACTCACTTATGACAGCTGCCCTAACTAACTAACTAACTAACTATATATATATATATATATATATATGCGTCAACTGCACAAGACAAAAAAGAGAGGACAGACTAGAGAGATATGAAATTGTTTCAGAAACCCTAACTGCCATTCCAAAATAGTGAGAGTGAGAGTAGCACCCCCGTGGCAGCTAGTACCGCGGAGTAGAGGAGAGCCCGATCTCGGTTCGTTCATGTGGATATCGTAGAGGCACCGCCCATTGCTGTGCTTGTGATTGACTGCTTGTAGCAACAATCGTCTCTTCATAGAGGCAACTCCCTAAACACGTTTATGATTTTCACATGGATCATCGGCTAGGTTTGGGATTTTGTTTTGTTTTCCACAGCGTTTTTTGATCCCGAAACACAACAAACACATCAAAGACTTGAATTCTAGTCTTGGCTGAAACCTATCTTAAGCTAGAGTTCCTAGAATTTTCATTTAAATTCATCAAATCTTGCTTAGTTTTCTTCAATTGTTTTAATTAATCATTAATTCATCCAACTAACCCTTAATCCCATAATTAAACAAATTGGGAACCCTAACCCCCTAACATGGCCAAAACATGCATAGTCCATGTTCCTAGGGTTTTTCAATCCAAACAACCAAATAACACTAAAATATAACAGAAACTACTTGATATATCATCAAACCATCATCCAACAACTACAAAACCCATGCATTTTGAAATCTTCATGGAACCAAAGTCTCCAACCAGCATCCATATTCAAGCATTATTTGATTGTATTCTTAATAAAAATTCATACAAAAGATTAAAACCATGGAAAAACTAATCAAAACTTCAAGTTTAAAATAAAAAATGATGAAGAACACTTGAACTCCTACCTAGCTTCTCCTTCCAATGGAACTTTGAGCTTCAAAACAAGATGGAAATCCTAACTTCTTGGTTCTTGATAGATTCTTGTTTCTAGATCCAATTTCCAACATTTTTCTAACTTTTTGGAATTTTTTTTCTATTTTTCTTTCTCTCTTCTTCTTGTTGGGCAAACCTCCTATGTGATTTTGTCTTCTTTTATTTTTTTATTTTTATTTTTATTAAGATGGCTTTTGAAGAAGTCTTAAAAAATTAATTTTTTATTAATGGCTTCTTGAGGAAACTTAAAGATAATCTTATTTTATTCAATAGCTTCTTGAAGAAGCCTGAAGATAATATTATTTTATTTCTAATCTAGTTAGATTCTAACTATTTGGTTGTATTCTAACTAAATCAGTTGGATTTTAACTAAATTGGTTGAATTATAACCAAACTAATATATTTTAATGGAATTAGTTAATTTCTAACTAGATTTCAGTTAGATTCAAATTGGATGCCAACTAATTAGACAATTTTTGTCTTATTCTACTAATAGTTTAAATGACAATTTTGTCCTTAATTTAATGCATTATAAATTTTTAATGGCACATATGTCCTTAGTCATAAACCCTAGTCTACAAAAATACCACTGTTAAATTAAATAAGCTACACCGACTATTTTAATAAATACTTTGCTTACATAAATAATTTTCAGAGTTATTAACCTACAATCGCAGTAAAACAGAAAATAATATTAATAGTAATTTATTTCGACCAATTATGTCAAGTGATCTATTACAAATAACAAATGTCTATAATTAAATAAATAAAACTATAATCTAAGTAATTTTCTTTGTTTTCTAACCACCAAGTAACAAGAATTAGAATTCTAAAACATAACAGTGTAGAAATAAAATAATGAATAAATAAATAATTCATAATTAAATAGTAATTAATAATAAAAATTAAAAATCAAGGGAGGATGTTACATGAATTAGAGTGAGTGGCAAAGAATTAGAACTTTTGGAGGCGAAAAGGGAGCCTATGTTTTTCTCCACTGTCCAGACTGCACTATTTTAAGCCCATTTATATTTTATTATTCTTTTATTATTGATTTGTGACTTGATGTGGTATAATAGTAGATAAATATTATTTTCATATATTATTAATCCCTCATATTTAGTATATTATCTCTCTTATGTATTTAATTGATTGGACTTGACCACATTTTATAAGTTTGGGTTCAATTTAGGCTTAATTGCATTTTTCAACATTATTTGAATTTTACATTGTTTATGTATTTCGGGTATAACTTGAGTTATAGGAATCTAATAATTATGAATATTACCTTGTAGAAAAGATGAAAGGGAGCTCTACAACTTTGATGAGCTCAAGAGCTAAATCAGGTGTCTAGTGGGCCACATTAGGCTTGGAAGTCAAAACAGGAATGTTGTCGTTGGAACCTGACCAGTGTGCAATGATCAGGTCATAATTTGGGTTGTAAGAGTCACATTTAGCTAGGACCGGTGTCATTGGAAAACTAAAATGTAGTGCTTCAACTCTTCTGAAGATCACTTATTGAAACTACAAAGTTTTGATGGTGTTTTTGGCATATGAAGTCACCTGAAGGGTCTAGCGACCTTTTAAGAGTAATTTAGGCATAACTTCTTCATCCTAAGCCCAATTTAGGCAAATTAGGTGTCCATTCATAGCTAAGAGGGAGTGCATTAACACTAATCTAAGGGAAGACTTGTATTTTCAATTTTGGTAGAAAAATAGAGACACGAGATTGGACTCTCATATTCCCTCATTATAGACTTTTTAGTTTTATCTCTTATTTTTTTTCTTCCTTAAGCTTCTTAGGATTGCAGCCATGAAAGGCTAAACTCTGAGATCAACCTAAGGGTTTTGAAGGAATTCTAGTTTGATTTTGAGACCTTATAGTGAATTTTGAATTTGAGTTTGATTGATTTTCTCTTTTTCCCTTAATTATGATATTGAACTACATGAATGGAGATCTTTGTTTGTGTATTCTTGATTGAGAATTGTGATGAGATTTTGATTTATTAGTCATAGTTTTATCATCTGAATTGAGATTAATCATAATTTTATCATATGATTTGAAGAGAATAGGCTTGCAGATTTGCCACATAGTTAATTGGATTCCTTATTTTAAACTAGCATTGATTAACATGAATTGTGCCATTATAGATTTGTGTATATTTTGTTAGTTAAATTCTAGATGACCACCTAGTAGTGAATGATGAATTTAATGCAGAGATCTCAATTAAATCTATGTTAACTATTTAATTGAATTCAAATGTATGTTTAGTGGTCGATGAAAGGTCTAATACAATTTCGGATGGATTTCTTGGATTTGTTGTTTTCTTAATTTAATAATTTTAAAAAACAAAATTGAGCAACCAAAATTCATTAGACAATGTATAAATCCCAAAGTTTAGCAAATAAGTTACAAATCAATAATAAAACAAGTCCCAAAGTTTAGTAAATAACCATTGACAAGAGTGCCGAGTTCAGTCAAATATAAAAATTTGATTCATAGGCAAAATTGTGCATAAGCTATTGAATCAAGTCGTTTATCAAGGATCTGGATACAATTTAATCAAATCAAGATGAGTAAGGGGGTTTGGATGATCACAGAATTAAAATGCACAAATTGAATGAAGGAGAATTTTGCAACATGTTTAAATGTGGGTAATTTTGGTCTCGCCCCTTTGACAGCCTTAGAGAACACTATAGCACCTATTTTTATATCTACAATTTTATATGATTTTCAATTTTATGGATTGGTAGTAAAATACACTATATTTTAAAAAATGTATCTTAATTTTTGTAGAAGCTAAGTTTGCTAATTTAACCTATTTGTTTCGAATATGAAGATAATAAGTTTCCTTATCTTTTACTAAGAAAATGTTGTATAACTTGTTTTCTCTACTAAGCAAGAAGGGGATAAAAATATTAGGAGATTTAATTTTGAACCATTATTAATGTAAATTTTTTTTTACATATAAATTTAAATTGACAATGCATCAAATTTATACTCACTATTAGGGGAATTGAGGCTTAGCTTTAATTTAATTTATGCATACTATAATTCAATTGGAGAGAAATTACAAAATAATATTTATAAATCACAGAGTGAGTTTGGATAATTTGTAGAATCATAAATCCAAACCTTCATACCAGTTTTTTTTTTATATAAAAAAACCTTTATATGAGTTGCAATCTCTTCCCTTGAGACATTTGTTTTTTTTTTTTACGAAGTCTTGAGACATATTAAAGCATGCTAAAGTAGTTTTAGTATGTAACTTGTTTAAGTGTAAGTTTAGAGGCGCATGTGTTAATCTTAAAGTTTTATGAATTATTTACAATCACATACGCACATGTATGCAATAACATAAGTCTAAAGTTAATGATGAACCAAATTTCTCATTTAATTTCACATCCATTTGTTTGGGTATTCATCAACTCACAAATGGTTCTTTCTTGCTTCTTGTTTTTGTTGTTGTTTAAATGTGATTGTAATTAGTGTAAATGCCAAATTAATGTGATTGGAGGAAAAAAGGATCTCACTAAAATTTATATTTACTACTATTGACACCTGCATTGCAAATAAAATAAAATATTTAATTTTAATTTTAACATAGATATCATAATCATTTGAAGAATTTCAATTTTAAACTTAATAAAAACTAATTTAAAAATTTATTTATAAAAAAAATTAAAAGGACAATTTCTAAATAAACAAGGAATAAGTAGAAAATAATATTGTTAAGAGAGAATGAAGTTTGTTTTAAATAAAAAACAATAATCTATCAAGTTTTTTATATTTTCATTAGAGTGAAAGAGTACGTTGGATGTTTATATTAGTATAAATGAAAAAATTTTGTTAAGGAATATCCGATGTTAGAAATTTGACACTAACATAGGGTACTGTATTTTTTCTTATGTACTGAAATCATTGGTATGTTATTAAATATTTGTTTTGTTATTAGTTTTTAAAATAAAAGTTTGAAATTTATTAATTATAACCAACAATTTACAACTAATAAAGTTTAAAAAGTAAGCAAGTTATTAGTACAAAAAAATGGATAATAAAATAATTCCTTTTAAAAGGATGATGAATAATGAATTCAAGAAAGTTATGTGATTTAAACATTATATACTAACAATTCAAAGGGATGTGACAATCTGTACAAGTCGCAGCCATGCAATATGCACAAGTCGAACTTAAAAGATAACTAACAACAACAATTGTCTAAACTAACAACATGCAATGTGGTAGCACTACAACATGTGGAATACAAATAACAAGAACATTAGTCTAAACTAAACTAATAGTTGATACAGTTGAACATAATTAACTAACTCACACTACACATAATTTTTTCATTTAAAATAACATGACGAGGAACCACGAGGTGTGGCTCTTTTCGAACTTCTTCACTTATAGTGTAGGAACTTCAATCTCACGTAAAGTATCTTGTTACCAAAGACAAGCCAACACTCGAGGGGATTATTTTTCGTGGTCTTAATAATCAACTTAGTCCTTAAAAATATCTTTCACTTGTAGTTTAGTCCTTAAATTTATTTTTGTATACAAGTTAGTCATTAAATTTATAAAACTCATATCAATTTAGTTATTTTGTTATCTTTGGTTGACTAATGTAAAGGATAATATCTGATGTGACATGTTAAGTACCTATATGTAATGTTAAATGTTACATAATATGTTACTTAGTCCTCTTCTATAAGATATGACGTTATTTTAGCTAAGTGAACTATAACTTCTTCATACACAAAGCATTTAGTCACTTAGTCATTAAGTAAAAATGACACCGTATTTCTAAAGAAAGTGTTGAGGAACGTGATGATATTAAACATTACACATAGACACTTAACGTGCAATGTCATATGTCATTTGTTTAACTTAGTCAATCAAAGATAACGAAAAGACTAAGACAATGTTTGGATGGATGTAGTGAAATGATTAATAATGTAATGAAGTGATAAAAAAAACTTTAACCTATTGTTTGAGAGATTAGGGCAACTCAAACCACTTCATATCACCCAAACCCCCCTCTCCCAATTTTCATACCTTCAAATTTGGGAAGTTTGAGATGAAACATTTCATTCTTTTTTATATTTAGATAGTTATTTACAATTTTAATCCTCTTTTTATTTTTAAGTAATATTGTGGGTAACAAAAATTAAAAGGGTAATATTAAAAGTAGAATTTATAATTCATCTTATTTCATTAATAATCATTGTGACTTCTAAATATTAGAGTGAGATTTCTCTTAATTTTCTTGTTAAAACTTTTAAATAATAGAATAATATACTTTTATATTTCTATTCTATTCTATTCCAAACCATTCCAACTTATTCCAAATCATTTCATCCTATTTCCTTAAAAACTTTTAAACATAACCTAAATTGATTGTGATTGTGAATTTTATAAATTTAAAAATTAACTTATCCACAACAATAAATCTAAAGATTAAATTAAAAGTGTAAGATGCTTTTCACAACCAAAGATGATTATTTACTATTAGAGAGAAGGTAAACAATTAGGATGTTTGGAGGCGAATAGCGAGCCTTTGTTTTTCTCCACTGTCCATACCGCGCTATTTTAAGCAACTGTCGTTCTCCGACATCTCCGTTTGAACTCCGAGCCTCATGGAACGTTTTCCTCTCGCTCTCTCTTTCTCTCTCAAGCATTGCCTCACAAACAAACCCGTTTTCTGTTCTGAACAAAACCCAAACTTCAACTCCAATTTTCTCTTTTGGGTTCCTCCAAGCCTATCCCAAAAGCTTGCATTCCTAATACATCAATCTTGGGAGCTCAAATTTCATGCTCTCATTGAATTTATGGACAAAAAAACAGGTACCCATTTTAGAAAATAATTGGTTTCATGTTTAGTTTAAGACCAAAAGCTCCCATTTTGATTCTAATTCTATGACACCCTTTTGTTTCTTTTGGTTTAATTTTCTTGTTTTTTTTAAGAAATGGATAGTATCTGAAAATGGGTTTCTTATGATTCCCTCTTTGTTCACTATGTATTTTGTTGATCATGTGCCTATTCTTGCAGAGTTGAAATTCTTAAGTTCCTTTATGGAACTAAGGTGCAAGTTCATTTTCAGGGTCATGTATACAAGAAATAACATGTGATCATGGTGATATCCTTGGCGGCGATGAACCTTCCTCTTATGATTATTAATGGACTGATTATGTAGAATGCCCTGGAAATTTGTTGGTTCTCCATATTTTAAATGGTGGGAAAACATAATTATCTAAGTTTCTCTGCTGATTTTTTTTTCTTAGAGGGATTTAATAATTATGAGTCATACCTTTGGAATATGGCCATGATGACAGGGATTGATGACATATAAGGAATTGCACATAGTTTAAAGTTTTCCATAATTCTTTGCATAAGATAAGTTGTTATCTGGAAAACTAGCTTTGCAGTGACAGGACAAAGGGTTTATCTGTATGAATTTGAGACTCCAATGAGTTAATCACTTTTGGAGAAAACATAAGCACCAGTTAAATGTGAGTAGACATTGAGAATTCAATGCTCTAGTGCATGGTCATGTGGAGCTAACTATATGATCTTCCACCATGAGTAATGAGGCTCCTGGCATTTCAGGCGAGCAATATAAAGATACAGTGAGTGTTGGTTCAAGTGACAGAATCCCTTCTGATAATGATGTAGACAATATATGTGTACAGACCGGTGAAGAATTTTCTGCCGAGTTCTTACGAGATCGGGTTGCTTTAAGGAGATTTCCTGTCATAACTGATGCTGACCAGCGCTTGCCAAATAGATTAGATTTTAATATTAATAATAATTATCAGCTGGCTTATGAGGATCTAAAGCATGTTCTTGGGCTAAGGAGAATGGATTCTGATAGTAACTTGGATTTGTCAGAGTTTGCTTTAGCCAGAGGATATTGTGCTGAAGTCGACAACAGGGCTTATCCTGATAATTTGAGCAGATACCAGTGCGAACATGGTGGTATTGGACAAGTATCAGGTAAATTTTCTGAAGGAATTTGTTGTGATCGAGCTACTTCAGGACCAACTGCTCCACCCATTTACGTTGTTGAGTCTCCTCGGTCATGCCATCCTTATGGATCAGCATTCTCAGAAGGTTCTTTCTATAAGAAGATAAAGTTGCTCTGTAGTTTTGGAGGAAGAATACTACCGAGGCCAAATGATGGAAAGCTCAGATATGTGGGTGGAGAGACACGGATTATATCCATCAGGAAGAACATCACATGGGGGGAACTTTTGAGGAAGACTTCTGCAATTTGCAATCAAACTCACATTATCAAATACCAGCTTCCTGGGGAGGATCTTGATGCTCTTATTTCTGTTTGTTCTGATGAGGATCTTCATCATATGGTTGAGGAGTATGAAGAGCTTGAAAGAGTTGGAGGCTCTCAACGACTGCGGATTTTCCTCATACCTTCAAATGAACCTGAGAGTCCAAGTTCTACTGAAGCAAGAGTCAATCAGCCAAATGATGCTGATTATCATTATGTTGTTGCTGTTAATGGTATGCTGGATCCAAGTCCACGAAAGAACCCCAGTGGGCAGAGTTTGGCAAGCCATACAAGCCAGTTTGGAAATACCTCTGATTACAACAGTCCAAGTTTCCATAGGGACTCATCTACATCTGCATTTGCTTCAGAGGTGAAGGATTGCAGCTCATCCTCCACAAATTTGGCAGGCATACTCTCAAAACCTGGTCCTCAGTTTTTAACAGCACTGCAGGTAGCTGGCAAGTCATTTAATCAAACGCCTCCTTTATCTCCCATCTGTGTACAGGCTAAAGATCCTAAAATTTATAATGTTCAGCTATTTATGGATCAACCATATAACCTTGTTGATGAAAGCATTATTCCCTTTGTTATGGAAAAAGTTCCACATGACAACTCCTTTTATCTAGACAATACCAATTATGTTGATCCAATTTCATACTATAACAATCTTGCTCAAGGGCCATGTGTGAATTACCATCCTAGTAATCAATATGTAATGGAGGCTGACCAGGTCAAGAAGCCTAGTGATGATTTTCATTGTCACATACGAAACCACAGTAAAGATTCTGTCTCTTCTGCAATATGTGGTCAGATTGATATGATATACGAGAGACCTTCAGTTCCAAACAAAGGTTCATATCATTTTGACAAGATTGTCTCTCATCCTGATGAGTCATCAAGTTTATTCTCAGTGTCCGATGATAGAGAGGGATCTCATTACAGAATGTTGCATGCACTTTCTGACTCGCCACTTCAAGAGAATGATGAGAACTCTAAAGTTCACTTGCAGTTTCCCTTTAGTGTAGAGAGAGACAAATTGCCTTCACTGGAAACTTCAAGTTCGTTGGAAGAATGTCCAATACGGCCAGGAGAGACAATTGATGGGAAAGAACATGTGACTAAGTATCAAATTTTACCTACGTTTGGAATGACTTATAGTTGCAAGGGAGTGTTGGATACTAGTAAAGAGAACTTGCAACTTTCAGATAAAATCAATGATTGGTCTGATGAAAATGTTGAAGCTATGTCACGAGACAGGGCCATAGATATAAAACATTTACTGTACATCAACTACCAACATGGTGTTTGCTCATGTTCACCTGATTTACAAAGCAGTGAATGCAATGTATCTGCTGCACCATTTATCTCTTTAGAATCCACAAGAAACCTGAGGGAGCAATCACATGGTCTACCATTAGACACAACTGCTTCTGAGTTTTCCACGAGGAGCCAAAATTCTTCAATGCATCAGCAATATGGTATGTCACAGACAAAAAACAGTCAACCACTTCCCCTTGGCTCTTTTGAGTTACAACCTATTGAGTCCCAAACTAGCATAGAGTCCATACTGCCAATCTCTGTAAGTATATCCCTTTTAAATTTGTCAATTTGACTGTGAGCTTGCATATAATAATCATAGTATTTGCATACTGTAATTCAGTATACAGACATAGGCACTTCTTCTGGAAGAGATGTTGTTCTCCTTGATGAGGATCCTGCATATTGTATACACCACAAGGAAGAAAACACAGTCATTGACAAACAGTATTCTGGATACATCAATGAATTTTGTGTCAATAAGCCAGAATCAGTAGCTGTTGTCAAGGGGCCAATTGACTGTATTTCTTCAGGTATCCAGTCATGCTCACAAGTTGTCTCAAATGTCGAAGAAGAGGTTGAAGTTGAACCTACATCTCCTGAAAAGGAAGTGGTAGAGAGTGTTAGTCCAGAATCTGAAAGTGAGGTGAGAATCTGCAAAATTGTTGTTTATGGTTTATGGTAACTGATTGTATAGTTGACATGAGATTCTTGTCTACAATGATAGCTTGCACAAGGTGATAGCAAAAACTTCAATAAGCCTACTGGTGATACAGTAATTTCTGAAATAGAGGCTGAAATTTATGGTTTACAGGTATGGAACTACTATAATTTGGTATATTGATGCATATTATTTCTTCCATCTTCAATATTATCTTAAATGTTCAAGTTTCATTTAATGTTACTTGGTTGATGAAAAAATTATTTCTTTCTCTTGCCTATATTTTTGATGAAATGGTATGCTGAGTTTGCTGATTAATTTTTTAACATGAGTTTGATGAATGATGATAAATGTTGTAAACTTTAAACTATATTGTCAATGTTGAATTTCAGAAATATGATGTTTATTTGTAAAGAGCAGGGCTGAAAATGAGTCCAGTTGAGCTGAGTCGGGCATGATTCAGGCTCTGCTTAATAAGAAATGGGAAAATGACAATTTGGTTCAGCTCTTTGCAAATTTTTTCCATTTTGGTTTGGCATTGAATTAACCAAGCATCAAACTATTTTAACTAATAATTTACTTACAGTTAACCAAATATCAGTATTCAAAATGAAGATAAATTACTGGTTAATTGCAAGTAAATTGTTGGTTAAATTAGTTTGATATTTGGTTAATTCCTACATGAACCAAATTGAATCACTTTTCTATCAAGCCAAACTAAAGTGTCATTCTTCCATAAGAGATTGAGCCCATTTTTTTTGGCTCAAGCTCAACTCATTTTAAGCTCATGAGCTATTCGAGCTCAATGAGCCAATATATGAGCCGTGTATTAATTGGGCCTCTTAGGCGCAATAAGTTAGGCTCGAATTTGTAACTCAATAAATTTTTTATTTTTTTTACATATATTTAGTTAAAAATAATTTAGTTAGACCAAAAATAAAATCAAATGCTAATATATATTAAATTAAAGCACTATTATTATTATTATTATCATTTGTAACCAACTATATACATATATTGAGTTGGCTCACGAGCTAATATGTCAAACATATGAAAACTCAAGCTCAGCTCATTTAACAAACATGTCAAAATTTTCAGCTTATTGAGTTGTTAACGAATCAAGCCGTGAGTAGGCTCACGAGCTAGCTTGACTCATTTACAGCCCTAGTAAAGAGTGATATTTAAGTCTTGACCAATAGTCTACTCGGTTTCGGAATAGATAAGTGTTAGATCCCATACTATCACTAAGGTGCACATAGAAAGGACTGTAGGGGATTGGAGGCCCAAGGCAGCAAGGATGATGGGAATAAGGGTCAGGATGGGAATGTAGGCTGTAACCACCTTGCACACATGGCAGGTGGGCAGGAAGGCAAGGGAGGGAAGAGAGGGAATTGGGTAGAATATAATGGGAGGAAAGGAAAGAGAGGAGGGAGGAGGAATTCGGTAGAGGAGTGGGATTTAGGAGGAAGCTAGCCCCTCGAAGGGTTAGCCTAGTTTCTGTAATTTTCTAATTCTGTTTCTGTAATTTCTGGGTTTGATTCCCAGTTTTTTTTTGGTAAAAGAAAAGGAGGTTCCTATCAATAAGTTTTTCAAATCTATTGTTTTGTTTCACCTCTGATCATAACACAATGTCTTTGTTTGTTTGGGTAGGAAAAGAGGAAGCAAACAGAAAAATTATGAGCTATATTTTTTCTCACAATATCTATATATATATATATATATTAGGGAGAATATGCAAACCCACATAAAAGTTATTTTGTTTACCTTCCTTCTGTTCCTCCTATTAATCATCCAACCATTAAAATACTAATTTTCAAGTCTTCCCTGGAATGAATATTGTCGTGACATTCTACTGATGACTCCTTCAAATTTCACGAGTTTTCAAGCTTAAATATATGCAAATTCATTTCATAAATTAAATATACTAATCTATCCATATAGTTTATGATTGATAGTAAGTTTCCAGTTGCCAATGAGATTTAAAGTCAATGACAATTGGGTGTAATAGCTCCACTTTACCCTATTACAACAATGTTTTGGTGGATCATAGATTCAAATATCGGAAATCTACTAAGCAATAGTTAAACAATTGGGAGTGTTATAGTGGACCAGGAAAGTCTGAATAGAGTATGGGAGGGCTACTGGGATGACACTAAAGTGTATGTGTTTTCATGTTTGAGACGTAGCAATTGAACAAGAAAGAAGATAAAAAGGATAAAAAAAAAGAAGAAAAAATTATGTTGTCATTGTTACAAATGATGATTAAATTTCTATTTTTTGTTTCCTTAATATCTTATTAAGATTGCAAATGTTAGAATCCGTAAATGATCAAACTTCTTTTAAGTTATGCTGGTAGCTTAGTACAGCTTAAGCTTTTCGATGAACTTAGGACTCCCTAGGTCAATATTTCTACTTGTTCGCAAATAAAGTCAAAAGGTGCAAGTATTAGGTCGAAGTAGTATAAAACTTTCATTCAAGACTAGATAACTAATATCCTTTATTCTCTACAACTATTAAGACCACATGTGAGGCAAATTGTTAGAATGCACAAGGTAGTGAGGACATGTTTGGTTAAAGGGAATAGGATTGGAAATAACTTGGTTGGGTGGTTGGAAAGGGAGCATTCCTACAATTGTGTGAATCCTTATTCCATCATAAAAGTGAAGGAATCCCCTTCTATTACATCTAAATAGAGGTGTCAAAATAGGCCTTCATTAGGCTGACTTGTTTAGCCGCAAAAACTTCTTGGCTGGGGGCATGTTTTCGTAGACTCAAAAAAATCAACCCATCCTCGAAAGGGTGATTGGCCTGAATCAGGCCGCCCGCCTGTTTAGCCAGAAAAAACATTTTAGGTTTTGTCTTAGGTCCGAAAAAATAGGCTTGCCCGTAAAGGTTGTTGTATGATTTGGGCTGAGCTGTGCTCATTTTCATTTAAAGGTGTCAAATAGAATTGGCTCATTCGGCCAAACCGTTTACCTCTAAAACCTCTTGGGCTGGACTATGTTTTCTGAGGCTCGAAAATAATTGGCCGAGCTCGGCCTGGCCCAAAAAGTTTACTGAGCCTAATTAGTCTGTGCTGCCCCGTTTGGCACCTAAACCTAAACAATA
The DNA here is from genome assembly GCA_023212625.1 of Styphnolobium japonicum. Taxonomy (NCBI): domain Eukaryota; kingdom Viridiplantae; phylum Streptophyta; class Magnoliopsida; order Fabales; family Fabaceae; genus Styphnolobium; species Styphnolobium japonicum. The sequence continues at coordinate 20,893,265 of JALBWW010000013.1, forward strand.
TCATTTCATCTAACAAATGATAAAGTTATTTTTTCATTCTATTTTTTTTATCTACTCTAACATACTGTAGAAATGGAATGGAGTTATCATTTCATTCTTAGTCATACCAAACAAAACACGGGAATGAATATTCCATTTGATTCCTATTCAAACCAAATAAAACATAGGAATGAACAGTCCATTCCATTCCATTCGACCCCCATTCCCGTTCCATCAAAAAAATTCCATCCAGCCAAACATGGCTTGAAAGCCATAAGGCGCCAGACCTCTCCAGTGCACTTGCCCGAATGAACTAAGGTGCTGAAATTATGGTTTAAAAACATTGGATATGTAAAATAAAAATATTCATATATAGAGTAACATTGCTGCTTGTTGCCATTTCTAACCAGCTTAAAAAACACAACAGAAGTTCATTAATTTAGTCCAGTTATGTTCTTCATTTTTATCAAACTCAACAGGGAGAAAAAAACACAGGAAAAGGCCGGAAGACAAAAGAATGAGGAAATAAAAGGCTGACATAGAGGAAAAACAAGGCCGAGACAGGAAAAAAATAATCAGGACTCCCATGTGGAAAGGCGAGAAAAGAATGAGCGTAGACAGAGGATTGCAGTGTCTGAAAACAAATTAGAGAAAATTAGTAAGGCAGAGATAGAAACGTCTGAAACACACATCGATTGGGGAAAAAATCCCTGGAAGTTCTGTAATTCTGTTGTCAGTGATCCATGGCCCTCTTGGTCCATGACTTTCAACCCCACAACGTTCAAAGCCTTAGTTTAGAAAATCCTCAAGGCCAGGAGTTAAAACTTCCCATTTATAATCCAGTAGAGCAATTTAACCTTGTTAGTATCAATGCTTGGTACTTTACCGAGTGGGCTTTTGGTATATCCACAGTTATTTTCCCCTTTCAGAACAAAAGGATTGAAGGCCTCAAAGAGACTCTTTCCTTTGCACCTTTTCCGCCTGAGTAAAGGGGCATCACCAAACAATTAAGAGGCTATGAGAGCTCATCTTGCCTTGCCTTAGTGCCTAGGTAAGCGCCTTGTGACCTTCTACAGGATTAAGCTTTGAGGAGAGCTGGTGATTATCACATTTGTGGAAATATCAGCAATTACACTATCAGTTTCTCTTTACCTTTATTTTTAACATCATATTTATTCTTCACCTTACTTTAACAAGGCCTTCTAGTTTTTCCTACAGAAGCTAAAGAATCAATAACACCTTCAATACCATTTCATCTTTTGTTTTGGCTAGCAAATGTTAACTCTTGAACCAAATTCTCAGATTCCTTAATTTTTTCCTGGAGTATGTTTCCTTGTCAAATTTGTCTACGGAGTCTCTTTAACTTCAGCGAAGACAACATTTTCTTGTCGTTATCTTTAGCAGAAGGATTTTCTGCAACCAGTACTGAAAGTACGAAGAAAGTGAAACATTTTTGTTAAATCCTTAAAACCAATTCAATAACGTGTGGGATAACACTCAGTTCTTTTATGTCCACCATAAATCCTTGTTTCTTGTTTGTTTCTCTTACAAATTCATGTTTCTGTTGAAGTCACAATTAAAATCCTGCTTTAACTGCTTATTATTCCCTTGTGGTGGCTCTACTTTTGCCAGATGACCATGAACTTTTTGTAACTTCCATATGTCATTAAGGAGGTTAAGTGCAGGGCGACATGTTGTAGTTTGATGGAATGACAAGGATATACCAGAAGTGATTTATGCAAATAGTACAGAAATTATTTTTGATGTACCAAAAGATAAAAGGCTAGTTTTTGTGGGTCCAACATTAATGAGAGGGTTTTATATATAAAAAAAACTCTCCCCAAGAGATTTATTAGATGAATAAGTTATATTCACATGAACATTTAAATGGAAAAAAGATATATTGCAAAATAGAATTATTGGACAACATAGCTATAAATTATATTGCTGCTAACCATTTGAAGACTAATGGCAGTCTTCGCAAATGAGCAAATCCAGGTAGGCGTAATTCCACCTGTAATCTAATATTTCCTCCAGTTTTTGTCTTCTTTTTTTTATTTTTTTACTTTGCCCTCCTCTAAGTTGCTTTAGTAGGATTAGAAGAAGGTGGATCAGAACCCAAGTATCTGTATTTAACCTAATGCTTCAGATGCAAAAATGCAGATTATTGAGAATGCTGATCTTGAAGAACTGCAAGAGTTAGGATCTGGAACCTTTGGAACTGTTTATCACGGAAAGTGGAGGGGAACGGATGTTGCAATTAAGAGAATAAAAAGTAGTTGTTTCTCTGGTAGATTATCAGAGCAAGAGCGGTTGGTAGGTCTCCATTAATTATAAGCAAGTTGAATTTGATAGTATCCTTTCTTTATTGTTTGCTCTCATGCTTATATCTGTACAATTACTTGTAAAAAAGTCGTGTGGAAAAGTGCTGCCATGATGAATGAGGAATTAAATTCCATTGACTTGGAAAATATCATTTTTACTGGCCATTAACATAGATTCACGTAAAAACCTCTCATTTGACATTGTTTCTTAGTTATATGCTTAATCCATCTGTTTCTGCAGACTAAAGATTTTTGGAGAGAGGCACAAATTCTGTCAACTCTTCACCATCCAAATGTGGTGGCATTTTATGGTGTTGTTCCAGATGGGCCAGGTGGAACATTGGCAACTGTTACAGAATACATGGTGCATGGATCACTGAGGAATGTTCTCTTGAAGAAGGAGAGGTAAGCTAATTCACATATATGAATTGCAAACTGTTAACTAGATTTAGAATTTATCACTCTTAGACTAAATTATACTTCTTGCAGAGTGCTTGACCGTCGTAAAAGGCTCATGATTGCAATGGATGCAGCCTTTGGCATGGAATATTTGCATTTGAAAAATATTGTTCATTTTGATTTGAAGTGTGATAATTTGCTTGTCAATCTGGGGGATGCTGAACGACCTGTATGTAAGGTACTTTGTAGCAGAAACAAGAACTTAAGATTTTTTTCTGACTTCTGGGCTTTGAACAACTCCTGGTCCTAAACATTTGGTGTCATGACCAATGAAAAGAAAAGGTTCCCAACTATTGGATTTATTTTATATTAATCCTTTAAGAAAAAGTTCCCATCTATTGGCACAAAGTTAATCCCAAGTTGTTAACCAGCTTCCATACTAATTATTAGCTTTTCTTATTATTGATAGCTGTTTAGTAATTGTGTTTTCAGGATATACTTTCTTCATTTTTTCCTGTAGGAAAAATTTTGTTTAAAGAAAACTATTGGACTGACCTCCTTGGTGATATCTGATCTATAGGTTGGTGATTTTGGCTTATCAAGAATTAAACGCAACACACTTGTTTCTGGTGGTGTCAGAGGAACCCTTCCATGGATGGCACCTGAATTACTAGATGGCAACAGTAATAGGGTATCTGAGAAGGTTAGGAACTTCATCTGTGTGTCTCTATCTTTTCTTTAATTTTGGTCATTCACTTGCTGGTGGGTGGAGCAAGTGCTCTCCTGGAGAATGTAATATTGAGAGTGCCTGCCTATTCTTGTCTCCTTTAGGTTGATGTTTTCTCATTTGGCATTGCAATGTGGGAAATCTTGACTGGGGAAGAGCCGTATGCTAACATGCACTGCGGTGCTATCATAGGTAAGGTTTTGTTACGTATAACTTGAAACTACGTCTTTCATCTGAGTTTTGGTTACCAGATTCCTCTAGAGACAGGTCTTTTCTGTCATGAATGCCAATGTCACTTGAGCATCTAATTTATCCTCACAATTGGTTATGACTCCCACTTATTAGAGGCTACCATAGTGTTTTTGGCAGTTTAACCTTAATAAATACAGTGCTTGTTTGATTTGTTTCCCAAACATATGTTTGGGAAAATCAGTTTTCCATGCTAAAACATACATCAGGTTAAACATAGCTAGTAGTCTATCAAATCAGTAGCAGAAATTCTGATACATTTAATTCTTAATACTTCCTGGGAAGTATTGGTTTAGCCAACATCCATGAAACTATTAAATTTCTTCTCCAGATAAAATGATAATAATATACTTCCTATAGCTTTTATTGATACACATTTCACTTGTTCTTTATTGAAGTATTACTTATAGGCATCACATTACTCTCTTTTATAACTCAAGGTCACTCTCAGCTTGACCATTCTGGGATTTCACATATTCATGATTCTCACTGCATCCATTGTAAGTTCTTCCTTGTTGACATTTATGAAGTAGAAAAGACTAGATTTAATCTGCCAAACTTAGCCAATAGAACAGTATCATTCTTTTCTAAGAGAAAGATATCACCACAATATTGAACCGTGTAAACTCCAAGAGTTATAATTCTTTTGTTTTTGGAATTTTTTAAGAAACTTAGAGCTCGTTTGGTTTGTTTTCTGTTTTCATTTTCAGTTAGACATATTTTCATTATAATTACAAAAATGTCATCGTGTTTACATTTTATTTCCTGTTTTCAAGGGAAATGGTGAAAACAATATTTTGTTTTCACAATTTCCTTCACAAAATTTTGAAAACAGGAAACAGTGTGAAAACAATGTGGTATTTTTGTAAATATAATGAAAACATATCTAACTGAAAATGAAAATAGAAAACAAACCAAACAGTCTCATAGTTAACCATATCTCTTACAACATAACAGTCAAGGGTCATATACCTATATGCTTGTCCCTTTTGCATTTCTAGCTTAGGTTTGAAAATATATTCCAAGTTATGAATGAGCATACTGCTTCATCATTGAACCTTTGTATTCTTATCACTCAACAGAAATTGTCTTGCGAAGCTTTGTTTGAATTCTAATGATGAGTTTGTTTACTACTAATTGTTTAATGAAGGAGGTATTGTCAATAATACGCTCAGGCCTCCTATTCCAAAACGCTGTGATTCTGAGTGGAAAAAGTTGATGGAAGAGTGCTGGAGTCCTGATCCTGCAGCCAGGCCATCCTTCACAGAAATTAAAAATAGACTTCGCAACATGTCAGCTGCACTGCAGAAAAAGAGACATAATCTTGCGAATCGATGAAACTTATTTTCTTGTAAATTAATGCAAATACAAAAGAAAGATGGAAATAATTGTTTAAATTTTTTAGCTTTGTTTGTATAGAAACCGTAGTGTAGAGGTCTAAGCTGAAAATGGGTAAAAGCCATTTATATCCTTACTATTTTCTACTTTCTTATATTCTCTTTTACTACCAGCCCGTATGACATATCCTTAAAAGGGGCTGACTACTTAGCAAATATTTTAAAAGTTCCATCATTTGCATAATTTGGGATGTGTTCTTAGAGATGCTCACTTGTCTAAAATATCTACCTTTATATCGCTATGTCATCAACCAATCATCATCAAGTTATTGTTGGCGACCACCATTCGTGACGGCCAATCACTGGAATTCGACTATCCCGTCGTTGCTGGTGGCCAGTGACTTTAGCTACCTCGTTGGTCATCAAAATTTGGTTGCGCCTGTCGTTGACAAGAGGTTGTCGAGACCCGTCAAATAAATAATATTACCGATTCATAAAATAATTTGTAGTATAGAGAATGAACCGAATCATCTCTCAAGGATCCAAAAACAAAGATTTAATTAGATCAAGATAATTAGAAAAGGGGGTTTTGATGATTTGAAAAGATAATACACTAATTGAATTAAAGGAAAGTAATTAACAAATTAACCAATCCAAGGAAAGTTTACCGATCTTGAGTTTAATTCATCATTGATCACAAGTAATTCACTTAATTGCTAACCGTATTCTTGGCCTTAGATCACATCAAGACGCCTCAACATGATCCAAGAATCCTCTACTAGATAAGCATCTAGGATTTAATTAACCAAGGTTAGATAAAGTAAGAACCATCCAAACATAGATTAACTTAAGATCCAGAATTTAACCAAGCTAAACAATCCATCAAAAAGCTTTAATAAATTGTTTATTCTATGTATTCCTCTTTGAATACATGATAATAAAGCTATTACCACATAAACATCCAAATCAAATTAAGCAATTCAATCTAGATCAAAATTAAAAGAGGAAGAAGAGAAACTTGAATAACAATTAAACAATATGAACAAGTGAAACAAGATCTCCAAATTAAACATTAAGATGGCTAATCCCTTGGATTGATTATGAGAGCCTAGCCTTCCATGGATGGGAAGGAAGAACTCAGAAATAAAAGAACAAAAACGAAATTCTAAAAAGAATAGAGAAGAAGAGAAAGAAAACTCTCACAAATACTCAAACTTTCTTCAAACTTACTTAAAATTTGAATTTTCTAATACAAAGAGGTTGGTTCTATTTATACTAATCCTAGAAGCCAATTTGTACATGTACATAATCTGAATACAAGCTATAAAAATATGAAAATTGTCAAATATGGAAGCTTGATGCATGGTTGGTAAGTTGGTGCATGGTAAGTGGGTTGGTGTATGGTAGGTGGGTTAGTGTATGGTTGGTGGCTTTTAGTCAACAACTCTTATCCGACTTCTGGCTTCATTTTCATCACCTAGACAGTGCATTTTGGCTTTGAGGTCTTCATGAAAGTTGTAGCCAGTTGTCTCCTTGAAATTTTGCAATTTGAATCATGCCATTTGGACGTTTAGAACTCCAGATATGCCAAAAACACTGAACCTATCTCATGTTAGGTTGGCAGAACGTGTTTCCAAATTCAAACCAACTTGTAGCTTCATTATCATGCCTAAAACGACATCTATTGACTAAATGGTCTTCAGTGAAGTTGGAGATATGAGTCTTATCTTTCCAATGGCCAAGTTTCAGCCCAAGAGGAGGCATATAACTCACTATGTAATCCAATATGTGCACACTGCCCAAATTTTCCTGACAGCAAACCCACTTTGCATTGCAGGGATGTTTTGGACCCTTAGAAGTCCGATCCAGCTCTTGAGTTCTTCATGAAACTTGTAGAGCATTGCTTAGCTTTCCAAAGACACCAAGATCACCTCAATTGGATCACTGAGTCCCAAGTTATGGCCTAACCAAGGAAGAAAGGTGAAAATGCATCAAAATCCGAAAATTATCCAATATTTACATTAAAACCCAATGAAGCCCAACAACATTAAACTCATCTAAAATACTAATATTGGGCACAATAAACATCTAATAAAGCCTAATACAAAGCTAACATAAGTGTTTCAAATTGATTGATCACATATCCTTAAAAGGGGCTGACTACTTAGCAAATATTTTAAAAGTTCCATCATTTGCGTAATTTGGGATGTGTTCTTAGAGATGCTCACTTGTCTAAAATATTTACCCTTGTATTGCTATGTCATCAACCAATCACCATCAAGTTATTGTTGGCAACCACTATCCGTGGCGGCCAATCACTAGAATCTGGCCACCTTGTCGTTGCTGATGGCTAGTGACTTCTTTGGCTACCTTGTTGGTCATCAAAATTTGGCCACGCCTGTTGTCACTGGTGACTTCAACCATCGTGCTAATCATCGGAATTTAGGGATAGTTGACGTTAGTGGGCAACTTTAGCCATTGTGCTGATCATCGAAATTTGTCCACCCCTCGCTGCCATTGGCGGTTGATGGTGGCCGATGACTTCGATCACTGTGTTAGTCACCAAAATCCAGGTACCCATCTGCGGCACGTCAATTGATAGTGGCTGGCAACTTTGGCTACTATCGGCGACCGAAGTTATTCCTAAGAATATTTTTAGTCAACCAAACATAGTAATAATCATTCCTAGGGATACCATTCCTGAGCATGTTATTCATAGGAATATTTTTTCAAAACTTGAACCAAACCTCCTAAGAATTATTCTTTTCAAATATTCTAAATGTTTGGTTCATCTCTTTATTCTTATTCTTTTTGAGTTGAGCATAAATAGAATCTTTCACTTTCTTGATAATGTTCACTCTTGATACTTGGACTATCCTACATAGCATAACTTACTTGAAAATTATAGTTAGTCCAACTTTATAATTCAGTATTCAATATGCATGATTCAAAAGTATATAACTCTATAAAATTATTTTTGCATATATGATTCACATAGACACATATCCAATAATTAATTAAATCACTTATCAAGTACATTAGATATATTCTATAAATTACGCTACTCATACTCAATGCATGATTCTTATAAGAAGAATAATAACATTATATAACCATGCGTTTTCCAATATATTCATTAAGCACATGTATGTAACATATTCATAATCATTTTTGTAATGTATTTATCATTATTAAAACATAACACAATATATCATTGGGGCAAACATATTTCCACATAGTATACATAGTACTTTTATAAATTAGCTATGATATGCTTCATTAGTAGGGTTAGAATACCATTTTGATATTTTGACATTTTGATGTAATTATGTAAACAGTCTTGTAACTAACAATCTTTTTGGTGTACTACAATATAAAAAAAAAGAAAGTCCTCATCTTAAATAAAATAGTGAATTGCAAAAAATGAATTCACATTCCTATCAAGATTATAAACAAAAGTAATTAACTAAGCTACGTAATTTAATTCCAAACCATAGGTATGAGAAATGTTAAGAACCACATTAAAGATAATTATACTCTATTTTTAATCAGAGTTAATCATAAGGTATTACAACTTGTGTTTAAAAACACTAAAATATGTAATCTATATGTTATTATAAAAAATGATTTATAATTACTGAACATTATTATTTCATTTTAGAATTTCATGTTATTGCTGGTTGGACAAAATTGTGTAGCTTTGAAATGTCATATTGCCAAACAAGTTGTGGTTTGTGATACTAAAGTTTTTTCATTATCTTTTAATTTAGTGGCGGTTGTAAATTCAGTGGCAGTTTTAGAATCATCAAAGTTAGAAATGATAAGAAGAAAAAAGATGCGATTTTGGACAACCGCCATGAAATATTATAACATAATGGCAGTTATAATACATTATAACTAGTATAGAACCGAGCATTGCTTGGTGCATAAAAAATATAATTTATAAATTAAAATTGTGATGACCCGAAATTTTTGTGTATGATAGTCGTATTATGTACAGTCTTTTTCTTATGAATTTGAGTTCAAAGGATTAACCTTTTGAGTCACTTTACTTCATTAGTGGGATTCTTAAAATTAAACTTACCTTATAAAAGTTATTTAGAGCCATTTTGGGTGTATTAGATAACTACTTGTTAAAACGAGTCCTGAAATTTGGCTGGGTATCAAAGAGCTACAAAATGATTTTTAATGAATTTTTAGAAACATTTAACTCACTTATTTTGAAAGGAAACATCTTTGAAAGTTTCGGATTTCAGGAATTTGAACTAAAACTCAAGAGTTGACTTTTTATTTATAAGGATTTTAATTTTTTTGATATTTTTAATGAATCCAAATGGGAGGTATTCCCTTATTTACATTTATGTTTTAAAGTTAATAGAGAGTAAAATTAAGAAATGTAAATAAGATTGCACCAGAATAGATAGCATACTCTATCCTCACTTCCAAACACCCTATATCCTCACTACCAAACACCCCCTTCCTCACCCCCTGATAATCCCATTCGAGCAGCAGAAAACGCTTCTCCGCCTCTGCTCTCTTTCATTCTCTGCATTCTCTCAATTCCTCTCTACTCTGTCATCTTCCTCCTCCTCTTCATCTTCTTCCATCCACTGGATTCCACCATTCTTGGTCATTGCAAGCTACTAGCCTTCATCTTCCAAGGGTTGGGTTGCACGGTTTGGTAGAGCAACCAAGTCATCAACTTCATCCTTCCATCCTTGTGACTCATTTAGGTAATCTCTTAACTCAAATATGTTGTTAGTGGTTGGATTATAGTGAATTGTAGATTGAATTATAAGATGCATAATGGGTATTGAATCTATGGTTTGATTTGAGAATTTTGGAGTTCATGGAAATTGATAGTATATGGAATAAATTGGATGAGTTTTAATGTTGTTATGGAGAAGTGATACTAATAGGAAGGGTGTTAGAACATAGAATTTTCATGCTAGCTTTGGAAAGAAAAAATTGCTCATTTAGTGCTTGATAAAATGTTTAGATGGGATAAAAATTGTATTCCCGTGTAAACTAGACAATGTGTAGTAATTTGATCATAACTCTTGATTGAGAGATCATATTGAGGTGATTCCAGTTGCGTTAGAAACTAGACACATAGGGCTTCAATTCCATATATGATTTGCCAATTTATTAGCCTCTTAATCAGTACAGAATTTCTGTCAAACAAATGTCATATTTCTAAACTAACTTGAATGTTTTCTAGATTCTTCAAGAACTCCTTATCCCATAAGTGGATGAATCCTTAGTTTTAAATGTTGATTATTGTTTTGGTTATGTTGTTGTGATCCTAGATTCATTGGAGGATTGTCTTATTGGTCCGTGACAACATAGCTTTTGGATTCGTGGAGTCTCGCCCTTTGAGTGAGTGATAACATGATTTATAACATGTTTTTGTACATTGATTTTCAAAGTTCTTTGTTAAAAGACTTCACAAAATCAGTTACCTTATTTGTTGGTGAATATTAAAAAAAAAATGCTTGGGAGAAGTACTTGAAAAGCCTTTCATTTGACATATTGATAGATGTTTGATATAAATGTTTATCATTTTCCATGATTTTTGAATATCTATAGTTCTGATTTCGATAAATTGTTTTGGATTATAAATGTATGTAAATCTATATTTGTACCACTATGTTTTGTTTGGAGGAAACTTTGATAGAATACTGTAGCTAAGGCAGTAGACGTTAGCCTTGGTGCACCTTTGTCCGAACCTCAGCTAGTAGGGGTGTTGCTAGCCCGACGTGTTGGCCCACACGATCGGATCTGTTTGATTTAACAGGTGGATTTGACCCCTGTGCCCTGTTGGTGGGCGTTTGTCGAACCTTCAAACTATGTGTTTGTCGGTGAGATTTCTGTTTAATTCTAGATTAGAGACCTCACATACGATATTTGGCAATTAGATATTCGACTATTGATATATATGGAATTTGGTATTTCAAGATTTACTTACTTATTAATTTTGTTATGATTATTTGAAATAATGTATATGTTTTGATACGCGGATGTAATTTTAAATGAAAAAAACTTGTGCTCTCACTTGTCCCCATTTCATTATAGCTTATGTTATCTCTCATTCAGTCATATGACTCACTCCTCTATTTTATATGTATTTCAGATACACATATTGAGCCAGGTCTGGGTTCTTCCACTAGCTAGGAGTTTGTTGTTTTGGTGAGTCCAACACCTTGTCCGTGTGGGCATGTCTGTTTTGTTTCTGTTTGGTTTATTATACATTTTTGAATATGTAATTATCTTAGATATGCTCCATTATCCACAGGCAGAATCTAGCTTTCACTGTATCTTTGTCTGGTCTTATGATATATTATTAGTGAGATTATGTTTAGTTATGCTTGTAAGTGAACAGGTTGTGAATTGTTAAATTAGGATGTCTAACTTTTAGAGGTTACTTTGCTAAATTTTCGGTAGATTTAGCATGTTGTCTTATACTGATCAAGGGTCTATTAGGCTTGCTAGGTTGGCTAATCCTTCCTATGCACCGTCAGGACCTCTTGGTTTGGGTCATGACAAAAATTATATAATTATTAATAATTAATGTATGTATAAAATATGATAGTTATTAAATATTATTTGTATGTATATTTTTTATATATATAATTCCTCTTCTACTCTTACATATGGTAAAAGGTTAAGTTGAAATAAAAAAAATATTGGTTTAGAAAATACTATATGATCCATCACAATTATTATAAAAAGAATTTCACTTACAAAAAAAAAGAATAAATTTCACATGAATATGAAGTTATAATGAAAAACCACGTGTTATATTTTGAATAAGATGAGATATTATTATATTCTAACTAATTATTTATGATGATTAACTTGTAACATATTTACACTTTTCACTATCTATTTTTAATTATAATTTCTTAAATAGTAATGTTATTTGTCACAAATGGTTTCATACGAAACCATTCACAAAAGCAAAATATAGTTATTCCTTTTTATTATAGTCAAATGTAATAAAGTCAAAAAAAAAAACTACTTTACAAGATACAAACACACTTGCTCTTCTTTTTTTAATTCGTGTATTGTTACAAACATTTTTTTGTATGATTTAACATTTTCCCTAGCTTAAAAAAACATGAGTCTATCTAAATTTGAAAAGAAAATACATTTAGTGTTTTTTTTAGCCATTTCTAAATATTTAGGCTGAAAGAATTAAACCAATTTTTTAATTACATTATATTGATCACTAAATTCAATTAAATCAAAATATGTGAACAAATGATTCTTTTTTTTTTTTTTTGGTTTTTCAAAGTGGAAGGGGAATTGAACTTACTTTCTTACCTTTTGGTGGAAGCAAGCCTACCACTATTGCTCAAGTGGCAATGAATAAATGATTCGATTCATTTATCACTTGTATGATTTTCAATTCTAAAAGTAAAAATTATGTGTAAATATTAATCTTTTAAATTGAAATAAAATTATATGCCCTAGAAAGAAAAACAAAAAATTGAGATAAGATTTGTTAATTCTTTATATTTGATAAAGCTTATCAATCTACATTGGACGTTGTACTCGATCCCTTGTGAAGAATGTGCTACAATATTTTTTATAATCTTACGGTGAAGATTCAATATAGGATTTATGCTAGTTAAGGTTATAAGTCAATTGAAAAATATTTTGAATGCTAATGTTCTTTTCATATTCTTTAGTGTGTTCCTGAAATTAGTGATTGAATGTTGTTTATTATTCCTACTCTTGCACTTTTAAAATGAGGATGCGTGCAAATTTATTTTTAAATTTATGTGTTAGTTATGAGGTACAATGCATGTTAGTAATTTTATTTTATGTTTTTTTTTAATATTTTTGTTACTAATGCCACTAATGGAATTTTTTTAATTATTATCAATTAATATATCTCTTTGATGCATTAATTTTTGCATATTTAAGTGACACTTGTAAACAAATTTAGCTTTATTTTTAAGTAACACTTGTCAAAATTTAAGATGAAACACTTATCAAGATTTTAGATCATTATATGTGACATTTGTTAGCTTCTTTCATGATCTTAACTTTATATATATATATATATATATATATATATATATTTTCTTTAAGGTAATTAATAAAATTATCTGTGATTTTTTATTATTAGAACTATATTCCTTTTGTATTTTGTCATTCTTTGAGTCATGAATGTCCATATTAGAGACCATTCATATACTCATTTATTGAAGACTATTATTGATAGTAGTTAAAAATTAAAATTCATTCAATTAGCAAGAATATTTAAAAGGTTTCATTATTGTTTGAAGTGCTTTCAAGAGACTATTCAAATAATTATTCATTATAAGTAACACTTATTAAATTTTCTATGTGACACTTGTCACATTTTCTCTCTTTTTTAAGGACACATGTCAACATTTTGTTTAATGACCTTAACATATATATATATATATATATAATTGGGTAGAAATAACCCAATTTCTTTTTTGTATTTGTGGTAGTTTCTTTTTGTTTTTTCTTTTGACAACGTTGTTAGGGCTGTTTAAACCGCCACTAATTTCTTTTTGTATTTGTGGTGGTTAAAACTGCCATATTAATCAAAGCGGTAGATGTTTTCTCTAGAATGAGTGGTGGTTTAAACCGCCACAAATTCTATTCTTTTGACAACATTGTCAATGACTGTTTAAACCACCACTAATTTTGTTGTGCCTAGTACAGGGTCTTTTTTTTTGTCTTCTTTCCTTAGTACAATCAGTTATATTCTACTATCAAGATACATTTCTTTTACTTGACTCTGAAATAACTTTGTCTCAAATTTTAAAAATAAAAGCATAAAGATAAAATCACTAGAACATGTACCTAGATAACATAGAAATGCATAATAAGCATTATAGTCTTGAATGAATATTTAAAGTACTAGTAAGATGAGTAAACAAGTCAATGTTTGTAGGTCATTTAAAGTAAATTTAGTCATACAATCATTCTTCATTAGATAACATAAATCTAACATTAAATCTAATGCTTATGAATTATGCTCAGGTTCATGACTTGCTGAAAAGGACTGTCTTGGCACCTAAGGGGAGGCCTAATCTCCATTTCCCTCGTCTGGTGGCTACAAACAAATTAGTATAACACATTATTAAAATATTGCTAGCAAACATGCAACAAAGAAGCAATAAATACTAATAAGTCAAAGGGGAAAGTGGTTGTAATCTCATATGTCATTTGCACCAATAATGAAGATCTATCATAGGGTACCCAATTCTAGTTTTCTTCAAACATACTTTATCATTTGAATTCATTTTACAATTCTACTAATTTTTCTAGTTGGTGTATTGAGTTGTCTTGACTCTTGACAAACCAACGAGTCACCTATTCCCATTTCAATGGAATTCCATGTATATTAGGCTTGAAATATGAACCATTTTTCCTTTTTATTTTCTAAATGTTTCTCAATGGAAATAAACAATGTTTCTGATCATGTATTTGATCTTGAGAATTGAGAACATACAAGGAAGAATACAATACTAATTTACATGGACTTACAACAAGGATGCTTTACAAGGAAGACATTCCTTGGGTCAACATAACAATTGCCACACAAGACAAACTAAAAATGCAGAAACTTTGTTATCCACTAAAGGCTAGTTTTGAACTCCTTCTAAATTATCAATGGTAAGAATCACATGCATGATGTGTCATATTGTAATTAGACAGAGCATTTGTATTTTTTAATGCCAAATTATATTTTCTTAGAAATGGTTCATTACAATGAGTCCTGCATATGTTCATAGTAGATAAAAAATGAAAAAACAAAAAATTTGAAACATTACAGTTATTATATTAGCTTCCTTATACTAAGTAGAAGCGTAATTGTGAGGATAAAGAGTAACATATGATAAGGTATAAAGTGCATAAATTAATTTATGACATTGTTACCACCAAAAAAATCTTAATGAAAATATTGAAATTGTTGATGAAGGCTAAAAAAGGTTGTGGCAATACTGATGTTGTCAAAATCAAACTAAGGTAAGAAGACACTGATCGATACTACTGAAGTTGTTGCAAGGTTTACGACAGTATTGAAGTTGTCAACGACAATACTGACATCATCGAAAGAGGTATAGATCATAAGCTTAATGGCAATACTGAGGTTGCCCAAGGATGGAGATTGCGAGAATATTGATGTTGTCAAGACACAAAGAAGTCAGGAGATGTTCATTGATGATACTTAAGTAGGCAAAAGATGATGTGTGGCGACAAAACTGAAACTATCAAAGTAAAAGAAGGAATGAATGACTTGTGCATGGTTGATGATTAGGTGACAACATTGATGTTGTCTAGATAGATAAAAGTCAAGAAATGGATGGCGATAATGTAAGCTCTAAATCCTTTAGATCATATTTTGATGATTAACAAACTATAATAAAGTGTTTGGTTTTACTAATCAAGCCTAAGTTCAATGTTTCAATGATCTGACTTATGTTTCAGATTGTTAAGAAAGGTCTGGATGATCAACGAAGAAAAGAAGATTCATCTATGTATCAAGAATGTTGATAAGAAAGATCATCCCAAAAGCCTAGCTCATTCAAAGACATGGAATTCAATTGAAGACAAGATTAGACGTTTGAAAGAGCTAAGAAGGATCATTCAACTGAGATATTGGAAGACCTACTCCTTTGAAGTATCAAAGGAAGCAATCAAGAAGATTTAAAGTTGTAAAATGAAGATGAGAAGTTTTGCATGGAACTGTATTGAGTTAAGAAGGTTCTTCTTGAACCAACAGTCTTATCCTCGCGGAAACTCAAAGCCTGAAGATGCACTGACACACACAACAGAAAGTACACCGCCAATGGACATATTGCTCTACGCGAGTAAGAGTGCTTTTTACAGTGTCAATGACTATTTTCTAGCTCTATAAAAGGGAAACAACTTCAAAAGATGAAGAAGAGACGCTACAACATTTTTATCAATATGACAATATCTTGACTCTTCTCATCCATTACTTTATGTGTAACTGCTAAGTTTCAACTTAGATTCTTTCTGTGAGAGTTGTTAAGCTTGTACTCAAATTAGATACCCACTCTTTGAGTGCTTTCGAGATCTACCCAATCACAAACAACTACTTTTATTTGTATTTGATCTTTGATCTTTGAGAAGATTGTTGTTGTAATGTAAGTTAGCTTGTGAGCTATTATTATTGTGTTCTTGACTTGAAGATGCAAGGGCTGATCAAAGAATATTTGTAATCTAGCTTGGAAAGGTTATGATAGAAGAAAGATCATTCGTGATTTATAAAAATCGTAGTTTCAGCTGGGGACTAGACGTAAGCACGTGAATTTGGCTGAACCAGTATAAACTTGGTGTGTTCACGGTCTTCCCTTCTTATAACCTTCTTTACTTCAGTTCTGTAGCTTTTGTCTTAAATTATTTGACTTAAAGAAGTTTTGAGCTTAAAGTTTTTCATCTAAGCAACCTACTTATCTGCTGCTACTCAAGTTTAGCTGTTAACTTAAAGTTTCTTAAGTTGCCTTGTAAAGTACTTACTGTTGTAAAGAATTAACTTTTTGTGAACCTTCTTTTCATCCTATTTAAGTGTTTTCAAACTTGCGTAAGTCTAGATAGCCCATTTTGTTATTTACTCTAAAATTTAAACTATTTATTCATTGACTCTTCTTATCTCTAAGTTAAAACAACTTGAGAAGGTTTGATATATTGTAGAAATTTTCAAAAATTGGTTAACACAATTCAACCCATTTCTCGTTTTCACTTTGCCACATTCAATTGGTATCAGAACTCAGCCTCTAGTTAAGCGACTAACACACATCGGAGGAGAAAGATCTAAAAGGAAGGATGGAAAAACAAAGTGGAAACATCTTCATTGCAGAAGATCAATATGTGAACAAACCTCCGGCATTTAGTGGGGAAGACTACAACTACTGGAAGGAGAGGATGAAGCTTTTCATTGAATCCACAAACCTTGATCTCTGGAAAATCATTGAAGATGGTCCTTACATGCCTGAGATCATGTATGATGATGGAAGAACAGAAGTCAAGCCCATAGCTCAATGGGCAGATGTTGAGAAGAGTAGAGTTCAACTAAACTTGAAAGCTAAATTTTACTTGACCTGTGCTTTACAGAAAAATGAGTATAACAAGATTGTTTCATCATATACAACTAATGAAATTGGGAATACTCTTGCCATAGCTCATGAAGGAATGAGTCAAGTAAAGGAAACAAAGATAAGCATACTCGTGCACCAATATGTACTCATCAAAATGGTGAAGCATCAATTGATGTGATGTTCTCACATTTCACAAGCATTTTCAATGGCCTCAAGTCATTAGGAAGAGCCAACTCAAACCAGGGCAATGTCAAAAATACTAAGGAGTCTACCAAAGATTTACAAACCAAAGGTGACAGTCATTCAAGAGGCTAAAGATCTAACCACTTTGAGGCTACTGGGTTCCTCAAAGACCCATGAGCAAGAACTGGTAGATATGGATGACACTGCTCTTAGGAAAGGGAAAAGGAAAGGCATTGCACTTAAGACTATTCAGAAGAATTCATGCTTCTCTTCTCAACACCATTGTTTTCAAAGAACCAAGCTTTAAAGAAGCATAAACAGAATATGGTATGATACTAATAAATGCTCCTAAATTTAGCATGGCTTTAATAAACCTAGTGTTATCAATAGTGCAAGGGATGGTGAAAGTTCCAGGATCTTCACACTTTGGTGGAAGTTTCCTTTGGAGCATTGTGGATACGTTCTCTCCCCCCCAACACTTGTCTTGTCATTGCTTTTCAGCTTCAGATTGGAAATGCATAACTCCTTGAGAAATTTGGCATCTTGGGACACTTGTTTAATAACATCCATAAGAGGAATGTATACCTCTATCTTACGAAAGGTCTCCAAGATCTCCTTCTCTTGTTTTTTCTTCCTATTTTTTTGTTAATATGCTTTGAAAGGGGAAAATAGTGGCATAAGAAGGAATGAAGGGCTTTAAGCTTGCTTTAGAAGGTGTGGACTTAGGCTATTCACCTTTTAGACTAGCTTTCTCGGAAGGTGGCACCATGACAAGAGGTTGTCGAGACCTATCAAATAATAAAAATAACCGGTTCACAAACTAATTTGTAGTATAGAGAATAAACCGAATCGTCTCTCAAGGATCCAAAACAAAGATCTAATTAGATCAAGATAATTAGAAAATGGGGGTTTTGTTGTTGATTAACAAGATTAATAAAAGTATGAGACTTAAAGTTGTAAACAAATCTAAAGAAACAACCAATCCAAGGAAATTTACCGATCTTGAGTTTAACTCATCATTGATCACAAGGAATTCACTTAATTGCTAACCATGTTCTTGGCCTTAGATCACATCAAGAAGCCTTAACATGATCCAAGAATTCTCTACTAGATAAGTGACAAGAGGTTATCGAGACCCCGTCAAATAATAATATTTACCGGTTCGCAAACTAATTTGTAGTATAGAGTATGAACCGAATCGTCTTTCAAGGATCCAAAAAGAACAAAGATTTAATCAGATCAAGATAATTAAAAAAAGGGTTTTGATGTTGATTAACAATATTGATAAAAATACAAGACTTAAAGTTGAAAACAAATCTAAAGAAACAACCAATCCAAGGAAATTTACCGATCTTGAGTTTAACTCATCATTGATCACAAGGAATTCACTTAATTGCTAACCGTGTTCTTGGCCTTAGATCACATCAAGACGCCTCAACATGATTCAAGAATCCTCTACTAGATAAGCATCTAGGATTTAATTAACCAAGGTTAGATAAAGTAAGCATCATCCAAACATAGATTAACTTAAGATCGGGGATTTAACCAAGCTACACAATCCATCAAAAAGCTTTAATAAATTGTTTATTCTATGTGATCCTCTTTGAATACATGATAATAAAGCAATTACCACATCAACATCTAAATCAAATTAAGTAATTCAATCTAGATAAAAATCAAAGAGGAAGAAGAGAAACTTGAATAACAATTAAGCAATATGAACAAGCGAAACAAGATCTCCAAATTAAACATCAAGATGCCTAATCCCTTGGATTGATTATGAGAGCCTAGCCTTCCATGGATAGGAAGGAAGAACTCAGAAATAAAAGAACAAAAACGAAATTGTAAAGAGAATGGAGAAGAAGAGAAAGAAAACTCTCACAAATACTCAAACTTTCTTCAAACTTACTTAAAATTGAATCATTCTAATACAAAGAGATTGGCTATATTTATACTAATCCTAGAAGCCAATTTGTACATGTACATAATCTGAATACAAGCTATAAAAACATGCAAATTGTCAAATATGGAAGCTTGATGCATGGTTGGTGGGTTGGTGTATGGTTGGTGGCTTTTAGTCAACAACTCTTATCCGACTTCTGGCTTCATTTTCATCACCTAGACGGTGCATTTTGGCTTGGAGGTCTTCATGAAAGTTTGCAATTGGAATCATGCCATTTGGACTTTTAGAACTCCAGATATGCCAAAAAAACTGAACCTACCTCATGTTAGGTTGGTAGAACGTGTTTCCAAATTCAAACCAACTTGTAGCTTCATTATCATGCCTAAAACGACATCTATTGACTAATGGTCTTAAGTGAAGTTAGAAATATGGGTCTTATCTTTCCAATGGCCAAGTTTCAGCCCAAAAGGAGGCCTATAAATCACTATGTAGTCCAATATGTGCACACTGCCCAGATTTTCGTGACAGCAAACTCATTCTGTATTGCAGGGATATTTTGGACCCTTAGAAGTCCGATCCAACTCTTGAGTTCTTCATGAAACTTGTAGAACATTGTCTTAGCTTTCCAATGACACCAAGATCACCTCAAATGGATCACCGAGTCCCAAGTTATGGCATAACCAAGGAAGAAAGGTCAAAATGCATCAAAATCCGAAAATTATTCAATATTTGCATTAAAGCCCAATGAAGACCAACAATATTAAACTCATCTAAAATACTAATATTGGACAAAATAAACATCTAATAATGCCTAATACAAAGTTAACATAAGTGTCTCAAATTGATTGATCAATAAGCATCTAGGATTTGATTAACTAAGGTTAGATAAAATAAGCACCATCCAACATAGATTAACTTAAGATCTAGAATTTAACCAAGCTAAACAATCTATCAAAAAGCTTTAATATATTGTTTAATCTTTGTGATCCTCTTTGAATACATGATAATAAAGTTATTATCACATCAACATCTAAATCAAATTAAGCAATTTAATCTAGATAAAAATCAAAAGAGGAAGAAGAGAAACTTGAATAACAATTAAGCAATATGAACAAGCGAAACAAGATCTCCAAATTAAATATCAAGATGGCTAATCCCTTGGATTGATTATGAGAGCCTAGCCTTCCATGGATGGGAAGGAAGAACTCAGAAATAAAAGAACAAAAACGAAATTGTAAAGAGAATGGAGAATAAGATAAAGAACACTTTCACAAATACTCAAACTTTCTTCAAACTTACTTAAAATTAAATGATTATAATACAAAAAGATTGGCTCTATTTATACTAATCCTAGAAGCCAATTTGTATATGTACATAACTTGAATACAAGCTGTAAAAATATGGAAATTGTCAAATATGGAAGCTTGATGCATGGTTGGTGGGTTGGTGTATGGTTGGTGGCTTTTAGTCAGCAACTCTTATCCGACTTCTGGCTTGATTTTCATGATCTAAACGGTGCATTTTGGCTTGGAGGTCTTCATAAAAGTTGTAGCTAGTTGTCTCCTTGAAATTTTACAATTGGAATCATGTCATTTGGAGGTTTAGAACTCCAGATATGCCAAAAACACTGAACCTACCTCAAGTTAGGTTGGCAGAACATGTTTCCAAATTCAAACCAACTTATAGCTTCATAATCATGCCTAAAACAACATCTATTGACTAAATGGTCTTCAGTGAAGTTGGAGATATGGGTCTTATCTTTCCAATAGCCAACTTTTAGCCCAAGAGGAGGCCTATAGCTCACTATGTAGTCCAATATGTGCACACTGCCCAAATTTTCATGACAGCAAACCCACTCTGCATTGCAGGGATATTTTGGACCCTTAGAATTTTGATCCATCTCTTAAGTTCTTCATGAAACTTGTAGAGCATTGTCTTAACTTTCCAAAGACAACAAGCTCACCTCAAATGGATCATCGAGTCCCAAGTTATGGCCTAACCAAGGAAGAAATGTCAAAATGCATCAAAATTCAAAAATTATTCAATTTTGCATTAAAGCCCAATGAAGCCCAACAACATTAAACTCATCTAAAATACTAATATTGGGCACAATAAACATCTAATAAAGCCTAATACAAAGCTAACATAAGTGTCTCAAATTGATTGATCACACCAATGGTGCAATGCGTGGTGTCTCAACAGTTTTACCACTCCTAAGAGTCACAACACTCGCATTGGCATTCAGGTTGACCACAAATTATGAAGGCAGTTTCCCTCAATTTTGTGCTTGTATTTGATTCATTGTTGTAGCTAATTGTCCCACTTGGTTATGCTAGTTTTGAAAAATGGCACTGGTTTGTTGTTGAAATTGCATAGTACTTATAGCCAAAGCCTTAACAATGTCTTTAAGCGAGGAAGTTGAGCTTTGTGGAGCTATTTGGTGTCTAGCTTGATAGGATTGAGTCATCCTCTATTGAAATCGAGGTGGTTGGTTTGGAACTAAGGTAGGAGTTTCTTGTGATTGATTCCTCCTTTAATTAAAGTTGTGATGATCCTTCCATCCTGGATTGTAGGTGTTGGAGTAGAGATCATACCACTTTGGTGGTCCCTGGAATCCTTTCATGGAATTAACTTGCTCTGTCTCACCATCCTAAAGTGTGGGGGCACATATCAATGGGGTGCCCCGTCAATGAACAAATTCCATAAGTCTTCACCTGCTACATATTCCCAATTGTCATCTTATTCAAAAGCAAAGAAAGTTGGGGTAACTGGTTTACAATGGATGAATAACGGGCTTTGAACACGAATGTCGTGCTCAATCAAATATAAGAAGATTGGTTCATAGCAAAATTTATAGTATGAGTGGATGAACTAAGTTATCTCCCAAAGATCCAGATACAATTCAATCAAACCAAGATGAGAAGAAAAAAAAGGGTTTGGATTATTACTGTATGTAAAAACACAAATGAAACTAAGAGAAATTAAATGGTAAAACAATCAATCCAAGAAACCATCTGAAATTCCATTTGACCTTTCATTGACCACTACTCATGCATTTGAATTCAATTGAATGGTTAACCTAGATTTAACTGAGATCTCTGCATTTAATCCAGCATTCACTACTAGACAATCGTCTAGTATTCAACTAACAATTGATACACAAATCTGCAAGCGCGCAATTTATGTTAGACCTATGTTAGTTTAAGAACAAGAATTTCATTAACCTAGGTAGCAAATCTGCATACATAATATCTTCAATTTAGATGATGAAATCAAGATTAATCAACCAAAATATTATCACAATTCATAATCAAGAACACACAAATAGAGATCTTCATTCATATATTCAAGATCAGAATTAAGAGAAGAAGAGAAAATTCAATTGAACATCAATTTCGAATTTCAATACAAGGTCTCAAGATCAAACCAAAGTTCCTTCAAGAACTTTGGATTGATATCAGAATTAACCTTCCATTGTTGCAATCCAAGAAAGCTTGTGGAAGAAGAGAGAAAAGCTAGAGAAAACTCAAAAGTCTAGAGAAGAATGAGAGAATGAGAGAATGAGAAGTGTCTTTTCGTGCTCTACATTTCACCCTAAATAACTGATACGAAAACTCAATTTATAATTCTTCCCCTAGTTGAGGACTAATCCCCTTCCTCTTAGATTTAATTGGTTATCTCATTTACCTAATTTGAGCTTAAGATGAGGAAATTATACATAAATCAATATGAATAGGTATCTAAAAAGTCAGCTAACTTCACGTAGGACAAACATTATCAAAATAATGTATTTTTGAAAAGTGGTCTTCATGAAAGTTGAAGCTATGTGTTTTAGCTTTCTATTGGCATCAGTTTCAGATCCAAATGACATCTACAACCCACGTTATGGCCCAATTACTACACACGAGTCAAGTTTTAGAGATAGCACTCCTATTTTGGCTTCTAGGCCAATGTGGCCTACTAGACATTTGATTCAACTCTTAAGATCTTTAGGAAAGTTGTAGAGCTCCCACTGATATTTTCTAAATGTAAGATTCATAATTATTATATGTCTAGAACTCAAGATATGCCTGAAATACAAAAACAATGTAAAATTCAAATGATGTTGAAAAATGCAATTAAACCCAAATGGAACCCAAACTTACAAAATGTGGCCAAGTCCAATCACTTAAGCATAAAAGGGGAATAAGATACTAAATTTGAGGGATTAATAATGTATGTGAATAGTATTTATCAGGTTTTCTTCACTTGTTTAACTGGTGGTGGATTATGGTGGGTGCTAAACTATTGGGAATTGGCCGCCATGTTTGCTATTAGAATCCTTGCAGCAAGAGAAGTCTTTATCAACCAAAGCTCCTCCACTGGTAGCATCTTGTTGGAATCAAAGACGAATCAAGAAATTGAAGTTGGAACCAAAATAGTTCAAGTAATTGAACTCCTCAGTTTTGAAGATAACAAAGATATTAAATTAGAATGAACAGATAAGTTTTAATCGAACTTGTTATATTTCGTTGAAAAGAAAATGAAAGTCCAATATTAAATCTTGCTTTTAAGTCTTTTATAAATGTTTTGGATTTAGACAAGTTTTTATAAAAACAACTGAACGCTTTATCATTTGCGTCCAATATGACTTGAGCTGCTTTATTATATTCATATAATTAGACCGTCCAAAGATTTCTCAGTGTTCCTATTCAAATGCATTCGTCCAAAGCCTAATTCAAATTCAAGAACTATGTAATGCATTAAATGCTAAAAAGGTCTCTAACACCGTACGCGGCGAAGGAAGTCAACAATGTATACTAGCGCTGACATACCTAACCTCCATAAGGACCAACAAATGAGATCTTTTTGTTCACTCAAAAGATTCAGTACATTTTTAGCAACGTTGATAACTAAGACTACTTTTCAGAAGAAGATGAACGCGTTATTAGTGTCAAGCATTTAATGCTCTTCAAAATGGTAACATTCATTGCTGTTGGACAAAGAACTGCATGAAGACAAGTTAAAGTTTTGAAGCCTATAAATACACAAAGTCTTCAAAGGAACAAAAACATATAGATGAACAACAAGAATACAAGCATCACAAGATCTGAGAATTTCTTATTGTACTTGCACTTTCATTTACTCTCTATATAAAGTTGTTTGAAATACTTTGAGCTCACCTGTTATACACTCACATATCGTGAGTTAAGCTTAAGTGTTTTTAAACACTATCTTTATTACTGTGTTAAGCTTGAAGAGGCTTGTAGGAAAGAATACTTGGTGTTAGAACCTGAAGAGGTTGAGAATACTTGTTTGTAGCCTAAAGAGGCTTTGAGAAGAAAACTTGTAATCAAGAAAAGATTAGTGGAAAATCTTTTAAGTAAAAGGAACTGGACGTAGCTCTTTGGTTATAAGAGTGAACCAATATAAATCTTTGGTATAATTCTCTCATCCTTTTATCTTGCTTTATTTTATATTTGCTAACGATTGAAGATTGCTATTATTGTTCAATACATTTCTCTTTATCTAGACTTATAGCTTTGTACTTGCGTCTAAAAGATTTACTTAAAATGATTTCCGCGTCCAACGTTTTATCCAAACTGTTTTTAGCATCTATTCTGTATTTGCGAACCAGTAACATTTTGTTTATTGAACTGCTTTACGAAAAGTATTTAAAAAGTTAAGAAACACAATTCAAGCCCCCTTCTTATGTTTCATTTGGTTATTTCACATCTATCATGCTTCTCTCCATATGCAAGAGACCTTCATAGAAGTACTAAATAAGGAGTTGCTCACTAATCTGAAAATGTGGACAACTAGCATAAAGCTTCTTAAATCTTTCTCAATACTCATGTAAAGACTTGCCATTAAACTGCTGAATGCTACAAATCTCCTTTCTAATGTTTGCAGCCTTAGATGCAGGGAAGTACTTCTCAAGAAATAATCTCTTCATCTTTGGCCAAGAAGTGATAGACCTGGATGGCAAATAGTAAAGTCATTCCTTAGCGGAGTCCGCCAAAGAGAAAGGAAAAGTCCTTAACTTGATCTTTTCTTCAGAAATGATTGTAGGCTTCAGGCTTGAGCATACAACAAGAAATTCTTTGAGATGCTTGTTCAGATCTTCTCCCTCCAAACGATGAAACTTCGGTAAATCATGCCATATTTTAACTCAAAGTCTATCTTAAGATTGGTATACTTAATGCATAGTGGTTATGGATCCAAGTTTAGAGTCACCAACTCTTTTAGTGTTCTTTGTGCCATATCTTCTTCTTCAGATGTATCACTTGTGGAAAGGGCAATGTGCCTATTGTCGTAACCGTCCTCAAAGGAAAACTTTCGCAAAATAGGCAACCTCACAAAAGATACGTAAAGGGAAATAAATAAATGTTTGGGAGTCGCCACTAATCAATTCTTCTATTAAAAAATAGAATGGTGCGATTGGACACCTAAAAAAAAGAGTCTATGTACTAGAGTTTAAGTTCAAGGGTTGATTACGAGTAGAGAATGTATTAGCACCCTACACTGTCCGACCCGAGAACGGGTACCTCTTTAATCTGAAGTTATCTTCTAAGTTAATTAAGTTGGTCGTTTATTATGTAAAACAAATATTTTTATTTTTTGTTATTTTTTTCATGTCCCATTTTGTCGGGCATATTATAAATAACCATGCTAGGGAATGAGTGGCTTAATAGCCATTATTAGGGAACAAATTGTAAGCCTACAACTTATCAAGAGTGATTATGGTGAATTAAAAAAATTTATTTCCAAGAAAATATTTTGACAAATAAAATGGTTCTTGAAAATGAATTTCATAATTGGAAAATTTATTTAGCAAAATAGAAGATTTTTAGAATGATTTTCACAAAAGGATTTTCAAATTTTAATTCACCATTATCACCAAGTATGGACTGTATGAATTTGTTCACAACTATTTTGTGTTATTTGATTTTATTGTTTTTGAAAAAATATTTTTATTCATTTGTTTATTTTTGGGAATTAGATCTCGTCAACGCTCCCGACATGATCTAATATAAATGCCTCGAGAATATAGAGAATAGTTTAGTTGATTGGATTCCTAATCCTCTCCCAATTTCCATCATCGGCCAATTTTCAATTATTTTAATTATTGAGACATTATAACTTGTTTAAATCTTATGATAACGCAGAAGCAAGAAGAAATCGTGATTGAACTGATGAAACAATCATTTTTATTGTTAGAAATTATTGAAAGTTGCCTCAAATGCGACAAATTAGCAAATGCGACAAATTAATGATAAAATAAGATTTTCATTGGAGGACATTTATAACTCCACCAACATTCCCGGCAAAAATCACAAAATTTCTCCTCACCTTAGGGAAGACAAAATGTCGCTTCCATCGCAGCTAATTTTGATTATCCCTTCTTTAGAATCTTATATCATATATTAATTTAAAAAGGATGAATGAAAATGCTAAAGGATAATTATTGAGAATGGAACGGTGGTCGGATCGGTCATATCCGATCAGTCAAGCATGGTGAATGGAGATGGTGGTCGGGTCAGTCATGGTAGATCGATTAAGTATTGTGAATGGAAATAATGGTTGAATCGGCCATGGTCGATGGGTTAAGTGTTGAGAAGGGAAATGATGGTAATTGGCCAAACAGTCAGTTGGCTGAGGGTGATGGACTAAGGGAAAGGTCTGATTGATCGGTAGGTTGATGTGAGGGGTTAAGGCTAAGGATCGGGTCTGTTCAGTCGATAGGTTGGGGCTGATGGGCTAAGGGTAAGGTAAGTTTGCTCGGTCGAAAGGTTGATGATAAACTGTTGTTTTACATACTTAAATGCCAGGAAATTGGGTTTGATTTGGTATTTATTTGAAAATTTTATAAGGGAAACTTACTCAATTTCCTTTGAATATTGCAAGTTGAAGATTTATGATAATCAGGCTTAAAAGTGTTAAAATGGAAGCAATCTTGGGAAAAATACAAAGATATCAGCAACCTAGTTATGAAAGATTTTTTCAAGATTCTATGAAGATATATAAACTCAATTATGAAAGATTTTGGCAAAATCCTACAAAGATATCATCAATCCAACTGTGAAAGTTTCCTATTTTGAATCACTTTTATATTCTCGGAAGATTTTCCCTCTTATCTCACACTAATTAGGAATACTCAAAGAGGGAAAGAAATTTACTTTCCTTGTTACCTAAGAGTTGCACATTAAATGAATTTGTGCACAATTAGGAAACCCTAGAAGAAAAGTCTACTAGAGTTGTTGGCCCACTAAAATCATTATAAGAAGGAAGAGAGAGGAGGCTACAAAGAGGCAGAACAAGAGGAGAGAGGTATTCGGCATTCAGAAAAAGAAAGTAGCTCTAACCCTTTGCTTGATTAGAGAGTTATAACAGAGCTTTGGAGGTTTTTGAAGCTATCAAGCGAAGGACCGACTTCCCAATTATTCGTGAAGGACCTGTTTCACCACAATGGGGTTTCTGGGTTTTAGTTTTTCTATTGTTTTTTTTATGGATTTGAATTTGGCTTTGGTGTATGCTTTGTTTTCTTTGACTATGCTTAGCTAAATCCATAACTAGGGTTATGGTGGATCTTATGTTCAACTTCTTATAATGTTTTCCTAATTCCAAATTAATTTTTTGTTTTCCCAATTGATTGGATTTTTCCTAGCGCTTTGTTTTCCAATAAGGATTACGCACCCTTTAAAAAGCTAATTGATTGTCTGTCGTACCACAATTAGTTAACGAAACTCTAAGATTAATCGAATTTAGGGTTGTGTGGACTAAACTCAATCCCTTATTTTCAATAAGTTATTTAATTAACAAATCTGCTGGTTCTTTATGCTTTTCTTGATTGTTTGCCTGGCATGACCATTGGGGGTTTCAGATTGAGAAAAATAATATTAATATTGCATGACTATTGGGTATTAATAGCATTAGAGCAGGTGATTGGTAATCAATCGGAACATATATTATTGAAGAATTGGGTAATATTATGAGTATTAATATAAGTGAAACCAGACACCCTAGGCTTTCTATAATTGAATCTTTGCTTGATAATCTTTGATTTCCTCACTTTCTCCTAATTGCTTGATAAATTCTCATTTCCCATTCGAATTTCATTGTCTAGATGACATAAGGGATTAATTAACTTAGTAATTGCCAACAATCCTTGTGGGTTCGATACTTGGAGTCTCAAATACTCCTTTTATTACTTGTGCGATAGAGTGAACTTGCCTTTAAGTGCGATTTTAGCCTAACAGTTGACCGAGGGGTTAAGGGCTAAGGGAATCAGATCAATTTGGTGGTTTGAGAGGTTAATGGGTTAAGGGTAAGGGTATGCTCAATTGACCAAGTGGTCTGAAGGGTTAGTGGGTTAAGGGTAAAAGTTTGCTCGGTCGGCCAAGTGGATCCTGAGGCTGATGGGGTAAGGGTAAGCTCGGATCGGTCGGTCTAGAGGTTGATGGGCTAATGAATGAGTCCGATCAATCGGCTTGGTGAGCTGAGGGTTTAAGGCTATGGGTAAGGTCTGTTCGGTTGGCTTGGTGATGGGGAAGATTGTTAAGTGGGTCGGATTGGTTGGTGAAGTAATGAGGGACAAGTGGGGAGGTATACTTGATCGATTAGTATGTCTCAAGGTTAAGTAGGAAGCTCGAATTGGTTAGGTGGTTAATGGGAAAGATTGTTAAGGAGATCAAATTGGTTTGGCAATCGGTTATGGAGAGATTGTAGAAAAGGCTAGGGTCAACTCGATCAGTTTGGGAGATCTAGAGGTTGAGATCTAGGAAAAGGCTTTGATTGATTTGGAGATGGGATGATAAGTGGGTGGTCGGTCAAAAAGTGTCTGAGGAAGTAGTGGTTAGTAGTTGATATGAGGGATTAAGGCTCAGTTTGAAAGTGCTTAGGGGAGTAGTGCTCAATCAGAAAATGGTCCAGAGAAGGGGTGATTGGTCAGATATGGATGCAAGTTCTAATTTAAATACAAATTGGAACCAAATGGGAAAAAACCAAAGTTTGAAAGTTTTATGGTAAGAAGCCCTGCATGTTAGCTTTCTAATGAACCAAAAAGTGCATGATTTAAATGTGTGGCTCAAGCTATGAGCAAAACAATACATGCTACCACACAAGGATTTATGCAAACAACCAAAATGTTCTTAACCATCAAGGAATAACAAATAATAAAAAAAACACAATGGCTCAAGAAACCCTAAACATGAAACTTGAAACTCCACTACTGACAAATTGACATAAAATAAAAAAACAGACATAAAAAACCACCATGCATAAATAGCCAAAATGAGCATCATGAGAAATAGCCTCTGTAATTTCTATATAATATCATCCCAGCATCAACACTAAATGATTTGATTAAGTAGCCACAGTAAATGATATTTAGGCAAATCCAACCAGGTTACACCACATTTGGTAAGATCGAGTGATCTAGCTAACAAATCAAGAACTCTAAAAAAGGAAAACAAAAGGGGTACCCACAAGCAATTCCAATGGTTGTTTCTGGGACTGAGATTGAACACCGAGCTCCCTCTTCCTTCTCATAGAAAAATATCTTCCAAGTTTCTATCCCTCTCTTTCAAATTACTCCAAAAAAATAAAGAACAGAGTTCCCTCCCCCAAATTGAAAAGAACCATCTTTTTATAGAGGGAGGCTTCTGCAAAAACAACAAAACCAAAAAGGACAAAAGATCCAACCCTCTCTCATCTGTGCGTGACTTGCAGGGTCCAAGAAGCATGTCCCCGATCGTACGAGCTCGACCAAAAAGTAACCCTTTCTCGAGCCGGTACAGAGGAGAGAAGCCACCCCAAAGATCCTGTAGGCGCGTGTGTGGCACTATGGGTTGCTTCAACCGAGTCTACAGCAGGATGGGATGATTTGCGACAAGTGCAAGAAGCTGCGCATGGAGGTTTAGGAAGATCGTGAGTGGCACAAGAACGATTTGTGGCTTTAGCACAGAAATTGGGAGAGCGAGGTGGAGCAGAGGACGTGGTACATAGGTGAGTGGTATGAGAAGTGGAGCAGAGGGAGTGGAGTAGGGATGGCCGACACAGGGGATATGGCAGGGGGACATGGTCCTCTTCATACCATGGCAGTGTATGAGGTATGGCAGGGAAGTGGTGGTGCAGCGTAGTACAGAACCTCTGCTATGGTTCAGATGGGGGAGTGAGGAGGTGATGGTGGTGGAAAGGTTAGAATGGGTCTTGGGGTCAGGTGTAGGCTTAAGGTTAAAGTGGGTTTTGGGTTTGGAAATTGGGCCAGGTGAGAATGGGTTAAGGATTGAGAAAATGAGTTGGGTAAGTTTAAGGAGAGGGGTTCGGGGGATTGAGTTAGGTGAGAGTGGGTTTCTAATTCTTTCTTTTTTTATATTTTTATTATTTTTATTATTTTGTATTTTTATTTCAGAAAATATATTTTTTTTATTTTGGAATTAATTGGCTGGTTAATTTTTTTTAAAAAAAATTAAATTTTTTTTATGTGACCTGAACAAAAACGATGTTCACACCTGTCACGATCAAACTGAGGTGGAATAATATGACTTGGTTGTGAATATGATGAAGGTGGAAGAGTCTCAAATTGCGATTTTTGCTTGAAACTAGAGTTTGTCACATAATCTCTAATTATTTATAGTCGCAACTCCAACTCTTCGTTAGACATAAAAACTTGAAATTCAAAAATAAAAGAATGAAAGCTAATTAAAAGAAACTAAAAAAAAATAGCTCTCAAATTAATTAGAAAACAATCCTCAATGATGGCATAAAAAACTTGGTGTGCTATGATTCTATCTTAGCAACTAAGCCTAGATTTGACAACTTCTAAAAGGATTAACCAAATTAAACCTTGCAGATATGAATGTAGTAAAGTGGAAAGAAAGGGTCATCTCCTGTAGAAGATTAAGGCTAATTAATAAGCCTAAAAATAATAACTAAGTAACAATAAGAAAAAGGGTCTTTTAAAAGTTATTAAATTAAAAAAAGTAAAAGTAAAGAAACAAAGTAATAATAAAAGTGCAAAGGCAATAAGTTGTTGAAGACAAAGATGATAAAGATTGGTTAAGGAATTACTTTTCCCCCATTAGACTTCAACAATGACAATTGACTTTGATATTACTTCTTAATTCTTATAGAAATTACCAACAGTAGATAGCATTGCTACCCCTATCTTTCCTTAGTTTGTCGTTAATTAGAACAAACTCAAACATAGGATGATCTAAGCAACAGCCACACAAGCTCAGGTTATCTAGTCTATGTTGTGTTCCACATCACAATTAATAAAACTCTAGATCGAATTACTAAGAGCAAAGTGCCACTAGTGCATTGGAAAGCATGACAATTACGGATCAAGTTTCCTAATTCTAGCTTTAGGCAATTATCAAGTTCTATTTAGTTGTACACCTAAACAAATCAAGATAACGACCTTAATCAATTTTAATGGAAGAGCAACAATCAACTTCTATTAAAAATTAAGAAAGTAATATCTAATCATCAATTACATAGTCATATCTAGGGTTTCAATTTTACTCTTAACTAAAGGAAAAACCTAGCTTAACATAGTCTTGAGAAACAACAATGAATAAAGAGAAATGAGGAGTTGCTAGGTACCATAATGGATTTGGTACCTAGTGTGAGTTGTCAATCATTTATTGATTGTTGGTTTCACAATAAATGTTTGAAAGTCTATTAAATATAAATAACAACTAATAAATACTTAACAATTCACTCTAGGTACTGGTACCCTTGAAAAAAATATGGGTACCGGAGTAATCCCCAAAGAAATATAAAATAAATCAAGAATATTAAAAGGAAAAAAAGATAAAACAAAGTAGATCTCTTGATCTTCAGGTGCAAATCTTCTTCTTCAGGTTCTCCTTTTCCTAGAAGAGATTCATCTATCAATCTATTTGTCAATATATGACTAAGCCGGTCCTACTTAGCAATTTATTATTCTTGAGCAGGAGCCTCGAAGACAAAGATGACGTGGACAACCTTGTCCTTGGGTAGATGATGAACAACCACATGCATATCATTATCAGGCACATGATGATGAGCATGTTCCCCACGATTTTCCGTCCCATGAGTATCCATCATCCTCCCACCATGTTCCTTCCACATCACATTATATGGGAACACCAACATCGATGTTTACTGTCCAATGTAGCACTCCATTCTTAGCATTCATAACTAGACCCATGGTTTCAAATTATCATCCTATGATGCCTTCACAAGACAATGAGGGAAGGGACAATGATGTGGACAATGAGAATGATGAGGATCCAACACCATTACAACACATAGTAAGAACAAGAGGCAACATGGTTACAATTAGAGGTGGTGTGGTTAGAATAGGAGGCAGTGAAGTGACAACAACAAGCGAGGGAGTGACAACAAGAGGCAACAAAGTTAGAAAAAGAAGAGGCTATTGTGTTCAACCAAAAGGAACAAGAAAAGCCCTTGGTTCTGGTACACATAATTGATTAATAAATTGATGTAAGCCTTTGTTTTAATGTTTCTTATATCATATTCTATTTCTTTTATTTTAAGATATTTTAAATGATTTCATCTATTTTCTTAAATTTTAATGAAGAAGGGCAAAAATCATAAGAGTTTGCATATTAAAACCCTACCTTGCATGTAGAATACGTAAAAAGGCATGACTTGGTTAATTAAATATGACAAGAAAATTAAATTAAAAATAGGATTTACCTAAGTCGTGGATTATGAACACAACTTTTATGCAAAAAAAATAATTAAAAAAAGAGTTTATTTTTTATCTACCGTCAGTGTAAAGTTTCTTTACACTATCATCTAATCATGTATTGCAAAATCATTAAAAGAGTTTGACTATCACAAGAACTACCTAAAAAATCTAACTTTTTTAATGATGTGTTAGCACATGATTGGATGATAGTGTAAAAAACTTTACACTGACAATTGATTAAAATTAAATTCTTAAAAAAAAAGTTTAATGTAAGTTGTGGCCATGACTTCCAA
This sequence comes from Styphnolobium japonicum, assembly GCA_023212625.1. Lineage (NCBI taxonomy): Eukaryota > Viridiplantae > Streptophyta > Magnoliopsida > Fabales > Fabaceae > Styphnolobium > Styphnolobium japonicum. Next base: position 20,926,456 of record JALBWW010000013.1, read on the forward strand.
GTCATTATGGTTCATGACAATGACTCTCTATTTATTTTACATTATATGAGGAAATAATCAACCAAGTATAACTAGAGTAGAAATTTTGATTGCAATTTACACTAATGAGGTAAAAATGTCTAATATTCTCTTCCTTCATTTAAGAGTGGATTTGAAAGTGTAAGATATGTCCCCTTGGAGTTGCTCCAATGGTTTGAGCATGAGACATTTGTGGAGAGGGGAAGAGTTCGATGCTTCTCAATCTCTCCCACCTCCCTCCCCATGGTTCCCTACAAGGATTCCTTAGGGCTCCACTTTAATGGTGGGGTCCTCCTCAGTTACCAAAAAAAAATGTGTAAGATATATTAATTTTACATTTGTGTCTTTTTTTTTTTTTATGAGGATACTTATTTTTATCAGTACTCTCGCTCGAAATTCCTCATCCCGATTCCAAGCCCATCCATTTCGTGCTTTTGGCGCGTAACACCAAAAAACTATTTTTGAATCTCAGAAAACGAAACTCGTTTTGTTTTCGCGAGTGTCTGTATGTAATCCTCCCATTATATTTAATTGAAAAAGCAACAAATTCCCTTCGGCATTTCTTTCAAATTCAATGCAATGAACTCAAAACCCACACCGATTAGGGTTTTCGGGCAGCGCTCTATTGCTTCAACCTTCCGCTCTCTCCCACGCAATCCGTAATCGAACTAACCTTTTTATTTTTTTAATCTTTGTTTGATTCCTAAACTTAACTTGATGGATTTGTGATTGTAATGGAAATTCTTGCTGCTACTAGTTCTCACCATTCTGAAGGAAATGTGAGAAATCAAGTTTCGCGCAATAGCACCCATGTCTCGCTTTCAGATTTCCTCGACCGCAAGCTCCAAAAATCTTCCCAACTAGCTGGAAAAGTTCAGGTAATTTTTTTTCTCATTTTTCTTTTTTAATTCTTTATATATATATATGTGGCTGAATTATACGTACCTGATGAATGCACACAGTTTATTAGTTAATGCTTTTATAGATACTAAAAATGAAAAATAAATAAATAAAGATGGGCACTGGTTACCCCCTTCTTTTCTTTTCTTTTTTAATTTTTTAAGGTTTTTGGGTTAAATGTGGAAATGTAGTGAATCTTTTTTTTTTTTTTGGGATCAAATATATATGGACATATTGAATGATAAACAAGTGCTTAATGAGTGCTTTTTGAAAATTGTATCTTCCAATTACCAAAAGAAAGGGAAAAAACAAAGGATGTGTGTAGATTTGTTCCTCATTCAATTCAAACGCACATGTTTATTTCTGAGGAAACCCTCTTAATTTTATTGTTTTTTAAAAGGGGAAGTCGACGCCTTTTCTATCACCTCTGGGTTTAAGAATTCCCACAGTTGGGCAGGCTGGAACTATCAAACAAGTTGAAGAAGAGACAAATAGTGGCAGTGATAAAGTGATTTTTGAAAGGTTCAAGCATACTGAGGAAGAAAAGGGAGACTTGATTAGTCCATTTGGTGTTGATGAATTAGAAAATTCAGTCACAGATGATACTCAAGAATCAAGGAAAAGGAAAAATCCATTTGAAGGTTTGCCTTACCTATCCTAATAAATTTGAGCAAAAGGTTCTTGAAATTAACGATTTAGTATTTACCATATAATTCTGACTGGAAATCCCAAACCATTATTAAGGTAAATAATCCAATTACAATATTAGTTCCTGACACTTGCTTAATCAATGCACATTAGCTTCTTTGCATAAAGTAGTGATTAATGTCATAACAAGATCTGTTGTTCTGTCTATTTTACTTGAAATACTTTTAAAGAATGATGTATACTGACAACCTCTTTAAATCCATCTTTGGAAGATCAAGTAGTATTTGATCTCTGATTTAATCACTTGCCCCCCTTGTTCATGGGCTTCCTCTGGGCACTTTACCATATAGTATGACTACAGTTTCATTTTGAGTTTGTTCAGCCTGATATTTGAGTTTGGTGAGGACCTCATACTGCTTTTAGTTTTTTATTGTTTGGCAAGTATTTTTCTACAGTTGGCAACCCCTTTCGACTGAATATTTATCAATTATAGAGTATTCAGAGGGAGACAGATGTCTCTATTGAGTACAGGGACAGCTATGTAGTGGTTTTGATTGAGATCTCATTTATGTATGGCTGTCTAATTCTAAACCACCTTTTTCTGTGGCTAGCTAGGAGTCGTGAGCCAACTATTCTTTAGAGGAACCTATCAAGCTGGATACCTTATGGTCAACAAGAGTTGGCAAACCTAAAGCTTAGGCAGATATAAAGGATATAACTTTTAGTTTTTGTGGTAGAAAAACCTAGAAGGATTACAAACTTGCTTCTAGAAAGGAGGCATGATGGTTGGCATGGGCCTTGGCTGCAGGCATGATTATTTGAACATAACTATTACACCTGAATCGCCCAACAAAATGGGTCTTGCTTAATTGCACATAACACCATAGTAGCTTTCACCCAGAAGAATTCATTGTTATTGGATAATTGATTTGATAGCATGCCTGAAAAGATATCGATAAAGCCATTTTCTACATAGGCTTGAGATTGAATGGACAGAAGTAAAAAAGATAGAGAGACAGATAGTATACTACCATTATCTGTTTGCAGTTCTTTGAAAGACTGCCAACGAAAAGATAACTATAAGGTTTCCTATTGAACATTCAAGTATATGTAGAACTCTGGATCAATATAAAAACATGCTAGCCCTTTTTCCAAGATATTTTTTACTATTAGCTTTTCTGTTTCCTCTCTAGACCCTCTTTGTTCTGTGTGTTAATAGGTGGAAATGAGAACCAAACTGTTCGAAAGCATGTGGTAGTTCTTGGAGGTGAATCAAAGTTCAAACAAAATGGACGAATTGAAAATGACTCTAGCAACAAAAAGCCAAGACCTCTTTATAATCACTGTATGATTTACATGTATACTATATGTTGTGTTATATTTAGAGAATTGGTTTGAAATCTATAGTAGACATTACTGTTACATTTTTTAATGAGCAGATGCAAATGGTCGCGGCTGGTGGGACTACGACATGGAAGGTGTTGACAATGAGGAATTGGGCTTCAGTGAAGTATGGGAAGGGATTGGATCCACCTCACTGGGAGGAATAACAGACTGGCATTGATTTTGAATTTTACAAGTATATATATCTGTATGCGAGAGTTTATTTCTACTGTGTCGCTTAACTTAGTTTTGACGTCAATCCATTGATAAAACTCAATTAAGTCACTCAAAGTGTGTAGATATTGAATTCACTTTAATCTAATTAGCTTTCTTCCAAGTCAAGTGTTCAAAATGTTTACATTTGCCTAATGTAGTTTAATAGTTCAAAGGATTTTTTTAAAAGAAACTATTAGTAGTGCCATGTTAGTGTGTGTTTGAATTAATTGTGAAAAAATATTATGTTAAAAATAGATTAGGTGTATAATCGATTTTTAATAAAATTGATTATGAGAAAATTAATTTATGTTTGAATATGTTAATTCATAATCGATTTTATAATAAAGAATTTTGTTTGAATTGTATAAAAAAAATTTAATTATATGTATTAAATTATCAAAAGATATATGAAATGATTGAAAAAGTTATTTGGTTGAAGATAAATAAATATTTTTTTCTTAAAGCTTTTGAAATAATCTGAAATCAAATAATTAAAAGTTTAAAATAACAGCTTTTGTAAAAAAAATTATTTTTAGTTATGAAAAAATAATTTTAATTTATAATTAATTTTATACATTTAAAACAAACAAGATATATTTTAGATAAAACAACTTTTAATTAAAAAAACTTGATTATTTCCCAAAAAAAGCAAAATCAAACGTGCTCTTATTGTTATTCTTGGCTATACAGATTAGCATGCTTGAAGGCCACTCCAAATATAATTCCAAAAAAGTTAGAACAATTCTTCAAAACTATCGCAATTTTGCAATGGCTCAGTTATCTATTTATAAATGTTGCATGTGTACATATTTGGAAGTGTCCAGTCATTGTAACAAAAGGTTATATATCCAGGTTGTTTACTATTACTATATATCAAAGTTTTACTAAAGTTTGGATGCTTCCATTTGAAAAAGTAGAGATAGTAATCAGATTTATTGATTGTCAACTGAAAAACTAAATTTTATTAGTGGTCAGTATAGTTGATTCATTTAGGATTTGGGGCACTTGATAGTATAAGACATGATAGTATAAGAGAGTATGATAAAGCTTCATAATATAAAACAGCTAAAAAATTCTTATACTATCATATGCTTAGTCATTATTAAATAAATAAAATGATTGAATTTATAAATTATCATGATGGCAAAATTATCCTTTTATTAAAAAATTCATAAAAAGATAAAACCAAAAGTTAGCCTTCTTCAACGAAAGATGTAGATGCGGCTCTCAAGTTCTACAGATCTGATGCTAAGATAAAGATGGAAAATCAAAGAATCTTTAGCAGTATGTGTAGGAATTCATACTCTTCTTACATGCTTCTTGCTATAGGTGTAGATTTGGGGATTTTTAACAACAAACAAACTTCTTCGAGTCTACCGTGGCTGAACTAGATTACAATGTTGAGTCAAAACTTCGAGTAGGACAACGACGACGAGGCTGGCCCAGCACCGCCCACAAGACAAGATCAATTGCCACATGGTGTTTGTCAAATATTAGTGGACAATGGAGATGCTTCAAACTTCACTATGAGAGAGATGAAAGTTGAGGGGTAGACTCAATTAAATTCACTAGGTATTATCGTGTGGTAAGAGAAAAGGTAGAAGAATAGTCTTAGTTGCTAGAAGAATTCAATATCTTATTCATACAATTTAAAATTTTATAAAATACAAGTACATACATAATAAATGAATAATAAATCATGCATACGAGATTTTAAGCCATTGATTTTTCTTTTCTTTAAACATTATTATTTTACACTTTACTTTTTAAAGTGCATTTCTCATTTTATAGGACTCCTTTTTTCATGAATAATACTATTAGTTATATGCCTAAAAATATCATCATATTGATATTATTGTAACTGTTAAATTTTATAAAATATAAGTACATGTACAATAAATTATGCATATGCGAGATTTTAAACCATTGATTTTTCTTCAAACATTATTATTTTACACTTTATTCTTTAAAGTACATTTCTCGCTTTATAGGACTCCTTTTTTCATAGATAATAATATTAGTTATATGCCTAAAAATATCATCATATTGATATTATTGTAACTGTTAAATTTATATATAAATCCACAAGTTATACAATAAATCATGTATATAAGAGATTCTAAACCATTCATTTTTCTTCAAATACTATTATTTTGCACTTTACTCTTTAAAATACATCTTTCATTTTATATGATTCCTTTTTTCATGGATATTACTATTAGTTATATGCCTAAAAATCTCATCATATTGATATTATTGTAACTGTTAAATTAGATATGAATCCACAAGTTATCTAGGATGGAAACTCCACCCCTAAACACTTGGGTGGGTTAGGGATCAAGGACTTGGAAACTCTGAAGTGGACCAGTAGGATTTTGGAATTTTTAAGCGAGATAATGATATCTGGTGTAGAGTATTCACTTAGAAGTTTGTCATATCTAGATCGGTTCTACATATTCATTTCTACATATTCATGAGTTCTTCAAAATTGGATATTCTCCTATAGTTTTAATGTTTGATTTTATTGGTAGATAACAAAATTAAAATTGCATAATTTTGATAATGTTGCATATAAGAATTTTGACTCTTGAAAATGTGATTATATAATACAGTTTAAGCAACAAAACAAATCGTAAGCGCAATTTCTAATTTACTAATTCTAATTAATTGAACTTGTTTTAAGTAATGAATCTCATAAGATGAACTCAAAATTGAAGAATTAGTTGATAAAAAAAGAAGCTAGGGAGAAATCATAATAGTTTGGTAATAAGATTTTAGTGATCTAATCAAACAAACTATTAAGAACATATATTAAACATAATAATTATTATTAAAATTAACTAATAATTATAATTAATAATGAAAAGTTTACATATAAATCTAATATTGTTAATAAAAAACTAGTTTGGCTAAGAATAATGAATAATTTGTTATTGAAGGGTGGTTTAAAAAATTAAATAAAAGTTAGTAAAAAATGAGTAGTAATAAATAAATAGGAGTTGCGGTAAATCCATCCTATTTTATAAAAGATAAATAAAATAAAAAACCCACTGTAACTATTTTTTTCCCCATCTCGGTGAATTGTGCCCAACTAAAAATTCAATCAAAAATTAAATAAATAATTTGTAATTTTTTCATTTCTCTATATCTTTATTTTAATTAAATATATATTTTTAAAAGGAAACGCAACAAATAAAAAAAAAAAGTAACATTGGCCGACCATCTTCCAATCGTAAGTTTCACAACCACTAGAACTCCTTGTAAACTCACAATATCATCCACCAAACATATACACAATTTTCGTGGTTGTATTTACTTTAAGCCTCTAGTTGTTTCGCTAAAAAATGAAAGTTTTATGAAAATTTGTTTTTCATATAATAATTTTCTAAATAATTAGTTCTATTAATAAAAGAATTTGCTGCATGTTTTATTAGAAAAAACTTCCACATAAAATTTTTATTTTTCTTGATCTGTTTGAATTATTTTCCTCATATAATTACTAAATTAATATCACGCTTCTATATTTTTAAAGATAACTTTTTTGTTAAAGTCTGATACGTGGTGGTGAGTTTCGACGTCAATATGTGCACTCTTTTGAGAGTTGTTGAAGTGTTCTCCAATGTATAAGTAGCTATTATGACATTCTATACTGAAGTTAATTTTTATAAAATGTGAGTAAAGTGTATTAAGGTAAGAATTTAATTTTAATTTATTATCAGTGTAAATAAATTTTATATTGTCATTTAATTATATATTTATAAATTATTAAATAAACTTGACAATTATAATAATTATTTAAAAAATTTAATTTTTTAAATAATATGTTAAAAGGTAATTAAATAATATTGTAAAATTTCATAAATCAAAATTAAAATCTTAAAGATAATGTATGTACCTGAAGTTGACCAACTTTTTTATACATGTACATGGAGTTAATGGTTTAATCCGTTGACTGAGTCCTCCAACAGTTACTTGGGAGGGATGTAGGGGTGACCCAATATTAACGATATTAAACACTGCCTTCAGCTTGGTGTTTGACCATTATTTCGAATGCCGAATTCCATGACTTAGATCGTCAAATGTGCTTAGAAATAGAGAAATCAGAATATGAACCAAGAAATTCCCTCAACTTCTTTCTAAATTTCTCTGGGTACATTTCCAGCCACTGAGACCCCCAAATAGGAGTTTCTGTAGGAGATGAAAGGTTGTCCAAAACTTCCAGAGAAGTATCACTCTCAGACTCGGGATCTAAATTCCTAATGCTAACCATAGTGGGTAAAGGAAATTGAGGAAAGTTAGATGATATGATGAGAAAAAGATAACCTGAGAAAAATATGAAGTTGTGGAAGTTGAGAGTGACAACGGAAAGTCACCGATGACTAAGGAAAGCTCTGGAGAGTAAACACTTCAGAAAACGAATGCTTAAAAGGAAGTTGAGGCAAAAGTGGAAATGAGGCTCCTGAGTCCACTTTTTAAAAGGAAGTGTGACCTTTCACTTAATAGACATCACACCTGCTTCATCAGTTTTGTACCTAACTAATCTTTTGGCATAGTAAATTATTAATACAATATCATCTTGACAAATGCATAATACATGTTAGTGCATTTCAATTTACTTGTTATTTTATTTTTATTTTAATAATGGTTAAATACTTATATAATTAGTCACTTGTTGATTCACTTGATTTTATTTAATTTTTTTTAAAGATACAGATGGAGTAATTGTCCAACCAATTAAAACTTTCAAACACTAAAGTTAATTAGGTTTTGGCATTATAATATTTAAAATATATACTAATAGGTATAATTAAAAATCACAATTTTTTAACACATTATTGCATGCTAATTTATATTTTACATTTTAAATTTGAATAAAAATGATGTAACAATTATAATTTATAAAAAATAATTTTAGAAAGAAAAACTTCAAAAGTAGAAGATAAAATAAATAAAAATGTTTGAGAGAGAGAGTAGACTTAGTTTTGGTACGTGACTGAAAAACAATGAAAATGGTTATTAGTTTCTTTTTTTTTTGTGTGTTTTTTTGTTTCTTCTTTTTAATAAAACGTGATAGCCAAGGGCAACTTGTTAAAAAATTCTTCCCGTGAGCTTACATTAATAATTAAGTTTATGTTGATTTAATATAACGGGTTGATGAACCACTATTAAATATGTCATAAAGAGTTATGTCTATGGCCACTTCTACAATACACTATGAGAATATAGTGTATAGGTACACTACTTAATATCTACTATTGATTTTTAAAATAAATATGTGTATGGCTAAGATTATTTCAATGTATTAAATATTAGTTCTTTATGTTTTTAGCACTTAATTTTTATGTAAATTATACTCATTTCTTAAAATAAAAATAAATTAAAATTAAACTGAAAATGATTATCAATTAAAATTGAACTCTGCAATCAAATTAGGGCTATCAACCAATATCTCCCTGCTGGAGCGAGATTGATATCTTAGTTTCCTCACAACTCCATCAAAATTGTGTGTGGTAGTTTCCCTGTAACACCTCTGCTTGTATTGCCAAAAAAAGGTTTCCGTTGCATGCGGTAAGTTTCCCTGCATTGCCTTTGCTTGCATCGCCGTCTGAAGGTTTCTCTTGCTATGATCAGTTTCCCTGTAACGCCTCTACTTGCTTTGTCGACATAAGGTTTCTCCTCCAGCGGTGAGTTTCCCCTAATTATCTAATCTTGTAGTTTTAATTTTGCTTGCTATTTAATATTCAAATTTTCTTCTCTGAGCTTTTAGTTTTGCTTGCAGTTTTAATTTTTCTCTCCTTTGCTAGCTTTTCTTATGCACATTGGGTGTTACCTTCTTAATTACGACACTGATAACTCACAATTTCTATACTCCACTCGTTTACATTTAATTTCTTTTTCACAATTTTATTTATTGATTCTGTGTGTTTGGCTTTTGGTGCTAAGAAAATTGATAGAAATACCCAATAAAGTGTATGTTGGATCATGATTTCGCTCATAAATTTGAGAAGAATAAATGAAGTTCATAGGCTAAGATAAAGTCAACCATAACATCAATTAGAATAGGCGGTCACCTTGTCAATTGAAGTTACACTTACTATATGGATTTGAGTGTGATGCAATCATTAAAATGTATAAATTCTAAGACATATATTGCTACTATACCAATGATATTTTCTTATGTGTCAAGGGTTGGTGTTGCTGGGCTTCTAGCACAAATCTAGTTTAGTGATTAAACAATTCAAATGGTAGATGGTGTAGGTTTGGTATGGTTTGGTATGGTTCTTTGTCTTGTTCCCAGACCACCCATTATAGGTTTTGAAAATTGAGAGGTCACGTGTACAGAAAAGAAACATTCAAAGTTAAGGAGGAAATTGAACCTCCAACCCCTTTATCTAAAGTCAAACAATAACTAGACAACCTTCCTATGTTGGATCCTTAATCCAACATTGGCTATATATGTGAATAATTATGTATTGTGGACTGCCACTTAAAGGTCAAGCCCAATTAAAAGTGATCTAATAAGGTTTGGACAATTTGGGCTTTAATGTATCTAATAGGGTATGTGAAGTAAACAAGTGAAACACAAGAAGGAGGGTTAAATTGTGTTTCTTAACATTTTTGGAAAATGTTTCGTTAATTAGCAAATTAATTAAGACAATGGTTGAAACAATAAAAAGCAATGGACGAATAAAAACTTCTCAGTCCAATTGGACGCTAAAAAGGTTTTGTAATAATTTACTTTGAACGCAATTAAAAAGTTCTAAGTTTTATCTTATAACCTTTGTTAAGAAAACAATGGCAATCCCCAAATGTTAGTGAATAAATAAAACACAAGATGAGGGAAGAGAAACTTAGACAAGATGTTTATCCTGGTTCACTCTCACAAACCGAGAGTTACGTCCAGCCCCTTCAACCAAAAGGATTTTCCACTAATCTTTTATAAAGATTACAAGTATTGTCCACCTCTTCAGGTACACAAGTATTCTCAACCTTTTCAGGTTCTAAGATCCAAGTATTCTTTTATACTCAGCCTCTTCAGGTTTAAACAACCAAGTAGAATATGGGAAGATGTAGAAGGTGCTTGAGTTTTTAACTCACTATGGGTGAGGATAAAAAAAAATAATCTCAAGACTTGAACTCTATACAAGAGTATGATTACTAGGAAGAATGAGAGCTTTGATTCTTTTACACGTTTTATCACACAGATTGTTACAATCTCTCAGTTTCTTCTTCGAAGACATTTGTATATATAGGTGAGAGCATTTGGAGCAATCTTCATAAGCTTCTTCGTCCAACGGAAACATTTATTACCGTTCTGAGCAGTATTAAATGCATAAGCTGATATCATGTGGAACTTCTTCTGAACAAACACTTTGATTATCAGGAATGTCCAAGAATATGATAGCTAAGTCCTGACTTATCTGAGTAGAAAGTTCCTTATTTGCAGGTCTTTGTAGTTGTTAGCGGTGTCAGCTAAGCGACTCAATTGACTTCTTTTGTAGTGTACTTTGTCAGAGTTCTCAGCATTTAATGATGAACAGTTTCTTCATATTTTGAATTTGGACTTTTGAACGAATGCTTTGAATTTGAGCTTAGTAAGGAAATGTTTGAACGATCCAATATAATATTCTTTGAAGAACAATTCAAAAGGTATTGGATGAATACTTAGTTTCCTTTAGCTCAAGAAAAGTGGACGCACGTACTAGTAACTTTTGTTGACACCTTGTTTCCTCGTTAAGAATTTATCAAAACAGTTTAGAAACGGGTTACGTGAGCCCTTCACTTATTCATTTTAAATTAAAACTTTTGTTGTCTTCAAAACTTTATGGGGTATTAATTCTTTAAACATTTTGGTTCCAAACCTAATTTCACAAATGTTCTTTGGTTCCAACAGTATGAGCCTTTGATGTGTAGAGACTAAAGGGTAATTCTATTTTTGTGATGGGCTAAAATAGAAATACCAAAAGATAACACTAGAGTTATCTAATAAAACAGGTCATGGTCCCAAGATCACACGAGCCGTCTTTTCTTTTCTGACATCCCATTACCAGAAAGAGACAGAGAGAAAGTTAAAGGGTTCTCTCGAGGGGAACGTATTGATCTGGAAGACCAAACTGTACGACTCTAAAGAGCAATTGGTCATCATGAATTCAGGTACGCTTCCACATAATTTTTCTAGTGATTAAACATGATTGATTCTGGATTATAGATGATGGTTTTCATTAGAGGTTTATTTTTGGGTTCCAACAATTGGTATCAGAGCCATCATGTTTGATGATTAAGAAAATTTCTTTCAAGAAAATTCAATCAATCCTGTATAGTTGCTTTCCTGGCATATATATGTACGTGTTTGCATATTCATCTATTTCGTTTGTCTTTGATCAATGGATTGCTTTATGATTACTTTTTGTCTTTTGCACTGAATTGCTTACAAATTGCAATCTCGATTTTAGCTTTCTGCCACTGGAAATAATTGATTGCAATATGACAAGAGGTTGTCAAGACCTATCAAATAAAATAACCGGTTCACAAACTAATTTGTAGTATAGAGAATGAACCGAATCGTCTCTCAAGGATCCAAAAACAAAGATTTAATTAGATCAAGATAATTAGAAAAGGGGGGGTTTTGTTGTTGATTAACAAGATTAATAAAAGTAGGAGATTCAAAGTTGTAAACAAATCTAAAGAAACAACCAATCCAAGGAAATTTACCGATCTTGAGTTTAACTTATCATTGATCACAAGGAATTCACTTAATTGCTAATCATGTTCTTGGCCTTAGATCACATCAAGAAGCCTTAACATGATCCAAGAATTCTTTACTAGATAAGCATCTAGGATTTGATTAACCAAGGTTAGATAAAGTAAGCACCATCCAACATAGATTAACTTAAGATCTAGAATTTAACCAAGCTAAACAATCTATCAAAAAGCTTTAATACATTGTTTAATCTTTATGATCCTCTTTGAATACATGATAATAAAGCTATTACCACATCAACATCTAAATCAAATTAAGCAATTTAATCTAGATAAAAATCAAAAGAGGAAGAAGAGAAACTTGAATAACAATTAAGCAATATGAACAAGTAAACCAAGATCTCCAAATTAAACAACAAGATGGCTAATCCCTTGGATTGATTATGAGAGCCTAGCCTTCCATGGATGGGAAGGAAGAACTCAGAATTTAAAGAACAAAAACGAAATTGCAAAGAGAATGAAGAAGAAGAGAAAGAAAACTCTCACAAATACTTAAACTTTCTTGAAACTTACTTCTAAATTGAATGCCTCTAATACAAAGAGGTTGGGTCTATTTATACTAATCCTAGAAGCCAATTTGTACATGTACATAATCTGAATACAAGCTATAAGAATCTGAAAATTGTCAAAAATGGAAGCTTGATGCATGGTTGGTGGGTTGGTGCATGGTAGGTGGGTTGGTGTATGGTTGGTGGCTTTTAGTCAACAACTCTTATCCGACTTCTGGCTTCAAATTCATCACCTAGACGGTGTATTTTAGCTTGGATGTCTTCATCAAAGTTGTAGCCAGTTGTCTCCTTGAAAATCTCCAATTTGAATCATGTCATTTGGACTTTTAGAACTCCAGAAATGCCAAAAACACTTCACCTACCTCAAGTTAGGTTGGAAGAACGTGTTTCCAAATTCAGACCAACTTGTAGCTTCTGAAGCATGCCTAAAACGACATCTATTGACAAAATGGTCTTCATTGAAGTTGGAGATATGGGTCTTATCTTTCAAGTGACCAAGTTTCAGCCCAAGAGGAGGCCTATAACCCACTATATAGTCCAATATGTGCATACTGCCCAGATGGTTCCGTGACAGCAAACCCACTCTGCATTGCAGGGAAATTTTGGACCCTTAGCGATTCCGATCCAGCTCTTGAGTTCTTCATGAAACTTGTAGAGCATTGTCTTAGCTTTCCAAAGACACCAAGATCACCTCAATTGGATCACCGAGTCCCAAGTTATGACCTAACCAAGGAAGAAAGGTCAAAAATGCATCAAAATCCGAAAATTATTCAATATTTGCATTAAAGCCCAATGAAGCCCAACAACATTAAACTCATCTAAAGTACTAATATTGGGCACAATAAACATCTAATAATGCCTAATACAAAGCTAACATAAGTGTCTCAAATTGATTGATCAAATTCCCCACACTTAAGCTTTTGTACTCCTGGGCAAAACACATAACAACGAAACTAAAGAAAAAAACAAGAAACATCATATTATTAAACTAAAAACATAAAAACTGATTGTACCTAATTTAATCCACTTCCGTAGGAAAACACGATGGCACTTAGCATGTGCCACAAGCCTTTAAACCCCTAGGTGTCCCTAGTGGACGAGTTGTAGTCTCGTGAGGGTTTACCAGGATGATACCCACAAACATGTAATATTTTATTTAATCAATTCAACTAATTTTTAAATACAAGCATTGTATCAAATATAAACCATAATTAATAAGTAAAGTATGCTTAACAAAGAATAGTTGAATCAAATCAATTGAGAATAAAGTATAGCATAATCATGCTTTAATCAGAAATAGGCATGTTCAGATTGAGTAAAATTCTTCACAAGTGTCACTCAAATCACACACAAGGTGTTTAGGTTAATGCTTACGCTCAACTCAGTCAAATTATGAAAGTATTTTACCATAGGCTTGCATATACATCAATTCTCCACTACTTAGATCAAATAAATTGCAAAAATCAAGAGGTCTTTCAAAAAGGTTGTAATGGAACTTATAAGGTGAAGGAAGGGAACAATATAGATAATAGCAGGTTAAAACCAAAGAGAATAAAAGAGCATTGAGGAGTAATTCAAGTAGAAAGAATAATTTTTTTTTTTTACCCAAAACCATAAAATGCTCATTCTCTTCACACATTCCTTCCTTTTTCTATTCTTTTTTTTTTCTTTCTTTTTTTTTGTACCAAGCATTTCAGACGCGACACCAATTCCCCACACTTAAATCATTGCAAGCAAAAGAACTCCTCAAATAAGAAAATCAATGCTCTCCCATTCCCTAAGGTAAGGTAAAACATGGTTTTTCACTCAAAGCTTGTAATGAGCTAAGAACAAAGAATAGGCAAATAGGTTTAGAGGGAGTTAATAATTGGATAAATGCAAGGTAGGTTTATTTGGCCAAAGCGGCTAAGTCAAGAAAAAAAATGCCTCTGTCATTTTCATATGCAACATACGACCAATGTAATCTCAAATCGATTCAATGCAAGTTCTAGAAAATAAATTCATAATTGACATCACTCATGAAAGAAAATAACCAAGTGTAAGTATCAAACTTGGAAAAGCCCAAAACTCACAAAGGTATGGAACATTCACTCAATTCAACCATGCCTTCTTCCTAATATCCACAATCATATACACATGTATATCATGAAAATGATTCAACTATAAACTGTTTTGCATACTTTTATCATCAATTAAGCTCAGATTACACGCTTGTATCAAAATCAATTTGAAAAGATCAAAATTGTGTGGGTGTGTGTTTTTATTTATTTTTTTTTTATTTTTATATTTTTATTTTTTTTTAAATATATATACAAGAACAAAGATGATTTAAGACCTATTATGAAATGCAAGTTAAGATGCGTCTCAAGAGCAAAACTACTCCTTACTCTGCCATCATACATCTAAAAAGTTAGTAACAATAAAGATTAGTTTTTTTTTTTTAACTAAACTATGTACATGGTAATGTCAACTATCCCTCCCCCCAACTAATTAAAGACATTGTCCCCAATGTCAAAATAAAGATAGGTAGAGTGTAGAAGGTCTTACCAGAAAACTGCAAATCGGGCCTGAAATAAGAAAAATTACAAAAAAAAACTAAAAGCATAAGAGAAAACAAAAATTCACAAAGACAAAGTCAAATCAAGTTTTTGCTTTTTCTTGCTGTTGCCGCTTTGTTCCCAATTCAGTGGAGCCATTGCTGGATCACGTTGTGGTACAAATGCATTGAGTTGATCGAGCAATTGTTCAGGAGTTGTAGCAGTTACAAGACTTTGACGTGTCGCTTGTGAGATGAACCTTTTTTCTACAGCATGATCAAGAAAACAAAACAAACTGTCATAAAAACCATTAACATTTAATATACCTATGGGTTTTTGGTGAAAGTTCTATTGTGACCAGGATGTAATTTGAAAGAGTTCTTCCAAAGTTTCAAAACCACCGTAGGGCAATAAAGGCATCGGCATTGGCGATCATAATGTTCATGCGTTGGTGCATGCAAAATACTATTACTTCATCCCCTAATATTTTTCCAATGGGCTTCTTTGCCGGTCGATAAAGGACCTGAACGACACCAAGGACTTTGCCACCTCCTAAATGTGTGCAAAGCAGCTTGCTACACAACCCATTAACCCAAGACTACCTCCTCCATAAACTAAACGGATTTCTCTCTCACGCACTCGACCAAGATGGTGTGCAATATTTACAAACTCTTTATCTTTCCCAGATTAGATCCACAAAAGACACAAACACTTCTTGATCCGACGAACTGAAGTGACTTCCATTTTTTTCTCTTTGTTTTTTTTTTTTTTCGTACTCTCACCTTATCAATGATCTGAAGAGAGCAAAGTGCATTATTTAAAGGCATCAAAACTCAAAGGTAATAATTACACAGGAGGTGTGATTGTGGCTCACATTTTCCTCTGGTTTTACGTCCAGTAACGTCTTGAAGCTCTCTATGGGCCGATGGTCGGCTTTCCATCCAATTTTCTTAAAAATTGGCAAACAGGGTCTTTTTGAGTCAGATTCCCGAGACTATAACGTTCATGTTCATCTTGGAATATTGGCCATAAATCGAGAAGTACTCTCTGCACATCTCCACTAGGATGCGTCTCAAGAGTCAATAGAATGTTATCTAAAGACTCTTTACTCATGCCATCCTTTATGAAGTTAATTTTATCATCTCGGTTTATAGACGTCATTCCAATTGATTTGCATTTTGTGTTACAGGTCCATCTTGCACATTTATAGCACTCGTAACCTTTTTGCTCTCTCTTCTTTGCATATGAACTTTTGCCTAGCCCTGGCATATATGAAACAAGAGCGTCGTAAAATTCACCTCCAGTCGGACCTTTGCTTGATCAACCAGCGTATATCCGCAGGATGCCTTTGTGCATAAGCATCCTTAATCTCTCAAACCTTGCACAATAAATATTAGTTAAAGCATTTTGAGGGAGAGAAGTGAATTGCTTGCGGAGATTAAAAAGTCGATTATCCATTTCGAAAGAAAGAAGAAAGAGAGAGAAAAAAATTGAGTAAAATTATGTACGCATTTCGAGTGTTTGTGGGTAAATCAAGGGATCGAAAAAGATTTTCACGGAGTGCCGTTGCTCCAGCCATTTAACCGGTGAAAAATCATCTCACAACGAAAAATAAACAAAATTAAGGCAGGAAAAATCAAACCCCCGATAGATTTTCTCGCTTGGCACCAAGTTTCTGTCTCGATTCCTGTGATTGCAAATAAGTCAAAGTTGAAAGATGAAAGAGTTAGAAAGCTTGGGTTGCCTCCCAAGAAGCGCTACTTTTAATGTCCTTAGCCAGCGTGATTGAAGATTTTGCACGAGCGATGGGTTCTCCCCAATAATGATTCAATCTCTGGCAATTGACATTAATCGTGGCTTTTTCTTTTCTATTTTTTTTTTCTTCTTTTTTTTTTCTTTTGTCTTTTTATTTTTTTTCAACACAGTAGTGATCAATCATGGTAGAGGGCATCCTGCAATTGAACTTCCTCCACGAGGTTCTCTTGAGCTCCTTCATAAAAAATTTTGAGGCGGTGACCATTAACTTTGAACACTTTGTTGGTGGCTTCACTCTTAATTTCCATGCACTACATGAGGAAAATGTTAGTGATAACAAAACTGACCGTCCCACCTAGACCTTAATTTACTGTGCATCAACTTAAGGCGAGAATTAAAGAAGAGAACTTTTGCCCAATCGAAAACTCCTCCTTCCAAGAATAAACTTATCATGGAAGGCTTTGGTCTTTTCTTTGTAGAGCCTGGGAGCTCATAGGCATCTAGGCGGATCTCTTCCAATTCCTGAACTCGCAACTTCCGCTCTATGCCGCTCACTGGGCCAAATTCATGTTGCATTGCTTCACAGCCCAATATGCTTTGTGCTCAATTTCTACTGGCAAGTGGCATGCCTTACCATAGACTATCCGATATGGAGACATCCCAATTGGAGTTTTGTAAGCGGTCCGGTAAGCCCAAAGAGCATCCTCAAGCCTCATGCTCCAATCCTTCCGATTAGGTTGGACTGTTTTTTCAAGTATGCGCTTGATCTCTCTATTGGAGACCTCGGCTTGACCATTAGTTTGGGGATGGTAAGGTGTAGAAACTTTATGCAACACGCCATATTTCCTCATCAATCCCTCCATGCTCCGGTTACAGAAATGGGTGCCTTGATCACTGATGATAGCTCTCGGGATTCCAAACCTGCAGAAAATCATGATCTAACAAAATCCACAACAACTTTGGAATCATCATCCGAGTGGCTTTAGCCTCCACCCATTTTGATACATAATCAACGGTTAGAAAATGTAAACATAACCAAAGGAAACAGGAAAAGGTCCCTATGAAATCAATACCCCATACGTCAAGATTTCACAATACAAGATGAGGATTCTTTGTCAAGTATCATTCCTATGAGAAATGTTCCCTGGCTCTCGACACTGTTCACAAGACTTACGAGAACAAATATGCATCATGAAACAAAGGTAGGCCAATATAAACCGTAGTCTAAAACTTTCCTAGCTGTCGTTGAGGCCCAAAATGTCCACCACATGCAAATGCATGACAAAAGCTAAGAAACGTAATGAAACTCTTGATTAGGCACACATCGCCTTTAATAATTTGGTCACTACAAAATCGCCACGTATATGGATCATCCCACACATAATATTTTGATTCACTCTTAAGTTTATAAATTTGTACGAGTGAAATGTGAGGAAAAACTGTAGCAACCAAGAAATTCACCATATCGCAAACCAAGGGAAGGTGTTCTTACCTTGCAACCGCATAATGCTCGCTATCCTGGGAAGGAGTCCCGCATGGAAGGGATCCAAGTCCTTTCAATGCGGCTCAAATGATTCCGCCACTAGGTTCTCTCGCTCCACTCTTTGTCACGGATCTCTATGTGAAACTCTTGGAGCAAGAGCATCCATCTTATTAGTCGGGGCTTTGCATCTGCTTCTTCAAAAGGAACTGAGCCGCATGATCGTAAACACAACAACCTTAGAACCAAGCAAATATGATCTAAACTTATCCAAAGCAAAAACAATGGCTAAATGTTCTTTTTCGGTTGTGGTATAGTTGGCACCTCGCAGCATCTAGAGTTCTCGAAGCATAGTATATCACATGAGAAGCTTTCCCACTCTCGTGCCAAGACTCTCCCTCTTCGCATAGTTAGAAGCATCACACATTAACTCAAATGGCAATGTCCAAATAGTGGCTGGATGATAGGGTACTAGTCAAGGCTTGCTTCAAGTGGTTGAAAAGCTTCTTGCACTTGTCATCAAAATTGAACTCCACATCTTTCTGCAAGAATGGCGGGAAAGTGGAAGAGCAATCTTGTCAAGTCGGCAATGAAGCGCTGTAGAAACCTGCGCATGACCAAGAAAAGAACGGCACTTCCCGCACGCATGTGGGGTAAGATAGACAAGTAATTACATCAATCTTGGCGGGATCTACCTCAATGCCCCTTACTTTGGATACTACATGGACTAAAACTATACCTGTTCTACCATAAAATGGCATTTCTCAAAATTTAGTACAAGGTTAGTCTCAATGCATCTTTGCGATTACTCTAGATAGGTCAAGCTAAACATGAATCAAAAGAAGAACCATAGACAAGAAGTCATCCATAAATACCTCCATGCACTCCTCTAAGAAATCAAAATATGCTCACCATACCGGAAGGTACCAGGGGCATTGCGGAGGCCGAAGGGCATCCTTCAGTAAGCAAAGGTGCCGAAGGGACAAGTAAATGTGGTCTTCTCCCGATCCTCCGGTGCAATGTGGATTTGGAAGTATCCAGCAGCCATCTAAAAGCGATAATGGGACTTACCCAACCGTTCGATCCCGATCAATGAACGGAATGGGGTAATGATCTTTCCGAGTGGCTTGGTTGAGACGTCTGTAGTCAATGCACTCTCCGGCTATTCTCGCACTCTAAGTTGGAATGAGCTCATTCTTCCGGTTAGCACAACAGCCACCCCGGATTTCTTTGGAACTACTTGCACCGGCTCACCCACTTCTGTCGTAGACGGATAGATAATGCCACTGGCTAGAGCTTGGTCACTTCTTTTTTCACCACATCTAGAATGAGAGGATTCGAGTCTCCTCCTCGGGGTTGTCTCACTGGTTTAGTTTCCTCCTCAAGTAATATCCTGTGCATGCATGTGGAGGGGTTAATACCGGGAATATGCAAGTGTCCAACCAATTGCCCTTTTGTGTTGCTTCAAGACTTCCAATAATCTGGTTTCTTGCTCGTGTTGGAGGTGTTTGGCCATTATCACCGGAGCTTCTCATCTTCTTCCAAGAATGCATACTTCAAATGCTCCTAGGGCAAGGGCTTAAGTTCAATGGAGGGTGGTTCTTTGGACTGGTACTAGTTTTGGAACCGAAACAAAATCTGCTAAATTCTCGGCGGTTGCACAGCACCTCGCACCGCAAGCCGTGCACATCTTGCAAAACAACATCGTCATATCCTATGGAATCAAAAGAATCACACTTAGCAGCAGGATGAATGACAACATCATTAATAACAGCATCATTGCCATTAATAACAGAATCATCAATGTCAGCAGAATTAACAACAGCACATGACAAGTATGTAGAAATCTCAGCACAGGCTGCACACATTGCATTGGGTTTACAACCAAAAAGTCCGAAGCAGGCAGAACAAGTATCACAATCTATCCTATCAGTGTATCCTACAATTTAGAAACTCCGCAACATATCGCATGCATATCATCAACCAAAAGAAATCAATGACATCAAAATGAAAAACAGAATGATCCTCTAAAGGGTATTTCATGGCATCAAAATGTTAAACCGAATGATATCATCACCAAATTCCATGGAAAGGTACCAAGATGCACATCAATCTTAGTTTTAGCAGCTTTTCAAAAATGGCCTACCTAAGATCAATGGGGGTGGGGAAGAAAGGCATTCATCTTCCATATTCAACACATAAAAATCAGTGGGAATATTAAATTATGTACCCGAACCGAACGTCCTCCAACACTTCCCGCAGTTGTGCAAGGTTCGATTTGCTAATCGAATGACAATGCTTGGTAGGTTTTAGCTCTCCCATATGCAAGGAAGTGTAAATCGACTTTGGCATTACATTGATGGAGGCTCCCAAGTCTAGCAAGGCATGAGTGAACTGTTGGTGCCCTATGGTGCAAGGGATGGTAAAAGTGCCTCGGATCCTTGCATTTGGGAGCGGAGTTGGGCTGAATCAAAGCAGAGACATTTCTCCCCATACTCACTTTTTCAGTGCCCTTTAGCTTCCTCTTATGGGTGCACATCTCTTTCAAGAACTTGGCATACTTGGGGATTTGTTTAATTGCCTCCAAGAGAGGTATATTCACCTCAACCTTCTGAAAAGTCTCCATAATTTCCTTATCCAAGTCTGTTTCAACCATATGCCTCGGCTGTATCATTCGGTTGGGAAAAGGAAGAGGAATGTTGGAACCTGACTTTTTTGGATGCTCACTTTTCTGCTGTACTGAATTTTCTGTCAACTGCTGATTTGATCCGGTTTTCTGCTTGGCTGTTGTAGGATCATTTGCTGCTGAATTTGTTACAGCATCTGAATTAGCTGCAGAACTTGAAGTTGCTGTAGAATCTTGTTTCTCCGGGTCAAGGGTAGAATCACAGAATTTCACTTCTGCCTTTGGTCCATTGATTTGCTTACCATCAAGGTAAAGCTATAGCACTAACATTGCCTCTAGGATTTGGAGTGGTTTGAGAGGGTAATTGGCCGTAACCCCGTGACTTTAATTCATGAATTGATGTGGCAAGTTGACCAATTTGAGTCTCCAAGTTACGAATGGTGGTTTCGGTTCTCGTTGAAACCGGATGTTATTGTGGCCAATCTGTTTCACCAAATCCTCCAATGAGGGCTCAGATTTTGTGGCTACAGACCTTCTTCTTTGGAATGGTGGTCTACTTGGTCCAAAGATGGTTGGCCCGATTTGTCCTTGCTTGCTGCTGGAATGGTGGTCTATATCGGTTTGTGGCTGCCGATTTGATGCATTCCCATATCTCAGTATCGATGGTCCCTCCCCGGGGTTGTAAGTGTTGGAGAATGGATCATATTTCGTTGTTGTTGTTGATGGAATTGTGGCTTCCTGGAAATATACCAGCTGACCACAGATTGGTCTTGAAACTCGAATCATCTTGCAATGTGGGGCATGAATTGTAGGATGAGAGGAACTAGAACATATGCTACAAACTCTTGCAGGGGTTTGCACACGTGGTTCGTGTTGTCCTATTGCCATTTGTCTAACCAAAGAAGTGAGCTCATCCAATCTATGTTCCACCCTTGTTGATCAAAGATGTGAAGAGGTATTAACTTCATTGACTATTACGGTCATAAAGACCCATTCGAAAAGTACCAAATTGCTTGAGAATTTCTTCGCCATGTTTGCAATTAAGTTTACTCGGCAAATGGAGTTTTATCTACCAATGCTCCACCACTTGCAGCATCAATCATACTCCTTTCCATTGGCATCAATCCTTCATAGAAGTATTGGATCAAGATTGATCACTAATTTGATGGTGGGCAGCTTGAGCATAATTTCTTGAATCTCTCCCAATACTCATGGAGAGTTTCACCACCGATTTGCCTTATGCCACAAATATCTTTCCTTATTGCAATGAGTTCTTGATGCAGAAAGAACTTTTCCGAAATAATCTTTTCATGTCATTCCAAGAAGTGATGGCAAGAGTTGTAAGTAATACAACCAATCCTTAAGCGAAAGACCATCCAAAGAGAAAGGAAAGGCCCTTAGCTTGATGTGATCTTCTTGACTATTCCATGAGGTTTCATGGTGGAGCAGACAACATGGAACTCCTTCAAATGCTTATGTGGATCTTCACCGCAAGACCATGAAACTTGGGCAAAGAAGTGTATCAATCCGCATTTCAACTCAAAATCAACATTAAGTTCAGGGATATTGAATGCACAAAGGTTGATAATTCACATCAGTGCGACTAATTCCTTAAGGGTCCTATTGTTATAGTCACCATAGTAAAATCAACGGACTCGATCAAACACGAGAAGTACTAACAGACTCAGCGATTAAAGAGTCAACAAGATTAGGTGCAATGTCAAGTTCAAGCCCAATTCCGTATAATTCTATTAGCTCTATGAATGCTACTACTACCCTATGAATTCTATGAAGTGTATGAAATGTTCTATCAATTTCAGGATCAAATGAATGCAAGGTACCGAGGATCGAATCTAGTCATACAAAGATGCAGTTCATAAGAAGGTATTAGAAAAGCACAATAACAACTAAAACACTAAAAATTCCAAAAAAACAAATACTCCAAAAAATTAAACAAAAATAAAAACAGTATCAAATGAATTTTAAAAATTATGGAACCACCACAGGATAAAATCTACACAAAAATGCTATCCAACAAAATAATAAAAAATCTTAAAAAATTGAAAAAGTGGTCTAAACGATGGAATTTGGCAAAAATAAGGGTGACCTCACTGTATACAGTGAGCCTTTCTCAGAATAATATTTTCCATTTGTGTACCAAAATTCAGATCAATCTGAGATGCCTAGGAACCAAAATTCTTGACACAACGCCCTTTATCCAAATTCTGCCGAATCCCACTTGAAAAAGCTTCAAAAACAAAACAAACACATTTGTTAGAGTTAGATGGGATCTTGAAATGATCAAATAGTTGCCTTGGATCCCCGGCAACGGTGCCAAATTTGACAAGAGGTTGTCAAGACCTATCAAATAAAATAACCGGTTCACAAACTAATTTGTAGTATAGAGAATGAACCGAATCGTCTCTCAAGGATCCAAAAACAAAGATTTAATTAGATCAAGATAATTAGAAAAGGGGGGGTTTTGTTGTTGATTAACAAGATTAATAAAAGTAGGAGATTCAAAGTTGTAAACAAATCTAAAGAAACAACCAATCCAAGGAAATTTACCGATCTTGAGTTTAACTTATCATTGATCACAAGGAATTCACTTAATTGCTAATCATGTTCTTGGCCTTAGATCACATCAAGAAGCCTTAACATGATCCAAGAATTCTTTACTAGATAAGCATCTAGGATTTGATTAACCAAGGTTAGATAAAGTAAGCACCATCCAACATAGATTAACTTAAGATCTAGAATTTAACCAAGCTAAACAATCTATCAAAAAGCTTTAATACATTGTTTAATCTTTATGATCCTCTTTGAATACATGATAATAAAGCTATTAACATCAACATCTAAATCAAATTAAGCAATTTAATCTAGATAAAAATCAAAAGAGGAAGAAGAGAAACTTGAATAACAATTAAGCAATATGAACAAGTAAACCAAGATCTCCAAATTAAACAACAAAATGGCTAATCCCTTGGATTGATTATGAGAGCCTAGCCTTCCATGGATGGGAAGGAAGAACTCAGAATTTAAAGAACAAAAACGAAATTGCAAAGAGAATGAAGAAGAAGAGAAAGAAAACTCTCACAAATACTTAAACTTTCTTGAAACTTACTTCTAAATTGAATGCCTCTAATACAAAGAGGTTGGGTCTATTTATACTAATCCTAGAAGCCAATTTGTACATGTACATAATCTGAATACAAGCTATAAGAATCTGAAAATTGTCAAAAATGGAAGCTTGATGCATGGTTGGTGGGATGGTGCATGGTAGGTGGGTTGGTGTATGGTTGGTGGCTTTTAGTCAACAACTCTTATCCGACTTCTGGCTTCAAATTCATCACCTAGACGGTGTATTTTAGCTTGGATGTCTTCATCAAAATTGTAGCCAGTTGTCTCCTTGAAAATCTCCAATTTGAATCATGTCATTTGGACTTTTAGAACTCCAGAAATGCCAAAACACTTCACCTACCTCAAGTTAGGTTGGAAGAACGTGTTTCCAAATTCAGACCAACTTGTAGCTTCTGAAGCATGCCTAAAACGACATCTATTGACAAAATGGTCTTCATTGAAGTTGGAGATATGGGTCTTATCTTTCAAGTGACCAAGTTTCAGCCCAAGAGGAGGCCTATAACCCACTATATAGTCCAATATGTGCATACTGCCCAGATGGTTCCGTGACAGCAAACCCACTCTGCATTGCAGGGAAATTTTGGACCCTTAGCATTCCGATCCAGCTCTTGAGTTCTTCATGAAACTTGTAGAGCATTGTCTTAGCTTTCCAAAGACACCAAGATCACCTCAATTGGATCACTGAGTCCCAAGTTATGACCTAACCAAGGAAGAAAGGTCAAAATGCATCAAAATCCGAAAATTATTCAATATTTGCATTAAAGCCCAATGAAGCCCAACAACATTAAACTCATCTAAAGTACTAATATTGGGCACAATAAACATCTAATAATGCCTAATACAAAGCTAACATAAGTGTCTCAAATTGATTGATCACAATATTAAATTGCTTTCTCTTACAATATTTTTTATGAGCAATTCTAAATTTGAATATTGGAAAATTTTATGTATATATTTTGGGATAAATTAATTGAAACAACATGTCACCAAAGTGGCCTCTCTTGTCGAAATTAATTTATTTTGAAATATAAATGGTTGTGTGCTTGTAACTTATATGAATGCTTATCGACCCAAAGGAAGGTAAGTATTTTACAGAATTGCATGTGCACCTGTGGTAATAAATGCGTGATAATTATTTGGTTTTACATGTGAATAATGAATCGACCAAAAGGAAAATTTATTATTTGACGTGTTCTTATTATCAGAGTTTGATTACTACGCCAAGGTATCACTGAAAAGTTAATATTTTGTCCAAAGATAAAATGTTAATGGCTTCCCGATATCTTGATATGGGGTTTACCTTTATTTGAATTTAGTATTATTTCTTATTTTGAGACTTATGTGAGCATATTTTGCTTGTTTGTTGTTCTCTGTTCAGTTATGAATGATCCTGCAAATATTACTGCCAACATCAACTCTATTCCTATGTTGAATGGCTCAAACTTCAAGTCCTGGAAAGAAAATGTCTTTATAGTTCTTGGAGTAATAGATCTCGACCTTGCGTTAAGGACTGACTCTCCCCCACCTCTTACGGATGAAAGTACCTCTGAAAGTAAGAGGGATATGGAAAGGTGGGAGAGGTCAAATCGCATGAGTTTAATGATAATGAATAAGTCCATTTCAGAAGCATTCAGGGGCATAATATCTGAAAAGATAACTACAGCCAAGGAGTTCCTTGCGGATATTGAAAAGAGGTTTGTCAAGAATGAAAAGGCTGAGATCGGTACACTCTTAGCGAACCTAATTTCAATGAAGTATATTGGTAAGGGCAACATTAGGGAGTATATCATGGAGATGTCTCATATTGCTTCAAAACTAAAAGCACTTAAGCTAGAACTCCCTAAGGACTTGCTAGTGTATCTGGTTCTGATATCTCTTCCGACACAATTTGGCTAGTTTAAGGTGAGCTATAATTGTCATAAAGAGACTTGGTCTCTGAATGAGCTCATCTCACATTGTGTTCATGAAGAAGAAAGGTTGAAGTAGGATAAGACAGAGAGTGCTCATCTCGCATCTACCTCAAAAAATAAGGGCAAGGGACTAAAAAGGAAGATGGAAAAGGAAGCTGCAGATACAACACCTCAAAAGAAATAAGAAAAGAAACCAAATGAATCAGGTGGCAATAGTTGTTTCTTTTGTAGAGCTGAAGGGCATGTAAAGAAGCATTGCACTAACTATCACGCATGGCGTGCTAAGAAAGGTATGCTTCTCAATTTCGTTTGTTGTGAGGTTAATTTAACTTCGTTGCCTAGACACACATGGTGGATAGATTCTGGTGCCACAACTCACATTAGTGTGTCTATGTAGGGTTGCCTAAGTTGCCGAAAACTAAAATGATGGTGAAAGATACATCTATGTAGGGAACGGCAAGACGGTTCAAGTTAAGGCAATTGGAAGATTTAGATTATTGTTAAAAACTGAATTTTATTTGGATCTTGATGAAACATTTGTGTGCCGTCTTTTAGACGGAATTTGATTTCTATTTCTGCTTTGGACAAATTTGGTTATTCTTGTTCATTTGGGAATGGAAAATTTAGTTTGTTTCATGCTTCAAAATTGGTTGGCTCCGGTTCTTTGTCAGGTTATGATAATCTTTATTCAATTGATACAATTGCTTCATTTAATGAATCGCTACTATTAAGTACACGAGGCATAAAGAGAAAATTAACCAATGAGAATTCAACTGCGTTATGGCATAAGCGATTAGGTCACATCTCCAGACGGAGAATAGAGAGACTTGTGTCAAATGAGATTATACACCCCTTAGATTTTACAGATTTTGATATTTGTATCAATTTTATAAAGGGGAAACAAACCAATAAAAGGAGATTTGAGGCCAATAGGACTTTGGACATCGTAGAACTTATACATACAGATATTTGTGGGCCATTCTCTACGGTTGCCTGTAATGGTCAACAATATTTTATAACGTTCATAGACCATTTTTCACGATATGGCTATGTTTATCTCATTTATGAAAAATCAAAGTCGTTAGATGTGTTCAAAAATTATAAGGCTGAAGTTGAGAACCAACTCAGTAAATGAACAAAAGGCGTCAGGTCTGACCGTGGTGGTGAATACTATGGTAAATATGATGGTTCAGGTGAACGACGTCTATGACCATTTGCTAAATTCCAAGAGGAATGTGGTATCGTCCTATAGTACACTATACCAGGCTCGCCCACTATGAATGATGTAGCTGAAAGACGAAATAGAACACTTAAAGACATAGTAAGGAGTATGATTAGTCATTCTACCTTACCAGAATCACTCTGGGGAGAAGCGCTTAAAACTGCAGCATATATCCTCAATAGGGTTCCAACTAAAGCAACTACAAAAACTCCGTACGAACTTTGGACAAGAAAAAAGCCTAGTTTAAAGCACTTGCACGTTTAAGGTTGTCTAGCTGAAGTAAGGCCTTATAGGCCAAATGAAAAGAAACTGGACTCAAGGACGGTGAGTTGTTATTTTGTTGGATACTCTGAAAGATCCAGGGGGTACAAATTTTATGATCCCACAACTAAGTCGATTTTCGAATCTGGAAATGCTCGGTTCTTTAAGGATGTCAAGTTTGCAAGGGGAGATATACTTAAGGACTTTGTTTTTTATGAGGAATATGTTGATATTCCCACAGGTGTTATTGGCATTGTTCAGGATCCTCTTCCTGACTCTGTCTAAGACATAATAGATCAAGACAATGTCGAACCTCCTATGCAAGAAATTGTTCCAGAAGAACAAACTCTTCCACCTCAAGAACCTATGCCACTAAGGAGATCCGCAAGAGAAAAGAGAAGTGCAATACCAAATGACTACATTGTATTTCTCCAAGTACATGAGGTTGACATTGGAGTGATGGAAGATGATTCGATCAACTTCCGCCAAGGCATGGAAAGTTCTAACTCTCAAAAGTGGATTGATGTCATGAATGAAGAGATTAAGTCCATGAGGGACAATGACGTTTGGGATCTTGTCCCATTGCCTGAAGGTGCAAAACCCATTGGTTGCAAATGGATATTTAAGACTAAGAGGGATTCGAAAGGTGATATGGAGAGGTACAAGGCTCGTCTTGTCGCAAAGGGATTTACACAGAAAGAAGGCATCGACTATAAAGAGACTTTCTCTCTGGTTTCTTCGAAAGACTCTTTTAGGACTATAATGGCATTGGTGGCGCATTTCAATCTTGAGTTACATCAGATGGAGGTAAAGACATCATTTCTCAATGGTAACATTGATGAGACAATCTATATGGTGCAACCAAAAAACTTTGTTTAGGATGACTCAAAGAATATGGTTTGCAAACTTAAGAAATCCATTTATGGGTTCAAGCAAGCATCTCAACAATAGTATGTCAAGTTTCATCAACTCATCATCTCGTTTGGTTTTGAGGTGAATTTGGTCAATGATTGTATATACCATAAGTTCTGTGGGAGCAAATATATTTTTCTGGTTTTGTATGTTGATGACATTTTGCTTGCCAGCAACGATATAGACTTATTGCATAAAACCAAGAGATTTCTAGCTAAGAACTTTGAGATGAAAAATCTTGGTAATGCATCTTTTGTATTGGGCATACAGATACATCGAGATCGTTCTCGAGGTATTCTTAGATTGTCATAAAAGGGCTATATCGGAAAGGTTCTTAAGAGATATGGCATGTAAGACTGTAAACTAGGTGATACCCCTGTGGCTAAAGGAGACAAGTTTAGTCTCAATCAGTGCCCTAAGAATAACTTATAAGAAAAGGAAATGCAGAAGATTCCTTATGCATCAGCAGTAGGGAGTCTGATGTATGCTCAGGTTTGTACGCGTCCAAATATTGCGTACATTACATGGATGTTGGGCAGATACATGAGTAATCCGGGATTAGACCATTGGAAAGTAGCTAAACGGGTCATGCAGTATTTACAGAGAACGAAAGACTATTGCTCACGTATCTGAGGTCAGACCAGCTTAAGATCATTGGGTATACTGACTCCGATTTTGTTGGATGCCAAGATAGTATGAAATCTACGTCAAGCTATATATACCTGCTAGCTGGAGGTGCTATCTCCTGGAAGAGTGTTAAACAGTCTCTCATAGCCTCTTCTACTATGGCGGCAGAATTCATAGCATGTTATGAGGCATCCAATCATGAAATTTGGCTGCGGAATTTTGTCACGGGACTGTGCATAGTGGATGGTATTGAAAGACCACTCAAGTTATTTTGTGACAATAAATCAGCAGTTTTATATTCCAACAACAATAGGAGCTCGATGAAGTCGAAGCACATAGACATCAAGTTCCTTGTTGTTAAAGAAAGAATTTAGAGTGAACAGTTGTTTATAGAGCATATCGGAACAAACTCCATGGTTGCAGATCCGCTTACTAAAGGATTACCACCCAAAACGTTTCATGAACACACTACTCGTATGGGTGTTATGTCACTAAGTGATGTTCAATTTTAGTGGGAGTTTGTGATTTTAAATGCTTTTATGGTATAGACATATTTTTTTGTTTATGTATAGTTTCAGAACATTTTCCACAAAAATAAAGTTTTGGTTTATTGACACTCTGATTTTGTTACGGTTTGATCTCACTAAGGTTTAAGGAGGACCAATTGGAATTAGGCATGTTAAGATCACATTACATGAAAATTCCATGCTACACATCCATATCATGATCCATGTCATTCATTTGTATCAGCTTATGTGACCATTGATGGGTTGAGTTACGATAGTTGTAACAAAGACTGCTTTGACCCTACGTTGGTATGATTGATGGACCAGATTGGTTATAGATACATTCGGTAATGGTAATAATGTTGAGCTCATACAGTTATTTTTACAATCCATAATTATAAAGTTACACATATAATCCAAGTAGGAGATTGTTGGATCCTTAATCCAACATTGGCCTTATATGTAAATAATTATGTATTGTGGACTGCCACTTAAAGGTCAAGCCCAATTAAAAGTGATCTAATAAGGTTTGGACAATTTGGGATTTAATGTATCTAATAGGGTATGGGCCTTTGATGTGTAGAGACTAAAGGGTAATTCTATTTTTGTGATGGGCTAAAATAGAAACACCAAAAGATAACCCTAGAGTTATTTAATAAAACAGGTCATTGTCCCCAGATCACATGAGCCGTCTTTTCTTTTCTAACATCTTATTACCAGAAAGAGACAGAGAGAAAGTTAAAGGTTTATCTCGAGGGGAACGTGTTAATCTAGAAGACCAAATCACACAACTCTAAAGAGCAATTGGTCATCATGAATTCAGCTACGCTTACGCATAATTTTTCTAATGATTAAACATGATTGATTCTAGATTATAGATGATGGTTTTCATCAAAGGTTTATTTTTGGGTTCCAACATCCTAACCTCTATGAATGGGTTAGCTAGCCTCAAAGAACTTATGGATAGATAGAAACCAAGCCTTAGGCTCATCATTCATGATCACAAAGTTGAGAAACCAAATAATTATCTCACAAATCACAAGCATATAAAATTATAAACCATGAGCTTAAGTAATATGATACATAAGGGTTCTGGATTCATTAGTAGATAAGTCAATCTCAGAATAAATTTACAAATCTAAGATAAATGGTATAAAACTATCTATTGATCATTAAGGTACAATTTCCATTCCATTTTTTTTCATAATAAAATATTGCCAAGAAAAAGGCAAGTCTTTAATTCCAGCTAGTTTGTATTTTATGAACAAAACAACTTCCTACATTAATTAGTTGATTGTAAAGCACGAAAATGTAGATGATTGTAAAGCACGAAAATGTAGATGATTGTAAAGCACGAAAATGTAGTTGATTGTAAAACATCTCAAATAGATTATTAAAGGGGGGGGAGATAAACTAAGCTTCCCAAGGTTAGTAAGAAGTATAGGTTTCTCAGTTTTTCTGACCTTGATGCTGCTGAATGACATCCAATCCTGTGATGTTGTTGAATATTATAAGATAAATCTATAAATATTATTATGCAAGGTTTCCTTATAATGAGGGATAATGAAGAGATTGAGGTCTTTTTGCAAGAGTTAACTAAACTATTACTGACAGAAGAGGGAACAAAGAACCAGAGGTTGTGTTTGTTTGAAGAAGTTTTGGTGATTTGACTGCTAATGAAGAACCTAGGGGAAAATCTAAGTCCCCATAAAATCCAAGTTCTTAGGCATAGTTTTAGTATGTTAACATATTACCATTTCTTTGTTTCCTTAAAGATAATGTTTCCCAGAGCTTAGGGGAAAGAAAAGCAAATTTCACCCTTGCTTAAGTTCTTCATAGTTTCGCTTGTGTAAATCATCCGCCCTCTTAAAATCCCAGTGCTTAACTTCCTTTCATTTAGCTGGACTCTAGGATTTGTTTTGTCAATGCTATGGTGTAGGAAATTTCTATGTAAGGTGTTTGGGCTATTTGCATTGTGTCTTAATTTTAAGTTATTTCATACTTCTCAAGTTCCTTCTCTGTAAATGTCTCTGTGACTACGAGCAAGGATGAGCACATCAATGCAGGACAGCTAAGTGTCAACTGCTCACAGTTTGGCATTCTCTCCAAGTTGCATCTCATTTATTCATGGACATAACATTATGAATAGACTCTATATTTGTTGTTTATTCTAATTCCTATCTTCATACTTTAACTTTTTTGTGCATGGTTATGTTATATTGCTTATGGTTTTGTTTATGTGCACTGTTTTGTTCTGGTTCTTGTTTATTGTCTATGGTTATCATATAATGCTTTTGATTCTCCTTTTATGCATTGTTTTGTTATGGTTCTGGTTTATTGAGCATGGTTCTGATATACTACTTCTGGTTATGATTTAGGTATAGGTTTTTGGTTCAGGTTTTAATTTCTGGTTTTGGTATAGGTTTCTGGTTCAGGTTTCAGTTTCTGGTTCTAGTATAGGTTTCTATTTCAAGTATAGGTTTCTAGCTCTGGTATAGGTTACTGGTTCGAGTTTCATTTTCTAGTATAGGTTCCTGGTTCAACTTTCAGTTTTTGGTTTTAGTATTGGTTTCTGTTTAAGGTATAGGTTGCTGGTTTAGGTTTCAGTTTCTGGTTCTAGTATAGGTTTCTGTTTCAAGTTTAGGTTTTTGCTTCTGGTATTGGTTTTTAGTTCTGGTATAGGGTTCTATTCTACAACATTGCCTCTGGTTATGGTTCATGTATAGGTTTATGGTTCTGGTATTGGTTACTGGTTTGATGTTTTAGTTTCTGGTATAGGTTCTTGGTTCAGATTTTAGGTTTTGGTTCTGATATAGGTTTCTGTTTTATACTTGCTCTGGTATAATGCATACTTTGTTATGGTCTAGTTTGTTCATATGTACTTTGTTCATCCTAATGCAAAATAAGATTATGGCCACAATGCTAATTTCATTAATCACCATAGAGTACATAAATTGCTTCAGACCTCAGATCTGGAGCATTGGGATCATAGACAATTACTGCTCAGATTGTGGGTTTCCCTCTTCATGATGAGATAATGTGTTTCACCAGTTGATCTTCCTATTATAGCTAACAATGTTGAAGGTTGAATGAATGCCTTTGATTTAGGCATTACTTTGTACACTGGAATAAAGTTAATTAGTTGGAGAGGTTTTCTTTGGTTTTGTAGTGTCTTTTAGATAAAGAACCCATCTCATTGCTACATAAGAATGATTTTTTATTATAGTGCTTATGTGTAAGGATGTAGTTTCCAGACCACTATAATTGTCAATAACTAAGATTAAGTTCAACTCATATCGTTATGTAAACTTTTTCTATTATTAACCATTATTTCTGTGGCACTTTTATATATGTAGGAAGTTTTTTGGTACCACCATGCAGAACCAAAATATTTGATATTTGTATATTGGATTCCTGACAATACAAATACTATTCCAGCAAATGCCACACATTGAGTGGGTGTTGATGCATTGCAATAGTCCCTTGTTGAGACATTGTCCACTGGATCACGTGGCTTATCTGGATCATCATATGCACCAGTTAGGCCAAACAACTCACAAGCATAGTTATAAAAATTAGGCCGGGCCAGCCAGTGAACCGGCCAAGTAACTGATCCTAGCAATTAGTTGGATCGGATATGTCTCGAACCTGATCTGACCGGACCGATTTAGGCTGAAAATCGGTGACCCGGCCGGGTCATGAAATTTTAAAAAAAAAAATACTCCTTTGAGAAGTCATAACTTTTGACTCATTTGTCCGATTTAGACCAATTATATGTCTATTTCATATAACTTTTCGAGATCTACGTCATGTCGATCCTACTTTTAAAAAAAACTTATTTTTTGAGTTATGAGCATTTTAATGAAAATATTAGGGCTTTTTTTTTTATAAATTAAGGGTTAAACACTTTTTTCTTTATAAATTAAGGGTTAAACACTTTTTTCTTCTTAAAGGTCATCATTTCTCTTAAAATAAAGATATTTTAGTTATTTATAATGATAAATGTCATTATATGTAATGTGTGTGTAGATATATATGTATTTAAATATTTATTTAATTTTATACAGTTCAACCAGTGACCCACTAGTTGAACTAGTGACCCATTGACTCAACCAGACCGAGTCAACTAACGGTCTGAGTTTAATAACTATGCTCACAAGTCAATGGAGTTGTGTTGCGACAGGATTTGTGTAGCAATAGTAGTATAAGAAGGAGAAACAACAAAGCGAGGGAAAGGAGAAGGAGAGCAATAAGTGAAAATAGTTATTGAACTTGATGATTTAATTTATTCATTTAATTTCTGCAAATATTGTACATTGTATTATAGGAAAATATTATTTGTTAGGCAATATAGGTAGCCAGTTTTTAAAGTTTTAAAACCTCAATTTTTTGGGCTTCTTTTGTATATTAGATTCGCCATTTGATTTTAATGCAGAATATCCTTTTCCATTATGTTTATGGCACTCCATTCAATAATGTGAGGATTCAAACTACAGTCAATTGATATAAATTTGAACCAAAAAATACAGTAAATTGATTGTGCACAATATCAAGGAAAATAAGTAATTTGAAAGGGAGTTATAAGTGGTAAATAAAAGTTTATTTCTCTCAAATAAATAAGATAATAATTTATATAAATTTGAATAAAAAATACAGTAAATTGATTGTGTAGAATATCAAGGAAAATAAGTAATTTGAAAGAGAGCCATAAGTGGTAAATAAGAGTTTATTTCTCTCTAATAAACAAGATAACATAAATCAATTCTTCAATAACCAAACAATGAAAATGAGATTAAAAACAAGTCTAAAGACAAATGAAATGAATGTTGCTATGTGGTAAGATTCTTCCGATTTAGCACCCTCGTTGAAATTGTTGAATTCTTGGTAATCTTCAATAGTCAGAATCTGCAAGTGTAATATAAAAGTGATATGTTAAGAAGCAATAAGGATTCATATTAAATTGTTATGGATTATGATGATTAGGTTTGACTATCAACCTAACAGATAATTTTTTTTTGGTAAAGTCAATGGGGCCAAAAGAACCAAAGAAAAGAAAAGCAAACTACGAGGGAATAGCATGGGGAGTATAAACTCCCAAGAAATCATGCAACAACAACCCCCTCAAATCACCATGTGGAAAATCCCAAAACTTCATAAGGAACACCACCATTAACCAGGGGATTACCTATTAGCACATATATGACCAAATGGAAAGCTATATCAAATTCCAAAACTATATCATTATCAATAGGCCTCACTCTTATCCAGTTATATTTGTGTATCATCTAGATTGTCAGCATTAGAAACTAGTCATATGTCCCAAGCAAAATTTAAAGTTTAAATAAAAATGATTAACCTATTAGCAAAACTAAATAGCTTGTAGCCCAAAAAATAGCTACAAGAAAGCAACAACATTGACATTGTGAGTTATCAGTATCATAATTAAGAAGGTAACACCAATCGACCTTCTTCATGCATTTCAAACAGATTTGCTCATAAATACAATCTTGTTTCCATACATTGATTTTAAAAATGCTATAAGCAGAATAATAGAGAAACCAATATCTTATCAAACAACTTAATACCATCAGTCAGCATACATTTCCATAACCACTAAGCAAAATGACATTCTTATGCAAAAAATGTGAGTTAAACCAAATGGCATCACATTAGTCAGCATTCTTCAATTTGCAAATATATAGGTTCCAAAGGATCTGCTTCAGACAAGGGTATATCAGAGACAGCAGATACATCTGCATTGTGAAACTATTCTCAAACATCAAAATAGATAACTCATAAGACTAGGCTAGGCATATCAAAACTAGATTAGTATTCAAATTACAAACCAAAATATCAGTATGAAAATAACATGAATGATAAAAATAAACAAAGCATGAACCTGATTTGTTGCTTCTGATTCACCCACAAAAATATGATGGTCGTGTGGAAGCCACACTCTAATGTCGAGCTTCCTCCCTAATTTCTTGCCTCTAATTCACTCTTTGATTTTGACCCTTAGACCTCTGCTCCCTGATTTCTTGGCTCTGATTCACTCACGAAAATCTCTCTTTTCCAAAAAAAAAAGAATCCCAATGAAATACAAAACTCTCACTACATAAGGGTATTCAAATCCAAACAAAACTGAACCGAAAAAATCGAAAATCGATTAAAACCGAACTTTTTGGTTTAGTTTGGTTCTCTTTTTTAGAAATCAATTGGTTTGGATCAATTTTTTGTTCTAATTTTCAAAACCAAACCGATCCAAACCAAACCTATTAGAATATCATATATATACATATTTTAAATAACTTGATATGTGTTGTTGAATAACTTGAAAGATTTAATTTCTTATTTCTTGTTAAAAATATTCATATTAATGATTTCAAAATGTCATTTATCATTTAAGGTATATGCCTACTTGATGGTTGTTTTCTTTAGTAATTATGGCTGAAAGTTCTGGTTTATGTAGCTAAAAATTAGTTTGAAATTTTAGATTTTTATTGTATGACTGTACTTGATTATTATACGAGAAGTTTGATCATGATTGTATTTGATCATTACACTAGAAGATTGTTAATTTTTGTTTAAATAAGTTGTTGTTTGTTTTAAATGGGTAGTATGTTATTTATTGTATAAATAAGCTAAATTATTTTTTGGGCTATAAAAAAGCAAAGGAATAAGATTTTTATTTAAATGGTCCAAAACCGAAAGCCGATCCAAACCAAACCGATTAATTTCGGTTTGGTTTGGTTTTGTTTCTAAATCTAAACCAAACCGATTGGTTTAGTTTAGATGATTTTATCCCTCAAAACTCATCCAAACCAATATGCGAGCATCCCTACCATTACTTAAGAAAAATATCTCTCAACCGAACCTTGAAAATTCTCCGATAAACCCAATCAATCCCCCAAAAAGAAAACCAAGAGAGCCCTTGCTCTGTTCTCCCTTCTGCTTTTTCGTTTCGCTCGCTCTCTCTTCTCGTTTTTGGCTCTTCTCATGGCCCTAAGTGCTCACACGACCAAAAAAAACAAGAAGACGATGATTGTTTGATTTTAGTTCATAACCGTTACTATATTAAAGGAGTTAAATTTAAATTTATTTATTTTCCAGGAATTGTTAATAATTTACATAAAAATTAAGGGATGAAAACATAATAAAAATAATTTAATACACTAAAATAATATTATCCATACACATGTCTACTTTTAAAATTAATGGTAAATATCAAATAAGGCATATGTACACTATAATCTAATAGTGCACCGTAGAAATGGTCATATGTTTATATTCTTTATGTTTCAATGGGTTGATGTTCTAACTTCATGTATCGACAATCTAAGAAATAAAAATTGCATGAAAATTCTCACAGTTGGTACAAGAGGCTTGATGCATGACTTAGGACCCAATTATATACACGTGAATTTTGACATATATGCATGCATATTAATTATAGTCTATTCTTGAGGTTATTCTTTCATGGGAACCTTTTGCTATTTGCATATGAAACCTTCTGGATTTTATTCCTCTCTATGTAATACTTTCAGATTACCATATTACATGAGTGCAAACTCTATGACATAACAGTTGAAATCTGTGTCTTTGATTTGAATATGTGAAATTTTGAACACAAGTTTTAGACCCTTTAATTTCTGGGTTATAAATTAATTTTCGAATTCTATTCATTTTAGTATGTGTAAGAATTATATATATATATATATATATATATAGATATATAGTTTATGTGAGAACTATACATTAAAAAAAAAAAACAAATAGGAACGTTGGATACGTGAGTTTTCTTGTACCCAAGGAGTCAAAATCTTGTTTGGTGTTAATAAGTTGATTTGTTGAATGGGCTTTGTCCTTTAGATGTTTATGAACGTATTAGGAGGATTTTGGCCATGAAACATTGTCGCTGTGGCTTGAAAATGGAGGTCCTTTCACCGGTGGTAATCAGGGGTGGAAATAGGCTAGGTTAAATTAGGCTTTACCTTAAATAAGTCTGACATGTTTTAAAAAAACATTGGCCGTAGCTTGACTTGCTACCTATTATAGACTTTTTTTTAGTCGGACTTGGTCTTTTTATAAAAACTTAAAAGTCTGGCCTGCCCTGAAAGCCTATTTAAATGCCTATATTGCATAAAGGCTTTTGAATAAGTTAACATGCTCAAATTTTATAAGTTTTAAATACACCTAACCTTTAACAAAATTATTATATTGTGTATAAAATAAATAAACTATATTAATATGTAACTATTAAATCATATAAGTATTATAAAATTTCAATTATATGTTATTATAATAAATAAATAGGCTGACCTGTTAGACCTAATAGGCTTTTTTAAAGGCCTAGACTTAGATCTATTTAGCTAAATAGAATTTTAAAAAAGCCTAAGCCTTACTTTGTTTGATAAATAGACTATGCTGAAGTATGTCGAAAGTAGGCTAGGTCGTAAGCTCCTGTTGAGCCACTTGACCTAATTCTACCCCTACTGATAATGGTGGAAAGCTACCGGAATTTTCAATAACTTTCTCCATTTTTGGATTGTTTTTAATGACAAAAAGTACCTAAATCAATCCCAAAACACGTTTAGAGGAGAACCCAAGCCTTAGAATGAATCAAAACTGTTAAAAATTTGAAAATCATGTATTGTTTCTTGAAGATTCGATTCTCTATAAAATAGGTTGCAGTTGACTCGACTCTTGTGGAAGAAGGTGACTCTCCTTGCACGTGGGACAACACCCAATTGTAGAGAGTGGCGTGTGGGGAGCTTTCAACCTCCACAGGCTTCCTTTTTGTGTGCCGTTTGTTTTTATGAATTACGTCTAGTCCATTCCTTTCGAAGGATTTTCCATTAAACTTAGGGCTGAAAATGAGCCTAGTTAAGCCGAGATAGGCCTAGCTCAGGCTCAGCTCACAAAGAAATCAAGCTCATTTTCTTGGATTGAGCTTGGCTCGCTTTAAGCTCACGAGCTATTCGAGCTCAATGAGCTAATATTGAGCCTTGTATTAATTAAGCTTGTATTACTTAATGAGTTATGTTCGAATTTGTAACTCAACAAAATTTATATTTTTTTACATATATTTATTTAAAAAATAATTTAGTCAGACAAAAAATAAAATAAAATTCTAATATACATTAAATTAAAGCATTATTATTATTATTATTATTATTATTATTATTTGTAAAAAATGACTATGTACATATATCGAGCCGGCTTACGAGTTAATAAGCCAAATATATGAAAGCTCAAGCTCGACTCATTAAACAAACGAGTCAAAATTATCAGCTTATTGAGTTGTTAATGAACCGAACCACAAGCAAGCTCACGAGTTGGCTCGACTCATTTCTAGCCCTGATTAAACTTAACAAGTTTATAAGTATTCTTCTCAAACCCTCGTTAGGCTACAACAAGTATTTTGAAACCGCTTCAGGTTCTAATCACCAAGTATTCTTTTATACTCAAACTCTTCAGGCTCAACAACAAATAGAAAAAGGTGTTTTAAAAACATTTGAGTTTAACTCACAACAAGTGAGGATAAATAATTATCTTTACGTAAAACTCTATTACAAGAGTAAGAAGAAGAAATAATAATAATGGGGTAAAGCTTTGAATTTTCTCTTGTTCTGTTGATGTTCTTGATCACTCTCCATTCTTCTTCGAAGACTTTGTATTTATAGGCAGTTAGCAAATGAAGTTGTCCTCATAAGCTTATTCTTTGTCCAACATAAATATTTTATTACTGTTCTGGGTAGCATTAAATGCATAATGCTGATAACATGTTGATCTTCTACTAAAAAGTGACTTTAGTTATCAACAATAACAAGAAATATGATATCTTAGTTTTGACTTTTCTAAGTGCGCAGAAAGTTCTTCATTTGCTAGTCTTTGTAGTTGTTAGGCGTGTCAGCTCCAACGTACATAGTTGATTTCTCGAAAGTCGCATTTGTCAGATATCTCATTAGCAGTTAATGCACTTTGCTTTGTTTATCTTTGAAATGCTTTGAACAAAGTTGCTTTAAAGAGAAAACAACAGAGAGAAAACACGCAGTGGAGGATCCAATAACATAATAATATATAATAAAAATGTATTGGATGCATGTTGATTAAAAGAGATTTTGTTTTTAGTAAATCTTGTCTTTCGTCCAAATAAATTCATCATTTAAGATTTTAAAAGATGTGACTTCGTAAACGAATTCACAACTTACTTGTTCTCTTAAATTTAATATCATTTTGTTATCTTTAAAACAATTTAGAGGTCTAATTTCTTTAAACAGACATTGGTTCCAATATTAGTTTCTTGAAAATATCTTTGGTTCCAACATTATGGAATATAGAAATGACTTCAAATGTATATCTGCTGGAAATAGAGATCTAATATTGTAATCTATTCATTTATATTCCATCAAGTTTTTCTTCATGACATACATGAATAAACCTTTAGAGAGCAACATTCAAGTGGTGATATTTCATTTTGGAAAGAAAGCAACATAATTAAAATATTAAGGAATGCCTAATTGAAAAAGAAGCAAAACTATGATGACATGACTAACATTAGGATTCTTCTAGTAATTTTTCGCTTGGTGAAATCGTACAGGACCATGCATTAGTCTTCTATTCTTATAATAGTGATTTGCCATTTAGACTAAGTTGTGTGAAGGTGCCAATTAATATGCGTTACCAACATTCAGTGGTTTCAACTTGAGAGAAAATAAAAGCAACAATGATGCTCAAACAATATCTCAAATGTTGAAGCAAATAAGTGGCTGGAGAAAACTGTCTCCAAAACACTTTGTGCCATATAGCAGACAAAGATATGATGCTAACAACCAGTTTGGGTAAATATTAAGTAATTTATGGAATATAGAAAGGACTTCAAATGTATAACTGCTGAAACAGATATTTAATACTGTAATCTATTCAATTATATTCCATCAAGTTTTTCTTCATGACATACATAAATAAACCTTTAGAGAGCAACATTCAAGTGATGATATTTCATTTTGGAAAGAAAGCAACATAATTAAAATATTAAGGAATGCATAGTTTAAAAGTAAACATCTATTTTGATCATCTAAAGATACAAGTGTTATCAATTAGATTCTTCAATAATAAATATATCAAAATAGTCGCTCAATGTCAACTATTGATATCAAATTAGTTCTTCAATATTATTTTCTGACATCAAATTAATCATTAAAAATTATTAAAAGAGTAAACTGATGACACTTGTATTTTTAAAGGATTAAACTGAGTGTTTACTTTAAATTTAATTACTTTAACTCTTCAAAATTTATATTAATTTCAATATCAATTACTTATTTACCTATTAATAAGTATGATTAATGAAGATCATATATCATAAGATATCAAATTGTTAATATTTTTTAAATTAATTAAATATCAATTATACTTATTTACCTATTATAATAAATAAATACTTTAATAAATTTTTAATTTGAAATATTTTTAACCTTAATTAAATGCTTCAAATTTCATATTTTTATAGTTATTATTTTATTTTATTTATCTTACTAATCACTAGATATATTAAATGCTTCATGATAAAATTAATTTTTATGAGTTTTTTTAATATTTTTCTTTTGAGATAATTAATTTAGAAAGTGATTAAGTTATGTTTTGTATAAATTTAATTAAAAAATTCTTATAAAAAATATCAAAATAAACAACAGATTATAATTCAAAAAACCTGTATAAATATATATAATATAACAAACTTATGTGTAGCATCAATAATAAAGGTAGTTTATATTAAAATATTAAGTCAGATGTTAAAGATAGTTTAATATTCAAGTCAAGCCTTAATTAATTATATTTTTATTTTTCTATTTACTTATTTAATATAGGAAAAGTGCTAAATCCTACGAAACAAATTTCGTAATGACACACAAATTAAAAAAACAAAGAGTGGGTGTGTTTGTTTTTTGTGAAGTAATTTTTTTTAACTTTATTATATTTGACTATGATAAAAAGAAATTGAAGAATTTTAATATTCAAGTCAAGTCTTAATTAAATAGATTATTTTTTCTATTTACATATTTAAGTTAGGGAAAATGTTAAATCATATGAAATAAATTTTGTAAAGACACAAATTAAAAAAGAAGAGTGAGTGTATTTGCGTTTTATGAAGTAATTTTTCTTTTTTACTTTATTACATTTGATTGTGATAAAAATGAATAACTACATTTTATTTTCATAAACGATTTCGTATGAAACCATTCGTGACAAATAGAATTATTGTTTAAGAATAGGGGTTGTGAACTCACTATCCTTAAAGAATTTTGATGATAACAAGAAGTGGCTTACAACGAAGAACAAGTCCAAGCTTTATTGAAGATTTTCATTTGACTTTGATTCTTTGTAAAGGGTAAAAAAGGTAGTTACTGCTTAAAGCTATTGAACCTTTTAAAGCATCCATTAGCATAAAAGAAAACATTTTTTAAAACCTAAGTGTTGATGGCAAGTTGT
This sequence comes from Styphnolobium japonicum, assembly GCA_023212625.1. NCBI lineage: Eukaryota > Viridiplantae > Streptophyta > Magnoliopsida > Fabales > Fabaceae > Styphnolobium > Styphnolobium japonicum. The sequence continues at coordinate 20,968,362 of JALBWW010000013.1, forward strand.
TTTAAAAACTTTTCTAAATGCCTTTTAATTTGTTTAAAAATTGTTTTGGCTTCAATCTTGTTTGTTTGCAAAGCCAAAATTAAGATTTTAGGGTCTTGTATCAATATTGGTATCAGAGCCTGATGGGGAAGTAGGAATTTATGGCTGGATCTAAGTTATTTGTTATCTTTATGAACTACATGTTGTAATTCTATCAATATTATTATACTTAAACTGATAGTATGCCTGTTAGATCTATGTTCTTAACCAAAACACAGATTCATTGTGTTAAAATGGTTTGTGGCGTGTAGCGATAAGTCCCCGGTGAGGCAAGATGGGCTAATTTGACGATGCATCACAAAGTAAATTAACACAAGAACTGAATGGGGTTATGGTTAAGACCTATAGATATTTTGCATGACTAAGTTTTAGTATAATAAAATAAAATTTTCAAGATCTAGTTCATGTTGATAAAATTTAACTTAATCCATCTCTAAATTTTTATGGAACTATATGATGGTGATGATATCTTTGGGAATTCTTTTATGAATATGCTTCGATCTTTTTCATCTCGCTTTTCTCGACGCTCATCCCAAATTTCTTCATCTTCTTCTCTTGTTCCACACCAAACTTTAAATCAAACTTCTAATATTTTCAACGAAGAAATTCATTTTGAAGATATTAACCAAGAAATCGACATTAACCTGAAATTCCCAAAATTCCCCGAAAGGAACTTACAAACCTCGAAGGAAATGGTACCACAGCTTCATTACATTATTAGAACTCGTTGAGAAAAACATTCCCATCGACCTGCATGTGGTGAAGAATTTCATCTTCTTCTCAAAACAAGTTTGAATGAACACCAAACTAAAAATATAATTTCTTACACATTGGATGTGTACAAATAGCCATTAAACCTCTTATTAGGGAAGGATTAAACACTTCTATTCTTCTTTGTTTAAGAGACATTCGTCACAATAAGTTTCAAGATTCACTCTTAGGAACTATAGAAACAAGCCTAAGCCATAGCCCTATCTATTTCAACTGCTATCCTAATAGAACTATTAGTTTAGCTGACAAAAACATTAGGGATGCTTTGTTCCTTAATCTTAAAATTGATGGTTTAGATATGAAACCAGATCTATTCCCTAACCTTAATGTATAGGATTCAATACAAGGTAATGAATTCTTCAAATTCTCATGTCCTTAAAACTAAAACAACAGGAGAAACTACTTTGTTTCTCACCTGATATTACTAAGGCCAATGTCTCTCAGTGCCTAAAACTATCCTTTGAAAGATGTGGTCCTACTCGAGAAATGGACCCTGGATAAGGCAACACCGCTATGCCATGCCCAGAATCACTCCTCGATTTCGTAGAAATCGCAATTCTCAACCTGGATCTGCTGAATTAGTGTTCGACAGAGAAACTCCTTTAGTCTCCGCTTAGTTCATCTAAAAGTGAAGACTTCAAATCAAGATTTTTTAGATCTCGCTTCCTCTCTAGGAGATCCATGTATTCTCTTCGAATTCCTCAATCAAACATCAACCTTCAAGGCTTAGATACTTCATCTAGTATTCCTCGCCCAACTTATCAACAAGAAGATTATCAAACTATTCAATCTCCAACCTATTCTTCTCTTAATGATGTTTATGATGATAAATAAATTCATTATTGATAAGATTGCCCTTAGGAAAGATTTCTATTCTGAGGAATGGACTCCTCATCGCGAATGGTTCTTTCAAAATTATCAGGGTAAAAACAAATCTGATATTCAACAAACTTATTATGATTTTCTTAACAAGGTTAAGATGAACATTCCTTTCTTTGACTGGTTTCTTGCTTATACAGTCAAAAATCAAATAGATTAACCCTTTCAAACTAACATCATTGATGAAAGATCAACTAATGTTATTACTGTTTATCATCTCAAAGATGGTGAAATGGTCAAAACTAAACTTCCTCCTTCTCGTTCCTACCAACTTCCTGATCTTAAAAATGATAAACAACAACCTCTTATGGCGTCGCCATTTAAAACCAAAAATATTGAAGAAACCGTTAATTCCAAAGATATTAAAAGTCTTATGGAACAAAATAATTATACAAATAATTATCTTCAGGTTATTGGAGAAAAACTTGCTTCTAAACAACCTTCTCAATCTTCCTCTTCAACTTCTCAACCCAGGAAAATTGAAAAACCCTTATTCAAACCTTTTAAAATAACTAAACAATTAAAAAAGGATTTACAAATGCTCAATCCTCAAACACAGATTAAAAAAGAAGTTTTATCTAAACAAGATGAATTTCTCTCAAAAGTTAATGAAAAACTTAAAGAATTAGGACCTATAGTTCCCGATACCCTCAAACTTCATGATAAACCTGCTACTCGTAGCACAACCAAAGGATTAACAATTAATACATTAAAAGCTTCTACCTCTTCCAACCATTCTGAAACAGATACTAATTCCATGATTAAAGTCAATCCTGTTACTAGTCAAACACTTAATTGGCGAAATCCTTCCAAACTTTTCTATCCTAAAGCAACTGCTCCCGATCTTCTTCTTGAAGAAAGAGATCCAAATTTTAAAAGTTTTAGCGCCAATAATATCTATGAATGGAACATAGATGGTCAAACTGAGTATAATATTCTTAATACTCTCCAGCACATGACTATGGCAAAGAATCGCTATTATACTACTTTGGATTGTTCCGAAGTCACCATTACCAACATTTTAGTCGCTGGTTTTTCCGGCCAACTCAAAGGATGGTGGGATAATTATCTCACCGAAGATGAAAAAGACCAAATTCTTTCTGCCATAAAGATGACAGATGACCAAATTCCCATCCTTAATAATGGTGAAACTATTCCTGATGCAACCAACCAACTTATCTATACCATAGCCCAACATTTTATTGGTGACCCTTCGCTATGGAAAGATAGATCTGCTGAACTCCTTTCAAACCTCAAACGTAGAACCTTAGCTGATTTTAGGTGGTATCGTGATACCTTCCTTTCTAGGGTTTACACTAGAGAAGATAGTCAACAATCATTTTGGAAAGAAAAATTCTTAGCTGGCCTTCCTAAATCATTAGGAGACAAAGTTAGGGATAAAATCCGAAGTCATACCTCCAACGGTCAAATTCCTTATGAGCAATTAAATTATGGGCAATTAATTGCTTATATCCAAAAGGTTGCTTTAAAAATCTGTCAAGATGACAAAATCCAACATCAACTTGCCAAAGAAAAAGCCCAAAACAAACGTGACTTAGGATCATTCTGTGAACAGTTTGGTTTACCTTGTGCTAAGAAAAAATCTAAGCCCAAGCCCAATCATGAACAGAAAACTTATCATAAGTCCAAATATTACAAACATAAGAACAATGTCCCTCCTAGAAGACTCAAACAAGAATTTAAGTCCAAACCACCTATTGATATGAAAATACCCAACAAACCAATAATCTGTTATTCTTGTGGTAAACCAGGCCACATTAGTAAATATTGTCGTCTAAAAAACAAAATAAAAACTCTATACCTTGATCCTTCTATTCAAGAACAAATTAATAATTTATTAATTCAAACTTCCGATTTAAGAAATGAGCATGAGTCTTCCTCAAGACTTAAACCATATCCAACATGATGATAATACCTTTGACTCGAGACTCGAGACTCTCCAAATGAAATAAATGTCTTAACCAAAGACCAAGATCTTCTTTTTCGGTCATCAATTCTCTTCCTGACCCTCAGGAAAGACAAAATTACTTTAACAAACTTAAAAAAGCTATAGAAGAACCTTCTTCCTCTAAAAATTATGTTCCTATCAAGAGATTTAATCTCAAAGAAACTCTTAAAAGATTAGAAAAGAATATTTCTAAACCAAGCATTATTCAAGATCTTCAAATACTTAGATTCATAATCTCAAAATTGAAGTTAAACAACTTAAAGAAACCCAAGATCTTCATCAATCTGTCTTGGCCCAATTACAAGAAAACTCCCAAACAGATTCCGAAACTGATATAGAAACTCCCAAAATTAATTCTCCTAAATCTGATAATGACTTTCTTGGATTAATTAACAAGTTAAAAATCCAAAAATTCTATATCAACATTAAAATTATTATTCACGAATTGGCCCTTGAAATGTCGCTTATTTGACAATCGAGCTGCATTCCAACCCATTCTTGAAGGGCTTATTCCAACAAAATATTTTGAAAAAACTTCCGAACAACTTAGTACCAAGAAACTACTAAGCTAAAAATTAATTTCAAACTCTCTTCTGCAACTATTGACAACCATGGTCTTCGTATTGAAACACCTTTTCTTCTTGTCAAAAATCTTAAAAACGAGGTAATCTTAGGAACACCTTTCATTAGATCACTCTTCCCTCTTAAGATTTCTGATGAAGGAATTTCTACTCAACATTTAGGAAAAACCATTATATTTAGATTTCTCCGACAACCTGTCATAAGAAGTCTTAATATAGTCCAAATTAAACAAAAACAGATCAATTACCTTAAGGAAGAAATTTCCTATAAAACCATTGACTCTTAATTAATCCAACCTGATGTTCAAAACCGAATTAATTCTCTTCTTGAACAAATTCAAACTTCTATTTGTTCTGATCTCCCTAATGCTTTTTGGGAAAGGAAAAAACATGTGGTTGATTTACCCTACGAAAAGGATTTTCATGAAAAACAAATCCCTACTAAGGCTAGACCAATCCAAATGAATGACGAACTTCTTAAAACTTGTCAACAAGAAATCCATGACCTCCTTCACAAAAGACTTATTAGAAAATCTAAAAGTCCTCGGGTCTTGCTCGCTTTTTATGTCAACAAAATGCAGAAATTGAACTGGGAACTCCTGCTTAGTTATCAACTACAAACCACTTAATCAAGCTCTTCGTTGGATTAGGTATCCTATTCCAAACAAAAAGATTTACTTAATCGACACATTCGGCTAAGATCTTTTCAAAAATTGACATGAAATCGTGGATTTTGGCAAATTCAAATTAAGGAATGTGATCGCTACAAGACCTTTCACAGTTCCTTTTGGGCGCATTTAATGGAACGTAATGCCTTTTGGATTAAAAAATGCTCCTTCTGAATTCCAAAATATTATGAACGATATTTTCAACCAATATTCAAACTTTGCTGTTGTCTATATTGATGATGTTTTAATTTTTTCCCAATCCATTGACCAACATTTCAAACATTTACACACTTTTATAAGCATCATTAAGAAAAATGGTCTTGCTGTGTCTAAATCCAAAATTGTTTTATTTCAAACCAATATCCGTTTTCTGGGTCACAATATTCACCAAGGAACTATTATTCCCATTAACCGATCAATCGACTTTGCGGACAAATTCCCAAATCAAATTCTTGACAAAAACCAATTACAACGATTTCTTGGTTGTTTAAACTATGTGGCTGATTTCTTTCCTCAGCTAAGTAATCTTATCAAACCCCTTCATGATCGTCTGAAAAAGAGTCCTCCCCCTTGGATAGACATTCATACAAAATATTATCAAACAAGTCAAAACTCAGGTTAAGCATCTTCCGTGTCTTTATCTGCCCAACCCCCAATCTTTCAAAATTGTTGAAACTGATGCCTCTGACATTGGTTATGGTGGCATTCTCAAACAAAGGTGTCGCAGTAAAGAAACTATTATTGCATTTACTTCCCAAACATTGGAATCTTGCACAACAAAATTATTCAACAGTTAAAAAAGAAGTTTTAGCAATTGTGCTCTGCATTTCTAAATTTCAATCTGATTTGCTTAATCAAAAGTTTTTAATTAGAGTTGATTGTGCTTCTGCAAAAAATATTTTACATCAAGATGTTAAAAATTTAGCATCCAAACAAATTTTTGCCCGATGGCAAGCAATATTAAGTATTTTTGATTTTGACATTGAATATCTCAAAGGTACTACCAACTCTCTCCCTGACTACCTCACTCATGAATATCTTCGTGACATTAATCAGATGCCGCGTTCGGCTAAATTATCCTCCTCGGGAGGAAAGAGTTCTAATAAAATAGTCATTCCTGGACTAACAAACCAGGTTACTTCCCGACAATCAGGGTCTTCTACCCCAATTGAGTCTTTCACTCATCAACCAATCAAATCTGAGTCATCCACTCAGAAATCCAAACCTGAAGCTTCGACTTCCCAATCCAAACAAACAAAGGCAGACTATGCCATCCCTATCCAAACTCTCCAAGCCTTTCAAGACCAAGGGCTTACCCATCTCCCTCGAAAATCTTGGGCTGACATAGCCTCTGAAGAGAAATCTGAAACCCAAAACCTTGCTTTAGCCATCCAAAATCTAAAAAACAAACAGATCACGGTAGCCTCCCCTTCTTTGACCATTGCTACCTCCCAATCAAAACAAAACCCTCCAACCACCTATAAAGCTAAAAACTGTTTTATTCCAACCATCCAAATGGAACCTGAATTTTGGGACAACAATCCCTATAAAGTTCCCTCCAAAATCTTCCCTCCTGGTTTCCATTTTAAACCAACCTCAAATTCCAAAACTAGACAATTCTATGAATTCATCCTTGTAGACACAGATTCTGTTTCTATCAAACACCACAAAGATCCAAAAGATCCAAACATCATTACCCATTCAACCATTCAGATTTTAAAGGTCTTATCTCCTCTCAAATATGGAAAAGACCCAAATGCAATCACAAAATTTTCTCAGAATTTTAACCCCATTGGTTTTAATTATTGGGACTATCAACAAGCCCTGACCAATGTCTTCTCGGCTTCAAAATAAAATCAACCGCCATTCATGGCTTATCTATTTTAAAATAATATTAAATATAATTTTCTCATGTGGTTCATCTAATGGTGGGATTACTCGGACCAACCAAACAAATCCTCCCAGACCCGTTGCGTATGGATTACAAACTTTTCAAAAGAGGATCTCATCTGGTACAAGATCCTTTTCCGGTTGAATTACACTTCTTCAAAGAAATTATCCTTATCTTGGGTATTTTCATGGCAATACAAATATGGAGCTCATGAAAACACTCACCAACTTCCCCGTCCTCCAAAAACAAGCCTTTGTTAAAATGGTGGGCACAATTTGATACTTCAAGAGCCGACTAAACAAAGTTTTAGCTTGGTTCCAAGACAACAAAAATTGGCTTGCACCGCAAATCCAGTAAACCCGCCAATTCCTCAACCATCGTGGCCGCAATCACAACTGCTATTGTTGCCTCAAGCTCTCAGGATAGTCTTGAGAAAAATCTTCAAGATATCCTTCAATTGATAAGACAAAACAAAGACAAACAGCAAATACAAGATTCTTCTAATAAGCCTAAAGCTCCAAAGAAGCAATCGAGTCTACCACCTTCACCAACCTCTCTTCAAAGAGTCATCAACCTTTCTACCGAATGAAGATGACTGTTTGCATCAACCTTGACGAAGATCAGCCGAGTCGCATAAACGACAAACCCGCCGGCGCCATCGTTCAAAAATTCATGTAGCAGTTATTGTAGCATTTTAACTATTAGAATAGTCTGGTCATGTTACCTGTACTGTTGTAATAGTAAACTTTTATTTCTATTTAAGGCCCTGCCCATCCATGTTGGAAGGCATCCTTTTATTTTTCCGAATCTTAGAGAGAGAGTCTAGAGAGAGGAGCTCTGCCTCTGAGATACTCTTGTAAGCTTTCTTTCTTTTAATAAACGTTCTTCTTCTTCATCTCTTCACCGGTCCTGTGCGGATTACCGCCGCTCCGGTTGTTATTTATCTTTATTTTATTTTGCATTTACATGTTTTAATTATGTAAGCAGTCCGCCTGCATCCTACTCTCCCTTGTGATCTTTCTTCTTTCTATCTTTGTTGTTCTGCCTTTCCGCCCCCCATATTGGTATCAATATTGACTTGTATCCGGATACCATTCCTTGGAAATTTAAATTTTGACTCCTGAAAGCCAAATATCATGATACAAGCCTTTGGTATCCGGATATTTGTTTCCAGAGGCAAATCAACTTTGAAATATCCGGATACAACATTGTGATATCCGAATATCACGCTCCAGTAGCTAAAACACCCCTCTAATATCAGGATACAGCTTTCAGATATCAGGATATCTTATACAAATATCAGGATGCGAGCTTGGATATCAGGATATCTCAATCAGATATCAGGATATCCTGTTCTTGGCTAAACCCAGAAATTAAGATATCCGGATACAATGTTCAAATATTCGGATATCTCTTGCGTGAAACTCATTTATAACGACTAGTTTTTGCATTTAATGGATTCCAACCACCACCAATGGCTCTAATATGCTATGGAGTATTTATCCTATCACTTGGGGAGTTAATAAAACAGAACAACCACTCTGACATCATTTATTGAGAGCATTTAACTCCTTGCATTCTAGTAATACTTTGTTATTAAGCTTTAAGTGATAATATATCCTTACTCATCATTCTTCAAGTTGTATATCTGCTCTTTTGAGAGTATTAAACACTTCAAGCACTTACTTTTCGTGTAAGAATCCAATGGTAGGTGTCCCTTATTGTATTTGAGTGAGACTCTAGCACAAAGAGGGTGGAGGATCCCAAACTAGTGAAGAGTGCTCTGTTCTTGTAAGGGTTTCTCAAGCACCCAAGTTAGAAGCTTGAAGTATAGTGAAAATCTCGGGTGGACAATCTCGAGGACTGGACATAGATCACAATGAGTGATTGAACCAGTATAAATCTTGTTTGCACTCTCTCTTCCATACACTCTTTATTTATTCAAGCTTTACCTTTATATCTTATTTCTTGGTGCTTTCAATCTTGATAAGGTGCTCTCTAGATTGCTTGTGTGGTGTTGTTATTTACATTAGTCCATACCTCTTTTGATACTATTGATTCAATAAAATCAGTACCATTAAAGCTTTTGTGAAAAAATTGTGAAAATTTTTAGAACTCAATTCACCCCCTCTTAAGTTATTGAACCCACTTGGTAACATAGGTGTTTGTGGATTGATTTGGATCGGTTTTGAGGGGTAAAATCATCCAAACCAAACCAATCAGTTTTTTCATACATACAACCAATCGGTTTGGTTTAGATTTGGGGACTGAACCAAACCGAACCGATATCATGATCAACAATCTATTTAAACAAAAAACAAACAATCTTCTACTTTCATGATCAAACTTATAATGTAATAATCAAATACAATCATCCAATAAACATCTAAAATTTCAAACTAATTTCTAACTACAAAAGAAGCAAGTTATTCAACAACACATACCAGAAGCAAGTTAGCAACATTGGAGCTAATCAGACTCAGCACTAGAATCCTCTTCATTAGGTTGTGGGGTTGGAACAAGTTCTAAATAATATAAATATAAAAATTAGTATTAATTAATGTATAAATTAATATAGAGAAACAAAACAATAGAATAAAGTTAAATAAAATAAAATAAACAAAGTTACCTTGCTCTAACTTTTCAAATTCTTCCATAAGCTCTTCAATATCAGTTGACAATGGAGTAGAGCGAAACTAATTTTGTGCACAAATTAAAGCTTCAATAGTCTTTGGAGTAAGAGAACTCCTATAATTATTAAGTACTCTTCCCCCAATACTAAAAGCAGATTCTGAAGCAACTGCAGACACAGGTATGACCAATACATCCCTAGTTATGTGACATGCTATTAGCACACACCTATTAGCACAATCAAATTAGCTCATTGTGACACGCTCACAAATTTAGTTTTTCCCATTGTTTTTAAGTTTAGTTTTGTGTATTTTCATTGACCTCGTTATTTAATCTTTTGTTTTATTTTCTTGCTTAGAAACCTAATTTCTACTTTGTATCTTTTTAATTCTTAGGTATGGAATAAAGGAGTTTAGCATGGGGAAGGAAATGAAGCAACAAGAAGGAGAATTCTTCTCTAGAAATCCACCGCTTGAGCGCCCAAATCCACCTCTCAAGCGGTAGAATCTAGCACTTAATGTTTGCCACCGCTTAGGCGGTGGAATCCAGCGCTTAAGCGCTCCAATTGCTGACATAGTTGGTCTTCTCGGGACAGCCACTGCCTAGGCTCCCAAAGCCACCGCCTAGGCGGTGGAATCACAATGCGCATTCTCCTCTGCAATCCCACCGCTTGAGCGGTGAGATTTCACCACTTAGGCAGTAGGTCTAAAATTTGAGGCAGTTGTTTCTTGATATAAATAGAAAAAGAAAAAAAAAATAAAGGAAGGGCATGACGGCTGGAAGAAAATAGAGAAGGTGTATTACCTCAGACATGGTGGAAGACGGCGGTAGCGGTAGTAGCAGAGGAAGAGTTCGATTGGGGAAGACGGCGGCAATGGCAGAAGCAGTAGCAACGGCAACGTCAACGGCGGCGGCAGCAGCTCTTTGAGGAAGAAGACGGCGGCAGTAGCTCGCAACAACAACAGCTCTTTGAGGAAGAAGACGGCGAACAGCAGCAGCTCGTTGGGGGTTGATTTTTATTTTGATTTTGATTTGTGCCTTTGTGGTATCAGATTAGGTTTTACATTTTGGGATTGAATTTTGAGAGTAAAAGAGTAAATTGAGGATTAGTTTGAGGATATAAATGTAAATGTATGAATAAATTATTTAATATATATATATATATAAAATTTTAATCAGTTTGGTTTGAATCAGTTCGGTTTTGAAAATAGGAACCAAAAACCGATCTAAGCCGATTGGTTCTAGAAAAAAACCAAACTAAACCAAAAAATTTCAATTTTGTTTGGTTTTCGATTTTTTTGGTTCGGTTTGTCGGTTTTGTTCGGTTTGGTTTGGATTTGAACACCCCTATTTAAGAAATTACAATTAAAAATAGATACTGAAGAGTGTGAATATGTTATAAGTTAATAATCATGAATAATTAGTTAGAGTATAACAATCTCTCATCTTATTCAAAGTATAACACATGTGGTATTCCATTCTAACTTCATGTTCATGTGAAATTTGTTCTTTTTTTGGCAAGTGAAATTCTTTTTATTGTAGTTGTGATTGGCCGTATAATTTTTTTAAATTGAGATTTTATTATTATTTTAACTTAACTTTTATCATATAAAGAGTAGAAGAGGAATTATATATAAAAAAATATACACAAAAATAATATTTAATAATTATTATCTTTATATGTGTATTAATCAATAATAATTATATAAAATTAATTTTTTATACAACAAGCAATGCTCCAATTTTATACGAGTACTTTTAAGACAAAAATTATATTTTAGTTTTTTACTAATTTATTTGTTCTTAATTTAATTTTTCATAGATCAATTTGTACTATTTAGTCCTTTATTCCTTAAAATTAATATTAATTTAGTCCCTTCTTAAAATAAATTTTAGTAGATTTTAATCATGAAAATATTAAATTAAGATAAATTTTGATAAGTGAAGAATTATATTGCTAAAATTAATCTGTTCAAAATTAAGACCTTTATATTTAAAAACATATGTAGCTAATATTATTACTAAATAAGAAAAGAAAATAAGAAAGAGAAAGTAGTATAGTCTCATCTGCAGTACACCGACATGGAACCATTATTTATTATATTTATTTATTTATTTATTTATGAGAGTGAAAGAGACCGACGCTAACTGATGCAAACTCCACTCTAAACCAAAGTTAGGCTTTTTTTTTTTTTTAAATTGCCAAAAAAAAAAGAAGTTAGGTTTTTTTTTACGTAGTTTGATATAAATGAGATTTTTAATTTTTATTTCCGTGCACGTTTAAAATTAATTTTAGAAGATGTGTAAAATAAATAATAAGTTGTAGGAAATTGATTGATCCAAACGGTTACAATGGTCAAAAGAGTGATGTGTCTAATTGGCTAGCATGGTTCCGAGCATGTGTTGTGAGTTGAGCAATGGTGTTATCTGAGTACCATGTGAACCTATAAGTGTATCCAACACTTACAGGGGTGGGTTGAGAATTTTAAAGAAAATGAAAGGAGGTGACTCGTATTGAAACGAAATGAAAAAGAAAAAAAATAAAAAGATAAATGTCAATTTTTTTATTTGATAGTTTATTAACCAAATAGAAAGGATTTCTTATATATTTGGTTAGAAGTTATAATTTAAGTGGGTAAAATAGAAAGAGATTTAATTTCTATTCATTGTTAGTGTAAATTTTTTTTATACTGTTATTTAATTATGTGTTGCTAAATCATTAAAATAGTTAGACTTTTTAGGTAGTTCTTGTGATAATCAACTCTTTTACTGATTTAGTAATACATGATTAGGTGACAGTATAAAAAAACTTTACAAATGTATAGAAATTAAACTCAATAAAAAGACTTATAGATTTTACTTTTTAATTTTTTTATCAAATCATGCTACTTTCCCTAAATATTCTAATTTAATGAAATAATAAAATTGAGATTTTTAATGATAAGAAAAAGTCTTAAAATTCTTTTATTATCACTTTTTTTTATTTTTTCAATAAATTTTAAATACTCATTTTATAAAATTTATTATGTTATTTTATATTATTTTTTTATATATTATTCTCTCAAACATAAATTTACTGTTTATTTTTATCTCTTAAAAAAATCCCAAACTTATTTCACTAAACAAATACAAAATAATATTAAGAGAGAGAGAGAAAATAACAATTAAAAAGACGAAAGGAGTTGAGTTCCCTCAAATATCTTATCTTCAAAAAAAACATAATTGAAAAGTACCTGCATGATGCATCCCACCCTTAACCGTATCCCCTTGAAATTATTGTATTATCTTTGGAACAAAGTGATACCTGACTTAAAAAAAAAAGTCCAAGTGGAAGAAAGAGAGAGAGGTCATTTCCTTTTTCCTTTCAAATTCATTCCTCACCTGGCGATCCGAGTTTGAAATCCAGTGACTCAGTGACTCGGTCGTACAGGCGGCTCTTCCTCTTCTCGCCACGCACCAATCGAATCTCCATTTTTTTTTTCTTTCTATAACAACCATCTCGAACTCAATCCCAAGATATTAGATTTAGATCACTTTGTTAACACTGTTTCGGTTCAAACTTCAAACTTCAAAAACTTCTCTCTCCCTCTCTCTCTGCGTTGGTTGTTGAAGCTTGAAAGTTGCAACCATTTTTTTTTTTCTATTTTGAGGTTTTTGGCTGCGGATTTGTTCAGTTTTGAGGTCAACAGATTCTGGGAGGAAATTTAGTGGGTTGTAATTAAACCCAATCCTGGAATTTTTTTAATTTGAATCAGTGGGTAGTTCTTCAATTCAATATAACGCTTTGATTGTTGTTTGGATTCAGTATTAAAACGGTTGTGGGTTGTTATATTCCATGAAGATCTGTTCCGAGTGATTTTTGACCTGTTCCAAGTGGCTTCTGTGTCGTGTTTTGAGATTCTAGGTGTGGTGTTGAGGATATAAAGATTTTTTTTTGGCAGCATGGTTAGCGGGAATCTTTTTCATTGTAGAAAGAATTCATGGCCACCTGAAGAATATATCAGTAAATCCACTTTACAGCTTGTAAGCTTCCTTTTTGTTGTTATTGTTCAGAAGCTGAGAGAAAATATTGCAATTTGGTTTTTTATAATTTTATTCACTTGGAAATTCAATTTGGTTATATATATATATATATACACACACACACACACATATATTTTCATATTTCCTCTTTTTTTTTTGTTTCTACATTTTGATAATAGATTGAACGATTTGTGTATTAGATACACATCACTTCTTAACACAATAGTATTATTATTCACCTTATGAGGCGGAATTCTGGAATAATATTTAATTTTTTGTATTTTTTAACAAGATCAAACTTTGCAGTTGCAGCTTTTGATTTTTCTCACAAGCTCAAATCTTATGTTTTTGGTGAATGGGCATCTAGTCTTCTGCTGATACCTTAGATTTTCTATGAAAAAGTTGCATTTGCATGTGATGTGAGGTTCTGAATGTTGAGTTTTCTTAGTGGAATACATGACCTACCTATTACCATTGAAAGAAGGAAAAAATGTGAATTAAACAAATGATTTAGCTTAGCCGATGGCTGGTGCCACATGTGTTATTGATAATTAAATACACTTGAAGTAATCTTATGTCCCTTGTGCCCTTTCTGTAGCTTGATTCCGATAGTTCTGCTCCACCTGAACAAGCTTGGAGAAGGAGATTAAACAGCCATGCCAATATTCTTAAAGAATTTAGTGTGACTTTTATGGAAGCTATAAAGATGGCAAGTTGTTTCTCTCTCTCTCTATCTCACTAATATGGATTGACTGGCTTAATAGATGGAATCCTTTGCATACTTATTTATATTGCTTTTGCTTTATCGTTCTTTTTCTTTTTTTGAACTCATGTCGCTGTTTCTCTTCTTACTATGAATTGAACTTTAAAATTCCAGGTTGGATTAGGTATACGCATATGGTCATATGTTAGGGAAGAGGCTTCTCATGGAAGGGTAAATTTCAAATGCTCCTTCATTATGTGGTCATTCATTGCTTTCTCTCTCTCTCTCTCTCTCTATATATATATATATATATATATATATATGAGGAGAGATCAACTTACACCGGTGTAAGACTTGATCACTCTTACACCACTCAATAACTTTTTATTGAATAATTTTCTTACAAAATCTACCGTTAGATTGAAAGTTTCTATCATGTAGATCATACCTATAAAGTTTTACATTAATCCAAAATTGTTTTGTGACTCATTGATATACATTAAAATTAACGTAATATAAACTATTGAAATATATGAAAATATGAACTATTTGATAATATTCTTATTGATATTCAATTTTTTCAAAATTTGACACAAATGATCTACATGATATAAACTTTCAATCTAACGGTGGATTTTGTAAGAAAATTATTCAATAAAAAGTTATTGAGTGGTATAAGAGTGATCAAGTCTTACACCGGTGTAAGTTGATCCCTCCCCTATATATATATATGTTTCTTTGATATTCTAATATAAGAGTTTATAAACCTATTTTAGATTAGAATGTAGAAACTTAAGATGCTAGACTTGTGTTCCTTGGCCTGATTTCTGCAGAAAGCACCTATAGATCCTTTCACTCGAGAAAGTTGCAAGCCATCTGCATCTCAAGGAGTTCCACTTGGAGGAATGGGGTATGATGTGCCCAATTGAAAGCAACCCATTAACCATATGATTGGGTAATCCTGTATTAACTACTTTATAACGGGATTAACCATTCAAATGGTTAATGTGTCATTCTTCATATATCAGTTCATCCACGGCCTTTAGTAGTAATTCTGGATTCACGGAACAAAAAGCCTTTTTCTTCTTTTATTGATTTTTACATGTCTATATACCTACACAGAAGTGGCAGCATATCAAGGGGATTTAGAGGTGAGTTCCGACAATGGCAAATTATTCCTGGCTTATGTGAAGCTTCACCTGTCATGGCCAACCAGTTCTCTGTAAGCGCTGTTCTTTTACTTACTATTGAGCTGCTATATTCTTCTCTAATTGTATGCCTTTAAATGTTCCTTCTATTCTGTTAGGATTGATATCTGTAAATGTGCTGATTTATTTCCCTGTTTATCTTATCATAATTTCACTGATGTGTCTAGAATGCAACTACAGAAGTCAATTGTATCAAATTATAATATAAATTTTGCACATATATGTGCATGGTATATTATGTATATACACATTACTTCTTTGCATATGGTCTTTGTGTAGTTGTACAGCAAAAAAGTCTTGCTCTAGAACTTTGTCAGTTAAAAGATCTTAGTGCCTCAGTCAACAGCAACTAACCTTTGCCTATAAGCTACCTGCAGAAGTTGAGGAATAAGTGTAAAGTAACATTAAAATCCTCTCAAGTATATTTCTTTAAATTTTGGGATGGGTCTTGGTTGTTGTTGCCTTGTTGGGATGAGATATTAAATTAGAATCAACAAATGTTGAGCCAATATTGTAACTTGCTTAGTTTTCTTTTGATTGTTTGTGTACTTTGCAACTATAATAGGTGAATTTTTTTGAAGTTATAATGCCTCACACACTTAATCAGGAAAAAAAAATAAAGATTTTCCTCATGATTTGGAATAAATATGAAAAGTAGACAGCAGGAGGAGTCAGAGTGCTGCTGTGCAACAAGAAATAGTAATCCAAATTGAGGTTAATAAAAAGTAGCTCTAATGGATTTATGTATCTTAGCTTCTTAACTCTATTGGAGTCAATTAACTGTTTAATAGATGAGAGGCTTGAACTCTTTTTTCCAGAAAAGAAGAAAAAAGAAGTACAGAACTTAGTTTCTTGTTTCACTAGTTGTTACTTTGTGTATATTTTGCTTCATGAATAGTGGCCGTGGATACAATCGAGATAAATTTCTCTGTGGGTCTCTTTTCCATCTGTTTTTAAGTTTTTCTTTTTTGTTTAGGGTGGGGTTCTCTATTTGAAGAGTTAAAACCTGTGGCCTTTTTTTTCTATAAAATGGTATGGGGTTTGCTGTTTATGGCCATTCTGAACTGCGGTGTATATTTAGATTATCTGATTTATTTACTTCTATTGCAGATTTTTATAAGTAGAGATGGAGGAAACAAAAGTTTTGCATCAGTTTTGGCTCCTGGCCAGCATGAAGGTTTAGGGTAAGGAAGAATCTATGGAATTTTGGAAAACAATATTTGCTATATATAACATTCTTACCTTGTTTAATTTATAATATAGGGGCATAACACAATATCAATATTCTACACAGCTTTGACTAATATACTGTTAACTGCTGTCCATTTAACACCCATGTGGAGGTTGTAACTTAAAAAGAAAAGTGACCATGTTAGCACAATGTTACTCTTTCTGTCTGGCAATGAGGATATTTTGAATTTTGAATTCTGGAATCTGCTTGTCAAGATTATTTGGTATCGTTCAGTGCTTTTCGTATATCTAGATAAGTATACAGACTAATATTTTCATGTTAAATTTTTTCAGACCTCGCAAGAAAGCTGATGATCAGGGTATATCATCATGGGGATGGAATCTAGGTGGCCAGCACTCGACTTACCATGCTTTGTTTCCAAGAGCTTGGACAATATATGATGGTATCTTCATTTTCTTTTACTTCTTCCTTTGCTAAATATGTGTGGTCCATGTGAATTCTTGTTTAATAGTTGTTTTTGTTTTCTTAGGTGAGCCAGACCCGGAACTAAAAGTGTCTTGTCGGCAGATATCCCCATTCATACCACATAATTATAGAGAAAGCAGTCTACCTGCTGCTGTTTTTGTTTATACGGTGTGTAATTTTCTTCAAAGGGACTGACCATCTTCCTTACCATGATATGCGGTTTTTTCACTTTGATTAATATATTTTGCTATACAAAGTACAGACTAGTGGCTGCAGTTTAGCTTTGTTAGTTGATATTAATGGGATGTTTCTCTTAGTTTATTTCAAAGTAGCATATGATCTACTATAGTGTTATCTTGTTTGAAATGACAATTCACCTCTATATTTCTTGAAATTATAGGGTTTAGGTAGGAAAAGAGAAAAAGAGAATAGCAATACTAATGAATAATATGATATTAGATTGATATGATGAAGATATTTGTACTAATAATTAGGTCAAGTACTAGTGTAGATGATATATAGATGATATTATGAAGATATTTTGAAGATATTCTAACACTCCTCCTCAAGCTAAAGCTTACTAAACATAAAATACCAGTAACAAAAGTCAAAACAGTTATTAAAAGGAAATAATTTTAAATTATAAAAAAGAAGACAGTAATGTTAATTATCAAAAATAAAAAGACGTTGATGTAATTGGCCAAAAGGGACTATAATATATTTTTGCTTTCAAGTTGTCTATTTGGTAAAGAATGAGAGAAAGCTGGCACGCATGAAGCTGGCTGGCACAGGCAGAAGATCGAAAGACACGAAGCTGGCAATCACAGAAGAAGATAGAAAGAGGCTGAACAGGATGGGAAATGTTGGAACAGAGGCTGAATAGTCTAGGTGTTCCGGCAAAACTCCATCTAGACTCCGGTGGGTGCAACTGAACAGGGTGCGAAAATGATGGAGAAGCTTCGTGCGGCTGAACAGAGCAAGAAATCTGAGGGTGACAGTTTCGTGAGAAATCAAAGGCGAGCTTCTAGCGGCTGTACAGAGAGAGAAAGAGAGATTTACTCTCTATTAAGCATAGTGGCTGCAATGGCTGCTACTTGCACCGCGTCAAGCCGCGATAGCGACGCTCTACACTGCTTCGTTGAAACGCTTTGCGACGAGCGTCTTGGAGTGTTTTGGGGCCGCTTTGCCATGCTCTGCTGCTATTGCGGCCACTCCAGGTGCGATTAATAACCTTGCGGAAAGCAACACAGATCTTGGTCTAGTAGGAGAAAATTGTTGACAAACTCATGAAAAAACGAGGTACCCAAATCAAAAACAGCAATTGGCAGTAGAAAAAGAGCAACAAATGGTCAAACTAATGAGATCTATGACCGGGGAGTAGCTGGATAGGGGATTTGAGGCCCTAGTATGATTGGAAAAGGCAAGGTGAGGTGATCCAGGCTGGTTTATGAGGCTGGTTGTGTCAGCTGAAATTTCAAGGTGAGGCAAATCGGCACCTTTTGATTCCAATGGTGGGAGGATCTACTCATTGATCAGACACTTGTACGGTTACATACCTGCAGTGGCAACCATTGTGGGAGGGAAAAACAGCACTGGAAAAGCACAACGGGATGATCAACGTTGGAAAAAATCACACCCGGGACACTGCCAGAAAAAGTGAAGACTATATCTTCCTCTGTAATTTATACCATAAAGGGTAGGCTGGTGCTATCAAGCTCCCGCTATGTGCGGGGTCCAGGTAAGGGTCGGACCCACTATGTGGGTCTATAGTAGGCAACTTTACCTTGCATTTGCAAGAGGCTGATTCCACGAATTGAACCTGTGACCTTCGGGTCTCATGGCGACAACTTCAACCGTTGCGCCAAGGCGCCATGTAAACAAAAAAAAAATGGTAGTAGAGAGAAACCCTTATTTTTGTGTGTATGTTAGTGACTAGCACTATACAAAGCATCTTATTTATAATAGGGAAAGAATAGTACAAGTATGTGTAGTACAATTGTAGTACAGCTGTATACAGAATAATATTAATAAATACTAATTACTATTGTTAATATCTCATTAGTTACTATAAAAGAAAATTTAAAGGTTGATTCCCCACAACCCAACTAAAATTGAACTCCTTAGGAAATCAAAATGGATTAAGGAGGCTGAATTTTTAATGATTCAGAATTGAACCTCAATGGGTGACTGCCATCTAAATCAAGGGGAGGAGTTTGCTTATTTTTCTGTTAAAAATGCCGTCACTTTTATGCATCTCATTATTCTGAATATGTCTCATCCTTAAGAAAGTTATGTGCTTAAGCCTTGACTCACTTTTTGTATTCCTGTTTCTATCATTTGGGGTTGGGAATGGGTGTTTTGGGGGTTGAGAAGAGGGGCAAGGAGTGGAGGGAAGATCTTGTTTGTTTCTTTCCTGATTTCTTTTTCTCGTAACCTAATTTTGTAAGACATAGGATTGATTGTCTTTTCACATATTCAATGAATCTTTCTTACTATATATTTTCTATTCGATGGTGAGTGAAGGGACTTGTTAGATTTAATGTTCTGCATTATAGATTTCTTTCATATTATCTGTTACATGACTACATGAGTGTTTAGTTTCACTGTGTTTTGATATGAAGTAACATCTATTTTCAGGCTTATTAAAGAGTTTTAATTGTTTCTTTTGTAGTTGGTGAACACTGGTAAGGAAAGAGCTAAAGTCAGCCTTCTATTTACTTGGGCGGTAAGATATTATTTTGTTCTAAAGTGTTGTTACTTTCACACGTGTCACAAAAAGATATAGGGGGTGGGGGTGGGGAAGAAATAAGAAAAGAATTCATTTGTAAATTAAAGTATATACATGGATACATAGTCATGAATATTTGTTTTCTGCAGAACTCCATTGGTGGAATCTCACACTTGTCAGGAGATCATGTGAATGAACCATTCATGTAAGTGTTTTTTTTATCTGATGTATGTATGCTTATCTATAGTGCTGCATGCTTTAAAAAATATTTTAACTCATTTTTTCTTTTTCGTTCATAGGGCTGAAGATGGAGTCTCCGGTGTACTTCTACATCACAAGCAAGTCATCAAACCTTATAGTATATATGACGGTTGGTTTGCAGATTTCTATTTATAGTTTATACTTAAAATATTTTAATAAGTCAATGAACTTGAAGGTTCCAAATAGTCTGAAGGCACTCTTGCTGCTCAGGCTTGATTAAGCTTGCTTGTATCCTTATTAACAAGCTGAGCCTGGTATTAGCTAGAATGATGCCTTTCCCTAGACTACTTATGTTGGGTTTGAGAGCTCATCCTCCTTCTTGTCTTAGGTTAATGATTTCGGATTAGGTCAGAGGGGAAAAGTTTTTAAAGAATCAAACTTTTTAATGAGGTGTTGTTTGGGATCATAATTTAATGTCGTGGTAACATGTGATATGGTCTGATGGTCTTACATTTGATCTTGGAAAGAAAAGAAGAAATAAGGACTTGCTATAGGTGGGATTCACTTCCTGGTTTTAGTTATTCTCTATTATAAAATTAATATAATCTGAATGAAAGACAAATGGACGGTGGGCATGAATAACGAGAACCTGTATCCATTACTGCCCGGTGATGAAGCTATTCCTAGTTCTGGCTTACTGTTAGACCCTCAGTAACGTATGACAAGATAGGGAGAAAGTAGGGGATTATTGCTGGGAGAGTTAGTTAGAGGGGGTGATGGGTGTGAAGGGCTGATTAGGAGAGAGATGATTGAGAGTAACCATCTTGACAGTTGGCAAGCTGTTAGTGGAGGAGAAAATTCTGGAGTCACACCAGAATGCATGGGAAACCGAATAAGAGGGGGAGAGGAAGGAGTTGAGAGGGGAGGAGAGAATTCAGAGGAAAGGTTTGGGACTGGGAGGGTGGCTTCCTTGAATAGGCTGGAGTTCTGGAGACTTGAACAGTCTGTTTCTTTTCTGATTCTGTTGTAAATTTCAGAGAGGTACTCTCTGGTGTAAGGAGCTAGTCTCTATTTTTCCTATCAGAAGAACTAGGTTCCTATCAATATGGTATCAGTCATTAGAGCTCCCAATCTGGGAGGCCTGACTGGTACTGATCCGTATGTATGAAACGATGGAGAAGGTTGGGAAGAAAATTGAAGAGATGAGAAGGAAGTCTCAGGAAAGGGGCCAGCGGATAGAAGGTATGCTGGCTGAGTTGTTGGCTGAGATGGAGTTGGAGGTGCCTTACTTTTTGGGGGAAGACCCCTGTGGCTGGATTCACCAAGTTGAAAGGTACTGCTACCTGAACCAGATTCCAGAGCAAGAGAAGCTCAGTGCTGCAGCCTTTCATTTAGAAGGACAAGTTCTGAATTGGTTCCAGTGGTGGGAATTTCATACAACACAGGTAACCTGGGAAACATTCCAGTCAGCTTCGTTGCAACGATTCCAATCAGGGCTGGGGTCTTGGCAGCAGAAATGAGGATAAGAGGTTCCCCCTATCAGATGAGATGGGGAACAGAGAGGAAGAAAGGGATAACAATCCCAATGGAAACAGAGGGTTATGCCGGTTGACTGGTGAGAAGTTGAAGGATGAAGAGAAAGAAGGGATGTGTCTCCACCGATCAGAAGAATTGAGAGATGTGATGGTATTGTTGCAGCGTGGGGAGGGTAGGGACAAATTGATGGGTCGGGTTGGTAGATACCCATCTATACGAATTGGGTGCAACCCAAGTAAATGGGCCGAATGATCTTGTGACAAGGGCTGGGACTGGTATCGAATCCACTCTGGTGGACTGATCATGGATGGCTCCTCAGCCAATGTTCCAGCCAACAGTCATGATTTCTGGGACGATTCCACCATACCCAGGAGTGATTCTGGTTCGACGGGCAAACAGCATGGCATCATGGGACAATATCATGGAGCAGTGCACTGAAGGGTTGCAGACTGATCCGTCTCTTGAATCATTTCCCTCCATCCCATCCAGCTCAATAGGAAACATCCTTGAACAAGAACAGACTGTTCTGGGCAACCTTTTAGTGAGCAAAAGTGCCCTCACTGGGAAGGCAGGGGGCTGTCAGTCTCCAATCAAATTGGCAGATTTGTTTTGAAAACCATACAGGACAATTGCACAAATGGAGCTTAACCCAATTAGTGAGTTTGGAATTTGGATCTGATTATAGCGTTGGTTTACTGAGGGATGAATCATAATGCAAGTCCTGAAATTGCTTCTGACCAGTTCAATTTTCATGGTGTGCCAAAAAAGGGCCTGTGCAGCGAAACTTCTTAAAGGAGTATACAGGTGCACCATATCCACATGCACTGAAATCCAATTCTGAATATAAAATGGCTGGTGATGATGAGAACTCAGCTTATGCCATTGCAAGGTGAGAATGGCTGGAAGGACTGGGTGACACAAGGACAGCGGCTTCATTTAAATTTCCGATTTCCCACCTTCAGGACAAGGTGGTACTCATTGTTTGGGGGGGGGGTTATTGTTAGACCATCAGTAACATGACACGAAAGATAGGGAGAAAGGGGATTATTGCTGGACGAGTTAGTTAGAGGGGATAATGGGTGTGAAGGGCTGACTAGGAGAGAGATGATTTAGAGTAACCAACTTAACAGTTGGCAAGCTGTCAGTGGAGGAGAAAATTCTGGAATCACACCAGAATGCATGGGAAACCGAATAAAAGGGGTAGAGGAAGGGAATTGAGAGGGGAGGAGAGAATTCAGAGGAAAGGTTTGGGACTGGGAGGGTGGTTTCTTCGAATAGGCTGGAGTTCTGGAGACTTGAACAGTCTGTGTTTCTTTTCTGATTCTGTTGTAAATTTCAGAGTGGTATTCTCTGCTGTAAGGTGCTAGTCTCTATTTTTCCTTTTAGAAGAACTAGGTTCCTATAACTTACCTAATAGTCCTCTCTGGCCATTCCGTCTATCACAAGTAAGAAATTGACAGATTTAACCACTTACAAGTCATGGTCCACTTCGGTGACAATTTGGTTTGCAGGACAGAGTAAGTCAGAACACCTTTCAACTAAGTCAGCGGATGTTCCCGCAGATAAGAAAGCTAAGTGGACACAAATTGACTCACAATTACTTGGTGGTAGTGTGCAGTTTAGGCAATTTTTTGGTGCCTTGGTTGGAATGGAACTAACACATTTTTAAGGGTGTCTCCTTGCTCCAAAATCTGCCTTGCTCTATCTGTATAACAAAGGGATTAGGCTGCTTTTTCAATCTGATGTATTCCTTTTCTTGTTTCTTATTTTCTCTGTCCTTTGATGTTACCCCATTTTTATTCTCTTTCTATCTTCTCTTTTGAATAAAAAATATATAGGGTGAGCATCTCCCTTGCAAAAAAGAAAAAAGAAATGTGAGCTCTGTTCTTGATTATTCCCGGTATATATTTCTAAACAAGATTATTCTTTTTGTAGAAAAAAACCTCGTTCAAAAGAAATTAGAGAAAGTGCAACTAAGGGAACTGTGCTGGAGTGGGGGTTGATAAAATATCCTCTAAAACAGATGAAGAGAACACTGTTTTGATAAAGATTGTTTCCACTCTGGGTTATTTTTTGGTTTGGGAAAAATAAATTAACGTATTTCAATTTCTATAGTGCTATTATGTTTTTTTTTTCCTTTTTTTTTCGTTTGATAAAAGAAGAAATTCATTAAGATGAAGAGAATAAAATACAATGAATTTGGAGGAAAAGGGATCCTCCTTAACATAAAAGGAAAACACAAACAACAAAGAGAAAAGAAAATGTCAATGGAGCAAAGCTGCCCAATCCCTCAACATGTCTGTTAGGGAAACCCCCTTATTAAAAAGACCATGTGCTTTACACCAAATAGAAGCCAAATGCCTAATCTTATCCCAAATCAGCTGTTGTGCCTAAGAAACCTCCTTAAAGATACGAGAGTTGTGTTCCAACCATGAGCACCAAAGTGTAGCATAGTTTGCACATTGCCACAAAAATTTAGCCTCTTTACTTCTACCAATACCATTAAAGATAATCATAAAAAATTGGTCCAAGGACCTAGGGCACACCCAGCATTCACCAAAAAGGCTGAACGATAAATTCCATAAAGAAACAGTTGCTGAACAAATGTGCAACTGATGCAGAGCAAGCACCACGTATAGCACACATATGAGGGGAAAGAGCCTTATGTGGCCTATGAAACTGCAACATGTCATTAGGTATTATTTTTATTAAGCACCACAGTCCAAATAATAGACTTGACCTTAGAGGGGGCTTTGGACTTCCAAAGGGGTTTATTAAGATGGTAAGTAACTCTATTCAACGAATGAGTTAGGAATTGGAATAAAGATTTGCACGAGAACACCCCAGAAGGGTGAAGAGACCAAATCCTTTTATCCAAGTTAGAAGACAAATGAATAGAGTCAAGGAAACCCAAAAGAGACTCCAATTTAGAAAAACCCCTATCATTAAGTTACGAAAAAAGTGGAAATTCCATTAAACAATGGAATCTTGAACACTAAAGAAATTGTGATAGACAAAGACGCGGGAAAGCATATCTAAAAGAGAAGTTTCCTACCCAATGGTCCTCCCAAAAGTTGACATGAGAATCATTACCCACTTTTAGGGAAAGCAAAGACCTAAAGGTAGCATAACATGTGAGATAAATTTCCATGTACTAAAATGAGAAGCTTGGATTGCTATATTGACCATTTTGATCTAAGCCATACTTACTTCGGATAACTTGATGCCAAAGGGAGTGGGGTTCCTAAGGAATGCACCGTAGCCATTTACCCAACAGAGTAACGTTCTTAGACTCCAAATTACCAAGACCTAAACCCCTTTCCTTCTTATGATGTCAACACAACTCCCAACTCACCTGATGATCACTCCTCATCTCCGGAACACTCAACCTAAGAAAATCTCTCATAATCTTTTCTATTGTATGGGAAACTCCCATAGGGATACAGAACAAAGATAAGTAGTATAGCGAGGAATGCTGGAAAGATAAGCTTGAATCATGGTAATCCGTCACTCGAGAGAAAATAAGCCCCCTTCCAATTGTCTAGTCACTTAGAGATCTTAACAATTGGATCCTAAAAAGAAACCGCTCTAGGATTACCACCCAAGGGGACTCCTAAGTAAACAAGAGGCCTTTCCAAAATCTGACAACTTGCCAGTGAAGCGAAAGAGGAGAGTGTCTGAGAATCTTCAATAATTTCATCCAGACCTCTTTTGGACAAATTATTTTTCAACCCAGTAGAAATCTCAAAGCTGAAACAAAGAGCTCATTCAAAAAACTTTCTCTGTCCTTATCTCAGAACAAGATGGTATCATCAGCAAATTGCAAATTAGAGACTAAACCCCCCTCTGAGCACACTCTTACTCCTTTTATGAGCCCACTCGCAAGTGTTCTAGAAATTAAACGACTGAGTACATCCACCACCAAAGTAAACAAAAAAGGAGATTGATAGAAACTTAGAGAACTGAGCAAGAAAACAATGTATTATCTCACTAAACAATGGATTCCGGAGAGGAATCCTTGATTACACAAACAGAGATACTCCAAGGTCACGAAACAAAATGAGAAAACTGTTATGGAGAGCCAAAACACCTAGACTTTTGAGGAGCCTAGACCTCCGTCTCAATCCTTACCCAAATTCTTCCTTTTTTTCTTTCTCTCTCCCCCCTTTCCATTTTATATCATTACAAGTCATAACAAAATTCCCCACCCATATTTCCCCGACTGACACACTGGCATTCTGTTACATTAGTCACGTCCTCCCATTTGTTCATTAGAGCTACCTAATCCCGTATATCCCCTCCTAGCATACACCTTAGTCATCTTAGGGTACCTAACAATGCCCCCCCCACCAAAAGATTCACCTTGTTCTCAAGGTGAAGGTTCGGGTCAAGGTCCTGGGATAGCTGAAAGAAACTTCCACCTGGGTCCCATTGCTTGAAGCATAATGACCAAGTTATGCTTGAAACACAAGAATCTGCAGCATTTCTAACTCGTAATTTTGAAGAACTTAGATTCTCCGGCAACAAGTAAAGAGAAGAATGAAGAAATCCACTTGAAACAAAATCCCTTCCAAAGCACAGATAAAAGATTCCTACACCATCAATAATAACCTCATGTTGCATCGCAGCAAAGGATCTCCTTGCGTCACTCCCTTGTGAGCGCGAAACCAAACTTTAGGCTCGCCGTTAACAATCATAGTAAAAGTAGTAGTTGAGAGACAACCTGAAATCCAGCTTCTCCACTTAGAGCCAAACCACTTTCTCTCGAAAACATTATCCCAAAAAGCCCCTTTTATGACCCCAGCTGCTATTATGTTTTTCTTTTGAGCAATAATATTCTTTTTAATATTGTTTATACTTAATTTTACACTAGAAGTCATGTGTGTGAATATATATATATATATATATATATATAATTGGAGTCTCCAGTCTCTGAAATTGCAATATAACTTATGATTTTGGTGGAAATGTTCTCAAGGTTATTCCTATACTGCAGGACAGCAAGAGATAACCCTCCTGTTACTTTTGCAATAGCTGCATGTGAAACACAGAATGTTAGTGTTTCTGTTTTGCCAAGTTTTGGGCTGTCTGAAGGAAGTAGCGTAACAGCAAAAGGCATCTGGTCTAAAATGGTACAGGTACTGATTACATGTGTTTTTGGGGTTTCTAAATGATATTTATAGTCTGGTTTTTGGTATGGAAAGTATACAGGGTTGGTTCTAATTGAAGTGGTTGTATATTAAGGATGGACAATTTGACCGGGAGAATTTATCTTCTGGACCTAGCATGCCCTCATCACCTGGAGAGACACTATGTGCTGCTGTTTCAGCTTCCGCATGGGTTGAACCCCATGGAAAATGCACTGTTGCATTTGGTCTTGCATGGTCATCTCCAAAAGTAAAGTTTTTGAAAGGAAGCACTTTCCGCAGGTAATCTATGTTATGTGAGAATATTTTAGGTATGTGATATTTATCCTTGAGCAACACATCTAAATCTAGAAGAATTAGTTGAGAATGCATATATTATCTACATACATATGTGAAGAGTCATATTTTGATATTCAAGATATGGTTTATACTACTTTTAGAGAAGTGGCATGTGTTACATTTTGGCTTTAGGGAATTTTCAATGATATTTATAGTTCTGTTAGTAGCAATGTTGTTAAAACCGGACCAGATAGTGAACCAGTGAGACTTTCGATTTAGGTTCAATCGGTTCAATTGTTTAAACCAGTTGGTTGAACCGGATGATGACATAACAATAATTCACATGTAAAAATATAAAATAAATGTGCATATTTATGAAATGTGAAGAATATTGAATTTCTTTTAAAAACAATTTAATGGTCAGTCGGTTCAGCTAGATGAACTAGGTAGTTCAACTGAATTTTGACTGGTTTTGATTGGTCCAAAGTGCCAAAGTGGTATGACCATAAATTCGGTTATAGGACTGAACCATAGCCGTCTAAGTGTCCCGTTTACGGTCAGACCGGTCGGTCCGGTCCAGTTTTAACAACATTGGTTAGTAGTGCAGCTGTGCCTGTGAATGCCAAAGCTTACTGGATTTTCTTAAAATCTATCCTATCTGGATCCAACAGATCCCTTGTGACTTTAGTGCATACAAGATTCATGCATAATAAAACTCTTAACTCTTATGTAATTGTAACAAGTCTATGTACTCTCCATGTACTTGGCTTTTGAAATTCAAGTGAATCAACTGTTCCTTTACTTTGGGGGCATATATTGAAAATCGCTATCATTTCTCATGATATTATATACTGATTTATTGCTTCTATCAAGGTCTTCTTGTCCTCCTGCTCTTGGATCCTACTATATCAGATTATCTCAATTTATTATGCTGCACTACATGATCCTAGTAAAACATCATAATCCTAAATAAAGCACTACTATATCTTCAAATTAATAGTGTTACTCTTACCTTTTATGGAACAGCTAAACTTTTAATATCCCTTTGATGTTTTTGGAGAAGGAAGAGTTGTGCCTTCATATATGGAATTTTTATAGGAAATAATAAGACAGTACTATGTCCTTTTTGTTATCAGGTTGCAAGACATGCAGCAGTACTTTCAACTTATCCTTCTTTTATTGGATTTTGTTTTGACATTTTCAATTCTGTTACTGCAGGAGATATACAAAATTTTATGGTACTTCTGAGAGAGCTGCAGTGGACTTGGCCCATGATGCATTAACAAGTATGTTCTCTGATTGATTGAAATTGATATTCTTCAGGCCTGTGGTTTACTTGCATTACTGCTATGTGCATTCGTATCCATATTACCAGCTTGAATTGGTATTTTATCACTATTCAAAACTTCAAAAGGAAAAAAAATGATAAGAATGTTTCTGAATTGATTTTAGATTTTGATCATGGCATTTAAAGACCTTATATGTTTTGAATTCTAAACAGATTACAAACGGTGGGAAGAAGAGATTGAGAAATGGCAGAGTCCTGTTCTTAAGGATGAGACACTACCAGAATGGTAATTCTCAGTTTAACTATAATTTTTTTTTGTTGAATCACTAGTTGTGCAAATAGCAATGTTATGGGTCATTGCGAGGTAATTTACTATTCTAGAATCAAATGTTCATAGTTTTTTAGGTCTAGGTCTATAGTACATGTCATGAAGTAAACTTGCTTTTCCTAGCTTATGTCTAGCTCATTTGTCTGCATAAGTATTACATTTTTAAACTTGTTAAAAAAACTTCACTTTGTATTTTATAAATGGTGTCTGTTACTCTTGAAGCAAAGAGGTTTACATATATATTTCGTTATATCACAGTCTTCTTCCTTATTCAAAGGTTGGGTTTGTGTTAGGACTTAGGAGGCCACCCACCACTAGGGTGTATATTAGGAGAGAAAGGAAGGGAGGCAGAGGATTAAGGACTCACATGGGCAGTGAGGACACGGGTAGTGAGAGAAATGTGAATATACTGATACCAGACAGTGAGGGAAATGTGAATCACTATAGGGATCCTCAATGTAACAACCTGCATACATGGTAGGTTGGGAGTGGATCAGGGGATAGAATCGTTTAGTGAGAGGAGGATGAGGTAGGCATTGAGAGTGAGGAGTGTGGAAAGGGAGGAAGCAGACCCCTCAAAGAGTCCGTAACGCTTCTTTTCTTTTCTTTTCTTTTGTGTGATTTCCTTCTTATTTGTGTGTAAATGATAGGAAACCGAATCAGATAGAAGAAAATACTGAATGATACTCCTCTGTATTATTGCTTCTGCTACTGATATCAGTATCAGTAATGGGTTTGTACAAGGGATTGAATGAAATACTATAAACAGAAAGGAAATGCAGATAACCCAGGCAATTCTAGAGGCCTGGTCTCTCCCACGTTGCAGACACTTCGAGGGGCTGCTTCCTCCCTTCCAATCCTCACTCAATTCTTGCTTACCTTCCCCTTTTACTCCACTCTCTTTTATGCTCTTTCTCCAACAGACTCCTCTGCCCCATTCTCTCTCTGCCACGTGTCTATTCTGTTTTGCTGATCCCCATAAGGAATATCCCTCATGATTTCCTCATTGCCTTCCCCTTTCCCACTTCCTCTGAGTACTAATCCCCTGCATCTCTCCCTTTTCCTCCTATAATACACCTTAGTAACGGAATCTGTCATCTGAATCGCACCATCGGTATCCAAATAGAGCTTTTGGCCAATTACCCACCACCACCAGAGCCACCGGATATAGAACCGGAAGTGGCGAGTCATTTTAGCTATTATGGTGGCTGGGATGTGTTGCTGGGAAGAGACGGTAGTTTGGGCAGTTGTGTGAATGAGCGTTGTGAAGATGAGGGTCATGGTGACTTGAGGGATGGTGGCTGGCACAACCATGGTAGCTATGGCTGTTGTCCGCTGCGTGAGGGATGGGGTGGTTGTGATGGTTGTTGTCTGCTGCATGAGGGAGGAGGAGGCAGTGGGGAGGGGCTGGGCTCACCCACTGAGTTAGTAAACCAAACTAGTAGGCTTGGTACAAAAATGAATGGGCTCAATACTGGGTCAGTGAACCAAGCCCAAATCGGTGAAGAAAGGAAGTGGGCCTTTGGGAGAGAACAAATGGACTCAGACCAAGAGGGAGTTGACAGCTCTATTGATTGGGGTTCTGGTTCTCTTGCAAAAGGAGGTGGGTTTATGATCATTCGTCATGATGAGGCAATGATGCAGTTGTATGAAATACTTTCAAGTGGCATAGACGAATCGCTTACCAGGGCAATAATAACCCATCTCTGTGATGTTTGTTTTTTTGGACATGATAGTTTCGATTCAATTGCTATTGTGGCCTGTTGAAGTGATAAATAGGTTAATGTTCTGGAATCAGTTGAGTTGTATGACTCTGCATCAGGTACACGGAAACTGTTAACAAACATGCACACACCACATAGATTATGCTATTTTTTTTTATGGTTGACAAATTCTACGTGATTGAGGGAATGTCAAGTCCCACTGTTTCATTGACTTATGGAGAGAAACTTCTGGTGGTGGAAGGACAAAGGAGTCCAAAAGGTGAAGTTATTGTACTGAATTCATGGTGTCCGAAAATTCTCCACTACGGTGTTCCATCTACTGCGTCCATCCTAGCTGCTGATCACAACCAACATCTTTGGGCAGTAGGAACATTCAATGGCAGGACAAGGGAGTATGGCAGTGCCAGTGTTGAAATTTTTTTTTCCCCTCCTAAGCATACATCCCTCAAGAATTTAGTGTTCTTGGAAAATCAAGGTTTTCTTGTTGGCATCTCAAGCGATAATGAAATACAGATTTGGGATTTGGAAGGCAGGAAAATTGCCTCCACTCTAACTGTTTTCTCTGTTCATGGCACCAGTTACAGGTATATTGGAAGTGAACATGGTATGGTATATGGGTTGAAGTTCTATTCTAAAGAAGTTTCGACAATTTTGAGCCTTGATTGGCCTGCTGGAATCTGGAGAATTGGAGAAGACGGGAATTGGAGAAGGCCAATGGGACCACAATGGAAGTTTTTATGCTTTAAGCATAACTTGGTCCTTATGTTTAAAGCAATGGGACCCAGGTGGAAGTTTTCTTTAGCTGTTCCAGGACACTGACCCAAACCTTCACCTTGAGGACAAGGTGAATCTTATCTTTTGGGGGGGGAGTATTGTTAGGCCCAAGGTATATGGTCTACACTAGGAGGCCTAAGAAGGGTAATTTGGAGAATAAAGAGGAGAGGAGCATGGGAAGTGAAGGGAGCATCTACCTCCTGAATTGTAACTAACCACTTGCTGACTTGGCAAGTGGGAGAGAAAGAGAATATTCTAGAATGAGAGGCTGTTAGGTCAGAGAGAGTATTAAGGGAGAAAGGTGGGAAGAATGAGGCAGGCAGAAATTAAGTGAAGATTTGGGGCCATTTGGTAGGGAGGAGCAGACCCTCGAAGTTCTGCAGGAGTTTTTTTTTTTCTGTTTGTTTTGTAATTACATTGGTCTGCCTCTGTTTGTAAGGAGCTAGCCTCCATATTTTCCTATCAATAAAATTAGGTTCTTAACAATTGGTATTAGAGCTCACGATCTGGGAGCTGTGGGTACTAAATTCAAAGATGATTCCATAATTTGAAAGAGAGGATGCTTATGGTTAGATGATCAGAGTTGTGCAGCACTTCGATTCGAAAGGAACGTCAGACCAGGAGAAGCTACAGGCGGTTGTGTGGGCTCTTAGAGGTTGCGCTCTCAACTAGTGGCAATGGTGGGATCTGCGCAATCCTGAAGCGACTTGGGTAGCCTTCCAGAAGGCAGTGATCAAGCGATTCCAGCCTGAGTATGATTTGGATCAACTGGTTTTCGTCCCGGAGGAGGAACCGGAATTGGAACCAGAACTAGAGACAGAAACAAAAACTAACCTAATGGAGGAGGATGTGGTGGTGCAAAAGGAGAGCCAAAATACATCGTGGAAGAGACGTGATACTTCTCGCTGACCGTAAATGTTATGTCGAAGGAGGTTGCAGGGGAGGAAACAAAACTTCTCAATGGGTCTGTGAAGGGGATCGAAAAGTAGAAGGAAATCGTGTCAATTAACAGAATCCTCTGCCCCATTCTTTCTTTGCCACCTGTCCATTCTGTTATGCCTCAGATCCCCATAAGGAATATTCCTCATGATTTCTTCATTGCCTTCCCCTTTCCCACTTCCTCTCCCCTGCATCTCTACCTTTTCCTCCTAGAATACCCCTCAGTAATAGGGAGTCTTTCATTACTCCCCTCCATCAGTTTCACCTTGTCCTCAAGGTGAAAGTCAAGAAAGTGCTCTTGCATTGTCACTGAATTTCGAGGAACTCCCAAATTCTGGCAGGTTTTGTAGTTTGATGAGGGCTTCAGTTGAACTGTCTGTTGCAGTCAAGAGTTTCAGAACTTCAGCTGGCTGAAATTGTAACTTAAAGTCTTCTGTCAACAGAGGTGGTAGAGGCTGGCTCATGGTTGATTTTGACAATGAGTTTTTCAACAGTCATGGAAAAAAGTTGTACCATTGGAACAAACATTGATCATAATACACATAGGACCCAATATCTTGTGGATATCTTGCTCTAGGAATAGAATTCCCATCTCTGATATTCGAAATGCCATTTCAAACAAAATTTTGGATTCTGAGCTATGAATGGTTTCCTCAACAGTAGTTCCATCTAGAGAATAAAAGGTAACCATCACATTTACTGACAATGCCCAATCTTCTAACTGCAAAGATGGTATAGGTTGGCTAATGCTAGGTTCTACAATTGAGTTTTTCAAGCTATAAGTCACCCGCACCAAGTGTGGTATTCCTTGGGGCTCCCGAATTAGGTCTTCAAGGTGAAAACAAAATTGCAGGGTCAGAATTGCAGCAGGTTGCACCTTTAACTTCTAATCTTTCGATAGGAATGGTGGCAAAGGTTGACTAGTGGCAAACTCAAAGGCTGACTTTTTCAGTAGAGAAACATGGAATACTCTGTATACGATTGTGATCTGGAAGCTGCAGTTTATATGTCCTCTGCCCCAAGTGTGGTAGCCCTTGGGGCTCCCGAATTAACTCTTCAAACTCAGCGAAGATAATCTTCTGCTCTCCAGCTCAAAAGGCCTTAACCATAGCCTTTAACGGTGCTACGGTCCTAGACAGTGAGAGTTCTCCCTTTAAGGTTATTGCATTCCCTGCTACTTCCAACTTCAAGATAGACTCCTTGAAGTTAGCTTTGATTTCCCTAAGCGCTGCAGACTAGTTGAACCCCAAAACCATATCTGGTCCGCCAGGGTCAAATAAGTAGAAGTCATGGACTCTCTTTATGTCATGCAGCTGCATTCATACTGCCTTACACACCCTTTTCTTTTACATTTGTTGTTCTCCTGGAATATCACTAGATTCATTCTTGGTACCAATCCATCAGGTTTCTGTAGCAGTTCGTAATTGCAACCTTGAAACTATATCTTCAGAAGCTATTCTCATGGGTTGTGACTCCACATACATTATCACCAATAGCAAGAGCCCTTGGAAACCCAGCTTCAGGCAAGCTATCTGTACTCAAGCCTGTATAAGAGATTGTACAATGCTTCTTCTTGGTCATTGTTTCTGTTCCATGGCTATTAGCTGACAAAGGATGTTGAAATTTACTAATTGGCTTCCATGGAATCGTGAAAAAAAATATGAACAGCAATTTTCAATGCCTCTGCCACATGGGGTATGCACATATGCTGGGGGATTGGAAATCATAGCATCTGCTTTAATAGGGACACTAGAATCAATATCAGGTTCTTTACAAGCAGGATGCAGAGAATTAATAATTTCTTTCATTTGACTCTATACCTAACCAATTCCGTCTTGTTTGTGAACTTTCTCATCGCATTTAAGGCCCATATGTGGTTGTAAATGAATCCTACAAGAGAGATGCCTCTGTTGTCGTTTTCACTTGGGAAGCTTTCCAGTGTCTTCTAACATAAAGTCCATGCAATGTGCTGCACATGGTCTTAACAACTCATATACTTGCCCCCAGTCCTAACAAATCTCGAAGCATCAATGGTCCTTACAAACAATCCCAAATGGACAATTCACTATGAAATTGATCAAGGTCCTATTCCTCCTATTAGTCCAAGCATCTGACATAATTGAACAACTAAATTTTACCCATTCTTCATTGTGACCCTTCAACATTTCCTTTGTGTGCTCCAATTCCTTTTTAAGGAGTGGAACCCTCAATTCATGATAACTTGGAGGTTTTAGGGGTTGGCCATAGTTTTTGATAGCTTCCACCATCAACTTGAAGCTTTTCAAATTGGCTACATTGAATGCTATTCCTGCTCAGTAAAAAACCGAGCTATATTCTGAATAGTTCTAGCCCTAGCTTCTCTATCACATGCATCATTAATACTTGTTTGCCTCAGCTTGTCAGCCTTGGATAATTTGAGACTTTCTTCTGGTCTTTTTAAGAGGATAAATCCATGGGGCCTTTCACATTTTTGCCTTTCTTGGCCTTAATGACACTGGAAAGGGTGTCACTTGATGATGATGCTTTCTTTTTCTACATCTAATACTGATAATTTCTTGCAACTCTTTCTCCTCTTCCTCCTTCTCCTTTGCACCTTATTCGTATATGCACTTGTCACTCTTTTTTATGCTAGCAGCATCCAAGAGCAATTGCTTAACCTCAGGTGGCCATTTTTTACAAGCATTGACATCACCGTTTTCACCAAGTTGATGTTTCTTTGCTCTAGTAATCCCACCATTGGTCACTTTTAAGACAAAAATCACATGTAACATAATTTAGTTTATATCTCATATTATTCCGCTGCCATCCTATATCAACATGATCACCAGTGGGCTTTAGCAGTGAAGAAGAGGAACCGCTATGTGACTGATGATGATGCCATGGAAGAGGTTGAATGCGTGCTAAACGGGTGCAAAACAGAGGCTGGGTGAACAAGAGAGGGTGGGAAATGTGAGAACAGAGGCTGAACAGGGGTGGGTTCCAGTGAAAATCCGGCTAGACTCCAGTGGAGAGTGTGAAACAGTGCGTGCAGAGGGTGAAAGGCATCGTGCGGTTGAACCGAGTGTGAAATCAGTGGCTGAGAGGCTTCGTGCTGCTGAACAGAGTGTGGAAGAGTGTGAAATCAGTGGCTGCTAACCCTAAATCTGTGGGTTTCTGCATGGTGGATCTGGGGAGGCATAAAACTCCCTCGATCGGCTGTTTAAGTTAGGGCAAAAGAGATTTTACTATCTGTTAAATATAGCGGCCGCAATGGCCACTATTTCCACCGTGACGAGCTTGCACATGACGAGCATCTAGGAACGTTTTAGGGCCACTCCAGGCACTATTAGCAACCCCGGCGTTAATATACTGATACCAGGCAGTGAGGGAAATGTGAATCACTATGGTTATCCTCAATGTAACAACCTGCACACATGGCAGGTTGGGAGTGGAGCAGGGGATAGAATCAGTTAGTGAGGGAAAGAATAAGTGTGGAATGGTGAGAGGTGGGTGATTTAGGCATATAGAGAGTGAGGAGTGTGGAAAGGGAGGAAGCAGACCCCTCAAAGAGTCTGCAACATTTCTTTTTTCTTGTTTTGAGTGATTTCCTTCTTATTTCTGTGTGTGAACCTCCTGGATACTGATATCTACTGAATATCAGTAACTGGGAACGTGTTTCATCAAGAAAATTCAGTAATATACAGTATTTTCAGTTCCAGTTGCTATCAGTTTGTAGGACCCATAAGTCAGAAGAAACTTCACTTTGGTCCATATTGTTAATAATCACACCACCAGTTCCAACCGGACACCAGCTGCCCTTTGTATAATTTAGGAAAATGTTCTGTGATTTTTCATGTTTTGAATTGAGCATGTATGCTCTTGTCTATTTTATCCAGTCTGTAGTGGAAGATAAATAATGCATTTAAAATTTCTTTTTACAGGTACAAGTTTACGTTGTTTAATGAACTCTACTTTCTCGTTGCTGGAGGAACAATTTGGATTGGTATGTATGAATATAAGCATGTTGTGTAGAAGTTTTTGGTAATCTTCAACGGAAGTCTGCTTTGTCATTGGAGGTGTCTATTGTCAGTTTAGTTTTTGTGAAATCATTAAGACTGCTTTGATCTTTGTGCCAGACTCTCCTTTGCTATCTTCAAATATTACGAATGATCAAGATCAGGTAAAAGAGTTGGAAAATGCAGATGTGAAAATAACTGAAGCTAAAGTGGACTTTAGACAAGGTGCAGTTGCCGAGTGTACAACAAATAGTCCCTCTGATACTACTACTATTAAAGAAAATAATCATGTGGATGAAAAACAATGTAGAGATGTTTCACATGAAAATGAATCTGTGGTTACTCTCGGAGAAGGACACTCAACTGGCACTTTGCAGTCCTTAACAATGATAGGACAACAATATAATGATGATGACGTTGGCAGGTTCTTGTACTTGGAAGGTGTGGAATATATTATGTGGTGCACATATGATGTACACTTCTATGCTTCATTTGCCCTTCTTGAGCTCTTTCCAAGGATTGAATTGAATATACAGCGTGACTTTGCTAAAGCTGTCTTGTGTGAAGATGGAAGAAAAGTAAAGTTTCTGGCTGAGGGAAATTGGGGAATTCGTAAGGTTAGAGGGGCTGTGCCTCATGATTTGGGCACACATGATCCATGGAATGAAATGAATGCTTACAACATTCATGATACTAGTAAGTGGAAGGACCTGAACCCCAAATTTGTACTTCAGGTGTATCGAGATTTTGCTGCAACAGGGGATATGTCATTTGGAGTTGATGTGTGGCCTGCTGTTCGTGCTGCAATGGAGTACATGGACCAATTTGATAGAGATGATGATGGTCTTATTGAGAATGATGGGTTCCCTGATCAAACATATGACACATGGACAGTCCATGGTGTGAGTGCTTATTGTGGTTGTCTTTGGCTTGCTGCTCTCCAAGCTGCAGCTGCAATGGCCCTTCAACTAGGAGACACAGATTTTGCGGAAACATGCAAAAGGAAATTTTTGAAGGCTAAACCAGCATTTGAAGAAAAACTGTGGAATGGTTCTTATTTTAACTATGACAGTGGATCAAGTGGTAATAGTAAATCCATTCAAGCAGATCAATTGGCTGGGCAATGGTATACAGCATCCTCAGGGCTGTCCTCCCTTTTTGATGATTTCAAGATCAAAAGTGCTCTCCGGAAAGTTTATGATTTCAATGTAATGAAAATTAGAGGAGGCAGGATGGGTGCTGTGAATGGCATGCATCCCAATGGAAAGGTGGACGAGACCTGCATGCAGTCTAGAGAAATATGGACGGGTGTGACCTATGGTGTTGCTGCTAATATGATCCTTGCAGGAATGAAAGAGGAGGCCTTCACAACTGCTGAGGGTATATTTCTAGCAGGCTGGTCAGAAGACGGATACGGGTAACTTCTTATGTCCATTATCATCCATAATTGTTTGTGTGGCTCACCTGCATTCATGCTTGTTTATGTGTCTGTGTAATAGGGTTAGGATTTCTTTATTTGTAAATCAAATTACTTTTACACCAATTAATATTTGTTGATATCACAAAATTTACTAAACTTTGCATCATGCATATTGTGCTCGTATGCATATTTCATTTTTGGTAATTAAAAAAATTTAGGGTGAAGGGAGGTTGATCCATTCCAAGGTTAGGGCATGCCACAAGCTTCAAAAAGGGCTTATGCTCGTATACATCTATATGTTAAAATTAATGCATAACACTGTTTTCATACAAGAAATTTTATTTTTTTTATTTCATTTATTGTTCAATAGGAGAATTATTTTTAATCCAATGATTGGATTGATAAAGATCACATTCTATAAGTTATTAGGTAGTGTAAATGTGCCAGGTCTTAAATTGGTATGCAGTTATTCCTTCTCTATTAGGAAATTAATTCATCCCCTTTGCCCCATTAACAGATACTGGTTTCAGACTCCAGAGGCATGGGCAATGGATGGGCACTACCGGTCCCTCATATATATGAGGCCGCTCTCAATTTGGGGCATGCAATATGCATTAACTCTGCCTACGGCTATTCTTGAGGCCCCTAAAGTCAACATCATGGACAGAATCCACCTATCGCCTGTTAATGGAGGATTCTCTCATAATGAAACAGGTGTGAGAAAGATTGCTGCAAAAGCAAGATGCTTTGGAAATTCTGTGTTTCATTGTGCTTGTTGACTGCTAACATGTAAGCACATAATTTTTTTGTATAGGGATTAGGTATCTTCACTAACATTGTTCCTTACCCAACCCTCTCCTAGAGAAGTGGTCAAGGTCTGGGGGGGTAGTGTTTTAGAAATAAGCAGAGTTCGGTTGTAATTTATTTTGTAACTGAACATTCTTATTTATTTAAGTTCTTCTCAAGATGTAATCTAAATTTAGTACATTGCTTCCGTTCAAGATCTTTAGAATGATATATGAAAGGTAAAAACACAGCGTCCCTGCAATTTCTGAAATGGTTGTTTTTATATATGATTATAAAAACGTAAAAACTTAAGTCATATGTAACTATCGATATTTTTCGTATACAATAGGATACATATAAAATGCGTGATGTGATGTGACTATTTTGAGAATTTATCCTGTGTTAATTAGGGATCTTGCCTGGTCTTAAACGGGGGGAAATTAAGACTGAACGCAAGTTGTTTTTTAAATTTAAAATACAACACTATTTTAATAAAATAAAAAAGGTATAAATATAAGCTGTTGAAATTTATTTAAAAAATATTGCTATAATAGACTAGAAATAAAGCAACACTGTTATAGTGAAAGTTATCTTAGCACTAGGGGTGGAAATAGGCCAAGTTAGGTCAGGCTTTGCCTTAAACAGGCCAGACATATTTTACAAAACATTAGCTTTGAGCCTGCTTTATTCACGATATGGGTTTTTTTTTTTGGCTTGGCACATTCATTTTAAAAACTTTAAAAGCAACGACTTTAGCTATATAAAAACCTTTATTGCATCCAGGCCTTTAATAGGCCTAAGTCTTCAAAAGTTAAATAGACTGCTAAATAGGCCAACAGGCCAAGGCCTTAAAAGGTAAATAGGCCAAGGCCTTAAAAGGCTAAATAGGCCAGGCTCTAAATAGGCTGAGACTTTTACCCAAAATCCTGTACAAGCATAAATATAATCAATTCCCTATCCTAAATCTCAAATCAGTCAAATTAAAATTCTAGAGTTTCAAATAATCATAATCCACAAATGTCAAATTCAAATAATACACATTTAAATAACTCAAATCATAAAATTACTACCATCAACAACAACAAATATCAAATTCAAAGACTATATCTAATAACATAATAACAATGAACACTCCAACTAATCTTCGTAGCAACAAGATGCAACCAGCATTCATGACATCAAAATTTCAAGATGAGCTCTTCTTGTTCAGCCTCCTTCAAAACAATAAATCAGATTAAGTTATTAAATCATAAAACAATGATGCATTTAACTAAAATAAAAAAAGGTCAATTTCAAAATCTAAAGATTATACATGTTTCTTTCTTTTCAAACCATACTTACTACGGAGCCAATCCCCACCACAAATGAGTGCTTCAATAGATTCTTCATTTAATTTAGCATGATATTCATCAATAATTCTTCCTCCAGCACTAAATGTGGACTCTGATGCTACTATTGAGATTGGAATGGCTAGTATATCAGCTGCCATTTTTTATAAAATTTTATACTTCAAGCTATTAGTCTTCCACCACTCTAAGGCACTAAAGAAAGAGTTAGAGTTAACATCAGGAATATAAACACCCTCCTCAAGATAAGATTATAACTCTGATTTTACTGGGGGAACTGCTTCCTTTTCACGAACAATGCTCATGAGAAAATCAAATCCAATAGTCAATGATGGCTCCGAGGAAGGGGTACAAGAGGAGCTACTACCACCAATATTCACTTCAGCAGTAAAGGATGATTGTTCCATAATTAACTCCACATACTCATCATATAATTTCTGTAATGTTGTACGCACCTTCTTCACATTTCTTTCAGCCTCAACATCATATTTGTATATCAAAGGAAAACATATATTAACAACATGAAATTTGCACTTAGGATCCAAGACACTAGCAATGGCCATCAACAGATTACATTCCCCCCAATATTTATCAAATTTGTGTTTCATTGGCTTTGCCATTTCTCTCATGAAGAGATCATGATCCTCTGCTGCATTATCAATAACTTATTTCACCCTCCAAATTTCAGGAAGATACAAATTAGAAGTTGGATATTCACTACCTGAGATGACAAGAGTGGCTAGATTGAAAACTTCTAAAAGCTGACAAACCTTCTCAACTTTCTCCCAATCCTCATATGATGGCGCATAATCATAATGTGGCTCTCTTTCCTTGTAAGCAGAAAATGCTATCTTAAATTTCATAGCAGTAGACAACATTTGAAATGTGGAATTCCATCTTGTGGGACAATCAAGAATTAGCTTCCTTTCTTTCAAATGCTTTTGTTCAAAAATATCACAAAAAGACTTCAATCTTGAATCAGAGTGGTTAATATATTTAACACTCTCACGAACATGGTGAATGACATCCTTAATCTGACTAAGACCTTCTTGCACTAGCAAATTCAAAATGTGTGCACAACATCTAACATGAAACAAAGCTCCATCAATGACTAAATTATTGCTTAGTGATAAATTGTCCTTGAGATTTCTTATACACGAATCATTGTAAGAAGCATTATCAACAGAAACTGAAAATACCTTGTTTTCAATCCCCCATGCCTTCAAGCACTTGAAAATTGCGTTAGCTACATCAATTCCACGCCTTGGAGCAAGAACTTTTACAAAACTTAACACTCTTTTTTTAAGTTTCCAACCTGCATCAATGAAATGGCCGGTAATAACCATATATTCAACTACTTGATGACTTGATTTCCACATATCTGTGGTTATACTAATCCTGCTCACACTCTTTAACAAAGCCTTCAATTTTCTCTTCTCTACCTCATATATAGCTAAGCAATAAGTTCTTCTTTGTTTACGTCCAATTTTTTGAAATTCTGGATTTGCATATTGGAACCCCCACATCCAAACTTCTTCCTCAACAATGCTAAAAGGATGCTCGTGTACCATAATAGCAGTAGCAATTATCTCTCTAATCTTTTCATTG
Source organism: Styphnolobium japonicum (assembly GCA_023212625.1). Classification (NCBI taxonomy): domain Eukaryota; kingdom Viridiplantae; phylum Streptophyta; class Magnoliopsida; order Fabales; family Fabaceae; genus Styphnolobium; species Styphnolobium japonicum. The sequence continues at coordinate 21,009,481 of JALBWW010000013.1, forward strand.
GAATACTTGGCACCCGAAGCCATAAATGGATTAATAGTTGAATTGGAAGGCTGATATGGAATGGTTGTTTGCTTCTTTTGTCGTTCCATTTGCAATTTCTTTTTCAAGCAATTTTGTGCATGTCTTCTAAGATGGCTGGTGCTAGCCCCCCTCCCTCCAGTAGATAGTTTATCTTTACACCATATGCATAGAGCCTTTTTAACACCTCCAGTTAGCTCAACTTCTTTAAAATCATCCCAAACAGCTGATGTTTTCTTCCTCTTCCTAATGACATAATCCTCATCTCTTGCATCTTCATTTTCAAGATTGGAACAAATTTGATCACTATCAACTCTTTCAGATAATAACATATTTGAATCTGTAATAATGTGCCCATTGTCCTTATGATGATCATCACTTAGATTTTCTTCACGGTTAGTAGATATAATTGTATCATTGCTTTGAAATGGAGAATCCATTAGGCAAATCTATGACATAAAAAAGAAAATAAAATATATTATCATTACAATAAACAAGATGAGATTATTGAAATATAATAAATATATGTCATTCACGTCACATGCTTCTTGTAACAATTTAGTACACAGATACTAAATAATATATAATAAGCATTTATACTAAATAACATATAATAGGCATTCATACTAGGCAACTCGTACTGGTGTCTCTTTAAACATAACAATTTATAAACATAAGTCACTATCACATATTAAAATATCTATCCTTACTAATCTGCCAACTTTTCAAATACAATTATTAAACTTGACAAATATACTTATTTCTTAAGGCTTACCAAGTCAAAAAGCTAAAGATCATTTCATTGGTTCAATTTCAAGTTTCTTGGCAGCTTCCAGGTTCTACCATTTTTATCTACCTTTAAGCTACAGTAGAAGAAGCTTGACCCAATTTAGATCGAGAAGAAGCTTGACATCAAATATTAAAAATTAATATAAAATTAGGATGTTCAATGGAAGCATTAGATCCAAAACATGGAAAAGTGAAGAATGATGAGAAAGAAAGCGCAACTAACGCACGGAGAAAATTTGTGAAATTTATGTGAAAATTTGTTTACTTTTCTGAAGAAGTTCTTGACGATGCTGACGACACTGAAGAAGAATGGTGGGTGTTTGTGGGTTGCGGCTATGGCAAACAAATTTATGAGTCTGTGAGATGTGAGAGAGAGGAAAATTAGGGTTAGAAAGATTTTTCTTAAAAAAAATATTATTTATATAACTAATACATTATATTGAATTTAATATTTTTAATTATATATGAATAAATAATATATATATATATAAAATAGTAAACAGGCCGGCCTGATAGGCTTAACAGGCTTTTTTAATAGCCTAAGCCTGGCCTTTTTCAGTAAAGAGGCTTTTAAAAATGCCTTAACCTGGCTTGAATATTAAAAAGGTCAAGCCAGGCCAGGCCGTAGGCCCCTGATAGGCCACCTGGCCTATTTCCACCCCTACTTAGCACCAAAGAAAAGTGAAAGTCATCTCCATGTTTCAAGCAATTTATTTAAGCCTTTTAAGCTTAATCAATTATTTATTTTTTATCTAAAGTTATTAAAATAAGGTAAACCTTGTGCTAATAGTTAACTTGTCAACAAATCCTATAAATGAGAGTAGTAACTCAATTGAATTTTATATGAAATTATGTAAAGATTGAAGGTTTATAGATATACAGTCCATTGTAGATAGTTTGAATAATAAACTAATCGGGAAAACCATGATATGGATATTGTCTTTAGAGGTTTTGTACCTCTTTCATGCATCATAAAGAGATTCATCATCTCTTTGTGTGAAAGTAGTAATATCATGACGAAACTTAGCTGTCTTGCTTAGTCTAAAATATTTAGTCAAAAAGGCTTGGGATATAACGCCCCACGTAGTAATAGAATGGACGAGCATTGAGTTGAGCCATCTATTCGCTTTGTCCCTCAAAAAGAATGGAGAGAGCCTAAGCCAAATAGAATCTTCAGAGACTCCATTGCTTTTAATAGCGTCACATATCTCCAAGAATTTGACTAAGTGAGCATTAAGGTCTTCTATAGGTGAACCCCTAAACTAAGACTGTTGTACCATGTGGATCAATGTTGGCTTCAACTCAAAAGTTATTAATCGCAACTGGTGGTCTCACAACACTAGGCTGAAATTCTTGTGCATTAAGAGTTGCGAAGTCTCTCAACCTTCGGTTGCAGTTGTTCAACAAAAGGTGTTGATCCGCCATGACAGCTTCTCTAAAACAGGTAAAAGTACCTGAAAAATAAATAATAGAACAAACAAAGTAAAACTAAAATATAAAAGAAAAAATTAAACAAAAATAACAAAAAGTCAAGATTAATCAAATCATTAATGGTAGTGATATTAGCATCGATCCCCAGCAACAACACTGAAAACATATTGATGATCGCAAGTGCATGGATCGTACAAATAGTAAAAATAAAAATATCGTTTTTACGAAGATTGTATGAATATCGTACTATAACAATTTTAATTATCTAGACAATTAAATAAAATAATAAAAAGTATAACTAAACTATAATTAAATAAACTAAAGGGGCAAATAACAAGTTTGAATAAATGCGAGTACTAGGATTTTTGGGATTCAATAAATCGCAAAATAAAGATAATAGGATCTCTCGAGGCATCAAAGGAAACAAAAAGTATAAAGAAGAGAGGAAACTAACAAGATATAACAAGAAAGACATGAACTACTCTTAAGTCAATCCAAATCAATCCAAAATAAGCACAAATATCATGCATTATATCAACATATCACTCCCACCTCGGAAGTTGTGTTAGCCAAGAGCAACCATCACACAAGAGGGGGTAAATTGGGTGATCACAAATTTTAAAACAACTTTGAGCAATTGTGTATTTTGATGCAACTAATCAATACATGTAGCAGCATAAGTATATTGAACACAAATAATGCTTGGAGATAATCAAGAATGTTAACTTTCACATACAAAAGCATTGTGTTAATCACATTAAAGCTATAGAACAATATTAATCATTATGTTCTTAATTAAAAATTAATCAATATCATTGATATAAATATTCTAGATAGCTCAAATAGAACATGAATGAGTATATAAATTTAACAAACAAGTTAACTATCAATCCCAAGCCTCAACACAACAATCTCACAAGATTATGCAGTAAATTAACAATTACAACAAGTTAAGAAATATAACAAGTATGCTTATCAATGTAAATTGTTGGAATGTAAAGAGAGTAAGGGATAAGAAAGAGTGCAAACAATATTTACTGATTTGATCACTTCTTTGTTACCTACGTTCACTCTCAAGATCATCCACTTGAGGTTTTTACTATTCTTCAAGTTTGAAACTTAGGTGCTTGAGAAACCTTTACAAACTACAAGCACTTCCACCCTTTATGTATAAGCCTCACACTTTCAACTAGAGGGATCCTCCACCCCCTTTACAATAATAGAGCACTCTTCACACCTTTGTTAGAGCATCTTTCTTTTCTTTTTAAGGGAAAAACATACCCTTGAACTCTCTTAAGCTCTTACAAGTGTTTACAATGATAGAAATGATAAACTCTCTCAAAGAGTTGATAATACGACTTGAAGTATTAATGGATAGAAAGATTATTGACAATGAGGAGCTCAAATATGGCTTTTGATGAAGAAGAGATTACACCTACATATTGATTTGAATGTATAGGTTCATCACTTGTAAATGCTTCAATTTTAGTGTATATTTATAGCCCAAGTGATAAAATAGTCGTTGGTGGTGTTTAGGAATGTTTTCCTTTGAAAACTAACCGTTTATAGCAATTATTTCTGACTTTTACGCAAGCCATATCCAGATACTTGGAGCTAGTATCCAGAATTTGTGTTTTTTGGATTTACATGACAGTAGGATATCTAGATATAAGACTTGTGTATCCAGATATTTGGAAAAACACATTCTCATTTAAAGTGAGATATCCATATACCAAAATGGTGTATCTGGATATTTGAAATACCCTTGAGCTTTTGTAAAGAGATATTTGGATACCAGAATGGTGTACTTGGAAATTTGAAATATTATTCATGATACGAAAATCAAACTTTCAAAAGTCATAACTTTTTTTATTTCTTAACAGAATTAAGAAAATGGCTATGCGTTGAAAAGCTTTTTGAGTCGACTTTCATATGAAACAAGTTTTAGATCAAAACTCAGTATTTTGAAAGTAATGATAAAATAATGACCAAATGTCAGTTTTTCAAAACTCAAACTTAGCTATATTCATTGTTTTGAAATATTACTATGACTAATTTTTCAAAACTTATTTTTCTTTTAGAAAGTGCAAAATCATTTCTTAAGATTGAAAATTTTATTTGAAATTTGTTCATGTAAAACCTCTATAATTACAAAGGAGAATAACCTATACGAGAAAATATACCCTTTTGAGTCCTTAAGCTTTTTGATACAATCCAAGCTTATAAAATTCTTCTCTTCAAATCTTCCAAAGGCTTGGACCATCTCTTTATTCTCCATCTTCTTGAGTTGAGCATAAATAGGATCTTTCATTTTCTTGTTATAATGCTCACTCTTGATAGTTAGACTATCTTATAAAACATGACTCATTTGAAGAACATAGTCAAATTCATAGTTCAACATCAAATATAGTCATGATTCAAATATTCTAGAAGATTCTTCATGCATATATGATTCACATATAGACATATCTAATATCTATTCAATTTATCCATTTAACAAGTACTACTGGATATAATCTATAACTAATGCTACACATAGCTCATTGCATGATCCTTATATAAATGAACAAGATATGGTACATGATCAAGTATATTCCATTAAGCATATGTATGTAGCACGTTCGTAATCTTTTTGCGTATTTGTCATTATCAAAACATAACACATTAAACTATTGGGGCAAACATATTTCCACAAGTTGTTCTTGAAGTCTTTATACGATGACTCAAACAACTGGAAGAGTTTCTTCCCAGATCAGTCGTTCAAATAAACTTAAGCCCTCGATTTGGTCCTCTTGGGTAAAAGAACCAAAAAAAGTGCTCATATCGGCCTTGATTCCCAGATGTTTGCACATAATTTCAAATGAGTGAATGAATGCCCAGTAATTTGGATGAAGCTAGGTTGGAGCCACTCCCACAGTCTATAGCACATCTTCCTCGAAAGCGATGAAAGGTAACCTGACTCCTACCTTGGTAAATATCGTCTCGTACATGTACAAATATAGCCTTCACCCAACAGGGACAATGCACATGAACTCATTAGATCGTCTGGGGCTACACGTATCTTAGTCTCGTTCTCGTCAGTCACCCCGATTTGGAGGTAACTCATTCTTTCTTCCATCTTTTCATTCGTGCATATGAGAGTAGGAGTATCCATCTGACCTCAGTTCACCCAATCATAGTTCGACGACTTGGGGGCAGAATCTACACTCTTTACCATGTCTAAATTTAACTCCCCGACCATACCTATACAAGGATTATAAGATTCAGATATCATAGAGCTGTAACTAGAAGGGTATATCGAGCCCCTAATGTCGACATCTACATCCCATACTTCCTTAAGGTTCAAACGACTCAAAGTATGTTCTCTCTTAGCCATTAACTCATATATAACCCTAGCATCAAATTCTTGGCTACGAGGATATAGTGAATCAAACCTCACTATGTCTAAATCACCCTCATCCCCACAGGAAATCTCAACCAATTCTATTGTGGCTACCAAAAAAATGCAAAAGCAGGAAAAAAGGAGGAAAAAAAAGGGGTACCTAGAGTATTAATTGAAGAATTAGGTGAGCTTGAATTTGGAGAGATTGCTGACAAAACCCTAGAGCACACAAGCAACTGGCAATGGAGAAAAAGAAAATATGGGGTTTTGCATAAACAAGAAGGCCTAGATTTTTCCCAGAGGACTTTGAGGAAATGAATAAGCAGTGGAGTTTTGGAGAAGGTGAAGAAGAAAATGAGGGAGAAGCCGCTTAAACCCCCTCTGAGGAATTCAAAAAGGCTTATCCATCCAACGATTGATATCGCGCCACCTCGAGTACATCCTATAGTGGCAAGCAAAGCATTCAAAATTCTTAATGATTGCCACAACACATTTAAAGCACGTGATCACCATCCTCCTCGAGCAGCGCAATATCCATATGGAATAGTGTGACATGTGACACTCACCTAGTTATCGCATGACACGTCCTAGTTCACCAAACGCTAATTGTCAAGTATCTTAATGGATTATCGATTACACAAATCAGGAAAGAGACATCTTGATCCCTCCAAGCTTCGAACCTGACCACCTCAGCTCGGTCAAATCAAATTTCCACACATCTTAGCTCGCTCTATACTGAGCTAGGGGCAAGTGTAGTGTTCAAATATTTAGGGCTCGTACCCCCTCGTGCCCCGTGTTTGGCCCAATGGTTTGTGTAAAAGTATCTTGTCAACTAACGAAGAGTTGATAAATTCTATAAGGAATCACCAAATTAACCTTGTCAATGAATGATTATAGTAAAGTGGAAAGCAATGATCATTCTCACATACGATTGAGGCTAATTAAAAAGTTAACGACAATAGAATATGAAACTAAGAAAAATAATAAATAAAAAGGGTTTTTTAAAAGTAATTAAACTAAATCAATTGAAAGCAAAGAATGAGATTGTGAGATCTCAAAGGGAAAAAGTAAGAAACAAGTAAATATCAACAATAGTTAAGACTTGGTTAAGGGATTAATCTCCACTACTAGACTTAGACAATGACAATTGACTTTGATATTGCTCTTAACTTTCTATTGAAGTTACCAGTCATAGATGGCAACAAGCTCTCCTATCATGATTCTTCCTTAGTTCATTTTTAATTAGAATAAGCTCTTTAATTAATCTCTATCCATTAAACAACCTAAAACAAGCTCTCTAAATTTAATCTAATGGAAGCATTAAGTTACGAAGGATAGTTTGACCAAAGCAACAATCACACAAGCTTGAATTATTTATTTTATTTTATGTTCTTCATCACAATCAACAAAGACTTATTCAATAATTATTAATTGCAAAGTGCTACTTGTGATTAGGGAAACAAGACAATTATGGATCAAGCTCCCTAACCTAGGTATAGAAAGTTATTAAGTTCTATTTAGTTGTGCACCCTACATAAATCAAAGCAACGATCATGCACAATTTTAATGGAAGAACCACAATTAGCTTCAATTGAAAACTAGAAAGTAATATCCAACATCAATCACAAAGTGATTTGTATGGCTTTGAATTCACCCTTAACCAACAAAAAAAATATAGCCTAACATAGTCTTGATCAACACCAAAAGATAAAATAAAAAACATATTCAGTTCAAGAGAATGAAAGGAATATGAAAAGCAAAACATATTGATCTTCTCCACAAGAATCTTCTCAAGGTTGCACTTAGTCACCCTCATCTTCCTCCCTAACAACTCTCAAGTATGCAAAAATTTGTCTTGAACAAAACCCTGAAAGATCTATTTATAATGGGCCCAAGACCAACAATTAAAGAAATCAGAAAATTAGACTCCCGTTATGATGTTGAGGCGCTAAGATTTGGGTGTCGCGGCGCCTTAGTGATGTGTGTATAAAATACGCACGTTTAGTGCTTATTTTGTCATGAAATTGAGCTTAAAGCTTCACATATCTTATTTTTTATTGTGATTTATTTTCATATATTCCTTTTATGTACTTTTGGTTTGTTTTTTAATAATTTAAGGTGATTCATGGAGATTTTAGACTAGTTTGTTGGAAAATCAAGAATCTGACAAGGAACTTGTCATGCTTACAACCCTTATGACCTATAGGCAGTAGAAATATTATATCTTGAGCTAAAGAGGTCAAATGGAAGTGATTCATAGAGATCTTCAACTAGTTTGTTGGATAATCAAGAATTAGATAAGGAACTTGCCATGTTGACAGCCTTTATGACATGTAGACAGTAGAAAGATAACATCTTGTACTAAAGAGGTCAAATGGAAGTGATTCCAGTGCCATTGGAAAGCTAACACATAGGGTTACAATTCTTATGATAAGAGGAAGTTCCAGTTATCATGTTTAGAGGGTCGAATTTCAAATCATAATATGATGCAAAATGAAGTTTGTTGATTTGCATCTTGACTAGAGAGAAGCTGATTTCAAGATCTAAGAAAAGAGACTAAGAGATTGAACAAAATGATCACAAATCAATGAGTTTTCTTATCCCTTCTATATCTTGTTATTGTTCTTCAAGCATGTATAGCTAAACATCTAGGATTAGAGATGTATCTTTTTTATGAAGTTATGACATAATTGTATTTCTTTTCTTGTTAATGAAAGATTATTGCATTAGATTCAATTTTAGTATTCTTAATGTTTGCATTATGTCTGTACCCATAGTCGCATGATTCAAGATATCTAAATAAAGGATTGAAACATGAAGTTTAATATTGAAAAATCTAGAATTTAAACTTTGGAGTTATGACCATGAAAGTAGGTATAATCCTTTGAGAATCAATTGAATTTCACAAAGCTTAATGAGTTTCAATTTAATGCAATACCATGAAAATATATATTTTAATTCTAACGTGTTTTTTTTATCAAAAGAGAACCTTAAATACTTTAGGAAAATTCACCTTCAAAGCATAATAAAATCCATTAAATAAGGGAGTTTTACTATGTGTCATGACAAGTAGATGTAGTGAACCCTGAAATCCTAGAACCTTTATCAATTAGAACTTGTTATTTTTCATTTTTATTTACTTGCAATTCAATTATGCCTTTATTGTTTTATTTAGTTGACTAGATAATTAAAGTCATTATAGTGCGGTATTCACATGATCCTTCGGGGAACGATATCTTTACGTTACTACTTATACGATCTGTGCACTTGCTGTCATCAATAACTAGCTAATGGAAAAAATCTCGAATTTTTTCAAATGTGGCATGGTCCTGACATTAGCTTTGGGGCGTCGCGGCACCCTAGCTTCAGCCCACAAACTCGTGTAGATGCACTTCTTCTCGCGTCAGGTTTTGTCTTCTGCTTTACTTTCCATTTTGCACCATTCAAACGCTTGATCAGTCTTTGATGTCTTAAGCAAAGTTGTATAACTTTTCCTTAGATTTTCAACATATCAAGAATCATCCAAATCCAATGTCTGTAACAAAAGTTATGTTCAAGATATTGTATGTGCGCGAATCTAATTTCTTCACAACTTTTGGCTTTTTCTTGGGCTTTTACCTACAAAACACTATTCAAAAATCACAAGTGAGAAGTACTATCAAGTTCCAATTTAGAATATCAAATTTAAAAAAAGAAGTCAAATTAAACCTACATATGCATCAAATGTAGTAGACCTATGCAACTTAAACCTAAAATCAAGCATGCTAACACATAATCACAAGGATTTAGCAACCTTGATGCACAAAACAAGAGCTAATAACTCTATTTTCATATAGTCATCACTCAACTCCCGCGCAACTATGTTCGGCCAAACTCAGGCGTGAAGTTTTGACCAAGTCTCCCCAGCGGCTCACTGTAGAGCTCGAGTGAAAGGCTTATTGTAATACCCTACTAGTTATTATCTTATTTTAGTATAAAGTCACATAATCCTTGCTTACTTTATTTATTTATTTATTAAATTCATTAAGAAAATTACATTTATTAAATAAATTAAAACATAACAAAATAGCTTTTTATTTTTTCTTTTATTCAATTAGCTTACTTACTTAATGATTATTTGTTTAACTTAATGAAATACATTAATCAACTTATGATAAACAAAAAAATATTAGAGCTCAAAGAAATGTTGTAGCATTTCATCTATTTGTATTATTTATACAGGTATCATTTATATACAATATAATACATCTAAAAAAATAAGGTATTAAACCCCTGACACTTGTATCAAAAGTTCTACACTATATCTATATAACTACTACATCATATAAGAGTCTACACTACTGAAATGAAGCATCTGGCATAAAAGTCATGGCAAGTCAGGATAATCTGATTCTCTATGGGATCAAACTCCCAGTTTCCTCCACATCTATCAGCACTATCACCTTGTACATTTCTAATGATCCTCTGGAAATATCATATACAGGAGTGAAAAATAATATTTTTCAGTAGAAATTCAAGCAGACTTTGAAATAAAATAATAATAAAAACAATAGTATTTTCAGCTGCATTAAGCTGTAGAAAAACAATTTCATGGATACATTTATAAATCAAAATACAATCAAATAACAATAACATAACCCTTTCGAGTTCTACTTCCATAACCTCATTTCTTAGAACATTTAATAGCAAAATAAACTGTTGATCATCTAATCTTTCATAATTAGACAATTACATGCTCATATTTTTCTTTCTTTTATAGGGACATAGTTCATAATCTATGCTTACATGGTCCATAAAAATTACTATAACAAGAGTGATATGAGCTCTTACTTTGTCATAGGGTGTCCCTTAAAATCTTATGCTAGATGGTCATTCCACAAAATATGTAATGGTGGATTCCATTTGGTTCTACGATAATTCCATAACATTGGGATGGAAAATCTGCCTTTTGACACATGTAAGTCTGGGATCACTGATCAATCAATTTGAGACACTTATGTTAGCTTTGTATTAGGCTTTATTAGATGTTTATTGTGCCCAATATTAGTGTTTTAGATGTGTTTAATGTTGTTGGGCTTCATTGGGCTTTAATGCAAATGTTGAATAATTTTCGGATTTTGATGCATTTTGACCTTTCTTCCTTGGTTAGGCCATAACTTGGGACTCGGTGATCCAATTGAGGTGATCTTGGTGTCTTTGGAAAGCTAAGACAATGCTCTACAAGTTTCATGAAGAACTCAAGAGCTGGATCGGACTTCTAAGGGTCGAAAACATCCCTACAATGCAGAGTGGGTTTGCTGTCAGGAAAATCTGGGCAGTATGCACATATTGGACTACATAGTGAGTTATAGACCTCCTCTTGGGCTGAAACTTGGTCATTTGAAAGATAAGACCCATATCTCCAACTTCACTGAAGACCACTTTGTTAATAGATGTCGTTTTAGGCATGCTTCTCAAGCTACAAGTTGGTCTGAATTTGGAAACACGTTCTTCCAACCTAACTTGAGGTAGGTGCAGTGTTTTTGGCATTTCTGGAGTTCTAAAAGTCCAAATGACATGATTCAAATTGGAGATTTTCAAGGAGACAACTGGCTACAACTTTCATGAGAAATCCAAGCCAAAATGCACCGTCTAGGTGATGAATTTGAAGCCAGAAGTCAGATAAGAGTTGTTGACTAAAAGCCACCAACCATACACCAACCCACCTACCATGCACCAACCCACCAACCATGCATCAAGCTTCCATTTTTGACAATTTTCATATTCTTGTAGCTTGTATTCAGATTATGTACATGTACAAATTGGCTTCTAGGATTAGTATAAATAGACCCAACCTCTTTGTATTAGAAGCATTCAATTTTAAGTAAGTTTCAAGAAAGTTTGAGTATTTGTTAGAGTTTTCTTTCTCTTCTTCTCCATTTTCTTTAGAATTTCGTTTTTGTTCTTTTATTTTTGAGTTCTTCCTTCCCATCCATGGAAGGCTAGACTCTCATAATCAATCCAAGGGATTAACCGTCTTGATGTTTAATTTGGAGATCTTGTTTTGCTTGTTCATATTGCTTAATTGTTATTCAAGTTTCTTTTCTTCCTCTTTTGATTTCTATCTAGATTGAATTGCTTAATTTGATTTAGATGTTAATGTGATAATAGCTTTATTGTCATGTATTCAAAGAGGATCACAAAGAATAAACAATTTATTAAAGCTTTTTGATGGATTGTTTAGCTTGGTTAAATTCTGGATCTTAAGTTAATCTATGTTTGGATGGTGCTTACTTTATCTAACCTTGGTTAATTAAATCCTAGATGCTTATCTAGTAGAGGATTCTTGGATCATGTTGAGGCGTCTTGATATGATCTAAGGCCAAGAACACGGTTAGCAATTAAGTGAATTCCTTGTGATCAATGATGAGTTAAACTCAAGATCGGTAAATTTCCTTGAATTGGTTGTTTCTTTATATTTGTTTACAACTTTAAGTCTTGAACTATTTTTTTAATCTTATTAATCAACATCAAAACCCCCCTTTTAATTATCTTGATTTGATTAAATCTTTGTTCTTTTTGGATCCTTGAGAGACGATTCGGTTCATGCTCTATACTACAAATTAGTTTGCGAACCGGTAAATTTTTATTATTTGACGAGGTCTCGACAACCTCTTGTCAATCACCTTGGTTTTAAAAAGGATCATTTCCAACATTCTTTCATATATTCAAGCATAATCTACCTTAGAATCAATTAAACCGCCAACAAAGAATCATAACTCCTAGATTTCAAAATTCACATGGTCATAGATCATGAAACTCATATCTTCAATCCATCACAACTAGTCATTATTTGATTGTAATCATGAGAGAAGGTACAAGAAAACACCAAAAATCCATGGAAAACACTTGAAAACCCAAGAAAACATCATTTTTAAACTAAGAGGAAATGAGACCACTTGAACCCCTACCTCTTCCACGTGCGAATTACAGGTGTTGGGAGAATTTCCTTCCTTGATTCTTGATAGATCTTGGTTCCTTGTAGAGATTCCAAGCTTTTGACAATTTTCATTTTTCCTATTTTTCTCTTTCTTTGCTCTCCTCCTCTTCCTCTCCACCACCACACACTTTCTCTCTTCTTTCTCTAGGTGGTTCATGAGCTTTAGGATAGATGATGATAGATTTTCTATTTTATTTTCTATTTATTTTGTTAACTAATCAAAATTTAACATGTTTCTTTCGTAATGATTACTTAATCATTACTATCCATTCTTAACCAATCATCTTCCACCATTTGATCCAAGATGTGCCATCCTCCCATTGGTTAAGCTCCTTGGCCAATAGAAACCTTCCTTTAACTGACTTAATTATGACTTTGGTTAGATTTTAATTAATCTAGTTGTATTTTAACTAATTTGGTTGAATTTTAACTAGATTAGATACATTCTAACTAAATTCATTGGATTCTAACTTAATTAGTTACATTCTAACCTAATTAATTAATTCTTAGTCAAATGGTAACTAGATTCTAAGAATATTCTAACTTGATTTCATCTAGTTACTTTGGTTTTGTCTTTATTTGATTTTTGTCTTATTATAGTAACATAATTTTCATAATGGCCAATGAGCCCCTAGTGTTATAACCCTATATTTATAAAAAAAAAAATGTCATTATATATTCTACTAACTTACAAAAGTTCTGGGTGTCTTTGGTTTTCTGTTTGACAAGATATTGACGAGTATTTTAACACTTTTTATTCTCATCTAGGCAGTTTTCAAGGCTTTGTTTTCCTAGAATCACTAAGAAACAAAATAAGAATTCTAATAAAAATATAATTAAATAATCAATTTCACTGATCAAGAATAATAATAATTTCTCATGGGTAAATTAGTAAAAATTTATCCTAGGTAGCTTTTTGCATTCTCTTCATATCAAAGAATACAATTCACAAATTCTCAAGTATAAACAATATAAAAATAAATATTAAATAATAAACAAACTATTAAATATTTTGTAAATATTTTTTCGTATATTTTAGGGGAGGATGTTACACTTATCCCTCAGAACTGAAGGGTAGGCTTATCCCGTGTATCTTCAATGGATCACTCCTGAGGAGATGTAGTTCACCTCGGATTCCACCACACTCAAAGCTATATAAGGGGTTTCCCCCAAGTATGATCACATACCCTAAAAATTACCTACATACTGCAAACATTGACTTAAGCGTCAAAGTCTCTTTTATAGGTACCCTCATCCCCATCGCTCTAGCAGGCCGGGAGACCTATTTTGAAATCGAACAGTAATAGAACCCCTAGTGACAACCTCATTGACACTATCATAGCCCTGAGCCAAGTTACTGCTTCAATGCCCACATACCATGCCATCCTTGCCACCTATCTCACCTAATGAATTGCAACCTAGTAAAGCCCATGAAAACCCAATAGCCACACCATCCTTGCGTCCTCTCTAGACTGACTAAAGCTCCTGAGCCATGAAATTCTTAAAGCCTCAAAAACCCATGTTGCCCATGAAACATGTTCACAGCCACTCCAATTATTTTCCTTACCAAATTTAAATTGGTGGCGATACCATTTTTATTCCAAATCTTCGCACCACTCCATTGTGACACCTTTCAGGCGATAGTCTTGATGACTATCTTCTATTTGATCCATTTTTCTAACTTGAGCCTTTGTTGGTTTTCTCATACATGACCAAATCACTTGAGGTAAGTTTCTATCATCTTCTCCTCAGTAAGTACTATTTCGAATTTCTCTTGGATGCATATTTTCTTGTGTGCCCAATGATCCACCTCAGCACTCTCATCCCCCTATAGTTATTTTTTTGCTTATTCGACACTTCACACCCATGCATTACGATAGAGCATCATTTGTCTTATAACTGTTCCAAAGAATTTTTTTTCTGAGTTTGATAGGAATTTTGTTATCACAAATTATGCCTAAAATATTTCTCTCTATCATCCATCAAGCTTCAATCTCCCTATCAATATTTCTAAGATGGATTAAAGATACCTAACCCATGCAACTTGTTATATGATGTTATCTTCAATTTTCACATCCAAAATATTGCTAACTCGACATACAAAACTTACATTCCATATACTCCTTATTACTCTTACTTAAAATCAATTTATTCCAAAGCCTCTCTTCACAACTCAAATTTATAATTTTTCTCATCTTGACTCTACAACTAAGACTATAAAGGGTTCTTTTTGTCACATTTCTCATGTTCTTATGTATTGTAGCATCCTTGAAATTCAACAATTCATTCTTCAATTGTTAATGATGTAATCAATTTGGTAGCTTAACTTTTTAAATCCTACTCAGATTATTATAAATTTTCTATTCAATTCTTCTACATATTTAATATTATTTCCCTCTTTAAGTTTCCATTGATACGCTTGTCTCTTCGTCACTTCTGACTTCACAGTTCCATTTTGGTATTCAAGCCATCTACAACACACTATTCATGGCCTTCCATATACTAAATTTTTGATTTCTCCCACTTCTCGCTTTTGCACCTCACTTCCCTCCCTTTAATATATTGCAACAACTCAAACCTTTCCCACATAAATCTAGAGCCTAGAGGAACTTCCATAGACCCTTTGAAAGAAATAGTTATCCATGAAAACAAAATCTTAAAATTTTTAACCTTACTTTAAATGCTAGGAAGTTTAAATCATCATATACTAACCACTTGAGGAGGGAAAATATCATAATGAATGTGAATGCTAGTGGTTTGAGCAAATTTTATTTGAGGAAAGAAGCTACTAAAAATGAGGCATTAAATAATTATGCTAATAAAGAAGTAGAAGAAAATGATATAAAATAGATCCGTCAACAATGATGAATACAATGTAATGAAATATTCATAAAGTCTGTTTGGTGAGGTTCATGGTGAGTAAGATATTGCTCTTGAAAATAAGAAAGATACTATTGCAGTTGACAATAAAAAAGGTCGAACATAAAGTTTTATCAATTAAAGAGGATAATGATACTATGGTTGTTATTCCTAAGAGTGTAGTGATTAATAACATTGAAGTTGTTAGTGCTATAACTGAAGGTAACTAATAATATTGGTGTTCCCAGTATAAGGTCTGTAGAGGTCAAATTTAATTTAAACTTCAAGTTGATTTTGTCGTCCGTAATGAGCTTGAAAATTCATGGTTGTTATTTCAATCGATTCTTTAACAATGATCATTTACTTACCATCCTTGTTATTGTTTGTCACTTCCAGTTGGAAATTTTATAGTTTCCCCTATTTCAATACTCAATTATGATTTTTCCCTAACTCAAGGATAATAATACAATATAAGGGGAAATTAGATATTAATTTAGTACTTTGAAGTCATGTTTACATTCCTATGTCAAAATAATCTCCTTAACATTATGAAGGGTTTTAAAGAAACAATTGTACATTTTCAAATGATCTAGCTCTCATTCAATTTATGATAACAACCCATTTATGGGGGGACTGAACGAATTTGGTTATCTTGAATGAATGGAGCTTCGTTAAGGCTCGTATCTTCTGAGGATTGCCTTTGATTCCTCTCTATTTTGAAAGAAAGACACTGTAGACACCTCATATTTATCTCTCTTATTCCGAGAATATTTTGAGCAAGAGAAGAAAGAAAGATCAAATTTTATTGACACTCTCCAACAAAAGGCTTATATGGGCTTTTTGCATGGGAATCAAAGCACAAAAATGCTATAAAGAGGAGCAAAATCCAAGATTTTGTGTTCCAAGTAGTCCAATCATCATCAAACCCCTAATGGATTGTTCATGCATTGAATTTGGTGGTTAGATTGAAAAAACATAGATTTCTTGAATTAGGATTGCGTCTTTTGCTATCCAACTTGACATTTCTTCTTTCACGTTATTATCACAGGTGACATTTTAGCTTGAATTAATGGTCTTGACACTTGTGCCAAATGAAATTTGCAAGAGTCCAAGTTATGATGAATTTTGGTGAATTTGCAAAGTTAGTCTTCCTCAATGAACACCTAACTGTGCCTTTATTGGGAAAATGCTTATTTCATATGCAAAACAAGTTGAACTAGCTCTAGATTTTCTTCCATAGTCATACAACTCTTCAAGCTTCACTTTAATATAGAACAAGTCTAACTAACTCTACACCTTTTTTAAGGTGGCAATCGCATAAGAAGAAAGTTGAATTGTGCCCCAAACTTTATGCACTTTTCTACAAACTTTCAAAACCTTTCTCAAGCACAAACACTTGGAGTTGAGAAGGGTCAATTTTAAATAGATAAGGTAGCATAGTAGAGTAACCAAGCTTTAGTTGGTTTTGAAACAACATAACAGAATAGAAAACTAACTTAATTTATGACACTTCTCAACTATGATAAAATATAATAGAAGGTAAAGTAAACTTGTTGAAAAACTTTGTGCAGACAATGAGCTATGTTCAAAAATAAATTTTAATAAAACTTAAAACGTGAAGCAATCGTATAAGAAATTTGAATCTTAGCTAGGGTCAAACACCGAAATGCACAGAACCAATATTCTTACTTAAAGAATTCAAACTAAGACTGTAATAAAACTTACTCAGAAAATCACACATATGATCACTAACAGATCAAGAATACAAATTTTTAATGTGAGTTTATTCTTGTGTACGCTCTAAAATTACTCAGGGAGTGGGTTACAACAATATTTAGGGAGATTTACAAGATATACACAAAGAAATTTCTCCATTTAGAAAGGTGTAGAAAAACAGGGTATAAGCTTAAGCATGGTTAATAATATGTAGGTTTCACTGTTCGATTGGCTCTCTCAATGATTTTTTCATCTTCAACCATTAAAATAGGCTCCAAAAAGTAGCTGTTGATACTTAAAAAGCTCTAGGACAGTGTAGAGAGAAAAATATATGTTGAGGCTGATGCACTACTTTCTGTCAGTAAAGTTGCTTTTCTTTATGGGTAATGATATATACACACCATTTTTTTTCACCATTTTTACACCTGGTTCAGGGTATCAAATATCGTCCCGCAACAGGTGTTGCAGCCGCAACAAAACAGTTGAGGCGGTGGCCGCAACAGCAACAGGGCACTACAAGGTAGTTTTTCACAATCACGCGAAACAACCGTTACGTAACGGCGATACGTCCTGTTACGGGTTTTCAACCCCATTTAAAACCAAAAATGACAGGGGGGAAGGCGTAACGCAACAAAATTCAACACCCTCAAATCTACTAACCTCTTTTATTTCATCTCTGAAGCTCAACGCCGCACCATCAAGCTCCCAGGCCAGCAGCATCTTCAACCTCTGTCTGCCACTCAGTCGTCGCAGTTCGATTTGGATCTGCTTCTGCCATTCAACAGGTAACTCTCCTGTCCTGTCCTGGCCTCGATCTGCATCTATGGTGGGCAAGTGCTGGTGGGTGGCTCATGGCTATTACGGGGAGAGGGGGAAGTGGGTTGGGCCATTGGGGTGGCCACACGAGGGTGAGGGTGAGCCGCTATGGTGGTGGGTGGCTTATGGCTGTTACAGGGAGAGGGTGAAATGGGTTGGGGGTGGTCACATGAGGGTGAGGGACTAAGGGTGAGCCGGTGGCAGTGAGGCTCTATTTTACAGACTCCAAAATGTTGGCTCTGTTGGTGCGTAGGTGATTGTTTTATGAAGAAAGAAAGGGAGAAATAGATTAGTGGAGAGTGGAGAGTGGAGACCGTAGAATAAGCATAAGAGTGAGGATTTGTTGTTAATAAAATAAATTATTGGGTAAATGAAAATTTGTGAGGGAAATGTGGAAAATTTGAGGGAAAGGGTTAGGGAAAATGTGAGGGAAATGAAATTTTAGTTAGGTAGAGGGAAATTTTAGTGGAAGGAGAAAATGGAAAAATTAAGTAGTATTGATGAAAAAAATTAATTAAGTGGGTGATAGAGTATGAACAAAATTAAAGATTCAAAATAAAAAATTGAGGGTGAGAGGAAATTTAATTGTTGTAAATTTATGGAGAACTTTAAAAATTTCTAATATTAAATTATTGTTTACTTTTAATTATCTTGTTAACTAACATATTTTGAGAATTAGCTTGAAGTATATGTTATATTATTTATGCTTTAATTATATAACTTATCTTTGATTTTTTTTTAATTTATTATATATTTGTTTATATGTAGGTTGGTTAAACAATGCTACCAAGAGAAGAGTTAAGTAGTATTGATGAAAAAAAATTAATTAAGTGGGTGATAGAGTATAAACAAAATTAAAGATTCAAAATAAAAAAATTGAGGGTGAGGGGAAATTAAATTGTTGTAAATTTATGGAGAACTTTAAAAATTTCTAATATTAAATTATTGTTTACTTTCAATTAACTTGTTAACAAACATATTTTGAGAATTTGCTTGAAGTATATGTTATATTGTTTATGCTTAAATTTTATAACTTATCTTTGATTTTTTTTCATTTTGTTATATATTTGTTTATATGTAGGATGGTTAAACAATGCCACTAAGAGAAGAATTTCCAACGGGTAGAGCTGAAGGTGCACCAAGTGAAGATATTGGTTGGCACTTTGGAAGACCTGTACCTGGTAAAACTAAAAACAATATAGCCTGCAAATTCTGTGATAGAATTTTAACTGGTGGAATTACTCGGTTGAAAGAACATCTTGCTCATATGCAAAGAGAAGTAAAGGGTTGTGCTAGGGTCTCAACTTCTGCTAGAGAAAATATGGTGAAGCTTTTGTTAGATAGCAAATCAAAGAAAACAGATCTCAGGAAAAGAAAAGACGAATTTGTGGCATGTTTAAGAGGAGATGATGAGGAGGACGAGGAGGAGGAGGAGATTGAAGGTTTTCTTGATGAAGATCGGGCTATAAGGCAAGTTACTCAAGAAAGCATTATAGCATATAGACAATGGGAAGACAGACAAAGATTTAGACAACAATCTAGAAGATTTGACTCTATTCATGAAGGTGGAGGAAGCTCTCATGGAGGTAATAGTAGTGGAGCTTCTCACCAACAACAACCAAGCAATCTTGAATGTTGGTTAAGGTCAGTGGATGTTGATTTGGCTAGAAGTAAAAGTATGAAACAAACAAAAATTAATAAGGGAATGATGAAACCCTAAGAAAAAAGTTAGCAGAAGCAGTCTCTAAATTGATCATATATGAGCGTCTTCCTATGAACTTGTGTAATTCTCCATGGCTACACCTTTTACTTGATGAAGCTGCATAGTTAGGTCCGGGGGTTAAATGCCTTACTCCTTATGAGGTTTCAAAGGTGTACTTGGAAAATGAATTTCAATCTATGAAAATTTATACAAAAGAACTTAAACCAATATGGAAGGAAAGAGGAGTGACAATAATGTGTGATGGTTGGACAAATAGCATAAATCACATGCACATTATGAACTTTCTAGTGTATTGCAGCAACGAAACAGTGTTTCTAAAATCTATTGATGCTTCTGATGTTCTTAGTAGAAACACTGATTATTACTTCAAGCTTCTTGATAAAGTTGTGGAAGAAGTTGGAGAAGAAAATGTTGTTCAGGTGGTCATTGATAATGAAGCTGCACTAAAAGTTGCTGGTTTAAGATTGATGGAGAAAAGGCCGCATCTTTATTGGTTTGCATATGCAGCTCATTGTTTGGATTTGTGCTTGGAAGATATTGGAAGAAAGTCTAATGTCCAAAAAGTATTAGATGATGCAAAGAAAGTTACTTTGTTTATCTACAATCATATTTGGACAGTAAATCTTATGAAGAAGTATACAGGTGGTAGGGAAATTATTCGTCCAGCTATCACTCATTTTGCAACACAATTTTTGCAAGTTGAATCAATTGTGAAGCAAAAACAAGCTTTAAAAAATATGTTTGAGTCTGAGGAATTTAGAAAATCAAAATGGGGCAAGGAGAAATTAGGACCGACACATGATGCTAAAAAGATTGTTTTGAGCAAAGATTTTTAGAGTAAGACTAGTGACATCATAAAGGTATTTGAGCCAATTGTCAAGGTTTTGAAATTGGTGGATGGTGATGACAAGCCAATAATGGGCTTTGTTTATGAAGCAGTTGATAGAGCGAAGCAGTATATTCAAAAAAATTGTCGTTACCACACTCAATACAATGAGATCATTGACAAAATATAGTTCTTCATGCATTCTGACTTGCATGCTGCAGGTATTTCAATATATTTAATTTAATTTTAAGACTTATATTTGATTTTGAGATGCTAATTATTATTTATTTATAAGGTTATTTTCTCAATCCTCAATTTTAATTTGGAGTTGTGCATGAAAGAGACGTTGCCAGAGAAACCTTAGATGGAACCACAAAGGTTATAAGCAAATTGGAGGCAAGCATTGATAATCAAATAAAAGCTATTAATCAGGTGACTTAATTTGCATTTAATATCATTTTGAAATATATCATATTTTGTTTTTAAGAACCAAATTGTGATATGATAATGATTAGAAAATTATAATTATTGGAGACTTATATGATGCATTTGTGCTTATAGTTATTACTTTTTCGAGATAAGAAAGAGACATTTGGTACCACATAAGCTCAAAGAGCTTGATCACAAATGAATCCTGGTATGATTTTGTAGTTTTTACTTTTTGATCTATACGTACAACAAACCTTTTACATTTTATTTTTATCAACATGCATAATAATAGACATTTCTTTATTTAATCAGCTGAATGGTGGATAATATATAGATCTTGTGCTCCTGAACTTTAGCGTGTAGCTATAAAAGTTCTCAGTCAAACAACTTCAGCTCCTAATTGTGAGAGAAATTTGAGTACTTTCAGCTACATTTATACAAAGACAAGAAATAGATGAAGTACTAAAAATTACAGAAACTTGTCTTCACATATTATAACATGAGGCTGAAAAGGAGAAACTTTATGAGGAAAAGTCAAGAAGAAAATAATGATAGCTTCAATCCTATTAATCTT
Source organism: Styphnolobium japonicum (assembly GCA_023212625.1). NCBI lineage: Eukaryota > Viridiplantae > Streptophyta > Magnoliopsida > Fabales > Fabaceae > Styphnolobium > Styphnolobium japonicum. The sequence goes on from JALBWW010000013.1 coordinate 21,031,023, forward strand.
GATTATATATTTCAGGAACAATATCCTTTATCTCCATGGCTTGAGGAGAGAGAGGGACCATTATTAAATGGGATCCAAAACTCAAAATGGCTCCCTATTGATTCTGATGATGATGAAGGAATAGATGGTGGGGATGATGATGATAATGATGAAGGAATAAATAGTGGATTAAGTCCACCAAGTAACAACACTGGTTCTGGAAGCGGTGGTAATGCATAACAAAGTCAAGGAGGAGGAGAAGGATCATATAATTCTTTTCAAGAAGAACAACAATTCAGACATGATCAAGATTTAGTGATTCAACATAGGATGGATGTAGATCCTTCTAATGATGTAATTGGTGCATCATCTGAAGGTAGTCAAGGTAATTATCCATCATACTATCAGCATCCTTCTTATATGTCACATCTCACATGGTTACTATCCACCTATGCCAGCCCCACCATATTATCAGTCTTTCATGAATTATCAATAGCAATATCATTATCCATCATCAAATGTTTCTTATGATCAACAACAAATGGAACCACCAAGGAACTCAGGAATTCTTGATTATGTATTTGGTGGAGCAAGACATAATGATGACCAAAGCGAAAGTGGAGATTTTGATCCTGCACGTCATTCTACCATGCGGTGAAGTAATTGCTCGTGCATGAACTTTGTTAGATATATTAATAGCTATTGAAATGTTTATGTAGAGGTAATCATATATGAACTTTGTTAAATATATGAATGCCTTTTAATTTATTATTATTGATGTATGAACTTTGTTAAATATATGAGTATTGAGTAGCTATTTATTTATTTATGTTTTAATATTAGATTATTAGTTAATTAATTTATTGCTTTTAGATATCTATTATTAATGAAATAAATATAAATTATTAGTTGTTATACATTGTACAATAGCACATATAATTTTAAACTAATTTGTGTCATGTTATGAAAAATTCACGTCCCAACGACCGCAATCCGCATTGCAGCACCTGCAACACCTGCAATCGCAAAAATCGCAACGCGACCGCGACTGTAATTTAAAACCTTGACCTGGTTAACAATGAGTAAATTTTGAATTAATATAGTATATCATTTGGTTAATGAGCTTTGATAATAAATTACTCACGGACTTGGTAATAACGAACAAATTATTGGTTAATGAAATATATCATTTGGTTAATAGATTACTAACTTGATTGGTTACCAAACTCATTAACCAAACGATATACTTCATTAATCAATAATTTACTCATCGTTAACCAAGTATAAAAATGGTGTAAAAAAATAGTGTGCAAGAAACATTTTCCTTTCTGATAATGCCGTTGAGTAGGATTCTGACACCGACCTTACTCAACTTGACCATTCTCAACTTGACTTGGTTCAATTCACTTTGCTCAACTTGAATTTGCTCAGCTAGATTTCTTCAAATTTGACCTTTATGAGCATGGCTCTTTCAAAGCAAAATTTGCTTATCTTGTCTCTAGACTTCTAATCTTGTTCAAATAAGCTTTGACCTTTCTTATCTTGCTTGTGACCATTCTCTGCTTCTCATCAATGGTTGATCATTCTGAACTCAACCTCAACATTTCTTATCTCGAATTTGAATGGCTGAAAATTTGGAGTTACTGTAAACACAAATCTAAAAGATGAATCCACTGAGAATGTAGTTAGAAATCAATAAAGCTCAAATAAGATAGTTTCATAATCAACAAAACATGATTGGAAATATACTACTAAAAGCCTTTGGAGCTTACACTTCTTCCATAGTCATACGAGTCTTCAAGCTTCAAATATTTCTATTTCTTCGACCTTTACTGTGGATTTCTTATTTCTCTTCTAACTCGTGTACATACCTTCTTGCTTCTTGTAATCTTAAATGTATTGATCACCCAATTTCTAACATTATTTGGTTTCCCCAAATAATTTTGTGCCATTCTAGCATAGCCTGCAATTTGGGTTGATAGAACCACTAGAACCCCAAGTTGGATCATGACTTGTAAGAGGACAAATGAATATTGGATGTTGAGTCTGCTTTGAAGATTAAGCCAATAAGTCGGAGAGATATGGGTAAACTCTAGAGTGAGTCAATTGTATAGATTTTTTATGACATCACACGTCGGCATTTCTGCTTTGAGAATTGTCTAATAAAATATTGGAGTCAATCAATAGCATAACCAATATTTGAAACAAACATACGAAGGGGATACAGATAAATCTTTGATTAATCCAGGTAACGAAAGACTCTTTGAATTTGAAACCACAATAACGGAGAATAATGATGAGCCAAAAAATTTATTTTTGGATCTTTCCTGCTTTAAATGCTGGATGAAGAAAGCCAACTTCATCTTCGACCTCAAGAGGATTGCCCCTCAACAAGTTCCTTCAATTTAATTCGTGCAGAGTGCTACACCATTCTGAATCCATTTGTGTAGCGAACAAAGGTTTAATATTGATAACAAAACTGAAATCTCAATCACTATTTGCAAGAATTTATGTTTAGGATCTAATTGAAATTTGGCTTATCTAATTTATGTTTAGGATCTAATTGAAATTTGGCTTATCTGTTGAGTAAACAAGTCTCATTAGTTCAGTCGTTTAATAAATCAACCTGAACGCAAAGGGGTTGGCAAGCATTTTGTCCAAAAATAATGTACCTGCTGTCCCTACTTGGATTTAAAGGAAGGCGCAAGAAAGCATCGCTTCTCAAACTAGCCTTGAGGAGAAAAATAATCAGATTCTGATACACTCTTTATTAGTGGTTAAACAAATATTGATTTGTTGAATGAGTATTTTCTAGTTTTAATGAAAGTGACTATTAATTACACAGAAGAACAAAATATAGAAAGTTTGATCAGGAGGGAAAAAATATGCGAGGCAGCGTAACCAATAATGTATAGTTGTGTAGAAAGTCTAAAGGGGTTAACGCTGTTTGATTTAATCTTACGTGCTACCTGTTTTGGTTGAACTGGTTTATGGTTCGAGTTGTAGCCTTTTACTGTTACTCTCTTCCCCTCATAAACCTACAACCCAATATCTTCATCGAATAATCCCAACCACTTGCACCTCCTATCCTAGATCAACAACATAGGTTATCCTCTTTTACCGAGTCAACGAAAAGGTATCGGGGGAAATTCCAAGTGCAATTAACGTAACACTTAAAATAATGAATTATTTTGTCATAAAATGTAGCTCCATCTAATTGTGAAAATCTGGTTATTCTTCATAAAACGCGGTGATTGACATCAGATTGAAGATAAATCCATGTACTGACTGTAGCTAAGAATTTCCCAAGGTCATTAATGCAGCTGGCATCCAAAGTATAAAGAACCCAAATTGAAGAAGAGCTCCAAAATTGTGATGCAATGCAACAAAACAGGTATTTTTACTAGGTGTACTGGAGGAGATATTACGTAAAAACAGAATAGGGGTGCCCGCCTAACATTGAGAAATAGGAATGGCGGCTTTTTCGAAGCATAATTTAACTGAGATTTCGGAGATATAAAGAAAGAAAGAAAGAAATTAAAAAGAATTGTGTACCTAAGGAAGAAGAAACGAGAAAATAGAGAACGGAAGAGTAGTTTAATTAGCTGAGAAGCAACGAGAAAATTCTAAAAATAGAATATGATAATAACAATAAAATAAAGAGTTAGCTACTCACACGGAAGACGAGAAACATGACTGAAAAAGAAGCCAGTCACAAGAATAAAAGGGGCGGGGAAGGAACATGAAATTCTTGATTTTCTGAGTTGATATCTTTAAAATAATATTTCAAGCTTGCATGACCAAATAAGCTCTAAACCTGACCTATAGCATTCAAATGCATATACCATACCATTGGAATTTAATAGATGTAAAATATAAACATATTAATTAGATCAACTAAAATTTCCAGCAGTAAGCAATGCTAAAATGTTCTAATCAATTGAACGAGCTTTCATGTTTCTATTTCATTCTCTTTTAACTTTCTATTAACAAACAAAACAAGAGAAACACTATCCTCACGAGAATTATTTTCCTTTTCCTCTGAAAGGAAATTTTAGTCTCCTTTCTGTTTTTTGCCCTACGGTCTTTTGATCTGTTTACATTTTCCCCCTTATTTAAAAAAGAAAACAAACAGGGTGCTAAACTGCTAATATTCAGTAGTAACTTATTTTTTTCAATTTTACAATAACATTCCATGAATACTATGTCATCCAATATGAGCTGCACTTGAATACTTACCCTCTTAAAGAAATAGCAGATCTCCTTAGCACCAAAACTTTTAGCATGATTCCGTTTCTTCACTCTGCCTATACCTCTTCAAAGTTTAGTTGTTTTGCTTAACAATACTTTTGTTTCAATACTTTTAAGAGACATCATTATGCTGCTTAATTGTTATTTAAGAATTATATATGCATAGAACTGTCAATTCAACATATAATCTCCTTCTCCAAGCAGACAATTGATCTTCGATTCACCTAATAACAGAAAATAAATATTCAAGATAGTTTTACACAATTTGTGTTGCATTGATATTGACAATCATATACATGTATGAAACGATGAAGAAATTTGTCATACCTATACCATGGTTTTCCCTCCACATACATCACATCGAGTATAGCCTAGGCCTTCACAGTATGGACATTTTGTACCCTCGTCCACCCATTCCAAAAACTGCATTACAGAACTAATTGGTAAGTTTCAAAAGCTTATGTAACAAACAACTACAAAAATAAATTTTCTTAAAACAGCTTAAATATCCCTTACTTGAGGTTCAATATTTGGCTCGCCTGATCCATCACATTCTGCAATAAAATAAATGGAATTTAACTGGAGATATATAGGAGATTGCGATAGCTGATCATAACATTACATTTAGGAAAGCAGAATAATGCACATGTCAGTCTGTCGGAAACTAATCTTATGATTTTCCTTGTAATGGTTATTATAAGAGACCTGAATACAGTTTAATATTATCACTTAAACTAACATAGCCTATTTTTTTATCGAAATATATGTGGTATGAATATTAATCAAAGAAGATAAAGAAATCATCAGCATGAAAGGGACAACATATCTTCCTGCTTCAACAAATTACAAAACAAGATAACCAAAAAAACTAGTTAGGAAATATTGTAGATATTACATATGCGCAAGCTTTTGCTCTAATTTTTTTGGCCATTAACTAGTGCTCTAAATAAGGAGCTATTTTAGGAATTGTTTCCTTAAATAATATTGTATCTATTGTCATTAATGCTGCCGCCACTAGCATAAATTAGCCTTGTGTGGTCTGATTAGACACACAATTCAGCATACTTTCCTTATTTTCAAATTGTTATCAAAGCGGGTTTGCAAAAAAACAAAATTGGTATCAAAGTGGGTTTCAACCAGTCTCTTCCGGCAAACCCTAACTTGCTATGCCCACTGCCTAGAGAGGCAACTTTCCCTACCATGCTTCAATTGTGAGTCTTATCAACTTGCCATTTTTTGGAGTCTCCGAAGAGTTGGTGTCCTAGTTAGGTTCTATTTCTACTTTTAATTTAGTGTTGTCAACTTGCCAAACACTAGTCACTTGTTCACTGACAGTCAATAAACTGGTTAAGTCCCCCTTTGAGCTAGTTCATCCTGATGTTTGGGATCCTTGTCTTGTTCAATCAAAGTTTGGTGTTTGGATTTAGATATGTTAGCCCCAGGTTTCTAAAATGGTTAATTTCTAATGATGATCCCAAACATTATTCTAACATGTAACCAATGTTGTTAAAGGCGCCTGCAGCTTGCATGATGAGGCCACATCACCCTAATGCGGTTGAAGCGGGCGCATCATGATCTTCTGCCAAATTTCCTTTATACCCTCACTTAAAACACCCATTATCCAATGGGTATTTATTCTAAAGGGTGATTTCGGTCTAATCACCCCTTCTATACTAATTCCTAACCCTAAAAACAAAGCTAACACCTAACAAGCACAATCAACAGTTGCTGTGTTTCTGTTCTGGAGTACAAAAAACAAAGGAGAAACCAGCATGTGTTTCTAGAGAGCATAACTCAGGTTTTGTGGAGCTTCTTCTACAGAAGCCGAGGGTCAAGCAAAAGCTCTCCCTTTCCTAGCTTTCTTGATTTCCTGACCCTTTCTCTCTTTGGTAAGCTCTTCCAATCTCCCTGATTTAAGTGTTTATATGGCAACCCAAGAGGGGTCATCGGCTTCTAAGGGAAAAGATATTGGTTGGAAGTACAATCATTTGAAGGACCCTAAAAATTGGAATGTTATGACATGCAATTTCTACAATAAAACTACAAATGGGGGTATTAATCTGGCAAAACAACACCAAATGTGCATGCTGGTAAATATGCATAATTTTAGCTATTTTTTAAAATATCCACATCATTTCATTGATGCACCAGAATCACCTCACCGAATCAAAGTGATGCGATTTTTGGGGTGGCCGCATCAACCTGCTTTCGTCTCGTGACAACACTGCCTCTGAGAGAGCTTTTCTCTGATATCTTGTAAAGCCCTGTGAGGGTGTGTTGTTTCATAGCTTGGAGAGGCTAGGGTTGATCAAAACTACTCAATTTTAGCTTTGAGAGGCTAGGGTGGATCATAACTACTCGTTGTATCTAGCTTGGAGAGGCTAGGGTGGATCAAAGAGCACTTTGTTGATATTGGAAAATCTCAGTGAGGCTGGGAACTAGATGTAGGTTCCACATTGGGGCCAAACCAGTATAAACCCCATGTGCAAGCTCTTCCTATCCCTTCTCTTTACATTATCTTGCATCATTGTGTGTTAATTTCCACTGCGCATTTGATTTTGGTTGCCTGCGCATCATACTTTATTTATGGTTTCTGAAGACTACCTTGCTCATCATTTTTATAAGTTGTCTCATCTCTGCATCAGTTTTGTATTTTAGTTTGATTTTACAAAAACGTTCATTTGGGCTAAACTTGATTCAACCCCCATTCTCAGGTCCTCTTTCACCATCAAGATATTGTAACTTTTTGTGGATGATTATTCATTCTAAATTACTCCCTTTGTTCTATGCCTTTTTTGCAGATTTCGAAACTCAATTTAATTTGACTATAAGTACCATACAAAGTGATAATGCTTAGGAATATTTTTCTACTACTTTTACTTCGTAATTGACAACTAATGGAATTATTCATCAATCATCCTATGTAGCAAATTAGGGTAGCTAAGAGAAAGAATCGTCACTTGATGGAAGTTCTTGTACTTCTATTCCATATGAAAGTTCCTAAATCTTTTTCGGTTGATGTTGTCTCTACAGCATGTTATTAGATCAACCGAATGCCTTCCTCTGTTATTGGTGATCAAATTCCTTTCCTTGCCCTATTTCATACAGTCTTCATTTCCTCTTCATCCTAGAGATTTTTTTTTTTATTATAATTGTCCTTGTCCATGATGTCCCATGTCTACAAATTGGATTCCTATTCTCTTTTTTAGAGATACAAAATCATTCTTAGGTCTTCCCCTAATAGTTTAAGCTCCTAGAACTTTTCCTTGACATGGTAGCAAAGCCTTTATAACCAAGTGGTTCAAAGTTCGATTAGCACAAGGTAAAGTGGGTCTGTGCATTGTCCACATTTTAAGCCCAAAGGGCTCTTGCGTGAAGGGGTGTGTTAAGAGATACAAAACATTATTTGGCCTTCACCTAATAGCTTATGTGTTAGGGAAGACATTGGTGCAGCTGAAAGGTGCTTTTGTATAGGGTGGCAAATTGTTAGGCACTTGACTTAGTCAAGCTGCTGTTGTAGAGGAAGGTTAGTATTAGGTGGTTAGGCTGATACAATTGTTGGTTTTCTGTTATAGAGAATCTATAAATAGATTCTCCTTGTTGCTTTATAATATCTTTTGGAACATTGCAAATTGTACAACTGGATCATTTCCAGTGTGAAAGGAGAGTGCTCCTTTGGGTGCCTTGTGTACTTTTTCATTTCTTTCTTTCCTATCTCAATAAAAGAATTGCATTCTTTCTCTCTTTCCTTTCCCTACTTTTCCCCCAGCGTGTCACCATTGTTAGGAACACAAGATCTCAGAATAAAGATTCCTAACAAATTGGTCCGACCTGCCGGATCCCAAAGCGAGGAGTGATGGAGAAGATAGATGCAAGATTTGCAGCTTTGGAATCCTCTGTGGAGTTCTTGAAAAAGGTAACCAGCGAACAAGGGACTCACATTGCAGAAATCAAGAAAAGCATGGAAGGCATGGGGGAGATTAAGGAGATGTTGGCTAGCTAGATGAAGAGGCAGGGTATCTCTCCCGATGAGGAGGATGCTAACAGCAAGAAGGGGCCGGAGGATGAGGCCGAGGGTGGAGGACCCGATGATGAACTTGAAACCACCCATTCTTGGGTGAAAAGGGTGGAGCTTCCAACCTTTGAGGGTAAAGACCAACTGGGCTGGGTGGCTAGAGCTGAGAAGTTCTTTGAAGTGCAGCAAGTTAAACCTTCGGAGAAGATGAGGCTAGCTTTTATTAGCATGGAGGGCGATGCTGTTCATTGGTTTCAGTTTTGGCACCAAAAGTCCAAGAACCCTTCTTGGAACAATTTCGCAACAGCGTTGTTAAGAAGGTTTGGAGGCGATGGGCGCGGCACTGTGTACGAAAGGTTGGTAGCAGTGAGGCAGAACGGAATTGTGGAAGATTTTATCCAAGAGTTTGAACTCTTGGTGGCTCAAGCATCTCAAACCCCCGAAGACCAATTAATGGGCTATTTCCTAGCAGGGTTACGACAGAGTATTCGCAATCAGATTCGCCCCCATGACCCAAAAAGCTTGATCCGGACCATGGAAATTGCTCGCGACGTGGAAGAAGCCATGAAAGAAACATGTTCTGCAGAAGAGCCATTGAATCGGAATGCCAATTCAGGTTTCCAATTTCAAGGGGGAGGAGGTATCGTCTCGCATTCAAACATTGTTGGAGGAACTAATAACAACCAAACTTCAAATGGGTATGATCATTTTGGGCAGAATAGAGAAAGAAACAGTACACTGACTACCGCAGCGAAACCAGGGGAAAACAGCAGTGCTGTTTCACGAAACAGAGGCACTAGGAGCCTTCCCTATGCAGAATATGTGAAAAGAAGAGGAAGGAAGGTGTTTCCAATGTGGATTGGCTTTCGGTCCAGGGCACCGCTGCCCGGAGAAGAGTCTGAGGGTGATCATCTTGGCTGAAAATGAAAAATTAACAGATGATGGAGAGACTGCAAGAATTGAGCCTGAACAAGATCCAGAAGAGGTAACTAACAAAGGAATGAGCATGTCAATGTGCTTTGCTGGGGGATTGACTCAACCTCAGCGTGACAACCATTCGAAACCAATTCCCAGATTTCAACCTTGGGGACAAGGTTGATGTTGGAGGGGGAGGTATTGTTAGGGAAGACATTGGTGCAGCTGAAAGGTGTTTTGGTATAGGGTGGCAAATTGTTAGGCACTTGACTTAGTCAAGCTGCTGTTGTAGAGGAAGGTTAGTATTAGGTGGTTAGGCTGATACAATTGTTGGTTTTCTGTTATAGAGAATCTATAAATAGATTCTCCTTGTTGCTTTATAATATCTTTTGGAACATTGCAGATTATACAACTGGATCATTTCCAGTGTGAAAGGAGAGTGCTCCTTTGGGTGCCTTGTGTACTTTTTCATTTCTTTCTTTCCTATCTCAATAAAAGAATTGCATTCTTTCTCTCTTTCCTTTCCCTACTTTTCCCCCAGCGTGTCACCATTGTTAGGAACACAAGATCTCAGAATAAAGATTCCTAACATTATGCTTATAAGAAAGTCTGTCCTTGACACTCTTAAATTAAATGTATTTTCCTAGGATATGCTTTCCATTAAAAAGGATATCGTTATTCTCTTGATTTGAATAGATATCTTGTCTCTGGATGTAACATTTTTAAAATCAACTGTCTTTTGTCACAGGTCTTCTTCTCCATGGTCCCTAGATGATTCTGAATTTCTTGTTTATCAAGTTCAGACTGCAATCTCAACTCAACCTCCAATATGTTCTGAAAGTGATGCCACTTTTGTACCTACTCACCTACCTCCTCAAACACTTGTACCTACTCTTCCCCATTTCTATACTCGTTGTAAGCAAACAACTGTGACAACCACCTATGTCTCTCTCAATTTTTTCATCCTTTTTTTGTCGTACTTCAATTGGCATCAAAGCTGGTTTCTACTATTCACACCCATTTGCAAGCTTGATCGTGATTTGTTATGCCAACCATGGTACTTCATCATTTGAACATCCAATTGGAACCAAAACATGATCCACTACGCACCCGCTGATAAGTTGAAAACACGTGAGATAAACTACTTCAGAGATTCTCAATGAACCAGCAGACCATCTAGACCAAAAAGCATCAATTTGCATATCTGGATGATAGTCACCTTTGAAGAACCACCCTCTCACACCAGGATCCCACTGGAATAGTCACAACTGCAGCTATCAATGTCAGATTTATCCATCATTTCAAGAAAGGGACTGCACAGAGACTTAGTGAGTCCCGACAAGATCAATCTCAAAACAGCACAGCAGGAAACCTAGTCATGCACTGTCATGCACCAATTATCTTCCCTGCACGTGATCTTGGTGCACATTAACATCTAATGCTCACTGGAAAATTTTCAGACCTGGTTTTCGAGGTTTTTCAGCATTTGGGAACCCATTTTTTATGAATATTGGCTATTTGAAGCTGAATTTGAGCAACTTCTGTGTATTGGAGGTACTTTTGATGAATACTTACAGAGTTTGACACCTGAAGTGGTAATTTCTAATGGTTTGTTGCTATTTAGGTGATGGGCTAAAAGAACATTATAGGTATAAGGTTTCAAGAAGTTACAACCACTATGAGAACATGAATCTCATACCAAGCTACCAGACTAGCTACCATAATGTGAGATTAAACCACTTCAACTCTCACTGCTATGATTTTAGGTCATTCTTGCTATTATGAAAACTACTATCATGGTTCTTAGTCCCCGTTCATATAATCGCAGTGACCATGTAGGATTGAACTCTAAGAAAGCCTATACAGATCTCTGTATGGTCGATTTTCCAATGGTCTACAAATCAAATCCCAAGAGTCAATTTGGAATAGTCAAAATGGGATTGACCCAGAGTAGCTAATGGCGGTGCAATGGAACGGAGTGGAGCCTCCCCACCTCAAAAACAAGTGGCAGAGCATTTCAATATTGCCACGTGGAGCGTCGCAATAGTGTTTTGTCCATGCTCTAATAGCGGCTATAGCTTCTGTGAACACCCCATTTTGACCGGGTGTGAAAATTAAAAAAATTAAAAAAAGATAAAAATAAAAAAGATAAGAAAAAGAAAAAGAAAAAAGAGAGAAGAAAAACTTGGCCCAAATCCAGGCCCAGCATCCACTGAGCCCATCTCACCTCTGCACACTTTTTGCACTGACCCTCTGCAAACAGGCACACCACTACACATGCTACCCAATATTGTTGACTTTAGAGGATTGAAGATGGGCGGGCATGACAGAAGCAAGTGGGAGGTTATCAGCGGATCCAAGGGGAAGAGACCTTCAGCCACCTCCTACACCCTAGGCCTGATGATCACTTGGAGAGGATATAAAGGAGGGGGACTTTTGGTTTTCTTCACTAGAAAGAGCCGAGAAAACAAAGAAAAAAGAAGAGAAACTGAGAGAGGAAGAGTTGGCGTTTCTGGAAAAGATTTGATCTTCTATCCTCTACTCTTCCTGTTTGTGCTTTAAGAGGTAAGTTCCCTAGTTTTCCAAGTCTTTTGCTTTTGATATGGCTCTACTCCTCTAAATGTTTGTCACGTATGTCACGTAGTTGCAATATCTATCTGTTTGTTTTTGCTTTGGTTTGGGATTTTGGTTAAATTCCCTCTTTTTCCTCCCATATCTCTACAAATTCTAAACCTCCATCACAACCCAACCATTTCATCCACCATATTTTGCACTTTCTCATCCAAAACAGAGTCATCTTCATCCTCTTCATAAAAGATCATCCAAAGCTACCCATAAACAACCAAAACCACCACAACATCCCACTACCTTGACTCCAAACACAGCACCAACACTAGCCCCAACAACCATCAAAACAACACCCCAAATAAGTAAACACCAGAAGACAGAGCCTACATCTGTTTCCGACCGAGCACCCTCCTTCCCAAGACCATTTCCGACCAAGCATCCATTCCCAGGATCGTTTCCGACCGACCACCCCTTTCCAACATCATTTCCGACCGCGCATCCCTTCCTAGGACCGGTTCCGACCGATCGTCCACTCCTCCGACCGATCACCCTCCTATCCAACCGATCACTTCTAACCAAGATTACCCTTAATCGATCGGTTCTTACCAATCCGACCCCTAGCCTTTACCCACAAAAACCTCATATCTCCAATCGACCGATCCGACCTGTCCATTAACCCCTCAGGTCTCCTAGATCGACCGAGCCGACCTAGCCTTAGCCTATTAACCTCTCAAATCATGAACTGACCAATCTGACCTCAGCCTTTACCTACAACCCTCTCAGATCATCAACCGACCGATCCGACTCAATCCCTTTAACAATTTTCCCTATCAACTCAACCGACCAAGCTTACCTTTGTCGATCACCACCTTACCATTGACTGATCGGTTTTGACCAATCGCCACCTTTTCATGATCACCATTTGACTTATCAGTTCCCAATTGGTTGGATAATCATTTCCCATGATCTCCTGTGACCGACCGAGCCTTTTGCTATCTCATGTGTTTCGATCTCCAATTGGGTACCTCCTCGCCCATTGCCGATCAGATGGACGAACGACCAGATCATGATTCCAATTGCATAATCAATGGTCTAGTCGGATCCTTTCTAATTTGCTTGGATAGCCTAATTTGCTTGGATAGCCGACCTACCGATCGGTCCTTTTCCCTTTTTGTTGTTTCATGTGTTTTGGTCTCCCAGTGAGTGCCTTCTCCCGTTGGCAATCAAATGGACGACCAACCAGATCATGATTTCAATTGCATAGTTAATGGTCTGGTCGGATCTTCCTAAGGTGCTTTGATGGCCGGCCGATCAATCGGTCATTTCCCTTTTGTGTTGTTGTGCATTTATTTTTGCACCCAAACTGTTTAATTCTACTTTTAATAAATATTCATGCAACGACTAATGAGTTTGATGCAACAATGGATTTATTTTGGAAAATAAAGAGGGGCATTCACTTTTGGGACTCAGGGCCCACTGTTATTTACTTTCCGAGACTCAAGGCCATTGTTATTTACTTTTCGGGACTCAACGCCCATTGTCTTTTCTCTTTAATCTTTTAATTTTAAAATCAAACAATCCACAATCATTTTCTAGAAAAAACTACGTGGTTTTGAATTCCCCATTGTACCAAGGGATACGTAAGAGCGCAAGTTAAGCCAAACTTTTAATTTTCGCAATTTAGTTTCCTTGTCATATGTGAATAATTGTTTGCACTTATTTAATTTCTCTATTTGCTAAAACGTGTGAAATAGATATCATTTGTTATAAAGTTTGCACAATTAGCTTAAGGTAACCGTCTTAAGACGGATGTATCAGGGGTGCAGTGGGATTAAGTTTCCACATTTCCCTGTACATAATCGACTCTCGAACCTTGTCTGGTTTTCGCAAACCATATTTTTGTGTTTTTACTTTAAATCCATTTTTAAAAGGTTTTGCCAATAACTTTCCCTGCCCAATAAACGATTAGTGGTGCCTCCATTATTTTTTAAGTTATTCTTCTCTCGCCACTCCCCGTCGTGATTCTTCCCAATCGTGACAACATCCACTATCATGCATCCGGCCAGAACCCATTGCTTCCGACCAGCACCCATCGCTCAGCTAGTTGCTGCAAAGCTTCTTATGGTTTTGCATGGCTTCCTCGTTTCTGCATGGCAGCTTTCGCTTTTGAGGTCTTTGAACAACTTGCATTAAAATTGGGAATGGGATTTGGAAGAGAAGCATGTTCAACAATCTAAACTTATGAAGTAAAATGAACAGGCTTCACAAAAATATAGAGAGGCAAGACCATACGTAGAAGATCTATGAAGAAATCCTGTTGAAAGAATCAAACATTAACAAAAACCACCTAGGGAAAACAAAGAACTTAATGAGTGAAAATAGAGGACATTCGAACAATTTTGTCCAAGGAAGGAAACTGCAGAATCTTAGGCATCAAAGGAACCAATCACAGAAGAGGTAGATGATGTTATAATAGAGCCCTTGGATAGTTGGATTGTCCTTTAGATATTGATAATGTGATAGTTTCATCCAATTATCCTCCTAATGATCAGCATATTGATAGTTTCCAAGAAAAGGTAAGTCAGAAATAAAGGTGCACTCTTCCTATTTTCGCAGGGTCGGTCAACTAGTGGGGCAAGACCACTATCTACTATGATTTGAAGCATGCATTATGAATACCATGCAAGACATTGTATTTCTCCCAAGTAATTAATTCCTCCACAAAGGAATATATAGAAGGCATAGTGACGAGAAAATTAATACCAGTTCAGCATGAGGTTTAGAAAAAATTATATTCTAGAAAATACAATATGTTACTTTAAAACTGCATTGTTTCTCAAAGCTTATATTGAGGTAAAGGTAAATTAACAAAGACATTAATCTTCCAGAACAATGATCTATGAACCTACTATGGGATAATGACATTCATTAAAAATATAAGGTCAATTACATACCAGTACATAGCAAGCGACCTTCCCCACGGCATTGAAGGCATTTTGTTGTTGCAACCTTGTTCTTGCTCCTATCAACTCCATCATTTGCAACAAGTCTTGAGGGTTCTTCCCACCGATTCTCTCCAAGGAGGAAAACTCGCGGACGGGAGACTTCTATTCCTGTGTCACCTTTTCCCACAACTGTTTGCTGAACCTCTGAAATTTCTGTCATAGAAGCAACTGCAGCTCCATTTTCACCTTCCTAGAATTCACGAAATGATAAAAATTAAACTTCATTGTTGTTAGAGATATAAAACTATTCCTAAGCCTCTACCTAAAAGCTTAAACTTTATGGAGATTTTCTCCTGGACATGTTATTAGAGCCTCCATATCTAAAGGGTCATGAATTCGATCCTTGCCACCTTCAATTTCATAGTTAAGTTGAACTTCAGCACAAGGTAAAATGGGCATGTGCATTGTTCACACTTCAAGCCCAGAAGGGCTCTTGCATGAAGAGGCGTACTAGAAATATAAAATCATTTCTAAGTTGTTGAGAGAAAGAGAAAGAGAAAGAGAGAAAAGAATGTTGACACCATGAGTTTGAATCACACAACCGGTATTGAATATATAATAATAAAGTAATAATTATAATAATTATATGACAATTGTATATACAATGAACCTAGACACCTAACATAAAATATGTTCCCAACACCCCCCCTCAAGCTGGGGCATATAAATCATATGCACCAAGCTTGTTACAAAGATAGCTTATCTGAGGACCCCTCAAGGATTTGGTGAAGGCATTTGCTAGTTGATTATTTGAGTTGACGACGTTAGGGGTGATGTCTCCTAATAGGATATTTTCTCTGATAAAATGACAGTCAATTTCAATGTTTGGTCCTCCCATAGAAAATTGGATTGGAGGCAATATGGAAAGCAGCTTGATTATCACAAATTAGTGTCATTTGCACAATCTCACCAAATCGAAGTTCTTTGAGAAGTTGTTTCCACCAAATGAGTTTGCAAGTAACTAAGGTCATAGCCCGGTACTCTGCTTCTGCAGTAGATCTTGCGACTAAACTCTGTTTCTTACTCTTCAAGGATATTAGGTAGCCCCCAATGAGTACACAATACCCAAAAGTGAATTGTCTTGTCTATCAATAGGAAAGCCTGCCTAATCAGCATCTGAGTAACCAACAATCTGAGTATGTCCCTTGTCTTCATAAATAAGGCCTCGTCCTGGAGCTCCCTTAATGTATTTCAAGATGCATACCACTACATCTCAATGGTCCTCACAATGAGAGTTCAAGAATTGACTAACCACACTGACTACTAAAGAGATGTCTGGCCGGCTAACAGGGAGGTAATTTAGCTTCCCAACCAGTCTCCTGTATTTTCCTGGATCTGATAAAGGCTCTGATATTCTTGTTAAATGGACCGATTATCTTTGTGTTTGTGTCAAATTCTTCCTAAAACCAACCTTAGATTGAGTTTTTCCCATTGTTTTTAAGTTTTGTTCTATTTGTTTTCATTTACCTTTTGTTTAGTCTTTTGTTTCATTTTCTTGCTTAGAAGCCTAATTTTTTACCTTGTTTCTTTTTAATTCTTAGGTTTGGAAAAAAGGAGTTTAGCATGGGGAAGGAAATGAAGCAACAAGAAGGAGAACTCCTCTGGACATCCACCGCTTGAGCGCCCAAATCCACCGCTTAAGCGGTAGAACCCAACACGTGAATGTTTGCCACTGCCAAGTCACCGCCTAGGCGGTGGAATCCAGTGCTTAAGCGCTCCAATTGCTCGCGCAACTATTTCTTCTCGGCACATCTACAGCCTAGGCGCCCAAATCCACCGCCTAAGCGGTGGCATCACATAATGTGCGCACACTGCCATCTCACCGCCCACCGCCTAGGCGGTGGAGTTAATTTTGACGTGCCTTGTTTTCTGGTATAAAAAGAAAAAGAAAAAAAGATGAAGGGGGAGGACGGCTGGGAGAAAAGAGATAAAGGGATTTGCTGCTACCCTAATCCAAGGAGAAGTGATTCAAGAAAAAGATTAGAGGATCTCAACATCAACATCTTGAATTCTTCATGGAGTTCATCTCTTTTCCCAAATTTTCTTCCCTTTCTGTCATGAGTAGCTAAATTTCCTGTGCTAGGGATTTGATGTGACTTGACTTGGATAATGGTTTTATGAACTTCTTGTAATTCTTGACTTGATTCTATGGTTTAAGCGTTTATTCTCTTTTTTTATATAATTTATGAATTGGCCTCTCATATTTTGATCTAGGGTTCATAATTAGAATTGGGAAATTCAATTATGTACTAGCTATTGGGAATGAATGTCATAATCTTACAAGGTTTAGGAATAAGCTTTGGGATTGTGTTGTGCCTTTGAATTTTGGTATTTGTGTAAAGCCCTTTTCAATTTGAACTAGGTTAAGGAATTAATTAGTTCTTGTTGGTTAAAGGAGAATTCAATATCCAAGGAATTGGAATTTAATTAGTTTCAGAAAATTCAACCTTTAAATCATGGATGTAGAGTCAAGAAGAATGAGATTTCTTAATTCAATTGGATAAGTCAAGTGAAATCAAACCCCTAGCATTTTCATAATATTCAGTTTACATCGCACATTCATTTGACCACACTCTAGTTTTGCTCATTTAGTTTTTATTTTTAATTACTATAATTTTTAGCATTAGAATTACCTTCAATCCAAAAGTACGTTAGTCTAGATAGCATCATATCTAGTGAATAGGTGTTTAGTAACTCAATCCCTGTAGAGACGATAACTCACTCATTTTTATTACTTGAACGATTCGGTGCACTTGCCGAGAGGTTATCAAGTTTTTGGCAATTGATTGACTCATGCAACAAGAGCTACGGGAGATGCAGCAGCTGGGGGTTCATTGAATAACAAGACACCAGAAGAAGCTCTTCAATTGATAAAGACTATTGCTGCTAATAATTATCACACTCCTAGTGAGAAGTCAATGGGAAAAAGAGGTGTTATGGAGCTTGAGACATTAGATGCCATCCTTGCTCAAAACAAGAGTCTTTCTCAACAACTGGCGACTCTCACCAAGCAGTTAGGGCAAGTGAGTGAATGCAGTAAATTCCCTAGCTTTAGTTTGTGATTTTTGCGAAGGCAACCATGTCAATGGAGATTGTGAGGCAAATGTATTGAGTCAAACATCTCATGAGCAAGTGAATTATATGGGGAATCCACAGAGACCCCCACACAACCCCTACTCCAACACTTACAATCCAGGGTGGAATAATCACCCCAACTTCTCATGGAGTAATCAAAATGTGCAAAGACCGCCTAATCCTCCTTATCAAGCTCCACCATTACCTCATGTCCAGCATGATCAAGCAAAACCATCTCCTTTGGAAATTGCCTTAGAAAAGTTGTCTCAATCAACAAGAAGTTTTGTGCAGCAAACTTCAAGCTTCATGGAAGAGACAAGGGCAAACTTCAAGAACCAAGAGTCTTCTATTAGAAATCTGGAGAATCAAGTGGGACAGATCTCTAGGCAACTAGCTGAAAAACCACCAGGAGTATTTCCTAGTAACACTGAGTGAAATCCTAAGGAGCAGTGTAAAGCTATCACTTTGAGGAGTGGTAAAACAGTGGAGGTTCCACCTAGAGAAGGTAAAGTCAAGGAAGTGATGAATCATCAAGCTCAAGACTCAGTAGAAGAAGATACCTCTTCATCTAAACTCCCTGATCATGTGCAAGAAGAAGAGAAGAAGAAAAGTGAATCTCCAAGGAAAAAGGAGGAGTGGGACAAACCTTTTGTGTCATCGCCATATGCCAAGGTGTTGTTCTCTCAAAGGCTTAAGAAGGAGAATCAGGAGAAGCACTTTGCTCAATTCTTAGACATCTTCAAGAGGCTTCAAATCAACATTCCATTTGCAGAAGCATTGGAACAAATGCCCTCTTATGCCAAATTTATGAAGGAGCTCTTATCCAAGAAGAGGAAGCTAAAAGAAGATGAGACGGTAATATTAACTAAAGAATGCAGTGCAATTATCCAGAAAAAGCTACCGCTGAAATTGAAAGACCCTGGTAGTTTCCATATTCCTTGCACTATTGGAAAATTGACAATTGGCAAAGCCCTTTGTGACCTTGGAGCTAGCATCAATTTGATGCCACTTTCAATTCTAAACAAGTTGGGAATTGGAGAAATTAAGCCAACAACAATATCTCTCCAGTTGGCGGATCGGTCTATCAAACACCCATATGGGATAGTGGAAGACGTGTTGGTAAAGGTAGATAAATTCATTTTCCCAGCTGACTTTGTAGTTCTTGATATGGAGGAGGATGCTGATATCCCTCTCATTCTTGGAAGACCATTTTTGGCCACCGGGAGAGCTTTGATTGATGTTCAGCAAGGAGAATTGATGTTAAGGGTACATGATGAAAAAGTGACTTTTAATGTGTTTGAAGCCATGAAACACCCAATGGACAAGGAACAATGCTTTCGGGTGGATGCCATTGATTCTCTTGTCTCAAATGTCTTCCTACAAAATTCTCCAAACATTCCACTTGAAGTAGCTTTTATGCATTCTAAGAGTTTGGAAGATAAAGAACTCAATGATTCAAAAGTAATGAAGTGTGTGCAACAATTAGAGGCCTTACCAATCCTCTCCACCTCCAATGGGTCAAAAGAAGAAGAATTAATGAAAGAAGGAGTTGAGAAAGAAGACCTTCCGAAGCTTGAACTGAAACCCCTACCATCTAGTCTCAAATATGCATTTCTTTGTGAGAACAACACCCATCCTGTGATTGTTAGTATTGATTTGAGCAAGGTGGAGGAAGAAAAGCTGTTAAGGGTATTGAGAGAACACAAATCAGCACTTGGTTGGAGCATTAGTGACCTCAAGGGGATAAGTCCAACTGTATGCATGCACAAGATCCTCATGGAAGATTATTATAAAGCTGCAATTCAACCTCAAAGAAGACTCAACCCAACAATGAAGGAAGTGGTAAGAAAGGGGGTAATCAAACTTCTTGACGCAGGGATCATCTACCCAATTTCAGATAGCTCATGGGTGAGCCCAGTACAAGTGGTTCCCAAAAAGGGAGGAATGACAGTTGTGGTCAACAATAATAATGAATTGATCCCTACAAGAATTGTCACTGGATGGCGGATGTGCATTGACTATCGTAAGCTCAATAGTGCAACAAGGAATGATCACATTCCTCTCCCTTTCATAGACCAGATGCTTGAGAGATTGGCTGGGCATGCATTTTATTGCTTCTTAGATGGTTATTCTGGGTACAATCAGATTGTTGTAGACCCCGAAGACCAAGAGAAGACAGCATTCACGTGTCCTTATGGAGTATTTGCTTATCGGAGGATGTCGTTTGGACTATGCAATGCACCAGCAACTTTTCAAAGGTGTATGCTTTCCATCTTTTCTGATATGGTAGAAAAATTCATTGAAATATTTATGGATGATTTTTCTGTTTTTGGTTCCTCTTTTGACTCTTGTTTGACTAATCTTGCTTTGGTTTTGAAGAGATGCCAGAAAACAAACTTAGCCCTCAATTGGGAAAAATGTCATTTCATGGTGAAAGAGGGTATTGTTCTTGGACATCGAATCTCATCCAAGGGGATCGAGTAAAGGTGGAGACCATAGAGAAACTACCTCCCCCAACCAATGTCAAGGGGATCCGGAGCTTTCTTGGGCATGCTGGGTTTTACAGAAGATTCATAAAAGATTTTTCCAAAATAGCAAAGCCCTTGAGCAATCTGCTGGTTAAAGATTCTTCTTTTGTGTTTGATAGTGAATGTTTACATGCTTTTAATATCCTAAAAGAGAAACTCACTTCTGCACCCATCATTGTTGCTCCTAATTGGGATTTGCCCTTTGAATTAATGTGTGATGCAAGTAATTATGCAGTAGGTGTTGTTTTAGGACAAAGAAAGAATAAGATGTTGCATGTGATTTATTATGCAAGCAAAGTGTTGAATGATGCGCAAATGAATTATGCCACAACTGAGAAAGAACTACTTGCTGTTGTTTTTGCATTTGACAAGTTTCGTTCTTACTTAGTTGGTTCCAAAGTGATTGTTTATACTAACCATTCAGCACTTAAATATCTGTTGTCCAAACAAGATGCAAAACCTTGGTTAATTTGTTGGATTTTATTGCTGCAGGAATTTGACTTGGAGATCAAGGACAAGAAAGAAACTGAAAACTTAGTAGCTGACCATTTATCCAGAATCATACAAGTTGGAGATGAGGAAGAAGAATCAGTACCTATAAAAGAAGAATTCCCATATGAGCAGTTGTTTGTTATCCAAACTCTACCTTGGTATGCTGACTTTGCTAACTACAAGGCTGTTGGAATCCTTCCACCTGAGCTAACATGGCAACAAAGAAAGAAGTTCCTGCATGATGCAAGGCTTTTCATTTGGGATGAACCTTTCCTATATCGGAGATGTGCAGACAGTGTGCTAAGGAGGTGTGTTCCAGAAGAAGAGATTGGAAGTATCTTATGGCACTGTCATGGCTCCGAGTATGGAGGCCATTTTGGAGGAGAAAGAACTGCAGCTAAGGTGCTATAAAGTGGATTTTACTGACCAACACTCTTCAAGGATGCTCGAGCATTTGTGGAGAGGTGTGATAGATGTCAAAGGGTTGGAACAATCTCAAGAAGACACGAGATGCCTATGAACATGATCCTTGAAGTTGAATTGTTTGATGTTTGGGGCATTAACTTTATGGGCTCACTCCCATCTTCATTTTCGAACCTATACATTTTGGTAGCTGTGGACTACGTGTCAAAATGGGTAGAAGTCTCAACCATATCACCCACAAACAAGTGGTCAAGTTGAAGTCTCAAATCGAGAGTTGAAGAGAATCTTAGAAAAGACTGTGAGTTCATCAAGAAAAGATTGGTCAAGGAAGCTAGATGATGCTCTATGGGCCTACAGAACAGCATTTAAGACTCCAATTGGCATGTCTCCTTATCAATTGGTCTATGGGAAAGCATGCCATCTTCCTATAGAATTGGAACTCAAAGCATTTTGGGCAGTTAAGTTCCTAAACTTTGAGTTAAAAAGAGCAACTGAAAAAAGGTTTTTGCAATTAAATGAACTGGATGAGTTCCGCACTGGAGCTTATGAGAATTTCCAATTGTACAAGGAGAGAGCTAAGTTGGTGCATGATCGAAAGATAAGTCACCGATCATTTGAACAAGGGCAACATGTTTTATTCTTCAATTCGAGATTGAAGTTATTTCCTGAAAAGCTCAAATCAAGATGGTCTGGACCGTTTGTGGTAGAGAAAGTTTTTCCTTATGGGACAGTTGAACTCATTGAACGAACCTCGGGTAGAAACTTCAAAGTCAATGGCCAGAGGTTGAAAAATTATTTAGGAGGAGAGGTCAATCGACGAAAATCCTCCTTGTCCTTGACTCAAGCCCAATGAGTTGGAATCACGTCAAGCTAATGACGTTAAATAAGCGCTTCTTGGGAGGCAACCCAATTTCTTTCCCTTTTGTCTTGTTTTAAATCGTCGTTTTATTTTTATTTTATTTTATTTTATTTTTTTGTTTTGACCTCAATTTTAAAATTTTACTGCTTCTAGTTAGTGCTGCTAGTTCTTTATCAAGTTATAATAACTAGTTCTTTTCTTTAAAAATGCTTGCTTGTTTTCACTTTTCTTTTTTGCTTTCGATTGTGGTTAATGGCTAGTTCACTCGTGTTTATTTTGACTGGTGTTCTTAGAGAGTAGTTTTGATAGAATAGCTAGTTCTTTAGTGATTTTAGGACTTTTTGGTTACTGGCATTCCACCGCTTAAGCGGCGAAACCCACCGCTTAAGCACCCAAGGAGCACCAGAGGAAATTTTCGCTCAGGAGTGTCACCGCTTAAGCGGTAGAATTTTAGCGCTTAAGCGCACTTTCTCACTTTGGCTCTCTTCTTCTTGGGCAAACCACCGCCTAGGCGGTGGTATTTCTGTGAATAGGCACACAAGTTTGCAATTTAAAAAAAAAAAAAATTGTGAAGCCATCGCCTTGGCGGTGGCATTTGAGCGCCTAGGCACGCGAGGCTTTTGCCTCTGCCAAGCCACCGCCTAGGCGGTATAAACCCAGCGCCTAGGCGGTGGGAACCCCTCTCCTTTTTTTTTTACGCACTCACACAACACACACACCCACCGCCCAAGCACCCTCATCCCCACTCACCTCACTTGTTCTTCATCTTCTTTCATTCACTCACCCACACAAACACACTCCAAAATCACCACTCCACTCACACCCATCTCCCTTCTTCTTCATTTTTATTTTCTTCCTCCCTCCATTTTCACCTTGTTTGCACCCAAGAGGAGATTTCTCCACTCAAACATCCCCCAAGCTTCTTCCCTCACTCTCTTGCATTTGTCCTTCAATTCCTTGGTTGAGGTAAGTTTTTATGTTCTATGCCTTCACTTGCTCAACTTAATTTGTGCAAATTTAAAGAATTGTTACATGAACCCTAGGGTTTGCAAATTGGGGATTTGGGAAAATCATGCAATGTATGCAAATTGGGTACAATTGTTGAATTCTATTGATGAATGAGTACACTTGTTGATGCTTGGTGTTGTAATAATGGAAATTCTTGCATGTTCATGAGGCTATGTTTTGCTTATGAGTGTGATAATGGATTTGATATTCTTATGTGATATTGTGCAATGCTTGGAACTTGTGGAATTAACTACTTCACTTTGTTAGTCATGGTGGATGGAAAATTTTGATCTTGTGCAACTAGTTATTGAACCATGATTTATAATTGTGAACTTAGGTAATAACTGAATGATTGTGGAGCCATTGGAAAATACCTGATATCTTGTTTAGTTTTGATCAATGGTTTTGCATGAGTATTGCTTGATTGTTTCCCATTAAGTAATTATTCATTTCTTTCTTATGTGCTTTTATCAGGAATTTGCCACTTTTATTGAATTATGCCTCCAAAGAAGCAAAAAACAACTAGAGGAGCTTCTTCAAGTTCTTTAACTTTTGATGCCTACAGATTCAAGTCTCTTGCTCATGAACAGAGATTTAACAATTTGGTGTTGAAGAAGCGCATAATCCGAGAGCGGGGCATTCAACTTAAAGATGGGGAATATCCTGAGATAACTACTCAAATCACATCAAGAAAGTGGGTGACCCTATGCCAAGCCCCTGAAGATGGTTGTCAGACATTAGTAAGGGAATTCTATGCTAATGCTTACCATGAAAATGAACAAGTTGAAAAATACATGAGCTTTGTGAGGGGCAAAGCAATTTACTTCACTCTGTGGGTCTTAAACCGCATGTTTGACACCCCCCCAGCATTTCTCGGAGCCTGTGGTTATAGTGATATGTTGGATAGACCATGGGATGCAAGTGCAGTCCTTTGCACCATAGCAAAAGAAGGGGCAAAATGGGTAATGGATACCAAAGGTTACCCAAAGCATGTCAAGAAGTCTGACCTTCGGCCTATACCAAAAGCCTGGTGCACATTCATTCAAGCCACCCTTTTACCATCCTCAAACTCCTCTGACGTATCTGTCAAAAGGGCGAAACTCATCTACTGCATTGTAACGGGAGCACCAGTGGATATAGGTGGCCTCATTGCTTTGAATATTCATGAAGGTGCCCAAGCTCAAATGAAAGTGCCCAATGAAGGATGGGTGTCCCAAACCTCCCATCTGAGCTTGGGCACTTTCATGAATATTCAGAGCACTAGGCCACCTATATCCACTGGTGCTCCCGTGACAATGCAGTAGATGAGCTTCGCCCTTTTGACAGATACGTCAGAGGAGTTTGAGGATAGTAAAAGGGTGGCTTGAATGAATGTGCACCAGGCCTTTGGTATAGGCCGAAGGTCAGACTTCTTGACATGCTTTGGGTAACCTTTGGTATCCATTACCCATTCTGCCCCTTCTTTTGCTATGGTGCGAAGGACTGCACTTGCATCCCATGGTCTATCCAACATATCACTGTAACCACAAGCTCCGAGAAATGCTGGGGGGGTGCCAAACATGCAATTTAAGACCCGCAGAGTGAAGTAAATTACTTTGCCCCTCACAAAGCTCATGTATTTTTCATCTTGTTCATTTTTAAGGTAAGCATTAGCATAGAATTCTCTTACTAATGTCTGACAACCATCTTCAGGGGCTTGGCATAGGGTCACCCACTTTCTTGATGTGATTTGAGTAGTTATCTCAGGATACTCCCCATCTTTAAGTTGAATGCCCCGCTCTCGGATTATGCGCTTCTTCAACACCAAATTGTTAAATCTCTGTTCATGAGCAAGAGACTTGAATCTATAGGCATCAAAAGTTGAAGTACTTGAAGAAGCTCCCCTAGTTGTCTTTTGCTTCTTTGGAGGCATAATTCAATAAAAGTGGCAAATTCCTGATAAAAGCACACAAGAAAGAAATGAATAACTACTTAATGGGAAGCAATCAAGCAATACTCATGCAAAACCATTAATCAAAACTAAACAAGATATCAGGTATTTTCCAATGGCTCCACAATCACTCAATTATTACCTAAGTTCACAATTTTAAATCATGGTTCAATAACTAGTTGCACAAGATCAAAATTTTCCATCCACCATGACTAACAAAGTGAAGTAGTTAATTCCACAAGTCCCAAGCATTGCACAATATCACATAAGAATATCAAATTCATTATCACACTCACAAGCAAAACATAGCCTCATGAACATGCAAGAATTTCCATTATTACAACACCAAGCATCAACAAGTGTACTCATTCATCAATAGAATTCAACAATTGTACCCAATTTGCACACATTGCATGATTTCCCCAAATCCCCAATTTGCAAACCCTAGGGTTCATGTAACAATTTTCTAAATTTGCACAAATTAAGTTGAGCAAGTGAAGGCATACAACATAAAAACTTACCTCAACAAAGGAATTGAAGGACAAATGCAAGAGAGTGAGGGAAGAAGCTTGGGGGATGTTTGAGTGGAGAAATCTCCTCTTGAGTGCAAACAAGGTGAAAATGGAGGGAGGAAGAAAATAAAAATGAAAAAGAAGGGAGATGGGTGTGAGTGGAGTGGTGATTTTGGAGTGTTTGTGTGAGTGCGTAAAAAAAAAGGAGAGGGGTTCCCACCGCCTAGGCGCTGGGTTTATACCGCCTAGGCGCTGGCTTGGCAGAGGCAAAAGCCTCGCGCGCCTAAGCACTCCTTCGCAAAAAAAATTTTCCCCCTGGTCCAGTAAAAGTTTAACATTTGGATCCATAAGAATGTCAACAGGTTTGGCATTTAACAAGCATGTTTCTTCAAGGATATCCATAGCATACTTCCTTTGTGGAATCACTATACCATCCTTGGACTGTGCTACCTCAATACCCAAGAAATATCAGAGTTTATCAAGGTCTTTGGTCTAAAAGTGATGACAAAGATGCTGCTTTATCTGACATATGCCATGATGGTCACTATCAGTGGTAGGAGGGGCTAGTAGGTGGGTATCAAACTTGACAGGGACAGGAAAAAAAGGAACAAGGCAGACCACAAAGATGAACTCAAGAGGTGAAGAAGATGACTCTAAAAGGGGTAGACTCTAAGAAGGGAACATCGGAGACTAAGGGAAAAACAACGATAACCCTTTTGAGACCGAGTGTAACCATGGAAGACACACTTAAGGGACCCGGCCGAGAGTTTGTCAAGACCAAGAGAGAGATTATGAACGAAACAAATGGACTCGAAGACACGAGCGGAAAGGGAATGAATAGGTTGATGAGGAAACAAAACGGAGTGAGGGATCTAGTTATCAAGTATAGAGGAGAGCATGTGATTGATAAAGTAGCATGCAATAAGAACAGCATCACCCCATAAATGAAGGGGGACCTGACCATGAAGCAAAAGGGTCTGAGTTGTTTCAATAAGGTGTCAATTTTTGCGTTCAACAACCTCATTTTGTTGAGGGGTTGAGCACAAGACGTTTGGTGAAGAATTCCATGAGAGGCCATAAAGGTTTGAAATTGCTGAGATAAGTATTCTCGTGCATTATCCCTTCGCAAAGAACGAATAAAGACACCAAATAGGGTTTTAATTTCTTGATAAAAGTTCTAAAAATAGAGAATAACTCAGACCTATTTTGCATTAGAAATAATTAAGTACAACAAGTGTAATCATCAATGAAGTAACAAAATATTAGGACCCTAAAGTAGAAACAGTACAACTAGGACTCCATACATCATAGGGAACTAAAGCAAAAGGAGACGATGCTCGACTAGAGACTCGATTAGAAAATTAACTACAGGTGTGTTTACCGAATTGACACGACTCACAAGAAAGACTCGATAACTTGGAGAGGCTCGGCATCATTCTCTGTAAGTTGGCAAGGCTAGGATGACCCAACTGAGCATGGATGGTGAAAGGGGAATCTGTGACAAAGAAAACACAAGAATAGGTGGAGAGCTGGTAAAGGCCATGAGACTCACATCCAACACCAATCACTCGTCCCGAACTCCAGTCCTGCAAAATAACAAAATCTTTAGTAAAGGTAATCGAACAGTCAAGGGAACATGTCAGACGACTAATGGAGAGCAAGTTAAACAGACACCCAGGGACATATAGGACTGAATCAAGTGACAGGGGCAATACCAATCCCTTGAGATTGAGTTTGGGATCCATTAGCTAAAGTAACAGTAGCCAAAGAACCAAAGGTAGAGTTTAGAGAAAAAGGTCTTATTACTAGAGATGTGGTCAGACGCACCAGAATCAAAAACTCAATGGCCAAGTGATGGATAATGAGAGAGACAGGCATAAGAGATACCCGTGTGCGCAACGGAAACAATGGAACCAAAGGATTGACATTGCTCAAACCACTTCAGAAAGTCTGCATAGTTTGCAGGAGAGGCCCTAGGTGGTTATGAGGGCTCAGCTGGGTCTAGTGAAGTAGTCTGTGCAACACAAGTACTGTCATCCAATCTGTTAATGGAGAGAGGGGCATTGACGTAGTTGGTGGAAACGGGTGTTTCTACCTTCGGAGCATCTAAAGGACGAGAAATAGCCATGGGTCAAATCAACAAAGGCAAAAACAGAAACCACAAGATACCTAAGGCGATGGAGGTCAAATCTGAACAGTGATGCGTGAACAGTGTTGCGTGAACAGTGTTGCGTGAACAACGGTGCACGAACAAGATGGGCAATGGTATGAGCTGGCTGAAAAATGATCAAGTCTGGCCCAAAAAAAAAAGGTCACTGCTGCCCGGAAGGGAAGTTTCTCACCAGAGGATATTGGGTCCAACCAGGTAACACAATTTCTAGAGTTTCTCTCTTAGGCTCTGATACCATGTTGAGAGAAAGAAAACGAGAGAAAAGAATGCTAAAACTATGTGTTTCAATCACACAATGGGTACTACATATATAATAATAAGGTAATAATTACAGAGATCCTAATTATCTTAATTACAATAATTATATGACAATCGTATATATAATGAACCTAGACACATAACATAAAGCACGTTTCCAACATGGATCTCCACCTAAAAGCTTAAGCTTTTTGGAGAATTGGTCCCCAACAACTGTCAACAAGTGTAGTATAAGCTTTGAGGAGACACTTGTCTCATGGAGGAAGGCCAGCTAGGAGGTTACACATATATGAGATCATCTCCTCATCAACATGATACATATGAGTCTACTAAGGGAAGATACTCTAATCAAGAAGAATTTAACTGGAAAAAGTATAGAATACAATCAAGTTTTAACCAACCCATCAAACAATAACGCTATGGCACAGGATTATTCATATCTCTACTATGAAACACTCACTTGACACCTCAATGGAGTGCTTATCAACATTAACATGTACTAAACAGCAAACAGAAGACAAGACTTTTTAAGTGACAGGCATCTTTGGAATATTTGTTCACCACCCCCAACAAGTGATTTGCAGTAGCATCATGAATTCTGGTTGATATATGTAAACTGTAAAGTAAAAACTAATGTCGATCCAGTGCTGTAACAAGAGTCAAACTTATGTGTCAATGAACGAAGCTGCAGGAAAGTATACAGCGGTCTAAGAGAATCAATTTGCTTCCATGCCAGGATAATATAACATGATAGCTATTTTCCTATAGAGGATGTCAGGATGCTAATGACATGGGATGGAGTCCTTGGTTTAAGTTACAAAGCCAAAAAAGGACACTAATTCAGTTTACATTTATTTACAGAAGGCAATAATAAGGATTTCAAGGAATTGCAGGGTTAAATTTAGAAAGAAAAGGAGTATCTATTAAATATGTTATGATTAGAGATACAAGTTAGGGGACACTTACTAGTGCCACGACCACTTCACAATCTTCAGGAATTTTCCAATCATAATAGGATCATATCAAGGATCTGATTTGGGACATTTATTTGTTCTAATTACGATATTCTCTCAGAAACTATTTAACGAGATAAGGTTCCTTGGTTTATGAATTTTTCTGTTGATGTTTCTTTAATGGATTGAGCATAGTTACCGGATTCTCTCCCTAACCCTGCGAATTGCGTACCAATTCTCGCGTACCAATTCCCACGTACCAATTCTTGGTACTTCGCTTGTAAAGAAATTCTTAAGAACATAATTTCAAGAAGTAACGTACCGCGTACCCGTACCCGTACCACGTACCAGAGAGTACTGCGAACTCGGTAACTCTGGGATTGAGACTAAAAAAGGCTAAATCTAATTTAGACTATCTAAGACTACCACTGAGTATAGGGACTAGAGAGAAAATTTTCATCAAAATGTAGGAAGAAGGATCAATAATCTTCTACCATCATAGAGGGGCATTAAATCCCCAAAAGTGACCACTTTCAGTACTTGGTATCAATCAATTAAAACAACGGAGAACTTGCTGAGGAGGTTTCCAATAGAGATGAGCCAGTTGAAATTTGGACAAAATGGAGAAACAGTTCTGGACCTAATATGCTTTTGAAAATAGCTTTGAACTCAGGGTAACTTAGGTGATTATTAAGGGATGGCATACCAGTACAATGCTTATCCAGAGATTGCATTCTCAAGAAATGAATACTGCTGACAAGAAATGTTAAGGTCAATGTGCTGGAACACAAGAAAGACTAAGGTAAGAAATAAAGACGTTAAATCTAACATAGAGGTATCTCCAAATAGAAATGCAGTTGGCATGAATAACCTTTAGATGCAAATTTCCAGGTAAACAATAAAATGAGAGAACTCACGAGGAAGAGAAGACGAATGTAGAGATAGATAGAAGTAAAAGGAAAGAATTTCGTGGTAAAAGGATTGAAGAAAAATGTAGCATTAATTATGAAAGTACAATAAAGAACAATTGTTGAACCAAAGAAGAGAAAGGGAGAAAGGAAAGAATAGGGAAAGAAAGAGAGAAAACAGAAATGGAAAATCTGATAATATTACTCAAAAAACTGAACTGGTTTCAAGTTTAGAGCAAGGGCCTTTTATAAAGAGCCCATAAAAGAATCATGTAATAAAATTAAATACAATACAGCAACCAAGCCTTATCCCACTAGGTGGGGTCAACTACATGGATCACTCAACACCATGGGGCTCTATCAAAAACCAAATTTTCACAATCTGGAGGGAGCAACAAGTATATCTGATATAATCAGCATACCTTTGGCAAAACAGTAGTAGAATTTTTGTTTTCATTAGCATTTCCCGTGTCCTTAGTCCTTATCTCCAGATATAGCTTTTCAAGAAGTTTAGCTGTCATGATACCATCTTCAGGGGCACCTAATGCAGCCTGTTAAAAAAATATCATAGACCCATCAAATCATCATGAAAATAAATAAATAAATAAATAAATAAATAAATATAGAATACATTATAGGAATGAAAAATAATGCAAGATAATTTTCTTCTCTTCAAGCAAAGCTCCATAGACCATATTATGCAAAATAAGACTAACTTGCCAAGTCTTCACAGCACGCTCGGTTCCACTTGAGAAGCTGGAATATTCCATGTCTTCCTCACCTGAGTAAAACCCCAATTTTAGCAATGCTTCCTGTTGTAGCAAAGAAATTTCAGGACAAAAATAAGATCTCGTGATACCACCAATTCTCAACGCCATCCACGCAAATCACAACAAATCAAGTCCCCTACTAGTAGATATCAAAACAAAAACAAAAAACAAAAAAAAAAAAAAAAAAACCAAAGCAAGCACGTAATCACGAAAACGGCACAAACAAGTATAAAAACGCAAATCGCAACCAACCAACCAACCAAGCAAGAAAGCAAACCTGCATCTCTCGAACCTCTTCTCCTTCCGAACCCTTCCGCAAAGCATTCTTCTTCTCCACCCTACCAGCCTCCTCAACCACCACAACCTCCTTTTCAGTTTCAACCACCTCTTCCTTCTCCTCCAGCACCATCCTCCGCATACTCGACCCACTCTCTAGAACCAAATCACTACTATTCTTCTCCTTCAAAACCTGCAACAACGCCGTAACTTTCGCAACAGCGTCCGAGGCCGAAGAAGAAGACAAGTCCTGGTTCAAAATCCGGCGCTCTAGGGCTTCAATTTGGAGCTTGAGGTCCGAAATCTCTCTCAGAAGCGAGTCGCGTTCGCGTGCCCAGCGCTGCTCCTCGCGGAGCCAACGCTGCTCCTCGCGAAGCCAACGCTGCTCTTCGCGGAGCCAGCGCTGCTCTTCGCGGTCGGAATGGGAAGAGTTGGAGTTGGAGCAGTGGGAGACGAGGGATTTGAATTTAAAGGGGAGAATGGGTGGGGAGGAAAAATGTTTGAGGAGTGGTGGAGAAAAGAGTAGGAGGGTTTTGTTGAGAGAGAGTGTGGGACTCTGTGGAAGAAGAGGGAGAGACATTGAGAGAGAGAGAGATTGTGTGTGTATTAGTGTGGGGTTTGAATGATGCAGGCCATGGATAGATACTACGTTTTGAAAGAGTAGGGAAGATATTTGTTGTGTTATCTTTAGAGGGAGGTTCGAAACCAGAAGTTTTAGTACCAGGTAGCGGGAAACCAACGAATACAAGAAACTAGCATAGTATAGTACCCGAGATTGCATTTGCACGGAACACGTGTATCACTGATTTATTTTAATTTTAATAACAATTCACTTATATTTAATAAAATAAAATAAAAGGTGTTGATCTAATATATTGGTTCATTCAATATCGTATCAAAATCAGCAAAGGAGTCATACTAACCATTCCAGAAAGAAACACTAGCATAATACTTTTAAACATAAACTTACGTCTCCCTAACTATAATTTGTTAAAAATTTAGAGAAAGCGGAGTTGTGAAACAAGTAAGATTACCGCATTGTAATAGTGGCTATTGATTATAACAGTAGTTACTATTGGATACTTGTACGATCCTTTCTTAAAATAAATAAATATATATATATATATATTGTCTGTTTATTTGTTTGTTTATTTATGTAATATTTATTTTTATACTGTTTATATTTAAAAAAAATTAGTTTTGTTATCTATTATTATAAAGAGAATACAAAAAATTGGCTAAGTATATTTTTTTGTCTATTTATATATGAACATTTAAAAGTATTTTTTATCAATGAATATATTCTATTTAAATATATTAATGATCGAATTATTATTCTATTTCTTAATTATTCTAGAAAAATAGAACTTTGAAAACTATTTGGACGAGAAGCGAATTTAACAAAATACCTAATCTAAATTAGTAAGATAAACAGTGACATTTTTGTAATTATAAAGTTATAAGATGATTGTTTTAGAATTGGTAGTAAAAGAAGACAAAATAAGGCTAACTAAAAGGAATCTAATTGAAATATAATTAGAACTTAATTGAAATTGAACTAGATAATTAGAGTCTAACTAAATATTTATATTAATTATTAATTATTTATGTTAACCAATAAAAACATAATAAGTTAGAGGGTAAGTGTTAGAAAATTATTGGTTAAGGTTTAAGTAATGATTAGATTGTAAGAAAGGTGTTAGCTTATGATTGGTTAACATTAATTAAATTAAAATTAAATAAAAAGCTTAGTCTTCTTCTTCAAGACACTAGAAGTGATGAAAATAAAGAGATGAGATGAAGAAGGACGGCTAGGGAGAAAGGAGAGAAAAAATTAGGAAAATTTGACAAAGCTTGGATTTGGAATTAAGAAGCAATTTTCTACAAGAACCAAGGAAGAAACTCATCTTTTAGGCTTTCAATCTTTAAGGGAAAGAGCAAGAAAAGTAGAAGTTCAAGTCCTTCAACTTCTTGGATTTTTAGATTTTGAAACTATTGATATATTTCCATGATTTTGATTTTTTTATGGATTTTTATCAAAAAAAATACTATCAAATTATGATTGGTTATGATGGATTATAAATGAATGTTGGAAGCTATGTTTCATATTGGAATTTTGAAATTTAGGAGCTTATGGTTATTTGGTGATGGATTGATAATTAAGTTTCAAGTAGATTATGTTAAAATTTTGTGTATTTTGCTTGATTTGATTGAAAACCCTAGGAACCCTAACTTATGCATTGTTTCAGCCAAGCTATAGTATGGGGTTTTGAATTGTTTAAATTACGGAGTTAAAGGTTAATCAAGTGGTTTAGTGATTTATTAAGACATTTGAAGATAACTAAGCAAGATCAAGTGAATTTGCTTGATTTGGATGAAAATTCTAAGAATCCTATCTTGAGTTAAGTTTCGGCCAATACTAGGATTTAGGTCTTGGATTTGTTTAATTATTAAATTTTTAGTTAATTCATGGATTAGTGTTTTATTAGGTGATTTGATAAAATTCAAGTGTAATTTGGTATTTCAAGCTAGAAGAATCACTTAGAAAATAAACCGTGATGGTTTCGACCAAGAGACATTAAAGACCTAGGTTGGAAATCTTTTATGATATAAGTATAAAATGGTGATTAGAAGATGATTCTAGTGGTAGATTAAAAGAAAATGAGAGAAAAATGTAAGTTCAATTGATGAAACTATTTAAAGAAACCTTGGTGTAGGTTTTGGTCATCTAGGGTTAAATAACCTAAAAATTGAGATAAATCTAATTAAATATTAGAAAAGAAAGTTAGGTATAAGAGAATAAAAAAAATCAAGTATTTGAAAAAAAATGACCAAATAAATAGTGAAAATGACCAAATAAATAGTATTTTGGCTAAGTTGTGATGTGTTTCTAGAGTTCCTTATGACTAATTCATATTAGCAAGATGTGATATTGACCATGGAAATAAAAAAACATAAATCATAGGGTTAGGGTTTCGATTAAATCTAGTTCATAATGCTATGTAAGATTCAAGTGAATTTATAAGGGTAATTAGAAAGCAAAAAGGTCAAAGAAAGTTAATTGTCTAATTACCTTAAAAACATACAAAATGAAATTGCATGCTCATATAAGTATATGAAAAAAATAATAAAAGACAATGATATGATGCTAAAAGGTGATCTTCAAATAATCAAAAAGTATTGGAAATGATCCTTCGAGATGTTGGTAATCCATGAAAGTCTTGTTGGAACCAAAGTTGTTTAAAGAATTAAACTCCTTAAAGTTTTGAAGATAATAAAGGTTTAAATTAAGAATGAACCAGTAAAAGACTCATATAATTAGTGTATAATTTGTTCTGTTAATGTTTTTCAGCTTAAAGATATGTTGGAAATTCTATAACATACAACACGGTGAGAACAAATTATTATTTGTATGTGCATCCAATTTTGTCTTTTAAACTAAAGGAAACTAAGTATTCGTCCAATATACCTTAAGTTGTTTTTTGAATATATTATGTTGGATCGTCCAAATGTTTCCTTACTTAGCTTAGATCAAAGCTTTCGTCCATAACTCAAATTCAAATAT
Source organism: Styphnolobium japonicum (assembly GCA_023212625.1). NCBI lineage: Eukaryota > Viridiplantae > Streptophyta > Magnoliopsida > Fabales > Fabaceae > Styphnolobium > Styphnolobium japonicum. The sequence goes on from JALBWW010000013.1 coordinate 21,065,483, forward strand.
GAAGAACTGTTCATCATTAAATGCTGAGAAAAACTTTGACAAAGTACACAACAAAAGAAGTCAACTGAGCCGCTTAGCTGACACTGCTAACAACTACAAAGACCAACAAATAAGGAACTTTCTACGCGCTTAGATAAGTCAAGACTCAACTATCACATTCTTGGATATTCTTGATAATCAAAGTGACTTTTCATAAGAAGTTCAACTCGATATTAGCTTATGCATTTAATGTTGTTCAGAAAGGTAATAAAATGTTTCTGTTGGACGAAGAAGCTTATGAAGACTGCTCCAAGTGCTCTCACCTATAAATTCAAATGTTTTCGAAGAAGAAGATAATAGAAGAAATACAGCAATTGAGTGATTAAAGAAAAAAAAAATCAAAGCTCTCTTTCTACCAAATTTTCATACTCTTGTATAGAGTTCAATTATTGAGATTTATTTTCTATCCTCACCTGTAGTGAGTTAAAAACTCAAGCACCTTTTACATCTTATTTTTCAACCTAGTTGTTTAAGCCTGAAGATGCTGGGTATAAAAGAATACTTGTGTGTTAGAACCTGAAGAGGGTGAGAATACTTGTGTACCTGAAGAGGTGGATAATACTTGTAATCTGTGTAAAAGATTAGTATTAAATCCTTCTGATTGAAAGTACTGGACGTAGCTCTCGATTTAAGAGAGTGAACCAGGATAAACATCTGGTGTAAGCTTCTCTTCCCTCCTTGTGTGTCTTATTCATTTATTAATATCTGGGGATTGCCATTGTTTTCTTAACAAAGATTTTTTTAGTTAAAACTTAGAACTTTTTAACTGTGTTCAAAGAGAAATCTTACAAATTTTTTTTATCGTTCAATTGGACTAAGAAGTTTTTATTCGTCCATTGTGTATTATCATTTCTACCTTTGTCTTGATTAATTTGTTAATTAAGGAAAAGAATTACAAAAGGTTAAGAAACACAATTCAACCTCCTTTCTTGTGTACAAATTGGATGTTCTATGCGAAGTATGTCAAAAGAGGAAATAAATCAAAAACTCTTTTGAGTCTAAAAATGTTGTTTCCACATCTAGACCACTAGAACTGTTACATCTTGATCTATTTGGTCCTACGAGAACTGCCTCTTTAAATGGGAAGAAATATGGACTAGTCATAGTAGATGACTATACTAGATGGACTTTGGTTATGTTCCTAACGCACAATGATCAGTCTTTTAAAGTCTTTTCTATATTCTGTAAAAGAATTCAAAATGAAAAAGGCATGTGTATCAACTCGATTCGAAGTGATCATGGAGGAGAATTTGAGAATGAGAGTTTTCAATTGTTCTATGAAGAAAGTGGAATCCTTCACAACTTTTCTGCCCCAAGAACACCACAGCAAAATGGTGTGGTAGAAAGAAAAAATAGATCTCTCCAAGAGATGGCTAGAACAATGTTCAATGACAACTCAACCTCCAAACACTTCTGGGCTGAAGCTGTTAACACTGCATGTTATATTCAAAACAGAATATATATTAGACCCTTATTAAATAAGACTCCTTATGAATTGTGGAAATGATGAAAACCCAACATTTCTTATTTTCACTCTTTTGGATGCCAATGCTTTATTTTAAATACCAAGGATTCTTTAGGAAAGTTTGATGCTAAAGTTGACTGTGGTATTTTCTTAAGATACTCTGAAACTTCAAAAGCATATAGAGTGTATAACTCTCGCTCTTTGACTGTTGAAGAATCTATCCATGTTAAATTTAATGACAAAAATCCTGATAAAAATTTATCAGAGCTAGATGAGTCTTTTGCAGAATTAAACCTTAATGATAAAGAAGAAGGAACATCGTCAACAAATAAAGAAGCATTGGACAATGAAAGAAGAGAAGAAAACACAACAAGAAATGAAGTTCAAAGAAATTGGCACTTCAAAACGTATCATCGAGAAGACCAAATCATTAGTAATCTAGAAGATAAAGTGCTACAAGATCTACCTTCAGAGAATACTCAGATGTAGCTTTCATCTCAGAAATGGAACTAAAGAAAATTAAAGAAGCTCTGTTGGACGAATGGTGGATATTAACTATGCAAGAAGAGTTAAATCAATTTACAAGAAACGACGTTTGGACACTGGTTCAAAAGCCCAAAGACAAGACTATCATCGGTACAAAATGGGTATACAGAAACAAATTGGACGAAGATGACAAAGTTATAAGAAACAAAGCAAGGTTAGTTGCCCAAGGTTACTCGCAACAAGAAGGTATTGATTTTACTGAAACCTTTGCTCCTGTAGCTAGATTAGAAAGCATCTTACTTTCATTTGCCGTTCATCATAGAATGAGGCTTTATCAAATGGATGTAAAGAGTGCTTTTTTAAATGGTATAATCAATGAAGAAGTTTTTGTTAAACAACCACCTGGTTTCGAGGATCAAAACCACCCAGAGCATGTCTTCAAACTGAAAAAGGCTTTGTATGGACTAAAACAAACTCCTCAAGCATGATATGAAAGATTAAGCACTTTTCTAATGGAAAATGAATTTTCTAGAGGAAAGGTTGACACTACTATTTTTCGTAAAGACAATAACTCACATTTTATTATAGTTCAAATTTATGTAGATGATATTATTTTTGGAGCTACTGATGAATTCCTTTGCCAGGAGTTTTCCAAATTGATGCAGAAGGAGTTTGAAATAAGCTTAATGGGAAAATTAAAATTCTTTCTAGGTTTGCAAGTAAAGCAAACATTGGACGAAATCTATATTCATCAGACTAAATACACAAATGAACTCTTGAAGAAGTTCAAATTGGACGATTGCTAAACTATGAGCACACCAATGCATCCATTGTCCACACTAAGATTGGATGATAAAGATCAAAAGGTGGACGAAAAGGTATACAGAGGTATGATTGGGTCACTCTTATATCTCATTGCGTCCAGACCAGATATAATGTTTAGTATATGTCTCTGTGCACGTTTTCAATCTGATCCTAGAGAGTCGCATCTAATTGTTGTTAAAAGAATATTCAGATATTTGAAATGAACTAATAATATGGGTTTGCTATTTAAGAAATCTCATGAGTACAAATTAGTTGGTTTTTGTGATGCTGACTATGCTGGAGATAGAATTGAAAGAAAAAGTACCAGTGGAGAATGTCACTTCATTGGAGAAAATCTAGTATCATGGTCCAGCAAAAGACAAAGTACAATTGCTCTTTCAACGACTGAAGCTGAATATATTTCTGAGTCCAGTTGCTGCTCTCAACTTCTTTGGATCAAACATCAATTGGAAGATTACAACATCTTTGAAAGTAAGATTCCTTTACTCTGTGATAATACTGCTGCAATTAACATATCAAAAAATCTCATTTTACATTCAAGAGCAAAACACATTGAAATTAAACATCACTTTATAAGAAATTATATCCAAAAAGGTGTGTTTGATATTCAATTTGTGGGTACAGATCAGTGTAATGAAACCTGACTGATCGGGTGGACCTAACCTGCCAGTGACTAGTTGATCGGGTATGTCTCGTAACCGGTCCGATCTACTGTTTTGAATGAAAACCGGTGACCGCTGGTTGAACCTAACCCAAGGTCACTAAATTAAAAAAAAAACTTTTAAACTTTGAAAATTCATAACTTTTGACTCGTTTGTCCGATTTAGACTAATTATATGTCCATTTTATATAACTTTTCGAGATCTACACCATGGTAGTCATATTTTTTCCAAAATAAATATATTTTAGTTATTTATAATGATAAATATCATCATATGTAGTGTGTATTTATATATATATATATATGTATTTAAATATTTATTTAATTTTATGCGGTTCGACCAGTGACCCACTAGTTGAACCAGTGACCCAGTACCCTGACCGAGTCGACTACCGGTCCGGTTTTTATAACTATGGTACAGATCATCAACGGCTGATAGTTTTACAAAACCCCTCTCTGAGGAAAGATTCAATTTTATTAGAAAGCACTTAAGTATGCATTTTGTAAAGAATTAATATCTATAGGTCCATTGATAATTTGCGTCTAATATGGTTTGTACTTGTTAAAGTATATGGTAAATTTTCTGATAAGTAAATCTATATCATGAGCATTTAATTTGCATTCTTTTTGTCTCATTTGAATCTTTTCAAATTTCCCACGCTGAGTCAGTTTACGAAAAGTCACAGAAGTTACTTTTTACTGCGGACGTAATAGTTACTTTTAATACACATTTATTGTGTTATTTTGAAAAACGATTCACTTTCTCTTTCCAGAAACCTTTCAATATAAGCTTTGCTCTCTTATAAATATCTCATTTCTTTTCAAGATGAAATTTTTACGCTACCAAGTGCTTGAAAAACCTTTTGCTAAAACAAAAAAACCTTCAACAAATCCCTTCTTCTCAAAATCTCTAAATCATTTTCACAAAACTCTAAGAAATGGCCAGAGGAAAGACTCTCAATGTTGAAAAAGCTAAGGTATCTGTAGAGTATTTGTTTCAAGCCTCTACTTTAGCAGAATGTGGAATTGACATCAAGGACAGTCTTCAAGGTGCTGGTTGGGATAACTACTTCAGAGAACCAGTGAAAGTTCATCCAGAACTGGTAAAGATGTTATGGAAAAATGCCTATGTGTTTGCAAATGAAGTCAGAGGAGAAGTGCTAGGGAAACAAGTTATTGTCTCAAAAGTAACCATCTCCAATGCTACACAATGTTGGTTGGAAGGAGCCACCATCACTACTGACTGGGATAAAGCTTTTGGGGGAATAGATGTTGTTCTTGACACCTTGCTGAAGGATTCATCCACTGGGAAAATAACTGCACCAAAGATGCATGATAAGGCAAAGGTATTGCATCAGCTGCTAAATAAGGCTATACTTCACAAGGCAGGGTCCAAAGACTCTGTTTCTACTGTTTATGTCTTCTGTTTGTGTCATCTAATGCTCTGTCAACAGATCAACCTCCCCTCCATACTGTTCAAAAACTTCAAAAGAAGTGTTCAAGGGAAAGGGAAGAAAACCACCATCTCCTATGGTGTCCTCCTAACCAAGATCTTCAAAGATCAAGGTATCTTTAGTCCCTATGAGACTAAAGATTTAGATGAGAGGAAGAGGATCTTTGGACGAATCCAATTGCAGCAAGTGTTTGGACGAAGCAATCTAATGAGGATGAAGCTTCAGAGCGTCCAAGACTTCCTTAAGTGAAAAGTGAATGAGAGTCTGTTAAAGCCTACTGCTAGTGCTAAGAGTCCAAAGCAGAGGCTACCGCCCACTCATGCTCTTCCAAAGAGAAGACTAATAATGGACGATGACTCTAACGATGACTAACCCATCGCGAAAAGGATAAAGGTTGCGTCCGAAGTGACAATTCCCAAGGGAACAAAGACGAAGTTACCCATCAAGAGAAAATCAAGTACTGCGTCCATTCCTAAGGTACTCATTCCTACCCCAATTTCTTCACCACCTTTACCTTCTTCCCAACCTGAACCTTCATTTTCTTTACCAAACTCTCCAATACCTCCCACTCCATTAAATTCTGAACAAGAATAAGGATTTGAAGAAGTACAGAAGCCAATCGACCTTGCCTAAACCCTTTCTACTTCAAACCTCTTTTTGGAATTCAAAAATCACTTGAAGTAGACTTGGAATTCTTATGGCAAGTCTCAAAGAATGGAGTAGCAGAAGAAAATGATGCAAAGACTTTCTGGGAGAAGCATATTTGGGATTGTGAACAACAGGCTTCATCTTCGGGACTAAGCAATGAAGAGAAAGAAGAGATTATTACTATGTCAGGTCAAAGTTTCAAATGCTTTCGTCCAAACTACATGGTGGACGATATTCTTGGCTTACCTCTAGACACACCTGTGCCCATAATCTTTTCTTCTCCAAGCTATGTCTCAAGGTCTCCTTCTGACAACCTAGGTAGACCATATTCTTGGGATCAATTGTTCGAATGTCAAAGAGATCCAATCCCTTGGAATTTTGCCTTACCATGGTCTGAAGATGAAGTAGACTTAGCTGAAATGCCTATGGCAGCAAACGATCCAGCACCCGTTGTCTCTGATATTGCTCCAATCTCGGTTGCTCCTCCTGCACCTACAACTGAGTTAACACTTATGGAAGCTGATTTGGAGACCTCTGCTGAGAGCCTTCCCCTTGTTGACACACAACCTTAAGTGCCCCCAAAAATTCAAGCTTATGTTATCACTCCGATGTATCATCTTTTTAAGAGAGTTGAAGACCTCCCCAAATCATTCTTTCAACAAGCACCTCCTCCTCCTCCATCTTCTTAGAAATTCTTTTTTACTATTATGTTTTTTCTTTCCTTTTTGTCTGATGACAAAGGGGAAGAAATGAGAAATTTGATTGATTCATTTGATTTAAACTGTTTATTTCTATGATTCAATAAGATGAGTAAATCTGAACAACTTTTATGTTGATCTAAACTTTGCCTATTATGCCATTACTTCAACAACCTTATCAGTATGATACAATTTTACTGCTCGGATACTCTCTCTATCTAAATAAAATTTCTTGCTATGTTATTTATTGCCCTAAGTTGATCTAAACTTTGCTTATATTCTTGCTATAATATATTGTTGTACTCTGATACGTATTGTTTCAACACTTTTGTTAGTTGAATTTGCATTTTGTTAAGGATGTGCACACTCTGTTCTAAAATCAGCATTTTCCCATCATTTAAAGATTTTATAAGTGTTTAAATTACGTTTTCAAGACTTAAATCCTTTTACAGTAATATAGACTTTGCGTCCAATTCTTTTCTATGCATGTTCTTAGGGGGAGTTTATATTCTCACGAAAAAAGATCTGTGTTCAATCAAATTTAAACAGTTTTGTCATCATAAAAAAGGGGGAGATTGTTGGAACCCAAGTTGTTTAAAAAATTAAACCCCTCAAAGTTTTGAAGATAACAAATGTTTAAATTAAGAATGAACCAGTAAAAGACTCACGTAATTCGTGTATAATTTGTTCTGTTAATGTTTTTCAACTTAAAGATATGTTGGAAATTCTATAACATACAACACGGTGTGAACAAATTGTTATTTGTATATGCATCTAATTTTTTCTTTTACACTAAAGGAATTTAAGTATTCGTCCAATATACCATAAGTTGTTTTTCGAAAATATTATATTGGATCGTCCAAATGATTACTTACTTAACTCAGATCAAAGCTTTCGTCCATAACTCAAATTCAAATATGAAGAATTGTTCATCATTAAATGCTGAGAAGAACTCTGACAAAGTACACAATAAAAGAAGTCAATTGAGCCGCTTAGCTGACACTGCTAACAACTACAAAGACCAGTAAATAAGGAACTTTCTGCACACTCAGATAAGTCAGGACTCAGCTATTACATTCTTGGATATTCTGATAATCAAAGTGATTTTTCAGAAGAAATTTAACTCGATATCAGCTTATGCATTTAATGTTGCTCAGAACGGTAATAAATGTTTCCGTTGGACGAAGAAGCTTATGAAGACTGCTCCAAGTGCTCTCACCTATAAATTCAAATGTCTTTGAAGAAGAAGAGAATAGAAGAAATACAACAATTGAGTGATTAAAGAAAAAAAAAAATCAAAGCTCTCATTCTTCCAAATTTTCATACTCTTGTATAGAGTTCAAGTCTTGAGATTTATTTTCTATTCTCACTTGTAGTGAGTTAAAAACTCAAGCACCTTTTACATCTTCTTTTTCAACCTAGTTGTTTAAGCCTGAAGATGCTGAGTATAAAAGAATACTTGAGTGTTAGAACCTGAAGAGGTTGAGAATACTTGTGTACCTGAAGAGGTGGATAATACATGTAATCTATGTAAAAGATTAGTATTAAATACTTCTGGTTGAAGGGACTAGACGTAACTCTCAGTTTGTGAGAATGAACCAAGATAAACATCTGGTGTAAGCTTCTCTCCCCCCTCATGTGTCTTATTTATTTACTAATATCTGGATATTGCCATTGTTTTCTTAACAAATGTTTTTTTAGTTAAAACTTAAAACTTTTTAACTGCGTTCAAAGAGAAATCTTACAAAAAAATTTTATCGTTCAATTGGACTGAGAAGTTTTTATTCGTCCATTGTGTATTATCATTTCTACCTTTGTCTTGATTAATTTGTTAATTAAGGAAAGGAATTACAAAAGGTTTAGAAACACAATTCAACCTCCCTTCTTGTATTTCACTTGTTTACTTCAAGTCTTACATGTATCCTAAGGTGGATAATCCACTCAAAGAATGTAATTATACGAGGACCGGATGAAATTTGTAATATCCTCCCTTAAATTTTAGTTTTTAAATAATAATTTTTAGTTATTAATTAATATTTAGTTATATGTTATTTATTTATTTATAATTTTATTTCTATACTGTTATGTGTTAGAATTCTAATTTTTGTTAACTAGAAATTAAAGGGCAGAAAAAATTACTTATGGCATATTTTTATTTATTTAATTTCATACATTTTCTATTTTTAGTATATTAGTAAATATAATTGGTCAAAATAGATTATTGTTAATATTATTTTATGTTTTTATTTGATTATAGGTTAATAGTATTTTAGAAACTATTTATGTGCAAATAATATCTATTAAAATAATCAGTGTAACTTATTTAAGTAAATAGAGACATTTTGTATAGTAGGGTTTGTGACTAAGACATAAGTATAATTTAGAATTTATTATGCATTCAAATAAGGGTAAAATTGTCATTTAGAATTATTAGTATAAAAGACAAAATAGGTTTAACTAGATGAAATCTAGTTGGCATTTAGTTGAAATAAAATTAGGACCTAGTTAAAATCTAACTAAATAATTAAGATGTAACTATGGTTAATTAACTAAACCTAAGATTAAATAAAGTTAATAATAATAACAAAAGAAAGAAAGATCAGCTAAGCTTTATCTTCAAGGCTTATCTTGAAACCATATATAAAAAAAGAAAGAAAGAAAGAGATAAATAGATAGGAAGGTCCGCCAAGAAGGAAAAAGGGGAGAAAGAGAGAGAAAAGGAGAGAAAGAAAAGGAAAGAAAAAAGAAAAATAGGGGAAATAGGGGAAAAATTTCAAAAAAAATAGAAAAGTAGTAGAACTTGAATTTACAGGCAAGACTTCATCAAGAGCCAAGAAGAAACTTGGGAGTTTCATCTTGTTTTCAAGCTCAAAGTTCCATTGGAAGATGGAGAAAAGGTAGGAGTTCAAGTTCTTTAAACTTTGAGTTTTCAAATTTATCTTTATATTTATGTTTAAAAGTTCTTTAAGTTTTTAGCTAAGATTACCATGAGATCTTGAATGATTAATAGACAAACCTTAATGAAAATTGAAGTTATGATTTATGAGGATTGTGTTAGAATTTTTGTTATTAGTTTATGTTAGATGAAAAACTCAGTATCTTACCATAGTCATGCTTGAGTACCATCAGGGCAGAGGCTTTGTATGCCATGTTTGACCCTTGAAACATTCGAATTAGTCTTAGATGTCTTCAGTAAAGTTATAGGAAATTGTCTTAGATTTCCAACACATCAAGAATCATCTTAATCTGAGATCTTTAGAAAGGATTATAATCAAAATATTGAAGTAAGGTCAGTGTGTCTTTCAGCTAGCATCTTATCAACGATTGAATCTGATTAGGATTACAAACTTTTAATGCCAGAATTAGATGTTACGCTTAATATAAAAGTTGTATCTCTATGTCTTATCTTTCCATATGCTTTGGAATCACTTCATTTAAGTCTTTGTATCTCAAGTTATGGTCATTTTACCGCATGAATGTTTATAAGGATTGTTGTATGATTGATTTTGAATGATGATTTGATGATATATCAAGTAATATATGTAATGTTTTGATGTTATTTGATTGTTTAGATTGAAAAATCATAGAAACCATGACCTTATGTTTTTCAGCCAAGCTCTAAGGTTAGGATTTCAATTTATTAAATTGTGAAACTAAGAGTTAATGAAGTGGATTAATGGTTAGTTAGAAAATTTGGAGATAGTTATTCAAGATTTGATGGATTTAGATGAAAATATTAAAAACATATTACCTTGGAGTATGTTTCAACCAAGACTAGGAATATAGGTCTTGGATATGTTAATTATTAAATTGTTAGATGCTGAAATGATTTAGAGATTAATTAAGTTATATGTTAATATCCAAGTATAGTTAGGTATGAAAAGTTTGGAAAAATCACTTTGAAACTAATCTTGATAATTTTGGTCAAGAGATTTAGCTGATATCAATTTGAAATAATTTATTACATAAGTATATTATGGTCATTAGAAGGTAGTTTTAGTGGTGAATTAAAGGAAAGATGAGAGAAGAATACAAGTCCAAGTGATAAAATCACTTAAGGAAACCTATATTAGATTTCAACCAAATTAAGGTTTAATAGGCTAAGATTTGATTTAGATTCAATGAAATGAGTATTAGAATGAATAAGAATGGTTGAGTGTTAAGGAATAGTAAAAATTCAAGTATTTTTTTTTAAAAAAAGACCAAATGAATAGTAGAAATGACCAAATGAATATTAATTTGGTGAAGTCGTGAAGCACTTTTAGATTACTTGAGGCCTAATTTAGATTAGCAAAATGAGATATTTATGATGACTATAAGAAACCTAAACCATAGGGTTAGGGTTTTGACTAAAAATCTAGTTCCTAAGGCTAGGTAATAGTAAGTTTCTAAGAGTAATTAGGTAATGTAAAGGTCAAGAAAGTTAACTTTATGAGATAAATGTCCAATTACTCTAGAAACTTAAAAAAGTGATATTACATACTTATTTAATAATATGAAAGAGAGATTAAAAGACATGGAGATGATCCTTGACAAATAAGGTAATCTCTAGATAATCAGAAGAAAATGATACTCATAAGGAAGGTGATTCTCAGATAATCAATGGATATGATCCTTAGTAAGGGATATGATCCATGAAAGTCTTATATGTGTCCAGAAATGAATAGTCTATAACAAAATGGTGAAATTATCTGAGGACCATATGGAATTCACCCAGACGCATGGTATAGTCATTTGGTTTAGTGGACGCCCTATGCCAAAGAAAGGCTATTATTACTATTTTATAGTAATCTTTATTGACCATGTAAGCACCGGGCTATGCTCGCAGATAAAGAAAAAGAGTTCTAAAATGTAATGAGTAGGTAATTGTCTAGATGAGAAATGTTAGATTATTAATAGCTTATTTTGCTGCTAAATGTTCTAAGCTATTAGAAATGTTCATATATGAAAGGTTATATTATTAATAGTTTACTCTACTTCTAAATATGCTAAGTTGTATCATATTAGTATTATTTGATTGCATTCTGATTGATTTATATACATATATCAATGTAAATGTTTTCTATAGCTTGATGTAGCTGGAAGTACTATAGTTTTATTTACTGTTTTTAAATACTGCTTGAATTCCTACTGAAGATGTTATTCTCACTCCTAAATTTGGTATTTCCAAATAATCAAGATATTCCACATTAAGTTGCTTCTCAATTTTGATGTTGTTCTCTCATATGATCGAGTGGAAGAAATTATTGTTATGTCATATGTTGGGAAAAGCAGATAAAAATAAAAACGTAATGGAGAAATTCCCACCAAGAATCCAAGCGAATAATCATGGTTCATGTTCAAAATGTTTACCTCTTGTAGCGTGAAACATGTAGATGACGGCTATCAGACACCACAGCACCGCAACAACGCAGTAGCACCTTTACGAATTTCACACAAGCAGATTCTTGGAGCGCGTCTCAAAGCACTGCTAGATGCCAAAGGAGATGCGGTGACTGTTTCTTTTCACATAAACTGAGTGTAGTATGCGGCTAGGGTTAGGATTAGATGGCACAACATTCTTAGTGTTGCTATTTATAAGCAGCATACAATGGTAAGGTGAAAAGACCTAGTCTTGGCTTTATGGGCTCATCTGACATGAGCTTAGCCCGCGAGGGATCGAGTCTAACTTTAATTTCTCGTGCTTTAATTAATCTACTATAAGTGTGTGATCATATATGTTCTCATTATGTTAGTAATAATATTAAATCATATTTAAATATTATAAACAATGAGCGGTGTCTAGCAACACATCATTGCTACCCAAGTAATGAGAAAGTCAATAGTTTGACAAACCTTTCTGTGACCAATGTTACCATGTAGTCTAGTCTCTTTGTCCAGATATATTGATTAAACACAAGGCATGGAACATGTCATCCTTATACTGTTCAATCTTTGGTTTCTTGATCTCCGACTAGACATACTAAGACAAATGAGATCAATCTCATATTGATTCATTCGAGCATGGTCATGCATTTTCAGTCTTACTCTTATCAAGGGGCCCGCAGATATCGCTCCAGTTAAGTAGAAGGGACAAATTCTATTTAGGTCACTCACATCCCCCTGCATGATTCGCAGTATGTCCAATAGCCGTCTTAATGATCTCCTTGTTACATGGGACGTTTAATGGTATCAAGTCATATAACTCCTCATGTAGGGAATTATAGTGCCATCAAATCAAAGGACCACATAAAAAAAAGAAGATTTGGGTTTAGATTTTTCTCGTTAACTATTTCATAACATTACTTAAAAATCTCCCTAGCAATTAGTTGAGTTCTTTTTACCACTCAACTCCATTAGTAACAATTCAAATCCATCTATCCAAACATGCCTTTTAGTTTTGTTTGGCCAAAATGTAAAGAACTCCCCTCTAATTATAGGTCAAGTATAAAAAACTCTTATATGCCTTCAAATTCACTAACATGACTCCCTAAATTTAGGGGTACTCATGACCCAGTCTGCGTTCAAAAACCTGACCCTGGCTCGAAGTGTTGGGGTTGGGATCTGCTCATTCTTTTAGACCAAATGTATTTTTCAAGCCTGGACTGGATCACTCTTCAAGCTATCCCAGCTTGACCTGATATTGAATAAATTATTATTTTTAAATATTTTTTCTATATATTATTATGACATTTTTCTAAATGTTAGACTTTGATCAAGTAATGTGATATTACAAGCAAATTTATACAAATAAATACAAGCAAATTTATACAAATAGAGAAAAAATAATCAAAACATACACAAAAAAATATTTTACATATTTTAATCAAGTTGGCCTATATATGATCTAGTACATGTCATGAAAATTGACCTTGTCAAGATTTCGAACCGAAACTGAAATCAAGTTCAACTTAATCCATAAACACCCTAACTTAAACTAACAAAAGACTATATAATAACAAAAGACTATATAATAATTCTTGTGTTAATCTCTATTTAAATTACTAACAGAAGAACAATTATGTACTTACAAATATTAATTTTTTATTACTTATACTTTAAATCATTAATATTTACCCGTCATATCATTTTTAATCATTTTTTTTTTATTAACACTCATCATCCAGACACTACTCGTTAAACGGTTCTTGAAAATCTAATTTACCATTCCAATCCATCTACGTAAACATAGCCCAGAAGCCTTCCCGCTGCAACAATTGCAAAATCACAAAATTCCTTCAACTCCTAGTCTTGCAATCAATCACCATATCCTACTGAACCCACCGCTCCCTCCCTCTCTCCTACAATGGATCTTCTCCACCATTACCAAAACGACGACGATCCAGACTCACCAGTTCAAAACCCTAACTCCCCGGAATCCTCCCCGCCCCGCCTCCTCCCGGGCCGTTCCGCCGCCCCCAATGTGGACGACACCATGCTCGCACTCACAGTTGCTCAATCCAACCAAACCCTCTCCAAACCCATCGATCCCACCCACCACACCGTCGCCTTCAACCCCACCTACGACCAGCTCTGGGCCCCTATCCAGGGCCCCTCCCACCCTTACGCCAAAGACGGCATCGCCCAAGGCATGCGCAACCACAAGCTCGGCTTCGTCGAGGACGCAGCCATCGAGCCCTTCCTCTTCGACGAGCAATACAACACCTTCTACAAGTTCGGTTACGCCGCCGACCCTTCCGGTTCCGCCGGATACAACTACGTCGGCGACTTGGAAGCTTTGCAGTCGAACGACGGCGTTTCGGTGTATAACATACCGCGACATGAGCAGAAGAAGCGGAAGATTGAGTCGAAGAAGGAAGAATCTAATAAGGAAGATGGAGAAGAAGATGATGGTGTTGATGCGGAAGAGATCGAAAACCCGGCTTCGGACACGTGGTTGATGAAGAATAAGAAGAGTCCTTGGTCCGGTAAGAAGGAAGGGTTGCAGGGTGAGTTGACAGAGGAGCAGAAGAAGTATGCAGAGGAGTATGCCAAGAAGAAAGGTGAAGAGAAGAGTGGTTTTGGTGGTGAAAAAGCTGAGGTTGTTAAGGACAAGAGTACTTTTCATGGGAAGGAGGAAAGGGATTACCAGGGTAGGTCTTGGATTGCAGCTCCAAAAGATGCAAAGGCTAGTAATGATCATTGTTATATACCCAAGAGATTGGTTCATACTTGGAGTGGACATACCAAGGGTGTTTCGGCGATTCGATTCTTCCCTAAGTACGGGCATTTGATTCTGTCGGCGAGTATGGATACTAAGGTGAAGATTTGGGATGTTTTCAATTCGGGAAAATGTATGAGAACCTACATGGGCCATTCCAAAGCGGTACGGGATGTTTGTTTTAGTAATGATGGGAGTAAGTTTTTGAGTGCTGGTTATGATAAGAATATCAAGTATTGGGATACAGAAACGGGGCAAGTGATATCGACTTTCGCAACTGGGAAAATCCCTTATGTGGTCAAGCTTAATCCCGACGAGGATAAGCAGAATGTTTTGTTGGCTGGTATGAGTGATAAAAAGATTGTTCAGTGGGATATGAATACGGGGCAAATAACTCAAGAGTATGATCAACATCTGGGTGCTGTGAATACCATTACGTTTGTTGATAACAACAGAAGATTTGTTACTTCCAGTGATGACAAGTCTCTCAGAGTCTGGGAATTTGGTATTCCTGTGGTTATAAAGTATATAAGTGAGCCACACATGCACTCTATGCCATCCATTTCGCTTCACCCCAACGCCAATTGGCTCGCTGCGCAGAGCTTGGATAACCAAATACTTATTTATAGCACCAGGGAGAAGTTTCAACTTAACAAAAAGAAGAGGTTTGCAGGACATATTGTGGCTGGATATGCATGTCAAGTCAATTTTTCACCGGATGGACGCTTCGTCATGTCGGGAGATGGTGAGGGTAAGTGCTGGTTCTGGGATTGGAAGAGTTGCAAAGTTTTCAGAACTCTCAAGTGTCACGAAGGTGTTTGCATTGGTTCTGTGTGGCATCCCCTGGAACAGAGTAAGGTAGCAACATGTGGCTGGGATGGGTTGATAAAGTACTGGTAAGTAAAATTTCATGCTATGCTACATTTAATTACAGACTCTTATATGGTGTTCTTTCAAATATTCTTTGCTATCATAGTTGCTGAATATATGCCAGTTTCTCTGTTGCCAACTTTGATAGAATTCCATGTTTATTTTTCAAGCTAATTATATACTCTAGTTTATTTTCCATAAGACAGACATCTCTCCTTGTTTCATTAGATGGCATCGGATTATAGGGTGAGAATAGTCATTATCAGTTTGTTGGTCTTAAGTGTCTATAAAAGGAGACATGGGAAGGTCTATGAGTAGAGATTTGTATAAGCTTTTATTAGGTGAGGTCGCACATGAAATCTTTCTCTTTGTTCTTTTCCTTGCTCAATGCTACCAAAGGAGGGGCAGGGAGATTGTGATTCCATCCTATATTTAAAACTGCAACCATGTAGTTGTCCTGCGCCCCTGTTGCATTGTTCTTGAATTTCCTTGGATGTGGGATGCTCAGGAGATTAATTCCTTCTTGGGTGTTTTATGTATAACTAAGAATTGGTAGTTCTTAACTTCCTTTACTGTTTATACCATAAATGGCCCTTCTACTGGCAACATATTCATAGCAGTTTAGCAATGTGAGGTCTGGGAAAGGAAACTCCTGAATTTCCTTAACATTCTAACCTTGGTTATCCAGAAACTATAAAAAAGAAGAAAACATAGACATACCTCAGGTAAACCATCCCTCCCCACAAATTGAGAGAGGGACAGAGGAATCTATTCTACATTAATTGATGATTGTCGACACTTTGGTCAATCTGCATCTCAACTTATCAAAAGAACAAAACATGTTATTGATGTTAACACTATAAAGTTCTTGGTTGAAGAGACCTTGGCATCAAGTTGGTAAGAAGCACATGGAGAATCTTGTTCTCACTGATTCATTGTCGATGCATATAGCTTTTATATATTTTTTGTTGCTCTGAAATGAACAGTGGTGTCCTGGAAACATGAGTAGCTGTTGAGCACCTTTACAGCTTTACTACGTAGCAGCAAACTGTGAGTCATCAATGTTATAGTCTATACCAAATGTCTTTACATCTTAAAAAGCCAGTTTGAAATAAATTTGATCATTATAAAACTTCTAACATCCTGTTCTAAAGTGGCTTGTATTTAATTTGGGCTTCACCTAGCATGTAACCAGACTCAAAAAGCCCATGGTGTGACCTGACAAGGAAATTTTCAGGGAGATTTTTTGGCGAAGCAGAGGGACCGGGCTGATATGCCCCGGACCTGCAGCCCACCACTAGTCTCAGCTGGTGGGTACCCCCCCTGTGGTATGGACATAATATTAAAATTAATAGTTTGGTCGTAAAGTGTTGAAAACCTCAGTCACAGTAAGCTTTTGAATGTATTGAGATTAGGGTTTGAGTGTTGAGCTGGTACTCCTAATCTTCATTGATCATAGCGAATTTTTTCCCTGTTTTGCTCGTGGACATCGGCCTATAGTTCACTGTAGGCTGAACCACATTAAATTCTGTGTCTATTTCTCTTCTCCCTATTCTCTGTTTGCGCACTTGGTTATAACACATCCTTTGTAAGTTTCAAAGCTAAGCATCCACACTGAAGTTAGAACATGATAACATTTCCAACTTCTAAGTCTCAAGTTTATGCTGGTCATAAATCAACTTGCACACCTGCACAATGCAAGACTCTTGTGCAAAGCCTGTGGCCCAGTGTATCGAAGCAGCTAAAGTAATGAAATATTTGTCTTCAAGTGCTACTATTAACAGAAAATGTAACGGGGAGGAGAAAAGACAAATAAGGGGGAGGGTGGGGTCTGTGAAGGAGAAACAGCTACAGGAGAATGGCAGACTATTGAACACGCAATAGTGTGTCTTGTGTTGCATGATTCATGTTGCCCGTGTAGCGCACTCAACATTTGCGGTTTGCCATTGTATGTAGTGCGGCAACATGAAAAACAACATCTGCTTTAATAAAATTAGTCAAAACCTACCCAAGAGCTGTTGCTCAAGTGGTACCAAGTCTCTTAGGAGACTACTTGATCCCGGGAACAAATTCCAACCAAGCCACTTTGCCTGCTCTTTAGCCTTCTGTCCCCTTCCCCACACTAGGTCTTGGACCTCCTTTGTAATCGAAAAAGGGAAAAAAGTCAAAACCTATAGTAAATAAACTCAGTCACCTGACTCCTTATGAGACGTTCATATTTGCAACCCCTAGCCTTTAGGAGCACAATCCCTTAGACCCAGAGTCCTGTGACACTTACGCAGGTACTGTCTCTTATCTTCCATTCTGCTCTGTTGTCTCTTTTCTTTGAATGGGAAGTCCGGCCATCTTTGTGTGACTCTGACCCTAGTCCAGTGACTCTAGTGGCTAGCCAAAAGGCCTGAAACTCTGAAATCCATATTCAAGAAAAGAAAGCTCTGTTTCTACTGAGTCTTTGAGGAGAATATTATGACTGTTGAACTCTTATGATGTGTCCAATGTAGGTTCCTAATTCTTCAATTTTGACATTTTTATGGTATTTGATGTTTTAATACATTGGATTTTGGATGATTGTTGGAATTAATATGAGAATTGTGAGTATGAGCTGTTTTCATATATATATATATTTGTTTATTTGTATATTAGGTATCTTCGATTATATTAAACATATTTACTATAATGTGTGCTGCACTTCAATGTTGCCATATGCATCACAACGTGCAACAGGGCTGTCAGCCTTTGTTGCTCCAGTGCATTGTGCACCATAAATAACTATGTTTTAGCTAACTGTCTCTGACTTAGTTTCCTTTTATTTAATAGTTGGTGATTAGCCTGTATTCATTTCATCATCATTGTCTGTCCAGAGTACTTGTATCTTAGTAGAACCTTGTTTGTTTCTAAGATTTCGGGTCTCAGCTTCAAGGCAGTTGAGTATTAACAGTAGACATGTTGATAGTATTCATACAAGTACAACTAATGCTGAGAATGTATGTGACTTTTTGATAGACATGTTCTAGCAATGGAAATGTAGTATCAATTGGCGTTGCAATCAGTTTCTTTAATATGGGCTGTGCCTGTGTCTTGCTAAAATGAATAGTTAAAAGTTCAAAATTGTGGTAGTTGATTATGAAGCTCTAAGATGATGGAATTTTAACACCTTGATGTGGGTGATTTAAACATTTATCGCCTTGTTCTCACCTAGATAATCTTGTTCATTTTTTAATTGTACAATATGTCTTGAAATCTGCAGATTTCAAATGTATCACATGTATCATAATTCTCAGAAGATTACATGATGGTGGAACTGTGTTTTTTGATTTTCGGTTTTACAAAATTGGCCCCATTTTCTAAATCAAACATGAGTAGAAGATTATTTAGAGCATCTGCAGTTTGCAGGATGCTTGAAGTGCCATGCAGCACTTGCAAATTGAATTTTTATGCTGATTTTTATCAACTTTTTACTATTAAGGTATAGGTTATATCATTTCAAGTGGTTTGGCCCCTCTAAACTTAAGCACCTCATTTCTTAAAAGGGCTATGCCTATGCGAATCTGTTAGCCTCCCACATGATGGCCAGCTAGCTGAAGTTTCAATTTAGGTGTCAGTATCTTCACTTGCAGTTAGTAACAATATGTCAAGTCACCAATCGATGATTCTTTCTATTCCGACATGGCACTGTCAGATATCGTCAAGCTCACTCTCACTATTTTAAGATATCGTCAAGCTGAAGACTCAATATTTTAAGTCAATTAGAAGAAATAACTGTAGGAACTAGGAAGAATCTTCAATGGGACGAGAAGCGAAATTAATTTTGATAAAGACGTTGCACTAACTTTGTTTTCTTTTTTTTTTTTAATTTAAGTGTTCACATATTTCCACTTTTTACCTTATAATTCACTGATTAACATACCCTTTTTAATTTGGTAAATTTCAGAAAGTTACTTTTAGTATTCCCTCAAGTCCTCTAGTACTAATATGCCCCAGTGGTCATTCCGCGTGTGCAGAATGTTTTCTGATGTTGCTCTTACCCCTTAGCTGGGTTCCATTAGGGAATCTCCCTGCTACCAAAAAAAAAAAAAAACTAGAATATGATATAAAATAATTGTTTAGTGATACTTTCTTTAATTGTTATTATAAAAGTATGTTATGTAGTGGCAAGGCATTAGGAAATCTACTTTTAACATGTGTATTTTGGTTTGTCTTGCAATCCATGATACACCATATGATACAATATGATACGCCATAAGATAGGATTTGAAATATTGATCCCGCTTTCATGGGTCTTCCTTGCTATGAAATCAACAAAATTCAGTAATAGTCCTTTCCTGATAAAATTAGTTGGGTGTTCCTCCAACAGCTTCCTTACCACTTATTTCCAAGTTGCAATGTGGATATGTTTATATTCTACTAGTTTATTGATGTATACCATTTCGTCAGTAGTTGCATAAGGATTGATTTTAATCACATTCTACAGACGTCCATATCTGTAGTCATATATATTTCTTACGCCCTTTTGCTTTCATTCATTCTTTCTAAATCTCTCTACCAGCACCAGTTGAGTGATTTTATGTAACTCTCAAGCTTCCAAATATGGGTGTGTTTATCGAGGCCAATGTCTTTATGTTGGTTTGCAGGGACTAGTTTATCTTCTCCAATTATGCCTGTTGCTGGAATCAGTTGGCAGAAGCATACCAGACAGATACCGCTTCACTACAAAAGGAGTAGCAACATATTGAATTGGCATATTGATATGGTCTTCCTGTTGAAATTTGAAGGGCGGTAATTGAATATTATATTGAGATTTCTCTTTACTGAGCTTCAAGATATTGTCACCAAGCGTTACGTACTAATTGCAGTGTTGTGGTAGCAGAAGAACATAGAAAAATTTTGCCATGTTTTTTTAGACTTTTGTATAATAGTTGTTTTAGTTAAATATTCATGTATGTGAAATTTTCCGTCCTGTGTTGCAGTTTAATTACGTTTTATACTAGGGATCTTTGAATCCATTGGTGGGAAATTTCCCTCGCTAAATGATATCGAATAGTTTGGATCCTCCATGGTGGATCCTGTATGGGTGGTGATGAAAATTGTTGAATTTCCATATCTTGACGATTCAGTATCATGATGCTAAGCTGGTATGTAGCCTTATATGACAATTTCAAAAATAGGTAAATGTGAGGAAGTTAGTCTTCTGCCACTGTCAAATGTCGCCAAATGTCCTGATTTAATTGCAAGTACTGAATACGAACCTTTTGCCAAGCCACCAGGTATTCATCCCTCTGCCTTTGGTGGCAAGATTTCTCCCGACATCGTCGTGCAGACCCTATACTTCTTTCTTAGCATCAACCGAAGAAGAAGAGTGCTTGTATTTGTCCAAGACTGGTATTTTTTTACACGAGTAATGCTAAATCTCCCAATGTAAGATAAACATTGGAGCACAGAAAATTGTTAATTGGATTAACAACTCAATTCTTGATCTCTTTTGGGGAAGTGAATTGCTTCCTCTGGGGACTTAATTTGAGCAATTAAAGTGCAATGACAATGATCAAGCAAGAGCATTCACAAGATAATGATTAAGAATCACCACGAACATACAGTAATATTTCAAGAAAGTTTAGCAGACAGCAACAATGTTCAAAGAACTAGAGATAAGAAAAGAACCTAAAACAAAGAACTGAGAGAGTAGTGCAAATAAATGAGTTGACGAATCCCGTTTCCTACTCTATGTCAGTGAGGAGTAAGGAATTTTAAGACTTTTTTACAATGGTCCCCGAGCCTTATTTATAGAACTATCTTAAAATTACTTCCTAAATTACTAAAAACTACAAGTAAATGAAAAAGCTCCCTACCCCTCAATTCAGATCCTAAAAGCTTCCTTGTGATATCAACTAATTCCTTCTTCAAAGATCTCCCCAATTTTCCTTCCCTAGATGAGGTTCACGCAGTGCTTCTCAAAACTAAGGTAATGGTTCCCTCTTCTATTTTAGAATTTCTTTATCATGGTCCTTCAGTGGGCACCGTTGGGCTTACTCAAGAGATGCACAGACTCTAGGAACCCAGAAAATGACTCCAAGACATGAAAAGAAAAGGTTAGAGCACATTTCTAGGAAGTCCAAGGCTGCATGCAACCTTGGAGGTTTGAAGCTGCAGCACAAGAATTTAAGATGCTAATGTTGGGAAAATTATAGGGTGCCAAAAAGCTAGTGTTGCATGCTTTGATTTTTTGTGGATCTTAAATGCTAATTTCCAATAAAGCCATCATCGCGACACTTAAACTTTAAGGCCACAATGGTGGTGTGATGATAGGAGTCCAATATGGAATCTCATCCTAGGGTTTTAGAGTTTACCTATAGAAAGATCTCTTGGGATTAAATTAGGGAATTTTTATGCCAAGAGAAAAGATATTAGTGTGAATGAAGATAAGCCTCCAAACATTCAAGAAGACAAGAGATTATGGAGATAGAAGATCAAGATTCAAATTCCAATAGTTTTCACTTCTTCTCCTATTCTTCTTTTATTTTCTTATTATGTATAAGATGGTGAAACTTCCATGGTTTATGTTTTCAGAAGTTAACATGAACTAATTTTTTTTTTCTATGGTTACAATTGAACTTGACATGTTTGGATTCTTATTTATCTCTCGCTTATTTTCAACAGAAATGAGTTGTTTATTCAATCTTGTTTTTAATGCTTCTAATTGCTTGATCACCAATTAGATAGAATTGGAAAACCCTAATGAACTTGAAAAAGAGAATTTTGTGTTTGGCCATAGATTGAATTGCATATGTTCAAATTCATTTAATTGGCTAAATGATTTATTTCGCTTAAGTGATAGAAATATACTTACCGGTCATATGCAATTAAATTAGGGTTAGTTAAGAGGGATATTTGTAACCACCCTCGTAGTAAATAGGAAAAACTAGCTATACAATTAATTATATCGGCGAGGAGGAACTTGCAAGTAGCCACTTTTCTTTTTGTTCCAACCAGTATAATTATGTTACCTTATGTATTCAAGAGAAAAAAAAATCACTAAGCCTTCATTAAACATTACTAGATTCTAAGAAAGGAGTTATCAATTTATTTTAATAAATCCTTGACTTAGGCAATTCCATTCTTGAGAATCTACATAGTCCAAGAGACCTTACCTTAGAACCGGCTAAAAGAATCAGTGATTACTTATCTCGGAGACTCGGCTAGATTTCTGTCATCCTAAAATCTGTCACCAATTTATTCTTTTATTTACACTCTTCTAGATCCAATTTCCTGTCTTACCGGTTTTCTTGAATTTTACTTGAATGATTTATCCTAGTTAAGATCCTTGTCAAAGTGTCAAGGCAAGTTAAGAATCCAAGTGGGGTTTATTAATAGATTTCGTGCCAAGTTCACTTGTACGTTCAATTCATACAACATATACTAAATTATCCAATTAGTAATATAAATTAGCAATAACAAGCATAAGTTAACACAAGACAAAGGTAGTTCCATCTTCATTTTACATGGCTTAAAAGCCTTGATTTCGTTCATGGGCATAGAGAAACATGTCTTGTTATATTTACAACATTAAGCAAATTACCTACAGTAAATTGTCAAAACAAAATTTTCAAGACTTCTTGACATAAGCCCTAATTACTACTATTTACATTCTGTTGATCAAGTGTCAACTACATGGAACCGTATATCCTTGATCACTTTTATATGACCACCGTCCTCCACAGAATATAACCATTCCCACTCAATTTCAATTATTATGGTAGTGATCCCCATTTCTCTTTGATTCTGAAAAACAGTAAAATTAGGGTAAGATTATACAATCTTAGTAGGAAACGAGCATCAAAATAAAACTCATACTTCATAAATCAAGTAGGTAATTTCACAAACTTTTTCTTTCAAGCATACTATAATGAAGATAGAGAATGATATGAACTTCAATTTATAAACACAAAATAATAATCATATCTTAGAGAAGGTTTTCAAGAATCATTCATACTCAACCACTTTCAAACATAGGTCTTTCAACCATTGGTCTTTCAAACCAATTCTTTCCATTCTTCCCTCCATGAGGGCTGCCTTATAAACATAGGGAATTCCTATCATCTCTTAAGATGATACATAGGCCAAAGGCCACTCCGCCAACATGTCATCTAACATAGTCTTTAGTGGTGAGTCTTAGTTCATTTGAAACCAACTAAAGGTTACAAATCATAAACCTTCTTGAAATGATTCTTCCTTCCCAAAACCGTGGCCATACATAACCATAAAATATGTATACAAACATAATCATTTAAAACAGAATGCTTAAGCTAATTTAAATGTCATAAGTACCTAGTTAAGCATAGGAATTTCATGGTAGTTAAGTAAGGTAAGTCAAGTATCTTTGATAATTTCTAATCCTAGTAATAAAATAGGTTATTAAGTTATTCCTACTCCTTAATACCTTACCAAACTGTGACCATTTAGAAGCACAGAAAATCAAGTAAGTAAATGGTTTAAACAAAAATAGATTGGTTAGAATCATACTAGGAATTCATATTAGACTAGTCTTGTTTAAAATTAGTGTATGAAATCTAAATTCTGTGGGACTGTAACAGAAACCTTCCAAGCTTAAAATCAATGAAAGAAAGGTTAGAAATATGAGAAGAACAAGTCAAGAGAGAAAACAAAACAAAACAGAATAGTCCTTGCTTGGTTGAAGGAAATGGTGAGTGAGATGTGCTTGCTTCCTACCCTTTCTTTTTCCTTACTTCTTCTCTTCTTCTCACGTCCCTCTCCTTCTGTTTTGTGTGCAAGAGCTGTGTGTGTGTGTACGTGAAGTGTGTGTGTGTGTGTTAGTGTATAAGTAAGCCTAGGTTAGCTAAGTGGAAGAAAGCTAGGTGTTAGGACATAATCATGAAAAATTCTCCCAACATAATGATGGGAATATGGCATAATTACCTTGGCTTTGTCATAGCCATGATTATGTCTCAATGCAGAATATTCTTTGCATGTTTAGCTTCCCCTAAATAGCGTGGCCAGCAGCCACATTTCCTCCCCAAAGTAACGTGTCCTTGCATGCATTTTGCATTCTAAAAGTGCACCTTTGTTTAGTTCAAGTGCATCATGGTCTTGTGTCTTCAAAGTGCAGATTCCTCTCTTAAATTCAAGCATGTAGACGTGTAGGTGTGCATGTGTCCTCCAAGAACAGATTTCTTTCTTGTCTTCAACGTGTAAGTGTGCATGTGTAGGTGCTATTTTATTTACTTTAAAGTGCAGAAATTTGTGTGATGTTTCTTTATTAATTCCTAGTGTGTGTTGTGTCATTTGTGTGTGTATTTGGCTGCCATGGTGCAACAAGTGTGTGTGTCAACGTGTTATCAAGTGTGTCAAAGTGTTAGTGTGTGTGTCAAGGTGTTAGAGTGTGTGGCAAGGTGTTAGAGTGTGTATGTGTCAAGGTGTGTGTGTGTTGATGTGTCACGGTTTTGATGTGCAGATTTTTGCATGAATTAGTTCATGTGTCTTGCTTCTAATGTGTATATGTGTCTATGTGCTAGGTGTATGACTCTTATGCTTAGTGAAGTGTCATTGTGTGAACTTGTGTAAATCGTTTTCTTTACTAAGTTTAATGTGTCTTAGAAATTTTAATTTGATAATCTAGGCCTTAGTTATTAATTTGATTTTAATTGGTTCATGTGACTTGTAGAATTAAAAGTTTAGAGATAGCCTTGCTTTACTAAGTTTTAGATATGTTATTTTGATTGAAAGTCTAACTATATATTAGCTTACAGAAAGCCTAGTTATCCTCCTCAAGTCACCCTAAGGTTTATTTTTCTGTGTTTTGTTCTTTCACCCTTGGGGGTGCAAATTAAGATGTTACAATATTTTTATATGATCATTGAAAGAGACTTAAAAATAAATTAGAATCCTAGATTAGCAATTCTTGCACATTAGGTAAGTTAAGAGATAGTAAAAGCAATTCAGATGAAGTGTTAAGGTATATTGTAATCCTAAAGCTTTTCCATTGATCAATTAGAATCTAATTTTTATCCTTACTTGTTAGTTTGTTTTGTTCTTATATAATTAGTTCTTTAGTTTTTTGAATAAGATTAAGGCGTAACAATATGAGTATTTAGAAATTTTTGGTAACAAGTCCTTGTGGAAACGATACTTTATTTGTGTGGTAAAACTAAAAACAATTCTACACCTTCCAACAACTATATGTACTGGCTTAACAAAGTTCAGCAAGCCAAAGCGGACTTGTGGAAAATAATTGACTTATTTGAGCCTATTCAACTGAGTTGTCACGAAATCAAGGCAGTTTCTCTTATGTTGGGTGCTATAATGAATTTTTAGAATCCTACCACCAACAACTTTCGCCTCAGGCTTGGTATGATGGGTCATACTCTCTTTGAACTTGCTGCTATCACAGGTTTTTGACTTGATGGGTGACCCATTACTCCTTTAACACTTCCTTTAGTCACAAACCTTCAAGATAGAGTTAGGAAACTAGCCCCAAAAAACTTAAGCTATGGCTATTTCATTTCCACCTTCCATAATAAAGATGACAGAGTGTCAGAAGTCGAGCACCTAACTTTCCTCACTTTATGGCTTTGCAAGTTTGTCGTTTGTACACCCAAATTGAATATGTCCTTTGCATATCTCCCTTTGGCTTCACTTCTCGCAGAAGAACGAAGATAGACTTTAAGGAAACTTGTATTGACCCACTTATATCAATCCTTCAATGACTTAATCGATAATCTTCGATGGTAAGAGTAAATAAGTAATCTTGGTGGACCCCTTTGGATTCTCCAGTTGTGGCTTAATGCTATCATGAGTAAGCTATCATGAGTGACAAGCAAATTCTCCATAAGAAGTTCAATAGAAAATCCCCAAAGTTCATTTATGGTATTGGGCAGACCTATCTTTGACCTCACAACAACTTGTTGGTGAAATAATTATTCACCTTATACTTGGACTTCTACAATCTCTTTGACAACAAGCCGCAACAATACCTTTAACCATTTGCTTTGTGACTTTATGGCACATTGTGGTTTGTTCAAAAATTTGATTTAGCAAATGAAGGTAACTTCAATGAGAACTTAGCCTAGGCCAATTTCCTTTGCCCACAAGAACTAGGCCTCGACTTTCTTGGCAACCAACCTGCTCGTTAGTTATTCATCTCTCGAATACAATATCCCGACAATTTGGACTCATCCAAGTTGTTCCTACACCATACACCACTGCTAAGTGTTATTATGCCCGCAGTGCCCGACTTATCTATCTCGACAAATTGTCAGCTTTGTTGGGTATTAAAGCTTGTTACACATGCACCCTAAGTTTTCTTCTTGCTGGAATAGTTATTATGATTCTTTATTTGCTACAAGCTTCCAAGATCCAACTCTTAAATTTTCTGATTACTTGCAAATATGAGACCCTCAATGGAAGCAAAAAGGTATATACTATGACGAAATTACTGCTTTTAAGAAATATTATGACTATGTGGAATCCCCGGGATGTCAATGGGACTATTAGGAGGGCAGTTCCAATGTTTTTGAAGAGGTGACATTGATATCTCTATTGTTGCATCAAAGCGTGGTGGGATGTTGCAAAGTTCAACTCTTCTGTCCGCCTTAGGGCCGTCAAAACGGGTCAAACCCATCGGGCCAACCCGCTTACCTGTATAAATTATGAGTCAGGTTTCTATTTTAGTGACCCGTTTAAACGCGAGCATTTTTTGCCCGACCCATTTAACTCGCGAGTTAAACGAGCTGGCCCATTTAACTTGCGGGCTAACCCATTAGCCCTTTTTTTTAAAAAAAAAAAACTTGTCAATTATTAATAAATCTAAGTCACTTTTTTACTCTCTTCTTCACGTTCTTGGCAGATACCAAATCAATAAAAGAAAAATCTTTCATATCTCCTTCGTAATTCTGACCAATCCAATCCAATCCAATCCCTATCATTTCCCCTGTTTCTTTTAACCCTCCCACTCCCACCTCTCTCTCATTAGAATGGTAGAACACCACCTCCTCTTTCTTTGGCTCCCTTTAGGCTTTCACCCACAACGCCACAAGCCACAACTTCCACCGCAACCTCATTTGCATGCATTATCAGCAACGACTCTGTTTTGGCCTGTGATGCCGACTCATTTGCTTAGGTTCCATTGTTGCACACATGACTGGAGGGCCACCAAATATGACGACGCCTCTTGCATTGCCCCGCCGGATGAACCACACCCTATTCGAAAGGCAGTCAAACAGTTGTGACTTCCTCGCATCGTTGTGCTAGCCCCCATGGCCTAATCCCTTTCTTGACTTATTCCCCTAAGCCAATGACTCCAGCCCCTTCCTTCCCCAATAACACCAGCATGGTAGCACCACTGTGAATATGTGATGAATTTTGATAGATTAGTACTTGTGGTAATTGTATCATTTGTTTGGGTTGCTGGTTAGCTGGTTACTAGTTTTTTTTTTTTCTTAATTTCAATTTTTATACGGGTTGCTCGTTTAGGCCTGTAATTTAATGCGAGTCGGGCCAGGTTGTTATTTTGGTAGTCCGTTTAAATGCGGGTATTTTTTGCCCAACCCGTTTAACCCGTGACCTATTGGGAGTGAGCTTAAATGGGTCAAGCCAGCCCGTTTGACAGCCCTAGTCTGCCTACTCCCTTTTTTGAAACCTTTCAAACCTACTAGACTTCTAAATGCCCTTTTCAACCAAGCCATAAAATTTGAATCAACCTTATTTGATTTTTCTTATGCATCGCATGTGAGTTCAGCCTTTTCCTTACTTTTTCATTTATAAATTCTTACTTTCTTATGTCTAATTTTGTTGGTTTCTTTCAATTAAGGACAACATCATGAATCTCAACACCAGCCCGGAGTTGAAGGTAGAGGCTCACAAGCCTTTATGTAAAAGGCTCAAATCTCAAGCTGGTCAAAGCATGTCGCCACGGGCACCTTAGGCTAAAGGATGATCGACATCGGCCTGACACGTGACAATAGTGCTTCCACCTCCCATAAGTTGATCAATATGTTTGCTTTTATTTATATAATAATGATAATGATAAAGGTCATGCTAACATTTTAAATCAAATTAGGCTGGCAAGTCAAAAGTTATAATCCTCGAGGGTTCTAATGAGGATGAATCCACGCCGCCTAGGGCAATGGCTTCGGTGGGCAACTCTTCCCAACAATTTGAGGAAAAATCCGAACATGGCCAACCATTTTATTCATCACAAGCTGGCAACCACAGTCACCAAGAACCACTTCAACGCCTCCTTCTACCAAGTCCAAATCACCTAGTGCTCCACTGGCAAAAAACCAAGTTCAAGTGCAACCTCCACTAGACTCACCAAGATATCATTTTGTCAATCAACCAGCTGCCATGTTAGCGACTCCAAGTCTTCAAACTCTTGCAGCCTCCTTTATGGGTTCAACTACATATGAATGTGTATAGTTCTCTCCACCCATTTTTCTTCCCAGTAAACCAAATGTCCTAGAATCCAAAAACCCAAACCCAAACAATGCATTCTTTAAAATTACTTCAAAACTGTCTATATGAAGTCAACAATATTCTACTGCTGCTTCTAAAGACGCCAACTCACTAATTAAAATTTAAACGGTCCTCAATGACCTAGAGCTAATCATGGCCAATTTTCACCAATACCTTCAAAAACATTTGTGTTTTGACAAGTGAACTTTTTAAGAATCATAAGAGAAAAATAAACTATTTTCCCTTCGCTAAATAAAATAACAAATGCAGTATGTGCAAATATTATATAATCTAAAGAAAATTCTCAAAGCAGGTGCTTCTCATGCCATGGCATGCTACATGGCGAATCACATTCAAGACCCCTCACATTCCCCTCCCATCAGTCAATCAAGTAGCTAAATTTGATATTATGTAAAAAATATACACGAGTCCCCCAACAAAATGCTGACACCCGTGCCTTCTACCATAAATGAGAACCTAAATTTTTTAAATCATCATACTAATTGTTGTCGTTCATGCCATGTTTTCAAGCATTTAACTGAAGTAAATAAGATGAGTAGAAGCATCTATTCATGGCTTTGCATTGAAGGAATAGCTAGATGTTGTGGTTGCACCTGCAAATACCAACAATCAAAATGCTGTTAGTTTGAAGTAAGAGAAAGAGACAGAGACAGACATGTACTTCCCCTAAAACTGAAAGCAAAATAGATCACACTTCATTCACTTGAACAACAGATTTGAATTCCTATGCCTGATCATTATACTTAAAAACACTATGATCAACAAAACAAGTCATCAGCGTATTACCAATTTATGATCTTCAAAGAAAGATGACTCAACAATGAAACAAGCAAAACAAGCAATACTTACCCATCTAATTCCACTCATTATGACATATTTCGGCTCATGCAAGAAAGCTATCATCCTAGACTTCTGGCAAAGGACAACATAAATACAAATGTTCAGGTAATTTGTCAAGACATGGTCCAATGTAAGGCACCATAAAAAACTAAAATCACCTATGCCTTTATTTGTAAAAGGTTAACTATGTTACAACACTGCTTGAACATAAGACCATTATAGAAAGAAATCATCTTGTAACTTTCCTTTGTAACAAGGACTCTGATTAGCCTCTTGCATTTTATTTTTGAAAAGGTCTATAGAATTATTCAATATATTCTAACTTTTAGACACCCATCATTCAAACCTACCAGAAATCAACCTATGGACAGATTTGGGGACTTTTGTAGAGGATGGAGCAAGTAATCATGTTCGCACTATCATGTAGGACGACGAGAAACAATAGAGGTAGGGGAGAAGAGATTTGGGAAACAGAGAGACAGGGTGATTAGAAGAAAGGGAGAACAGAAGAACTCGAGAATAATCAATCCTAATACATAGGCTTAGCAACCAAAGTATAAAGCCAAGTATCCAAATTTTAAGTGAAAATATGATATATTCCCATAGAGTGTGTTTGGAATGTAAAAAAAATGGGATTTGATTTGATTTGTAAATCAAATCTTGTGTTTGGAATGTTAAAAATAAGAAACGATTTGATTTCAAAATCCCATGGATTTTAATTGCTTAGATTTACAAATCTTATCAAATATGGTGGGATTTGTTACGATTTGATTTGACTTTAAACTTAATTATTTAGATTGACTATTTTACTCTTACGAACTTTTTGATTTTACATGATATAAGGGTAAAAGAATAAAATAATGAAATCAAATAAATTCCTTTTTTAGTGAGTTCCAAAAATAAGAATTGATTTCCAAATCAATTCAAATTGAATTTTTTATAATGAGTTCTAAACATAGAATTTGATTTTTAATTCAAATCAAATTAAATCAATTTAATTTCATTTTCCATACCCCATTGTTCCTACTTCATACTCCACAGTGCTTTGTCATCAATGCAGAATGGAGGAGCTGCCCTACACTTTTTGCAACAAGTTGAGACACATGGAGGAGCGTAGATGGGGAAACATGATAAATTGGCATTGTCAACCAACATTGCTCAAATCAAGCCAACCACATCCACCTCTAGTATGGCAATCCCTAATGCAGAGTATGAGCCTCCCTTCGCTTCAAGGAAACACCACAACCTTTGTCAACTGCTACGGTTACCCAAATAAGTAATCTCATTGCCTATTTTTCTCAATCATCCCTTGGGCCATGAATAATTGACTCTAGTGCTTCTGATTATCTATGTAATAATAAGGATCATCTCACTTCTCTTACCTATTATGATACCTTACCTACTGTTACCCTTGCTAATGGAACCAAAGCAGATGTTCGTGGTATTGGTGAACAAAGCAGATTATTGGTACAGGTCATGAGTTTGATGGCTTGTATGTGTTAGATACACCACAAATTGTGCCTCATGTGGTTGCCTATATTGGTGTTCGTGACCCTTCTGTTCGTGACCCTTCCGTTTTCTAGCTTCATTCTCACTTTGGTCATCCATCTTTGTCTACATTGAATAAATTGTGTACAAGCCGAAATTTGTCTCAATTACAGACTACCATATCTTCCTAGGATAAATAAGCGGGTTGAGTCCCCCTCTTTAGTTAATACATTCCAATGTGTGGGGTTCCTATTCTACAATGTCAAAATTTGGTTTTCAATAGTTTGTTACTTTTGTTAATGATTACTCTCGAGTAACCTAGCTTTATTTTATGAAGCATCGTTCTAAATTATTTCCTAATTTTTCCACCTTTTGTGCAGTTAAAACATAACTTGGGTACTTTATTCATGTCTTGAGAAATGTTAATGCTAAAGAATATTTTTCTGCCATTTTTTTGCTTTTCTCTTACAATAGGGTATCATAAATCAGTCTTCTTGCATATTTACTCCCCAACAAAATGGGTTAGATGAAAGAAAACATCATCATTTGCTCGAAGCAGCTCGAGCTTTGCTCTTTGATATGTAGGTTCCTAAGGAATTCTAGTTAATGTTGTTGCCACTACTTGCTTCTTGATTAACCACATGCCTTCCTCTATTTTGGATGTTAACATATCATACTCTACTCCTTTTCCCTCTCATACTGTGTTTCCTCTCTGTCCTCATCTATTTGGTTGTACTTGTTTTTTTTCAAGATTTTTGCCCTTAACTGACCAAACTTGATTCTCGATCTCTTAAATGAATTTTTCTTGGGTATTCTTGTCATCAAAAGGACTATAGTTGTTTTTCTCCTACTTTGGGTATATTGGTCTCTACTGATGTCACATTCTTTGAATCCACTCCTCTTTCACCTACCACTTATTTTGTTTCTTCAATTGCATATGATGATGATTTTCTTGTTTATGTTGTATCTTCTGTGACATCTATTCCTCCACCCAAAGCTCCCTCTCGGCCATCTATTACCCAAATCTATACTCGCATGTGTAGCAACTAAACGTGGCACCAACCACACTAAGTGACTCACCATCTCCACTTGCTGCTTCATCTCCAAATATGCCACCACCTCCACCATGATCTGACCCTAGCCTTGACTTGCCCATTGCTCACCACAAATGTAAAAGATCTTGTAACTATCTGATTTCTACTTTTGTTTCTTATCATATCTTATCACCTTCTTCCTAGTCTTTTGTTGCCTCTCTAGACTCTGTTACTACTCCTAAGACTGCGTTTAAAGCTTTGTCTCACTTAGGATGGCAAGCTGCTATGGAGGATGAAATGCATGCTCGAGTTGAACCATACTTGGGATCTTGTTTCTCTACCTGTTGGCAAACAAGCAATTGATTCAAAATGGGTCTTGATGTTAAAATGAATCTTGGTGGATCTACAGCTCGGCTGAAAGCTTGATTAGTAGCTAAAGGATATACTTCTACCTGTAAGGTTGACTACTTTGAGACCATTTCTCCAATGGCTAAACTCACTTGTATCCATCTTTTCATTTCTCTTGCGGCTATTTCTAATTGGCCTTTTCATCAACTTGATGTGAAGAATGTGAAGCTCCATGGAAATCTACAAGAAGAGGTCTACTTGGAGCAACCACTGAGGTTTGTTGCTCAATGGGAGTTAGGCTAATGCAAACTGAAAAAGTCTTTATATATAGGCTGAAACAATAACCAGGGGTCTGGTTTGGAAGGTTTAGCACTGCAATAACTAACTTTAGTTTGAATAGGAATACTTACGATCATTGAGTGTTTTATAGACAATCTCAATCTGGTGCATTATTCTTGTAGTCTACATAGATGATATTGTGATAATTAGTGGTTGTAGTGTTGGCATCAATGCTCTTAAAAATTTTCTCCATAGTCAGTTTCAAACAAAAGACTTAGGGGAGCTTAAATACTTTCTTGGGATTGAGGTGTCTTGGTGCAAGAAAGGCATTTTCCTTTCTCAAAGAAAGTATGTGTAGGACTTACTGACAAAAACTGGACTTATAGAAGCCAAGACATGTGATACTCCCATGAGGATGGAGTTATATTGGAAGATCTAGAAAGATACAGGAGAGTGGTAGGAAAGTTGAACTACCTCACCGTGACATGACTAGACATTGCTTTCTTAGTGAGTGTAGTCAACTAGTTCATGTCATCACCCAAAACCACACATTGGGACGCAATTATTCATATTTTGAAATATCTTAAAGGAGCACTAGGTCATAGAGTTGTCTATCAAAGTCAAGGTACCTACAGAGTGGAGGGATTCTCTTATGCAAATTGTGCAGGATCACCAGTTGACAAAAGGTCCACAACTAGATATTTTGATGGAGGCAATCTTGTGTCTTGGAGAAGTAAGTAGCAGAGTGCTATGTCTCAGTCTAGTGCCAAATTTCAGTATAGAGCAATGGCAAAAGTTTCGTGTGAACTTGTAGAGATATCTCATTTACTTAAGGAGTTTGGTATTGGAAGCTCTCATCCTATGGAGATGTGGCGTGACGACCAAGCAGCTAGACACATTGCTAATAATCTTGTGTTCCATGAAAGAAAGAAGCATATAAAGGTGGATTGCCATTTTGTTTGGGAAAAACTTAAGCAAGGGATGATTATGTTAAAACAGGTTCGGACTAGAGACTAGTCAGTTGATATTTTCACTATAGCCTTAGAAGGGAACAAAGTGAACAATATATGTAACAAGCTGGGCATGATTGATATCTATGCACCAGCTAGAGGGGAAGTGTTATGAATTATAGCATGTGCTAAATGTGTTAAATGTGTGAGGGTACTTCAGTCTTTTAGTATCCTATAATTGCTCCTATATATTATATTACACGGTGCCTGACACAGTTGTGATCATGGCCTATCAATCTCTCTCTATGTTCCTCTTTCTGTTAACTATGCTAATGATATTCAGCAATTTTACACTGTTATATCTGATTTATTACAAATTCATAAGCTAGATCAGGACATGTCTACTTATTTGGGTCAAATTCAGACTGTCCAGGAGGAATTTGCTGAGCTCCTACCTGTCACTACTTATACGGCTGCTCAGGAGAAGCAATGTTACAATCTATTCTTGCTTCTCACCTCTGGCTTGCCTTCTGAACTTGATTCAGCTCATCACCAGCTTTTGGCTAGTCCATCTATTCCCTCTATGGAGGATATTTTGCTCCCTTGCTCCTTGTTTTCTCTTTGCATTCAGGTTCCCAGCTTCCTGCTGCCTGCTGGTGATTACTCTGTTCTTGCCTCTCTGTCTTCTTATGCTGGTCCTCGTTCTAGAAACAGAGGCGGTGGAGGCTTGGGTTCTGGATTCTATGGCATCCGATCATATTTCTGGTGTCACAACCGACAAAACTACACTAGTGAATACCCCTATTCATCCACAACTCCAAATCCAAAGAAACCTTGTATAACATTCTCAAGTCTCTCAACTACTTCAACCGAAATCGCAAACAAATTAACTGATAATGAGGGATATAGGAAAGGAAACATGGATGAGAGTGATGCATCCTTTAAAGAAAAAATAAATGCTCCCTTTGAGGTATCTATATGCTTAGAGAAACCTTTCAAAGCACAAGATCCCGAAAGGCCTTCAAAAGTGAATAACCTCCCGAAGGCACACCAAAAGAAGTCAAAGGCCAATCCTAAATCTCACAGCAGTCAAGAGGGAACACCAGATAGAGACCGGATTTGAATGAATGCCCGCCAAACTACTCTTGGCAAGAATAACTTCCAGACTAGAATTCCCTCAGAATTCTCGAATCAAAGACAAAACATTAGAAAAGCTAATCCAGTCATCAGACAGAAAGAGCATGGTATCATTGCAGACTGTAAATCAGACACATTAACTTGCACAAAGCCAACTTTCATACTCTGGATTAGGCTGAAATCCATCATCTGAAATGTTTATAGAGATTCCCTTCCTTAACCAAGCTCTAGGCTTCATATCAACTATAGAAGTGGAATAGAATTAAAAAAATTATTTAAAATAAATAAATAGCTGAGGACAAGCAACAATGGATCTGATAGATACCCACGTATTCAGAAGGTGTACGTTAGGGGAAGAAGTTACATGAGCAGCAGGGGATCAGCTTTCCAAAGCATGACTAGCAAGGGAAGTAACTGACATCCTACATGGCATGGGTCTCATGATGGAGAGAGGAGAAAACAGTGGAAGCAGTGTGGGGTATATGGGAAGGGAGGGAAAGAGAGTAGGCAGGAAATTAGTGAGTGTGAAGGAATTGGGTGGGAGAGAACCAGAACTCTCGAAAGTCTGGGTTATCTTGTATTTTATGATCTAGTTCATCTTACTTTTCTATAATTCTGTACCACTGATACTGATATCTCATTGATATCAGTAACAGGAGAAGAAATACATATTATACATACAGTTTATTTTCTGTGATCTGGTCCAGTTGCTATGAGGATCCTCCATCTAAAATCTTTCTCAAACAAAACATTTTTCAAGAAAGGCCTTCTCAAACCTCCATGACTTTGTGCCTTCATTGAACCACATAAGGAAGGCTTTCTGAAAACCAAACTTATAGACTAGACCTTAGCTCTTCCTTCTACAACAATCTTCAACATCATATACAACCAAGATCACATTCATGCATTTCATAAATACGTTTTATTTCACAAAATATCAAAACACATCTATACGAAAAACCATAGTCCCTTTCTTATATACAGTAGCAAATAAAATAGTAGGCCAAAAGTTTCTGATTTTTTATTTTGGTAAAGAAAAGTTTGACTTAGATAAAGCCTTTTAAAAACTAAAGAGATGAGAAATTGAATTAGTACTCAACCATTCATCAATGAACAAAGAATTCATACAGAACTCCCATTGTTCTCCACTGAAAACAGAAAACATACTTTTATTTCACACCATCTAATCCCTGGTGTGCAGCCTGAGATTAAAACACAAATTTCCCATCCACTAAGATGATGATTGATTAATCACCATTGAAAATAATAAGACAAGTAAATCATGTATCATATGTACAAGTTGCAATGATAAAGCAGAACATGGTTGTAACTAAACAATTGATATGGGACAATCGTCAACTATCTGTTCGTCAATAGTCGAGGACTACGTAAATATTTGACTACTTAACATAGAATGTAACGTGACTTTGCAAAGTGCAAATAAAGGTCTTTTAATAGTTTCCTGTGAGGTTGGGTTCAGCCCACTATCAATTTTTTCCTGTGCCAAAAATATTGGAATAAAAAGTGAACTTAATTAATAAATAAATATCAACTGCAAATAAACAAAACTCTTTGGTAGTTTTCATCTTCACCTTTTGTCTTAAAAATTTCCAACCAGAAACCCACAGCACTTAGAATGTATGATAAATAAATAAAATAATTAATTAATTATAGAAGACATAAAGTTATAACTATAATTAAGTAATAAAATATATATAAATTGGGGTCAAGATCAATTGACAGTAGTGTAAGTGTCCAAGGTTTATACCAATTTTAACCCATTGATCTTACTTTCATCTAATGGCTAAAACACTTTCATATTTAATTGTGATACTCTCCCTCTTAATAATTTCTCCTCTCTCTTATTATCTCAGACATATGAATCTTAAAGAATTTCAATCCCCGTCAGTTGTGTCTTTATTTTGTGTTTTACATGTCTTCATAGTATTTTGTGAGATGGATTCATATGGGGAGAAAGCAACTACCATATTCATCTTCGCAAGTAAAGTGTCAGTAAGGAAAAAGCTTTTTAGGTGAAACTTAATTTGATTGAGGGTGGGAACAAGAACCAGAGAAAGAGAATAAGGATGAATCAGTAAGAGCTTCTTCAAATGCAGATTTGGAGTGTGATGATTACATGAATCAAATGTTATGATCTTCCTTACGGAGATCAACCATCCTATGTAATTTTCTTTATTTATTTGATTTTTTTGGGAGATGGTATAAGGCAAAGTGCAAAAAAAAAAAAACAATATGGGAAAACCAAGCCCTCAAGTACTCTCTCAAAATCTCTAACAAACGCAAACTACACGGGGCGGGTGTTAGATTGCTTGAACTCCTAGACGAAAGAAAATTGCAAGATTTGTAAGTTAATCAGCAAGACAGTTACAGAATTACCTTCTTTGTGGTGTGACACGGTCCAAATCCTTTCACAGCTCCATCAAAGTTGCGCTTTACCCCTCCATATGAGGAAACTCCATCTAATACAATGAATATCCCATAAAGACCATATCAAAACCCAGAGACACAATGAATAACATCAGAAACACTATGTTTCACATTTAATGAATTAAGAACATTTGCCAATGAGGGTTGGCTCAATTGACAGGATTGAACAATGTCAACGCAAAGATCTTTGGTTTGATTGCTGCTGGTTAACCCTCATTGGTAGGCATCCACTAACTGTGGTGCACCCTGCCTTGGTTGTGGAGCAACCTATAATATAAAAGTATAATTTGTAAGAGTACTATCCTACCATTTTTTTCACCTCTCTGGACAGGAATCAAATGGTTGTTTTAATTTTAAGAGAGAGGAACACTAAAAGAGATGGAGGAGAAAGATAATTTTTAAAAATAAAAATAGGAGAGATGATATATGTGTGAATAAAACAAGTTAAATATTGAAAAGAAAGAAAATAGGAGGGGAGATATTTGAGAGGAGAAATTATAAGAGGGCGAGCATTTAAGTGAATCTGACTTTTTCCTAAGTAATGTAAGGATGCACAAAAAAAGTGGAAGTTTTTAGCCATCGGATTAAAGAAAGCTTACACTAGTGACAATTGATGCTGACCCTTTAAATTGTATAGATAATTATGCTTGTTTATCTCAACCTTCATATGCACTTACTATTAAAATAATAATAATAATAATTGTTAGTTTATTATGTACACATCCCAGCGTGTGCCCCACTCTAGTAATAAAATAAGAAAAACAAAAGAAACCTCCAGATGGTTAAGATTAACCAAAATACCCCCCCCCAAGTTTCTCTCCCCATGATACTGCATGCATTGAACAGGGATTCCAATCAGTCAATGAGAAAAAGAAAATAAAGAAACAACAACTAGACTGATGCAAGTTATTTGGAGAAGAGAAAAATTCTTATTCTCATTTATTATCATTAAGTCATACACTGCTAGAATTTATAGCCAGAGTTGGTTAAGAAAAACTAACCAATCTGCTACAAATTAGGAAAATACAAAGGAGGAAAATAAGGGATAACAAATTGAAAAAGATGTCCAAATTGAATTAGATGATTCAGATTTTATTCTAACTCTAGATTTTCCTAACTATCCTAACTTATTGCAGCTTTGCTGTCACAGAATAGCTTTATTGGTTGGTTGATAGGCATTGCAAATTCTTCAAGAATTCTTTTCATCCATAGTGTTTCACAGACTCCCATAGCTCTATACTCTGCTTCAGCACTACTCCTTGCAACCACATTCTGTTTTTTACTTCGTCATGTGACTAAGTTACCCCATACAAAATTGCAATATCCTAATGTCGATCTCCTATCCGTGATTGATCCAGCCCAATTGGCATTTGTGTATGCCTCAATGGTCTGCTGTGTAGTCTTTTTGAAAAATAGACCTTTACCTGGCGTGCTTTTCAAATGTCTCAGAATCCTATATACTGCCTCAAGGTGTTCCTCATAGGGTGAATGCATAAACTGACTTACCAAACTTATTGCAAAAGCAATATCTGGCCGGGTGTGTGATAAGTAGATTAACTTCCCTACTAACATTTGATAACGAGAAGTATCCACGGGTTCACCCATCTAGTCATCTCCAAGTTTCTGGTTAGGACCAATTGGAGTGTCTGCTGGCCTGCAACCACTCACTTTAGTTTCTTTAAGGAGGTCAAGGATGTACTTCCTTTGAGAGACAACAATCCCCTTTTTTGATCGTGCAACTTCCATACCTAGGAAATATCTTAAGGTTCCTAAATCCTTTATTTCAAATTCTGAAATAGGTTGAATAATTTGTGCAAGTTCAGGAAAAACATTACCTGGTGGGTTCACAAACTCATGGTAGTGCATGGGATCATTAAGTTCATCTCTTTCAGTAGTTTTCCTCCTTGAGTAGACAATGTCAAAGGGTTTTAAGCCTTTGTTCGTGGTACCTGTCTTGAAAGTGAAAATTAGTGATCATATTATTCCACAAGTTGAACGGTTTAGGTATCTTGGATCTATTATACAAAATGACGGAGAGATTACAGGAGATGTAACTCATAGGATTCAAGCTGGGTGGACAAAATGGAGAAATGCTTCGGGTGTTATTTGTGACCGCAAGATACCTCTTAAGCTAAAGGGAAAATTTTATAGAACAGCTATAAG
Source organism: Styphnolobium japonicum (assembly GCA_023212625.1). Classification (NCBI taxonomy): domain Eukaryota; kingdom Viridiplantae; phylum Streptophyta; class Magnoliopsida; order Fabales; family Fabaceae; genus Styphnolobium; species Styphnolobium japonicum. The sequence continues at coordinate 21,104,941 of JALBWW010000013.1, forward strand.
ACCGGCAATGCTTTATGGTACCGAATGTTGGACGGTAAAATGTCAACATGAGCATAAGTTAAGGGTCGTATAGATGAGAATGTTGCGCTGGATGAGTGGACATACAAGAAGAGATAGAATTAGGAATGAGTGCATTCGAAAGAAAGTTGGAGTAGCACCCATTGATGAAAAGATAACAGAGTCTCGCCTAAGATGGTTTGGTCATGTGAGGAGAAGACCAATAGAAGCCCCGGTGAGAAGAATTGATAAGTTGGAGGATAGTCCCTTAAAGAGAGGTAGAGGTAGACCACTGACAACACTAAGGGATATCATTAAAAAAGATCTTGAAAAAAATGGTCTATCTGAAGGTATGGTCTATGACAGAGCACAATGGCGTCGTTTGATCCATGTAGCCGACCCCACCTAGTGGGAAAAGGCTTTTGTTGTTGTTGTTGTTGTTGTTCGTGGTACCTGTCTCATCCCTATTTGTTACATTGGAATCATGATTTTCATAACTTGGCACTAAAGGTAAACCTGTATTTTCATCAGTTAAAACACTTGACTCACTTATATTGGATTTGTTTAAACTCTCGAATTGAATAACAAGAGTAGGTGTTGATTTTTAAAGTTGAAAATACTGTATTGAATCTTCAATTTTCCTCCCCCCTGAAGATGAGTAGTAAAAAATGGCGTTGACTCAAAAAAGGTGACATCTATAGTGGCAAATGCTTTTTTGGAAATGGGGTCAAAACACTTGTATCCTTTTTTAGGGGGAGTATACCCAATAAACACACATTTCTTTGCTCAAGGGTCAAGTTTACTCTAGTTTTGTTCATAAGCCCAAAACGACGAGGAGATTTACTTCAATGGACTAAGCGAGCAACCACACTAATAGACTTGACACCACATCTCAACCCAAAACCTTAAGGCATCAAGTCCATGGGTCTTCCCACTTATATGTTCCTCACTTTGTCCATTCTTTACCAATGTGGGACTCTTCACTCACATCTTACTCACACTTGCATTCTCACACCCTCCCTCTCAAGTGTGAGTCCTTACATGGTTCACTCCCCTTCAAGCAAAAGCTTTTTTCCAAGTATTTGACGATGTCATCAGGCATTTCTTCACCTAACTCGGTTTCCAAAAGCCACATCATACCACCTAGCCCACTTTCCAAGAGCCATTGCTCTTCACCAGAGTGTGGGCCTACCAATGCTCCATAACACAGGCTAGGTTAGACCCGTTTTCAACTAAAGCCCACACCTTACCATTCCACCTAAGCTTTGGTGGTTCATAGCACTTCTTTCTCAATGGAGGTAGCAACCATGAGAGCACCAACCATCATCGCCAATACTCGAGTCCCTAGTCGAACCATCGGCTCTAATACCATGTAATTTTGGAGAAGATAAAAAATCTTATTCTCACTTATTATCATTGACTCATACACTGCTAGAATTTATTGCCAAAGATGGTTAAGAAAAACTAACCAATCTGCTACAAATTAGGAAAATACAACGGACAAAATTAAGGGATAACAAACTGAAAAAGATTTCCTATTTGAATCAGATGATTCAGATTTTATTCTAACTAGATTTTCCTAATGATCCTAACAAACTTTGACAATTTTATAATAATATATTTTGGTCCACTACAAAAGATTATCACCTACTATCCTAGAGTAACTGCAGTAGTAGCTCCATTAACCACGTCATGTGACAAGTCTGCAGGCTACCAGTCAGCATTATCAACTACTATTCTAATAGTCACACCATGTGAGTAGTACAGTACTCCATGCCTTAAACAAAATTCCTCTTCTCTTTGCGTATAGGTGTAATCTTTAATAAAATAAAGTATAACTTTGTAAGTGTTAGAATATATTAGGGTTATTAGTCTTATTGTATTAGTAGGCTTGGGCTTGTACTAGTAGTACTAGTAATTGACCTAATTTTAAGTATAAATAGGAGGATTAGGTTGGGTATTGTATAACATCTAATATCATATTGTTAGCTGCCTTTCTCTCTTTTCCTCCTTCCTTACCTAAACCCTATAATTTCAACATGGTATCAGAGTGGTATCATCCTCCTTGAGGAGGGTATCTGCTTTCCACTATGTTTTCATAGAACTCATTTATACATTCTATCCTCTGTTTTCCCTAAAACTCCCTTGTACCTCTGTTTTCTTTCTCAAAACTCTATTGTTCTCCTCTTTTTCCCCTAAAACCCTATTGTTCTCCCTAAAATCATATTCTTTCATGTTTTCTCTGCGTTTGAGTCAGAATCAGTTTGAAAATTTAAACCATTAAAAACAAAAAAACTGGCCACCGTGACAAGGTCACGTTTCAGACTTTGGGCAGCCAAGGAGATAGCTTCCATTCAGCTGTTTAGGTGACGTAGAGGTGGTCACCAGAGTTGGCAGGCAGATTGTGGTCGGCCAGTGGTGGGAACACACGTCCGTTTTGTGAGGTCAGTTTCAGCATTCTTGAAGGTTCCAAGTGGCGTAAGGTGCCACATTTGGGTGTGACCAGAACCGGAGACCAGTGGGGAGTTGACATCCATAGTGAAAGGCGGCGGTTGGCCAGAGATCAGATGAGATATGTTCCAGACTCTGTTTTCTTCTGTCTTCCCGTTTCAGATTCTGTTTCTCTTCCTATTTTCAGATTTTGTCTTGACCGGTGGTTATTCCGGCAAGTTTAGGTGGTCCAGAATCCTCAAATGGGCTTTTGCTTTTCTTCTTCTTCTCTCTGTGCTGCAGTTGGGTGGTTCAACATCTCAGAACTAATTTTCCTTGCCTTTTTGCTGAATTTCTTCTTCACTTTTTGGTGATAACTCCCTGTTTGACTTGGGATTTACTCTGTTTGGCATGTTTGGTTGCTGTTCCACCTCTGTTTGGCTTTTTTGGTTTATTTTCCACCTTTGCACGGCCTGTTTGGCATTGACCTGATGCCCTTTGAGGCTTTGGAGTAATTTTGTGTGGTCTAGTTTGCTGTTTCTTTGCTTTAGTGTCAAGGGTTTGTGGATTGAAGACTTTGGACATTAAGGGGAGTGTTATAATATATTAGGGTTATTAGTAAAATTTTATTGTAAACAATAAACAAAAGTTTCAAAACTCAAAGTGTCAATTGGAAAAATAATTACCAATTACAACAAGCATAACCAAATTGCTTTCAACCAAAATAAAATAAAAAGTATAGCACCAAATCAGAGGAGCTGCATGTGAAACAAAGGATGAGCTCTGTGAAATAGAAACCAGTGCAAAACATAGGAAGAAGCTGCCGTGCGAGTGTGAAACAAAGCTTGTTAGTGCGAAAATGGTGGATGGGTGTTATGTCCCATATTGCCTAGAAAAGGCAACTCAATGTGATAATTAAGCCATGAGGCTCTCCCACCCAATAGGCTAGTCTTTTGGGATGGGCTCTCCTCATGGACTTGAGTCGTAACAATCAGTGCTTTCATTGATAGCCAGCTGACGTGGAAAGGGCAACCTGGAAAGGAGCGACCAGCGAAAGGGCTATCTATACCAGGAGGGTCAAAGTGAAAGCCACCCTAAGTGGGCAGCCATAGTGGGTTGTCGTGGACGCCTTCTTTCGAAAGGGTGTGCAATGTTATGTCTCCTGTTGTTTAGAAAAGGCAACTCAATGTGATACTTAAGTCATGAGGATCTCCCACCCAATAGGCTAGTCTTTTGGAATGGTCTCTCCTCATGGGCTTGAATTATAACAATGGGTCACGGGTAAGGCTAGTTAAGTACGAAAAGAGATGGGTCATCAGTCATGGGTATGAAACGTTGGCTACGTTGAAAATTTGAAGATTGTTTCAGTGTCCAACCAGTGCATATGAAGATAGAAACCCAAAATAGAGGCCTAGAAGTCCTAATTTGGTGCTTCCATGTGGGTTTAAGTGAGGTTAATTTATGGAATTTCTTTCACCAAAAAAAAAATTAATTTAAGGCATTTCACACCCTACGGCATTGCGGCCATTATTCTTGGCCACGAAGGCCAGCCATTGCGACACTCCATGCCGCAATGCTTAAACGCTCCGCCACGAGTGTTTGGAAGCAGGGAAGCTTCATCCCGCTCTGCTCTGGCTGCTATTGACTACCCTAAAATGTTCTACTTTGAGTGATGCTCAACAACTCAAGAAAAGGAAGCATCACTCCCTTATTTTTCCGGTGTTCCATACAAAGTTTCTTGCGCTTTTAATCTCAATTGCTCTTGATTGCAAATTAATTATCCTCACTTTTCTTGTAATTTTTACATTTGTTATTTCAAGGGGGGTAAAAATCTAAATCTAAACATGAGAAAACATAGGCTTGAAAAAATTTGTATTTTAGACACATGAGAGGCATGTGGCCAGAAGGCTGCCGGAGATGGGCAGCACGTAGATGGGAGTTTTCTAGCAAGATTGCGGGTCTTGACAAATCGGCACCCAATGGTGGGGTCAATTCGTCAATCCGAGACCAAGAAGGTGGAGAACCTGAGAAGGCATCCACAACAGAGAGGAAAAACACACTGGAAAAGTGAACACGACCACTAATGTTGGCTGGAAAGGTGCGTGGTAGCCACGGGAAGGAGGTAAAACTAGGGTTCTGGAGCCTAGAGTCAGGCCCCAACGAACGAGAAGAAGGGAGTCATGAGATAGAGACATTGTAGGAGAGGAGTTCTAGATTTTTTCATTTGGGGAACTCGGCACTAGGATAGTGTCAAGATTAGGTCATAGATGATGGTTCCGCTCCAATACCATATTGAAATAGAGAATGTTTGAGAGAAATTATGTTTAGACCAATAAGACTACTAACATCATAAGACTCCTAAAACACTAAGAGCTTTTAGCCTTTGTTCAGTTTAAGAAGACGTTGTAAGGAAACAGGAAAAGAAGAATAGGTTAAACAAATGCCAGAGGCAGAATTTTATCCTACAAGGGAATGGAGATGGAAACAATGTGGGAACACTTTTTATTCACAGAGCTGGTAAGGAGTAGGGACCCAAAACAAACCTACCAACACAGACCTGTTGGAATGAAGAACATGACAACAGCTAAAACAGTTTACATTAGAATACTAATTTGAAATATCCTGAAACCTAACTCATTTAATTAGTCTCCCAATCATCCAGATATATTTATCCATGTTAGAATATATATATATACACATATATATTCCACTAAATACAACAACGTATTTAGAAAAACAAAAGCCAATCCAAAAACTGATTTTTTTTAGCATTAAACAGAACAGCTGAAGTACGATTTAATTTTAAGCAGTATCTTCAAAAGGTTCCTATGCTTTTAAAAGATTGCAAAACACATTCATATTCGTTAAAGTCAAAATGACACTTAAACAAAGTGCATGTGCTTTTCTCAAGCAATAAGTTTCCTGTAAAATATAACTCACTTGGACATGTTAAAAACTCACTCTGAAGGAATATGTTTGAAGAAGGGGTAACCAATTTGTATGCCTAAGGTAAATATATGCATGGCATGTAAATGCAAACCCACAAGATCTACATCAAGAATTTAAACGCACCAGAATGATCATCTCAAAGCTATGACTAGCTGGTGCAAAAGCACCAGTGGGAAAATATCAAATCTCGATGAGAAACTGAACTTTGCTAGCCAATACCAGTCCTCTTGAAAGAAACCAGAATCAATACAACATGGATAGAGATTATTCAGTAAACAAAGAGCATATTTTAATATTCAACTTTGCTATTTTTGAGTACGAGTATATCTTAATTTAATTTCTTGAATCTCCATACTCAAGTATGCATGCATAGAAGAGAGACAGAAAGAGTTACTACCTGGGAACTAACATAGTTAAGCGAACCCTGATGAACAAGCTGCCATATACATAAACCAACAACACAGAGAAAGTACATATTAACTAATGAACTAAACCTTATTTACATGAACAAATCATCACCAGAATAAAATGTCTTAAACTAAAAACAAAATTCCAAAAAGGTTATGCAATCATACCTGGGTATTTTGACCTGTGAGGCCAACTTGATCTCGTCTAGCAGAAGCAGATCCATCACCACTTCTAGCAGATCCTTTAGTGTCACCCTATGAGAATTCATGGTTCACCAACATTGGCAACATAGTCCAAGCTAAATAAGAAAATAATAAAATTAAACAGAGAGAAGGATTAACTAACCTCCAACTGTGATAATTGTGGACGTTTCAAAATCACCAACCAAATAAAAAGGAAACAGTCAGAAAAAAAATAAAGCCATAAGGAACATTATCAGAACTTCCGACACTAAAATGAGAGGGGAAGAAAGAGAACATAACGGATCTATTCATTGAAAAGGTTCCCCACCCACCCCACTCCCCTGGCCCGAGCCCTGACCAACCAAACACTAACCTCAATATGGAAAAGGAAATGAAAACTAGGAAGCATAAATTCATATTTTTTTTATGTAGTATCTGGATTTTACACTTCAGAAGAGCCAGATGCATTCCATGAGGATTTAATTTAGATGGTTCCAGAACATCAAAGAGTTAAAGAATTCTTTGTCCTTGTCTCCTCAAGTTTCTAACACATAAATAGATGATAACTATATCCGCATCCTGTATAAACCCCAAAATAATAATACTAAAAAAAAGACAGAAAATGAAGATAAGGCGCCAACAGAAAAAGAAAAATTACCTCTCTGTACCTTCCTAGGTACACCTTAAGTGGCTCTATGTAGTCTTCAAATCCTAATGTCGACATCGCCCATAACAAATCATCTCCATTAATAGTCTTCCTCTTCTCTCGCTGGCATTTATCACTCGCCCTACACAACCAAATAACCATGCCCAATTCACGTAAACAAACAAAATCCACCCCACCCCTAATATCCTCCCACATCATATAATTGGCACATCTCATAAATTCTAAGAAACCCCATTTCACAAAACCCGCAATCTATCAAATTTTCGCAATATAAACGCAAGAAACTCACTTTCCCAAAATATTATAAAATAAAATAAAAAAAACGTTCCACACATCAATTATCATTTCACAAACCAAAAAAAAAAAAAAAATCACTTTGGCCACTCACTCGCTGGTAACGAAACTGATGAATTCAGAAACACATTCCTGCATGGCATCCTTAGCATCCTTGGCAATCTTTCCATTTGCTGGCAACGCCTTCTTCATGATCCGACTGATGTTGGCAATGGGCAGGTACCGGTCCTGCTCCCGCGCTCCAGAACAACGCGGGCTCTGCTCGCCCCCACTCTCGTGACTCCCCCCACCTGGGCTCGTTGGTGCATCCGCCATGGCAAGGCACGAGAAACCCTAGAATCAAATCAAATCAAATGAAGGAAACAATCACAAATGAAAATGAATGTATCTATTCTATGTTTATAATAATGTATGTGCATATATGTTTTTATGCGCCAAAAGGAAGAAAGACAAAAAAAAAAAGTGGTGAAATTGGTTATGGAAAGGGGAATCGTAAGATCCGAAAAGGACTTTGATGGATGAAGTTAATTGGAATGGAGATAAATGAATGGTACCTGTAATGTGTTGTGAGAGACGGTGAGAAGGGGAACGGTGGTTTTGTATTTGGCGCGCGAAGGAGAGACTTGATTGGTGGGTTGGGTTAGGAAAGAAAAATCGAAGCAGAGAGAGAGAGGCAACAGAGAGAGAACAAGAAAGGATATTTTAGAATTATAAATTCATTTGAGAATTATAATAATAATAATAAATTAATATTCCAATCCCCGTATGATGCATGTTTGACACGTTGTTATTGTGTGTTGAAATTTTCACTCACACTAAGTTTTTTTTTATTTATTTAAATTAGATATTCTCACTTTTAGAAGGTGAGAGATTAATCTTATAGGGTATAGGTCAAGAGTGTGAAGCGATGATCCTTTTTAATTGTGTTTTTTTATACATATCTCGTCATGATCAAATTTAAGACAAGATACTTAAAATGACCGAATATCTTCCATTCAAAATTAGTCACTCAAATAAAGTTTATATCCACGCATACTAAATTTCACTTTTGGTAGATAACAATTTATTGCTCATTTTATTAATTGTTTTCGTGTTTACAATTCAACTCCTATTTTTGTTGCTCTAGATAACTGATTAATAAGATTAAGTATTATTTAAAAAATATATCAAACACGTCGGTTGGACTAAAAATTGAATATGCTTTTTTGGTTTGATTTCACCTAAAAAATAGTTAAAATATTGAACAGTCAAAATCAGACAAAATTGAATTAAACTTGCAAACCGTTCAAACAATAGCCAGTTCATGAAAATTGACCAGTTCAATAATTTATTTTTACTTTTATTTTTATTTTTTATTACTTTTTCATACTTTTTAAATTAGGATTTTAGGTTTTTTTTCACCTTTATTTTTCAGAAGTCACAAATTTTTACTCGTTTATCCGATTTAGACGTATTTTATGTGGATTTCAATTAACTTTTCAAGACATATGTGATTGAAAATGACCAAATGCGATTTAACCAACCAATTTTTTTAAAAAAATATATATTATTTTGAAAGTTATGAGTATTTTTAAAGAAACCATAATGATTTTTTTTCGAAAAAAAGATTAAATCGTAATCTTTTCCTTAGAATCCTTGTTACTCTCAAAATAAAGCTATTTTAATTATATACAATAATAAATATCGTCATATTAGTCAGTTTTTATAATTCATGTCACTAGATTTACTTATATATATATAAATAGTTATATATATATAATTATACTAATAATTATAATTATTACGTCATTTGAAGAAGGCAATTGGTTCAACTATTTTTTAAATCAATCGAACCATGATTAGGAGGCCTCGTTAGTTCAATCTCCGATTTAATTCTTAAATTATTTGTAACATCCTTACTTAGGTGAAACATGAACTACTAGACATTTCTATGTTCCTTCATTAATTACTTCTTATTTGATTCACAAACCTTAAAAAGATGATTTGTTGAAGTCTTGAATTTTAATTTCAAATTCATGTGAGCTATTGAGATTTGGGGGAAATGGTGGGAGAGAGAGAGAGAGTAATGCTTGGGTGGGTTGCTGAAGTAGCAATCCATAGTAACATGTAAGACTTCCTTCTTGATAATTCCGTTTAATTTCACAATGCTATAACGTTTTTTAAATTACAGGGACCCAATTAAATTTTTTTAAAATTATAGGGACCAAATTCGAAACATTCAAATTATAGGGATCTAAATGAAAATTCCCAAATAATATAGGGACTTACATATTAACTTAACCTCTTAAAAATTCACATGAAATTAATAATATATATTTTTATTGATCTCAAAGGACCATGCATAATAATGTAAAAACCATATCATCAATTCTCATCAACCCCATCAATCAAATTATAGGGAAAATTAAATATAATCATGGTCACCTAGTCCTAAATCCGAAATATTAAACATTTCAACTCCAAGCCACAAATTTGGCCCAAAACACAAATACAAAATTATTTCCTTAAGTAACACTCATATTCCTATCTCTTGATAACAAAAAAAAAAAATGAATGCAATATAAGCTCAAGCTTAATATCACTAATACAATCTAATGCCCCATAATAATTTATCCAAAATATTTACTATCAAAAGTTTATTCAAGGCATATATCAGCATGTGATTAATAATTCTAGAAGCATATATTTATAACAAATAAGTACGATTATTTGACACTTCTGATATACCAAGGACAAAGTGCCTCAAAATCTAAGTATTTGTGGGCCACTCATGGAGTCTTGAGTGTCTGACATGGATTTTCATATGACAGGATATGTTAGGAAATTTTAAAGTTATAATTGGGAAGTTATCCAACTTTAAATGTTGATTTTATTGTCAATTATTGTTATTTGTTAATTGGAAAATAATATTGAGCCTAAAAATTTTCTCGACTTCCTAATTCTCAAATTAGGTGAAATTTTTATGTCATTATATATTTTTTCTTTATGATAGCTCCCCTTATCTTTTGGTCTCCTTTACCCTCAACTCAAATCTTGTGTCTTGCCCGCCTAATTCACCCTTCCTGGTCACTTCTTCCTAATGAAATTTACACTTTCACCCACTTTTCTACTCTTTTCTCTTTTCTATCATCAATTTTCTACATCATCAATGGCGACAGTTGTGGTTCCCAAACATCAATCCTTAATGATCGAGTTCTATGCCAACTACAAGCACAAGAAGAACATTTGCCAAGCCAACATCGTCATTGCTCGAGATACTGTCAATGCCATCCAAACTAGCTTCGACCTCAAGGGCATGGACAAGATGATCTCCACTTTCTACGGCAAGGTCATCATCACCAATGACGATGCCACCATCCTCAACAAGATGGAAATCCTTCAACCCCCCTCTCCAAGACACTCATCGTGCTCTCCAAGTCCCAAGACGTCGCCATTGGCAACACCATCACCATCGTGGTTGTCATCGCAAGCACCCTCCTTGAGCAGTGCCTTTTGCTCCTCTTGCATGGCATTCACCCCATCATGGTTTTTAATTCACTACACAAGGCCTTGATGAAAGCCATTTATGTGCTTATGGCAATGACTATCCCGTCGAGCTTTCCGATTGTGAGTCGTTAATCAAATTTGCTAGCACTTTGGTACAATAAGGCTGTTAGTCAGTACTCGACACTATTGGCGCTACTTGCCGACAACATCGTGTTGTCGATGCTAGACCTAACAAAGCCCTACATGGTTGATCTCTAGGAGATCAAGATTGTGAAGAAGTTTGGTGGGACAAGGAATGACAGGGAGCTTGTGAAGGGTTTTTTTTACTTTAGGAGATTTTCCTTCAAAATTGAAACATTCTCTTGCTAAACATAGAGTTTAGCTAGTTGGGGCATGATTAATTAATCTGACAAACAAATAATTGTGATTAAAAAGGAGAAGAAGCTGAGAGAAACCCAAGCAAAAGCGAGAACAAAACAAAAAGGAAACAAAGATGAAAGCTCACTCGGGTTTTGTTCTCTATCAAAAGCCTTTGTTGCCACCACTGAATGTTCCTAGCTTCCTACATCGTCATTCAATCTTTTCAATTTGTTTTTAAAGATATTAATTACATTTAATGACATGGAATTAAAAGCTTAAGTGGTCTGCCACCTTACTTAAATCGTTTACCACCTTATTTTGTCAATTTATAGCTGGGAAATTTCTTATGGTTGACTAGCAGCACTTTTGTAAATTATATGGCTTCTCTCAACATTATTTCATTGAAACATGTGAGTAGTTTAATTTAAAAAAATTACGTTATGAAATGTCAAATACTTGAATTTATGAAAATCTTGATTTCAAGTGTAATCTCCTTTTTAATTTATAAGCGATGATTTTAATTCGAGTTATTTTTCTTTGGAAAAACTCTTGCCTTTTTTTGTCTCATTTCCACGGCAATAGGTATTAGTTACTCACTCAGTTGTATCACACTGAATTTTTTGTTTTTCCAAGATAAAAGGAAAGGAATAGCATCTAGTTTATATTTGTATTTGGGAGATTGAAGTTTTCTTTTGGTGAGCTCACACTTATCTTTGTGGGCATACTTAGTTGATGCTTTATTCTGTTTTGATTATTGTATGCTATAAACATATGTCTTTTGTGAACTTTAGAGTTGTTTCATTTTTTCCAAGCAAAATTCACACCTATGAATTTGTTCCTTTGATATACATTGTTAACCATTTATCAGGTTCTTCTCTTATGGACCTTATAATTTGATTTTGAGTAAATATTATTTTGAATAGGTTGGAGCTAGATTTTGTAATATCCATTGAATTAATATGGTTGAGTTTATGAAAATTGAATTTTGGTATATTGATTGTACTTTTTTGGGGTGTCTTAGTTTTAAGAGAAACTTTATCTAATTCTCTATAGAAATTGTATATACTTCCTTTGGGTTTGGTAAATAGTCTGAAGTCTTGCAAGGTTGTCTAGTCCATCCTATGTGCGGATCACAACCCTTGAATTTGGGTTGTGACAATTTTGTATCTAAGTAACTCATTAGCCGCCATATTGATAATAAGTTATGAAAAGAACTAATCAAGACCATAGTCTTCTGCAACATAATAACTCTTTCTCTCTCTCACACACACGCACAAAATACAATAGTTTACACTTATCAATTGCATTTATTCTGAAAGATACCTTAAAGCACTAGGAACTATACCATTTGATTTAACATGAGAAGTTTCTAACCAATACGAGGCCTAATAAAGTCACTCTTGACGTCTTGAGTTAGTATATTTGCTTCACTTGAAATTGATGGCATATGTTATGCTTTTCATAAGGAATATTGTGCTTTGCTATTGTTACCTCTACACTTAAAAGAAGAAAGAATAGACATGGACACCGAAGAAATAAAAAAAAATTCAATTTGGAAATGCACAATTTGACTATGTTTTAGTTACTTGTCACTCACATTGGAAACTTTGGCCACAACAAGATGGAAATAACTTCTATGAAGAATTCCATTGTCATATCCCCTGAGATTTACAAATTTCCAAAAATCCTAGAGCGAAAAAGATTGTTAAAAATTAACATTTCCAATCTCAAACTTTGGTGGATATTGATTTTCATTGTTATTGTGAGAAAAATGCTAAACTCCTGCAATACTCTCGAATTGTTAATTTTTAATTGGTAAATTGCCGCTTATAACCTTCAATTAGCATGGGAGCTAAAGTAAAATAGTTATGGGGCCAAAGAGAAGAATTTTACTGTTAGGAGGCCAAATTAATTAAAAAATTTATTATTTTTCTAAAGTTTTCTATTGAAGATCAACAATTTTTTTCTTAAAAAAAATGGAGGGCAAGGCCCCTTCAAGAATAATGAAGTTGCCCCTAGTGTCAATTTTTGCTTATGTGCAGACTAGATCTTAAGGTTTAAAAATATGTAAATGACTCCTTAAACTTTTCACTTTATGTGAAAACTCCCTCCCTTAAGCAACCTGTAAAATATTTGATAAAATTGTCACATGACTCGCACATGACACTTAAAAACTTGATGAAGAAAGAGAAAATGGAGCATGTCTAAACTTTAATACATGATGCAATGTACAAAGGAAACAAAATGACAAGTAGCAAAAAGAAGGTGCCACATGAACAAAGTGTTGGGCCCACCAAAATGGACAACTCCCAGCAAATTGAGGAGCTTGAACTCGGTTCAAGGTAGAAAGACATAAATGTAATGGAGTGAGTCACAAGATTTAATGAGAGATAACATAAATCATAATGAAATTGAGGCAAGCTTAAGCACAAATTTTACAATCCAAATATACTTACATTTTTCAAACGTATTCATAAATATCATATGGCATAAATATCAAGAGTTTGAAATAATCATAAGATAAGGGCTATTGCGTAAATCAAGTATGAGATACCAAATTAAGAGTTACAATATGTAATATGTAACTTGGACAAATTAGTTTTAATCACACCATACATTGCGACCATTAATGTTATAAATTTGGACTAGCAATCGACTTGTGAGGAGTACTCGGTTAATGGTTCACCAATTTAACCGGAGAGTCAGTGGTCGGTAATTTGCCTATGTTCACCCAATCAAATTCTTTATTAATCAAATCAAATTATAATCACCCAATTCCATATCTCATAATACACCCTTTTCTTATTCACAATAATTTTAGGGTAAACTACATTTTACTACCCTGTTGTTTAGGCATTTCTCAAATAACTCCCCTCAATAAATTTTTTTATCACTTAAACCCCCTCGTTTGGATTACTATTAAAACATTTGATTTTTTGTGAAAAGTAACAATGGTTAACCCACATGACCTTTGGATATAAGAAATGTGACATTCCTTATTCATTACCACATCAAAGAGCTCCTCCATAATTCAGTAGCTTGACTATTGTGTGGATAGAAACACCAAGGGGTTTGTGGGTGTTTCTATCAACACAATGACCAAGCAACTGAATTATTGAGGAACTGTTTGATGTGGTAGTAAATTTAAAACGTCACATTTTCTATAACCAAAGGTCATGTAATTCTTACGTGGATTAACCATCGTTACATTTCACACAAAATCAAATATTTTCAACGTAATCCAAACAAGAGGGGTGTTAAGTGATTAAAAAACAATGGGGTTATTTGAGAAAGGCTTAAACAACAAGGTAGAAGTGTATTTTACCCATAATTTTAATATATACAAATGAGGATTACATCGGAACCCATCTTTTTTTTCCAGGGTACCGGTACCCAGGGTGAGTTGTTAAGCATTCATTAGTTGTTATTTATATTTAATAAACTTTTAAACATTTATTATAAAATCAACAATCAATAAATGATTGACAACTCACCTTGAGTACCATAGCAACTCCCTATATAGATAAGCTTTTAATGACAACTTGTCACTTTGCTTAGCTTTTCTAGTCATTGTCAAACACATAGGTCCAATTAATATTTCCTAGTTCTTTGGGTCTAACCAATCTTTCATTTGTTTTCCTATACTTTCAACACACATTCACTATTATCGAGGAACAAAAGGTGGACAATTGTCCATAAATCACAAGAAATCCTTAATAACCCATAACCCTAAACATTGCTCCTAATAATAGCATAAATGTAGGAAGAAATAAAAAACAATGGAATAGGGAACTCACCAACAACAAGAATCTTCAACATGATGATGAATAGAGGTAGGAAATAAGTTGGGTCGACCTTTGAACCAGCACAATTTGACCCAACCCAACCTATAGATAATGGGTTAGGTTGGGCATGTGGGGTGGATTGGATCCAAAATAACTCAATCCACAGGGGTTAGGTTAATTTGTTAGTTGGGACTCTCCATAACCGCACAAAATCGACCTCACTTATATATATATATATATATATATATATATATTAAAACTTACGCCTTGAAATGAACATCATACGTCTTGAAATGAACATCGTTTCAAGTTGTAGTTATTTTTTTGGTTAACCTTAAGTGGAACGATGTCGATACATCGTTCCAATTAAGGCTAACAAAAAAAAAAGCCTCAAGTGGAACAATGTAACACTTTACCATATATTGTATTTATTAGTAAAATGTCACTTGTTGAGTGTATTTCTTACTTCATGACTAATAGCCTTATTGATAAACTTGAGATTTACCAGAAAGCCCTTGCTTTGTTCACTATTTTATTAAGTAAACTGATTTTCTCAATTATCAATTAATTACTAAATATTTAAATTTCCTTAACGTAAGAATTTAGGTGGCATGAAAAAGAAGAGAATTTACATTAAAAAAAGCTAGTAATGTTTCATTCATCTTAGTTATTTATGTATGAGGCATAATCATAACAAAACTATTTACATATATACAACAAAATAAATTAGGGTTATTCTAAGAATTTAATTTTGATCCACTGTCAATGTAAAATTTCTTTACACTGTCATCCAATCATGTGTTGCCAAATCATTAAAAGAGTTTGACTATCACAACAATCACCTAGAAAGTCTAACTCTTTTAATGATGTGTTAGCACTTGATTAGATGACAGTGTAAAAAAACTTTACACTAACAGTGGATTGAAATTAAATTCTTATTCTAAACCCAAATGATAAAGTCTTCATCAAAAGTACTTCATTGTCATACTATATTAGTTAGTAATTTGCCTCGCGTACTACACCACATATAAAAAATATGTAGCGCAAAAACCATGGCATACTAACGTAACAAAATCATTCTTTGTGTCATAGGTGACTATGATATCAAAATCTATAAGCATGGTGATGCGATACATCCTTATTGTACTTTTGGGTCATCTAGAAACATCATACTCAAGAGTGAGAATATAATTCTCAGTAGAAGTTCAAGCAATAAATAAAATAATTAGTAAATCTATAATATTTTTGGCTACATCAAGCTTCATAAAAACAATTTCACGATTAGATAAATAAACAAGCTTATAACATAATTAATTAATGCTAGGCAAAATTATTTTATGCACATCTACACCTGTTGTCATATAACTTAGAACATTTAGCAGCAAAATACATAATCATGATAGTCTAAATTACATGCTCAACCTTTCTTTTATATAACTTTGGGCTTAGCCCATTATCTTTGCTTACATGGTCTGTATTCATCTCTTAATAAAAATTAAGAGCTCTTCCTCAGCAGAGAGCGTCCCCTAAATATGTACTACTAGTTGGTCATATTACTATTTATTTGATTTCTTGTTAAATTTTCATACCTATAATTCTTCTAAGGCTGACACATGTATACATAGTCACTAACTATCAATTTACCACTATTTATTCTCTAATTACTTAAACTAACCAAATTCCTAATCCAATTGCTTTGGATTCATCTAAGTGGCCGAATAGCATCCATAAGTTTCTAGGTCCAATTTCAACCTTAATCCAACCATTCTTGACAACCTGTGATTGTATACAAATCATAATATCCCTACCTTAGGGATGATTGTTTATTGAAAGTTCTAGGTGTTAAAAATCATTTTCAGTTTGGAAAGGGTCATAGGCCTTGTTTTGGCAAAGTAGTACTCACTAAAAGTAACAAGTGAGTTATGGTTTTGATAGTTGTGTAAGAAGTTCTTTTTTTTTTTTTTTGAAAGCCTTATGTAATGTTCCTAACATGTATGAAGAAATGTATGTAAAATTTCATGGAACAATAGGCTAGTGTATGTGAATTTATAAAGTTGATTAAGTTGATGCACCATTGACAAGAGGTTATCGAGACCCATCAAATAATAATAATTACCGATTCACAAACTAATTTGTAGTATAGAGAATGAACCGAATCGTCTTTCAATGATCCAAAAAACAAAGATTTAATCAGATCAAGATAAATAAAAAGGGGGTTTTGATGATTTATAAAGATAATACACTAGTTAAATTAAAGGAAAGTAATTAATAATTTAACCAATCTAAGAAAATTTATCGATTTTGAGTTTAACTCATCATTGATCGCAAGGAATTCACTTAATTGCTAACCGTGTTCTTGGCCTTAGATCACAACAAGCAACATGATCCAAAAATCCTCTACTAGATAAGCATCTAGGATTTAATTAACCAAGGTTAAATAAAGTAAGCACCATCCAAATATAGATTAACTTAAGATTAAGGATTTAACCAAGCTAAACAATCCATCAAAAAGCTTTGATATATTGTTTAGTCTTTGTGATCTTCTTTAAATACATGATAATAAAGCTATTATCACATCAACATCTAAATCAAATTTAGCAATTCAATCTAGATAAAAATCAAAAGAGGAAGAAGAGAAGCTTGAATAACAATTAAGCAATATGAACAAGCGAAACAAGATCTTCAAATTAAACATAAAGATGACTAATCCCTTGGATTGATTATAAGAGCCTAGCCTTTCATGGATGAGAAGGAAGAACTCAGAAATAAAAGAACAAAAATGAAATTCAAAAGAGAATGGAGAAGAAGAGAAAAAAAACTCTCACAAAGACTCAAACTTTCTTCAAACTTACTTCAAATTGAATGATGTATAATACAAAGAGATTGACTATTTTTATAATAATCTTAGGAGCCAATTTGTAATTAAAAATAATTTGAATGCAAGCTGTAAAAACATGGAAATTGTCAAATATGGAAGTTTGATGCATGGTTGGTGGTTTGGTACATGATAGGTGGCTTGGTGTATGGTTTGTGGCTTCTAGTCAGCAACTCTTATCCGACTTCCAGCTTGATTTTCATGACTTAGACGATGCATTTTGGCTTGGAGGTCTTATGAAAGTTATAGTCAGTTATTTCCTTGAAATTTTAGTGTTGGTTTCATACCATTTGGACTTTTACAACTCCAGATATGCCAAAAACAATGCACCTACCTCAAGTTAGGTTGGCAGAACGTGTTTCCAAATTCAAACCAACTTGTAGCTTCATAATCATGCCTAAAACGACATCTATTGACTAAATGGTCTTCAGTGAAGTTGGAGATATGAGTCTTATCTTTCCAATGACCGAGTTTCAGCTCCAAAGGAGGCCTATAGCCCACTATATAGTCCAATTTTGTACACACTGCCTAGATTCCAATGGCAGCAAACCCACTCTACATTGCAGGACTATTTGGACCCTTAGAATTATGATCCAGCTCTTGAGTTATTCATAAAAGTTGTAGAGCCTTGTCTTAGCTTTCCAAAGACACAAAGATCACCTCAAATAGATCACCGAGTCCCAAGTTATGGCATAATCAAAGAAGAAATGTCAAAATGCATCAAAATCCAAGAATTATTCAAATTTTGCATTAAAGCCCAATGAGGCTCGATAACATTAAACTCATCTAAAATACTAATATTTGGTACAATAAACATATAATAAAGCCTAATACAAAGCTAACATAAGTGTCTCAAATTGATTGATCAACCATCCTGACATTCTGCAAAAAAGTTTATACTGTTGTAGTATGGTAGCGTAAGGATTTCATTGCATAACTTTGTCCATAGAAACTCAAATTTCATGTAACTTGCTGCATTTTAAGGCTAATAAACAACACATATAGCAACAAAATTTTGAGAATTTTTTACAATTTTCACGCATTCCCAATAAATGCATGAATTTCAAACAATTGCTGCAAAATAAAATTTTGTTAAGAAATAAGAGTCGCTTAATTGTATGGGCTTAGTTGAGGGACCAAATGACCTTATTAGTTCTTGAAAAAATTGATTACAAGTAGTTAAATACCTTAGGATTAAGTATAAAATTTAACTTAGAAAATGAAGGACCAAGAATCCAACTATAAGAATAACTAAAATTGTCAGACAACTAATTGATTATAGCTCAAGTGCAAGTCAACTAAAAAGCTTTCAAAATATACATTTTCTACTAGCATGGGTTAGCCTTTTTCCAACATGATCCATTATGGGTTCATGTTATATAGTTTTATGTTTTACACAATCCAAACCACTGCTTCCAACCCACTTATGGAAGCAGTGAGTTGGATTAAAAAATGCTCTAAACTCAATCCAATCCAACTCATACCCACTCCTAATGATGACAGGTGGGCTTGACAACAATGTAAGGTTGAGCAACAATGGACTAGAGAGAGTGTGTTTTAAATTATGAGTGATATAAATACATGAATCACAAAACAAAAATAATTTTTTTTAAGTATGAATTTTTTGGATATGTGCGCGCTTGTATAAGGCCATACAAAATCAACCGTTGAACACTTTATTTGTTAACCTTTAAATTTATTTGTTCAATAGACGATATCATACCCAATACTAGTAGCATGTTTGGTATGCTTAAATTTTACACAAAAAAGCTTTTCAATTAAAATTTCTATATGCAACATTTGGATTATAATCTTTTTCAAATATAAAATAAGTTAATCAAAACATGCATTATGTGCCCAACAAATGAAACTGGTTGCTTGACCTTGACAATACATTTAGCATTTAAAAAGTCTTTGAATTTTTTTTTAAAACTAATCTCATTTTAATAAAACTAGTGTGTTGTACCCGTGCAACACACAAGTTAATTTTTTCATTTGGTAAAGATATAATTTTACATGTCAACCATGTCATATTTAAATATATACTTGTATATAATTTATACATTTATAATGATTCCTACCAAAAAAATATACTTTGGTATAAAATAAGAAATTAGAGGAGATAGATGAATGATATTGGATATCTTCATTTGAAAAATACCATGATACAGCTTCACACCTACAATTAAAGAAATAAGTAGCCAAACATTAGAAAGAATACATATAACAATATCAAAAGGATGGATAATACATTAGAAATATTTAAATAATATGTATCAACAATTCATTAATTAAATATGTTAATTTAATTTTACCAAAAAATATATGTTAATTTAATTACCTTATATTCAAACCTTCTGGAAGACTTCTTTGAAGACAACATTTTCATTGTACGATATAGATTGTCATTGTCATCACAAATCAGCATTTTCAAATCCTTCCTCGATTTAACTCGGGAAACAACAATATACAGCTGACTATGAATAAAAATATACCTTAGTAAAAACAAACCAGTATGAGATAGTGTTTGACCTTGACTCTTATTAATAGTCATAGCAAAGCAAACAATTAATAGAAATTGTCTTATCTGAAACTTTAGAGATATCCCTAGATCAAATGGTATTAAATTTAACCGAGGAATATAAATCTTATCTCCAACCTGACTTCCTGTTACAATTCATGCACCGATAACATTGACTCCCATTTCATCTACAATTAGCCTTATCCCATTACACAATCCAACTGCCTGATTAATGTTTCTAAGGAGCATCATTAGAACTCCCTTCTTTAGTATCAACTTATAATTTGAAATCCCTAATCCCTTAATCTCATTCAAGAATTCAGTATTAAACCATTTTGCTTCAATTTCAACATCTTCATCTGCTTTGTAAATTAAATCTGAACAAAGATAATGTTTTTCTTCACCAGAGATTAATGAAAGAATGAATGCATTAACTTTCTCAACAATTTCAAGTGTTGGAGCAAGGATTGCCCCATCTTCAAAAGACTTGTAATCTTTTATATTAACAATCAAATTAGGATATGCAAATTCAACAATATGATCATTAGAATCTAAAATCAAAAGATCTTCTGGTATTTCTATTTCTACTATACCATCATTTTCAGCTCCCAAATTTCCATCACTAACTTTAATAATCTAATCTACAAATGCCTTTATTTCATGTACATTGGATGTGGCAACTCCTAAATGTAGTCTCATGTTCTTGGTTAATTTAAGAACATTGCAATGACTTCATAATTTAGATGAGTTAATTGTAGCCATAACAACATCTTCTCTACTTGCCTTTGATATAACTGGTAATATCTGTCTAAAATCATTGCCAAGTACAACAACTTTACCACCAAAAGGCTCTTCTATATTATTGACGTTTGAGAACGTCTTGATATCTCTCTGATTTCTATCGAGAGCCTTGAAAGCCCATTTGTTAATCATTGGGGCTTCATCACAAATAATGAGGCTTATATGACGAAGAAGTTCAACCTTCAAACTGCCGTGTTTAATGTTTGAAGTCTAATATCATAATTATCAAAATCATCCACTATAAGAGTTGTCACTTCATCAGTTGTTGGAAGATTATACATTCTTGCATCTCGAGATCGATTTCGAAAACAATTCTAACTCTTCTAAATAGCTGAGCCAACACATTATGTTCATCTATCATGTGTTTCAAATCTTCAACTAATGAATAATCAATGATATTTCTTTTCTCATTGGCAATGTAACAAAAAAAATTGAAATATGAAAGACAATTACATATTTTTATGTAACAAATTTATTTATATCAACATTGTTGAATTAATAATAAATAAATAAATCTAATGTATATTATTGACAATAAATTAATTTATATAATAATACTTGTAATAAAATTAAAACAAACACAAAATGTCTTAACTAAATTAACAGTGTAATATTCATTAACTCCTTAATTGTGCATTTATAAATTTAGGCTACTACAAACTAATAATAATTTCTCACAATTTTGGTTATAAGATATTTACAAAATATCTAAATTGTTACATATGCAATTGTCATCAAATGATTTTATATTTATCAAATTATGACAAATATAATCATGGCACAAAAATTAAAGTCATATTTTTATGTATTGTCATGATAAATTTAATTAGATAAAAGAATATTTTTGTATACAACTTTTCTTTTCTTATTATCTTTAGTTTCCTATATCATCATCTACATTGCCTTGAAACATTGCTTTAATTAAATATATTTATGAAGACAAAATTGTTAGTACTAATAAACCATTTTAATAAATTGACAAACGTTGATCTTTTAAAAAAACCATTTTGTTATGTTAGGCTAACCTAAAGTGGATTATCCTATTGGAAATCTCATTCTTTGTATCATCGATATAAAGTTGAGCAAATTTTGGCTTCTCCCATTCATTTGGAAACAATGAATGATCCAATTCTATGGTAGTTTTGACCACTAAGAATGAATTATGGAGGTCCTGATCTATCATTTAGAAAGCTATGAAGTTTTCCTCCAATACCGGTAAAAGAAAACATGCTATTTTATTACCTAATATCATTAAGAAAATGAGAACTTCTGCCATCAACACCATTCATTAGATTCCAAATAAGTTGAGGCGCTCTTTGTAAGAAGGGCAATTGCACTTTTCCTTCCATACAACATATAGAAAAATTTGGATTTGTTAACTTTATTGATTCTTCCGCTCTTTCTTCATACCAAACAAAAGCTCCACAATATGTATGTTGGAACCAAAGATAGATTTTGCTATCTTGACTGATCAATAAAATTGAACCCCTCAAAGTTTTGAAGATAACAACAATATTAAATTAAAGAGATCAAATAAGTTTTGAAATAACTTATACTTTTACGAAGTTGTATTCGTTTTGGACGAAGGAACAAACCTAGTTTTAAATTCTTATTTAAGTCGTGCGTCTTTTTAATGTATTTTTACTATATTATATTGGATCGTCTATTGTTCATTGTTTGTCTCTGTTATTTTCTCTTAAAGCATCCGTCCAAGGATATTCAAAGACAAACAAAACAAATTGCATTAACTGCTGATGGGATCTCTGACAAAAAGCTACTTTCGAGAAATCAACTATGTATGTTGGAGCTGACACTCCTAACAACTACAAAGAATAGCAAATAAGGAACTTTATGCGTATTTAGAAAAGTCAAAACTGAGATATCTTATTCCTCATCATTGTTGATAACCAAAGTCTCTTTTTTAATTGAAGATCAAAATGATAATAAATATTTCTTTTGGACAAAGAAGCTTACGAAGACCATTTCAAGTGCTCACTACCTATAAATACAAGTGTCTTCGAAGAAGAAAGAGAGATCAAGAAATTAAGAATATCAACAAAAACAAGAGAAAGTTTTCAAAGCTTCCCTTAGTATTAATATCTTTTTACTCTTGTAAGAGAATTCTACTTGAGCGTATTCCTTTTTTTTATCCTCACTTGTTGTGAGTTAAAGTCAATTATTCTTCAAAACACATTATTCACTTTTGTTGTGTAAGCCTGAAGAGACTGTGTATAAAAGAATACTTGTTGTAGCTTGAAGAAGCGTTTAGAAAAATACTTGTAAACTATGAAAGTTTAGTGAAAAATCCGTCAGGTCGAAGGGACTAAACGTAGCTCTTGGTTTATGAGAGTGAACTAGTATAAATTGAAGTAAACAAGTGAAACACAAGAAGGGGGGTTGAATTGTGTTTCTTAACCTTTTTGGAAAACTTTTCGTTAATTAGTAAATTAATTAAGACAATGATTGAAACAATAAAACGCAATAGACGAATAAAAACTTCTCAGTCCAATTGGACGCTAAAAAGGTTTTGTAATAATTTACTTTGAACATAGTTACAAAGTTCTAAGTTTTATCTTATAACTTTTGTTAAGAAAACAATGGTAATCCCTATATGTTAGTAAATAAATAAAACACAAGAAGAGGGAACAGAAGCTTACACAATATGTTTATCGTGGTTCACTCTCACAAACCGAGAGCTACGTCCAGTCCCTTCAACCAGAAGGATTTTCCATTAATCTTTTACAAAGATTACAAGTATTGTACACCTCTTCAGGTACACAAGTATTCTCAACCTCTTTAGGCTCTAAGATCCAAATATTCTTTTATACCCAGCCTCTTCAAACTTAAACAACTAAGTTAAATATAGGCAGATGTAGAAGGTGCTTGAGTTTTTAACTCACTACGGGTGAGGATAGAAAATAAATCTCAAGACTTGAACTCTATATAAGAGTACGATTACTAGGAAGAATGAAAGCTTTGATTCTTTTTCCCTTTTGATCACATAGATTGCTACTATATCTATGTTTCTTCTTCGAAGACATTTGTATATGTAGGTGAGAGCATTTGGAGCAGTCTTCATAAGCTTCTTCGTCCAACGGAAACATTTATTACCGTTTTGAGCAGTATTAAATGTATAAGCTGATATCGTGTGGAACTTCTTCTAAAAAGACACTTTGATTATCAGGAATGTCCAAGAATATGATAGCTAAGTCCTGACTTATCTGAGTGCGCAGAAAGTTCCTTATTTACAGGTCTTTGTAGTTGTTAGTGGTGTCAGCTAAGCGACTCATTTGACTTCTTTTGTAGTATACTTTGTCAGAGTTCTTCTCAGCATTTAATGATGAACAGTTCTTCATATTTTGAATTTGGGCTTTTGGACGAATGTTTTGGACCTGAGCGTAGTAAGGAAATGTTTGAACGATCCAATATAATATTCTTTAAAAAAACAATTCAAAAGGTATTGGACGAATACTTAATTTCCTTTAGCTCAAGAAAGAGTGGACGCATGTACTAGTAACTGTTTATTAACACCTTGCTTCCTTGTTAAGAATTTATCAAAACAATTTAGAAACGGGTTACGTGAGTCTTTCACTTATTCATTCTAAATTAAAACTTTTGTTATCTTCAAATATTTATGGGGTATTAATTCTTTAAACATTTTGATTCCAAAACTAATTTCACAAATGTTCTTTGGTTCCAACAATCTCCCCCTTTTTGATGATGACAAAACTATTTAAATTTGATTAAATACAGATCCTTTTTCACGAAAAAATTAATACGCTCCCCCTAAGAACATGCATAAAAGCAGAATGGACACAAAAAGGATACAACAGAGTTTAGTTAAGAGCGAGTAACAAAGTTACCAAAAAGCTTAGTTTTGAAAACAATTTATCAGATATATTACTTAAAGGATGGGAAAAAGCTATTTTTAGAGCTGAGTAAGCACATCCTAGCAAAACAAGCATTAGAGCAAGAATATAAACATAATTTAGATTAGCAGAGAATGTATCAGAGCAATAGAATTATTTGAAGTAACAACATAGTAAACAGAGTTTAGAACAACACAATAGATGCTCAGATATGCTCATATTATTTAATCAGAGATATTACCAAAGATACGAACAATTGAATTAATTGAATCAATCAATCAAGATTTTCTATTTTCTCCCCCTTTGTCATCAGACAAAAAGTGAAGGAAAACATCATTGCCAAAAAAATTTTTGAAAAGAATTTTTAAAGCAGAAAAGAAAAAAAAATTGCTAAAAGGAGGAAGGAGGAGGAGGAGGCCCTTATTGAAAGAAAGACTTAAAGAGGTCTTCAACTCTCTTGAAAAGATGATCCATCTGAGTGGTCACATAAGCTTGAATTTTTTGGGGCACTTGAGGTTGTGTGTCAACAGTGGGAAGGGTTTCAGCAGAGGTCTTCAGATCAGTTTCCATGAGCATTAACTCAACTGGTGGTGCAGAGGAGCAACTAAGATTGGAGCAATATTAGATACTGTTGATGCTGGGTCTTCTGCTGCCGTAAGCACTTCAACAGATTCTACTTCATCTTTAGACAACAGTAAGTCCAAATTCCAAGGGATTAGATCTCTTTGATATCCAAAATTTTTATCCCAACGATATGGTCTACCTATGTTGTCAGGAGGAGATCCTGAGACGTAACTCTAAGAAGAAAAGATTGTGGGTGCAGGCATTCTCAGCGATAATCTAAGAATATCGTCCACCATGTAGATTGGACGAAAACACTTGAAGCTCTGTCCTGGCACAGTAACTATCTCTTCCTTCTCTTTATCGCTTAGCCCTGAAGTGGAAGCTTGTTGAAAAGATTGTGGGTGCAGGCATTCTCAGCGGTAATCCAAGAATATCGTCCACCATGTAGATTGGACAAAAACACTTGAAGCTCTTTCCTAGCACAGTAACTATCTCTTCCTTCTCTTTATCACTTAGCCCTGAAGTGGAAGCTTGTTGTTCACAATCCCAGATATGCTTTTCTCATAAAATTACCTTCTTCCTCACTTTCTTCAAATAAAACATGGTCCAATAAAATTATTAATTCTTTTAAAAATATATCCCCTCCTTGTGTATCATTAACAATCTTATGTTGAACTGTGCATTTGGAAGTATTTTAAAAAAAATGATTAAATAAACTTTAAAATGAATGTCAAATAATAGCAACTGAATAAAATGTAAGATGTCAAAATACCTTTTTTTCTAGTTCATGCTACTAACAAATCCTTTCCATCTTCAATGCTAGAATTTGAACTATTTCAACGAAACGCTTTAATAATAGAATCCCTTTGAATAATATGCTTTCTAGAATTCAATTATGAAATATGATCAATGACAGTTGTCAGGGGTGTCAAAGGTCCTAAATACAGCGCACACATAATTAATCAATATTTTCATCAAAGTTAAATTAAATAATGAGCATTTTGATCATATGAATTAGAAAGATTGACATTATTATACTACTGCACATCCTGATGGAGTAGGACTACAAAGGATTGTTGCATCTTTTGTTATATGAGAATAATCAATACTTGTTCCAGTAAGAAATTTTTCACCAATGACATTTGGATTTCT
This sequence comes from Styphnolobium japonicum, assembly GCA_023212625.1. Lineage (NCBI taxonomy): Eukaryota > Viridiplantae > Streptophyta > Magnoliopsida > Fabales > Fabaceae > Styphnolobium > Styphnolobium japonicum. Next base: position 21,131,281 of record JALBWW010000013.1, read on the forward strand.
AATCACATGAAAATACTAACTCAAATAAATAAATAAATTTTGTTTAAATTAACAATATTAAATCTTTATCTGTCAATAAATAAAAAATGGAATTCTTAATCCATAGATTTATTTATATCAATGTTGATGTAAAATTACCTGGTGATGATTTGGTACGCAGAGATGATGATATTTCCTGTCCTTGCTTTTTAATTTCTATTGACTCATCTACATATGCACTTACACAACTTTGCCAAAGAGTAACTGAAAGTTCAAGTACATACAGTTTCTTGTAGCTAACAATGGAGGGCTAATTAAAGAGCTCCCCTTCATGATATTGTTAGGAGATTTGTTTGAATGAAGATTGAAATCTTTATCCATTACGAAAAAGTTCAAGTTAGAAATATATTACAACATAAAAATTATTAATTATAGTCCACAAAATATTAATGAGAAAATATTGAATACTTAAATTAATAATTAATTTTGACATTAATAATAAAATAAAAATCTTATTATAAGCATTAAATTACCTCTTTGAGAGTCTGTTGGAAGACATGATAAAATCATATTTTGTCTTCACTAAGTATTGGAAGAAGACATCATTGTTGCATTACTTATGAAGTTATTAGTTTTATTTATCAAACTATATTAAATATGAAATTTGCACAACATAGATATAAAGAACATAGCCTAACCATTAGTTATTGCTGAGAGTGGACATTTAAGAGAACATGATGTAGATAATTGTTGGAGAATTCAAATTTGGTACACCACTAGTCAATGACTCCAACAACAATGTCTCTGCAATATCACCATAAATAAAATAAAGTAATACAATTTTTTACCACAAATATTCAATGCTTGTTCAGATCCTATGACAAGAGGTTGTCGAGACCCGTCAAATAATAAAAATTTACTGGTTCGCAAACTAATTTGTAGTATAGAGCATGAACTGAATCGTCTCTCAAGGATCCAAAAAGAACAAATATTTAATCAGATCAAGATAATTAAAAGGGGGGTTTTGATGATTTATAAAGATAATACACTAGTTGAATTAAAGGAAAGTAATTAACAAATTTAAAGAAACAACAAATCCAAGGAAATTTACCGATTTTGAGTTTAACTCATCATTGATCATAAGGAATTCACTTAATTGCTAACCGTGTTCTTGGCCTTAGATCACATCAAGACACCTCAATATGATCTAAAAATCCTCTACTAGATAAGCATCTAGGATTTAATTAACCATGGTTAGATAAAGTAAGCACCATCCAAACATAGATTAACTTAAGATCCATAATTTAACCAAGCTAAATAATCCATCAAAAAGCTTTAATAAATTGTTTATTCTATGTGATCCTCTTTGAATACATGATAATAAAGCTATTACCACATCAACATCTAAATCAAATTAAGCAATTCAATGTAGATAAAAATCAAAAGAGGAAGAAGAGAAACTTGAATAACAATTAAGCAATATGAACAAGTGAAACAAGATCTCCAAATTAAACATCAAGATGGCTAATCCCTTGGATTGATTATAAGAGCCTAGCCTTCCATGGATGGGAAGGAAGAACTCAGAAATAAAAGAACAAAAACGAAATTGTAAAGAGAATGGAGAAGAAGAGAAAGAAAACTCTCACAAATACTCAAACTTTCTTCAAACTTACTTAAAATTTAATTCATCATAATACAAAGAGATTGACTCCATTTATATTAATCCTAGAAGCCAATTTGTACATGTACATAATCTGAATACAAGCTATAAAAATATGAAAATTGTCAAATATGGAAGCTTGATGCATGGTTGGTGGGTTGGTGCATGGTAGGTGGGTTGGTGTATGGTTGGTGGCTTTTAGTCAGCTACTCTTATTCGACTTCTGGCTTGATTTTCATGATCTAAACGATGCATTTTGGCTCAAGATCTTCATGAAAGTTGTAGCCAGTTGTCTCCTTGAAATTTTGCAATTGAAATCATGCCATTTGGATGTTTAGAACTCCAGATATGCCAAAAACACTGAACCTACCTCAAGTTAGGTTGGCAAAACGTGTTTCCAAATTTAAACCAACTTATAGCTTCATTATCATGCCTAAAACGACATCTATTGACTAAATGATCTTCAGTGAAGTTGGAGATATGGGTCTTATCTATCCAATGACAAGGTTTTAGCCCAAGAGGAGGCCTATAGCTCACTATGTAGTCCAATATGTGCATACTGCCTAGATTTTCATGACAGCAAACCCACTCTGCATTGCAGGGATATTTTGGACCCTTAGAAGTCCGATCCAGCTCTTGAGTTCTTCATGAAACTTGTAGAGCATTGTCTTAGCTATCCAAAGACACCAAGATCACCTCAAATGGATTACCGAGTCCCAAGTTATGGCCTAACCAAGGAAGAAAGGTCAAAATGCATCAAAATCCAAAAATTATTCAATATTTGCATTAAAGCCCAATGAAGCCCAACAACATTAAACTCATCTAAAATACTAATATTGGGCACAATAAACATTTAATAAAGCCTAATACAAAGCTAACATAAGTGTCTCAAATTAATTGATCAAATTTCCCCACACTTAAGCTTTTGTACTCCTCGGCAAAACACATAAGAACAAAACTAAAGAAAAACAAGAAACATCATATTATTAAACTAAAAACATAAAAACTTATTATACATAATCTAATCCATTTTTGTAGGAAAACACGATGGCACTTAACATGTGCCACAAGCCTTTAAACCCCTAGGTGTCCCTAGTGGACGAGTTATAGTCTCGTGAGGGTTTACCAGGATGATACCCACAAACATGTAATACTTTATTTAATCAATTCAACTAATTTTTAAATACAAGCATTGTGTCAAATATAAACCATAATTAATATCAAAATGCATCTAAAATTATTCAATATTATTCAATATTATTCAATATTCCCAAGTTATGGCCTAACCAAGGAAGAAATGTCAAAATGCATCAAAATCCGAAAATTATTCAATATTTGCATTAAAGCCCAATGAAGCCCAACAATATTAAACTCATCTAAAATACTAATATTGGGCACAATAAACATCTAATAAAGCCTAATACAAAGCTGACATAAGTGTCTTAAATTAATTGATCACTCTAACCTTAATTTTCTTTGTGCACTCTTTGCCTTTAACAATCCTCTTCTCATTCTTCCTTGCAAGCTTAGAATCATGTATGTTGTCTTGTATATTTGCTATCGGATAACACTCACTCTTAACATTGTCTCCTTAATAAAAGGAAGTTGGAAACCTAATGCTACCTCCAAAGCATTTTGAATTTTTATAAAGTGAGGTTGCCTTCGTACACGCACACACACATCTTGAATTTTGGGGCATCTAATTTTAGTTTGAAGTTCAATGATGGGAATTTTTTTCCAGATTATAGGCAAGTAGATAGCAACCTACTGCATCAATTATTCCCTCCAAAGCCTCTTATAGTTGTAAGCCTATCATCTTAGGCATGTAGGATAAACATCTGCTACTTCTAAATTTAATTATCTATTTATAATAAATATTTCTAACTAAAATAACGTATGGCAAAGGATAGTATTTTTTAACATCTGTAATTCATTTACAAAATGTCCTAGTTGCTACAACAATTAAATTACTCTCATATTTCAATAATACATCTCAATATAAATAATCATTTGCTACCTGAATTCAAACTTCCAAATTAACCAAATATATAATCAATAAATATAAATAATGGATATAGAAATGGTGACCAATAATATTTATGTGCATTACAATTTACAAAATTTATTACACATTATACTTATGAAAAGAATATTCAATCCAAAACTCAAAGCTTAGAAAATCATCAGATCCACACAAATTACAAAAATATATTACAACAAAATCCATTTCAAAGGCAATTATGCCTTACATATTTACCTGCTAGAGTACACCCCAAAATCCATTAGAAAATGAAAATGATTACAACATTAAATCATTACAACTTGAGTTTGTAAACTCAATTCAAGAATCCAAAAAGTAAAAAGTCCCATACAAAGTTTACACAAAGTCCCATAGAGTCCACTAAACCCAAAGGTCAAGAATATAATCTATCTCAAAAATAAAAAACATTTCAGCTTTACACCACTTAATTTGGCCACTGAATAAATTGACGAATCTAAAACATACTAAGTCACATACATTAACAACATTATAGCGCAATTAACAAAACATATAAAAGAACAACAATTAACAACTGGATCACTCCTTCTCTATCTTCACCTCCTTCAATTTAGTAGAGGACATTTCAACATTTACAACAGAAAGACCATCATCATAAGTTCTATTGGCAGGTGTCTAGTTCACAACACTACACTTAGGTTAAGAACCCAAACATATTGTATTGTCACATGATTGGGACATCAAATCCTACATCAACATTCATAACCCTATTAATATTAAATATATCTATTATAATGACCAAACAAACAGTTCAAATTAGATTAAAAACCTTAGTTATTCTAGAATTGACATTTAGAAGTTTACAATCGAACCATCATTCAGTTTAGAAACAGAGAATCCATCAATTAAAACAGCCTGCATAGATAAACAAATTATTATCCAAAGTAGAACAAAAAATATATTTAAAACACCAATACAGAAAGGGGAAAGAACCTCCTTTGGAGTCACATTAGATCGTTCAAGTTGAAATTAAGTTATAACAGAATGATTATCACAGACACGTGTCACACGAAATGAAGGCTCAACATAAGAAGGAGAACTACACTTAGTCTCAACCTTGAAAAGATAAGTCTTTTCAACCCATACATCAAAATCAGTTGGATAATCTGAATCTCCTCCAATCTGATTAAGATAATTGAGTTAGGACAATGATTAAAAATATAAAAATGACTATTGACATTAAAAACCCAAGCTTGCTACCTTCTGCATAAGTTCAATCATTTCATAGCAAGGTTTTTTCAATATATAAGAAACATCATGGTCAAACAGAACAAATGTTGCACTATCAGTTTCATCAATTACCTTCACTTTAGTCCTACACTTAACAATACAAAGTAGAATGAAATCATAATTAAAATCATATTAGAGACATCTAATGTGTATTCAAATAACATTTAACCATGACAAATCTATAAACAATAATAGACCTTGGAAAGACATTATAACATGTTGATAGAAACCATCATAATAGTACATTCCAGAATCAGGGGTCACTGTTTTATTGCACTTACAAGCAGTGTACCACTAATCAGCACCCTTCATAATATGCTTCACAGTGGCTAAGATAATACATAACCCATCCTAGTGATATAAAAATCCATACCTTTAATATCTTAAAAGGAAAAACACATTAAGCATAAACAAACAATAAAACCAAACATTATTCAAATTTTGATAATGAATATAACAACCTCTTTGCAGTCCTTCAATTGGTCAATTAATTTTTTAGGAGTTAAACTTAAAAAACCTTTCTCTAGAGAGTATAGCGGGACATCAGACAAATGTGATAACCCTTAAGAATTCTCTTCATTAATTTGAGGCAACCTATATACATATGATTTCCCAAATAAAAAATTTGAAGGCGAATTGATAGCATATTATCACCTAAACTCTTACTTTTTCCTAAACTCAATAACTCTATAAATATCAGGTTTAAACAGAATCCTAGTTGCATGCATAACATTTTGAAGAACTGTCTTGCCTATTAATTAATCAAAACACTATTACAAACATAAAATACAATAAAAACCTTAATATATATATATATATATACACACACACAAAGTTGTAATCAATATAATGGGATATTGTATTTCACCCTTGAAGCTATTCACTTTGGCAAATTGAACAATCACTATAAGTTGACAGATATCACCTGAAGCAATAAATGAGGTTAACTCATCAGCATAAATTCCAAACAAAGCACACTTAATTTTGACACTAATCAATAAAACAACATATAATCAGTACTAATAAAACATAATGCTTTCCTTAATCGATATCAATAACACTAACTTATGTCAAGAATTAACAAACTACCTTTCCACATCAAGCTCAATAACTATCATCTTAGTCTTTCTACCATCCTTTTCATATTCTCTTTTAGTACCAACAACAATTAGTAATCCCATGACATCTCAAAAAAATAGAAATCATAATAAGAAGGTTTAAGTAAACTTTTGGTCCCTATAGTTTACACTTATTTTGATTTTAGTCTCTACACTTTTTTTCTTTGTGAATCAGTCCTTATACTTACAATCGTTTGCAAAATGGTCCTTACCATTAAACTAGTTATGATGTCGTCAGTTTGTAGGGACCAAATTAAAAATAGGAGAAAACTATAAGGACTAGATTAAAAACTTATAGGGACCAAATTAAAAAAAATAAAAAACTATAGGGACCATAAATTGATGGCGTCATAACTGGAACTAACGGTAGGGACCATTTTGCAAACGATTGTAAGTATGAGAACTAATTTACAAAGAAAAAAGTATAGGGACTAAAATCAAAATGAGTGTAAACTATAAGGACCAACAGTTTATTTAAACCTAATAAGAATAAGTAGTTAAAAGACAAAAATTATTCAAAGAACACAACAATAGCTACCACCTAAAAATGAAAATCTCCATCTGACTGCAAGATATCCTCAAACGAAATTAGAGACAATCCATGAAAAGGAGTAAGGTTGGATTCAAAGGGCTTAACAATATATCTAAGTTGAAAATTCAACCTAAACTCGTGATTTGTGGTTCGAAAAGAACCTATGTTTACAGCAACCCCAAGATAAGACATAATATAAACCCGACCCTCACAAAGGAGATGTTTTAACTTGTAATCCAATGCCTTTCTAACAGAGGAATGGATCATACAATCCTACAAAAAAAATTGCATAAATTTATATTACAAAAACAGAAGAAGAAAACTACAAAATTGGTATGATAAAATTAATAATATAGTCAGAGATCTTACATAGTTGTCCATGAAAATAATTTCAATGGAATTAATCACAGTTGATTTATTGAAGCTGGGCAAAAACCACAATCTAATAATTTTGACTTTCAACCGCTAAGCCTCTCTCTCAAGGCAAAATTTCACCAAAGGGTCCAATGGAGGAGACATCACATATTAAGAAGATGAATTTCAAACCACGCAGAGACACAAATCTAATCTCAGAAAGCTCATACACGAATAAATGAGATGCACACAGAATCAACCAAACCAATCCATATATATATGCATGTATTTGCATCAATAACAAAGAGTTAGCATGATGATTATGGGAGAACCATTAACAACACGTATGTTAAGAAAATAACAGAAAAAGCTAATAGAAGATGAGATGCTGATGACTATTACCAACCAAGGAAAAGTGACTCTCAGAAGCGTACATGTATGGAAAGACAAAGTATGGAAATATCAAGAAAATTATAAAAAATAGAAGAAAAATTTTGTTTCTAGATTTCTGATAGACCAAATAAAATGCAAAAAAATTATAACTTTAAATGTTAGACCAAACCAAAAGAGATAAAATTTTCATAACAAAAATTTACCCATATGTAACCATTAGAAGAAATAGTTAGGGTTAGGAATAAAGTACAGGATGTGGAAGGCAGAGAGATAGTTTCAGAAGAAGATAATCTTGTCATTTCAAACCCAAGTCAAAACGGACAAGAAAATAATGCATAGAAATTGGACATGTGACTTTTTTTTGTCGTGCTATCCATCTTGCTTTGTATATTGTATAGATAAATATTTAAAAAAGTACACTAAATAATAAAAAATCATAATTTTTCTTTTTTCTTTTTTCTTTTTAGCCCGTACTTTTACCAAAAACAAATAAAAGAAACTTAAAAAAAGAAAAAAAACTAATTGAATTAACCATTTTGTTTTTTGCAGTACACATTTTTAAACATACCCTCACTCTTAAGGAGGGAAAAGAAAAACACCCATTCAAAATTGAGCGATAGTCTGCCTACAAATCCATGCCCATATGCTTACGCTCGTAGTAGTGGCAGAGTGTGACGTTGTCTCGCACAGAAATGGCAGACCAGCAAAGCGGGCGCATCTCGACGCATTTCAGGGCTGCAAAGCCACTTCTTCCTCGCAAAAGGGCTTCTGATTCCTCCACCTTTCGCTGTGACCAATCCCCTCACCAGTAACTTCTCTTTCTCTTCCATTTGATATAGAAGCTTCCGTTTCTTTTTTACTATTTCTCAATGGCCATTGGCCAAGCACAACATTTTGATTTCTCTTTAAATGGGTACTTTTTTTTGGGGGGGTCAAAATCAAATTTTTTCTCAAATATGATTTTCTGTTTAGTTAGGGAATATAAATTGAATGTCATGCAAAGAAAAAATCAATACATTTGCATATGCCTGAACAGGTTAAGTGGCAAATTAATTTCAGTGTTTAAAACCCATAATTTGATTCCCTGATCTATTGCTGTTTCTAGAATCAAGAATGCAGGTGAAGTTGATGGTCTGGCTAGGGTTTCCGTTACCAAGAGAGTCCCTCTTGCAGAGGTGCCCTTGAACACACCATCTGCCTTTTCCAAGAACAAGCTCAGTGCAATAGGAAACGATTGTGGTCCATTTGATGCATTTAACTGCAGTTTAAGTGCAAGAACAGTGGCTGCTCCCGTAGTTCCTGCAGAGAATCCGTGTCAATCATATTTTGAAACTCCTAGGAAAGAACCTGAAAGCTCTGAACCTCTGGATTATTTTTCGACAAATGGCCTTCTCGATGATGATTTTGATGATTCCATTTTGGAACAAATTGACATTTTGTGTGAGCAGAAATCTGCAGAAAAAGCAGTGGGGCAGGAGTTAGATCATAGCTTTCACGAGAAAGTTTTGAATGAGAGCAATATCATTGGTGATGTTAATCCGAGTTTAGTATCTACTACTGCTTCTAAGGGTATAATAAGTGGTGACCTATTGAGCTATGGGGTTGATTTAGATCCTAATGAAAAACAAATGGATACTCAGCAAAGTATACAAAGTGGCATCATGCCTGAGGAGTATTTAAAATATTTGCAGTCCCTAAATGACAGGCAAAGAGAAGCAGCTTGCACCGATATTTCAACCCCTTTAATGATTGTAGCTGGTCCAGGAAGTGGAAAGGTCTTCAACTTTTCTTCTCTTTTTGGTGCATTGCATGTTAATTTTTTTTTTGGTATTTGTTTTTCATATTGGTGCTGAATTGTATTTATTTATTTATATCAGACATCCACAATGGTTGGACGTGTTTTGATGCTGCTTAATGAGGTGATGCAGATTTTTGTGCTATAAGATATAGATACTGTAGTACAATTGTCTTTGATTCTTGTCCCTCTTTCTCTATCTTTCTTACTAGATGTGTTTTTTTTTTCCTTTTCTATTTAAATGTTATTGCTTAACACATCCTTTATAATTTCCATTTTCTACTAAATATGTGCAGGGCATTAGTCCATCAAACATTCTTGCAATGACATTTACAACAGCAGCAGCCTCTGAAATGAGAGAACGTATTGGAGCCATAGCTGGGAAGGCAACAGCTAAAGAACTTACAATCAGTACTTTTCATTCGTTTTCCTTGCAACTTTGTCGTTCACATGGAGAAAAGTATGTTGCTCTGAATTCGATGGAGTTTTTTGTCTTTAATTTTCCCTTAAGCTGCTGCTTATAAGTTATAACTTGTGTGTTTCTCTGAGTTCTGTTTTACTTACTAGAGCTGTGGTTAAATTTTCTTGCTATTTGAATGCTAATTGTGGTATCTGTCATAATTCATAGTGCAAGATATATTTTGTTCCCATGAGTAAACTTAATGTGCTGAGAATAAGTTAGAAGAAATAGAACAGCTAGTACAGTTTAAGGGCATTCTCACAAATTTAACTTTAAGATGTAATGATATCCTACATTTTAAGAAGCAATGAATTCATTTGATACATATAATTCAAATGGCCCAGCTTTTGGAAAAAAATTGCGTAAGTTTGACTGCAATAAGTTGAATTGAAAGAATGGAAAATTCTTTACCAAACGCTTTTTAAATTTTATTTCTTAAAACATATTTGTTGAGTGCAATTCTTTGCACTTTAGGCTACAGTACACACTTTCCTTGATAATTTCTGCAGTTGAATTTCCTTATGCTAGCAATGTTAGCTTTTGACACTGTAATACTGCTAAACAATTCAGCTTGTCAGTTAATTCATTTATATGCATTGAAGTAAATATAATCTACAGAATTTCATCTGTCTCCTTTAACTTACAAATAAAAGTGTAGATGTAACAAATGAAGGGAAACAAATCATGATTTAAAGGAAATTGAAAGAAGGGAAAAGAAGGAGCTGAAGGACAAGGATTTGTGATGTCTGTAATTACTGAAATGTGGGAGTAAATTTTTTCTTCGCAAATATCTATGTCAAGGACTAACTCTCCCAAATCTTAAGCTATTAGGTAGAAGTCTAGGAATGTTTTTATATCTCTAACGCCCCTCACGCAAGGACCTTTTGGGCTTGAAGCATGGACAATGCTCCGGCCTATTTTACCTTGTGCTAAAGTTTTTAATTTAATTATGAAGAATGAGGGCGTCAATGGACGAATTTCTGACACTTGGTCATAGAGGCTCCAATACCATGTCAAGGGCCAACTCTCCCAAAATCTTAAGCTGTTAGGTAGAGGCCCAGGAATGATTTTATATCTCTAATAGCCTACATTCTGATTAGTCTGTGATGTTCGCATCTTGGTACAATGATGGTTGTAATGAAGTATTACCATGTAAACTGGTGCAAAAGTAAATCATTAATATAATCCCTATATGCACTAACTATGTTTACTTCTACACAAAGGTGTTGGGAATAGAGGTTGAAGTAATACTCCTAAACCTTAGTACTTTAATTAAAAGGAAAAATGAATAATAAGTAGGTATTCATATCTGTTGTGAATGGTTTGCACTTTGTAGGGTTATGAAAAATTTAGTTTGTTTTGAAACAAAAACAGCTGTTAAGAGATGCCAAGTTTTTCTGATATCGTCAAGCATGGAGGCTTAGTATTTTTTTAAATGAAAAAGAAATTTTATTAGACAGAAGAAAAAGAAAGTACAATTAGGGGGAGGATAAGATATCCTCCAAAACAGAAAAAGTGAAAGGAAACAAAGAATCCTTTCAAAGATGCAATAAAGCTGTCAAGTCTCTCGTTATGTCAGAAATGGAAACCCCCTTGAAACAGTCATGAGCATTGCGTCAGAGAGAAGCCATAAAGATAATTCTATCTCATAACAAAGATATGGGCATTCCTTTCCAATCAAATACACTATAGAACTGCATAAACCACAAACTGCCACAAAATTTTGGCCTGAGCATGGGGGGTTAATATTGAGAAGCTGCTTAGAGCCTTAGAGGAAATTTTTGTTAGAGACAGGAGAGAAAGAAGGACAAGAACAGAAGGTAAAATAAACTAAACATGTATTAAAAAATGGTATGCTGCTTAGCCTGCTTTCCAGTTTTAAAGCCATATTGCTTTGTACTTGACCACAATGCACACATATCTTATATGGCTGTGGATCTAGGTGTACTATCTGTTCTACCCATAAGATTTTAACTCATATGTTGCTCAAATAATTTCTGAATAACATTGGCACTTACATTGCAGGCTAGGTCGTACATCGGAATTCTTAATATATGGACAGGGGCAACAACGAAATGCAATTGTTGAGGCCATCCGATTATTAGAAAATGGAAAAAGTAGACAGAAAGATGGTGCGTTGTTGATTGGTGAAATGTCCAATAGCCTAACGTCCCCTAAACAGTTCAAGGATAAGGCAAAGAAATGGCAAAAGTTTGTGACTCAGGTGTGTCATGTGTGATTATTTTTAAAGAGTAAATCATTGCTTGATAAGGGTCTTCCAATTCCTTCCTTTCTTTCCTTTTTTTCTTATGCTGCAAAGTTAAATTTTAACCCGGTCATTTGCAATAATTGTACAACATTGCAGGCCAAAGCTTCAGGGAGAACTTCTGCAGAATATCGTAAAGTGGGCAATGAAATAGGAGTAAGTTGATAAAGGGATTTTCCACACGTGCATGCACACACAGAAACAGACCCTTGTTCTGTGTTCACACTTCTGATTCCTTGCTTTGGATTGTATCCAGGCTGAAATTCTTGAGAATTACAATAACATATTAAAATCTTGTAATGCTCTGGATTATCATGACTTAATCAGCTGCTCAGTGAAGCTCCTCACTGATTTTCCTGAAGGTAAGTATTTTTTGAAAAATACAATTAATTAAAGCATCTCTTAACTTGTTACAGATGGTTGTGCTAACTTATGTTTGTTTATATGAATAAGTTTTCAAAGAGTGTCAGGATTCATGGAAAGCCATTGTTATAGATGAGTTCCAAGACACTAGTGCCATGCAATACAATCTTCTAAGGATTCTTGCATCCCATCATAAAATAACAATTGTTGGTGATGACGATCAGGTTTGAATATTTTCTTCTTAAATCCCTAATGTTTGAGAAGATTGTGGTTGGATATTCGTATTGTTTTCTCTGTGTACTTTAAGATCATCCTTGTAATTACTGGTCTAATGCCTTATTTCTTTTACAGTCCATTTTCAGTTTCAACGGAGCTGACATTTCTGGATTTATTTCCTTTCGCAATGATTTTTCAAACTACAAAGAGGTTTCTCTTGTCCTTGATTGGCTATGTTTTTATGCTACGTAGTTAACTCTTAATTGGTTATGCTGCATATATTTTAGAAAACTGCATACATCATTATATCCTTATTAAATGTCTTCATTTGGATACTTTTATAACATACTTTTTTGGTTCAGATTAGGCTCAACAAAAACTATCGGTCCACACGCTATATTGTTGAGGCTGCATCTTCTCTTATCCAAAATAATACCAAGCGATGTCAGTTGAAGAATGTTCTTACTGATAACTCTTCTGGATCTAAGGTGCTTAGGTCTTGCAGTGTGCTGTTTTGAAAAGTATGTTTTATTGTGATTTTCCTATTTATATTGCTAAAATGATTTTGGTAATAATCTGCAGATAGTTGTAAAGGAGTGTCACAATGAGGATGCTCAATGTGCATTTGTTGTTGACAAGATCTTAGAAATTTCGGCTAATCATTCAGCAGCTAATTGTTCTTATGGAAACATTGCGATTCTTTACCGTAGGCAGGTAATCTTGCTTGCTATTATAACTATGTACAAAAGCAATTACCCTATATTTGACTGAATGGTCTTTGCTACTCCCTTTCTTCCTGTTACAGATATCGGGGAAAGCCTTCCAAATGGCTTTCCGTGATAGGAAAATACCGTTTAACATTCACGGTGTGGCTTTTTACCGAAAAAAGGTAAAAATTGTTTCAGTAAGATAAAAATGTGTTTTTTTTTCTAACGATTACCAATTGATTATTGACAGTTTAGGCTTTTGCATTGAGTTGGTCCTTAATATCATCCTACACATTGGGATTTTTTTTTCAAAGTATTTCCTTTTATCCCATACTATCATGGTACTCTTTACTGCATTGATGGTTGATTGTATTAGGCTAATTATTTCACAGTTCAATCTGTATTGGCTGTGTTCCTAATTTGCTAAGTGTTTTCTTTTGGTTTCTCCTATCAACTTATCTCCTATATTGAAGTAAACCACACAAATATGACACAGCTGCTATTCTCTTTTTTGCTATTGTTTTTTAGAATTTGAGATTGTTGAAAAATAGAGAGATTCGAAGAAAAGAAAGAGAAGAAAGTATTGACAGAGAAATCAGTTTATTGCAGAATTAATGTAAAAAGACTAAACTACCCTTAATACTCAACCTAAAATATAACGTATAGCAATCCCCCTCAAGCTGGAGCATAGATGTTGCATGTTGTTACAAAATGTGAGTAACCATGTTCCCAACTAGAGCTTTAGTGAACATACCAGTTGCTTGTTAGACCACCTATTACTAGGGTGTATTTTAGAAGAAATAAACCAAATCACAGGGGATATAACTCCTGTGTGCACATGGTTAGTGAGCAAGGCAGCATGAGTCAGCAAGGGGAGGGAAATCATGAGGCACACACGTGGCAAGGGAAGAGTGGGCAAGAGACCAATTCTGTTACAAAAGGAGAAAGGGAGGAAATGGGGAGGGCATTCAGCTAGGAGGGACTCAGTGGAAGGGAGGCAGCAGGTCCCTCGAAGCACATGCACTATCTAGAATTACTCTTTCCTCCTCAAGTATTCTTAGATCCTGGATCTGTAATTATCAATGCACCGAAATCACTTTTTGCAGCATTTTTGGAAGGCTCTTTAGTAGAATCTATACACAGATGATACAAGAAAAAGCATCACTGAATGTACTTACTTCCAACCTAGTTAGCATATGTGTGCTCGAAATATCATATGCATGCAACCACCTCCTGTTGTTCTTGCATTTTCTAATGGTAATGGGAAACAAGGTCCTCATCGCTTGAAAAGCTTGTTTATTGTTAGTATAATATTGAATAAAATTCTAGTCCTTTTGATCAACTCAATAAACATCATAAAGTAGTTCATTAACATGGGTTAAATTATCCTTATGCATATACTGCTTTCAAATATGTCCGTAGGTGCTTCACAGTATTACAATGATGTCACATCATCTACATCACCATCCAATGAAGATTTTATCATCATCCATCATCCACCATTTATATGCTGCCTATTAGATTCCAGAGGTGGATCATTATTTAGGTGCTCCAACATGTCAATGCTAGAAAAGTGCCAGCAAATAACTTGCTTCAAGTGAGGATAATTTCTCCCATTCAGAACAGTCGACCATTGGAAGCTAATTGCCAACTAGTCTTCGACGCGCTACCATACGCTGGTGATCGAAAGCTGGATAGACTTGCCTCACTAGGCGTGAGGGAGCGTCTCTGACTGGTTAGTTCACAGGTCGGTGTGCCTCCACCATTATGGCCAGTCTCTGGCCCATATTTGCCTCAATTCATCCTTTCAAGTTGCATAGGTCACTTCTTCCTCTCGTTTCTCTTTTGATGCAACCATGGAAAGCTTCTTCTTCTTCTTCTTGGTCCTGGTTGTTGTTGTTGCTTGTGAAACATTTTTTTCACTTCTCTTCTGCTAGCATTGATTCTAGTGAGGTGTAGCAATGACTCTAGCCCACCATAGATTTGGGTAAGTGGGTATGTACCGCCTTCCCTTCTTTCTTCTGATATGACCACTTCTTTCTTTTGTTTTGGGCAGCATGGCTGTGAGGAATGGAGCGCTTGTGCTGTTGTGCGTCTGAACATGCGCACGTTTTTTGGTACCTAGGATTATCGGCTTTGTGTTCTGTGTTGATCTAAGATGGTTCAGATTGTTTCCTTTGTCTTCGAACTCTGCCTTGACTATAGGTGGTTCAATTTTGGTGTGTTCTATGATTTGTTTGGGTAGTGTTCTTCTGTTTCTGCTATTGGCTTCCTGTTGTTGGGTACACTTGTTGGATGGAAGACTTTGGGCACTAGTAAGGGTTTTTCTTGTATTATTGAGTGGTATGAGATTGACCCAGTGTTTGGAGATCAGTTTGGAGGTTGAGGGGGCAATTGAGGAGAAAGGTTGAAGACTCCATAAACTGTCTCATTTGCTGGAAGAAGGTCAAGGAGGCCACTATGGAGAAAATTCAAAGACTTCTAGGTGCTATTTGCCAAGGACGTTGACAAGGTTTTGTGATTCAGGGGGAGTACTAGTTGCCTAAGTTTTTTGGTTGAGATGGGTTGTGTTGTTTGTCTTATGTTTGTGAGTTTGCTAATTGTAACAACCTTAAAGCTTAGTAAGCTTAAGCTTGAGGGGTTTGTCAGAATATATTAGGGTTATTAGTCGTATTGTTAGTGGGTTTGGAGCTTGTACTATTAGTACTAGTATTTGACCTATTTATTAGTATAAATAGGAGCATTAGGTTAGGGTATTGTATAACATGTAATATCAATCGCATATCAGATTGTTAGTTGTCTTTCTCCCTTTTTCATCTTTTCTACCTAAACCCTAGAGTTTCAACAGAAATTATATTTCAGAAGTTAGTTTAGAAGAACTGATTTTGTTTGGATGATGTAATTGTAAAGTAGAATCACTTTTGAAATGTAGTTATATTTTTTTTGTTGGAAAATTTCAGGGTCCCACTCCTAGAATCAATTCCATTCACTACAGAAGCAAGAAAATCTTATTTCTCTTAGAATTTATTCTACAACCTAGAAATTTGTGGGAATTGATTTTGAAAAACTACCCAAACAAGTTGGCTTTTGTTAGAACCTATTGTTGAGGGCCAAACATGATTATAGTACCTTTGGAATCTAAAACAAATAGGCACTAATTCTTGTTCATCCGCCTATATATATAGGTATGTATGTATGTATGTATGTATGTATTCTTAACAGAGAAATAAGCATATTACAGAATTAAGGTAAAAATAAAAATACTAAACTACCCTTAATACTCAACCTAAAATATAACTCATAACAAGGAGAATATTATAGTTTTTTTTTTGTTGATAAAAAAGAATTTCATTGAGACGAAGAGAAAGAGTTACAAAAGGAATGGAGGATAAGGAATCCTCAATGACAAAAGTGTAAGACACAAGACAACAAAGAAAAAGGAAAACATCAAAAAAGCAAAGTTGCACAATCCCTGGTCAAATTTGTAAGGGAAAACCCTTAAAAAGACCATGTGCTTTACGCCAAAAAGATGCTTGACGCCGAATCTTATCCCAAACCAGATGTGCTGTAAAATCCTCCTTAAAAATACATGAGTTACGCTCCAACCAAATGCACCAAAGTGTAGCGAAGATTGCACATTGCCACAAACATTTAGCCTCTTTACTTCTACCAAAACCATAATAGCTAATCATATAAAAAATGCTCCAAGGACCTAGTATCAATTTGTCTGAATGCCTGAGTTTCTTTACACTCAGCTGAATTTATATAACTATTTTACATAGGTGATAAGATAAACAAATATTAATTCCTAAGGTGCATTGCATATAAAATGACTACTTTATCCTATCCTGTATGGCTGTCCAGTATGGCTGTCTAGTATAGCTGTCCAAACTCAATTATGACAGGCTGTCCAGTATGGCTATATGGCTGTCCAAACTGCTGTCCACTATGGCTGTCCAAACTCAATTATGACAGGCTGTTCAGTATGGCTGTATAGCTGTCCAAACTCAATTATCCTATCCTGTCTCATAAAAATATATATCCTACTAACATCCCCCCTCAAATTGATGCGGCTGATCAAGAAGCATCAATTTGCCAATGAGAAATTGATGACGAGGCCGAGGCATTGCCTTGGTAAAGACATCAGCAAGTTGAAGATCCGTGGTGATGTGGGGAAGGGAGATAACATGACTATCAAGAACCTCACGAATGGAATGACAATCCACCTCAATATGCTTGGTACGCTCATGGAAAACAGGATTAGTAGCAATCTGAATGGCACTAGTATTATCGGCATAGAGAGGAGTGGAATCTAGTTGAGGAAATCCAAGTTCAGCCAACAAACCACGAAGCCAAATAATTTCGGAACAAGCAGCAGACATGGCGCGGTATTCAGATTCAGTGGAAGATTTGGAAACACGGGCTTGTTTCTTACTTTTCCAAGAAATAAGTGCATTACCAAGAAACATACACCAACCCGTAACGGAGCGTCGAGTGTCCGGACATCCAGCCCAATCAGCATCCGTGTAACTAATCAATTGAAGAGAAGACCCAACGGGGAAAAAAAGGCCACGACTGGAAGTGCCTTTCAGATAGCGAATAATACGACGAACAGCAGCTAAATGAAGATGTCTAGGAGTTTGCATGAACTGACTGACCTGCTGGACAGCAAAGGAAATATCGGGGCGAGTAATAGTTAAATAGTTAAGACTCCCGACCAACTGACGGTACATCAAGGGATCAGAAAGAATGTCACCCTCCTCACGACGATACTTCACATTGACTTCAAGAGGAGTGTCAACTGGAGAAGCTGATTGAAGGCCAGCCAAAGAGATCAGATCCTGCATATACTTACGTTGATGTAAGAAAATACCCGTAGGATCCGAGTGCACCTCAAGGCCCAAAAAATAGTGAAGGGAACCAAGGTCTTTCATATGAAAGGATGCCTGAAGCTGTTGTTGAATCTGTCTAATGAGAACAACATCTGTCCCAGTGATAACAATATCATCAACATAAACAAGAAGAAGAACAATACCATACTCTGTTTTGTGAAGGAATAAGGAAGAATCATACTGGCTCTGGACGAAAGATAAACCAAGTAAAGTGGAGCGAAATTTCTCAAACCATGCCCGAGGAGCTTGTTTTAACCCATAAAGAGAACGTTTGAGCTTGCACACAGCTGAAGATGAAGTCGAAAATAAGCCTGGAGGTGGAGTCATAAAAATATCTTCCTTAAGGTCACCATGCAAAAATGCATTCTTAACATCCATTTGGTGGAGAGACCAACCCTTGGAAGCAGCAATAGCAAGAATGGTTCGCACAGTAGTCATCTTAGCCACCGGAGCAAAGGTCTCATCATAATCCACCCCATATTCTTGTCTGTTCCCAAGAGCAACTAGCCGAGCCTTATATCTGTCTAGAGAACCATTAGAGTTGAGTTTTATAGAATATACCCATTTACAACCAATGGGTTTAATACCAGAAGGACACAGAACAATATCCCATGTATGATTCTCCTGAAGAGCCTGTAGCTCAGTATGCATGGCTTGCTCCCAACATGCATGCTTAACTGCCTGAGAATAACAAGTAGGAACAATAATGCCAGATAACATGGCAGTAAGTGATGTATGTGGAAACCCATACCTATCTGGTGGATGAGAGATACGAGTAGACCGTCGAGGTCTTTGGAAGTACAGGCTCAGGTGGCGGGTAAGTGTCGGGAAAGGGTAGAGGTGGCCGACGTCTCGTATACAAAATACCTGGTTTGAAACGCTCAATAGGACCAGAGAGATCATCAAAATTAGGAAGCATAACAGGGTTAGAAGAAGAGACCACATGCGATGGGAAGAAATACTGATTTTCAAAGAAAACCACATTTCGAGAAATACGAAGACGATTAGCAGTAGTATCATAACACAAAAAACCTTTTTGAGTATTACTGTAACCCATAAACGCACACTGAACTGCCTGAGCCCCAAGTTTGTGACGTTCAATAGGTGGTAAGTGAACAAAACAGACACAACCAAAAGTATGAAGATGATGATAAGTAGGAGGCTTGTCATATAGACGATAAAAGGGAGAATCAAAGTCTAAAACCTGAGAAGGAAGACGGTTAATGACATAAACAGCAGTGGACAAAGCCTCAACCCAAAAACGAGGTGGAACAGATGATTCAAGCAATAAGGTTCGAGTGACATCCAATAGGTGGCGATTTTTACGTTCAGCAACACCGTTTTGCTGAGGCGTATATGAACAAGAACGTTGAGAAACGATACCCTTATGCTGTAAGAATGACTGAAATTCATTAGATATGTATTCTCCACCAGAATCAGAACGTAAGATTTTAATACAAGTAGAAAATTGAGTCTCGACATAGGCTAAAAAGGTCCGAAAAACTGAAAAAACCTCAGATTTGGAACGAAGAAAATATACCCAAGTAAAACGACTGTAGTCATCAATAAATGTCACAAAATATTTATAGGTTGCGTGAGATTTAACAGGAGTAATACCCCATACATCACTATGAATAATCTCAAAACATGTTGATGCACGACTACCATGAGAAGGAAAAGGTAAAGTCTTGCTTTTGGCAAGCTTACAAATAGAACAATCAAAGGAATCAAACTGAATTTTATTACCCAATGATCCATGCTTCAACAAATGAGACAAAACAAGTGAATTAGGATGGCCCAAACGTTTATGCCAAACCTCACTTTGATTAGTTACGGCAGTACAAGCGAAAGAAAAAAGACTAGGAGTAGTAAAATGTATAGGAAACATTCGTCCAACTTTAGGCCCCTTCGCGATCTCTTTCCCCGACACCTGGTCCTGCACAAGACAACCACCACGAGAAAAATGCACATCACAGTTGTTATCGACCAATTGGCCAACCGAAATTAAGCTAGAAGAAAGTCTTGGTGACACAAACACATTACGAAAAGATGAATCAATATCCCCAACAGCAGCAATAGGGAGATTACTACCATTTGCAATTTGAATGTGTTGTGTGCCATGATAGGGTCGAACATTATGCAAATAAGTAGAACTACTAGTCATATGATTCGAAGCTCCAGAATCAACAAACCAAGGTTGAAGAATTTTCTTATCCTTACCTTGAAGGCCCAAAGCTGAAAAGGCAGAGATTATCATCTGTTGCACCATCTCCGGAGTTAGGACAGATTGGGCAGGAGCTGTAGGAGGTGCTACCATATCATTATTCAGACCTGCAGAAGAAGAGGAATAAACCTTTGCTTGAAAGGCATTGGCTTGACGATTTTCTGGTCTCGTAGGACATTCCTTAATAATATGGCCATGCTGTTTGCAGTAACTACAAAATTTCCTGCTACAATTTCGAGCAATATGGCCAAATTCTTTGCAGGAATAACACTGAACCCGCTTGATAAACCTTCCTTTTTCCTTCCCTTGGGCAGCATAAGCCACAGTGACAGCTTCTAAAGGGAATTGGTCTTGCGCCATGGCTCCTTGAGTGGATAGGCGCTGTTCCTCCCGAAGTAATTCACCAAAGCATACATCCATGGAGGGAACTGGATCTCGATTTAATAAAGCAGCCCGTGTAATCTCAAATTCTGGTCTGAGTTTCATGAGAAACTGATCCCTTTTGCTATCATTATAAACTTCTTCGAGAGCAGAAAGTGCGACCTTGGGGATTTTAGCATGAATAATATCCGAATGCGCTGTGCATAAATTGAGAAAACCAGAATAGTATTCTTGAATAGACAGATTACCTTGGCGGTAATTTGCAATGTCGAGTTCCAACTGAAAACGCTTGGCACTATTATCTTGATTGTAGATACGTTTAAGATAGTCCCACATCTCCTTGGCTGTCCTAAATGACCGCAAATTGTTGACCATGTGTGGTTCAATGGAGCCCAAAATCCAAGAGATAATCTTAGCATTCTGCGTTTGCCATGTAGCAAGTTCAGTCAGCACAGTGGGTGCTGCAGAGGAGCCATCAATGTGACCCCATAAGCTTTTGCCTTTAACAAACATTTCAAATTGAAATGCCCAAGCAGAATAATTCTTGCCACTGAACCTAACTGAGAAGTTATCGGTTGTCATGGTGGTCAAAGAGAAGCCAAAGAATCGAAAAAAAATTGAGAAGTACTGGGTTCGAAAGAAAAGCTAGAAACCAAGAGCCCCTTGGAGCTAAACCAGAAACTGTGATCCAAAAGAAAACCAAACTAAGGTGCCTAAGGCACACCAAGAGAGACACACAGAAGCCCTTTTGGGCAGAACCAAAATATGGTTTGAAACTTTGACTGCCTAAATTCAAAGAGTAGGCTCTGATACCATATCAATTTGTCTGAATGCCTGAGTTTCTTTACACTCAGCTGAATTTATATAACTATTTTACATAGGTGATAAGATAAACAAATATTAATTCCTAAGGTGCATTGCATATAAAATGACTACTTTATCCTATCCTGTATGGCTGTCCAGTATGGCTGTCTAGTATAGCTGTCCAAACTCAATTATGACAGGCTGTCCAGTATGGCTATATGGCTGTCCAAACTGCTGTCCACTATGGCTGTCCAAACTCAATTATGACAGGCTGTTCAGTATGGCTGTATAGCTATCCAAACTCAATTATCCTATCCTGTCTCATAAAAATATATATCCTACTAACACCTAGGGCACACCCAACATTCTCCAAAAAGGTCGAACAAAGAATTCCAAAGAGAAACAACAACCAGATAGTGTAAAAATTGGTGAGGGACCGATTTTGAATAGGCACCACACAAAATACACATATCAGGGGAAAGCGCCTTGTGTGGCCTACGAACCTGCAACATGTCATTAGTATTAATTTTATTAAGCACCACAGTCTAAATAAAAGACTTGATCTTTGATGGAGTTTTGGATTTCCAAAGTGGTTTATCAAGAGGGAAAGGGACTCTATTCAAAGAATGAGTTAGGAAATGGAAAAAAGATTTGCAAGAGAACACCCCAGAGGGGTCAAGAGACCAAATCCTAGTATCTGGGTTAGAAGACAAATGAACAGAGTCAAGGATACCTAAAAGAGACTCCAATTTAGAAAATTCCCTATCATTTAAGTTACGAAAAATGTGTAATTTCCAAGAAAAGACAGAATCTTGAAAACGATAAAAATTGTGGATAGGAGAGTCATGTAAGGAGGAAATATGATAAGGCGTGAGAAGGCATATCTAAAAGAGGAATCTCCTACCCAATGATCCTCCCACAATATTATAGTTTACTTTGAGATGACATTATAATTAGTTATCCTACTTCCCCCAATTATATTTTTCATGAATCTACGCTAACAAATTGATGGTGAACTTTTGGAGCCAATTATTGGATGACCAAATCATGTAAAATTGTAACTATCATTGATACAATGAAATATATGGACTTCTCCTACATTATGAATGTCTTGACTTGTGGTCTGATAGTGTGCAAGAATAGTCTGATAATTGATTTGGTTACGCTTATCTTGTGTACAGTTACTTGAATGTCTCTGTATATTGAATTACTTGAATGAATATGCTTGTTACAGACTCTGTTCTTATAACCTAAATTTACAGACATCATCATAACTAAGATAACATACATAACAATGATAATATATACTATGCTTGCTTTAGTTAGTGGAAATCTAAAGTGACAACGAAGCACTTGAGTGATGCACTGAATCTCAACACTCCCCTTTGGTGCATACATGTCATATGCATTAAGCTTGTCACATATATATTTTATCCTTGGACCCCGGAGTGGTTTAGTAAGCATGTCTGCCAGCTGATTATTGGAGCTCACGAATGACGTCATGATTTCTTTAGATATAATCTTATCGCGGATAAAGTGGCAATCGATCTCGATATGCTTGGTCCGCTCGTGGAAGACTGGGTTGGAAGCAATGTACAAGGCCGCTTGATTATCACATATAAGACTCATGGACCCGATTTTGCAGAAACTTAACTCAGAAAGAAGTTGCTTTAACCAAATGAGTTCACATGTAGCAAGAGCCATAGCTCTATATTCCGCCTCTGCACTTGATCTAGCTACAACGCTTTGCTTCTTACTTTTCCACGAAATGAGGTTGCCTCCAATAAGAACACAATACCCCGAAGTTGACCGTCTATAGCTTGGGCAACCAGCCCAATCTGCATCCGTGTAAGCAACAATATCACCGTGGTTTTTGTTCGATAAATTAGTCCTCTCCCAGAGAACTTTTAATGTATCTCAAGATCCGAACTACTGCATTCCAATGACTCTCACGAGGAGAATTGAGGAATTGGCTCACAACACTGACAGCATAGGATATGTCAGATCTGGTCATAGTGAGATAATTCAACTTTCCAACTAGTCTGCGATATCTTCCTGGATCTGAGCAAGGCTCCCCCTCTTCCGGCATAAGCTTAACATTAGGATCCATAGGTGTGTCAATCATCTTACGCCTAGCATACCAGTTTCCTCCAATATATCAAGAGCATACTTCCTCGAGATATAGCAATCCCCGAACTAGGTGAGCAACTTCAATTCCAAGAAAATACCGCAATTGTCCCAAGTCTTTGGTGTCAAATTGTTGAGATAAGTCTTTGCTTGAGACTCTTAATGCCATCAAGATTATCCCCTGTAATACAATGTCATCTACATATACGACAAAGATAGATGTACTGGCCAGGAGAGGCATTTATAAAAGACAGAGTGATCTGCTTCACTGCGGATCATGCCAAAGTGTTGGAGAGCTGTATTGAACCTACCAAACCATGCCCGAGGACTCTGTTTGAGACCATATAAAGCTTTGTGTAGTCTGCAAGCAAAGCCATGAGACTCCCCCTGAGCAACAAAACCAGGTGGTTGCTCCATATAGACTTCCTCAGATAAATCACCATGGAGGAATGCATTTTTAATGTCCAACTGATGCAGGGGCCAACGACGCATGGCGGCCATGGCCAAAAAGAGACGAACAGAGGCCATTTTGGCAACAGGGGAAAAAGTGTCACCATAATCAAGCCCGAAGATCTGAGTATAGCCTTTAGCTACTAAACGGGCTTTCAGGCGATCAATCTGACCATCCGGACCAACTTTGATAGTGAATACCCAACGACATCCAACTGTGGATTTCCCTTGAGGATGGGGAACAAGGGTCCATGTGCTATTGGATTCTAATGCTGTCATTTCATCAATCATAGCCTGTCGCCATCCTGGATGAGATAGTGCTTCCTGGACAGTTTTAGGGATAGAAAGCAAGAAATAAGCGAGAAATAAAAGCACAATGGGATGGAGAGATACGATGATAACTTACGAAATTGTAGATGGGATAAGGGTTGCAAGTGGAACGTGTACCTTTTCGAAGGGCAATAGGTAAATCAGGAGAAGACTCAGGTGGATCCGGAGCGGTGTAGATCAACCGGAGTAGGAAATGAATCACTTTGGTTGGGTTCAGATCCTCCAATGGTGTTGGGCGAGAAACGACGGTAGGTAATGAGAGGTTGGGGAGAAGGAAGACAAGACACTGGTGTAGTAGGAGACTCGACAATACATGGATTAGACAAAGGAAGAGGTAATATCTGAGAAATGGAGGCCGGTGTTATGGAGGGTGAGAAATAAAGTGTATCCTCAAAGAAGGTAACATCAGCAGACATGTAGAAGCGATGAGTAGCTGGAGAATAACATTTGTACCCTTTTTGGACACGAGAGTAACCAAGGAAGATGCATTTGGCAGCACGAGCAGACAACTTGTCAAGACCTGGAGTGAGATCATGAACAAAACATGTAGAACCAAACACACGTGGGGGCACAGTAAACAGTGGATCCTTTGGGAATAAGAGGGAATATGGTATTTTGTCATTCAGAACAGAAGAAGGCATCCGATTTATTAAGAAACCAGCAGTAAGAACAGCATCACCCCAAAATTTTAAAGGTGCATTAGCATGTAACAGAAGGGTACGTGCAGTTTCAATAATATGACGGTGTTTTCTTTCAGCAATACCATTTTGTTGGGGTGTGTGTGGACAAGAGGATTGATGAATCATGCCATGAGAAGTCATAAACTGATTGAAGGATGCAGAAAAATATTCTTTGGCATTATCACTTCGTAAAATATGGATAGAATGGTCAAATTGGGTTTTAATCTCATTATAAAAATGCTGAAAAATAGTTAATAGTTCTGAACGGTCTTTCATTAAAAAAATCCAAGTACATCTTGAAAAATCATCAATGAAAGTAACAAAGTACCTATGCCCTAAGATAGAGCTGACTCGACTAGGGCCCCATACGTCAGAATGGACAAGTTTAAAAGGAGTGGATGTCTGATGAGGACTTTTGACTGGAAAAGAAGCTCGTACATGCTTGCCAAGTTGACACGACTCACATTGTAAAGACTGTAATTTAGACAGATGAGGGACCATTTTCCTCATTTTATTGAGACTGGGATGACCAAGACGATAATGAAGGAGATCTGGAGAATCAGCAGTGGTGCAAGCAACCGAAGGTGGAGGCTGGAAATAGTAAAGGCCATGTGATTCAGATCCTGTGCCCAATGCATCCCGTACTCTGGTCCTGAATGAAAAAAGAGTCTTTAGTGAAAGTGATAGAGCAATTATGGTTACGAGTAAGTTGACTAACAGAGACTAAGTTAAACGGGCAACCAGGCATAAAAAGAACAGAATTTAAAGATAAGGATGGAAAAGGTGTGGCTTGACCAATGCCAGTGGCCTTTGATTTAGACCCATCAGCAAGAGTGATATAATGTGATGTTTTAGGCTGTGCTATGGTGGAGAAAAGAGAAGGATTACCAGCTATATGGTCAGAAGCACCAGAATCCAAAAGCCAGGATCCAACAGGTAATGATTGCGACAGACAAACCGTAGAGTTACCAGTATGGGCGACGGCAGCTGAAGATTGGCCTTGTTGGGCTGTTTTGAGCTGAAGATACTCCTTAAATTCAGCATTGGATAAGACATTCTGATTATCAGTCTGCTTCTCTGAGGCATGAGGTTGTAAGTATGTCACATGTGCTGATCTCTCAGGGAATCCGACATGTGTTGATCTCTCAGGGAATCCGACGAGAGAGTAGCATTTGTCTCTAGTGTGGCCCATGCGATTACAATAGGAGCAATGTGGGCGATTACCAGAACCACGTCCTCCTCGGCCACTTCGTCCATGACCTCGGCCTCCTCGGTTCGTGGTGTTTGAGAAAAAGGCAGATGATTCGGAACCGGAACTAGATCCAATCATAGTTTCCGATGGAGGAACCCGTAGGAGGCGATCCATAAGGTTTTCCACAGTAGGAATACTAGGATTAGTCAGGATTTGATTCCGGACAGATTCAAGATCTTTGTGGAGACCATGCAGGACAAACACCATGCACATGTTATCTAGCTTGTTTTCCATATTATCACCTGTCATGAGTAACTTGACCTCATCAATAGTTGACTGGGATTTGGTCAGATACGTCGGGAGATCATTTTCTGTCATTTGAAGTGTTGCTAATTTGTGTACCACATCATACAAGCGCTGGACATCATTTGAATAAACATTGCGAGCTTTCTTCCAGATGTCGTAGCACGTTTTATAGGTTCGAAAATGGACCAACAACTTCGGATCAATAGATTGCCATAGAAGAGACACCAACTGATAGTCTGCCTTCTTCCATTGATCTTGATCTGCTGTATTAATATCTACCGCCTTTTTGGTCAGGTGATCATCGAGACCTTGTCCCAAGAACCAAATTTCTACAGCAGTTTGCCAGTCCATGTAATTCTTTCCGTTAAGCTTTTCGGAGGTTATAGTTGGACTCCCAGAGAAGACAAAGGAAGGATGATTCTTGCTATGTGATGGGCCAACAGAACTTTGATTGGATGTTGCAGCGGAGGATTCAAATGTGGGATCCATTGATGAGGTTTACTGTTTGGTGAATAATGGTGACTCGGGTGACTACGGTTACTGTTTCAAAGGTGACAGAGAGAGAATGACAAAGGTAAAGTATTTTAAATACTTTGAATGGTGACTGAAAAAGAGGAAAACAGAAACAGAGGGGAACTTGAACAGTGACCTTTTTTGAACAGTACCGCCGGAGACAGAAGATGTGGCGGCGCGTGGGATACACGCACGGAGACGGCGGCGCGTGGGGTACACGCGCGGTGACTTTTCACCACAGATGACAGAGAAGACGCCGGCAAGACAGATGAGACCGGCGGTGAGATCACCGGCGACTGGGAAGGTGGCGCGTGGCCTTCACGCGCGGACAGTTGCAGAACTTTGTGAAGGCGCGTGGGGGCGCGTGAGTGACTGGACGGCGGACTTGCTGGCGGCGGAATGCTCGTCGGCAGTCTCTGAGGCTGTGACCGGAGTTTCACGGCCGGTGGTGGTCGGAAAATCTGATGGGTAGCCTCCTTCCCCTTCAGATGCTGACTTTTCACTCTCTGGATCTCTCTCTCGCTCTGATACCAACTTGAATGTCTCTGTATATTGAATTACTTGAATGAATATGCTTGTTACAGACTCTGTTCTTATAACCTAAATTTACAGACATCATCATAACTAAGATAACATACATAACAATGATAATATATACTATGCTTGCTTTAGTTAGTGGAAATCTAAAGTGACAACGAAGCACTTGAGTGATGCACTGAATCTCAACACAGTTAAATTATACATTCATGGGCTCTTGAATGTTTGTATCTTTACCTTAGCATGCATGCCTAAAGTTGTTAACTTGTCCCTTCTTAAAATAGGTAGTCAGAACTATCATTGCCATGCTTCGAACAGTGCTTCCTGGTTGTGATGATGGCTCATATAATCGAGTCTTCAAGGCTTTACTGCCTTTTGAGAAAGATCAAAAAAAGAGGGTACAGGCTTTATAAAGATTTTCTGTTTGAACGTGCATAAAGGAGCATATAGCCATGGTGGCTTTCTGTCTTTTCTTTAATTTTGAGATATTTTTCAGCTTAAGTGTTTCAGATTAGTGTTTCCCTTTGCAGGTAATTGACCATATCAACAAAATTTCAACTATTAGAAAATGCAGCTTCTTATCAGCTGCCAGTGACATCTTTAGTGCAAAGATTTCTGGTACCTTTAAGAGGTTTGGTCAAAGTATATCTTTATATACATTCTTTGCTGAAAGTTTTATCATATTATATTAAATATTTGAAAAAAATTAATACGTTGTTCTGTTGCACTGTAAGAGCACACATCCCATTTTCTAAAAACATGCATTTTAACATGAATACTATAAAAACAAAGTAATCTACTTATCCATATTTCAATTGAATAACTATGACTTGCTGATAAAACTGGAAAAATCAGCCCTATCTGTCAAAGCTTCTTGCCATAATATTGATTATCATGGAAATAACCTTTTGTGAGCAATATTTCTTCTCAATTTTAGGGAGCCTTCTTATCTAGGGCTTATTTCTTGCTTTGAGTGTTTATCCCTTAGCTTGGATGCCTTTTTTTTTTTTTTACTTGCAGCACTTATGATGATAATTCCCTGTGCTAATAGTTGCCAAAGTTATTAAGAATTATTTTTTTCATTTAAGATTTTATTATGTAGTGATAACTCAGAAGGCATTTTTTGTGGTCTAAAACAAGTTCTATAGCAATGTTTAGATAGGCAAAAATGTTCTTTAGAGAAAACTGTGACTAAAGTATAACGTAATCCTATGGGCATTCAACCATGTTGTGGATACCCTTTTAGTTGCTATTGACACCCCTAACGCTTCATTTCCGTTAATGCTCTGGGCTAGAAACAAGCTTTGCTATAGAAGGCTGCCTTTATGTCCATAGTGAATTGGCCATAGAGAAGTTGCCCTTGTTTGAACAATGGATAGGTTATTGGTTAAAATGATTAAATCACGTTGACAAAAGGGAGGTACTTGGCTTAGACATTGTTCCTAAAATATTTTATGAATATATGATCTGCTTATGTGTGTGTACAAATATAGATAAATATTTTATGTTCCTATGTGAAGCATGATTGTGAAATGGAAAGAAAAGGGTTTGTTTTTGTACATAAGTTCCCTCAATATTTTTATCATCCACAAAGTACAACACGGTGTTTAGGAATAATTGACATTTTGGAATACTGTTGGCATCATCTATTAAAACCAGTTCATATACATATGTCTTTTCTGTATACTTATTCTGTTTTATATAATCTTAAAACTAATTGATATAATGACTTTCATAGTTCTTATTGATCATAGGAGTCAGCTTACCCATGGAAGGAAAGTTTTAATGACACTAGAGATGATATCGAAACTTGTTCAGAGGGTAAATGCTCGGTGTACATTCAGATTGCTGATCTAATTTTTTAATGTTTGTAGTAATAATTATGCATTAGTCTCTGATGGTGAGAAAATATATCTTGGTTATCTTTCAATTTTAGATATATATGAGAAACATTGAGTGAGAGGAGTGTTTATTATGAGGGAGGAAAGGAGCAAATTTTGACCATTGGGTCTTGCATCAATGGTTTGGATTAAAAGACCTACGTAAAGGTCACATGAGTCTGCGACTACTTTAAAATGTCTGTATCTTCAAGATAATGTTTTGATGTTGCCATTACTATGGGATAAAGTTGTCTTGTTGGATCAAATTGTAGTTTGATTAAAGGGGGTGAAGGAAGACCTAAGAAAACATAAGTTGAAACCATTTAAAAAGAATTTGCTCTAAATGATTTTACTAAAAGTTGGGTTTTAATAGACCTCAATGGTGTTGATTGGTCCATGTAGCCAACCCCACCTAGTGGGATTGTTAATGTTTTATCCTCACATTTATTTCTCTTCTCTTCCTTAATAATAACATGTCCCATAAAAAGAAATGCAACGTGACATACTTTTTGAATCCTGACCATTCATGTAAGATTCAATGCTTATGATTGACTCCTCATCTCTCATAATAAATACTTCTCTCACTTGAAATGTATGCCATATCTATATGACAGGAAAAATCAATTTCAGCTATCATAACTTGTGTGGCGAACATGATACCTGAGGTTTGTCTTACCTCTCACTTGAAATTCTTCTCTTTAAAAAAATTACTTTAGAAGTCCATGGGTTATTAGTATTTTCTTAAAATGGTACAATCTGCTGGTTTGAAGTGGCTATTAGCTGTTGTTTGAACTTATTCATTTGTTTATTTTTTTTTTACTATATTTATATTTTATAGCTCCATGACATATTCTTGTGGGTGCATCAGTGTTCTAGTGGAATGTTTAGCATGTTAAGATTTACAGGTTATGAATATTGGATTTGGGAATCATTGCACAAAGAAGCTAGGATTGCAAGATTGATGTGGAGTTGGATATAAAATATTGAAGTTTAGAATATTAGAAGAGGGGCTAAAGTTTAGGAACTTGATGTTGCAATATTATGGGGCAGACATTTAGGTTGCTCAATGGTAATACTCTAGTGTTTCAATATTTTTACATATGAAAGGAGAAGTAATGGTAATATTTTAGTCAAGGTAGTCAATGGCGGAATGTGGACCCCAAAAATGCTATTCCGGTATAACGGATCGCGAAGTGGCTGCTACACCGAAGATAGCGGATATAATGTAAAAAACTCATAAATTTGTAATACATACATAATTGATACTCAAACTCAAAGTACTCAACTCAAGGACACATTCATCATTCACAGGTAACACTCTTCCTATTATTCATATCCTTCAAGCTATTCCACTACCATCCTATATCAAAGTAGTCAATCCCGGATAGAGGCGCGTAGCGGCCGATCCCAAAAATGCTATAGCGGGATAGCGAATAGCGGGATGGCCGCTACACCCAAAATATATATATATATATATATATATATATATATATATATGCAATTATACTATACTATATGATAAGACAAAAGAGAAGGTTCAGTCACACAAAAGATGGAGACTTTTTTTTTGTAAGAAAAGAAAGAAAGATAGACTTATTAAGATGCACAGAAGATAACAAGGCAACCAGTGGAGGCACAAGTCTTCTCTTAGTTGCAGCTCTCCAGTTCCAGTCACAGCTCGCAGCACCCAGTCGCACTTAAGGGCAGTACGCAGCACCCGCAGCCTTGCACCACTCAAGGGTAGTTCGCAACACCCAGTCGCAGCTCGCAACCTTGCACTACTCAAGGGTTGTTCACAGCACCCAGTCGCAGCTCGCAAAATGGCGGGGGCTATGGGGGGGTTGGGTTTTGGAATAGCGGCCGCTATGGCCACGAAATGGCCGTGAAAGGGCACGATTCTGGGCTGCGATCTCCGCGACGAAAAAACGCTCCGCTACAGGAGCTCCGTCGCGAGTGGGTGGCGCGATGCCACGCTCCACCGCTATAGCGCGCGATTGACTACTCTGTCCTATATCAATATTATCACCCGCTATTGACTACCCTGATTTTACTATTTCATACAATTGCATCAGTGCATTCTACAAAAATGATTTTAAGTGAAACGTTTCTGGTGAGCAGGATAGGGAATGAGGATGTAGAAAAACAATAGTGCAAGCCAAAGTCATACTAACCCAAGATCTCCTATTAAAAGATTGAATAGTGAACATAACCATTTCAAATAAGAAACCTTTGGAGAAAAAATATATTATTGATACCGTAACTTGTGGGCTTCTTTATTTACAATTGATGAGGCAAGGTTTAAGAATTTACACACTTATATCATTTAATAATTCCTTGTACAATGTGATTTTCATCAATCTGATTGTTGAATTACAACTTACGAGCAACTATCATTTAGTTTTAGGTTTGGCATGTTCAATTTTATACAAATTGGATATCAATAAGTATTTAATCAAATAATTGATATTTACTTTTATTGAATAGATATTGTATGTTTATTTTGAAAATTTCAATTGAGTACATACTAGTTTTGGATTAATATTGTCAAGAACCAACTCTCCTAATAGCTTAATATGTTAGATGGAGTCCCAATGATGATTTTATATCACTAACACGCCTCCTTACGCAAGAGCCTTTTGGGCTTGAAGCGTGGGCAATGCACATGCCTACTCTACTACTTGTGCTGTAATTTAACTTAAATTATGAATAATGGTTTTTGACAGAGCACAATAACGTCATTTGATCCATGTAGCCGACCTCATCTAGTGGGAAAAAGTTTTAGTTGTTGTTGTTGTATCATATGAATAATGGGGGCGACAAAGATTGAACTCTTGACCACTTAGTTATAGAGACTCTTGATACCATGGAGCAACTCTCCTAAAATCTTAAGTTGTTATGCGGAGGCCCACAAATGGTTTTATATCTCTAACAAATATAAAATTTTATAAAATGATTCATGCGATGAAAGCTTTATAGTATTGATGGATTTTGTAAAATGTTCGTTCTATAAACAGTTATTGAAACTAGGTGCGCAACCTCTGGGTATTGTGTATGAGTTGGAGATAACATGGTTTCATGGTGGAGTAAGCAATTCGATGTAGTTACCAGGTCCAGCAGAGAAGCTGTGTATGGGCCTATGGAAGCAACCACATGTGAACGTACATGGTTAAAACAATTGCTTCAGAAGCTGTAATTTGGAGGGGTCAAATAAATGGAAGTATGGAACTAATATGTTGTGACAATCAACCCAATCTTTCATGAAAAGACTAAACACAGAGATTGATTGACAAAATCAGGTCTTGGAGGGTGTTACGGCTTCGATAATTGATACCATGCTGAAACTGTGTCTAGGCTTGCACACTGATCTCCTATTTATAGTATGGATACAACTAATTGAGGAGCAATCAAAAGGAGCTAATCAGTAGTTAACTTACAACCTAAACTAGCTAAGAATTAGCAATCATCATAATTACAGCTGACAATATATTCTATCATGTGCTAAATATGCTGACGAATGTAGACAAGTATTGTAACGCACACTCTGTTTATTGACCCTCCTTAGTTATCAAAAGTGTGGAAAATGCTAGTTACACTTCCAAGAGCTACCTAAACTAGCTTAGCAATTAGCATTCATCATAATTGCAGCTGACAATATATTCTTTCATGTGCTAAATTTGCTGATGAATCTAGACAAGTATTGTTTCACACACTCTGTTTATTGAGCCTCCTTAGTTATCAAAAGTGTGGAAAATGCTAGTTACACTTCCAAGAGTCAGTCAGGGTAGAAGTAGACAAAACACATCTCATCAAATAGGAAAGACAGAACTAACAATTTTACTCAAAATATTGATCTAACAAAAGTCTATAGGAAAGGGCCTTTTATAGCAGTGTTATCAAATAGCCACCATGGTGGAATTCCAGCAAAATGGCACCAGAAGGCCTTGGGGGTGGAGGGTTGTTCATGGCGGCACCACGCTGTAAATGGCGCTAGGTTATCTCACAAGCAGGGTTTTTTGGAGGGTATTTTTGAGTTTTTGACATCCCTTAAACTGAGGGAAACCCTCATTCGAACCTTTATTTTCTTGAAACCCTTCATCTGACTCCACTGCTTCTGTCTTTGGCAAATTTGTCGACCCTATGTTGGTGTCTCTCTCTTTCTCAGGTGAGGCCCTTTCTCTAGGAACCAAAAGATTGTGCAAAGTGTGAATCAGGCATCTCTATTTCGCGCATTGTGCTCTGTTTTTTTTTTTTTTGTAACCTACCCATGCAGATTTAAGCCCTTAACCCAGTAACCCACCCACCTAGACTTAACCCAGTAACCCACCCAACCTTAAAGGCATAAACCAGCGTTATGTTCTGATCTATATGCTCAGGTTTTTAATTTTTTTTCACATGATATAGGGGAGGAGGAGGATTCAATTGTTAATTTTGCCTTGTCTTTACTCGATTTTTAGCAATTGTTGCTAATTGTTTTTTTTAGTGACTATGACACTACGACATTGTCATTAGTTATTTTATGTTTTTGTATTTGTCTTTATGTTTTGTTATCATTCTTATTGCACTTATATTAGAGTTTGTGATAATTGTACTAAGTTTGGTATTTAGAAAATGTTCTAATTTTGTTTTTTATTCTTGATATAAGTTGTTAGATTTTTATTATTTATATTAGTTTTTTGACATGGCTGCCATCCCAAGCCACTTGCTGCAATGCCATCCACCATAATTCCATGGCGGATTTTTGGCCCATATAATCACCATCCCTTTTTGAGACTCTCATCAGTGTGCAATTAGTTTGTAGAATTTCTAATGATGGATTTATCTATGTTGTGGAAAAAATCCTTTTGGTGTATTGATTCAACTGAATTGGTGTGGACTTGTATGTAGACAAAGGTATTTTAAAATTGAAATGTTGCATCCACCAATAAATGATAGTATGCCAAGATAAAATAATGGTTGCACAAGGCACTCAAGAACACAAAAATAGAAAAGTGTTTTTTCATTATGACTGTCTTCTTTCATTATTATTACTTTGTTGTCATAGTTGCAGTTGTTGTTGTTATTATTATTGTTAAATAATTCCCTTAATTTTTTTTTTAGTTTACAATGATGAAAAGCTTTTTATGCAGACGTTGATTTTGCTCATTCAATGAAGTGTTTGGATTATGTGCAATCATTTAGTTTTGACTAAAATGCTGATATATTACTGATTTGGTTTTCTTTTTTACTAAGTAAAGGAATTAGTAAACTTCAAATTGACTGTTCTTTGATTTAGACATTCAATTATCTTGCATGATCTGGCACTATACTTTTCAACATTTTGCTGCTTTTGTTTTTATATAAATCCGAAGATAGATAAATTAATTTTTGATAATTAAATTTTCATAAATTTTAAAATAAATATATAGCACTTATATGCAAATATTCCTTATCAATGTCGTGATTCTTCAACTTCTATTGATATAGTCATTATACCATGAGCTTTGAATTTTAGAAATACCTTCTTGAGCAACGGGCAACCATTGATGTTGATGGAGGGGCATTGTTGAATGAAGACTACGACATCAGATCTGTAAGTATTTGATGCAAGATAAAACTTAGGGTTGATATTATCGATTGTTTTGTATTAGAAAAAAATAGTTGTTGTTTATATATGTTGAAATAATAGTTGTATAGTTAATAGTAATTATTAGTACTTAATGTGTGTGTGTGTGTATATATATGTGCTCTTGTACTACACAGCTGTACTATAGTTGTACTTTTGCGCTACACACTTGTACTACAGATTATACATGGCCCTTTTATCTACTATGAAATATGAATATTAGTGGGGTCTACAATTCTTCTCACTTACACATTCACAGAAATAAGGGTTCTTTCTCTAAGATCCTTTTCTCTCTCATTACATGGTAACAGTTACTGGGAAAGAAACCCTAAGTTTGTGATTGTGTCCCCATTTGAGCTAGTTCATTCTGATGTCTGGGGTCCTTGTCCCTTTACTTCTAAATCAGGATTTCAGTATTTTGTGATATTTGTGAATAATTTTTCAATAATGACTTGTTTATTTTTTTATGAAATCTCATTTATGAATTAATCTCTATATTTAGTGCCTTTAATCTCAGTTCAGTACTCCTGTTTGTATTCTGAGAAGTGATAATGCTAAAGAATATTTTTCCCATGAGTTCTGTTCCACATGCTTCAACATGGAATGATCCATCAATCCTCCTGTATTGTTACACCCTAACAAAATGGGGTTGTTGAGCGTATAAATAGGCACCTCATGGAAGTGGCCAAAGCCTTGTTGTTTCATATGTATGTCCCTAAAGAATTTTGGGTTGATGCTGTCTCTACTGCTTGTTTCTTGATTGAGCGGATGCCTTCTTTTGTTTTACAGGGTCAAGTTCCTTATTCAGTTCTTTTTCCTTCCCAGTCCTTGTTTCCTCTTTCACCTCGTATTTTTGGACGTATATGTTTTGTGCAAGCTGTGTGGCCTCAACTCTCCAAGTTGAGCCCCCGATCCCTCAAGTATGTCTTTCTTACATCATCAAAAGGGATATTGGTGCTTCTCTCCTAACTTAGGTCGTATTTGGTTTCTATTGATGTTACCTTCTTTGAGTCCACTCCATTCTTTGCAAAATCCTCTCCTAAGTTGCATAGATATGGGTATGGTACTCATACGGGTTCAGGTACGAGTACAGGATACGACGATTTAAAAAAAAAAAAAAGGATACGGGTATATATATATATATATAGTTTGCATAATAATACTATTCTAAATCTAAGATTTCATAAAACTCAAAGAAAATAACATTTGAAGTCCAGCGTGAATTCCCTTCGCCTGATTTTTTAGTTTGCAAGACAGTGACTTATACCCAAAGTGGACTACCATCTACTAATGAACCAGTAGCAAATTTACTAGTACCAGCGCCAAAACGCGTAGAGCCAAAACCAGATGTAGACATCTACTCCAAACAACAAAAATAAAATAATAAAAAATAAAACACAAAACAAAAACATGTTCTGTACTTATTTATTAATGTAAAAGAGAACACAAAATGAAATATATAAAAAATAAAGTAAAAGACATGTTTGGTACTTCATCGTACATGCCACTTACTAAATACTTTTCTATAAATATAATAATAAATAAAGGATTTATTTACAGAATAAACCATGCACACATCTCAATAAAATATATATAGCACAATCACCACACATTACAGCGTACAACGCCCATCCATCTCCAAAGAAAAAATTATAAAGAAAAAGAATGAAGTCATGAACCATTCAAGAACAATGGACTCCCTAGAACGAACACAAACAATGAAAATAAAGAACATTATACTCACCTAGTTGGAGAAGAAGAATTTGTAGGACAAATAGAAGACGCTATGGAAGAAAGCTCGAGTCGTTGTCTGATAGTGAGAACTAAGAAGTTGAAAGAGAGGCACAATCTAGGTTTTTTTTGGATCTTTAAATAAGATTAGGAAACTCAACTTCAAATAGGAGTAGGAAATTGAATCTTAAAGATTTGTTGACTTTGCATTTAAATCTTTAGACCCAAAACGGTACTGGATTAGGTACCAGCCTTACCTAGTTTTTTTTTTTTTTTTAAATGTACCCAGGTATTTACTCTTAATTCTTAAAGTACCAGCGTAGGTTCTAGCCTTGCCCAGTATTTACTCATCATTGGCCTTTACTTCAACTTGATGTCAAGAATGTCTTTCACCATGGTGACTTGTAGGAGGAGGTCTATATGGAGTAACTGCCCGGTTTTGTTGCTCAAGGGGAGTATAGGAAAGCTTGTAGGCTCAAAAGATCTCTGTATGGATTGAAACAATCTCCTCGGTCTTGGTTTGGGAGGTTGAGTGAAGTAATCCTTGTCTTTGGCTTGAAAAACAACATTTATGATCACTCACTGGGAGGGGAGGGTGTCTTCTCATGGTTGTCTATGTTGATGACATAATGATAACTGTGAGTGACACGTATGGTATTTTAGTACTTAAGAGCTTCCTTCAAACCAAATTTCAATCCAATTACCTAGGCCTTTGAAGTATTTTTTGGGATTTAAAGTAAGCAGAAGCAGAAAGAGTATTTTCCTCTCTAAACAGAAATATGTTCTTGATCTTCTCTTTGACGTCATTATGTTAGGAACTAGGCCTTGTGATACTTCCAAAAGTGAAACTCAATGCCGATGATGGAGAATTACTATTTGATCGAGAGAGGTACAGGAAGTTGGTTGGCAAACTTAACTAGTAAGCATAGTTAGTCAGTTCATGTTGTCCCTTCGGGACTCTCATTGGGACGCGATGTTACATATTTTGTGGTATTTGAATGGAGCCCTAGGATGTGGGATTCTTTATAAAGATAATGGGCACTGTAGAGTGGAAGGTTATTCTAATACAGACTAGGTTGGGTGTCCTGTAGGTTGTAAATCAACCTTTGGCTATTGCGTGTTCCTTGAAGGAAATATGATATCTTGGAAATGTAAGAAGCAAAATGTAGTAGCAAGGTTAAGTACAAAGTCTGAATATCGAGTTGCTTTCCAAGCTTCTTATGAATTATTATGGGTGTATCCAAGCTTCCTCTACTTTTGAAGCTTTGGTGTGACAATTAGGATGGTATTCACATTGCCTTGAACCTACGCATTCAGTTCTTTCTCTAAGATCCTTTTTGTTTCTCTACAGTAGCAACTTCTTTAAACATTATTTTGTAAATTAACCATTTAAGCTATATGTTAAAATTATAGGGTTAAGGAAAGAGAAATAGAGTGAAAGACGACTAACAATAGACACTAAATGTATGATTGATAGATGATAATATGATATGATACCCTAATCTAATGCTCTTATTTATACTAGTTGTTAAAGATATAAAACCAATCTTGGGCCTTCACCTAACAGTTTAAGCTTTTGGGATAGTTGATTCTTAACATGATATCAGAGCCTCTATGACAAACTGGTCAGGAGTTTGATCCTTGCTGTCCTCATTCTTCTAAATAAAGTTGAATTTCAGCATAAAGTAGGGTGGCCTGTGCATTGTCCACGCTTCAAGCCCAAAAGGCTCGTGTGAGAGGGCGTGTTAACGGCTTAAGCATTTGGGATAGTTGGTTTTTGACACTAGTAATTAGGTCAAGTACTAGTACTACTAGTATATGCCCAAGTCCACTATCAATAAGACTGATAACCCTAATATTGTAATACTCCCCCTCAAGCGAAAGCTTACTAAGCTTTAAACTTGTTACAAGTAGCAAACCCACAAACATAAGACAAATAACACAACCCATCTCAACCAAAGAACCTGGGCAACTAGTACTCCTCTTGAATCACAAAACCTTGGCAACTTCCTTGGTAGACAGCTCCTAAAAGTTTTCGACATTTATCCTTAGTGGCCCCCTCAAACTCCAAACACTGGGTTGATCTCATACCACCAAGTAAAACAAACGGGACCTCTACTAGTGCCCAAAGTCTTCAATCTACAAACCCTTGACAACAAAGTAAAGAAACAACGAACACATAATTTGGTGGAATTACAATTGGCCATCATAGACCACGCTAGAATCCCAATAGCAGACACACAATCTCCCCCTAATCAAAGTAGCAATCAACCTAGCCAAGAAAAATTGAAAATTCACGTAGAAAATGCAGAAATTAGACCATAAATAGGTCTTGCCAAAGTTCTCGTTGAAGCAATGGCCGATTGTCGTCACCGAGAACCTCTTATAGTCACTGGTAGTGTTTGTACATAAACACGAAAGAACCATCCACTTGCTGGAGTAGGGGAAACACGCACAAGAGAGGAAGTGATACCACCAAACACGACACAACTTCCATCGTCGGCCCTGAAAATTCAAATGGCAGCAAGCAACTGAAGTAACAAGTTTTCTTTCTTATTCTTTTTACATAGCGGAAGGACAATGAAGTTTCTTACTATTTGGACAGAGAAAGAATAGGGTTTTAGGGAACACAAAAAGGAGAATATAGAAAGAGTTTCATGAACTCAGTACAATGGAAACATAGACACAGGTCATGGTGGATGGTATCGCTCTGATGCCATGTTGAAATTATAGGGTTAGGCAGAGAGAAAAAGATTAAACTAATACTAACAATAGACACTGAATTTATGATTATAGATGATAATATGATACGACACCCTAACCGAATACTCCTATTTATACTAGTAATAGGTTAAGAACTAGTACTATTAGTACAAGCCCAAGCCCACTAACAATAAGACTAACAACTCTAATATGTATGAAAAATGAGACTGAATAGTTCTCATGTTATTTCTGAATTGCAACTTACAAGTATAAATAAAGATGAGGAGTAACTAACTTCTTTAAATCTAGGAACTAGATAAGGATGAACTAGATAAGGATAAAACAGCCTGGTGGGATTAAGTAGAGATAACAACATAATCCCTTTATTCTAGGAAATAAAAAACAGAGATAAATAAGCCTAAATAATAGAAACTAATCCCTAGAAATCAGGGAACAGATTACGGATTTCAACACTCTCCCTCAAGCTAGGTTGTAGATGTTGAGAAGGCCCAGCTTGGAGTTAAGTCCATCAAATATCTTTTTGGGCAAGGCCTTAGTTAAAATATCTGCAGTTTGTTGGTTGGTTGGAATGTATATGAGTGATATCCAGCCTGCCTCTATCTTTTCCTTGACAAAGTGCTTGTCAATTTCCACATGCTTTGTCCTATCATGATGTACTGGATCCTTTGCTATGCTAATTGTGGCCTAATTATCACAGAACAGTCTCATGGTACCTGTAATATGAATTTTCAGTTCACTCAGTACCCTTTTTAGCCATATTCCTTCACAGAGGCCATGTGCTAGAGCTCTTAGTTCAAACGCACTACTCCGAGATACCACTGGTTGCTTCTTGCTTCGCCAAGTGACCAAGTTTCCCAAACATAGGTACAATAACCTGAGGTTGAACGTCTGTCAGTCACAGATCCAGCCCAGTCTGTATCAGTGTAGATTTCAACCCCTCTGTTTGCTGTCTTTTAAAAAAATAATCCTTGTCTTGGTGTCATCTTCAAGTATCTCAGGATTCTATATACAGCCTCCATATGTTCTTCGGTTGGACAGCTCATGAATTGGCTTGCTACACTTACAGCAAAGCTGATATCTGGTATAGTATGTGAGAGATATATTAGTTTTCCAACCAATCTTTGGTACCTCCCTTTGTCCATGGGTGCACTATCATCTTTACTTCCCAATTTTGAGTTGGAGTCCATGGGAGTGTCGGATGGCTTGCATCTGAGCATCCCTGTTTCTTTCAATAGATCTAACACATATTTTCTCTGTGAAATTGAAATTCCTCCTTTTGACCTTGCCACCACCATGCCAAGAAAATACTTAAGATTTCCTAGGTCTTTAACCTCAAATTCTTTGGCTAAGAAACCTTTTAGTTTGAGGAGTTCCTCATCATGGTTTCCTGTTAGAATGATGTCATCAACATACACAATGAGTATTGCCATTCTTCCAAAAGGTGAGTATTTGACAAACATAGTGTGATCAGTTTGACATTGATCATACCTGAACTTCTTCACGGCTTTGGTGAACCTATCAAACCAAGCTCTTGGTGATTGCTTGAGACCATACAAAGACTTTTTGAGTTTGCAGACCTTGTTGGTAGTGGCAGGTGAATTAAGTCCAGGGGGTATTTCCATGTAAACTTCTTCTTCAAGTTCCCCATTGAGAAACACATTTTTTTTGTCCAACTGATATAGTGGCCAATCTAGATTTAAGGCAAGTGAAAGTAAGACCCGAACTGTATTAAGTTTAGCTACAGGGGCAAAAGTCTCCTAATAGTCAAGCTACAGGGGCAAAAGTCTCCTAATAGTCAACCCCGTAGGATTGAGTAAATCCCTTAGCTACTAGTCTTGCTTTAAATCGGTTGATACTTCCATCAGCATTGTGCTTAATTGAAAAAATCCATTTGTAGCCTACAGGACGTTTTCCTAAAGGTAATAAAGTTCCATTCTTTTTTAAAGCCTGTATTTCCTCATAAATTGCTGTTTTCCACTCTAGTATAGCAAGAGCCTCATGGATTGTAGTTGGGACTTGCACTTTGTTAATTTTGCTAATAAAAGCCCGATGAGTAGGTGACAGTCTTTCATATGAGATAAAATTATAAATGGGATGATCAGTGCACACCCTCTTGCCTTTTCTTAAAGCAATGGGTCTATCATCAATAGTTGAATCAGATTTGCTGTTACCTGGTGAACTTTGGGATTCTGGTGTCGGATCAGATTCATGGCCTTGATCTAGTAGTTGTAGCCTTTTCATTTCGAGTCTTGTTTCTCCTAGTGTAGACACGTAACTCATTGTTAACAGTAGGACAAGGATTGAGACATTGAGGTGTTTGAGGCTGAGTTTGAGTACATGTTTCAGGTTCTGTTGGGGCATCAAGTGGTTCTATAGGTTTTGTTTGGGCACAGGGTTTTTCTGTTTGAGGTTCAGTTTCAGGTTCAATTTGGACATTAGGGGGGGGGGGGGAATTTGTTTGAACAGGATAATTGGACTGTGATGACTTAGGTTGGATGGCAAGAACAAGAGAAGGAGTATGAATGTCCCAATGTTGATATTCTTGAGTAGAATTCTCCCCCTGAATATTAGCTTTGTAGTAGGGCTGATTTTCAAAGGTGACATCCATTGAGTTATAGAACTTTCGTGTCACAGGGGAATAACATTTATATCCCTTTTGATATGATGAGTATCCCATAAAGATGCACTTAAGTGCTTTTGGATCAAGTTTACTTCCATGTTGAGTGTGTATGTGAACAAACATAGTACAACCAAATACTTTGACAGCAACAGTGGGCAAAATACGAGTGTTTGGGAAGGATTGAAGAAGGACACGGTGAGGTGTTTGGAAGTTCAATACTCGGGAAGGCATCCTATTTATGAGGTAAGCTGCCGTTAAAACTGCCTCAGCCCATAAAAATTTAGGAACATGAGTTGTAAACATCAATGACCTAGCAACTTCAAGGAGGTGTCTATTCCTTCTCTCTGCAATCCCATTTTGTTGGGGTGTATCCACACAAGAACTCACATGGATAATCCCTTGACTTGTAAGATAATCACCCAAAATTTTCTCAAAGTATTCCTTTGCATTATCAGTTTTTAACACTTGTATTTTTTGTTTGGAATTGGGTTTGAACCATAGCGTTGAATTTCTTGAAAATGGTTCCAACTTCTGATTTTTCTTTCATGAGGAACAACCATGTGATTCTAGTATGATCATCTATGAATGATATAAACCACCTAGTGCCATTGATATTTTTTATTCTAGATGGTCCCCACACATCACTGTGAATCATTGAGAAAGGATTTGATGATTTGTAAGGAAGACTATCATAAGAATTGTGAATATGTTTGGAAAATTAAAACACCTCACATTGAAATAGTTTTAGATTTTTATTGCTGAAAAGAGATGGAAACAATTTTTGGAGATACAAGAAATTAGGATGACCAAGGCGATAATGCCATAACATGACTACATGTTCCTTATTTGAACCATTACAAGAGATAAGACTGTTATTGGACTGACTCCTGGACTCAACACATACTGCATTATGAGCTTGTCTTCTAGGAGATTCATCAACTTTTAGAAGGAAAAGTCCATAGCACACTTTAGCACTGCCAATCATCCTCCCCGAATCCATATCCTAAAATTCACACGAATCCGAGAAAAATTTAGCAACACAGTTATGATCTTTAGTGAGCTTGCTAACTGACAAAAGATTGCAATCCAAATTTGGGACATGAAGTACTGAATTTAAAATCAGATCCTTTGAAATAATAACTGAACCTGTTCCATCCACTTTAGATAGGGATCCGTCAGCTATTTTTACTGTGATACTTTCTTGAGATGGATTGTAATTGTGGAGGAGAGTGGCATCACCAGTCATATGATCGGATGCCCCTGAGTCTATAATCCATGGATTTGTTTTTCCTAAATTTACAATGAGGGCACTTAGGTGATTACCTTTTTGGGCTAAAGATCCTGTCCCAGTGGTATTGGAAGTAGAGTTGGCAAGCATCTTCTGCAGTACTTCAAGTTGTTCTTTGCTGAATGGGCTTGGTTCTGTGATGGAAGATCCTTCATCAGCCAAGACATGATTACCATGACTTTCTTTGTCAGTTGCAGGTGGTTTTGAGGGCTTCTAATCAGCAGGCTTGCCATGGATCTTCCAGCAATTATCTCGGGAGTGACCTGGTTTTCTGCAATGATCACACAAAGGTCTTCCCTTCTTTTGACGATTGTCACTTTGGACCTGAGTTCCTCAAGCAGCTAAGGCTATGTTTTCATTTGCAGAAGTGATAGCGGAGTCTCCAAGCATGACTTTCTGCTTTCTTCTCTGCGAATCTCAGAGAATACATCTCGGATGCTGGGTAATGGCTTAATTCCCAGTATACGTCCACGAACCTCATCAAGATTTTTGTTCAGTCCCATTAAGAATTTGAATATCCTCTTCTTTTCAACAATTTCTTTGAATGTCTTTGCATCATTTGGACAGTTCCATTTATGCTCTTTGAACATATCCAGTCGTTGTCAGTGACAGGAGAGGATATTGTAGTAATGTGTGACAGAAAAATCACCTTGTCGGTGATCATGAAGGCTGGACTCAATTTTGAATATTTCAAAGGTATTCTCTTTGCTGGAGTAGAGTTCCTTGGCTGCCTCCCA
Organism: Styphnolobium japonicum; assembly: GCA_023212625.1. Classification (NCBI taxonomy): domain Eukaryota; kingdom Viridiplantae; phylum Streptophyta; class Magnoliopsida; order Fabales; family Fabaceae; genus Styphnolobium; species Styphnolobium japonicum. The sequence goes on from JALBWW010000013.1 coordinate 21,175,431, forward strand.
AATTTCATTTGCCATGTTGTAGAGTAAGAAATTCTCCCCAATTTCGTTTGTCATTGAATTAACTAGACAGGACATGACCATGTTGTTTTCTATCTTCCAGTTTTTGTATTTTCGATCATCAGCCTTAGGAGAGACAAGTTTTCCAGTAAGATACTCATCTTTCCCCTTTCCACAGACATACATTGTGACAGATTGTGACCATGGGAGATAGTTGTTTCCATTCAACTTGTGTCCAGTGATAGGAAAAGGGGTACTTTCAGACCCGCCATGGTTGCTAGTGCCATGAACTTCATGTTCCGAAGTTGTCACTGAAGACGATGAGGTTGTTTGCTCTCTCGTAGCCATTCCCTATTTGGTCATTGGAGGGGATTTGGAGTTTCAGAGGTTCAGAGTCTGCTCTGATACCATGTGAAAAATGAGACTGAATAGTTCTCATGTTATTTCTAAATTGCAACTTACAAGTATAAATAAATATGAGGAGTAACTAACTCCCTTAAATCTAGGAACTAGATAAGGATGAACTAGATAAGGATAAAACAGCTTGGTGGGATTAAGTAGAGATAACAACATAATCCCTTTATTCTAGGAAATAAAAAACAGAGATAAATAAGCCTAAATAATAGAAACTAATCCCTATAAATCAGGGAACAGATTACGGATTTCAACAATATGCTAACACTTTATATGTGAAGTTCAAATGTGTTAGAACAAAAAAATTGGTTGAACTGTTTGCAAGAGACAACAATCCATTCTTGTGCCTTTGGTTGGCAAGTTGAACTCTAAGTCAGTTGGTTCTTTAAAAGTCTATTATAATTATTGCAAGTATTGGGGTTTCAATAAGCATACATGAATACAAATTTCAATGAACATAAATGTGAGTTATACTCATTATACAACAAGTGTCCTTTTGAAGGTGGCAACTCTTTTGGACTAAATTGTATGCAATATGCTTTAATGACATTTAATGTTTGAAGGAACATATTGTTTTGAATGTTATAATTTTAAATGTAACTTTATATCTCTTTCAATTTTCACGTTGAATTTATTCTTACCTAAATTTTGTTCATCCTTGGCTTGAATTATTCCTTTCTTCAGGTTCGTCAATACCTACTAGATGATGTCTCTGAGTTTTTGTCTACTAAATTTGTTGAGGTAAAAGGGGAAAGGGAAATATCTGAAGATAAAGGCTGCATTTATGTGCTAAAAGCATTCATTGATTATTTATTTGAGCGTGAGAAAGAAAATTTTCGTGCTCGGAGGAAGGACAATGAAAATTCTGTGACATTAACTACCATTCATCAGGTATTCCTATCTCACTTGATTAGTAGCCAATGGAGTTTATCTCAACAATAATGCAAGTTTAACCTTCTTTGAGCTGTAGGCAAAAGGTTTAGAGTGGGAAGTTGTCTTCATAGTTAAGGTATGTGAGAATATTTAGAACTTTGCTCTTTGACTAGCTCAAATGCAAGTGAACAAAAATTTTCCGTACATTGTCATATGGTGAATTTGTAATTTCTGATGTTTTTGTAAAACAGATGTTCAAATGTTTATACACATTTATTTATGTGATCCTTGAAAATTTATATGGCTAACTACTGACATTTTCGCTTGATTTAAACTGCAACATGGCCACATAACTATTCATTGGAAGTGACTGAGTTGGCATAGTCTGGTGGTGAAAAAATGAGTCATTATCAACTTATCTAAACTTCTTTTTTAATAATATTAATTAGGTTAAATTAATATGTAGGCCCCTAAACTATTTGAGGATTGGGTCCCCATAATTTAAAAAAATTCTATTCTATTTGGGTCCTTACCGTTAGAGCACTGTTATTAATTTCTAACAGTAGGCTGGATTTAGGGACTCAATTAAAGTTTTTATAAATTATGGGAACCCAAAAAGTTTGTAATTGGGTCCACATACTTTAAAAAAAAAAATTAAGTCCCCGAATCTAGCTTACCGTGAGAGCTCCATTATAAGTTTCTAAAGACAAGGACCCAATTAGGAATTTTTGAAACTATATGGACCCAATTACAAACTCAAAATATAAGGACCTAATTAAAAATTCCCAAATAGTATAGGGACCTATGGATTAATTTAACTTATTAATTAAAGATTGAGTTACACAGTTAACAAAACGTTGCAGTTCACATGGTGGAGGAATTCATCTTTGTTGTGATTTGACTTTTGATATGTGATTACCTTGTTCATGGATTGCAATTCCTTGCTTTGTTGAGTTGTTCGGTGTGATTTTTGATGTTTTTCCAAAAAAATGTTAAAAAACATTTATTTATGTGATCCTTTAACAATTATATGGCTGGCATTTACACCTGGTTAAATTGTAACATGTCCATGCAACTGCGCATTGGATGTCACTGAGTTGGAATAGTCTGGTGGTGAAAACCATATCAACTTATCTAAAGTTCATTTCTAGGAAATTAATTAAAGATCGAGTTACACAGTTAGCAAACTGTTTTGGATTAGATGTTGGAGGAATTCATCTTTGTTGTGATTTGACTTTTGATCTATGACTAAAGTGTTCATGGATCATAATTCCTTGCTTTGTTCAGTGTGTTATTACGAAAGGTTATGGATAACAAATTTTTTTGGCTCTGTTTCCTTGACTTATGTTTTGCTATATGGAGTAGGCAAATGAATCTGAGATCCCTCTATTACATGATTTCAAAGGTACTGTAAAGGACACGGGGGCCTTAGTTGAGGTACATTATTATTGCTTGATAGTTGGATAAATTGTTCATTTGGTTTTTACTAGATTGTTTTAGATTGGTTATGATTCTATTTTCATATGATTCTAAGGAAGAAAGACGTTTATTATATGTGGCAATGACTCGTGCTCGACAGAAGCTTTTTATTCTCCATGTTATGATGGACTCACACTGGCAGGTTTTTTATAGCATAACTTTCAACTCATATATTTTTATTGTTGGATTTTACTAATTTTCTGTGTCTCTAGATGCTTCAACCTTCACGATTTTTGAAAGAAATCCCTCATCATCTTCTAGAGGTTCAGGTATGTCATGTTGCCTATTTATAAATTGTTGAAATCTTTTTTCTTTTTTGTTGAAGTAATAGTTGCTCCCTTTAATAATCTCTTAATGCTATATATCTGGGGCTATTACATCTATCAGCAATATGAAAAATTTGGAGTTGTCACCAATTGTCAAACTCGAGAGTTTAAGTAAACTCAAGGAGGGGGAGTAAACTCACTCGCAAACTTGGCTCGTAAACTTGTAAGAGTTTACCTACTTCAAAAACAGTATTTAAAAAATCATATCTTAGTACCCAAACATAATAGCATATTTATAATTAATATTCAACATTCCAATTCCATATAAAGCAAACAGAGAATCAATATCAGACCTATTCTGAACATCTGTCCCATATTTCTGCCCAATATGAGACCTATTTCTTTCTAGTGGCATTTTTTTTTCTCAATCAAGGCTTTGCAATTGCAGAAGTTTGTCATTTTTTCTTTTAATTATCATCTCTCAGCCTCTAACCACTCCCCTTCACTTTCTTTGCTGGATCGGATGATTTAAATCGTGGAGGCCTTTGCGCCACGCAATTGAAAACCGGCTTCAAATCCTTTGCAATTGAAGGTAAAACAAACGAAACCCTCCTTTTCTATCAGCTTCTCATCCTTCCGACTTTGCTAATAAAAATTCAACAAGGTTATGGGCTTCACTTAATCCAGAGAAAACCAACAGAAGGTTACCACAAATTATCCCATCATAAAACTCATAAACTCACCTTCAAACACTCAAGTATACATAAGTTTATGACTTTATGTGAGTATTGAGTCTAGTTCACATGATTTCCCACCCTAGGATCATAAACTTGTAAGTTTTTATGAGTTAACTTGAGAGCGGCGTTGTCAATAGTGGCCGGAGTGGAGCGAGGCAGAGCTTCCCTCTTCCTAAATTCTCGTGGCGGAGCGTTTTAGCAATGTGGCATGGTGCGTTGTGATTGTGGCCAAGAATAACGGCCATAGTGCCCGCTATGCTTAACAGTGATGGAAATCTCTGTTTTAGCTCCATCGTAAAGTCACCACGTTCCACCAAATTAGGGAGTTGCAGTTCTCCTTCACACCAAATCAGAGATTTTGCAGCCTATCATGACCCGTCACCCAGCTTGCCAGCACCTCTATCTTCGAACAACAGAATAGAGGAGCTTCTTCCTTTCCAATGGCAGACCCTGTCCTTCACCCATGGTGCCTTTTCGTGTTCCTCTATTTTGCATAGTGCCTCATCATGTTCCTCTGTTTTGCATGGTGCCTCTTCGGGTGTGTTTTGCATGTTTTATGGCGGGTGCAATAGAATGGTATATAATGGAAAGGGATAGAATGGAATAAAGTTCCCATACCATTGTTTGGATGTTTAATGGTGAAGTGGAAGAAAGTTTCGATTCTCTTGTTTGGAAGTTCTAGTGGAAGTGAATAGAATGACAAGAATTGTAAGTTTATTATCCTCATATTGCCCTTATCTCAAACAAAAATATAAGGATTAAGGACAAAAATGTAATTTCATAACTCATTGCATCCCTCACTCCCCAATTTGGAGGGGAAGTAAAATGGAGGAATGGAGGGGGATGGAGTCCCCCCAATTCAATTCCTTTCCATCTCTTTTTTAAACATCCAAACAATGGTATCCTCTACCATCCGTTTCCATTCCCCTCCATTCCATCCTTTACCACCAATCCAAACAAGGCCTTTGTGTTCTCTCCCCCCCTCTTAATCTTCCAAGTAGATAGCTCTACCAAAATGAAAAAGACATTATTGCCCTTTTCTTTTAGTAATTTACATGACTGTCATTTTGTTTTAGTGATTGACACCACTGTCCTTTTATTATTTTTGGTAATAAGTGTCTTTTTATTTAGTTATGTTTCTTAGACTTTTTTTATTGGTACTTAAGTTTTTTATAATACTTTGACTAAGATAATTGATAAATGTCTTAAATTGAGTATTTAAACTTCGTTAATTATTTATTTCTTTATGGTATAAAGTTTTAAAATTATTAGAATTATTAATTATGAATGTCTTACAAAAAATTGAAGTTTTTTTTTTAATTATTATAGCCGCTATCTTCATTGTAGTGCGACGCTGCTTTGAGATCCGCTAAGCAGCTATAGTGTTTTTGGGGGTGGCTGCTCCGCCTTTTGCCATTAACTACTTTGCTTGGGGAGTTTGACAACCATTACCACTCTACATTTGTTTATTATTTAATTGATTACCACCTTACATTGAGTTGTATCTAGTGTTATATTTTCCTACAAATCCTTTTTATTTTCATATCTTGCCTTATAATTTGTATTGATAATTCTTTTGTTTCACTTGAATTTTCAAATTGCTTAAGATAAATCCTCTTAGTCACTGCTCATTTATACTAGAAAAGGGACATTAATTTACAAAAGTAATAGGGATTTCCTAACTATAGGTGTTGAAATTATAGGGTTTAGGTACGGAAGGAGCAATAGAGAGAAGAAATACTAATGAATAATATGATATTGGATTGATTTGATGTGTTGTAAAATACAAAGCACTAACCCCTATTTATACTAATAATTAGGTCAAGTACTAGTGTAGTATTACTAGTACAAGCTCAAGCCTAAGGGTGGACATGGGTTGGGTTGGGTTAGGTTTGGGGTATTTTTAGACCCGACCCGTTCAAAAAAGCAGTGGGTTGGGTTGGATTGGGTTTGATAAAAAAAATTCTCCGACCCGACCCAACCCGACCCGCTCATACGTGGGTTGGGTTGGGTCTAACCCGTGGGTCTTGAATCTTTAAAAAAAATTTAATATGCTAAAATAGAAATCAAAATTCATACCAAAAAACATAACTTAAGTTTATAAGTGACATAATATAAATTATAAAACGCAATGACAGTAACATCATTATCAATAATCATTAACCACAATGTCAATCATTATCAATACAATTGTCAACATTGGAATAATTAAATGAAATAATAATTTAAAAAGAATTAGAAGCCTAGCCGGTTAAATGACAAATATCCAAAAGGATTAATTATTACGACGAATAAGTTCATCTCTAGCTGCAGACACATCTAACAAATAAAGAAATCATAAAGCATTAGCAGCAAGTATTAATGATTAAACTATTAATAATTGACTAAACAAATTGAGAAAATTCTATATAGTGCACTACCTGCTTCAATTTTTTCAATTTCATCCATTTGAGCCCGAAGATCAATTTGTTTATCAGGAGTTTTTAACCAGTTTTGAGCACAAATCAATGCCTCCACAGTAGAAGGTTGCAGAGAACTACGAAAATGGTCAAGAACTCGTCCTCCAGTACTAAATGCAGACTCAGATGAAACTGTGGAAACAGAAATTACCAAGATATCTTTAGTAATGCATGAAAGAAAATAATACTTTGTTGCCTTTCATTTCCACCATTTCAAAATATCAAAACCATCATAATCATCCTCGACATCATCCTCCATATACCTCTCAAATTCATTCCTTTGCACCGCATGTTGTTTTTTTTTTTTATTTTCAATTTAAATTCGGATGACCAACTACTATCATCGTCTTCAAATGTAGAGGATGAAAAATCCGATGACATGTAACTAGAATCACTAGCATCGGGAGGTAGAGGATGCATGATTTGATAATGTTTATATAATGTCATCATAACACTTTTCAAGTTCATCACCATATTGTAAAGGTTGACAGCACAGAGCCAACTAAGGACAAAGTGGAATAGAATATTATCTTCTAAATAATGAAAAAAACTTGCTTATTAACCCAGAAACATGATCAAAATTACATTTTTAAATTAAAATGTAGTGTAATTTTAATTTAAAAATTCTCAAGAAATTAATTATCTAAAAATATTATAAAGTTATATAAGATTCTCAAAGTCACAATAAAAAGTGATTACACATCTTAAAATATTATTAAAAAAAAAAACTTCAGTGGGTTGGGTTCGGTTTTGTGGATTTATAGAGTCTCAACCCGCTACCCGACCCATACGTCGTGGGTTTGACTATTTTAAACCCAACCCAACCCACAGACCCAAACCAACCCGTCAATTATGGGTTGGGTTGGGTAAAACCGTGTGGATTTGTGGGTCTACCCGACCCGTTGTCCACCCCTACTCAAGCCCACTAAGACAATAAGACTCCTAACCCTAATTAAAAAAGGAAATAAATCAGGAAACATAATGAAATTAAGAAATAACTCCTAAGATTGCTTCTTCAATTAGATGACGAATTGATTTCACAATATATTATAAAGATCTTCTAAAGATATGATAAGATATTCTAAAGATATGCTAAAATACCCTGAAAATATTCTAACAATAGGGATTTCATATATTCCCATTTATTGCATCACTATAATTACACTTACAATCATAGACATTTACAACAGTTAACAATCCCCCTCAAGCTGGTGCATATGTCATATGCATCAAGCTTGTTACATATGTAAGTTATCCTTGGACCCTAGAGAGATTTGGTGTAGATATGTGCTAGTTGATCATTAGAGTTCACAAATGAGATAGTGATCTCCCAAGAAAGAATATATTCGTTGATAAATGAACATCAATCTCTATATGTTTGGCTCTCTCATGAAAGACCAGATTTTCTTGGCTATTCTCGACACCAGAAGGGGTATTGATGCTTCTTTTCTGAGTTAGATTGGTATTATGTCTTTGCAAATGTTACTTTCTTTGAAACTACTCCTTTTTTCGACCATTCAGCACCTAACATTGCACCTAAAGATGACCTGCGGATTTATCAAGTTCAGACTCACATCTCTAAGCCTAGTCTACCATCCAAACCACCCATCACAAAGTTTTACATTTGTCGTCTTCGAGATCCATCTTTGGATCTTCCAATTGCCAAAAGAAAAGGTACACGCTCATGTGTAGCTAGTCATCCCATTGCTTCTTTTGTCATTTATGATCATCTTTCTTCTTCTTCACAAGCTTTTGTAGCTTCCCTTGATTCTGTGGCAGTTCCTCGCACCATTCTTGAGGCTTTGTCCCATGCTGGATGGCGACATGCGATGGAAGATGAGATGTTGCCTTTAGAACAAAACAAGACTTGGGACCTTGTCCCTCTTCCTCAAGGTGAACAAGCAAATGGTTGTAAATGGGTATACACATTCATCTTGATGGCACTCTTGCTTGCCTCAAAGCTCGATTAGTTGCCAAGGGTTTTATGCTCAAACCTATGGCATTGACTATTCTGAAACATTCTCTCCTGTGTCAAAATTGGCATTTGTTCTCCTGTTTATATCTCTGGCTGTTTCTCACCATTGGCCCCTCCATCGGCTTGATGTTAAAAATGCTTTTTCTACATTGTGATCTTCAGGAGGAAGTTTTTATGGAGTAATTACTTGGCTTTTCTGCTCTTAGGGAGTCTAGGAAGGCTTGTGGGCTTAGGAGATCTCTATATGGGTTGAAACAATCTCCCCGTGCTTGGTTTGGAAGGTTGAGTGAAGTGGTTCTTGCCTTTGCATTGAAGAGAAGTAGTTATGATCATTCTATGTTCTTCAGGAAGTCTAATAGCAGTTGTATTCTTATGGTGGTATATGTTGATGATATAGTGATAATTGGGAGTGATATCCTGGGTATTTCAGCACTCAAGAACTTCCTTCAAACCAAATTTCAAACTAAGGATTTGTGTCATTTGAAGTATTTCTTAGGGATTGAAGTGAGTAGGGGCAAGAAGGGTATCTTTCTTTCTCAACAAAAGTATGTTCTTGATCTCCTATATGATGTTGGCGTGATGGGAGCTAGACCTTGTGAAACCCCGATGATTCCAAATGTTAAGCTTGTTGTAAATGATGGAGAATTGTTACCTGATCTTGAGAACTATAGAAAATTGGTGGGTAAACTTAATTACCTTACTGTAACACGTCCAAACATCTCCTTTTCGTTGAGTGTAGTAAGTCAATTTATGTCATCTCCTCGATATACCCATTGGGATGTTGTGTTACATATATTGAGATATCTAAGAGGAGCTCTAGGATGCGGAATCCTCAATAGAGGACACTATTTTGCTATTGTGTTTTCCTTGGTGGAAATTTGATTTCATGGAAGTGTAAGAAGCAAAATGTGGTGGCAAGATCAAGTGCAGAATCAGAATATTGAGCCATAGCACAGGCCACTTGTGAGCTTTTATGGGTGCATTATTTACTTGATGAGATAGGCTTCAAAGGTCCTTTACCTATGAAGCTCTGGTGTGATAATCAAGCTAAAATTCACATTGCCTCAAACCCAGTATTTCATGAGAGGGAAAACAAATAGAAGCAGATTGTCTCTTTATTTGAGAAAAGATTCAACAGGGCCATATCACCACAAGTCACATTAGAGGCGGTGAACAACTAGCTGATATCTTTACCAAAGCACTCAACGATAATTGAGTTGATTATATTTGTGACAAGTTGGGCATGATAAACATATATGCTTCAACTTGTGGGGGAGTGTTAGAAGGATAGTTAAGTCGTTTCCTAACTACTTGTACTACAGTGTGTATTTCACTGTACATTAACGTTATTTGTATATAAATATACACGCTTGCACCCTATTGGGCATGGCTTCCAAAACTATCTTACAATAACTAAAGAGAGTGAGAGTCTTTGGCTGCAATTGTGTTTGTGGATGATATCTAATAGAACCTATTCTAAACTAATATTCCTTTATGTGTCTCTTAACATATTGCTGCATCTTCTTCTTACAATGTATCTAAGTTCTGCTCATGTCATTTTTATATTCAGTTGTTTATGAATATGCTGTCAGTAAATAGTATATATTATGCAGGGTGAAATAAATATACAAGTACAGATAGAGCAAGAAGCTTTTCAAAAGGAAAATGCCCAATGTATTGGTGATCTGTTGATAAAAGAGCAACAATCTGAAGCAGATGTGTTGCCTATGCCTAATAATTTACTCAAGAATCATTTTAGTGAGGCTTCCAATGAGCTTGCAGAAATAGCAGAGGCAAACAACGGCAGTAATTTCTTAAGAAGGTTTCTGTCCTTATTGTGATAATTATATTACAATTATTTGTTATTGATTGATAGGAACCTTGTTTACTGACAAGAAAATGGAGCCAAGCTCCTTGCACCAGAGGACAATTCTCTGGAAATTACAACAGAAACAGAAAAGAACGAAATAGAAAAGATAGCCCAAGCTTTCGAGAGGCTTGGTCTCTCCCGCTCCAAACCTTTCCTCACCCTGTAATTTTCCTTCTCTCACCCTTCCCATCCTTCCTTCTTTATATTGTTGCTCACTAACAGCTCTCCCTCATGTCACGCACCCTCCCAACAGTCCAGCTGCCAAGTGGGCAGTTGGTTACAAGGCACATTCCCTTTTATACCCCTGTAATATACCCCTGTAACTGCTGGCCTAACATTGATCTTAGCAGTAATTGATTTTGGGAAATTGATTTTAATCATTAAATATTAATGTTTTGCAGATTTAATGTGGAGGACAGATCTGTTGTTTCGCACTTATTCCATCAATGGGCTAAAAAGAAAGCATTTCAAGATCCAAGGAGGTTGCTTGGCAAGGTAGTCTATACTGCTGGAATATATATAATGAATAGACTAATATATTTTCTGAGGATTAGATTTGCCACTGAAACATTTATTAATTTAAACGTAGAGGTTGATAATTTTATAATTATTCCCGGGCATACATATACAGAGTTATACATATATTTTTGTATAGTTTATCAGTTATTTATATAAATAATGGAAAAAGTGTTGTGAATTTGTTTTGATGAAATATATTTTGAAGTTATTTCATAAGAATGTGATTAACACTTACTGGATACAGTTCTCTTAGTAATTTGAAGATGCAGAAAGAAAAAAAAAGATCCATCAAAGATATACAGAGACAGAAATAAACCGTGAATATAATTTATATGCAACTGCATAACATTGAGGTAAGCAAAGTTTCCATGAGACCTTAGAAGAAAACTTTAGAAGAGAGACACAGTACTGTTTTCCCTATTTGAGGGTTCCCTGAATTCTTAAAACTCACCAACCTAATATAAGAAAGTTTTGTTTCTAGTCCATAATAAACCTTCTGTATAGCAAAACTAGTTAGTCAGTATCATGAAGTTGTCCTTTTCTTCTGGTTCTGGACGAACAGATTTCTGTTCCATTCCCCCCCCCCCCTCTCATAAGTGATATAATTGTCCCTTTGCTTTAAAAGGAAAAACAAATATCTGTGGCTGAAATTTTGTATGATTTAAATTAATTTATTCTTTTGCAAAATTTCAATAATTTTTAAGATTATAAATAACAGGTTGCTGTGTATAGGAATAAATAAAAAATGCAACCTTCTGTTACAAAATATTTATCACATTTTGCTTGCCCATGGTAAAAATGTAATTCCCAGAACAAGTGTTTGGTGTGCAGCAACTGCTTTCAATCTTTGTCCTAAACCCGTCCAGACTTTACATAATTTTAAAACATTATCCTCTTCTGTAGTAAAAAAAAATTTCTGACAAATTTGGGCTTTATTGTGAAGGAGAGAAGTTTCAAAGCAGGAGGATCATGAATCCTCCAAAAAAGTAAAGAGAAAATTGTGAAGACAGAAGCAAAAGAAGAAAACATCAGCACAGGAGGGGTCTTTAGTTCCTTTGCATATCTGACAAAGTCCCCTTAAAAGAATCCATGTGCTGAAACGCATAGCAATATAAGAAAGCAATTTTATCCCAAGAAAGAGCTTATTACTAATTTTTCAAACAGAAGTGCTGGATCTCAATAACTATACTGAGACTTATGTGGGGTTTTCTCAGTGTTGGAAACTAAGGACTCAGTGAATTGATCGAGTCCCTTAATATTGATTTCAAGGAAACTGTCCTTGTAATGCCTTTAGTAGCTCTCTTCAATTATAATTATAATATAAGAATGGTTTTCATTCTATTTTATCTTGAATATAATTGGTCACGATGGTTAATGAGATATTTCAGATATTTATTCATTATGGATTTGTGGATTTCTTTTTTAAATAGTTATTGTCGGATGCACAGCATGAATATAATTAAATTTGCATATTTGGTCATTTTTTTTCTATTGGATGTACAGGTTGGTTTTGTAATTGATGAACGCATTAGACAGAAGACAAACAAAAACAAGGTCCAGCAATATCCATATCTTTGTGGGCTGCTCGTTTGCTCTGCCTATCATTGTCTTCTATATTTATTTCACATTAACCAACTTTCAATTATGTATAACGTTCCTTGGGATGCATTCATGAATTCTTTGGCATTTACCATTAACTTTGAGTGTGAAGTGGATGAGTATATTATTGTCCAGGTTGTGTTGAATATTTCCAATATTTAAATGCATTAGTCTTGAAATTGATATCAGGAGTTACTTAGGATTACAGTGATTAAAAGGTTTGGGCTCATATGCTGCTGATCTACATTCTTTTCTTAAGTATCTTCCAGAAACAAGACAAATAATTTTATTTTTTCTTTCTCCCTCTTAACCGACAAACACTTAACTTTTCTGACAGTTGTCCTAGTCTGTCAAATATTGCTCTCGATACTTCTTTTGATGTATGTTGTGCAATCTCTTAAGAGATAACTGTCTATGTTTAGGCTGTCTTGTAATGACCTGCTTTTCATTGCCTTGATTTCTAAATTACAATTTCAGGATTTGTTGAATGCACTAAAGTCTTGCTTAAGCAGTGACGAAGCATTTCAGTATGCTCAATATGTAAGTGCCTTTAGATGTTGCTGAAACCAAATGTGGCTTCATTTCTAGATACTAGGAGCTTTAGAAGAAATGGAACTTCTATTATATGTTGTTTGAAATCTGGTATTTATTTCCTTGTAGGTTTTGAGATGGGAGCAGATTCCTGCCGATAAACGTGCTCATCTTATGATGGAAAAACAGGTTTGCTGTACTTTCACTAGTTATTATTTGAATCTTTATGAGATCTGTTAGAATATTAGGATTCTGACAGGGCTGGTACTAGTCGTATTATACTACTACATGACCTAGATTATTAGTATAAATAGGTGTGAGTGGTTTGAATCATACAACAAATCTCATATTATTCGAAGTCTCTCTTCTCTTTTTCTCTGTTTCCATCAAATTCCTACAATTTCAACATGGTACCATCTTCCATAAACTGATTCCGTCACTGTTACAACTGTTGAGTTCCCTAAATATGGAACTCCTTTATTAGGTGACTTTTGTTTTCACTCTATCTCTTCTTCCCTTTGGCTGACCAGAGCAAGGTTGTCAAACTCGCGAGTTTACCTAAACTCGTGGAGCCTTGGTAAACTCGACTCGTAAACTCGAATCGTAAACTCGTAAGAGTTTACCTACTTAAAAAATAATATTAAAAAATAATATCATAGTACCAAAACATAATAAAATAACATATGCATAATCAACATTCAACATTCTAACTCCATAATAAATCAAAAAAAAGTAACAAAGTATGATAGTAAAAATTAAAGCAATACATAAATCAGCAAATCATAAAGGGCACCAACATTTCAAACATCCTGGAATGACATGAAAAAAGAAAAGCTGAATTATTCACCAACAAGCTTAGGTAATAGATATGTACCAACGCACCCACAACAGAATGGAGCATGCAACATGCACCCACAAAACACACAAGTTCAAAATAGAGACGTACAACAGGAACCCACAACCATGACTAATAGAGACACAATAAAATGGCGGGACTTGCACAACAGACACCCACCTAGAAAGCTAAGAAACGCAACTGACCAAGACACGTGTGGAGCAAATCGACAGTGAGAGGAGCAGTGGCGAGATGAGCAGCTCACCAGTGACGCAATTCGAGCTTTAACGAGACGAGCAGAGCAGAGGTTGCGGTGGTGAGAACTTAGGATGCGATGGAGCATCTTCTACCTGGTTGAAACGGTGAGTTTTGAAAATTGAAACAAAACGCCACCGTTTTGGCCTTTTTTGGCTCAAATCAGCATAATGGTCCAAATTCAGTGAACTCGGTCTTAAACTCGCGAGTTTACCCGAGTTTACCCGAGTTCACCCGAGTTTACTGAGTTCACCCGAGTTTACCAAGATCCGAGTTGGAAGGCGAGTTGGCTCGATTTGGTGCCTAAACTCGTAAACTCGGACGAGTTCACGAGTTAACTCGCGATTTTAACAACCATGGACCAGAGTCATAGTTTTTCCTCTTACCCGTGGCTTCCACACACCTTTCCAGCCAACATTAGTAGCCTTGTTGGAAAATTCTAAGCCAAGTGACCAGTCCTCCACGTGCCAGTCAACAGTGACTACCACAGATTGCCTTACCTCGAGTTTCTGGCCAGTCCCAGCCTCGTTTGTCTCTGCCGCAGTTGGCCCTATTTGGTCATTTCTCTGCTGTGATTCCCCTGTTTGGATTTTTTCATGTCTGTCTGGCCCTGTTCTGGCATGGGACACTTTGCTATTGCCTCTGTTTGGCTTGTTCCTGCCTGTTGGGCCTGTTTTGCTCTTCTTCTTACGTGGGATAGTGTATTATTTCCTGTGTTTGGCTCTAAATCTCTCTGCCTCAAATTAGCTTATTCCTATGTAGGTTTCTCTTCTCTTGCCTTCGTTTGGTTCAGTTTCTCCTGTTCAATTCCTGTTTGGTTTTGTTAGGACTGTTTGGTTTCTTATTCCTGCATTGGTTACCGTATTCTTCTTGTTGTTTGGCCCTGTTGTTGATGGCCCTGTTGTTGATGGCCCTGTTAGTCGTTCTTTGGCTCTGTACTTGTGTAGTTTGTTATGTTCTCTTCCAGCCACAAGCTGTTGATCAAGCTGATTCAAGTTTCAATCTGATTGAAGCCGTTGTTTAACTACTTTGAGCCAATTTGTGCCTAATTCACTTGTTCACATTCCAGACATGTATTCCAAGGTTTTTGGGTCTCTTGAATTCAAATTTGAGGTTATTGTTGCTGTTTGAGGTTATTTTTAATGAATTTGGATAAGTGTGAGCCTTGCTATGCATGATTGCATGTGTGGAAATTTCTACTTCATGTCTTCCCAACAGTGTCCTTTCCTGCTTGACCATGCAATATTCCAAATAGCTCTTTCGGCTGTGCGTCATTCCTGCCACCTTGCTGTGTTATTTTTCCACCTGTGCTCATTTTATTGTCTCCCCAGCCCAACAATCAGCAGTGTTTGGGATGTGTCATTTTGCTGTATCTCTCTAGCAATGCTTATGCGATTTATGGAGCTCATTATATTTTTAAGTTACTTCCTTTGCTAAGTGTGTTTATTTATTAACAAGCTGTTTGTTAGGATTCTTATTGTTTTAGGAGTCTTATGATAGTAGTCTTATTGGGATGGGAAGCTTGTGATTGTACTAGTTGTACTACACTAGACCTAATTTATTAGTATAAATAGGTATTAGTGGTTTGTATCATACAACATATCTCTCATAAACATATCTCATTATTCAAAACCTCCCGCCTTTTCGATCTAATCCCTATAATTTCAACAAGATACTTTCACTGATGATCTTAATAAATCTACACTTCACCCAAACTTTTCCCCTGCTACTCGGTGTTTGGCATAAAACTATTTATTTGGGGCATTGATATATATATATATATATATATATATAGCAAGCTATGATTTTTCCTGTTAGTTTTGATATTGAAGATGAGAGTATATTTTGCACTTTTCAGGAACATTTCCTGAAATTAAGGATTGAGAGTGCAATGGGTTCGGCAACACCAACTGTCAAGCAGGTAGCAATTCTTGATGGATGGGCATGTTAGACCTTTCATATTTAATATTTTTGGTTCATTCTTGTCTTAAAGTATATGCTTAATTAATGTTAAGATATCAAGTTATTCACCTTAAGAGTTCATAGAAATACAAAAATTGTGCAATTCTAATCAGAGATTCATTCAATGGCATATTTTGTTTAAGAGTTTCAAGAATTACAAAAATTGTAAACGTCACATAAATTATTTAAATATGTTATAATATGTGTGTGTGTGTGTCTCTCTCTCTCTCTCTCTCTATATATATATATAATCTTTCTAGTGAAATTTTCTAATTTTTTTAAAAATAATTTTGTTTGTGTTGCGCTTGTGTATAGTTTTACTGTTTATTAGATTAGCCAAATATAACTTACTGTTGACTCTTATCAAAATATGGTACTTAATCTATATGTTCAAAATTTATTTTATGGATTTTGTAGTAATAAGTTTCACAATTAGGACTGTATAGTTTACTGTGTGTCTTAATTTTTACCCTGTTCTCTTTTTGTTTTGTTGCTTTTGTCTTATTCTCATACAAATATGCGTAATGATGGAGGTTTTACTACCTTTGAAGTCCAAGAATTTCGAAAAGCTTGTATTGAGGCATAGAAAGCTTCCATCTACAAATCTTTTCCTTCATTAATAAGTTTAGCATTGCTAATGATTTATGTTTCGTCTTTTATATAAAAAGAGAAAAAACTTTTTCTAACTTTGGCTCTTTTATTTTATTTTTGTAGAAATTTTAATGGTTTTTTGTTTTGAAGCTTATAATTGTTTTCTCCATTTCCCATAAAATATTTGCACTATCACTCACTTTGCCTCATTCCTTTGTGATTCACTGGTTGGTGGTATTTTCTTTAGTAGTTTAGTGTAGATTACTTTTTTATGTTCTTTTATTTCTTAATAATTGGTTGGAGAGATGGGGTGTGTTGTGCATGCATTTCTTTGTTGTACCATTAGGCATGGGTAATTTTTATCATAGGGATGTGATCAACCCTATTCTTGTTTTGCAGATTTCTTATTTGAAAAAACTGGGTTGCACCATGACGCCTACGTCTTGCCTCCATGCTTCTCATCTTATTGAGCAGTACAAATCATTGTAACAATTGAGTAGTGGGATCTTTTGCTTCTCCTTTTCAGCCTTTATATATTGAATTCTTTCTACGTTCGAGTATTGGAAGTTCAAGCTAGTTTGCAAGCTAGCTGTATAATATATTTTCAATCTAGTTTGCAAGCTTTATACAAATATGGTTAAGTAAATAAACAAGGTGCTATTTGAATCTTAATCAGCTACTAAGGTTAATTTTTTAGCTAACTTTCTTTGTTACGGAATAGTTATTTTCGTTAGTTATCACTATTTTTTCCTCCTCTATATTTTGCAAATAAACTCCTTAAAATCCAATCAGATACACTGCGTGCATGTTACGAAATTTAGAAAGAAGAGATTATTGGGAAACTTCCTTGACCTGCCAAATATTGTATATTTAATTCATTAGAGAAGTTTGGGCTATATTTATAAATAAATAAAAAAAAAGAAGTTATACGTGTTTTGCATGGAAATGTAAAAGAGATTCTTCCATATTACCGATTTGAGTGTTATGTGTAGTGATAAAATCACACATTCAGCTTCTTCAATGTGAAGGGTCCAAGTCTACGCTGTTAAAAAATTTAATTGTTAAGATGTTGACACATTTGCCTTAAACAAAAATGGATCGCTAAATCTTTTGTATAGCTTCTTCTGACACATGCATTAGAAACAAAAACCTTGTTTCTTCCTTCATCGATGTTATTAACTCACGTTTAATCTTCTGCTTAATTGTATTTCTAGACGAGGTCTTCATAATGGGTAATATCTTTTGCACAGATATCATCCATCTGCAAATTGTCTCAAGAAATTGAAAAATGCAATCAAATCAACTATGCAATTCATGTCTCTCCTTTATCAATGCAATCAATTACACTTGTTTCTATTTGTAGTAGTATCCATCAGGGAAAAAGGGAAACGAGTTCATATCCGAGAAAATGCATTTAAACAAGTTATTGAATACTCGAACTAAATTGGAATTACATGTTCTGGTCATATCACTTTATCACATTAATTGAATCCAAAACTAAAGCCAATGTCGTCCAATTTCGTGTCATGGCTAATCTACCAGAAGGGAATGAATGCAGTAAGCAACATCAACTTTGAGTCGAACAACATCAGATCTTCAAGTTTGAAGCATACCCATTTCTACACTTTCAGCATCGATTTCTCTATCTTCCGTGTGACTTCATTAGCATAATCTTTTCTCTTGGAGCCATGGAAGTTTTCTGATGAACGAGGAATCCTTCAAAGTGATGACTGTGTATTAAAAAAATCGCAAGTCTTATTTTTAAAAAATGTTTTATTATTTTAATAATAATTTATAATAATGTGTCAGCATCTTAATTATTAATTGTTTTCATAATGAAGATACGTGTAATTTACAAACTGCACTCCTTACTTTGAAAACGCCGAATCCTAAAACCACGAGTATAAGAAATGTTCTCAAATATTATATTCCAAAACATTCTAGAAAATAATATTCACAAAGAAACAGATATTTAATGATATAGCCTCAATGAAAATGTGCTCCCTTCTTGCCCACACTAATGACATCTTCCTTATTTACTAAAATCTTTGTTTATTTAACCTCAAGTTGTCATCTTTATCTAGACACTTTGGACAATTATGATTACTTTCTAGTCGCATGCTATGCCACTCCTTTACCTTTGTAGAAGTTATCACACTCTAGGTAGGGCTATCATAGAACAAACTTAGAGAAGGATATGCTGATTCAAAACTACGTTGTCACCAAAGGGGCCTAATAAAAAGGTAAGATAGGGGCATTTTTTGCTGTGTAAATTTCTCATGTTAACTAGTTGAAGGTTTAGGATCATCTTTCAACTGATTTTTATTTTATTTTATTTTACTTCCCATACATGCACATTGCTAGCTTCCATGTGATTTGCCTCTAGAGAAAGTTGCTACTCAATCACTAGGTGTTTCATTATCATGTCCTCATCTTAATGTGAAATCTTCCAAATATGTAACATTATCAATTGTTCTGATTTGGATATATGACTGAAGGAATCTTCTGCTAGAGCCACGGAGATGACGGCGGTGGAGGGTTTACTTGCAAAGGCACTTCGATGTCCAAGTCAGTGAGTGAAAGGGGTAAGTTAAGTGTGTAGGGTTGCGTGTGAATACCTAGGGGGAGATCCCCTTTATGTACTGATGTTGACGACGAGGTCATAAGTGAAAATAGGGCTAAGAAGAAGGATCTTCTCCGAGATAGGCAGGCTCTGTTCTAAAAAACTTGGGCGAGTATCTCTCCAAGTTGTAAGAGTGTCGTTGGGTTAACCTAGTCAGGGTGAGTCTTGGGTCGAGCCATAACTTGGCCAAGGTTGGGTAAACAAGGTTAAGATCACGTACGGGTCTAAAATATCTGTTCAGTACATCAACAAATCTAGATCCCTTATTTTCCTTTCAATAGGTTGCTTGATTCTAATTGCTACTTTCTCACATTTCTCAAACTTCTTCCCTTTGACTGCATGTTCTTTCCTACATTATCAACATGCTTCTTTCTTGGATAGGGTTGAAATCTTCGTCCTTAATTTTTTGTTCTGTAATTTCTTCCTAGTATTATCGTTTGTATCTTTCTTTTGATGCATGTTCTATTTGCCATTCTCATCATAAGGTTAGTGAATGACAAAAGTAAAAGCGTAAATATTAATGAAGGACCAAAGTAAGATTTTTGTTTAATGCCTTATATTTGTTCATGGGTCACCATGGAGCAGATAGAAAAAAGTCCTTTTCATTCTTGAAGTGAGCAAAATAGTAAATATTAGTGATAAATCACTTTTTCCCCATTTATTCTCTTCACGTTGGATTGTGTGTACTTGGTGGCAAAAATTATATTGTCAATAAATCTAAGTGAATAAGTTTTAGGGTGAAAAGCTAAAAGATTTTATGTATAATAAAATGGTATTGTTCATAGATTTATTTGAGTTATATTATATCAAGAATGTTCATAGATTAACTGAACTGTTCATGTCTGCTACCTTGGAGGTGGCCTAAGTAAATAGAACTCGAGCTTTGGATGGCTTCACTGATCCAACAATGGTGGGGGTACTCGCAAAGGCACTTTGATACTCAAGTTAGAAAAGGAAT
This sequence comes from Styphnolobium japonicum, assembly GCA_023212625.1. Classification (NCBI taxonomy): domain Eukaryota; kingdom Viridiplantae; phylum Streptophyta; class Magnoliopsida; order Fabales; family Fabaceae; genus Styphnolobium; species Styphnolobium japonicum. Next base: position 21,195,374 of record JALBWW010000013.1, read on the forward strand.
GAAGAAGATGAATTGTATAAGCTAGAGTGAAAACCACACCTCTAGAGTGGACCTTCCTCCTTTTATATACCTTAATTGTTACCATAAAATAGGGACCAAGGCGTGGGGGAATGGTTGGTTACGTGAGGTGGGTCCCATTGTCTCACTTCCTTGGGTGCCTTATGTTAGTGGTACTATCATTGCCATAGGCAAAGTGTGTGTAATTGTTTATGAGCCTGGACTGCCTAAGGGCTCATATAGTACATTGCCCCCTAACTCAGTAGTCACTTCGGCCAAGTGACTTCCGAGATGTATTAATTAGTTCTTTAAAGGGTGACCAGCAGATTTCTTGAGGATTGTACATTAGCAGTGACCGAGGCATGTCAATCAAGGGTCAATGTGTATCCCTAAGTGTGTAGGTTGAGTTTTTATGATGTGACATATTTTAGACGTGTCGTGAATGTTGTGGTGCTCGCTTTTTGAGGTGTCATGAATGCAACATTTTTGTGCTGGTTATAGAGGTTTGTAATTATTTCTCCCACTTGATTGGTAGTCTTTGGATGACTACTTCATATGTGGACTGTTGATCGTGGGTAGTGTAGGATTTGAATCGTTCCCTTTCTCCTTGGCAGTTTCACTTTACTCATTTGTCATTCCACAATCGTTTCGCTTTGCTTGATTCCATTTGTTCATCACCCATAGTTCCTTGCTTTTCTTTTTGCTTCCTACATTGCCTTACTATTCGCTTCTGGTTTTGCTATTGCTTTCTTGTTCATTTCGCTTGCGGTTCATTGAATCTTCGCTTCACTTTTCTTAGGTAATTTCTTATCTTCAAAGTTTGTCTTTTTCCCTTTTTCTTCACTTTTAGCACTAGGGGCGTTGTCATTTGTTTAGGTTTAGTTGATGATTCACGTTTAGTTGATGATTCACGTTTTTGGGTGAGTATTCCAATTTTGTAGAGCTTTTGAAGGGAGGTGTTCATTTTATTTTAGTGAATGAATGTCTTTAGTATTGACTCGTCGTTGGGTTTTGTAGGTGTGGGTATTTGGAGGACTAAATGGCCGAGAAGAATAATCCTAAGAAAGTTCTTGCAGAGGTCGAGGATCCTTATAATGAGGCAGGTTATGGCTGGGTAAACCTGGAGGTGTTACAGACGCTTTCTACCTATGTTTAAAAGGACCCGATAGTTAAGCTACGAGGTTGTTTAACCATGGCTTATGTGGATTTGGCGGCGAATAATGACTTCGTATTGCGTCCTTGTCAAAAGGATGAACATGTCAATATGGGTAAGGGTTTAGAGCAGGAGCTCAAATTTTGCTATGTTTATGAGACGATGTTTTCTTGTCTCATATTCACTTTTCCCTTAAATGACTTTGAGGGAAATGTGTTGTCTTTATTGAATGTGGCACTAACGCAACTACATCCCAATGGATGGGCTTTCATTCTTGGTTTCAGAGAGCTGTGTCGTCAGCACGAAATTGCAGCCATGACTTCTGTTTTCTTTTACTTCTTCGAGATGGGAAAAGTGAGGAAGAAAAAGGATAGCTAGGTGTCTTTAAAGTGTATTAGCTAGAGTGAAGAGAGCAAGAGAGGGGAAGATCTTTCTCTGTAGTTTACAACAACAAAGGCATAGATTTGCAGTTTACCTCAACCTAAGCACATATACACAACAACTCAAGCTGATTCTTAGAGGAGGGAGGGACAGAGGGAGAGTCGCGTTGGGGAAGGATAACGCCAAGGAGATGTGCAAGGGAGGAAGGGCAAGCGTACAAAGATAGGAGTGGAGGGAGGGGAAGAAAGAAAAATATTGGGTTAAAAATGTAGAAATAAAAGACATGTTATCAAACAACTAAAAGGGAGGGGAGGACAGGAGCTCTGATAGAGTTGGAAAACATGTCTGTGTCAAAGAGATGTGTAGTTAGTATTTTTTAGAAAGTGAAAAAATTAGATAAGATATAGAATTTAAAGCATTAAAAGATAGAGTTTAATTAAAACTCTAATATATGTATTAGTTTATTTGATACTATAAACTAATAATGAGGTATATTTTATCTTTATGGATTTGAATTATACTAAACCGATCGAATCATGGCTTAATGACATCACTGATTCGATCTCCAATCAGAATTTTAAAACATTACAAATAGAAAAGAGAGCATCGTGTCATTCAAATTAGCAAATGACCCTTGTGTGCATGATAATGGTCATGTAACTAAATTGTTTTAATGATCACTACAAAATTAAATTTGAAGACATTATTGTAGTCTTAATAATCTTATTCATCTAGTTACCAAAAAGGAAAAAAATGTATTACAAGACCTCAGCTTTAAAATTTACTAATTACAAACCTCTACTATGATAACCAATTAAAGACCTCAACTTTAATAGAAAAATATTTTAATAATATTTATCAATTGAAAAAAAATTTAGGCTATATATGTCATGTGTTTTACTTATACTATAAATTATTTTTATAGGTCTAATCCTTTCAATAATTTTTATTAATAAGAATATTTTTCAAAAAAATTTAGGTCCTTAATTGGTAATAGTAAAAATTCAGTTCTTTAATTAATTATCAAAAATAATTTAGGTCACTCTACCAAAAAGATAAAAAGAAAAGGATCTTTCTCCGTACTGTTAAGTCTTTAAGGTCAGATCGTATTCTTTATATTTTTCCCCGTATAATTAGAACTTTATAAACTAATGAAACAGAGAATATAAACATAATATAATAGCTGTAACATACCATATTAGAAAGGCTTTAGAAAACACCTGAACATTGAGAACACCTTTCCATTAACAATCAATAAAAAAAATGTGAAACCAATGGTGAAATAAATAGAATCGGGTTCCCTTTATATCCAAAAATAACCAACTTGTAGTTGGAAACAGCTAGTTGACAATGATTGGATACAAGATATCCTACAACCTAAGAAAAGAAACAGGAGTTCAGGGAGACAGTCCCCTCCCCTGGACCCCCCTCAAACCCCCAAAAAAATTGTCAAAGCCCTGGAATAGATTCAAGATTGTATTTTTCAGAAGAAGATTCAGTATCCCTTCTCTCTTGCAGTTTTGGCTTCGTCATGCCATCAAGAGCTTGCAGGTATGTGTAGGAAGCAGTCCGATTAGACGGTGGGCTTGGATTGCTAATTCTGCTGGCAAGGAAGCGGCGGATCAGGCCCCTAAGAAATGGGGCCATGGTTTCTGGCTCATATTCCAAGTAATACATGATCCCTCCCATACAGAGAGAAAACATGAAGACCTGTACCAGTTGAAAGCATAAAATGAGACAATTTCTACATTTGTCATATAAGGTTCGATCCTTGTGACTACTCAATCTCCTCTACCATAAAGGGCCTAAACCCTCAAGAAAAATGAAAACATGTATCACAAATGTGGTTAGCTATGACAAAGGAAAAGACACAAATAAATAAGTGGTAAAGGCAAGCATAAGTTATAGCCCTGAATACATGAGCACTCCCACTTGCAACATAGTGGGAGAGGAGATTAGTTCCTTTGACTGCTTACATTCCTAGATCTTAAATCGCTTTTATAAAATTCTCATGTCCTCCGATGATATGGATGGATATTGGAACTAACAGAAAACATCAAAAGAGGCCTCAACATTAAAACTAACTTTCATTTCAAAACAAGTCAGGTTGTCACTAGAGTTCTAGAAACAGATTTTGGGTAGATGTTTCAAAAAAAGGATAAGCAAAGTGTTTCTTTTAATCCAGTGCAAAGTAACTAGACGGCATACCTCAGCATTCCTAATATCTGGAAGCAGGTGTCTGTTCACCAAGATATTCCATAATGAATCTCCTGCTCGGGGAAGAACATATAAAGCTAGCTCACCACGCCTTGCTTTTTTCTCCAATAGCACTGAAAGGGCAGATATTCCACCAGCTATCCAATATACAAACTTGTGATCTCTTGAAGCAAGTTTTCTATGTAAACATATGACTCCCTGCAAAATCAGAAAGACATTAGGAAAATATTCATACATTTATCTGTTAGAAATGTAAAATAAGAAAATATATATATAACAAACATATACCTGAAAGATTCCAACAAAAGCAGACAAAAAGGCTGTTGAGCGAACAGCACCTTTAATGGCAAACCAGAAAGTACGGGAAGGAGCATCAGTGAACTGAAAACACAATCTTCATCAGAAAAAAAAAGTCCAAAATAACAATGGCAATGACAAAAGTTACAGTAATTGCAGCAATAGCAGGTTGTGGGCACCGGTGGATGTAGACTGAAGACAATATGCATATCATTAGTTATCAGAGTCATAATCTTATTCATGGCACAAAAAGAACTCAATCTTAGCAAGACTTCAGTATAATATTTATTTCGTCTTTGCAAATCATGTGACAACATCTCACATCATAAAAAAAATCTTCATATGGATTGAAAATAGATTTAAAGAATAACATATGCCCAACTAAACACTTTCAATGGCATTAACATATGACAAACAAATATATACCTGCATAGTAAACATAAATACATGTGTTAGAATATTTTAGCATATCTTTAGAAGATCTTTATAATATATTGTGAAATCAATTTGTCCTCTAATTGAGGAAGCAATCTTAGGAGTTGTTTCCTGATTTCATTGTGTTTTCTAATTTGTTTCCTTATTTAATTAGGGTTAGGAGTCTTAGTGGGCTTGAGCTTGTATTAGTAATACTACACTAATACTTCACCTAATTATTAGTATAAATAGGAGTTAGTGCTTTGTATTTTACAATACATTCAAATCAATTCAATATCATATTATTCATTCGTATTATTTCTCTCTTTTACTCATTCTCGACCTAAACCCTATAATTTCAACAATATGCTTATCAATCTTGTGAACCAAAATCTAGTCAAATATTCAATTGCAAAAAGAAATATGTGCAGAAACAGACGCTGAAACAAAATCCAGGATTCAAGGTTATAATAGAAAAACAGAAAGAAAAAGATCAAGAAAGAAACCCAGGACTACGGTGAATTATCATAGAATTTTGACCCACTAAACCCTAATGACCTAATTCATACTGCAGGAAACTGAGGCACATTCACAAGTGCATTGTAGCAGTATGGAGACTGTTAAGAAATCAACCTCAGTAAGAAACTATGAATCAGGATGGAACTTTTAGACGCCCTTCATTTAATTATAGTCATATACTAAATAGCAAGGAAAGGAAAAATAACAATTTCCAACATGAATTTCCATTATGCTTATGACTTTTCATTAAACTGAAACTACGATGGCAGTGGCAAAGTGACAGACACATAGTTAATTCTATCAGAAATTGTCACAGAAGAAAGAAAAAATAAACTGTGTTGAAGCTTCCTACAAGCTATTTGGTTAACTATAGTAATCTTCTGGAGTACTTAGAAAGGACACTGACCACAAACACTTACAAATTGTGCACATGTTCATTTTACATAAGACTGTTTTCTTGCTCAAGTATTTTTTATTTGCTGAGATACAATTAACACAAATAGTTTGGTAAGAGAATACCTTCTGTAGGTGCAGAACAACATATGGCACAAAGGTCAAAGAGAAGTAAAGAGGGAATGTTTTCTTAAACGTTGCTGATGTTGCATTTACATCGTGAGCTAAACATGAATTTGTTCCAGGATGAATAATGGAACAAGGAACAATGGAGGGAAATTCTTCCAATTTTACATATTCAGATTTTCCAATGCGAGATAAGTAAGCGCGCAGCAAAGCAACATCAACTGGATGACCTCTACAGCTATCCCTTACAGCCTTGTATACAGGCTCTGCAACTGGCCCAGTCTTCTGAATGAAGTCTTGATAGGATTTCGGCAAGCTCTCAGGACGCATTACAAAGGCATACATAACCTGAAATAAATTTTTTACTGATAAAATCATTAAAAGGAAGTATGTAAAGTAATTCCATGAAACATGAGTAGATGAGCAGCTATATATCAAAATTTGAAGATTTACTACAAAACCATGGTATAAATATTTTACAGAAGTCAAAGGACCAATAAAGTATCTCACTAGAAATAATCCAGTTTAAGACATTATAAAGACATTAACTATTAGTTATACAAGGTAATTTATACTTTGCATTGGCCACAGGGAGACTACAAGCACATTGGGCATAATGAGAGAGCTAGTGAAGGACTCCTTTAAACCTCAGTACAAGGCCTGATGGTAACAAATTCTACACAAGGTGCGTCTCAGGAGGGTTGGCGTCTCAGGGCGCCTTAGTAGCCTTCCAGTACAAGTTCTACTTCACTTATACTACACCACTGTATTAGTGTAAATACATACACAGGAAGCCTGAAAAAAGTTTGTAAATCCCATTACAGTTCATTCCTTCTTTGTCTCTCTATATCCTCTCTCTTTTGATTCCTTTCTACAACAACCATGCCTTATCCCACTAGGTGGTATCAGCTATATGGATCGATTGGTGCAAAAAATCTAGAGGAAGTTCCTTTTAAATGGTTTCTCCTAAAGTTTTCTCTAATCTTCCACTAACCCTATTAATCGGACTATCTTCCATTCGATCCACTTTTTTCATTGGAGCCTCTATTAGTCTTCTTCTCACATGACCAAACCACATTAAGCGAGTTTCTGTCATCTTCTCCTCAACAGGTAATCAGGTACTACTCCAACTTTCTCTTGAATACTGTTGAGTGACTAGAGTCTTTATCCTCTGTAAAGTATTAGACTATCTGTAAAGCTAATACCTTATCTCTAACATGTCTAAAGTAGAGAATATATCTATCTGTAAGTGTCCTACCATGGAAGTCCCATAAGTAATTTTCATTCAATATCTGTCTCAACTTGAAGTTGGTATCAGAGCTCACAGTCCGTGGGCCTGATTTAGCATCAAATAGTCACTGCCGGAGGGGGAGGAGAGCTACCCATCCATCTTTCCGACCACCCCTGACTCCAAAACTCCTGGCCACAAACCTCGTGAGATCAGCCGATTGAGCATTCACCGCTGACTGGCCATTGCTCACCCATCACGCGCTCCACGCGCCGTCACAAGCTTCGCACTCGTCCGCGCGTGAACGCCACGCGCTGCCTTTCCTGCCTCTCGGTGATCTCACCGCTGTCCTATCTGCTCGCGGCTGCTCTTCTTCATTACACTCGTGGTGAATAGCCGCCGCTGTGGGCCACGCCGTCACCTCAATTCCAAAGACTACCGTTTCATCTCTTGCTTCGTTTCATCGTCCACGTGCAAAGCACTGTCACTGTTCAAAAGTCACTGTTCAAAAGTCACTGTTCAAAGTTTGTATGTTATCCTCTGTTTTTCAGCCGCCATTTAAGTCACCCGTCACCTGAGTCACCATTATTCACTCAGTACCTTCTACTGCATTTTATTCACCAATGGATTCCACATTTGAATCCTCCGCTGCAACATCCAATCCAAGTTCTGCTGGCCCATCACATAGCAAGAATCATCATTCCTTTGTCTTCTCTGGGAGTCCAACTATAACTTCCGAGAAGCTTAACGGAAAGAATTACATGGATCGCAAATCGGCCATTGCGGAAATTTGGTTCTGGGACAAGGACTGGCCGATCACTTGACCAAAAAGGTCAGAGATATTAATGCAAAGAGATCAAGATCAATGGAAGAAGGCAGACTACCACAGCTTGGTGTCTCTTCTATGGCAATCTATTGATCCGAAGTTGTTGGTTCATTTTCAACCTATAAAACGTGCTACTTACATCCGGAAGAAAGCTCGCAGCGTTTATTCAAATGATATCCAATATTGTATGATGTGGTACACAAATTAGCAACACTTCAAATGACGTAAAATGATCTCCGACGATTTGACCAAAGCCCAATCTACTATTGATGAGGTTAAGTTACTCCCGATCGGGTGATAATATGGAAAACAAGTCGATAACATGCATGGTGTTTGTCCTTCATGGTCTCCACAAAGACCTTGAATCGTCCTAATCAAATCCCCGACAAATCCTAGTGTTCCTATTGTAGAAAACCTTATGGATCGCTCTCCTACGAGTTCCCCCATCTAAAACTATGATTGGATCTAGTTCCGCTTCAATCATCCGCTTTTTCAAACACACCACGAACCGTGGAGGCAGAGGTCGTGGACGAGGTGGCCGAGGAGGACGTGGTTTCGTAATCGCCCACATTGCTCCTATTGTAATCGCATGGGTCACACTAAAGACAAATGCTATTCTCTCATCGGATTCCCCTGAGAGATCATCACATGTCGGATTCTCGAGAGATCAAAGACATGTGACATACTTACAACCTCAAAGTGCCTCGTAGAAGCTGCCGATAATCGAATGTCTTATCCAATGCTGAATTTAAGGAGTATCTTTCAAATTTCAAAACAGCCCAACAAGGTCAATCTTCTCACCACGCCTATACCGGTAACTCTACTTGGCTTGTCTGTCACAATCATTACCCGTTAGATCCTGGCTTTTGGATTCTCGGTGCTTCGACCATATAGCCGGGTAATCCTTCTCTTTCTCCACCATAACACAAATTTCAAAACATCACATTATATCACTCTTGGTCGATGGCTCCAAGTCAAAGGCCACCGCATTGGTCAAGCCACACCTTTTCCATCCTTATCTTTAAATTCAAATTTATGCCTGGACGTTCGCTTAACTTAGTCTCGTTAGTCAACTTACTCGTAACCATAATTGCTCCATCACTTTTACTAATAACTCTTTTTCCATCCAGACTGTAGTACGATTGACGATTGGCACAGGATCTCAATCACATGGCTCTACTATTTCCAACCTCCATCGCTTGCCGCTTGCACCACTACCGATTCTCCGATCTCCTTCATTATCGCCTTGGTCATCCCCAGCCTCAATAAACCGAGGAAAATGGTCCCTCATCTGCCTAACTTGCGCCTTAACAATGTGAGTCATGTCACTGGCAAGCATGTACGAGCTTCCTTTCCGTAAAAGTCCTCGCCGACATCCACCCTTTTTGAACTTGTTCATTCTCGACGTACGGGTCCTAGTCGAGTCACTCTATCTAGGCATAGGTACTTTGTTACTTTCATTGATGATTTTTCAAGATGTACTTGGATTTTTCTAATGAAAGACCGCTCGTAACTATTAACTATTTTTCAGCACTTTTATCATGAGATTCAAAACCCAATTTGACCATTCTATCCGTATTTTAAGAAGTGATAATGCCAAAGAATATTTTTCTCGCATCCTTCAATCGCTTTATGGCTTCTCATGGCATGATTCATCAATCTTCTTGTCCACACACCCCAACAAAATGGTATTGCCGAAAGAAAACACCGCTATATTATTGAAACTGCACGCATTCTTCTACATGCTAATGCACCTTTAAAATTTTGGGGTGATGTCGTTTTCATCGCTGGTTTCTTAATAAATCGGATGCTCCTTCTCGCTCAATAACAAAATACCATATTCACTCTTGTTTCCAAAGGATCCACTGCGCATCGTTTCCCCACGTGTATTTGGTTCTACATGTTTTGTTCATGATCTCAATCCAGGTCTTGACAAGTTGTCTCGCCTGCTATCAAATGCATCTTCCTTGGTTACTCGTGTCCAAAAAGGCTACAAATGTTATTCTCCGCCATCGCTTACACGCCTCATGATGTTACATTCTTTGAGGATACCTTTATTTCTCATCCTCCATAACACCGGCCTCCATTTCTCGTATTACCTCTTCCTTTGTCTATACCGTATTGTTGAGTCTCCTACTCTACCCGTGGTCTCGTCCTCCTTCTCCCCAACCTCTCATTACCTACCATTCCCTCGTCTACAAAGATCATTGAAGGACATTGTACCCAATCGTGCCTGATTCATTCCCCGCCCAGCTGATCTACTCCGCTCCCGATCCACCTCGAGCCTTCTCCCGATTTACCTATTGCCCTTCTCGAAAAGGTACACGTTCCACTTGCAACCCTTATCCCATCTACAATTTCCTAAGTTATCACCGTATATCTCCATCCCATTGTGCTTTTATTTCGCTTATTTCCTCCTGCTTTCTATCCCTAAACTCGTCTCAGAAGCATTATCCCATCCGGATGGCGGCAGCTATGATTGATGAAATGACAAACTTTAGAATCCAATAACACATGGACCCTTGTTCCCCATCCTCCCGGAAATCCACGCTTGGATGTCGCTGGGTATTCACTATCAAAATTGGTCCTGATGGTCGATTGATCAGCTCGAAAGCCCGCTTAGTAGCTAAAGGCTATACTCGTATCTTGGGCTCGATTATGGTGATACCTTTTCTCCCGTTGCCAAAATGGCCTCTCGCTCGCCTCTTTGGCCATGGCACGCCATGCGTCAGCCGCCCTCGCATCGCTTAGACATTAAAAATGCCTTTCTTCATGGTGATTTATCCGAGGAAGTCTATGGAGCAACCACCTGGTTTTGTTGCTCGTGGGGAGTCTCATGGCCTTGCTCATTGCAGTGTTACACAAAGCCTTATATGGTCTCAAGCAGTCCCTAGCATGGTTTGGTAGATTCAAGACATGCCTCTCCAACACTTTGGCATGATTCGCAAAGTGAAGGCATCACTGCCTTTTATAAATCATCCTCCTCTAGTCAAGACATCTATCTTGTTGTATATGTCGATGACATTGTTATTACAGGGATGATCTTGATGGCATTAAAAGTCTCAAGCAAAGACCTATCTCAACAATTTCACACCAAAGACTTGGGACGATTATGTATTTTCTTGAATTGAAGTTGCTCAATCTAGTTCAGAGTTGCTATATCTCGTGAGGAAGTATGCTCTTGATATATTGGAAGAAACTCGGGTATGCTAGATTGTAAGATGATTGACACACCTATGGATCCCAATGTTGCTTATGCCAAATGAGGGGGAGCCTTACTCGCATCCAGGAAGATATCGCAGATTAGTTGGAAAGTTGAATTATCTCACTATGACCTAGATCCGACATATCCTTTGTGGCCGTTGTCATGAGTCAATTCACTCCTCAATTCTCCTGGGAGAGTCATTGGGATGCAAGAGGTTCTGATCTTGAGATACATTAAAAGTTCTCCGGGAGAGGGCTAATTTATCGAACAAAGACCACACTAATGTTGTTGCTTACACAGATGCAGATTGGGTCAAGGCCCAAGTGATAGACTCAACTTCAAAGTTATTGTGTTCTTATTGAGGCAATCTCATTTCGTGGAAAAGTAAAAAAGCAAAGTGTTGTAGCTAGATCGAGTGCGTAAGGCATATAGGCTATGGCTCTTGCTACATGCGAACTCATTTGGTTAAAGCAACTTTTCCGAAAGTTAAGCTTCTCGCACGATCGGGTCCATGAGCCTTATATGTGATAATCAGCAAATTTTGCACATTGCTTCCAATCCAGCTCTTCACGAGCGACCAAGCATATCGAGATCGATTGCCACTTTATCCGCTGATAAGATTATATCCGAGAAATCACGACGCCATTCGTAAGCTCCAATAATCACCGCGCATATGCTCACTAAATCACTCCGAGGTCCAAGGATAAAATATATATGTGACAAGCTTGATGCCTATGACATATATGCACCAGCTTGAGGGGGAGTGTTGAGTGACTAGAGTCTTTATCCTCTGTAAAGTATTAGACTATCTGTAAAGCTAATACCTTATCTCTAACATGTCTAAAGTAGAGAATATATCTATCTGTAAGTGTCCTACCATGGAAGTCCCATAAGTAATTTTCATTCAATATCTGTCTCAACTTGAAGTAATACATTCATTCCTAATCTTATCTTCTCGTATGTCCAATCATCCGCCTCAACATTCTAATCTCCACTACATTTAATTTTTTGCTCCTGTTGGCACTTTGATGCGCTGCAATTCACTACCTATTTAGATCAACCCATCTCCTATTAGGTCAGGTTCTATGTTTAGGTTTTCATTTGCACTCAATGTGCATCAAGAAGTCACAAAAGCTCATGTAATGTGCTACAAGGATTAGCATTTTGAGAAGTCCTCACATGCTAGAAAAAGATCTTGTCCAAGGTATAATGAGTATAGGTCAGAAAATCTCCATTAAAAGGTAATCCAAATGTCTGGAAGAAGTCACTAAAAGAGTAATTTGAGAGTCCAGTATTTTGAACTCATAAAGGTCTTAGAGAAGAATAAAGTGTTTATCAGATTCTAATTCACGGATCCATGCAAGGAGATGAACTCCTCCTACATTAACAATCACTTGTACTGTCCTTCCTTAAATTAAGGCATAATATCCCAAGTTGTTTCAAGAAAAGATTACAGTACTTCAAGACAATGCTTATTGCCGTTTAGGATCCATGTAATTATTGCTTTATTACTATATATTTAGACACCCGTTGTGTACTGAAATACACGGTTTCAGTATCTCTATGCCTTTGTTTCTCTCTCTCAACATGGTATTTAGAGCCTCAAGAGGTGTAACCCTAAAATCGTGAATACCCGGTGGACCCATTATCCTTCAGTGACCAAAATCCTCTCTGAGCAATCGTGTTTTCTCTTTGGTTCTCCACCTACCGTCGTGTCCTCCCTTCGCCAGGCCTTTTTCTCTCTCCATCGTGTCTGTGAGAGCAGTTTCACCCTTCATCAGTGGGATTTTTCCTCGACCACCCCCACCATCGTCTTCGCCGTGTCCAGATTGGCCTCTTCCTACAACCGTGCCACCAACGGAGCTTCCACGCGCTGCCAAACGCTCTCAACCGCTGCCCACTTCTCCCAGTGCATGAGGGCGCATCCGTCAAGCCTGTTCACCCACTGTGTCATTTCTGGCCAGGTCTAGGCCCTCCCTTCCTCAATCACAGCCCCCCAACTCTTTCCACAGCCTGGTCTGCTCTACACCGGCTTTCGGCTAAGCAGACTTCTAACTTCTCTATTGCTCCTGCTCTTGGTGATATGGTTGCCCTTGTCTCTCAGAACAACAATCGAAGTCGTTCTCGTGGGGGGCACTCTGGTTTCAAGCCTCGTCCGAAGTGTGATCACTGCAACCTCTTGGGACATACTATTGATCGCTTTTGGCAATTACATGGCCACCCTCCTCGCCCAATAAATACAACCCATACTTCTCCATCAGAATTTTTATCAGGAAATCAAAACTCAGTTTGGTGTTTCTATTCATACTTTACATAGTGATAATGCTCGTAAATACTTATCCCAACAATTTCAGACTTTTATGGCCTCTAATGGTATTCTTCACCAAATGTCTTATACCTATACCCCTCAACAAAGTAGGGTTGCCAAACGCAAAGACAAACACTTTATTGAAACAACTCGAATTCTTCTTCATGGTTATGTCCCATTCCGTTTTTGGGAGGATGCTGTCCTTACAGCTTGCTATCTTATCAACTGCATGCCCTCCTCTGTCTTAGATAACCAAGTACCTCACCCATTCTCTTTCCCCATCTACCTCTTCATTCCCTTCCACCTCGTGTTTTCTGATCCACTTGTTTTGTCCACAATCTTTCTCCTGGCCTTTACAAACTCTTGCCTCAGTCCCTTAAGTGCGTCTTTCTTCGTTATACTCAGTCCCGAAAAGGTTATCGTTGCTTTTCTCCTACTCCCCAATGCTACCTTATAATCATTTGACATTACATTCTTCGAGTCTGTACCTTTCTTCAAGTCGAACCCTTTGCCTACTGAGCCTATCTCTACGATCTTACCTATTCCCTCTGCTCTTGTTCCTGTCGAGTCTATCACATTAGAGACCGTACTTGTGGAGGCCCCTATAGCTTGCCCCTTCCAGACCACCGATGCACCCATCCTCCATTGGTGCCCGTCCCAACTACTGATCCTGCTGCTAAGGTCATGATGCACTCTTCCTAGGAACTAGCTCCAGCATTGCCACCTGAACTCAATCTTCCCATTGCTCTCAGAAATGGTATACGCTCTACTTGTAACCCTCGTTATATTGCTTTGAGTTATCACCTTCTTCACATTACACTTGTCTTTCTTCTTTGTCGTCTTTACTTATTCCTAAATCTCTAGGTGGCGCTTTATCCCACCCCGAGTGGAGACAAGCAATGATTGATGAAATGTGTGCTCTTCAGAGTACTGGTACCTGGGAACTAGTCCCTCTACCTCCTGGGAAGTCTATTATTGGTTGTAGATGGCTTTATACAGTCAGAGTTGGCCCTGATGGTAAAATTGATCGCCTTAAGGCTTGTATGGTGGCCAAAGGATATATACAAATAGTTGGGCTTGATTATGGTGACACTTTCTCTCCCGTGGCCAAAATGGCCTTTGTTCGGCTCTTCTTGTCCATTGTTGCTATCCGCCACTGGCTTCTTCATCAACTTGACATTAAATATGTCTTTCTGCATGGTGATCTCAAAGAGGAAGCGTACATGGAACAACCACCTAGGTTTGTTGCTCAGGGGAGTCCTCTGACTTAGTATGTCGCCTTCGCAAGAGATATTATTCTTGGTGTTGTGGCCAATACCTGAACATAGTTGCTTTGAAGTCTTTGATACTATACTAGTTAAGACCTTGAAAGATTAAAGCCTCAAGGTGAATTGAAAACTGAATGTAGTTTCAATACTACTGAAATTTGACAACCAATAGGATAATATGCAAGAATTAGAAAACCCAAGTCCCAATATCAAATTCTGGATGTACCACATGGAAACCAACTTAGGAAAGTCTCATCGATAATCTCAAGCAAACTTCTTGAGTAGTTATATTAATAAAAAAAAATCATCATTCAATGCACAAATACTTTGATAGACTTACTCCTGACATGAATGAAAATTTACTCTTATCTAAATTAAAAATATATATAGTAATAAATTAGAAACATCATTCTGACAATTCCGAAACTTATACAAGAGTAAATAAATTATTCTTCTAATTCAAATTACAATTCTCCTTCTTAAACCCAAAACTGGAAGTATCATAATGACCACAAAAATTTCAAACTCTGGATGTCCAATGTTTCAATTATTCTGGTTTCCTATCTTTATCATTTAGTACTATAGAGTTGAATTCCATCAAAAGCCCTATAAATAAAGTCTAGGCATATCTTCATTCTACCTCTCTCATTAACTATTTCCAAATTTAGCCAACTCAAAAACAAGTCTTAGACCTTACTTTACTCTGTCAACCATGCAAAACCCAACCTTTTAAAGCCCTAATTCAAACTTCCATAAACTATTCTCCCAAAACCACAAAGCTACGGTCACTATTGTAGGAGAACTGACACATTCCATAGACAGTCAAAATCCACTTATCTTTCAATCTCTCAATCAATATTTCTTTCTTCTATTATATAAAATCTCTAAAATTACATAGTTTCAACTTTTACCCAATTAAAGGATCTTAAACCAAGCTTATTCTATACTATACTGCATATTCCTACTGCCAGAACTTCTTACATTCAGATTCAGAATCCATGATGTTAAACAGCCGATGTTATTTTATTCCTTTTTGCCTAATTACATTCCTTTTTGAAACCCTTGAAACTAAGAAGTCTCTCTCCTCTGTGTCCAATCTTAATTCAACATAAGATGTTTTTTTCACTGCTCTCGTATACTGCCCCTGCTAGCTATACCCTTTTTGGCATACAAAATAGAATAAACATTTGCTGCATGGCATAGGTTATTCATAAAATACTTCCCCCTAGTTTTATGGCTGTTCTATTGATATCAATTATCAGACACACATAAATATAACAAGGTCAATAAGTTTATAATAAAATCCCAGCATGAAAAGTCAGAAGGAGACTTGAATACCTGCGCACAAGCTAGAGCAAACAGCAAAGAATCTCCATGTCTCCAATGACTTCCCCAAAGGTGAAACTTGTTCTTCGATTTTGCAGAATTATAAGCACACTGATATATAAGAATATCTATTAGACTGGTGTATGCAGATCATTTTGAAGAGGAGAAAAATATATTAAATACATCCATGTAAGTAAGATTGCTCAGAAATTATTTTGGGGATACACTTTCAAATACCTGAGCTAGCCTAGCCAACAGATATAAAGCCAGTGTACGCCTCCTATTTGAATCATTTAATGCCAGAATTGAGAAACCAGCAACTGAACCTGCTAAAATTCTGCTCCATCATCCCCTTAAACAAAGTCAATAAGCAACGTGTGCAATGTCAACGGCATAAAACAATATCCAAGCATATATATACAGCCGAACAAGAACTTAAAAAATTTAATTGAGAAGCCACAAAAATAAATCAAGAAAGATAGTTTGTGTTGCAACTTACGCATTCAGCGGTGCCTCTTTCTTTCTCAACTTTCGCAGCAAACATCTCACCGCATGATAAGATCCAGTGAAACCACCAAAAAGTAAACCAATACGGCATGCTTCTTCCCTTACTATTAGATCTTTTTCTGAAACAAGTTGCTGGAAACAAAATATATATATATCCTCATATGTTCTCCTCTTTGTATTAAGCAAAAATGTAAAATATATGATGGTCAATAGTCAATACCTACATGCAACATACATATTACCTAACAACTGAAAGGTACAAACCTTCAACAAAGCCATTGAATAATATTAGCTACAAAAGAATTGACTGAACTGAATAATAACCTGTTAGATCAATTTAAATAGAATAAATCAAATTTAACAAATTTGAACCACGCTCAACCAGTATCACCCATGGTCTTTACCAGGGGCTGTGGTTAAGTGGTGGGAGTTTGATCTCCCACATTTCCATTTCCCCTTGCCCCTTAGGTCCAATAGGACCTCCCAAGAACGAACGACTAAAAAAAATTAAGAAATTTGAAAGTGCCTTTATTTCATGTTATATATATATTCAGGTCCTCTGAGCAGATTAAAAACCCACTTCAAATTTTTCCAGAAAAGCCCAATTTCTGTTTTCTTCTGTTCAAAGTTGATTTATTTAGATCAAAAAGTGTGCACTGAACTGAATTTTACAAGAAAACGTTGTGGCTCCCAAAAAGAGATAATTATTTATAAACACACCAACCCAAAGTCCAAAACAAGGGCAATATTTGATTAAATATAAAGAATCAATGCTCAAAGTAAACATCAAAAATTGAAAATTCCAACCCTAATTTCATTCAATTTTATCATGATCCCTCAAATAACCAACAAAACAACACCAACAATCACGAAGATTCTGACCTTAAGATCAAGGAGAGAGGAGTAAGACTGCCTCCGAACAAGCTTGAAGGCGCGAAGCAAGATCCCAATGCCAACCCGGACGCCATAGGAGAGCAGGAAGCTCTGGCAGAGGTTGCCAATGGCGTGGGCGACGCAGGACTCATCGGGGCCATGATCGCAGGGAGGAGAGTCGAGATGGTGGCGGTGCTGAACGCGAGCGGCGGCGCGGCGCTGGCGGCGCTGAAGCTCCTCGATGGCCTCGCGGAGGCGCTCCTCCGCCTCGCGAAGGCGGCAATCGGCGTCGGAATTGTCAGAGGATGTTGCCATTTTGAAATTCAGGTGGAAATGGAGTGAGTGAATTTCAGAAGAGAAGGTACCAATCTAATTCTAATGTTTTTGTCATCTGAATCTGAATCTGAAATGACAAAAGCCACGTTTTTGTTAATTAAGACCAATTAATATGCCTTGCTTGCCTTATGAATGAGAATGAACCAACAATGAGCATCCTTCCATATTCATCAATTTTATCATTTTCTCTAAAAAAAATTTCTTTCCCATCAATTTACTATTTCAGTGACTTACTTGCAATTTTGTGACGTCACGTTTGTCATACTAGTACAGTTACCTATATGTTGTTTTAGTTTGATTTTGTTTCAATGCAGATGGTGGAGTTTTATATTGGAGTTTAATTTTGGACTTCTATCCTTTAAAAAGAGTGATATGGCTTGGTTTGGTTTATATTTGATAATATAAGACGTAATAATATAAAGTAGTAAGATAAGATTTGATAGTATAATAAAGTTTATAAGCTCTTATACTATTAAGTGTTTAGTTAATCTTGTATTAACAAATTGATTGTATATATAAATATTTATTATGATAAAATTATCCATTTTTATAATATTTGAAAAAAATTAAAATTAAAATAATCTTCTTTTATAGAAGAGACTGAAGTCATTCTTCAAGAAAATTAGTAGCCTTCAAACATTATGGCAAAATTAATAAACAAAAAGAAAAAAATGCATATATTAGTCTTGTTTTTTTCACATCTTTCTTCATCCAAAGTTTTCTTTAACTCGTGCTCCCTTGTTCAATTACCATCACCCTATGGCGGGCTATTTGCGATGGAGACAGTAACTCGCCAACAATAATGGCAAAAGTTGAAGGGCAGTGGTCGACAATAATGGTAGTAATTGGAAAGAGATGGCTGACAATGAAAGAGACAGTTGGAGAACCATGACCAACAACGATGGTGACATTCAGAGAGTGATGGTTGGCAATGATGTTGGTGGTTGGAGAACAGTGGCCATCAACAATAGTGGTGATGGGAGAATGATGATTATACCTCTAGGATGCAAAGTGAGAGAGATGAAATAAAAGTAGAAGTGAGATGAATATCTTATCAGGTCATATCAAGGGGTGAGGGAAAAAATAATGTTATATGATTATAATGGGATAAAAAAGTTTAATCGTATTTGATTATACTATCAGGTGAGTATACCAAACATTTGCTAAGGCTTGATAGTATATGCTTATACTATCAAATCCTTCTTATACGATACATCAAACACAGCCTTAGAGACTAAAATGCAAGTGAGTTGATGAAAAAATTAAGGGAAAAAATCCTTACACATATTCATGATTTATTACTTAGGTATTTGTATTTTATAAAATCTTAAATCGATGATTTTTCTATTAACAATTATTCATTTTATATTTTATTTTTTAAAGTGCATTCCTTGTAACACCTATTCTTTTAATTAAATAATTTACTAATTTACATGCGCTTGCGAAAAATATTTTTTTTATTAAGAAAATTCGGCAGGGTTTCCTCTGTTTCTCAAGCATCCTCACACGAAGTAAACATAAATAGAAGTACTAGTCAGCCTAGTCATATGTATTATCAATAAACATTCACAAAATAGATATCATATAGAGGTCTCTGACGTCGACAGAAATATACAACATTATGTTCCATGCACAAAACATAAATGTCAAGACTAATAGCGACCATAACTGAGCACAACTACAACAATATTATCTCAATTTCCTACGGCAACATGAACAAAATATTAGTAGAACTGGGAACATCAACAATAATTCACCACTTCCCCTATCATGCCCCAGCCGATAAATACACAAGGTAGATCCAGCAGATACATAAAGGGAGCTTAGATCCATCCAAAATAAGACATGAAAATAAATGCCACAATCATTATAGCAAGTTACCAGCAAACCCGTACTCACTCCGTAGAGGGCCCGGGCTCAACCTGCGAGTCTAAAGGTGAGGGGAAGGTGAGATATAAATCCTAATGAATATGAATGTACTCGTAATTAAAGTATGCATCAGATTCAAGTTAGGAGTGCATAAGGTTATCAATGCAATCTATTACAACAATTTATAAATCTTTACTTTAATCAGCACAACCAAGATTCAAGCTCATCCACATACACATCATAATGCTCAATGACTCTCAAGGTACGACTTTTCCTCATTTATGCCAAAGACTACATCATGGTCCGACTTTTCCTCATTTATGTCCAAGACTACCTCATGGTCCGGCTTTCCTTCATTCTTGCCAAAGACTAACTCAAGATCCGACTTTTTCTCATTCTTACCAAAGACTAACTCATGTCTGACTTTTCCTCATTCTTGCCAAGGATAACTTGAAATAACAAGTTGAAACACAAGAAAGGGTAGTTGAATTGTGTTTCTTAACTTTTTTGGAAAACTTCTTCTACAACAATCTTCTGAAAGAAAAACTTTGCAATGAAACAATTAAGAATGGACGAAGCGTAAACTCTTCTAGGTTTGTTGGATGCAAGGAGGATTTTCTAAAGATATTGGACGATAAATTAAAACTATATCTTTTAAGAAAAGTTCAGTTATGAAAAATAATATCAATCTCCAGATGTTAGTAAATAAAAGAACCAACACAGAGAGAGTAGAAAAGCTAATACTAGAGATTTATACTAGTTCACTCTCATAACCCAAACGCTACGTCCAGTCCCTTTGACCTGAAGGAATTTCCACTAAACTTCACAAGTTTACAAGTATTATTCTCGATGCCTCTTCAGGTTACAACAAGTATTCTCGAACCTCTTCAGGTTATTACAAACAAGATTCTTTTATACACAGCCTCTTCAAGCTTAACAAACAAGTTGATAAAAGATGTTATAAACAACACTTTAGTTTTGACTTACAACAGGTGAGGATAAAGAATAATCTCAAGTTGAAAACTCTATACAAGAGTAAAATGAATAGAATAAAGTAGAGCTTTGAATATTTTCTTTTTGAAATCTTGATCACTAAAAACTTCTCTATTCATTCATCGAAGACTCTTGTATTTATAGGCAATGAGCACTTGAAGTAATCTTCATTGAGCTTCTTCGTCCAACGGAAATATTTATTACTGTTCTGAGCAGCATTTAATGCATAAGCTGATATCGTGTTGAGCTTCATTTGAAAAGTGACTTTGGTTATCAATGAATACTAAGAATATGATATCTTAGTTCTGACTTTTCTAAGCACGCAGAAAGTTCCTTATTTGCTGGTCCTTGTAGTTGTTAGGAGTATCAACTCAGTAGCACAGTTGATTTTGAAATTCACTATTATGTCAGATAACTCATCAACATTTATTGCACTTTATTTTGCTTGTCTCTAAAATGCCTTGGACGAAGCTGCTTAAGAGAAGTAACACAAAGACAACACAGTGAATGATCCAATATAATAGTAAATAAATATGTTATTGGACGCACGGTGTTTTAGAGATGTTGTACTAAAACTTGTCTTTGTACCTAAAAGAATGTTTAAAGGATCTTAAAAAGGTATTCAAAAGAACAAGTCTTTTCCTAATAAAAGTTAAGTCATAACTTATTCAAAACCTTTTTAATTTAATATTCTTTTTTTATCTTCAAAACACTTTAGGGAATAATTACGTTGAAATAGAATTGGTTCCAAACTTAATTTCTTGAAAACGTCTTTGGTTCCAACATAACTCAAGTCTGGCTTTTCCTCATTTGTGCATTCAACAATCACACATCAACACCATTCGTCTCAAAATCACAATCAAGACAACAATGCACAAATCATCATTTTCCCAACATCATCATTATCACCACAATAACAATGGTACTGATGTGTGGCTTTATACACACATATTCAGTGCTTTTATTGGCAATCAATTGGAATAGATCATGATAATTGCATACCATTTAGAATAATCTTGCATTTAGGATCCATTAATTTCCCTTAACATGATTTCCATGAATAATGATGATTTAATAGCTCAAATTTAATGTTGTGTGTTCCCTTTTCAAAGATTCGGGAAGTAAAGAGGCTGATATTATCTTGCACGACCGTGCAATCTTGCACACCCTGGGCGTGCAAGAGACTGTTTGAAAGAAAAGAGGAAAAGAAGAGGAAGAATGATAAGGCAGTGTGTTGCACGGCCTGCCTAAGCAATCTTACACAGCCGTGCCACGACTTCCTGATGCAAAATTAATGGGATTCATGTGTTACAGTTTGTTGCACGGCCTGCTTGTGCAAGCTTGCACAGCCGTGCAACATCATCAGAAATTTCAAAATGTTTTCCTTTTGAATTCCACGAGTTGAGGGTTATAAAAGGAGACTTTGGGATTCGAAAGGGACATCTCTCAACAGCAAAAACACAAGGGAAAAGTCCAACATGCAAATAACAATAGCACCTTGCAAGAAATAATTTTCATGCCACAATTCATTTTAGATAACATGTGTCAACCTCTTATAATGAAAGTCTTATATTAATTCTCAAGATTAGACAATTACCCCCGTTTTGATACATGCTTTTAACCCACCCAATCTAATAATTCTAACCACATTGTTACATCATTAACAAGATCAAACAAGCATCAAATCAAAATACATACAAAAATCAGAATTTTAGATTTTCCCTATTAACCCTCAAACCCTAACTTTCACTATACTAAAGTTACAAGCAAACCCACATTCACCTTAGATGATTTGGGGCTCCAAACCACCACCTTTGAGCCTTCCAAGAACACACCAACAACTCCCCAAGTTGTAGCCCTTGCTCCCAGAATTTCGTGCTCCAAATGCTTCCAAACTTTGGTAGTAGGCTCAAGAAACACTCCCCAACACTTCTTCCCAAAGGACCCAAGCCATCCAAGTAAATCTAGGGAGTTGGTATTTTTGGTTTTGTGGAGGGAAATAGAGGTTTTCAGATTTTGAAACCATAGAAGTGCAGAGGAAGGTGAGGGAAGTAATCTTTGTGAAGGAAACTAAGTGAATGGAGGTGGAGAAGTGAGTGTGTTGGGAGCTTGAAGGTGAAGCTTCAATGGAGGAGGAAAATGGAAGAAGAAGAGGAAATGGGTGCCTTTCCTCCTCTAAACCGTCAGCTCCTATAGAGAAGCGGGTGAAAATTGTTCTTCCAATTTTGTCCCACAACAATTCCTAACTAGGACCAACTTGCCATCTCATTACTAGTTATTCACAAAAATGCCAAGGGGTGTAAAAAGGCCAAGGTACCCCTTAGTAAATTACCCAAAATGTCCTCCCTCACCATTGTTTTTACTAATTTGCCACAAGGGTGGCATTTTACTGAAATGTCCCTGTGACTGGGCCGAAATCGAGAAAATTTAAAATTTCATATTCTCTTTCTTTTTCCGATCGGATTCTTTTTGGCCGGCCGAAATTATTAAAATATTATTGTAATTTCTTAAATCTCGATTTTCACCTAAATTTCCTTGAGTCATACACGCAGTTAAATATAGTTCGAATATAATGTCAGAATTGAAAATCAAGGATGTTATAGTCCTCACTTTAGAAGATTTAAATTCTTTAATTTTTATATAACGTCTTGTATAAGTTTTTTACACTATCATTCAATCACATATTTTTATGTCATTTAAATAATTTGAATTTTTAAGTAGCTGTTATTAAAGTCAATCGTTTCAATAATGTGGTTACAAATAATTAGATGATAGTGTAAAAAAAGTTTTACACTAATAATATAAAATGTTTTTTTAAGTTCCAAATATATTAAATACTTATCCCTTTTTCTTTATCATTCAACCAATATCAAACCATGTTACATGATTAGTTGATAAAAAATATTAACATTGGAAAGTACCATTGCAGACTTTACGTGCAGTGCAAGGTTTGAATCCCACTTAAAGCACCTTGTGATCAGGGCCAAGTCGACCCCCGAGCTGGGATTACTCCACACCTAAAAGATGTGGGGACACCTTGTGGTCTTACCAAAATTTTTTTTTAACACTAACAATAATGAAAAATGAAATCTTTTGTTTTAAGTATAACTATTTTGATGAATTCTCAAATATTTATTAGTTATTGATTATATTTGGTGTCTCTAAAATATTTATTGTGAAAACCAACAAAACAATAACTATTTGACAACTTATCAATGTACTTGTCACAACTGGGATTGCAACAAAAATGGTGAGAAAAAATAATTTGTTTTAAAAAAATGGAGTCTTCAGTAATCATTCATTTGGTAAGAAAAATGATTGGCAAAAACCTTTAAAAAGATTTAAAATTAAAAAAAGATCTTCAATAAAAGTCCGGGAGCCTGAATCCTATAGTATCCTTAATACATTCATCCTAAAATGGTTATCTATAGATAGTTGTGCAAATTTAATAACCCCTTCCAACTATGAGTCAATTTTAGAAAACTCTTATGTACTTTCAAATTCACTAACACGACTCCTTAAACTAACAAAATTGTGTATGTAGTTATGTGTTGATTTTTCACTAATCTCATCTTAAATCATTAATATTTATCTCTCAAATCATCTCTAGGCCTTTTTTATGAGCATTTATTAACTTCACACCACCGTTTGAGCGATTCTTGAAAATCTCAAATGATGGTGTGAGATTAATAAATACTTAGGAAAAGAGGTCTAGAGATGATTTCAGGGATAAATATTAATGATTAAAGACGAGACTAGTAAAAAAATCAACACGTGTAGTCATGTGACTACTTTTCCGCCGATGATTTTAAAATAAAAATGCTATTATACATTATTTTGTTAGTTTAGGGAGTCGGTTAGTGAATTTAAAAACACATGGGGTTTTTTTTTTATAAACTTGACCCATTTAGAAGGAGTTTCTTGCATTTTAGTAAAAAAAAATCTTACAAATAGAGGCAAATATTTACAAATTAAAAAAACAATTAAATTAAAAAAATTAAAAATTTAGTTTGACATGCATGTTTATGTATTCCTTAATACAATGGATAACTCAAACCCATATAATTCTTTAAAAAAATAATTGTTAGTTAGTTGATTTTAATTAAAAAAGATTAATTTGCTTAAAAAGATTGAAAATTCATTAAAAAAAGATTAATGGATTTTTTAATTGTTTAAAAAACCACTCTTACACAGAATCCAAGATGACACACAACTGTACAATAAATTCCTATGAACTCAAATGACACTAAAGTTGGCATAAGGCCATACAATCAGCTTTGCCAATCATTGCATGAATAATTATTAGGAATCCCCTTCTATATAGGATCTAAGATGACATAGTATCATATAATAAATCATTATAATCTTGAACGACACTGGATATGACACAAGGCTATACAATAAGCGTTGTCAATCATTGCGTGAATGATTATTGAAAATTTACTTATGCACAAGATCTAAGACGACACATGATCGTACAATAAATCATTATGGACTGGAACAATACCCATAATGGCACAAGGGCTATACAATTAACATCATTGACCATTACGTGAAAGATTAAATGATTAAATTCATATATATTAACTGTTATCAATCATTGAATCCTTAATGTACGAAAACTCCTCAATACTTCCATATTTACGAGAAAAAAAAATACTGTGGATATTAAAAGGGAATTAAAAAGTAATATGTTTAAATTCAAAGGAAAAGACAAAGAACATGGCAAAATACAAATAGAAAAACAAAAGAGCATCGCATTAAACCATTATTATCATCTTTTGTTATGCCTTGTTTTTAAATTAAATGATGTACCTACACGAATAACTTTATCACTTCCACAATATATACACATATTTTTAATTTTATTATTCTCTTGATTTTAAGAAGGTTGCCACTCTAAAAGACAAGTGTCATTATGTAGCACTCATTTTACCCACATGTCAACTTTCCAGTGTAAAACTACAATTTGCTTGTCAAAGCTTGTTTTACATGTTTGTAGACAATTAGTCTACTAGATTTAACCCCTTTATTGGTATAGAGAGGGGAATCAACTCTCTTAATGAGGGGATGACAAGAGGTTGTCGAGACCTATCAAATAATAAAAATAACCGGTTCACAAACTAATTTGTAGTATATAAAATGAACCAAATCGTCTCTCAAAGATCCAAAAATAAAGATTTAATTAGATCAAGATAATTAGAATATGGGGTTTTGTTGTTGATTAACAAGATTAATAAAAGTATGCGACTTAAAGTTGTAAACAAATCTAAAGAAACCACCAATCCAAGGAAATTTACTGATCTTGAGTTTAACTCATCATTGATCACAAGGAATTCACTTAATTGCTAACCATGTTCTTGGCCTTAGATCACATCAAGAAGCCTTAACATGATCCAAGAGTTCTCTACTAGATAAGCATCTAGGATTTGATTAACCAAGGTTTGATAAAGTAAGCACCATCCAACATAGATTAACTTAAGATCTAGAATTTAACCAAGCTAAACAATCTATCAAAAAGCTTTAATATATTATTTAATCTTTGTGATCCTCTTTGAATACATGATATAAAGCTATTATCACATCAACATCTAAATCAAATTAAGCAATTTAATCTAGATAAAAATCAAAAGAGGAAGAAGAGAAACTTGAATAACAATTAAGCAATATGAACAAGGGCAACAAGATCTCCAAATTAAACATCAAGATGGCTAATCCCTTGGATTGATTATGAGAGCCTAGCCTTCCATGGATGGGAAGGAAGAACTTAGAAATAAAAGAACAAAAACGAAATTGTAAAGAGAATGGAGAAGAAAAGAAAGAAAACTATCACAAATACTCAAACTTTCTTCAAACTTACTTAAAATTGAATGAATGATAATACAAAGAGATTGACTCTATTTATACTAATCCTAGAAGCCAATTTGTATATGTACATAATCTGAATACAAGTTGTAAAAACATAGAAATTGTCAAATATGGAAGCTTGATGCATGGTTGGTGGGTTGGTGCATGGTAGGTGGGTTGGTGTATGGTTGGTGGCTTTTAGTCAGCAACTCTTATTCGACTTCTGGCTTGATTTTCATGACCTAGACGGTGCATTTTGACTTGGAGGTCTCATGAAAGTTGTAGCCAGTTGTCTCCTTGAAATTTTGCAATTAGAATCATGCCATTTGGACTTTTAGAACTCCAGATATGCCAAAAACACTGCACCTACCTCAAGTTAGGTTGGCAGAACGTGTTTCCAAATTCAAACCAAGTTGTAACTTCATAATCATGCCTAAAACGACATCTATTGACTAAATGGTCTTCAGTGAAGTTGGAGATATGAGTCTTATCTTTCCAATGACCAAATTTCAGCCCAAGAGGAGGCCTATAGCTCATTATGTAGTCCAATATGTGCACACTGCCCAGATTTCCGTGACAGCAAACCCATTCTGCATTGCAGGGATATTTTGGACCCTTAGAAGTCTGATCCAGCTCTTGAGTTCTTCATGAAACTTGTAAAGCCTTGTCTTAGCTTTCCAAAGACACCAAGATCACCTCAAATGGATCACCGAGTCCCAATTTATGGCCTAACCAAGGAAGAAAGGTCAAAATGCATCAAAATCTAAAAATTATTCACAATTTGCATTAAAGCCCAGTGAAGCCCAACAACATTAAACTCATCTAAAATACTAATATTGGGCACAATAAACATCTAATAAAGCCTAATACAAAGCTAACATAAGTGTCTCAAATTGATTGATCAAATTCCCCCACACTTAAGCTTTTGCACTCCTGGGAAAAACACATAAGAACAAAACTAAAGATAAACAAGAAACATCATATTATTAAACTAAAAACATAAAAACTGATTATACCTAATCTAATCCATTTTCGTAGGAAAACACGATGGCACTTAGCATGTGCCACAAGCCTTTAAACCCCTAGGTGTCCCTAGTGGACGAATTATAGTCTCATGAGGGTTTACCAGGATGATACCCACAAACATGTAATACTTTATTTAATCAATTCAACTAATTTTTAAATACAAGCATTGTATCAAATATAAACTATAATTAATAAGTTAAGTATGCTTAACAAAGAATAGTTGAATCAAACCATTTGAGAATAAAGTATAGCATAATCATGCTTTAAACTCATCTAAAATACTAATATTGGGCACAATAAACATTTAATAAAGCCTAATACAAAGCTAACATAAGTGTCTCAAATTGATTGATCAAATGACTAGTTGGAAATAGACATGTCTGAGATTACATTGCATGTAATTTCCATGCTACTCATCCATATTTGATCTATGTCATTGAGTATATTGCTATGGTGATCATTGTGGTTTAGTTACATTTGATTGTGATAAGAGCTGCAATGGTTCCATTGTTGATATATGAAATAGACCAAATTGTATTAAGGGGAGGTCTAAAGATAAATAACATACGGATGCATACCTAAAGAATTTGTGATATAATTGTTTCAAGAATAATATGAAGCCTAAGTGGGAGATTGTTAGGAAACGTGAGTATCCTATTCTAATTTTTGGGCATCATATTTAATGCAATTATATTAGTTATTTAATTAAAAGGGCTCAATTTTAAGTGGTCTAATTTTGGTGAGCCCAAAGATTACTAAATTGATATAGGCTTAATGAGTGGATACCAGTATTGGCCCATTAGAGGATTATGAGAACTCTAATGGAACAATACGTTAGTGACTAATGGTTATGGTCCCCAAAATACCAAAAATCAGAAAAATAGATTCTCTTCTTCCCATCTGCAAGAGAGACGAAAGTGTCATTGAGGAACTAATTAAGGCTATTTGGTTGTGAAAGATCACAAATCACACTCGTTCATGTTTGATTGTTGAAGTGATTCTGCAAAAGACGAAGATCAATTGCTATAGATCCAAGTATTTCTACAATATTCACAAACCATTGATAATATGACATGATGTAGATCCTAGGCCTTTTGGTGTTTTGTTCTAAGATGGTTGCATCTAGAATTATGGCTTTCTATTCGATATGATTTTACTAACAAAACATAGTTGTAGCATCACTTTGTAATCAATACAGAAACAAGTCAATATATTGGTTCCTTTTATTGTTCTTGCTCTCAATTAATGTTCAGTTAAGTTTTAATGGTCATTTGTTATCTTGGCATTTGTATGTGTACATATGAACATTGAACACACAAGCACTTTATTTGGATGCTCATTCTTTAAAGTTATTTTATATCACTTGTAGTGCTTATCGATGGTACTCAAGCCGTCAACTTGATATAAGTCGATGATCAATTGTAATCATTGTTGTTATTGGAGACTTTAAGAACATACACCAAGTCCTCTGATTAAAGCATGATTATGCTATACTTTATTCTCAAATGGTTTGATTCAACTATTCTTTGTTAAGCATACTTAACTTATTAATTATAGTTTATATTTGATACAATGCTTGTATTTAAAAATTAGTTGAATTGATTAAATAAAGTATTACATATTTGTGGGTATCATCCTGGTAAACCCTTACGAGACTATAACTCGTCCACTAGGGACACCTAGGGGTTTAAAGGCTTGTGGCACATGCTAAGTGCCATCGTGTTTTCCTACGAAAATGGATTAGATTAGGTATAATCAATTTTTATATTTTTAGTTTAATAATATGATGTTTCTTGTTTTTCTTTAGTTTTGTTCTTATGTGTTTTGCCCAGGAGTGCAAAAGCCTAAGTGTGGGGGAATTTGATCAATCAATTTGAGACACTTATGTTAGCTTTGTATTAGGCTTTATTAGATGTTTATTGTGCCCAATATTAGTATTTTAGATGAGTTTAATGTTGTTGGGCTTCATTGGGCTTTAATGCAAATATTGAATAATTTTTGAATTTTGATGCATTTTGACCTTTCTTCCTTGGTTAGGCCATAACTTGGGACTCGGTGATCCATTTGAGGTGATCTTGGTGTCTTTGGAAAGCTAAGATAATGCTCTACAAGTTTCATGAAGAGCTCAAGAGCTGGATCAGAATTCTAAGGGTCCAAAATATCCCTGCAATGCAGAATGGGTTTGCTGTCATGAAAATCTGGGCAGTGTGCACATATTGGACTACATAGTGAGCTATAGGCCTCCTCTTGGGCTGAAACTTGGCCATTGGAAAGATAAGATCCATATCTCCAACTTCCCTGAAGAACATTTAGTCAATAGATGTCGTTTTAGGCATGATAATGAAGCTACAAGTTGGTTTGAATTTGGAAACACGTTCTGCCAACCTAACTTGAGGTAGGTTCAGTGTTTTTGGCATATGTGGAGTTCCAAACGTCCAAATGGCATGATTCTAATTGCAAAATTTCAAGGAGACAACTGACTATAACTTTCATGAGACCTCCAAGCCAAAATGCACTGTCTAAGTTATGAAAATCAAGCCAGAAGTCAGATAAAAGTTGCTGACTAAAAGCCACCAACCATACACCAACCCACCTACCATGCACCAACCCACCAACCATGCATCAAGCTTCCATATTTGACAATTTCCATATTTTTATAGCTTGTATTCAGATTATGTACATGTACAAATTGGCTTCTAGGATTAATATAAATAGAGCCAATCTCTTTGTATTATGATAATTCAAATTTTAAGTAAATTTGAAGAAAGTTTGAGTATTTGTGAGAGTTTTCTTTCTCTTCTCTATTCTTTTTAGAATTTCGTTTTTGTTCTTTTATTTCTGAGTTCTTCTTTCCCATCCATGGAAGGCTAGGCTCTCATAATCAATCCAAGGGATTAGCCATCTTGATGTTTAATTTGGAGATCTTATTTCGCTTGTTCATATTGCTTACTTGTTATTCAAGTTTCTCTTCTTCCTCTTTTAATTTTGATCTAGATTGAATTGCTTAATTTGATTTGGATGTTTATGTGGTAATAGCTTTATTATCATGTATTCAAAGAGGATCACATAGAATAAACAATTTATTAAAGCTTTTTGATGGATTGTTTAGCTTGGTTAAATTCTGGATCTTAAGTTAATCTATGTTTGGATGATGCTTACTTTATCTAACATTGGTTAATTAAATCCTAGATGCTTATCTAGTAGAGGATTCTTTGATCATATTGAGGCGTCTTGATGTGATCTAAGGCCAAGAACACGGTTAGCAATTAAGTGAATTATTTGTGATCAATGATGAATTAAACTCAAGATCGGTAAACTTTCCTTGGATTACTTAATTTGTTAATTGCATTTCTTTAATTCAACTGGTGTATTATCTTTTAAAATCATCAAAACCCCCTTTTAATTATCTTGATCTGATTAAATCTTTGTTCTTTTTGGATCCTTGAGAGACGATTCGGTTCATGCTCTATACTACAAATTAGTTTGCGAACCGGTAAATTTTATTTATTTGACGGATCTCGACAACCTCTTGTCATCCTTCTATAGTCTTTAGTGAGATCAATCCAAAGTCCTTAAATGCAACACTAACATTGCATATAGGAAACATAAGCAAGTTAAAAAATAGATTCATAAACCATCAACTTTATTATACAGAAAATCAAACAATACAATGTCTAAAGCAAACAATATAACATAAAGCGACTCCCACTAAACTAAGGTATCCTCAAGAATAACACCCATATGAGCAGTATACTCATGAAAAAACTTAGATGTCAAGCCCTTAGTTAATGGATCGACTAGCATAAAATTTGTCTCTATATGTTCTATAGAAATCTGTCTATCATGAACTCTTTCCTTAACAACTAGAAGCTTGATGTCGATATATGTCGACTTCGTTGAACCTCTATTATTGTTGGAGTAAAGAACAACCGAGTTATTATCACAATAAATCTTCAATGGTCTGTCAATGTCATCAACCACATGCAAACTAATGACAAAGTTCCGTAGCCATATCCCGTAGTTGGACGCCTCATAACAAGCTATGAACTCCGCAACCATAGTTGAATAAGCTATAAGAGTTTGTTTAGCAAACTTCCATGAGATAGCTTCTCCAACCAACATACAGATGTAACCTGATGTGGAGCGCCTAATATCTTAGCATTCCGCAAAATCAAAATCAGAGTACCCGATGATATCTAAATTGTCAGATCTCCAATAAGTGATCATGTAGTCGTTTATTCTCTTCAAATAACGCATCACGCATTTGACCACCTTCCAATGCTGCATACTATGATTGCTCAAATGTTTTCCCAAAACTCCCACTATAAATGCTATATTGGTACGAGTACAAACTTAAGCATGCATTAGACTCCCTACCGCTGATGCATAGGGAATCTTTTACATCTCTTTCCTTTCAAGATCATTGTCAGGGCATTATTTTAGACTAAACTTGTCTTTTTTAGCAATTGGTGTGTCTCCTAGTTTACTATCTTTGATGCTGAATCTATTTAAGACTTTATTGATATAGCTCTTTTGTGACAACCTAAGGATACCTCGAAAGCGATCTCTTAGTATCTAAATACCCAATACAAAAAAGGCACCTCCAAGATCTTTCATCTTGAAATTCTTCGTTAAAAGTCTCTTAGTTTTGTGCAATAAGCCTATATCACTGCTAGCAAGTAGAATATCATTGACATATAATACTAGGAAAATGTATTTACTCCCGTTGAACTTGTGATATACACAGTCATCAATGACATTTGCCTCAAAACCATATGAGGTAATGACTTGATGGAACTTGTGATACCATTAATGGGAAGCTTGTTTGAGACTATAGATGGATTCTTTAGCTTGCATACCACAAACTTTGGATCACCCGATACAAAGTTTTCTGGTTGTACCATGTAAATAGTTTCGTCAATGTTTCCAATTAGAAACGCAGTCTTAACATTCATCTGATGTAACTCTAAATCAAAGTGAGATACCAGTGCCATTATTGTTCTAAAAGAATCTTTCGAGGACACCGGAGAGAAAGTTTCTTTATAGTCAATGCATTCCTTTTAAGTAAAGCCTTTAGCAACCAGACGAGCCTTATATCTCTCGACATTACCCTTTGAATCCCTCTTGGTTTTAAATATCCATTTACAACCAATGAGTTTTACACCTTTAGGTAATTCAACGAGATCCCAAACATCATTGTCTTTCATGGACTTCATCTCATCCCTCATGGCATCAATCCATTTATGAGAGTTAAAACTACGCATAGCTTGACATAAGTTAATTAGACCATCCTCTATTAAACCAATGCCATCCTCATGTTCTTGGAGAAAAACAATGTAACTATATGAAATTGCACTTGTCCTCTCCCTAACGGATCTTCTTAATGACACTTCTTGAGGTTGTTGAGTTTGTTCTATAGGTGGTGCTTGAGGAAGAACATCATCAATGTTGTCTTGTTTTGGAACAATGTCAGGAATAGTAGCCTAAACATTGTTGTCTAATACCAAAGTTGTGTCTTGAACAATGATAGGTACAAAGACTTGATCATTGCCAATAACAAATTATTCTTCAAAGACAACATTCCTTATGCTCTCTTCCCTCCCAAACTCAACTTCTTCAAGGAATCTTGCATTTCCCGTTTCAAAAAAGGATCTTGATGTGGGATCATAAAACTTATAGCCCTGATAGCATTTAACATAACCAACAAAAAAAAAACACAACTAACCGTTCTTGAGGCCAATTTTCTTTCATGTGGCCTATAAGGTCGTGCCTCAGTTGGACATTCCCACATGTGCAAGTGCCTAATGGTAGGCCTTTTGCCAATCCAAAGTTCATAAGAGGTTTTGGCAACTGTAACACTCTCCGTTGGGTGTCACATTTGAGACAAATATTATAAAGCTAAAACAAAGTCGTAAATGTTTTATATCGAAAATACGAGTTTCAAAATTTCTTTTCGCAAATAACATAAATTTAACAGAAGATAAAGAACATAAGACACAAAGATCTGAATAATATACATCATATATACTTATACCATGATTTACTGTCAAACATAATACATAAGTAGTCAAAAGATATATATACAGACATTGTACTACAAACATAACTGGCCAAAGTCCCAAAACACCTAAGGGAAAGGATCCTCCTCTAGGTCCTCCTCAGTATCCTCGGTAGGTAAGTACCCCCGTGAGTGCTTGCCTCTACGAGCGGGATGAAATAAACAAATGAAACACAAGAATGGGGATTGAATTGTGTTTCTTAACCTTTTTGGAAAACTTTTCTTAAAATAGTTCTCATAACTAAACTTTGCAAGTTCGTAAGAAAGTTTAGACGAACAATTTGTTGGACGCAAAAAGGTTTTATAAAAACTTTAGACGCTAGCTAAAGACTATGTGTTCAAAAAAAAATTGTTGTTAAGAACAACAATGACAATCTCTAAATGTTAGTAAAAATAAAGTAACGCAAGGAAAGGGAAGAGAAGCTTATACCAGATGTTTATACTAGTTCACTCTCACAACCCGAAAGCTACGTCCAGTTCCTTATACTTGAAAGAACTTCACTAATATTCTCAAAAATTACAAGTATTTTTGACACCGCCTCTTCAGGCTTACAACCAAGTATTCTAAATTTCTTCAGGTTGTAACAACAAGTATTCTTTTCTACACAAGCCTCTTCAGGCTTATCATAGAGTAATGAAAAGGAGTGTTTAAAACACTAAAGATTAACTCACGATATGTGAGGATAAATAATAAGTTTAAGAAAAGAAACTCTTTACAAGAGTATAAGAAAATATTGGCAAAGCTCAAAGTACTTTTTTTCACTTCGTATGTTGTTTTGTATATTTCTTCTAAGACTTGAGTGTACATATAGGCTTGTGAGCGTGTACTTGTCTTGAAAAACTTCTTCATCCAATGCCAATCTTTATTACCGTTCTAAGTTGCATTAATGCTCAATGCTGATAACGTGTTGATCTTCTTTTGAAAAGTGAACTTGGTTATCAACAATTCTTGAAAATGTTGATATCTTTGTACTGACACTTCTGAGCAATCAGAGAGTTCCTATTTGCTGGTCCTTGTAGTTGTTAGGTGTGTTAGCTCCAACGTACAAAGTTGATTTTGAATGTCGCGTACTTGTCAGAGATCTTATCAGCAATTAATATACTTTATCTTGTATGTATTTGAATTGCTTTGGACGAATACACTTGAGTGAAGGAACAACAGAGACAATATATTGGATGATCCAATAAAATATAACAAAATAGTACATATCATATTAGATGCACGCAGTAAAACATTTAAGTTTGTCTTTAACGAAACTTGTCTTAGTCCAGAAATGTTTAAAAATATTTATTCATGAAATACAACTTGGACTTTCATTCTCTTTAGAACAAAATAATACGAGTTCATTTAAAACTTATTTGTTCATTCCTTTTTTTGTGGATTGTCGGGGCTAAAGCCCAAAAACAAAACAAAACAAAGTTACAACTTTATCAAATAGAGTACCAGAGACATCAGCGAGAAAGGAAATGGAAAGGAACGAAGGAACCTGTTGAAACTGATGGATACCCAACTCCAAACCATGGCCTTGTTTAGCCAAGGCATCTACACAAGCGTTTATCTCACAGTAAACGTGTTGACATTTAATTTCACTACTATACCCATGGAAAATACCCCATAATTCTGCTTAAGTAATGGAACAAGTTCCTAAGTTGCAAGAGAAAGCGGTTATGAATGAGCCAACCGCTCCCTAAAGAATCCCACCACAAGAAGCAAGCATTCCATTTTGAAGCAAAAAGCCATCAGTGTTCAGTTTTACGCAACTCGCAGGGGGATTAAGCCAACGAAGATGTCTCGCCGACCCAGTACACCGAGTGGGAGATAAGGATTTATCCAGATCGAAAGCTCGCCTGTAATCCCAGATATGACTCCAAATTTGCATCCATAAATCTGTTATAGAGCTGGTATGATCTTTAAAAATTCTGAGATTTCTATGCTGCCAAAGAACCGCCAGAGTTGTAGCAAATAACAGATTCCAATCAGACCTCTTATCTCTACCCAAATGAAGAGTGAGGTTCTTCCACAGCCACGTTTCCCGATCCCAACTAAAGAAATCAAACTAACAAGACGAGGGCAGTAACCTATACCAGATATCAGAGATGACAGGGCGATCCCTTAAAGCATGAAGAATAGTTTCCTCGGCTTGTCCACACAGTTGGCAAGCACTATTATGAGTCAAGTGTCAAAACCCCCTATTAGCATTGGTGATGAGTGCATTCTGAGCAACTGACCAAAGGAAGGACCGAGTACGTTGGGGGCCTTACAAAGCCTAGATTTTTTTATACAAACCATTATGTGTTGCCATATCCAAATTAGCCACAACCCCGTAAGCAAACTTTATGGAAAAGCAGCCATATGGGATTTGCTCCAAGCAATAGAGTCTGCAATGTCAGAGGGATTAGGAGGTTTGATAGCTGCAATGCTTTGACAGAGATGATCAGGGAGCCAATTTTTAAGAAGAGGAAAATCCCAGGAACTTGAGGCTTGGACAAACTCGTAGACTTTCCTCATACGCTCTGACTCTGAAAGAGGAAGCAAGCTATGACACTCAAGAACACCCACTGAAGGGACCCAATTATCTTTCCATAAAAGAATGGAAGTGCCATTGCCAAGCCTCCAAATTAGATAATCCTGAACCAATGGCCAACTCTTACAAACCCCTTGCCAAATATTAGAATCATTCCTTCTCATAACAGTAGGAAGAATGTCGTCACCACACCTATACTTCGAGCAAAGAACCTTCACCCAAAGGGCATCCTGACGTTGCATCAGGCCCCACCCCACTTTCATCATGAAAGCCGAGTTCATTGAGTGTGAGTGTCTCATCCCTAGGCCCCCTAGCTTTTTGGAGTGCAGGCATCATCCCAGCTCACCAAATGAATCTTACGGTTATTCTTTTGTGAACCTCAGATGAAGTTTCTACATTTCTTGTCAATGTTATCACACACGGTGCTAGGAAGATTCGTTGTTTGCATCAAGTAATTAGGCATGGCAGTAATAATCGATTGAGCAAGAGTT
Organism: Styphnolobium japonicum; assembly: GCA_023212625.1. NCBI lineage: Eukaryota > Viridiplantae > Streptophyta > Magnoliopsida > Fabales > Fabaceae > Styphnolobium > Styphnolobium japonicum. Next base: position 21,231,557 of record JALBWW010000013.1, read on the forward strand.
ATACGCCCTGCTAAAGCTAAGGTATTAGCCTTCCAAGCACTTAATCGATTAGACGCTTTATCAATAATGAAACGATAAGTGGATTTGCTGACAAAACTATGAAGGAGAGGAACACCAAGATGTTTCCCAAGGTCTGATGTGCGACTAAAACCAAGGGCCTTGCTAACTTCCTGACGCTTAGTATTATGCACATTCTTTGAAAAGTAGATGCGAGTTTTATCCTTATTTACCCACTGCCTAGAACTATTCTAGAAAAGATTGAGACAATTCTGGATGATACTAACTTGGTCCATGCTAACTTCAGCAAAGAGAACCAAGTCATTAGTGAAGCAAAGATGAGACAAGGGTGGCCCACTTTTAGCAGCTTAATAGGTTTCCATAACTTTCTATCTACTGCAATATTAATAAGATGACTAAGTCGTTCAATACAAAGCACAAAGAGGTAAGGAGAAAGAGGGTCCCCCTGTCGAACCCCCGTGAGGGAAGAAATTCATTAGTAGCCTCTCCATTCTAAAGAAGTTTCATACGAGCTGAGGAAATACGATGCCAAATTACCACCCCTAATTTGTCAGGAATGCCAATATCAAGCAAAGTATCCATCACAAAAGACCATTTAAGGCGATCATATGCCTTCTCAAGGTCTATCTTTATTGCCATAAATCCTTTCTTCCCCTTCTTACTTCTCATGGTGTGAATGACTTCCTGAGCTACAATGATGTTATCAGAGCTATGCCTACCAGGGACAAAGTTGCACTGGGTTGGAGCCACAAGCTTACTCATAAACTATTTTAGACGGTTGACAACAATCTTAGTTATTGCTTTATAAGAAACATTACATAAACTGTTAGGGCGAAACTGTTTAATAGTGGTTGGGGTATCCACTTTAGGAATCAAAGAAATAAGAGTTTGATTTATGTTGGAAATCTATTCCAGGTCCCTGAACACATCTCTAATCAAATGAAAAAGAGAATCACCAACAAGATTCCACTGGCTTTGTAAAACAACGGTTGAAACCCATCACTGCTCAGAGCTTTGAAGCTTCCCATCTCGAAAATTGCTCGTCTCACTTACTCTTTTTGTATTTCAGCATCCAAACTTGCAATTTCTTCCATAGACAAAGAAAGAAAAAGCCCAATCAAATTAAACAAAACGTTGGGTTCAGTATCCGAGTATAGGTTGACAAAGAAATCATGAGCCAATTGTTCCAATTGCTCAGTTTCAGAAATCCAAACACCATTTTCGTCTTGTAATGATTCTATCTTATTCTTCTTCCTTTTAAAAATAGTAGTACCATGAAAGAACTTAGAATTCATATCCCAAAACTTGATCCACTTGCTCCTAGATTTTTGGAACCATAGAATTTCCTCCTGTAAGAGAACTTATTTAATATTATTTGTTCATTCTAATTTAATATTATTGTTATCTTCAAAACCAGAGTTACCGAGTTCGCAATACTCTCTGGTACGTGGTACGGGTACGGGTACGCAATACGTTACTTCTTGAAATTATGTTCTTAAGAATTTCTTTACAAGTGAAGTACCAAGAATTGGTACGTGGGAATTGGTACGCGAGAATTGGTACGCAATTCGCAGGGTTAGGGAGAGAATCCGGTAACTATGTTCAAAACTTTGAGGGGCTCACTTCTTTGAACTATTTTGGTTCTAATATTAAATACTTGATTTCGTCTTTGGTTCCAACATGATAGTTCGAGAGTGGATGAAACCTCAGAGTCCTCCTTAAGAGTATATTGTGCAAAACCCCACAACTCCCTAATAGGCATCTGGAACTCTACATATATAGTAACATCAAAAGAAAATGTAGTTATCCCACAACGTGTCCTACTCATCGATAGCGTAATGTAGCCTATATACTAAATACGCTCGGTATTGAGGTGGACGTGTCATGCGTTAGTACCCCCGTGGAACTGCACTCTAACATAACCCAACAGATCCCGTATCGTCATCATTGCAGTCTTCACAAGATAGACGTATAACACATAACAGGCATAACAATACAATAAAGAAGTGAGATCCCTGTCATCACATACCAGTATGGCAGTAAAAAATCAGTTTAAACAATCATACAGTTCATACTTAGTCAACAGTTATTGTCATGCTATCAAGCAACGGGTAAATCAATCAATGTACACTGTAATAACATAACAACGTGTCAAATGACTATGTAGATGCACAAATGATCGCCCCTACTCCATGGAGCTAAAACAAGTATCGGATAGAGTGATTGAGAGACATGTTCGTATATCGTTAGCCTCAATTCAAGTGCTACAATATTCATAAAGCGCACATCATGGCTTATATGAGACATACTGCTACAATATTCATAAAGCGCACATCAGTTACCACAACATAGTAGAGCTACCAGCTGACCACTTGTGGAATTTCCGCGCCTCGATGCCTCCAAGATCAAAATTGATCTTTACTACTCAATTCACACTCCCACTAAGGTGTAAGTTTAATCTCCTAGGCTCAAAGCCTTAACAATAAAACCTCAATGGACTTTCACAATGCATGATCAAATAACTCATGTAAGAATACAATAATTCAATAATTATTATTTTAACAACATAATCCCCTCACGATCAAGCCACCACTAAGCTAAGTCATCCACTAACATGTCCGAGTCTAGTACGTCAACTTAACAGCAAATCCGCTATTTTTCTCAATTGCGTAATACTTTTAAAGCGTTTTCAAAATCACGCAACACTTCTGTTATGTTTTTCAATCGTGTAACACTTTTGTTACGCTTTTCAATTGCATAAAAATTTTCACATATTTTTAATTGCGTAAAAACATTTTCACATATTTTCAATCATGTAACTCAAAAATCAACATTTTTTAATCGCATAAGGTTTTTACAATACTTTTCAACCATGTAAAGCATTTTTCGCAAAATCTAAGTTATTTTGATTTAAATCAAACTTTTAAAAATCTGTTTCTATTGTTTTTACTAAAAACTAACCCTTAGTAAAGATACTTCATATTTAAAACTGATTTTCAAAAATCATTTCTACTTTAAATCATTTGTTTCAACCTTAAATCATCACTAAATATTTCTCTTATTTTCGAAAGAATAATCTTTAAGAAAACAATATTATTTTGAAATAATTTATTTCTCTCACTTTAAAACTTTGTTCATATCCTTTTTATCTGTATAAATCTTCTACTTAACTACTTGTTAACTAATTACTTTAGATAATCAATTAATAAAATATTTTTGCCTTTGATGCTAACTTTTTGGGCTAAATGACCAAGAGCCATATTTGGTCTTTGGACCAACATTTTTTCATTTCCACACTGATTCAATGATTCTAATCATTCATATACATATCCAATTCATACTTTTCATCCACATATGAATCATTTCATCCATATATATATGTCATACCATAATTTCAACCATAGCAATTTCATGCAATATATCAAAGACATATAAGGCATTAAAATCACACAATCAAGTGAATAAATCCTTAAATGGATTTTTTTACCAAAAATCACAAATCATATTTCTCACCACGAAGTTAGTTGATGAGAGTAATCTCCCTATCACCTTAGGGTGATGCTCAAGAGCTTCCTATAAATCCTCTTGGATTGAATTCTTTCACCACCAACAACCCCTTAAATAAGATCAAGCATACAAATTTAAAATCTAAGAATTGACATAAGGTGACCATGGGTTAAAACCATAGTCTAGAACTTGAAAATAGAATTTAAAAAGTGAAGATGAAGAACTTCACCTCTAAGTCTGCAAACTTGGTCTCAAAGAAAGTAGTTGAAGATGAATTCTTTTGGAGAAATTCACAACATCAAAGTGTCTTGAAATGTTTTTTTCGATTCAAGAAACAAGGTTGGTTTGAATTGACCAAGCTAGGAGTGTGGTGAAGAGATCTTGGTCGAAACTACAAGGTGGAGAAAATGAGAGAATTTTGCTTGTTTTTACTTGTAAAAAGATACAAGGTAATAAGTGAAATTAAGATATTTCATGGTCTTCCCAACTCTTGGACGAATTCACCTAGAAGATTGGAGAAGGAAATGTGTTAGCACTTGCTTTCCAAGTGTATGTTTCTTATTGGTCCAAAAATGATGAATCATCCAACTTTGCTTTTGGCATTTTCTAATTGGCCCACCACTAAAGTTAACAATGACTAGGCTAATGACTAAGTGGGTGATTAGGCAATGATGTCATGATTTGGTGACTAGGCATGTGACACACCATGTGACTAGACTAGTGACATCATCATATCATAATTAGGCTTTTAACTAGATATTTACCATTAGATATTTTCCAGTAGTATTATCCAATGGATAAAGATTACTCATAGCTAAACCAATATATATTATCTAATAGATAATAGATTGTACTTAGATTTCATCCGACAGATAAAATCTCAAAAAAGGAAAAAATTTGAAATCTATTTCTGATTTCATGTTTAGCAAGCTCCCTTGACCTCATGTCAACAGTCAAAATTTTTCCAACCTCAAAAATAAAAATAATTTTTTTTATTTTATTTTCGGTACCGCCTCAAAACAACACACAGAGTCAAAAAAAATCAAAAATAAATTAAATAATTTACAAAAATCATTATTAATTAGAAAAAAGGAAATTTTGGGGTGTTACAACAACTGCTTTGATTGGTACCCTATTAAGAATATAAACTGTGGTTTTTAATTTTTCTTGCCAAAGTGACTCTGGCAAGAAAGAATGACTAATCATACTTCTCACCATATCCTTAAGAGTACGGTTTCGTTGCTCTGCAACACCGTTCATGTTGGGTTTGCCCCGGCATAGTGTATTACAGAACAATTCCACACTCATTGAGGAAAAGTGCAAAGGGTCATGGACGTTGCTCTCCTGATTCGTCATACCTGTCGTAGTATTCACCACCACGAAAAGATCAAAGCCTTAATTTTCTTTCCAAATTGAAGTTCAACTTCAACCTTGTAAGACTTGAAAACGTCTAAGGATTGTGACTTCTCATGTATCAAATATAGGTAACCGTACCTAGAGTAATCGTCTATGAACGTAATAAAGTATTGTTGTTCATTCCAAGAGACCGTAGGGAAAGAACCACAAATATCCATATGTATGAGTTCCAAGACATCTTTAGCTCTTTCGGCACCTAATTTCCTTATGTTTGTTCATTTTCCCTTGATGCGCTCAACACAGACTTGAAAGTCTAACAAATCTAAGGGTTCAAGAATTTCATCCAACACAAGTCTCTGAATTCTCTGTTTAGAGATATGACCTAAACGTTTGTGCCATAAGGTGGTTGAATTCTCATACAATTTTTGCTTTGTACTGCATGAATTTGTTTGCAGTATTTCATTGTAGGAACTAACAACATCAAGCATATATAAATTATCAATCAAAGAACCATAATCAATAACATTTGAATTTTGATAGAGACTAACTTTATTATTTCCAAAAGAACAAGAAAATCCTGATTTGTCCAAATTAGAAATAGATATTAAATTTCGTCGAAAAGACGGTGCAACAAATGTCTCAAACAAATCCAAAAGAAATCCAATTCTCAACTGTAATCTAAAAGTTCCTATAGCTTCTACAACTTTATTGTCATTGCCCACAAAGATGAATCTTTCAGCATCACTTGGCAGTCGGCTTCACATGCAACCATGCATAGACATACTTATGTGAGTAGTAATACTAGAATTTACCCACCAAGTATCCTTAAGTACATAAGCTAAATTAACTTCAGAACAAACTAGAGTTAAAATTTTACCCTTCTTTACACGCCAAGCGGCGTACTTGGGACACTCTTTCTTCATTTGTCTCAACTTCTTGCAAAAATAGCAAGTAAATTTCTCATCCTTCTTTTTTTGTTTCTTCTGTTGAGAAGAACCTTCCGCAGTATTCGTAGATTTCTTTCTTTTCTTGTTCTGAGAGGTTGAAGCCAAGTGAGCACTCTTAGTCTTGTCTCTCTGCAACTTCTCTTCCTCTTGCACACAGTGACATATAAGCTCGTTGAGGGACCATTTGTCTTTTTGAGTGTTATAACTCACCTTGAATTGCCCAAAGTGTGCAAGAAGAGAGATCAAAACCAAGTGCACAAGCAAGTCCTCAGATAGCTCTATCTTGAGTGACTTGAGTTTTGATGTGAGATGAGACATTTCCATAATATACTCTCTTATGTTCCCTTTGCCCTTGTATTTCATTGAGACGAGTTTGGCCAAAAGGTTACTCGCCTCCGATTTTTCATTCTTAGCAAAATATTGCTCAATTTCCTCAAGGAACTTATTGGCATTCTTGCTCTCAGTAATAGCACCCCAAAACACTTCAGGAATAGAGCGCTTCATGATCATCAAGTGGTGTCACTATGTTATTAGGATGATCCATCACTAGTGGTGTGGATGGCCCATGGCTAGAGAGGAAAACCATAGTGGAGGCAGCGCAAGTTAGCATAAATAGAGAGTTGCGGTGCCATTAAAAGCATGCCGCACAAGGAGGCGAACAAAGAGAAGCAATTGTGACTTGTGATCAATTTGTGATTTCTATTTAGGGTATGTATGTTTGCACGGACAAGTTTGGAAGGGAAATGAGGAAAAAAAAATGAAAGAGTGAGTAATTTTTTATTTTAAGTAAATATTTTTTTAAAAATAAAAGGAATAAAATAAAAAATTATCATGTAACCTTTCAACTATTCTTTATTTATTTTTGAAAAATTATCTCTTATTTCTTCTCCAAACTCTTCCATCTCAAATCTCTTCTCCATCCCAAGCATATTCTCAAGTCCAGTTGATGACTATTAATTACGAAAATAAAACATACAATTCATAACTTTTTTTCTAAATACATACTCTGTCGATAGATGTTCAGGAGAAAATTATTTGATACTAACATATTTGAAATAGTTGATATTAATATTAGTCTTGATAAATTCTTAACTTTAGTCAATTTGCATTTGGTTAATTATATTTAATATTTGTTTTAGTTGTTTTAATTTTAAGTTTTTTTTACATTTTAATTATTTTTTAACTAAATTAGAGAATAATTTCATAGCCCAAAACTTTTTTTCTTTGGTCTTTTTTTAGGTATCTTCATATTCCTTAAGTATGAAACTAATTCCATTTGAGCCCTTCCCACAAGTATTTTCCTACATGCTTCGACTCCTAACATTACAAAAGTCTCTCAACTACTAAGTTTAAACTTATTTACCATTTAAGCTACCCCTTATGGGTCCAAAACAAACTTGTACTTGTAAGTAACTTTTAAGCTTACATAAATTCAGAACACAAAATTTGGAGATTAACTATTAATGGAGGTAACAATAAAGAGTGTCCACTATATAGTAGGATTTTTGTTTGACTATTGGAATGATCAACTGCATGGGTTGAAAATTAATTTTAGGAAACTTTGGCTATGCTCCGATAATACATAGAGTTTGTTTATAGTTTATTAATTGTTTGTATTGTTTTAGACAGCGGCCATTTAAAATTTAAAACTTCTACACGGTATTACTTTTTCTTTGAACATCTTACATCTATCTAAATTATATTTAATGCAAAGTACTTGCATGCCTACATTGATTTTCTTCATAAGTTCTACCCTAATCAAAAGTAAAATAAATTGGCTTACCCCATAATAATCCATTTAAGGGGATACATACAATTGCAGAGGCTTGTAATCACGTGTCACTGCACTAGTTTAACCTAACTACCAAAAATTAATATTTTAAAATTATTGATTAATCGTATATAAATTATTAGTTAAATTAATTGAATATTTAGGTTAATTTTTTAAAAAAACCAAACTATGAACTTTCTCACCAAACTGAACTCGAGGGTCATTTCCCCATTAAAAATCTGTGCCGCTTTCTCCTTTAAATGAATGGATATCTATGAAAAGTAAGCTCTCCCATCCTCAACCCTCTTCTCATATCCAGTGGAAGAATTTGTGTAGAGTATGCTCAGGACTTTTGTTGTATAAAACAAAAAGGAAAATTTGGTTGCTTACTGTCGAATCAACCAAGTAAATCTAGACGTTTACTTCTTTGAATTAAAATTTAGCCAACAAGAGTGAGGAGCCAAAAAAAAGTTGGTTATTCATCAACATATATACATGGGGCACAGATCATGCATCAGATCTATTACATCACTTCCAAGGCTTCAAAAGCTTACCAATTTTCTGAGGCTTCAAAGACTTCCAGATTGTTTTCTTCTTAATCTTCCTTAAATCTATCATTTTCTCATATTTCCATTTTCGATATGTTTGGCGGCCCTTCAACCAGCTGGAATAATTTTTCCCTTTCTTGCACTGAAGGAAGTCTGCAAGTTCAGCATAATCAAATAATTCTTTGGAGTCTTCCAATATGCAATCAAGGAATATTTTCCCACTGCAGGTTTCCTCTGTTTCATCCTCTACTAAGTTATAGGAAGCGATGGAATCCGTTCTGAAAAATATAAGGAAGAAAGATGGTTCAGACCTCAAGAAAGCATAAAAGGGTAATAGCATTAAAATTGAACGCTGTTATCAACTCCGGGACACTTTCTATTTACACAAAATGATAGCTCTACTTCATCACAAATTTTGAGAAAAAAAAGTTATTAGCAACTTTATTTCAGGAAGTTTATAATTTATTAGATTATTGCATAATCTTATTCTTATATAGTATGCACTGTTTAATATTTACTTTCCTAAAATATATATGTTTGCAGCTCAACAACCTGAAAAAAACTAAAACTTGCCACATTAATATGATAAATTTCACTTCATTTAGGATACTAATAACGCTAGGAACGGCATTTAGATGAGAAAACATCGAAATCATGGATAAGATAGATTAACAATAATTTTACTTGTGTTAATTAGATTGCTTATGCTGTTACATCTGGTATATGCTTCTGTTAGTACAGGCGGAGTTCTATCTTGATACATTGAGGATCAACATAAAAGACCAGCCAGATGAGTATAAGTGGAATGAACTGTATCAGTTGAACACTGTCAGTTTGAGGGAGTCCATGTAATTCTTAAACTATGGAAGAAAGTGAATGCAAGTAATTTCATGATTTTATCGTACCCCAATTTCCAAGATAAGTGAATATAATATAGTTTAATCTAATAAAGGGTAATCCTTCTAATTTCTAAAGATACCATACCTGTGTGATAGATCAAGACTTCCAAGACTATAAAACAAACAACTTGATGCAAAAAGAGTGGACCTCAAACTAGGTAGCCTAGTGAATGGTATTTTCTTGGGTTTACAATGGATTGAACCTATGACCTCTACTCAAACCCCACCATACCCTTACCGCTTGAGCAAGCCCAAGTGGTTGGAGAAGGGTATTTGTAAATAAAGAAATTGAAACTATGTAAATTAATTAATAACAACATTATGTAAAGGCCAAAAAAAACATTAAAAACAATATGCACCTTAATTTACATGCTCGAATTCTATGAAACTCTGCTGCAACTTTATAGATAGATTGTTTATCTCCAGCCCCCTGCAACATTGACCAATGATTTAGGCATGAAATACAGACTAAATTTAATTCAAGAAGTTCATGAGAACAGAAGGCACACTTCACCTCTCCAGTGTTATCAGATGGAATTTCAGATGAGCAGGACTGCAATGGTACTCCCCTCAATGACCCTAAAGCAACTAAATCTCCCTCTTCAAAAACGAAGAGATACATCAGTGCCATAATTATAGATATACACCCCTTTGCTAATAAATCAAGTCCACTACTAAAACTTAACAATAGCAAGCCTGAAAAGTGCACGAGCATCGACTTAGAGACTTTGTGTTTCATCAAATCATACAAGAAAGTCTGAATGGGTAAACACAATTTAAATTGTTGAAAATGGCTAATGATGCTGATCAAGAAATCATATTTCTCATGCACAGATGTACTTCCCATAGTTTTCAGACATCCCGAATCACCACTGTTACTTAGACACTTAATTGCTTGTATCAGTGAAACACTCATTAACTTCAATATGGATGCAAGAAGACAAATATCTGGGGCACTAGTATTTTCCTTTACATACAATACATCTCCAGCAGCATCCTGAGAGAAAGTTCGATGGATGATGCAATCTAAGATTGAAGCAGTCATGTCCTTGCACGAATCAGCAAATATGTATTGCCTCCCTTTCATAAATGCAATACAGTCAGCCAAAAGGTTGGCTTTTGTTTTGGAGGACATTTTGCATTGATATGAATCCCATGAATTATCTGATTTTGATAAGACTTGATTTAGTCTGTTACTTGTGACTTGCTGAATATAAGATTCAAAAGTTGGCTGACCTCTCTCAAGCAGGTATGAATTATTGGCACATTTCAATTCTATGTAAAAACCATCCATTTGCAAAGTAGACACATGCATAGAGTACAAGATGACAGATTTTTGAAATGCTATTAGGTAGCTGTCCATATGCCTATCAGGAGCCAAATTCTCTGAAGATAAGCTAGAAACAATGGCTTCAGAAACCAATGAAATTACATGTGCCTGGAACATCTTTGGTGCAGAAAGCACAATAGGATCAAGCAGCAATACTATGGCTGGTGCAAGGCTAAGTTCAGGAAATCTAGAATCCTTGCCACAATGCAAAAATAATCTACTGATGAAATTCTCAAATGCTTTCTCATCAGAAACGGACAGGATAAGATGGGTAGATATCACCTCCAGGACACTTGCAATATCACCATGGTTGAATTGGCACACAAAAAGCTTTTCACAGCTGGAAGATGCTGAATCAGCAATCATAAGATATCTTCTCAAAGATTGATGTCTTAAAAGCTCATCTGCAAATACCTGAGATAACATTTTCGAATTTAGTTGGACACAACTCCAGTAAGAATCATATACATGTTTCTACGTAGAAGAGGTATAAAATGGATGAAACTACATGTGATAAATAGCATAGATCAGATTACTACATAAATATAAATATTTTTGGTAAGCTGTAACAATCAATATTCCAGCTATCAATTAGATAATTTAGATTTATGGTCCACGCAAATTGAAACTAAAGCCTCAAACTAGCTGATGAAACAAAATTTACCTCCTTTTTAATAAAAGATGAAGCTATACAAATAAAAATGAGGACAAAAATTTCCTCGAAAAAGCAACAAAGCTAAGTAAAAACACAAGACAGACCATGAAATAAACCCTGTCATAAAACAACCCGAGACAAATATTTTCCCTTCAATAACTGAGCATTCTGCACCATCCAACACACCAAGGGCATGTTTGGATGGAGGAGAATGGAGGACAAGGAAGGGGAGGAGAAGGCTTATTTTAAACTTTTGAGTTAAAAAGGTTTAACATAAACCCTCCCCTCTCCTTTCCTTTTCCTCCACTCTCCTCCATTCAAACATACACCAAGAGAATACCATATAAAGCAAACTACGATAACACTTAGCAATGCTTACTCCAGCAGAAACCTCTGGACTTAATCAAAATGGAGTGCTCTAAGCTTTGAGGACACACTTAAGTCCGCCAAACACACTGAAATTGCCAACTCTAAATGTAACTATCTACTGTAAATGTTTAAAAAAAAATGCAGCCATTTCCAACATTCATCACATTATTCGTAAATTTTTCTGATGAATAACTCCAGAAACACAAGCAGAAAAAATGGGTCAGAATAGTGTAAAATGCCCTTTAGGTCAATAAGTAGATCCAGTTATTCACACAATGTGCATTGAACTTCAGACTTAGAGCATACATAGAAAAGCATGAATGTTTAAGGTCTAGAAGAGATCTAGAACTCTAATAGTCTGCTTGTGAATCAAAAAAAAGTAGGGAAAGAAATAAGAATGAAAATTGACAATGGATCCAGACATGATGCAAGCATTCACACATTACTAAATTTCATTCCCTCTATTCTCTCTTTCACTCATATTTTAGTTCCCAAACAAATGGTAAGAGTTCCAACCAAAAAGCTATGCGATATATTTCCAAAATGCAAAAATTTGGGATAATAACAAACCTTGGCAAAATTAAAATCTAGAAGAATGATATATGTTCCTAGGTGCTGCTGCAAATCATTAAGCTAAAAATGAGAGACTAGGTTTTGGGAATAAAATAAAAGCATTTTTTAGTACTAGAATCTAGTTATATGATTCAATCTCAAATTAAGATATCAATGTGATGTGGACTACCAGAGAATTGTGGTTCCATGGGACTTGACGGCTCAATTGATAACAGTCAAGAGATTTCAAAAGTCATTTAACGGAATCAATCAAGGAGTGAGGTTTATTTTAAAACATAGGTCTATGAAAGCAGCTTCTATACATTTTCAGAGCATAAGAAAATTCCCATAAATATATTTCAGACTTTGAAGTTTAGAATTTAGACCTTCAATTCTAGAACCAGATACTAATTTTCTTATCCAATCAAGGACCCGGACTCCTCTTACACTGAAATTTTTTTAACCCTATCCAATTCATCTCTTAAGATAAAATATCTCAACAGGACCAGTCTTGAGCATTCCATTTCCTGATTGCTCTCCAATTTATTTTATTTCCAGAAATTAGAAGACTTTTCCATCCAATTTAAAGCAGATTCTCATTGCCACATCTGTCCAAGGAGGTAAACTCGCTTAAGGTGATTTGGTCATATTAGAAGAAGACCAATAGAAGTTCCAGTGAGAAAAGTGGATCAAACTATAAATTAGTCCGATTAAAAGGGATAGAGGAAAACTTAAGAAAACCTTAAGAGAAACCCTAAATAGTTTTAGAGAAAATTTGGATTCTGATATAGCCCAACGGCGTTATTTGATCCATGTAGCTGACTCAACCTAACAAAAGAAAACTTGGTTGTAGCTATTGTTGTTGTACAATCTATGCTAAATCTACAACAAAATAATAACAGAAAATCTTAGATTTCTAAAACCTAAAGGGATGAATTAACAAACATCATTATCACAAAAAAAAAAAAAAAAAACACCACAGAAGCATTACCTCAAGCACTGCGCATAGAAATGGACGGCAAAGACCAGAAAGTTCCATATCAACATCGGAGACAAAGTTACGAAACCGTACGAGGGTTGTTCCGTTCCGTTGTTCAGTCACACGGACGGAAACGAATGACTTCAACACGCGACGAACAGAGCGGCACTTGTCGAGCAGAAATTTTTGGTCAGAGTGTGGCAATGTCAGAACAACCAGACAGCAACGCAGAACGAGAGCAAGATCTTCAACAATTGCCCACAACCGCGAATGCTCAGCCTCGGATGCATCGCGCAAAGCAGAGAAAAATTGGTCAAACGCGGTGTCGAGTTGGTCGAAGAGAGTTTCGCAGAGGTCGCGTGGGTCTTGAGCGGTGGCAGTTGTTGGTTCAGCGTTGGAGAGTGAGTGGTACAATTTTTTAGTGTTGTCCATGGCTTGGCTGGTGCTGAAACAAAAAACGATTCCATTCCATTAGGGCTCCATAGGCGGGTGGGTGAGTGGTGACTGGCGAGTGAGGGCGGGAGAGCCAAAAGGTGCAGCTTTTTAGCTTTTGAATAACTTTGGGCATTAATTGAGTGTTAGGATTAACTTGGAAAAAAAATTATGTTGAATATTGATTATATATATAATTCATTTTTAAAGTAATTGGTTATGAGAAAATTAATTTATGTTTAGATGTATTAGTTTATATTAATTTTAAGATAAAAAATTTTGTTTGGATTATATAAAAAGAATTGATTTTATATATTAAATTACTAAAAGATATATGGAATGATTAAAATTTTTATTTAGTTGAGGACAAAAAGAATATTTTTCTATCAAAGTTTTTGAAAAAATTTATAATTACATAATTAAAAGCTCTAAAATTAATTATAACTTATAATTAATTTTACACACTTTAAATAAACAAGATAAATTTTAAATAAAATAACTTTTTATTAGAAAAAAATATGCTTTGGGAAAGAAAAAAGTTTTCTCAAACATGCTCTAAATGGAACCGTTGATTTTCTTTCTTTAGGCTATGTTTGGGTGGATATAATAGAGTAATTACTAATGGAGTGCAGAGATAAAAAGACCTTAATTCATTGTTTGAGAGTTTTTTAAGTAATAGAGTGGAGTGGCTAAAGAGGAAAACTTAAATCATTTCATACCACTCAAATCGTCAAATTTCCATACCTTCTAATTTGGGGAGTTTGGGATGGAATATTTATTCTTTTTTTGTTTAGATAGTCATTTATAATTTTAACCCTATTTTTTGTTATTAAGTAATATTATGAGCAACAAAATTTAAAAAGGTAGTATTATAAGTAAAATTTGCAAATCACTACATTGCATTAATGATCATTATGAAACTCAAGATCGGTAAATTTCCTTGGATTGGTTGTTTCTTTAGATTTGTTTACAACTTTAAATCTCCTACTTTTATTAATCTTGTTAATCAACAACAAACCCCCTTTTCTAATTATCTTGATCTAATTAAATCTTTGTTTTTTGATCCTTGAGAGACGATTCGGTTCATTCTCTATACTACAAATTAGTTTGTGAACCGGTTATTTTATTTGATAGGTCTCGACAACCTCTTGTCAAATTTGGCGCCGTTGCCGGGGAGGGATAGTTGACATTACCATGTACATAGTTTAGTTAAAAAAAAAAAACTAACAAGTTAATCTTTATTGTTACTAACTTATTAGATGTATGATGGCAGAGTAAGGAGTAGTTTTGCTCTTGAGACGCATCTTAACTTACATTTTATAATAGGTCTTAAATCATCTTTGTTCTTGTATATATTTAAAAAAAAAAAAACACACACACGCACAATTTTGATCTTTTCAATTGATTTTGATACAAGTATGTGCTGAATCTGAGCTTAATTGATGATAAAAGTATGCAAAACAGTTTATAGTTGAATCATTTTCATGATATACATGTGTATATGATTGTGGATATTAGGAAGAAGGCATGGTTGAATTGAGTGAATGTTTCATACCTTTGTGAGTTTTGAGCTTTTCCAAGTTTGATACTTACACTTGGTCATCTACCATGATTGATCACTACTTTGTAAAAAAAAAAAAAAAAAAGTCACGATTAATATCAATTGCCAGAGATTGAATCATTATTGGGGAGGACCCATCGCTCGTGCAAAATCTTCAATCACGCTAGCTAAGGACATTAAAAGTAGCGCTTCTTGGGAAGCAACCCAAGTTTTCTAACTCTTTCATCTTTCAACTTTGACTTATTTGCAATCACAGGAATCGAGACAGAAAATCGGTGCCAAGCGAGAAAATCTATCAGAGTTTGATCTTTCTGTCTTAATTTTGTTTATTTTTCGTTGACAGATGATTTTTCACCGGTTAAATGGCGGATAACGGTACTCTCTGAAAATCTTTTTCGGTCCCTTCAGTTACCCACAAACACTGAAATTTGTATATAATTTTACTCAATTTGTTTTTCTTCTTTCTTTCTTTCAAAATGGATAATCAGCTTGTCAACCTCCGCATAGCGATTCCCTTCTCTCCCTCAAAATGCTTTAACTAACATTTATTGTGCAAGGTTTGAGAGGTTAAGGATGCTTATGCACAAAGGCATCCCTGCAGATATACGCTGGATAATCGAAGCAAAGGTCCGAATCACAAGGGAATTTTCTAATGCTCTTGTTTCATATATGCCAGGGCTAGGCAAAAGTTCATATGCAAAAAAGAGAAGAGCAAAAAGGTTACGAGTCTGCTATAAATGTGCAAGATGGACCTGTAACACAAAATGCAGATCAATTGGAATGGTGTCTATAAATCGACTTGATAAAATTGACTTCATTAAGGATGGCATGAGTAAGGAGTCTTTAGATAACATTCTATTGACTCTTGAGACGCATCCTAGTGGAGATGTGCAAAGAGTACTTCTCGATTTATGGCCAATATTCCAAGATGAACATAAGCGTTATAGTCTCGGGAATCTGACTCAAAAAGACCCTGTTTGCCAATTTTTAAGGAAATTGGATGGGAAGCCGACCATTGGCCCATAGAGAGCATTCAAGTCGTTACTGGACGTAAAACCAGAAGAATTTATGAGCCACAATCACACTTCCTGTAAGTATTATTTTTATTTTTGTTTTTGTTTCTCTTCTTGTTTATTAAAAAAAAATAAAAAAAATCATAATAAAAAAAAATCAAATCAAAAATAGCCGTATTCTTTTGAAATATGCATTGCATATTTTCAAACTTCTTCTGACACATATAGATTAGTCTTTTATCCTTGTCATATAGCTAATATCATTGCTGTGCTTATTTTCAAACTTACCTGATACACGGTTCTACCCCTCCTTTATAGGTGTAATTATTACATTTGAGTTTTGATTCTTTAAATAATGCACTTTGCTCTCTTCAGATCATTGATAAGGTGAGAGTACAAAAAAAAAAAGAGAAAATGGAAGTCACTTCAGTTCGTCGGATCAAGAGTGTTTGTGTCTTTTGTGGATCAAATCCTGGGAAAGATAAAGAGTTTGTAAATATTGCACACCATCTTGGTCGAGTGCTAGCTGAGAGAGAAATCCATTTAGTTTACGGAGGAGGTAGTCTTGGGTTAATGGGTTGTGTCGCAACTGCTGCATATTTAGGAGGTGGCAAAGTCCTTGGTATCATTCCTAGTCCTTTATCTATCGGCACGCCCATTGGAAAAACATTAGGGGATGAAGTAATGGTATTTTGCATGCACCAACGCATGAACATTATGATAGCAAATGCTGATGTCTTTATTGCCCTACCTGGTGGTTTTGGAACTTTAGAAGAGCTCTTCCAAATTACATCCTGGTCACAGCAGAACTTTCACCAAAAACCCATAGGTATATTAAATGTTAATGGTTTTTATGACAGTTTGTTTTGTTTTCTTGATCATCTTTGTAGAAAAAAGGTTCATCTCACAAGCGACACGTCAAAGTCTTGTAACTGCTGCAACTCCTGAACAATTGCTCGATCAACTAAATGAATTTGTACCACAACGTGATCCAGTAATGGCTCCACGGAATTGAGAACAAGGCAGCAGCAGCAAAAAGCAAAAACTTGATTTGACTTTGTCTTTGTGAATTTTTGTTTTCTCTTACGGTTTTAGTTTTTTGTAATTTTTCTTATTTCAGGCTCGATTTGCAGTTTTCTAGTAAGACCTTCTACACTCTACCTATCTTATTTTGACATTGGGGACAATGTCTTTGATTAGTTGGGGGGAGGGATAGTTGACATTACCATGTACATAGTTTAGTTAAAAAAAAAAAAACTAACAAGCTAATCTTTATTGTTACTAACTTATTAGATGTATGATGGCAGAGTAAGGAGTAGTTTTGCTCTTGAGACGCATCTTAACTTGCATTTCATAATAGGTCTTAAATCATCTTTGTTTTTGTATATATTTAAAAAAAAAAACACACACACACACACACAATTTTGATCTTTTCAATTGATTTTGATACAAGCATGTGCTGAATCTGAGCTTAATTGATGATAAAAGTATGCAAAACAGTTTATAGTTGAATCATTTTCATGATATACATATGTATATGATTGTGGATATTAGGAAGAAGGCATGGTTGAATTGAGTGAATGTTTCATACCTTTGTGAGTTTTGGGCTTTTCCAAGTTTGATACTTACACTTGGTTATTTTCTTTCATGAGTGATGTCAATTATGAATTTATTTTCTAGAACTTGCATTGAATCGGTTTGAGATTACATTGGTCTATATGTTGCATGAAAATGATAGAGGCATTTTTTCTTGACTTAGCTACTTTGGCCAATTAAACCTACCTTGCATTTATCCAAATATTAACTCCCTCTGAGCCTATTTGCCTATTCTTTGTTCTTAGCTCATTACAAGCTTTGAGTGAAAAAAAAATCATGTTTTACCTTACCTTAGGGAATGGGAGAGCATTGATTTTCTTATTGGAGGAGTTCTTTTGCTTGCAATGATTTAAGTGTGGGGGAATTGGTGTGCTGATACGAAATGCTTGGTACAAAAAAAAAAGAATAGAAAAATGAAGGAATGTGTGAAGAGAATGAGCATTTTAAGGTTTTTGGTAAAAATTTTATTCTTTCTACTTGAGTTACTCCTCAATGCTCTTTTATTCTCTTTGGTTTTAACCTGCTATTATCCATATTGTTCCCTTCCTTCACCTTGTAAGTTCCATTACAACCTTTTTGAAAGACCTCTTGATTTTTGCAATTTATTTGATCTAAGTAGTGGAGAATTGATGTATATGCAAGCCTATGGTAAAATACTTTCATAATTTGACTGAGTTGAGCGTAAACAGTTAACCTAAACACCTTGTGTGATTTGAGTGTCAATTGTGAAGAATTTTACTCAATCTGAACATGCATATTTCTGATTAAAGCATGATTATGCTATACTTTATTCTCAATTGATTTGATTCAACTATTCTTTGTTAAGCATACTTGACTTATTAATTATGGTTTATATTTGATACAATGCTTGTATTTAAAAAATTAGTTGAATTGATTAAATAAAATATTACATGTTTGTGGGTATCATCTTGGTAAACCCTCACGAGACTATAACTCGTCCACTAGGGACACCTAGGGGTTTAAAGGCTTGTGGCACATGCTAAGTGCCATCGTGTTTTCCTACGAAAATGGATTAGATTAGGTATAATCAGTTTTTATGTTTTTAGTTTAATAATATGATGTTTCTTGTTTTTCTTTAGTTTTGTTCTTATGTGTTTTGCCCGGGAGTGCAAAAGCTTAAGTGTGGGGGAATTTGATCAATCAATTTGAGACACTTATGTTAGCTTTGTATTAGGCTTCATTAGATGTTTATTGTGCCCAATATTAGTATTTTAGATGAGTTTAATGTTGTTGGGCTTCATTGGGTTTTAATGTAAATATTGGATAATTTTCGGATTTTGATGCATTTTGACCTTTCTTCCTTGGTTAGGCCATAACTTGGGACTCGGTGATCCAATTGAGGTGATCTTGGTGGCTTTGGAAAGCTAAGACAAGGATCTACAAGTTTCATGAAGAACTCAAGAGCTGGATCGGATTTCTAAGGGCCCAAAATAGCCTTGCAATACAGAGTGAGTTTGCTGTCACCGAACCATCTGGGCAGTATGCACATATTGGACTATATATTGGGTTATAGGCCTCCTCTTGGGATGAAACTTGGTCATTTGAAAGATAAGACCCATATCTCCAACTTCACTGAAGACCATTTTGTCAATAGATGTCGTTTTAGGCATGCTCCTGAAGCTACAAGTTGGTCTGAATTTGGAAAGACGTTATTCCACCCTAACTTGAGGTAGGTGCAGTGTTTTTGGCATTTCTGGAGTTCTAAAAGTCCAAATGACATGATTCAAAATGGAGATTTTCAAGGAGACAACTGGATACAACTTTCATGAAGACATCCAAGTCAAAATGCACCGTTTAGGTGATGAATTTGAAGCCAGAAGTCGGATAAGAGTTGTTGACTAAAAGCCACCAACCATACACCAACCCACCTACCATGCACCAACCCACCAACCATGCATCAAGCTTCCATTTTTGACAATTTTCATATTCTTATAGCTTGTATTCAGATTATGTACATGTACAAATTGGCTTCTAGGATTAGTATAAATAGACCCAACCTCTTTGTATTAGAGGAATTCAATTTGGAAGTAAGTTTCAAGAAAGTTTAAGTATTTGTGAGAATTTTCTTTCTCTTCTCCATTCTCTTTGCAATTTCGTTTTTGTTCTTTAATTTATGAGTTCTTCCTTCCCATCCATGGAAGGCTAGGCTCTCATAATCAATCCAAGGGATTAGCCATCTTGTTGTTTAATTTGGAGATCTTGTTTTGCTTGTTCATATTGCTTAATTGTTATTCAAGTTTCTCTTCTTCCTCTTTTGATTTTTATCTAGATTAAATTGCTTAATTTGATTTAGATGTTGATGTGGTAGTAGCTTTATTATCATGTATTCAAAGAGGATCACAAAGATTAAACAATATATTAAAGCTTTTTGATAGATTGTTTAACTTGGTTAAATTCTAGATCTTAAGTTAATCTATGTTGGATGGTGCTTACTTTATTTAACCTTAGTTAATCAAATCCTAGATGCTTATCTAGTAGAGAATTCTTGGATCATGTTAAGGCTTCTTGATGTGATCCAAGAACATGGCTAGCAATTAAGTGAATTCCTTGTGATCGATGATGAGTTAAACTCAAGATCGGTAAATTCAGAAAAACAAAGATTTAATCAGATCAAGATAATTAGAAAGGGGGTTTTGTTGTTGATTAATAAGATTGAAAAGAAGTATAAGACTTAATGTTATAAACAAATATAAAGAAACAACCAATCCAAGGAAATTTACCGATCTTGAGTTTAACTCATCATTGATCACAAGGAATTCACTTAATTGCTAACCATGTTCTTGGCCTTAGATCACATCAAGACGCTTCAACATGATCCAAGAATCCTCTACTAGATAAGCATCTAGGATTTAATTAACCAAGGTTAGATAAATTAAGCACCATCCAAACATAGATTAACTTAAGATCAAGAATTTAACCAAGCTAAACAATCCATCAAAAAGCTTTAATAAATTGTTTATTCTATGTGATCCTCTTGAATACATGATAATAAAGCTATTATCACATAAACATCCAAATCAAATTAAGCAATTCAATCTAGATCAAAATTAAAAGAGGAAGAAGAGAAACTTGAATAACAATTAAGCAATATGAATAAGTAAAACAAGATCTCCAAATTAAACATCAAGATGGCTAATCCCTTGGATTGATTATGAGAGCCTAACCTTCCATGGATGGGAAGGAATAACTCAGAAATAAAAGAACAAAAACGAAATTCTAAAGAGAATGGAGAAGAAGAGAAAGAAAACTCTCACAAATACTCAAACTTTCTTCAAACTTACTTAAAATTGAATCTTTTCTAATACAAAGAGGTTGGCTCTATTTATACTAATCCTAGAAGCCAATTTGTACATGTACATAATCTGAATACAAGCTATAAAAATATGAAAATTGTCAAAAATGGAAGCTTGATGCATGGTTGGTGCATGGTAGGTGGGTTGGTGTATGGTTGGTGGCTTTTAGTCAACAACTCTTATCCGAATTCTGGCTTCATTTTCATCACCTAGACGGTGCATTTTGGCTTTGAGGTCCTCATGAAAGTTTTAGCCAGTTGTCTCCTTGAAATTTTGCAATTTGAATCATGCCATTTGGACGTTTAGAACTCCAGATATGCCAAAAACACTGAACCTACCTCATGTTAGGTTGGTAGAACGTGTTTCCAAATTCAAACAAACTTGTAGCTTCATTATCATGCCTAAAACGACATCTATTGACAAAATGGTCTTCTGTGAAGTTGGAGATATGGGTCTTATCTTTCCAATGGCCAAGTTTCATCCCAAGAGGGGGCCTATAGCTCACTATGTAGTCCAATATGTGCATACTGCCCAGATTTTCCTGACAGCAAACCTACTCTGCATTGCAGGGATATTTTGGACCCTTAGAAGTCCGATCCAGCTCTTGAGTTCTTCATGAAACTTGTAGAACATTGTCTTAGCTTTCCAAAGACACCAAGATCACCTCAATTGGATCACCGAGTCCCAAGTTATGGCCTAACCAAGGAAGAAAGGTCAAAATGCATCAAAATCCGAAAATTATCCAATATTTACATTAAAACACAATGAAGCCCAACAACATTAAACTCATCTAAAATACTAATATTGGGCACAATAAACATCTAATAAAGCCTAATACAAAGCTAACATAAGTGTCTCAAATTGATTGATCAACTTCCAAATAATAGAGTGAGATTTTTTTTATTCTTTCATTAAAACTTCCAAACAATAGAAAAAAAATATATTTATTTTTCCACTCTTTTTTTATTTCAAACCACTCCATCCACCTCCTTGAAAATTCCCAAACATAGCCTTAAGGTATTGTTTGGATGGAAGAATTTGGAGGGGAAGGAAAGAGATATGTAATTTTTTATTTGTCGTTTACATTCTCTTTATTTGATAATTTTTTAAAATGAAATGAATAAAATGAGATATTACCATGTAATTTTCTAATCAAGCCTTTTTTTAGTTTTATTATCATTTTATAATTCTCTCAATTTAAAAATGAAAGATTATCTCTCCCCTCCTTTCTCCTCCAAACTCCTACAATCCAAACATACCCTAAGGAAAAAAAAAAGAATAAACTAGTCCTCTCAATATATATATATGTGATATCATATTTAGTTTTTTTTATTTATCAGTAACATCAAATTAGTCATTGATGATAATTCATATTATCAACTTGGTCTATCAATAACTACTTTAATATCATTTTAAGAACTAATTTGATAAAAAAAAGTGGATTTTGAATGACCAATTTGATATTGCATATATTTTTGAATGATCAATTTAACGTATTTACAAATGGAGCACTAATATGATGTCGCATATATCTTTAGAGAATCAAAATAAATATTCACTAAAAAAGCTAGTTATAGATTAGATGAGTGGTGAGGTGATTTTGAATATTCAATCCATCCATTAATCCATTTTAATGGATAAGATTGATGGATATTTGACCCAATCATTTAAAATATTTTTATAAAAAAATTCTCAAATCAATTTTCTTTCTAGACAAAATTAATTTTTTTTCTAGAGATTAATTTTCTCTCTCTAGAAAAAATTAATTTTCTCTCTCTAGACAAAAATATTTCTTTCTTTCTCTCTAGAAAATGCATAGGTTAGGTTTTCATATGGGTTATGAATTGGTTGAATCTCAAATGAGTCATGAATAAGTGTGAACACCCAAATTTGTCCAGGCTTCTTTTAAAAAAAAAAGGGGAATTGTGGTTACTCGTTCCTTACAACGATAATACGAAAAGCTAAAGTTATTCGTATTTCCTCGTTAAAAAACAAGTAAAGAGGGACAACTGTGAACACCCAAATTTGTCCATACTTCTTTTTAAAAAAAAAGGGGGAGGAATAAAAAAAATGCTTTTAGCCAATCAAAAAAAATCCGAAAAAACGAAAAATTCAGAAAAGAAAAATCAATTTAATTTAGTTATTTACCAAAAATCCCAAAAGAGACAAATGAAAAAAGGAAAAATAAATAAGAAAATTTGAAGGAAAATACTTAAAAAAAAAAGAAGAGTTTTTAATTAAAATTTTTTTAGCCAACCCAAATTTCTCTTTTAATATTTAGTCACAAACAGAAAAAATTGAACAAAATGTTGATTTGAAAGAAAAAGAGGGAAAAGAAAAGTTTTAATTTAATCAATTACAAAAATCCAAAAAATATACATGCAAAATGAAATAAGAAAAAAATTAAATGAAATAAAAACAAGAGAGAAATAAAATCATCCAAGCCCATTTAGCTGGCCCAATTCTTCTACCCAAACCGGTCTAATTCTCCCTCACCCATGCACATTACCCATAAGCCAAATCCAAGCCCAAAATCCCAACCCATCTAGCTTGAACCCGTCCAAACCCATTCCCCTCACCTAAACCAACCAGACCCGGCCCATGATCGACCCGACCCAACACTTTCATCCTCCCCAAAATTTTGCCCTAGCCGCCCATAAGCTTCCCTTTCCCTTTTCCCTCTTTCTTTTTCTCCTCCTTCCTTCCCTTCCTCCCACCCGAAAATCCCTTTGCTTGTGCCGTCCCTTTTCCTTTTCCCCATGGCGACACAGCAGCAGCTCTAGCCATCACCTCTGCTAAATCGCTCATGTGCCATCCCAGCCACTGCCGTACGCCATTTCTCTACTACACAGCATTCCCCTACCTTCACCCTTCCCCATGGCCGCGCACCAGCCACCTTCACCCTTCCCCAACCCCACCGTACCAACTTGAGCCATTCTTCCCTCTGCCCAACCTCCACAACAAGCCTTCCCTTCCCTTGCCGAATCACTCTGCCCCAGGCCTACTCCTTGCCCTTCCCCATGGCTACTCCAGCCGCACCCACCATCCCGTACACCCAGCTCACTTGCCCTCTTCCCTTCCCTTCCTCTGCCATTACACTACCCCACCAGTGCATCCTCGGCCTCACCCTTCCCCGCGGATCAAGAACTGCAGCCCCTGCAGGATCGTGTACAGAGAAGTTAGGATTTTTATTTTTATTCTTATTTTATTTTATTTTTTATTTTTTATTTCATTTATGTATTTTATTATTCTGAGTTTTGTATAAATAGATGGCTAGGATTCTGTTTTGAGGGGGTTTTTTTTTGGGTTGTAATTTCGTCTGGTCCCAGAGAGTAAGAGAGGTTCTGAGAGCTGGGTAGCTTCGTTTTGCTCTGTGGGGAGGAAGCACCGAGTCTTCCTGTTTGGATCTTGATAGCATCTTAGGTAATTTTATCCTATCGTTTATGCTGTGTTTTATATATATATATATATATATATATACATATGTATATCTTATTTTGTTTTAGTTTTTACGTATGTTCATGTATTACTTTGATTATCTTGCTCTGATTGCACTTGAATACTAAATAATATTGATTTGAAGCTTTCTTTGTTTATTAGCTCATGTTTGGTTTGCAAGAATCGTTAAATTCATACCTGTGCTGGTAGGTTTTGTAGTGAGGGCTGCTAGGTACTAGTTAAGGATGTAGTAATAGTTGCTTTTGGAATAGGCTTGATATGTGACCATTACACATATTTTGTTCAACGAAAGCCCCGAGCTAAGGATTTCCCCCTAGTGTACCTAATTAAATGCATGGATTACATTATTGCTGCTGTGACCAATGTCTGCCTCTACTCATGACTATCAATGGTTTGTGTTCCTTTGACCGTAATACATACTGATCAGACTAAAGTTTACTCTGAAATTTGCTCGAAATTTGATTCTCATCATCCATGAATGTAAGGATAGTCTAGTATGGATTTTGTAGTGTTTCTGCTTAAGGGTGAATGTGTTAGTTATAGGCTATTTCTATGGTGATGTGAAAATGTAGTTGGGAAGCTGAAACTAAATGTGTCTTTGAATAAGTGGTTTCTCTGAGCATGTTCATTGACACATGTAAAGCTTCAGTTTTTAAATGAGTGTTTATTTGAAACGTGGTCTTAATGCGCTTAATAATTTGATTTTACAATTTCTTGATCCTAGTTTGATAATGATAGTTTAAAGTTACATTTGTGATGGTTTTGGTTTTAGCTTAACAGTTCTGGTTGTACTATTTAGTAGCTTTGGTTCAACTTGCTTAAATCTTCTATTTCGGACTGTTTAGAGAATCCTTGTTTAGTGATAATGATGGGGTGCTGGCCTCCAAGTCTATTTGATGTCCTGGGCAGTGTATGATAATTAAATGACATGTGATTGTAATTTTATTTAATTTTTGGGGTGCAATGAATTTTTGATGAAATACAACTTGATTCTGTAAATTGAGTCATGCTCTCCATGATCTTTTTTATGTTGCTGGATGCTCTTATTGGTGATGATGTGAATATTTTCTTTGATATTGGAGGCTAGAGCCCATGGGTTTGTTACTATCTTAATCAATAATGAACTTCGTGTGGTGACTATGTTTGGGAATAGGGGTATAATGTTTGGAATTACCTTTTTTGGTTTGAGGCCGATGGCTTTGGTTTAACTATTGTTTTTTCTGTAGAATTGTATAATAAAAAAAGTAATGAAGATCCTGCAAGTTTAATGTTTTGTTTGGTTATGTATGTAAAGCCTGGATGTCTTGGTGATGGTTTCTTTTCTAAGATGTTCGAGTTTAACGATTTGAGTGGGGGAGATTCATTAAAGGCTGACATTTAAATTGATAGGTTGTATTAATTGTTGACCAAATTCTCATTGCTGAAATCTGTTGGCTCACTTAAAATCTGTGTTTGGTTGGATAGTCCTGGCAAAGTAGGATTATATAATATGAGTTGCCGGTTTGTTAATTAAAATGTGGGAGTGTTTTGGTGTTTAATGTACGGCTTAAGAGGGGGCAGGTTCATATTTGTTTTACTGCTTCTGACATATTTATATGAGCACCAAAGTTTGTTTTATTTTTGGTCTCTAATGTTGTCCATGAATACTGCCTGCGAACAATTCCTGTGTTGGCCACTGTCACAACATGACAATTGGCATGCTTTCCCCTATTTCTTTCTCCCCTATGATCAAGGAAAACCTGATCATTATCCTTATTAGTGCTTGTGTGTTAGTATGTTTCTCTGCTTTTGGTTTTCCATTGGAGGATTTAAATTTGGCGCATAGGTTGTGTTGTACAGGGGCTAGACGCCTTATGCTGGACAGGGAGGGGATTTAAATTATTACGTTGCAATTGTCTTTTTAACCATTTTCTCGTTATAGAAATCAGTCGTCTCTTTAAATTTTGTTCTCAGATAGGTGCAAATTTTTTTTTTATATGTTGTGGTGTTAGTCATCTAGGTACAAGCTTTTTTTTTTCTCTTTTCTCTTTGAATAAAAGCAAAAAAAAATAGAAAGAAAAGAAATAAAAAAGGGGAAATTAAAATTAATGATATTGATAACAAAGATGAAATAAAATAAATAGCAGTATTTAATAAATTCAGCGACTCTTTTTTGTGCCAATTTGGTTTAACTATGGTTTTAGCTTTCATTAATGTCACAAATTACTTTGCTCTTATTTGCCATTTGCTGTTTCATGTACATTTGTTTACTTGTCGTAGTGTAATTCATTGTAACGTTAGTTTCTCTTTCATATTGCTTCCTTATTAACCTTATTTCATTTCCTTCTCGCTAAACGATGTGAAGATCTCTATAGTAAAGAAATCGCGCTAGTTGTTTTCAAATTATTCTTTTTTTTTAGCAAGTAAAATCAACAAATTGTGTTAGTTGCCTTCAGGGGTCAAGTACCCACTAGGCAAGGTTCTTGGGATGGATCAGTAGGTCAAGTATCACCTTTCATCCTGTTTAGGGCACGTTAATATGATTTACTTTTCTTTAAGTGATGCAATGCCACAAATCGTAGTAGTTGCCTTCAGGGGTCAAGTACTCACTAGGCAATTTCTTATGGGTGAATCAGTAAGCTTAGTATCACCTTTTACCCTATTTCTGACAAACTAATATAAGTCTTTCGATTGGTCCAATGCCAAAACAATTCGTGTTGGTTGCCTTCAGGGGTCAAGTACCTACTAGGCGTTTCATTTGAGGTGAATCAATGAACTTAGTATCGCCTCTTACCTTAGTTTAAATAAACCAATATAAGTTATTTTTAATAAAGTGGTTCAACGCCATAAATTGTGATTAGTCGTCTTAAGGGGTCAAGTACCCACTAGATGTTTGCTTAGGGTGAATCAGTGAGTTTAATACCGCTTTTCATCCCATTTAGGATGCGTTAATAAAATTTCGTTTTTCTAGTCAAACCTTGTTTAATTAAATTAATTTCCTTTTTCCTTTTAATCAGTTAATAAAATTATTTCTTGCAAATAAAATTAACCAATGAACAATTATATTTTAAAGAACTACATGGCTTTGAATTCCCCATTGCACCAGGGGATACGTAGGCCCGCAAGTCAAGCCAAATCTGTAAATATTTTATTTTATCTTCTGCCAAATTTGTAAATATCTCATTTTATTTATTTATTTTTATTCTCTTCTACCAAACCTGTAAACGTTTTTTTCTTTAAAATTTGCAAGTTGTAAAAAATAATTTTTATTTCAATTATTTGACTCATTTTATTTAGGGGGTAAATCAAATATTGTTAAGGTCATTAAATTTGCACAACTAACTCAAGGTAACCGTTTTATAACAGATGTATCGAGGGTGCTGTGGGATTAAGTTTCTACCCTTCCCTGTGCATAATCGACTCCCGAACCTTACCTGATTTTTGAAGACCTTTTGTTTTTTTTTTTAAATTTTTTTTAAAAGGGTTTTGTCAGTCATTTTCCCTACTCAAATAAAAGATTGGTGGTGACTCCATTGTTATGTTGTTTTTTATTAAACAACTACTATTGCTCTCGCCGCTTCCCGTTGCGATTTTTCCGGTCGTGACAGTTGGCGACTCCACTGGGGATTTGGTTGGAGAGTCAAGCCTGCTCTAGTTAGTTGTGCAAATTTTATAGCCCTTAAATGTCTGTTTTTACCCCCATTTATCTGCCTTTATTTATTTGTCTATTGAATGTCATATTCTTAAGTGTTGTACGATTCGTTTGTAGATTTGTTGTGAACTGTGTTTTATTCCTTTTGCTAATATCTTATTCTGTACCCAAATTTGTATCACTCATATATATGCCAATTATGAATGTTATCTTCATCCTTTTTACTCTTTATACTTTAGGATAGATGATCACTAGTTCTGTTGAATATCACTTGTATATCTGTTGTGTTTCGTGTTGTCTGCAGGATAAGGGTAGTTTGGTTTTAGGATTGTACGGGTTTGAATGCTTCCATCACACACTTCACTCTTCACCTACCTCACACACTTTTCGCGCTCTATACCCGAGCCCGTGTGACCCCTAGGGCTAGTCGAAGGGTTGACTTAGTCATTAGTTAGCCCTGTGCCTTCTTGACAACGGTTGACTTTTCACTCAGATTGTACTTGGTTTCTTGAAACGACCATGATCAGAGGGTTCATCCCTACTTCATGGCTAAATTCAAGAAGCTAGCTCCTTATCCTTTGGATATGGACAGTTTGGGGACCTTTTCCGTCTAAGATCTAGAATTGTCCTGAAAACCATGCACTAATAAATTAAGCCTAGCTGCTACCCGAATTAGAGTTATATCTCTAGGGATCTCCAGCCATAGGCTCTACCACGTAGGACACGAAGGGAGCATAAGTTCTTTTTTCTTGCATTATCTTTCTTTACATTCCATGCATGAAAAAAAAATAAAAATATTTCTTTCTGGTTTGGTAAAATTGTTTCAATCCACTAATGTGACAAGTTACATTGGAAATCTTCCTAAGAAAATTCATTTTGATCGATTATAAAGCGTAGTCATTATTAGTGGACCAACAAATTATTAATCCAAACGGTCATCATGAGAAATCCTTTTTTCATCTGTGTAGCATTTTCAATTACATCGCATTTTCAACTAGAGGCATTCTTTTTCTATAAAAAAAAAGGTCATTCTTAGCATGAATCTTTGCAAAAAAAAGGTGGGGAGAAAAAGAAAAAAAAGAAAGAAGATTTTTCATGTCATGCTTAGAAAGAAAAAAAAAACCTTTCGTAGGATCTCTACATACCTTCATTTCTAAAAAAAAAAAAGAAAGGAGAAAGAAAAAGAAAAATTGGCATGATTAGCTTTTAAAAGAAAAGAGGTCATCTTGCATCCAAAAAGATGGGAGGTTCACAAGTAATTTAGTGTCGGCAGAAACTTTTTGATAAAAATGGGGGGTACATTTAGGAGGCATATTTGCTTCAAGATCATGTTTTCATTGTTTTTCTTTCAGTTCCCCTTACAGGTGAGCTTCTTTGGGAATTGTGGAAAGGTTAACTTAGGAGATAGTGATTATGGAAGGACTCTACGCTGAGAAGAACACTAGCGGCGCAGTCAGTAACAAGAGAAACATAAAGATTGCTGTGGTTATGAATGATTTGGGGCGAATCAAAGAGATCTGTCAACTCCTGCCATCTGAAGCCCGCGTTAGATTCTCGAAGAGATACGAAAAGATCCTTGATGTCCTGTTAATTCCCGTTGAAGCTTCGGCTCTAAGTGCTTTCGGTCAATTTTAGAATTCATCGTTGAGATGTTTCGACTTGCCTAACATAGACATTACTCCGATAATAGAGGAATATGCTAGAATATTGGGTCTGCAAATACAAGGAAGTTCAGTTGTCTACTCCTACCGAGGGCAACATGTGGCGAATGAGAAAATTACCGGGTTATTGGGGGTCTTCGTTCAAGACTTGGGCACGGAAAAGAGGGGGTCGACAAAAGGATTAAAGAAGAGCTATTTAGAATCCCTCTTAACTGAAGTGGGACACTTTCAGCCAAATCTTGGCTTTGACCATCTATGGATTAGTCCTTTTCCCGTTTCTACCGGATGTTTGGATCAACCCACCAGGGATGTTTTCTTTTGGTACGAAACAAGGAAAGAAAATCTGATCTTGGCCATCTTAGCCGATACATTCCTCTTGTTCGAAGTTTGTCATCAGAAGAAAGGAGGGAAGCTTAAGTGTTGTGTGCATTTGCTGGATGTTTGGGTCATGACACACATGTATGCTAGTACACATATGGACCATCTCGCCAATCCTTTACGAAGCTTCCACCTCTTACCCATAAAGAAAAGAGAAGTTTACAAATGGGGGGAAGAATTCAACAAAGTAAATGCTAGCTCCTTTAAGTGGGTGTGCCCGTGGTACAACAAAGAAGAGGTGATCACCAGTTGCAGAGGCTTCCGTAATGTTCCTTTGATGGGCCCGAGAGGCTGCATAGCATATACATTGTCCTTGGTATTCAGACAGCTCAGCTACGCTCAGGACGTACCATCAGAACACTCACTTGCAGGTTTAAGTTTTTTATACCAAGATGACGAGAACTCTAAGAGGCAAACCTTGGAAGTCAAAGCAGCTTGGAGAGATATCCATGTTCAAGGGAAAAAGGAGCTAGGAAGGCAAATGGTAGTCCATATGGACAGATACCAAGTTTGGAGGAAAGCTAGGAAGAATAACCATAGTGCACCCAATATCCCGAGGAGGAATGAGAACACAAGCACAGCACAAACCGAACATCAAATGTCGGCTCAAATCGAGAGGCTAAAAGCACAAATGAATGCAAAATTCTCACACTCCAGAGGAAGTGCCAGAAATTGAGCAAAGAAATCGAACACCTAAAGGACGAGAATGCAGATTTGGCTGAACCACTCATGCGAGGAAAGCAAATGAGGAAAGGCAAAGAAAAGGAAGGAGATGCAGCGCTAGCAAGGGTACATGAGCTGGAGATAAAGATACGCACACAAGATGAGTTGTTAGTCAAAATCCACAAAGAGAAGAAAATGCTTGAATCAAACGCTATGAACTTTGAGCATGTGAGGAAAACATTAGAAAAGAGGATCGGGGACTTGCAAGCCAATTTGATAAGATCTGAAGACGATAACATACAAGGATGGACGACAGTGCACCAACTCCATGATCGTCTTAGTGAATCACGCAATAAAAAGGATGCATGGAAGGAGCAAGCCGCAAATGAAGAATGGGAGAAAGAAAAGTGGAAAGACCGATATGAAGATATCACAGGCGAATTGAGCTTCCATGTCCCGAGATTTGTCGATCACTTTGAGAAGGCATTCCGGGTTCAAGCAGACCCCAGACTCCGTCTTCCATTTGAATTGAATGAATTTATGGAATTCTGCGGAGGCCTTGTCAAGAGTATGCGAAAGAAGAAGAATAAGCTCCTAATGTAAACTGCTTGTAACTTCCACCATATCAAAGACTCGAAAAACGAGCATTTTGTACTTATCAACTACGAGTAATGGAAATGTCTTTCTTCATCATTTTTGGCTATCTGTTTTTTTTTTCCGCAAGTATCAAATATAATGGAGACGATGCCTATAGAGGAGTGCATGCCCCCTTGGGTATTTCGTCAACCACATTCCCACTTTAGGATGAAATATGGCTGCGCTGCTAGTGTGGAAATGTGGGGAACATTTGTTTACGAGTGAAATATGACTGCGCTGCTAGTGAAGACAACCGAATGAGACACGATCTATAGAGGAATGATTATTCCCTTAGATACGTTGTCAACCACACGTCAGCTTAAGGGGCACATGCTTCTAGCGCTAAATATGGGATACGCTAAATTTTCAAGTTAACCTTACCACAATAACCAAATGGGATCACCAAACCCTTCTCATGCGTTTTCATCTTTTATTGACTCTTTGACTGACAAAATTTGTAGGAAACACCGTAACCATTGTGCGACCAAGGGAAGAAGGTACCAATCAAACCCGCACTTACTACATAAGAGCCAGATCCAGACGCCTTAGAATGGAAGCAGAGAATGAGTTGTCTGGGAGGAATATCACACTTGAGGTAGAAGAGGTCAGGGGAAGGTTGGTCGAGATGGCCGAGACTCAAGGCCGGATCGAAGAAATGTTGCGAGAGATGCGGAGTCTCGCAGTGGGACGAATGGGGGACCCCTAATCTCTAAAGTGAATGCACAAGCACCCCCAGTGTCCATTGCGACGAGAGCTCCACTACAACTCAATGCCGGTCTCGGTTTCCCTCAAGGAGTATATGCCAACAACGAAGGAGAAACCTATGGCCACCAAGGCCCAGCTTTTCAAGTAGTACCTCCACACACGACAGTACCTATCGGGGAAGGATATCAGGGCGTAGAGAGTGGGCAGGCCGGAGGTTTCGCATACGCCAATCCAGCTTGGGAACAAGTCGTTATGACTACTCAAGGGCAACTGTTGAGGATTCTGACCAACCCGGAAGTCAGCACTGAAAGGGAAAGAGTCAGGGATGAACTTATCAAGAAACTGCAGGAGCAGGTCAGGGTGCTCCAAGGCCCTAGCCTGTATGGGCTAGTAGAAATCAGTGAGCTTTGTCCCGCAGCTGACGTGATCATCCCGAGGGACTTCAAAACCCTAGATTTCTGCAAGTATGATGGAAGCACCACCCCTCTACTCCACCTGAAAACTTATTGCACTAAAATGGCCATCTGGTCACGGGAGGAGAATTTCCTTATTAGTTTCTTTCATGAAAGTTTAACAGGCCCGACCTTAGAATGGTACATCCAGCTGGACCGCTCTAGGATCACCTGTTGGAAAGATTTGGCAGACTCGTTCCTCGCCCAATACCGATTCAATCTGGATACGGCTCTAACCAGAGAACAGTTGGGAGCAATGGAGAGAAAGAGTGGAGAGGCATTCAAGCAATACGCCCAGAGGTGGAGGACCTTAGCTGCCCAGGTGCAGTTGCCACTGACAATGACAGAGATGTGTTCCTATTTCTTGGGGACCTTGGGCGCACCTTTCATCGGGGCAATGGCCGGCACCGCATACAAGGACTTTGTCGACCTGATTACTGCGGGGGAAAGGATTGAGATGTTGGCAAGGGCCGGCAAGTTACCCTCTAGCTATACAGATGCCAATCAACAGGGGAACAAGAAAGTACCGCCTTTTAAGAAGAAGGAAGGGGAGGTAAGCTAGATCAACTACCAGCAACCATCCTATTTCTAAACCAGAAACCCGCCAGCTTACCCAGCCTATCAAGCACCACAAGTACAATACCCTCAGGCCTCATATCCCGTACCCTGGCAACCCCCGCCACCATACATTAACCCTACCCCCTTCCAAGTTACCCCATTTCCCAGTCACCAAATCAATAACATCCCACCTCCCCGCCCATATGTGCCCAAGTCGTCCTGTTTATGTCAGCCAACAGCAAACACCCTTCCGCAATACACAAAACCCAACAAATCAAGGTCGGTTTCGCCCTCCACAAGACCTGCCACCTTTCCCTAGGTTGTCTATTTCCAATGCTGACCTTTGCTAGAGGTTATCTGATGCCCGCCTGATCGTGGAAGCACCAGTCCGACCCCTTGCACCACCTTTTCCAGCATGGTACAATCCAAACCTTACTTGCAAATATCACATGGGAGTGCCAGGTTATTCCATTGAAGACTGTGAAGCATTTAAAACCATGGTAAGAAAGCTTCTTGCCTGTGGCTGTCTAGATATTCAGGAAGAAGCAGGACCGAGCATAGCGACCAATCCTCTACCAAACCATGGTGGGAGGAATTAGATAAACGCCCTTGCCCCAGACGATACTCGGGTCAGGGAGGTCATGAACGTCCATACCGTAATGGCTGAAATATTTAGAGGGTTGGAAAAAGCAGGGTATCAGGTAACGGCCCCAGCAGTTTTTGTCGAAGAAGGTGAGCAACATGAGCAAGACTATAGTTATGTCTACCACGGTGGGGAAAAAGGGCATGACATTGAAGATTGCTGGGATTTTAAGGCCTGAGTTCAAAGTCTACTTACCATGGGGGTGATTGTAGCAACAAAGAAGTCTGATCCCCTTGAGGAGATAGATGTGGTAGAGCGATTTGCCATCCCGGGATAGTGCTCCAACACCAGGAAACGTGATTTTAACCTTGAACAAGCCGGCCCCGTTTGCCCATAATGACACCCATGCAGTCCCCTGGAGATACGAGACTACAGTTGAGACAAGGGACATAGGCCAGGAAACGGCGGTGGTCCAAGGTACCCCTCAGAAGCTGATAGCAGATACGGTGTCGAATATTGTTAAAGTCGGGGGCATTATAGGAAGCGGCAGATGTTATGGCCCAGAAGGCACCGATAAAGCAATTAAGAACAAAGGGGGAGTTGCTAGAGAAGTTGAAGAACCCAGTAACAAAGAGAAGGAAGAAGAGGAAACAAAATTCCTTAAGATCATGAAGCAGAGCGAATTTGATGTGATAGAGCAGCTGAAGAAGATGCCAGCCAGGATATCTCTCTTGTCACTCATCCTGTTGTCAGAGCCGCATCGTAGGGCAATCCAAAAGGTCTTAAACGAAGCCTACGTAAAGCCTGACATTACTCCGGAATGGGTGGTCAACATGGTAGACCCAATTAGGCGCGTCAATGCAATCACCTTTTCGGAAGAGGAGATAGTGCCATGTACCAGGAAGGGCCCAAAAGCTCTATACATCACCCTGAAATGCCAAGGGTATATCGTTGCTGGTGTGTTGATAGATGGAGGGTCAGCACTGAATATGGTCTCATTCGCTTTGCTAGAAGAAATGGAGATGAACTTGGATGATCTGCAACCCCGACAAATGACGGTTCATGCATTCGATGGAACTAGAATAGGGATTCTAGGAGAAGTGACCCTGCCTTTAGAAATTGGTCCAAGCCGTTACCAGGTTTTATTCCAGGTGATGGACATAAAGCCCACCTATTCAATGTTGCTGGGAAGACCCTGGATCTACCAAGCTGGAGCAATACCCTCCACGGTCCACCAATGTCTGAAGTATATTGAGGAGGGGTTGGTAATTACCGTCCGCGGGGAGGAGGAAGTTATCCTTTCAAAGCCGGTGCAGTACCCTACGTGGAGAATGTAGAGGAAAGTGAAGACACCACGTTGCACAGCTTTGAAATGGTAGAACATGAACAAGGCTAGGTGGAGTCATCTGTTCAAACCATTGATCGCATAGGGGCTCGTATCATGTTCAAAAGTGGGTATCAAGAGGGCAAAGGTCTCAAAGTTCAGTTGCAAGGGATCCAGTCACCTGTCTGGTTACCTGAAAAGTAAGACCAGTTTGAGTTAGGATATGAAGCCACAGTGGAAGAGAAAATGGAAAGCCTAATTATTGGCAAGAAGAAGGGAAGGAAAGACAAGAGAATGCCGATTCCACATCTCTGGGAGACATTTCCTGCCTCGACTGAGCTATTAGTGCCAGAAGAGACTGCAAGCCCCCAGTATCACCTCATCATCAACGCCTTGGGAGAAGAGTTAAAGAATGATGGTGTTGTCCGCATTGCCCGGGATGATGAAGTTCTCAGTAACTGGAAGTTTGAACCAGTTATGGATGTAATTGCTATGAAGTAATCATCTGTTTGTATTAAGTTGTTCATTTGACCAATGTCTAGATCATTTGGACCTTGAACTTGAATTTAATTTATTTTGAAATTTGAATTTAATGAATTTGCATGAATACTTAGTCATTTCTTGATGCATTTCTCGTTTTTCTTCCTCACTTTACTTATCCTAGTCTCCTTCTTATCTCTTATACTGTCCTCCATTCTCCATCATTCCGATCACTTTACTTCCTTTTTACATATATCTCTTTCCAATCGGCATAAATTGTCTTCCAGGGATATAAACACCACATGGACTTTGCCTAGTGAAGAAACCTTGGAAAATTCGTTGATTGATTCCCATGCGGCATTCGCCGAAAGTGACCTCGAACCTGAGGAAG
Source organism: Styphnolobium japonicum (assembly GCA_023212625.1). Taxonomy (NCBI): domain Eukaryota; kingdom Viridiplantae; phylum Streptophyta; class Magnoliopsida; order Fabales; family Fabaceae; genus Styphnolobium; species Styphnolobium japonicum. The sequence goes on from JALBWW010000013.1 coordinate 21,267,325, forward strand.
ATGAGGGGATTGTGGATGAATTTGCGAAGCTGCTAGAATTATCTAAAAAGAAGGGTAGTTTGAGTGATGAAATTGTAGAAGTGATTAACATGGGAACTGAGGAAGACAGAAAGGAGTTGAAAATGGTGGATAATCCGGAACGTGAAGAAATGATTGCACTCTTCGAGGAATATTTAGACATCTTTGCCTGGTCTTACAAAGATATGCCTGGTTTAGACCCAAGAATAACATCCCACAAGATCCCATTGTACCCAGACGCTAAGGCAAAAAATCAGAAATTGAGAAGAATGCACCTAGAAATGTCTTTGAAGATCAAGGAGGAGGTGACCAAGCAGTTAGAAGCGGGATTCTTGGAAGTATCAAGGCATCCAGATTGGGTAGCTAACGTCGTACCAGTCCCTAAGAAAGATGGAAAAGTTCGAATATGCGTAGATTATAGGGATTTGAACAAGGCTAGCCCGAATGATGATTTCCCACTCCCTCACATCGATGTTTTGGTTGATAGCACAACAAGGAATCACAGGTTCTCATTCATGGATGGGTATTCCGGATATAACCAGATCCCCATGGACGTTGAAGATAGACAAAAGACAACTTTCATCACCCCGTGGGGAACCTTCTGTTATATGGTTATGCCATTCGGTTTAAAAAATGTTGGGGCTACGTACCAACGCGCCATGGTTACTCTGCTCAATGATATGATGCATAAGGAGATCGAGGTGTACGTAGATGACATGGTGGCCAATCCAAAGAAGGAGAGAGTCACGTGGCAATCCTGCAAAAGTTGTTCAAAAGACTCAGGCAGTATAATTGAGGTTGAATCCGAACAAATGTATTTTTGGAGCATCAACCGGAAAATTGCTTGGGTTCATTGTCAGTAGGGATGGAATAAGGGTGGATCCTGATAAGGTGAAAGTGACACAAGAAATGCCTGCGCCTAAAACGGAGCGAGAAGTAAGAAGTTTCCTCGGGAGGTTGAACTATATTGCGTGATTTATTGCTAATTTGACTAGCACTTGTGAGCCCATATTCAAGTTGCTCTGGAAGCATAAATCTGGAGGTTAGGATGAAGAATGTCAAAAAGCGTTTGATAAGATAAAAGACTCTCTTGAATCCTCCAGTTTTAGTGCCGCCTACGCCTGGTCGTCCTCTCATACTGTATCTAACTGTGTTAAATACTTTGATGGGAGCAATGCTGGGGCAACATGATGAGGCTGGGAAGAAAGAACAGGCAATTTACTATCTAAGTAAGAAATTTAACGAGTGTGAAAGTTGTTACATGGCAATTAAGAAGACTTGTTGTGCCTTTGTGTGGACCCCGAAGATATTGAGACAATATATGCTATGTTATACCACTTGTCTGATTTCTTGAATCGATCCCTTGAAGTATATATTTGAGAGCCCTCACATTTCTTTGAGAGTCTCAAAATGGCAAGTGATATTGTCAGAGTTCAATATCGAATATGTGACTAGAAAATCCATCAAAGGAAGTGCGATCACGGATCATTTGGCTGAAAACCCTCTCGAGGATGGACAGCAAATGATAACTGAGTTCCCTAATGAAGAAGCACTAGCAGTTAACGAAGAGGAGGTAAAGGAGGAAATTTGGAAGATGTACTTTGACAGAGCGGTCAATATGTATAGAAGTGGTATAGGAGTGGTAGTTGTGTCGCCGAATGGAAAGCAGTAATCGGTTGCCATCAAGCTGGATTTCGACTGTACTAATAAGATCGCTGAATATGAGGCATGTGCGAGCGGGCTCCGAGTAGCCATCGACTTGGGTGTGAAGCAATTAAAAGTGTTTGGGCATTCAACTCTCATTATCTATCAAGTGAATGGCGAATGGCAGACCAAAGATCCAAAGTTGATACCGTATCAAAAGTATTTAACTCAGTTAGTTGCGAAATTTGAAGAGATCAATTTGCACACTTAACTCGAGACAAGAATCAGTTTGCGGATGCCTTAGCAACTTTGGCTGCCATGACTAAGTTGGACGTCAGCATTAACGTCCAACCTATTCAAGTAGAAGTACAAGAGGAGCCAGCGTATTGCTCTAATGTTGAAAGGAAATCGGATAGAAAACCTTGGTTTCATGATATCAAGCAGTACATCCAACACCGAGAATACCCTGTCAAGGCAAATGTAGCAATCAAGAAGACTATTCGCTGGCTCTCAATGGCTTTCTTTTTAAGTGGAGAGGTTTTGTATAAAAGGGGTTATGATGGAACTCTCCTGAGGTGCGTGGATGCTAAAGTAGCTAGTGTTATTATGACAGAGATTCATGGAGGAATTTGTGGGACTCATGCAAATGGTCATATGATGGCGCGCCAAACTTTGAGAAGTGGATATTATTGGTCTACCATGGAAACAGATTGTATAAACTATGTCCGAAAATGCCACAAGTGCCAAATATACACAGATCGGATCAACGCTCCTCCTTTCCCTCAGCATAACTTAGTATCTCCTTGGCCGTTCTCAATGTGGGGACTGGATGTTATTGGGCCCATCAATCCTAAGGCTTCCAATGAACATTGCTTCATTTTAGTGGCTATCAATTATTTCACCAAATGGGTGGAAGCAACTTCTTATGCCAAGATAACTCAGAAGGTGTTCGTCAGGTTCCTTAAAAGAGACATCATCTGTCGGTATGGGCTCCTAGAGAAGATAATCACTGATAATGCACCCAATCTCAATAGCAAAATGGTACATAAGCTATGCGAAGACTTCAAAATCCAGCTCCATACAGACCCCAAATGAATGGGGTAGTAGAAGCGGCAAATAAAAACATCAAGAAGATTGTAGCAAAGATGGTCGTCAGCTATAAGGACTGGCATGAGATGTTACTGAAATAACCAAGTGAAACACAAGAAGGGGGGTTGAATTGTGTTTCTTAACCCTTTTTGATGATTAATAAAAGATTTTCCTTTTCAATTGAAAATAGAACACAGCGAAGGATAAAATTTGTCAAGCAAAGAGCTTAGAACCAACACCGCTTAGTCCTGTTGGACTCTAAGGATTTTAAAAGGACTTTTAATAAAATGATTAACACGTTCTAAAACCAAATAAAAGATCTTTGTTAATAAATACAATGGTAAACCCCAAAGGTTAATGAATATAAAAAAGCACACTAGAAGTGAAGAGAAGCTTACACACGAGATTTATCTTGGTTCACTCTTATCAACCAAGAGCTACGTCCAGTCCCTTCAACCAGAAGGATTTTCCAACTAATCTTTTTCACGATTACAAGTATTATGCACCTCTTCAGGTAACAAGTATTTTCAACCTCTTCAGGTTCAATCTCACAAGTATTCTTTTACACACAAATTTCTTCAGGCTTACAATGCTTAAGATGAATAAGTGACAGTAGATGAAAGCTTGAGTTTGAAACTCACTGACAAATGAGAATAGACAATAGAAATCTCAAGGCTTTTTCCTTTTTACACGTATATGGAAAATCAAGAAGAAATAAGGCTTTTTAGACTTTGAAGGATGCTTCGGCAAAGATCTCTCTCTTTTTTTTCAAGTGCTGCTTCTTCTCTTTATAAGTAAGAACAAATTGAGCAGACTTCATGGGCTAGATCGTCCAACGGGAACATTTATTACCGTTCTGAGTAGCATTAAATGCATCTACTGGAAAAGTGCTGAACTTCTTCTGACGGTGACTTTTATTCTCTGAGATTTCCAATCAGTGTAAACAAAGTCCTGATTTGTCTAAGATTGCAGACGGTTTCTTATTTGCAGATCTTTGTAGTTGTTAGACAATGTCAGCAAAAGTGGCTTAGTTGACTTCTTTTGTCGCCGTGAGCTGTCAGAGTTCTTTTCTAGCATTTAATGAGGAACAGTTCTTCATTTTTGAAATTTCACTTGGACGAGAGCTTTAGCTTAAACTTGAAAGAGTGAGTTGAGTCCGAGCTTTGGCAGACAGATCGTATTGGACGAACTAATAAAAAGTAACAGTATATGCATACAAGTATTGGACGCACCAATAGTAAAAGTATATAATACATTTATTGGACCCACAAAGAGTTATAGCATATTGGACGCACGAAGAGTTATCTTTAAGCAAAGAGCAGAATGGACGCACATACAAGTAGCGATTTGTTAATACTATTGTCGAAACACTTACTTGTTCAAACTAAATAAATATTTTTGTTATCCTCAAAACTTGAACAGGGAAAGCTACAGCTTTTAAGAATTTAGTACTTAAACCTTTTTATAAGAATTTGGATTCAACAATCTCCCCCTTTTTGATGATGACAAAAACTATTAATTTGGTTGAACACAGATTTTCTTTTTAAAACAAAATTGCTCCCCCTAAGAAAAACATTTCTAAGGGATGGACTCAAAGTCTGTTGGACGCAGAGTCGATTGGACGTAGTACATGAAATTTATTTTTATGAAACAAGTTTCAAGAGCAAGTAATATTATCTTTGTATCGAAGTTTAGTACTTGAGAAAAGTGTTTAACAGAGACAATACCTTTTGAAAAGAAATAAACCTTGCTAAAAATTAGAGCAGATCCTTCACAGCAACACAGTGTATTAGCAGAGTATTCACAATTTCAATTAAAGCATTTATATAAGTGCAACAGAATAAACGAGACAAGGATAAAGAAACAACCAGATGAGAGAATAATAATAATTCATAGTTTCATTGAATCAGTATAAATTAAAAAAAATTTGTTTGTAACAAGTCAAATTCCCATTATTCTCCCCCTTTGTCATCAGACAAAAAGAAAGAAAGACATCACTGTCAAAAAAAATTTGGCTAAAAAAAATAAAATCAAGAGGAAGAAGGTGGAGGAGGAGGAGGTGGCCCTTGTTGAAAAAGAGATTTGAGGAGGTCTTCAACTCTCTTGTACATTAAGTCCATCTGATTATTCACGTAGGCCTGAAAAGCTGGGGGCACTTGGGTGAGAATGTCAGCAGAAGGTTGTGGCTCCACAATAGCTAACTCAGTGGTGGAAGCAGGAGGGGTCACATCCATTTGCTGCACAACAGACTCAACTTCGTCTTCAGACAGAGGAAGGTCAACATCCCAAGGAAGAGAAGTTCTCCGGTATCCAAACATATGATCCCAGGATAAAGCCTCGCCTATGTTGTCGACGGAGTTCCGTAGACATAGCTTGGACAAGAGAAGATTGTTGGTAATGGCGAGTTCGTAGGCGGTCCAAGAAGATCATCTACCATATAGATAGGACGAAACACCGAAGCTCGACCGTGCACGCTTATAGTATCTTCCTTATCTTCATCGCTTAGTCCTGAAGAAGATGCTTGTTGCTCACACTCCCAAATGTGCTTTTCCCGGAAGGTCTTAGCCTCGTTCTCCTCGCCTTCTCCTTTATTCGAAACTTGCCACAAGAATTCAACATCAGCATCAGGGGAACGTAAGCTCCCAAAATTTGGCTTAAAGAGGATGGGCTTGGGAAAGGTGGCTTGGCTTCTGTACTTTTTCAAGTATTTGTTTTTATTTAAATCCACCATTGGCAACCTTGGACAAACCCGATCCGGCTGAATCTTGATGGAAGTTGTAGAGGAGATGATCAGTAAGGGGGTACAAATCTCAAATTCTTCAACAGAAGACTCCCCTTAATGACACTGACAAGGATGGTATCATAAGGACTCGCAAACTGTCCCATTTCTTCCAAGGTGACAGGTTTGAAGGAGAGGTCACTAGGGAAGATGTGAACTTTTGTTGAGTAACCATCACAGCACCGGGAGCGTCTTGCTGTGAGTGAGAGAGAAGAGTCCTTGGATTCCTAAAGAGGGATAATGTGAGGGGAAACCCCCACAGAGAAAAGGTTAAGATAGGAGGAGTTGTAGAAGGTCTTTTGAGAGGGGGAAGGTGAAGGAGATTGGGAAGGTATGATGTGAGTTTGAGAAGAAAAAGGTTCAGTGTTTAAGGGAGAGGAAGTTATTTGAGAGGTTGGGAAGGAGGTTTGTGGTTCTGGTTGAGAAGAGGGTAAAATGAAGGAAGAGGGAATGGTAGGAAGAGGTTCCTTAGGAATGGACGCAAGCTTGAAAGAGGGTTTCCTTGTGATGGGTAGCTTCGTCTGGGTTCCTTTTGGGATGCTCGCAATGGACGCAACCTTCATCCTTTTAGCGATGGGTTGGTCATCTTCAGAGTCATCGTCCATTATGAGTCTCCGCTTGGGAATGGCTTGGACGGATGGTGATTTCTTCTTTGGACTCTCAGCCTTTGAAGGAATAAGAGGCTGTTTCTGGTCCATAAAATCTTGGACGCTTTGAAGTTTCATCCTTAGAAGATTGCTTCGTCCAAAGATTTGTTGCTCTTGGATCCGTCCAAAAATCCTCTTCTTCTCTTCAACATCTTTAGTCTCATGGGGACTAAAGATACCTTGATCTCTGAAGATCTTGGTTAAGAGAACACCATAGGAGATGGTGGTCTTCTTCCCTTTTCCTTGTACACTTCTCTTGAAGTTCTTAAAAAGCAGAGAAGGAAGATTGATCTGTTGACACAGCATCAGATGACACAAGCAGAAGGCATGAACTGTAGAGACTGAGTCTTTGGACCCTGCCTTGTGGAGTATTGCCTTGTTCAAGTTGATGCAAAACTCTTGCCTTGTCATTCATCTTGGAAGCGCTTATCTTCCCCGTGGATGACTCCTTTAGTAAGGTGTCAAGAACAAGATCGGTTCCCAAACGCTTTTTCCCAATCAGAAGTGATGGTGGCTCCTTCCAACCAACATTGGGTGGCGTTGGAGATGGTTACCTCTGAAACCACAACGGGTTTTCCCAAAACACATCCCCTGACCTCTGTCGCAGACACGGATGCGTCTTTCCAGAACATTTTCACCAATTCCGGATAAACTTCCACCGGTTCTCTGAAGTAACTATCCCAACCAGCACCGACGAGACATTCTTTGATATCTATTCCACATTCTGCTAAAATTGAGGTTTGGAACGAGTATTCAACTGATACCTCGGCTCTTTCAACATCAAGGGTCTTTCCTCCGGCCATTTCTTAGGGTTAAGGAAATTTGAAAGAGAGAGAGAAATTTGCTAAGGTTCTTTTTGCAAAGGTTTTCTTTCAAGGCTTGAAGGCGTAAAAATTTGATCTTGTAATGAAAGAAAATATTTATAGAAGAAGGTAGGTTTTTACACTGAAAGGTTTCTTGAGAGAAAACGAATCGTTTTTTTTTTTTAAAAAAAAAAAACAAACTCATTAAATGTGAATTAAAAGTAACTGTCACGTCCGCAGTAAAAAGTTACTTTCGTGACCTTTCAAAAACTGACTCAGCGTGGGAAATTTGAAAAGTTTCAAACAAGATAAATGCAAATGATTTATGTCTTATCAAGAAATTTACCACACCATTTATCAAGTACAAAGCATTTTGGATGCAGATCTTCAATGGACGTAAGAAATATTAATTCTTTACAAAATGCATATTTAGATGTTTTCGAATAAGAGTGAATCTATCCTCTGAGAGGGGTTTTGTGAAAATATCCGCCCATTGATGATCTGTATCCACATATTGAATATCAAACACACCTTTCTGAATATAGTCTCTTATAAAGTGATGTTTGATTTCAATGTGTTTTGCCTTTGAGTGTAGTATGGGATTTTTTGATAAGTTAATTGCAGCAGTATTATCACATAGTAAAGGAATCTTACTTTCAAAGATGTTGTAGTCTTCTAATTGATGTTTGATCCAGAGTAGTTGAGAGCAACAATTTGACGCAGAGATATATTCAGCTTCAGCTGTTGATAGAGCAATTGTGCTTTGTCTCTTGCTGGACCATGATACTAGATTTCTTCCAATGAAGTGACATCCTCCACTTGTACTTTTCCTTTCGATTCTATCTCCAGCATAGTCAGCATCACAAAAACCAATTAATCTGTACTCATGAGATTTCTTAAATACCAAACCCAGATTAGTAGTTCCTTTCAAGTATCTGAATATTCTTTTTACAGCAATTAAGTGTGACTCTCTAGGATCAGATTGAAAACGTGCACAAAGACACACACTAAACATTATATCAGGTCTGGACGCAGTGAGATATAAGAGTGATCCGATCATACCTCTGTATACCTTTTCATCCACCTTTTTATCCTTATCGTCCAATCTTAGTGTGGACGATGGATGCATTGGTGTGCTCATTGTTTTGCAATCGTCCAATTTGAATTTCTTCAGAAGTTCATTTGTATATTTTGTCTGATGAATGTAGATTTCGTCCAATGTTTGCTTCACTTGCAAACCCAGAAAGAATTTTAATTCTCCCATTAAGCTCATTTCGAATTCCTTCTGCATCAGATTGGAAAAATCCTTGCAAAGAGATTCATCAGTAGCTCCAAAAATAATATCATCAACATAAATTTGAACTAAAATGAATTTCGAGTTTTTGTCTTTTCGAAAAAGAGTAGTGTCAACTTTTCCTCTAGAAAAACCGCTTTCTATTAAAAAGGTACTTAACCTTTCATACCAGGCTCGTGGAGCTTGTTTTAAACCGTACAAGGCCCTTTCCAAATTGAAAACATGCTCAGGGAAATTTTCATCCTCGAAACCAGGTGGTTGTTTAACGAAAACTTCTTCATTGATTATACCATTTAGAAATGCACTTTTTACGTCCATTTGATATAGTCTCATGCTATGATGAGCAGCAAATGAAAGTAAGATGCGTATGGCTTCTAGTCTAGCTACAGGAGCAAAAGTTTCAGTGAAATCAATACCTTCTTGTTGTGAGTAACCTTGGGCTACCAACCTTGCTTTGTTTCTCACAACCTTACCATCTTCGTCCAATTTGTTTTTGAATATCCATTTTGTGCCGATGATGGACTTGTCTTTAGGCTTTTGAACCAGCGTCCAAACATCATTTCTTTTAAATTGATTTAGCTCTTCTTGCATGGCTAAGATCCATCCTTCGTCCTTCAGTGCTTCTTCTATTTTTCTTGGTTCCATTTCAGAGATGAAGGCTACATTTGAGTATTCTCTGAAGGTAGATCTTGTACGTACTTTATCATCTGGATTACCAATGATTTGGTGTTCTGGATGATAAGTTTTGAAGTGCCAGCTTCTTTGACCATCAGTTGTTTCTTCTTTTCTTTCATCGTCCAATGCTTCTTTGTTTTGGGTTGCTGATCCTTCTCCTTTGTCTTTTAAGTTTAACTCTGCAAAGGACTCATCTAGCTCTGACAAGTCATTGTCAGGCTTTTTGTCATTGAATTTAACATGAACAGATTCTTCAACAGTTAGAGAGCGAGAGTTATATACTCTATATGCTTTAGATGTTTCTGAGTATCCTAGGAAAATACCAGAGTCAACTTTAGCATCAAACTTTCCTAAAGAATCCTTAGTATTCAAAATAAAACATTGATAGCCAAAAGAATGAAAGTAAGAGATGTTGGGTTTTCGTCCTTTCCACAATTCATACTGAGTCTTGTTTAAAATATGTCTAATATATATTCTGTTTTGAATATAACACGCAGTGTTAACAGCTTCAGCCCAGAAGTGTTTGGAGATTGAGTTGTCATTGAGCATTGTTCTAGCCATCTCTTGAAGAGATCTATTTTTTCTTTCTACCACACCATTTTGTTGTGGTGTTCTTGGGGCAGAGAAGTTGTGATGAATACCGTTTTCTTCACAGAACAATTGGAATCTCTCATTCTCAAATTCTCCTCCATGATCACTTCGGATTGAGTTGATACACATTCCTTTTTCATTTTGAATTCTTTTACAGAAAATAGAAAAGACTTTGAAAGACTCATCCTTGTGAGCTAGAAACATAACCCATGTCCATCTAGTATAGTCATCTACTATGACCAATCCATATTTCTTTCCACTTAGTGAAGAAGTTCTTGTAGGACCAAATAGATCAAGATGTAACAATTCTAGTGGTCTAGAGGTGGAAACGATGTTTTTGGACTCAAAAGAATTTTTGATTTGTTTCCCCTTTTGACAAGCTTCACAAAGAACATCTGATTTGTACACAAGCTTTGGTAGTCCTCTTACGAGGTTATGCTTATTTAGTTTAGAGATTAATCTCAAACTTGCATGACCAAGCTTCTTGTGCCATATCCACTGTTCTCCTTTTATGGAAACTAGACATGATACATTTTGATCTGAAAGATCTTCCAAGTCAATTTTGTAAAGATTGTTTTGCCTTTTAGCAATGAAGAGTATGGATCCGTCAGAGTTTTTAACTATACATTCTCCTTGATTGAATGAAACATTAGATCCACTATCACATAATTGACTAATGCTAAGCAGATTATGTTTCAATCCTTCAACTAGAAGAACATTATCGATAGAGGGAAAAGGATGCTTACCAATCTTACCTATTCCAACTATTTTACCTTTCTGGTTTCCTCCAAACGTGACAGAGCCTCCTGAATTAGTTTTGATGTCTTGGAACATAGACCTTTCTCCCGTCATGTGCCGTGAGCAACCACTGTCCAGGTACCATGACAGGTGTCTTTTTCTTGTTGCTAAGCACATCTGCAAGAGGAATTATCATATCCTTAGGTACCCATGTCTTTTTGGGTCCTTTTTGGTTAGCTCTTGGAGATCCATAATATTTTGACCTTTTATTAAAAAGATCTATTGAGGAAGGGTAAATGTTCTTTTTACAGATATTCTTAATGAATTTAGGTTGAGTAGTAGTTTTTTGAAAAAGCTGTTTATTAGTATCTTGATATCCCAATCCAGATTTGTCACGAGGGTCTTTGGAATATTTGAGTAAAATGTTTAGGTTGTTGGTGCTTTTTACAAATTTACTGAGGTCCTCCGTTAACTCTTTTACCTCATTATGAAGTTTATCAACTTCATCGGAAGTGTTGGACTCAGAAGATGTTTTCAAAAGAGCATTTTCAGTTTTTAATTTTTCACAATAAATTTCAAGTTCTTGTTTTTCTGAAAACATTTTTCCATATTCTCTAGTTAATTTTGAAAACTTTCTTTTCAAGGATTTATATTCAACCGCTAAAATAGATGAATTATTTAACAACTCATCAAATGCATTCTGAAGATCAAGATCACAGTTTGTTACCTCATCTTCTTCTTCTTCTGACAAGGTGTTAGCCATGAGACATAGATTTGCTTTTTCTTCTGCTTCTTCTTCATCATCAGTAGTTGAAAGATCAAGATCTTCCCAGGTGGCCATTAATCCTCTTTTCTTCTTTGGAAAGAGTCTCCTTTTCTCTTTCTCCTTGTTTAGTGAAGGACATTCCGCTTTAATGTGTCCGGGCTTCTTGCATTCATAGCATATGATTGGACTCTTGCCTTTTGTTTCATTACGTCCTTTGGTGACCTTCGTCCAAAGTGCTTTCTCCGCATACCTCCTTTCTTTTTCCACATTGCTTGTATCTTTCTAGAGATGAAAGATAACTCGTCATTATCAGATATATCATCTTCAGATGACTCGGCCTCGTCTGATGATTTTTCAGCTTTAAGTGCTTTGGACGCACTGCCTTTATGAGCTTTAAGGGCAATTGATTTCCCTTTTCTTGAGCTTTCCTCTTCTTGAAGTTCCAAACATGAACTTTAAGAGAACCCAAGAGTTCCTCCATGGTAAGAGAAGCTAGATTCTTTGCTTCCTGTATGGCAGTAACCTTAGGTCTCCATTGTCTGGAAAGACTTCTTAGGATTTTTTTGATATGATCTTGATTATCATAGTTCTTTCCCAGAGATCTCAAGCCATTAATTATTGTTTGGAATCGTCCAAACATTTGATCAATGTTTTCATGCTCTCCCATTTTGAAGAGCTCATACTGGTGAACCAGCATGCTTATCTTTGATTCTTTGACTTGAGATGAGCCTTCATGTGCTAAGGCCAGAGTATCCCATATCTCTTTAGTCGTTTCCACGCTTATGAACTTTATCGTGCTTTGATCTGGTGATGGCACACATAAGATAATGTTTGGCTTTTGAGTTAAGCTGATGTCTGGTTCGTTGTCCTTCCGTCCATTGTGGTCGAGGGAGATCCTGTCCTTCTGCGTTGGTGGGTGTTTGATATCCATTTTGAACTAGATCCCAGATGTCCATATTTTGGGCATCAAAAAAAGCAATCATTCTCTTCTTCCAGTAATCATAGTCGTTTCCATTGAATAGAGGTGGTCTGTTCACCGCTTGTCCTTCGTTCTCCATTAAAGGGTATACTGGATCTTTTTCCTCTGCACTGTTAGATGCTCAACCCAAGAGGCTGAGCTTTGATACCAATTGAAATAACCAAGTGAAACACAAGAAGGGGGGTTGAATTGTGTTTCTTAACCCTTTTTGATGATTAATAAAAGATTTTCCTTTTCAATTGAAAATAGAACACAGCGAAGGATAAAATTTTTCAAGCAAAGAGCTTAGAACCAACACCGCTTAGTCCTGTTGGACTCTAAGGATTTTAAAAGGACTTTTAATAAAATGATTAACACGTTCTAAAACCAAATAAAAGATCTTTATTAATAAACACAATGGTAAACCCCAAAGGTTAGTGAATATAAAAAAGCACACTAGAAGTGAAGAGAAGCTTACACACGAGATTTATCCTGGTTCACTCTTATCAACCAAGAGCTACGTCCAGTCCCTTCAACCAGAAGGATTTTCCAACTAATCTTTTTCACGATTACAAGTATTATGCACCTCTTCAGGTAACAAGTATTTTCAACCTCTTCAGGTTCAATCTCACAAGTATTCTTTTACACACAGCCTCTTCAGGCTTACAATGCTTAAGATGAATAAGTGACAATAGATGAAAGCTTGAGTTTGAAACTCACTGACAAATGAGAATAGACAATAGAAATCTCAAGGCTTTTTCCTTTTTACACGTATATGGAAAATGAAGAAGAAATAAGGCTTTTTAGACTTTGAAGGATGCTTCGGCAAAGATCTCTCTCTTTTTTTCAAGTGCTGCTTCTTCTCTTTATAAGTAAGAACAAATTGAGCAGACTTCATGGGCTAGATCGTCCAACGGGAACATTTATTACCGTTCTGAGTAGCATTAAATGCATCTACTGGAAAAGTGCTGAACTTCTTCTGACGATGACTTTTATTCTCTGAGATTTCCAATCAGTGTAATCAAAGTCCTGATTTGTCTAAGATTGCAGACGGTTTCTTATTTGCAGATCTTTGTAGTTGTTAGACAATGTCAGCAAAAGTGGCTTAGTTGACTTTTTCTGTTGCCGTGAGCTGTCAGAGTTCTTTTCTAGCATTTAATGAGGAACAGTTCTTCATTTTTGAAATTTCACTTGGACGAGAGCTTGAGCTTAAACTTGAAAGAGTGAGTTGAGTCCGAGCTTTGGCAGACAGATCGTATTGGACGAACTAATAAAAAGTAACAGTATATGCATACAAGTATTGGACGCACCAATAGTAAAAGTATATAATACATTTATTGGACCCACAAAGAGTTATAGCATATTGGACGCACGAAGAGTTATCTTTAAGCAAAGAGCAGAATGGACGCACATACAAGTAGCGATTTGTTAATACTATTGTCGAAACACTTACTTGTTTAAACTAAATAAATATTTTTGTTATCCTCAAAACTTGAACAGGGAAAGCTACAGCTTTTAAGAATTTAGTACTTAAACCTTTTTATAAGAATTTGGATTCAACAGTTACCCTATGCCATGCATGCTTATCGTACCAACATTCGGTCTAGTACTGGGGCAACACCATTTTCCTTGGTATATGGAATGGAAGCTGTTGGAACCAAAGTCATTTTAAAAGGTTTAGCACTAATGTCAAAAAGCTGTAGCTTTCCCCGTTTGAGTTTTGAGGATAACAAAATAATTTTTTTAAGATTAAACAAGTAAGTTTGTCGACAGAGTGTTTTAATAAAACTGAATTCCCTTGTATACTGACTCTGATGCTGATAATTGTGAATTCTTCTTTGAGTTTTGAAAAGAGCAAATAGTTTCATAAAATAAACTATTTGATAGTTGCGTCCAATCTGTTTCTGCTTAATCCTTTTATATGCGTCCATTCTACATATACTATTACTATTGGTGCGTCCAATGATTGTATGCATATACTGTTACTATTTTATTGGTTCGTCCAATACTGTCCCCTTTCCAAAGCTCAGACTCAAAGCACTCTTACAAAATTCAAGTTCAAGCTCTCTTCCAAAGTTAAAATTCAAAAATGAAGAACTGTTCTTCATTAAATGCTAGAAAAGAACTCGATGTACTTATGACAACAGAAGAATTCAACTGAGCCGCTTTTTGCTGACACTTTTAACAACTACAAAGACCAGCAAATAAGGAACTTTCTGCGGTCTCAGACAAATCAGGACTCAGTTATCACATGATCGGAAATCTCTGATAATCAAAGTCACATTTCAGAAGAAGCTCAACACCATATTAGTCGATGCATTTAATGCTACTCAGAACGGTAATAAATGTTTCCGTTGGACGATGAAGCTTATGAAGTCTGCTCAAATTGTTCTCACTTATAAAAAGGAGAAGCAGCACTAGAAGAAGATAGTGATTTTGCCCAAGCAGCTTACAAAGACTAAAAAGCTTTATCTCTTCTTAGAATTCATATACTTGTAAAAAGTTCAAGTCTTGAGATTCTTTGTCTATTCTCATTTTCTAGAGAGTTTCAAACTCAAGCTTTCATCAACTTCTATTTATTCAACGTAGTGGTGTAAGCCTGAAGAGAATGGATATAAAAGAATATTGGTGTGTTTGAACCTGAAGAGGTTGAGAATACTTGTTACCTGAAGAGGTGAATAATACTTGTAATCTCGAAACAAATTAGTTGATAAGTTGAAGGGACTAGACGTAGCTATCGGTTTGTGAGAATGAACCAGGATAAATCTCTGGTGTAAGTTTCTCTTCTCTTCTAGTGGGTTTTATTATTTCCACTAATCACTGGGGTTTGCCATTGTGTTTATTAACAAAGGTTTTTAAATTGTTTCTTCGAACTTCTTAACTGCGTCCATAAGAAATCTTTTACAAAACCCTTAGAGTCCAATAGGACTGAGAAGTCTTGTTTATACGCCCATTGCTTGTTAACTTTTAACCTTCGTTGTGTTCAATTGTTAGTTGAAGAAAGAGTTTCAAAAACGATTTACAAAAGGGTTAAGAAACACAATTCAACCCCCCTTCTTGTGTTTCACTTGGTTATTTCAGAAGCAGTATCCCCTATTGAAGTAGAGATCCCATCTTTGAGGATTCTAATGGAGGCTGAGTTAGCAGAATCTGAATGGGTTAGAACTAGATATGAGCAATTAAACCTGATCGAAGATAAGCGACTTGCAGCCATTTGCCATGGTCAGCTATATCAAAGCAGGATGGCAAGTGCCTTTAACAAGAAAGTTTGTCCCAGGGATTTCTGCACCGGGGATCTGGTTTTGAGGAAAATACTTCCCAACCAAGAAGATGCTCGGGGAAAATGGGCACCTAGTTACGAAGGACCTTATATTGTCAAGCATGCATTTTTGGGTGGAGCTTTGGTTCTGCAAAACATGGATGGACGAGAATTGCCAAGACCAGTAAACACTAATGCCATCAAGAGATTCTCTGCCAAAAAAAAACAAAACAGAAATACCCGTTAGGTTGAAAACCCGAAAGGGCGACCCTAAGCAAAAATTAGAGAAACAGACAAGGCCCGTAGGTTGAAAACCCGAGAGGGCGACCTAAGCAAAAATTAGGGCAATAAAAAGAAAAAGAAGAGAAAGGTCGTGGTAAGAGTAATTTTTGGTCAGATGGTCAAACAGGGGCAATTTTTGTTAAGATAGCCACATTGGGGCTAAATCTGTTCAAATAATCACACTGGGGCAAATTGTCGGAGATCCATGGAAGGATATGTATTCAGAGAAGAGGGTATTTTCGTCAAGCTGTCGTACAGGGATCGGTCAAAGGAAACAACAAAGAATCAACACTAGGGCAAAATGTCATTTTTTATCCTTTCTTTTGTCTATAATACTTTCTATTTCATTTTTGTGCTTTTATTAGCTTCCAAATCTTCTTGTACAGCCAAAATTTCTAAATCAATAAAGAGGTTTGTTCATCCAACAAATTTCATTTTGCTGCATTCTCAAATTCATGCTCATGCATTAACTGAAAATTCAATTAAAGTAAATTCAAGTTCAATAATATAAATAGTTGATGCTGATGACAATTTCACAAATAGCTGGTTCAAACTAAACAAACTCATCAAGCTCAGGCAATGGATCAAAACTGGGACACGAGCAAGCTGACTCCTGCTATCCGATGACAAGGTCCCATTGGATAACAAGCTTTTGTATGCAACAGCAGGGCATAGAAAGAATGATCCAAATGCTTTGGCAACATCTTAGGAAAATTTTTGATCAGAGAACAAGGGTTTGATTGGTTCTTTTTTCACGGGTACAGCTTGGTTACAAGGTCGTTCAAAAAAAGAGAAGAAGGAAAAAAAGAAAGAAATCTCGGAATGTCCACAGTCTTGTACATATCCAGTTTATAGGCTCGACCAATGTCATTCACTCTTTAGTTTTTTAAATTTCTGCCATTTATTTTTCCGGTCCGCAGCCTTGTACATATCCAGTTTATAGGCTCGGCCAATGTCATTTACTCTTCAGTTATTTAAGTTTCTGTCTTTTACTTTTAGGTCTATAGCCTTGCACATATCCAGTTTGCGGGCTCGACCATTATCTTTTACTTTTAAGTCCATAGCCTTGCACATATCCAATTTGCAGGCTCGACCACTGTCATTTACTTTTTCAGGTCCATAGCCTTGTACATATCCAGTTTGTAGGCTCGACCACTGTCATTTACTTTTTCCGGTCCGTAGCCTTGCACATATCCAATTTGCAGGCTCGACCACTGTCATTTACTTTTTCAGGTCCGTAGCCTTGCACATATCCAGTTTGCAGGCTCGACCACTGTCATTTACTTTTTCAGGTCCGTAGCCTTGTACATATCCAGTTTGCGAGCTCGATCATTGCATTTTACTTTTCAGGTCCGTAGCCTCGTACATATCCAGTTTACAGGTTCGACCTAACGCAATTTACTTTTCGGGTACAAAGGCCCATTGTCTTTAAATTTATGTCATTCATTTTTTGGTGCATTGGCTCATTGCATTTAATTTCTGGCATTTTAAATCCTCGTTGTTCATTTTTATGTTGCATTGGTATTGTATTTAGGTTCCCACCATCAGTGTGTCTGCTCATTTGGTTTTAATTTATAACATTTGCCTTTGACTATTTTTCTCTTTTGTTTAATCATGTGTAATGTTTCTATACAAAATTTAAAAGGAAGATTCTAAAAAAAAAATCAAAAAATCAAAAAATAAAAAAAAACAAAAAGAATAAAAAAAAAAGAGAGAGCTTTGTTGAAAATCAAAATCAGTTTTATTTTCAGTGTTTTAACCCTTTTGTTGGTCCCCTTATGCTTTCCCGGACAAATTAGGAGTTCATATCTTTATTCGTTCCTTACAACGATAATACGAAAAACTAAGGTTATTCGTATTTCCTCGTTAAGAAACAAGTAAAGAGGGGCAATTGTGAACACCCAAATTTGTCTAGGTTTCTTTTAAAAAAAGGGGGGAATAAAAGAAAATGCTTTCAGCCAATAAAAAAAATCTAAAAAAAAGAAAAATTCAGAAAAGAAAAATCAATTTAATTTATTTAATTACCAAAAATCCCAAAAGAGACAAATGAAAAAAAGGAAAAATAAATAAGAAAATTTGAAGGAAAATACTTTTAAAAAAAAAAGAAGAGTTTTTAATTAACAAATTTTTTAGCCAACCCAAATTTCTCTTTTAATATTTAGTCACAAACAGAAAAAATTGAAAAAAATGTTGATTTGAAAGAAAAAGAGAGAAAAGAAAAGTTTTAATTTAATCAATTACAAAAATCCAAAAAATATACATGCAAAATGAAATAAGAAAAAAATTAAATGAAAAAAAACAAGAGAGAAATAAATTCATCCAAGCCCATTTAGCTGGTCCAATTCCTCTACCCAAATCGGTCTAATTCTCCCTCACCCATGCACATTACCCATCAGCCAAATCCAAGCCCAAAATCCTAACCCATCTAGCTTGAACTTGTCCAGACCCATTCCCCTCACCCAAACCAACCAGACCCGGCCCATGACTGACCTGGTCCATCACCAACCCGGTCCAGCCGCCCTCGACCCGACCCAACACTTTCATACTCCCCAAAATTTTGCCCTAGTCGCCCATAAGCTTCCCTTTCCCTCTTCCCTCTTTCTTTCTCTCCTCCTTCCTTCCCTTCCTCCCACCCGAAAATCCCTCTGCTGCGCCGTCCCCTTTCCTTTTCCCCATGGCGGCGCAGCACCAGCTCTAGCCATCACCTCTGCCAAATCGCTCCTGCGCCATCCCAGCCACTGCCGTACGCCATTTCTCTGCTGCACAGCATTCCTCTACCTTCACCCTTCCCTATGGCCGCGCACCAGCCACCTTCACCCTTCCCCAACCCCACCGTACCAACTTGCATCGTTCTTCCCTCTGCCCCAACCTCCACAGCAAGCCTTCCCTTCCCCTGCCGAATCACTCTACCCCAGGCCTGCTCCTTGCCCTTCCCCATGGCTACTCCAGCCTCACCCACCATCTCGTACACCCAGCTCACTTGCCCTCTTCCCTTCCCTTCCTCTGCCATTACACTAGCCCACCAATCCATCCTCGGCCTCACCCTTCCCCGCGGATCAAGAACTGCAGCCCCCTGCAGGATCGTGTATAGAGAAGTTAGGATTTTTATTTTTATTCTTATTTTATTTTATTTTATTATTCTGAGTTTTGTATAAATAGATGGCTAGGATTCTGTTTTGAGGAGGGTTTATTTTTTGGTTGTAATTTCATCTGGTCCCAGAGAGTAAGAGAGGTTCTGAGAGCTGGGTAGCTTCGTTTTGCTCTGTGGGGAGGAAGCACCGAGTCTTCCTGTTTGGATCTTGATAGCATCTTAGGTAATTTTATCCTATCGTTTATGCTGTGTTTTATATATATATATACATATGCATATCTTATTTTGTTTTAGTTTTTACGTATGTTCATGTATTACTTTGATTATCTTGCTCTGATTGCACTTGAATACTAAATAATATTGATTTGAAGCTTTCTTTGTTTATTAGCTCATGTTTGGTTTGCAAGAATCGTTAAATTCATACCTGTGCTGGTAGGTTTTGTAGTGAGGGTTGCTAGGTACTAGTTAAGGATGTAGTAATAGTTGCTTTTGGAATAGGCTTGATATGTGACCATTACACATGTTCTGTTCAATGAAAGCCCCGAGCTAAGGATTTCCCCCTAGTATACCTAATTAAATGCATGGATTACATTATTGCTGCTGTAACCAATGTCTACCTCTACTCATGACTATCGATGGTTTGTGTTCCTTTGGTCGTAATACATACTGATCAGACTAAAGTTTACTTTGAAATTTGCTCGAAATTTGATTCTCATTATTCATGAATGTAAGGACAGTCTAGTATGGATTTTGTAGTGTTTCTGTTTAAGGGTGAATGTGTTAGTTTTAGGCTATTTCTATGGTGATGTGAAAATGTAGTTGGGAAGTTGAAACTAAATGTGTCTTCGAATAAGTGGTTTCCCTGAGCATGTTCATTGACACATGTAAAGCTTTAGTTTTTAAATGAGTGTTTATTTGAAACGTGGTCTTAATGAGCTTAATAATTCGATTTTACAATTTCTTGATCCTAGTTTGATAATGATAGTTTAAAGTAACATTTGTGATGACTTTGGTTTTAGCTTAACAGTTCTGGTTGTACTATTTAGTAGCTTTGGTTCAGCTTGCTTAATTCTTCTATTTCGGACTGTTTAGAGAATCCTTGTTTAGTGATAATGATGGGGTGCTAGCCTGCAAGTCTATTTGATGTCCTGGGCAGTGTATGATAATTAAATGACATGTGATTGTAATTTTATTTAATTTTTGAGGTGCAATGAATTTTTGATGAAATACAACCTGATTCTGTAAATTGAGTCATGCTCTCCATGATCCTTTTTATGTTGCTGGATGCTCTTATTGGTGATGATGTGAATATTTTCTTTGATATTGGAGGCTAGAGCCCATGGGTTTGTTACTCGCTATCTTAATTCATAATGAATTCCGTGTGGTGACTATGTTTGGGAATAGGGGTTTAATGTTTGGAATTACCTTTTTTGGTTTGAGGTCGATGGATTTGGTTTAACTACTGTTTTTTCTGTAGAATTGTATAATAAAAAAAGTAATGAAGATCCTGTAAGTTTATTGTTTTGGTTGGTTATGTATGTAAAGCCTGGATGTCTTGGTGATGATTTCTTTTCTGAGATGTTCGAGTTTAACGATCTGAGTGGGGGAGATTCATTAAAGGCTGACATTTAAATTGATAGGTTGTATTAATTGTTGACCAAATTCTCATTGCTGAAATTTGTTGGCTCACTTAAAATTTGTGTTTGGTTGGATAGTCCTGGCAAAGTAGGATTATATAATATGAGTTGCTAGTTTGTTAGTTAAAATGTGGGAGTGTTTTGGTGTTTAATGTATGGCTTAAGAGGGGGGCAGGTTCATATTTGTTTTACTGCTTCTGAAATATTTATATGAGCACCAAAGTTTGTTTTATTTTTGGTCTCTAATGTTGTCCATGAATATTGCCTGCGAACAATTCCTGTGTTGGCCACTGTCACAACGTGACAATTGGCATGCTTTCTCCTATCTCTTTCTCCCCCATGATCAAGGAAAACCTGATCATTATCCTTATTAGTGCTTGTGTGTTAGTATGTTTCTCTGCTTTTGGTTTTCCATTGGAGGATTTAAATTTGGCGCATAGGTTGTGTTGTATAGGGGCTAGACGCCTTATGCTGGACGGGGAGGGGATTTAAATTATTACGTTGCAATTGTCTTTTTAACCATTTTCTCATTATAGAAATCCGTCGTCTCTTTAAATTTTATTCTCAGATAGGTGCAAAAGTTTTTTTTTATATGTTGTGGTGTTAGTCATCTAGGTACAAGCTTTTTTTTTTCTTTCTCTTTTCTCTTTGAATAAAAGCAAAAAAAAAAAAAGAAAGAAAAGAAATAAAAAAGGGGAAATTAAAATTAATGATATTGATAACAAAGATGAAATAAAATAAATAGCAGTATTTAATAAATTCAGTGACTCTTTTTAGTGCCAATTTGGTTTAACTATGGTTTTAGCTTTCATTAATGTCACAAATTACTTTGCTCTTATTTGCCATTTCTGTTTCACATACATTTGTTTACTTGTTGTAGTGTAATTCATTGTAATGTTAGTTTCTCTTTCGTATTGCTTCCTTATTAACCTTATTTCATTTCCTTCTCGCTAAACGATGTGAAGATCTCTATAGTAAAGAAATTGCGCTAGTTGTTTTCAAGTTATTCTTTTTTTTTTTAGCAAGTAAAATCAACAAATTGCGTTAGTTTCCTTTAGGGGTCAAGTACCCACTAGGCAAGGTTCTTGGGATGGATCAGTAGGTCAAGTATCACCTTTCATCCAGTATAGGGCACGTTAATATGATTTACTTTTCTTTAAGTGATCCAATGCCACAAATCATAGTAGTTGCCTTCAAGGGTCAAGTACTCACTAGGCAATTTCTTATGGGTGAATCAGTAAGCTTTGTACCACCTTTCACCCTATTTCTGACAAACTAATTTAAGTCTTTCGATTGGTCCAATGCCAAAACAATTCGCGTTGGTTGCCTTCAGGGGTCAAGTACTGATCAATCAATTTGAGACACACATGTTAGCTTTGTATTAGGCTTTATTAGATGTTTATTGTGCCCAATATTAGTGTTTTAGATGAGTTTAATGTTGTTGGGCTTCATTGGACTTTAATGCAAATATTGAATAATTTTCGGATTTTGATGCATTTTGACCTTTCTTCCTTGGTTAGGCCATAACTTGGATCTCAGTGATCCAATTGAGGTGATCTTGGTGTCTTTGGAAAGCTAAGACAATGCTCTACAAGTTTCATGAAGAACTCAAGAGCTGGATCAGACTTCTAAGGGTCCAAAACATCCTTGTAATACAGAGTGAGTTTGCTGTCACGGAACCATCTAGGCAGTATGCACATATTGGACTATATAGTGGGTTATAGGCCTCCTCTTGGGCTGAAACGTGGTCATTTGAAAGATAAGACCCATATCTCCAACTTCACTGAAGACCATTTTGTCAATAGATGTCGTTTTAGGCATGATAATGAAGCTACAAGTTGGTCTGAATTTGGAAACACGTTCTTCCAACCTAACTTGAGGTAGGTGCAGTGTTTTTGGCATTTCTGGAGTTCTAAAAGTCCAAATGACATGATTCAAATTGGAGATTTTCAAGGAGACAACTGGCTACAACTTTGATGAAGACATCCAAGCCAAAATGCACCGTCTAGGTGATGAATTTGGAGCCAGAAGTCGGATAAGAGTTGTTGACTAAAAGCCACCAACCATACACCAACCCACCTACCATGCACCAAGCCACCAACCATGCATCAAGCTTCCATTTTTGACAATTTTCATATTCTTATAGCTTGTATTCAGATTATGTACATGTACAAATTGGCTTCTAGGATTAGTATAAATAGACCCAACCTCTTTGTATTAGAGGCATTCAATTTGAAGTAAGTTAGAATTCAATTTTGTAGTAAGTTTGAGTATTTGTTAGTTTTCTTTCTCTTCTTCTCCCTTCTCTTTAGAATTTCATTTTTGTTCTTTATTTTCTGAGTTCTTCCTTCCCATCCATGGAAGGCTAGGCTCTCATAATCAATCCAAGGGATTAGCCATCTTGTTGTTTAATTTGGAGATCTTGTTTTGCTTGTTCATATTGCTTAATTGTTATTCAAGTTTCTCTTCTTCCTCTTTTGATTTTTATCTAGGTTGAATTGCTTAATTTGATTTAGATGTTAATGTGGTAATAGCTTTATTATCATGTATTCAAAGAGGATCACATAGAATAAACAATTTATTAAAGCTTTTTGATGGATTGTTTAGCTTGGTTAAATTCTTGATCTTAAGTTAATCTATGTTTGGATGGTGCTTACTTTATCTAACCTTGGTTAATTAAATCCTAGATGCTTATCTAGTAGAGGATTCTTGGATCATGTTGAGGCGTCTTGATATGATCTAAGGCCAAGAACACGGTTAGCGATTAAGTGAATTCCTTGTGATCAATGATGGATTAAACTCAAGATCGGTAAATTTCCTTGGATTGGTTGTTTCTTTAGATTTGTTTTCAACTTTAAGTCTTGTTCTTTTATCAATATTGTTAATCAACAACAAAACCCCCATTTTAATTATCTTGATCTGATTAAATCTTTGTTCTTTTTGGATCCTTGAGAGACGATTCGGTTCATGCTCTATACTACAAATTATTTTGCGAACCGGTAATTTTTATTATTTGACGAGGTCTCGACAACCTCTTGTCAAATTTGGCGCCGTTGCCGGGGATCCAAAGGCAACTATTTGATCATTTCATCTAACTCTAACAATTGTGTTTGTTTTGTTTTTGAAGCATTTTCTTGTGGAATTCGGCTGAAATTGGGTAAAGGGCATCCTGTCAAGATTTTGGTTCGGTAAAGTATCTCTGATTGACCTGAATTTTGGTACACTAATGGAAACCATTATTTTGAGAAAGGCTCACTACTATCAAGTAATATCAAACCAACATATGCAATGAGTTTATGAATGCACATGATGTTCACACATTTTCTTCACACTTTTTCTTTCTCCACTCCTCTTGTTGTGCACTAACCCCTTCCGGTTAGGCCCTCGTAATATGCAGTATGCAATGTTTTATGTCATTTCGTTTCCATCTAACCCCGTAGGTTAGGCACCCCTCAAGTGTTGTACACTAACCCCTTTCGGTTAGGCCATCTCACTATTCAATGCAAGTAATTATGCACTGCTTATTCTTTCATCTAACCCTTTCCGGTTAGGTAATCTCTTACATATTGTACACTAACCCCTTTCGGTTAGGCCATCTCACCATGCAATGCAATGCTTTCATATTCATATCATGCTCAATCATAATATCATAGTAACATCACATTTAATCAATACAAGGTTTAAACTACCCAAGCATTGTGCTCAATCCTCTCAATTTATGATTGAACCACACAAGTCTTATGCTCAATCCTCTCAACTACTTCCACTTAGTTACACATCCCTTCATTGTACTAAGTTATCATTTCAAGCCTATGTGAATCTATTCAATGAATCTCTTAGTGAATCTATTCATACACTATTGTAAATCTATTCATACACTATTGTGAATCTATTCACACATTATTGTGAATCTATTCACCATGCTATTCATGGGTCTTGTGAATCTATTCACACACTATTGTGAATCAATTCACAAAATGTTGTGAATCAATTCACAGTGCTATTCACGCGTTCATAATGCTATTCACAGGTCTGTGAATCAATTCACAAAATGTTGTGAATCGATTCACAGTGCTATTCACGCGTTCATAATGCTATTCATAGGTCTGTGAATCCATTCACAAAATGTTGTGAATCGATTCACAGTGCTATTCACGCGTTCATAATGCTATTCACAGGTCTGTGAATCCATTCACACATCTTGTGAATCGATTCACAGACATAAAAAATCAACATTTGATCATGCACCTCTTATCTTAGACTCTATTCATTCATCCATTCATCCATTCATTCATTTCATTGAATAACAAGTAGCAAATCCAATCATTCTCATGCATCCATACCATTGAATACAAGTAACAATCCAAATATTCAAAAACAACCTTAACACATAGAAGTTCTTATCCTCAAGACTTACACTCACACCCTAAATAACACCATACCATATCACAAATCAACCCACACTCACCTAGCAATGATTCAGGACAAGAAATAGGTTTGAGGTGATATCAAACCAACCGAAATCCTTATAAAGGCTTCCTCTTCAACTTCCTTCAAAACAACCAAATCATACAAGAACTTTAGTATTTGTGTTCTTGATTCTCAAATATGAAAATGAGTTTCTCAAGAAACTAATACCATAGGATTGAAGAAGAGATCATAGTGATCAATAACCATAAAATAACCTAAGCCAAAGGATGAATAAAAATACTTACTTTTGGACCTTGAAAGCTTGAAGCAAGCTTAGCTATGGAGACTTGTCTTCAAAGTTGGGGAAGATGACCTTGTGTCATCCAAGGGGGTCGGTTCCCTATTTCAAGAGGGATGGGAAATTGAAATGTCTAATTTGCCCCTCACTTCAAGGAAGAATCACAAAATTGCCACTGAGGACGTAAAAAGACTAAAATACCCTTGTGATTTCTAAGAATTCCCAATAGGTCTTGAAGAAAATCAAATTTACTAGTAGGTCCTAACTTAGCCAGAGTAAATGTGACAGTTTAGATTTCACCTATTTCTTCCTTAGGTTCTACCGAGTTCCCCAGTATAGCCAGAATCTCAAAATACTTATTCTAACTCAATCTATCATCATTTCTATAACAGAACATATAACATATTCAAAGAATTTAGCTAAGTCAGAATACATGATATTTAGGGGTGTTACATTCTCCCCTCCTTAATAGAATTTTGCCCACAAAATTTAGTTGGAGATACCTGATAAAAATAGATCGGGATGTTGCTTGCGTAAATCTTCCTCCAACTCCCACGTAGCCTCTTCAGCTGACAGTCCATCCCAAAACACCTTCACCAGGGGAATAGTCTTGTTCCTCAGGGTCTTCACACTGCGGTCAATGATTTTAGCTGGCTTAGCCTGACATGTAAGGTCAGCTCTCAATTGTACCGACTCAACCTCTATGATGTGTGAAGGATCCGGAACATACTTTCTTAACTGAGATACATGTAAGGTCTCGAAATTGCTCTACCAAGTCCAGCTCATGCACCATCATCTGAGATACGTGCAGAGATTTCCTACTAAGGGCATCAGCCACAACATTGGCCTTGCCTGGATGATACTTAAGCTCAAAGTCATAATCCTTTAAGTATTCCATCCATCTCCTTTGTCTCATGTTCAGCTCCTTCTGATCAAACAGATATTTCAGACTCTTATGGTCACTGAACACCTCAAACTTTACACCATACAAGTAATGTCTCCAGATTTTAAGTGCAAAAACTATGGCTGCTAGTTCTAAGTCATGGGTTGGATAATTCTCCTCATGAGGTCTAAGCTGTCTAGAGGTGTAAGCCACTACCTTCTTATCCTGCATTAATACACATCCTAAGCCCATCTTAGAAGCATCACAGTACACCTCTAAATCTCTGGATAGGTCAGCAATAACCAATACTGGGGCTGTGGTTAATCTATGCTTGAGTTCCTGAAAACTCTTCTCACACTTTTCACTCCACACCATGGCTTGTCCCTTCCGGGTCAGTTCAGTTAGAGGACGAGCCAACTGAGAAAAACCCCGAATGAATTTCCTGTAATGTGTCATCCAAGGGGGTCGGTTCCCTATTTCAAGAGGGATGGGAAATTGAAATGTCTAATTTGCCCCTCACTTCAAGGAAGAATCACAAAATTGCCACTGAGGATGTAAAAAGACTAAAATACCCTTGTGATTTCTAAGAATTCCCAATAGGTCCTGAAGAAAATCAAATTTACCAGTAGGTCCTAACTTAGCCAGAGTAAATGTGACAGTTTAGATTTCACCTATTTCTTCCTTAGGTTCTATCGAGTTCCCCAGTATAGCCAGAATCTCAAAATACTTATTCTAACTCAATCTATCATCATTTCTGTAGCAGAACATACAACATATTCAAAGAATTTAGCTAAGTCAGAATACATGATATTTAGGGGTGTTACAGGGTTCGGGAGTCGATTATGCATAGAGAATGGTGGAAACTTAATCCCACAACACCCTCTTCTTCTCCCTTCTCTTTAGAATTTCATTTTTGTTCTTTATTTTCTGAGTTCTTCCTTCCCATCCATGGAAGGCTAGGCTCTCATAATCAATCCAAGGGATTAGCCATCTTGTTGTTTAATTTGGAGATCTTGTTTTGCTTGTTCATATTGCTTAATTGTTATTCAAGTTTCTCTTCTTCCTCTTTTGATTTTTATCTAGGTTGAATTGCTTAATTTGATTTAGATGTTAATGTGGTAATAGCTTTATTATCATGTATTCAAAGAGGATCACATAGAATAAACAATTTATTAAAGCTTTTTGATGGATTGTTTAGCTTGGTTAAATTCTTGATCTTAAGTTAATCTATGCTTGGATGGTGCTTACTTTATCTAACCTTGGTTAATTAAATCCTAGATGCTTATCTAGTAGAGGATTCTTGGATCATGTTGAGGCGTCTTGATATGATCTAAGGCCAAGAACACGGTTAGCGATTAAGTGAATTCCTTGTGATCAATGATGGATTAAACTCAAGATCGGTAAATTTCCTTGGATTGGTTGTTTCTTTAGATTTGTTTTCAACTTTAAGTCTTGTTCTTTTATCAATATTGTTAATCAACAACAAAACCCCCCATTTTAATTATCTTGATCTGATTAAATCTTTGTTCTTTTTGGATCCTTGAGAGACGATTCGGTTCATGCTCTATACTACAAATTATTTTGCGAACCGGTAATTTTTATTATTTGACGAGGTCTCGACAACCTCTTGTCAAATTTGGCGCCGTTGCCGGGGATCCAAAGGCAACTATTTGATCATTTCATCTAACTCTAACAATTGTGTTTGTTTTGTTTTTGAAGCATTTTCTTGTGGAATTCGGCTGAAATTGGGTAAAGGGCATCCTGTCAAGATTTTGGTTCGGTAAAGTATCTCTGATTGACCTGAATTTTGGTACACTAATGGAAACCATTATTTTGAGAAAGGCTCACTACTTGTAGTGAGGTCACCCTTATGTTTGCCAAATTCCATCGTTTAGACCATGTTTTCAATTTTTTAATATTTTTTATTATTCTGTTAGATAGAATTTTTGTGTAGATTTCACTCTGTGGTAGTCTCATAATTTTTAAAAATCTGTAGATATGTTTTCTGTAATTATTTTGTGTGTATATTTAGACTTGTTTTTGTGATTTTGTGTTTTTGTGTTTGATCTCTAATCTGATGGAGCATAAACTTGATGAGCTGGCTTATCTGGTGGGGCAGTTGGCAGTAGAACAACGTCACTTACCTGTGCAAGAACCTGCAAGATTTTGTAGTATATGCTGTAGTTCTTATCATCCCACATATGCTTGCACCACACTACAATATGATGGTTCTGTATTTCATAACCATTTTGTTGATGCAACAGGTGTATTTCTTGGTGAACCACAATACCCACAGCTTGGATATGATCCTTATTCTACCATATATAACCATGATTGGGGAGATCATCCTTGGTTCGAACCTTATGTTGAACCAATCAGTCTATACCAAAGAAATTTATGCAAAGAAGAAGAAGCCCCAATAAGCATGGAATCGAGCCTACACTAGAGGATTTGGTGAAACAATTTGCTCGTAACAACATCCAATTCCAGCAGAGAACAGAAGCTATAGTACAAAACGTGAAGACCCAAGTTGGTCAACTTACATCTTCATTGAGTCAGTTGAGCAAGCAACAGATGCAGAAATCTGATTCTGTAAAACATGAGATCATTGATGAGAAAAAATCAATTGATGATTTGTGTGCTGAATTTGCTAGTTTTTCTGATTTTGATGATTCTGTTTGTTGTACTGGTTGTGATGGTGATATGTTGTGTAATGCATGTGCTGAGATTGCTGCCTTTTTGAGACATGATGAATCTTTTTCAGCAGATTATGTAGCAATTCAATCTACAGAAGTAGTGAAGCCAACAAAATTGGAGTCCAATGTGGTTAAAAACCTCCTTACTGATGAGGAGGAGAGGTTGCTACCCATTTTGAGGGAGAATCTGAGAGCATGCACACTTGCAGACATTCCTAGCGTTAGCCATTCCATATGCATGCGTAGGATTTTACTTGAAGACGGAGTTAAGCCAATAAAGCAGCCCCCGAGGAGACTAAACTATCTGATTTTGGATGTGGTGATCCATTACACTGGCTATGGTGTGGCTGCTGGAACGTTAATTCTTCTACTATGCATAGGGAGTTTTCTTTCCACACTTTTATTTCATTTTTCTAGTTGTTGTTTTCTTTTTGTTTTTACTGTTTTACTATTGTTTTTAATATTGTTTCTGTATTTATTTGACTGTTACAATTTATTATTTTCTGTTGTTGTTTCTGCTGTTTGTGTTGTCTGTTTCTATTTCTGCTTCTGTTTTGCTGTACTGTTAATGTTTGTCTTTTATTACTTTTTTTTTCTATTTCTGTTTTTATTTTTTGTTTTGTCTGTTGTGTTTATTTTCTGTTTTCTATATAAATCTTTGTTGGAAAAAAAAAGCCACGCTTAAGGTCAATGGCCAGAAATTGAATCATTATGGGGAGGACCCATGGATCGTGCAAAATCTTCAATCACGCTGGCTAAAGACATTAAAAGTAGCGCTTCTTGGGAGGCAACCCAAGTTTTCTAACTTTTTCATTTTTTCAAACTTTGACTTATTTGCATTCACAGGAATCAAGACAGAAAATTGGTGCCGAGCAAGAAAATCTATCAGAGTTTGATTTTTCTGTCTTAATTTTGTTTGTTTTTCATTGACAGATGATTTTTCACCGGTTAAATGGCGGATAACGGTACTCCGTGAAAATTTTTTTTTCGGTCCTTTCAGTTACCCACAAACACTGAAATCTATATAAAATTTTACTAATTTTTTTCCCTTCTTCTTTGTTTATTTCGAAATGGATAATCAGCTTGTTAACCTCCGCAAGCAATTCCCCTCTCTCCCTCAAAATGCTTTAACTAACATTTATTGTGCAAGGTTTGAGAGATTAAGGATGCTTATGCACAAAGGCATCCTCATGGATATACGCCGGTTAATCGAAGCAAAGGTCCGACTCGTGAGGTGAATTTTCTGACGCTCTTGTTTCATATATGCCAGGGCTAGGCAAAAGTTCATATGCAAAGAAGAGAAGAGCAAAAAGGTTACGGGTTTGCTATAAATGTGCAAGATGGACCTGTAACACAAAATGCAAATCAATTGGAATGACGTCTATAAACCGAGATGATAAAATTAACTTCATAAAGGATGGCATGAGTAAGGAGTCTTTAGATAACATTCTATTGACTCTTGAGACGCATCCTAGTGGAGATGTGCAGAGAGTACTTCTAGATTTATGGCCAATATTCCAAGATGAACATGAGCGATATAGTCTCAGGAATCTGACTCAAAAAGACCCTGTTTGCCAATTTTTAAGAAAATTGGATGGGAAGCCGACCATCAGCCCATAGAGAGCTTCAAGACGTTACTGGACGTAAAACCAGAGGAAAATGTGAGCCACAATCACACCTCCTGTAAGTATTTTATTTATTTTTTATTTTTCCTTTTTTTCTTCTTGTTTATTAAAAAAATCAAAAAAAATCAAAAAAAAAAATTAGCCTTATTTTTTGAAATATTTGTTGCATATTTTCAAATTTCTTCTGACACATATAGATTAGCCTTTTATCTTTGTCATATAGCTATTATCATTTCTGTGCTTATTTTTCAAACTTATCTGACGCGAAGATCTACCCCTCTTTTATAGGTGTAATTATTACCTTTGAGTTTTGATGCCTTTAAATATTGCACTTTGCTCTCTTCAGATCATTGATAAGGTGAGAGTACAAAAAAAAAAAAAAGCAAAAGAGAAAAAAAAAAGAAAATGGAAGTCACTTCAGTTCGTCGGATCAAGAGTGTTTGTGTCTTTTGTGGATCTAATCCTGGTAAAGATAAAGAGTTTGTAAATATTGCACACCATCTTGGTCGAGTGCTAGCTGAGAGAGAAATCCATTTAGTTTACGGAGGAGGTAGTCTTGGGTTAATGGGTTGTGTAGCGACTGCTGCACATTTAGGAGGTGGCAAAGTCCTTGGTGTCATTCCCAAATCCTTTATCTACCAAAGAAGCCCATTGGAAAAACATTAGGGGATGAAGTAATGGTATTTTGCATGCACCAACGCATGAACATTATGATAGCAAATGCCGATGCCTTTATTGCCCTACCGGTGGTTTTGGAACTTTGGAAGAGCTCTTTCAAATTATATCCTGGTCACAATGAGAACTTTCACCAAAAACCCATAGGTATATTAAATGTTAATGGTTTTTATGACAGTTTGTTTTGTTTTCTTGATCATGTCAGAGAAAAAGGGTTCATATCACAAGTGACACGTCAAAGTCTTGTAATCGCCGCAACTCCCGAACAATTGCTCGATCAACTAAATGAATTTGTACCACAACGTGATCCAAGAATGGCTCCACGGAATTGGGAACAAGGCAGAAGAAGAAAAAGCCAAAACTTGATTTGAATTTGTCTTTGTGAATTTTTGTTTTCTCTCTTACAGCTTTAGTTTTTTGTAATTTTTCTTATTTCGTGCTCGATTTGCGCTTTACGGTAAGACCTTCTACACTCTACCTATCTTTATTTTGACATTGGGGACAATGTCTTTAATTAGTTGGGGGGAGGGATAGTTGACATTACCATGTACATAGTTTAGTAAAAAAAAAAAAAAAAACTAACAAGCTAATCTTTATTGTTACTAACTTATTAGATGTATGATGGCAGAGTAAGGAGTAGTTTTGCTCTTGAGACGCATCTTAACTTGCATTTCATAGTATGTCTTAAATTATTTTGTTCTTGCATATTAAAAAAATTAAAAAAATTAAAAAAATTAAAAAATTAAAAATTTTGATCTTTTCAATTGATTTTGATACAAGCATGTGTTGAATCTGAGCTTAATTGATGATAAAAGTATGCAAAACAGTTTATAGTTGAATCATTTTCATGATATACATGTGTATATGATTGTGGATATTAGGAAGAAGGCATGGTTGAATTGAGTGAATGTTTCATACCTTTGTGAGTTTTGGGCTTTTCCAAGTTTGATACTTACACTTGGTTATTTTCTTTCATGAGTGATGTCAATTATGAATTTATTTTCTAGAACTTGCATTGAATCGATTTGAGATTACATTGGTCTGTATGTTGCATGAAAATGACAGAGGCATTTTTTTTCTTGACTTAGCTGTTTTGGCCAAATAAACCTACCTTGCATTTATCCAAATATTAACTCCCTCTGAGCCTATTTTCCTATTCTTGTTCTTAGCTCATTACAAGCTTTGAGTGAAAAACCATGTTTTACCTTACCTTAGGGAATGGGAGAGCATTGATTTTCTTATTGGAGGAGTTCTTTTGCTTGCAATGATTTAAGTGTGGGGGAATTGGTGTGCTGATACGAAATGCTTGGTACAAAAAAAAACAAAAACAAAAAAACAAAAAAAAAAGAGAAAAAAGAAAGAAAAATAAAAGAATAGAAAAAGGAAGGAATGTGTGAAGAGAATGAGCATTTTATGGTTTTGGGTAAAAAATTTATTCTTTCTACTTGAGTTACTCCTCAATGCTCTTTTATTCTCTTTCGTTTTAACCTGCCATTATCCATATTGTTTTCTTCCTTCACCTTATAAGTTCCATTACAACCTTTTTGAAAGACCTCTTGATTTTTGCAATTTATTTGATCTAAGTAGTGGAGAATTTATGTATATGCAAGTCTATGGTAAAATACTTTCATAGTTTGACTGAGTTGAGCGTAAACAGTTAACCTAAACACCTTGTGTGATTTGAGTGTCACTAGTGAGGAATTTTACTCAATTTGAACATGCCTATTTCTGATTAAAGCATGATTATGCTATACTTTATTCTCAAATGGTTTAATTTAACTATTCTTTGTTAAGCATACTTGACTTATTAATTATGGTTTATATTTGATACAATGCTTGTATTTAAAAATTATTTGAATTGATTAAATAAAATATTACATGTTTGTGGGTATCATCCTAGTAAACCCTCACGAGACTATAACTCGTCCACTAGGGACACCTAGGGGTTTAAAGGCTTGTGGCACATGCTAAGTGCCATCGTGTTTTCCTACGAAAATGGATTAGATTAGGTATAATTAGTTTTTATGCTTTTAGTTTAATAATATGATGTTTCTTGTTTTTCTTTAGTTTTGTTCTTATGTGTTTTGCCCAGGAGTGCAAAAGCTTAAGTGTGGGGGAATTTGATCAATCAATTTGAGACACACATGTTAGCTTTGTATTAGGCTTTATTAGATGTTTATTGTGCCCAATATTAGTGTTTTAGATGAGTTTAATGTTGTTGGGCTTCATTGGACTTTAATGCAAATATTGAATAATTTTCGGATTTTGATGCATTTTGACCTTTCTTCCTTGGTTAGGCCATAACTTGGGACTCGGTGATCCAATTGAGGTGATCTTGGTGTCTTTGGAAAGCTAAGACAATTCTTTACAAGTTTCATGAAGAACTCAAGAGCTGGATTGGACTTCTAAGGGTCCAAAACATCCTTGCAATACAGAGTGAGTTTGCTGTCACGGAACCATCTAGGCAGTATGCACATATTGGACTATATAGTGGGTTATAGGCCTCCTCTTGGGCTGAAACTTGGTCATTTGAAAGATAAGACCCATATCTCCAACTTCACTGAAGACCATTTTGTCAATAGATGCCATTTTAGGCATGATAATGAAGCTACAAGTTGGTCTGAATTTGGAAACACGTTCTTCCAACCTAACTTGAGGTAGGTGCAGTGTTTTTGGCATTTCTGGAGTTCTAAAAGTCCAAATGACATGATTCAAATTGGAGATTTTCAAGGAGACAACTGGCTACAACTTTGATGAAGACATCCAAGCCAAAATGCACCGTCTAGGTGATGAATTTGGAGCCAGAAGTCGGATAAGAGTTGTTGACTAAAAGCCACCAACCATACACCAACCCACCTACCATGCACCAAGCCACCAACCATGCATCAAGCTTCCATTTTTGACAATTTTCATATTCTTATAGCTTGTATTCAGATTATGTACATGTACAAATTGGCTTCTAGGATTAGTATAAATAGACCCAACCTCTTTGTATTAGAGGCATTCAATTTGAAGTAAGTTAGAATTCAATTTTGTAGTAAGTTTGAGTATTTGTTAGTTTTCTTTCTCTTCTTCTCCCTTCTCTTTAGAATTTCATTTTTGTTCTTTATTTTCTGAGTTCTTCCTTCCCATCCATGGAAGGCTAGGCTCTCATAATCAATCCAAGGGATTAGCCATTTTGTTGTTTAATTTGGAGATCTTGTATCCATTTCGAAATAAACAAAGAAGAAGGGAAAAAAATTAGTAAAATTTTATACAGATTTCAGTGTTTGTGGGTAACTGAAAGGACCGAAAAAAAAATTTTCACGGAGTACCGTTATCCGTCATTTAACCGGTGAAAAATCATCTGTCAATGAAAAACAAACAAAATTAAGACAGAAAAATCAAACTCTGATAGATTTTCTTGCTCGGCACCAATTTTCTGTCTTGATTCCTGTGAATGCAAATAAGTCAAAGTTTGAAAAAATGAAAAAGTTAGAAAACTTGGGTTGCCTCCCAAGAAGCGCTACTTTTAATGTCTTTAGCCAGCGTGATTGAAGATTTTGCACGATCCATGGGTCCTCCCCTTAATGATTCAATTTCTGGCCATTGACCTTAAGCGTGGCTTTTTTTTTTTCCAACAAAGATTTATATAAAAAACAGAAAATAAACACAACAGACAAAACAAAAAATAAAAACAGAAATAGAAAAAAAAAGTAATAAAAGACAAACATTAACGATGCAAAGAAAATGTAAGCGTAAATAGAAACAGACAACACAAACAAAGTAAACAACAATGAAAATAATAAATTGTAACATAAATAAATACATAAACAATATTAAAAACAATAGTAAAACAGTAAAAACAAAAAGAAAACAACAACTAGAAAAATGAAATAAAAGTGTGGAAAGAAAACTCCCTATGGATAGCAGAAGAATTAACGTTCCAGCAGCCACACCATAGCCAGTGTAATGGATCACCACATCCAAAATCAGATAGTTTAGTCTCCTCGGGGGCTGCTTTATTGGCTTAACTCCGTCTTCAAGTAAAATCCTACGCATGCATATGGAAGGGCTAACGCTAGGAATGTCTGCAAGTGTGCATGCTCTCAGATTCTCCCTCAAAATGGGTAGCAACCTCTCCTCCTCATCAGTAAGGAGGTTTTTAGCCACAATGGACTCCAATTTTGTTGGCTTCACTACTTCTGTAGATTGAATTGCTACATAATCTGCTGAAAAAGATTCATCATGTCTCAAAAAGGCAGCAATCTCAGCACATGCATTACACAACATATCACCATCACAACCAAGATTACAACAAATGTAATCATCAAAATCGGAAAAACTAGCAAATTCAAAGACACAAATCATCAATTGATTTTTTCTCATCAATGATCTCATGTTTTACAGAATCAGATTTCTGCATCTGTTGCTTGCTCAACTGACTCAATGAAGATGTAAGTTGACCAACTTGGGTCTTCACGTTTTGTACTATAGCTTCTGTTCTCTGCTGGAATTGGATGTTGTTCTGAGCAAATTGTTTCACCAAATCCTCTAGTGTAGGCTCGCATTCCATGCTTATTGGGGCTTCTTCTTCTGCATAAATTTCTTTGGTATAGACTGATTGGTTCAACATAAGGTTCGAACCAAGGATGATCTCCCCAATCATGGTTATATATGGTAGAATAAGGATCATATCCAAGCTGTGGGTATTGTGGTTCACCAAGAAATACACCTGTTGCATCAACAAAATGGTTATGAAATACGTAACCATCATATTGTAGTGTGGTGCAAGCATATGTGGGATGATAAGAACTACAAGATATACTACAAAATCTTGCGAGTTCTTGCACGTAAGTGACGTTGTTCTACCGCCAATCGCCCACCGTATAAGCTACTCATCAAGTTTATGCTCCATCAGATTAGAGATCAAACACAAAAACACAAAATCACAAAAACAAGTCTAAATATACACACAAAATAATTACAGAAAACATATCTACAGATTTTTAAAAATTATGAGACTACCACAGAGTGAAATCTACACAAAAATTCTATCTAACAGAATAATAAAAAATATTAAAAAATTGAAAACATGGTCTAAACGATGGAATTTGGCAAACATAAGGGTGACCTCACTACAAGTAGTGAGCCTTTCTCAAAATAATGGTTTCCATTAGTGTACCAAAATTCAGGTCAATCAGAGATACTTTACCGAACCAAAATCTTGACAGGATGCCCTTTACCCAATTTCAGCCGAATTCCACAAGAAAATGCTTCAAAAACAAAACAAACACAATTGTTAGAGTTAGATGAAATGATCAAATAGTTGCCTTTGGATCCCCGGCAACGGCGCCAAATTTGACAAGAGGTTGTCGAGACCTCGTCAAATAATAAAAATTACCGGTTCGCAAAATAATTTGTAGTATAGAGCATGAACCGAATCGTCTCTCAAGGATCCAAAAAGAACAAAGATTTAATCAGATCAAGATAATTAAAATGGGGGTTTTGTTGTTGATTAACAATATTGATAAAAGAACAAGACTTAAAGTTGAAAACAAATCTAAAGAAACAACCAATCCAAGGAAATTTACCGATCTTGAGTTTAATCCATCATTGATCACAAGGAATTCACTTAATCGCTAACCGTGTTCTTGGCCTTAGATCATATCAAGACGCCTCAACATGATCCAAGAATCCTCTACTAGATAAGCATCTAGGATTTAATTAACCAAGGTTAGATAAAGTAAGCACCATCCAAGCATAGATTAACTTAAGATCAAGAATTTAACCAAGCTAAACAATCCATCAAAAAGCTTTAATAAATTGTTTATTCTATGTGATCCTCTTTGAATACATGATAATAAAGCTATTACCACATTAACATCTAAATCAAATTAAGCAATTCAACCTAGATAAAAATCAAAAGAGGAAGAAGAGAAACTTGAATAACAATTAAGCAATATGAACAAGCAAAACAAGATCTCCAAATTAAACAACAAGATGGCTAATCCCTTGGATTGATTATGAGAGCCTAGCCTTCCATGGATGGGAAGGAAGAACTCAGAAAATAAAGAACAAAAATGAAATTCTAAAGAGAAGGGAGAAGAAGAGGGTGTTGTGGGATTAAGTTTCCACCATTCTCTATGCATAATCGACTCCCGAACCCTGTAACACCCCTAAATATCATGTATTATGACTTAGCTAAATTCTTTGAATATGTTGTATGTTCTGCTACAGAAATGATGATAGATTGAGTTAGAATAAGTATTTTGAGATTCTGGCTATACTGGGGAACTCGATAGAACCTAAGGAAGAAATAGGTGAAATCTAAACTGTCACATTTACTCTGGCTAAGTTAGGACCTACTGGTAAATTTGATTTTCTTCAGGACCTATTGGGAATTCTTAGAAATCACAAGGGTATTTTAGTCTTTTTACGTCCTCAGTGGCAATTTTGTGATTCTTCCTTGAAGTGAGGGGCAAATTAGACATTTCAATTTCCCCTCCCTCTTGAAATAGGGAACCGACCCCCTTGGATGACACAATACAGGAAATTCATTCGGGGTTTTTCTCAGTTGGCTCGTCCTCTAACTGAACTGACCCGGAAGGGACAAGCCATGGTGTGGAGTGAAAAGTGTGAGAAGAGTTTTCAGGAACTCAAGCATAGATTGACCACAGCCCCAGTATTGGTTATTGCTGACCTATCCAGAGATTTAGAGGTGTACTGTGATGCTTCTAAGATGGGCTTAGGATGTGTATTAATGCAGGATAAGAAGGTAGTGGCTTACACCTCTAGACAGCTTAGACCTCATGAGGAGAATTATCCAACCCATGACTTAGAACTAGCAGCCATAGTTTTTGCACTTAAAATCTGGAGACATTACTTGTATGGTGTAAAGTTTGAGGTGTTCAGTGACCATAAGAGTCTGAAATATCTGTTTGATCAGAAGGAGCTGAACATGAGACAAAGGAGATGGATGGAATACTTAAAGGATTATGACTTTGAGCTTAAGTATCATCCAGGCAAGGCCAATGTTGTGGCTGATGCCCTTAGTAGGAAATCTCTGCACGTATCTCAGATGATGGTGCATGAGCTGGACTTGGTAGAGCAATTTCGAGACCTTACATGTATCTCAGTTAAGAAAGTATGTTCCGGATCCTTCACACATCATAGAGGTTGAGTCGGTACAATTGAGAGCTGACCTTACATGTCAGGCTAAGCCAGCTAAAATCATTGACCGCAGTGTGAAGACCCTGAGGAACAAGACTATTCCCCTGGTGAAGGTGTTCTGGGATGGACTGTCAGCTGAAGAGGCTACGTGGGAGTTGGAGGAAGATTTACGCAAGCAACATCCCGATCTATTTTTATCAGGTATCTCCAACTAAATTTTGGGGGCAAAATTCTTTTAAGTAGGGGAGAATGTAACACCCCTAAATATCATGTATTCTGACTTAGCTAAATTCTTTGAATATGTTGTATGTTCTGTTACAGAAATGATGATAGATTGAGTTAGAATAAGTATTTTGAGATTCTGGCTATACTGGGGAACTCGGTAGAACCTAAGGAAGAAATAGGTGAAATCTAAACTGTCACATTTACTCTGGCTAAGTTAGGACCTACTAGTAAATTTGATTTTCTTCAAGACCTATTGGGAATTCTTAGAAATCACAAGGGTATTTTAGTCTTTTTACGTCCTCAGTGGCAATTTTGTGATTCTTCCTTGAAGTGAGGGGCAAATTAGACATTTCAATTTCCCATCCCTCTTGAAATAGGGAACCGACCCCCTTGGATGACACAAGGTCATTTTCCCCAACTTTGAAGACAAGTCTCCATAGCTAAGCTTGCTTCAAGCTTTCAAGGTCCAAAAGTAAGTATTTTTATTCATCCTTTGGCTTAGGTTATTTTATGGTTATTGATCACTATGATCTCTTCTTCAATCCTATGGTATTAGTTTCTTGAGAAACTGATAAACTGTCATTTTATATACTTAAATGCTAGGAATTTGAGTTTGATTTGGTATTTATTTGAAGATTTTATAAGGGAAACTTACCCAATTTCCTTTAAATATTGCAGGTTGAAGATTTATGAGAATCAAGCTTTTAAGTGTTAAAATGGAAACAATCTTGGGAAAGATACAAAGATATCAGCAACCTAATTATGAAGGATTTTTCCAGGATTCTATGAAGATATCATCAACATAATTATGAAAGATTTTGGCAAGATCCTACAAAGATATCATCAATTCAGTTGTGGAAGTTTCCTATTTTTATATTCTTGGAAGATTTTCCCTCTTATCTCACATTAATTAAGAATACTCAAAGTGGGAAAGCAATCTACTTTCCCTGTTATCTAAGAATTACACATTAAATGAATTTGTGCACAATTAGGAAACCCTAGAAGAAAAGATTGTAGAGTTGTTGGGCCACTAAAATATTATAAAGGAGGAGTGGCAGCGCAAGGAGAAGTATTCGACATTCAGAGAAAGAAAGTAGCTATAGCCCTTTGCTTGATTAGAGAGTTGTAGCGGAGCTTGAGAGGTTTTTGAAGCTATCAAGTGAAGGACCGTCTCCCCAATTGTTCGTGAAGGACCTGTTTCACCGCAAGGGGGTTTCCGGGTTTTAGTTTTTCTATTGTTCTTTTATGGATTTGAATTTGGTTTTAGTTTATGCTTTGTTCTCTTTGACTATGCGTAGCTGAATCCATAACTAGGGTTATGGTGGATCTTATGTTCAAACTCTTATAATGTTTTCCTAATTCTAAATAATTTTGTGTTTCCCCAATTGATTGGATTTTTCCTAGTGCTTTGTTTTCCAATAAGGTTTGCGCACCCTTTAAAAAGTTAATTGATTGACTGGCGACCGTACCACAATTAGTTAACGGAACTCTAGGATTAATCGGATTCAGGGTTGTGTGGACCAAACTCAATCCTTTGTTTTCAATCAGTTATTTAATTAACAAATCTGCTGGTTCTTTATGCTTTTCTTGACTGTTTGCCTTGCATGACCATTGGGGGTTTGATTGAGAAAAAGAATATTAATATTGCATGACCATTGGGTATTAATAGCATTAGAGCAGGTGATTGGCAATCAATCGGAACACATATTATTGAGGAATTGGGTAATATTATGAGTATTGACATAAGTGAAACCAGACACCCTAGGCTTTCCATAATTGAATCTTTGCTTGATAATCTTTGATTTCCTCACTTTCTCATAATTGCTTGATAATTTCCCCTTTCTCATTCGAATTTCATTGTCTAGATAACATAAGGAATTAATTAACTTAGTAATTGCCAACAATCCTTGTGGGTTCGATACTTGGAGTCCCAAATACTCCTTTATTACTTGTGCGACAGGGTGCACTTGCCCTTAAGTGTGATTTTAGCGTAACAAGTTTTTGGCGCCGTTGCCGGGGATTGTTTTTGGTGATATTTGGGAAATTAATTCCTAGTTAATTTAGACGCCAATTTTTATTTTATTTTGTTTTATTTTATTTTTTTATGCTAACGTGCTCTCATAATCCTGTTTTGCAGTTTGACCCTGAAATTGATAGAACTCTTTGCAAGATTAGAAGACAGAGAAGAACCATGGCTGAAGAAGACCAGAGGACTATGCTGGACTTTGCTCGGCCTATGGCAACAAATCTGAGAGGGAGTATTACTAGGCCTACTGTAGAGGCTAATAACTTTGAGATTAAGCCAGCCTTGATATCTATGTTGCAATCTTCCATTCAGTTGAGCGGGTCACCAAGTGATGACCCCCACTTGCATTTAAATGAATTTTTGGAGATTTGTGACACTATAAAATACAATGGGGTCTCTGATGACGCCATTAGGTTGCGCCTATTCCCTTTTTCATTGCGCGACAAGGCCAAACTATGGCTAAAGTCTTTGCCCTCTGGATCCATTACTACCTGGGATCAGCTTTCAATTAAATTTTTAGATAAATATTTTCCACCTGCTAAATCTGCTAAATTGCGTAATGACATATCTACTTTTGTGCAGGTGGAGATGGAATTTCTATATGAAGCATGGGAACGATTCC
Organism: Styphnolobium japonicum; assembly: GCA_023212625.1. Classification (NCBI taxonomy): domain Eukaryota; kingdom Viridiplantae; phylum Streptophyta; class Magnoliopsida; order Fabales; family Fabaceae; genus Styphnolobium; species Styphnolobium japonicum. Next base: position 21,308,208 of record JALBWW010000013.1, read on the forward strand.
AGGAATTACTGAAAAAGTGTCCTCATCATGGCTTTCCGGTGTGGCAATTGGTTCAATCCTTTTATGATGGGTTATCTTCTTCTAATAAGGCCATGATTGATGCGGCAGCAGGGGGTAGTATTTGGCGCAAGCGGCCACAAGAAGCCTATGATTTGATAGAGCAAATGACTTCTAGTTATCAATGGAAATCTGGTGACAGGCATGTGGTCAAGAGACAACCTGGGGTATATCAGGTGGAGTCAAATGCAGCATTGGATCTCAAATTGGATGTCATTACAAAGAAATTGGAAACACTGATGCAGGCACAATCACAATTCACACCTGTCTCTCCATCTCTTTGTGATCTTTGCGGCATGGCGGGGCATGAAAGCAAGAATTGTCAGGTGGGTAATCGCTTTGTTGAATCAGCTGAGGAGGTCAACTATTTGGGTAACTCTAACTGGGGGCAGAACGATCCATATTCCAACACTTATAATCCTGGTTGGAGAAGTCACCACAATTTTTCTTGGGGAGGTCAACAGAAAGGTCAAAGCCAAAATCAGAATGTCTATAGGCCGCCTCATTTGCAAAACCAAGGCGCCAGGCAAGAAGAAAAGAAGTCTAATCTCCATGATACTATGATGCAATTCATGGAGAAAACTGATGACAGGATCAAGACATTGGAAAATCAAATCTCTACTCTTGCGACATTGATGACTCAGAGAGCGCAAGGGACCTTACCTAGTCAATCAAAGCCAAATCCAAAGGAACAGGTTAAGGTAATTACCCTTAGAAGCGGTAAAGAAGTCGAAGGTCCTCATGGTAAGAAAGATGGAAAATTAGAGGAGGACAAAAGGGTTCCTGCTAATGGGAGCCTAAAAGAAGATGAGAAAGTTGACAATGTGGTGAAGGAAGTCTTAGAAAAAGAAGCTCCAATTCATACTCAAAAGCTGAAAATTCCTTTTCCTCAGAGGTTGAAGGCTAGCCAACATGACCCACAATTTACCAAGTTCTTGAATTTGTTAAAGCAGCTGCAGATAAATATCCCTTTTGTGGAAGCTATTGCACAAATGCCTAAATATGTAAAGTTCCTCAAGGAGATATTGAGTAATAAAAAGAAATTAGAGGAGTTTGAAACGGTAAGGCTTAATGAGGAGTGTTCTGCCATCCTCCTGAAGAAGTTACCACCTAAGCTTAAAGATCCAGGGAGTTTTACTATTCCTTGCTTTATTGGTCCTTCTTATTTTGAAAAAGCTTTATGTGATTTAGGCGCGAGCATTAATTTGATGCCTTTATCTGTTTTTCGCAGGTTAGGTATGCAAGAGCCTAAACCCACTACTATTTCGTTGCAGCTTGCTGATAGGTCCATCACCTACCCCAGGGGTATAGTGGAGGATGTTCTAGTCAAGGTTGACAAGTTTATCTTCCCTGCTGACTTTATAGTACTTGATATGGAGGAAGATGAAGAGGTTCCCATAATTTTGGGCAGACCCTTTTTGGCCACTGGCAAAACCATTATTGATGTTCAACAAGGGAAGCTTACTTTAAGGCTTGATGATGAGGAAGTTGTTTTTAAAATTTTTGATTCTTTGAAAATTCCTTCCACTTTTCATTCTTGTAATTTTATTAATTCTTTGGATAATACTACTGCACTGATATCTTCTCACTTTCAGGAACAATTAATTCAAGATCCCCTTGAGAAAATTTTAATTTTTGACAGGGATGAACTTATGGAGTCCGAAGAGGTGATAGATGACATAATGACATTGAAGGTAGGAATGGTCCAAGAGAGATGGAAAGGGACGAGACAATTCAATGTTCTAGAGGGGCTTAATTCACAAATGCCAAAGCAGTCAATTAAAAAGCCCCCAGATATCATTCCCCCTAATATTTCATATGCACAAGGAAAACTAAAGTCAAGATGGATTGGCCCTTATGAAGTTGTCAAGGTCTTCCCATATGGCGTGCTTGAAGTTACCAGTGATGGTCATGAGATTTTCAAAATTAATGGACAGAGAGCTAAGCATTATGAGGATGGTGCACTACCTGAGCGCCAAACTATGCTCTTGGAATAAGCCCCTTGGGGCCTAACCGTCAGGCTCGCGACGTTAAACAAGCGCTTTGCAGGAGGCAACCTGTGTTTCTTTCCCTTTTTGTTATCTCTTGTGTGTTTTGTTCTTTTTTCTTTTTCTTTTTTTAAACTTAAGACCTGCCAAGCTGCGTTTTTGCTGATGCACTCGGAATACTTCTGTCGTTAGCTGCCTACCAGGAAGTGCTCTTTTCATCCCTCTCCCTTCATTATCTTTTTATTTTATTTATTTTCTGCATTGGGGACAATGCTGGTCTCTAAGTGTGGGAAGGGAGTTCAAAGTTTGTTAAGTCTTCAACTAATTAAATGCATGCCCATTCATTGAATATATCTGTTTGCATGTGGTTGCTTGAACTAATACTGAGAGTTTGTCTTTAAGTAATGAGTCTGACCCAGTTATTTTGGGAATTAACAATTTCTATCGTTAAGGATCCCAATTAAAAGATTTTTTTTTTATAAACATTTGATCGAAATTGATTTGGGTTAATCCTGAGAAAGCTAAAAATTAGCATAAAGTTCCCTTTTTGAAAATCTTTCCATTGAATTGAACTTCTAAAGGTGAGAATTGGACCACTACAGGGATTTGTGCTTGATATTGTATTATCCCTTTCTTTGTTTGAGTGATTTTCCCAAAGATTGTGCATTCTAGAACTTGCTTTGTAACCATTTCAAGGCGAATTTGGATCGCATGCATGCTTAAATATGATTGAGGCACTTTAGGTATCATTCAATGCCTTCTGATTTGCTTATCCACTAGTTGCCCATTTTGAGCTTTATGAATACTGATATTCCTTGGTACCCTTGTCTTTAATTCAAATATATGCGAGTAGCCTTTTGGGGAAAAGATGGTGCAATTAGTTGGAAATTTAGTTTGGGAAGAAAATAATTGTGTTGCTAGTAGATCTTTGCCTTTTCCTTTAATCGTGTTGAAAAAAAAAGAAGAAGAAAAAAAAATTCAAATCAAAATGACAATTGTCGGAATGTTGAAAAAAAATAGAGAAGAAAAAAAAAATTGTTGAATAAAGTTTGAAAAATAAAGAAAAGAAAAGAATGGAAAAAAGGAAAAATCAAGTGAGGAGAGAAAATGAATTTATGATGAATGCTTGTAAGGTAGGAATGAAATTTTGTTGCTCCATCTTTGCTCTAAAAGGGTACTTTGTTTAATGCAAATTTTGATTAAGCCTTTTGTGTTTATCCTTTCTTTCTTTACCTTACCTTTACGTCATCTAACCCATGGCCAAGTTACAACCAATGAAAAGACCTCTTGATTTTTGCATGCATGTGGTCTCCTTAGTGGAGATTTGGTTTATTATCAAGCCTATGGTAATGTGCTTTCTTAAGGGAAATTGAGTGTTAAGTCTTTACCCTCATACACATTGAGAGATGGGAGAAGAGTGACCCTATCCAGTGGAAAGTTTGATTTTTGGGAACCTAAAGCCTCTAATTGGGCTAACTCATGGTTATTCTCTTATCTATTGAGATTGATTTGTTTGTCATTTCTTTGGTATGGATGGAATCCTTGGTCGATTTATTATTTGATTTCCCTATTCTTTTGGGCCAGGATTATTGCTTGAGGACAAGCAATCTTTAAGTGTGGGAAGGTTGATAAACTGTCATTTTATATACTTAAATGCTAGGAATTTGAGTTTGATTTGGTATTTATTTGAAGATTTTATAAGGGAAACTTACCCAATTTCCTTTAAATATTGCAGGTTGAAGATTTATGAGAATCAAGCTTTTAAGTGTTAAAATGGAAACAATCTTGGGAAAGATACAAAGATATCAGCAACCTAATTATGAAGGATTTTTCCAGGATTCTATGAAGATATCATCAACATAATTATGAAAGATTTTGGCAAGATCCTACAAAGATATCATCAATTCAGTTGTGGAAGTTTCCTATTTTTATATTCTTGGAAGATTTTCCCTCTTATCTCACATTAATTAAGAATACTCAAAGTGGGAAAGCAATCTACTTTCCCTGTTATCTAAGAATTACACATTAAATGAATTTGTGCACAATTAGGAAACCCTAGAAGAAAAGATTGTAGAGTTGTTGGGCCACTAAAATATTATAAAGGAGGAGTGGCAGCGCAAGGAGAAGTATTCGACATTCAGAGAAAGAAAGTAGCTATAGCCCTTTGCTTGATTAGAGAGTTGTAGCGGAGCTTGAGAGGTTTTTGAAGCTATCAAGTGAAGGACCGTCTCCCCAATTGTTCGTGAAGGACCTGTTTCACCGCAAGGGGGTTTCCGGGTTTTAGTTTTTCTATTGTTCTTTTATGGATTTGAATTTGGTTTTAGTTTATGCTTTGTTCTCTTTGACTATGCGTAGCTGAATCCATAACTAGGGTTATGGTGGATCTTATGTTCAAATTCTTATAATGTTTTCCTAATTCTAAATAATTTTGTGTTTCCCCAATTGATTGGATTTTTCCTAGCGCTTTGTTTTCCAATAAGGTTTGCGCACCCTTTAAAAAGTTAATTGATTGGTAGCGACCGTACCACAATTAGTTAACGGAACTCTAGGATTAATCGGATTTGGGGTTGTGTGGACCAAACTCAATCCTTTATTTTCAATCAGTTATTTAATTAACAAATCTGCTGGTTCTTTATGCTTTTCTTAACTGTTTGCCTTGCATGACCATTGGGGGTTTCAGATTGAGAAAAAGAATATTAATATTGCATGACCATTGGGTATTAATAGCATTAGAGCAGGTGATTGGCAATCAATCGGAACACATATTATTGAGGAATTGGGTAATTTTATGAGTTTTGACATAAGTGAAACCAGACACCCTAGGCTTTCCATAATTGAATCTTTGCTTGATAATCTTTTATTTCCTCACTTTCTCCTAATTGCTTGATAGTTTTTCCTTTCTCATTCGAATTTCATTGTCTAGATAACATAAGGGATTAATTAACTTAGTAATTGCCAACAATCCTTGTGGGTTCGATACTTGGAGTCCCAAATACTCCTTTATTACTTGTGCGACAGGGTGCACTTGCCCTTAAGTGCTATTTTAGCGTAACAGAAACTCATTTTCATATTTGAGAATCAAGAACACAAATACTAAAGTTCTTGTATGATTTGGTTGTTTTGAAGGAAGTTGAAGAGGAAGCCTTTATAAGGATTTCGGTTGGTTTGATATCACCTCAAACCTATTTCTTGTCCTGAATCATTGCTAGGTGAGTGTGGGTTGATTTGTGATATGGTATGGTGTTATTTAGGGTGTGAGTGTAAGTCTTGAGGATAAGAACTTCTATGTGTTAAGGTTGTTTTTGAATATTTGGATTGTTACTTGTATTCAATGGTATGGATGCATGAGAATGATTGGATTTGCTACTTGTTATTCAATGAAATGAATGAATGGGTGAATGGATGAATGAATAGAGTCTAAGATAAGAGGTGCATGATCAAATGTTGATTTTTTATGTCTGTGAATCGATTCACAAGATGTGTGAATGGATTCACAGACCTGTGAATAGCATTATGAACGCGTGAATAGCACTGTGAATCGATTCACAACATTTTGTGAATGGATTCACAGACCTATGAATAGCATTATGAACGCGTGAATAGCATTGTGAATCGATTCACAACATTTTGTGAATGGATTCACAGACCTGTGAATAGCATTATGAACGCGTGAATAGCACTGTGAATTGATTCACAACATTTTGTGAATTGATTCACAGACTTGTGAATGGCATTGTGAACGCGTGAATAGCACTGTGAATTGATTCACAACATTTTGTGAATAGATTCACAATAGTGTGTGAATAGATTCACAAGACCCATGAATAGCATGGTGAATAGATTCACAATAATGTGTGAATAGATTCACAATAGTGTATGAATAGATTTACAATAGTGTATGAATAAATTCACAATAGTGTATGAATAGATTCACTAAGAGATTCATTGAATAGATTCACATAGGCTTGAAATGATAACTTAGTACAATGAAGGGATGTGTAACTAAGTGGAAGTAGTTGAGAGGATTGAGCATGATATGAATATGAAAGCATTGCATTGCATGGTGAGATGGCCTAACCGGAAGGGGTTAGTGTACAATATGTAAGAGATTACCTAACCGGAAAGGGTTAGATGAAAGAATAAGCAGTGCATAATTACTTGCATTGAATAGTGAGATGGCCTAACTGAAAGGGGTTAGTGTACAACACTTGAGGGGTGCCTAACCTACGGGGTTAGATGGAAACGAAATGACATAAAACATTGCATACTGCATATTGCGAGGGCCTAACCGGAAGGGGTTAGTGCACAACAAGAGGAGTGGAGAAAGAAAAAGTGTGAAGAAAATGTGTGAACATCATGTGCATTCATAAACTCATTGCATATGTTGGTTTGATATTACTTGATATATTGAATTGTGTGTATGCTTGCATTCTAATTACATGCATACCTTATATACAAGTTTTATTCACATTCACTGGGAAGTTGTTCTCACCCCCTCTTTCTCAGATTCACAGGAACACCCCGGACCCTCTACGGGTTAAGTACGGAGGATTCTGTTGTATTATGATACTTGTATTTTGCTGGAGTGAGCTCCATTATGTAATTATAACATGATGTGTATTATATAGTACTTTGATGTAGATGTGACAATGAAACTGATGAACTAGTATTGTTGTTCTCAGTTCTGATAATATTTTAATGTGCTCAGTCAGGATAGTGTCTAGTATACACTTGTATAATGTACGTACTCTGATAATATTTAGAATGAGATAATGTTTTGAATGAGATCAGAGATCTCTTGTTGATGGATATACATATATATGTACTCTGGTTGGTTTGAATGATTGTTTGGAATCCGCTGTTTATTTATGACGTTTGGGAACATACGAGAAACAAAGGAAACGCTGCCGAATTTTATATGTAATAAAGAAAAAAAAATATTCCACGTAAGACTTATCAGTAGTATATAATAGGTCTTACAAACCCTACTTAATTTTCGCAGACCTTTTGTTTTTGCTTTTTTTTTTAAAAAGGGTTTTGCCAGTCATTTTCCCTACTCAAATAAAAGATTGGTAGCGACTCCATTGTTATGTTATTTTTTTTATTAAACAACTACTTTTGCTCTCGCCGCTTCCCGTCGCGATTTTTCCGGTCGTGACAATAAGTTAGTAATTGAATATCCAATTGATATTAAGCTCAATCCATTAACCATGTATTAACTAATTTGATCCAATACATCCAATCCATTTAATTTATTATTATTATTGGATGGATTGGATTGGATTTGGGCATCGATGGATTGGATAGATGGTGGATAAGTTGATTATTTTGGCACTCCTAACCATAAGTAATAAAATTTTATGAGTAGTAATACTTGCCTAAACTTTATTCTCATAAACCTTCTAAAAAAAGTTACATATAGACCCAAGTTTTATCCAATAGCTTATATGAAATTTTGTGATATGTTTGTTTAAATATCATTTTTCAAAGTCGATATAGTACTCAACCTTTTTTGTGTGAAGTGATGATATTTCATTAATTGTCAAGGATTTTAATGGTTGTTTATGTTTAGAATAAATGTTTGAAATCTATCAATTATTACTAATAACCAATAAAACATTTGATAACTAATCAAGGTATTGATATCAGTATTGGCGCCAAAAAACTTGAATACTAGAGTAATTCCTATACATTGTTGTATTTTGAGCACACATAATTTTCTTTTATGATTGTTAAATGAGAAAATGTGATTTTTAATTTTTTTGAAATAACCTATGATTATCAATTGTGAAGAGTTGTAGGAAATTCAAACTTAATAAACACATGTAGCATTACCTATGACCATCATTTAAGATTAAGTAAATGCTTAATTTGGTCCATAAAGATACATGTGATATCAAGTTGATTACCTTTTTTGGGGGGGAGGACATCAATTTTGTCCCTCAATCTTTAAAAAATACATCAATCTGATCCAACCGTGATGGTTTATGTGGCTTCCATTACAACCCGTCCTACATGTCATGTTATCATCCTAGTTGGACCGTTTTCTTAATGCCTAGATTTCCTACATGGTCAAGTGATGGTGATGTGGCTGCCATGTGGCTGAGACCTAAATTAAGGACATATGAAATCCCTAAATTAAGAAAACCAAAGGCTCATTCCAACATTTGAAGGCTAGAATAACAAAACAAGGAGATTGAATGAATACCTAAAACATAGAGAAGAAAGGAAAGGGTGAAGAAGAGGAAGTCCATAATCCATACAAGCAGAAGATGAAGTATAAGCTTATTGAGTGCAAGAAGTGTGGTGAGATAGGACACAATTCAAGGACATGCAAGAGAATAACATGTTCACAATTTGTACAAACAAAGAGTTACACGGCTCATGGCTGTGTGTTGAAGGAAATCACACGGCCAAGCCACTCTTTTCCTATGGCCATGGAAAAGTTAGCTAGATGTTGTAATTCCAAAAAGCCTAGTTATGCCTATGATTAATGTCGTGTGGGTATCATTAAAAAAAAGTAACATAGCAGCGCACATGGCTTGGTCGTGTTTGTGGCCATAGCCCTGAGGCGCACCAAAATAGTGAACATGAGCTTTAAAGCCTATGTCTCCCTAGGGTTTTCATAACCCTTCCTCTCCCTTCAACCTTGCATCATTGTTCCACCCTTCTTCTTCCCCAACCAAAATCCTCAATCAACACCAATTCCTAACCTTCACCCCCCCAAATCCCAATCATTTCTCTTTATTCCACTGTACCCATCTCACTTATTCCCACATCTCCTCCATTCACCACCACCCATTCTCTGCCCATACTCCATTCTCATCTTCCTTAAGCTCTCTCATTCCCCTATGGCTCCCAAAATCATGGCAACAAGGGTGCCTCCTCATCTCGCTGCCCAAGTGCCACCTCACCACCATGCAAAAGGGCTAGGCAAGCACTACCTCCCCACCACCCCCTTTCCCATTGGGACAAGGACCAAGAGGTAATTTAGTATCTAGGTACATATATGAGCACGCTTTAGAAAACTTAGGTATTTTAAATGAGGTTAAATTGATATTGAGAAGCATAAGGTGGGAGAGATTTGGCCAAATGAAGTATCGTGCATTCCCTCAATTAACCATTGAGTTTTTAAGTTTTTTTCATGCTAGGTTTATGCCCCTAGATAGGAACCATGAAGGGGAAATTAAATTTTTCTTGTTTGGGGTTGACCATTGCGTGACCATGCCCATGTTTAATGATATCTTTGGTTTCTCCAACCATGTCTTGAGGACTTCCCCATTGCATTTGTGACCACCTTGCTTGGCATGAAATATTCGTTACCCTTGACTATATTGCTAGTTCCTCTAAGTTCACCTCCCTCCATAGCCCCGTTTTGAAGAACATTGTCCAACTAGTTGACATTGTAATTTGTTTTTACTTACTAGTCTTCAAAGAAAACATTATTCAATCACGTTTCCCATTTCCCCAGATCCAACAATAAGTAAAACACTGCCTTTGAAAAGAACATGTAGAAGATAACAGCCAACAAAAGAAGAAAGAAAACCACAAAATTTATGAAGTTATAATTTTTTGAATTTTAAACCCTTTGATTTACTGAGATTATTTCATTTTTTTTCAAATTTCCTTTTACATGACAACTCTTTAAATTGCTAATGCTTGAGCTAGAAAGTGATATGAATGTAGAACTGATATGGGTTTGGTTCAGGCTTAAGAATTAAAAACAAGATAACTAAAATTTTAAGGGATATGGATTTAGAACACTCAAGGATACATAATCCACTACCAAGAGTGATCTTTAAACTATTCTGTTTAAGCCCACCACAATTGGATACAACAAAGCACCACCAATTGATACAAAGCAAACATCATGCAAAGCAAACACAAGTTAAGTGATACAACAAATGAGGGAAGAATCACACAGCTTAATCTCACTTAGAATAATTCTAGATAAGTATTCAATAAAGTCCTTTTAATAAGGATTAAGTCTTAGCTTTTATAGTACAAGCTGACCTATTCAGATTACATTTCTTAGGTAATTCAAAATACATTTAATAACCATAAATTTCTAGGCACGACTTACCAGAATACATTTTACAAGAAACAACTCCCTAAATACTATTAAGCTCTAAAAATGGTCTCAACTTCTAATATGCTTATTTAACATGTAACCTAATTTATATGCATGTGCCTTTTGATTGATTGACCTGGTCATTAATGATGCTTATCTTTCCTAGTTGTTGTAGTTATTACATAATTAATCTGGTCTATACTTGCTCCTGCATCATGAGCAAAGTAAGTAGATTCTTTCTCCTTTCTACTAGCTAGAAGAATTAGGAGTCCTTTCATTGCTTAAAGTTAATTGTGATGAGAAAGTATGTTTTTGTTATATTCTTATTCCTTACATTTTTATTTATGAAGTCATATATGTATGTGTGTCTATCCTAAATATTTTAAGATGGAATATGGCTTGATGTTATAGCTACATGTCATCTAATAATATCTAGGATCCAAAATCCTTGTGTCAAATTAACTTGATTTAAGTCTAGAAATTTTTTTAAGCCAACTTACCGTGACTCGGAAAAGGTGGTTGATCGAAATCGAATTGAACCAAACCTGTTTAGCCCTAAAAATCTTTTTGGAACGATTGGTGTTTTCTTTGGCTCTAAAAAAAATTGGCCTAGATTGGCCTTTTTGGGTTGGGTTTGGCTGCTTTCCATTTAAAGTTGTCAAATAGGATTGGCCCATTAGCGACCTATTTATCCTAAAAACTCTTTTAAATAGGACAATATTTTCTGAAGCTCGAATCAAGTCAAACTAATTATTTGAAAGCTCTAACCTAAACAATTCTCTTTCACCTAAAAAATATTTTTTTTGTTATATTAATTTTAACATACAAAACATAGAAATAGAATGGAGTCATCATTTCATTCCTACCCATACTAAACAAAGCAAGAGAATGAACATTCCATTTTATTTTATTGTTACTGTCATTCATTTTCCATTCCTATTTCGTCAAAAATAATTCCATTCAACCAAATATTTCCTTAGAGTTATGATATATCCTTATTAGGAGCAAATCTATGATGCACAATGCATTAACTAAAAAAGAAATGGAAGGTTAATATTTGGGTGAAACTAAAAATGTTAATGTAAAAGGATAATTGATATACTTTTTTGGTAAGTAAAAGTTTAGGGGGAGATAAGACTACCTCATTTCAAGATCAAAAGTCTCAGTAAGGGCTTACATGCAGCAAGAATTAAACTTAGGTCATTCAAGCAAAGTGCTTCAATCCTTACTAGTTAAACCAACCCTGTTGGCTTAATGCATATTATTTTTTATATTACATTTCTATCTCAAAATATACATATTTTTTGGAAAGTCAATAGATAAGAAAAAAGTTCAAATTATAACTATATTTGGTATATAATGAAAAATAAATTATTTTTCTTGCGAAAATAAATTAAATCCATTGATCTTGTAAGGAAAGGAACTAAAAACAGAATTTACATAAAAGAGAAAAAATGGAACTGTTGGAGATTGTATATGAAAAATAAAAAATAAAACATTTATTTGACTCAAATGTAAATAACTCAAATTGAGTAACGATAAGAAATTTTTTTAAAAAAATAAAAAATAGAGTATATACTTCATGATAAACATATGCATTTAAAGAAGCAAAAATATATTGAATTCCAATAGAGTTTGTTTTGTTGGTAAGAATTGAAGTTCTTTGCTTGTAAGGCTTAAATTTGATTCCCCCTCTCAACAAACCCCATTGTAGGTAATCTATAAGTACTACTGTAAATTCTTACTTAGGCTTGTGGCACATGCCGTAACCTTAGCTCGAGGTAGCCTCCTTAAACTTTTCTTTGACAAAATAATGAATTGATTACATTGATGGATATGTTTAATGTCAATGGCATTTTTTCTTTTACTTCTTTCTTGAATGTAATTATATTAATAAAATTAAATATTACTTCAATAATTATAATAATGATGTAATACTATTGGTTGTGTAGAAGCACCAAATGTCCAACAATGTTTATGGTAAGGCACCACGCGTATGAAAATATGTGTTAGTTACCTTTAGCTTCCCTGATGATATCATCGACGTGGAGACCTCGTCTAGGGATATCTTTATCCTTATCTAGTATTTGTGTTGACTAAGTCTGAGTTGGTAAATTTTCTAGAAGTCAGGTTATGATCCTGAACCATACTCTACTACAATGGAACCGAACATTGCCCCAAGGTTGATTCCTAACACCTTGTTTAGGTGTTGAGCTCTTAAGGGAATGCCAGGAAGGGAAACTGATGATCCTCTTGTGCACTTGCTTGACGCCATGCGTCAGTCACTTCACTTTTCTCGCTCTTCGCTGTGCATCTTTGTGCCCAGGTTTACAATCACTTCAAATTTCAAAGTTGGGATCGTGCCTTAAGCTATTCAATGCATGTTGGTGGGGTGATTCAACAGTCACCCATGAAGTTGTAAAGGGACTAGGGTTGTCAAACGGGTGGCTTGGCCCGTTTAGGCTCGTCCGCGATGGGTCATAGGTTAAACGGACCAAGCCAAAATTGCTCGCATTTAAACGAGTTGTAAATTAACCAGCTCAACTCGTCTCGTATCAACTCGTGGTATGAAACTTTTTTTTTACTTGTAAACTTTGAAATAAATTTAAATTTAATAATCTCAAATCAAATATTACATTACATAGACATAGTATTGAAAACTTTAATCTCATTTAAAGGGTTAAGGGAGAATTCAAACAAATAAATAATATGAACTTATGGAGTTTGACAAATGTGTTTGTATGTGGGTTTTGCCACTGCTAGCCAGTACACACATTTTGTACTTTTACTTGAGAAAAGAATGTTTAATTAACTTTTAAGTTTTTAAATTGAATTTTTTTGTACAAACAAATTGAAACTAATAAAAAAGTTATGTGAGTGACCCGCAGGCCCCATGGATTGACCAGTTTAACTCGCGGGTTAAACTAGTCGATTAAAAATTACTCGTGTTTGTACTTTAAGTTTGCTACTGTTTTTTTTCTTAGGCTTGATTTCGATATGACATTAATTACTTTTATAGTGCACATGGAGCAAAGTCTTATACTTATCCATTTTTCTAGTCCAATTCCGCGTTGCCTTTTATTCGAGTGCCTAAGATCTAATTCTTTTGGTTTCTCCATCTCTGAGCAATTGGACCAAAGTCCTTCCCTTAGTTGCTTACAGGGTTTCGATGCCTTTACGTTTTTATGGACCAAAGTGATACACTTAGTTTTAGGGATGACTTTCGTAGTTCCTTCCATAGGTGATACCTCTTCAAGCAACTTTGATCACCTTGTGGTAGTTTTCCTGTGAGGTAAATTTTCTAGTTTCATCCTTAATTAGTTTCTCCTCGGGTGACTTTGGTCCCCTCAAAGGATTCTCCTTTGGGGTAAAATTTCTAATTTCCTCCTTAAGTAATTCCTCCTCAAGTGACTTTAGTCACCTCAGGGGACTCATTTAGGTTAACTTTCTAGTTTCACCTTATAAAGTTCCTCCTTGTGTGACTTTTGTCACCTCGGGGTATTTTTCCATTGGGTAACGTCTTGAGTTTTTTCCTTATGTTACCTCCACAAGTGACTTTGGTCTCCTCGAGGGATTTTTCCTTTAGGGTAACTCTTGAGTTTCCTCTTTAGGTGACTCCTCTAGTGACTTTGGTCACCTCGAGCTATTTTTTCCCCTTTTGGGGTAACTTCTTGAATCTCCTCCATAGGTGACCTCCTCAAGTGAATTTGGTCACCTTGGTCGGGAGGGGGTATTTCCTTTGGGGTTACTTCTTGGGTTTCCACCTTATATTATCTCCTCGGGTGACTTTGGTTACCTCAAGGATTTTCCATTTGGGTAACTTTTTGAGTTTCCTCCTTAGGTTACCTCATCAGGTGACTTTGGTCACCTCATGGGATTTTTTGTTTTCGAAAACTTCAAGTGTTTTCTCTTGAAGCTTTATCTCTTGGTGATTTTAGTTACCTATTGAGACTTTATCTATTGGTGACTTAGACACCTATTGAGACTTTACATCTTGGTGACTTTAGTCACCTATTGAGACTTTATCTTTTTGTGACTTAGTTACTTATTGGGAATTTACCTCTTCGTGACTTTATTCACATCATGGGACATTACTCCTCGGGAGACAGGGGTCACCTCTTGGGAATTTGCCTTTTGGATGACTTCATTAAAGGCATCCATGCCTTCGAGGACTTCAACATTGGTAACATTTGATTGAACTTCTTAATTGAATAACTTATTTTTTGTGTTTTCCATGATAGTCTACTTAAGAAAATGGAAAAGGTTTAATCCCTTCCCATAGACGACGCCAGTGTTCATGACCAAATACCTAGTAGGTAGAATCTGATGTAAGCCTTTAGGATCACGAGATATTAGAGCGTTATCCGAGATGGGGTGGGTACTTGTAAAAGGCACTTAGGGCTTAATGTGAACATCCTATTTTGTCCAAGTTAACAATAATTTAAAATTTTAAAAATTAAAAAATAGAGTCTGAATTTTTTAAAAAAAATAAAAGAAAAAAAAAAGAAAATAAAGGAGAAGAGAAAGAAATCATAAGGTCAACTAGCCCTTTTAAAATGGAAGAATTAAAATAATAATGATATAGGGCCCAATTTGAAAAAATGAAAAGAACCACACCTCACTCTAAAATCCTAGTTCAATACTTTACATACCTGAGCTAAATAGTACATGGAGACAATAACAAAGGGGGACTCACAGATAAAAAAAAAAGGAGGCTGCCAAGAAAAAAATGTGAGGAAAAAGAAAAAATGGCACCAAGCGTGTGACATAGAGATAAGGAAGAAGAACAAAGTTTAACTTGAAGGAAGAGTTGAAACTCTCTTTCTCTTTCGATTTTCTTCTTTGGAAGGTAAACTTTTCCTCATTTCACTTTACCTATGGCCTATATCACTTGTTTGCTTGAAATCATAGATGTGTTTGAAAAATAGTTAGAAATCAATCTTTGTGTAAAGTAGGGTGGGAGACTACGTGGAAGTGTATAAAAAGAAAGGATGGAGAGTGATGTGGTTACCACCAATTCTTTTGGGGTTTTGTACATATCATATTGTTTGTGGCCATTGCAAGTGTCTATGTGTTCGAATTTTATTTGTTTTTATAATTGTTATTGATGTGTGGCCACTAAATTTGTTGTTTAACTAAATACCAAATGTAACATCCTGTCTTAAATTTGAATATTTTTAATATTAATTTTTAATTTATATTTAATTATGTGTTATTTATTCCTTTATGATTTTATTTCTATGAGATTATGTCCTAAAATTTTAATTTTTGTTAACTTGAAATTAGAGGGCAAAAAAATTTATTTAGAACATATCTTTAGTTATTTAATTACAGTCATTTGTTATTTTTAGTATATCAGCAAATATAATTGGTTAAAACATATTATTGTAAGTATTATTTTCTATTTCTCTTTGATTGTAGGTTAGTAATATTTTAGAAACTATTTTTGTGCAAAGAGTATTTATTAAAATAGTTAGTATAGCTTGTTTAATTAAAGAGACACATTTTATACAATAGGCTTTGTAACCAGAACATAAGTATAATTAAGAATTTATCATATATTAAAATAAGGGCAAAATTATCATTTAGAATTATTAGTAGGAAGAAGACAAAATAAGAGTAACTAGACGGAATCTAATTGGAATAAAATTAGAATCTAGTTAGACACTAACTAAATTCATTAAAATCTAATTAATTTAATTAAGTATTAACTAATTTGGTTAATTTTTAACTAAATTTGTTTCAAACTAATTAATTTAGTTAGAAAGTGTTGGAACCAAAGACGAAATCAAGTATTTGATACTGAAACCAAAATAGTTCAAAGAATTGAACCCCTCAAAGTTTTGAAGATAACAATAATATTAAATTAGAATGAACAAATAAGTTTTAAATGAACTTATGTTATTTTGTTCTAAAATGAAAAAATCCAAGTTGTATCTTTTGAATAAATCATTTATAAACACTTATAGACTAAGACAAATTTTATTAAAGACAAAATTATTGTTTTACTGCGTGCGCACAATATCATATGTAGTGTTTATTATATTTTATTGGATCATCTAATATATTGTCTCTATTGTTCATTCATTTAATATGTATTCATTCAAAGTAATTCAAAAACAAGCAAGACAAAGTGCATTAATTGCCAATGAGATCTCTGACAAAGTATGCGTCTTTTGAAATTAACTTTGTACGCTAGAGCTGACATACCTAACAACTAAAAGGACCAGCAAAAAGGAACTTTCTGCTCGCTCAGAAGAGTTAGAACAAAGATATCAAAGTTTCTTGCAACATTGATAACCAAAGCCATTTTTCAGAAGAAGATCAACACGTTATCAACATTGTCCATTTAATGCAACTCAGGACGGTAATAAATATTGCCGTTGGATGAAGAAGCTTATAAAGACTAGTACAAGCTCAGAAGTCTATATATACTCAAGTCTTCGAAGGATCAAGATAAGAATTGAATAAAACATTATAAGAAGTGAAAAGATTTACTCTGAACTTGCATATACTTTCTTATACTCTTGTAGAGAGTTTTTACCTGAGCTTATTGTTTATCCTCACACATCGTGAGTTAATCTCAAGTGTTGTTAAACACTATCCTTTTATTACTTTGTGGAAAAGCCTAAAGAGGCTTGTGTAGAAAAAAATACTTGGTTGTAAGCCTAAAAAGGCAGTGTAAAGAATACTTGTAATCTTTGATAAAGATTAGTGAAATTCCTTCAAGTAGAAGGAACTGGACATAGCTCTCGGGTTATGAGAGTGAACTACTATAAACACCCGGTGCAAGCTTCTGTTCATTTTCCTTGCATTACTTCATTTTTCACTAACGTTTGGGGATTGTCATTGTTGTTCTTAACAACACGTTTTTTCTGAAATTATAAATTCTTAGATTGCGTCCAAAGATTTTTAGAAAACTCTTTTTGTGTCCAACGAACTGTAAATTTTTCTATTTCGTCCATTCTTTCTTATGAAGTTGCGGAGCTTTTGTTCTAAGTACTATTTTAAGAAAAGTGTTTCAAAAAAGTTATGAAACACAATTCAACCTCATTCTTGTTTTTCATCTGTTTATTTCAGAAACCAAATAAATAGTTAGGATCTAATTAGATAATGAATAAAAAATTAATTTTTTAAGACTTCTTCAAGAATCCAAATAATAAAATATTAATTCTTGATAAAAATCAAGATATATATATATATAATAAAATAAAGGGATAAATATGGAGAGAGTCATCCATGAAAGAAGACAAGGAAAGAAAGAAGAGAAAGAGAGAAACAAAAAGAGAGAGAAATTTGAACAAAATTCCAAAAAATTTGAAAAGTGCTAGAAATTGATTCTACATCCAAGAACTTATCAAGATTCAAGAAGAAGCTAGGATTTTCAACTTGTTTTCAAACTCAAAGTTTCATTAGAAAAAGAGTAAGAGGTAGGAGTTCAAGTACTCATTATCTTTTAGATTTCAAACTTTAAGTTTTAGTTAGTTTCCCATGAATTTTGATTCTTTTATGAATTTTCATCAAAGAATACACTTAAATATGCATGTACATGATGAATTATGGTTGAGAAATGGAAGACCATGACTTCTTGAATGGTGTGACATCCATGAGTGGTTGATCTTGAATGATGGTTTGATGATAGATCAAGTATTATATGCTATGTTTTGATATAGTATGATATAGGAATCATAACCATGTGTACTTCGGCTTAGTTAGTAAGCTAGGGTTTCATTGTGTTTAATTATGAAAATAAGAATTTATGATGTAAATGATAGATTTAATGAAAGCTTGATGGAAATAGATGAATATAATACAAACTCTAATCTTAGATATGGTTGGTCAAGTTAATATCATAGGATTTAAACGTGTAAATTGTTAAATTAATAGTTAAAGGAATGAATCAAGAGTTGGTTTAGTTGTAGAACAACATTTAAACATATTTTTGGCTAGTTAATAAAAGAGAGATGTATAATATATAGTGAAAATATAGAAAAAGGGTTGGCCAACCATCGGCTGATATATAAGAAGGGTCGGTCAGATGTCAAATGAACTAAGGAAAAGGTAAATAAAAGTGGATGATCGATTATAGATAAAATAATGAGTGTAACCGGGCATATTGTGGTTGAAAAGAGATATAATAAAATGATATCTGAGCGGTACCCAATTGAGATAAGTTCTGGCAGACAAATCCGATCAGTATTCAATGTGCATTGATTTAGGAGACTATGTCCGATCAGTGATTATTTTTGGGTGTTAAGACCAATCGGTATTCAAGTATATATGTATGTTAAGGGTTTTGGTTTGATCGGTTCCGAGAACATGGCATTATGTTGGAATATTAAAATCGATCGGTAACCAAATATGATTTATTCTATTGCAGTACCTGATTGTTTCCGAGCAATAAGACACTGATATTACATTCCTAAGTGATGAAGTGGTTTCAAAAGAGTATATCCGATCGGGGTCAATAAAACACTATGATTGGATGTATAACTGATCGATACCTGTGTGATATATATATATATATATATATATATATATAAATTGATAGTGTGATCGATCAGAAATGACTAGAGAATTAGAAGACCGATTAGTAACAACCAGAAATTTAGCAAATGACATTACATGTTCATTTAATGATATGAAAGATGAATTTTTTTTAATAATAATAAGGATATGATCTTTGATAAGGGAGAGCGATCCTGGAAAATGACCATTAGTAAGTGAGATGATTCCCAGATAATAAGATTAAAATGATCCTCGTAAGGGAGGTGGTTCCCAGATAAATATTGGATGTGATCCTTGGTAAAATAGGTGATCCATAAAAGTCTTACATGTGTCTAAAGATAGATAATCCACAACAGAAGAGTGGAATTATCTAAGGACCAAATGGAATCCATCCCAGAAGTGTGGGGATGCCCTATGCCTAGGAAGAGCACTTGTTACTATTCTTATAGTAATTATTTGAAATATAATTAGTTAGATATTAGTAATTAGTTTGTTAGCCTATATAAAGGCTTGATGTAATCACTTTGTAATATACTTCATTCATTTTAATCAATATCAATTTTCAGTTTTCTCTCAATTCTTTCTTCCTCTCTCCTCTGAATCATGATTCTTAACATGATATTAGAGCCATTTCATCCACCATGAAAATTTTTCTCCGCTACATCCTTCTTTTCTTTTTCGTTTCTTTTTTTTTTCACTTTCTCGCACTTTCTTTTCCATTTTCCCTCTTTATTTCAGCAATTCATTACCTGAATCTTTTCTCTCAATTTTTCACTCTTTGAAAACAGATTTCAATTTTTTTTCTTCCCTCTACATAACAGAATCATGAAAACTTAAAAGCTCTTTGAGAATTTCAACTTCTCAGATTTGCAGTTTTGCGATATTTTTTCAGAGTGTTGCGCCTACTGATTTGGGATCACCAGATCGCCTTGTTGATGTGCCTCAGTGTCGATCTGTATTCCGTGCTTTGGATTGGCACCGCCATGGTTGAGAGCTTCCACAGCCTCGTCTTTTTCGCCGCCATAGCAACCACCGCATTCTCAGAGCATATCGACGATGAAGACGACGTTATGATCCAAGCCACCTTCGGTGACTTTAAGGCAAGCTTGGTTCGAGCCAAGTCACACCAGAAGCTAGATCCCTCTGCCGTCCACAATGTCACATAGTTCTTCAATCTTACTCCGAATTATGTTGATGCTCGCAAGGCTTCGATCCTCCACAATGACCGTGTGAGGTTGAACTTGTTGAAGTTGTCGTCACTGTCCGAATGCTTATATGAAACGCAACATTGAATAAAATAAAAAAATTTCATCATTTCTCTCTTTTCTCCAATTGGTCACGGTTGGGATAAGTCTTGCGTTACTGTGCATTGTTACTCACTTTACTATTCGTCACGTCAAGGTTTTATTCAGCTCAATTATTAGTGGTTCTTGATCATTGTTATGTGCTGATGTGGAAGCCTGATGGTTGTTTGATCCATAGGACTCATCTTAATCATCTTTAATTTGACTTTGTTGTAAGCTTCTATCTTATGGTGGTTAAGCATTGATATGAGCTTCTGCTATAGATGGTTAAGCATTGATATTTCTTTGATTTTGTTTCTGTCTTGAGTGATTAAGCTTTCAATATAGCTTCTGCTCTTGATGGTTAAACTTTGATAGCTTCTGCCTTTGTTAGGTGGTTAAGCATGTTTGCTTCTGTTAAGTGGTTAAGCCTTGAGTTGTGGCTTCTGCTTAATGGTTAAGCGTTTACATTGTTGGCTTTAATCATTTTAGCTTCTGTCTTATATGGTGGTTAAGCTTTGTTCATATCTTTTCAGCCGATGTATTTTCGGCATTTTTCATTGTATTTTTCTTTTGATTTGATATCCAGTTGCATTCATCCCAAGCTGTAAGGGTTGTGAACACCTTCCAGCTTGCAGGGGGCTATTAGAAATATAATTAGTTAGATATTAGTAATTAGTTTGTTAGCCTATATAAAGGCTTAATGTAATTACTTTGTAATATACTTCATTCATTTTAATCAATATTAATTTTCAGTTTTCTCTCAATTCTTTCTTCCTCTCTCTTCTGAACCATGATTCTTAACAATAATCTTATCATGGTGACCATATAGCCACAGATCATGGGGCTATGCCCATAGATAAAAGACAAGCATGAGCATGTAATTGTTTAAGCAGAAAATAAGAGATCAGATTCTTATCAGCTATTTCACTGCTAAATGTTCTAAGAATTAAGATATAAAATGCAAAGTTTAGAATATGTAATAGTATCTTATTTAGTTGCATTCTGCACACTACTTTATTCATGGAAATGTTTTTGTAGTTTAATGCAACTGGAAATATTATAGTTATTGTTTATTGTAATACCTTACCTTAATTCTTAGAATATCCCATTATTTAATTAATCTGTAATATGCATAATTTAATTAGTTACGTTGTTTATTTAATTTTTGTCTATTTTGGATTATAACAAGAGCATGATTTATTTTTCGCAATTTAATAATTAAACTTTGATGATAATCTATTCTACTTATAGTGTAGCAAACGAAAATATTATTTTTATTCATTACTAGAACTTATTTATATACATATGCTTCATCTTACAAATTATTTGTATAAATACATCAAAACTCAAAAAGGGTACTTTGCCTCTATTGATGAAGCCTTTTTCTACATTGTTTGATATATAATACAAACTACAAAATTATACAATGACTAAGAAATAACAGGCACGAAAACCCTTAATATCTAAGTATCATCCTCTGAATCATGAAGCAGCGCAACGTCAAAGTCAATCATTATAGTTATGTGATACATTTCCTTAGCTCTCTAGGTCCTCTAGAAATATTAGACTTAAGAGTGAGAATTTAATTCTCAGTAGGAATTCAAACAGAAAGAATTACTATAATATTTCCAACTACATTAGACTGTAGAAACATTTCCATGGATAAAGTATTGTACAGAATACAATTACATAAGCTAATATTATGTATTTTCTAAACTTTGCATTCTATATCTTAATTCTTAGAACATTTAGCAACAAAAATAGATGATAAGAATCTGATCTCTTATTTTCTTTGCTAGGACAATTACATGCTTATGCTTGTCTTTCATTTGTAGGCATAGCCCCATAATCTATGCTTACATGGTCAACATGATAAGGTTACTTTAACAATAGTAATAAGAGTTCTTCCTTGGCATAGGGTGTCCCCTAAACCAAATGGTCATATCACACGTCTGGGGTGGATTCCATCTGGTCCTCAGATAATTTCATTCTTTTGTTGTGCATTATCCATCTCTAGACACATGTAATACTTTCATGGATCACCTTCCTTACCAAGAATCACATCCAATAATTATCTGGGAATCACCTCCCTTACGAGGATCATTTTCATCTGATTATCTAAGAATCACCTTTCTTATCGAGGATCATTTTCTAGGATCACCTCCTTTACCAAGAATCACATCCTTGTTTTTTATATCATCTTAAATATCTTTTAATGAGCATGTAATGTCATTTTCTAAGTTTCTAGAGTAAATAGACACTTTTCTCATAATGTCAACTTTCTTGACCTTTTTAACACCTAATGACTCTTAGAAACATGTTTGACTAATACCTAGTCTTAGAAACTAGGTTTTGGCCGAAACCTCCACCCTATGGTCTAGATTTCTTTTAATCATCATAAACTTCTCATTTTGCTAATCTAAATTAGCCATTAAAAAGTCTAAACATTCTTCATAACTTAGCCAAATTTTTATTCATTTGGTCACTTCTACTACTCATTTGGTCATTTTTTCCAAATGTTTGAATTTTCATTACTCCTTAACACTTAATCATTCTTATTCATTCTAATACTCATTTCTTTGAATCTAAATCAAATCTTAAATTTAAAACCCTAATTTGGTTGAAACATAATCTAGGGTTTCTTTAACTATTTTGACACTTGAACTTATCAATTTCTCCCATTTTCTTACAAACTTCCACCAAGGTCATCTTCTAATCACCAGGATATTATGATAACATGAAAAATTTCCAGCTTAGGTCATTTAAATCTCTTGTCCGAAACCATCACACTTGGTTTCCAAGTGATTTTTCTAAACATTTATCACCTAATTATGCTTGAATTTTGTCATACAATCTAATTTACCTTTAATCCATTCCATTAACTATTAATCTAACAATTTACACTTCTAAACCCTATAGGATTAGCCTTGACCAAAACATGTATATGACTAGGGTTTGTTATATATTCATCCAAATCCATCAAAATTCCATCTACTCTTGAAAAAGCACTTAATTAATTACTAATCTACATCATAAACTCATATTTTCATAATTAAACACATTGAAACCCTAACTCACTAGCTTGGCCGAAACACACATGGTCTTGATTCCTAGGGTTTTTCAATCCAAACAACCATATAACATCAAAACAAAGCATAAATCACATAGTATATCATCAAAACCATTATTCAATCACTATAAACCCATGAATTTTGAAAATTACATGAAGCCAAAGTTTCCAACCATCATCCACATTCAATCATAATTTGATTAGTATTCTTGATAAATGTTCATAAAAGAACCAAAATTCATGGAAAACTAACCAAAACTTAAAGTTTGAAAACTAAGAGATGAAAAACACTTAGAACTCCTACCTCTTCCTCCTATTTCAATGAAACTTTGAGCTTGAAAAAAAGTTGAGAACCCTAGTTTCTTCTTGATTCTTGATGAATTCTTGGATGGAGATTCACTTTCTAGCAATTTTGGCATTTTTTTTTATGGTTATAATGCAAAGAACCCACTTCAACTATGGGTCAAGTTTAGTAAATCCCCCTGTGCTTTCAAACTCACAAACTCGACTATCTAAACTAACAAAACAGTGTATAATAACCATTCTGTTAACCTACCATTTAAATAATTGATGGAAAAATAGTCATGTGTTGATTTTTTTTCACTAATCTCACCTTAAATCATTAATATTTATCCCTCAAATCATCTCTAGGCCTCTTTTTTGGGCACCCTCTAATTTTTTTAATACCATGATATTGATTAAGAATTAATATTTTATTAAGAAGATATTTATTAAGAATTAATATTTTATTATTTGGCTTCTTGAAGAAGCCTTAGAAAAATTATTTTTTTGTTCATTATCTAGTTAGATCCTAACTATTTAGTTAGTTTCTAACTAAATTAGTTAGTTTGGAACTAATTTAGTTATATTGTAACCAAATTAGTTAATAATTAACTAAATTAATTATATTTTAATGCATTTAGTTAGTTTCTAACTATATTTTAATTTTATTCCAACTAGATTTCATTCGGTTGCACCTATTTTATCTTTTTCCTAATAATAATTCTAAATGACAATTTTACCCTTATTTTAATGTATGATAAATTCTTAATTACACTTATATCCTAGTCACAAACCCTATTATACAAAATGTCTCTATTTAATTAAACAAGCTACACATACTATTTTAATAAATACTCTTTGCACGTAAATAGTTTCTAAAATATTATTAACCTATAATAAAAGAGAAACATAAAATAATACTAACAATAGTCTAGTTCGACCACTTATATTTACTGATATACTAAAAATAGCAAATGAATATAATTAAATAAATAAAAATATGTTCTAAGTAAATTTCTTTGCCCTCTAATTTCTGGTTAACAAAAATCAGAATTCTAGGGCATAACAATGTAGAAATAAAATCATAAATAAATAAACAAGACATAATTAAATATTAATTAAAAATTAAAAATTAAGATTTTAAGGGATGATGTTGCATTTAATATTTTTTTATTTGTTTGAATTCCTACTGAGAATTCAATTCTTACTCCTAAGTCTAATATTTCCAAAAAACCCAGAGAGCTGAAGAGATGTATCATATAACCATTATGATAGATTTTGATGTTGCTCTGCTCCATGATCCAAAAGACGACACTAATATTTTGGATATTAGGGGCTTTCGTGCCCATTATTTCCTAGTTATTGTGTAATTATGTAGCTTGTATTGTATATGAAACAATGTAGAAAATGACTTCATCCATAGGGTCAGAGTACCTTTTTTGAAATTTTGATGTACTTGTGTAAGTAGTTGTAAGATGAAGCCTATGTATATAAATAAGTTCTATTAATAAACAAAAGTAATATTTTGGTGTGCTACACTATCATTAAAACAAATTATCGTCCAAGTATGATTATTAAACAAAAAAAGATAAATTCACATTCTTATTATAATTTAAAACAAACAAAATTAAATAAACAATGTAACTAATTAAATTATGCATATATTACAGACTAGTCGAACAATGACATTAATTAAGAATTAAGATAAGATATTATACCAAACTGAAAAAAGGATGAAATAAATGGTAATATTAGTTAGTGGGTTGTAAGAAATTGATAAGAATTGATTGTAATAAGGAATATATTAGTGTAAATATAGACATTGTTACTACCAAAGAAGTCTGCCTGCATCAATGGGATTGAACAAGTATAGACAATATCATGCGAGTGTAATAAAAAAGAAGGAATTGATTGGAGAAATAGAAAGAAAAAAAAATAGTAAGTATATGAAAAGTGGGCTTGCGGTGGCAAATAAGAGAAGAAAAAGGAGCAAGGAAGGAGAAATGGAAGAAATAGAAAGAATAAAAGTGAGAGTAGAGGGAAAAAAGTGCTTGGGCCAACGGGCTGCCCAACTTGTAGCCCGTATAGGGCCAGGTTGCGCCAGCAAATAGTTGTCCCGAACTAATATTAGCCCAGCCCATCCTGGCCCAAAATTAATTTGACCATAAACGGGTCGTCCCGAATTGGCACCATGACAAGCTAAACTTGTAAATATTCTATTTTTTTTATTATTTTCCTCAATTCTTGTAATTTGTGAAATCTAGTTTTTATTTCAATTTTGTAAATATTTGTAATTTAATTATTTTGTTTGCTTTTATCTCTATTTGGGAGGTAAATCAGACATTGCTTAGGTTATTAAATTTGCACAACTAACTTAAGGTAACCTTCTTATGACGGATGTATAAGGGTACTTTGGGATTCAGTTTCCACCATTTATTGTACATAATCAGCTCTTGAACTTTACATGGTACGTAGACCATTTTTAAAAAAATATTTTAAAGGATTTTTCCAATCATTTTTTCCTACCAAATAAATGACTAGTAGCAACTCTATTTTTAATTAATTTTCCTGTCATCCTATTGCGATCTAAGTTGTGACAGAACCCCTCACCCTCCATGTCTAGCACATATTCTATCAACAGGGAAGACCAATTAATTGGCCTGCACAAGAACATCCTTAACAACCCCTCTAAAGTAGGCATTAGATCTGTCAGTAGGTTGTATAATCACACCAATGTCTTTCAATGTGCCAATATTTTAAGAAGCATAAATGGAATATGGCATGACATATATTGATGCTCTTAAATCTAACATGGCTCTCTCAAACCACAGGATGATGAAAGTGTCTGGATCATTGCATTTGAGTGGAAGCTTCTTCAGAAGGATAGCCAACATGTTCTCCCCTACACTCACTTTCTCATCACCATTTAGCTTTCTCTTGGAGGTGCATAGCTCTTTAAGAACTTAGCATAACGAGGTACTTGTTTGATGGCTATATTCACCTCCATTTTGTGAAAGGTCTCTAAGATCTCTTTCTCTTGCTCCTCCTTTTTAGATTTAGCTAATCTACTTGGGAATGGTGGAGGAGTAACATAATAAGTGTTACCTCGATTTCTTCATCTCCTTGGGTGGTTTGCTTGGATGACACCACTGACTGTGAACTAGGTAGTGCATGATAACTCTATGAAATAGAGTTATTTAGCTTTTATTTTAATGAGAAATTGATGCTAGATCCTTGAGTTTGCGTTAATTTTGCATGCTTTCTCTAAGGAAGTTGCAATTCTTTACCTTGCATCTCATTCAAAAATTTTATTCTCAATAATCATGATTTTCCCCCTTATTAATTGATCTTACATTGAGTCATTTTGCTGTTAAATTTCAAGTGAAATAACTAAGGGATAGCATAAAAGCAAGAAGAAATAACATAGAAGAAGAGAAAAAAGGGTGATTGCTATCACACGAGTCAAGTAACAAATTGAGGCCGCGGCTCCATGGCTTCTACTGAGTGAAAATTGCCACCCGATATCACAAGGCCTAGGCTCTACAAAGTGAAGTCGCGGCCCTGATCCCTAACGCTGATATGAGCATTTAAGTGATTTCAAATGGAATTTGAGGGGTCTTTTCATATTTTCTGAACAAAAGGAGAGTTTAGAGAGAAAAGCTCTGAATTTTCAAGGTTTTCTAGAGTGAGAAAGCAAGGAATCAAGGAGCCCAAGGAGAAAAAAGAAGATTGAGCTTGAAGATTCTCAAATCCCTAATTCTTCTCTTCATTTTCTCTTAGTTTTTTTGATGGATTTGACCTTCATGCTTTGGATTTGTAGTTCTGTATTCATGAAATTCTAAACCTCTTTTCTAGGGTTCTAATAGATCTTACTATGTAATTTGATTTGATTGTGATTTCTTATGCACTTGTATGGATTGTGGTTATGGTTATCCTTTTCAATGCTTAAAGCTTCCAATTCATTGGCCTTCAATTGTGATTGATTTGGGGGAATCTATTGAACTAGACATAGGGAAATAGATGTTTGACCTTGGATTGGGATAATGCATGTCCAACTTCATTCAATTTGGTGAATGAGTTGATTAGTGAATATGATAGACATATACCTCTTGGTCATGCATAGCAAGTGTTTGAGGATTTGTCTTAATGCATGGAACCTAATTCAATTCACATAAAAATATAATGTTTTGGTTAGATTTCATAGGTTTATAAGACCATTGAAAGATGCTTATAAATAGGCTAGTTCCTTAGCTAACATAACCATTTCGTTAACAAGTGTATTGAAGGAATTGCATGACATCAAATGAAGTAGTGAGTGAAGTTAGGCCCTAGATGTTAGTCCATTGATTCATTCTCAATCTTTGCTCTCAATTAGTTGCATTCCTCTATTTTTAGTATTAATTTTAGTTGCTAATGTTTTGTTTTTGCATGGAATATTCTGTTGCTTGGATAAAGAATAAGTTGTGATTGGTTGGTAATTAGCAAATAATTGATTCAATCCTTGTGGGACGATACTTGATACTCTTTATTACTTGTTGATACGTATACTTGCGTAGTCTAGAATACAGACCAATAGTGCTTCCATTATCTTTCCACTTCTCAAATTCATTGCACTCACATTCTCTTTGGGATTTATTACCGTTTGAGAAGGTAGCTTGCCTAACCTGTGAGCTTATCCTCGGTTCACTGCAATAGCTAGCTGACTAATCTGAGTCTCCCTATTTTGCGTGATTGTCTTGCCTTCCTCTTGAAATTATAAGGTGTTGCTGGCAAGGGTCTTGAACATATCTTCAAGTGAGGGACCAAAGTTTGGCGGAGCTTGTGATGGTCTACCTTGGAATTGATGAGGCATACTTTGCTGAAAGCCTGGTGGTTGGTGTGGAACTGAGTTTGAAGGTGCGTGTGGTTAGTTCCTCTCATAACTAAAATTTGGATGATCCCTTCACCTTGAATTATATGTGTTGGAGTAGATCATAGATCCTTTGAGGCCCCAAGGAACCGCTTATAGCATAGGCCTACTCTGTGTTTCCATTCAAAAGTGTAGGGAACATATCAGTTGGGTGCCCCATAGTATAACAACTCCCACAAGTCTTCACATTTTGTAAGTTTCCAACCGCCATTTGTTGAACAAGAAAGGCAAGTTGGGTTAACTGTTGTGCAAGAGCTGAAATGCAAACTGCCTTCACTTGTTTGATTGGTGATAGTTCATGATGGTTGCTAAACTAGGGAGAGTTAGTCACCATATTGGATATGAGATTTTTGGCAACTTCAGGTGTCTAATCCAATAAGGCTCCTCCACTTGCATCATCAAACATACTCCTGTCCATAGGCATGAGTCTTTCATTAAAGTATTGAATGAGGAGTTGTTCCCTAATTTGGTGATGTGAGCAACTTGGACAAAGCTTCTTGAATCTCTCCCAATACTCATACAAAGATTTTGCATTATATTCTCAGACGACACAAATTTCCTTCCGAATGTTTGTTGCAATGGAAGCGGAGAAGTATTGCTCCAAGAATAGCCTATCCATCTCATTCCATGTAGTGATGGATCTAGATGGTAAGTAATAGAGCAACTCCTTTGCAGCATCCCTCAAAGAGAAGCGAAAGACCCTCAATTTGACTTACTATTCATATATACTCGTGGGCTTCATGTTAGGGCACACCACACAAAACTCTTTCAAGTGCTTGTTCCATTCTTCTCCCTCCAAGTCATAGAATGTCGGAAGTAGATGAATCATGCCAAACTTAAGTTCAAAGGCCACCTCAATATTAGGGAAATCAATACATAAGGTTGTTGGTCTAGATCTTGGGCCACCAACTCCTTCAAAGTTCTTTGAGTCATCTCGTCTTGATTAGAACATTCACTCTCCAATAAAGCTATATGTCTTGCAAATTGAAATTCATGTGGTTAAGTGTAGGCCAGTTGTGAAGATGATGAAGATGGATGAATTGCAAATTGTGGTTCTAATAAGGACATGTAACTTTCTCATAATTCTTTGATTCTTCACAATTTCAACATTGATTCATCTTCGGACATAAACTACTTGAAAATAAAAACAAACAATTAATTAAAAATCACAAAAAAGAAATTAAAAACAAAGAAAATCTAAAACTACCTAACAAGTCAATTAGAGAAACAACCCTCGGAGACACAACATAAAAATTTAGTGTATGCGAAATGTATCCTAGCAACTAAGCCAAGATTTGGACAATTCTAAAAGGAATAGCCAAATTAAACCTTGCAGATAAAATAGTGTAGTGTAGTGGAACAAGTGTCATTTCTATAGAGGATTGCGCTAATTGATAAGTTAATGTCACAAAGCTACAAACTAAGAAAAATAGCAAATAAATAGAGGTTTTGTGAATAACGTGTTGGTGTATGCCCTAGAGGCTAGTTGTATATTGACCTTACTAGTTTACATTGTATTGTGTCATCTATTTTATATATGAGACATTTAATTTATTACGTTGTTTGTTTCATTTAAATATACATAACAAAGACCTTAGAATAGTAAGTATAATGCTATAGGATATTGACAAGAGGTTGTCGAGACCCGTCAAATAAATAATAATTACCGGCTCACAAACTAATTTGTAGTATAGAGCATGAACCGAATCGTCTCTCAAGGATCCAAAAAGAACAAAGATTTAATCAGATCAAGATAATTAAAAGGGGGGTTTTGTTGTTGATTAATAAGATTGAAAAAAAAGTACAAGACTTAAAGTTGTAAACAAATATAAAGAAGCAACCAATCCAAAGAAATTTACCGATCTTGAGTTTAACTCATCATTGATCACAAGGAATTCACTTAATTGCTAACCTTGTTCTTGGCCTTAGATCATATCAAGACGCCTCAACATGATCCAAGAATCCTCTACTAGATAAGCATCTAGGATTTAATTAACTAAGGTTAGATAAAGTAAGCACCATCCAAACATAGATTAACTTAAGATCGGAGATTTAACCAAGCTAAACAATCCATCAAAAAGCTTTAATAAATTGTTTATTCTATGTGATCCTCTTTGAATACATGATAGTAAAGCTATTACCACATCAACATCTAAATCAAATTAAGCAATTCAATCTAGATAAAAATCAAAGAGGAAGAAGAGAAACTTGAATAACAATTAAGCAATATGAACAAGCGAAACAAGATCTCCAAATTAAACATCAAGATGGCTAATCCCTTGGATTGATTATGAGAGCCTAGCCTTCCATGGATGGGAAGGAAGAACTCAGAAATAAAAGAACAAAAACGAAATTGTAAAGAGAATGGAGAAGAAGAGAAAGAAAACTCTCACAAATACTCAAACTTTCTTCAAACTTACTTAAAATTGAATCATCCTAATACAAAGAGATTGGCTCTATTTATACTAATCCTAGAAGCCAATTTATACATGTACATAATCTGAATACAAGCTGTAAAAACATAGAAATTGTCAAATATGGAAGCTTGATGCATGGATGGTGGGTTGGTGCATGGTAGGTGGGTTGGTATATGGTTGGTGGCTTTTAGTCAGCAACTCTTATCCGACTTCTGGCTTGATTTTCATGACCTAGACGGTACATTTTGGCTTGGAGGTCTTCATGAAAGTTATAGCCAGTTGTCTCCTTGAAATTTTTCAATTGGAATCATGCCATTTGGACTTTTAGAACTCCAAATATGCCAAAAACATTACATCTACCTCAAGTTAGGTTGGCAGAACGTGTTTCCAAATTCAAACCAACTTGTAGCTTCATAATGATGCCTAAAACGACATCTATTGACTAAATGGTCTTCAGTGAAGTTGGAGATATGGGTCTTATCTTTCCAATGGCCAAGTTTCAGCCCAAGAGGAGGCCTATAGCTCACTATATAGTCCAATATGTGTACACTGCCCAGATTTCCGTGATAGCAAACCCACTCTGCATTGCAGGGATATTTTGGAGCCTTAGAAGTCTAATTTAGCTCTTGAGTTCTTCATGAAACTTGTAAAGCATTGTCTTAGCTTTCCAAAGACACCAAGAGCACTTCAAATGGATCACCGAATCCCAAGTTATGGCCTAACCAAGGAAGAAAGGTCAAAATGCATCAAAATCCGAAAATTATTCAATATTTGCATTAAAGCCCAATGAAGCCCAATAACATTAAACTCATCTAAAATACTAATATTGGGCACAATAAACATCTAATAAAGCCTAATACAAAGCTAACATAAGTGTCTCAAATTGATTGATCAAATATCAAGTCCATGACTTAGTTGTGAGATCCTATTGGTTAGAATTAGAACATTGTTCTTAAATGTCCCTAGTCACACATCATTGTGAATTAGGACAATAATGATGCATTAAGACTAGTATGTGCATAGACTGATGACCATATCTCATGAGTTATGGATATGAGATATCAAGTCTTCACATGAGTATATATTAGAGTAATAATGTATCAAACTTAACCACCATGAAAACACTTTATGGATCGTTGTGTGAGTGTCATGAGCGGTTCTCACAATGATAATGATGTATGTGGTGTTTTGACTTGAAGACAATACAATCCCATTCATGAGGAGTTGTATGTCTTAATACTGTCAAACATCCTCTGTCACAATGTGATTATAAAGTTGGCTATTAGGTATACTACAAATCATGCTGAGGGATGTGAATGACGTAGATAATATTTGTCCTTCCTACACAATAGGAGCGATATCTTTAGGCTCCTTGATTGAGTAAGACTGCAAAATGCATGTCCATGCTAAAATGAGTCAATATGAGATGTTGATCTCATTAGTCTTAGCAAGTCTACTCAGACATCAAAAAATTCAAGATTGAACTATCAATGTAATGGAAACCTACAGGGTCACACACTTTAAATGGATCGAAATTGGGATTTAAATTTATAAGATGAATTTAGTTAGGAATCCAATTATGAATTGGGTCTTAATGACTAGGTGGACATAATGTTAGACTAAATGGGCCAACTAAATATAAGGGACTACACATAACTCTGACTTAGGTCAAATTATAAGCAAGGGCGTCTATGCTCTTCACACTCACAAAAGATGGAAGCCCTATTCATAGATATATGATATGTATGTTTAGCAATAGATAGAACAGAAAAAATGAAAAGAGAATCTTTCCAAACCCTGGCGATCACATAGAGCGAGAGAGAGAGAAATAGACCATACCTCTTCCCCTTAGCTAGCACTGCGGTGTGAAGGAGGAACCCATTTCGGTTCGTTCATATGGATATCGTAGAAGCATTGTATCCTTGTTGTGCTCGTGATTGACTGACTATGGAGATAGCCGTCTATTTATAAAGGTTATTCCCTAACACGATTTATAATTTTTGCATGGATCCTCATTGAGGTTTCTAGTTTTTGATTTTTGTTTTGTTTTTTTGCTAACTTTTTTCCCTTGCTTTTTAGCCCGGAAACCCAACATAACGAAATAAGGATAAAGTAATTTTAACTAAACAAAAGTGTAATGATGAAAATTAAAAGATTAAAACAAGCAAAGGCAATGAGCAAATCAGTTGCAACAGTAAATGATGCTTGGTTAAGGGATCTTCTCTACCATTAGACTTTAGACAATTGCAATTGGATTTTTAACGTTATTCCTTATTCGTAATGAAACTACTAGCCATGGATAGCAACAACCTCTGTTACCTTGATCCTTCCTTAGTTTGTCATTAATTAGAACATGCTCTCTAGATTCAATAAGACTGAAGCATTAATCTAAGCAATATAGGTTGATCTAGGTAACATCCACGCAAGCTTGGACCATTCAACCTAGGTTATGTTCTTCATCACAATTAACCAAGAATCTGACTACAATGATTAATTGCAAATTGCTACTTGTAATTAGGAAAACAAGACAATTACAGATCAAGTTCCCTAAGCTAGAATTAGATTATTACCAAGTTCTATTTAGTTGGCCACTTAAGCGGATCATAACAACCACACACAATTCTAGTAGAAGAAACACAAGCAATCTCAATTAAAATTGAGGAAATAACATCTTGGATCCAATTACAAAGTCATGTCTAGGGCTTTGATGTCACCCTTAACCAAGGGATCCAATTACACAAACCTTGTTCTCTCAAGGTTTCTCCCAAGGGAAAACTCTCCCTTCTTGAAAGCATTCCACTGAATTGATGTGTTAGAAAGTGGGGAATTTCTTATTCAACTCTCCCTTTATTTCACTCTCTTGGTGGAACACCACAAGACACATTTCTCCTTCTACCCCAAAATGTCATGCTCCTATAGAGAGAGAGAAAGGCTTACATGCCATAGAAAGGTTGATCCTTTTGCGTAGAGGTAGAAGAGTGAAAGCATCCTTAGGTACTATCCTTTTGGGTGAGCTGTTTTGAAAGGTAAATGTGCTGTCCAACTTGTGAAGCTTGAGGAAATTCAGTTAGAGGCTTGAGGGTAGGAAGAAAAACCAGTTTTTCTACTCCATTATTGGTGTTTTAAAAGTTCAAAGTTTTGGTTCCTAAGTAGTTAAGGTAGGTGGCCAAGAACTTAAAACTTCTTTTTGTTTTCATGTTGAAATATCTGTTTTCCAAGGTTGAGTTATGTAAAGAATAATAATCAATGGGTTGCATATGATTTGTTTTGCTATATTTCGATTAGATGAGAGTTTCATGTAAGGTGAGGTGTTGAACCCTGTAATGGTACAACCTCACTATCTTGGCCAACAGAGGCACTTGTTTAAGTGCAAGAAACCAAAAGTTTTAGCAAATACTAGTTTTCCATGTATTAGGAATTTCTTGTTATGCATGGATTACTTGGTAAACAACTGGAATTGCCCCATAGAAACCCTTTGTTTATAAAATATCTTGTCTACCTACTAAGATTTACAATCTCGCATTATGTTCAAGGTACGTGTGTATGAGTTTGTATGTTGAATTTTTAATGAGCTTGGATAGCTAAATGCTCAAGACAAAGTTATGTTTCTTGATAGAAATAGTGTAACATCCATAAATTTTGATTCCCATCTTATTTCTAGCTTAACTAAATCATATGGAAGTCCTAGTCTAATTTTTTAGAATTGGGATAAATTGGAAATTTTTAGAAACCACCAAGGGTATTTTGGTCATTTTACACCCTCAGTGGCAATTTTGTGATTTCTCATTCAAGGAGGGCAAAGTTGACAATTCAACTTCACCCCCCTTTCTTCATGTGGGAGCCGTGCATGTTATATGATCATATGGTCATCTTCTTAAAAATATCAAAGTATCCATAGCCAAGGTTTTCCAAGCTTTCAAGGTCCAAAGTAAGTATTTTTACTCATCTTTTGGCTTAGGTTATTGATGGTTATGTGGAAATATGTTTGCCCCAATGGTTTATTGTATTATATTTTGATGATGACAAATACATTACAAAAAGGATTACAAATATGCTACATATATGTGATTAATGAATATATTGGATAATGCATGATTTTATACTATTGTTATTCTTCTTATAAGAATTATGCATTGAGTTATGTGTAGCATTATTTATAGAATATATCCAATGTTCTTGATAAGTGATATAATTAATTATTGGATATGTGTCTATATGTAAATCATATATGCA
This sequence comes from Styphnolobium japonicum, assembly GCA_023212625.1. NCBI lineage: Eukaryota > Viridiplantae > Streptophyta > Magnoliopsida > Fabales > Fabaceae > Styphnolobium > Styphnolobium japonicum. Next base: position 21,343,029 of record JALBWW010000013.1, read on the forward strand.
TGAAGAACTTTATAAGATTATATACTTTTGAATCATGCATATTGAGTTATTGAGTTATGGATTTGGACTAATCATGGTTTTCAAGTAAGTTATGCTTTGTAGAATAGTCCAAATATTAAAAGTGAGCATTGGAACAAGAAAGAGAAAGATCCAATTTATGCTCAACTCAAGAAGAAGGAGAATGAAAAGATAAACCAAGCATTTAGAATATTTGAAGAGAAGAATTCTTGGAAGTTTGGATTGCATCAAGAAGCCTAAGGACTCATTTGGGTATATATTATCTTATAGGCAATTCTCCTTTGTAAGGATAGAGGTTTTACATGAAGAGAGCTCAAATATCTTTATTCAATCTTGACAAATGTTTTTAACATGGTAAAATGCCCAACAAACAAGTTTTGAGAAGTTAGTCTTGGTAGTATTTCAAAACTATGAAAAATAGTCAAATCTGAGTTTTGAAAGCTGACCTATGGTCACCATTTTTATCATAACTCTCAAAATACTTTGAGTTTTGATCTGAAACTTATTTCATATGAAAGTGGACTCAAAGAGCTTTCAACCTCATGGTCATTTGCTTAATTTGGATAAGAAACGAAGAAGTTATGACATTTTCAAAAGACTACTTTTTCTGGGGGAAAATTTTAGTCGACTACCAAGACTTGTAGTCAACTACAAGACTACCAGAAGAGGAATTGTAGTCGACTACAAGGTCTTGTAGTTGACTACAAAGTGTCAAAAATCAAATCTATTTTTCCAGAGATGACTGGTAGTCGACTACAAGTTATCTGTAGTCGACTACAAAGTGTTAAAACTCGAAAACTACATTCCATGAATGGATTGTAGTCGACTACAAGATTGTGTAGTCGACTACATAGTGTTAAAATTAAAAACCTACATTCCAGAGAGGAATCGTAGTCGACTACAAGTTATCTGTAGTCGACTACAACATGCCAGAAATGCATGTAACGGCTATAAACGGCTAGATTTCGAAATTAATCATTCCTAAACACCACCAACAACTATTTTATCACTTGGGCTATTAGTATATGCTAAGATTGAAGCATTAACAAGTTGATGAACACCCATTTGCAAATCATTATGAGGATTTGATCATTTTCTATCAAAATCAACATTTGAGCTCTTCATTTTCATAATCCCTCTATCCATTAGTTCTTCAAGTTGTATTATCTACTCTTTGAGAGAGTTTATCATTTTCTATAAATCATATATACTTGTGAGAGGGTGGATAATCCCTCAAGAGAGTTCAAGGGTAGATTTCCCTTGAAGAGAAAAGAAAGAGGCTCAAGCATAAGGGTGGAGGATCCCAAAGTGTGAAGAGTGCTCTGTTTTTGTAAAGGTTTCTCAAGCACCTAAGTTACAAGCTTGAAGAATAGTGGAAACCTCAAGTGGATGATCTTGGGGCTGGATGTAGATCACAAGAAGTGATTGAACCAGTAAAATATTGTTTGCACTCTCTTATCCCTTACTCTCTTTACATTCTAGCAATTTACATTTAACTACTTATTTGTTGAGTTCTCATGATTGCTATAATTATTGAACTACTGCATATCTTGTGATATTTCTACTTAGATCATTAGAACTTGATATATATATTGTTTGCTTGATTTATATATATATCTAAGCTATACTCAAGGTATCTATATTGATTGACAAATCTTCATACAAGTAAGGCATTCATTTAAAACTCAATTTGCTCACAGAAGCAAATTGTAATCTACTACAAGAAAAGTGTAGTCTACTACAAGACTACAAGAAACTCAAAATTAGTGTTTTATTTGTTGATCTTGCAAAACCACTTTCAGGGGTTTATTGTAGTTGACTACACACTACTTGCAGTCTACTACAAGGTTTCAACCAAGTGATTTTTTATCTTGGTTTATTTCCCACTAGTCTCAAATTAATCACATTATAATTTACATTGTTCAATATACTCATATGTGATTGATATTATGCATTATATGAATGGTTAGTAATATGAAAGCATGAATTGTTGTGAAATATATTTATTCCGCTGCATGTATTGATTGGGTGCATCAAAATGCACAATTGCACAAAGTTGAAATAAAACTTGTGATCACCCAATTCACCCCCCTCTTGTGTGATGGTTGCCCTTGGCTAACAGGTTATTGATCACCTTCATCTCTTCTTCAATCCTATGGTTTTAGTTTAATGGAGAACTCATGTTCATCTTTGAGAATCAAGAACACAAATTCTAAAGTTCTTGTATGATTTGGTTGTTTTGAAGGAAGTTGAAGAGGAAGTTTTCATAAGGATTTTGGTTGGTTTGATATCACCTCAAGCCTAGTTCTTGTCCTAAATCATTGCTAGGTGAGTGTGGGTTGATTTGTGATATGGTATGGTGTTATTTAGGGTATAAGTTTAAGTCTTGAGGATAAGAACTTTTATGTGTTAAGATTGCTTTTGAATGTTTGGATTGTTACTTGTATTCAATGGTATGGATGCATGAGAATGATTGGATTTGCTACTTGTTATTCAATGAAATAAATGAATGAATGAATGAATGAATGAATGGGTGAATGAATAGAGTTTAAGATAAGAGATGCATGATCAAATGTTGATTTTTTATGTCTGTGAATCGATTCACAAGATGTGTGAATGGATTCATAGACCTGTGAATAGCATTGTGAACGCCTGAATAGCACTATGAATCGATTCACAACATTTTGTAAATGGATTCACAGACCCAAGAATAGCATTGTGAATAGATTCACAATAGTGTGTGAATAGATTCACAAGACCCATGAATAGCATGGTGAATAGATTCACAATAATGTGTGAATAGATTCACAATAGTGTATGAATAGATTCACTAAGAGATTCATTGAATAGATTCACATAGGCTTGAAATGATAACTTAGTACAATGAAGGGATGTGTAACTAAGTGGAAGTAGTTGAGAGGATTGAGCATAATACTTTTGTGGTTCAATCATAAATTGAGAGGATTGAGCACAATGCTTGGGTAGTTTAAACCTTGTATTGATTAAATGTGATATTATTATGATATTATGATTGAGCATGATATGAATATGAAAGCATTGCATTGCATGGTGAGATGGCCTAACCGGAAGGGGTTAGTGTACAATATGTGAGAGATTACCTAACCGGAAGGAGTTAGATGAAAGAATAAGCGGTGCATAATTACTTGCATTGCATAGTGAGATGGCCTAACCGGAAGAGGTTAGTGTACAATACTTGAGGGGTGCCTAACCTACGAGGTTAGATAGAAACGGAATGACATAAAACATTGCATATTGCGAGGGCCTAACCGGAAGGGGTTAGTGCACAACATGAGGAGTGGAGAAAGAAAAAGTGTGAGGAAAAGGTGTGAACATCATGTGCATTCATAAACTCATTGCATATGTTGGTTTAATATTACTTGATATATTGAATTATGTGTATGCTTGCATTCTAATTACATGCATACTTTATATACAAGTTTTATTCACATTCACTGGGAAGTTGTTCTCACCCCCTCTTTCTCAGATTCGCAAGAACACCCTGGACCATCTACGGGTTAAGTATGGAGGATTCTATGATACTTGTATTTTGGTGGAGTGAGCTCCATTATGTAATTATAATATGATGTGTATTATATATTACTCTGATGTAGATGTGACAATGAAACTGATCAACTAATGTTAAAGTTATCAGTTCTGTTAATATTTTAGTGTGCTCAGTTAGGATAGTGTTTAGTATACACTTGTATAATGTACGTACTCTGATAATATTTTGAATGAGTTGATGTTTTGAATGAGATCGGAGATCTCTTGTTGATATATATATATATATATATATATATATATATGTACTCTGGTTGGTTTGAATGATTATTTGGAATCCGCTGTTTATTTATGATGTTTGGGAACATACGAGAAACAAAGGAAACGCTGCCGAATTTTATATGTAATAGAGAAAAAAAATATTCCACGTAAGACTTATGAGTAGTAAATAATAGGTCTTACAAATAGGCTCTGCAAAATGTTGTTTTCTAGTTTGCATTGTTGACAGTTTTAAGTATAACTTGGGATGTAATAACTCAATTGACTTGCTATTGTTGAGAAAGCTTACATTATCGGATTTAATTGATTAGTTTACTAGAATTTATGTCGTGGTCAATCAATATCAGTTTGCTCTTAAAAATGACATTATATTTTGATAGAAAAGTTACCTGACTCCATGGGCTTGGATAAAGGATAAAATGATCTCATTAATTCATGAAATTTTGTAGATATACCTTATGAGTGAGTATATAAATTTTCATGAATTTTTATGATATATAGCCATATCAATCTCCAAAGGAAAGTCAGGTGTCAAAATCTGCCATATTGATGGACAACACTTGATTTTTAGTAAGAACAGGTTGTTAAATGAACTAGTTTTTAGGTGATAACTTGGTCACAACATAATAATTATAAGTATTATGAAACCTGAAAAGTGTGTGGTGTTTCCTTTAGAAAGTTATAAGTAATACACAGGCCAAGCAATTAAGCTAGCAGGGTACGTATCATATAAACCTTTCTACATAGTGGTTGTTGTCATAGTAAAATTCATGGATCATAAATAAGTTAGCGTGGACCAAATTAAAGAGGTGTACTTAACAAAACTATCTTAATAGGTTGATATCTTAACTCCCCATTACCAAGCTCTCTAAGTTTTCATGATTTAACTAGGTAGCCAGGGTATGATCCAAATTGCTTCAAGTTGCTTGAGTTCATAAGAATATTTTTCCATATGATATTTTCTTACTATGAAGTAAATGAATTGATTAATAAGATAAATCATTATGAATTGTAGTTACCACCAAGGTGGTAGCCCCTAGGATCTAATTAGTAACCTCTTGGAATGCATCATATTAAGAATGACTATTTCTATTTACATAATGTAATGAACTTTCATATCAAACCTTTATCCTCTGAGAAATTAAGTATTGGATTTGTTAAGTCATTATAAAGCATTTTCTCTAACTGATCATAATCAAGCAATGGAGTATCATCTTCTTTTATTATCCAAAAGTCAATTTTGTCCATGCTCTCATAGTCAATAGGGTCGAGTGTTCTTCTTTTATTGAGGGCCTTATAAGTTATAACACAACAATATGAAAATATAAACAATCAACCAGTCAAACCTTAAAAAAAAAAAACAAATTTTAATGAGACAAACCTATTTTGCATACCTAAGATTTAATGCACATATACAAGATTATCTAACCTTTGATGCTTTATCTAATTCATTTTCTATGTTTGATTTCTTTCAAAAACACTCCAATTTCTATCATAGCCAGAAGAAGATGCAGTTTCACTCAAAAGTTGAAAAGTTAATTGCGACACCAATGGAGAACTAAATCTAAATCCAAATCTATGCCACCAATGATATACCTCAAAATAGTTTTTTAAAAAATCATCAATACTTATCAAAAGATCACAAAATCTATCTAAGAAACTTACAAATTCAAATATTACCAAGTCACATTTCTTTTACGGTTTCAATAACTTATTGGCTGCCAAAATTTTCCATAATGTCACGATAAAGACAAATTTGATTTAAAAAAATTATTCTTACAACTCTTAATATTTGTGTCCAAAACGTCAAGCCATCCTTATTGAACCTCTAGTTTGACACAAAAAAATTCCTTGTCTTAATGGAAATATTGATTCCAAAAATATGTAGCTTAATGAATTTCTTGACAAAGTTTCCTATCCCACCTTTGCTTGATAAACCTTGTATAAGGCTTCTGCAAAGGATTTTAATTCATGAATCTACTCTTAATAGCTTTCCTTTCCTTATACATATCATCATATACATAACCAAGGCAAGGCCTTTCATCAGCATCAACAATTCTCAATAAGCGTATTAGTGGAGCCATAATTTAGTCAACAATACCACAACCATTCCAAAATTTATTATTCAACGAATTTTTCATAAAGTTCATGGCTTTCCTAACCTTGTAGTATCTAGAATCATCAAAATCTATACTAGTTACCAATGCTTCTAAATCATGTGTTTGCTTATGAAGTCTTTTAAATGATATCAATGTTGTTGCAAGACAAGTTGGTTTATGTGCACCATTGTCTCTTCCTAAATTAGGATAGTAAAAATGCATGATTGTTAACTAACTTTGTGACTATAGATGCATTTTTTTTACCAAGGTACTCACAAGCTCCATTTTACCAATATATCATAAAATCAAATATTTAATGTACAACACAAGGAGACAAAAAAAAAACTAATAGGTACTTTCCATTCAAAAATCTTCCTACATAGCAATGACCAAGTGCACAACATTACTTGGTCCAAAAATGTCAACCAACTCAATAAATAAATTACAAAGTGTCTGAGCATCCTTAACAACATCAGATGTATCAACTAATTTGATAAAATTGGTTCCTTTTGAACAATACAAAAGAAAATTAATTAGCTGCCCATTCTTTTGATCTTGCCGACCATATGCAATGATAGTACAACAAGTTTCTCTCCAAATACTCCTACAAGCTTCAACCAACAACTCAACCTCCTTTTTAATATCACACAACAATTAGTTCTAATAGCATCATAACTAGGCCCTTTATATAACCATAGCAAATAGCTACAACAACATCCAACATAGGCTGATCGTAAACTAAATTTGTGCATTCAAATAAGAAGCAATCATAGAAAAATCTAGCAACATCCAAATTAGCCTTGTGTATAGCTTCTTTACCTGCAAAAGCACTTCTAATTGAATGTTGATTTCCAGGATTAATTCTTTGAGCAAAGTAGTTGCTTATGTTTGTATTTGCTTCTCTCTTTGTCGTTTGTGTTGGATTTGTTGTTCCCTTTTCCTTCCTTTGGCTTAACTTGGTATCTAGTTGGCATCTAGTTGGAATAAAATTGGAATCTAGTTAAAAACTAACTAAATTCATTAAAATCTAATTAATTTAGTTATAAATTAACTAATATAGTTACAATTTAACTAATGTAGTTCTAAACTAACTAATTTAGTTTGAAACTAACCAAACAGTTAAAATCTAATTAAATCATGAATAAAAAATTAATATTTACAAGGCTTCTTCAAAAAGCCAATAATAAAATATTAATTTATTAAAAGCTTCTTCAAGAAGCCATCTTAATTTTTTTTTAAAAAAAAGAGATAATTACATGGAAAGGTCAGCCAAGAGAGGGAGATAAGAAGGATGAGGGTTGACAAGAGGTTGTCGAGACCCGTCAAATAAATAAAATTTACCGGTTCGCAAACTAATTTGTAGCATAGAGCATGAACCGAATCGTCTCTCAAGGATCCAAAAAGAACAAAGATTTAATCAGATCAAGATAATTAAAAGGGGGGTTTTGATGATTTGAAAAGATAATACACTAATTGAATTAAAGGAAAGTAATTAACAAATTAACCAATCCAAGGAAATTTTACCGATCTTGAGTTTAATCCATCATTGATCACAACGAATTCACTTAATTGCTAACCATGTTCTTGGCCTTAGATCATATCAAGACGCCTCAACATGATTCAAGAATCCTCTACTAGATAAGCATCTAGGATTTGATTAACCAAGGTTAGATAAAGTAAGCACCATCTAAACATAGATTAACTTAAGATCCAGAATTTAACCAAGCTAAACAATCCATCAAAAAGCTTTAATAAATTAATTATTCTTTGTGATCCTCTTTGAACACATGATAATAAAGCTATTATCACATCAACATCTAAATCAAATTAAGCAATTTAATCTAGATAAAAATCAAAAGAGGAAGAAGAGAAACTTGAATAACAATTAAGCAATATGAACAAGCGAAACAAGATCTCCAAATTAAACATCAAGATGGCCAATCCCTTGGATTGATTATAAGAGCCTAGCCTTCCATGGATGGGAAGGAAGAACTCAGAAATAAAATAACAAAAACGAAATTCTAAAGAGAATGGAAAAGAAGGGAAAGAAAACTCTCACAAATACTCAAGCTTTCTTGAAACTTACTTAAAATTGAATCCTCCTAATACAAAGAGATTGACTCTATTTATACTAATCCTAGAAGCCAATTTGTACATGTACATAATCTAAATACAAGCTATAAAAATATGAAAATTGTCAAATATGGAAGCTTGATGCATGGTTGGTGGGTTGGTGCATGGTAGGTGGGTTGGTGTATGGTTGGTGGCTTTTAGTCAGCAACTCTTATCCGACTTATGGCTTGATTTTCATGATCTAGACTATGCATTTTGGCTTAAAGGTCTCTCATGAAAATTGTAGCCAGTTGTCTCCTTGAAATTTTGCAATTGGAATCATGCCATTTGGACGTCTAGAACTCCAGATATGCCAAAAAAATGAACATACCTCAAGTTAGGTTGGCAGAACGTGTTTCCAAATTCAAACCAACTTGTAGCTTCATTATCATGCCTAAAACGACATTTATTGACTAAATGGTCTTCAATGAAGTTGGAGATATGGGTCTTATCTTTCCAATGGCCAAGTTTCAACCCAATAGGAGGCTTATAGCTCACTATGTAGTCCAATATGTGTACACTGCCCAGATTTTCGTGACAGCAAACCCACTCTGTATTGCAGGGATATTTTGGACTCTTAGAAGTCCGATCCAGCTCTTAAGTTCTTCATGAAACTTGTAGAGCATTGTCTTAGCTTTCCAAAGACACCAAGATCACCTTAAATGGATCATCGAGTCCCAAGTTATGGCCTAACAAAGGAAGAAAGGTCAAAATGCATCAAAATTCGAAAATTATTCAATATTTGCATTAAAGCCCAACAACATTAAATTCATCTAAAATACTAATATTGGGCACAATAAACATCTAATAAAGCCTAATACAAAGCTAACATAAGTGTCTCAAATTGATTGATCAAGGGTCAGCCAAGAGAAGAAGAAGGAGAGAAAAGAAAGAGGAAGAGAAGAAGAAAAATAGAAAACAAATCCTAAACAAATGGAAAAGTATTGGAAATCTCATCTACAATTCAAGATCAACCATAAACCAAGAAAAAGCTAGGAGTTTCGCCTTGTTTTCAAACCAAAAGTTTCATTGGAAGAAGAGGAAGATGTAGGAGTTCAAGTCCTTCAACTTTCTTGATTTTAGTTCTTGAAACTATTGGAAGATTTCCATGATTTTAGTTCTTTTGAAGAGTTTTTCTCAAAGATTACGATCAAATCTTGCTTGGTTTTGGTTGTATGATGGATGAATATTGGAAGCTAAGGATATGGTGGAATTTCGTGCAAGGGTAGATACATGGGGTTGTTGTGTTTGTTTGATTATATACTAAGTAGTTTATGTTATATTTTGATGTTATATGATTGTTTGGATTGAAAATCCTAGTAACTTTGACCATGTATATTTTGGCCAAGCTCTAAGGTTAGGATTTCAATTTATTAAATTGTGGAATTAAGAGTTGATGAAGTGGATTAGTGGTTAATTAGAACATTTAGATATAGTTTTTCAAGATTTGATGACTTTTGATGGATTTAGATGAAAATACTAATGACCCTAACTTGGAGTATATTTTAGCCAAGACTAGGAACTTAGGTCTTGGATGTGTTAGTTATTATATTGTTACCTAATGGAATGGATATATTAATTAAACTATGTGACAAAATTCAAGTATAGTTAGGTATGAAAAGTTTAGAAAAATCACTTGGAAACCAAGCTTGATAATTTCAGCCAAGAGGCCTAGATGACCTAGGTTTGAAACACTTTATTATATAAATATATTATGGCTATTAGAAGGTAGTCTTAGTGGTGAATCAAATGAAAGATGAGAGAAAATTACAAGTCCAAGTGATAAAACCACTTAAGGAAACTTAGATTAGGTTTCAACTAAATTAGGGCATAATATTTTAGTTTTCAACGAAATGATTATTAGAATGAATAATGGTTAAGTGTTAAGAAATAATGAAAATTCAACCATTTGGAAAAATGACAAAATGATTAGTAACTTACCAAATGAATAATAATTTGGTTCCAAATGAATAATAATTTGGTTAAGTTGCGAAGTATTTTTAAACTCCTTGATGGCTAATTTAGATTAGCAAAATGAGATGTTTATGATGGCTATCACAAACCTAAACCATAGGGTTAGGGTTTCAGCAAAAACATAGTTCCTAAGACTATGTAAGATTCAAGTAAGTTTCTAAAAGTAATTAGGTGATGTAAATGTCAAGAAAGCTGACTTTATGAGATAAATGTCTAATTACTCTAAAAACTTAGAAATGAAATTATATGTATACGTAATGATATGAAAGAAAGATGAAAAAACTTACAAATGATCCTCACATAGTTGGTGATCCATGAAAAGTTATCCACCGCAGAGTGTGGAGTTATCCACCATAGATTGTGGAGTTATTCAAGAACCAAATGGAATCCACCACAGAGTGTGGAATGACCATTTGGAGTTGTCCACCATAGAGTATGGAATTAAGAAGAATATTCCACAATAGAGTGTGGAGTTATTCAAGAACCATATGGAATCCGCCATAAAGTGTGGAATGACCATTTTGAACTAAGGGAAATTTTATGCCAAAGAAGAACTTTTACTCCTTATTCGTTGACCATGAAAGCAAACATGAAGAATTAGATCCAAAGTTATGTAAAAGAAATGATGATCATATAATGGTAATTGTACAATAAATGATTGCTTAGATATGAAAAATTAAATTATTAGTAGCTTATTTTGCTGCTAAATGTTCTAAATTATGAGAAAGATAATATAGAATTCAAAAAATGATTCTAGTTAATACTATTTGATTGTACTCAGAGTTATATTAGAATCATGAAAATGTTTCCTGCAGCTTAATGCCATAGGAAATACCATAGTTTTTATTTAATGTTTTATTTTTTTTACTGATAATTATACTCTCACCCCTAAATATGGTGTTTCCAAAGAAGCAATAAAGAATATATCCTATTACATCTCTAGCGGATTTTGATCTTACACTTGCATGTGACCAAACAGATGAATTTATAGTTTTATCATATTCTAGCTTTAGAGACAGATGTTTTATTTATTTATGAGGTATAATGTATGTGACACTTGATGTATAATGATATTGAGTAGAAGAATGGGGTAATATTTTACTTAGACTTAAGTATTTGGGTTTAGAACACCCTAGTTTGTTTTATTGTTTAGATGATAAAGTCTTGTATGAACCAATAAGGTAATAATGTATTTTAAAATTTTGACATTATAATTAAATTATTTTCCATATAGATAGAATTTAAATATTATATTAAGAAAATAAAAATAATCAGACAGAGATGTAAAATGAGAAAAATTTAATTTGCATAATATAAACTACAGATCTTCAAATTAATCCTAAAACTAAATAAGGCTATTAAAAAAGTTAGTAAAATAGTACATGTGACACTTTATTATAATAAAGGGTATATAGTAAGGTGTTACACAAAGCCAATGCTATAATAGATCCTTTAAGTAGAAAGTCAATAGGAAATTTAGCTTGCTTAACAACTAAGAGGAGACTTGTACTTAGAAAATTACAGATTAAGATGAATTCTAATGTTACCAATTTGTCTTCAGTAAGCGATTTACTATATGATGTTCATTTCTAGCTTGTTGGAGGATATCAAGGCTTATAAAGCTAGAGGTTCAAAAGTTTTAGCCAATATAACCAGTGAAAGGCATAATGTGTCTACTGAGTTTAGAATTGACGTGTAAGGCTTAGATTTGGAGATCATGTAGTGGTCCTAGAAAGTATGAAAATGAAACTCCAAGAAGTTGCCCACTTTTCTTCTTACACTATGAATTTGGGAGCAACCAAGATGTATCCGACTTGAAACTTGTGGCCTGGTATCCATGTGTCTTACTTGTCAGCAAGTTAAGTCAAAACATCCAAAACTAGGTAGGATTAGTTTGCATAATATAAACTGCAAATCTTCAAATTAATCCTAAAACTAAATAAGGCTATTAGGAATCTAACAAGAAACTTTGCATGCTGACAAACCTTATGACCTGTATGCAGTAGAAAGAACACATCTTGAGCTACAAAGATCAGATGACAGTGATTCTAGTTCCATTGGAAATCTCACACACAAGGATACAACACTTGTCACGATCGGTGGTTCCAGTTCTTACATTTATAGGGTCAAATTCCAAATCACAACCTGATGAAAGATGAAGTTTGCTAATTTGCATCCTGACCTTGCTTCAATATTTTGGGCATAACTCTTGCTATATACCTTATATCAAGGTGATTCTTTTTGCGTTGGAACACTTAAATATAAAGATACAACTTTGTTGAAGATCTAGAAAGCTATTTCCATTGTTTGGTTAGTCAAAATCGTGTCATAAGAAGTCATATGGCCTTATGCAGTGTGAATACCCTAAGGCTATACGATTTAGCTCTAGGGCCACGACAACCCATTGTTCTATTGGGCTTCCTCACTTATTTAAGCCCGAAGACTCCTAATGACCTAGAAACTCGGAGGGATATAAAAAGGAAAGTTAGAAACACACAAATGAGACAAAGTATGATAGAATTAGAATAGGTTATAATATAAAAGAAGAGATTAGATTAGATAGAAGTTGATTTCAAAATCTAAGAGATGAGGCAAAGAGATTAAACAAGGATTGAAGAGAAAGATTACCCATTAATAGGTTTTTTTATCCCTATCTTTTTATTATTCTTCAAACATGTGTAGCTAAACTTTTTTTTTTAGGATTATGGATTTAGCTCTTCTATGTAGTCATGACATATTTGTATTTATTTTCTTGTTAATGAAGGATTATTTCTTTAAATTCAATTCTAGTATTCTTAATGCTTGCCTTATGTCAGTACCCATAATCCCATGATTTAAGATATCTAAATGAAAGGTCGAAAGATGAAGTTTAATATTGGAAAATCTAGTATTTGAACTTAAGAGTTATGACCATGAAAGTAGGCATAATTCTGAGAGAATAAAATGAATTTCACAAAGCTTAATGAGTTTCAATTAACACAGTACAATGAAAATAAGTATTACTTTAATTTTAACATGTTTTCTGTTCATCAAAAGAGAACCTTACATACTTTAAGAAAATTCACCTTCAAAGCATAATCAAATCCATTAACAATGAAGTTTTATTTTGTATCATGACAAGTAGATGTAGTGAATCCCGAAATCCTAAAGCCTTTATCAATTAGAACTTGTTATTTTCCTTTTAGTTTATTTAATTGTAACTTAGTTTTACTTTTATTACTTTCTTTAATGACTAGATAATTAAAGTTGTTATGGTGCGGTATTGACACGATCCTTGTAGGAATGTTATATTTACTTTACTACTTGTATGATCAGTGCACTTGCGGTCATCAACAAACATCTACATTCAATTGTCAATTCAACCTTAGGGTCTTGAAATCACCCTTGACTAACAAGAAATCTAGCCTAACATGATCATGAGATCCATGGATACAATCATTAAAAGTATAAAGGAACAAGATAAGAAAGAAAAACTCAAAGATGAGCAATGGTCTTCACTTGATCTCCAGTCTTCAATCTTCAAGGTTGCCAATCCAAATCTTCAAGAGCTTCCCAAGGTAAGAGTAAGCCATTCAATCAATGAATCAAGGACCCTTGGAGCTAAACGGACAAGGATACCCACTTCTAACCTTTCTTTTCATTTTTATATCATGTGTGCCTCCTCTCTCAAATTAAGGTTAAAACATTCTTCTTTTCGTGCAAAAGCCCAAACCCATTAGGGTTTCAAAACTTACTTTTCTAAGTTGTGAACATGACACGGCCGTGCCCAATCACACATAGCTAAGCCATGTTTTGTTCTATTTAAAACACCTTGTGATTGAAAAAATGCTATTGGAATGGGTCTCTGCTTCTAGTGCCTGACAGTATTTTGAGGAATTAGTCTCTCGCCTTCTAGGCGAGGGGATACCCTGGGAGACCAAAAAAAAAAAACTCATTGTGATTAAAAGCAAGGTCATACCGTGTTTTAGGGCACAACCGTGTTATATTGTGTGTGCGTAGATGAAGGAATTTGGAAAAGTACTCAACATGAAAGTTGTAACCATATGATTTATTGGTCTATATCAGAGTTTTAGGTGATTGAAAGCAAGGTCATACTTTTAGGACACGACCGTGTTATATTTTGCGTGTGCGTAGATGAAGAAATTTGAAAAAGTACCCAACATGAAAGTTGTAGCCATATGATTTATTGGTTTATATCAGAATTTGAGGCAGATCGAGAAGGTATCTTACGAATTAACCTTGCCTTCCAAGTTAGACTAGATTCACCAAGTCTTCCATGTCAGGAAGTATATTCCAGATGAGTCTCACATCTTACAGCCTCCAACTGTGGATATCGATCGCTAGCTCAACTACATAGAAGAGCCTATGGAGATAATGTTGACATGCAGATTAGGAAGATAAGATTAAATGAGATTCCTTTGGTGAAAGTTGTTTGGAAACATCATTGAGGACTTGATTTACACAAGAATCCGAAGAGGATATGAGATTGAAATATGCACACCTCTTCAAATCAAGTAAATACCTAAACTTATCTCGGTATTTCATTTGAACTCGAGGGTGAATTCTCTTTAAAGGTAGGAGAATTGAAACCCAAGGAATTCGGGGTAGGAAAACAACGAATTATTATTAAGGGAATTAAGAAGGTAAGAAATTTATTTTGGATGTAGTAGCAGAAACATGTTGGATTTATTCAGAAGGATTAGTATTTAGTCACTTGATTTTAAATACATATCGTAAATTAAATTAGTTTTGGTAACAATAGGTATTGAAAGAATTAAAATTGATTGTAGTCTTCCATCAATTACTATTTTGAATGAACCAATGGGATTTAGAGTAAGTGACGAAAGTGGCAATGAGGAACTGTGATTGAATAGTAATTGTGCACTTATTATCTCTCCATACATAACCAATGCGTTTATTATTTTTAAAGTATGAGCAATGATAATTACACATAATGTTATCCTCACATATTTTACATTTGCTGATTCATCAATTATTTATTAGTCACTTAGTTGCTAAGTCAGTTAGTGTTATCTAAAATGAGTTTCCACCTTAACGTATGTAAAATATGTGAAAGAAAGAAGTACGTGCAACTATCATTTCTCTTAAAGTATTACTCTTCATCTTAATGACTCTTGGTTGGAAATTTTCCAACTAATGACTTGTCATTTGAGCATGGGGCAAAGGAGGATAAGTGGGTCGTATGGTTTAAGTGAGTTGGACAGAAATTCTTAAATGATGAAGAGGATTTCTTTTGTGGTTAAGCTAGATCGAGATCTGTTTATGCTCCACAATCCTTCCCATTACAATTCTCTCCATTTCCTTCTACAAGCCGTGAAGATAGGGAGTTGAGGCCGTAATTAACTCAGAATGGAAAATTGATTTGAGTGTAAATTGAATGAGAAATAATTGATGACATTTGGGGAATTAGGCCCCTATTCATAGCCTAGGGAGAGGTCCCGCAGTCGTACCTAGTTTTTGTCACTTCCTCTTGTAGAGATGTCTCTTAGTAGGATTATGTTTAGTACTGATGTTGATAAGGGCTGGCTTTGTTAGGCCCCTGATATCCGTATAGCATTATATTGGGATGAATTAAGGCTCTGATAACGATTGATCATACATCATATCCTAAAGTCAGGATGAAGACAAACACCAAAGATTGACTATGATTGATCACAACTATGGCCATCGAACACGAATAGTATGCCAACATCCACAGAGCCAACCCAACATGGTCTCGGTGGCCACAACAAAATCTGCAATTGATTTATTAGACAATAAAAAATTATAGCTCAGCATTCAACACGCCCAGCAACTCGTCTAGTCGAATATCTCGAGAGGAGCATTATATGGATATTAGAGGCCCAGTATTAAGTCTTTATAGGGATTGAATCCTTTTCAAAAGCAAATCCCTATCAGGTATCAATCCTAATCATACTAAGAGACCTCTCTACATGCAAGAGGAGGTGACAATACCAAGTACAACTAGGAAATCTCTCATCTCCATTGCTTATAAATAGAAGCCTAGCCCCAGATGTGAGCGCTAAAATTACATTTAATTAGCATACAACAATATATTTGCTTTGCTCTGAGTTAGCTCGTTATTGATTTGAGCGTTAGAACCTTTTTTTTTCTTTTATTTATTTAGTTTTTGTAGCCCCCGACGAAAGAGCTAATTTAGAACATACAAGTTCATTGACACCAATATGAACCAAAATTAATCTTACATTAATGAATAATATTTTATGCGATAAATATTTCACAAAATCTTTCCTTGAATTAAAAGCATACATCATGCATGTCATGCTTATAAATTTTCATATTAATCCAAAATTATTTTTTACTCCATTAATGTATTTTAAACTTTAATGTATTATATGATTTCAAAACAAATGAAATATTTATTATTTGATTACATACTTGTAATTGTTTAAATTTTCTAAAATTTAGTTTGCATGATAATTACATAAATTTTAATGGTGAGATCTTCTAAAAAAAAGTTATAAAAAATTATTAGACGATATAAGTACTTTAATTCTTATGATTTCAAAACAAATGAAATAGTTAATATTTGATTATTTGTAATTGTTTAAATAATCTAAAATTTAGTACATGATAAACATGATAATTACATAAAGTAAATTTTTTTTAATTTTTTTTATTTATAAAAACTCTTTAGACGATGACTCTAATTCTTATACTAGTGTGAACGAATGTTTAACTCAAAAATCCAGTGAATTATATATATACGTGTGATATTTTTCTCCTTACTGAAATAAGTGAGTAACATTACTCCAAACAATTATCTTAGTTATGATCCAAAGTAGGGAGTTGTTATAGTACCTTTAGGGATATAATACTTGGGATGAATTTTCAAGTATTTATTAACTATTAATTTTACAATAAATATTTGAAAGTCTATTAAATATAAACAACTAATATATGCTTGTAAATTCACCTAGTACCCAAAATAAAAATACCAAAGTAATTCCTTCCAAAGTGTTGTAAAAGTAAGCAAAGCACTTTGTACAAATTATGTACGTAAGATCAGTTTAAATTAAAATAAGTAGGCCATAATTTGTGCAAAGATAATGTTAAAAAGCTTGTGTAAGAACATCATTCATCCTCTTCTTTCCCCACTTTCCATCTCACATTTTTCTTGCTCTAAAAAATTATTTTAAAACTTAATGGTTGCCCTTTTTTTTAACTGTGTTTGTTCAGAAGGATATTCCCATTATTGTATCAATGAATATCGTGGTGGCAGTCCCCATAGAGTCAAAGGAAGCATCATGTGGGAGTTAGTTTCTTTGTCAAGTGTCTTACAGCGGGTGAGAATATCATGAATGCCCATTTGAATTTATATACAGAGAATAATCTGTCATCACATATTTTTTGCAAAAAAGAGGAAGACTTTTTATTGGGAATTGGAGATCCCTCAGCTACATCCAATACCATTTGTGCAGATCCAGCACGGCTATAACAACAACAACCACCACCATTATTCCAATTACAATCTCTAGATTCTGGTGGAGTGTGAACCAGATTTCCCAAGAAAAGGGAGTTTTTTTCTTAAAATTAGGATATCTCTTCTCTTAGATAATGAGAGAATAATTTTACGGGATACAGTTAGACCTGTGAATTAAGAAAAAGATGTTTAAAGTAACTGAACTCCTTTCATTCAGATTAATGTAAATTCATATCGCTACGTATTTTGAATACTGGTACTAAGTTTATTTTTATTAGTATCTTAATTAATTGTGAAATATTTTATTAATTGTTAATTTTATTTAATGAATATTTAATATTTATTGTGAAAATCAACCAACAAATATTTGATAATTTGTTAAGAATATCAATCAATATGTAAAAAACCAATAAATTGAACCTTAATAATTTCCCTTTTAAATAGTGATAGCAGTTCTCATTTTTTATTAGAAAAATGACACTTTAATATGGTTCAGTTAAAAAGTGTTATATTTTAATTTGTGCATTAAATTAATTAAATATTAAATTAAATTAATTAATAATTAATTAATATTTTATTTTTATTTTAATACTTGATATTTGATTACTTATAAAGAAATTATTAATTAATTTAATTTAACATTTAAATAATTTAATACATAAATTAAAATAAAATACATTTTTTACTAACATTTTTGCTTTTATATGCTTCTACGCAGAAGACAACTTTTTGTTGACCCAAGAATTTTAGTTTAAGTGACACAGAGACTTTTTAGGATTGCTTTATTCCATGATCGAATCATAGCCAACCACTTTACCTGTATTTTAAGTTTTTAACATATCATTCCCTCCCCACAATAGATTATCAACCTCCTTTATAATTAAAAAAATAATTCTTTTTGTATGCTTTGGCATTCATCCCTTCATTCGATTGCGTACTTGAAAAGTTCTACTCATTCTGAAGAAGATAAAATTTTGTTGCCACAGGGATAAAACATTATGGAAATTTTTGACTTTTTGTTGGCACTCGTACGCATGAATTTAGTAAAAGACTGAACGAATGACAGCCAGCATATGTATTCTACGCCCTTGAATGATAATCCAAATGTGCATATTTCGCAAGTAATATTAAGAAGTTAAAAATGTACAAAAAAATAATAATATTTAGAAGTTAAAATATTAGTTTCTTGAAAAATTCATGGAAAAAATAATCTTAGCAAAGATGTGAACTAAATGTGGATATAAAAAGTAATCAATTAGTTTTAATGGATAAGTAGTTCATTAAATTAATATGTAGTTAATACCTTCTATCAATACAAGTGGTTAACATGCTGATATATGTTGTTTGTGTGTTGCTAATATAGATAATTATATGGAAAGATGAACTTCTCGAAAGTTAAACACACATTAGTGATTTTTCTCTTTAGTGACTAACATAAAAATTCATTTTTTTAACAATTTTTTCCTCATAAAATGATACTTGTTTTACTTTTTTCCCCTTAATTAATTTATTTGTACTGAATTTTAAAATGTAATTTTATATCATGGTGAATCTCTCTAAATATTAAACTTTTTATGTCAAAATTTATTTAAAAATTCATTTAAATAGGTTTGATAATTTATATCTTCAGTGTTCTGACGCAAAAGGTCAATTCAATAAAACTCAAGCTTTTGAAAAGTCCACCATTTCATAAAATTAATCAATTTAAAAAACAACACTAGAAAATAATTTGTACACATAAAGTTAAATTTATTTCAACGAAACTTTCTGATAAATATTGCTTTCAAAAAAATTATTCTTAGGTCTTTCTTCTGTTGAAGAAAGAAATCGGCCCGTTATTCTCAGGATATACCAGCAAAGCTCCAATTTTTTCTGAGAAACAAGCATCTTTGTCCTCATATTGCCGTGTCATACATGGCACTACTTGAATAGCAAAATACCTCAAGGACAACTCACAAACAAAAAATAAAAATAAAAAAACAACAACTTTAATATATGAACTGCCATATTCGAATTCGTATTGCTATCTAATTTTGAGGAAGCTTTTGAATTTGAAAACTTCAATGGCCAAGTACGTTAAAATGGTTGTAGTAAAATAAATAAATAAAAAAATTCTACAACCGTAATTAGAAAACCCACCAAAATCCAAGCAAGAAAAAAAAATATATTACATGTCCAGAATTTTTGACAAAATAAATTGCTAGGAATGAGTGAACCTTGCAATATAACAATTTGCAAACAAAATTTTGTCACTACTCACAAAAAGTCACGCAAAAACATGACCTGCTGCAACTTTTTGGTGAGGGGCCGAAATTGTGCCCACATACTCCTCAAACTGAGCAAGCATCATTTTCCAATTTGAAAATGTCTCCTATAATGTCAGGTTACTAAAAGTTATGAAGTCATTTGTGGAGACATAATAACAGAGAAGACAAGGTCCTTCTAACATTTCACTGTTAGCATTGCCCCACCACTATACGACGCTTAAAAAGACCAGAAGGTTTCAGCAATATTGCTAGAGGCCACAGAAACCGCTAGTATCATCTAAAACAAATGAAAGATGCAGTGTCACGCACGGAGACAAGTCCAATATTTAATAGAGCAGAACACAGTTGACAAAGGAAGTGACAAACATTTAGAGGGGGGAATTGGGTCTTTATTTCGAAGAGTTTGTTCAAGTTTCATCAGTACAAGTATAGACAAAGAAGAGTAAAATACAAGAACAAAAGAAGACCTAAGTAAATTCCTGTACCTCATACTGACCTAATTTGACTTATCCCTAATCCTACAACCTACAGCTCCTTCCCTTCCCCCTCTCAAATGATCTGTTAGACAAAGGACTTTGATTTGTATTGTTATGTAATCATCACCTCTGTAAGGTTACAGACCATTAGTCTACACATCTTGAAAGCCCTACTTTCTTTACAAGTAAATAAAGGGTGATGGAAAATGGAAATAACACCACCACCGTTTCAACTAATTCTAACCCTGTTACTTCAAAGATCCACGGATATAGATCGACAGACAATTTGCAGGAAAAGATCTCTTGATGAAACACTAACACTAGCCATCTAGGATTCCAATTTTTCCCATTCATAACGCCCAGGGAGTGGCTTCTCATTCACAGGATCAAAGTTGTACCTGCAATTGAACCCACAGGGAGATAAATAAATTAGATTGTAGGGGATGCAGTAGACATTGCAGCTAAGCAAGAAAGAAGAACTAAGAAAATCAAACCACTAAAATATGAAGGCATACTTCTCAATGAACTGCCTTTGCTGAGCCTCTTCAGCTTCAGCAAAGAATTCATCCATTTCATGAGCAGTTGGGATTTGCCTTCTAGTTGCATGCTCTGTTCTTCGATAAGCTTCAGTTGAGCAAGTAGGCCTGGTAGTTGAACCGGGGGTCCTGACAGTATCTGGGTCCCTTATCAAACTGCAAGGTGTGGATTCCCTAGTGCTTCTGTTGCGAACAATAAAGATAGTAATCTTAACGTAAACCAGAAACACCAGCAACATAAAAGATATTTAGTGGCAAAAAGTAAGATAACAACAAAACAATATTTCAAATATGAATTTGTCCAGAAACTGCATAAATGATAATGCTTAAATATCCAAGGCTGACCTGCACAACATTTAAAGCAAAAGAATCCAAGATTTAAATGTGTTTCAGCTTCATTGTACATATACTGATCAGATATGCAAAAGATTCCATATATATAGATCAATGTTTACATTTAAGGAAATTTACAGAAAAAGGGAGCATGCATAATATTATCCCTTCTCTTTATACCTATCCATCATTCTCTCTCTGAAAAAGATTTTTAAAATCAATCTCTAAAGAAATGAATTGAGTAATTTAATTAATGGCTTTGTTCCACACATTATTATTATTATTAACAAATCCAATAACACATATCATGACCAGAAAAAATGAATGAAATATTTCAATCCCAAAATAGAAAAACAAGTAAAAAAATCAAATTGAGAACAGGGGTGAAATTTCTGCTACTGTCCCAAAGTATGAATATTTCATGATAATAAAGTAACAGCAATAATAGCAGGGAAGAAACAATGAATTGTTCCTGTTGAAGAGATTATGTAGATTATTTTCTAACTAATATCTTCAAATAAACAGGGAGCATTTTCAGGATATCAGGTGAGCAAGTACAAAGAGAATGGCCAAATGACATTTCAATGTTGGAAACATATTAAAAGCTTTGTATGAAAAGAAAACAAAACAATTTTCCCCCGTGAACCCTGAGTGAAAACAGATGATAGAAAACAATGATGAAAAGATTTTCACAAAAAAATCTTGTTCAAAATTTTGAGGCGGTGTATTAGGCGGACCAACGACAATAATGGCATGCATAAGGCCTTTCAAAGGAAAATCAGCACAAAATCACAAATAGATTTCCATCACGACATGTGGCGAAACCTATAAACGATGAAAATCATAGGCAATAATCTTAAATCTCATCTCACAAATTAAGAAGAAAAAAAATGCACAGACAAATGCCCAAAGGGAAGAAAAGTTATGAAATTTTCAACTAGCAAATCCTTATATGAGAATGTCACCTAAAAAATACACAGAACCGTTAAACAAGAAAACAACAAATACAAAACTTTACCACATTCAATTATCTTTCCTACCGATATTTGGGAACAGAAACGAATTACAGTCAACAAAGAACAAACACATTAAATAATCAATCATGAAACCGAACAAAACATCATATAAACGCAGAAAAATTGAAAATTTCCAGTTTGGAATTCAGTTTCTTGACAAAACCAAAAATCTGAATAAACAGATGTCCTTTAACAATGATTTCAACAATAAAATAATTGTTCATGACAGGAAAAAAAAAAAACACCAATGATTGCTAACTCTGGTTTCCCCACCCACAAGGGGTGGCTTGTGGGTGGGCTTAAGTGGAAAGCAAGCTCAAATGGCACACAAGCTTGAACTGAACGGTTAAGGGCCTTTGTAATATCGAAGGTTCGAGTCGGCAGGAAAGCACTTGTTGGAAGAGAAAGGGGCAGCCTCAGTACCCGACCGAGATTAGTCTCGGTATGGATGTGAAGATACCGGACAAGGACCCAAAATCTCTAATTTCAAAATAGACACAAACAAATCACAAAAGAAAGAATCTGCAAATTCGTTTTATTTCAGCTTTTCTTATCCTTTTTTTTTTCTTGTATCAATAAAAAATTATATATGTAAAAAAAAAAAAAAGAAGCATTCCAATTCAAATTCAACAAAGGGTCGAATCGAAAAAGCGCTGAACAGAAAGACATGAAATTTTCACATGAAAAAAAAATATTAACGAAGACCCACCTCTCTCTTCCTTCAAATTCCAAAACATTTTCCCCAAACGAAGCTTCTTCAACAACACCAGCAGCATCAGCATCGACATCGACATGTTCATGCACGATTCCCTTCTTCTTCTTCTCCTCCTCCTCCTCCTCCTTAGCCTCCACCTTAGCCTCCTCCTCCGAAGCAACGGAACCGAGCCTGAGCCTGGAACAGGTAGGGATTGAAGATGATTTAGGGTTTTGGTTCCTCGTACGCTTCGAAGAATCATGGGACGAAATCGAAAGGGGTGGTTTCTCGAGACGGCGACTGCGGAGCTGGAGATAGGAGGTAGATGAAGGGGAAGAGAGTTGCTGAGATTTCTGGAGGGCTAGGGTTTTGGCACGGGTTCTTACACCCAAGTAGGTAGAAGACTGGGTTGGAGAGAGGTCCATGAGTGCGATTTCGCTTCTGGGTTTGGCTTTCTTCATGTACTTCCCCATCTCGATTCAATCTCATAGAATTAGAAGGGAGAAGAAGGGAAGGAAAGGGAAGGGATGGGAAGGGAAAGAAGAGAAGAGAAGAGAAGCGAAGGGAAGGGAAGGGAGGTTTTCTGGTTATGAGTTTTCTGACAAAGAAAGAGGAAATTGAGATGATGAAAGATGTGGGAAAAGGAAATGAGGAATTTTTGGTATATATATTATTATATTATAAGAGATTCTTTCTTTCCTCTCTATTTTTAATAAGGTATATAATTAGTAGTTAAGATTAAATCGCGTGTTTTATTTCTTTAAAATATAAATAATTTATTATATTTATATTTTAAATAAGTGAAATATGTAAATAAATATTAATTATTTATTATTTAAAATACTCATAAGCTTAGAAAAAAAATACTAACAAAACTTCAATATTATATTATGTTATTGTTGTGTTTGGGTTAGGACTTAGGACTGTTGCGCTGTGGCAAAATTGAAATGAGAAGCGTTGGTTGGTAGGTAGGATTGTTTGGGAATTGGGAATTAGGGGGTTAGGACTTGGACTCTTGGAGGGTGTGACCCTTACTTTTTCTCTTTTGTCGGGTGAAAAAGAAAATAAGAGTAAATAAGAAAATTTTAAAATATAAAATGAAGAGAAAATTTAATGTAAAAAATTAATATTGAAAAATTATTTTAATATATTTATTATTAAAAGTTTAAATTGATAATAATTGTATTTTTGTATAACTTAAATGTATGTTTGTTTAAAAGAAAATAAGAGGGGAGAAAAAATTTTAAAATTTAAAATGAAGAGAAAATTTTAAAATAAAAAATAATTTTTTGTTTTTAGAATTTTTTTTTCTCTTCATCGGAGCAATATTTCTTCTTTATTTCCTTTATTAGGGTTAGTTTCTCGAATTCTAGATCTCTAAAAGGAAAACATCAAGAATAAGTTATTGTGGGACATCTTCATTGTGTGTTTTGGCTTTTATGTACGTGTTTTAGCTTTTATATATTATAATAGATAGATAATAAATGTTAACTATTCATATGTTAACTCAATTTAATTAATAATTAGAGTTACTTTACTAAAAATAAAAAATAAAAAAGATAAAACAAACAGTTTTATAATTGTTATAATATTTATTAATTTTAATACAAAACCTAATTGACAATAATAAAACTTATAAATTACAAAAAAAACAATTTGAAAACCTCATAAGAATTAATAATTCACTATTATAAAATAAACATATTAATTAAATATATTTTATGCTTGGTTCATGAGTCAATCCCCTCCTCCTTATGTCTTGGCTCATATCTTTCTAAATAAGATTGTTAAACGGGCTGGCAGACCTAAACGAGTCGCGAGTTAAATGAGTCGGGCTAAAATTATTCACATTTAAACAGGTTACAAATTAGTCAGCCTAACTCGTCTCGCATCAATTCATGGGCCTAAACGAACAAACTCACAAAACTTTTTTTTACTTGTAAACTTTGAAATATATTTAAATTTAATAAAAATAAATAAATTTAATAATCTCAAATCAAATATTACATTACACAAACATAGTATTTAATACTATAATCTCATTTAAAGGGTTATGGGAGAATTCAAACAAATAAATAACATAAACTTATGGAGTTTAACGAATGTGTTTATATATGAGTTGTGTCAATGTTAGCATGTACAATACGTACATTTTGTACTTTTACTTGATAAAAGAATGTTTAACTAACTAAGTTTTTTTTAAAAAAAAAATTGTACAAAAAATTTAAACTTTAAAAAAAATAAGTTAAGCGAGTGAATTATAGGTCCCATGCCTTGGCCCGTTTAACTCACAGGTTAAACGAGTTGATCTAAAATTACCTGCATTTTTACGGGTCACTAATTTTGAAACTCGACTCACATAATTTATGCAGGTAAATGTGCTGGCCTAACGAGTTTGGCCCATTTTGACGGCCCTATTGTAAGACCTATTATTTACTACTTATAAGTCTTACGTGGAATTTTTTTTTTCTTTATTACATATAAAATTCAGCAGCGTTTTCTTTGTTTCTCGTATGTTCCCAAACGTCATAAATAAACAGCGGATTTCAAACAATCATTCAAACCAACCAGAGTACATATATATGTATATACATCAACAAGAGATCTCTGATCTCATTCAAAACATTATCTCATTCAAAATATTATCAGAGTACGTATATTATACAAGTGTATACTAGACACTATCCTGACTGAGCACACTAAAATATTAACAAATCTGATAACTTCAACAATAGTTGATCAGTTTCATTGTCACATCTACATCAGAGTAATATATAATACACATCACATTATAATTACATAATGGAGCTCACTCCACCAAAATACAAGTATCATAGAATCCTCCATACTTAACCCGTAGAGGGTCCAGGGTGTTCCTGCGAATATGTGAAAGAGGGGGTGAGAACAACTTCCCAGTGAATGTGAATAAAACTTGTATATAAAGTATGCATATAATTAGAATGCAAGCATACACACAATTCAATATATCAAGTAATATTAAACCAACATATGCAATGAGTTTATGAATGCACATGATGTTCACACATTTTCTTCACACTTTTTCTTTCTCCACTCCTCATGTTGTGCACTAACCCTTTCCGGTTAGGCCCTCGCAATATGCAATGTTTTATGTCATTCTGTTTCCATCTAACCCCATAGGTTAGGCACCCCTCAAGTATTGTACACTAATCCCTTCCGGTTAGGCCATCTCACTATGCAATGCAAGTAATTATGCACCGCTTATTCTTTCATCTAACCCCTTCCGGTTAGGTAATCTCTCACATATTGTACACTAACCCCTTCCGGTTAGGCCATCTCACCATGCAATGCAATGCTTTCATATTTATATCATGCTCAATCATAATATCATAATAACATCACATTTAATCAATACAAGGTTTAAACTACCCAAGCATTGTGCTCAATCCTCTCAATTTATGATTGAACCATACAAGTATTATGCTCAATCCTCTCAACTACTTCCACTTAGTTACACATCCCTTCATTGTACTAAGTTATCATTTCAAGCCTATGTGAATCTATTCAATGAATCTCTTAGTGAATCTATTCATGCATTATTGTGAATCTATTCACACATTATTATGAATCTATTCACACATTATTGTGAATCTATTCACAATGCTATTCTTGGGTCTGTGAGAATCGATTCACAGTGCTATTCACTTGTTCACAATGCTATTCACAGGTCTGTGAATCCATTCATAAAATGTTGTGAATCGATTCACAGTGCTATTCACCGGTTCACAATGCTATTCACAGGTCTGTGAATCCATTCACAAAATGTTGTGAATCGATTCACAGTGCTATTCACGCATTCACAATGCTATTCACAGGTCTATGAATCCATTCACAAAATGTTGTGAATCGATTCACAGTGCTATTCACGCGTTCACAATGCTATTCACAGGTCTGTGAATTCATTCACACATCTTGTGAATCGATTCATAGACATAAAAAAATCAACATTTGATCATGCACCTCTTATCTTAAACTCCATTCATTCATCCATTCATCCATTCATCCATTCATTCATTCATTTCATTGAATAACAAGTAGCAAATCCAATCATTCTCATGCATCCATACCATTGAATACAAGTAACAATCCAAATATTCAAAAACAACCTTAACACATAGAAGTTCTTATCCTCAAGACTTAAACTTACACCCTAAATAACACCATACCATATCACAAATCAACCCACACTCACCTAGCAATGATTTAGGATAAGAACTAGGCTTGAGGTGATATCAAACCAACCAAAATCCTTATGAAAACTTCCTCTTCAACTTCCTTCAAAACAACCAAATCATACAAGAACTTTAGAATTTGTGTTCTTGATTCTCAAAGATGAACATGAGTTCTCCATTAAACTAAAACCATAGGATTGAAGAAGAGATGAAGGTGATCAATAACCATCAAATAACCTAAGCCAAAAGATGAGTAAAAATACTTACTTTGGACCTTGAAAGCTTGGAAAACCTTGGCTATGGATACTTTGATATTTTTAAGAAGATGACCATTTGATCACCCAACATGCACGGCTTCAATATGAAGAAAAGGAGGTGAAGTTGAATTGTCAACTTTGCCCTCCACTTGAATGAGAATTCACAAAATTGCCACTGAGAGTGTAAAATGACCAAAATACCCTTGGTGGTTTTTAAAAATTCTCAATTTATTCCAATTCCAGAAAATTACACTAGGACTTCCATATGATTTAATTAAGCTAGAATTAAGATTAGAATCAAAATTTAGGAATGTTACACCTATTCCTGAACCAAGATGAGTAAGGGGTGTCAAAATGGGACAGGTTCGATGTGTCGCCCTGAATAACCCGATAACAAGTATGGACTAAGTTAGCAAAATTCAAGCCCGATGCATTTTAGGCCTAGCCCGAATATGGACTAGCATGATTCAAGTTGGCTGCCTTCAACTGAGCCAACTTGGTGACCTGAACCATTCTATATATCTAGTCGTTTTGATAAAACCAGCCTTGAGTAATATTTCCATTTATTCTTTGATATGTGGCATTAACTCTGGATTGAATCTTTTAGGCGGCTGCTTAAACGACTTGAAACCTTTTTTAATCGGCAGTCAATGTTCAACCAAATTCCTGGACAACCCCGACATTTTATGATAATCCCATGCAAAGCACTCTTTATATTATGTGATCAAATCAACTATCCAATTGCTATTTGTCTCAGCTAATAAGCCACTAATTTTTGTCATTCATAGGTCGTCCATCGTTCCCAAATTTACTTTTATCAGAGGGTCTTGAGCCTCAGAAGCCGATTCCTTCCTTGGTATTGGAGAATTCAACTCTTGTTTATCATCCAATAGCCCGGTTGTAGGATGTCCCCCAAGTGTTGTTATGGATTCCCCTGCAACTAAACCATTTCTAGGGCCTTGCCCCCCAAGCTCAATTTTCTCCGCCTAATTATCTTCCTGCAACATGAACTCATACGTCTTGCTCTCGTCTCTAAATGTTGCCAGTCGTTTCAGGATATCTTCGACTACTTGGGCATTTTTATTCATTAATCCATACACTAGAAGGCTGTGATTTAGCCTGCAACTTCACCTCTAAACCTGTGGATGTCAAATTGAATGACTCCCAGGAACCTTCTTCATATTCTTTGGGTATCTTGATAGGCTCTACATGATGATAATAGAACACAACTTCAATCATCTTCACTTCAGCTGAGAATGAATTCTTGTCAGCTACTACCATTTCCACTTTATCACCTTCCTAGAACATTAACATTTGATGCAGAGTAGATGGCACGCACTGACTGGAATGAATCTAATCTCTGTCTAACAAAACAGAATAAGTGGGGCTAGCATCTACCACAAAGAAAGCTAAGCTCAAAGTCTTGGATCCTACTGTTACATCAGTTACCAAAACTCTCATGGAAATCGTAGCTTCCCCTGTGAAATTAGTCATCCTCATATTAGTAGGAACCAAATCATCTTTGGTTTTTCCCAATTTTTTCATCCTTCCTATTGGCATAACATTTATCACAGCTCCCCCATCGATGAATACCCTGCTTACTACTGCCTTGCCATTAATACAAGCCTTAACATACAAAAGCTTCAGGTGTTTAGTCATTTCTTCGGTAGACTTGCTAAATATCATTTTAGTGGGCTCCTTGAAAAAGGTTTCAGCTAAGTAGCCCACTTAGCTTCCTCAGCAAATACATCTCATTCTAAACTATCAGGTTGTTCATCTCTTGCCCAAAATTCATTCAAAATGGTTGGCTGACAAGAAATCCATTTCTTTGTTAAACATTGTATCAAACAAGGATTCCCTTGTTGTCTGCTTTTTCTCATCATTTTCTCCTAAAGATTCCATAATCTGTTGTTGAAATTTCACTTCGTTCTTAAGATCATTGAATTCAGATAAATCAACTGCTTTGATCAACCCATCAAGCTCATCATCCTTTTCAGGCTCTGGCATCGGTTGTTCCTCAGCAGGTTTCGGCTGTTTATTACTTTTAAATCAGTCTATTCCTCCTATTTAGGACATCAGAATGCTACTTCCAATAGGTCTGCGACTGTGGGAGATTGCACTTCTTCTCATATCATATTTTTAGCTTCTGTCAGCATTTGCAAGGTTTGCTTCATCTTCTGAACAAATCTCATCCTCTATTTTCTCCTTTTTGCTTTTTTGAGTTCGAGTGAGTATAATCATCTGGGGTGCCTTGTCTTTCATGTATTTATTAAGGATCCAATGCCCTTCCTTTACATCGGCTGGTGGCTTCAACATTCTTTGAGGCTTCATATTCTCCTCATTCCTCACAGTAATCCAATGGGTAGCCATTCTATTCTCTACATTGAACTCGATTATTCTCTTATTGCCTTCAGGTATAGGTGAATGGTCTACCATAGGCATCTTTCCTTTGTTGACTATCTTATCCTCTTGCTGACCTTTCCCTTCCTTGTTTCCAGTCATCAACTGACATTGCTAATTTTCATTTCGTTCTTTAGCTTCATTAATCAAACCTGAGGCCATGGACCTGTGATATCCCTACTTTCGAGAATCTGAAAATCCTTTAGGAATGAGAACCCAGTGATGTCTAGCTGGCACAGCTAGCTGTCCCATAGTATGGGTCAATTTTTCCAACCTATCGAACACAGTTGGTTTCCTGTTGTCGAACACAGTTGGTTTCCTGTTGTTGCTGGTGCTAACATATTGAATATCTGACCCCTTATTCCAACGTGAATCAACAAAATTGTGAGTTGATATCTTAGTTTCTTTAGATGCATTGTGCCTTGGAGATTCTAACCTATCAAATACTGAGGGTCTGTAGATAGTAGCTTTTAGTAGACTAGATGATGCCAAATGCTTTCCTGCAATGCTCAATTCGGTAAAAGTCCCCTTCTGTCTCCACTGTTGTCGTATCGGTTGCCTCCACTGTTGTCGTATCGACTATCTCCATCTTTTAGATGGTGAGCCAGAAAATGACACCCCAAAGAAGGACACCATGTTAATACCAACCGTTGGAATAGTCATTACAGCTACCCCCTGTCAGTTAATTTGAATCTTCCCTTTTTCATTGCTTTTTGAATAGCCTTCCTAAAAACAATACATTTTACTGTTGCATTGCTATAAGAATTGTGCCACTTGCAATACTTCTTATTCTTCAACTCTTCAGCCGACAGGATTTTGTGTCCATCCATCAACTGAATCTGTTGATCTTTTAACAAATAGTCAAATATTTGGTCAGCCTTGGAAATATCAAAGGAATATTCTGCTTTGTTCTCATGCGTTTTTACCTCCTTTCCCTTGGCAGTCCTCGAAGTAGGGCAAGAATATGGCTTACCCCTCACAATCTCAGCTACAATGATATCTACCATTTGCTCAGTTGTACCATCAAACAAATCTTCAGACTCATCAACATCTACGATAGAGGCTAGATGGGCCCCTCTCCCTCGGCTAGCTCGTCTTTGCTCTCTTTCAATAATAAATTGTTCAATACGTGCAGCCTTAGAGGCCAGCTGACTCAAATCTACACACTCCTGAGCCAATAACTTTTCCCTCAATTAAGGGTGCATATTTCCAATGGCCATCGTGGCATATTCTGCCTCAGGGAATTGCACAGTACATCTACTTATCATCTTTCAAAACCTCTCAATAAAATTAGCTACAGGTTCATCAACTTAATGCCTAAGATTCATGATATCGGCTATAGTCACTTCTACTTGTGGTCTATAGAATCGATCATGGAAACATCGTTCCATATCTACCCAATTCTGGGCTGAGTTCAATGGTAAGGATGAATACCACGTAAAGGTTGTCCCTGTCAAAGGGACTAAGAACAACTGAAATTTATAGTACTCATTTTGGTTTCCTTCTCCATATTGAGCTGCGAATCAGCCAATGTGCTCCATTGTCGACTTGCCATCCTCGCCAGAGATGGTTGTAAAGTCTGAAGTTTTAGAACCTCTCGACAAAGGCATCATTTTATCTACCCATTCAGGGTAAGGTTTGCGATACACTGGCCTATCCAACGGTCTCAATTGTATGCCAAAATACCTCCTTATAGTCTTAGCTATCATGTTGGGGTCAATTAGCTGAGGTGCAGCATGCCTATTTTCCACTGCCATCTGCTGAACATATTTTGATCCAGGAATAAGTCCTAGTTGTCTGACAGGCACTGTTGCCCCCTGTTGTGGCACTTGGTACATCTGTTTTGACGTATTTAGGACTCCTGCTTGATTAGCCATATGAGGTGGGTTCATAACCCATGGGTGCTCCATAGCTACCTCTCCAAGCGTCTTGTATTGAGCCCCACGAACAACTGATTGATTAATTGGAAAAGGTGGAATAGCATTCCATGTCTACTCCCCAGAATAATCACCATCAGTCTTGTAAATCATCCTCTAGGAGGATTTGAACCCATTTGACCATAGGGAGGTTGTTTTGGTGCTGGTTGATAGATTGGTTAACCAGTAGAGGTAGGTGGAATACTATTCTATAGTTACTCCCGCATATAATCATCGGGTAGCTTCGTCTATAGTATTTCAGAGCCCAGGGTCTGACATGCAGCAGGTCCTTGATTAGCCATTTGCGTTGTAGTGTCATAAGCCAGGGCATTTGGCATAACACACGGCATTCCAATTTGTCCCTGAGCATTCGGTGGCCTTCTAACCATATGAACCTGCCCAAATTGTAAGTTAGATTGATTAACCACATCATTCACCACCATTGGCCCTGTTAGGTTAGTAGTAAACATATTAGGTTGTAAAATTGGAAAATTTTGAGGTACCTGTTGTACCATATTTGACTGAACCTATGGTGAAGGTCCTGCCTAAACACATTGCACCCCATTCGGCTGCACCTGTTGTGATGCCCCAATGGCAACAATCTGACATCGATTCAGTTATCCTAGCTATTCAGCTATAGCTGAGGTAGCTGAATTTTCTCCAGCATTCAGTTGTTTGTTTTCTTGTTCTCTTGCTTGTTGTACCTTTTTATATACCATTGGCTTGACAATATCGGCTAATTGTTTAGATACCTGGTACATGATATCATGTATCCCCATCTCAATCTGTTGACAAATGAAGGATGTTGACATGACGATTGGTTATTCCGAATCAACTGCATTTGCTGCAGTAGCAGGTCCAGCCATGGAAACGGTTGTGGCTTGGACCTGTTGGGCGGTAGGCGTATTCACTATTTGTGGCATTCCTAAGGTTATCAAGGTATCAGTAGCCTTTCAAGCACCATTTTTCTTCTGAGGAGGATCCATACTCTCAAGACTCTTTCTAGATCGTAAATGCATACGCCAATTATAATCGTGACCACGAGAAACAAACTTCCCACTTTATTGAGGTCCCACTGGGCCTGCCAAATTTGTAGTCACGAAAAAATTAATCAACCGATCTCTCGGTAAACTTGCTCACAAATGATTCCTTAAATCAATCGATTGCGCCAAGAAAGGGACTCTGGTTCTCAGCTATGGGTTCATAGGCTTCTCCTGTTAGGTTTCGATACCAAAAAAGGCAGCAAAAAAAAACCTAAAAGCAAAAAACAACGAAACCTTCTAAGGATCTAAACGATGGTCATAATCCATGTTAAGATGATTACCTTAATGACGAACCCGATCTCTTGATAGACAGCAAATCATGAACGCTCCGACCCACAAATGTGGTGGTGGCGTCTCTACGGTATCCACACAAATGGATGTGATGGTCTCCATTTTCGGCACGGTGCTAGCCACGAAAAGGGGGAAGATTTCTCTCAAACTCTCTCTATTTGGAAACTATTTCCGTCTCCCAGTTGTGCGTGTGTAGTTGTGCGGCAAAAGAGACTAAGAGAAGTATATATAGGCCCCTTACACATATCTGACATAGGTTAAACTCATATGTAGGCCTATTCAATTGGGTTGGCCCGTCTAGTCTTACTAAAGGTCCAACTAGCCCCATTTGACTCCATTCCAATCCATTCTATGTGTGTGACCCTGTAGGATCCTATTACGTTGATAGTAACATTAAATCTTATTTAATATTACAAACAGTGAGCGGTATCTAACAATACATCACTGCTACTTAAGTAATAGGAATGTCAGTGATTCGACATAACCTAAATGTAACTAATGTTACCATGTAGTCTAGTCCCTTTGTCCCGATATCTTGATTGAACACAAGGCATGGAACGTGTCACCCTTGTATAGTTCAATAATTGGTTTCTTGATTGTTGAGTAGACTTATAAAGACAAATGAGATCAATATCTCATATCGAATTATTTGAGCACGATCATGCATTTGCAAGTCTCACTCATCAAGGGGCCCGAAGATATCACTCTTGTTAGTGGGAGGGAAAAATCCTATCTACGTCACTCACATCCCTCTGCATGACTTGTCATATGTCCAATAATCGACTTTATGATCACCTTGTTATAAGTGACGTTCAACGATATTAAAACATATAACTCCTCATGTAGGGAACCGTAATGACCTCAAGTCAAAAGACCACGTACACCATTGTCACTATGAGAACCGCTTATGATACTCACGTAACGATCCATGTAGTGCTCTCATGATGGGTCAGTCAAGTACATCATTACTCTAATATGTACCAATGTGTAAACTTGATATCTCATTATCAAGTCATGTACTTGATATTCCATGGCATATAACTTTCCATTCTAAGGACTCTATTATGTTCATTTAATATAAATAAATAACACAATAAATGAAATGCCTCATATATTAACAAATGTCATGATACAATGTAAACCATAAAGTCAATATATAACTGGCCTCTAGGGCATACACCAACATCTCCAAAGAGCATCCAAAGTAGGAAGTTGAATTAGCAAGCTAAGTTTACATGAAAATAAAGTAAAGTAATAAAGATAAACTGTGTGAAAGATAAGTTGTTTATTGATAAAATGGTTATTTACAATGACATATACACAGTGTATATAGATTCGCAAAACAAATATTCTGCTTTCACCTCTATCAGCCACTTTCCCTGGATACCATTAACTAATTGAACGTTGTGGCTGACAAAGATGTCTTAGACCAATGACTACTTAGACCATTTCTTAACAATATCTCGATATTTCAAGGCCTTCCTTTGATATCCGTTGGCACCCGTTCTTAACTCAGTTTTGTATTTCATCTTCATATTCAAAACCAACTCTATCCTCATCCCTAATTTTTAAGGCTTAATGGTTTAGCGAGCACAAATTGTTCAACATATCTTCGACTAACTTAAACAATTTCTTCTCACCATAATACTCTATATAGAGTTCATTCCTAGAATCAGCTGAGTTTCATTTTTTCCAGTATCGACTATTAAATCCAGCTAAGCAAGTTAATCAACTAAATACCATACTCGATTATTAGCTAATAAGTCTTTCCATCAACTAGTTGCCATAATCAACTGCAAACTAATTCAGCTAACTCTCATCATTAGCTAAAAGCTATCAAATCGCTATATCAACTAATTTATTTTTAGTGATAATAGGGGCTAAATAAGTCGGCCTATGGTCCATGATCCATTTTGATCGCTCTAGTGATGCCAAAATCTAACCATGAACAATAAGATTAGTCCGAAAGAATTGGGTTCTTCAATTGTTATGAGTTGACTTTATCTTGATGATAAATATCCACAACTCATAATAAGAACCAAAAGAAAACATGCCATCAATGGATATAGTGATCACTACCTTAAAAATATAGTTATAGAGAAGCTCACCACTCAATGGATTCCACCAAAGAGATACAACACTTTAGAGAACAACCTAAATATTCACACATTCAATAATACTTCACCCTCTCTAATAAGCTTGACCATTGGCTTCTCTAAAATACTTGACTATCGGCTTCTCTAAAAAGCTCGACAACTTGCTTCTCTAACACTAGCTTCACTAAGGAGCTTGACCATTGGGTACTTTAGAAAGCCAGATTGATGGCTTCTCTAGTAAGCATTAGCTAAATGATTTCTCTAAGAAACTTTGCTATCCAGCTTCTCTAAGAAGTTGTACAAGAAGTATTGTTTGAAGTATGAAAACTAGCTTTCACAAGTATACGAAATCATTCAAGTAATAAAAGGATGAGTAGAGTATGTCCCACATATATTGTTAATTTTTACTAGATACCAAAAATACTAACTTCAATTTTATTTGAAAATATCAACAAAAAAATAACACAAAATTAAAAGGCTAACTAATAGTGAGGGAAACATTATCAAATTGTGATACACTAGGGAATATAATTTCACCATAATCATTCCACTTTAATTCCTTTATCCATCTCATACCATATTAGTTTACCAATTTTCCAATTGAAGTTTCTTAATTTATTCAATAGTTTCCCTCGAGACAATAAACCATATCCTTACTTCCTTTATCCATCAAATCTTTGTTAATTTAGATAAATTAGGACATATTAAGTTTTGTAAAAATTTCTTTAAAAAATTACTCCAATCATATAGCACCTCTCGGTCAAGCATTCAATTGATGATATTCATCACAGGAAGCTAACATTATATAGCATATCTTGGTCTCAATATAATCAACACAATGCTCAAACATTGACCAAGTATTTGAAAGCATTAAGTATAGTAATGAATAGTCAAATTGATAAAACTAAACTACCTTAACTGAATTATTAGAAAGTATCATAGTTAGGCTACATTCTTGTCCTAGTGACAAGAATTTTAGCTTATAATAAAAGAATAAAAACAAAATTATGAAACTGAACATCATAGATAATGTATTAGATAAAAAGAGAGAAAATTTTTATGGGTGCATAACCTAGAGCTTCAAACTTTTCCTCGAAGTCTTCTCGTCACCCTTGTTCCTCTCTTCTCTCCTTTGTTGTTCTATGAGCATGTTTGGTTGGAGGGAATGGAATGGGTCATTTTGATTCCTATATTTGGTTAGGTGATTGGATGGGAATGAGCATTCCCAAGGAAATGGGTATTCCAACAATTGTAGGATTCTATTTCACCAAAATATAAGTGTAAAAAATGGTACAACCCATCTAACCCACATGTTCATTCCCAAAATCATTTGGGTCAAGCCATCTTTTGTTAGGCCTAAACTAATTGCGCTAGACTGACTTGGCTTGGCTTTACCAAAAAATTTAGATGACCTAAGTCAAGTCAAACTGAGCCTATTTAACCTAAAAAATTATAAATTATTTTATTGTATTTTTTTATCAATTATAGCATACCAAACATAAAAAAGGAATTAAGTCATCATTTCATTCTTATCTATACCCAAAAAAAACATAGGAATGGCCATTCCATTCTTATTCTCAATCCCTCAAAATCATTCCATCCAGCCAAACATGGTGTGTGATCTTTTCTTGTTGTCCATACTATTTCTTATTATAATTTCACTAAAATAAACAAATGAAACATAAGAAGAGGGTTGAATTGTGTTTCTTAACATTTTTGGAAAACTCTTCGTAAAACAGTTCTTGGAATAAAAGTTTTGCAAGATAGTAAACGAAAGTAGATGAAACATAAACTCTTTACAATCCGTTGGACGCAAAAAGAGTTTTACTAAAAATCTTTAAACGCAAGTTAAAGACTTATGTTTTCTGAAAAAATTTGTTAAGAAAAACAATGACAATCCCGAGATTTTAGTTGAAAAATAAAATAACACAAGGAGGGGGAAGAAAAGCTTATACCAAATATTTATACTAGTTCACTCTCACTACCCGAGAGCTACGTTCAGTCCCTTCTACTTGAAGGATTTTTCACTAAACTTTCTCAGTTTACAAGTATTCTTCTCAACGTCTCTTCAGGCTACAGTCAAATATTCTCAACCTTTTCAGGTTCTAAACACAAGTATTCTTGTATACAAAAGCCTCTTCAGGCTTACCAACGAAATAATAAAAGGTGTTTTTAACAACACTTGAGTTTTAACTCATAAAGAGTGAGGATAGACAAATATGCTCAAGTAAAACTTTATACAAGAGTAAAAAGAAAGTGTAATAAAATAGAATGAAGCTTTGAATAATTTCTCTTATTCTCTTGATATATCACCACATTTGAATCTTCAAAGACCGTGGTATTTATAGGCATGTGAGCACTTGAAATAGTCTTCATAAGCTTCTTCGCCCAACGACAATATTTATTACCGTTCTAAGTAGTATTAAATGCATAAGGATGATAACATGTTGATTTCCATCTGAAAAGTGACTTTGGTTATCAATGTTTGCTAGGAATATGATATCTTAGTTCTAACTTTTCTAAACATGCAGAAAATTCCTTATTTGTAGGTCCTTCTAGTTGTTAGGAGTGTCAGCTCTAACATACAAAGTTGATTTTCGAAAGTCACGTTTGTATTAGAGATCCTATCAGCAATTAATGCACTTTGTTTTGCTTGTCTTTAAATATCCTTAGACAAAGGCTTTTGAGAAACAACCAATAGAGACAAAATAAATGGATGATCCAATATAATACAATAAGTAGTTCATATGTATTGGACGAACATAGTGAACATAGATTTTTTCTTTGTAAAAACTTTGCCTTGGGACCAAGAGTACTTAAAATCTTTTTATTCCAAGGTGGCTTCTTCGGTGCCCTCATTAATGAGAGGGTTTTGAAGCCCTGGTGATGTGTACTAATGAGAAGAAGCCAACTAGAGTCAATTAATAAAATGTTCCAAAATGTAGAGGAACAGGAGAAATTCTAGTTTCACCCATAATTTCTTCAAATTTGAGTCATGGAAAAACGACAACTTTACTTGTCAACTGGATGATGATGATCATCATCACTGAAACAACGATGTTGATGGTGTGGTCATTGACGATTTCGAGTTTGCTTTCATTTCTAGAGACATTCCTGCTGACAACATTTTTTACAATGACTACTAGATCAGACCCATGTACCTAATATTTGACGACAACTTGCCCTTCAGCTACGGTAGTGATAAACTGCCATTTTATATACTTAAATGCTAGGAATTTGAGTTTGATTTGATATTTATTTGAAGATTTTATAAGGAAAACTTACTCAATTTCCTTTGAATATTGCAGGTTGAAGATTTATGAGAATCAAGCTTTAAAGTGTTAAAATGGAAGCAATCTTGGGAAAGATACAAAGATATCAGCAACCTAATTATGAAGGATTTTTCCAGGATTCTATGAAGATATCATCAACATAATTATGAAAGATTTTGGCAAGATCCTACAAAGATATCATCAATCCAGTTGTGGAAGTTTCCTATTTTTATATTCTTGGAAGATTTTCCCTCTTATCTCACATTAATTAAGAATACTCAAAGTGGGAAAGCAATCTACTTTCCCTGTTATCCAAGAATTGCACATTAAATGAATTTGTGCACAATTAGGAAACCCTAGAAGAAAAGATTGTAGAGTAAATGGGCCACTAAAATATTATAAAGGAGGAGTGGCAGCGCAAGGAGAAAAGCATCCGGCATTCAGAGAAAGAAAGTAGCTATAGCCCTTTGCTTGATTAGAGAGTTGTAGCGGAGCTTGAGAGGTTTTTGAAGCTATCAAGTGAAGGACCGTCTCCCCAATTGTTCGTGAAGGACCTGTTTCACCGCAAGGGGTTTCCGGTTTTAGTTTTTCTATTGTTCTTTTATGGATTTGAATTTGGTTTTAGTTTATGCTTTGTTTTCTTTGACTATGCGTAGCTAAATCCATAACTAGGGTTATGGTGGATCTTATGTTCAAATTCTTATAATGTTTTCCTAATTCTAAATAATTTTGTGTTTCCCCAATTGATTGGATTTTTCCTAGCGCTTTGTTTTCCAATAAGGTTTGCGCACCCTTTAAAAAGTTAATTGATTGACTGGGGATTGTACCACAATTAGTTAACGGAACTCTAGGATTAATCGGATTTGGGGTTGTGTGGACCAAACTCAATCCTTTGTTTTCAATCAGTTATTTAATTAACAAATCTGCTAGTTCTTTATGCTT
The DNA here is from genome assembly GCA_023212625.1 of Styphnolobium japonicum. Taxonomy (NCBI): domain Eukaryota; kingdom Viridiplantae; phylum Streptophyta; class Magnoliopsida; order Fabales; family Fabaceae; genus Styphnolobium; species Styphnolobium japonicum. Next base: position 21,382,248 of record JALBWW010000013.1, read on the forward strand.
TTCTTGACTGTTTGCCTTGCATGACCATTGGGGGTTTCAGATTGAGAAAAAGAATATTAATATTGCATGACCATTGGGTATTAATAGCATTAGAGCAGGTGATTGACAATCAATCACAACACATATTATTGAGGAATTGGGTAATTTTATGAGTTTTGACATAAGTGAAACCAGACACCCTAGGCTTTCCATAATTGAATCTTTGCTTGATAATCTTTTATTTCCTCACTTTCTCTTAATTGCTTGATAGTTTCTCCTTTCTCATTCGAATTTCATTGTCTAGATAACATAAGGGATTAATTAACTTAGTAATTGCCAACAATCCTTGTGGGTTCGATACTTGGAGTCCCAAATACTCCTTTATTACTTGTGCGACAGGGTGCACTTGCCCTTAAGTGCGATTTTAGCGTAACAGGTAGCTTTGCTCCTCCCATTTTCAAAATTGACGTTGTCTCACCAATGCCGACCAACCATCAGCCAATGTCGCCTCCCTGTAAAGAAGCTCATGTTCGAGGAATGAGAAATGGGGTCGTGCTCATGTCTTCAACCTTTAAAGCTAATGGCAATATACAGCTTAAAGGCATGGTTGCCGGGACCTATTGTTTCAACCTAAGAAGATGCGTACAGTGCAACATCCAATATCAATTTGAAGAAATTAAGGGTGAAACTAGAATTTCCCTTTTTTCTTTCTATTCTAGCAAGTTTTACTTATTGACTCCAAGTGGCTCCTTCTCATTAGTATACATCACTAGGGTTCCAAAACCCTCTCATTAACAAGGGCACCGAAGAAGCCACCTTATTCAAAAGATACAATTTGGAGTTTTTCTTTTTAGAATGAGATAGTGTTACTTTACTCAACTTATTTTTTTCATTTTGATTTAATATATATTGTTATCTTCAAAACTTTTAGGGGTTCAATTTCATTGAACAGTTTTGATTCCAATATCAAATGCTAGATTTCGTTTTTGGTTCTAACATTCACTTGGGGCCAAACCAAACAGCAGCCCTAATGGGCTTTTTTTTTTTTACTTTTGTACACAAACACTTTAGTGTGTGGCTCTCGGGCAACAAGTAAAGTTGCTTTCTTTCCTTCTAAAATTCTTCTTAATTAATGTGTGTAAATAAGAAAAGTTTACCAATAATAAGAAAGTGATTAAAAATAAGAAAGTAACTCAAGGCAATACATTTTCTTTAGGAATCACACTTTTTAATCCTTGGGCTGCACCCCAAGTAATAACACACATGCATTGCCTCGTTTGGGTGATGATTTCTTCAAGGAATCTTGCCATGCAGTGTCCCCACATCAAATTCTTTTTAATTCTTCATATTAAATCTGGAATTGGGAAAGTTAATTAAGTTAGGGTGAACCACATTAAATTAGATAGATTTATCCCTTGATTCAAATTAGAAAATGACTTGAAATTTATAATAAAAATTACTGCATCAAAGTACATAAAATGAACCACTAGTCAACGTAATATATTGGATCATTGACCAAAGAATGCACACATGGCTGAAAAATAATAAGGTGATCGATGAATGATCTTGTATCATCTAATTACTATCAATCAATCATTCATCTCAATATTTTTTAATTTCATTTTTCAAGTGTTGTAGTCAATATTAACAATTTTAAGTGAATTTTATTTTCTATACCTGGGGTTTAAAATCTTAAAACAATAAATTACTTTATATGTTTTAAAGATTTTACAAAACTATTATGATGACTTTGTAATCAATGCTACGTATTATTTTCGATTTATTGACATAAAAAGTAACAAAAACTCTTAAAACTAAAATCATTATTTATAATTATTATATAAATATATTTTTAAAATTTTTAAAAATAATTATAACTGAAATGTAAATGTATGATACTTAAAAATAGGAAGAAGATAAAAAATAAAAAAATATTAAAGATGTGTATATATTAAAGATCATTAGTTATATTTAGAGGAATGATGAAATAGGAGACTGTGTTATTTTTATATGTTACTCGGGGTAGGATTCTATCTAGTTAGTTAGGGTTGTGAATTTTAAGAATGTCTAAGCATAGAGGAAAAGGACACGCAACGCACCAAAAAATTAGAAGAAGAGTCGTGCAGAAACTAGAGAGAAAAAAAACAGAAGAGGAAAAAATAGAGACATCTAGAAGAAAACATAATTCAAATAAAGTTTTTTCTTCAAAGAGCTTTTTCTTGTAAGTTCTCTTAGTTGAAGCTAAAAGTCTAAAATATCTATCTTATCTATTATTCTTTATTTATTTTGTTGGGAGTGTTTTATAATACACTTAAATGATATAAGTATATTTATACTCTATCTCATTTACCTATTATTACCGGTTTGAACACATTTAAAAATTAGCCTTTCTTATTCTCTTATTTACATTTTGGTCTTTTATCTTGATTTTTTTTTTCAGCCATGAAATTTTATTTTATTTAAGTTTTTTATGAAAATTTTAAAAATTTATTAAATAAATTTTTTTCAATCATTAAATAAATATTTTTTTTGTAGCATGGTGGGGCCTGTCATAGAAATAATTTTTATTAAACATATTTTAATAATATTTTTAATACTTTTGTTTATATTTTGTTAAACTGGCATATACTAAGTAATTCTCATTTATTTTTGTTTAATTCATGAAAATTAAATTTATCTTTTTTCTGCAAAAAAATGTTTTATACAATGTCATGAAAAATCAATTTATTTTAAATTTATTTTTCATCAAAATTAAATTAATTTTTTTTATATTTTATTTTATGTGTAACGTATTCCATGAAAATAAATTTTAATATTTAAATAAACATTTTATTTTTTCTATTATCTATTTTTCATGAAATATAAATTTAATATTTTTTAAAAACATTTTTTTTCATTTTTATATTTATTTCACGATGGATATTGGATATTTATTTAATTTTTTGCATGAAAAATAAACTTGAATTTATAATTAATGAAATATTTATTTTTTTATAAATATGTCATGTATTACTAATTATCTAATGCTATAATTTAAAAAAAATATTAAATTTTTTCTATAAAATATCAAAAAAAAATTTCTTATGTATTTAATATATATGGCGAGACTTTACATTTTTTTATTTTTAATTTTTTTTAGCATGGCGGGACTAGCAGTCGCGCCAATGAATTATATATTTTTTTATAATTATTTTTAGCATGGCGGGACTGCTTGTTCAGTCAATGAATGATTTTTTTAAAATTTTTTTTAGCATGGCTGGACTAGCAGTCATGCCAATAAATTATATATATTTTTACTTTTTTTAAGTGAATATTTTAGTAATATATATATATATATATATATATATATAATTTAAGATATGATAAGACTGTTAGTCCCGCTAATGAAATATATATATATTTTTTAGTAAAATTTTATAGTTTATACGTATAATTTTTAATTGCTTTCTTAAATAAAATGTTCATAAAATTTAAAAAAAATTATGGATTAAAATTTATATAATAACAAAATAAAAAATATGATTCTTTTAATTTAATTTCATTAAAAAATTAAAATAAAATAAAGTTTTATTTATAATTTTTAAACTATTATAAACAAAATCTACAAATAATTTTTTTTCAAAAAAATATTTTTTTTATTATTCTTCACTTTCAATGAAATCAAATAAAGGAGGAGTGGATTCACCAAAAAAATAAATAAATAAAGGAGGAGTGGGAGGGCTTTTTTTGCAAAATGCAACATAACCTCTTCAATCGGTTGACAACCATAATTATATACCGTATGATACATTTTTTTTTATTATTCTTAATAAATAGTTAAAATTAAATAAAGCATGAATACACTCATTTTATTTAAGTGCATATTAGACCATTCTGCTCATTGTTTTTTAGTATAGAGATCAAAATCCTGTTTCCTTGGTTTACAATTGAAAAAGGAGTTAATTTATTTTTTTGTTTTGTTTCGTTTCAAGTTGTGTTGCTATGTTTTCTTAAAGTTTGGAATAGAGGTCTATACATTGAGTCAAACTAGTCACATGTACGGGTCCCAAAATCCCGTTGAGCCCCATCAATGCTAAAGCTACTAGCCTTTAGGAAGAAAATAAAACATCATGTCTCTTATGGGTAAAATACTTTAAGGATGGATATTTTAAGAAGAAAATAGTATGCATGGGTATTGCTAGAATCTGGAACCAAAGCTATGTTCTTTTATGGTCATAAAACGCTTAAATGAGCTTTTCTGTATGTCCATAATTCATAAGGTGTAGAAGTGACTGATTTGGAGGGCACTCTATCGAGTATAAAAATAGTAGTTAATAAAGCATTGTCAGAATAAGAAATGGGTAGATTTTATTGGGCCATCATTGTCTTTACCATTTCAAGTAAAGTCATGTTCCTTCTCTTGCAAGACCATTTGGTGCGGCGTTCCAGAAATAGTTATATGCTTAACAATTTTCTTTTCATCACAAAGCTCTTTAAATTGCTCAAATGGATATTCATGACCATGACCAGTCCTTAAAGCCTTGATCATTCTATCTAATTGATTCTCATATTTTATCAAAGCACTATAATGTCTCGAACTTGTGGGATATCAAGTAGACATGGCCAAAACATGTGAAATCATCAATAAATGTGATTAAAATGATGCCACATGTCAGAATACACTAATTGCAATGGAAACTCAACTGTTGTCCCTTTTTCAAAAGGTTTTCTTATTACTTTGGCCGCTATTCCATGCTCGCAAATTGGTACATCTTCTTTGAAGAGAGAACCTAGAAGTCATTCTTTTTTAAATCTATTCATTTTATCTGGCCTATGTGGCCTAGTCTAGCATGGCAATTAATTACATCATTATTCATAGAATCAGAAGATAAAGCAAATCAATCGTGCCTATTAATTTAAGCAAAACACTTGGATCTATATCCAATGTCATGAAACCATCATAAATAAAGAAAATCAAAATCATAATGTTAACACTAAAAAAATATTAATGGACTGAGCCAAGGCAATTTGAGTTCAAATTCAATAAGATTGGGTTGATGAGTTAGCTAAGGACCAGACTTTGCACTCCATCACTATGGGTTAAGCCCATAAATACTCAAACCCAGTTATGGAACCCATATCAGGTTGGATCTTGCAAATATATATATATATATATATATATATATATATATATATATATATATATATATGACGTCTTTGTGGCTCTTTTCAATCATTTTGTATGTTTTTGTTTTTCTAGACTTTATCTTTATAGAATTCTAGTTTAGTAAATTAAAATTTAATGGACCAAAAAATTTAATGTGCCGATGAAATCGATTTTATATGCCTTGTATCATGTTCGAGTCATTTATTATTGATTCTATGTTGTGCCTTATTTGATCTCATTCAAATCAATTGAGATGAATAGTCCCATTAATTATTCATGTAACGACAGACATAGTTGATTTTATGCGCCTCATGCCATATGCCATATGCCATGTTCTACTTTGACTTGAGTTGTTTAGGGATTGATTCTACATGCCTTCTGCTGTGTTTAATCCCAATTAAGTGGCTTGAATTTAACAATTTCAATGGGCATCACGCAATAGCCAACAAAGTTGGTCCTACGTCTTTATGCCATGCCTAACCCCGCTCAAGCTAATTAGGGACCGATTCTGTGTCTTGTGCCATTTTTGGTCCTAGAGATTGTTAGCCTAATAATTCCTTTTAACAAATCTCCACTCCTTTTAAATTTCTTAATAATAAAGTAAGAATCTCATTTTCCCAACCCATAGGTATAACTAAAATCAACCAACTAACAATTATTTTTTAGATAAACTAAGGGCTTTAATTTCTCACTTTGGGGATACATAGATACTTCCAGCAAGCTAGACTTGTAAATATTTTAATTTCATATTTTTTTATTTAATTCTTGAATTTTTTAAGGGATAAATTAAATATTATTAAGATTATTAATCATTTGTACAATTAATTTACGTAACTGTCTTATGAGTAATGTATAAAGGGTGTAGTAAAATTAAAGTTTTTCATTTCCCTATGTATAAATAGACGCTTGAACTTATCTTGTTTCAATACTATTTTTCTTGTTTTTCTTTAAAGAGAATTTTTTCAATTAATTTTCCTACTCAATAAAATTGATGACAACTCTATTTTTCTTTCAATTTTCCTGCCATTTCATTGGGGACCTGTAACACCCTCGGTTGAGTGTCACATGTTCTGACTAATTAATTTCCTAATTAACTCTTCTTCGTTACTTCTTGTTTAACTATATTACAAGTCATAAAATTTCTTTGTTCATAGTAGTGTAATGTAAACAGAATAATAATTTATATACATATATGTTTGAAAACAAATATTCACATCGTTCTTATTTCTTATTAAGTATTTACTAATTAAACATAGTTATTTACACATGATTAATTATATGTGGTTACTATATACATATCTTACAACAATTCATACATTTATACAAAACAAAAACCCTTTACTCCATAACTAAAGAGCAGGGTCCTCCTCGGGATCTTCATCTTGATTTGCTGGGTCTGCTGCTGGCACGGATCCTCCGAGAATATATCCACTATAGTAGGTTAGCCTCTGGGCTGAGGTCCTATAGGCCCTGCACCACCTCAGGGCCCTAACTGAAGAGACTGTGGATCTCTCATGTAGTGTGTAGGAAGCACCGACACCCCATATGTCCCTGATGGGCATATACGAGAGAACAAATGCAGTGATAGAAAATATTGTTAGGGGGTTCCCGTCATGAGTTCTGTGAAGGGTTAAAGTAATATCCCCAACATAGGTTACACATTCCACCTCTAACTAGACGTTCTATGCCTTTAGGCATCCAAGGAACTGAGCCGTAACATACCCAAGAAATTCACATTCGGCCATATTTGGATATAACCAAATCAAATCACAAATTACACAAAAGGGGGTGAGATTCTCACATCATCATAAATATCAATATAACAGTATAAAAATAGTACACGCAAGTTATATAATACAATACTATTAAATGGGTATTTTATCAACATATAGAATCATAGTAAACAATAAAATGACAAACCAACCTCAACGCACATAATGATGATGCAAGTATGACAACAGATTATGCAAATGCACATGGTCGACCCCTACTCCATGGAGCTAAATACAACAAGTTGGAGAGAATGATTGAGAGTATATGTTCTGTATCTCATTAGCCTAAAAAAAGTGTTATCAATCTCATTTGTATAATTTGGCTCACAAGAACACTCCACCAATCGAGAATAGGTAAGTGTCTGGTCAGGATCATTCGGTGTGTGATAGCTATTTGGCAAGTGTACCAAATCGCACAAGTAATAAAGTGATGAGTAAATTATCGTCTCCACAGGGAATTGTGTTGTCAAGTACCAAATTACTAATTTAGATACTATTTAAACGATGCAAATTAATGAAGAGAATTAAAAAAAAAACTAAAATTTTAACTATGTTAAATGGGGTTGAGCAAACAAAGAGTGAGATGCTAGAGATCCGATTTCACTTGATTTTTCGATTATTTGGATTCTTTCTTAATTTAAATTCAAATTCAAGAATTGATGGTGGGATATCTAATTTAATTAAAACTCAATTCCTTGGTAGATTAATTCTCTTCAACTATATAGAATTAACTAATTCCTTAGTCTAATTCCAAATAGAACAAGGCATGAATGAACAAAATCCCAAGTAATACCACACAATCAACAATATCTATTCCTAGATTATTGCTTAATTACGGTGTTTATCTCAAGAAGCAACATCACACATGAATTTCCCAATCCTATGCATGACCATCAATTCAATTTATGGTTGATCAAGTCATAAAAGCATTAAGAATAGAGATGAACACTCAATCATGAAAGAAAACTTAGATTAAGAATTATAAATCCAAATAAATCATCCATTCAAGTTACATCATCACTCTAGCTAGGAAGAGTTTAGAAAGACATCAAGAAATAAGAAAACAAAAGATAGGAAATTCTAAACTCCATTAAATCCAAGACAACAAGAATATGAAGATCTTGAATCCTTGCTCCTTGATGATCTCCTTAGCTCTCCTAGGGCTGGAAGCCCTCTCCCCCAAAGCCTCCTCTTCTCGCCCCCTCTCTTCTATGGCAGAATAAGTCCTTTTATAAGATTTAGAAAATCATAAAGCAATTGAATGTTGCTGCCACTTTTCTTCATAAAAGGCGTTAACTTGGGCTGGACATATCTCATCAAATCTGGTTGAATCAGTGATAGTGGTCAACATAATATTCGTAGATCTTTTTCTTAACTCTCCTATTCACCGGAATCATGTCATTTGAACTTCTGGAGTGAAAGTTATGCCCAAATTATTACAAAAGATTTGACAGCAAAAGTTTCCTTGATTTGCCTTTAATTAAGTTTCCTTGTTTCCTTGAATAGCCTTTGATTGAGTCTCCTTGATTAGCATCCCTTGATGATTCTTTGCACAAATTACCATAATTGCAGTAGATTTGTTCAAAGATCAACTTTCCTAAAATAAATACCAACTAAACAACAATTAGGTGATAAAATCCCACAAAATCATATGATAAAGATAGGAAATATAAGTACTGACTAAGACTCATCAGTGTGTTACAATAATATTATCACGGCACAGTGGTGATACGTACTGGCCTCCTGTGGAGTGATGCACTCCGACGCCCCCAAGATCAGTAATAGATCTTCACTAGGCAATTCGCACCAGCACTATGGTGTAAGCTTAATCTCCTAGGCTTAAAGCCTTGACAACAAGTCTCATTTAGACTTTCAAAATGTATGCAAAGTATAAATATTCTCATAATATACACATAATCCCCTTGGGATTCAAGCCACAATTTCTTTAAGAATAGCATCAATTGTCCTATCTAGGGTCTAGTCTACGTCGGCCCAATAGTAGTACCATTGTTTCTTAATTATATGGTATTATAATTTGCTTTTTCAAATCATGTAACACTCTAGTTACAATTTTTAAATCACGTAAAAAAATTTCTGTAAAAATTCAATTGGGTAAAGTATAAAAATCGTTTTTCAGTCGCGTAAAGTGTTTTCTATAAAATTTCAATCGTGTAAAGCATTTTTCACAAAAACCAATTTATTTTAAGCTAAATAAAATATTTTCAAGTTTATTTTCACTTTCTATAATAAAACTAAGTTTAAAAATAAATATTAACTTTAAAACTAAATTTTCCAGAATTCTTTCCACATCCAAAAATATTGATTAAAATTATAAATACTAACAAAAAAAATTTATCCTCATATTTTCAAAAATTTAAGGCTCTTCTAAATAAAATATTTTCTATTTAAAATAATTCTTTTTCTAGTACTTGGTGACCGAACCACCTAAAATAATTTTGGATCAACTCCATTTATTTTTCCCATATCATTCCATAAATCAAACCAAGTATATGCATGTCATAAACATGTCTATTCATATACATATGAATCAATTCATCTATACCAAAATTTTACCATGTTTTCAACATCATAAATTCATACAATCTTCAAAGAAACCATAAAACACATAATTTTAAACAAAGTATAAGATCACATAACTCAACCATGGTATATCAAGACATGAAACATAAACCACCAAACTTTAATCATTCATCTTTACGAAATTTAAGATAATAAAATCCTATTCTATACTATAATATTGGTTGATAGAGAAAACCCCATTACCTTGGTTTCATAAATCTTTTTCGAGAAACTTGGTCCAGATCCTTGTCCTTCTACCAACACAATTTTATAAAGAAAACAAATACATATTATTCAAGCTATAAAACATGGAATAAGATGATCATGAATCAATTCAATGATCTAAAACTTTAAAATAAAAATTCAAAAATGAAGAGAAAAGATTTTCACCTTAGGTTCTTTTAAATTTTGGCAAGCTCAAAAGTAGTGAAATGATATTGTTTTTCAAGAAACTCACAACATCAAAGTTTCTCAAAATGATACTAGGATGCTAGAAACTATATGAGAACTTTGGCTAGAGTTTTGGAAAGCAAAGAAGTGCTCTTGGCCGTGAGCTTAGAAGAGAAAGAAAGTGAGGTTTTGGGTGAATGAAAAATGAATGGGTAACTTGGGCATTTATAGGTGAAAAATAAGGATAAAAAGTAATTAAATTAAAGTAAAAATTCAAGGATAATTCACCTTGCTTGCCCAGCCACCCTAGGCTTGTTGTGAGGTGATGGTGTTCATCTTGAACACTTGGTTACCATAAATACAAGGTGACTCACCCTTGGTGATTCGACATTTTCATTAAATACATAGATGATTCATCTATATGACTCATCTATTCATATAAATGATTTAGATATTTTCCTCTAGATATTTTTCAGTAGCTATTATCCAATGGACAAATATCATTATCTATTGTCCAATGGACAAATAGGATGTACCCAAAAAATTTATATGATTATAAAATCCCTAAAAATAGAAAATGTCCAAATCTGTTCACGGATTTGGAGTTTGAAACCTTATGTGTCTTTAATAAATATTCAAAGGTATTTCAAACAAAAAATAAAATTTTTTATTTTTATTTTCCGGAATGACTCAAAATCAACATATAAGGTTAAATTCAATCAAATTTTAATTTACTTGAGCTCACAAAAATTCCCAAAATTCATAAACCATTGAAACTTGGGAAAAAGTAACATATATATTAGAAAAAGAAATTTTGGGTGTTACAGGACCTACCAAAGATGGTCATGACAATACATGAATACAAGAGAAACATAGGGCCCAAATCATGCTTCATATGGCCCAACGAGGTGGCTGGTTGATAATTAGCAAAAATAAAAAAAATTTGATGCTTTAAGTATTATGTGGGCCTATGCACCACCCACCGTGTGCTCTTTAAAAAAACCCTGATCCCTTAAAATGTTTGAATTTAACTTACTTTTCTTAATTCAAATGACTTATTTGATGATTTGTAACCCAAATGAAGGCATTGAAACTTCCCATGAAGGTTATATCTCAAGATATAACAATTTTAATTTTTGAGGAGATGTGTGATCTTTGTTAGAAAGATTTTGGTTCTTTAGATCAAATATTGCAATTGAATTTGATTTTCTTTATTCAAATGGCTTAAAAGATGTGCATGTAACCCTGTGCACGTCTTTGAAACCCCCTTAATAGAATTATAATGTTGGCTACATGTTAGATCCTTTTTGAATAATTTTGATCCTTTCGATTATATGTTGCAGTGGAACTCAATGTTCTCGATTCAAATAGCTTAGATGATATCTATGTATTTCCAATCATGCAATATTATATTAGAAACATGTATATGACCATTTCTCACATGTTCCCTCTCCCCCCTCCCTTTTATTTTAGAAACTTATGTAGGATTCTTGATTCTATGTGAACATTTTTATTTGCAATGCAAGAACATGTCTAGGATGTATATTGATGCATAATCTCTCCTATTTATTTGCTAATTTTAATTTGAACATGCTTAGGGTAGAATGTGTACGATCTTGACTGTTACATTTTACCCCTTCCTCACTAAAGGTAAGGTTTTATGCTTCAAAAGTACCTAAGTTTGTTTAAAAAATGAAATACCCATAAAAGTTTGGAAATGTTAGTAAACAATTTAAAAATATTTTGAAAGATACCATAGGGTATGTTTTAAGAAATATTGTCACTTTTACTTAAAATGTGAAAGATCAATTTTGAGCCACAAGCTTAAACACTTTTAAAGGGTGTTTTGAATGGAGGAGTGTGTTGGGGAATGGGAGGGAGGATAAAGTTTTCATTTTAAGTAAACACTCCCCTTGTTGGATAATTTTTTTAAATGAGAGATTATCATATAACCTTCTAATCATCTCTTATTCATTTTTATAAACATTTTATAATTCTCTCAATTTAAAAATAAAAAATTATTCTTACCCTTCCAAACTCCTCCATCCAAACATATCTTTATGAGCCATATGCTTTTAGGGCATTCAAACTAGTCAAGATTTGATCTTTGCATTAGGTTGAGATACATAGGACACTGTAAGACTTGGATCAAGTCAAGCCTAACCAGGTAAATACAACCTAAGTGTTTAAATTAGAGGTTGCAAAACTCCTCTTCTTTTTATATATGTTATTGAGTGTTCTCTTCTTCTTACTTGTCATGACTCATTTTATTTTATTGAAACTCCATTAGATAAAGATTATCCTTATTGTTGGGAGGTTTAGGATGCCAAATACCATTCCATCCATAACTTAATTCCTAAATTCAATCTAGTGGTTAATAATTTAAATCATTATATTAATACCTTTTAATTTTCTTTATTTTATTTAACAAATGATGTGATTAATATTGAATAAACAGATAGAAAGACAAATGAAAGTGAAACAAAAAATGACCAATTCTATGCTAACATGAATTAATGTGCCACCAAAGACAATTAATTTTTTCTTTTACAAACTAGCAAAGATAATTAACTATTCAAAAAAAATTTGCCACTTTTAAATACATAAACTAATATGACTTAAATGAAACAAATCTTATGAAAATCAACTAGATTCAATTTGATATCACCTCAAAATTGGGGATGAAAACTTTAAAGATGAATTTTTTCATATAAATCTCATACCTAAATTTCAACAGGTTGTGAGATGATAATAAGCACATATGTGACCATTTTGTAGATGCATATATTAAAATCATAAAATATCTAGAAAGTCCACATAGTTAGTCATATAGTCCACAAATATCACTTTGAATACATTCTACAACTATAGGAGATTCAACTCCAGTTTTAGCTGGTGATAGCCTTATATTAAGAACATGTAGCACACGAAAACTCATTAGATTAAAGAATCTTCTAGATCTTTAATGGATGTGCTATGAATTCTCAATAATTTTTCGCATTATTATCAATTTAGAATGTCATAACGAGTTGATCAATTAATTTGAGACACTTATGTTAGCTTTGTACTAGGCTTTATTAGATGTTTATTGTGCCTAATATTAGTATTTTAGATGCGTTTAATGTTGTTGGGTCTCATTGGGCTTTAATGCAAATTGTAAATAATTCTTAAATTTTGATGCATTTTGACCTTTCATACTTGGTTAGGCCATAACTTGGGACTCGATGATCCGTTTGAGGTGATCTTGGTGTCTTTGGAAAGCTAAGACAATGTTCTACAACTTTCATGAAGAACTCAAGAGCTGGATCAGATTTCTAAGGGTCCAAAATAGCCTTGCAATTCAAAGTGGGTCTGCTGTTACTGGAATCTAACCAGTGTGCACATATTGGACCATATCGTGGGCTATAGGCTTCCTTTTAAGCTAAAACTCGGCCATTGGAAAGATAAGACCCATATCTCCAACTTTACTGAATATCATTTAGTCAATAAATGTCGTTTTAGGCATGATTATAAAGCTACAAGTTGGTTTGAATTTGGAAACACGTTTTGCCAACCTAACTTGAGGTAGGTGCAGTGTGTTTAGAATTTCGGGAGTTGTAAACGTCCAAATGGCATGAAACTAACGCCAAAATTTCAAGAAGACAATGGTCTACAATTGTCATGAAGACCTCCAAGCCAAAATACATTGTTTAAGTTATAAAAAGCAGGCTAGAAGTTGGAGTAGAGTTGCTGACTTGAAGCCACCAACCATACACTAACCCACCTACCGTGCACCAACCCACCAGTCATGCATCAAGCTTCCATATTTGACAATTTCCATGTTTTTACAGCTTGCATTCAGATTATTTTCAATTACAAAATTGGCTTTTAGGATTAGTATAAATAGAGTCAATCTCTTTATATTATCAATCATTCAATTTGAAGTAAGTTTGAAGAATGTTTGAGTATTTGTGAGAGTTTTTTTTTCTTTTCTTTTCCATTCTCTTTAGAATTTCGTTTTTGTTCTTTATTTTATGAGTTCTTCCTTCCCATCCATGGAAGGCTAGGCTCTTATAATCAATCCAAGGGATTAACCATCTTGATGTCTAATTTAGATATCTTGTTTCACTTGTTCATATTGCTTAATTGTTATTCAAGTTTCTCTTTATCCTCTTTTGATTTTTATCTAGATTGAATTACTTAATTTGATTTAGATGTTGATGTGATAATAACTTTATTATCATGTATACAAAGAGGATCACAAAGACTAAACAATATATCAATGTTTTTTGATGGATTGTTTAGCTTGGTTAAATTTCAGATCTTAAGTTAATTTATGTTGGATGATGCTTACTTTATCTAACCTTGGTTAATCAAACCCTAGATGCTTATCTAGTAGAGGATTATTGAATCATGTTGAGGCTTCTTGATGTGATCTAAGGTCAAGAACATGGTTAACAATTAAGTGAATTCCTTGTGATCAATAATAGATTAAACTCAAGATCGGTAAATTTCCTTGGATTGGTTAATTTTTAATTACTTTTCTTTTAATTCAATCGCTGTATTTTCTTAGAAATCATCAAAACCCCATTTTAATTATCTTGATCTAATTGAATCTTTTTTTTATCCTTAAGAGACGATTCGGTTCATGCTCTATACTACAAATTAGTTTGTGAACCGATAATTTTTATTATTTTGACGGGTGTCGACAACTTCTTATCACGAGTCAATGCCAAATAATAAAATTATTTGCACTAGTAAACTTTTAGTTTACAATAACATGTGCTTCTATTGGAGTAATATTAGTGTACTATAGACTAGTGGGAAAACTACATAATTTTTCTAATACCATTTTCTTACCCAAAACATTGGCTATACTATATGGAGGTAGTCAATGTTTTCCTCATTTACAATCTCAACTTGATATCCATTTCAGCTGATATCTTTAAAGCTCAATAAGTTTCTTTGTGACCTAGTAATAATACTTCATGTATGATAAGTTTTATCCTTCCGGAAAACAAAATATAGTAATAATTTCGGAGCCTTCAATCAATTTGGTATTTCTAACTATCACAATTTATTCTATATCCATATAGAAAGATTTGAGAACATACACATATTTTCTTCAATTAATGAAGTATTCTAAGAAATCATACTATATGTATTTTATTTCAAATATTACAAACTAACAAAAGAAAAAAAAATGCATGAGATTCTTAATTTACATCAAAGATAAAACAAGTACATGTGAAATACCAAATATAAATTTCAAGGAAATAATTTAACTACTAAACATTCACATCATTAGTCAATTGATCAATTCTTCCTTCAGGCACATACATCAAAATGCATCTTATTAATAAGACCATGATCAACTAAATCATTTTTACAAGCAAAATTCGATTTTATATTTTTCTCTTTCTTTTAGTGATGCTTGTTATGTGACCAATGTCCTTTCATGCTACAACGGTAGCATGTATTTTCTTAATTTGAAATCACTATTCTTCTTTTATTCATTATCTTTTCACTTTTTATGAGATGTAATGTTATGAGAAGAGTTGGAACCACCATGGTAACGGTCACTTTTTCAACCTCTACCATGTCTAAAATTGTAATTTGTTGCATTTACTTCAAGGAATGAAGTAGAACTAATTGGGCAGACTTTGTCAGTTTTCATCAATAACTCGTTATTTTGTTCAGGCATAAGAAGACTTGAAATTAATTCAAAATATTTATTGAAACATTTTTTCGATATTGCTATTGCAAAAGCATATTCAAGACATGTAAGTAGTGAATGTTTTCTCTAACATATCATTATCAAAAATATTTTCTCCACATAACTTCAATTAATAAGTGATTCTAAACATTACAAAGTTATATTTACTTATTAATATTACTATTTTTTGGTGATCATATCTTTATTTCAAATTGTTCCAAAAATTGACTAGATCTTCAAGAGTATGATATTCGGATATCGGTTCCTCATGAATGTCTAAAATTATAGTTTTTCAAGAACTATACCATTATTCTTCACATAAGTTATAACCAAGGAAAATCGTTGATTTTGTGCGATCTTGCAAGGATGCTCGATTTTCTTCTTTTGTAGTACTTCCAAGATTCGTAGCATTAAGATAAATCTCAAAATCAAGGAATCATGATAAGTAATTTATTCCAAAATTATCAAGAGTTACAAATTCAAGACAAAATATGATAATTACATTATACAAGAGTATTTGATAATAAAACCACTATGGATGAAACAAAAAAGATAGTCTATACTAAAAGGAACATGAAGGAAGCCATGAATTATATTAGTCCAATAAGAGTGATTAGAAATCATTACTCTTTGAATATAACCTCCGAGAAATTGATCAGGCCATCACTCAGATTTTGATGGTAGCTTTTGTGTTGATAAGGTGTTATAAAAATAAACATAAACAACTCAAAAGATAAAGAAAATAAGCATAAACAACTCTAAGAGATCGAGAAGAAAAATAGAGAGCAAAGAAGATAATTTGATCAATATTAAAAGCATTTATTGTTAGCCCAAGTGGCCTCTAACAATGGTTTGAATCCTAAAGGGGGTGAATAGGATTCTAAAGATTTTCACAAACTTTTCTTAAACAATTTTCTTGATGAAGATATATTGTATTATCAGACGATATAATGAATCTTTAATCACTAACAATTTAGATTAAATTCAAGTTAACCTTAATATGCAATGCAAGACTGAAATTAAAGAGAGTAGAGTTAGATAAAATTGCAAACCGAGATTTATCCTAGTTCGATCACCACCACTGTGATCTACATCCAGTCCTCACACCAAACAATATGAGATTTTCTTTTACTATTCAGGATCTTGATTACAACATTCAAGAGTTTTACACTAGAGATACCCCACTCCGCACCCTTTACAAATCAGGGATGTCTCACCCTGAATCAACCTAGAAGAAGATTCCCCACTTCTTCTAAACCAATGCATAACAGAAACGAACAATTAACAAAAGATTGAATCATGGTTGAAAGTGAAGATTACACAAATTGAAGCTCTATGATCACAAGATAGATTGAGAGACAGAGACGTAATAATTTCAAAGTATTTATTTTTCGTATATATGAGAATGTATGATCAATGTTTTTTTTTTAAAAGATATGATATGTTTAGTTAAAAACTGATATACAATGCAATTAGAAAATTTGATTTTAAGTTCATGAATCGATTCACATCATTGAAAAACATGTTGTGAACTCTGTGAATGGATTCACATACTTGTGAATAGCTTCAAATCACTTTGAATCGATTCACAATTTGTTGTGAATAGATTCACTGATAGATTCACTAAATCTTTGAATAGATTCACAGATTGTGAATTGAGTGAATCGATTCATATTTGCTGTGAATAGATTCACAGAAGCTTGAATTGATTCTAATTCATTATAAATTGATGAATGCATGAATGCAATTCTATTATATCAACCTATGTTCATTTTAGGTTCATTTCAAGTGTCTTTTTCAATCATCTTGTGTGATCTTACAAGGGTTCTAAACAAATGTAAACCTTAAGAACTACCCTTTGTAAATACTAAAACAATCATAATCTAAGTCTTCAAAAACTTGATTTACTTTACTTGGCACACTTTGTCATCTTCAAAACTTTGTACTTCATTATCCATGTCTAATTAGGAGTATGCGTTCATTTACATTTATAACATAAAACACTCAAAGAGGTATTTATAACCTACGAGTATGGTGATCAAAATCAAGTTAAATCTTAATCAACTATAGTTTCTTGAAATAACTTTGGACATTCATTTTTCAACGGTATTCATAATTTCATTATCATTTTCAAAAGCATAAAATATAAAATATTAGTGAAAAAATTAATAATAAATATATTTTTTATGCTCTGTTTGGATGAGAAGAGAAAATAGGAAGAAAGAAAATTAAGAAAAGAAAACAAATAAGGAAACAATATCATTTCTATTTAGATGTTTGGATGAAGAGGGGAAAAAAAGAGAGAAAGAAAATGAGAGAGAAAGGAAAGCCTGTTTTTACCATTACATCTTTTGTCGTTTCTCATATCCAGCCATGTTGCTAAAGCTTCGGTGTCCTCGCTCTCTCGCTCTACCTAACTAACGCCAATTCCTTTGGGGAGGGGAAAGGAGATAAGGATGATAGGGAGCCAAGCTACCTGCAAGAAGGATGTTCATCTCCAAATTTGCAACAATTTGCACTTCGTCAAAGGAAATCACTCTTCGAAATTAGATACTGAAGCTACAATTTTGTTTTTGTCAAATGCAAGCACTTAACAAGGTATCACGAAGAATGGGTTAGGAAGTCGTCGATCAAAATATAATTGTGCATCCATCTAGTGGTAACTTGTCGAACCATGATTGACAAACAAGATTGCTACAAGGTCGACTTTGACCGATTTGAGGGAAACAACACCATGATCAACATGTATGGGTAGCTTTGCGAACCTGCATGTTGAAGGAAAGGTGGGCGAAATAGGTTTGAAGATGAACTAAACCTAATCCGTGGATGAACCATTTTGACTGCTCTACATGTAAGTGTTGTTGAATTCATATTTGAAGAGGACTAAAATGTGCAGTTACTGACCTTGCAAATTTTTAGGCAACCACCATCATCACTAACATTCCACTACTGCTAAGGCCACTTTCTAAGTGGGACACATGTTAGAATCTTGTTCAAATAGTAGTTTTTAGCAGTTACAAGTTAGTTTTATAGATAGGGCCCAGTGATCATTGTACAAAGATCTTGAAATCCTAAAGTCCTCACACACTCAAAGCAAGAAAGGGATCCATCAAGTCACTTCTGGCTTTCATTTTCTTTCCAGCACATTTTGTTGGAACCAAAGAACCTTATAAAATTAAGTTTTGAACCATACTGATTAAATAATCATTACCCCATAAAGTTTTGAAGATAACAAAATTTTCAATTTAGATTGAATAAGTAAAAGACTCTTGTAACTTGTTTCGTAACTATTTCAAGAAGAAAAATGTTAACAAACAGTTACTTATATGTGCGTCCACTCTCTTCTGAGCTAAAGGAAACTAAGTATGCGTCCAATACCTTTTGAACTGTTTCACAAAGTTTCATTATATTTGGATCGTCCAAAGTTTTTCTTACTAAGCTCAGGTTTCAAAGTATTCGTCCAAAGCCAAATTTCAAATATGAAGAAACTGTTCTTCATTAATTGCTGAGAAGGACTCTGATAGCGCACATTTCAAAAAGAAGTCAACTGAGCTGCTTAGCTGACATTGCTAATAACTACAAAGACCTGCGAATAAAGAACTTTCTGCGCGCTCAGACAAGTCAAGTGTAAGCTATCATATTCTTGGACATTCCTGATAATCAAAGTGTCTTTTCAGAAGAAGCTCTACACGTTTTCATCTTAGGCATTTAATACCACTCAGAACGGTAATAAATGTTTCTGTTGGACGAAGAAGCTTATGAAGACTGCTCATATTGCTCTCACCTATAAATACAATTATCTTCGAAGAAGACACAGTGACAACTTTATGAGAAAATCCAAAGTAAAAAGGATTAAAGATTTCATTCTTCTTTGTATTCAAACTCTTGTAAAGAGATTAAGTCTTCAGATTCATTTTCAATCACCACCAGTAGTGAGTTAAAAACTCAAGCTCTTCTATACTTTTTTTTTATTCACATTGGTGTTTAAGCCTGAAGAGGTTGTGTATAAAAGAATACTTGAATAGTAGAATCTGAAGAGGTTGAGAATACTTGTATACCTGAAGAGGTAGACAATACTTGTAATCTTTGTACAAGATTAGTAGAAAATCCTTCTAGTTGAAGGGACTGGACGTAACTCTCGGTTTGTGGGAGTAAACCAGGATAAACATCTGGTGTAAGCTCTTCTTTCCTTCTCTTGTGTTTTACTTATTCACTAACTTCTGGGGATTGCTATTATTTTCCTAACTAAAGAGTTGAGTTAAACCTTAGAATTTTTTCACTTCGTTTAAAGTTGTTTATCTCAAATTTGCATTAGTGTCCAATTGGACTCAGAAGCTTTCTGCGTCCATTGCTTTTCGCTTCATGTGAAAAAGTTTTTCAAAAAGGTTAAGAAACACAATTCAACCCCCCTTCTTGTGTTTCACTTGTTTACTTCACATTTCATTCAAGTTTTTCTTATGCTTATTTTCTTTTACTTGTTCTTTATATTCATTGTATTTGGTTACCAATTTCTGGAAATATATGAACTTATTTTACTGTTCTTCAAGTCTTTATCATTTTCTTTGATCTTGCTGTATGAACTTGTTCTGTATATGTATGATTTAGAGTTGAACCTAGAGGAAGCAATTCCCTTCTCCGAATGAGACTAGAAATTAAATTGTCAGATTAGTTTGACAATTGTTTGCATAAACAAAACAATATTGCTTTCTCAAACCCCATTTCTTGTCTAAGGAATACACAGAAATGTTAATTGGGTATATGATGTCAAGAGAGAAATTAGAAAAGGGAGAGAAACAAGACTAGCCAATAATCTCAAAGTACAAATCTTGGAACAATGAGAGGTCACCACAAAGAAAAGATGGTATGAAACTATGAAGGCTATGGTGGTGGTGGAGTTAAAATAAAGGAAGAGAGAGAAGGGTAGTAGCATAAGAGTGAGGTCACCGAAGAAATCATATAGAAGAAAATAGGGAAGTTCTGGAGGAGAGTGTAGCCATCGCATAAAGACTAAAGTGATGAAGAAGACAAAGGTGGGAGAAGTCTAACAAAATTGTCCATCTCTCTATCTTTGCTCTAGGATTCATTGCCAATTGTTCATTTCTTCCCATTTTCTCTTTAGTTGGGTGAAGAAAATTTTTGTCATGGATCCCACACTAAATTTTTCTTTCTGCTTTATTTTCTTGCCTTATCCAAACGTATCTATTTCTTTTTTCCACCAAATTTCTCTCAATCCAAACAAAGGCTTACACACTAACTTATCAAATTATTCTTCATAAAAAAAAAAAAGAAACCTGGGGTAAATTGGGCATATAGGATTCCATCTTTGACCTTGGCTTCCCTTCCCTTGTGTAAAAACCAATGTTATTTGGACCAGTCGGTTGAATTGTGAACCGATCTCTCATTTGGTTATGGTTGACTGTCATAACTGGATTCATGGTTGAACCGGTCAAAATCAGACAAAATTAGTAATCTAGACAATTTTATGTAAATCAGTCATCTTTTTTTTAATCTCTCAATCACTTCATTATTCAATTAAGAGTGATATGAGGCTTCAGAATTGAGTCCCCAAATGTTTATTATGCATTTGATTATTGTCAATGTGTACTATGAGTCATATATATATATATATATCAACTTATATCAGTATAAGACTTAATTTATTTATACTACTTAATAATTTTTTTAACAATCCAACCATTAAATTATAATTATTCATCATGTAAATCATTTGTATCAAATTTTTAAAAAATTAAATATCAATAAGAATATAATCAAATAATTCATATTTTCATATATTTTAATAGTTTATATTACGTTAATTTTGATATATATCAATGAGTCATAAAACAACTTCGGATTAATGTAAAATTTTATAAGTATGACATACATAATAAAAAATTTAAATATAATGGTGAATTTTATGAAAAAGTTATTCAATAAAAAGTTATTGAGTGATATAAGAGCGATCAAATCTTATACTAATGTAAATTAATTCCTCTACATATATATATTTAATATATAATTATGACATTATTCAGTTCGAAAATCGATTAAATATAAATTAGAGACTTTTTAAATTTGTAATCCAGTTTTAACAACATTATTAAAAACTAATAATAATAATAAAAAAAACTCCCTCCGCCTAGCCCTACAAAAATCAACACAATCATGGAGCTCGCCTCTCCTACTGGTTTCACTTTCACACAATATTTTTTGCACTGAAGACAGAGATTACAGAGATGGAACAGGAAGAGTATCACGAAGAGCACGAAGTGTATGGTGCAGACATTCCCGATGAGGTGGACATGGAAGCCGACGCAGACGCAGACGCAGACGCAGACGCAGAACAACAACAAGAAGAAGAAGAACAAGATCACCATGACCCCAATCTCCCAAGCAAGGTTAAGGGCTTGTCCCAATCTCTCTCTCTCTCTCTCTCTTTCTCTCTCTCTCTGCTGATTTACCTTGTCTCATAGGACTTGGAGGACATGAAGAAGAGGCTCAAGGAGATCGAGGAAGAAGCTAGCGCCCTTCGCGAAATGCAGGCCAAAGTTGAGAAAGAGATGGGCGCTGTTCAAGGTCTCTCTCTCTCTCTCCCTCTCTCAAAATATTGATTCCATATATATATATATATTATCAACACAAAAGGGATGCAGATTTGGTTTTCAATACCTACCCATGATTGTTTTTGCATTTGAATGTTGCATATAATTTGAGTAAACCGAGTTCGTTCGCTCTGAGATGGGTTTTGGAATGCTCTTTGCCCCTTACGTTCTTCTCGGATTGAGATCTGTTTATTTGGACAACTTTATTGAACTTCTGATTTTTCTTTGGTTCCTTTTTTTTTTTTTTTGAGTTTTTGCAGTATATTTTATCCTTCCCCTACTTATGCTACTTCCTTCCTTTTCTCTCTAGTAAAATTTCTTCCTTTTTTTTTTCCTTTAAAAAAAGGATCTGGTCATAAGCTGTTTGATACATATTCAACACCCACATGACACATTTCTTTATCAGTGCTTTTTGCAATTTGAATGGGTGTCATAGTTTTATCTGAACAGGTTTCTAAATCACTGCTTTCTACATTTTTATTTCTCTCCCTTTGGATTCTGTAATAGGGTGTATCGAAGGACATGAGTTCTTTCCACAGTTAGCTATATTAGTACTTTAATTTAAATCATTTGTGACTTGATTTGAAAATGACTTCGTTGGGCTATGGGCTCGTTTTGTCTGACCTTTCTGTTAAGTATGAAATGTGTTTTTTTAGTTTGGTAGAAAAAGCATTTTATTGGAAAGAAGAGAGGGAAAGTACTGCTAAAAGGAGGATAAGAAATCCTCCAAAGCAGAAAGAGCAAACTACATCAGTTGAAAAGAAAGTAAAATAGGCAGAAAGGCTGCTCAATCTCTATACAATTCTGTAACGGCAACTCTGTTAGAACAGCCATTAGCAAAGCACCATAGAGAGGCCAAAAGCACAATCCTATCCCGAAGTGAGTTGAGGGGAAGAGAGGCACTTCTAAAATGTGAGTGTTCCTCTCCAACCAAATGCACCAAAAGACTGCATGAAATGCACATTGCTACAAAATTTTGCCTCCTTTTTGCCAAAACCTTTGAACCTAACCCGCTAAAACTGTTCCAAATTAGGAGGACACGCCCAGATCTCACCTAGGACCCCAATAAAATTGTCCCATGAGAAATTAGCCCCCTTACAGTGCATGAACAAGTGTCCAATTGTTTCTGAGCTAGAGCATCACATAACAGATATATCAGAAGAAATAGCAATGTGAGGCCTACAAACTAGCAACAAGTCAATTGTATTAAAATTGTTGTGTATTGCTGTCCAGATAAAATACATGACTTTAGGAGCTTTGGACTTCAAAACTGTTTATCAAGAAGAAGTCTTTGATGATTAGGAGAATGAATAAGAAAATGGAAAAAAGTTTTACTGGAAAACTCTCTGGAAGAATCCCAAGTCGATTTTAGTTATAGTACTTTAGTAAATCTATTGGACATTGTTCATATGACTTTTTTTGAGTTTTAAGATTGGTGCTATTACCATTGGGTGCTAGGTAACCAGTTATGCAAAAATTGTAAGAGGCTATAGATCTAGAGTATAAACACACACACACACGGAGGGTAATGCTAACCTTCTCTCCTCTATTGGGAGGTTGGCATGTTCCACATTTTGAAATGGACAAGAACCCATTTATTTAATTTATCAACAATACAC
Source organism: Styphnolobium japonicum (assembly GCA_023212625.1). Taxonomy (NCBI): domain Eukaryota; kingdom Viridiplantae; phylum Streptophyta; class Magnoliopsida; order Fabales; family Fabaceae; genus Styphnolobium; species Styphnolobium japonicum. Next base: position 21,406,034 of record JALBWW010000013.1, read on the forward strand.
GTTTTTTGGATAATGATGCAATTTTACATCAAAGAGACAATGCCTAATATGTTGTGTCGTTGCATATCCTTCTCTCCCTTTTCTCTATATTTCATTCTCTTTGGTCTTTTTGTCCTTGACCAATATCAAACTCCTTCAAGTTGTTGGAGTTTACGTATGGTCCAGCCATATTTTGCTCAAGTGAATACACACCTATCAATCAAATATTTTCCCTACTTTTAGCTATCTTTTCAATGCAACCTAATACGAAAGTTTCAATAAGAAAACAATTATTGGAAATTTATGTAATGGCTTCCATCATACTTGAATAGATGGAAAGGATCTTGTTGAGATTCAATGAATGCAGAATGCACTGAGTGCTTCGTTGCCTCAGTGCTATCTGCTAGGTGTAGATATTCTCATTGTCTCCTACTTTAGATATCCACTAGCTTAGTATATATTATCTCAATTGTATACGTTATCTTATGATGATTATGTCTTGTATAAGTAGGCTATATAATCAGACTCTCAAAGAGTCATTGTACAACTTGAATATAGAGAAGCAACATTCAAATTCTCACATCTTAATTCTGTCTTTCAACTTGGTATCGTGAGCTCATCATCTCAGTGGGCCTGATTTCCTTCAAAATATCACTGTCCGAGCTACTGTGGAGGCTACCCAGTAGCCTTTCCGACCACCACCGGACCTCAAACTCCGGCCATAGCTTCAGAGAGTGCCGACGAGCCATCCGCCGTCGACCAGCTCTCAGCCCAGGTCCCCACGCGCCGCCACAAGACTCTGCAGCAGCCTGCGCGTGAAGTCCACGCGTCGTCCTACCGGTCTCCGTAGCAACGTCTGGTACAACCTCTGGTGCTCCTAATCCATCTTCACAAAGCAAAACTCCACTTTCCTTTGTTTTCTCTGGGAGTCCGTCTATAACCTCAGAGAAGCTCAATGGGAAGAACTACATGGATTGGCAAAATGCTATGGAAATCTGGTTCTTGGGGCAAGGTCTATCTGATCACTTGACTAAAAAAGTTGCAGATGTTAATGCAGCAGATCAAAATCAATGGAAAAAGGCAGACTATCAGCTAGTTTCTCTCTTATGGCAGTCAATTGACCCAAAGTTGTTGGTGCATTTTCGCACTTACAAAACATGTTATGACATATGGAAGAAAGCCCGCAGTGTTTATTCCAATGATATCCAACGTCTGTATGATGTGGTACACAACTTGGCTACACTTCAAATGACGAATAATGATCTCCCAGGATATTTGACCAAAGCTCAGTCCACTATTGATGAAGTCAAGTTGCTCTTAACTGGTAATGATATGGAAAACAAGGTGGATAACATGTGTATGGTGTTTGTTCTTCACGGTCTCCACAAAGACCTTGAATCTGTTCGGAACCAAATTCTGACTAATCCTAGCGTCCCCACAGTAGAAAACCTTATGGATCGACTCTTACGAGTTCCCCTCGTAAAACTATGACCTAACTAGTTCTTTCGTGCCTCGAGAATCATCTGTCTTTTTCTCCAACACCACCAATTGTGGGGGCCGAGGTCGTGGTGCCCGAGGTGGCCGAGGAGGTCGTAGCTTTGGCAATCGTCCACAATGTTCATACTGTAATCGCATGGGTCATACCAAAGACAAATGTTATTCTCTCATTGGATTCCTCGAGAAATCAGCCCATATGACATACATGCAACCTCAATCTTGAAAAACAGACTTGGAATGATAATCGTAATGTCTTATCCGACGCCAATTCAAGGAATATCTGCATAGCCTTTAAAGGAGTTCAACAAGGCCAATCTTCACAGTAGCCCATAATCGGTAAATCTACTTCGGGTTTGTCTCTCACAGTCATTGCCTATTAGATCTTGGCTTTTGATCTCCGTGCTTCGATCATATAGCCGGTAATCCTTCTTTTCTCTACTATAACACAAACTTAAAATACCACATTATATTACTCTTGCTAATGGCTCCAAGACAAAAGCCATCGGCATTGGTCAAGCCACTCCTCTTCCATCACTCTCTAAATTCTGTTTCTTTATACCGATTGTCCCTTTAACTTAGTCTCGTTAGTCAACTCACTCGTAACCTTAATTATTCCATCACTTTTACTAATAATTCTTTTTCCATCCAGGACCTAACATACGATGCATTTACTGGCACAGATCCAATCACATGGCCTTTACTATTTTCACCACCATCTTCATTGCTTGCACCATTGTTGAGTCCCCGTGATCTCCTTCACCGCCGTCTTGGTCATCCCGGCCTCAATAAATTAAAGAAAATGGTCCCCCATCCTGCCTCACTTACTTTTTAAAGTGTGAGCCATGTCACTATAAGCAACATGTACGAGCTTCTTTTCCAACAAGGAATCCTCGTCAGACAACCACTCCCTTTGGTCTCGTTCATTCTGACATATGGGGTCCTAATCGAATCAGCTCTATCTTAGGGTATAGGTATTTTGTTACTTTCATTGATGATTTCTCAAGATGTACTTGGATAATTTTAATGAAAGATCGTTCTGAACTATCAACTATTTTTCAGCATTTTTACAAAGAGATTGAAACCCAATTTGGACATTCCATTCATATTTTACGAAGTGATAATGCCAAAGAATATTTTTCTGCATCCTTTAATCAGTTTATGAACTCTCATGGCATGATTCACCAATCTTCTTGTCCACACACACCCCAACAAAATGGCATTGCTGAAAGAAAACACCGTCATATTATAGAAACCGCACGTACTCTTTTGTTACATGCCAAAGCACCTTTAAAATTTTGGGGTGATGCTGTTCTCACTGCTGGTTTCTTAATAAATCGGATGCCATCATCTGTTTTGAATAACAAAATACCATTTTCCATCTTGTTCCCAGAAAAATCATTGTTTAATGTTCCCCCACGGGTATTTGGTTCTACATGTTTTGTTCATGATCTCACACCAGGTCTTGACAAGTTGTCTGCCCGTGCTGTCAAATGTATCTTTCTTGGTTACTCTCATGTTCAAAAAGGATACAAATGTTATTCTCCCACTAGTCATTGTTTCTACATATTTGCCGATGTTACCTTCTTTGAGGATGCCCTTTATTTCACCTCCTCTGTAACACCAACGCCCATTTCTCAGGTATTACCTCTTCCTATGTCTATCCCAACTATTGTCCAGACCCCTACTCCACTTGTGTCTATCTCTCCTCCTTAACCTATTATTATCTACCAGCGTCGTCCTTATCCAGCGACATTGACAGATGGTGTACCTGAACAGGCCGGTGATTCATCTCCCACTCCAATTGATCTACCTGCTCTGGATCCTCCTAAGTCTCCTACCGACTTACCTATCGCCCTTCGTAAAGGTACACGTTCCACCTGCAATCCTTACCCTATCTATAACTTCTTAAGTTATCACCGTATATCTCCTTCCCATTATTCTTTTGTCTCTGCCATTTCCTCCAGGTTCTATTCCTAACAATGTACAGAAGCACTCTCTCATCCAGGATGGAGACAGTGATTGATGAGATGACCAAATTTTTAGAATCCAATACCACATGGACTCTTGTACCCAACCCCCTGGCAAATCCACGCTTGACTGTCAGCAGTATTTACTATCAAAGTCGGACTCGATGGTAACATTGACGCTAAAAGCGCGTTTAGTTGCTAAAGGATATACTCAGATCTTTAGGCTCGATTATGGTGACACTTTCTCTCCTGTTACTAAAATGACGTAGGTTCGTCTTTTCTTAGCCATGGCAGCCATGCGTCGATGGCCCCTACATCAGTTGGACATTAAAAATGCTTTCCTCCATGGTGATTTGGACTGAGGAAGTTTATATGGAGCAACCACCTGGTTTTGTTGCTCAAGGGAGTCTCGTAGCTTTGTTTGCAAAAGTTACACAAAGCCTTATATGGTCTCAAGCGTAGTCCTCTGCATAGTTTGGGAAATTCAAGACAGCTCTTCAACATTTTGGCATGATTCGCAGGAAGCGTATCACTGTCTTTTATAAATGCTCTTCCTTTGGCCAAAGATATTTATCTTGTTGTATATATAGATGACATTGTCATTACAGAGATGATCATGATGGCATTACAAGTCTCAAGCAAGATCTATCTCAACAATTTGACACCAAAGACTTGAGACGATTACGATATTTTCTAGGAATTGAAGTTGCTCGGCCGATTCAGAATTGCTATATCTCGTAGGAAATATGCTCTTGATATTTTGGAGGAAATTAACATGCTAGATTGTAAAATGACTCGACACACCTATGGATCCCAATGTTAAGCTTATGCCGGATCGTGTAGGAGCCATATTCGTGATCCGTGAAGATATCGAAGATTAGATGGAAAACTGAATTATATCACTATTACCGAGATCTCGACATCTCCTTCTGGCCGCTGTTGTGAGCCAATTCCTCAATTTTCCTCGTAGAGTCATTGGGATGCGTGAGTTCTGGATTCTTAGATACATTAAAAGTTCTCCTGGGAGTGACTAATTTATCAAAGTAGAGGCCACACCGATACATAATTGCTTACACAGATGCAGTTAGGCTGGTTGCCCAAGTGATAGACGGTCAACCTCAGGCTATTGTGTCCTCATTGGAGGCAACCTCATTGCATGGAAAAGTAAGAAGCAAAGTGTTGTAGCTAGATCAAGTGCAGAAGCAGAATATAGAGCTATGGCCCTTGCTACATGTGAGCTCATTTGGTGAAGCAACTAATCTCGAGTTGAAATTGCAAGATTGGGCTCATGAGTCTTATATGTGATAATCAGCAATTCTTGCATATTGCCTCCAATCCTCGTCTTCCACGAGCGAACCAAGCACATCGAGATCGATTGTCACTTTATCCGTGAAAAGGTTATATCTGGAGAAATCACCACGACATTTGTAAACTCAATGATCAACCGCGTATACTCACCAAATCACTCCGGGTCCAAGGATAAAATACATATGTGACAAGCTTGATGCCTATGACATATATGCACCAGCTTGAGGGGGAGTGTTGAGATTCAATGAATGCAGAATGCACTGAGTGCTTCGTTGCCTCAGTGCTATCTGCTAGGTGTAGATATTCTCATTGTCTCCTACTTTAGATATCCACTAGCTTAGTATATATTATCTCAATTGTATACGTTATCTTATGATGATTATGTCTTGTATAAGTAGGCTATATAATCAGACTCTCAAAGAGTCATTGTACAACTTGAATATAGAGAAGCAACATTCAAATTCTCACATCTCAATTCTGTCTTTCAATTGATCTAATTTTCTTATTGGAAAGAAAATCAACATTGTTTGATGTTGATTTTGGAAAGAAAAAAAATATGTTGATTTCTAAAAGAGAAAGTCAGTTGGAGACAAAAGACTAAGGTGCAGTGGGCTAATGATGGGGAAGTTAATTCTAAGATTTTTCATATTGTGGCTATAGGGAGGAAGAGGAAAAGTTTGATTATGGAATTTGAAATCGTGAATGGGGATCTTGTTCGAGACGGTGGAGCTATTGCTCAGGAAATTACCCGGTTAGTTTTATAAGGATCTTTATACGGAGGAAACTTTGTCTAGACTTTTATTTGAGGATTTGGATTGATGTGCTATTACTATTACTCAGGAAAAGGCTAATTTTTTGGAAAGACCTTTTGAAGAAGAGGAAATCAAGAGGGCTAGTTGGAGTATGGATAAAGATAAGGCAGGCCCTGATAGTTTTACTTCTGGTTTTTACTGTGCTGTTGGGATATCATTAAAGATGATCTTTTGAAGGTGTTTGCTGAATTCCATAGTAATGGAAAAATTGGGGTTAATATTAACTCTACTTTTATCTCTTTGGTTCCTAAGAAAGATAGATCTGTTAGGGTTAAAGATTATAGACCCATCAGTCTTGTCACCAGTTTGTATAAAATCCTTACAAAGATACTTTCCATCTGCCAGAAAGAGGTGTTGGAGGACACTATTTATAAAAATTAGAGTGCTTTTGTTGCAATTATATAGATTTTGGATGCTGCTTTGGTGGCGAATAAAGTGGTTGATGATATGAGGAAAAGGAAAAGACAGTCTAGTTCTTAAACTGGATTTTGAGAAAGCTTATGATCAGGTCAGCTGAGTTTTTTTGGATGAGGTTTTAGAGAAAGAAGGGTTTGGCTCTAGGCAGAGAAGTTGAATCTTAGGTTGTTTCTCGACTAGTACTTTTTATGTGATTGTTAATGGTGAGCCTAAAGCTTGGTTTCATGGTCAGAGGGATGTGAGGCAAGGAGATCCTTTCTCTCCTTTTCTATTCGCTTTGGTGGTGGATGTATTTGGTCATTATATTTCTAGAGTAGTTGCGAGTGGTCTCATGAAAGGTATGAAAGTGGGTTCTGAAGAGGTTGTAGTCTCTCATTTGCAATTTGCTGATGATACCATCTTGTCCATAGATGAGGATAATGATTGGTTTTTTTTATGCCCTTTCTCTTTCTTCTACTACTTATCACTGTACCATATCCCCTGTGGGAGTTGCCTGCCAATACAATAGAAAAGATTATCAGGGATTTTCGTTGGTTGGGTGTTACAAATTTGAGATGTGGTCATCTGGTGAGTTGGGAGGTGTGTAGTCGTCTTAAGAAGGACGAGGGTTTGGGTCTTGGTAATTTGGTGTCTAAGCGCAGTGCTCTATCAAGTGCTATGACGTTTTCCTTTGGAACCTCATTCTGTTTGGCAATATAGCAATCTGAGCTTCTCATTTTAGTCCATGGAAATTTCTCTCACATGGTTATGCTACCTTCAAGTCCTTGCTTTCCTTGAAGGTGGGAAATGGTTCTCATGTCAACTTTCGGGAGTACCATTGGGAGGACATTTCTCTTTCAGATATGCTTTTCTATGTCTTTATCGTCTTTTTTCCTTACACAGTTCTCATATCCAAACAAATTTTAATGTCCAAGATTCTATTTTTTCATGGAATTTCCAATTTCTTCGTAATTTTTAAATGATAGAGAGTTTTCTGAGTTGGAGTCTCTTTTGGGTCTCCTAGACTTTGTTCATTTATCTTCAACTTTGGATAAAAGAAATTAGTCTCTTGACCCCTTTGGCGTGTTTTGTGCAATTCTTTTTTCCGATTCCTAACTCATTCGCCGAATAGAGCTTCTTTCTATATTGATAAACCCCTTTGGAAGTCCAAAGCTTCCCCTAAGGTCAAGTTTTTATTTGGACTATGGTGCTTAAAAGAATTAATACTAATGACATGTTGCAAGTTCATAGGCCGAATAAGGCTCTCTCCTGATATGTGTTGTTATGTGTGGTGCCAGCTCAGAATCGGTTCATCATCTGTTCTTACATTGTTTTGCTGCAGTTTCTCTTTGGCATTCTTTGTTTGGCCTTTTTGGTGAGTGTTGCACGTGCCCTAGGTCCTTGGATCAATTTTTGATGATTAGCTTTCATGGTTTTGGTAGGAGAAGAGAGGCTAAATTTTTGTTGCGATGTGCAATCTTTGCTACACTTTGGTGTATATGGTTGGAGCCTAATTCTCAGATCTTTAAGGAGGTTTCTTTGGCCCAACAACTGATTTGGGAAAAGATTAGGCTTTTGGCTTCTATTTGGTGTAAAGCACATAGTCTTTTTAAGGGGGTTCCCCAAACAGATATGTTGAGGGATTATACATTGCAGCTTTGCCTCATTGATGTTTTCTTTTTTCTTTGTTTTTTGTGTTTTGCTCTTACATTAAGGAGGATTCCTTATCCTCCAAACTCGTAATTTCTTCTCTTCATCTTAATGAATTTCTTCTTTTATCAAAAGAAAAAAATTGTCAATGAAAATACTGTACCATCAAGGCATGAGTGTTTTAGTCTGTTTCTTTGATGTCAACATTCAAAAGGCATATGCAATGCATAAAATAAAATTCAAATCATGCTGTAGAACGTTTTATTAAGAAGTCCCATTAGCAGTTATGGGTAATGGAGATTGGGGAGATAACAAGAGCCGAGGGAGATGAAGGGAAACTGCAATAAATGGGTTGACACAATAATTTAGGTTGACATGTCCCCACTAGCAATTATAAGAAATGGATATTGGAAAGAGAAGAAGAGGGGGGTTGAAGGGAAGATGCAATAAATGGGTTTACACAATAAGTTAGGTACTTGTCTACTTGATGAAAAATGACGTCACTATCGACAAAACTGTGTTGTTAAATTAAACATATGAGTTTCTTGTCCATTTCAAAATGTGGAAATGCCGGCCATCATTTTTTGAAATTTGAACTATAAGGCATATGTCATGGGTAGGATACTTTTCATATCTAATGGTGGATTTTAAATTTTATTTGTAGATTGGAGGCATTCAATGATAATATTAATATCTTTCTGTTAAATGATATTTTAATTTTATTTTAATTTGAAGATTCATCTGGCTCTTCTGCAAGTCAAGCTGAAAAGGAGGAAGTGGATGCTCGATCAATCTATGTTGGTAATGTGAGGTTTGAAGATCTTTATTCTGCTTCATTTCATTTCCATCTTTATATAATGACTTGCCATCGTTTTGTATTGTATTTTATATCTGTACTTGTGAAGTATGTACACAAGTGATTGATTCAGCTGTCTGTAGGTCTTAGCTTTCCTATGATGATGTTTGCTGCTTGGTCTTTTGCTAGGTCTTTAGATTTATTAAAGTCTTTCTTGACCCTTGCTAACAGCTTAATCTTTTTGGTCAAGTTTTTTGACATTTGTCCTATTGGTAAAGAATTACAGATTTGGAGCTGGGAGAGAGAGGGGGGGGGTTTAATGGAAAGAATAATTATTGCCTTAGTTATAGGATGTTTCTCACAAAAGCAAAAATCAGATATTGATGAATATTTCAAAAACTTGTAGCCAAAATGATAGCACACATGTGGGAAAGCTTAAACACAAGACAGATATCACAGGAAACATATCTATGTGACTGGAAATTAAGAGTGCTCTAGGAACCCCCCCCCAAAAGGTGATCTGTTGTGGACCTTAAGTCTTCCTCTTTTAAGCCACATCACCTGGCCCCCATGAGGTTTATCCCAAATATTTTGTTGTCATTTTTTCCTTTTTAAGTTGCCAATTTTCCAACTTTACATGGTTATTATGTTCTGTTAAATCTTTTAGTAGGTCTCTGCATCCTACTTCATGGAAGTAAAATACTTTTAAGTATTGGTGTTGATTAGCTTGGTTTGGTTGTTTTTGACACCAATGACCAACTACAACAACAACAACAAAAGCTTTTTCCCACTAGGTGGGGTCGGCTACATGGATCAAACGACGCCATTGTGCTCTGTCATAGATCATACTTTCAGATAAACCATTAATTTCAAGATCTATTTTAATGATATCTTTTAGTGTTGTCAGTGGTCTACCTCTACCTCTCTTTAAGGGGCTATCCTCCAACTTATCAATTCTTCTCACTGGAGCTTCTATTGGTCTTCTCCTCACATGACCAAACCATCTTAGGCGAGACTCTGTTATCTTTTCATCAATGGGTGCTACTCCAACTTTCTTTCAAATGCACTCATTCCTAATTTTATCTCTTCTTGTATGTCCACTCATTCAGCGCAACATTCTCATCTCTGCAACCCTTAACTTATGCTCATGTTGACATTTTGCCGTCCAACATTCGGTACCATAAAGCATTGCCGGTCTTATAGTTGTCTTATAAAATTTTCCCTTTAACTTGAGAGGTATCTTGCGGTCACAAATAACACCCGAAGCATTTCTCCATTTTGTCCACCCAGCTTGAATCCTATGAGTTACATCTCCTGTAATCTCTCCGTCATTTTGTATAATAGATCCAAGATACTTAAACCGTTCAACTTGTGGAATAATATGATCACTAATTTTCACTTCCAAGTCAGAGCTAGATCGCCTTTTGTTAAACTTACATTCCATATATTCTGTTTTACTCCTACTTAGTCGAAACCCATGTGATTCTAAAGCTTCTCTCCATAACTCTATTTTATCATTTATTCCTTATCTCAACTCTTCCACCAGGACTATGTCGTCTGCGAAAAGCATGCACTGAGGCACTGGATCTTGGATGTGTCCACTAAGTACGTCCAAAATCAAGGTGAAAAGATATGGACTCAAAGTTGACCCTTGGTGTAATCCTACAGTAACAGGAAAATCTTCTGTGACCCCGCCATCCATTCGCACACAAGTCGTGACCCTATCATACATATCCTTGGTAGCTCGAATATAAGCAACACGAACTCCTTTCTTCTCTAGTGCTTTCCAAAGAACTTCTCTTGGCACCCTATCATAAGCCTTTTCCAGATCAATAAACACCATGTGGAGGTCTTTTTGTTTCTTTCGGTACCTTTCCATCACCCCTCGCATAAGGTATATTGCCTTCATGGTTGACCTCCCTGGCATAAAACCAAATTGATTCTCTGAAATGTGAGTCTCTTGTCTTAATCTCCGTTCGATTACTCTTTCCCATAGTTTCATAGTGTGGCTCATGAGTTTTATCCCTCTATAATTAGCACAATTTTGTATATCTCCTTTATTCTTGTAGATAGGGACCAAAGTGCTTCTTCTCCATGCATCTGGCATTCTTTTAGACCTCAAAATCTCATTAAACAGCTTAGTTAGCCAGATTATGCCTTTCTCCCCTACACACTTCCAAACTTCAATGGGAATATCATCTGGTCCAACTGCCCTCCAATTGTCTATTCTCTTTAGTGCTTCCCTTACCTCAAATTCCCGAATCCTACGATAAAAGGTAAAATTTTGGTCTTCCTCACTAGTTTTTACAATCTCAGAGTTTCCACTTGTTCTATATTCTTCATTTAATAACTTGTGAAAATAACTTTTCCATCTTTCCTTGATCTCCTGTTGTGTAACTAAAACTCTATCATCTTCGTTCTTTATGCACTTCACTTGATCTAAGTCTCTTGTCTTCTTTTCTCTACTTTTAGCAAGCCTATATATGCGTTTTTCCCCATTTTTTGTACCTAAAGATTGGTAAAGCCCCTCAAAAGCCTTAGATTTCGCCTCACTGACCGCCTTCCTAGTTTCTTTCTTTGCTACTTTGTATTTTTTCCGATTCTCTTCATTATTACATAAGTGCAATGCTTTAAAGCACTCTCTTTTTGTTTTAATGTTCTCTTGAACATTTGTTTCCCACCACCACGATTCTTTATCTTTAGGTCCAAAGCCTTTTGATTCTCCTAGAACTACTTTTGCTACCTTCCGAATTCCCCTGGCCATATCTTCCCACATATCATCAGCACTTCCCTGTGCTTCCCAAATTTCTTCTTCTAAAAGATTTTTCTTAAATATTATTTGTTTTTCTTCTTTTAACTGCCACCATTTGATCCTTGGGTTTTTGTCATGACGACTTCTATTAGCCCTTCCCTTAACTCTTACATCCAGAACCAACAACCTATGTTGAGTGGTCAAGCTCTCCCCAGGTAAGACTTTACAGTCCTTACACATCTTTCTGTCATTCTTCTTAACCAAAAAATAGTCAATTTGTGAGCAAGAAACCCCACTTTTGTACGTGATAAGGTGCTCTTCCCGCTTTCTAAAACAAGTGTTTGCTATCGTCAAATTGAAAGCCATCGAAAAATCTAGAATAGCTTTACCCTCCTCATTATACTCTCCTAGACCAAAACCCCCATGTAACCCCTGATACTCCCTCGTTTCTCTCCCAACATGTCCATTTAGATCTCCTCCCAAGAATATATTTTCTCCTAGTGGTATTTCCTGGATTAAGCCTTCTAAATCCTCCCAAAATTCTACTTTTTGTTGCCATTCTAACCCTACTTGTGGTGTGTATGCACTAATGACATTACAAGTGTCTTGCCCAACGACAAATTTTAAAGCTATGATCCTATCTCCAACCCTTCTAACATCCACCACATTATTTTTCCAATTCTTATCCACAATAATGCCTACTCCATTCCTTGCTCTAACTTTGCCAGTGTACCAGAGTTTAAAACCCGACGTATCTAATTCCCTTGCCTTTTCTCCGACCCACTTAGTTTCTTGAAGGCACATAAAATTAATCATCCTCCTAACCATAGTGTCAACTATTTCCATAGACTTGCCTGTAAGTGTGCCTATATTCCAAGTACCAAAGCGAATTTTACTCTCATGAACTAGCTTCTTTACCCACATTCGTCCATGAAAATGTGAGAACCCTTGCTTATTTAACACTACATCCGGGCGTCGATGCAGCGGCTCTTGCTTCGACCAACGTACTCACAAATACAAGCGTTACTTAAGGGTAACGACCTAGCATTAACACAATCAAATCGTTTGTCCATGTCATAAAGTATTTGACAAACTAATTGGTCTGGTTCTGTTATGATTATTGGTTTTCTTTTATTGGAAATTTAGAGGAAAATGAATTAAACCAACTCTGGTAGTCTGAGTAAGAGAAGTCTTTACAGAAAGGCAAAACGGAGTCTAATTAAAGAAAGAAACAGCACAAGGTGTAGAAGATTCGGTCAACCTGACAATAGCCCTACATACCCTGTAGTTTAAACATGATGGTTCTAAATCTATTTCTGAAAAGTTAGCCACTTTAAGAAAATTCATCCCCAACAAGCAGTTTTGCAGTCGAGGAGGCCAATTGAACAAAACCCTGGTATTGTAGATACCAGTGCCCAGTAATCTAAAGCTAAGCATCACACTATTAGTTGTGAAATCAGCAAATACAAGTAACCCTTCTCACTTTTGATTAATTTCAAGTGTGTGGAGTGGCTGTGAGGGGAAAGAGGTTGAGTATCTGGTCTGGCAAGTAGTTCTGTGGTTCATGGTTTTTTTTTTCTTTTATCATATAAAAAAGGGCATTTAATGTATGTGTGTAATCAGTTGGTTTGGTTTGGAGCGGTTGGACACTGTCAATTGACAACAAAATGAACCAAATGATTTGGTTTGGTCCAAATGTCCAGTCCAATCGGTTTAGTTCAGCTTTTTTCCTTTCCTTTTTTTAATGCAAAAAGATAGTTATTGGAGAGAAGAAAAGACAACAGAAGAGGTGGGGGACAATATATCATCCTTAACAGAGGCACAAAATGAAAGAAAAGTGGAAATAAACAAAGCCAATAATACAATAAAGCTCTCCAATTTCCCTGCACATCTTTAAGTGAAGCTCCCTTTAAGAGACCATGGGCAAAAAGGGAGGTCATAATGGCAATCCTATCGCACAACAAATCAAAGGATAGGGAAGAACCTTTAAAAATATGAGCATTCCTTTCCAGCCAAATACACTAAGAACAGCATAGGTGTCAGATCAGCATAAAGCCTTTCTTTCCTTCTGCCAAAGTTCCAAAAGCTTCAAACACCCCTAATTTTAAGAGTGATTTAGGTTTAGTAGGTTTTAAGGTAAACAGAGACAAGAATAAGGCATGGTTAAAGAAGAATTGAGAGTTACTGATATGTAAAAAGAGGAATGGTTAATATTGTAGTTGAGAGGTTGCAAACAATTAGATTAGAGAAGGAAAAGAAGATTATCTAAGCATCATGCCTAGGTGATAGAGAAGCTGGAGATGTTACCTTTTAGAGTCTGGCTTGTGGATAAATCTGGTTCCTTTGCACATTTATATCTCATTTTAGAATATCTTGTTTGTGGTATTGGTAATTTAAAAAATTGAAGGTGGCTCTGTTGAAGGCCAAAACTTTTGTCTGGTCTGAGGCACAAATAGTCCCAGATCCGATGCCCTTAAAAGCGTTCTAGTTTTTCCTTAAAAGCGTTCTAGTTTTTCCTTAAAAGCGTTTTAGTTTTTCCTTGCATACGATTCATTTTCCCTTCAAAGGAAAAAGATTATCAAGGTGAGCTTCATAGCTGCTGAAATAAGTTTAATTTTATTCTCTAAATTGATTTAGTAAAGTACATAATATACATGGATTATTCATCATAACATTCCTGCAAGGACTTCAGTTTCTAACTGGAAACCTATTAAAACTAAAGCTAGGAGCTACTAAATCTACAAGTTAATAACCAGAAAGAGATTCTGGTGACACGTCTGACTACAGCCTAAATCCATATTATCCAGATTTACTGAGATACCCTTGTAAACTAAAAGAAACCAATTCCTGCATCTTTTTAATGCCACAAGACCTAGCATTTGCAAATCTTATGAAAAACTTATAATTAGACCCTACATCAGACCCATACTACGTGTTAATGCTTATTTGCTTTTTAAGGTTTTCTTGATTCTGTTGCTGCTTACGTGAAGACCACATGAATGTATTTGATAACTTGACTGTAACTGACAGGCTCTAGTGCCTTGTACAGTCACATGTCTAATGCTTGTTCAAATTTTTTCTCGGCAGTTTTTAATTTCATGATAATCTTATAAAGCTTCACCTGAATGTCGTACTTCATTAAAATGGGTTCCAAATTATGATTCAGGTTGACTATGCATGTACACCTGAAGAAGTCCAACAGCATTTTCAGTCATGTGGAACTGTGAACAGAGTGACAATATTGACAGATAAATTTGGTCAACCAAAGGGATTTGCCTATGTAGAGTTTGTTGAGATTGACGCTGTTCAGAATGCTCTCCTGTTAAATGAATCAGAATTGCATGGTCGACAACTGAAGGTCTTTATTATCAGATAATCTGTGTAAATTCAATTAGTCACTCCCTTTGTTTTTCATTTGACTGTCCTTGAATTCTGGTTTTCCCTTCAGGTATCTGCTAAGCGTACAAACATTCCTGGAATGAAACAGTATTATGGAAGAAGACCTATTGGTTTACGATCTAGGAGGCCTTTCATGCCTTCTCCATTCTATCCGCCATATGGTTATGGGTAAGCAATTATCAGAAACTGAAGAAAATAAAAAAAATTACCTTGGATTCGGTGTTGCTTTCATTTGTCTCTGCTATGCGTTGTGTAAATTTTGTTGTCTTAGAAAGTAAAAATGCTTCTTGCTTGAAATGGTGCTTTACATCTAGCCTGTGCCATTACAAAGTAATGGATGGATTTGCTTGCATGACAGACAGTAATACATCTGATGGCAGGTTTGGTCCTTCAGTTTTCTAAATCTGAACTTTCGGCAAAAATAAAATTGTCTTATTTCTTTGCAACATCATAAGCATGCATTTTAAGCTAGGGAACCTCATTGTTCAATATACATTCCTATTGCCATAACCACCTGACAACACATCAGAAAATTAGAATATTTTTGCTTTAAATTTTTATTTTTCTTGTGCTGCTCTGTGAATATATTTCTTCACTGCCTACTCCTTATGTTGCTTTAAGTTAAGCACACACTAAATATGTGTGCAAATTGATTTTTTTTTTTAAAGTAATAAAATGAGAGAAAGTAGGAGAAAGAATAAGAGATAAATAAGGAAAGTAGAGAGAAAACATAGGGTACAAGTGTACAACAATAGCAACGACCAAGCCATATCAGATTTTGTAGGATTGGCTACATGGATCAATTGAAAGTTGAAACCACTAGACTCTAAAAAAAGGAATTTTTGGTAAAGCCGTTTAGAGCAAGGTCTTATTTAGTGATTCTTCCTAATGTTTTCTTAGGTCTTCCTCTACCCCATTTATTTGGATGATCTTTCACTTGATCCACTTCACTCACTGGACACTATTCATTATCTTCTCCCACGACCAAATCACCTTCGTGAGTTTCTGTTATTTTGTCCTCAATAAGTGTTGCTCCAACTTTCTCCCAAATACTTTGATTCATAGTCTTAAATTTTTTTTGTGTCCAATCATCCACCTAAGCATTCCCATCTCCACTACACTAATTTTTGCTCTTGGCTCTTTACAACCCATCATTCTCATCCACAGAGCATTGCTGGTCTTATAGCTATTTGGTAGAATTTTTCCAAGTGTTATGGGAACTTTGCAATCACAAATTATGCCTGAAACATTTCTCCATTTAATCTACCAAGCTTGAATCATATGTGTGACTCATTAATTTCCCTTTCACTTTTTAAGATGGATCCAAGATACCTAATTATGCAACTTGTGATATGATGTAATCCCCAATTTTCACCACCAAAACATTGCTAAGTTGTGTCTTACTGAACTTGCATGCTGTCAAGAACCAACTCTCCCAATAGCTTAAGCTATTAGGTGAAGGCACATGAATGATTTTATATCTCTAACACATGCCTTATACTCAATCATACTCCTACTTAACCAAAATCTCTTTGACTCCAAACCTTCTCTCCACAACCCAAGTTGAAATTTTTTTACTCTTTCTCTCAACTCATCAACTAGGACATAAATATGCCCAATACTAAGGTAAAAAGGTACGAACTCAAAGTTGACTCTTGGTGCAAACCTATTGTTATAAGAAAATTTTCTGTTACACCTCCATGAGTTCACACTAGGTGTTGCCTTATCATACATATCCCTCGTAGCTCAAATATATGCGACACAGACTCCTTTCTTCTCTAGAGCTTTCCACAAGAATTTTCTTTGTATCCTATCATAGGCTTTTTTTTCAGATCAATGAAGACCATATGCAAGTCTTTTTGTTTCCTTTGTTATCTTTCCATCAAGCAATAGTTATATAGCCTCCATGGTTGACCTTCTTGGCATAACACCAAATTAGTTCTCCGATATGAAGATCGCCTGTCTTAAGCCACTCTCAATTACTCTTTCCTACAGTTTCATAATATGGCTCATGAGCTTGATCACTCTATAGTGTGCACATTGATGTATGTCGCCTTTATTTTTGTAAATACGTATCAAAGTGCTCGTTCTCCACTTTTCTGACATTTTCTTATACCTCATTATCTCATTGAACAACTTAGTAAGCCAAGTTATACCTTTCTCCCCTTAACATATCCATACTTCAATAAGTATATTATACGGTCCACCTGCTTTACCACTTTCCATCTTCTTTACTACTTTTACATAGGGTGTAATAATTTGTATTTATATATTAATTTTTTGTTAATTTTAATTATTCAATTACACTTATATCTTCATATGTTTTGTTGATTTACCCTAAATAGGAAATAAGGACTTTTATTTTTTTAAAATTTTGAGTCAACAAGTGAAGATGAAAAACTCCCTAGTGTTATCTATATAGGTAGTATATTGAATATAACCCTTCTAAATGTATTTCAAACCATATAAGCATGCATGCTATGCTATGGTAGTGAATCACGTGTTTTATTTTTTTTGGTAATGGGAAATCACATGTTTTTTATATATATATATTCTTGTTGTCATAACGACCAGATAGCATATCAGAAAATTTTGTTATGGTTGCTCTCATTTGTCATTCTTTTGTGATCTGATAAAATATTGAGCATTATTTCTTCATAGCCCATTCAATATGTTATATGATGATTAAATCATTTTGACATGCAGAAGGGTTCCAAGGTTTAGACGACCCACGCGATACAGGCCATACTAGTGCTCAATCTCAGTATAATAGGTGATCACTTGTTTATGAGAAGATGAGGACATGGCGTAATTAATTTGCCATTATAATAATTTTCGTTGGTGGGACAAGAACATGAATCTTCATTTACACCAAAAGTTAATGCTCTTGCCTGTTTCCACTGTAGATGTATAATATGGACAAAGTAGGTTGATCTCTTCGTTACTGAACTTGTATGTTCCTAGCACTTGGGCAGAGAAGGTGTACTTATACATTAATGATGGACGCAACTATGTAGGGAAAATTCTCAAGTTTCTTATTTTGAACTTCAAAATTAAATTATTCAGTTCAATGTTAGATTTTATTTTAAGAAATTGGCATTGATTACATGTTGCCGAAGTCATTTCTAAAAGCTAGTGTGAAGTAGGTTTATTGTTTATGGTATGGCATATCTTCACTTGGAAATCTGGGTTAAAAAGAAAATTATTGTGACAAAAAAATCGTGGGCTTTGGCTTCTTGTTCATTCGTGTAAGTGCTTGTTTGTCTTAAATTCTGAATTGCCCATAATCAATTCTAAGTGTATTTCAACATGTTTGGGTAGTTTTGCAAAATTAATTCTTATAAATTTTTAGGTTGTAGAATCGGTTTTAAGAGGAGAAAATTTTTCATGCTTTTGTGGTGAATAGAATTGATTTTAAATGTACTCATAAAATTTTAAAAATATGCCTGTAGTTATATTTTAAGTGATTATACTTTACCATCTAAATAAAATTAATTCTTCTAAACTAACTTTTAGTCTCTCTGTTGTAGATTCTGTAAATTTAATTTTAAATAAATTTGATTTTAATTAGAAGTGAGTTGAAACATAGTGATTTATATCTGAAAATTTTAATTTAAAAATTGATTTTGTCAAAATAAATGTTGTTTAGATAGAGTTAATAAAAATTAGTTTTCGATGTGTAATTACTAAAAATGGTATAGTAAAAAGAGTTATATTATGTAAAAAAAAAAAGAGTTATTTTGAGTGATTCTTAATAAATTGATGTTAAACAGATTGATTATAAATAAATTGAGGGCAAAAGAAATTCATTTTAAAGTTAAGTTTGTTTGGGTATCGTAAGATATAATCATTGGAGTATAATTATAATAATATTTTTTAAAAAGTATTCGATTATATTTATTTAAATATTATTAAAATAGTAATATAATATCAAATTTCAAAGATATTTATGTTAATACATGTAACTGTTTTTTTTTCATTGCAAAAACAAATGTTACTTTTTTGTTTAGGGTGTTAGAATCAAACGATTCTTTTGTTTGTACTCAAGCATGATTCTACTCAGGAGGTCGCTAATTGCATTCGAGACACATTTTGAGTACAAACGGCCGAATTTTCAAATATCATTCCCAAACCCAAGTTAATTTTTTTTAACATAAATTCTTTCAATATGCATTATTTTAAAAAATAATTCAACTAAAATTTAAACCAAACAGATTTGGCCAATTGAGCAATCAAAGAAGATTCATGCTTTTCTATGTAATTCTTTACGTGTTTATACCATTTCCACCTTTTATGTCATCCTGTATTATGCTTTGAAAGTGAGCAGATGTATTGAAAATACCCAAAGATAAAAATTTTATATCCACTAATCGGTAGTGTGTACTTGGGACATCATTCGTATATGTCTCTTTTTTATGCGCACATTAGAGGGATTTTTAGAGATACACATATAAAACAATGTTGTTATATTATATTATGCAACATATGTTATCTCATCTAATTGGGTTATTCTTCATATGAGATTTATTTGACTTGGTCCAAGCCCAATCACATCTCATCTCAAGCCTATCCTAGTCTCAGTTCAAATCACACACCTCCACCTAGTAACTATTGACTCGATCTCTTAAAGATTATGCCTAAAAACTAAGAAAATTACCACTCCCACAATTTCAGGATAACTCATCGGCCGGATGATCAAATCAGTTGAAGTCTTATCACTCAATGACTATATAAAGGGACTTCTCCCACATGTATGAACGCACAAGCTAAACACTTTAACCTACCTACTTCATACATCGAAATCTCTTTTGCAAGTATCCCCACCGCCGTCTCCATCGTTCTAGCAAACCCACTATCCAGTTTGAACTTAAACCAAAACAATTATCATTATCTTTTATCTTTAATCATTACATTTGATTTTTTGAGTGCTAATCAAAATTAGTGAAAGATAATAATGACCTACGTTTGATGTGACACACATTACATAATGTAAGAATGTTGTGAGTATCTAAGAATCTTTTATTACACTAACTACTTTGGAATGAGATGCATGGATAACACTACATCATTATGATATGCTTACATGGATTATGCCACATGTTTCACATTATTTCTGAAAAATTATGTCATAATAAACTAATTTGGAATGAGAGTTAAGAGAGTGAACGGGCAAAAAGAGGAAGAATGTAGAGTTTGAGAAAGGGGACAGTAGGTGGCACCATTAGCAATGGAAGCCAAATTTGTGGCATTTATAACGTGGAAACAATATTTGTGCTAGTATTTGTCACATGGCAACTCTAATGGCATTTCAATCAAAGTGGCGCTATTTGCATTGTCTTCTCATGCAAATGCTAAATGGAGAACATTGTTACCAAGTGGCTTCAATAACTCAAGAGGAGGGGTGAATTGAGTTTTCAAAAACTTTCGCAAGGTTTATTTTAATGATGCTAATTATTTTAAATCAATGGACTTGTAAAGGATAATGACTAAAATTAATGAGCTTTTTAATACAGAAAATATAAGACAAGAATTCACAACATTAAAAACATCAAGCTAGATAAGTTGATAGAATATAACTTATAAGTAAAAGATAAGGGTTGAGAGAATGCAAACAAGATTTATACTGGTTCAATCACTTCTTGTGATCTACGTCCAGTCCTCGAGATCGTCCACCCGAGATTTCAACTATACTTCAAGCTTCTAACTTGGGTGCTTGATAAAAACCCTTACAATATAGAGCACTCTTCACTTAGTATGGGATCCTCCACCCTCTATGTGCAAGAGCCTCCCTCAATACAACAAGGAATTTCTCTCCTTCAACTTACACAAGATAATCTAATGGTTTTTGGTAGATTGTAACTCTCACAAGAGCATATATACAACTTGAAGAACAAATGAGTATATGATCAAATCACTAAGCAAGCTTTTTCAAATAGAAAACAGAGTATGATGAACTGAACATTAGAAAAAGCTCTTTCAAAATGAATTTCTGATCTTGGGTGTGTATGAAACTTAATTTAGATGAGCTATAAATAGCTCTTACAAGTTTTTGATCCGTTGGGTAGTAGGTAAGTATTAAAACAATATTCAAACTAGCCGTTGGAAAAGTTTCTGGAGCGTGTGTAGTCGACTACACAACTGTTGTAGTCGACTACCATGTCTTTCTGACTTTTAAAATCATGAGTTTATTATTAAAAGAATGCATGTAGTCGACTACACTTACAAGGTAGTCGACTACAATAGCTCTCGGACTTTTTTTAAAAGCAAGGCAACTGAGATATATTATCAAAAAATAATATGTAGTCGACTACAGAGATTATGTAGTCGATTACATGTCTCCTCTGGTTTATGCACTTTTAAAAAGGAACAATTTTTTAAAACGATGTAGTCGACTACAATAACTTTGGTAGTCGACTACAAATGTCCTCGGGTTAACATGTATTTATCAAAAGTATTTTTAACAGCATTGTAGTCGACTACCTTAGCATTGTAGTCGACTACAAGCATCCTCGGGACATTTATAAATGACAGGCATTTCAAGGTTTTGCCTATTTGTAGTCGACTACAATACCTGTGTAGTCGACTACAAGTTTGTTCTGACTTTTGGAAAACGTTGTAAACCTAACATTTTTTAGCTGTGTAGTCGACTACATCAACCTTGTAGTCGACTACAAGTAACTTAAAAACTCATTTTTGATAAGTTAAAAAATCTTTCTTTCCAAAGCATTTTTAAAGATAACTATCTTTTTATCAAACCTTATTTTAGGAATAGTTTTGTAAAATTAAAATAAAATGCTTGCTAGGTGATTTAAGCAATTAATTACTCTTACAATGATAAGTAAAAGCCTATAAGTCTTGAGTACTCCTTGTGAACTTGTTATTGTCTTCTTGGTGCGGAATCCTTTGTTTGGTTATCATCAAAATTCTATGTGACAAATGTTGTTCACAACCATTTCCACTTAATGAGTGCCTTACATATTGGCCATATAGATGGCACATGGGGAAAAAATGTTATCAATATGACAAAAAGTCTCGTCGATGTTTTTGTTGCCATCGTGTGTGAACGGTGTGCTTGCTGCCACTATGTCTACTATTTGTCGATGTGACTCTTCTTGGCCATCAAACTTAATAATCAGGTGATGTACTTGCAACCATTGCGTCAACAAATGTGCTTACAAATGTACTTTGCGGCCACCAAGTCAAATCTCCAGCTGACATGCTGGCGGTTATTATGCTCAATTAATGTCAGCTGCCATCGAGATCACTATCTAGTTGATACACATACAAAGCCATACATTTACAATTTGATACACTTAGAAATTGAAATGCTTGCAATCACAAAGTTTAACTTGAAAAATTGTCCAATTGTCTTTTAACAATATTTTTATTCATATTCTCATTCTTAGAAAGGAATTTCCTTCACTAGGTTCATTGGACGTCAATTAGTGTTAAAATGTTAATAATTAAAAGAAAATGGTACTTAACAAACAATAAGAAATAAGAATAAAATGTCATAGGAAACAAATAAAAATCAAAAGATAAAGTTTAAACGAAAAGAAACTTGAATTGAAATGCATAAAATGCAAAGTTAAAATGTTGGTACTTAAATTGCTCTTGTGACCTATATGAATTGGACAAAACGTTCTTTTGGGTGTTTTGGGGTGATTCGAGTAATAGCCCCCATTACATTGTGCAAACTAATATTTTCAAGGAAAATTATAACTATCTACGTTCTAAAATGCTGCTACTTGACGAGCAACTTATGTGCCCACTAAGCACATTATTCAATCCTAAAACTACCATTAGCTTTCAACCACTTCTATCTAAGTATTAGTAGTTCTTCTAGAAGCTTTCCTTCTTCAATCAATAACCGCTTCTTAATCATAACTTTGTCAACCAGCTTGGGACCTTAGCCTTGTCAACCCTATTTGTTGTTAAGCATGCTTTATTGATCTACGAACCATTAATCTTGATTTTTTTTAGTACCCTTTGCCTTGACTGTTGTCGTGTGAGAGGGCTTGATCTTATCAATAACATGCCCTAATGTCGAATAGTATGCCCATTTTTGTTGAATCATCATTTCTTACTAAGCTTTTACTCCTCTGTGAAGGGCTTTTACCTTTTATTGATCAACAAGTTATTGTTCTTTTGTCGATTTTTTTTTTATTTTGGTACCATGTAAAGGCATTCTTAGAAAGTGAGTTAGGAAGATACCTCATTATGAGATATTTGTTAGTTGATAATTTCCCCTAACCCGACAGTATATTGAGCAATATGCTCGACAGTCAATTCTCCGTTTTTCCCAGAGAGCTTGGACAATTTAGGGATCTTCAGGCTCTTTGGTAACTCTGTTGGATCAACTCTGGGAAAGTAGAAACAAAATAGGGTTGGTTAGCAAACCTTGCATTAAATCCAAACTTATTCAGAATTTGCTGGACAACTTCATTCAGATTTTGATTATTTACATGCCCCTTACATTATTTTGTTGGATGACTCTTGGGCCGACATTGGCCCTAGGCTGTTTTTCCTCTTGGCCTCTCCCTAGTATCCTGATATTGCCATAATTTAGTTCTGTCTGTCAATGCTGGTTAATAGGAGGCTTAACCCCTCTAATTTGTTGAATAGGGCTTGTCGTTCGGTCCTCATTCCCTAGTACGGAAGCTAATCTTCCTACTTGTTGGGCTAAGGCATTACAAGTTTCATTGGTAAACTACATTAAAGGGACTATGACAATATTCATTTGTTGGGTGATCATATGGATTGTATCATGGTTACTCTCGTCCATTTGTTGTCAAACGGTGCCCAGTGTGTTGAAAGTTTTCCCCAAGATATTTTCTGGCATTTCTCTGGACATTACCGAAAAGATAGGGTGCAAGACTTGACAGCTTTTCCTATCGAATACTCTGACTACTAAGTACGAATTAGCATGCATACTAATTCATAGCATTCATGGTAGCTATATATAGCTGGTTTACTAACGACACAGTCATTTGAGTAACTGAATGTCGAAGTAAAATAGACATTAAGGGATCAGTGTTAGTATAATTTATTGCAGCAGTCCTCTTTGTAGACTGCATCAGTGCCTATGGTGTAAATCCTGGTGGCAAATCGTACAAAGGAATGAAACCTAGATTCATCCCACTCATGCCACCAATTTGGACTGGCCAGAAATGAGTCATTCCTTCCACTGATGCCACAATTCCTTAGGTACTCGTTCTGACATTCTCAAGATTGACAATGCATGTCTCAAGAGAGGTGTTATTGGCATCGTTTATAGGTTGGATGTTAGAAGAAGAGTTTTCTAACATTCTTTGAGCTATAGTACCACTCCTCAATTGCATGAGGAAGTCATCAACCTAAAAAGTTAGCACTAACGTACTCCAATTTGCTAATCTAAGTGCCACCAAGCATGCCAATTTGGTTAACCTGAAAATTGTCAAGTTGCTTTTCGACAATATTCTAATTTATGTTCTCAATCTTGGAAGGAAATATTCTACACTAGGTTCTCTAGACGCCAATTAGTGTTTAAAAGTGTTAAAAATTAAAAGAAAGTGGTACTTGACAAAAAGTAGGAAACAATAATAAAATGCCATGGGAAACTAATAAAGATCAAATGATAAAGTTTAAAAGAAAAGAAACCTGAAAGAGGGGAGAAAGGTTGTAGGATTGATTAACATAAAGCAATTAAAAAATGTAAGAAGAATTAAGTAGACAACCAATCCAAGGAAATCAACTAATCTTGAGTTTAATCCATCTTTGATCACCAAAATCCATTCAATTGCTATCTTGGCTTTAGATCATATCAAGAAGCCTTAAGATGATCCGTGAATCCTCTACTAGATAAGCATCTAGAATTTAATTAATTAAGGTTAGACTAATTAAGCACTTATCTAAACCTAAATCAACCGAAATCCAAAATTCAACCATGCTAAACAATATATCAAACACCTTTGATGCATTGTTTAATCTCTGTAATCTTTCTTTAACACGTGGTAATTATGCAATTATCATATCAATACCTAAATCAAATTAAGCAATTCAATCTAAATTCAATTAAAATCAAAAGAGGAAGAAGATAAACTTGATCACCAATTAAGTGTAGAACAATCAAAGCAAGATCTCAAAGTTAAGCATCAAGATTGTCAATCCCTAAGGTTGATTACAATGTTCTAGCCCTTCATAGATGGGAGGGAAGAAATTGAGAAAAAGAAAGCAAACCTGCCTCTGACTTCCAGTTTCAATTACATGTCCAAAACAACGTAGTTTAATTTAGGAGTCTTCATAAGAGTTTTATCTTTGTGTCTCATATTTCATTTAGGCTTGATTTGACATCTATTATACTCCTATAACTCAAAATATGGGCTAATGAGTGCGCAGTGGTCAAGCTGTCAGGATCAGCACTCTGACTCTTAATTAAACTCCATTTTAAATTATCCAAACGTGTAATTTAGCTCCTGAGGTAGTCATTAAACTTGGAGACTTGGGTTGAGTAGGAGTGTTTGCTCGTGCCAATCAAATGCCCTGACATTGAATAATATGTCTATCTTTGTTAAATCATAATTTCATACTAAGGCATTTACTCCTATGTCAATGGCTTTTTCCTTTCATTAATCACTAAGTTACAGTTCTTTTGTTGAACCTGTTCCAGACTTCTTTTTTTGAAAGTTTTTATTTTGGTACCAAACAAAGTCACTAAGTCAAATTGATTGACCAGTTACAAAAAACAATTTGAAGACACCAATCACTAAGTCTAAAGAGTCGAATATGACCAAGACAGAAGTGCTATTAACTCCTGCGAGCAAAGGGAAAAAATGTAAGAATACGGAGCTAAAAAAAATTGAACTCAACATTTTGCTAAATTGAAATGAAAGTCATATTCATTAGCCAAACAAATGCCGAATTACAGAAGGACATATACCAATTACAAGTACATCTATAAAAGGTATTAAATCACAATGTGTGGCTTAGTTGGCAAACTGAACTCCATATGGATGAACTTTACTTGCAGTGCAGGAGTTCAAAATCTCATTAGAAACACCTTGTAGTTAAGACCAAGCCGGTGCCCAAGCAAGGATTAGTTCCACACTCAAAAGGTGTAGGGACACCTTGTGGTCTCACAAGAAAAAGTACAAATTGAGATACACATCAAAATACATATGTCTTGAGATTCACATTGCTTAGTATCATTGATTGCTCACATATTCACTAGACCAATGTGATGTTGCAAATAAATCAGAACATAAGGGTGTTGGAACCAAAGACGAATTTTAGTATCTTATATTGGAACCAAAATTGTTTAAGAAAATTGAACTCCTCAAAGTTTTGAAGATAACAATAAATATTAAATTAAAGAGAACAAATAAGTTTTAAATTAACTTATACTTATTACAAAGTCATGTCTTTTGATTAAATAAATGACGAATACTTTTGGGCCAAAGACAAGCATTGATAAAATCTCTCTTTGCAACGTGCGTCCAATACAACTGTTTTATATTTTATTGGATCGTCCATTGTTTGTCTCTATTGATTGTTTTTTTCAAAAGCATCCGTGCAAGGATAATCAAAGATAAGCAAAACAAAATGCATTAACTGCTGATGAGATCTCTGACACAAACATAACTTTCGAAGAATCAATTTTGTACGCTGGAGCTGACACACCTAACAACTACAAAGACCAGCAAATAAAGAACTTTCTACGTGTTCAGAAGAGTCAGAACTCAAATATCAAATTCCTAGCAAACGTTGATAACCAAAGCCACTTTTCAAAAGGAGAGCAACACATTATCAGTTCTATGCATTTAATGCTATTTAGAATGGTAATAAATATTGTCGTTGGACGAAAAAGCTTATAAAGATTGTTTAAAGCTCACAAGCCTATAAATACCAAAGTTTTCGAAGTTTGAAGACATAGAAGCCATATACAACAGAAGATACATCAAGAAAACAAGAAGAATATACTCAAAGCTTTACTCTGTTTTATTCATTTACTCTTGTATAGAGTTTTACTTAAGCATACTTATTTTACCTCACTCTTGTGAGTTAAATTCAAGTGTTGTTAAAAATACCTTTATCATTTCGTTAGTAAGCCTGAAGAGGCTGTATATAAAAGAATACTTGTTATTTAGAACCTGAAGAAGTTAAGAATATTTGATTGTAAGCTTGAAGAGGCGGAGTGAATAATACTTGTAATCTGTGAAAGATTATTGAAATTCTTTCAGGTTGAAGGGACTCGACATAGCTCTCAGGTTGTGAGAGTAAACCAGTATAAATATCTGGTGTAAGCTTTTATTCCCTCTTCTTGTGTTATTTTACTTTCACTAACATTTGGGGATTGTCAATGTTGTTCTTAACAACTTATTTTATTTGAAAATACGTTTTTATCTTTCGTCCAAAGATTTGTAGTAAAACTCTCTTTGCGTCCAACAAACTGTAAAAAGTTTACGTTTCGTCCATTTTATTCTACAATCTTAAGAAGCTCTTATTACAAGAATTGTTTTGCGAAAAGTTTTTCAAAAAGGTTAAGAAACACAATTCAACCCCCTTCTTGTATTTCATTTGTTTATTTCAAAGGACCCAATTAGCTAGGCAACAATAAATACCTTGAGTTTAACTTCTTGTTCTCATATTTTAAGGTATCAACGACATGGAATCTCTCTAAATTGGATGCTCTTGAAGACTTATAGGGTGTTTAGTTCTTTTCTCTTTTTCATTTTTGGTTTCTATGTTTTTATTATAATTATAAAAATATCACCTTATTTTTATTCTGTTTTCTATTTTTAAAATTTTGTAAAGAAAATAGCAAAAACTTCAAAATATTGTTTTTACCATTTTCTTCACAAAATTTTGGAAACAAAAAAAAATGAAAATAATGTAATATTTTTATAATTTAATGAAAGCATGTCAACAGCAAATGAAGATAAAAAAGCAAACTAAGCACCCAGAAGTCTAGTTATGTTTGTAAACCTTAAGTTCTTCAGTAAATTGAGAACAATTTGAAGACAAAAATCACCATGTCTACAAAGGTCAGATATGACCAAGACATAAGTGCTATTGACTCAAGCAAGCAAAGGAAAAAAAGGATGCAAGAATAAGGAACTCTAAAATATTTGAAGTCAATACTTTGCTAAATTGCAAAGAAATAAAGTCATATTCATTAAAAAGACAAATGTCAAATTGCAAGTGATGGGAAAAGGGACTACATGTAGCAGAAATTACTATTTTCCCTACTCTTGTCAATTAAATAGGATTATCAAATTTCAAAGAAACGAAATATATTATGCAACTATAGACAATTTAAATAGAAGAAATTTAAATCAACCCACAACAATTTTTAACAAGGAAAACCATCAGTGTAAGGAAAAAAAATCACGAGTCCTAGTCCAAAAAGATCCTCTACTAATAAAATTATTGGGCACATCAATAGTCTTATTAGTAGCAATAAGGATCACCATAGAATCAAATAGTTTCTCCCAAAGGTAAATAACAGGACAGGAATAACCCGACAAATTCACAAAAATGGTAAAATCACCCAATCAATAAAGAAGACAAAACAAGAATCTTATCGTACAGATTACATAGCTCAAACTGCTAGAAACAACATACCGAAATTTCATCAAGAACATAGTTAATTTCACCATCTAATCTTCTGGCAGATGAAGCAAAAGTTCTCTCATCTCTTTAACGGCTGCCACACGGTTTAAGAAGTACATCTATCAAAATTACAAAATCGAAATATGAATCAAAATACATGTCTAGAGATTAACATTGCTCTGTATCCTTGACTGCTCACATGCTAAAACGAGGTGATGTTGCAAACAAATATGAGCATAAGGAAGGTCCACATCGGCTTGGCAACAATGGATACCTTGAGTTTAATTTGTTCTCATATTTTACAAGGTATCAAAGACAATGAATCTCTCTAAACTTGGATTCTTGAAGACATGGATTTAATTTCGAAGTCTAGTTATGTTTGTAAATGATACCATTGTATGGTAGCAGTAGTCGGATAATAACAATTTGTTAATTAGTTGTAAGTACTTAATTAGTTATTGTATAAATAGAGTTAAATAGGACATATTGCATAATAACAATTTGCTAAGTAGTGAATTAGTTATTGTATAAATAGAGTTAAATATGACATATTATTCAATAACAATTTGCTAATTAGTTGTAAGTAGTTAATTAGTTATTGTATAAATAGAGTTAAATATGACATATTATTCATTAGTGAATTGTATTATGTTTGGGAGTTTTCTCCTTTACTCGAAATAAGGAGTTGTATCAGTAAACCTCTAAGTTCTTCCATAAATTAAGAACAATCACTTGTTATTGAAAATCATAAATTGCATATTTCTAAAGATTTTAAAAAATAGAGTCTTTGTTTCATTACAAATTGATTATCTAAGAAAGACATGGTTTCATGAAAATTTGGAAAGCACATATTATTATTATTATTATTATTTTGAGAAAGAAATATCTTTTGGAAACATTTTGTGGGGTGAAAAAGATTGCATTTCATATATATATATATATGTGTGTGTGTGTGTGTGTGTGTGATTATGTTGACAGAGGGCTTCTGGCGAGTTGACACAACACATGTTTTGGGGCCAAACCTTTTTGAAGAGTGCCAGTCCCTATTGTGTCAACACATCCAAGCATCTTATAATCTATTATGCTGACACAATCGTATAAAGACTATTCAATGATGACTAGTTTTTCATACATTAAATGAGCTCGAACTAACCATGGATGGATACATTTACTCAAAGGGTTTAACTATAAACTGATTATGATATTTTTCCAAGAGACTAACACTATGTTTTTTCTGGTGATAAGAGACGAACACAATTTAATCCAGCTTTGATTCCATTCCATCTTGCTTTAATTTTGTGCCCTATTTTTCTATTCAAAAAGAAGCATATGACTTCAATTTTAATATTTATTCTATTGAGAATTCCTTTGAGAAATTCTTTCTGTCAAACGTAAACTCTGTAGAGATTAAGGCATCCTTCACGAATGATTTTTATAAGGATGAGGAATTTCATGGATTATAATGACTCAAAACAAAAAGGGTAAGGTATCCCATAAGTGTAATTAAGGTGTATTCAGCCTTGTAAAGTTTCATGCAGTTTTGTTAAGCTTGGTTCATAGTGGGGAAAATCCTAAGGGACAAATCTTGGAGACTAGACATTGATCACTTTGTTGGTTGCTGAACTAAGACAAGTCTACTTGTAATTCTCTATTCCCTAGACTCTTTAAATTTCCAATGCTTTATATTAATATCATTACTTGTGCTATCTTGTTTTTGGGAGTTGCTATGGTACCTTGATGAGTTTGATACCTAGGGTGAGTTGTCAATAATTTATTGATTGTTGGTTTCACAATAAATGTTTATAAGTTTATTAAATAGAAATAACAACTAATAAATACTTGACAACTCACCCTGGGTATCAGTACCCAGAAAAAAAAAGGTACCGGAGTAATGTTCATTGTTTTGACGCCCTTTAAGTTTTTAAATCTTTGTTAGTTGAATTTTCTTTTTTGTTTAATCCAATCCAAGTAGCTCCAATATCTACAAATTACAAGATTTTGAAAGTAGCTTCACTGTTTCTGAAAATACTCAGTCCTTTTGTTGGATATAGAAGCCCTTTGGTAATAATAATCTTTAGTCACATCAATGTTTCAAAGATGAAGGTCTTTTAATTGAATCAAACTTCAAGGTGACAAACTCATGAACTTGAACACTAAATATGTGGAACCCTTTTTTATTTTAACCTTAGATCTTCATTGTATCTTAATCTTATGAATCAATTGAATCCCTTGTTGAATTGAACTTTAAAGAAGTAAGTTTTCTAGATAATAAGAATAGTGACGTTGCTATAGGTACCCTTATGGATATGGTACGCAAGGTAAATTGTCAAACATTTATTGATTGTTAGTTTCATAATAAATATTTAAAAGTTTATTAAATATAATCTATCAATAAATGATTAACAACTTAACTTGAATATCAAATACCTAAAGGGAAAAAAAAGGATAGTTACAAGAATAATGCCCTAAGAACAAACCAATCTTCAGTGAGCAGTAGGCGTAGTGTTGATTTCTAAAATTGTAGGAAGAGCTATCTTAATGTTGATCTTGACTTTTGTGATGTATGTAAGTTAATTGTCTTCTTGGTATGGTCAAGCCTTACGTTGCAAGCGTTAATTTTTCCCTTTTTTCCCCTCTCTACTTGCTCTCTCTTTCCTTTTGTCATTATTTCTCTTGCATGTCTGTGATTCTTTGCCATTTTTTTAGGTCCATTTTAAGGACCAATAAACTTAGATCCAATGTAAGCGACCAATCTTTAGTTTGGCTAAGGAAATTTCTTTTACCCTATTTCATAAGTTTGTTTTATAAATTTATTTTCCTTATGTTTTAAAACAAGGCATCGACTCTTAAATATTATTAATGAAATAAACTTGAAAGATTCAAATATATCAATGACTATTTTTCCTTCAATTTATAAAATATTTATAAAATCACCTTTAAGTAATGACTAACGAAGAATGCTACATAATAAAAATAATTTGAAAGAATTTAGTTAGAATTTATTCAAATTCAAAGATAATTATTAGATAAGATAAATTTGTGAAAGCACTCATCCATTTAAGAATCTAAGAATCAATAACAATATCAAGTCATTCTAACTCTTATTTTGTGAAATTAATTTTGACTATCTAACATTTTGTTTAAGTAATATTACAAACACGGTAATGTGAACATTAAATTTTACACAATATACTATGATTTTATTTGAGTTTGATAAATAAAATACTTAAAATATGATTTTCAAGTTTATTACTCAAATATTGGCGTCAATATTTTGTTTGATCTTGTTATTACATACCTTTTGTGGATTTTAGGCTGATTGGACTTAAAAATCAAAGATTTGGGCTCTCGATCAGTTCAATTAAACATGCTGATTGCTTGTCCGACCAAACTTTGAGGTTTTAACTATTACACTTATGTTTGAACGTGATTGGGCTTTTTATTTATCTATTTTTTGTTAGATTTGTCTTTTTGGTCTGAAATGTTGAATTACAAACGAATCTCCTATTTTATAAGTTATAACTATACACCTAAAATCAAGATAATAAAGACTTATTTAGAAAGGTAATATTAAGACATGTTAAATATATTTATTATGTTAATCATAAAGAATGGCTCAATTGGTAATTTATAACTCTATTTGAACGAATTATATCTTCTATACAAGGTTTTAAATTTTATTAAAAATGACGTGGTACACGTCATTTATTGCTCGAGCAGAAATTATTTTTAAGAGATAAAATAAAATTATTATTATTTTGTTTTATACAAAATCACATAGATATTATTCTTTAAAATGATTAATAACAATTCTGAAAAAACTAATATACAATTAATTCAACAAAGATGAAGAGAAGGTGGCAAATGGAAGTCCATCGTCACTGCACCACACACCCTTGCTCCATTCTTCCTCGTCCTAGACCTCAGCCTTGTCCATGGAGGACCACCCTACCATCACCCACTCCTTCATCGTCGTCCTCCTCCACCATATCCCATTCTCGCATCTCTTCCTCCACCAAGTACCGCCGTTGGGATTCGAATGCTGAAACCGCTCGATCCCGAAAATTCAACTTCAATTCCAACGATGACGAAGAAGATGACTATGAGGAAGGAACTAGTAGTGGTGTTTGGGAAGATTCCATTGATAGTGCATGGGTTTTCAAGGTAATCAGTTTTACTTTAGTTTCTAAGCTGCTATTTTTGTCTCTCTTACTGGGTTCTTATAAATGGCTATTTCAGTGACGAGTAGTGACATGTGAACACTATTTTTTTAGATTATTTATTTTTACACTTAGTTAATAATGAGTAAATTTTTTAATAAGTTTTGGTAATCGATTACTTATAGATTTGGTTAATGATGAACAAATTATTAGTTAATGAAGTATATCGTTTGGTTAATAGATTACCAACTTGTAAGTGATTGGTTACCAAACCCATTAATTAAATGATATACTTCATTAAATAAAAATTTACTGATTATTAACTAAGTGTAAAAGTGGTGTAAGAAAATAGTGTGCAGAAAACATTTTCCTTCAATGACTGATACTTTGCCCAGTATTTTAATGTGGAATATATAAACATTGTATCAGGTGATTGCGTGCTATTTGGCCTTTTTTTTTGTTGTTAAATTACTTATTTGGTCTCTATAGTTTCATACAAAATTTAATTTAGTCCTTATAGTTTAAAACTATTTTAAAAAGTCCTTATAATGTTCAAACAAAGAAAAATGGTCTCTATTAGTTGGGCCTGTTCCCTATTTGGAGTGAAACTATAAGGATCAATTTGCGTTGTTTGACAATTATAGGAACCTTTTTAAACAGTTTTAAACTGTAGGGGCTAAATTGAATTTGGAATGAAACTATAAGGACATAAGGAGTAATTTAACTTTTTTTTTTTCTGTTGGTCTATAGATTGGATTTTATTTATAATTTACGGATATAAATGGAATTATATTGAAAAATGACTGAATGATTACTATTTCCTGTGTCTTACTTTTTTTTAGAGCAGTTTCATACATTGATGATTGCATGTAGGATTTAACTTTGATCGTTATTATAAAAAAATTTTACACTATCATACAATCATTTATTGCCAAATTATTATAGGAGTTTGAGTATCACAACAATTACTTAGAAAGTCTAACTCTTTTAATGATGTGTTAAAATATCATTGAATGACAATGTAAAACACTTTACACTAATAGTGGATCAAATTTAAACTCATGCATATATGTTCTAATAATAAAGAGATTTTACATTTCTTTCTTGTTTGTTTTCTACTTTCCTTCATAAGTTCATAACTAACAAAGATATGTGTAGGGATTCACCTTGAGAGCTTTCCAGTGTATTTGTAATTGTTGACCTAAATGGATCGGATACCCATATTAGGTGGTGTGCCCATGAATGCGATTACGTCATAATGGATAAATAATTAATTATTATGATTTAATTAATAAGATATAATCCTGATAGGAGAGTATTCCTATTAAAATAAGGATCCTAATTGGAATTAGTATATTGGAAGACTAATCAAATAGGAGAAGACCAATTGAGATTAAAAGTATTATACTATCGAGAGAGTGTAACACTACTTTCAAGAGAGAGCAGAGCAATATTGTGTTCTTGATTTTGGTGATTGCATCTGCTGTGAAAAAGCAAGATCTAGTTCTAGTAACTTGGTCTCGAACCATCTTGAGTGGGAAAGCATCATTAAAGATCTTGGGAAACATGAAAATTTTAAAAATCTGGAGTTTGAGGTAGGTACTCGATTCTCTTGTATGTATTTTCTAACAGTAATTACTGTAAAAGAGAAGAAGTGTCAAAGCTACTAATGTAGTTTATTCATTTCATTTTTTTTCCTGCTGCTAATGAGACTGCAAATAATGTCTTATTGAACCATTGCTTGTGTTCAAGCTTTATATAATTTGTTAGCAATGGAGGTATAGTTTTATGGCATGTAAAATTGGTATGTTGGATATAAGTGTCCAACTTTGGATGATTTTCTTAAATTGCAGCTTTCTTGGATACTAGTGTATTGTGTCGAATTAGTAATTGCATCTTTTGAATACCTAAAAGGAAAAGTATAGTAGTAGTACTATTAATGGTTTTCTATCTAAATTCCCAAACTCTAAACTAGTGGGATGGGAAGCATTGCTATGAGTACTATATGAAGAAACTGTTCCTCACTTCTACTCATATATTTCTATTCTAAAAAATTCTACAAAAAAATCCTACAACTTGATTAAGTACATCTAATAGACTAAGATTTTGATAATGAGCACAATTATCCATGTCTAATTTAGAGCAAAATGGTTGTTTCTAAAATTGGCAGACAACTGACCCTCAGTGGAGTCTTTGTTGATGCATCTCTTGAGCAATCAAGCAAAAGCGGCACACCCTGGCGAGCATTGTCTCAGCTAAGGTATGGCGCATATAGGTAGTTCCTATTGTGAATTTCACTTGGTAGAGGCAAGTACTTGCCTGACAGATTTAGTTGGCTATATTTAAGTGGATACAGAATTTAATGTGGCTATCATTGTCTAATTTCACCAGGAAAAAGATGTGCCTTGCAATTTAGTAATTTGGATATGTGACTAAATTGTGGTCAACTTATCTTATTCAGGAAGCAAAGACTACCTGATCCCTTGGTTGTTAAATCAGCCGCCCCAGCATGAGAGTGAAACCTCTGACTAAAAGAAGTTTCTAGTGATGGACACCGGTTGCTATTTCCACTGGCACTCTTCAATTATTATTCCTAGTTAATATAGGTATATATTTTGATTTGATATCAAGATAATCTGCAAAATAGCATTGCATAAGCAAGATGCCTAGAGAATTCAAGCCACCAAGCAGATTTTAATCAACAACATATATTTAAATCACAAGAGTTCCCCCTAGATCTAAATGGGTGATTACTTGTTAGTGGATCTTACAATCTTCAATTTAAATCCTAAGCAAAGAGTACTCCAAATGACAAGTTTGGGGAAATGGAACCTACTGTAGTACTGTTATATAAGCATATCATTGTTCATTTGGTGAACCAAAATTTACTAACAATGGTTGCTGCCATTGAAACATAAAACTATCCTATAGCAGAGAGATCAGTGTTTTAGAAAAATCACCAAATTGCTGGATTTTTTATGCAGCTGTTAAGCATTGTTAAGAGTATATAAAACTATAAAAGAAAGTCTTGTGAATTAAGTAAGGAAGTGTTGACCCTAAAACCAAGGGTGATTAGTTGGGGATTGATTCTAGGTGATTGATTGGAGCTTGATTGAGGGCTGATTGACTGACAGAATATGCTTGTAATAATCCTCCAGCATATAGTATAAATTGAAGGCAATTTACTCACTATGCTTCATCCTTCAGCCTTTTAACACTGTCACTCTTTCTCTGCCTCTCACTCTTCCAAATCCTTATTTTCCCTATCTAATTTTTCAACTCCCATTTTGTAAACAGGCAGCACAGTCAATCTTAAGCCAAACTTAAAGGACTTGTTGTGGCATTATCTGGCAATCCGTATATTGTTTTCTTTCGTGTTTTCTTTCGATCTTACTTTTTTCTTTCGTTGTAAATGTCTTGTTTTTGGTAAGGCTCA
Source organism: Styphnolobium japonicum (assembly GCA_023212625.1). Lineage (NCBI taxonomy): Eukaryota > Viridiplantae > Streptophyta > Magnoliopsida > Fabales > Fabaceae > Styphnolobium > Styphnolobium japonicum. Next base: position 21,441,776 of record JALBWW010000013.1, read on the forward strand.
ATATAGTTGTTGCTGAACTTGCTGCATTCAATTTCCTTATATCTAATAATGCTGGTTGAAAAGTTCTGTTTAACTCCGTTCTTATAATTTGATGCATTTAATGCTCTGAAAGTGAAAGCTTTTTAATGTAACTGGTCTGAGTTTCTTCCCATTTTATTTATGATTAATGTTTATATCACCTATATAATTTATTTTGCTTAATGAAGATATCGGTCACCATTTCTGTCCTGCATAAAAGCATAATACTCCCCAAAAGGGTTAATTATGAATTATTCAGCAACAAGAACTTCTGTAGTAATTCGTCTATGGGCTAACAGAGCATCTTAATTGTGTCCACTTAGTCACTTACATGTTCTGCTTTTTTTTATTGGTGTGAGGTGTTCCAATATATTGCATTTTTCTCAGTGCAGGCTTTCAAATCCTATGGTTGGACATTCCCAATCATCCTCCTGTCATGTTTGCTGACTACTGGCCCAAAAGCTTTCCTCATGGCATTAGCACTTCCCCTTGGTCAGTCAGCACTTGCACTAGCATTTGAGAAATTATGGGGAAGGGCTGGGAGCAAACCAAAACGCAAGTCCAGTATGAGGAAACCTTGCACTGTAAGTGGCATCAAAATTGAGAAAGAACCAGAAGAAACCCAGAAAACCAGAAAGGGAAAGGCAGGCTACCAATCATGGGTAGCTGAGAATAATGGTTCGGTTGATGATAAGGGCAGCCAAAAAGCTCCCAGTTTTGGTGGATGGGATGACTTAGATAAATCTGGACCAGCTACAAGGTCATCTCGTGTGATGGATGGGTCACAAAGGATGCCTGTGGAGGAGGGTAAGTTGAGTAGGAGAGGTAGAAAAACTGACACACCTCTGCTGTTGAGATTGCTTATTGCTATTTTTCCTTTTTTGGGTACATGGACTAAGATGCTGTAATAGTCTCCACTATCAACTTGAACTTTGATGAGTTGGATCTTAATTTTCTATTTTCCTTGGATGGAGAGAAGCCAAGTAGTTAATTTATCAAGGTTGTCTGTCCTTATTCCCATTATTGGACATCTGTTTACTCCTGATTGAATCAGATGACTGAATTAATTTCATCCAACATCAACAAATTTGCATTCTTCTACTGTCTTATTTTTAGCAGAAAAGAATATTGTACACCCTCATTTTGGTGGTTGTTGGGTTAGTTGTGATGGGATTTTCACCAAATAATGATTTTCACACAGCTGCTGTGATCATAACTGTGCAGTGTGCAGTCCTATTGACGTGGCCACATCCAAGTCTGCAGGAAATTTCATGTGTGACCACTTGAACTTACATAAAGCCACGTGCAATTGTGAACAGTTATAATGCAACTGTGTAAATAGGATTACTCATTTCAACTCATTATAATCACTTGCTACCATGATCCGTTACAAACACCATGCAGTGTTCAATGCAGTCTGACATTCCTTGGTAGAACTTGAGGCATAATATCTAGAAAACGTATTTATATTTTACTTAAATTTTGCACCAAGTTAGGACAAAAGAATAAGGAAACCAACAGTAGGAATTGACAGTCACTGACAGTCAAATGGGAAAAATCCCAATTCATTTCATTTTTTTTGTTTTGGTTTTCTTTCCCCTTATCCGGTCAATTTTCAGGGAACAAAATTCTCTAATCTTTGGTTTTCATATGCATCCAGATACTTGTTGCAACAACGTTTCTTTGCTCGATTAATAAGGCCCAGAAACATTACATTTTCATAAAGAATTGTCATCTTTCTCAAAGAATATTAATATACAAAAAAACAAAGAAAAATCATCATTTTGAAAATAGCTGGACCTTGTTGACATGGCAAGAAGATGCAGGATCCTGGAGGCAATTGCAAAATGCATCCTCATCCTTAGGAAATGATATTGGCAGAGGATGGTCAGGAATGATACCAACCTACATGCAAATGCAGGGTGTTAGTGGGGGAAGCCAGTTGGGGTGGTGGAGAGTCAAGAGCAGACCTTGTCAATATCTGTGTGTGCAGGTGTCTCATAACGAGCAACCGTAACAACTAATCCAGAGCCATCAGAGAGCTCAAAAACTGACTGGATCTTCCTGCAGGGATGTGTAGCTCATGTGAGGAAAATAACATCATTTTAATTTGTTTGGATTGAACCAAACCAAAAGTAACTACCCTTTTCCAAATGTTGGTTCTCCAAACAAAATGGCCCGTTTATTGTCTTTTAATGCTCCAGCTAATATTTCGCTTGCACTGGCAGTTCCCTTGTTTACCTGATATAGGTCAAGACATTTAATTACTCATTTTTACCATGCAACAAATGACAGAAAACTATTAACACTGAATACACAATTATTTAGATGCATGTATAACAGACACCCCTCAAATACCAGATACAAAAACACCAAAAGCTTTTCATTTTGTTAGAGGAGAAAGAACAAATCGAATATAAAGAAAGAAAAGGGAAGAAGACAATAAGAGAAAAAGACTTTATTATGTAATGGATAGAAATATGGAAATTAGATGTTTTTTTTTTTTTCCTATCTCCCCATTCCAGGGCCCACAGCAAAGGTGTGAACAGTCTGCTTATTTATTTAGATATTTTTCCATTGAAGCACTATACCCTAGGACTCATGGAACAAGGGAATAAATAATTCACCTAATAAATTTGTTAATATCACGATATGCCAAGAATATGAACTTAACTGAGGAATTACACCTTCTAGGTGTTTTTTTATTTTATTTGGTCAGTCATTACTACTAGGCCACTTGCAACTGTATATGTACATATATTTTATTTTAGCTTCTTTGGTTCTTCATTCTTCAAGAGTCACAAAATTGTCAAATCCAAAAGATGAAGAGCTAAGTTTTCACTATTGCACTAATGAATCAAGGAAAGTGTTGGAAAAATAGAAAAGTGTTAATAAGATTGGGAAAATGTTGCTTGTAGTATCCTACAAATCCAGATGTCAGTGTTATAACAGTCTTCAGTCAATATATTTGTCATCCAGCTTACCTTTCTTTCTAGCTTTTCGTTCCCGTTCTATTTTCTAAACACACTGAAATAAAGAATTAAGCGCTTCTCTTCAATGAAATTTATGCAATGAGCCACTATTGTACTTCCGTTACCTCTGTCAGATGATGCCTGAATAAGTTGCATGCAGAGTTCAAGTTCACCATATATTATTCAGGCACTGGGTGTAATAGCTGTACTCTCCAAGTTGACCCCCTACTTTCCCATCTTCACACTTAGATTTGTGGACCTGGCTCACATCTGGTAGACCACCACCCCTAAATATTTACATGCCTTCAAAACAGTAACTAATCCATACTTTACCCCACGGCCTACAAGAGATCCTAACATTTATTCATTATCCTCAAATTCATACCACAAATTGCATCCTCAAACCCTGAAGTTCCCACATTAGCTCAATCTCATCTAAATTTCTAAACAGCAACAAGATCCTTAAACTAGTACATTAAATTCTGGCAAGATGCACTGTATCAATTTTAAAAAAGCATATGTAATTACATCACAGGTTCCTAAATAATTAAGAAACAATTAGGAAACTTCCAACATCTCAAATATTGAGGAATCATGCCTAATGCATGGCAATTTAGTCAAAAATGAAGATGCATAATGTTAATCATTGAGTTCTAGATGTTGGGCATATTACTGTAAAATAAAAAAGAACAATCGCAAAAAACATGCAAGAAATACAAGTGGTTTAGAAAATTGCCTACATCCACAACCACAAATGAGATGAGAAAAAATATTTAACTATGATATCAAAATGGGAATACAGGGTAAGAGTCAATGCAACTCTCAAAAACCCCTTACACCACGACTAATTACTATCCCTGCATCTCTGCCTAACCCTATGAGGGTTCATGACTCCCTTGAACCTCTCACAAGCTCCATCTCGTTCCCAACACAAGTAGCCCTCAATACTTGCACGGCCTGCAAGCCCTACTCTTGTGAAACAAGAAAATAAGGAACTTGCCCATCAAGAAAACAAGAATAGAAAACTATGATATTTACCAACTAGGAATTTGGGCCAAACTCTAACTATATCATACCATTGCAATAAGTAGAAAGCAAAAATCATACCAGTACAGCTAGGGGTTCGGAAGTTGCTAGTGCACTACTTCCATCTGTATCAAGTATATCTCGAACACCACGACTATCACAAATATACACAATCACACCTTTGTCCAACCTGGTTGACAGTATCTATTAGTACTTGAAGCTGAAAATAAGATAATTAATTCTTGAGTAAACACTCATTTTGGTCCTCCAAATATACAAGTGTCATCAGTTTGGTTTTCTAATAATTTTTCACATCAAATTGGTCCTTTTGGAGGAACAATTTGATATAAAAAATGACATTGAAGGAGTAATTTAATGTCAAAAAATGACATTAAAGGACCAATTTAATGTCAAAAATGGACATTGAAGGATCATTTTGATGTATTCATCATTGAAAGACCTAATTGACGACACTTGTATCTTTGAAGGACCAAAATGGGTGTTTACTCTTAATTCTTTAAGTAAAAGAAAAATTTAAGATAATATTGAAAGAGTCCTTTCTGTTGTTGATTAATGAAATAATTTCACAACCCAGTTTAGCTTTACAATGCAAATTTAAAATGGTAAAAGGTGTTTCTGATTATATGGTTATAGAACACTTCTGATCCAAAAAGGGTAAAAATACTGGAGTGGGCCTTACTGCAGATACATGAAATAGTTGTATCCTGAAAGATGAAGAAACCATGGAGCTGAATTTCAAGCACCACCAGCAAAAGATGATACACAATACATATGTAAAAATGCCACCAGTTGATAAGCATATCTTACCAAATTTTGGCAATCTCAATTCCTTCTGGGAAAAGACCACCACTGCAACAAATATAAGCTTCAGAAAGCTAGTGGTTGAAAGAATAAAATGGGAAATGTTGAATGCTAAATCACCTATTATCTCTAAGGTCCAAAACAAATGCATTAACATTATTGCTCCTTAATGTATTGATTGCTTCCTTGATAGCACCTGCAAGGAAGGCAGATCCACCAGGAAGAAAGAAAAGGAAAAAGAAATGCAAGAACTTTATTCATAAATCATACATAGCATAAAGGACCAGTTAAGGTAATGACAAACAAGTATTAATATTTTCATTTTTCAATAATCTAAATCATGCTTAATTTATAACTAAAAGTGAAGTAGAAAATTTTATATATAGCAGTGCCTTTAATATGTCAAATCATTTATGTAATGACAAGTATATATGAAAAACTGGAATATGAACATGATTTGGGTTGATGAAATGAATGTTATATTTAAGAAAATATAATATAGTCCAGAGATCAATTTCTTGATCAGGAGGAGCATAAAATTTAAAGAGAAACAAAAGAATAAGATGGAGAACAAGAATGGATTTAATTTCAATCCACTGTCAGTGTAAAGTTTCTTTACACTGTCATTCAATCATGTGCTGACACATCATTAAAAGAGTTAGACTTTTTAAGTAGTTGTTGTGATAGTCAAACTCTTTTAATGATTTGGCAATACATGATTAGATGACAGTGTAAAAAAACTTTACACTGACGGTGAATCAAAATTAAACTCAATAAGAATTGCATAGGAAGAGACAATAAGAAAAGATATGATTACAAAAAGGTTAATGGAATGCACAAAGTATGGAACTAGATAGGTTGTTACCCACAGCTATGACATAAATTGGGATGTCTGTTTTTAATTGGGAAAGTAATAGTTTATTGACATTCAAGAGGCATAAACCATGTAAAATACAGAAATTTTATTAAAGAATCAGAACCAATTTTTACCAAAAGAAACTGCTAGCTTGAGAGAGGGGTTTCGGAAGCTATACCCAATGTGGGTGCAGGCCTGTATATTTATATACTAATAATAGGGTTACAGTACAGTGAAGTACAAATAATTAAATGATTAAAATACCCTCCAGCTCATTCGAATCTGAAACCAATGTATACTCAACAAAGAAAATATCCAAAATCTTAAAAGAGGATACATAATAGTGTAATGATGATATCTGAAATATAATTACCATCAAGATGAAAATAGTTAATCAAATTAATGAACTGAATTCAAACTACATTCATCACATCTCAAATTAAAATAGTTTGAAAAGCATGGGTCCAAATCAAATCTAGTCTTCTCCCTCATTTTTGTTTCAGTACTGATACTGAAAGAGAAAAACGAAAGAAATAATACATGGTGTTAAGTTAGAATGAGCTAGGGGTATTTTATTCCTTTAATTATTTTTATTACTTGCACTAGACTATACTGAAACCCAATTAGCAGTATATAAATATACATGCCTAACTCACATTGGGTATGGCTTCCAAAACCTCTCTCCAACACATAAGAAACCATCCTACCAGGCAATGGGGGCTTATACTTCTTTTATCCTTGTTTTGGAGTGATTTATGATGGGTTAGTATACAGAAAGGAAATATAAATATAGTGAGGATCTAGCCTCAAGTGGGCAGTAGGGAAAACAAGTGAGGCACCCAAAGGGAATGCTTGGGTAGGACAACTTCAGAGCCTAGGCTGCACGCCTGCACGTCCAGGGGGTCAAGGCTTCTCTGGCCGGAAGCTTCTCAACCTCTAAGCTAGACTAGCAGGGCTTCCCCAACCGAACAGTAAGTAGCAACCTTTCTCTAATGGAGGTTTTAAGGCTTTATGGAGTGTTGGTAGTGTTTGCAGGAGGAAGTTGCTGGGAATAAATATGGAAGAAGAGCTTAAGGTAAAAGATGGAAGAAATGACAAGAAAGAACTTGAGATGGATGGTGAAGGCCAAAGTCATCGTTGCTCTACTCCTATCTAAGGTCTATAGAAGAGGGGGTATTTATAGAAAGTCATGGAGCAAGGCCCAAGGATACCCTTCTGTGAAGCAAACCCTGCCATGTAATTAATGCATGGTTAGGTGAAGCTGCACTGACCAAGGCTGTGCTGGCCATGGCTGCACCACCTAGGCTTCCTAGTCAGACATGGTTGGAGGCTGTGTCAGGGTATTGTTGTAGGCTAAAAATGACATGTCATATGGGGATGGTCAAACTAGTGAGATTGTGTGAGTCAGTGGGCAATGTGGAATTTAATGAGGGATAGTGACAGCTCAATGGGTCAAACAAAAAGGAAGAGGATGCCTTCTTTACCGTTCCAAGTCCAGGGAAGCCTAAGGCTACTTGTACCTGATTCCAAATGGAAACTCCTTTTCAAGGTGCTGAAGCCTTGCTGAAGTTTTCCTCACTTAAAAAGCCTACCAGGCCACTAAAAGCATAGTTCCCTAGGGCAAAGGAGGCGAGGCTTCCATATGGAGTGAGGGTTCCTTTGCAAAGCACAAGGTGGTGTCCTATACCATGTGAGCCTCAAGAGGTTTGGCGTCTTGGGGCATCTTAGTAGCAATATATCTTTTCCAAATTCATTTTAAAACAATCCTAACAACTGAATTTAGCGCCATGAAGTGCATAAAAAGGCATAAAGTGTGTGATTAAAAATTTCTCTGTTATTCAATAAAAACTCATAAACATTTGCAGTTCTTTAACATTGTATTTTTCATTACTATCTTTTGGGGGGTGGGGAGAATTACGTTATTGGTTGTGCCACCACAGCCATCAATACATTCCTTTTTCACTAAAATGTAAAATGTTCCACTGGTCAGTCCAGTGAAATACGGCAGTTTCAAGAGTATCAACCCAAAAAGCCTAGCTGTAGTAAGCAGGTTCCTAACATATCAAGAGAAACAATCCCAGTATGGCGTAGAAAATCTTAAGTAGTAGCATGCTGCAATACTTAGTTTGGATATGTTTTTGCATTTCTTGTTTCAGGCTTTTCGGCATACCCTATAAACAGTAACAGATACAAGTTCTCTTTGATACTGTATTCTTTTATCTACCACAGAGGGGGAGGAGTACCAGTGGTCCTCAAGGGACATTTTCTGACTCCTTCCCAGACCGAATTGTGAGCATACTAAGGAAGAATTATGTATTAGGTCAAAACAAGTATCACATGATTTAAGCATATTAATTAGAAAATTATCCATTTTCATATAAGTACAGAAGCAAGAAAAATTGTGCTTAGCCCATCAACTACTACTTACTAGATGCCTTTTGGTTGAAAGATGTTAGTTTGATATAACCAACTGTTGGGGAATCATTTCCTGAAGCAGGTAACTTGCATAGTCTTGACTTCACTGGATTCAGTGAAACTTTCTCTCGCCTGAAATGCAGCAACTCTTACATTTAGTTGTTTAATTAGAAATAAGATAAAAGTTCTGGATGAAAGAACAAAGGTAACTATGCCTACCAAGTAACAATGATGATAAGTAGTACAAAAGCAGCAAAAATTTAGGAGGGTTAATAATAGTAACAATAATTATCCATATGAACGTAGCTAAAATAGTGAAGCATTATCAAACTGCAAGTTTTCTGAATCATCCTAGGAAATGAAACATCCCCTCAAAGGCCAAAGCGGCAAAGCTTCAAACCTACTAACATTTTGGAACAAAACAAACTTACGTTAAAGCTAGGTGCTTTACATCCAAACCACTACGAATGGTCAAAGCTACAGAGCTTCCTTCAGATCCCCTGTAATTTCCTTTAAAAGGTCAGGCAATCCAATAGATAAATTTGAGGCAAATAATGAGAACGACAAGAAAGTCTGTGCTTTTAAATGGTTGTTTACAATAAATTTCAAGTAACTGATGATATTCAAATATAGGAAGGCCACAAGTGAGAAATTTCTCAAAAATTAAAATGCAGAATGGGGAGATAATCAGATCACCATTCTCTAGATTAATGCAGCTTCATAAATTTACACCTAACGCTTAAACCTTACAATTGGCTGTCATACTAGGGTAACACTACCAAGTAAGACTTACTACATAATGGACAAGCTTGTAACACATTAAGCAGATAAAGGAACAGCAAATAAAACACCAATATTTATATCAACATATTACTATACTTTTAACTTGTTTAGAAACTTTAAGATGTAAATGCAATCATATCCCTTGGTCTTTTGCATAATATTAACAATGTGTTTCTTTTACAACTTTTGATTTTCCCCATTTGTGGAGGAAAATATTGATTTGATAGCTCAAGTGGCATGTAGGAGAAAAAACCCACTGTAGGCGCTCAGCTGCATCATATAGCCCCATGTTTTCTGTGCTTGTATCATCAATTGCCAGGATAACATCTCCAGACAAAACACCAGCTCTATAAGCAGGACCTCCTGGAGAAGCTGAAATGACAACAAGTCCATCAGGTGGTCTGTCAGCTTTAGTAGGGTAGCCTATTGATAACCCCACACCAGTAAGAGCGCCTTGAGTTCCAGACTGCCTTCAACAAAATATTAGTTCGTGGGATTAATGTATAGAGAAGCATATATTCAGCCAAATTGAACAAATGGTAATATCCAATATGCAGAAAGGACTATATGTAAAATAAGCCAAAGGAAAACTTAGAATGAGAAAGAGCCTCATACCCTCAAACTTCTGAACTTTTCAGGCTCCAGAAACCTAGTGAAAGGGTCATCCAATGTGGCAAGCATCTTTCTTATTGCCATATCTGAGTGCAAATGCAGCATCAACAATTTCAAGTAAACTGGAAAGAAAGGTTACTTTTGACTACATGGGATGATGCAATCCAACTAAAATTTCAGATGTGCCAAAACCATGTGTGACTTATGATGAAACAGTGTAGAACATTTACTTTTAGAAGATAGCAATCAGCATTGGGATGGTTAGAGGAGGAAAAAAACAAAAATTTCCTTAATTATCTTGATCCATCTGGACAAGGTAAACTGGTGCATAAGTTAACAATTGCATTATTTTAGTCATTATCCACTCCAGTTTGATACTTCAAGTTTAAAAGTATGAAATATAAGTTTCTTAGCTACAAACGCAATCTTCAGTCCTTCAGGGTTATCCTCTCAGATTTCTTGACATGCATGACATATATCAAATCTAAGTGGTTTATCATAATTCAGATATAAGTGGTTGAACCTCTCATAGTTCTCAATATTCAAGAAAATTTAAGCTAGTGCAAAGATACTGATGTTGCCTCCAATCACTATGTCCCAAAGAACCCTTTAGCGGAAGCCATAGTCAAGCTTTCCACCATTCCTTGTGTTAGTTTTAGTTTACTGAGAGATGTGTATATGTTAGTGGTGCAAACCTACTTTGCAGGAATCAATAAATACAATTTAGTAATGCACCTCGAGAGAGAAAACAGAGAAATGCATAGTAGGTACACTTGCACTAAAAGAAACACATACTAGAGGAGAGAAAGGCAAGAATGTTTGAATACTATTCTGGATGAACCCACTCAATACCCATGCTTAAAGCCGCTTTCCATGCAGAAGTCAATTTCAATATGCAGAGGCATAGCCAACACGTCCCCCATCCCCTCTAAAAGGAAAATCAAAATGCAAGAGGGAAAAAAAGGATAAAGGAAAAAAAGCAACCCATGTCTCTGAAAATCCTTGTTAACAGAAGAACGTAATGAAATGTGTTCTACTAGTTTTCTTCCACTTCACAGAGATAACACTACCTAACAACAACCACATTTGACTTACTCAGCAATTCTGCACTTATTATGCACCACAAGAACTCAATTTAGTCCCGAAGAAAAATCATAGCAAGCAGCACTAATATGTAACATATAAGATTTTTGGAGCACTATCTAACTCTAATCCTACTATCCTAGTATTATCACCATCTACAATATCTCAAAATTCATGAGATGAAAAAACAAAAGCTTTTTGACCAATTCAAGCTCACAACAGTAAAGATAATTCTCTCCTGAATATTTTATATCAGAATAAAAAGTTGAAAGTTTGTCTATGAACTGCAACCATAAAAGGATCACCAAACATATTCTAATAAAATTGGAGATTAAATCGTCAAACGCCAAGTACCAGCATTTGGAATAACATGACTGGACAGTTCTGGATAACTATCTTTTGTTTTAATGTGTTTCTCCCTCAACTTTTCATTCTCTCTGCTTAAACTTTGCCCAATTTCAATTCTTCTTTTAACTCCTTATCAAGTAGGCATTAATCTATTCGATGAAAAAAGTGATGTAATAACGTGATTCCATTCCTCAAAACTTAAAAGGCTAGTATGTATCATGTATGCTTTTCTATGTTGAAAACATGGAGAATTTACCATCTTACTATGTTGTCTTCATGCAGCAAGTTGAAAACAAATAAAAAGGTAGAGAATGAAATCAATACATGTCTCTTCTCGATTGTTCATTGGTTCACTGCGCAGTGCATCTTCTCTATACCTAAACCAACTTTGTCCATTAAAACTTTTGTCAATATATGCCCTGTCAATTGTCCTCCATGCCTCCAGAAAGAGGAGATTCTCTTCAGTTAGGGCCCCTTAGGAAAAAAGACACAAGAAAGGAAAACAATATTAAGAGAAAATTAGATTATAAAAACTTTAAAACACCTTCATTATCTTGTTATCTGTTGAAATTCTATTCTGGGTGCATTACAGATAAAACTCACAAGATGGCTTGCTGGAAGCAAAAGAAACTGACATGACCAACATCACTCCGACAACCAACCGCACAAATAGAACAGAGGCATGCTGTCTGAAGTTTACTGAGCAATTCTTCAGTCTTTGAACACTGTTATATTTCCTCCTTTTCACAAGGAAACCCCAACTTGATGGAAACAAGCTACACTGAGGAAAACTGGTTTTGCTTACCCATGGCACCAACCCAAGTGAAAATTCATTTCCAGAATCCCTATTTGTAAAGCCAACATCTTTCTTCCTTCTATGTTTCAATGAAAACCGAGATTCTATTATCCTTACAGAAAAATACTTCCACTGTGACCCCTGCAAATAGTTCAACTGATGAATATACTGAGTGAAAATATTCATGTCATCCTCATTGAACATCTACCTCTAAACTGGCTCATTAAAAAGAAAGAAAAAAATAAAATAAAGGGTAGCATTTAGAAATCATTTTTAGCCTTCTTTTCTCAGATTTTCTCGGGAACCAAACAGAAAAAGTGGATTAGATAAAGTGGTGAAAATGATTGATGAGAATATAAACAAAGAAGTGAGAAATGGAAAGACAAAGGGTTTGAGAGAACCTGAGGAATGGAGAAGTTTGGAGTCTTGTGAATGCAATGAAGGGAAAAAGAAGAAGCATTCACAGAGCTTGCAACGACCTCCATGGAAGAAGGCAGCCCCAGCGGTTGAACCTGTCTCTTCTTTTCTTTTACATTATCGTTCATTTTGGAAAACAAAATAAATAAATGAAATGAAAAATAAAATGAAATTAAAAATAAATAAAAACATTAAACTTGAACATTTTTCTTTACATCAAATTTTATATTATTCGTGGAAAATAGTTCACTTAGTTGAATTTTTCGTTTAAATTAATCGTGATTTAGAGTTTAAATTTAGAATACACTGTTAGTAAACAATATATAATTTATGTAATCTCACCATAAATCTTAAATTATATTAGTGGTTTGTCTTAACATTGAATTAGGGATGAATTTTCCTCTTATCTAAACTTTTTATCAAAAAAGTAATTTACATTATTCTTCAAAAATCTTATTTATTTTAGTGATGTCTCAAATATTGTAAAATTTTGTAATAATTTTTTGGGTCAAGCTCCTAATTTATATAAATAAGCACATTATATCGTTTTTTTCCTGTATGTTAGAGGTATGTGAGACTAATCTATGTCTGTTTGTCAAACAATTACAATTATGAGTTATGCTCACAATGATATCTTTTATGATTTAAACACTTAGTCTCCTCATGTGGTTATAAGTTACTTAGTAGTTCAATTAATCAGTTGTGAATTCACTACATACATTTTTTTCACGATTATTAAAGAATTAATGGTCTTTTGACCTATTTGAAAAAGTAAGGAATAAATTGCACGTAATTCAAAATTTAAAAGGTTTTTTATATTTTATCATCCATTAGTTAAATGGATGTTTGTTGGAGGAAATGTGCATTTTGCATGTTTAATAAATAATAAACAAGTCTTTTGACATCAAGTGGTGCATCATTTGTACTATATATTAAATGTTGAATGGTATGAGTTGACTCCTTAAAAGTATAAGTTTACTTTTGCTCTTTGGAAGTTAATAAGTTGATTTATATAATAAATAAGTCAACTTTTGGGCTTCAATGATATTAAAATTGTAATTGCCACATGACAATTTGCATTAATAAAATGAATGTATGTTGCATGAATTTTATTTTTCTTTTCACATTTACTAAAGAATGACGAGACTTTTGATCCTTTTTAAAAACTTGAAGGTAAATTACACATATTTAAATTTTATACGGGTTTTTTACACTTTATGATCCATTAGTCAAATGAATGTTTGTTGAACAGGAGAATTTAAAAAAAAAAAATGTTAACAAATCTAAATGATTAAAGCAGATTGAGGTAAACTGGCAAAGCTTATTTGATAAGCATTTGGGACAATGACAAAAAAATTTGCTCCTTTAAAAGAAATTCATTTTAGTTTGTGTATGAAATTAATTAAATATTAAATTAATTTAATTAATAATTTATTTATAATTAATTAAATATTAAATATTGAAATAAAAAACTTATTGGAAGAGCCTAACCTTTTTGTAAATCTGTCTGAACTTTTCTTCAAAACTAACAATATGTGCAGTGTATTTGAGTGTATCAAAAGCCACTTAATAATTAGAGTTTAGATATTTTTCAACCTCTCCAGCTTCTTCAGCAGAAAAAACAAAGGAAGAGAATAGAGATGAAAAGAAATGATAGAAAATTAATAAAGAGAGAGATTTAATTTTAGAGAGAGATAAAGAGACTAAAAAGGTTGGAGAGAGAAAAGTGATGAAGAGAACCAAATCCTAATAATTATTGATCCAGTAAAAAAAACTTACTATCTTAAACATTTTCTCATTTTCCAATGTCCTTTTTTCTTGGGCTCCAACATCCTTATTTATTACACATTTTAATATTGTATTTGTATCCCTGCCACCGTTTTTAGTTTTTAATCATAATCTATTATTGAATTGATTTTAAAGATTTATTCTTTTATACAGGGTTTGTTTTAAAATAAGAAGAAAAAAAGATATTATTTATGCATTAAAAGAAGGATTTAATTTCTTATTTATTTTTAGTGTAAAGTTTTTTTATACTATCATATAATCATATACTAGTACATTATTAAAAGAGTTAGACTTTCTAAGTTGTTGTTGTTATAGTCAAACTCTTTTAATAATTTGACAAATATATAATTGGATGATAGTATAAAGTTTACACTGACGATGAATCAAAATTAAACTCTTAAAAAAATTAAAATTAAAAGATATATGTAAAATTTAATTTTTTTTGTGAATATATATATATCTTGTCATGACCTGATCTTAAGTTATGACTGGCACACAGGCTAAATTAATCCAACACTTATCTAGTTTTGCAAGCCTAGCTACGAATGCTAAAAAAAAAAAACTACTTTAAAAACTTTAAAATGAACTCTCAAAAATTCAGCAAAGTTTTCCTTAAAAAGTGAATAATCTAAATTTAAATTTAACCTAAAAAAAGTACAAATCTCATAAATTTCAGCAAGCATAAGTCTCTCTCGTGTATCAGCTATACATAGATGTATATACAATCAGAATCAGCTTTATAGAATTTTACACAACCAAGATAACCATATTATATAAAACTCTATAGAATTTATAACACTATCCCTTATAGCTGTAAAATATTAGAGTCAAAATACAACACTAGTCAACAACAATGATGGAGATATATAAAAAGACTATAAGCCTGTGGAGAATAGCAAATCCTAGGAATCAACTACTCAACTATTTGCGAATCTGAATGAAAAATGAATGGAATGGAGTGAATCACACAGACTCAGTGAAAGAATAATCAACTAAGTGAACTGGAAGAGAAACAAATAATCGCTCGAATATGTAGGCTTCCAATAGTCTCTGAATATACTAATTGATAAAAATAAAATTTATAAATAAAACTATTATATCAAATACTCTCTTTTCTCCATACTATACATAAACATAATTTTTTTTTAAAAAATTCTAATCGTTAATAATGTAATTCATATGGGTAACACTGAAAGAACTATAATACAAGTTAGAGAGTTAACTCTACCTAACATACCAATTCTCATGCCATCTCAAGCTAGGGCCTTACCTCAGCCTCACCCCGCACAAATTTTGTGGCTAAGGTCCACTTACCCTACAACCACATAAATGACTAATAGTCCTCTCACCCAATAGTCAAGCTAAATTAACTAGCCTAGACATGTCTATCTATATTTATGTATATACTATGTGCATATAGGTTGTTATATCTCTTCGCTAACGACAAACAGCAAATAGTGTTCTAACATGTAACCCATAATAGATATTAAAAATATAATATACAACTATTATCCAATAAAACTAAAAATTTTTGATAATAAAATCTGAAATCCTTTTTAAATATCTAACCAAACTTTCACTTCATTAATTATAAATGGTAACTCAAATCTATTATAAAATCAATAAAATTATAATTAAAATATAACCATCATAATACTTAATATTTCCAATCCTAAAGTAGAAATAAATATAACTTAATAATCTTTTTATAATAAAAATTTAAATATTTTTGAAAGGTTTGTCTCCATATATAAAATGATAAAGATGTTATTAAGTAAATTATTCATTCAAAAATAAAGAGCTAATTCAATTGTCTCTAACAACTTCTATGAAGACAAGTAAAGTAGTATCCTATGACTCTGCTCACAAATAAAAATACTTTAATAAATCTATATAAGCCTTTAAGGACCTACACCAAGTCGAAATCATAAAAGATAACATTTTTCCTAATATAACTTAAGCATGGGTTCTAAAATTTCTAAATTCTTTCAAGAAATATGAAATTTTTACTCTAATCTAACTTTAAAGTCCCCAACTACTCCTTAGAAATTATTCTCAACCTTTATTTTGTTGTCATTTCCACAAAATAGTACTACCCATTATATTTTAGAGTTTTCATGACTAAAAAATATAAAAAAATGTCCCAAAAAATTAAAAACTCGTTTCAAACTCTAAAATTAAGTAAATGCAAGCAAGTTTGGTGATTTAGAATTCTCTCTCTTGCTCTCCCCTTCACCTGCGCAGGAGAAGAAATTGAGAAAATTTCCTCTTATGCTCGTCACTGTCATTTAAACATTTAGATTTTTGTTTTTTTAAATTTAGGATAAAATGTTCAAAATAACCTTAAAAATAATTTTTCTCTCCTTTATATCTCTTTTTTTTTTTTTCTAGCAGTCTCTCTCTCTCCTACATATATATAATGGATTGAACCGGTTGAAGAAGAATTATTTTTTTAGTTTAATTTTAAATTATTATTACTATAAATTTTTTTTATATTATTATTTAATTATATATTATCAAATCATTAAATTTTTTTTATTATTACAATAATTACTTTAAAGTTTAACACTTTAATAATATATCAATATATAATTAAATAATAATATAATTATTTTTACATTAACAAAATTTTAAAATTAAATTAAAATCACATCCTTTTCTTGCTTGATTCTTCCATCCAACTAATTTTTAAAACATTAGTATCTAGTTTTAATTTTATAGCACATTTTGCTAGTTGCGTACAGAAACGAGGACAGATCATCAAATGTTGTGTGTCTCCACAAACCACAACCACATATCATAAAATTTTCTTAATTTGGTTAGGGTGCTTTACTCCAAATTCCTCCACTCCACTCTCACTCCACCACATATCCATGCCATGCCAATGCCATTGCTCCTATGATATCCAACTCCTCCCTCACCATCACCATCACCAAGGGTTTCCTCTCCTTGTTCCTCCCACACTCCAAGCCCCCAATCTCCTCCATGGCCCATTTCACCAACTTCTCGTCCCCCAGGGCACGCCTCAGGGGCGTCGTCTTTGACATGGACGGCACCCTCACCGTCCCCGCCATCGACTTCGCCGCCATGTACAAGGCCGTGCTCGGCGACGACGAGTATCGCAGGATCAAAGCCGAAAGCCCTTCTGGGATTGACATCTTGCACCAAATTGACAGCTGGGGTCCCGACCAACAGAGCAAAGCCTACGAGACTATAGCTGATTACGAGCGCCAGGGACTCGATCGCCTCCAAATCATGCCGGGTATGCATCTTGGTCTTGGTGTTGGTGTTTGAACGAAATGTATTCGTTTGACTCTAGATTGCGGATGAGCTGGCACGGCACAAGTTTGATGTGCTCGTTAATTGTGGTGCAGGTGCAGCTGAACTATGTGGTTTTCTTGATTCGAAGAAAATAAGGTCCTGTTAAGCACAGTTATCTTCCACTTTTCATGTCGTGGTGTTTTTATTCTCCGTAACCCAATGTTGTTAAAATCGGACTGGAAAGTGAACCTGCGTGAAGTTCAGGTTTAAACGTTTAAAGGTCGTATTGAATGATGCGATAAAAATAGTTCAGATGCAACAATATAAAATATATAAAAACATTTATGAAATTTAAAATTTTTTGATTTTTTTATAAAAAAAGCTTTATTGGTGGTTGGTTCAACCGGTCAATCAGGTGATTCAATAAGATTATAATTGGTTTTGACTAATTCAAATTGGTCTAACTGTCAATTCGGTTATAGGAACTGACTCGTAACTGTCTAAGTGTTTAGTTTACGGTCAGACTATCCGGTCTGGTCCAGTTTTTATAACATTGGTTTAACCCATGGTTTCTAGGTTTCAATTGTTATTATGCTCTATTGACTTAGGTCTGTGTATAATATGGGTTTCTTAGGTGAAAGTGAATATGTTTGCAATTCCACATTGCTGGCTTTACTATTTAGGTTTATGTAAAATAGCTTCATGAATGTGACAAAGTGATCCTTTGTTGATAATGGAACACTGTTTATTTAGTAAATACTCCTGTGTTTGTTTCCTGTTAACTTGTACTATTTCCAAACTTATATATGCATCTTGTTCTTAGGTCTATCTTTATTACGTGGATTCCTTCTAGTTACTTGTGGAGGAATGGGTACCATTTTGTTTAGATTGCATTCCCTCTTGCTGAATTGTTTAATTGAATCCCTTCCTTTCTCCTTTTTACACTTTTTCAGTCTTTTGATCTCTGAATAAACATTTAATCTTCTTTATACAATTCCAAAGTGTGAAGTAATTTATTTTTCTTAATACTTTTTTGTTATCTAGACGAGAAATATCTAAGGTCTAAGTTTGGTTTAAGGTTAAATTTCATATATTTTTGTATCAAGATTTTGTTATGTTTGTTGAGTTTCTATGTGTTTGTTCCTTTCCTTACCAAATCTATACTGGGAATATGACTGAACAGAGGCAGTCTTTGGTTCTATGCTCAGGGCTCATCAATTCCCGTTGACTCTTGGGTTGTTGGGAGTACTAGCATAAAGATAATCTGCTGCAGGCTCAATGTATGTTCATAAACTTGAGGCTTGGGTACTGTAGCTACATATGCTCCATATCTGAAATTGAGGTTGAATGAAATATATATTAATTATTAGTCATGGGTGTTAACTTGCATGCTGGCAGTGCAAATAATCTTGTTCCCACTTCTGTGGAGCATAGGCATGGGCCATAAATATTAATTAATTTGGTACAAGAACATATATGTTTTTGTATATCCATATTGTAGTCCATGTTCATATGTCTTTGCAAAGATTATTTTAATAACATATAGACACTAAGTTAGTGAGTTAATAAAATCAATTATTTTGGGGTTTGGTTTCTTTTGACTACATATGTCCGATGACTTATGCTTAGAAAATTTTTCAGTATGAAGTTTATTTTGTGATAATGGTATTGTATGAAGGAAAGATTGCATCCAATTTGTCCCAACAATAGTGAAATTATGACCTTGGTACTTATGCTTACAAAATGTGAATAAATTACTCATGATATATAGCTTTTTTTTTTCAGGAGGGGATTGATCACACGCAATGTGAAGTCAGCAGTTGATTTGTTCCATAAACGATTTGGGGTGAGTTTATCAACAAATGCAATTGTATATATTATTCCTTTTTTGTTCCTAGGGGAGTTGGGTCAAATTGATATGGGGAAGTTGTGTATGAAATTAGGTTATCCATTTTTTCCCCTTTTAGAGTTTGTCTTTTTCTGCGCTATGGTATGAAATATGAAGTGTATGCAGCATGACAAGAATTTCTCACTTCAGCTTTCATTTGTCTATACGTATGACATAAGTCAGCTATGTGATAATGGAGAAGTTCTACACTTTCTTCATACTACTTAAATAAGATGGTGCTATGTTATGTTGCATTTTTGTCCACTTTAAGGTCATTAATCTAATGATATTGACAAGAAAGGTTGGTGCGGCGTGATAATTATGGTTTGAGATTGATAGTGGCTGAAATACTAAGATGTTTTATTGAATATAACACTCAAACAGAGAGTAAACTCCCTCTGAGTTACAGGATAAACACTAGATAAGGACTGAAATAAAGTGCAGAAAGATAATAACAAGAAGGCCCCTAGACACCAGGGGATCCTCTTCCTGAACCTCTCCTATTCACTCAAAATATGCCTGCCTTCATAGCCCCCATGCAGTCCTCTTTTATTCTTATTTCTGGTGCATATTCCCAATGCTAATTATTGTTCTCTTCATTCTAACTTCTGATGCTTATTCCAATGCTAATTATTGTTCTCTTCTCCTAATACTAATTATTGTTCTCTTCATTCTAACTACTGATGCATATTCCCAATGCCAATTATTCTATTATGCCTCTTCCTCTCCTATCTCTCCCTCTACTGTTTCTGGAATAAACACCTCTCCATTCTCAGGCCCAATAGAACCAGCCCTATTCTCAAGCCCAACAGAACCCAGCCTATGCTTCCTCCTCCTGTACACTTGGGCTAAAGGTGTATCAGAGATATAGAAAAATCCATTCTTTTAATCTTTCATAGACATGTAACTTGACTGTAACTATTATTCACATTTTCTATGGTGCATATGTCATAAAGTTACTATTATTGACTGTAACTTGAATATTGGGAGTTTAGTATACAACTTAAACCACTGGTCATTAACTATTCCATTTCATTTAATCGTCCCTCCAACAAAAGTAAATAAATAAAAATACAAGATAAGAAAAATGAACAGGAGGTTGAGATTGTGGCATCTGGACCACTGACTAATTGTATGTGGATATTATTCTAAAAGTTGCAGGTCTGTCTGCTGTTTTCTAATAGAGGCATAATAAATTGAACATGCACTCATTTCTCTTTCTCTTTCCCTCTCTTCTTTTTGCTATGCCATGATTGATAGCACAGTGAAGGAAATTACTTTCTGACTTTTAGTTCTTTGGTTTTTAGTATTAAACTCTTTAGTTATATATTATACCTCACTGCTGCAGATTACATTTTCTCCAGCATTAAGCAGGGAATTTCGTCCTTATAAACCCGATCCAGCTCCACTACTGCATATTTGTTCTGCTTGGGAAGTTCAACCAAATGAAGTAATAATGGTTGGGGATAGCCTTAAAGATGATGTAAGTGGTTCTTTTCCTCATTACGTTAATATTCATGACATATGACTACTGGCACACTGTTATTGTTGTAGCTGAGCAATTTCAAGTGCATCAATTCTTACTATCATCTTGATATGGAAATAATGCTTGTGGATCTTCTAGTTTCTCCTTTCACCTTTGATTAAACATAATATTTTATAGAAATAATTCCAAAATCAATGGGAGAACAGTAAATATTTTCATAACGAAATTCAGAAAGGAGAGGAAAATAAGACGATATTTCAAATCACCCAACATAGAGTTGGTTTTGCGTGCTGAATAGTAAACTTTGTGGTCTGCACAAGTTCGTCTTCAGTCTGCAAACCAGAGTGTGATCTATTGCTTGCACTAGATGAATCTTGTGACTCAGTCTGGTTTTTTATTCTGGAGATCATTTCACAATGGGTAGTGATATTTTCACATTACTTTATCTACATTAGTTTTTGTGTTTTACGCCACTTCTAATAGCTGCATTTGATTGGTCAAAGAATGAGGAGGCCTGCATAACTAAGTGGCCTGCACAGGGACTAAACCCTGTATAACAAAAACTGATGTTAAAGGTGATGTGCAAATAACATTTCCTTTAACTATAGTGAGAGACCGAAATGAGTGTCATATAATGTACACAGTAACTTTTAGGTGTGTTATATTTCTCGTTATGGAACAACATACTCTTATAAATTGAAACCATCAACAAATTGGTCCTATATGTGTATGATAAAACCTATGTTGCACGGGTACGCTTACGAGTATGTGACACGATACGATACGTAAATACGTTAGTTTTTAAAAAAATTAAAATATGGGTACAACAATGTATATGGAATAAAATAAATTGATATTTATAAATGTAAAAAAATAAACTTTAAAATCAGTGAAATTCCTCACCAATTTACTATAATTGAGGATGAGAATATTACAAGAGTGAGAATACATTTTCAGAGAGATAACCAGTGAGAAATGGACTTAAATCTATATCTCGATTTTTTAAGTAATAGTATTTTAAGGGTTGTAGGTATTTGGAGGGAAAAAAATAGGGATACAGCAAAAATACAGATGCAGCAATATTATACGAGTATTGGTATCGGATACGGGTACGATACAGATACATCACTAATATTGGAGTATCCGTGCATCATAGGATAAAACATATAGACAAGTACTTCTTCTTCAACTTGCACTTATAATGTGAAGTGCAGAAATATTATTTGCATACCTCTATTTTTGCACAACTTTTTACGCCATCTTTATGCCTACTTGTAACTTTTTATTCTGTATTTATAACTTTTAAAATATGTTGGCAACTTTTCTTTCGAACTGTGACAGAAAAGTTATCAATACATAATAATAAATAATTAGCAAAGTGAAATTTCATTGTCTTATTTGGGCATGAATTGTGTAATTGTAGAGAGGCGCAAATAGGAAATCTTTTTGAAGTGGCTCTTTATTCCTGACACTGCTGCAAAGCAATTCCTTTGCAATTTATGCACATATTTGCCTAGTAAATTTATGCTACTCAGATGTATTTGAAATCGGATGGAAATTGATTGATGTTGCTTGTTTGAAATTTTTACAGGTGGCTTGTGGAAAGCGAGCAGGAGCATTTACATGCTTGCTTGATCAGACAGGAAGATATGATTCTCCTGAGTATGCAGATGTTGATTTCAAACCAGATTTCAAGGTGACTTCCCTTGCAGAAGTTTACTCAGTTCTGGAGGTAAATTTTGACTTGTCACCATGATGTCAAGTCTTGTTCACGAGAAAATCTTGGAACTCGTGTGAGACCATTTAGTTTGTGGTTTATGCTAAGAGATCTGGATGTGGCATATATCTTGGGGAGTTTTATTCCTTACCTCTTGTAAGGTCATTGTTATGAATAATAACGTGTTAAATTTGTAAAACATGTTAGGAGACTTCAGTCTCTTGGTATTCTATGATTCATAGTATATATATTATTGGCAGACACAATTGTGTTAAGGCCTATCTATACTTGTTTCTCTTTTCTCTTTCTACTTTAACTTGGTATGAAGAGCCATGAAGAAAAAATCCTAATTTCTTAATTTTTGTATTATTTTCCTTTCTCTTTCTCAATAAAATAAAATAAAATAATCTAATTCCTTAATTTTTTTCTTTATTCTCTCTGCTCGAGTGTCTTCCCTCACGCTCTCACCTTTCTCTTCGATGATTTTCTGTGCGTGAAGATCAGCTGAGGGGCGACTGTTCAAAGGCATGGGTGTCCCACTTGGACAATGAAAACTGAGGCTGTCAATGGCCAGAAAATTGAAATAATTACAACCTTCAAAATTACGGATTAAACTTTGATTGGTAGGGGAAATTATCTCCAATGGTGGCACACGATTGAGTGCTATCAGAAAAGCATTGATAAGATGTCCCATCTCACTAATGATCCTCCTAGTGAACAATGTGTTGAAGCTAGGCAACAATGGCTCCTTGAGGACTATAGATTGTACAACCAAATTGAAAAGACTGTGTCCGAATCAATTTGGGTTGCCACCTATCATTTAGATACTGTCAAAGCATTGATGAAGTATATTGAATTTATGTATGTTAGCAAACAAGACTTGAGTCATGTCTATAACTTGATGCAAAATGTTTATCAAGCTGGTCAAAAGGGCAGATCATTATTTGATTACTACAAGGTAGTAAAATGAGCTTTTAAGGAGAAGCGCACTATGTATCCTAGCACTATGTTTCCTATTACTAATGATGAGTGTTATCAATGGCGGATGGCGGCAAGCCAAAAATCCGCCATGGAAATATGGCGGATGGCGTTGCGGCAAATGGCGGAAGCATGGTGGCCATGTTAAAAAATTATAAAATATACTACAAGACCTACATACCATAAATAATAATAATATAACACCTTATATCAAGAATAATAAACATAATTAAAACATTTTCTTGATATCAAACTAACTAAAATTATCACAAACTCTAATATAAAGGCAATAAAAAGGAAAATACAGAACAAAGACAGAGAAAAAAACATAAATTTAGTAATAACTAATGACAATGTCATAATGTCATAATATCATAAAATAATATTGTCATAAAGTCACCACAAAGTAAAAAGTAGCAACATGTGCATCACCAGAAAAACCAAGTAGCAACATGTGCTTCACCAAGAAAATAACAAATGGCAACATGTGTTTCACAAAAAAAAAAAAAAAAAAAACAAGTAGCAACATGTGCATCACCAAAAAATAAAAAGTAGCAACACGTGCATCACCAAAAAATAACACATTTGCTACAAATCAAGTCAAGAGTTAGACAAGGCCAAATTAACAATCTAATCCTTCTCCTCCCTTATGTAATCATCATTATCAAGACGTTCATTAGCATCATCAAGCGAAGCATATCCCTCTTCCTCTTCTCCTTCCAATTCCTTAAAAGTAATATCTTCCAATTCTTCTTCTGATTCCTCAAAATTCTCTTCAAATTCCAATTCCTCTTCAATGTCTCCTCCTCTTGAACTTGAAGATGGAGCTGCTGAACCTCTCTTTCCAACTCTTGAAGTTGTTGGCATTGCACTTGAGGTTGTCTTTCGTTTCCTAGTTTGCTGCCTAGTGTATGTCCTAATCTCTCCAGCCTCGAATGCCCTATAAACAGCACCCCAATTTAAAGTGTCATCATCCTCAAAAACCAATTCATTTTCAGCAGCATTCTCCTCATGCATCTCTCCATTTACCCACTTATTGCAACAATCAATGTTGGAGAGTGAGATTGGGTCAATTTCATCCCTAAGATTGTAACGTTGCTTGAGTGCTTGATTGTATTTTAAATAAACTAAGTTATGCAATCTTTGGTGCTCAAGCCTGTTTTTTTTCTTAGAATGAATCTGCATCATTAATATAATGAAAGACATATTAATGATTGTAAGTTGTAACTATAATATATTACTAGGCTAGAGAAAATAAAAGAAATGGTAATTACTTGCTCAAACACACTATAGTTTCGTTTGCAGCCGGATGCACTGCATGTCGAGCTTAAAATCTTAATGGCTAGTTGCTGCAAATTTGGGGCTGAATGTCCATACATTCGCCACCATTGAGCTGCAAAGTCATAGATGTTTTTTTATAAGCATAGGACTTAAAATTCTAAAAGTTAGAAGACTAGAATGTAGTACTTATTCTTAGTTTCTTATTAGGTGCAAGGGTTTTCCTTTGGGATATTATAGAGTCAGATCCAAAGAGATTCCCAGCAGCCTTGTAAATTGGTATCTCAAGTAGGATCTTTTGTTGCACTTCTCAACGTGGTACCAACCTCCTGATACATTGATACATGCCATCTGTAACCTCCATATCAAACTCAAGTTGAGGATTTGCATAGTAGAATTCTGGGTTTAAGAAGTGACCAGCTGCATGTAATGGGCGATGAAGCTGGCAAATCCATCTATTATCAATGATTGCAAATATATCTTTGTATTTGTTTTCATTGTTGTTGAAGGACTTCATCATAGCTTCTTTTGCTTTGTCCATTGCTTCGTAAATATAACCTATGGTTGGTTTTCTCTCACCATCAACAAGCCTTAACACTCGAATTAGAGGAGCCATAACTTTAAGGGTAAAAACCACATGGTTCCAAAAAGAAGGCATCAATACAACTTTAGTAGCCTTCTTCCCCTTGACATCCTTAGACAACTTGTTTTGCAGCCATTCTTCTGAGGTGAACATTGTTCTGAGGTTGGCTTTTTGTTTATGAATGCTTTCTAATGAAAGAAAGGATGTAGCAAAGCGTGTAACTGCATGCCTTACTAATTCTCTCTTGTTTGTGAAGTGCCTCAACATGTTCAAGGTACTTGAATGACTATAGATGAAGCCAACAAGTGTGATTCCTCTTTGAATTGTCTTCTTGACTAGAGGAAGCTTTCCAATGTTTTCGAGCATTAAGTCTATGCAATGGGCAGCACAAGGAGTCCAGTAAAGATGTTGTCTCCTTTCTTCCAACATCTTACCGGCTAAAACATAATTGCTCCCATTATCAGTTATGACTTGAACAACTTTCTCCTCTCCAATCTCCTCAACAAGAGCATCAAGCAACTCAAATAACTTTTCACCAGTCTTCACAAATTTATATGCGTCAATAGACTTCACAAACATTGTCCTTGCAGGAGAGTTGACCAAGAAATTAACCAAGCTCCTTTGTTTCCTATCAGTCAATGCATCTGACATAATAGAGCAACCATGTTTTTCCCATTGCTTCTTTTGATCCTTCAACAGATTTTCTGTGTATTCCATCTCTTTGTTGAGGAGTGGAACTCTTATCTCATGAAAACTTAGTGGCTTTAAACTTGGACCATAGCTTCCAATGGCTTCAATCATATGGTGGAAGCTTTCCAATTTGACAACATTGAATGACAATCCAGCTTGGTAAAACCACCAAGCTATATATTGATTAACTCTAGCCCTTGCTTCTTTGTCACATGCCTCTCTCATGCTACTTTGCCTCATCTTCTCCTTTTTCCTTCGTCCAGCAACAGTTTCTGGTTTTTTACAATACAAATCCAAAGGGCCTTTCATAGTAGTCTTCTTCTTCCTCCCACTAGCAGCTGATACATTATCTCTTAGCCCTTCTTCTTCTTCACTATCACCAAAACCTAAATTTTCAAGGTCAAGATCCCTCACATTTTCAATATCAATACTATCTTGCTTATTTTTGCCTCTTAGATACGCCCACAACTCTTCTCTAACTTCTTTTGGACACTTTTGGCAAGCTGCAACATTCCCTTTCTTCCCCAAGAAATGGTTTTTGGCTCTAGTGATCCCTCCCTTTGTAATTTTGCCACAAAAATTGCAAACCACATTATTGGTGTCATTTTCTTCCAAAGGGTGGCAATATTTCCAACCTAAGTCAGTGCTACTAGGAGGTCTCGGTGAAGCTTGTGCAATTTGTGAAGTCTCCATTATCCTATATCATGTGAAAGAAGGAAAAGAAATTTAAAACCAGAAAACAGAAGTACAAACAGAAGCATTCTCACAAAACAGAGGGTGGGTACTGTGGGTTATAGGGTTAAGGTGTAAAATCTGGTTGGGTGGATTAATGGCTTATTTGGGTCGGTGGGTGGATGGGCTTATCTGGATGGGTGGGTGGGTTTATCTGGATGGGTGGGATAAAAAAGAAGAAGAGAGAAACAGAGCCTTTGTTCGCACAAAAAAAAGAAAGAGAAACAGAGCCTCTTTGCACAAAACAAAGGCTATCTACCTGTAAAGAGAGAGTTGCCGGAGACAGCAGCAACGTCGCCGGAGAAATTCGCCAGAGACAGCAGCAGCGGTGGGCTTTCTCTCTCTCTCTCACTTTCACAGCTTGAGACTATTTGTGGGTCTCTGTGTCTTATATGGGATTTTGAAATCCCAAAATACCCTCCAAAAAAGCCAAAAAAACACTTTTTCTGCCATTTCAAGCCATGCACCGCCACACAGCCACACCGCCATGACCATGGCTTCCACCATGGAGAAGACGCCACGCCATGGCTGTCAAATGGCGTTTGGGTGGATTTCTGCCACCGTTTTCCGCCATGGCGCCGCCATGGCTGCCATTTAATAACATTGTTAATGATGTATAGAAGATGCAAGAACATGAAGAGTCTCAGGTGGTCCAATGTTTTCCGGTGGGTTTGGATCCAGAATATGAGGTTATTTGCACTAAACTCCTTTTGGGGAATGAGCTACCCACCTCTTGAGTGACTGTATGCTCGACTTCTTTGGGTAAACAAGGATAACACTGGTGATGGCTCTTGAGGTTTTGAGTCATTTGGTTTACTTAGTCACACCTCTAGTACTTGGGGTGGCAGGGGCAATACAAGGGGAGGTCGAGGCTGTAGAAGTAATAATGCAATGCTTACTTGTTTTGGTTGTGGCAAAGTTGGACATATTAAGAGATATTGACCCAAGGCTAATGGCAAACCTCCACAGACATTTGTCTTGAGAGCTGCTCACATAGCTACCTAGAAGGGTTTGCTACCGACCCCTCCTGGGATTATCCTATCTGCTGGGATCCAATCAGCTCCTACTGAGCCATAAGTGATGTTATCTGCTAATGAGTATGCTCATCTCACTCGCCTTCTTCAGTCACAGCCATCTCCTACTACCACATTGGTCCAAACAGGTAATCCTACAGGTTGTCTTTCTCCCACCTCTCGCAATTGGATCATTGATTTAGGTGATACAGACCATATGATTGGTGATATAGGTATTCTTTCCTCCTTTACTCCTTTCACTTCTTTACCAAGTGTCACGTTAGCTAATGGCTCTACTGCTCCCGTTATCGGAAGTGGTATGGCTCAACCTACTAAGTCTATGACTTTATCCTATATCTTATGTTTGCCTTGTTTTCCCTTCAATCTGTTATCTGTTAGCAAACTTACCCATACCCTTAACTGTGCTATTCACTTTTATCCTACCTATTGTGTCT
The DNA here is from genome assembly GCA_023212625.1 of Styphnolobium japonicum. NCBI lineage: Eukaryota > Viridiplantae > Streptophyta > Magnoliopsida > Fabales > Fabaceae > Styphnolobium > Styphnolobium japonicum. The sequence continues at coordinate 21,469,793 of JALBWW010000013.1, forward strand.
TTCAAGATCTTGGGATGAAGCAAATTATTGATTAAGGTCATGAGTTTGGTGGCTTGTACGTTCTGGATACACCACAGTCTGTGCCATGATCAGTTGCTTGTACTGGTGCTCCTGACTCTTTCATTCTCCAGCTGCATTCTCGTTTTGGTCATCCTTCTTTGGCTACTTTAAAGAAATTATGTCATGGCTTAAATTTTTTGTCCCAATTAGAGTGAGTCATGTTAGTTTGCCAAACATCATAGGTTACCGTATTTACCTAGGAAAATAAGCAGGCTGCGTCCCTTTTAGAGTTAGTGCATTCTGATGTTTGGGGTCTTTGTTCTATACCTTCAAAACTTGGTTTTAAGTACTTTGTTACTTTTGTTGATGATTATTCTCGAGTAAGCTGGCTTTATTTTATGAAGAATTGCTCTGAACTTTTCTCTATTTTTAGTACATTTTATACTGAGGTTAACACAACTTGGGTGCTTTGTTCGTATCTTGTGCAATGATAATGCTAAAGAATACTTTTTTGCTCCCTTCACTGCTTTTCTTTCTCAACATGGTATCACACATCAATCATCTTGCATAGTCACCCCTCAACAGAATGGGGTAGCTGATGTAACACCCAAAAACTTCAAACTTATGTTATATATGTTATCTTTTGTGATTTCTATGATAAATGATTTTTAGGAATTTTGTGAGTTTAATTAATTCAAAATTTAACTGGACTTAACCTTATAAGTCAATTCCAGGCCATTCTGAAAAATAAAATAAAATATTTTTATTTTTGGTCCCAAATACCTTTGAGGAATTTTTATAATTAAATGGAAGTTTAGTTTTCAAATCCGTTAACAGATTTGGTCATTTTCCATTTTTAGGGATTTTATGAGCTAATAAAATCTCTGGGTGATTTTAGGTACATCCTATTGTCCATTGGACAATGGATACTGATCTTTGTCTATTGGGTAAAACTTATTGATAAAAATCTTGAGAAAATATCTCAAATGCATTAATGTCACTTGGTGACTCATGGTAAACATTAATGACCAAGATGAATCACCATGGTGAATCACCAAGCCATTAATGCCTTAAGGTGGCAAAATTGAAGACCAACTCTTCTTGCATGCATGTGAAGGGCCGGCCACCCTAGGGGGAGTTTCTCCAAATTTTAATCCCTTATGTATCCTAACTTTTCCCTATAAATAGCAAGTGATTCAAGCATAAGTCTCCACACCAAAATTCTCTCTTCTTCCTCTCCATAAGCTCATGGTTTCCCCTCCCATAGGCCACGGCCTTGATTCCCAAAAATCCTTCCCAAACCCTTGCCAAAGTTCTAAACCTTGCCTTAGTATCTTAGTATTATTTTAAGAAGATCTCTAGTTAAGACTTTCTCAAAAAGAGGCCAAGAAGTTAGAGAAATCCTAAGGTGAAATTCTATTTCTTTCACTTTTTAAGTTATTATTTCAAGGTTGTAAATCATTGGGTTAGTCCATGATCAATCTTAAAAATTGTTATGATGTTTGAAATAATATGTGGTTATGTTTCTTTGTGATACTATATTGATAGAAGTCAAGAAGCCTTGTTGGAAGAGCTAGATTAAAAACCAAGGTAAGGGGGAGTTTTCTTTATCAACCAATATTATGGTATAAAATGACTTATGGTATGTGATGACTTGCTTCTATGTGTTAAAAACCGTGGTTAGTGTCAAGTGTCATCTTGCTTGATTTGATTAAAGATTCATGATCATACTATGTTTGATACTTAGCTTTATACCTTATTTAAATTATGTGTTTTATAATCAATTTAGAATTAGTTATGATTTTGTGATAAATAATTATGTTTAGGACATGTATATATTTTAGTTTGATATATAGATTTATTTAAAGTTATATTATTATGGTTAGTATTCTCAAAAACTTAGAGAAATTATTTAAGAAATATTTATAACTTTAAATTCAACATGATGATTATGGAAAATAATTATTTTGATGAATTTAATAATTATTTAGAATAAAATCTTGAATTTTAAAAAATATGAGAATATAGGACTTTATCAAAATTATAGTTTTTAAAGATATTCTTGTTTATGGAAAGAAATTTTGAGAAGTTATTTTAAAGGTTTAAATATTTATTTTTATTTATTTGGTAATAAGAAAATAAAAATAAACTTTAAAATAATTTATTTATTATGAAATAAAGTAGTTTTGTGAAAAATGCCCTATGCGATTGAAAACTTACAGAAAATGGGTTATGCAATTGAAAAATTACAGAAAACACTTTACGCGATAGAAAAACGATTTTTATAGCTTACCCGATTGAATTTTTACGGAAAAAGCTTTACGCGATTTGAAAACCGTAACAGATGTGTTACGTGATTTTTGGCACCATATAATTGAGAAACAACGGTACTACTATCGGGCCGATGTAGACAGGACCCTAGATAGGACAGTTGACGCTATTCTTAAAGAAATAGTAGCTTGAATCCCAGAAGGATTGTGTTTATATATTCTGGGAATATCTATACTGTATATATTAGTCTGCTTGAGACATTATTGTTGTAAGGCTTGGAGCCTAGGAGATTGAGCTTACACCTTAGTGCGGGTGCGAATGGCCGAGTGAAGATCTTTAATGATCTTGGAGTCGTCGGGGGTCCGGAAACTCCACAAGTGGCCAGTTGGGACTGTGCCGTGGTATTATGATTGCAAAACACCGACGATCTCGACTATACACTGGTCCATTCACGATTGGTGGAGAGTGTTCACGTGAGCCGTATGCGCAAATAATTTGTTAGCACTTGTTGGCTAATTGATACGGAACATGTACTCCCAATCACTCTCTCCGACTTGTTGTGTTTAGCTCCATGGAGTAGGAGTCATTTATGTGCATCTGCATGATCAGTTGTCATACTTGCTTTACCTATGTGGACTATGAGGTTGGTATGTCATTATATTTGATTAAATATGATTTTCATTGATGTGTTATTTTTATACAGTTTTATTGGTATTTATGATGATATTAAGAATCTCACCCCTTTTGTGTGAATCTTGTATTTTTCTATATGTTTTAAAGATGTCGACCAATGATTTCTTCGGATTCATTATCATCGACTTTCACGAAGGGCCAGATGCTTGGCACGTTGAATTGTTAGAGGAACGGGTTACATATGTGGGTGGATTTACCATTTCCTTGAGGAGAACTTATGATGGAAACCCCATAACCATGTTTTCTCTTTCTATTTATGTTGAGTTGCACATGCCTTTTGCTGACATCTTGAGTACCACAACCTGTCAAGTACCTCGTGAGAGATCCACCGTCTCTTCAGCACGAACCCCGAGGTGGCGCCGTGCTTACAGGACATTAGCTCCAGGACCCTCACATCATAATGGGTTCATTGATGATGACTCGTCGATGTAGAAGAGGGAAAAATGTCTGTTTTGTATATATGTTTATAACCAGTGTGAAAAAGGATGTAGTTGTAGAATAAGGTGTGTAAAAAAATATGTATGTGTAAAATTATATAGGCAACCTTGTAAAAAGAACTTAAGTAAATAAAACCCATGTAATATTAGTTGTATATTTTACCTGTGCATATTACATCACTAGAACTGTTTAGAATTTTAAAAATGTGACACTCAACTGAGGGTGTTACAGCTGAGCCAAAAAAATCTTCATTTGCTTGAGGCAGCTCGAGCTTTGTTATTTGCCATGAAGGTTCCTAAGGCATTTTGGTTTGAGGCTATCAGTACTGCCTGTTACTTGATTAATCACATGCCCTCATTTGTTTTGAATGGTACTATACCTTACTTTGTCTTGTTTCCTTAATAGACTTTGTTCCTTCTCCCTCCTCGTATCTTTGGTTGTACTTGGATTGTACAAGATGTTCACCCTCATCCGACTAAACTAGATCCACGTTCTCTTAAATGCATATTTCTTGGTTATTCTTGCATCAAAAGGGTTGTAGATGTTTTTCTCCTGATTTGGGTCGATTCTTGGCCTCTGCTGATGTTACTTTCTTTGAGTTCACTCCTTTTATCTTTGATCCTGGTTCCCCTACTTCTATTGAGTCTGAGCATGACTTTCTTGTTTATGTTGAGTCTTCTGCATCTTCTGTTCCTCCACCCACATCTTTCTCTCAACCACAAATTACCTAGGTGTATACTTGTCGTGTATAGCAAATGGACGTGACACTTGCCTTACTAGGTGACTCACTGCATCCACCATCTGCTTCTTCTCCGAATCCACCACCATCTCTACCACCAGCTAACCCTAGTCTTGATTTGCCCATCGCTCTTTACAAGGGTAAAAGAACTTATATGTATCCGATTTTTACATTTATCTCCTATAAGACCTTATTCTTTTCTTCCTAGTCTTTTGTTGCCTCTGTGGACTCTGTTGCAATTCCTAGATCTATTTCTGAAGCTATGGCTCACTCTGGATGGCGTGCTGCTATGGAGGATGAAATGCACGCTCTTGAGATGAATAATACATGGGATCATGTCTCTTTCCCTGTTGGCAAACAGGCCATTGGTTCTAAATGGGTTTTCACTGTTAAAATGAATCCCAATGGATCTATGGCTCGATTGAAAGCTTACTTAGTGGCTAAAGGGTATGTTCAAACCTATGGGATAGACTACTCTCAGACATTTTCTCAAGTGGAAAACCTCACTTTTGTACATCTTTTTGTTTCCCTTACGACTATTCTCTTCATTAGCTTGATGTGAAGAATGCCTTCCTTCATGGTGATTTACTGGAGGAAGTCTACTTAGAGCAACCACCAGGGTTTGTTGCTCTGCAGCAAATGAAATCAAATGAAACTCGATCCCAACTCTTTCATTAATTGATTATCTTTCATATTGCATACCAAGTGTTTGTCGAATTGCCTAATAGAAAATCCCAAAAAAATATTGTTATTGCATGAGTTAATGTGTTTATCTTATTTTGCTATTAAAACTCCCTTTGATCCAAAATTGAGTTTAAATAGTAGCTAATTTCGTGAATTGGTACTTGGCCACTGATCCCTGATAACGATATTTGTTCAGACATTATACATATGTTGTATGCGAGGCACCATTCATCCTGACAACCTTCTTTTTGACTCTGAAATAGAAGGAACCATAAGGGCTTTGAGAAAGAAACCAGAGAACGAAGAAGGAATTTGGGTGGTACTCACGTAGACATGGCGGACAATAGAGAAAATCAAACCCACAATAAGGATGGAGAAAATGTAGATCCTCCACCACCACTTCCACCTGTCAGGACCCTCATGGATTACTCTATTCCTAACATGGATGGTTGTGGAGCAAACATAACAAGACCTCCAGTTCAAGCAAATAATTTTGAGTTGAAGCCAACTCTACTCCAGTTGGTTCAGAACAATCAATTTGGAGGATTTGACAATAAGGACCCACATGCACATATAGCGGGGTTCTTGCAAATTTGTGATACTGTGAAACTGAACGGGGTGAGCGAGGATGCTATTCATTTGAGGTTGTTCCCTTTCTTTTTGAGGGACAAGGCTAAGAATTGGTTGGACTCATTGGCGAGGGGAAGCATTACCACTTGGGCGATCTTGGTCCAGAAATTTCTAACAAGGTATTTTCCTCCATGCAAGGCTGCGAAGTTGAGAAGCTAGATTACTTCATTCAGACAGCATGATGGGGAATCTCTTAGTGATGCTTGGGATAGATATAATGAAATCCTAAGGAAGTGTCCACATCATTGTTTTGACTTCTGGATCCAAGTGCAGAGTTTCTATAATGGCATGCTACCTCAAACCAGAGCCATGGTTGATGTTGCAGCAGGTAGGGCTTTGAATCATAAAACTCAAGATAAAGCTTGGGAATTGTTTGAGATGATGACTAGCAATGATTACCAAAGGAATGGGGAAAGAGCTGTACTGAAGAAAGAGTAATTGGAGGTTGATTCAATGAATGCACTGTTGGCTCGGACCAAGATTTTGACTCAACAACTTGAGAATCTCACAAAAAAGGTTGATACTCTTAGTATGAATGTGGTGAGCAATGCTCTTTTGGCTTGTGATTTCTGTGGAGGTGAACATGAGAGTGTGGATTGTCCAGGAAACATGTTTAGACATCCAGCTCAAGAGCAAGTTAACTTTATGAACAATCCTCCAAGGCAACAGAATAACCCATACTCCAACACTTACAACCCAGGGTAGAGGAATCACCCAAATTTTTCGTGGAGTAACCAAGGCAATCAAGCTCAACCAAGACAGCAAATGGGATATCAAGGACACCCTCAATAGTTATCATATCAATGTCCTTCATCTTCTCAACCTTAGTCTAATGAGAAGAAGGCTTCTTGGGAGTTAGCCTTAGAGAAATTGGCTACACAAACCTCATCTTTTGATAAAACCACTACTGACTTTATGGAGGAGACAAGAGCGAGATTTAGAAATCAAGATTCATCAATCCGCAATCTAGAAACTCAGGTGGGCCAACTTGCAAAACAACTTTTAGATAGGCCTCCAGGTTCCTTGCCAAGTGACACGATCCCTAATCCTAGAGGAAATGAGCATGTGAAAGCCATAACAACTAGGAGTAGGAAAGTAATTGAACCTCAACCAAGGAAGGAGAAAAACAATGAAGGAAACGTTGAGAAACTTAGTGAAGAAGTGCCTCATGAGGAAGTTGAAGTATCTGAAGGTGTTTTGTCTAATGACTCTAATGAAAAGGAGTCACAAAAGGGACAAGAAGTGAAGATGCCACCGCCAATTCCCAAGTTGCCAATTCCCAAGGACTTAAGAAGGAGCGTGATAAAAAAACAGTTTAGGAAGTTTCTAGAGGTATTCAACAAGTTGCAAATTAACATCCCGTTTGCCGAAACTCTGGAGCAAATGCCTTTATATGTGAAATTCATGAAGGAGTTGTTGTCGAAGAAGAGAAGGATTGGGAACGAAGAGACCATTATGCTTACGGAGGAGTGCAATGCAATTTTACAAAAAAGAAGCTTCCTCCTAAGCTTAAGGATCCTAGAAGTTTCTCAATTCCGTGCACTATTAGTGAGAACATTTGGGAAAGCTTTATGTGATCTTGGTGCAAGCATAAGTCTCATGCCGTTGTCCATTTTCAAGCAGTTGGGGGTTGAATAGATAAAGCCTACCATGGCAACTCTCCAATTTGCAGATAGGTCAATGAAGCATCATATGGAGTAGTTGAAGACGTCTTGGTGAAGGTCGACAAATTCATCTTCCCGGTGGATTTTATTGTTCTAGACATGGAAAAGGGTAGAGACAATCCATTGCTATTGGGTTGACCATTCCTTGCAACCAGGAGAGCTCTTATTAATGTAGCGAATGAAACTTTGACTTTGAAGGTCCAAGATGAAGCTGTCACTTTTAATGTGTTTGAGGCTATGAAGCATCCGGGAGATAGAGAAGGATGTTTTAGCATTGATATACTTGAATCTCTTATCTCCAAGTCATGTAAGGAAAACAACCCCTCTTTGTCTCTTGAAAAAGTCCTTGTTGATTCAAAGGAAGAAGTTGAAGGAGAGGATGACTCATTGGTAAGAGAAGTAATTGGCTTATTGGAAGCCTCATTTCCTTATTCTAAGAATGCATAACCAGAATGAGAAGAATTAGTGAGAGGAAAAGAGGAAGCCAACCAGAAAAAGAATGAAGCACCAAAGGTTGAACTCAAGCAGCACACATTTGAAATACTCTTTTCTTGGTGAGCAAAACTCTTATCCTATCATCATTAGCTCTGAGTTGAGTAAATTGGAGGAGGAAAAACTGTTGAGTGCTTCAGGATCACAGGGATGCTATTGGATGGTCGATTGGAGATTTAAAAGGGATAAGCCTTTCTTTATGTATGCACAAAATTCTCATGGAGGAGAACCATAAAATAGTCGTGCAGCCACAAAGGAGGCTTAATCTGGCTATGAAAGAGGTGGTTCGGTAGGAGATTTTCAAGCTTCTTGATGCTGGTCTTATATACCCTATTTCGGACAGTTCTTGGGTTAGTCCTATCCAGGTTGTACCTAAGAAGGGCAGGACAACAGTGATCAGAAATGAAAATAATGAGTTGATCCCTACTAGGACTGTGATTGGATAGAGGGTGTGCATTGATTAGATTATAGAAAGCTGAATGATGCCACAAGGAAGGATCACTTCCCTATTCCTTTCATTGACTAGATGTTGGAACGGTTGGTTGGCCAGAAGTACTATTGTTTTCTAGATGGATACTCCGGCTATAACCAGATTCCAGTGGCTTCTGAAGATCAAGAGAGGACTACTTTTACATGTCCCAATGTAGTGTTTGCCTACAGAAAAATGCAATTCGAACTCTGCAATACACCGACCTCATTTCAAAGGTGTATGATGTCTATATTCTCCAATATGATTGAAAAGCATATCAAAGTTTTTATGGATGATTTCTCTGTCTTTGGCTCTTTTGATAATTGCTTGCATAACTTATCATTAGTGTTGAAAAGACGTGAAGAGTCGAATTTGGTCATAAATTGGGAGAAATGTCATTTCATGGTGAGAGAGAGAATTGTCTTAGGGCTCCGTATCTTTGTTAAAGGGATAGATGTTGATTGTGCTAACATTGAAGTTATTGAAAAACTTTCCCCTCCCACCAATGTAAAGGGCATTTGTAGTTTTTTAGGGCATGCTGGCTTTTATAGAAGATTCATAAAAGACTTTTCAAAAGTTGCTAAACCTCTCAGTGATCTCTTAGTAAAATATGCCCCCTTCAACTTTAGTGATGCATGCATGTTAGCTTTTAACATCTTAAAGCATAAACTAACCACTGCACCAATTGTTGTTGCACTTGATTGGGATTTGCCATTTGAAATTATGTGTGATGCTAGTGACACTGTTGTAGGTGCAGTTTTGAATGTTGCACAACTTAGCTATGCAACAACTGAAGAAGAACTATTAGCTGTTGTTTATGCATTTGACAAATTTCATTCTTACTTGGTGGGCTCTAAAGTGATTGTATATACAGACCATGCAGCAATCAGGTATTTGGTCGCCAAGCAAGATTCGAAACCAAGGCTTATCCGATAGATCTTATTGCTATAAGAATTTCATTTGGAGATAAGGGATAGGAAAGGAATCGAGAATCTTGTGGCGGATCAATTGTCTCGATTAGAAAGTGCAGAAGAAAGTGAAGAAAAAAGGTCAATGAATGACCAGTTCTGTGATGAGCAGTTGGTAGCCGTGACAAATCTGCCATGGTATGCGGATATAGCCAACTACAAAGTGGGAAAGGTGGTACCAACATATTTTACTTCAAAACAGTGGAGAAAGTTCCTTCATGAAGCCAGGTTCTATGTATGGGATGCACCATTCTTGTACAAGAGAGGTGTTGATGGATTGTTGAGGAGATGTGTACCAGAAGAGGAACAAGAGCGGATTCTATGACATGTCATGATTCTGGGTATGGTGGGCATTTTAGTAGAGACAGAACAACAACGAAGATCCTCTAATCTGGATTATTTTGGCCATCATTGTTTAAAGATGCGTTTGCATATGTTAAGAGGTGTGATAGGTGTCAAAGGACCGGGAACATATCAAAAAGCAATGAGATGCTCCAAAATCCCATCTTAGAAGTTGAAGTGTTTGACGTTTGGGGTATCGACTTTATGGGCCGCCCTTTTCCCTCTTCATACTCTAAGGTATATACCTTGGTGGCTGTCAATTACGTATCGAAATGGGTGGAAGCTGCAGTTGTTTAGACCAATGATGTCAATGTGGTGATTGGTTTCTTGAAGAAGCAAATATTCATAAGGTTTGGGGTGCCTCGGGCCCTAATAAGTGATGAGGGTACCCATTTCTGCAATAGGAAGCTTGAGACTTTGTTGAGAAAATATAATATTCATCATAGAGTCGCTACTCCCTATCACCCACAGGCAAGCGGCCAAGTTGAGGTGTCCAATCATCAAATGAAGCTAATATTGGAGAAAATAGTGAACTCTTCCAAGAAGGATTGGGCAATGAAGCTGGATGATTGTCTTTCGGCATATAGAACAACCTTCAAGACTCCGAATGACATGTTTCCATTCCAATTGGTCTATGGCAAAGCTTGCCATTTTCCCCTGGAGTTGGAACATAAGGCATTATGGGCAACAAAGTTATTGAATTTCGATTTGGCCAAAGTAGGTGAGTCAAGAATCTTGCAACTTCATGAACTTAATGAATTCCAGAATTTTGCCTATGAAAATGCCAAGATTTACAAGGAAAACACCAAGAGATGACATGACAAGAGGATCGCAAAGGACAATTAGTGCTCTTATTTAATTCAAGATTGAGGTTGTTTCCTGGAAAGCTCAAGTCTAGGTGGTCTGGCCCTTTTGAGATCAAGCATGTGTTCCCTAATGGTGCAGTGGAAGTAAAGGATCCAAACTCATATAGAAGCGTCAAAGTAAATCGGCAAAGGCTTAAACTCTACTTTGGTGGAGATGTTGAGAGAAGAAGGGAGTCCATTGATATGACTTTTACTTGAGAAACACACTGTCAGGCTCGCGATGTTAAACAAATGCTTTTTGGGAGGCAACCCCAAATTTTTTATTCCTTTTGTTTTTATTTTATTTTACAGTCATGCATTTTTCTTAACTTGAATTAGTTAATTGTTTTTTTTAGTTATCTTTTTGCTATTTTATTCTTGGTGTGAGTGAGGACCCTTAAAATTGTGTGTGTAGTTCTTTGAGGGTGGTCTGGTGGGGTTAGTTTTGTGGAGCTTTGATCTTGTTGTGTGAGTGCTTGAGCTTTCAAAACCTCTTCTGTTCTGAGTGCTAGCGATTAAGTGGTCATTTTTCACCTCTTAAGCACGTAGCCCCTAAGAAAAACTATCTTTCTGCCAACCAGAGATTAAGCGGTCACTTTTCGCCGATTAATTGCACAAAAAGAGCCAACTCCTCTGTCAACCAGCGATTAAGTGGTCATTTTTCATGGCTTGATCGCTCCACCCAGCATGTGTTCTCTGCCACCAAGTGATTAAGCAGTCAGTTTTTCCCTTTCTCCCTTTTCTTTCTCTCAACCACACTGCTCTCGCCCTCACATCTGTTCCAACCCCTCTCCAATCAATCTCAAACCATCCAAACACCAACCCAACCTCACTCTTAACTCCCCCAACCACAACCTCTAGCTTCCCATTTCATGTGCAATTCTTCTTCAAACTCCCATTTGCAACCTACGACATGAATTTGGGGATTTCTTGATTGATGCGTACCTAGCTCTTAATCCTCCTCCAATTAGTTAATTTCTTCATTTCCTAGTTGTCTAAGGTTAGGATTTCTTTGAAAACTCATTGAATACTGATTTTGAGCTCTTGAGATTGGTGAATATTTGGGGGTTTTGTGCGTTTTTGAATTTTCTGTTTTTCATGGCTGCCTTGCTAACTTGGTGGCATGTGTATTGAATGGTTTTAGGTAAATGAGTCTTGTGATTTGATGGTTTGTCGATTTGATGGTTTGTCCTGCTAACAATGTGGTTTGGTGATGAAGTTGTTCTATTGACTTGCCTTTGGAATTGTTAACCATGCCCACCATGTGTTTTATAATATGTTCACCACACGCACCATGCTTGTTTTTGAATATTCTTGATGTGTGGTGTTACTAGCGCTAAGGCGATTGCCGATTCATTTTACGTGGATTATTTTGGATGAGTGTGCCTTTGTTGAGTTATGTTACTTTTAAATTGAAGAGTATATTGAAGTTTTGCATCGCCATCATTCCATTTATTCTTTATTGTAGTATCACATATTCTTTGCTATCATAATGTTTTGATGCAGTATTATGGCTATCATAATGTGGTATCATACACTATTTCCATCTTGTTTTCTCATTTTGTCGATTTGAGCACATTGTTGTTCATTACTGTGACTAGTGAGTAAATTGTACTTTTGTTAGGATGATTTCGACACTATTTCATATGTTACATTTCTTTGCAGAAAATTATCATTCTCATGACTCCAAATAAGAAACGAAAGGAAACAGTAAGATCCAGTTCTCGGAGCAGTGCCTTTGATGCATATCACTTCCGCTCCCCACAACATGAAGAGCGATATTAGAAAATAGTGGGAAAGAAGGGTATCATCAGAGAGAGAGGGATAGAGCTCCAAGGTGACAGATACCGCCCTATTCTTAATGAAATCCGGAGGCGGAATTGGGAGAAATTTTGTGCTCTTCCGGAAACAAGCAGGCCCACTCTAGTGAGAGAGTTCTATACCAACAACTTCAATAAGAAAAAGAAGAAGGGCCATCCAATCACATATGCTGAACAATTTTAGAACTATGTGAGGGGTCGAGAGCTCTGGTTCGGGAAGGATGAATTGAATGAGCAACTTGGCACAGATATCGCCTTGCGGAGAGCTAACCATTGTGGATATGCCAGATTGGTGAACTGGGGATGAGACAAAGAGGAAGTACTCCGACAACTGTGCAAGGAAGAAGCTGTTTGGTTATGTGATGTTAATGATTCTCCTAGGCATCTTAAAAAGGGTGATCTAAAAGCCATTCCCAAAGCTTGTGCACCTTCATCCAAGCCGCCATCCTCCCATGCTCCTACACACATGAAGTAACAGTTAACATGACTTTGCTCCAGATTGGTGAACTAGGGATGAGACAAAGAAGAAGTACTCCGAGAACTATGCAAGGAAGGTGCTGTTTGGAAATGTGATGTTAATGATGCTCCTAAGCATCTTAAAAAGGGTGATATAAAAGCCATTCCCAAAGTCTGTGCACCTTCATCCAAGCCGCCATCCTCCCATGCTCCTACACACATGAAGTAACAGTTAACATGACTTTGCTCATCTTTTCCATCATCACTGGCCTTCCCATTAATGTGGGTCAAATAATCTCTACTCATATCAATGACCTGGTGCATAGTGATGTGGCGAAGCTGGCCTATCCATCCATCATCACAAAGTTGTGCAAGAAGGCAGGGATCCCACTTGAGAATGATATGGAAGAGAAACCTACCCTATCTGTGGATTCTGCTATGATGGATGCCTACTTCAATAAGGAAGGTGTGCCACTCAATCATTCTCCTCCACCAGCTTATGTACAATGCAACAGGCAACGACTCTTGACCAAAGAATGACTAACTAGGGTGGAGCGCGAGGTGCGGGAATGCAATGACAAATTGACTTATGTTATGCATTGTCTGATTGGCTTGGAGGGGATGATGCGTAATTTGGCGCCGCATTTGGACAAGGATCTAGATGAACTTGGAGGCTTGCCACTCTATGTCCCTCGGGAAGCACATGATGATACAGATAAGGATGATGAAGAAGAAGATGACGAGGAGCAGGAGTGATCCAGCACCAATAGAATAGGCTTTTCTCTGCCTTACAAATTCTCTTTATTTTTCTTTCTTTCTTTTCTAGTTCCATTGTCACTTGTTTTGTTTTGTCTGCACAGTAGGGGCACTGTTTAATTCAAGTCTGGAGGGGGGTAGCTTTGCTATCAATGATTGTTGTTTTGGTTGAGTCATATTTTGTGAATCTGTGCAGGCCAGTGTGCTGAATTGTGTAACCAATGATTGTTGAAATTATGGATTAACCTGTTTTCTTTGGATTTCATATGAAAATCTGCGAGTTGCAAGGTTTCTTTATTGATTTGATTGTGTATGGATGCATGTCCCATTTTCATGATTGATAGACCTAGGAATGTGCATGTATATCAAACTTAGAGAACGTTTATAGGATTGAATTTGTATGAATGACTTGTTTCTAGAAGTTGTTTGAATCCCTCTTGAGGCGAAATCATAAATGATGCATGACCAGGGAAATGATAAGGGCTTTCTTTGGACCGTTTGAGCTTTTCAAGCCAACCTGTTAATATAGTGTATCCCTGGGTCCCTTTTTGCAGCTTTGTATATATTTGGCCTTCTTTTATTTTCTTTTACCCATATATTACTTTTCTATTCCATCAAAAAAAGTTTCTTTCCTTTTTCTCACCCTTTATTGAATGCATGTTATGCATTGTTTCACTTTTCAAGCCTTAATCCTTTTGTGCACAAGTTATTTGAGAAATTTGTTATAAAAAAATTATTTTTATTGCATGAGTTCATGTGTTTATCTTATTTTGCTATTAGAGCTCACTTTGATCCCACGATAAGTGTACTAGGACGTCAAGTAATAAAAACGGTGAGAAACTGGATATCGTTCTCAGGGATTGGTGGCCAAGTACCAATTCACGAAATTAGCTACTATTTAAACACAATTTTGGCTCAAAGTGAGCTCTAATAGCAAAATAAGATAAACATATGAACTCATGCAATGACAATATTTTTGTAGGCTTTTCTATTAGGAAATTCAACAAACATTTGATATGCAACATGAAAGATAATTAATTAATGAAAGATTTGGGATCAAGTTTCATTTGATTTCATTTGCTGCAAATTAAATTGGGATTAAAACAAATTTCTACCTTTATTTTGTTATCGAATTCACTTACATATCCAAGTCCTAATTCCGTAGGCACAAGAACCTTAAATCCTAGTCAAAACCCCTAATTCCTTAGGTGATTCTAAAGGGGACAAAGCATTAAGATTAATAATTCAACAAGATAACAAGTATTCATTGACTATTCCTAGCACAATGAATCACAAGGTTCACAATCTCAAACTAAATTTACACATCAAATTTCCATCCAAAGCATAAACCTAAAAATTAGTCTAAGGATGATCAAACCTTATAAAGCTTTAAGAACAGAGGTTATAAACTCAAAATAGAAGAATACATTAAGCACAACTAAATCTCAAGTTAATTACAAGCAAAAATCCAAAATCCACTCAATCCCAACAATGAGGGAGTTTTAGCTAGACATGATAGCAAAAATATAAATTAAGAAGAAAAGAAGAGAGTAAAGCGACTCCATAAGCTAATGAAGACCCAAAGACTCTTCCACGTCTCCTCTTGAGTGTGCCCACACCAATCTTCAGATTCTTCATTTCTCCTTTCTCTCTATTCTGACTGCCTTCCTGAAAAACCTAATTTCTTCTATTTATATGCAGCAACAATAGATAACTGAACGTACTGAGCGCTTAAGTGCTCAGTTTTTCATCAATTAGTGGCGCAACAAGTTTTGCCCCTATGTTTGATCGATTAAGCGGTCAAGTCTCACCACTTAGTCGCGCAACTCCCCCAGCTTCTGTGCTTGATCGATTAAGTGGTCAAAAAAGGGCGATTAAGCGCCTAGTGTCAATCACTTCACTTTAGATTTTTCTCCCTTGATCAAGCCTCCATTCTTCCACATGCACATACCTAATGAAAACAAATAAAAACATGTAAAGAAAACAAAAATTAAAAAAATCAAAACAGGATAAAAATTAGAACAAAACTAAGTCAAAAAGTATTGGACAAGGATGAAAACCAGGGTTATGAAATGGAAAAATATGAGTTTTTACAGTGTCATCACTTCTCCAAACTTAAGATTTTTGCTTGTCCTCAAGCAAAAGAAAGAAAGAAAAGAAAGAAAAATAAAATAAAATAAATAAAATAATAATGGAAAAGGAAAAAATGTAAACTAAAGACTCAAAACATGTGGACCAAAACCTAACCATACCAGTGGTTGAAAATCATTCAAATCCTCAACAATTGCTTCACAACCTCAATTTTCAAAGTGCCACATATGAATAATCCAGTTATCACAATGCTTTCACATGAAACTCTCATGTAAAGAAGACTTCCCAAGAACATGAATGAAAGACCAAATCCCAATGAAGTTCAAACCCATATAGGTTTACAAGAAAGCAAATGCACATCAAACCCGTATCCATAGGGTTGTTTTTCATCTCTCTCTCCACTAGTATAAACAACACAAAACCAAGGATCAATAGGGACTTTATGAGCTTGTAATGACAGGCCAGGGGTATGGTTTAAGAAAGAAAAGAATAAGAGACAAAGATTGAATTACATGCCATGTATATTCCACAATTCAAGCCTCAAAATATTAAATTAGCGCATAATGCATCACCCTAATTAAAAAATTTGACTTGCAAAATTCTTCTTCTTCTTCTTTTTTTCTTTAACCGTCCACCCCCAAACTCACTTCTTTGCAATACTTTGGGTGGACAATTTCTTTTCTCTCTTTTTTTTTAACAAACTTCTCAAATAACTTGTGCACAAAAGGATTAAGGCTTGAAAAGTGAAACAATACATAACATGCATTCAATAAAGGGTGAGAAAAAGAAAGGAATTTTTTTATGGAATAGAAAAGGAATATTAGGGAAAAAGAAAATAAAAGAAGGCCAAATATATACAAAGCTACAAAAGGGACCTAGGGATACACTGTATTAACAGGTTGGCTTGAAAGGCTCAAACAGTCCAAAGAAGACCCTTATCATTTCCCTGGTCATGCATCATTTATGATTTCGCCTCAAGAGGGATTCAAACAACTTCTAGAAACAAGTCATTCATACAAATTCAATCCTATAAACTTTCTCTAAGTTTGATATACATGCACATTCCTCGGTCTATCAATTATGAAAATGGGAAATGCATCCGTACACAATCAAAGCAATAGAGAAACCTTGCAACTCACAGATTTTCATATGAAATCCAAAGAAAACAGGTCAATCCACAATTTCAACAATCATTGGTTACACAATTCAACACACTGGCATGCACAGATTCACAAAATATGACTCAACCAAAATAAGAGTCATTAACAGGAAAACTATCCCCTAGACTTGAATTAAACAGTGCCCCCACTGTACGGACTAAACAAGTGAGAAAGGAACTAGAAAAGAAAGAAAGAAAAATAAAGAGAATTTGCATGGCAGAGAAAAGCTTATTCTGTTGGCGTTGGATCACTCCTGCTCCTCGTCATCTTCTTCTTCATCATCCTCATCTATATCATCATGTGCTTCCCGTGGGGCATAGAGTGACAAGCCTCCAAGTTCATTTGGATCTTTGTCCAAATGCCATCATCCCTTCCATGCTAGTCAGACAATGCACGACATGAGTCAATTTGTCATTGCATTCCCGCACCTTGTGCTCCACCCTGGTTAGTCGTTCTTTAGCCGAGAGTCGCTGCCTGCTGCGTTGAACATGAGCTGATGGAGGAGAATGATGGAGTGGCACACATTCCTCGGTGAAGTAAGCATCCATCACAGAATCCATGGATAGGGTAGGTTTCTCTTCCATATCATTCTCAAGTGGGATCCCCGCCTTCTTGCACAACTTTGTGATGATGGATGGATAGGCCAGCTTCACCACATCATTGTGCGTCAGGTCATTGATATGAGTAGAGATTATTTGACTCACATTAACGGGCAGGCCAATGATGATGGCAAAGATGAGCAAAACCCTGTTAACTATTACTTTATGTGTGTGGGAGCATGGGAGGATGGCAGCTTGGATGAAGGTGCACAGGCTTTGGGAATGGCTTTTAGATCACCTTTTTTAAGATGCTTAGGAGCATCATTAACATCACATTCCCAAACAGCTCCTTCCTTGCACAGTTCTCGGAGTACTTCCTCTTTGTCCCATCCCCGGTTCACCAATTTGGCATATCTACAATGGCTAGCTCTTTGCAAGGCGATATTTGTGCTAAGTAGCTCATTCAGTTCATCCTTCCTGAACCAGATCTCTCGACCCCTCACATAGTTCTGAAATTGTTCAGCATATGTGATTGGATGACCCTTCTTATTTTTCTGATTGAAGTTGTTGGTTTAGAACTCTCTCACTAGATTGGGCTTGCTTGTTTTCGGAGGAGCACAAAATTTCTCCCAATTATGCCTCCGGATTTCATCAAGAATAAGGCAGTATCTATCGCCTTGGAGATTTATCCCTCTCTCTCTGATGGTACCCTGTTTGCCCACTATTTTCTGATATCGCTATTCATGTTGTGGAGAGTGGAAGTGATGTGCATCAAATCCACTGCTCTGGGAACTGGATCCTGCTGTTTCCTTTCGTTTCTTATTTGGAGCCATGAGAATGATAATTTTCTGCAAAGAAGAAAGGTAACATATGAAACATTGTCCAAATCATGCTAACAAAAGTACAAATTACTCATTAGTCACAGTAATGAACAACAATGTGCTCAAATCGACAAAGTGAGAAAACAAGATGGAAAGAGTGTATGATACCACATTATGATAGCAAAGAATATGTGATACCACAGTAAAGAATAAATGGAATGATGGTGATGCAAAACATCAGTGTACTCTTCAATTCAAAAGTAACACAACTCAACAAAAGCACACTCATCCAAAATAATCCACGTAAAATGAATCGGCAATCACCCTAGCGCTAGTAACACCACACATCAAGAATATTAAAAAACAAGCATGGTGCGTGTGGTGAACATATTATCAAACACATGGTGGGCATGGTCAACAATTCCAAAGGCAAGTCAATATCAACTTCATCACTAAACCACATTGTTAGCAGGACAAACCATCAAATCATAAGACTCATTTACCTAAAACCATTCAATACACAAGCCACCAAGTCAACAAGGCAACCATGAAAAACAGAAAATTCAAAAACGCACAAAACTCCCCCAAATATTCACCAATCTCAAGAGCTCAAAACCAGTGTTCAACGAGTTCTCAGAGAAATCCTAACCTTAGACAACTAGGAAATGAAGAAATTACCTAATTGGAGGAGGATCAAGAGCTGGGTACGCATCAATCAAGAAATCCCCAAATTCGTGCCCTAGGTTGCGAATAGGAGCTTGAAGAAGAATTGCTCACGAAATGGGAAGCTAGAGGTAGTGGTTGTTAGTGTATGCCTTAGAGGCCTGTTATATATTGACTTTATGGTTTACATTGTATCATGACATTTATTTAATATATGAGGCATTTAATTTATTGTGTTGTTTATTTATATTAAATGAATATAATAAAGTCCTTAGAATGGAAGTTATATGCCATGGAATATCAAGTACATGACTTGATAGTGAGACATTGTTGGCACTCATTAGAACGCTATTCTTAAATATTCCTAGTAAAGTATTATTGTCATTTAGGACAGCAGTAATGCATTGAGACTAGTATGTGAGTAGACTGATGACCATATCTCACGGGTCATTGATATGAGATATCAAGTCTTCACATGGGTATACATTAGAGTAATGTTGTACTGGACTGACTCACCATGAGAACGCTGCATGGATCGTTACGTGAATGTCATAAGCGATTGATCAATCAATTTGAGACACTTATGTTAGCTTTGTATTAGGCATTATTAGATGTTTATTGTGCCCAATATTAGTACTTTAGATGAGTTTAATGTTGTTGGGCTTCATTGGGCTTTAATGCAAATATTGAATAATTTTCGGATTTTGATGCATTTTGACCTTTCTTCCTTGGTTAGGTCATAACTTGGAACTCGGTGATCCAATTGAGGTGATCTTGGTGTCTTTGGAAAGCTAAGACAATGCTCTACAAGTTTCATGAAGAACTCAAGAGCTGGATCGGAATGCTAAGGGTCCAAAATATCCCTGCAATGCAGAGTGGGTTTGCTGTCACGGAACCATCTGGGCAGTATGCACATATTGGACTATATAGTAGGTTATAGGCCTCCTCGTGGGCTGAAACTTGGTCACTTGAAAGATAAGACCCATATCTCCAACTTCAATGAAGACCATTCTGTCAATAGATGTCGTTTTAGGCATGCTTCTGAAGCTACAAGTTGGTCTGAATTTGGAAACACGTTCTTCCAACCTAACTTGAGGTAGGTGAAGTGTTTTTGGCATTTCTGGAGTTCTAAAAGTCCAAATGACATGATTCAAATTGGAGATTTTCAAGGAGACAACTGGCTACAACTTTGATGAAGACATCCAAGCCAAAATGCACCGTCTAGGTGATGAATTTGAAGCCAGAAGTCGGATAAGAGTTGTTGACTAAAAGCCACCAACCATACACCAACCCACCTACCATGCACCAACCCACCTACCATGCATCAAGCTTCCATTTTTGACAATTTTCATATTCTTATAGCTTGTATTCAGATTATGTACATGTACAAATTGGCTTCTAGGATTAGTATAAATAGAGCCAATCTCTTTGTATTATCATTCATTCAATTTTAAGTAAGTTTCAAGAAAGTTTGAGTATTTGTTAGAGTTTTCTTTCTCTTCTTCTCCATTTTCTTTAGAATTTCGTTTTTGTTCTTTTATTTTTGAGTTCTTCCTTCCCATCCATGGAAGGCTAGGCTCTCATAATCAATCCAAGGGATTAGCCATCTTGATGTTTAATTTGGAGATCTTGTTTCGCTAGTTCATATTGCTTAATTGTTATTCAAGTTTCTCCAAGGAAATTTACCGATCTTGAGTTTAACTCATCATTGATCACAAGGAATTCACTTAATTGCTAACCGTGTTCTTGGCCTTAGATCACATTAAGACGCCTCAACATGATCCAAGAATCCTATACTAGATAAGCATCTAGGATTTAATTAACCAAGGTTAGATAAAGTAAGCACCATCCAAACATAGATTAACTTAAGATCCAGAATTTAACCAAGCTAAACAATCCATCAAAAAGCTTTAATAAATTGTTTATTCTGTGTGATCCTCTTTGAATACATGATAATAAAGTTATTACCACATCAACATCTAAATCAAATTAAGCAATTCAATCTAGATAAAAATCAAAAGAGGAAGAAGAGAAACTTGAATAACAATTAAGCAATATGAACAAGCGAAACAAGATCTCCAAATTAAACATCAAGATGGCTAATCCCTTGGATTGATTATGAGAGCCTAGCCTTCCATGGATGGAAAGGAAGAACTCAGAAATAAAAGAACAAAAACGAAATTGTAAAGAGAATGGAGAAGAAGAGAAAGAAAACTCTCATAAATACTCAAACTTTCTTCAAACTTACTTAAAATTGAATTATCCTATTACAAAGAGATTGACTCTATTTATACTAATCCTAGAAGCCAATTTATACATGTACATAATCTGAATACAATTTGTAAAAACATGGAAATTGTCAAATATGGAAGCTTGATGCATGGTTAGTGGGTTGGTGCATGGTAGGTGGGTTGGTGTATGATTGGTGGCTTTTAGTCAACAACTCTTATCCGACTTCTGGCTTGATTTTCATGACCTAGATGGTGCATTTTGGCTTTGAGGTCTCATGAAAGTTGTAGCCAGTTGTCTCCTTGAAATTTTGCAATTGGAATCATGCCAATTGGACTTTTAGAACTCCAGATATGCCAAAAACACTGCACCTACCTCATGTTAGGTTGGTAGAACGTGTTTCCAAATTCAAACCAACTTGTAGCTTCATAATGATGCCTAAAACGACATCTATTGACTAAATGGTCTTTAGTGAAGTTGGAGATATGGGTCTTATGTTTCCAATGGCCAAGTTTCAGCCCAAAAGGAGGCCTATAGCTCACTATGTAGTCCAATATGTGCACACTGCCCAGATTTCCGTGACAGCAAACCCACTCTGTATTGCAGGGATATTTTGGACCCTTAGAAGTCCGATTCAGCTCTTGAGTTTTTCATGAAACTTGTAGAGAATTGTCTTAGCTTTCCAAAGACACCAAGAGCACCTCAAATGGATCACCGAGTCCCAAGTTATGGCCTAACCAAGGAAGAAAGGTCAAAATGCATCAAAATCTAAAAATTATTCAATATTTGCATTAAAGCCCAATGAAGCCCAACAACATTAAACTCATCTAAAATACTAATATTGGGCACAATAAACATCTAATAAAGCCTAATACAAAGCTAACATAAGTGTCTCAAATTGATTGATCAATGAGATATTGATATCATTTGTCTTAGTATGTCTACTCGGAGATCAAGAAACCAAAGATTGAACAGTACAAGGATGACATGTTCCATGCCTTGTGTTTAATCAAGATATCTGGATAAAGGAACTAGACTATATGGTAACATTGATCACGGAAAGGTTATGTCAAACCATTGACTTTCTCATTACTTGGGTAGCAATGATGTGTTGCTAGACACCACTCATTGTTTATAATATTTAAATATGATTTAATATTATTGCCAACATAATAAGAACTTATAAGGTCACACACTTAGAGTAGATTAATTGGAGCACGAGAAATTAGAGTTGGACTCAGTCCCTCACGGGCTAAGCTCATGTCAGATGAGCCCATAAGGCCAAGGCTAGGTCTTTTCACCTTACCATTGTGCTACTTATAAATAGCAACACTAAGAGTGTTGTGTCGTCTAATCTTAACCTTAGCCGCACATTGCACACAGTTTGTGTGAAAAGAAATAGCCACCGTGTCTCCTTTGGCATCTAGCAGTGCTTTGAGACGTGCTCCAAGAATATGCTCGTGTGGACTTTGTAGAGGCGTTGCTGCGGTGCTGTGGTGTTTGACAGCTGTCTTCTACATGTTTCACGCTAAAAGAGGTAAACGTTTTGAACATGAACCATGAGGATTCCTAGTAGGAATTTTTCTGATGCGTTTTGTTTTTATTCACTTTTCCCAACAGTGGTTGGGTGCGTTTTGGAGTTAGAAGTGAGGTTGGGTTGGTGTTTCGATGGTTTGAGATTGATTGGAGAGGGTTTGGAAGGGATGTGAGGGTGAGAGCAGCGTGGTTGAGAAAAAGAAAAGGGAGAAAGGAAAAAAAAACTTTTTAAAATTGCATGTCAGGGAGCGCGCGATTAAGTGGTGAAAATGATAGGTTAATCACTTGGTGGCAGAGAACAAATGCTAGGATGAGCGATCAAGCGGAGAAAAATGTTCGCTTAATCGCTGGCTGACAGAGGAGTTGGCTCTCTTTGAGCGATTAAGCAGTGAAAAGTGATTGCTTAATCTCTGGTTGGCAGAGGGATAGTTTCTCTTAGGGGCTGCGCTTAAGCGATGAAAAGTGACCGCTTAATCGCTGGCTCTCAGAGCCTTTGCCTATTCACTTTGAAGTTTCTATCCGAGTTAGGATCCTTTACTTCTACTGGACCATTAGGGAACACTTGCTTGATCTCAAAAGGGCCAAACCACCTAGACTTGAGCTTTCCAAGAAACAACTTCAATCTTGAATTAAATAAGAGCACTAATTGTCCTTCCAGGAACTCTTTCGATGCAATCCTCTTGTCATGCCATCTCTTGGTGTTTTCCTTGTAAATCTTGGCATTTTCATAGGAAAAATTTCGAAAGTCATCAAGTTCATGAAGCTGCAAGATTCTTGACTCACCAGCTTTGACCAAATCGAAATTCAAGAACATTGTTGCCCATAGTGCCTTATGTTCCAACTCCATGGGCAAATGGCAAGCTTTGCCATAGACCAATTGGAATGGAAACATGCCAATTGGAGTCTTGAAGGCTGTTCTATATGCCCAAAGACAATCATCCAGCTTCATTGCCCAATCCTTCTTGGAAGAGTTTGCTGTTTTCTCCAAGATTAGCTTCACTTGACGGTTGGACACCTCAACTTGGCTGCTTGCCTGTGGGTGATAGGGAGTAGCGACTCTATGATGAACATTATATTTTCTCAACAAAGTCTCAAGCTTCCTATTGCAGAAATGGGTACACTCATCACTTATTAGGGCTTGGGGCACCCCAAACTTGAGAATATTTGCTTCTTCAAGAAACCAATCACCACATTGGCATCAATGGTCTGAACAATTGCAGCTTCTACCCACTTCGATACGTAATCGACAGCCACTAAGATATATACCTTCGAGTATGAAGAGGGAAAATGGCCAATGAAGTCGATACCCCAAACGTCAAATACTTCAAGTTCTAAGATGGGATTTTAGGGCATCTCATTCCTTTTTGATATGTTCCTGGTCCTTTGACACCTATCACACTTCTTGACATATGCGAATGCATTTTTAAACAATGATGGCCAAAATAATCCAGATTGGAGGACCTTCGCTGCTGTCCTGTCTCCACTAAAATGTCCACCATACCCAGAATCATGATAATGCCATAGAATCCGTTCGTGTTTGGTACACATCTCCTCAACAATCCATCAACATCTCTCTTGTACAGGAATGGTTCATCCCATATGAAGGAACTTTCTCCGCTTTTGTGAAGTAAAATCAGCTGGTACCAACTTTCCCACTTTGTAGTTGGCTATATCCGCATACCATAGCAGATTTGTCACAGCCAACATCTGCTCCTCACAGAATTGGTCATTGATTGACCTTTTTTCTTCACTTTCTTCTGCACTTTCTAACCGAGACAAGTGATCCGCTACAAGATTCTCGGTTCCTTGGAGCAATAAGATCCATCGGATAAGCCTTGGTTTCGAATCTTGCTTGGCGACCAAATACTTGATAGTTGCATGGTCTGTATACACAATCACTTTGGAGCCCACCAAGTACGAACGAAATTTGTCAATTGCATAAACAATAACCAATAGTTCTTTTTCAGTGGTTGCATAATTAAGTTGTGCAGCATTCAAAACATGACTTGCATAGTAAATTACATGGAACAACTTATTTTTCCTTTGGCCTAAAACTGCGCCTACAACAGTGTCACTAGCATCGTACATAATTTCAAATGGCAAGCCCCAATTAGGTGTAGCAACAATTAATGCAGTGGTCAGTTTATGCTTTAAGATGTTAAAACCTAACATGCATGCATCACTAAAGTTGAAGAGGGCATCTTTTATTACGAGATCACTAAGAGGTTTAGCAATTTTTGAAAAGTCTTTTATGAATCTCCTGAAAAAGCCAACATGCCTTAAAAAACTACGAATGCCCTTTACATTGGTGGGAGGGGGAAGTTTTTTAATAGCTTCAATCTTGGCACGATCAACCTCTATCCTTTTAATAGAGATACGATGCCCTGAGACAATTCCCTCTCTCACCATGAAATGACATTTCTCCCAATTTAAAATCAGATTCGACTCTTCACGTCTTTTCAACACTAATGATAAGTTATGCAAGCAATTATCAAAAGAAGAGCCAAAGACAGAGAAATCATCCATAAAAACTTTGATATGTTTTTCAATCATATCGGAGAATATGGACATCATACACCTTTGAAATGTGGCTAGTGCATTGCAAAGTCCGAAGGGCATCTTTCTGTAGGCAAACACTCCATAGGGACATGTAAAAACAATCTTCTCTTGATCTTCGGGAGCCACTGGAATTTGGTTATAGCTAGAGTATCCATCCAGAAAACAATAGTACTCATGGCTAGCCAACCGTTCCAACATTTGGTCAATGAAAGGAAGAGGGAAGTGATCATTCCTTGTGGCATCATTTAACTGTCTATAATCAATGCACACCCTCCATCCAGTCATAGCCTTAGTGGGGATCAACTCATTATTTTCATTTTTGATCATTGTTGTCCCTCCCTTCTTAGGTACAACCTGGATATGACTAACCTAAGAACTGTCCGAAATAGGGTATATAAGACCAGCATCAAGAAGCTTGAAAATCTCCTTCTGAACCACCTCCTTCATAGCCGGATTAAGCCTCCTTTGTGGCTACACAGCTGTTTTATGGTTCTCCTCCATGAGAATTTTGTGCATACATAAAGAAGGGCTTATCCCTTTTAAATCTCCAATCGACCATCCCATAGCTTCCCTATGATCCCGAAGCACTCTCAACAGTTTTTCCTCCTCAAATTTACTCAACTTAGAGCTAATGATGATAGGATAAGAGTTTTGCTCACCATGAAAATAGTATTTCAAATGTGTGAGTAGTGGTTTGAGTTCAACCTTTGGTGCTTCATTCTTTTTCTGGTTTACTTCCTCTTTTCCTCTCACTAATTCTTCTCATTCAAGTTGTGCATTCTTAGAATAAGGAGATGAGGCTTCCAACAACCCAATTACTTCTCTCACCAATGAGTCATTCTCTCCTTCAACTTCTTCCTTTGAATCAACAAGGACTTTTTCAAGAGGCAAAGATGGGTTGTTTTCCTTACATGACTTGGAGGAAAGAGATTCAAGTATATCAATGCTAAAACATCCTTCTCTATCTCCCGAATGCTTCATAGCCTCAAACAAATTAAAAGTGACAGCTTCATCTTGGACCTTCAAAGTTAAAGTTCCATCCGCTACATCAATAAGAGCTTTCCCGGTTGCAAGGAATGATCGACCCAATATCATTGAAATGTCTCCATCCTCTTCCATGTTTAGAACAATAAAATCCATTGAGAAGATGAATTTGTCCACCTTCACCAAGACGTCTTCAACTACTCCATATGATGCTTCACCGACCTATCCGCAAATTGGAGAGTTGCCATGGTAAGCTTTGCATGTTCAATCCCCATCTGCTTGAAAATGGACAACGGCATGAGACTTATGCTTGCACCAAGATCACATAAAGCTTTCCCAAATGTTCTATCACCAATAGTGCACGAAATTGAGAAACTTCCAGGATCCTTAAGCTTAGAAGGAAGCTTCTTTTGTAGAATTGCACTGCACTCCTTCGTAAGCATAATGGTCTCCTCCTTGTTGATTTGCAACTTGTTGAATACCTCTAGAAACTTCCCAAGCTATTTTTTATCATGCTCCTTCTTGAGTCTTTAGGGAAATGGCAACTTGAGAGTTGGCGGTGGCATCTTCACTTCTTGTCCCTTTTGTGACTCTTTTTCATTAAAGTCATTAGACAAAACACCTGAAGATACTTCAACTTCCTCATTAGGCACTTCTTCACTAAGTCTCTCAACATTTTCTTCACTATTTTTCTCCTTCCTTGGTTGAGGTTCAATTACTTTCCCACTTCTAAGTGTTATGGCTTTCACATGCTCATTTCCTTTAGGATTTAGGACTGTGTCACTTGGCAAGGAACCTGGAGGCCTCTCTAAAATTTGTTTTGCAAGCTGGTCCACCTGAGTTTCTAGATTGCGGATTGAAGAATCTTGATTTCTAAACCCTGCTCTTGTCTCCTCCATAAAGTTAGTAGTGGTTTTAACAAAAGATGAGGTTTATGTAGCCAATTTCTCTTAGGCTAACTCCCAAGAAGCCTTCTTCTCATTAGATTGAGGTTGGGAAGATGAAGGACCTTGATATTATGACTGTTAAGGGTATCCTTGATATCCCATTTGCTGTCTTGGTTGAGCTTGATTGCCTTGGTTACTCCATGAAAAATTTGGGTGATTCCTCCACCCTGGGTTGTAAGTGTTGGAGTATGGGTTATTCTGTTGCCTTGGAGGATTGTTCATAAAGTTAACTTGCTCTTGAGCCAGAGGTCTAAACATGTTTCCTGGACAATCCACACTCTCATGTTCACCTCCATAGAAATCACAAGCCAAAGGAGCATTGCTCACCACATTCATACTAAGAGTATCAACCTTTTTTGTGAGATTCTCAAGTTGTTGAGTCAAAATCTTGTTATGAGCCAACAGTGCATTCATTGAATCAACCTCCAAGTACCTTTTCTTCAGCACAACTCTTTCCCCGTTCCTTTGGTAGTCATTGTTAGCCATCATCTCAAACAATTCCAAGCTTCCTCTAGAGTTTTATGATTCAAAGCCCCACCTGTTGTAGCATCAACCATGGCTTTAGTTTGAGGTAGTATGCCATTATAGAAACTCTGCACTTGGATCCAGAAGTCAAAACAGTGATGTGGACACTTCCTTAGGATTTTGTTATATCTATCCCAAGTCTCACTAAGAGATTCCTCATCATGTTCTTTGAATGAAGTAATCTCGTTTCTCAACTTCGCAGCCTTGCACAGAGGAAAATACCTTGCTAGAAATTTCTAGACCAAGATCACCCAAGTGGTTATGCTTCCCCTCGCCAATGAGACCAACCAATTCTTAGCCTTGTCCCTCAAAGAGAAAGGGAACAACCTTAAACGAATAGCATCCTCACTCACCCCGTTCAGTTTCACAGTATCACAAATTTGCAAGAACCCCGCTATATATGCATGTGGGTCCTCATTGTCAAATCCTCCAAACTAGTTGTTTTGAACCAAGTGGAGTAGAGCTGGCTTCAACTCAAAATTATTTGCTTGAACTGGAGGTCTTGTTATGCTTGCTCCACAACTATCCATGTTAGGAATAGAGTAATCCATGAGGGTCCTAACAGATGGATGTGGTGGTGGAGGATCTACATTTTCTCCATCCATGTTGGGGGTTTGATTTTCTCTATTGTCCGTCATGTCTTCAACAACTACTTGAGTACCACCCAAATTTCTTCTTCGTTCTCTGGTTTGCTTTCTCAAAGCCCTTGTGGTTTTTTCTATTTCAGAGTCAAAAAGAAAGTTGTCAGGATGAATGGTGCCTCGCATACAACAGAGGTATAATGTCAAAACAAAAATAATTCAATAAAACAAGTAAACTAAAGAAATTAAACACTACAATGAATAAATGAAAAGAGAAATGTTTACACTAGTAGCTGCCTTTGATATTACCGATATTGGTAAAATCGATCCCCAGCAATGGCGCCAAAAACTTGATAGGATCACGGTAAGTGTATTGGATCGTCAAGTAATAAAAACGATGAGAAACCATATATCGTTCTCAGGGATCGGTGGCCAATTACCAATTCATGAAATTAACTACTATTTAAACTCAATTTTGGATCAAAGTGAACTCTAATAGAAAAATAAGATAAACACATGAACTCACACAATAACAATATGTTTGGGAGGCAATTCAACAAACACTTGGTATGCAATATGATAGAAAATCAATTAATGAAAGAGTTGGGATCAAGTTTCAGTAGAATTCATTTGCTGCAGATTAAATTAGGAATCAAGCATATTTCTACTTCTATTTTGTTATCAAATTCGCTTAAATATCCAAGTCCTAATTCCTTAGGCACAAGAACTTTAAATCCTAGTCAAAACCCTTAATTCCTTAGGTGATTCTAAAAGGGACAAAGCATTAAGATTAATAATTCAACAAGATAACAAGCATTCATCGACTATTCCTAGCACAATGAATCACAAGGTTCACAATCTCAAACTAAATTTACACATCAAATTTCCATCCAATGCATAAACCTAAAAATCAGTCTAAGGATGATCAAACCTTATAAAGTTTTAAGAACAGAGGTTATAAACTCAAAATAGAAGAATCCATTAAGCATAATTGAATCCCAAGTCAATTACAAGCAAAAATCCATCAAAATCCACTCAATCCCAACAATGAGGGAGTTTAGCTAGACATGACAATAGAAATAGAAATTAAGAATAAGAGAAGAGAGTAAAGGGACTTCATAAGCTGATGAAGACCCAAAGACTCTTCCACGTCTCCTCTTAAGTGTGCCCACACCAATCTTCAGATTCTTCATTTCTCCTTTCTCTCTATTCTGATCGCCCTCCTGAAAAACCTAATTTCTTCTATTTATATGCAGCAGCAACAGGTAACTGAACGTACTGAGGGCTTAAGCGCTTAGTTTTTTACCGATTAGTCAGGCAACACGTTTTGCACATGTGTTTGACCGGTTAAGTGGTCAAGTCTCATCGCTTAATCCGCAGCTCCCCCAGCTTTTGTGCTTGATCGATTAAGCGATAACAAATGGGCGATTAAGCACCCAGTTTCAGCAACTTCACTTCAGATTTTTCTCCCTTGATCAAGCCTCCATTCTTCCACATGCACTTACCTAATGAAAACAAATAAAAACATGTAAAGAAAACAAAAATTAAAAAAATCAAAACAGGATAAAAGTGAGAACAAAACTAAGTCAAAAAGTATTGGGCAAGGATGAAAACCAAGATTACAAAATGGAAAAACATGAGTCTTTACAGTTTCATCATTTGTAAACTAAAGAAATCCTTGTATGAGTTGAAATAGTCACCTAGGGCCTGGTTTGGGCAGATTAGTACCGCAATGATTGACTTTGGTCTATAGCAGAGTACTTTTAATCACTTAGTGTTTTACAGGAAATCTCAATCCGTGTGCATTTTTCTTGTGATGTATGTAGATGACATTGTTATTACTGGCAGTGATAGTCTTGGCATCAATACTCTTAAAACTTCTCTTCATAGCCAATTTCAGACGAAAGACTTAGGGTTAGGGGAGTTGAAATATTTCCTTGGAATTGAGGTGTCCAAAAGCAAGAAAGGCATCTTCCTTTCTCAAAGGAAGTATGTGCTGGGCTTGCTGGCAGACATTGGACTTATTGAAAGCTAGCCATATGATATTCCTATGATAGCAAATGTGAAGTTAAATAATGAGGACATAGTTAAATAATGTGAAGTTAAAGACCCAAAGAGATATAGTAGAGTTGTGGGAAAGTTGAACTACCTCACTGTGATGTGACCAAATATTGCCTTCTCAGTGAGTGTAGTTAGCCAGCTTATGTCATCACCTAGAACTACACATTGAGATGCAATTGTTCATATTTTGAAATACATCAAAAGAGCATCGGGTTGCGGAATTGTTTATCAAGGTTGAGGTACCTGCAAAGTTGAGGGATTCTCTGATGCAAATTGGGCAAGATCACTAGTTCATAGGAGATCCACAAATGGATATTGTGTCTTTGTTGGAAGTAGTATTGTGTCTTGGAAGAGCAAGAAACAAAGTGTTGTTTCTCGCTTTAGAGCTGAATTTGAGTATAGGACAATGTCCTAAGTGACGTGTGAACTCATATGGATATCGAACTTAGTGAAGGAGCTCGGTGTTGGAAGTTCTCATCCTATGGAGATATGATGTGATAACCAAGTAACTATACACATAGCTAAGAATCGTGTGTTTCATGAAAGAACGAAACACATAGAAGTGGATTGCCACTTTGTTCGGGAAAAGCTTCAACAAGGTTTGATTAGGTTAAAACATATTCGGACAGGAGACCATCTAGTTGATATAGCCTTAGTAAGGAATAAAGTGAATGTTATATGTAACAAGTTGCGCATGATTGATATCTATGCACCAGCTTGAGGGAGAGTGTTATGAATAATAACGTGTTAAATGTGTAAAACATGTTAGGAGACTTTAGTCTCTTGGTATTCTATGATTCATGGTATATATCTCATTGCGTGGCACAATTGTGTTAAGGCCTATCAATACACTTGTTTCTCTTTTCTCTTTCTACTATAACAGTCATGAACAAAATATCCCTGAAAATTTGAGGTTGGAGGATTTAATAAGTGGCATTTTTAACGATAACGATGGAACTTATCTTGGACAGGGGAGTTGCTATGGTACCCTGATGGGTTATATAGCAACTAATGAATACTAGACAACTCACACTGGGTATCGGTACCCTAAAAAAAAGATAGGTACCAGAGTAATGTCCCTTGAACAGTGAATACGAAGTTTCATTGTCTTATTAGGGCATGAATGCCATACAAAATATTTTACCGTTCTAAAAATTAATGTCAGTAACAAGGTGAGAGATACAATTTTGCTGGTTTTTTTGCATTGCTTTCTTTGGATTGTACTGTAGATGTTACTTCAGTTTCTTGGACTAGTGGGTTCTGTTTTAGATGTAGATACTAGCGGCGCGCCATAAATTTTGGCGCAATATTATGTCCTTTTTAATGTTACAATTGATGGGTTTGGATGTTTGAACCTATGACTTCATGCAAACGATTCAAACTCCTACCACTAGTCTAGTGGCTTACACGATATTATGTGTGATTTTGTGCGTATTAAGACTGCCAAGACAGTCACCTTCAAAGAAATGAGTTTTGGCAATGATAAATACACACCACAAAAGCACGTCAGTTCTTACCAACAAATATATATATAATGAATTGGCAGGATCTGAGTAGTCTACCAATTTTGCAAAACATGTACAACACAAATATATTTTTAAAGAAAACTTACTGTCGTACGTCATGTTTAAATTTGTGCACTTGAGAGTTGTGCTACTAACATTACTTTTAGGTAAAAGACTCATTTATTTTGATAAGCAATGCAAAAAAAACACAAATTACTAACATTTTAAGAAAAACGTCTCAAGATTAATAGCTTTTAGTCAAGAGGAAGATGATAGTCCTAACACCAATTTGAAGATAAATAAGTAAAGGGAAATAGTTCAATTAGTTCTGGTTTGGATGAGTTTTTCTTAGAGTAAATATTTATTTTGGTTATTTAAAGATATATGTGACATCATATTAGTTTTTCATTTATTAGCAATATTAAATTAGTCATTTAATGATAATTAATAGTTTGATCCTTTAAAGATGAATTTGACGTCATTTTAAGAGTCATTTTGATGGAAATGTAACATTTAAGGACTAAATTAATATATATATATATATATATATATATTTTGGTAAGAATCAAGGGTATCCTCTAGCCAACAGCCAGAAACTAATCCCTTTTGAGACGAAGAGATCACCGAAGTGGGTACAACCTTTCCCAACATAGCCTTTTCCATATACACGGCCTGGTTCGAACACAGGACAACATGGTTAAGGGACCCAGCTATCTACAAACTGTGCCGGACCTTGTTGGTAGGACCAATTTGATATTACATATATATTTGAATGATTAATTTGATATAATTATAAATAGAGAATCAATGCGATGTTGCGAATACTTTTAGAGAATCAAAATGAGTATTTACTCATTTTTCTTATTAAAAAGGGATCTTTTTTATATATATATAAATGTATTTTTCTTATATTTTAGTGTTTGGACGATCTTTTGTAAAAAAAAATTGAAGCATTAAAAGAAGCACATTTTTGTGTTTTTTTTAGTTAGATTTTGTGCTTCTAAAAAAAATAAATTTTTTATAACAAAAAAGTTGTTCAATTATGAAAAAAATATTTTCTCAAAAATTGCATCTAGACATAAAAAAATCTATTTTATAAAATATATCTTTTAAGAAAAGATCATATAAAAAAGATATTTCTTAAAAGCTTATCCAAGCTAGCCCTAATACTAAAAAAGAACTACAAGTTGTTCATTTATGAAATTTTGTTCCTTGTGTTACCGAGTAATTGGCAACTTGAAAAAGAACTCATCTACATCAGTCTTTATATTATTTGCATTTCCTCCCTGTTCAATGTGAAACCTAATTACACTATCCATAAGACATGACATGCAACATTTCTGAAAGCAATTAACTCATTGCAGCCATTGCATATGCATAATTCATAAATATGGAGGTTCCTAGTACTCTCAACCTGGGATATCCTTGTACTTTTAATTTTTGAATTCTGTATTAAAATTGGTGTAACAATAATTTAATGGTCATAAAGATTGTCAACGAGGGAGAGATGCATACATGGGAAGTGTCACAAAATTTTCCATTTTCAAAATAATGTAACTTTATTCATAAACATGCAAGTTTTTCAAAAGAGAACAACTTGGTAAACTCACTAAATAATATAGGCCACAAATATAACAACTTTTTATTTTTAATGTTTTTTATTTTTAAATTTTTTTTACTCATTTGCGAAAAAGTCAAGTGTTTTTTTTAATAAAAAATAGTGGCTAGTAGAAGAAGTTTCTCCAAACTAACTAGGCAGGACGCTACTAGCATGCTGGGAAAGCCGACAGAGGCCCACTCGGAGAATTGCCATCAATGACCACGCAAACGAGTTCCCCTGCATGACTACTTACACATAGCTCCTGGGCGCCAAGGGATCCCCTTGGGGTGGGTTACCCACCAAGTAGGAATTTGAACCCATGCACATGAGGATACAGAGCTCTTATCCAAAACCCGTGGACCAGTTGAACCTACCTAAGTTGGCGCAAAAAAGTCAAATGTGTGTCTTTGTTTAAGTTCTATTCCAAGTTTAAAAGTAAGTCTTGTCAATAAACAGTAAACAAGTTGTGTCCACCTTTTTAGTTAGTTTATTTTGATGTTTGTGGTCTTTGTCTTCTTGAGTCAAAGTTTGGATTGTTATTTTGTCATTTTTTTAATGGATGTTATCCATATACTATTAGGCTTTATTTAATGAAAAATTGCTCTATGTTATATATACCTTTTGTGCTGAAGTCAAAACTCAGGTTAATTTGCCTATGCATACTTTGCGAGATGATAATGCTAGGGAATATTTCTCCATTGCTTTTATTTCATACATCATGACAACAAGTGGAATTATTCATGAGTCATTATATGTTTTTACACCCTAACAAAATGGGATAGCCGAGAGAAATTAATCATCACTTGATGGAAGTTTCTTATGCACTTCTATTTCATGAGAGCTCCTAATGTAGGGGTGGAGCTAGAGAAAGATTGTGAGGAAGCCGTAGTAGGAAAAATCTATTTAGTAGGTCAAGTTATAAAATTATAAAATATATGTGAAAGTCAAGTTTTGAAAAAAAATTGGGGTTGGGGAATCATGTCCCCCCTCAATTCCCCCCCCCCCCCTTCAAGCTCCACCACTAAGAGCCACCCTTGCATAAATATCTTTGGGTTGCTGTTTTATATGTGGCATGCCACTTGATCAACTAGTTGCCTTCCTTTGTTTATGGTGTTCAGATTCCTTAGTTCTATTTCGTACACAGTTTTTATTTCCTCTTCCTCTTAAAAGGTTTTGGTTGCACTTGCTCAATCCATGATGTTTGTTCTCCAAATTGGAACCCTATTCTCTTAAATTTTAGGCGGGACTTCTAATTTTTCACTGACCGTCCCACTTCTGCAGCCTCTGGCATCTAAAGGGAAAAAAATCTTCCCTAATTTTATAGGAAATTTTAGAAGCAGGAGGTTCTATATGAATGGGAAATAATGCGAGCTTCTCCATAGGTGTGAAAAGAAGTATGAAGAGAAAAAGAGATTGGAACAATAGAACAAAATCACAAATATATATATATATATATATATATATATATATATACTGCTTTATACACATAAAGTGCAGTCAAGAAGAAATATTATGAAAGCTACCCACATTGAACAACAAATCACATTTAGAAAGGAAAAGATAGTTCAAAGTACAAAATTACATAGCATTGCGAGACAGACTGTGCAAACCCACAATTACATATCAATACCATCACAAAGTCGCAAAAACTTGCATAGATACTCTTACTAAATAAACCCATAATAAAATGTATTACTCCGGTAATCATCTTTTTTTCTTGAGTACCAGTACCCAGGATGAATTGTCAAGCATTCATTAGTTGTTATTTATATTTAATAGACATTTAAACATTTATTGTGAGACCAATAATCAATAAATAATTAACATGTTACCCTGAATACCAAACCTATTTAGGTGCCACAGTAACTCCCCATAAGAAAATATCACATGAATAAAAGATCCTCTGTTCAAACCTAGTCTTTTGCAGAAATGTGAAATTTAACAAGACAGATTGTTCCTATTGTAAACAAACTAAAATTATATAATTATATTCCAACAGCACAATGTGTGTGCAGGCTGGGACAAAAGAATGAAGTTGTTTTTCGGGGGAAAAAACCAGTAAATAAATACAAAAAACACAAACAAAACAATGGCAAACCAGCATATGTATTCACCATTCATTTGCATCATTCAAATTGACCATAGGTTCAGGTCAGCATAAAAAGAAGGCCCACACAATCATACTAAGAAAAAGAAGGCCTGTACTATTCTATCCAATACACAATTTAGGCCAATAAAACCATTTAGGCCAACAATTAGTTTAGGCTGATACATAACCATTCAAAAAAGATAAAAGATAAACACATTGGAGACTCAAGTAATAGTTTTTTTGCTCTGGAGATTTTGCCTCATCATCTCAGTTTAGTTGCTTGTTGGGCCTCTTGGTCTGGTACCCAACACACGCTTCTCTCCCCGGTAGCTAAAACTTGGTTGACTAGATGGACCATTAGTTGATGCTACATGAAGTTGGGCTAGATTTGGTTGACTAAACGGTCCTTGTGGTCTTGTAGTTGTGCCGGTACCTTCTCTAATGGGGTGAGTAAAAGGCATATCAGCATATTCAATGTCAAACGGGACTGGATTTGCTGTATTTTCTCCCCCCCCCCCCTCCCCCCAAGCTGTTGATGTCCTGTTAGCAGCCTCTGATAGCTGCAATTGGGCATAAGCATCAATTTAAGAGTTTCTGACATATGTTACAATAAGCAAATCAAGTGATTTATATCCATAATCATAATCAACAATGTAAACCAACTTACTGTTTTTTCTTGTACAATTTCCTATTGGGATTATGCGGTCCCTTGCACCTTCTTGCATTATATCCCAAACTACCACAGTTACCACATTTAATGTGGGCCCCACTCCTTGATACTATGTACGGGTTCACAGGTTCATCTGCAGCCTTCTTTCTTGCTTTTTTTGGTCGGTCAGGTGGAACCTTCACTTCGGGTGCCTCTATCTCATTAGCATTAACTTCAGGCCAAAAGTGCTCACCTGGTACAGGGTTGACAACATGTCCATATTCTGCTAAGAAAGTCTCTTTCTCGTAATGGTCATGCAAATACATTTCAGCTGGTATCTTAATAGCAGACAAGCAGCAAAATGCATGTTCACAAGGTATCCCTGTAAAGTCCCACTCGTAACAATCACACGACCTTTTAATCAAGTCCACCTACCAATGTTAAATTGTTCAACTTCAAACCTGCCATCACCAACCATATAAGGAAAACACTGAATACTTCCCTCTTTAGCCTTCTCTAATTTGACTTGTATCCTAGGACAGATAGGTCCTCTAAATTTCTCCATCCCTTCCTTTTTGGCAGCAAACCTCTTCAACATTCTCCTTATCATCTCCAACATCATCAGGATAGGCTTGTCCCTGGCTTCTAAGACGAAACTGTTATCACTCTTTTCTCTGATAGAGAAAGCATGTCACCAGCACTTGGGATCACTCTTCAACCAATTGACAGCATTCTCTTCAAGTTCTTCCATTACTCTCATATGTTCTTTAAATTCTTCGACAGTAGTGGCCCTAGCTGCATTCCATAGTGTATCCTTCAGCGCTTTACCCTCGTGCAATGTTTTGAAATGGGCATATGGGTGCCTAACACAACCTATGCTCAGCACCTATGTCCAATGTGTCAATCAAGCCCTATACAACCATTGAAAAGATAACATTTAGTTTCAAAGGTCAAATATTCCATCCTAGTCAACAGAAAACAGAACAATCCATATTAGAAGAGATTTAAAAAGATAAAACTTAAAAACAACAGCAGTTAAAAATATATATACAAGGGCAGAAGTAAGAAAACAAAATGTGCCTGTACAGTCAATTAGAAAAGTGTTCAAGACAAAATTAGCAATAAACATCCAATTATGGCAGGTGATGCGTATGGCAGATGTAAACTGTGTCCCTATCATTAGTGGGTACACAAGCAATATGATACCATGCTCAATACTAATATTTTTCCCTTTCACATTGGGGCCCAATCAATTCTTAAGAAACACAAATGACCAAATAATCCTAAAGTAATGTAGTTGAATATGTGTGATATCTCTCTCTCATTTGAATATTTTTCACTTCCATTGTTTACAAAGTTTACTGGGTCTAAAACAAGTTCACACGAGCCAACATGCTATTGCTAATGTCAAAATACTGTGGCACTAGGAAATATGCTAAGAACAATAAGACAGCTTGACCCATTTTATATGATTAGTGTTATAATATTTCCAATGCTATATAGGCATGTGATTGCAGGCTAATTAACGGGAGTAAAATTATACTTTCCTTGTAGGAACTTTGAATTAATAAAAAAAGTGCTCCACTATAGTTTTATCATTGTGGGGCGGTTTAATCCAACTCAATTTGCAAATGTCCTTTAAGCTAATAAGCTTTTCACTTCCCTTTTGACTACAGCCTTTTGCTAATGGCTTTTGGAGATCATAGATAGACTCCTGTCTCTCATTATCAAACTTCTTTGAAAATTGCTTAAAGGTGATTTACCTGAAAGGAATTTTACAGGGAGCATGTATTTTTATTTTTTTTGTCATTATCCATTTTCTCTGCTATCCTTAAATACTCAGCAGTGTACATTGGTTTTCTTGGTCTAAACACAACAACCACCAAAATTTGATTAAAATTTGTATAAGAATAGATAACTATTAGCAGATCTTCTAGAATGAAAATTGGATTGGTGTTTGAAATATCCAAAATGCGTACATAATAGTAAAGTTTTAAAATAAACAAAACTAAACGCTGATCTACACTTTAGTCCAAGAGCTTAAGTTTTAGAATGAGCACTTCTTACCTGAACCAGATCATCATTGTATAGGCCATTTGAGCATAGTGAAGAGCTAAGACCATGGTCGGCTGCTATGACCAGTTTGGCACAAGATAAACCCATATATTAGGGTTACAAATTCTACAATTGATATGTAAAACATATATAGGACATCCAAAATTAAAAAATTGACAAGTTGGCCCTCCAAAAGTTAACTTTTTTTTTTTGTACTCCAGTCTGGGGTTGTTTCCATGACATAGAACAGGAAAGAACACTCATACAATATTTAAAATTCTTATATAACTTTCTGTGTAGTAGAGATAATTTCAACTGCTTCCTTTGAAAATCATGAAGAAAACAAGAACTTAACATCTAATTGGCACATGGCTTGATTATTTTGCATAAAGCGCAGATTAACATAGCATATTACATACAGCTAGTGAATGGCACACAGTTGTTTTGCAGCATAATAAGATTTCATTTGTACCAATCGTTCAGTCACCAAGGAAAGTTCTCCAAAAATGGCACTACATGTATTATTCAAAACTAAACCTTTATTATTTCAATATCTATTAGATGCCTAGCGCAAAAATACTATTGAATCAACAGTTCAAGTGAACTGAAACAGTATACCAATCTATAAAGAGTTCAAATAAGACCCATTAAGAAACAGAGAAAGTTTTATACAGAACAAAGAGAAAACAAAAGAAGAATTGTACCCAAGTTACCTTAATATCTTCAACCCCAGGCGAGTCAACAGAAACGTTTCCTAACACTGTGGCCAAATGAAGAGCTTCGATCACCACTCATCAGCAAGTATGGAGGAATTCATCCTCATCAACATGAACTGCCACCGAAACAAAAAAATTTGGGAGAAAAGGATTCAAAATTTGAGGGAATTATACCAAAACGATGTCATTTTGGGTGGTTGGCAAAACACCGTTAACTATTTAGATGGGGTTTAGTAGGGAGGGGTTTTAAGCACCATCAGTAAATATTATGGGGTAAATTGCACGTTCTTAAACCTCAAGTGGTAAAGTGTATTTTGGACAAAAAGGTATCATTGTTATACTCGTCTTCATGGACATTATACAAGAGTCTCTCTCTCTCTCTCTCTCTCCTTTCTGTAGATTTCAACATAGCCTGTTACAAGAATGTCCTGGATTCTTTAACATCCCACTTCTGTTAACTCGTGATCAACTGAAAACAGACATCCACATTGTGATATGATACAATAGTGATAGAAGCTCGGTGCTTTAAGGTATGATTTGGTTAGTAACACCGCATAGCTTAATTTTCTCTGGTTTAACCAGAACCAGCAGGAAAAGATATATCCACTCTTCTCAATGAAGGAATTAAGGAAAAAACTACACCAAAAGGCAAAGTTGCAGAAGCAGGAAAGACTGCAGTGAGAGTACAAATATTCCTATCTTGATTATGATTATTTTGCCTCTGGGAATCTATCCTAAACCTACCATCATTTAATCTTCCTAAACTGCTCTTTCATCTTGTATTTGTTTGAAAAGAACTAGCATTCATCTGGATAATAATACATGACTATCCAAGAAAACATTCAAACTAATAAAGAAAAAGGAATTTGAAACAGATCGTACAACAATTAAAATTATCCCTCTGTGGCATGAGTTGTTGAATCAACATCAGATAACACGTGCAGCCAACTTTCTGCTACTGCTATTGCATTTGAAATGAAGATCTCTGCTATCAGGTTGTAAATCAGAATGTGAACTCCATCCAGATCTCCATTCTCCCGTCCTTGTGGGTAGCTTATATGTTTTTGTTACCCAAGCAGTGGATTGATTTGAATGAAATCTCTTTATCAACCAATCCTGTATGAGCAGATCTGTTGCACAGAATCCAAGGAACTTTAAGAGGAAAATTTTAAGAGTTAGCATGGAGATCTATTGCTTTTTCATGACAGTTAGACTACATTTGAACATCCAAGCATCTCATCTGCATGTTGATTAGTTGCTCAGTATCTGACGGGGGCCCATTGCACTCACCATGTTCAAAGACGCCACTTAAAGTAAACCACATTTACTAAAACCACCTAAAGTTGGGGCTTTTCTGCCCTTTTTCTCGCTAAATAATGAACAGCATATCTGATTTTGATTCATGAAAGATCACCAAGCAAATATTTTCAGAGTTGGCTAAGCTACATGGCTGGCCAGTTTTCAATGTGTGCTAGACATTTTAAGACTGTTATCTCATCAATACCAGGAGATTTAAGTCAGAATATCAATGTCAGCACAACCATCTCCTGTCATTATTGATACGAGATCATCCAGCATTTCATAGATTAAACTAGAAGAAGGATGTGCTTTATCAGCAACAGAAAAAGAATGAGTCTTATCACTAATAGTTATCCAACTGCAACCCGGCACTTTTCTTAAACCTCTTTCTTTCATCATTGTTCTCACCTCAGCTACCACATCCCATCTTCTATGAGAAGCATATATATTTGATAGCGAGATGTAATTTGAAGGGTTTTCAGGTTCTAGCTCTAAGAGACACCTATAAGCCAGGTCTCTTGTCATTGAATTCCCATGCATTACAGAGGCACTTAGAAGAGATCCCCAAACACTTGGACCAGGATATAGTGGCATTTCTTTGATGAACTCTAAGGCTTGATCAAGCTGGCCTGATCGACCTAACATATCTACAACACAAGCACAAATTTCAACAGTCGGTTTCATTTCATACTTAGTTATCAATGAGTTATATATACTAATGCCTTCACCTACCAATCCAGACTTACTACAAGCAGAAAGAACACCAACCACTGTTATCATGTCTGGTTTGGTCCCTTCCTGAAGCATTTTGTAATACATAATGACAGCTTCCTCTCCTCTGCCATGTAATCCATATGCAGAGATCATTGAACTCCAAGAGATAGCATCTTTGAAGTAAGAACCATTGTCAAAGACT
Organism: Styphnolobium japonicum; assembly: GCA_023212625.1. Taxonomy (NCBI): domain Eukaryota; kingdom Viridiplantae; phylum Streptophyta; class Magnoliopsida; order Fabales; family Fabaceae; genus Styphnolobium; species Styphnolobium japonicum. The sequence goes on from JALBWW010000013.1 coordinate 21,510,585, forward strand.
CGTCTTGCATAATCCAAACTCCCACATTTGGAATACATATCAATTAAAGCATTGCATAAGGAAATATCATCATTTAATTCCATTTTAATAGAAAAGGAATGTATTTGTTTCCCTCCAGTTAATCCAGCAAGCAAGCCACAAGCTGGAAGCACACTAACAAGTGATACTTTATTGGGTCGAATTCCATCCTTCATTTGCATCTCATGTAGAAGAACCAATGCATCCTCAGGTGCTCCATTCTGCACATAACTATTGATCATTGCCGTCCACACATATATGTTTCTACTTTTCATTTGGTCAAATACTCTCTTGCTAAGAACAACTTTATTACTTCTTGAATACATATCTATCAAAGAAGATCCCATATGAACATCCGAACCCATCTTTAAATCCAATCCATTCTTTACAAGATAACAGTGAAGTTCCCTCCCATAATCCCATTTCTCAGTATTACAACAACACACAGGAAGGACACTTGCAACTGTGAAAGCATCAGGCTTAAACCCTTCAGATTGCATTCTTAGAAAAAGGTTCCATAAGTCATCACGCGAATGGGAAGTACAATTTTTTGAGGCAGCACATCCAGAAATTATAACATTGAATGAACCAACATTCCTTTGAGGCATTTCATCGAACAGCTTCCTTGCTTCACCAAACTCTCCACATCTACTATACATTGACATCACAGAATTGGCCACAACGATATCCGAGACAAACCCAATCCTTATACTCTTCCCATGAATCAATTTTCCAGATACCAAGTCCTCAAGTTCACCAGACACTTTGGAAATTGTAGCAAGAGTATAATCATCCGGCAAAACATTATGACCACGACCCATTTCGTGAAACAACGCAAGAGCTTCATCAAACCCATGATTTTTCACATACCCATTAATCAACGAGTTCCAGAGATAAACATTCTTGGACCCAATGGACTCAAAAACGAGCCTTGACTTGGTTAACTCTCCACATGTGGCATATGCAGAAATGAGCCTGGTGTTGAGAAAAGCGTTTTGCGAAAACCCATTTGCGAGAACTTGGGCATGAGATTGCTGGGCAAGTTTCTGAGAACGATGGTCGATGGAGAGCTGAAGCAAATCGAGGATATGGAGATGGCTTGGTGGTGTGTGGAATACAGTGGCAGAACTGTAATAACGAGAGGTTGTGAGGGTAACAGTTCTCCTGAAAACCATAAGAGCTGAACGAAGTCCTTCAGCCAGGTACATCAAATGGTGTATGAGAAAAAGATATACATGTAATTTTATTCTCATGTTCAAATCAATATTTTAAAAATCAGTAGAATCGAAAAACTTAAAAAGAGAGTGATTTAAAATTTAATTGACTTAATTAGGGGTCAAAATATATATATTCAAGTTGAAACTTCAAATCCTTAACTCTTTCAATTTATATCTCAAACTCAGATTGAATAACTAAATATATCTGGAAAAAACAATTAACAAATCAAAATTTAAATAGCACAAAATAGCCCAACAAGTGCAGCAGTATATCTACTGTAAATTCAACAAATACAACGGTATATCTAGGCTCATTTATATAAATATACCTAAAAATAAAAATATATACTGTTTTATTACATATAAAAAGTTATATATCAAAATATTTTTTTTTTTTAAGTTAAGAAGTCAGTTTTTCTCAAGTCGACTTCCTAACTATGTTATTTTTTTTTTTATAAACCCGTTGGGAAGTCGGTTTTGGAGAAACCGACTTCCCAACAGTGGAAATCACATATTTTTTATACCTTATTGAGAAGTCGATTTTTCCCAAACTAACTTCTCAACAAGTTAAATTTTTTTGTTTCATATATAAATCCTAAACCACCTCGTTATTTAACACGAAACTACCCCACCCTCCCTTACTCACACTTGGTTTAGGATATAGAAATGCAAAAAAAAAAAAAATTAACCTGTTGAGAAGTTGATTTGAGAGGAACCGACTTCTCAACAGGGTATAAAATTTTTTGATTTTCACCGCTGGGAATTCGCTTTCCCTCAAACTGACTTCTCAACGGGTTTTTAAAAAAAAATAACATAGTTAGGAAGTTGATTTGAGAAAAACCGACTTCCCAACTTGAAAGAAAAATAGTATTTTGATACATAATTTTTCATGTGTGGTAAAACGATATATATTTTTATTTTTAAGTATATTTATATAAAAAAAGCCGTATATCTACTGTAAAATTATGTAAAACAAAAAATAATCCATCATTAATAGCTTTAAAGTTCAAACTTCAAAGAGCCGAGCTTTAAAATCCACCATGGACAATGTCAATCACACACTCTTTCGGTTCAATTCAATCACAATACCAAACCCAAAATAAAAAATAAAAAAAGAAACTAATTTGGGAAAACGAAAATGTAGAATCAGTTCGCCTAAAACAAAGCTTGGGACTTTGGACAAAAAAAAAACAATCAATTTGGTTATGTGAGAATCAAACTTACGTAGGACCTCAAGAACAAAATCAATTTGGGAAGGAATGCAACGAAAATGGGTAGAGATATGTACGTGAAGACGTCACTGCTTGGAGCCTTGTCGGCTTGCCTCGCCGCTGGTGCAGTGTATGGATAAGACCCTTGTGGGTTTATGAAAACAAAAGAGAAATAAGAAGAAGATGAAAGATAAGTGACCGATTCAAGAGGCGTCTCCTCCAAATAGGCTATAATCTTTATTAATGAGAAATAAGTTATGACATTTATAATTTATAAGGATTCAACTACATAAAATAAGAGCGGTAATTATTCTTTGCTTGGGGTTTTCTTCATTACTCCTAAACAATAGTAACTTATAATTAAGGAAACTAGAAAAGGAAATTAAATATATAAAATAACGAAATTAAGAAAGGAAATCAATTACATAAATAGAAAACAAAATCATAATAAACCAAGAAAGTAAGCCATAAATTTGGAACCTATTATTTTCCTGCTAACAATGGGATTTCGAGTCTCATCAAAATAATAAAATTTATCGGTTCACAAACTAATTTGTAGTATAAAGAATGAACCGAATCATCTCTTAAAGAATTTAAAAACAAATATTCAATTAGATCAAGATAATTAAAAATAAGATTTTTTTTTTATGATTTGTAAAAAAAACATCGGTTGAATTAAAGAAAATCAATTAACCAATCTAAAGAAATTTACCGATCTTGATTTTAACCCATCATTGATCACAAGGAATCCACTTAATTGCTAACCATGTTCTTGGTCTTAGATCACATCAAAAAGCCTTAACATGATCCAAAAATCCTCTACTAGATAAGCATCTAGGATTTAATTAACTAAGGTTAGATAAATTAAGCATTATCCAAACATAAATTAACTTAAGATCCAGAATTTAACCAAGCTAAACAATCCATCAAAAAGCTTCAATATATTGTCTAGTCTTTGTGATCCTCTTTGAATACATGATAATAAAGCAATTATCACATAAACATCTAAATCAAATTAAGCAATTCAATATAGATCAAAATCAAATTAAGCAATTCAATCTAGATCAAAATCAAAATAGGAAGAAGAGAAACTTGAATAACAATTAAGTAATATGAACAATCAAAACAAGATCTCTAAATTAAACATCAAGATAGTTAATCCATTGGATTGATTATAAGAGCCTAACCTTCCATGGATGGGAAGGAAGAACTCAGAAAATAAAGAACAAAAACGAAATTCTAAAGAGAAGGGAGAGGAAGAGGAAAAGAGAACTCTCTCAAATACTCAAACTTACTGAAAATTTTTATTGATTCTAAATACAAGAGAGATTGATCTTATTTATACTAATCCTAGAGGCCAATTTACAGTTGATAAAAGTTATAAACAACTGGAATACAAGATAAAAATGGAGATTTGTCAATAATGGTGGGTTGATGCATGGTTGGTGAGTTGGTACATGGTTTGTGGCTTCTCGTCAATGACTCTTCTCTGACTTCCAGCTTAACTTGCATGCTCGAAACGATATATTTTGGCTTAGAGGTCTTCATAAGAATTGTAGCTTTATGTCTCAGCTTTCTAATGGCACCAGTTTCAGCTCAAAAGGAGACTTATAGCCAACGATATGGTCTAATATGTGCATACTGCTTAGATTCCAGTGACAACAAGCCCACTCTGAATTTCAGGCCTATTTTGGACCATTAGAAGTCTGATCCAACTCTTGAGTTTTTCATGAAACTTGTAGATCTTTGTCTTAGCTTTTCACAGACACCAAGATCACCTCAAACGGATGAACAAATCCCAAGTTATGGCCTAATCAAGGAAGAAATGTCAAAATGCATCAAAATTCGAGAATTAATCACAATTTGCATTAAAGCCCAATGAGGCCCAAAAACATAAACTCAGCTAATATAATAATATTGGACACAATAAACATCTAATAAAGCCAAGTACAAAGCTAACATAAGTGTCTCAAAATGATTAATCACCCGCCCTTAAGAACAGTCTTGTCCTTAAGGCTGAACAACTATGAACTCTGGAAAATTCTCCTTGAAGGTATGATAAGGTTCCCACGTCGCATCTTCAGCTGCCAAATTGGACAATTGCACTAGGATTTCTGTAACAGCTCTATTGTTTTGCTTCACAACATGTCGATCAAGAATAACTTTAGGCTAAACAGAAACTTCTCCTGTGGAAAAGACATTTGAGAGGTGGTGGTGCACATTGAAATTCTCCCCCAATTTGCGCTTTAAGCACGATACATGAAAAATCGGATGTTTCTTGGACCCCTCTAGTAATTCTAAATAGTGAGCGATAGGACCAATTTGCTCCAGCACCTTGTAAGGACCAAAAAAACCTAGGAGAAAGTTTTATTGATACTCGAACTGCCACTGAAATTTGCTTATTTGCTTATATGGTTGGAGCCTAAGGTAAACCCAATCCTTAACAGCAAACTTACGCTCACATCAATGCTTATCAGCTTGTTGCTTCATGCAGTTTTGGGCAGTTGCAAATTGTCTTTTATCAGTTGTAACACTTTATCTCAGTTGCGTAGCTCCTTGTCCACTAGATCCCTATTTGAAGAGCCAATGGCATATTTGGTAAGGACATATGGTGCTCTTCCATAAACAGCCTCAAAAGGAGTCATTGCAATTGAAGAGTGATAAGTGGTGTTGTACCACCATTTTGCCCAAGGAAGCCATCGTAACCAATCTTTTGGTTTATCACTTGCAAAGCATTGAAGATAGTTTTCTATACAACGATTAACAACTTCAGTTTGGCTGTTAGTCTACAGGTGATAAGTTGTGCTCATTTTTAATTGAGTACCTTGCAAACGAAACAACTTTCTCCAAAAATTGCCAGTAACTATTTTGTCTCTATCATTCACAATAGAGTGAGGTATCCCATGCAATTTAACTACATTTTCAACAAAATTTTGAGTAATACTTGCAGCAGTATAAGGATGTGCCAATGCACTAAAATGAGCATACTTACTTAAGCGATCCACAACAACCATAATAGTAGTTTTTCCATGTGCTGGTGGAAGCCCTTCGATAAAATCCATAGATATGTCAATCCAAACCTTATTTAGGATAAGGAGAGGCTGAAGAAGGCCTGGGGTGGCTGTTGTCTCCCTTTTATGACGCTGGCAAACATCACATTTTGCCACAAACAACTTTATTTCAATTTTAAATCCATTCCAATAGAATTGGTGCTTTAAGCACTTGTAGGTATGAAGGAACCCTAAATGTCCTGCAATAGGAGAGGAATGTAATTCCTTAAGCAAGGTCGCCTTGTAGGATGAGTTAGAAGCAAGCACGATCTTGCCCTTATAGCGCAAATCCTTGGAATCCCAAGTGTAATGTGGCATTTCCAACATATCATTTTGCAGCTGCTTAATAATTTCTTGAATTTCTGGATTGTCAACCCACCTCTTTGAATCAACTCAAGTGTGGTATAGGTTGGGATGGAAATGGCTATAATTTTTGCATAATTAGGGATGCGGGAGAGTGCATTAGCCACCACATTTTCCACTCCCTTTTTATAAACAATCATATAGTCATATCCTAACAACTTTGTAACCCATTTTTGTTGTTCCATTGAAGAAAGTTGTTGCTCCAGCAAGTATTTAAGGCTTTTATGATTAGTACGAATATGAAAATGCTGACCAATAAAGTATGGACGCCACTTAGTGACTGCATATACAATGGCCAACATCTCTTTGTCATAAACAGACATGCTACGATAAGTTTTGGATAATGCTTTACTAGTATAAGCAATAAGGCCACCTTGCATCAATATTGCACCAATTCCAACTCCTGAAGCATCTGTTTCAAAGACAAACATTTTATGAAAGTCTGGTAAAGCAAGGATTGGTGTAGTTGTTATAACGTGCTTTAGAACCATGAAAGCAGTTTTTGCGTTTTCACACCAACAAAATGCATTCTTTTTCAACAATGCAGTCAAGGGTGCACTAATCTCACCATAGTCTTGGACAAATTTGCGGTAATACCCAGTTAACCCCAGAAAACCTCGTAATGCCTTAATAGTTTTGTTGGAATCACCTAAATATAAGGTTTGTAGCAAGAGCTATGCCCGAAATACTAAAGCAAGGTCAGAATGCAAATCAGCAAACTTAATCTTGCATCAGGTTGTAATTTGGAATTCTACCCTCTAATTATGAAAAATGGAACTTCCTCTGAACATAAGAATTATAACCTTATTTGTTAGATTTCCAATGGGACTATAATCCCCTTTATTTGTCATTTGTAGCTCAAGATGTGATCTTTCTACTGCCTACAAGTGATAAGGGTTGTTAGCATACAAAGTTCCTTGCTAGATTCTTGATTTTGCAACAAACTGGTCCAAGATCTTTATGAATTTCCTGAAATTCATAAAAAAGAAAACCAAAAAGGCATAAAAGGAATATATGATAATAAAGCACAAGAAAATGGAAGATATGTGAAGAATTAAGCCAAATTTCCTAACAAATTAGGTACTAAATGAGTGTGTTTTCTCCACAGATCAAGCACCCCTCACTCATTGGGATCTTTAATCCTTGTGTTAGAGCCTCTTTATTTTTTCTCCATAGGAAACCTATCCTTAGACACTCTTGAGGGATCCTCCACCCTCTTACAAGTGTTTACAACAAATATACAAGTACAAACTCTTTCAAAGAAAAGGGTAATACAATGAAAAATATTAGCTAGGATTTTGACAATGAAGAGTTCTAATCTTAATTTTTTATGGAAAAGGATTAAATCCATATATTGAGTTGGAAATGGGTGTTCATCACTTGTAGATGCTTCAATCTTAGCTTATATTTATAGCCCAAATGGTAAAATAGTCGTTGGTGGTGTTTAAGAGTGATAACTTTTGAAAATTAATAGTTTATAACTATTACAAGCATTCTAATGTTTTATAGTTACTACAAAGACCTTTTAGTCGACTACAATTCCCCTCGGGAATGTGTAGCTTTCAAAATTTGGTAGTCTTTAGTCAACTACATAGAGTCTGTAGTTGATACAATTTCTCTCAAGAATAAAATATGTAAATACTAATTTAAATTATCATAACTTATTAATTACTAATCAAAATTAAGCAATTTTCCATTTGTTGGAAAGATCTTTCACTTGTTCCAATGCTCACTCTATTACCAAGTGACTTCAATAATTCTAAATGGGATAACTCCCAAACTCAAATTTGAAAGGATGCTTTTTTTAAAAAAAATATCTAACAATCCTCTACTTATTTTAATAAATTTTTAGAGTAATACTTGGAAAGAGATTGTTCACTATGAAAAATAGAGACAATATTGCCTTGAATGTCTACTTAGCAATGATACAAGTTTGTTCCAGAGCCAAACTGGTCTTTTTCCTGGAATTATGATTGCTTAGGGAATTCCTAGACATTGTATTGTGCATATAGAAAATCAAGTGTGATATTGAACCCTTAAGTTTGCACATTGCAACCTTGTGCTAATCTTGATTTTCTTGAGTGCTCTAGAGAATTTAGCCTTTATTATCATAGGAGCAATCCCACTCCACACTAATATTGCAAAATTCCATTGAGGGTGTCCCTACACCCCACTCAAAAAGAAGTACAAAATCCATTAAGAAATAAAACTCATTCTCCCAAAACATTGCAGATAGATGCACACACAACTTACGGATGGATTAAGAGTATTTTGTACTCTTTCTATGGTGCATCACATCACAAACTACCTTATGATTTGTTGTTCCCATTGAACCTAGTTCTTAGGATCTTTAATCACAAGGATGGGTATCTCATATGCAATTCATTTTCATTTGGGCTTTAACCCCATCCCCCTCGATATATTCCATACGCTTTCTCTAGGTAAAGATTTTGTTAACGGATTAACGAGATTATCATTAGGTCTCATATAACTCACATGAATAGTACAATTGTTCAAATTAGGTCTCATAATATTGTGCTTCCTTCTTATGGGTTTGGATTTACCATTGTAACAACTATTTTGCAATTTACCAATTGTAGCATTGTTATCACAATGAATTAAAAAGGGTGGTGTTTGTTTTTCCCATGTGGGAATTTCATTTAACATACCTCTTAACTAGTTAGCCTCTTTGCTAGCAAATGCCAAAACTATTAGTGCGACATCCATTGCTGACTTTGTAATTATTTATTGTTTCTTTGACTTTCTACAAATAGCACAAACCAATGTACAAATATAACCAAAAGTAGATAAGGAGTCACCTAATAAAGAATTCCAATATGCATCGAAAAATCCTTTAACCTAAACTGGATAATTTTTGTAACAAACCATAGTTTTTTTTTATCCCACATATATATATTTAAGCACACATTGAATAACATGCTAATGTTCTATACTTAGTTTGTTAGTAAACCTCCCAAGCAATCCAACCACATAATCAATGTTAGGTCTATGCAATTTGTTAAATATCGTTGACTCTTCATAACATTAGCACACTCTTTTTTGTGATCTTACAACAAATCTATAATTAGTTTTAGGATACAAGTGAAGACTTGGATCAAGAGGAGTAGGAACATGCTTACAATCACTAAAATCATATTTCTTTAATTTTTTTTTACAGTGTGATGGGTGAAGAAAAAATCCATAATTTTCCTTAGTGATTTTCATACCAAAAACAACATTTGCTTCTCCAAGGTCTTTCATACTAAAAATCTTAAAGTGGTCTTTTATTTTCATATTTTGACATAAATCTTAAAATAATCATTAACGTATTAATGTTATTATTAACACATGTAATATTAAAATTAAAAATACATATTATTTCACCATTTATTATTTTCAATTTTGAACGCACCCCCTTGACCCCGTAAAGGCTAAACTAATCGTATTTTCTCTCATTTTCTTACTTTTCACCTAATTCTTCTCTATTTCTTGTTTCATTTTTCTAAACAATATTCTCTTCATATTTTACCTACTTCTTCAATAATTTTCTTTCTCCTTATCATCTTTTTTTCTTTTAATTTTTCTTTCCACGCATTTCTTTTATGCACACACCTATATGTGTATGTTTTTCTTTCTAGTTATTATAGTTATAGCAGGTTATGGTTGCAATACTGTAGGTAGCATTATGGAAAATATAATGTTGAATTATGCAATTCGTTTCACTGTTCTTTTGCAAAAATTATATTCCTTCTAAAATTTCTAATTAGATATTTTTTGGAGCATAATTTTTTTTGTTAAATAATGCTTTTAGAAGTTTTGAAAAATAAAATTACTTATTCAAGTATTTTACTTTTGATGTGATATGTTTAGCATAAAGTATTAATGAATATAAATATATCCTATATGCATATAAATTCAGTTACTTTGACTATGTAGAAAATGTTATGGGGAAACTTTTTAGGTTCATGTAAGTGGAGCTTATGAATTAATATTCTCATTAATTGAAAAAATTAAGTTGAATTGGTTGATACTTGATACTGTGATACCTATGTAATTTGAGTTTAATTTTGATCCGCTATTAATGTAAAAGTTTATATCTTAGCATCCAATAATGTATTGTTGTAACACCCTCAGTTGAGTGTCACATTTTTAAAATTCTAAACAGTTTCTTAACATATTTCTTTTATTATAAAGTTCTTTCTTAATCTAGTGATGTAACATGCATAGATAAAATATACAACTAATATTACATGGGTTTTATTTACTTAAGTTCTTTTTACAAGGTTACCTATATATAATTTTACACATACATATTTTTACACACCTTATTCTACAACTACATCTTTTTTCACACTAGTTATAAACATATATACAAAACAGACATTTTCCCTCTTCTACATCGGCGGGTCATCATCAATGAACCCATTATGATATGAGGGTCTTGGAGCTGATGTCCTGTGAGCATGACGCCACCTCGGGGTTCGTGTTGAAGAGATGGTGGATCTCTTGCGAGGTACTTAGCAGGTTGTGGCACTCCAGATGTCAGCAAAGGGCATATGCAACTCAACATAAATAGAAAGAGAAAACATGGTTATGGGGTTTCCATCATAAGTTCTCCTCAAGGAAATGATAATTCCACCCACATATGTAACCCGTTCCTCTAACAATTCAACGTGCCAAGCATCTGGCCTTTCGTGAAAGTCGATGACAATGAATCTGAAGAAATCATTGATCGACATCTTTAAAACATACAGAAAAATACAATATTCACACAAAAGGGGTGAGATTCTTAATATTATCATAAATACCAATAAAACTTTATAAAAATAACACATATCAATTAAAGTTAATATCCACAGGTAAAATCATATTTAATCAAATATAATGACATACCAACCTCATAATCCACATAGGTAATGCAAGTATGACAACCGACCATACAGATGCACACAAATGACTCCTACTCCATGGAGCTAAACACAACAAGTCGGAGAGAGTGATTGAGAGTACATGTGAAATAACAAAGTGAAACACAAGAATGGGGGTTGAATTGTGTTTCTTAACCCTTTTTGAGATTAATAAAAGATTTTCCTTTTTGACAGAAGATTGAACACAGCGAAGGATAAAGTTTGACAAGTAAAGAACTTAGAACCGACACGGCTCAGTCCTATTGGACTCTAAGGATTTTGAAAAGACTTTTAAGAAAACAGTTAACACGTTCTAAAACCAATTAAAAAGTCTTTGTTAATAAACACAATAGTAAACCCTAGAGGTTAGTGAATATAATAAAACACACTAGAAGAGAAGAGAAGCTTACACACGAGATTTATCCTGGTTCACTCTTATCAACCAAGAGCTACGTCCAAATTCCTTCAACCGTAGGATTTTTCCAACTAATCTTTTTTGAGATTACAAGTATTATACACCTTTTCAGGTAACAAGTATTTTCAACCTCTTCAGGTTCAATCACACAAGTATTCTTTTACACACAGCCTCTTCAGGCTTACAATGCTAAGGTGAATAAGTAAAAGTAGATGAAAGCTTGAGTTTGAAACTCACTAACAAATGAGAATAGACAATACAAAATCTCAAGGCTTTTTCTTTTTTTTCCATGTATAAGGAAATCCAAGAAGAAATAAAGCTTTTTAGACTTTTGTAAGATGCTTCGGCAATGATCTCTCTATGCTTCAAGTGCTGCTTCTTCTCTTTATATGTAAGAACAAATTGAGCAAACTTCATGAGCAATATCGTCCAACGGAAACATTTATTACCGTTCTGAGTAGCATTAAATGCATCTACTGGAAAAGTGCTGAACTTCTTCTGACGGTGACTTTTATTCTCTGAGATTTCCAATCATTGAAAACAAAGTCCTGATTTGTCTAAGATTGCAGAAAGTTTCTTTTTTGCAGATCTTTGTAGTTGTTAGACAATGTCAGCAAAAGTGGCTTAGTTGACTTCTTCTGTCGCCGTGAGCTGTCAGAGTTCATTTCTAGCATTTAATGAGGAACAGTTCTTCATTTTTGAAATTTAACTTGGACGAGAGCTTGAGCTTTGAACTTTGAAAGAGTGAATTGAGTCCGAGCTTTGGCAAAAAGATCGTATTGGACGAACCAATAAAAATAGTAACAGTATATGCATACAAATATTGGACGCACCAATAGTAAAAGTATATAAGACAGTTATTGGACGCACAAAGCATTTTTAGACAATCATTGGACGCATAAAGAGTTTTCTTTAAGCTTAGAGCAGAATGGACACACATACAAGTAGCGATTTGTTAATACTATTGTCGAAACACTTACTTGTTCAAACTAAATAAATATTTTTGTTATCCTCGAAACTTAAACAGGGAAAGCTACAACTTTTAAAATTTAGTGCTTAAACCTTTTTATAAGATTTTGGTTTCAACAACATGTTCCGTATCAGTTAGCCAACAAGTGCTAACAAATCATTTGCGCATACGGCTCACGTGAACACTCTCCACCAATCGTGAATGGACCAGTGTATAGTCGAGATCATCGGTGTTTTGCAATCATAATACCATGGCACAGTCCCAGCCGGCCACTTGTGGAGTTTCCGGACCCCTGACGATTCCAAGATCATTGAAGATCTTCACTCGGCCATTCGCACCCGCACTAAGGTGTAAGCTCAATCTCCTAGGCTCCAAGCCTTACAACAACAATGTCTCATACAGACTAATATACACAATATAGATATTCTCAGAATATATATATATATATATAATCCTTTCGGGATTCAAGCTACCATTTCTTTAAGAATAGCGTCAACTGTCCTATCTAGGGTCCTGTCTACGTCGGCCCGATAGTAGTACCGCTGTTTCTCAATTATATGGTGCCAAAAATCACATAACACATCTGTTGCAGTTTTCAAATCGCGTAAAGCTTTTTCCGTAAAAATTCAATTGGGTAAGCTATAAAAATCGTTTTACCGTCGTTTAAAATATTTTCTGTAAATTTTTAATCGCGTAACCCATTTTCTGTAAGTTTTCAATCCCGTAGGGTATTTTTCACAAAAACTAATTTATTTCATAACAAATAAATTATTTTCAAGTTTATTTCTATTTTCTTATTTACCAAATAAATAAAAATAATTATTTAAACCTTTAAAATAAATCCTTAAAATTTCTTTCCATGAATAAGAATATTTTTCAAAACTTATAAATTTGATAAAGCCCTATGTTTTCATATTTTCGAAAATTCAAGATTTATTCTAAATAATTACTAAATTCATCAAAATAATTATTTTCCATAATCATCATAATTAATTTAAAGGTATAAATCTTTCTTAAATAATTTCTCTAAGTTTTTGAGAATACTAACCATAATAATATAACTTTAAATAAATTGATGTATCAAACTAAAATATATGCATATCCTAGACATAATTATTTATCACAAAGTCATATCTATTTCTAAATTAATTATAAAACACATAATTTAAACAAGGTATAAAGCTAAGTATCAAACATAATATGATCATGAATCTTTAATCAAATCAAGCAAGATCACACTTGACACTAGTCACAGTTTTTAACACATAAAAACAAGTCATCACATACAACAAGTTATTTTATACCATAATATTGGTTGATAAAGAAAACTCCCTATTACCTTGGTTTTTAATCTAGCTCTTCCAACAAGACTTCTTGACTTCTATCAATGTAGTATCACAAAGAAACATAACCACATATTATTTCAAACATCATAACAATTTTTAAGATTGATCATGGACTAACCCAATGATCTACAACCTTGAAATCATAACTTAAAAAGTGAAAGAAATAGAATTTCACCTTAGGATTTCTCTAACTTCTTGGCCTCTTTTTGAGAGAGTCTTAACTAGAGATATTCTTAAAATAGCACTAAGATACTAAGGCAAGGTTTAAAACTTTGGCAAGGGTTTGGGAAGGATTTTTGGGAAACAAGGCCATGGCCTATGGAAGGGGAAACCGTGAGCTTATGGAGCGGAAGAAGAGAGAATTTTGGTGTGGAGACTTATGCTTGAATCACTTGCTATTTATAGGGAAAAGTTAGGATACATAAGGGATTAAAATTTGGAGAAAATCCCCCTAGGGTGGCCGGCCCTTCACATGCATGCAAGAAGAGTTGGTCTTCAATTTTGCCACCTTAAGGCATTAATGGCATGGTGATTCATCTTGGTCATTAATGTTTACCATGAGTCACCAAGTGACATTAATGCATTGGAGATATTTTCTCAAGATTTTTATCAGTAATTTTTACCCAATGGATAAATATCAGTATCCATTTCCCAATGGACAATAGGATGTACCCAAAATTACCCAGAGATTTTATTAGCTCATAAAATCCCTAAAAATGGAAAATGATCAAATCTATTAACTGATTTGAAAATTGAACTTCCATTTAATTATAAAAATTCCTCAGAGGTATTTGGAACCAAAAATAAAAATATTTTATTTTATTTTTCAGAATGGCCTGGAATTGACTTATAAGGTTAAGTCCAGTTAAATTTTGATTTAATTAAACTCACAAAATTCCTAAAAATCATTTATCATAGAAATCACAGAAGATAACGTATATAACATAAGTTTGAAGTTTTGGGGTGTTACAATTGTCATGTTATCAAAATAGTTTGACTTTTTAGGTAATTATTGTCATAGTCAAACATTTTGAATGATGTGCTTAAATATGGTTGAATGATAGTATAATTTCTTTTTAAACTAATAGTTGATCAAAATTAAATTCATGTTATTTTGGTTGCATCATTATTTTAGTATTTGTAAATTTTAGTCATTCAATGATGAGGATTACATAAATTCTTCAAATATATAAAAGGAAAAGAAAAAGGCACATGATATAGATTCAAGAGGCACAAACTATGAATGTTTAGATTATCTTATTTTTCATTAAAAAAATCAATCAAAAGCTCTCTGTTGAAGTTTTTTAATATTATAATAAACGAAGGATTCAAATTGCAGACTGCATCATCTAATGCAGCCGAGTTGCAATATTATCGTTGCAGGTCGTGCTACAATCACATAAACCTGCAATTGCGGGGTGGTTTCAAATCACAAAAAATATCGCAACGGGACATAGTTCCTGTCGCAATGAAATGGTGATGCAGCCAAAATTCTGTTCTATTGGTTATGCTTTAAAAATGAAATTTTCAGAGAAAAGTTAGGTTTTTTACCTTTTTTAGCCTTATATCCTCATCTTCAAACTTTCTCCGTTTTCTTCCCCTTCATCTCTATTGCCACACTGACATTTCCCCTTCTTCTGACGAGCCACCACTGTCGCTATCCACTCGCATAAGGCGCTTGGTGCAGCACTGCAATCTGTAGTGTTCTGGTCATGAGCTCCGTTTTCGGTAAGCCTTGTGGCAAGGGGTGGACAGCGGGTCAGGTGGACCCATGAACCCATACGTTTTTACCCAACCCAATCCATATTTTATGGGTTAGTTTGGGTCTGTAGGTTGAGTTGAATTTAAAATAGTCAAACTCATGAAGTATAGGTCAAGTAGAAGGTTGAAACTCTCCCAGTCTGCACAAACCCAACCCAACCCACTCAAAATTTGTTTTTAATATTTTGGAATGTCTTATCATTTTTTATTG
Organism: Styphnolobium japonicum; assembly: GCA_023212625.1. NCBI lineage: Eukaryota > Viridiplantae > Streptophyta > Magnoliopsida > Fabales > Fabaceae > Styphnolobium > Styphnolobium japonicum. Next base: position 21,526,054 of record JALBWW010000013.1, read on the forward strand.
GGGCTTCCAAAATCTTATATAAGTTTATAATTTTTTTGGATAATTAATTTCTTGAAACTTTTTAAATTAAAATTATACTACATTTAATATTGGAGGGCAAGTTCTGGACCATTTCCGTAGTTCTTTGCAACCCACCACTATTAAGGCATTGATTTGTTCTCACAACTAATTAAGAACTCTCGATAAACACATTAATGCATAGGCTCAAATAGATGAAATTGAAAAAATTGAAACAGGTAGTGTACTCTATAAAATTTGCTTAATTTGTTTTGTCAATTACTAATAGTTTTATCATTAATGCTTCATGATTCCTTTGTGTGTTAGATGTATCTGCAACTAGAGATGAAATTGTGGATCGTAATAATTGATCATTTTAGATTTTTTCATTTAACTAGTTAGGATTCTAGTTCTTTTTTACTTATTATTTCATTGTTGGATTCAATTTTCTTTATTTTGATAATTGTGTTGATTGTGGTTAATTTTATGGTGCAGAAAATCAAAGAGGAGAGAAAAACGTTGTTTATAGTGTCATTGGTTAATTGTGCTACATGTGTTTTTGTTGCTTGTTTGTGTTGATCGTAATTGTAATCCTAAAGTTATATGTACTTTGAAATTTATGGTTTATGTTATATCATTTGGAAACTTATGTACATATGTATTCATAATAAATTTCTATTTCTATTTTAGCATGTTAATGTTTTTTTAGATTCAAGTTCAACCCATGAGTTAAACCTAACTCAACCCACATATGAGCTGGCTAGGTTAGTTCAGGTCGAAGGAAAAAAATCTCCAAACGCAATCCACTGCTTCCATTAGGTTGAGTCCAAAATTACCCCAAATCCAACCTAACTCAAACCATGTCCACCCCTACTTATGGCCATTGGTTTCTGGCTCTGGATCTACAGATCTGACACTTGTGGTTTGTGGTTGTTTGGCTTTGAGTTTGAACTTTGAACATGCGGCTACTGCTCTTTGTTATCGTTATGACGTTAGGTTTAGGTTTGAGAATGAAGAAGAAAGAATAGAGGGGATTTTGGGCTAGCTAATTAAGTGGGTAGGCTAAATTAATTTTGAGTAATTTATTTTTATTAAATTAATTAGGTAATTTAAGTTAATTGTGTGGGTTGTGGGCCAAATTCAATGTCTAATTAAGGTAATTTTTTTGTTAAATTAAATAGGTAGTTTAAGTTAATTTAGTGGGTTGTTACTTGAACTATTGCTTGTCCTCAAGCAATGAAAAAGAATCAATAATTGAAAAACAAGGGGTAAGATCCAACAAAACAATGAGAAAGTACCAATCCAAATTCCAATGATAACTTTATGAGGAACAACACAACAATAACTCAATCAAGCAATAAGAGGTTGTACACTCAATAAATGCATTCACGTTTAACAAAGGTCACCAATCAAACTAAGCACATCAACTTTGACCAAACTCAAGAATCTAAATGCTTTTGGATGAGTTTACGCAAACCAAGCTTAAACTTTCAATCCCATAGGCAACTCCACTATCTCTAACTCTATTAATGTAGTGCACACATTCAAGAGATCAAAAGGTCTTTATTAAGGTTGTAATGAGGCTAAGGGGTTAAGGTTAATGAACAAAGAAGGGATGGCATAAAATGAAGGTGAGAAAAATCAAAATGCGAAAACTATAATCACAAATAGGAAGAACAATTGATGACATGGGAAGATTCTTCATTCAAACTAGCAATATTTTTCTTCTTTCTCTTTTTTTGTACTACAACTTTTGTCTTGACATTTTTCTTTTGATCATTTTTTTTACTTCACCCCCATAGTTATTCCTTTTTATGAACTTGGGGTGAAGACAATTCAAACTTCTCATACTAGTATTTCTTTATATTTTCTTCCCATCTTTAAGTGTAATCTTTGCTAATGCAATTTTCACTTATCACAATCAATTTTCTCACATAGGGTAAGGCCATGTGTTTAGGCTAAAAAGGGTAGATGATATGGGTTAAATGAAAGAAAATAGGCCAATGTATTAAGGCTTCAAAGGGTTACTAGGGAAAATATGTGGAAAAAAGGGTAGGTAAAAAGGCTAAATGGCTAAAACAAAGAAGTGTCATCTCTCTTAGATGCAAGCACTAGGATTTCGCTTTGAAAGATTTAGCAAAGTTGTACTAGGATCGGTGAGTTAATTTGAAAACCACTTAAATGCACATAAACTTTATCCAAAAATCACAACAAACCCAGAGGAGGATCTATGAAAAACATGGTTAGAAAAACTAAATGACCTAAGCTAAACACAAATGACACTTATGAATGACTTCCAATTAAAACTATCATAAGCTATCATGAATTGTCCTGTTTTAGTTTCTCACATTATCCTTCAAATTACTTCTCATGAAATTTTAGTTCAAAAACATTAAGTGCTTGAATTGTCAAGAATCAAATGTCAAGAATTGGTCATAAACACAATGCAACTAAATAAAAGCAAACAAACTTAGAAATGAAATTACAAAACGAAAAGCAAAAACAAAACCAAACATTCACAAATTGCCAATACAAGAATAACCAAATCATAAGATTGCACCCCCACATTTGAATTGGACATTGTCTTCAATGTCACCATGCTTGAACAATGAAAATCACAAAGATAAGCAATAGAGAATGAAGTGTCCATCAAGTAAAAGTGGAAAGAGAAACATACCCAAATAGACATCAAAAAACAAGTCAATGGGAGTAGCAATAATAAAAACAAGTAGGGGAGGGGAGTGGGACCTAATAGGTTTTATTTTTGTTTTTTTCCAGCTAAAACACGACCGTGCTCAATAGCACAACCTAGTTGTGTTCCCCTCGGAAATAGGCCTGTATTTCATCTTTTAGTGACATGACCATGTTATTTAACACGGCTTGGTTGTGTTCCCTATTGGAGCAGACCCCCCAAAACGGTTGAAAATACGTTTGGGGTATGTTTGCCCCTGTTTTTACCCATATAAAGTACCTAAAATGTGGAAAATTCAACCCTAAACCAGCTGAGTGAGGATTTAAACATCAAAAGAGAGATAAACAAGTGAAATGAGGTACAAAATAAGCCAGAACTCATTATCCAAGAAGAGATAGAGTATGATCCACTACAATTCATGAATCAAACACTTCAAACCATATGCAAACACGAATTTTCCTCTTACCTAACATGAAAATAATAACAAGATGTGAATGAAAGAAAACTAACTAGAAAACACAATGAAAGAGCACTTAAAAGTAAAAACCAAAAGAAATAAGAAAGCAAATCTGATTTTTGTAATGTTGGGTTGCTTCCTAATAAGCGCTTAGTTTAGAGTTCTCAACTTGACTTGGTTCTATCTTCTCAACCTCCAGCATACCCGAGTTTGTAGAATGAAGTCTCCTCTACATCAGGAGTCTCCAAGTGTGCAAAATATGGTTTCAGGCGATGGCCATTCATCTTGAACGCCCTTTTAGATTTCAAAATGTGAGGTTCAATTGCACCGTGAGATGCTCTTGTCTTTGCCTTATTGATCCTACACCTTGTTCTTTTCCTTTTAGGCCTTGGTCCCTTCAGCTTGAGAGTAGGTACTTCCTCCATTTGGTCACTGACAAGAGGTTGTCGAGACCCGTCAACTAATAAAAATTACCGGTTCATAAAATAATTTGTAATATAGAGCATGAACCGAATTGTCTCTCAAGGATCCAAAAAGAACAAAGATTTAATCAGATCAAGATAATTAAAAGGGGGGTTTTGATGATTTGAAAAGATAATACACTAATTGAATTAAAGGAAAGTAATTAACAAATTAACCAATTCAAGGAAATTTTATCGATCTTGAGTTTAATCCATCATTGATCACAAGGAATTCACTTAATTGCTAACCATGTTCTTGGCCTTAGATCACATCAAGACGCCTCAACGTGATCCAAGAATCCTCTACTAGATAAGCATTTAGGATTTAATTAACCAAGGTTAGTGATCAATCAATTTGAGACACTTATGTTAGCTTTGTATTAGGCATTATTAGATGTTTATTGTGCCCAATATTAGTACTTTAGATGAGTTTAATGTTGTTGGGCTTCATTGGGCTTTAATGCAAATATTGAATAATTTTCGGATTTTGATGCATTTTGACCTTTCTTCCTTGGTTAGGTCATAACTTGGGACTCGGTGATCCAATTGAGGTGATCTTGGTGTCTTTGGAAAGCTAAGACAATGCTCTACAAGTTTCATGAAGAACTCAAGAGCTAGATCGGAATGCTAAGGGTCCAAAATATCCCTGTAATGCAGAGTGGGTTTGCTGTCACGGAACCATTTGGGCAGTATGCACATATTGGACTATATAGTGGGTTATAGGCCTCCTCTTGGGCTGAAACTTGGTCACTTGAAAGATAAGACCCATATCTCCAACTTCAATGAAGACCATTTTGTCAATAGATGTCGTTTTAGGCATGCTTCAGAAGCTACAAGTTGGTCTGAATTTGGAAACACGTTCTTCCAACCTAACTTGATGTAGGTGAAGTGTTTTTGGCATTTCTGGAGTTCTAAAAGTCCAAATGACATGATTCAAATTGGAGATTTTCAAGGAGACAACTGGCTACAACTTTGATGAAGACATCCAAGCCAAAATGCACCGTCTAGGTGATGAATTTGAAGCCAGAAGTCGGATAAGAGTTGTTGACTAAAAGCCACCAACCATACACCAACCCACCTACCATGCACCAACCCACCAACCATGCATCAAGCTTCCATTTTTGACAAATTTCAGATTCTTATAGCTTGTATTCAGATTATGTACATGTACAAATTGGCTTCTAGGATTAGTATAAATAGACCCAACCTCTTTGTATTAGAGGCATTCAATTTGGAAGTAAGTTTCAAGAAAGTTTAAGTATTTGTGAGAGTTTTCTTTCTCTTCTTCTCCATTCTCTTTGCAATTTCGTTTTTGTTCTTTAAATTCTGAGTTCTTCCTTCCCATCCATGGAAGGCTAGGCTCTCATAATCAATCCAAGGGATTAGCCATCTTGTTGTTTAATTTGGAGATCTTGTTTTGCTTGTTCATATTGCTTAATTGTTATTCAAGTTTCTCTTCTTCCTCTTTTGATTTTTATCTAGATTAAATTGCTTAATTTGATTTAGATGTTGATGTGGTAATAGCTTTATTATCATGTATTCAAAGAGGATCATAAAGATTAAACAATATATTAAAGCTTTTTGATAGATTGTTTAGCTTGGTTAAATTCTAGATCTTAAGTTAATCTATGTTAGATGGTGCTTACTTTATCTAACCTTGGTTAATCAAATCCTAGATGCTTATCTAGTAAAGAATTCTTGGATCATGTTAGGGCTTCTTGATGTGATCTAAGGCCAAGAACATGGTTAGCAATTAAGTGAATTCCTTGTGATCAATGATGAGTTAAACTCAAGATCGGTAAATTTCCTTGGATTGGTTGTTTCTTTAGATTTATTTACAACTTTGAATCTCCTACTTTTATTAATCTTGTTAATCAACAACAAAACCCCCCCTTTTCTAATCATCTTGATCTAATTAAATCTTTGTTTTTGGATCCTTGAGAGACGATTCGGTTCATTCTCTATACTACAAATTAGTTTGTGAACCGGTTATTTTATTTGATAGGTCTCGACAACCTCTTGTCAGTTAGATAAAGTAAGCACAATCTAAACATAGATTAACTTAAGATCCAGAATTTAACCAAGCTAAACAATCCATCAAAAAGCTTTAATAAATTGTTTATTCTATGTGATCCTCTTTGAATACATGATAATAAAGCTTATTACCACATCAACATCTAAATCAAATTAAGCAATTCAATCTAGATAAAAATCAAAAGAGGAAGAAGAGAAATTTGAATAATAATTAAGCAATATGAACAAGCGAAACAAGATCTCCAAATTAAACATCAAGATGGCTAATCCCTTAGATTGATTATAAGAGCCTAGCCTTCCATGGATGAGAAGGAAGAACTCAGAAATAAAAGAACAAAAGTGAAATTCTAAGGAGAATGAAGAAGAAGAGAAAGAAAACTCTCACAAATACTTAAACTTTCTTCAAACTTACTTAAAATTGAATTATGTCTAATACAAAGAGATTGGCTCTATTTATACTAATTCTAGAAGTCAATTTGTAATTGAAAATAATCTGAATACAAGTTGTAAAAACATGGAAATTGTCAAATATGGAAGCTTGATGCATGGTTGGTGGGTTGGTGCATGGTACGTTGGTTGGTGTATGGTTGGTGGCTTCAAGTTAGCAACTCTTATCCAACTTCCAGCTTGATTTTCATGACCTAGACGGTGCATTTTGGCTTGGAGGTCTCATGAAAGTTGTAGCCAGTTGTCTCCTTAAAATTTTGCATTTGGAATAATGCCATTTGGACTTTTAGAACTCCAGATATGCCAAAACCACTGCACCTACCTTAAATTAAGTTGGCAGAACGTGTTTCCAAATTCAAACCAACTTGTAGCTTCATAATCATGCCTAAAACGATATCTATTGACTAAATGGTCTTTAGTGAAGTTGGAGATATGGGTCTTATCTTTCCAATAGCCAAGTTTCAGCCCAAGAAGAGGCCTAGAACCCACTATATAGTCCAATATGTGCACACTACCTAGATTTTCGTGACAACAAACCCATTATACATTGCAGGGATATTTTGGACCCTTAAAATCTGATCCAGCTCTTGAGTTCTTCATGAAACTTGTAGAGCATTGTCTTAGCTTTCTAAAGACATCAAGATCACCTCAAATGGATCTCCGTGTCCCAAGTTATGGCCTAACTAAGGAGGAAAGGTCAAAATGCATCAAAATCCAAGAATTATTCATAATTTGCATTAAAGCCCAATAAGACCCAACAACATTAAACTCATCTAAAATACTAATATTAGGCACAATAAACATCTAATAAAGCCTACTACAAAGCTAACATAAGTGTCTCAAATTGATTGATCAAATTCCCCCACACTTATTGCACTCCTGGGCAAAACACATAAGAACAGAACTAAAAAAAAACAAGAAACATCATATTATTAAACTAAAATCATAAAAACTGATTATACATAATCTAATCCACTTCCGTAGGAAAATACGACGGCACTTAGCATGTGCCACAAGCCTTTAAACCCCTAGGTGTCCCTAGTGGACGAGTTATAGTCTCGTGAGGGTTTACCAGGATGATACCCACAAACATGTAATACTTTATTTAATCAATTCAACTAATTTTTAAATACAATCATTGTATCAAATATAAACCATAATTAATAAGTCAAGTATGCTTAACAAAGAATAGTTGAATCAAACCAATTGAGAATAAAGTATAGCATAATCATGCTTTAATTAGAAATAGGCATGTTTAAATTGAGTAGAATTCCTCACTAGTGACACTCAAATCACACAAGCTGTTTAGGTTAACTGTTTGCGCTCAACTCAGTCAAATTATGAAAGTATTTTACCATAGGCTTGCATATACATCAATTCTCCACTACTTAGATCAAATAAATTGCAAAAATCTAGATGTCTTTCAAAAAGGTTGTAATGGGACTATATGGTGAAGGAAGAGAACAATATGGATAATAGCAGGTTAAAACTAAAGAGAATAAAATAGCATTGGGGAGTAACTTAAGTAGAAAGCATAAAATTTTACCCAAAACCATAAAATGCTCATTCTCTTCACATATTCCTTCCTTTTTCTATTCTTTTCTTTTTCAACCTTTTGGCTTTATTTTCTTTTTTTTTTTTGTACCAAGCATTTCACATCAGCACACCAATTCCCCCACACTTAAATCATTGTAAGCAAAGTAGCTCATCCAATAGGAAAATCAATGCTCTCATATTCCCTAAGGTGAGGTAAAACATGATTTTTCACTCAAGGCTTGTAATGAGCTAAGAACAAAAAATGGGCAAGTAGGCTTAGAGGGGGTTAATAATGGGATAAATGCAAGATATGTTTATTTTGCCAAAGCAGCTAAGTCAAGAAAAATGCCTTTGTCATTTTCGTGCAACATACAAACCAATGTAATCTTAAATCGATTCAATGCAAGTTCTAGAAAATAAATTCATAATTGACATCACTCATGAAAGAAAATAAACCAAGTGTAAGTATCAAACTTGGAAAAGCCCAAAACTCACAAAGGTATGGAACATTCACTCAATTCAACCATGCTTTCTTCCTAATATCCACAGTCATATACACATGTATATCATGAAAATGATTCAACTATAAATTGTTTTGCATACTTTTATTATCAATTAAGCTCAGATTCAGCACATGCTTGCATCAAAATTAATTGAAAAGATCAAAATGAATTTTTTTTTAATATGCAAGAACAAAATAATTTAAGACATACTATGAAAATGATTCAACTATGAAATGCAAGTTAAGATATGTCTCAAAAGCAAAACTACTTCTTACTCTGCCATCAGACATCTAATAAGCTAGTAACAATAAAGATTAGCTGGTTAGTTTTTTTTTTTTTTACTAAACTATGTACGTGGTAATGTCAACTATCCCTCCCCCAACTAATTTAAGACATTGTCCCCAATGTCAAAATAAAGATAGGTAGAGAGTGGAGAAGATCTTATCAGAAAACTGCAAATCAAGTCTGAAATAAGAAAAATTACAAAAAACTAAAACCATAAGAGAAAACAAAAATTCACAAGGACAAAGTCAAATCAAGTTTTTACTTTTTGCTGCTGCTGCCTTGTTCCCAATTCATTGGAGTCATTGCTGGATAACGTTGTGGTACTAATTCGTGTAGTTGATTGAGCAATTGTTCAGGGGTTGCAGCGGTTATAAGAATTTGACGTGTCGCTTGTGAGATGAACCTTTGTTCCACAGCATGATCAAGAAAACAAAACAAACTGTCATAAAAACCATTAACATTTAATATACCTATGGGTTTTTGGTGAAAGTTCACCTGTGACCAGGATGTAATTTGGAAGAGCTCTTCGAAAGTTCCAAAACCACCAGGTATGGCAATAAAGGCATAAGCATTTGCTATCATAATATTCATACGTTGGTGCATGCAAGATACCATTACGTCATGACCTACTATTTTTCCACTGGGATTGCCAATGGCTAAAGGACTAGGAATGACACCAAGGACTTTGCCACCTCCTAAATGTGCAGCAGTTGCTACACAACCCATTAACCCAAGACTACCTCATCCGTAAACTAAATGAATTTCTCTCTCAACTAGCACTCGACCAAGATGGTTTGTAATATTTACAAACTCTTTATCTTTCCTAGGATTAGATCCACAAAAGACACAAACACTCTTGATTCGACGAACTGAAGTGACTTCCATTTTCTTTGTTCTTTTTTTCTCTTTTTTTTTTGTACTCTCACCTTATCAATGATCTGAAGAGAGCAAAGTGCATTATTTAAAGGAATCAAAACTCAAATATAATAATTACACCTATAAAGGAGGGGTAGATCTGTGTGTCAGGCAAGTTTGAAAAGAAGCACAACAATGATAATAGCTATATGACAAGGATAAAAGACTAATCTATGTGTCAGAAGAAGTTTGAAAATACACAACGCATATTTCAAAAAAAATGGCTAAATTTTTTTTTTTGAAAATTTTTATTGAATTTGTTTTTTTTTTAAATAAATAAGAAGAAAAAGGAAAAATAAAAAGATAATACTCATAGAAGGTGTGATTGTGGCTTACATTTTCTTCTGGTTTTACGTCCAGTAACAGCTTAAATGCTCTCTATGGACCGATGGTCGGTTTCCCATCCAATTTTCTTAAAAATTGGCAAACAGTGTCTTTTTGAGTCAGATTCCCGAGACTATAACGCTCATGTTCATCTTGGAATATTGGCCATAAATCGAGAAGTACTCTCTGTACGTCTCCACTAGGATGCATCTCAAGAGTCAATAGAATGTGATCTAAAGACTCCTTACTCATGTCATCCTTAATGAAGTGAATTTTATCAAGTCCATTTATAGACGTCATTCCAATTGATCTGCATTTTGTGTTACAGGTCCATCTTGCACATTTATAATAGACTCGTAACCTTTTTGCTCTTCTTTTCTTTGCATATGAACTTTTTCCTAGCCCTGACATATATGAAACAAAAGCATCAGAAAATTCCCCTGTGATTCAGACCTTTGCTTCAATTAACCAGCGTATATCTGCAGGGATGCCTTTGTGCATAAGCATCCTTAATCTCTCAAACCTTGCACAATAAATGTTAGTTAAAGCATTTTGAGGGAGCGAAGGGAATCGCTTGCGGAGGTTAACAAGTTGATTATCCATTTTGAAAGAAAGAAAGAAGAAAGAAAAAAAATTGAGTAAAATTATATACAGATTTCAGTGTTCGTGGGTAACTGAAGGGACCGAAAAAGATTTTCACGGAGTACCGTTATCCGCCATTTAACCGGTGAAAAATCATCTGTTAAGCAAAATGAAGACAGAAAAATCAAACTCTAGTAGATTTTGCTATTTGGCGCTGATTTTTTGTCTCGATTCCTGTAAATTCAAATAAGTCAAAGTTGGAAAGATGATAGAGTTAAAAAAACTTAGGTGGTCTCCCAAGAAGCGCTACTTTTAATGTCTTCAGCCAGTGTGATTGAAGATTTTTCCCAAGAAATAATTTCAACCTCGAGTTGAAAAGTAAGACTTTTTGCCCTACGGATAGCAGAAGCAACAAAATCCCGTCGGCCACACCATAGCCAGTGTAATGGATCACCGCATCCAGAATCAGAGGGTTCAGTCTCCTCTAGGGATGCTTTATTAGCTTAACTCCATCTTCAAGTAAAATCTTACGCATGCATATGGAAGGGTTAATGTTAGGAATGTCTGCAAATATGATGGCTCTTTGATTCTCCTTTAAAATCTGTAGCAACCTCTCCTCCTTATCAGTAAGGAAGTTCTTAGCCACAATGAACTCCAATTTTGGTGGCTTAACTACTTCTGTAGATTGAATTGTTACAAAATCTGCTGAAAAAGATTCATTATGTCTCAAAAGGCAGCAATCTCAGCACATGCATTACACAATATATCACCAGTACAACAAATAGAATCATCAAAATCAGTAAAACTAGCAAATTCAGCACACAAATCATCAATTGGTTTATGCACATCAATGGTCTCATGTTCTACAGAATTAGAATTCTGCATCTGTTGCTTGCTCAACTGACTCAATGAAGATGTAAGTTGACTAACTTGAGTCTCCAAGTTCTGTACTATAACTTCTGTTCTTTGCTGGAATTGGATGTTGTTTTGAGCCAATTGTTTCAACAAATCCTCTAATGTAGGCTTAGATTCCATGTCTATTGGGACTTGCTGCTGCTGCATAAGCTGTTGGTATAGACTGATTGGTTCAACATAAGGTTCGAACCACGGATGATCTCCCTGGTCATAGTTATATGTGGTAGAATAAGGATCATACCTTGGTTGTCGGTACTGTGCTTCACCAGGAAATATACCTACTCCAGCAACAGAATAGTCTTGAAACACAAAACCATCATCTTGCAATGTGGGGCATGCATATGTGGGATGAAAAGAACTACTACAAAATCTTGCAGGTTCTTGGACATGTAATTGATGCTGTTCCACTGCCAGCTGCCCCACCAGATAAGCCAGCTCATCAAGTTTATGCACCATTAGATTAGTGATCAAACACAAAAACACATTCACAAAAACAAGTTTAAAAAAATACACAAAACAATTACAGAAAACATAATGACCAAAGAGCTTTATGCACAATAACTTAATCTTTATATATATATATATATATATATATCACCATATAATTATTTTTATAGTTATATTTATTAAAAAATTTCTTGTAATTACTATCAATAGCTAAAACAATCATAACAAGTAATATGTTATTAATTTTCAATATTCAAGTATAAAGTTTAAAGTGTAAATAAGAGAGCCATAAATGATGTTTAAAAGTTATCAGAAAATAAATCTATAATTTTCTTTTGTGTCAACGTGAAAAAAAGTTATGTGTTGAGTGTTAACATTGTAAAAATATGATAGACTATAATTATTCATTGTGATTGTATAATATGCCTCTATTAAATTATTCATTATTGAAGTTTCAAATATTTACAAAATTGTATATACTCTCATGATCTAATATAATAATTGGTTATTATTTATTTTCATAAACAGGTACTATAAACTAAAAATAATGCCGCCAAGAGAAACATTTCCAACAGGAAGGTTAGAAGGTGCTCCAAGTGATGACATTGGTTGGCATTTTGGCACACCTATAGCTATAAATCAAAACAACATCACATGCAAACTTTGTCAAAAAGTAATAAAGGGTGACATTACTAGATTGAAGCAACACATTGCACATTATAAAGGGCAAGTTGTTGGAACCAAAGAACCTTTGAGAAATTAGTTTCGGAACCAAAGAAGTTTAAAGTATTAAACCCCTCAAAGTTTTAAAGATAACAAAAGGTTTAAATTAGAATGAACTAGTAAAATCTCGCGTAATTAGTGAATAATTTATTCTGTTAATCAAATAATGTTTTCTGGTGTTAAGATATGTTGATAAACCTCTAACAAAACAACATGAAGTAAAACAATTTGTTACTTGTGTGTGCGTCCATTATTTTCTTCTGTACCCAAAGTAAAAAGGAAACTTAGTATTCGTCCAATAGACTCAAAACTATTTTTCGAATATATTATATTGAATCGTCCAATGTTTCCTTACTTAGCTCAGATTCAATCATTCATCCAAAGCTCAAATTCAAATATGAAGAATTGTTCATCATTAAATGCTGAGAAGAACCCTGACAAAAGTACATGACAAAAGAAGTCAACTGAGCCGCTTAGCTGACACTGTTAATAACTACAAAGACTAGCAAATAAAGAACTTTGTGTGCACTCAGATAAATCAGGACTCAGTTATCACACTCTTGGTAGTCCCCAATAATAAAAGTCACTTCTCAGAAGAAACTCAACACTATATCAGCTTATGCATTTGATGCTGCTCAGAACGGTAATAAATGTTTCCACTAGACGAAGAAGCTTATAAAGACTGCTCCAAGTGCTCTCTATCTATAAATACAAATGTTTTCGGAGAAGAATGTGCCAAAGCATTGAGCAAAAGAGAAAAGTTTTTAGCTCACCTGCTTTCAATTCAATTAGACTGTTGTATAGTGTTTCTATCTTGAGTTTTATCATTCTATCATCACTTGTAGTGAGTTAAACACTCAAGCACCATTTACATCTCTTTATATTCAACTCAGTTGTTTAAGCCTGAAGAGGCTATGTATAAAAGAATATTTGTACTTTAGAACTTGAAGAGGTTGAGAATACTTGTGTACCTGAAAAGGTGAAGAATACTTGTAATCTTTGTAAAGATTAGTGATAAATCCTTCTTATTGAAGGGACTGGACGTAGCTCTCGGGTTGTGAGAATGAACCAGGATAAACCCTGGCGTGAGCTTTTCTTCCCTCTATTTGTGTTTTTATTTTTATTTTTATATTAACATTCGGGGATTGTAATTGTTTTCTTAATAGGCTTTTAAAGTTAGTATTGAAAACCTTTTAAACTGCGTCCAAAGAAACATCTTACAAAAAGTAAAAGTCTTCTCTGCGTCCAACAGGACTGAGAAGCTCTTCTTTCGTCTATTACTTATTATCATTTCAACCACTATCTTGTTTAAACTATTAAATTTCGAAAAGTTTTCCAAAAAGGTTAAGAATCATAATTTAACCTCCCTTCTTGTGTTTCATATGTTTATTTCAATTCAGCCTTTTGAGTTGAGCATCTAACAATGCAGAAGAAAAGATCCAGTACAACCTTAAATGGAAAACGAATGATAAGTTGTGAACAGATCACCTTTATTCAATGGTAATGACTATGATTACTGGAACAAGAGAATGATTGTATTTTTTTATGCACAAAATATAGACATTTGGGACCTAATCTAAAATGGCTATCAAATGCCTGCCAACGCAAAAGGACAGGAACTTCCTCGACCATAATGGAAGGAAGAACAACGAACCAGGCACCAGTTAAACTCAAAGGCAAAACACTATCTTATGTGTGCCATCATCAGATCAGAACACGACAAAGTTTATAACTGTGAAATAGCAAAAGAAATATGGGATACTCTGGCCTTAGCACATAAAGGTTCCTCTCAGGTCAAAGAATCAAAGATAAGCATGTTGGTTATCAGTATGAGCTTTTTAAGATGGGAGAGCGTGAAAATATTGATCAAATGTTTGGATGATTCCAAACAATAGCTTGAGATCTCTGGGAAAGACATATGATAATCAAGATCATATCAGAAAAATTCTTAGAAGTCTTTCCAGACAATGGAGACCTAAGGTTACTGTCATTCAAGAAGCAAAGAACTTAGTTTCTCTTACCATGGAGGAACTTCTACGTTCCCTTAAAGTTCATGAGCTTAAGCTCCAGGAAGAGGAAAGTTCAAGGAAAAATAAATCAATTGCCCTTAAAGCTCCCAAGGGAAGTGCGTCCAAAGCACTTAAAGTTGAAGAATCTTCAAATGTGGCTGGGTCATCTGGAGAAGATGTCTCAGACAACTACGAATTATCTTTAATCTCCAGAAAGATACAAGCCATGTGGAAAAAGAAATGAGGCATACGGAGAAAACACTTTGGACGAAGACCTTCAAAGGACAGGATCGAGACGAAAGACAAAACTCCAATCATATGCTATGAGTGTAAGAAGCCTGGACATATTAAAGCTGAATGCCCTTCTCTAAACAAGGAGAAGGAGAAAAAGAGATTCTTTCCAAAGAAGAAAAGAGGATTAATGGCCACATGGGAATATCTTGACCTCTCATCTACTGATGATGAAGAGGAAGTAGAAGAAGAAGTCAACCAATGCTTCATGGCAAGCACATCCTCTGAAGAGGTAGAAGATGAGGTAACAAGCTCTGACCTTAATCTTCAAGAAGCTTTTGATGAACTGTTAAACAATTCATCTATTTTAGCTGTTGAGTACAAATCTCTCAAAAGAAAATTTTCAAAATTGTTTAAGGATTATGAAAAGGTGTTTTAAAAAAAATAAGAGCTTGAAACCTGTTGTGAAAAACTAAAAATTGAAAACATTCTTTTGAAAACATACTCTGAGTCCAATATGTCTGATGAAGTTGATAAACTTCAATTTGAGGTAAAGGAATTAACTGAGGATCTCAGTAAATTTGTGGACAGCATCAAAAAGCTAAACATGTTACTCAAATATTCTAGAGACTTTTGTGACAAATCTGGATTAGGATATCAAAACACTGAGAAAATATTTTCCAAAAAAACCTACTCCTATAAAATCAAAATCCTTTGGAAAATTTCATAAAATGGAGGTCATTCTACCTCAAAATATTTCTACAATAAGAAATCAAGGCATTATGAATATGCAAAAACTAACCAGAAAGGACCCAAAGAGATATGAGTACCTAAGAACATGATAATCCCTCTTGCAAATGTGCTTAGCAGCAGAAAGAAGACACCTGCCATGGTACCTGGATAGTGGTTGCTCACGGTACATGACGGGAGAAAAGTCTATGTTCTAAGACCTCAAACTTAAAGCAGGCGGTTTCGTCACTTTTGGTGGAAACCAGAATGGTAAAATAGTTGGAATAGGTAAGATTGGTAAACATCCTTTTCCTTCTATTGATAATGTAATTCTGGTTAAAGGGTTGAAACATAATCTGCTTAGCATAAGTCAATTATGTGATAGTGGATCCAATGTTTCATTCAACCAAGGAGAATGTATAGTCAAAAACTCTGACGGATCCATACTCTTCACTGCAAAAAGACAAAACAATCTTTACAAGATTGACTTGGAAGATCTTTCAGATCAAAATGTATCATGTCTAGTTTCCATAAAAGAAGAACAATAGATATGGCATAAGAAGCTTGGTCATGCAAGCTTGAGGTTAATCTCAAAGCTAAATAAGCATAACCTCGTGAGAGGACTACCAAAGCTTGTGTACAAATCAGATGTTCTATGTGAAGCATGTCAAAAGGGGAAACAAATCAAAAACTCTTGAGTCCAAAAATGTTGTTTCCACCTCTAGACCACTAGAACTGTTACATCTTGATCTATTTGGTCCAATAAGAACTGCCTCTTTAAATGGGAAGAAATATAGACTAGTCATAGTAAATGACTATACTAGATGGACATGGGTTATGTTCCTAACGCACAAGGATAAGTCTTTTCTATATTCTGTAAAAGAATTCAAAATGAAAATGGCATGTGTATCAACTCGATCTGAAGTGATCATAGAGGAGAATTTGAGAATGAGAGCTTTCAATTGTTCTGTGAAGAAAGTTGTATTCTTCACAACTTCTTTGCCCCAAGAACACCATAGCAAAATGGTATGGCAGAGAGGAAAAACAGATCCATTCAAGAGATGGTTAGAACAATGCTCAATGATAACTCAATCTCCAAACACTTTCGGGCTGAAGCTGTTAACATTACGTGTTATATTCAAAACAGAGTATATATCAAACCCTTATTGAATAAGACTCCTTATGAATTATGGAAGAGACGAAACATTTCTTATTTTCATTCTTTTGGATGTCAATGCTTTATTTTAAATACCAAGGACTCTTTAGGAAAGTTTAATGCTAAAGTTGACTATGGTATTTTCTTAGGATACTCTAAAACTTCAAAAGCATATAGAGTGTATAATACTCACTCTTTGACTGTTGAAGAATCTATCAATGTTAAATTTAATGACAAAAAGCCTGATAAAAATTTATTTAGAGCTAGATGAGTCTGTTGCAGAATTAAACCTTAATGACAAAGGAGAAGGAACATCGTCAACAAACAAAGAAGCATTGGACGATGAAAGAAGAGAAGAAAACACAACAAGAAATGAAGTTAAAAGAAGTTGACACTTCAAAACATATCATCCAAAAGACCAAATCATTGGTAATCCAGACGATAAAATTCATACAAGATCTACCTTCATAGAACACTCAAACGTAGCATTCATCTCAGAAATGGAACCAAAGAAAATTGAAGAAGCTCTTTTGGACGAAGGATGGATTTTAGCTATGCAAGAAGAGCTAAATCAATTTACAAGAAACAATGTTTGGGCACTGGTTCAAAAGCCAAAAGACAAAACTGTTATAGGCACAAAATGGGTATACATAAACAAATTGGACGAAGATGGTAAAGTTATGAGAAATTAAGGCAAGGTTAGTTGCCCAAGGTTACTCACAACAAGAAGGTATTGATTTTACTGAAACCTTTGCTCTTGTAGCTAGATTAGAAGTCATACATTCATCAAACTAAATACACAAATGAACTCTTGAAGAAGTTCAAAATGGATGATTGCAAAACTATGAGCACACTAATGCATCCATCATCCACACTAAAATTGGACGATAAAGATAAAAATGTGGACCAAAAGGAATATAGAGGTATGATTGGACCACTCTTATATCTCACTACGTCCAGACCAGATATAATGTTTAGTGTGTGTCTCTGTGCATGTTTTCAATCTAACCCTAGAGAGTCACATTTAATTGCTGTGAAAAGAATATTTAGATACTTGAAAGGAACTACTAATCTGGGTTTGCTATTTAAGAAATCTCATGAGTACAGATTAGTTGGTTTTTGTGATGTTGGCTATGTTGGAGATAAAATTGAAAGAAAAAGTACTAGTGGAGGATGTCACTTCATTAGAGGAAACCTAATATCATGGTCCAGCAAAAGACAAAGCACAATTGCTATTCAACGGCTGAAGCTGAATATATTTCTGCGTCCAGTTGTTGCTCTCAACTTCCTTAGATCAAACATCAATTGGAAGATTACAACATTTTTTAAAGTAAGATTCCTTTACTTTGTGATAATACTGCAGCAATTAACTTATCAAAAAATCCCATTTTACATTCAAGAGAAAAGCATATTGAAATAAAACATCACTTTATAAGAGATTATATCCAAAAAGGTATGTTTGATATTCAATTTGTGGATACAGATCATCAATGAGCTGATATTTTTACAAAACCCCTTTCTGAGGAAAGATTTAATTTTATTAGAAAGCATGTAAGTATGCATTTTGTAAAGTATTAATATTTGTGCGTCCATTGATAATCTGCGTCCAATATGGTTTGCACTTGTTAAAGTATGTGATAAATTTTCTGCTAAGTAAATGGATTATATCATTTGGTTTTATTCTTTTTATCTCATTTGAATCTTTTCAAATTTCCAACGCCGAGTCAGTTTACGAAAGGTCACAGAAGTTACTTTTTACTGCGGACGTGACAGTTACTTTTAATACACATTTATTGTGTTGTTTGAAAAACGATTCACTTTCTTTTTCCAGAAACCTTTCAGTATAAGCTTTGCTCTCTTATAAATATCTCTTTTCTTTTCAAGATCAAATTTTTACGCTATCAAGTGTTTGAGAAACTCTTTGCTGAAAAACCTTCAACAAATTCCTTTTTTCTCAAAAACCCAAAAATCGCTTTACAAAAAATTTTAAGAGATGGTAAGAGGAAAGAAGATCTTGTTAGACAAAGCTGAGGTAGCCTTGGAATACCTGTTCCAGTCATCACTTCTAGCTAAGTGTGGAATAGATATTGCTGAAAATCTACAAGGAGCAGGCTGAGAAAGCTACTCCAAGGAAACAGTAGAAGTTCACCCCAAACTTATCTGTGAGTTTTGGCAAAATGTAGTAGTCTTTGAAACAACTGTTATAAGAAAGGTACTGGGGAAGGAAGTGACTGTTTCCGAGGTGAAAATTTCGGCTGCAACTCAGTGCTGGCTAGAAGGAGCCAAGCACACAAAGTATTGGACAAAGGACATTGGGGGAGTCGACAATGTTTTTGAAATTCTTTTGAAGGACCCAAACCAAGGAACCAAGAAGATTGTTGCCTCACAAATGCATGATAAGACCAAAGTTCTTCACCAGCTGCTGAACAAAGTGATACTTCACAAAGCTGGATCTAAGGACTCAATCTCAAGCATACATGCATTCTACTTGTGTCATTTGATGTTGTGCCAGCAGATTAACCTCCCTCATATTCTGTTTAAACACTTCAAGAAGAGTGTTCAAGGGAAGGGAAAGAAAACCACCATTTCTTATGGTGTTCTCCTGACATAAATCTTCATAGAACAAGTGGTTTTTAGTCAGTTTGGAGCCCTTGGCAATGAAGATAAATTAAAGACTTTTGGACAAACTCAAATGCAACAGGTTTTTGGACGGAGTAATTTGATGAAGATGAAACTCCAATATGTGCAGAGCTCCATTGGAATGAAAGAAAGCCCAAAGCCTTTGGTCACTGTTGTTGAGCCTTCCAAGAAGGAAAAGGCCCCATCCACACAAACTCATCCTAAAAGAAGATTGATAATGGATGATGAGTCTGATGATGACCAACCCATCGCAAAAAGGATGAGGGTTACTTCTAAGGTGACTATTCCAAAGAGGACTCGGACAAAGTTACCCATCAAGAGAAAACCAGCTGCCAAACTTACGTCCATCCCTGCCTCTATTTCCTCACCACCCTTGACCTCCTCTCAATCAGAACCTCAAATTCCTTCACCAAACTCTCAAACACATTCATCTCCATTAAATATTGAACCCCCACCACAAACACATATCATACCTTACAAACCTCCTTCACCTTCACCTTCACCTTCACTTTCTCAACACTTTACCTCAACCTCACCTAGCCCAAACTTTTTCTTTATGGGAGTTACCCCCTATATAATTCACCGTTGGGAATCAAAGGACTTTTCTCTTTCTATCACTGCAAGAAGGTCCAGATGCTGTGATGGGATCACTATAAGGGTCCATATCTTCCCTAGCCAACTCACTTTCAGACCAGTGACCTTGGAAGAAAAGGATCACTTTGCAAGTCTTTATGACACAATTTTTGTCAGTGTCATCAAAGGGAGTCTTCTGCTCAAGAATCTGCGATACGTACCCCCATCCCTACGTTTCACTCCTGCCACTGCCATCAAGATTATGCCTAATAGAATTTGTCCTCGTTTACCAATGGTGGATCATAATAAAAATAAGGATCTCAAGAAGTACAGAAGCCAAACTACTTTGCCCAAACCCTTTTACTTCAAACTTATCTTTAGGATTCAAAAATCACCTTAGGCAGACTTGGAATTCTTATGGCAAGTTTCAATGAAAGGAGACGCAGAGGAGAATAAGGCCAAGACATTCTAGGCGAAGCACATCTGGACTGTGAACAACAAGCTTCATCTTCGGGTCTAAGCGAGGAAGAGAAGGAAGAGATAGTTACTGTGCCAGGTCAAAATTTCAAATGTTTTCGTCCAATCTACATGATGGATGATATTCTTGGATTACCACTAAGGACACCTGTGCCCACAATCTTTTCTTCTCAGAGCTATGTCTCAGGTTCCCTATCTGATAATCTAGGAAGACCATATCCTTGGGATCAAATGTTTGGATATAGCAGAGATCCTATCCCTTGGAAATTTGACTTCCCTAAATCTAACAATGAAGAAGACACAGTTGAAATGGGTATGGAAGCAGAAGGACCAGAACAAGCAGCTCTAATATTGCTCCAATTTCAATTGCTCCTCCTGCAACCTACACTAAATTGGAAACTTCTGTTGAGAGCCTTCCTCCTACTAATCCTCAACTCACTATGCCTCCGGAGTTTCAAGCTTATGTCAACACTCAGATGGACCATCTATATAAGAGAGTCGAAGACCTCATTAAATCCCTATTTCAACAAGGGCCTCATCCTCCTCCTCCTCCATCTTCTTAGCCATTCATTTTTTTTCTCTTTAAATATTTTTTTCTTTCTAAATTTTTTTTTGACAATGATGTTTTTTCTTCACTTTTTGTCTGATGACAAAGGGGGAGAAATGGGAAATTTGATTGGTTCAAATTGTTTATATCTTTGATTCAATAAAATGAGCAACTCTTGTGTTATTTTATTACTTCAACAATTTTATTGATATGATATTCTTTACTATCTCAATAAACTCCTTGCTATGTTATTTGTCGCTTTGATATTTATTTGTATTCTTGCTCTAATACTTGTTGTGCTATGATAATTGTTGATGCAACACCTTCCTTTACTAAGATACTTGGTTTTGTGATTACTCTCTTAATGCATTCTGTTTTTGTTAAGGATGTGCACACTCTGTTCTAAAATTAGCATTTTCCCATCCTTTAAAGGTTTTATATTAGTTTAATTCACGTCTTCAAGACTTAAATCCTTTTACAGTAATATTGATACTTGCGTCCAATTCTTTACTACGCATGTTCTTAGGAGGAGTTTACTTTCTCTCTAAAAAGGATCTGTGTTCAATCAAATTTAAATAGTTTTTGTCATCATCAAAAAGGGGGAGATTGTTGGAACCAAAGAACCTTTGAGAAATTAGTTTCGGAACTAAAGAAGTTTAAAGTATTAAACCCTTCAAAGTTTTAAAGATCACAAAAGGTTTAAATTAGAATGAACTAGTAAAGCCTCGCGTAATTAGTGAATAATTTGTTCTGTTAATCAAATAATGTTTTCTAGTGTTAAGATATGTTGATAAACCTCTAACAAAACAACATGAAGTAAAACAGTTTGTTACTTGTGTATGCGTCCATTATTTTCTTCTGTATCCAAACTAAAAAGGAAACTTAGTATTCGCCCAATAGACTCAAAACTGTTTTTCGAATATATTATATTGGATCGTCCAATATTTCCTTAGCTCAAATTCAATCATTCGTCCAAAGCTCAAATTCAAATATGAAGAATTGTTCATCATTAAATGCTGAGAAGAACCCTGACAAAAGTACACGACAAAAGAAGTCAACTAAGCCGCTTAGCTGACACTGCTAACAACTATAAAGATCGGCAAATAAGGAACTTTCTGCGCGTTCAGATAAATCAAGACTTAGTTATCACACTCTTGGTAGTCCTTGACAATCAAAGTCACTTCTCAGAAGAAGCTCAACACAATATCAACTTATGTATTTAATGTTGCTTAGAACGGTAATAAATGTTTATGTTGGACTAAGAAGCTTATGAAGATTGCTCCAAGTGCACTCTAGCTATAAATACAAATGTCTTCGAAGAAGAAGGTGCCGAAGCATTGATCAAAAGAGAAAAGTTTTTAGCTCACCTTCTTTCAATTTAATTACACTATTGTATAGAGTTTCTATCTTGAGTTTTATCATTCTATCCTCACTTGAAGTGAGTTAAACACTCAAGCACCGTTTACATCTCTTTATATTCAACTCAGTTGTTTAAGCCTGAAGAAGCTAGGTATAAAAGAATACTTGTACTTTAGAACCTGAAGAGGTTGAGAATACTTGTGTACCTGAAGAAGTGGAGAATACTTGTAATCTTTGTAAAGATTAGTGATAAATCCTTCTTGTTGAAGGGACTGGACATAGCTATCGGGTTATGAGATTGAACCAGGATAGACCTCTGGTGTGAGCTTTTCTTCCCTCTATTTGTGTTTTTATTTTTATACTAACATTCGAAGATTGTAATTGTTTTCTTAATAAGTTTTTAAAGTTAGTATTGAAAACATTTTAAACTACGTCCAAAGAAACATCTTACAGAAAGTAAAAACCTTCTCTGTATTCAACAGGACTAGAAGCTCTTTTTTTGTCTATTACTTATTATCATTTCAACCACTGTATTGTTTAAACTATTAAGTTTCAGAAAGTTTTCCAATAAGGTTAAGAAACACAATTCAACCCCCCTTCTAGTGTTTCATTTGTTTATTTCACAAGTATATGGTTGTACTAGAGTTACAACATTTATAAGAGAGAATATGATGAAAATCCTCATGGATGGAAAAGTAAAAAATTTTGATTCTAGAAAAAGAAAAGAAGAATTTGAAGCACATATAAGGATGACAATATTGAAGACATTGTTGAAGAGCAAATGAGGCAAGCTACACATGATAACCTCAGATCACATAATGAATGGGAAGATAGACAACAATTGAGACAACAAACAAGAGGATGAAAAAATGTATATGAAGAGGGTGGAAGCTTTCGTGCAAATGTTAGTGGAACTAATAGACCTCAACTATATAATTCACAATATGCTTCTTTTGCTTTTGGGTCTATAAATATTGATCTTGTGAGGTATAAAAGTGTGAAGCAGCCAAAAATTAGTGGTGCTTTGGTGAAAAAATTGAGGAAGAAGCTTGGAGAAGCAATATCGAGTTTTATAATTTATGAATGTTTACCTATGAGCTTATCTTATTCTCCTTGGTTGTATAATTTGATCATTGCAGCTGCTAAGGTAAGTTGAGGAGTTCAGTGCCCAACTCCTTATGAAATATTTGATGTATATTTGGATCTGAATATTAAAAGATGAATGAATGGATAAATGTTCTAAGAGGTACATGGAAAGGCAGAGGAGTAACAATAATGTATGATGGTTGGACTGATAGTATAAACCATACACATTTTATGAATTTTCTTGTGTACAACAGTAGGGAAAATTTTTCTTAAAATCTGTTGATGCTTTTACTGTTGATAACAAAAATACAAATTATTATTTCTAGTTACTTGACAAAGTTGTGGAAGAAGTGGGAGAAGAATATGTAGTTCAAGCAGTTATAGATAATGAAAAGGCTATGAAAGCAGGTGGTCAAAAATTGATGGAAAAGATGTCACATCTATATTGGTCATCATGTGCAGCTCATTGTTTGGATCTTTGCTTGGAAGATATTGGGAAAAAGCAAAGTGTAAAAAAATTGTTGGATGATGCAATGATAGTGAAATCTTTTGAAGAAATATATTGGAGGTAGAGAAATTATCTACCCTGGTGTTACTCGCTTTGCTACATAGTTCTTGCAACTTCAAGCTATTTTGATGCAAAATCAAGGTTTACAAAATATGTTCAACTCCGAAGATTTTAGAAGATCAAAATTTGGGAAGTAAAAAAATAGACTAGCACTTGAAGCGAGGAAAATTGTTGTGGGCAGTAAATTCTGGAGTAAGACTCGTCATTTACTCAAAGTATTTAAGCCTATAGTAAAAGTTTTAAGATTGGTCGATGGTGATGAAAAGCCAACAATGAGTTTTATTTATGAAGCCATAGACCAAGCAAAACAATCAATACAACAAAATTGCCATTATCATTTGAAATATCATGACACAATAGACCAGCGCTAGAGATTCATATACTTTAGTCAACATAATTTAAAATATTTTTTTTTATGAAAAATTTATATATGTACAGTAATTGATTCAATATCTCTTCTTAGGTTATTTTCTTAGGCTACAATTTTAATATGGAGTTGAACATGAGGCTAACATGTATAAAGAAACATTTGAGGGAACCAAGTCATTGTGAAATTGGAAAGAAATATCGACGATCAAATGAGAGGTTTGAATCTGGTTAGTAGTGAATGTTTACATTTTAATCTTATAAACTTAGACTTTAGAATTTAGTTTTATATATCTACATATGTGACATATTATATCATATTATATAGTTAATGCTTGTTCGAGAAAAGAGTGAAACATTTGGTACACCATTAGCTCAAAAATATTGATCTCAAATGAATCTAGGTAATATATTATTTATTTCACTTTTTTATACAAGTGAAAAATATTTTTTAACTTTCCTTTTTATATGATAAATAATTAATCAATATTGTTTGTTCATTTATATATATGAATGGTGGTTGCTATTTAATATATGTCCTCTTGAGCTTCAACTTATAGCAATAAAAGTTTTTAGTTAAGCAATTTGAGTTGCAAATTGTGAGAGAAATTGGAGCACATTTATCTATATACATACAAAGGCAAGGAATAGACTCAAGTATAAGAAACTATAGAAACTTGTCTTCACATTTTATAATATGAAGTTTAAAATGAGACATGAAATGAGGAGAAATCAAGAAAATATTGAAACTAGTTTCAATCCCATTAATCTTGACTACATATTTCAAGGAGATGATTTATTGTCTTCATGAATTGAAGAGAGAAGGCCTATTGTTGGATGGAATACAAAATTCAGCATGACTGCCTATAAATGATTATGATGATGATGTGAAAGCTAATAATGATGATGATACATGTTCTGGTAAAGGTAATAGTCAAAGTGGTGATGGCAATTTAAGTCCACCAAGTAACAACAGTGACAATGATGGTGGTGATGCAAAAGCTGAAGAAAGTGGTCATGATCATAGTGATGAAATTAGACAAAATGATCCATATCAAGAGATACTATACTCTTGGCGTGACAAGAGCCTTATGATGGATATGACAAATTCTAAAGGCCCGTTTGGATAGGCTTATGTGCAACTTATTTTTGCTTATCTATTACAATGAGCGCTTATTAAATGTTTTATTTCCATTTTGATGAGCTTATTAAAATAACTTATGAAACTCCTATAAGCTATTTTGTGCTAATTTTCATAAGCCATAAAATCAAGCTTACGAAAATAAGACTTTTTCAAAGCTAAAGATAGCCTACGCGCTAGTTGTTTTTTTAATAATTTTTTACAAAATTACCCTTAAAGAATTGACACAATTAATAGCATATCCTTCAAATATATGATACTTATTCCAAAGGGTTTATAAAAAGCGTTTCTCAAAGTGTTTATATATACGCTATTTAACTTATTTTAGATTGCGCTTACGACATTAAAGCTTATTAAATAAGCTCTACTCAAATAAGTACTTATATAAGCTATTTATCCAAACGAGGTTTAAGACAAATATGTATCCTTCTGATAGTACATTTGATAATAGTAGAAGATGTGGATCTCAATCTAGGAGAGGTAGAAGGTAACAAAATGTTACACTAGAAAACTCGTCCTTTTCTAGTATTGCACAAAGTTTTAGTGCCTTTGGCATTGGTAAATCATCTCAGAGTAGTTAAGGGTACTATCCACCATTTTATCAATATCCTTCTTTTAGCACACATGATCACTATACAAGCAGTCAAGCGCACCTTACCACCAACCTTCAATGAATAGTCAAGAATCTTATTATCATTTGACACGAAATTATCCTTATCAGCAAATGCATCAACAAGGTGGTAGATTTTCTGATTATGTCTTTGGACAAGGAACTACACAGGGTGATAGCCAAAGTAAAAGTGGAGGTTATGATCTTCCACGTCATTTTACCATTTGGTAATATTTATCATGTAAGTATTATTTATACATCTTTAATTATTTTATTTATTATTTTAAATTTGATGATTTATGTTCTTCTTTTTTAAATTTCTTTAAGTGAAGTTTAGTTTATTATTTGTGAATTTTTAGTTAAAAATTTTCTTATCATTGACTTAAGTGTTTAACATATTAATTGTGGTTTGTGACATGTCTTCTTTTGTAGTGGGTTTAGAGGGTTTTGAAGTTTTTGATTGATGGCTTTGCTATTGGATGATTGATGACTTGATTAATTGCACCTAGTTGTGTTCCTCTAAGTGAGTTTGGTCTTTTTGTTTTTATAAATTAAAAAGTTAGACATGTTTTTATTAAATTTATTTGAAATTTGTTTGAATTTATATTGTCAAATTTCTTTAACCACGCTAATGTTATATATGACCAAGCAATGGATATCAAATAGTCTATTTGTAATTATTGCCACAATAATAATGTTATTTTTGTCATAGATATAGTTTAAACTTGTCTTCAAGATGGTACAAAGTCATATTGAATGAGTAAAAAATTATAAAAGATTATAAATAAAGATATATTGAGAATTATAATAATTATATATATATTTTTTTACATTTTGTGCAAACTTAAAAGAATTTGTCGCAACCCACAATCGTAGTAACCATAACATAACAATAATCGTAACTACAACCGCAATTTAAATTCTTAATATAAACTAACACATTATTATTAATTGTTAAACTGGCACAATTTATTTATATTTGTTTTTTATTTATTTAATGAGCAATAATATTGTATCAGTTTTTAATTAGCTTAGTCTAATCTACTTGTGTAAAGTACGTCTATAGAAGAACTTTTCCTTCTTCAGGCTTTCTAGTAGTAACTACTATCTGTCCCTCTTTAAATTCCAGATTCTGAAACTATCATTTGATAACTAAATAAAGTACGGATACTAGCAGAATGTCAGAATCCGTGATACTTCTATTGATAAGTTTATAACTAATATGTAAAAAGATGATTTGTGAAATAAAAAATGATATCGTGTGAGAGATGTGAGACTTAAAAGTATCCAGTTCTGTCATAGTTTAAGCCTATACCCAAATTGATTAATTTGAAAGAAATGAAAAAATAAGAGCATTTGTACTATGTGTGGCTTAAACAAACAAAAAGAATATGATGACAAAGATGTCATGAAGAACTCAATATTGAGTTGTACTAGCACCAAAAGTGTCCCATAATCTATGCTTGAATGGGATTTCTTTATGCAGTAATGGCATGCTTTGGCTTATGTACATAGCTTTCCCATCCAAATGATGCAACGGGTATTTAATTAGTTCCTTTAAGGGCTTTATGGAATTTCAGTTTTATTTTTAAGCTTCAACTTCCACTTGGTTTCAGACATTTGCAAGAGGAAAAACGAACTGCTGAGAATCGTTGTTAAGATTATGTAAAGGAAATCTAGTTTATCATTTTCCTATTTCTTTCACTTTCTTTCTTATTTTCCTAGACTCCAGAAAGTTGTCAATACTTCTTGTTTTCCAAAAACAATCAATAAAGCAAAAAAGCAAAGTTCATTTCAGTCTTTATAAGCAAAGTGGAGACACTTGTTTGACAGTTTACACAATAACTCGCCTTCAGAATATCACGTACTACTCTAAGTCCACACCTAATGCAACAATTACTTGTAACTCCAAGATTCCAGGATTTTGGAGCCTTATCAAGCCGTGACTCAAATTTGGAGTACTACGCTTATTAACTGAAAAGGCTAACCAAAAACATTAACAGAAGGGAGCAACTAAATTGTGCAGACTGGCTTTGCTTGTTGCACTAGCTGCACTAAAATTGCCAAGAGGCCCAAGAACATCATCCAAGTTCCACAGCCCATCCCAAAAAATTTCTTCGTTTGAGGCCTCAGGTGCAGAGGCATTACCATTGAGCACAGAGTAGAAGTAGCCCTGCTCTTCTGTTGTGTTTGGGTACATGCTGACCATTTCTTGTGTCTCTTGAGATATAGAAGGCACTCTATGGTCATTTTCCTCAAGCAAGGTCATGATCCCTTTGATGTCCAAGTTGAATTGCAGTTGTTGTTGCTGTTGAACCTGCTGCTGCTTCAACTGCTGTTGTTGTTGCTGCTGTTGAAATTGCTGCCTCCTCAAGAGGCGAATTTTATCCTTTTCTGCAGCATCTGAGGGACTTTTTGCCTTTTTCTTGAAATGGGTCCTCCAATAATTCTTTATCTCATTGTCAGTTCTTCCTGGCAAGCTTCTTGCAATTGTTGACCACCTGAAGTTGATTTATCAGTCAACTGTTGAAGCTCTCGAATTAGATAAAACATGTAAGTTCAAGAGTGGGAATTCAAATTTTACCTGTTTCCCCACCTAGCATGCAGCTCTAGAATTTTGCTCTCTTCTTGTGGTGTTATCTGACCCCTCTTGAGGTCTGGTCTCAGATAATTCACCCATCTCAATCTGCAGCTCTTCCCATTTCTTTTCAATCCTGTTAAAAGAATACATAATCAATCATTTGGACAAAATATTAAGGAAAAAGTATAGAAAAGATAAAAAGGAGTCTGAAAGGTGAGACTCAAGTTAAGAATTATCAAAAGCATGGTCTGAAAAGACTCAAGGGTAGCCAAATTAATGAGTAGAATTTGGAAGCAATTTTACTTGTTCTGTTGCTATAGTTGTGCTGTAACTTTAATGTGAAAGTCCATTGATATTGAAATATGGTATAAAGTATAAACTGTTAGGAATTAAGAAGCAAAACAGAGTCCATGAAGTTTGGTTGGCACCTGCAAGCCTAGCAACAGAGTTCCATCTGCCTTCACCATGCAGCTTGACATACTCAATGAGCAATCTATCCTCCTCAGCAGTCCAAGGTCCCTTCCTCCATCCCTCCTCCTCTATTACACCCCAACCCATGTTTCCTGCCATAACTCCCCAATACATGCAAAAAGGCTTCTAAGTTGGCTCTTAGGTAAAGTTTGTTTTACAAATTCTATGGTACTTATTTGGGTTTAGTGTTTGTTGCATATTTATACCTGCAGCTATGCCCAACTTGATTCTATCAGTCAATCAACCGTCATTTTCATATAAATCCTATCCATTTCACTGTTTAAGGTACGGGTAACATTATTTAGCAAAATCAATAAATAAAAGGGTCAAGTGACACTAAAAAAACAAGCTTGTCTATCAACTGCAACTTCACCAAAATATCCTTAGCCTCTATTATTTACATCTGGTTGATGTTGGCCTTACCCATGTGATAAGCAAAATCCACATGCTCACCAACAAAATCTTGTGCTAATCAAGGGGTTAGAAGATTGCAATTAGCCAATCATGGAATGCCATGCCATTTTAACACAAGGGCATATTAGAAAACATAAGAATGTGCTAAGCTATTAGGTGACATGTTTAACTAAGGATCGAAACGAAGTAAGATTATATTTGTTTGATGCTAAAGTGAGACAAAAAAGGGAAGGAGAAATCTTGTTGTGTGAGGACACGTGTGAACTAGGGCTTATGCATCTGGACACAAAATTACTAGTTGAGGAGCATAATCCAAAGGATGGCAATAAAATATTAATGGGTGGTGGACATTTTAAAACTGAAAATTACAAGAGCCCCAGTTGGAATTACACAGGTGTTCCGTTTGCTTACTTCTTAAGGGGATCAATACATATAATGTGTATGAAATTTCATTAAAATATAATAATGTTGGATGCCATTTTGGGTATTGGGTGAATTAAGTATCATGGTTATAATGGTGTGGAACGTCATCTATGGGACAGCTGGTGTCTTGTAATTATATTTTTGGAAAGATGGTGCTTGGTGAACTGCTGGAGGTATCAAATCTACCAAGTTTTAATAAACAATCAATGTGTTATTAGGTCCAAGGTCTTTGGTGCACTGACATATATTCAATTTTAACGTTAGAAAGTAATTTAGAGACTCACGTATATAGATTTTTTAATTTTTATGTAATATCATTAAATAAATAAAATAAAATAACATAAAATGACAGGACGTCAGCAATAATAATAGCTGCTGAAAAATAGAGGCAAACATCAATGTGAGATTAGAAATAATTATGTTTTCACATCTAAACAAGGAAAACAATTAATGGGAAAAATTTATGTTCTCTTTTTTGTTTTATTTTATTTTCTCTTTATCATTAAATTATATTTCCAAACTTTTATTTGGTTATTAAATTATAAAATTGAATTTAATTTTGATTTATTATCAATATAAAATTTTTTATGTACACTATTATTCAATTATTTATTATCAAATTATTAAAGGAGCTTAACTTTTATAACAACTATATAAAATTTTTAACTTTATTAATGATATTTACATATATCATTGGATGATAATGTAAAATAATTTACAAATCAAATTTAAACTCTATAAAATTTTATAATAGCTAAATTTATTTTTTCGAATGAATCCGGACATCGTTATCTGATTTTACAATTTATTAAAGTATATAAAATAGATTGTGGTGTATACTTCTAGTCTTTCTTCAAACCATCATAAATAGAATAAAATTGTGAGTTGACATTTTCTATCCCAAACATTTATGCAGCTGGTAACTGAATAAGCTTTACTTTGTGATAATTAATTGACAATAAAATTCTATTATCACTTAATCGCCCTTAATAGGCGTTTATCATACCATATACTAGTCTTGAGACGTGTGATTGAATGAAAATAAAGGAGTCTAAAATTTTAAATAATAATTATTTATTAATTATAATTCTTAATTTTTAGAATAAAATTATATTATTGTGAGACAAAGACATACCAAAATCAAATTTTACATATTAATTTATATATTAGTATAGATGATTAGGGGAAAATGGTAATATACATATTCAATGCTTAAATAAGATTATTCGGTTTAACAAAACTCAAACTCAAAATTAATCCTAAATTTGTTTTCCTAATAAAAAATCGATTTGTTAATATGGGGATTTAAGCTCTCTATTCTTTATCTTTCGAAAACAAGGGCTCTTTATTCTACATTCAGAATTTTCTTTATTCTTTTTCATATATATATATATATATATATATATAGGACATATCTAGTGAGAGGAGTGGCTTATTGTGAGAGTGAGAAGAGTAAATTTTGACCATTTGATCATCTATGTATGGTCAAGATTAGAATATAAAGTCATGTAACTTTTTTAAGTGATCATGTGACCTTTAAGTAACTTCTAATCTTGATCATACGTGGATGATCCAATGGTCAAGATTTTCTCATCTTATCTATCATAATAAAATAGTGTCTCACTAGATATGCCACACACACACACACATATATATATATATATAAAGCTCAAAAGGATACTACCTCCAAATGAACTTAAGTCGGTTTTTGATGGAGCAAGTGTTAAGAACTAAAAACTTAATCCTGAAATTGAAATCCCTCAGAAACAATCAAATTGGCTTGTTCAGTCAATTTTGCAAACATATATAACCTGAAACTAGCTAGAAGACTCATATAGGTCACCTTCTATGGATCATCTTGTGTCGTTCACTCGGTATCTCAAAGAAAAGAAAAAAACAGGAAAAGAAAGCTATTGCATACCACTTGGTAAGCCTAATAATGTTTCCAATTCTTTTAATTTAAATAATGACATATATAAATGTAAATCTAGTCGATACTACTAGTAATCCGTGTTTAGTACGGATTCATCATTATATAATAAAGTAAAAGCTCAAATATATAAATACTTGTACTACTAAAACATCTTGTTTAACAGCTAAGCATGTGTGTGCAATTAAAAGAAATTTAAAAAAAATAAAGGTGATAGAGAGGATCACATATGATTCCTTGTGCTTTCAACAAATTTCTTTGTATATGTATAATGTTTTGTTCTTTTTGGGTGTCTTTTCAACATAGATTAGGATCAAGGTTTTGCGATTGTTGTGGGGACACTAATAGTATTTAAATTCAACTAATTGTCTTTCGGCTTTAATTGTTTAATATGATAGAGGGTATGTCTGGCATGCCTATGGTTTCTAGAATACCATTTCTTAATAAGAAACTTTGACACTCACCCATTTAACTTTGAACTTTGATAAAATGTTATGATATTGTTTTTGAGATCAGATTTTTAGAAGATTGTGAATTCATCATCAACTGGGCTCTAACCTGACTGAGTCAATTCCACGACAAAATCTACTCAATTTTAACTCGATATTTATGTTGGGTTGGATTCTGACTAAGTGCAAGAAGCCAATAACAAAATGTACTTGCTTTCAGTTGATTATATGGGTGAGAGTAAAAGTGATGCAAGATCTTAATTATATGATTGTATCTAAATAGAATATTTGCTTGAATGGAAAATTATCAGAACTCGATCTTTACAAGAGTCGTGGATATGGGAGTTCGGTATGTTGCTTGCTTCATTTGTTAGGGAATTTGATTTTTTTTCCCCCAAGATTATTGAACATTCGTATTGCATATCATCTCGGGATATGTAAGCTTTTAAATGTGTATTTCTTAAAATTTCGAAATTCACTGTGTTTGTATAATAGTTCAAAATATGTCACGGAAATTGAAACATGAACTTTTCTCTGTCTTTGTTCTATTTTGCAGTAAAGAGGAAATGTAATTAGTAGAGATACCACAACTATGCTATAAGGCTTATATGTATAAAAATTAATAAGAAATGCGAGAAATATTAAGGTGTAAATTAAGTCGGCTTTGCAACCACAATTTTTTTTTTGTAAAATTTACCCAAAATATACAAACCCGAAAAGTTTTGCTCCAATTTTCATGTTATATATATATATATATATATATATATATATATATATGGGTCATGATTCACTTACACTAAGTATAAGTCTTGTACACCTATACTGCTCAATAACTTTTTGTATAATGTAAATTTAATCAATCAAACCATTAAATTATATGATATTTTCTTAATGATTATGCATACTAAATTTTAAATAAATTAGACATTTATAGGCATATAATCTAATAGTAAACAATTTGCTTATATTTTAAAATCATACCATACGTTAAAATAAAGTAATCCGATGAAGTATCAAATATATTTTTAATTTTAAGAAATTTTATAGACTTGATTTATCATATGAGAACTTTTAATTCAACGATTGCATTGATGAAATTCAACGTTTACAAGAAATTATTAAATTATGTAAGTATGTCAAAATGTGGTGTGATGAAATAAACATTTATCTTAATTAGAAATTACGTATTTCTTAATTATTTTTTTTTTGCTGAGTTATCATTAATTAATTAAGGGGACAAGATTCGAGACAAAAAAATTAAACAGAAAATTTGAATCCTTAATGACATGAGCAGTTCACAGTCACAACAGTAGCAATTTGAATTTAAATCTTTAACTTAATGGTTAATTTTTATCAGTTTTTTATGATATATGAGGGCTTCTTGAAGAGTACGACAGCTAGCTTTCATCTTTTCAATTCTCAATCAAACCTGTCCCCCGCAGTTGCTAGCAAAAAAAAAAAAAATGGTATGGGTTTTGTGGTAAAGATTTATCACTACAGCTAATAGAGTTTGAAACTTCGAAAGATTAGGAAAGTGATATAGTTTTTTAATTGAAACCAATACGATGAGTCTAGAATATATATATATATATATATATATATATATATATATATATATATTATTAGCTTTCATGCAAATTGTATTCTTTGTCCTTAAATGATAAACACGAAGTTTACAATTTTGGAATGATATTGCAATCTCTAAGACCCTCACAGCATTACGTCTAACCAAAAATAGCCTTATTTGATCTTATTTAAACACACTTGCACATCCACTAAGCCATTAACGCTAGCCAACCTTATGCATTAGCACACAAAAATACTGAAATATGGGCCCTTTATACCAATAGCTTTGATATATTGTACGACTATTATATCAAATGTAAAGACAGTAAAGATAAGCTTTTAAAATCGAATGTAATGTGTGCTTCGCTATCTGCAATTCTATTATATGGAAATTCTGCTGGAAAAAGAGGAATTTAAAAGCTATGGAGATATAAAGAAGATCCTGAGCACTGTTAAATTAACAAAATTAAATAAAGGAGATAGAAGGAAGGAAGGAATAAAAGCAGCATCAGAAAGTTGTTTTTGATAAAGAGGAAATATATGCTCCTTCACTCTTGGTTTGGGTTATTTATATACTAGGTTCAGCTTCAATCCTTTTCACTGATTTGATTCGAATTTATTTTTTTAACGAACGTAATTGGTGGGTTTGCCTTTAACTCTTCTACTCCTTCGTCACTGCTCATATGGAGATGACATAGATTCTTACTTTTAACCTTTATATATATATATATATATATATATATATATATATATTTAATTTGGTCCTCCAAAGATACAAGTATTTAGTCTTTCAATTATTTTTTACATCAAATTCTTTTTAAGGGACCAATTTGATGTAAAAAATAACTTTAGAGGATCAATTTGATGTGCAAAAATATCATTTGATGACACTATTTTGATGTCAAAAATTATTAGATGACTAAATTGATGTCACCTGTAATTTTAGATGACCAATTTAAGTGTTTACTCATGTGTGTGTTTGTTTAATAAATGTTAAATTTTATCAATCTAACTGTTAGATTGAATGTTTTCATAAGGTAGATCAAACTCATAAAATTTTATAGAGTTTCAAAATTAATTAGTACTTAATGTATAATATATTTTTAAAAATATAAATAAATATTAACTATAAGACTGGATACTTATGAATATCCAATTTATCTTCACTTTGGTGTGCATGCTCTTCATGATAATAATATCACATAACTCAACGGTTTGATTACTAAAACTAGAATTCTATTAAAAGTTATCCAATAGTGTAAGTTTACAAGACTCTTGAATATGTGTGTGTGTGTTAATCCAGGTGCCTATCCTATATATGTCTTCAGATAACTCTTTTTATGTGTAAAATTTGAAGCAAAGTGTGTTTTTGGAAGGTTTATGTAGTATTAATCCTTTAATTTTGTATTCAAATTTAATAACAATATTAATAACTGTTGATGTTGTCTAAATGGGTTGGATATCCATATTAGGTGGGACAACCATGATGAGCTGACCCATATCCATACGAATAATTCATAATTGATAATTGATAATTAAGAGAGTAGACTCCAAATTAGAAATAATTAGTCTCTTGGAAGACTACCCATTATCAAATAGGAAAAAATCAATTGAGATTAATAACTAGGCATAATATTAAGAGAGAGTAACCCTACTTTTCAAGAATGATAAGTGAGAGAGAGCAATCTTGTGTTCTTATATGTGATGTTATTGCATCTGTTGTGGGAAAGTAAGGCCTGGTTCATGTAACTCATTCTCTAACTGTTTTGAGTGTGATAGCATCATTGCAGATATTAGGAAACTCGAAAATTCAAAAATCTGATACTTGAGGTATGTATTTGATTATCATGTATCTTTTTTCCAACATTAATATCAAAGTCACGATTTATGCTTCCTATAGTGGCCATGGGGCCTTCCTATATGACCAATAATAAACCAGCTCAAGCCATTCGTTTTAGCAAGTTGCCCTGACTATCATGATTGCCTATCCCCGGTTGCATAGAAATGCCAATAAATACCAAACCTTCCCTTTCATAAAGGCACTGCAACATTCTCTCCCTATATCCTTAATTTACCCCTTACCAATCTCACCCACCTTTACTGACTTAGACATCGGAGTGGGACTAAGGGTTATCTTTCCTTTTGCCCTATTCCTTTGTTGGTCTTGATTAATTGATGCATCAAATCAGGATATCCCACGTTCCACGAAGACCATTCAGTTGTGACCCGTAGAAGAACAGTTCTTCTTAATGATTTTCATGAGTTTAACTTTGTTTTCCATTATAAGTATGAACTATAAGAGTTTGAAAACTCTTCCATAGTAGATTTTCGCAGAGATCATCTTAGATCATGAAATTCATAGCAAATACTCCTTATGATTGGCTAAACATGTTAAAATTTTATGGTCATTGGTTGTATGATTTGGAAGATTTGACAAATTTTACTTGATGTTATATATGATCATTTGGCATACTTTTGAGGCATGATTTGTGAGATCTCTCTCCATATATATGGAATTTATTTGTGATTCTTAGAACATTGAGAAAGTAGCTATTACAAGTTTTTCATACATGTATAATATGCCTAATTTGAGTATTGAGTGCGATATGACCTCTTGAAGTTGGGGTTCTGAAACAATTTTTTCTTTTTGAAAAAAATCTGATTTTAAGAAAGAAGACTCAAGTTTTTTAGACTTTCCTCACTCTCAGAGCTAAAAAGTTCGCTCAGTTACTTCCAATAGCCCAAGATTGGTCCATTTTGAATGGAAAACATGTTTCAGAGGGAATGAAGGGAGTTTCGAAGGCTAAGGTTCTCGTGGAGAGTGGGGCCCCTTAAGGCCTTGTTTGGATGTTGTTTTTGTTATTTTTTGTCGTAATCACTTAAAGGCGCGTGTGGGCTTGTGCTAAGAAATTTGTTGCTTCTGTTTCTTCCATTTTAAAAGTATTCGTAGTTATCTTTAATTTGGTATATATATTGGGTATGCATAATAAAACATTATTTGACATTGTTTAAATGTGAAAAAGACGCTTCTATATCAGAAAATAGGTGTTATTTTTTAATGTCTCTCTTGTACTTGCAATATTTGATGAAAATACATGCCTAGGCTTGACCTAACATGATATTCGGAAAGAAATAGTTGTTCAATGAAACCTGATAGATCTCATTTTTATTTGTTTCCTAGTTTTCTTTTTTAACCTACATTTTTAATTCTTCTTTTATTCTTGCAGTCTATTCGACCTAGGGATAAGTCAATCTTGCCATTAGACCCTAAAATCGAAAGAACTAGAAGAAGATCATATCTAATTCGAGTTCAAAGGATAATTCTGAATCTTCAAACAGAATGGAAAACAATCAAAGGATGCAAATAGCCGTGCCTAATACGATGCCTTTTGTAAATGAAAGCAATGGAAGCATCAAAAGACCTATTATTCTTGCCAACATTTTTTAAATAAATCATGCCATTATTCAAATGATTTAGTGCAATTTAGTTGAACATCCTCTCATAATCCAAATGCACATTTGGAAAGCTTTTTGGAAATTTGTGACACATTCAAATACAATCGAGTTCCTGATCATGTTATTAGATTGAGATTATTTCCTTTTAGTTTAAGGAACAAACCTAAAGGGTGGCTTAACTCCTTGCAATAAGGAACGATTGCCACATGGTAGGACTTGGTCCAAAAGTTTTTACAGAAAATTTTCCCTCCTTCTAAAACTGTAACATTACATAATGATATAACTCAATTTGTGTAGTTTGATGGTGAATCATTGCATGAAGCGTGAGAGAGATACAAGGAGTTTCTTAGAAAGTGTTCACATCATGGTCTTCCTACATGGCTTGAGGTGCAAACTTTTTATAATGCATTAAGTGATAACTTATGCACTACCACTGGTGTAGCGGTAGGTGGAGACATTATGAACAAAACCCATGATGAAGCCTATGATTTAATAGAAGAGATGTCCATAAACAACTGCCAATGGCACTTTGAAAGGACTATACTAAAGAAGGTTGCTAGAATCCATGAAGTTGATGCTATCACAACATTGACAACCCAAATCAACCTTATGAGAAACCAATTGAGTGGATCAAACCCTACAAAAGAAGCATGTGCCATCAAGCAGGAGGATTCTTAGAATCAGTGAACTTTGTGAAGAACCCCACCCCTCCAATTAGTGTTAACAACGAAATCCATTTGCTTCTTCTCCAAGCTATGCGAAGTACATAAGGAATAGGTAATGCAATCCCTATTCGAATTCCAATAACCATGGATGGAGAAATCAACCAAATCTCTCTTGGGGAGGTAATTAGGGAAATAATCAGAGCAATTGGAGGCAAACGAATCATTCAGGTCCCCTATTAAGAAGAAATCAAATCTAGAGGAGATTTTGTCCCAAGTTATAACTAAAACAAAGAACACTTTCCAAAATCAGTCATCATCAATGAAGAATATGGAGAATCAAATTAAGCATATTGCTAATCAAGAGGGGCAGCTTGCAATTTCAATCTCAAACTTATCTGATAGACAACATGGTACTTTACCTAGTAACACTGAAACAAGCCCTAAAGAACAAGTAAAGGCTATCACATTCATATCATGAAAACAAGTTTAAAACAATGAGGAGGAAGGTGGTGTGACTTTCACAAGCAAGGAGAGAGGCATGAACCCTGAAGAAAGTAGGGAAATCCCTACAAATCAAGAGGAAGATGCAGTTAAAAAGGGAAGCTTGTTTGATAACTTGCCTATTACTAAACAACCTGCAAAACATATAGGTGTTGGTGTATGCCCTAGAGGCCAGTTATATATTGACTTTATGTTTTACATTGTATCATAACATTTATTTAATATATGAGGCATTTGATTTATTGTGTTATTTATTTATCTTAAACGAACATAATAGAGTCCTTAGAATGAAAGTTTTATGCCATAGAATATCAAATATGTGACTTGATAGTGAGATACTATTAGCTAAATTGGAACACTATTCTTAAATGTTCCTAGTTGAGTATTGCTATTAATTAGGACGACAGTGATGCGTTAAGACTAGTATGTGCATAGGTTGATGGCCGTGTCTCACAGGTCATGGATATGAGATATCAAGTCTACACATGGATACATATTAGAGTAATAATGTACTGGACTGACCCACCAAAGGAACACTACATGGATCGTTGCGTGAGTGTCATAAGCGATTCTTATAGTGACAATGGTGTACATGGTCTTTTGAATTGAGGTCACTACAGCTCCCTACATGAAGAGTTATATGTTTTAATATCGTCAAACATCACCTGTAACAAGGTAATCATAAAATCGGTTATTGTACATGTTATAAGTCATGCGGAGGGATGTGGGTGACATAGATAGGATTTGTTCCTTCCACATAACGGGCAATATCTTTAGTCCTCATGATGAGTGAGAGTTGAAAATGCATGACCGTGCTCAAATGAGTCTATATGAGATATTGATCTCATTTATCTTTATAAGTCTACTCGTTGATCAAGAAACTAATGAGTGAACTATACAATGGTGACACATTCCATGCCTTGTGTTCAATTAAGATATCATGACAAAAGGACTAGACTACATGGTAACATTAGTCATAGTTAAGTTATGTCAAGTCACTGGTATTCCTATTACTTGAGTAGCAGTGATGTATTGCTAGATACCGCTCATTGTTTATAATATTAAATAACATTTAATATTACTGTCAATGTAATAGGATCCTACAGGATCACGCACATAAAATGGATTGTAATGGATTTAAATAGGGCTAGTTGGACCTTTAGTAAGACTAGATGAGCCAACCTAATTGAATGGACCAACACATGAGTCTGACCTAGGTTAGATATGTGTAGGGGCCTATATAAACATCTTTTAGACTCTTTGTGCCACACTACTGCATTACACACATCTCAGATTCAGAAATTGTTTCCGAATAGAGAGAGTCAGAGAGGACTCGTAGAGTAAGTCTGCCCTCCTTTCGTGGCTAGCACCGTGCCGAACAGAGAGACCATTACATCCATTCATGTGGATACCGTAGAGACGTCACAACCACGTTTGTGCGTTCCAACTTTCGTGATTTGTTGTCCATCACAACATCGGCTTCGTCATTAAGGTAATCATCTTAACACGAATTATGACCATTACTTGGATCCTTGGAGGGTTTCATATTTTTTTTTATTTTTCCGCTGCCTATTTTCTAGTTACGAAACCCAACAATAGGGAACCCTAGTGTGGCCACCAAAGAACCCCCTATTGAAACCTTATGTCCCTCATATTCCTTTCCCCCAAATATTAAAAAGGCAAAATTTGGTAAAACAACTTGATAAGTTTCTTAATGTTTTAAGAAATTACACATTAACATTCCTTTCACATATGCTTTAGCTCATATGCCTAGCAATGCTAAGTTCATAAAATAAGTTTTGTTCAACAAGAGAAGGTTTGAAGCCTATGGAACAGTGAAGCTCACTTATGAGTGTAGTGCCTTGTTGCAAAAGAAATTTCCATCTAAACTTATGGATCTTGAGAGTTTTTCAATTCCTAGTACAATTAGCAATATGTTTCTTGAAAAAGTCGTATGTGATTTGGAAGCTAGCATTAACCTAATGCCTTTTTCTATTTTCAAGAAACTTGGATTGGGTGAGCCTCAACCAAGCACGGTTCACTTGCAATTAGCTGATAAATTAATCACCTACCATACAGGAATTGTGGAAGATTTATTAATGAAAGTTGATAGGTTTATCTTTCTCGTGGATTTCATTGTTCTTAACATGGATGAAGACAAAGACATGCCTTTTATCTTAGGCAGGTCATTCTTAGAAATAGGGAGAACCCAAATTGATGTTTAATAAGGGCAATTAATTTTAAGAGTTAGAGATGAACAAGTGATGTTTTAACGTTTTTAATGCTCTAAAACATCCCCCTAGAAACAAATCATGTTTGTTTGTTGATGCTATTGATAGGATGGTAAAAGATGTGTTTGAGTTATCAAATCTCATTCCACCATTGGATGAAAGCTTGAATGAAGATGAAGAAAAAGCCTTAGTGGATGAAACCCTAGAACATGGAAGCGTGAATGTTCCTCCAAGCCTAGAAATTCAAGATTCAAAGGGAAGAACATTCAAGGTCAATGGTCAAAGGTTGAAACCCTACTTTGAAGGGGAGCATGCGTCTTCACCATCCTTGCTAACCCTTGAGCCACCTTGATCACTCAACAAAGTCTAGCTAATGACTATACCTTAAAGCACTTCTTGGGAGGCAACCTAAGCCCCTTCTTTCCTATTTTCGTTTACTGTCCTATTTTACTTAGCTTTTTTATTTAGTTTCTTACTTGTTTCCTTGAAAAATTTTAAGGATCTATCAATGATGGAGGCAACATATTTAAGGAGATTGAGCTTATTTAGGGAAATAAGGGAGTTTCCTATTCCTTTACATTCCTATTACATTAAGGACAATGCAATCATTATGGGTCAGGGAGGGAAATTAGAAATTTTAAAGATTTTTCCATCTTAAAATCCAATCTTCAAAGAAACTCAGAAGATTCATATCCTTTTTTGATATATTTGTAACCTATTTTTCTACAATCCACTTTAGATTCTATTGCACCCTTAATCGTTAATGTTTAACCATAGATTTGATTTGTTTTCTCTTTAATGAATGCAAACATCTTAGGCATATAGTTTTTGAATTCAAGTTCTTGCATAGACTTATGATTTTAGCATGTAACTTAGCTTTTCTCTACTTTAATTTCTTGAAACACTTGAGCACATGCAATGCACATTTTTAGGTTTAGTCAAGAACAGAGAATGCTTATGTGATTAAGAATCCAGTTGATCCTTAAAACAACTCTAGAATTTAGTTGATTGTTTCTTGAGGCAAAATTCTAGGCAATGCATGATTAATGAGATGATAAGGCCACTTCTTTGAATTGCTTGAGCCTTTCAAGCTAACCCCAAGATGAACATCCCTAGAACCCTTTGAAGGCCTTATGTGTAATAGTAACCAATTTTTTTTTTCATTTAACATATCATCCATACCTGTTTTTCACCTTAAACACTTTATCACACCTAGCTTGTTGGAAAATGTTTGATGCCCATTTTTATGAGTTAAGTTTGTTTGAGAAGCGCACAAAAGAAGAATAAAAAGAAAAAAAATCATTCATGATCAAATAAGAGTTAATTCATGTATTAAGAAACAAGTGAAAATATGTTACTTCCAAAAGATATCAAAAAGAAAAGATCATGAGTTGAAAAAAAAGAAGAAAAAGAAGTGAGAAAGTAAAAGGTTTGCTATCTAAGTGTTCATGCGCATGCATAATTGTTCATGCTCATATTTTGATTTAAACAATGTATTTTCCAACACTTGTGATCATCCATCCATTCTTTCATGACCCTTACCCTTGGCCTTACATTACAAGCTTCAAAGACCCTTTGATATTTGATGATGCGTTTGCTTACATTAGTGGAAAGAAACATGAAAGCTAAGCCAATGAAGTTGGTTCTAAGATTTGATTGTATTCTTGTTTGATAACTTAAAATTGTGCATAGCTATTTTCTCTCTCTCTCTCTCTCTCTCTCACACACACACACACACACACAAAAGATTAGGGTTTTGATTTGCTAAGTGCTTAAGGAATCTCAACAATATATGAATCTTGAGTATGAAATATTATGTTGTTAATGATTGTTGCAACATGGTTGAGGAATTGAATTAATCCAAGGGGTGATGACATAGATGAGACTGAAAG
The DNA here is from genome assembly GCA_023212625.1 of Styphnolobium japonicum. NCBI lineage: Eukaryota > Viridiplantae > Streptophyta > Magnoliopsida > Fabales > Fabaceae > Styphnolobium > Styphnolobium japonicum. The sequence continues at coordinate 21,568,443 of JALBWW010000013.1, forward strand.
GTGATTTATGTAAAACATCTTGAATTAAGATCCATGAACCGTGTGCATTATCTGTAGTGAATGGCTCATGTAGATCATCTCACAATCTCTTTTGAACATTAAGGCATTCTTAATATTAATTTAATCTATGCTTGAAGAAGATAGATTAGGTTAGTTTCAGAATAGTTTTAATATCTGATCGAGATAGAGTGTTAATTAACTTAGGCAATTGGATCTTCAAATTGAGAATTGAAGAACATGTATGTGAATTGACTAGGTTAGAAAAATGACTAACAAGGGGAATTCAAAAGCCCTAAATCTATTTAATTGGTGAAACCTTTTAGCGTTACTTGCTTGTTACTTATCTTATTCATGCGTTTTCTCTCAATTATGTTTTTAGTAAAATAAAATTTTGGAAATCAAATTCAATCCACATGGGACGATACTAAATCCCTTGGGATTTCTTTACTACTTGAGCAATCTATGCCCATGCAGATTTTCTACAACAAAACCTATTCAAATGAAGTTGAAGAAATCATATTAGTTAATTGTTCATTCATGCTAAAAAAAGATGAAATTTTTCCCTATTTTGTATATATGATATTCTTGTATGATTGAATTTGAAATGCATAAATATTTTAAGTGGGAGCCAATGGATTGGTAGAATTAAAAGTTTTCTCTTCCAAAATTTTTAAGGTTAATTTGTGCAAAATTGACCTATACGGTTATGGTAAACTGTTATTATTTGTGAGATAATTGCTTCATACATTGTATCAAGACCATGATTACTATGGTTGCCATTGTTATACTAGTGAAGTCTACTGCAAATGAAATTATGTATACATGTAATTGTGGAATCAAGACATATAAGGATTTTGATGATAACAAATGGATGGCCAACAAAAAGATCAAGCTCCTATAACTTGTGAAGATCTAGATAGGACTTAGGCTTTTATTGTGAGGTAATGAATCTAACTTAATAAGCTCACCTAGTTACCTTTGTTTGTTAAAATACTAAGGAAATTAATTTACCCCTTGCATATTCTAGAAAATTAATTTCTCAAATGAATCTAGCCAAATTATTGCTTTTGGAAAATACTTGCTCATATTTCAAGTAGTCCACATTTCAATTTTTTCTAAGTTTTGAACTCAAGTAATTGAGTACTACAAGGTGGCAATCGAATACTATTTACCCAATTTTGAAAATTGGTTGCTAGAAAGAAAGGTATTTGAATACCACAACTAAGCATTCAAATACTAACTTCTATAGAATCATTTTTCAAAACCTATGTATTTGAATACCACAAAGGATTATTCGAATACAATGTTTTACAAAATCATGGCACGAAGCCATGTATTTGAATACCACATATGAGTATTCGAATACCCTATTCAACATAATCACTTTTGAAACTTATGTATTCGAATACTCATATGGGAATATTTGAATTATCTTGAGAAAAACCCAAAATTGGGGAAGAACATATATTCGAATACAAAGCACAAGTATGCGAATACTTGACAAGAAGTATTCGAATACCAAGCTTATGTATTTGAACACTCCTCACACATAAAACAAAGATAACTGCTAGTTTTCTTCATTTAATGATTCCCCACCACTCTTCACGTCTCTATTTACTCTTGGAATATAAATGCAAGTCTTAGAACACTTCATTAACACAATCTAACCTCTGAGAATATTTCATTAAATCCTTATAACTACACTTTATGAGCTTATCTTGTGATATTTATATTTCCTCTTAGAACTTCAATTTGTGTATCTGCTCTTTTCAGAGTATTATCTATAAACATCAATCAAATTTATTGTGAGAAGACAATGGTAGGTGTCCCTTTTTATTGTGAGTGAGACTCATGTAGAAAGAGGGTGGAGGATCTCAAACTAGTGAAGAGTGCTATAACTTGTAAGGGTTTTATCAAGCACTCAAGCTTGAAGCTTGAAGAAAAGTGAAAATCTCGGGTGGATGATCTCGAGGATTTGACGTAGATCACAATGAGTGATTGGACGTAGATCTCTAGGTGATATCCATGCAAGCTTGGGTTATCTTGCCTATGTTGTGTTCCATATCTCAATTAATAAAGCTCTTGGTCGAATTACGAATCACAAAATGCTATTAGTGAATTGGAAAACTTGACAATTACAAATCAAGTTCCCTAATTCTAGCTTTAGGAAATTACCAAGTTCTATTTAGTTGGCCACCTAAACAAATCAAAATAACGACCTTGATTAATTTTAATGGAAGAATGACAATCAAATTCTATTAAAAACCAAGGAAGTAATTGTTGGGAATTATTCTTTAATTTCGTAATTCTTTATTCTTCATGCGGAAGCTTTAATTCTATAGGCATACATCCCATAGCACGAATACCACATAGCCTAGGATCTACATTATACCAGATTACTAGGATTCAGAGATCTATTTAAATACTTATATCCATCACAGGCTCCTAATCTAAGCATTCTTCAAAGGGATGAACTTGATCGCAAACCTTCAAGATTAGGGGCAGCAATCAATCACGAACAAACAATGTACAACGTCACCGATGGCTTTATGGTTCTTCCTCAATCGAATCTCTTGAGTTCCTTGACAGGACCTTAGCCTCTCTTCAAATAGGGGGAAGAGAATTACTTTTCAGTGATTCGATATATTGGGGACCATATCTTTCTTATAGTGTGTTAACCTAATAGGGTTCCCATGATCCCCCAATGTGCCAACACTGACATCTACTCATTTAAGCACATATCATCTTATTTGGTAGTCTAATGAGCTTGCTTAATTTGATCACATAAAATAAAGCTCCTTAATGATAAATAGATAATATAATTATTTTATAATATTAGCCCACTTTAATTATTGAAATATAAATTTCCAACAATCTCCCACTTTAGACTTTCACTTTACAATCTAGTCCATCTCATATATCAACAATGGAACCACCTCAACTTTCGTCACAACCGTAGAACATGATTAAACCACGACGATCACCACATCAATACACTCAATGACATAGATCAATATGGATGAGTAGCATGGAAATTACATGCAATGTGATCTCAATCATGCCTATTTCTAATTGGTCAAACTTTAGTCTTTAGTGAGATTAATCTAAAGTCCTTAAGTGCAAATCAATATTGCACACAATAAGATACAAACAAGTTCAATAATAAACTCATAAAACATAATCTTTATTTTTGCAGAAAATCAAACATAATATAAAGTTTGTACAAAAACATAGAACATAAAGAAAAACTCCTACTAAACTAAGGCAACCTCAACGACAACACCCATATGAGCAACATGCCCATGGAAAACCTTAGGTGTCAAGCCTTTAGTTAGCAGATCAACTAGCATAGACTTTGTTCCTATACGTTCTATAGAAATTTGTTTATCCTGAACTCTTTCCTTCACCACTAGGTACTTGATGTCAATAAATTTTGACTTCGTAGAGCTCCTGTTGTTGTTGGAGTAAAGCATTGCTGAATTATTGTCACAATAAATCTTAAGTGGCCTCTCAATGTTGTCAACAACGCGTGATGTGTGAGTAAAATGCACACATCTAGTGCTTGATTTGATATGGATTTGGATCTATTTTGATTGAATCCTTCCCCTCTTTGCTTTATTTTGCATACTTTTATACTTGGACGCTTTTCCTCTCATTCTTGGTGTTTTTAGGTACTTGATGGACATTTTGGACCCATTCCTTGCAGGATCCACAAGCTTGAACAAAGAATGTTGGAGAATCCTATAGCTATCTGACCCCCAGGCAGTAAAATGACCATATCTTGAGCTAGGAAGATGATATTGAGGTGATCTTTGTTGCTTTGGAAAGCTAAGAGACAAAGCTACAACTTTACTGTTGGAAAAATCTCCTGATTCAGACTGGAGAGCATCACACGATCACCCTCTTTCAAGCCATGTGAAATCATACGGCCTAGCCCATGTTGTGGTGCGAATTATGCAGAAACATAATCTCTTGGGCTTGGGCTGCACGAAATAGAAAGAGAGAGACTCCTCCACTCATTAGAAAACCCTAAGGGAGGCTAGACCTATAAATACTAAGAGAAGAAACCCAAAAGAGGAGGCCAAAGAGAGCTGAAAACGGCCGAAGAGGAAGATCAAGGATTGAGGATCGAAAAGTGAATATTGAAGAGAAGAAGATTGTTCTTCAAGAGATTAGGGAACCTTCTCATCTTTACCACTATTTCTTTGTGATGTCTTCTATTTCTTCATCTATCATGTGCTTTCTTGTAATCGTGAAAGGATATGTCTCTTATCTAGGATAAGGATGTAACTCTTCTTTGATTATATGACAAGGTTTTGAACCTCTTTTAGTTAATGGAAGATTGTTTTTTTTATTCAATTCTAGTTTGCTTACTGCTTGCCTTATGTTGGTACCCATAATCGCATGATCTAAGATAATTAAATGAAGAATCGAGAGATGAAGTTTGTTATCTGAAAATCTAGAATTTGAACTTAGGTTTTATGACCACGAAAGTATGCATAATCCTTCGAGGACCAACTGAACTTCATAAAACTTAATGGGTTTCAATTAACTTAGTACCATGAAAATAGGTATTACTTTAATTCTAACACGTTTCTTGTAACTCGAGAGAGAGCATCAAACAAAATAGGAAGATTCACCTTCAAAACATAATCGAACCATTAACTAGAATGTTCTAAGCCTTTGTCATAGAAAGTAGTTGTAGTGAATCCTGAATCCTAGAGTTTCAATCCCTTGATATTCCATTATTGTTGTTTGTTTAGTTTGATTTGCTTGTGATTTACTTTCCGTTTTATTGTTTTAATTAATTGTCTAGATAATCGTAATTGTTAAAGTGCGGTATTCACACAATCCTCGTGGGAACGATATCTTTCTTGACTACTTGTACGATTTGTGCAATTACGGTGAGCAACAACGCACAGGCCAATGACAAAGTTCCGTAGCCATATCCCCTGGTTAGAAGCCTTATAACAAGCTATAAACTCTGCCGCCATGGTTGAAGAAGCTACAAGAGTCTGTTTGGCAGACTTCCAAGAGATAGCTCCTCCAACCAACATGTAGATGTATCCTGATAGGTAAACATGTAGTCCCTTGTTCACTTCAAGTAATGCATCATGCGTTTGACTATTGTCTAGTGATGCACACCTGGATTGCTCAAATATCTCCCTAAGACTCCTACTGTAAATGCTATGTCAGGACGAGTGCAAACTTGAGCATACATAAGACTTCCTACAGATGATGCATAAGGAATCTTTTGCATCTCTTCTTTCTCAAGATCATTAACGAGGCATTGTTTAAGACTTAACTTGTCTCCTTTAGCAACGGGTGTATCCCCTGGTTTACTACCTTTCATGCCAAATCTATCTAAAAGTGTATCGATATAGCTCCTTTGTGATAACCCAAGGATACCTCGAGATCAATCTCTAAGTATCTTAATACCCAAGACAAAGGAGGCGTCCCCATTATCTTTTATCTCAAAAAATTTCGTGGGAAATTTCTTGGTTTCGTGCAATAAGCCTATATCGTTGCTGGCTAGCAAGATATCATCGACATGTAATCATCAACCACATTCACCTCAAATCGAAAGGAGGTGATAACTTGATGAAATTTGTGATACCTATCAATATTGGACAATCAACTAACCAAATCACCCGATTAACAATTAATCTGTTAGTTAGCTTGTTTGGTTAGAAATTAGCGACATGGCAAGCTGACCTATCAAGTTTGTTATAGATTAGTTAGAGTTAGTTAATTAACAATTTTAGAACTAACTTAGTATTAATTCACTAATGTTATATATGGATTGTATATATAAACTATCTCAGTCGATGAATACAATAAGTTCTCTCATTTTTCACCAATTAAATCCTTCTTTTACTCTCTGATTCTCTCTCGTCTATAACTCAAGTGGAGTTTTCTAATATGGTATCAAAGCTCTTTTAGAGCTCTGCTACTGCTGCTGCGTATTATCATACTTCAAGGTTTCATCCTTTGATCATAGTTTCATCCATGGCAGATCGAGCAACCATGGAAGCTTCACAAAATCCTTCAAGTCCTTTCTTCATTCGCCCGAGTGAAAATCCAACATTGGTGTTGGTTTCATCACCTCTCACAGGGTCCAATTATCATTCATGGGCATGAGCAATGAAAATGGCTTTGTTGTTAAAGAACAAAGTCAAATTCATAAAGGATTCAACTTAAGTGCCACACCAAACAGATCCAATGTTCTCTTCATGGGAATGATGCAACACATTGGTCTTAAGTTGGATCAACCATGCCATTTCACCTTCAATTGCTCAAAGCATACTTTGGATTGATAAAGTCACTGATGCATGGAAAGATTTGAAAGATCAATTTTCACAAGGAGATTGTTTTAGAATCTCTGATCTACAGGAGAAAATATAGTCACTCAAGCAAGATGAGTCATCAATGTGCTTGAAGACATTATGGGATGAACTAGATCATTTAAGACCTCTCCCTATATGCACTTGTGTGAATCCATGTGCTTGTAATGCATTCAGCACTATAAGAAATTACAGAGAAAGTGACTATGTCATTCGATTTCTGAAAGGTTTGAATGAGGAATTTGCAGCTGTTAGATCACAAATCATGTTGATAGATCCACTGCCTCCCATAAACAAAGTGTTCTCTTTAGTTGTACAACAAGAAAGACAAATTGGGAGCAATTTGATTTCTGAGAATAAAATTCAGGTTAACACTGCTGAAAATGCTCAATAGAACCTTAGAAAGCCTGGAAATGGAAGAGGCACGGGAGGTTATTACAAGACACAAGGTAGTAGGGGTGCCAATTCCATGATGTGCACATTCTATGGCAAACCACGGCACACTAAGGAAACATGTTATAGAAAGCATGGCTTTCCCCTGGTTTCAAGTTCAGAAATCAAAGCTCATCAGTAAATAATGTAAAAACTTGGTGCATGATTCATGTCAACAGGAGGTTCAACAAGTTCCTAAGTCAATTTTCACCCCAGAACAATATCAAGGAATCCTTGCTTTGATACAACAATCAAACATTGACCATAATTTAACTCCTCATTCCTCAAACCAAGTAAGTGCTCAAGTGAGCACTCACACTGCAATTAAAACCACAAATGACCTTATGTTAATAGATGTTTTATACATTCCCAGTTTTAAATTCAATCACATATCTGTTATGAAACTGACATCATCTCTTCAATGTCAATTGGTTTTTCAACAAAATCAATGCTTGATCCAGGAAATGCCCACTTCGAGGATGATTGGTATGGCTGAGGCGATAGATGGCTTGTAAACTCTCAAGATGCCTAGCTTAAACACCCCATCTCTTACCAAAATAATTCACCAAGCATTGAATGTAAATTCCCATTCCTAAAATGATATTGACCTATAGCATTACAGATTAGGTCACCCTTTTACATCTTGTATGCAAGTTGTAAATAAAATTCACTCTTTCATACCTTGTTCAAATCTTGATGTATGTGACATATGTCATTTTGTAAAATATAAAAGATCTCCATTTCCTATCAGTTTTACCAAAACTTCTCAATTTTTTTACCTCATTCATGTGGATATTTGGGGTCCATTTCATATAAATGGCATTCACGGTCACAAATACTTCCTCACTGTGGTAGATGACTATTCTAGGTACTCTTAGATCTACCTAATGAAAGCAAAATCTGAGTCCAAGCAACACTTGCAATCCTTTATATGTCTTACATAAAACCAATTTGCCACTAAAATCAAGATATTTCAAAGTGATAATGGCCCAGAGTTTTTAATTCCTTCATTTTATGCCTCTGCATTATCCACCAAACCACATGTGTAGAGACCCCACAACAGAATGTTGTCGTTGAAAGAAAACATCAACATATTTTGAATGTGGCTCGATCACTGATGTTTCAATCTAATCTTCCCAAACAATTCTGGACCTATACAATTCTTCATTCTGTATATCTCATTAATAGATTACCAACCATCATACTCAACAACAAATCTCCATACAATATACTTCACACTACATAACCAAATTTATCTGATCTTAAAGTTTTGGACCCCTCACTTTTGCCTCCATCCTCACTGCACACAAAACAAAATTCTAGCCTAGAGCCAAAAAATATGTCTTCTTGGGTTACAAATCAGGGACAAAAGGTTTCATCCTTCTTGATCTTTTCACCAAAAAAAAATTTCCTCTCTAGAAATGTGTCATTCTATGAACAACATTTCCTTTTTCAATCTTCAAAATAAACCCCAATACCACATTCAGATATTCTATTACCCATGTCCAATTCTCTTTCTGATATTGATCTTCCTTCCCAACCACTCAACAACTCCAATGCTTCAAACTCAGCTACTGATAGCACCACCATCTCTGACCCTACACCTACCAAGCCTTTACCAACCAAAAATTCCATTAGACATAAACAACCACCATCATATTTGCAACAATATCATTGTCATCTATCAACCTCAGCCCCACTTCATGACTCTGGAGCAAGGTATCCTCTTTCATCATGCATTTCATATCACAAATTGTCACCCACACACAAACATTTTCCATTCTCAGTTTCAACAATCACAGAACCTACTACCTACTCTCAAGCAATCCATCATGATTACTGGATCAAAGCAATGAATTCTGAGATAATGGCTTCAAGACAAAACAAAACTTGGGACTTCACTGAACTTCCTAAAGACAAACATCCCATTGGCTATAAATGGGTTTATCGCATCATATACAGATTAGATGGCAACATAGAGAGACATAAAGCTCGCTTGGTAGCAAAGGGCTACACCCAAACTGAGGGAGTTAACTATTTTGAAACCTTCTCCCCTATGGCTAAACTCACCACTGTCAAAATGCTTCTCTCTTTTGCTGCTGCCAAAGGTTGGCACCTCAAACAATTGGATGTCAACAACGCATTTTTACATGGAGACCTCCATAAGGAAGTTTACATGACCATTCCTCCTGGAGTTCATTCTCCTAGGCCAAATCAAGTCTGCATACTCCTAAAATCCTTGTATGGACTTAAACAAGCCAGCAAACAGTGGTTCTCAAAATTGTCCAATGCTCTCATCACCTGTGGCTACTCTCAATCAAAGGCTGATTACTCTCTATTCGTCAAAGACAATTCCAATTCATTTACTGTCATTTTAGTATATGTCGATGACATTGTCCTCATTGTCAATGACATCTTAGAAATTGATCACATCAAGTTGTTTTTGGACACCTCATTCAAGATTAAAGACCTTGGGAATTTAAAATTCTTTCTTGGACTTGAAGTTACCTGGTCCTATAAAGTTATCATTCTCTCCCAGAGGAAGTATACTTTGGACATACTCTCAGACACTGGCTTTCTGGCTTCCAAACTTGCCAAAACCCTCATAGACAGTTCCATCCGCTTACACCAGTGCTCCACTGACCCTTATGATGATCCATTCAGTTATAGACGTCTCATTAGCAGATTACTTTACTTGACTACTATTATGCCTGACGTCCAATATCCAATCCAACAGCTCAGTCAGTTTGTCTCCAAACCATCTCTTGTATATCATCAAGCAGCTACCAAGGTCCTTAGATACCTCAAGTCAACTCCTGGGAAAGGGCTCTTCTTCCCTGCTACATCTGATTTCCGCCTTAAAGCGTTCTATGACTCCAACTGGGCTGGTTGCCCTAATACCAAAAAGTCCATAACTAGTTACTGCATCTTTTTTGGTGGTTCCCTCATTTCATGGAAATCCAAGAAGCATAGCACTGTCTCCAAATCTTCATTCGAGGTCGAGTATAGAGCTATGGCTGCCACATCATGGGAGCTCCAATGGCTTACCTTCCTGCTCTATGACCTTCACCTCCCATTTACTCCCCTAGCCCTCTTATATTGTGATAATCAATATGCCATCCATATTGCCAACAACCTCGTCTTCCATGAAAGAACACAATATATCGAGTTAGACTGCCACATTATCTGAGAGCATATCCTCTCGGGCCTCATTCACTTGCTCCCCATTTCCATCCTCAACCAACTCGCTGATATCTTTACTAAGCCTTTACCCACTTCCTCTTTCCACCTTATCATCTCCAAGCTTGGCCTTGTCGACATTCATTCCCAAGCTTGCAGGGGGAATCAATATTGGACAATCAACCAACCAAACCACCCGATTAACAATTAATATGTTAGTTAGCTTATTCTGTTAGAAATCAGCTGACATGGCAAGCTGACATGGCGAGCTGACCTGTCAAGTTTGTTATAGATTAGTTAGAGTTAGTTAATTAACAGTTTTAGAACTAACTCAGTGTTAATTCACTAATGCTACATATGGCTTGTATATATAAAATATCTCAGTCGATGAATACAATGAGTTCTCTCATTTTTCACTAATTAAATCCTTCTTTTACTCTTTGATTCTCTCTCGTCTGTAACTCAAGTGGAGTTTTCTGATAATACCATTAATGAGAAGCATGTTTAAGGCCATAAATGGATTTCTCTAATTTGCATACCTGATAAGAGGTTGTCGAGACCCGTCAAATAATAAAAATTATCGGTTCACAAACCAATTTGTAGTATAGAGAATGAACCGAATCGTCTCTCAAGGATCCAATAAAACAAAGATTCAATCAGATCAAGATAATAAAAATGGGGGGTTTTGTTGTTGATTAACAAGATTGACAAAAGTACGGGATTTAAAGTTATAAACAAATCTAAAGAAGTAACCAATCCAAGGAAATTTACCGATCTTGAGTTTAATTCATCATTAATCACAAGGAATTCACTAAATTGCTAATCATGTTCTTGGTCTTAGATCACATCAAGACGCCTTAACATGATCCAAGAATCCTCTACTAGATAAGCATCTAAGATTTAATTAACCAAGGTTAGATAAAGTAAGCACCATCCAAACATAGATTAAATTAAGATCGGGGTTTTAACCAAGCTAAACAATCCATCAAAAAGCTTTGATATATTGTTTAGTCTTTGTGATCCTCTTTGAATATATGATAATAAAGCTATTAGCACATCAACATCTAAATCAAATTAAGCAATTCAATCTAGATAAAAATCAAATGAGGAAGAAGAGAAACTTGAATAACAATTAAGCAATATGAACAAGAGAAACTTGAATAACAATTAAGCAATATGAACAAGCGAAACAAGATCTCCAAATTAAACATTAAGATGGCTAATCCCTTGGATTGATTATAAGAGTCTAGCCTTCCATGGATGGGAAGGAAGAACTCAGAAATAAAAGAACAAAAACGAAATTCTAAAGAGAATGAAGAAGAAGATAAAGAAAACTCTCACAAATACTCAAACTTTTTTCAAACTTACTTCAAAATTGAATGACGTATAATACAAAGAGATTGGCTCTATTTATACTAATCCTAGAAGCCAATTTGTAATTCAAAATAATCTGAATGCAAGCTGTAAAAACATGGAAATTGTCAAATATGGAAGCTTGATGCATGGTTGGTGGGTTGGTGTATGGTTGGTGGCTTATAGTCAGCAACTCTTATCCAACTTCAGCTTGATTTTCATGACCAAGACGGTGTATTTTGGCTTGGAGGTCTTCATGAAAGTTGTATCCAGTTGTCTCTTTGAAATTTTGGCGTTGGTTTCATGCCATTTGGACTTTTATAACTCCAGATATGCTAAAAACACTGCATCTACCTCAAGTTAGGTTGGCAGAACGTGTTTCCAAATTCAAACCAACTTGTAGCTTCATAATCATGCCTAAAACAGTATCTATTGACTAAATGGTCTTCAGTGAAGTTGGAGATATGGGTCTTATCTTTCCAATGACTGAGTTTCAGCTCCAAATGAGGCCTATAGCCCACTATATAGTTCAATATGTGCACACTGCCCAGATTCCAGTGATAGCAAACCCACTCTACATTGCAAGGCTATTTAGAACCCTTAGAATTTCGATCCAGCTCTTGAGTTCTTCATGAAACTTGTAGAGCCTTGTCTTAGCTTTCCAAAGACACCAAGATCACCTCAAATGGATCACTGAGCCCCAAGTTATGGCCTAACCAATGAGGAAAGGTTAAAATGCATCAAAATCCAAGAATTATTCACAATTTGCATTAAAGCCCAATGAGGCCCAATAACATTAAACTCATCTAAAATACTAATATTTGGCACAATAAACATCTAATAAGGCCTAGTACAAAGCTAACATATGTGTCTCAATTTGATTGATCAATACCATAGACTTTGGATCATATAAAACAAAGTTTTCCGGTTGCACCATATGAATTGTTTCATCAATGTCGCCATATAGAAACGCAGTCTTTACATCCATCTGATGTAGCTCTAAATCAAAATGAGCCACTAGTGCCATAATTGTCCTTAGAGAGTCTTTCAAAGAAACTAGAGAAAAAGTCTCTTTATAATCAATGTCTTTCTTTTGAGTGAAGCCTTTCGCAACAAGATGAGCCTTATATCTTTCAATAATACCCTTTAAATCCCTCTCGGTCTTAAATATCCATTTAGAGCCAATGGGTTTCGCACCTTCAGGTAATTTGATGAGATCCCAAACATCATTGTTTGCTATGGACTTATCTCATCATTCATGGCATCAATCCACTTTTGAGAATTAGAACTTTGCATAGCTTGATTGAAGTTGATTGGATCATCTTCAGTCACACCAATGTCATCCTCATGTTCTTGGAGAAATATTATATAATCATTTGAGATTGCACTTCTCCTCTCTCTAGTGGATCTCCTTAATGGCACTTCTTGAGGTTGTTGAGTTTGTTGAGTTTGTCCTATAATTGGTGCTTGAGGAGGAATACCAATGTTGTCTTGTTCTTAAATGATGTCAAGAATAATAGTCTGATCATCATTATTTATTGCCGAATCTGTTTCTTGAACAATGATAGGCACAATGACTTGATCATTGTCAGAAACAAGTTTTTCTTCAAAGATAACATTCCTTATGTTTCCTTCCCCTCCAAACTTAACTTCTTCAAGGAATCTTGCATTCCTCGTCTCAAAGAATGACCTTGTAGTGGGATTGTAAAACTTATACCCGTGAGAGCACTCAGCATAACCAACAAAATAGCAACTAACCGTTCTTGAGTCTAGTTTACCTTCATATGGCCTATAAGGCCTTGCCTCAGCTGGACATCCCCAATGTGCAAGTGCTTTATGCTAGGCTTTTTTCCAATCCATAACTCAAAGGGTTTCGGTTACTGCTTTACTTGGTACCCTGTTAAGGATATAAACTGTGGTCTTTAACGTTTCTCCCCAAAGTGACTCTGGCAAGGAAGAATGACTAATCATACTTTTACCATATCCTTAAAAGTCTGGTTTCGTCGTTCTGCAACTCTGTTCATGCTGGGTGTGCCAAGCATAGTGTATTGAGGAACGATTCCACACTCATCGAGGAAATGTGCGAAGGGCCCTGGACGTTGTTCACCTGATCCGTCATATCTATCATAATATTCACCACTACGGTCAGATTTGACAGCCTTAATTTTCTTTCCAAGTTGAAGTTCAACTTCAACTTTGAAATACTTGAAAACGTCTAGAGATTGAGACTTCTCATGAATTAAATATAGGTAGTCGTATCTTGAGTAATCGTCTATGAACGTAATAAAGTACTGTTATCCATTCCGAGAACTAGTAGGGAATGGACCACAAATATTCATATGTATTAGGTCTAAGACATCCTTAACTTTTTTGGCACCTAATTTCCTTATGTTTGTTCGCTTACCCTTAGTACATTCAACACATATTTGAAAATCTGAGAAATCTAAGGGATTAAGAATTTCCTTAGACACAAGCCTCTAAATTCTCTGTTTAGAGATATAGCCTAAACACTTATGCCATAAAGTTGCGGAATTCTCATTTAATTTACACTTTGTACCACGTGAACTTGTTTGCAATATTTCGTTATAGGACATTCAACATCAAGCATGTAAAGATTATCAATTAAAGAACCAGAACCAACAACATTTAAATTATAAAATAGACTAACTTTATTATTTTCGAATGAACAAGTGTAACCATATTTGTCCAAACTAAAAATAGAAATTAAATTTCGTTTAAATGACAGTGCAATAAATGTCTCAAACAAATCCAAATGAAAACCAGTTTTTAAAAGTAATCTAAAGGTTCCTATAGCTTCAGCAGCAACTTTATTGCCATCGCCCACAAAGATGAATCTTTCATCATCACTTGGCGATTGACTCCACAAGCAACCCTGCAAAGACATACTTATGTGAGTAGTAGTACCAGAATCTACCCACCAAGTATCCTTAGGTACATAAGCTAAATTAACTTCATAATAAACTAAAGTGAAAAGTTTACCCTTCTTTACACGTCAAGCAACGTATTTGGGACAATCCTTCTTCATGTGTCCCGCTTTCTTGTAGAAATAGCAAGTAAATTCCTCGTCTTGCATTTTCTGCTTCTTATTTTACTGAGAAGAACCTTCCGCAACATCCTTAGCTCTCTTTTTCTTCTTATTCTGAGAGGTTGAAGCCAAGTGAGTACTTTTTGTCTTATCCCTTTGCGGCCTCTCTTCTTCTTACACATAGTGAGATATAAGCTCATTTACATAGTGTTTGGTTGGAGGGAAATGGATGGGAGGGGAGGGATTATTTTAAATTTTATGTGTTTGGTTTAATTTTTTGGAGGGGTGTGAAAGGGAGGGGAGGGGAGCAAAATCCCTCCTAAGCCAATTTTATCTCCCCTCCAAAAGTGGGGCCATTTGGAGGGGAGAGAATATATGTTAAAAAATGGACTAAAATATCCCTAAATTAAATGCTACATTAAATGTTATAATTGTGTAAAAAGGTAAATTTATATTTTCCCTCCATTAAAATCTCATCCCTTCCCTCCTCTAACCAAACATACACAAAATTAAACTTCCTTTCCCTCCCCTCCCCTCCCCTCCCCTTCCCTTCATTAAAATCCATCCCCTCCCCTCCCCTCTTTTGAACCAAACCATTAGGGTCGAGGGTAGGGGGAGTGACAAGAGGTTGTCGAGACCCCGTCAAATAATAAAAATTACCGGTTCACAAAATAATTTGTAGTATAGAGCATGAACCGAATCGTCTCTCAAGGATCCAAAATGAACAAATATTTAATCAGATCAAGATAATTAAAATGGGGGGTTTTGTTGTTGATTAACAAGATTAATAAAAGTAGGAGATTCAAAGTTGTAAACAAATCTAAAGAAACAACCAACCCAAGGAAATTTACCGATCTTGAGCTTAACTCATCATTGATCACAAGGAATTCACTTAATTGCTAACCATGTTCTTGGCCTTAGATCACATCAAGAAGCCTTAACATGATCCAAGAATTCTTTACTAGATAAGCATCTAGGATTTGATTAACCAAGGTTAGATAAAGTAAGCACCATCCAACATAGATTAATTTAAGATCTAGAATTTAACCAAGCTAAACAATCTATCAAAAAGCTTTAATATATTGTTTAATCTTTATGATCCTCTTTGAATACATGATAATAAAGCTATTACCACATCAACATCTAAATCAAATTAAGCAATTTAATCTAGATAAAAATCAAAAGAGGAAGAAGAGAAACTTGAATAACAATTAAGCAATATGAACAAGCAAAACAAGATCTCCAAATTAAACAACAAGATGGCTAATCCCTTGGATTGATTATGAGAGCCTAGCCTTCCATGGATGGGAAGGAAGAACTCAGAATTTAAAGAACAAAAACGAAATTGCAAAGAGAATGGAGAATAAGAGAAAGAAAACTCTCACAAATACTTAAACTTTCTTGAAACTTACTTCCAAATTGAATTCCTCTAATACAAAGAGGTTGGGTCTATTTATACTAATCCTAGAAGCCAATTTTTACATGTACATAATCTGAATACAAGCTATAAGAATATGAAAATTGTCAAAAATGGAAGCTTGATGCATGGTTGGTGGGTAGGTGCATGGTAGGTGGGTTGGTGTATGGTTGGTGGCTTTTAGTCAACAACTCTTATCCGACTTCTGGCTTCAAATTCATCACCTAGACGGTGCATTTTGGCTTGGATGTCTATCATCAAAGTTGTAGCCAGTTGTCTCCTTGAAAATCTCCAATTTGAATCATGTCATTTGGACTTTTAGAACTCCAGAAATGCTAAAATCACTGCACCTACCTCAAGTTAGGTTGGAAGAACGTGTTTCCAAATTCAGACCAACTTCTAGCTTCAGAAGCATGCCTAAAACGATATCTATTGACAAAATGGTCTTCAGTGAAGTTGGAGATATGGGTCTTATCTTTCAAATGACCAAGTTTCAGCCCAAGAGGAGGCCTATAACCCACTATATAGTCCAATATGTGCATACTGCCCAGATGGTTCCGTGACAGCAAACTCACTATGTATTGCAAGGCTATTTTGGGCCCTTAGAAGTCCGATCCAGCTCTTGAGTTCTTCATAAAACTTGTAGATCCTTGTCTTAGCTTTCCAAAGACACCAAGATCACCTCAATTGGATCACCGAGTCCCAAGTTATGGCCTAACCAAGGAAGAAAGGTCAAAATGCATCAAAATCCGAAAATTATCCAATATTTACATTAAAACCCAATGAAGCCCAACAACATTAAACTCATCTAAAATACTAATATTGGGCACAATAAACATCTAATGAAGCCTAATACAAAGCTAACATAAGTGTCTCAAATTGATTGATCAGGGAGGGAGGGGATAGATTTTAATTTTGTGTGTGTTTGGTTAGAGGAGGGGAGAGGATGGATTTTAATGGAGGGACAATATAAATTTACGTTTTTACACAATTATAACATTTAATGTAGCATTCAATTTAGGGATATTTCAGTCCATTTTTAAACATATATTCTCTCCCCTCCAAAACCCTCAACTTTTGGAGGGGAGCTAAAAGCCTTAGGAGGGATTTTGCTCCCCTCCCCTCCTCTCCCCTTCAAAAAAATTGAATCAAACACATAAAATTTAAAATAACCCCTCTCATCCCCTCCCCTCCCCTCCATTTCCCTCCAACCAAACACTATGTTAAGGACCATTTATCCTTTTGAGTGTTATAACTCACTTTGAATCGCCCAAAGTGTGCAAGAAGGGAGATCAAAATCAAGTGCACGAGCAAGTCGTCATAAAGCTCTAACTTTAGTGACTTGAGTTTTGATGCCATATTAGACATCTCCATAATGTACTCTCTTATGTTCCTTTTACCTTTATATCTTATTGAGATGAGTTTAGTCAAAAGGCTACTCACTTCAGCCTTTTCATTCTTTGCATAGTATTGCTCTATAGCCTCAAGGAACTTCTTGGCATTCTCGCTATCAGAAATAGAGCCCCGAATCTCCTGCAAATGGAGCACTTAATGATCATAAGGCACATTCAGTTGAACCGATCCCACTTCTCAATTTTAAACTCATTAGAGTTGTCCTCAGTTGTCCTAAGTTCCAGATCTAGATCCATACAGCCGAGAACAATTTCTACGGCCTCTTTCCAGACTTAAAATTTGTCCCATTCAGCATAGAGATTCCATTAATTTGAGCAGTAAAATTTTTAGCAATAACAGTAGAAACTGATAGAGAACAATAAAATGCATTCACATAAGTAAACATGTCATAAGATTAATGAAAAATTAATAAGACATGTCAAGCAATCCATATTGGCAAATCAAAGACCCAAGCAAGATACCCAACACAACATTAATCCCCAATCTTTGGATTGAAAAGATTAATTGTAAGCGGTACTCTCAATGCAATGATCAAACATTGGTGATGAGTTCTATCAAACAACAGCTATATTTGGGCACTTTGTTGTTCACATGAAAAATATCTTTATAATCACCACACATTTACCACCGCAGGCATGTCACTATTTGGCCAAATTGTGTCTTCCTTTGGGTCGAGCACAATTCGCATAACTAAATTCATGCTAACATATTATGTAAATTTAATTAAATTAATTTACGCAATAGATGTTACTTTGGCAACATGTTGTTTCAATCAATTTAATCAAAAATACCAGACAAATAATAATAAAGGGTGGATCTTGAATTTACCCAGTTCACACTTAAACATTAAAACCTGATTGTTTAGCGTGAAAAGAATTTCAAATATATATATTACAATCTGCGATAATCTGTCACTGGCATACGAAAATTCTATACAGCGAAAAACTGGTCCCAAATTTCCCAAATTATTCATAAAATTGGGATATTTTTTATTGATAAAAAAGACCAAAGCCCCAAAATTTAAAATTAAGGTTTATACAATATCATATAAACATGATATTCATAAATCCTAATAACCTAACAATGAAGACTGCTCTGATACCACTTGTTGGTAATTATTCTTTAATTTCTTAATTCTTTATTCTTTATGCAGAAGCTTTAATTCTATAGGCATACATCCTAAAGCGCAAATACCACATAGCCTAGGATCTACATCATGCTAGATTACTAGGATTCAGAGATCTATTTAAATAGCTGGATCCATCGCAGGCTCCTGATCTAAGCATTCTTCAAAGGGATGAACTTGATCGCAAACCTTCAGGATTAGAGGCAGCAATCAATCACGAACAAACAACGTACAACGTCACCAGTGGCTTTATGGTTCTTCCTCAACCGAATCTCTTGAGTTCCTTGACAGGACCTTAGCCTCTCTTCAGATGGGGAGAAGAGAATGAGTTTTCAGTGATTCGATATATTGGGGACCATAGCCTTCTTATAGTGTGCTAACCTAATAGGGTTCCCATTATCCCCTAATAGACCAACACTGACATTTACTCATTTAAGCTCATATCATCTTATTTGATAGTCTAATGAGCTTGCTTAATTTGATCACATAAAATAAAGCTCCTTAATGATAAATAGATAATATAATTATTTTATAATATTAGCCCACTTTAATTATTGGAATATAAAATTCCAACTGTAATATCTAACATCAATCACAAAGTCATGTCTAGGACTTTGACTTCACCCTTAGCCAAAGGAAAGCCTAGCCTAACATTGTCTTGAAAAGAAATAATGCATAAACGAAATACCTAATAAAATCAAGAATATAAAAAGGAAAGAAAGATAAAATAGTTTGGATCTCTCAATCTTCAGTTGCAAATCCTCTTCCCCTGCTCTCCCTTGTCTTCTCAAGGTTGATCTTCTTCTCCTTTGACCCTTGATGGCTCTCTATATCTAGTTCTCTATAAGTAGTGTCTGTCCCCCTCGTGATGGCTCCTAACTTCTCTATTTATAACTAGGGTTCCATAGGAGTCATTAATGAAGAGGCTCAAGCCTAAAAGGCTTCTAAAATTCCATAAGTGATGATCACATAGCCTAGGTCGTGTCCTAGGATTAGTATCACACGACCATGGTCGTGTTTTACCTTCATGAGCTGAATTGTACAGCCTAGGTCGTGTTTCTTGTGTAAATCGCATGGTCATGGTCGTGTGATGGCTTTTTGACCTGCTAAACTCGCAACTTTGACTTTTATCTACATGAAAGTTGTAGCCCTACCTTATAGCTTTCCAATGGCTTTGGAATCATATAAAAAAGACCTTTGTAGCTCAAGATATTCCCATTTTATTGCACCAAGGTCCGGCATGATTGACATCAACAATCAGATTTCTTTAGCATCACTTGATCTTCCATGAACTTGGCTCAGAACCTCTAACAATTACCTGAAATATATCAAAAAGAGACAAATGAGTAAAGCCGAGGTGAAATTAATAAATGTAGTAATAAATGCAAAGAATCACACTAAATCTAATCCAAATCTAGCACAAAATACATGCAAATTTACAACACATTACTTCTCTTGCAAACATAATAATGGGAGTCGGCTTTTGGAGTTAATGCTCCAACTTATGTACATAGTTTGTAGTGATTTGTGTGTTTGAAAAGAAAGGAGTTAGTGATTAGAAGGGAATGGGTTGAAAGTAAGCACACACAAACCTCACATTTGCCATGTTAAAAATGAATTAAAAAATATAAATCATTGAGTCCTTATGTTGCAATAAAGCAAACCACATGATGGCAAAAAGTGTCAAGTTTTGTTCTATAGAAAAACAAATTTTCAATGAGTTGGTTCAGCTGGTAAGAATCAAAGCACTTTAATTGAAAGGCCTAGGTTCAATTCCCAGCTTCTAACAATCCCCTTGGTAGGCGATTTCTATGTAACACTAAGCCCTCACTGAGGCTTATGATATGTCCTGTCATTGGAATGGTATAGCCTCATCTCCCCATATACTTTATTGTGCTAAGAAAAAAGAAAAACAAAGTGATTCCAGGTTAAATCACCCTAAGACAATTTCTAATTTACCTATTTTTTACATCCCGATATAAGTACCATACAGAATTAGATCCTACATCCTTTTAATGAAAATAAAAATAAAAATAAAATGGATAGATGGACTAATGTCGAGAATACGTCCACTGCTCTCACGACCTTTGTGCCTTGTGAATCGTTTTACTCTTAGTCTCAATTCTCTATTCTCTCACGCCCTTTCTCAAATGCGAAACCTTCACACTCCCTTCTTTTGCCTAACACCTAAAGTGAACTGTAAGAGAGATAGAAGCAAAGAATGGAAGAAGAAGAAAGGAAAGGCAATGTCACCCCACAAAAACGTTTACCTAAACCTAACAAACCAACAACCGCAGAAAATAAAGTTTTATTTACAAGTTATGTTTCTTTCAAGGAAATAAAAACAAAGAGGCACCATAATAGAGCCTACCAAAACTTGTTAAAAAACCGAAAAATGAAGTAAAATAGAATTGACTAGAAATCAAACAAACAAACAAATCACAACTCAAAACGAAATGGCCAAATACGCACCAAAACGAAATGGCCAAAATGGCTTCAAGGATCCAGGAACAGAGTGCAAAGTGCCCCGATAGTAGCTCTCTCTCTCTCTCTCTCACACACACACACAGATCCTCTAGTTTCGAGAGAGAAACATTGCCAAAAAATCACAGAGGTAGCCATAGTTAGGGATTTTGCTCTAAAAGTGAAGTAGTTTTGGTATAAAAAAAAACATTAATATTAACCCAACTCACTCCAAAACAACACCATTTTGGTTAAAATATTAAATATTAAATTGAAACCCTTTTAATTATTAATTAAAAATTTTAATTAAATATTTAATATTTCAAATCTATCTTCATTTTTTATCGCCCTTATGACAAAAATTGTGACAAATTATTTTTAAAAAAAAACTTAGCTCTTATTTCATCACACTTTTCGTTGCTATTGTGACTAAGGGTGGACATGGGTTGGGTTGGGGGTACTTTTGGACCCAACCCGCTCATGGAAGTAATGGGTTGGGTTGAGTTTGGCGAAATTTTTTCTCCGACTTGACTCACTCATAAGTGGATCGGGTTGGGTTCAAACTGTGGGTCTTGAATCTAAAAAAAATAACATACTAAAATAGAAATCGAAATCCAGACCAAATAACATAACTTAAGTTTAAAATGGCATAATATAAAAAAAAATAAGTTTCAAGCTCAAAGTACATATATAACTCTAGGATTCAATCAACACAAAACAAACTTAAAAAAAACAAAAGACATCGAACAAAATTAAACAATGACATTATAAATTCATATATAACAGCATAACCAATACCTTTTCTCCCATTTGGTTTCTTACAAGCCATGACAATGACATCATTATCAACAATCATTAACCACAATCATTATCAATACAATTGTCAAAATTAAAATAATTAAATGAAATAATAATTTAAAAAGAACTAGAAGCCTAACTAATTAAATGATAACATCTAAAAAGATCAATTTTTAAGATGCATAACTCAATCTCTAGCAGCAGACACATCTAACAAATAAAGAAATCATAAAGTATTAATGATTAAACTATTAGTAATTGACTAAACAAATTGAGCAAATTCTATATAGTATACTACCTACTTTAATCTTTTCAATTTCATCCATTTGAGCCCAAAAATCAATTTGTTTATGAGGAGTTTTTAATCAATTCTGAGCACAAATCAATGCCTCAATAGTGGAAGGTTGCAGAGAACTATGAAAAGGGTCAAGAACTCGCCCTCCAGTACTAAATGCAGACTCAGATGAAATTGTGGAAATAGGAATTGCCAAGATATCTTTAGCAATGCATGAAAGAAAATAATACTTTGTTGTCTTCCCTTTCCACCATTTCAAAATATCAAAACCATCATAATCATCCTTCATATACCTCTCAAATTCATTCTTTTTCACCTCATGCTACTTTTTTCTTACTTTCAATCTAAATTCGGATGACCAATTACTATCATCATCTTCAAATGTAAAGGATGCATGATTTGATAATGTTCATACAATGTCATCATAACACTTTTCAAGTTCATCAACATTTTCTTACTCATTTCAAAATCATACATCCTATCAAAACAAAAATCAACATAATCTATTTCATACCTTGGATCAAGAACAATTGCCACAAACAGTAAGTAATTTAGAGCACCATCCATACCATCCCAATATTTATCTAACTTGGCCTTCATGGAAAAAGCCATGTCCTTCAATATAGGATCTTCCTCTCCAACCCACTTCTTCAATTTTTTTGGATGTCACACAATTTATGGAAGAAAGAATTTGAAGTAACATGCAATGATCCAGAAAATGTGAGAGTAGCATCATAAAAAATTTTCAAAAACTTTACAAATACACGAGCATGCAACCAATCATAGGATAATGGAGTTCTTCCTTCAATATTCACGGAAGAAGGCTCATCATATTCATAACGAGCAAATGCTTTCTCATACTTTTTAGCCACCTCTAGCATTAAATAGGTGGAGTTCCACCTAGTTGGCACATTGATCAATCAATTTGAGACACTTATGTTAGCTTTGTATTAGGCATTATTAGATGTTTATTGTGCCAAATATTAGTATTTTAGATGAGTTTAATGTTGTTGGGCTTCATTGGGTTTTAATGTAAATATTGGATAATTTTCGGATTTTGATGCATTTTGACCTTTCTTCCTTGGTTAGGCCATAACTTGGGACTCGGAGATCCAATAGAGGTGATCCTGGTGTCTTTGGAAAGCTAAGACAATGATCTACAAGTTTTATGAAGAACTAAAGAGCTGGATCGGACTTCTAAGGGCCCAAAATAGCCTTGCAATACAAAGTGAGTTTGCTGTCACGGAACCATCTGGGCAGTATGCACATATTGGACTATATAGTGGGTTATAGGCCTCCTCTTGGGCTGAAACTTGGTCATTTGAAAGATAAGACCCATATCTCCAACTTCACTGAAGACCATTTTGTCAATAGATGTCGTTTTAGGCATGATAATGAAGCTACAAGTTGGTCTGAATTTGGAAACACGTTCTTCCAACCTAACTTGAGGTAGGTGCAGTGTTTTTGGCATTTCTGGAGTTCTAAAAGTCCAAATGACATGATTCAAATTGGAGATTTTCAAGGAGACAACTGGCTACAACTTTTATGAAGACATCTAAGCCAAAATGCACCGCCTAGGTGATGAATTTGAAGCCAGAAGTCGGATAAGAGTTGTTGACTAAAAGCCACCAACCATACACCAACCCACCTACCATGCACCAACCCACCAACCATGCATCAAGCTTCCATTTTTGACAATTTTCATATTCTTATAGCTTGTATTCAGATTATGTACATGTACAAATTGGCTTCTAGGATTAGTATAAATAGACCCAACCTCTTTGTATTAGGAGAATTCAATTTGGAAGTAAGTTTCAAGAAAGTTTGAGTATTTGTGAGAGTTTTCTTTCTCTTCTTCTTTATTTTCTTTAGAATTTCGTTTTTGTTATTTTATTTTTGAGTTCTTCCTTCCCATCCATGGAAGGCTAGGCTCTCATAATCAATCCAAGGGATTAGCCATCTTGATGTTTAATTTGGAGATCTTGTTTTACTTGTTCATATTGCTTAATTGTTATTCAAGTTTCTCTTCTTCCTCTTTTAATTTTGATCTAGATTGAATTGCTTAATTTGATTTCGATGTTTATGTGATAATAGCTTTATTATCATGTATTCAAGAGGATCACATAGAATAAACAATTTATTAAAGCTTTTTGATGGATTGTTTAACTTGGTTGAATTCTTGATCTTAAATTAATCTATGTTTGGATGGTGCTTACTTTATCTAACCTTGGTTAATTAAATTCTAGATGCTTATCTAGTAGAGGATTCTTGGATCATGTTGAGGCGTCTTGATATGATCTAAGGCCAAGAACACGGTTAGGAATTAAGTGAATTCCTTGTGATCAATGATGAGTTAAACTCAAGATCGGTAAAATTTCCTTGGATTGGTTGTTTCTTTAGATTTGTTTTCAACTTTAAGTCTTGTAGTTTTATCAATATTGTTAATCAACAACAAAACCCCCCATTTTAATTATCGTGATCCGATTAAATCTTTGTTCTTTTTGGATCCTTGAGAGACGATTCGGTTCATGCTCTATACTACAAATTAGTTTGCGAACCGATAATTATTATTATTTGACGGGGTCTCGACAACTTCTTGTCAAATTTGGCGCCGTTGCCGGGGATCCAAGGCAACTATTTGATCATTTCATCTAACTCTAACAATTGTGTTTGTTTTGTTTTTGAAGCATTTTTAAGTGGAATTCGGCTGAAATTGGGTAAAGGGCATTATGTCAAGAATTTCGGTTCGGTAAAGTATCTCTGATTGACCTGAATTTTAGTACACTAATGGAACCCGTTATTTTGAGAAAGGCTCACTACTTGTAGTGAGGTCACCCTTATTTTCACCAAATTCCATCGTTTAGACCACTTTTTCAATTTTTTAATCATTTTTATTATTCTGTTAGATAGAATTTTTGTGTAGATTTCACTCTGTGGTAGTCCCATAATTTTTAAAAATCTGTAGATATGTTTTCTGTAATTATTTTGTGTGTATATTTAGACTTGTTTTTGTGATTTTGTGTTTGATCACTAATCTGATGGAGCATAAACTTGAAGAGCTGGCTTATCTGGTGGGGCAGTTGGCAGTGGAACAACATCACTTACCTGTGCAAGAACCTGCAAGATTTTGTGTATTTCTTGGTGAACCACAATACCCACAGCTTGGATATGATCCTTATTCTACCACATATAACCATGACTGGGGAGAACATCCTTGGTTCGAACATTATGTTGAACCAATCGCCTATACCAAAGAAATTATCTGCAAAGGCACAAGCCCCAATAGGCATGGAATCTGAGCCTACATTAGAGGATTTGGTGAAACAATTTGCTCAGAACAACATCCAATTCCAGCAGAGAGCAGAAGCTATAGTACAAAACGTGAAGACCCAAGTTGGTCAACTTACATCTTCATTGAGTCAGTTGAGCAAGCAACGAGATGCGTAAATCGATTACGCAAAACATGAGATCATTGATGAGAAAAAACCAATTGATGATTTGTGTCTTTGAATTTGCTAGTTTTCTTGATTTTGATGATTACATTTGTTGTAGGTTGTGATGGTGATAAGTTGTGTAATGCATGTCTTGAGATTGCTGCCTTTTGAGACATGATGAATTTTTTTCAACAGATAATGTAGCAATTCAATCTACAAAAGTAGTGCAGCCACCAAAATTGGAGTTCATTGTGGCTAAAAACTTCCTTACTAATGAGGAGGAGAGGTTGTTGCAAATTTTTAAGGAGAATCAAAGAGCCATCATACTTGCAGACATTCCTAGCGTTAGCCCTTCCATATGCATGCGAAGGATTTTACTTGAAGATGGAGTTAAGCCAATAAAGCGACCCCAGGAGATCGAACCTCTCGATTCTGGATGTGGTGATCCATTACACTGGCTATGGTGTGGCCGCCGGGATTTTGTTGCTTCTGCTATCCATAGGGAGTTTTCTTTCCACACTTTTATTTCATTTTTCTAGTTGTTTTCTTTTTGTTTTTTACTGTTTTGCTACTGTTTTCAATCCTATTTCTGTTTTTATTTTACCGTTACTGTTTACTCTTTTCTCTTGCTATCATTTTTTCTGTTTGTTGTCTCTGTTTTGATTATGTTTGTTGTCTTTCATTTCTGTTTTCTGTGTTATTTGATGTTTCTGTTTCCTATTTAAATTTTTGTTTTGAAAAAAAAAGAGGTGTGATTTTTGTGTGTTTAGTCCCTTCCAATCGTGTTTTAAGAACTATGAAAGTCATGAGTTTGCATTAATTAAAGTTCAAGTTTCCTAACATAAATGAATGAATTGTCTTTCCCCTTGAATTTCACATGATTGGTGTTGGATTTTGGATTAATGGATTAAGTTTGGTAGATGCATCCATACCTTGTGAGATTTTGAACCTATTGATGAATGGATGTTGCATCTGTGTCATTTTCTTCCTTTTTTGTGTGAGTTTCACTCATGGATTTTGTCACTCTAGAACTTGCTTTGATTCTTTTTTAGGCTACATTTTCATATGCATGCATGAACTTGATTGAGGCATTTTTCTTGAATTAGCTACTTTAGCCAAATAGCCTACCTTACATTTATCCCATTGTTAACCCCCTTTGAGCCTAATTGCCCATTCTTTGTTCTTAGATCATTACAAGCCTTGAGTAAAAAAAAATCATATTTTACCTCACCTTAGCGAATAGGAGAGCATTGGTTTTCTTATTGGAGGAGCTCTTTTTGCTTGAGGACAAGCTATGGTTTAAGTGTGGGGGGGTGTTTATGCAAAATGTTTGGTGCAAAAGAAAGAACAAGTAAAAAAAAAAAAAAAGAATAAAAGAATAAAACCAAAAGGTTGTAAAAGAAAAGAATAGAAAAAGGAAG
Source organism: Styphnolobium japonicum (assembly GCA_023212625.1). Classification (NCBI taxonomy): domain Eukaryota; kingdom Viridiplantae; phylum Streptophyta; class Magnoliopsida; order Fabales; family Fabaceae; genus Styphnolobium; species Styphnolobium japonicum. The sequence continues at coordinate 21,595,165 of JALBWW010000013.1, forward strand.
GAATGTGTTAAGAGAATGTGTATTTTATGGTTTGGGGTAAACTTCTGTGCTTGTTACTTGAGTTCCTCCCCATTGCTCTTTTATTCTCTTTGGTTTTAATATGTGTATATCCATATTGTTCTCTTCCCTTACCTTGGCCCCATTACAACCTTGAATAAAGTACTCTTGATTTGTGTGTGCATGTGTTTTGAGTAGTGGAGAAGTAGAAGATAAGCAAGCTTATGGTAGTGCAATTTTTCATGAGTTGATTTGAGTGTAAACACAAACCTAAACACTTGAGAGATTGAAAGTGTATCTTGTGAGATTCTATCATGTTTGATCTATGATTCTACTTGAATTCACCTTGCTTGTTAATTTGGGATGTAAAGGCATATCAATTCATCAATGTTTGGAATCCTTGAAATTGTGGTTACTCATAATCCTCTTGTAAATAAAGTATTACATGTTTGTGGGTATCATCCTGGTAAACCCTCACGAGACTATAACTCGTCCACTAGGGACACCTAGGGGTTTAAAGGCTTGTGGCATATGCTAAGTGCCATCGTGTTTTCCTACGAAAATGGATTAGATTAGGTATAATCAGTTTTTTTTGTTTTTAGTTTAATAATATGATGTTTCTTATTTTTCTTTAGTTTTGTTCTTATGTGTTTTGCCCAGGAGTGCAAAAGCTTAAGTGTGGGAGAATTTGATCAATCAATTTGAGACACTTATGTTAGCTTTGTATTAGACATTATTAGATGTTTATTGTGCCCAATATTAGTATTTTAGATGAGTTTAATGTTGTTGGGCTTCATTGGGTTTTAATGTAAATATTGGATAATTTTCGGATTTTAATGCATTTTGACCTTTCTTCCTTGGTTAGGCCATAACTTGGGACTCGGTGATCCAATTGAGGTGATCTTGGTGTCTTTGGAAAGCTAAGACAATGATCTACAAGTTTCATGAAGAACTCAAGAGCTGGATCGGACTTCTAAGGGCCCAAAATAGCCTTGCAATACAGAGTGAGTTTGCTGTCACGGAACCATCTGGGCAGTATGCACATATTGGACTATATAGTGGGTTATAGGCCTCCTCTTGGGCTGAAACTTGGTCATTTGAAAGATAAGACCCATATCTCCAACTTCACTGAAGACCATTTTGTCAATAGATATCGTTTTAGGCATGATAATGAAGCTACAAGTTGGTCTGAATTTGGAAACACGTTCTTCCAACCTAACTTGAGGTAGGTACAGTGTGTTTGGCATTTCTGGAGTTCTAAAAGTCCAAATGACATGATTCAAATTGGAGATTTTCAAGGAGACAACTGGCTACAACTTTTATGAAGACATCCAAGCCAAAATGCACCGCCTAGGTGATGAATTTGAAGCCAGAAGTCGGATAAGAGTTGTTGACTAAAAGCCACAAACCATACACCAACCCACCTACCATGTACCAACCCACCAACCATGCATCAAGCTTCCATTTTTGACAATTTTCATATTCTTATAGCTTGTATTCAGATTATGTACATGTACAAATTGGCTTCTAGGATTAGTATAAATAGACCCAACCTCTTTGTATTAGGAGAATTCAATTTGGAAGTAAGTTTCAAGAAAGTTTGAGTATTTGTGAGAGTTTTCTTTCTCTTCTTCTTTATTTTCTTTAGAATTTCGTTTTTGTTATTTTATTTCTGAGTTCTTCCTTCCCATCCATGGAAGGCTAGGCTCTCATAATCAATCCAAGGGATTAGCCATCTTGATGTTTAATTTGGAGATCTTGTTTTACTTGTTCATATTGCTTAATTGTTATTCAAGTTTCTCTTCTTCCTCTTTTAATTTTGATCTAGATTGAATTGCTTAATTTGATTTCGATGTTTATGTGATAATAGCTTTATTATCATGTATTCAAGAGGATCACATAGAATAAACAATTTATTAAAGCTTTTTGATGGATTGTTTAGCTTGGTTGAATTCTTGATCTTAAATTAATCTATGTTTGGATGGTGCTTACTTTATCTAACCTTGGTTAATTAAATTCTAGATGCTTATCTAGTAGAGGATTCTTGGATCATGTTGAGGCGTCTTGATATGATCTAAGGCCAAGAACACGGTTAGGACCTAAGTGAATTCCTTGTGATCAATGATGAGTTAAACTCAAGATCGGTAAAATTTCCTTGGATTGGTTGTTTCTTTAGATTTGTTTTCAACTTTAAGTCTTGTAGTTTTATCAATATTGTTAATCAACAACAAAACCCCCCATTTTAATTATCGTGATCCGATTAAATCTTTGTTCTTTTTGGATCCTTGAGAGATGATTCGGTTCATGCTCTATACTACAAATTAGTTTGCGAACCGATAATTATTATTATTTGACGGGGTCTCGACAACCTCTTGTTACACATCAAGACACAACCCTTGCTTACTCTCTATGTTTGCATTCATCACACACCTTAGGAAAGTGGCTTGTCTCGCAATAGATGACTTCACAAACTTACATGTAGCCCTAATTTTTAGGATTGAATAATTTATTTCCTTCAACCCTTGAGTGCCAATTAAATTAAGAATGTGAGCACAACACCTTAAATGCATATACTCTCCATTCAAAATAGTTGTTCCATTGCAGTTACTTAACCTATTTCTCAAATAATGAATAGCCACACTATTTGGACTAGCATTGTCAACAGTGACGGTACAAATCTATCTAATTCCCCAATCTTTAATGCATTTTTCTAATCTATTTCCTATTGTTTCACGTTTGTGGTCACTAACAATAAAGAAACCCAATATCATCTTATGTAAACACCATTCATCATCAATATAATGAGCAGTCACACACATGTAATTCAATTTTTGTATTGAAATCAAGTGTTGGTGGTGAGTGATATCATTTGACATTTAGATGATAAAATGGACTTCAATAATGCTTTCTCATACAAATACAATTGCATAATGTCTCTAGCAATAGTTCTTCTACTAGGAACTTGAAATTGTGGTTGAAGCACTTGAGTAAACTTTCTAAAGCCTTCATTTTCAACAAATTTAAATGGAAGCTCATCAATGACAATCATTTTAGCAAGTGTAATCTTACATTCTTCTTGATTAAAAGACAACAACTTGAGCTTTGGAGTACCATCATCATCATCTTCACATTTCTTTTCAAATCCAAGGGTTTTTTTGTTTCTTATCAACCACTTTATTTGGATTTTTCTTACAAATAGGGAAGTGCTTATACAAATTAGTTGTGCCATAATTTCTAGAACCACATGCATAAAATTTTCCATAATATTTACATTCAGCTTTTTGACCAGTTACATCCTTGGTAAAGTGTTCCCAAACATGTGAAGATGATCTAACAGTTTTTTTTTCCTTAAAGTCAATACTTCTCCACCACCTACTAGTGGTGGTTCAACTCCTTGACCTTGTTGTTCAGTAGATGGCCCCTCAAGTTCAACTCCTTGAATGCTATTTATAGATGTAGGAGCACTTCCAATTTGAGAGCCACAGATTGTTGTTGATGGGGCATTACTCATTTTCTGGTGATTAAAACAATCAACTAACTAAATATTAAGCAATGTAAACCCCAAATTACAGAGAACATCTAAACTCTAAAGTGTAAACCCTAATAATCTCAATAAAAAATATTCTATTAACACAAACAAAAAAAAGGAAGGAAGAGATGACCTAGCAATGAGTTAAGATAGAACTGTGATGAAAGATGATACTAGAATGGTGAGAGGAAGTTGCTCTCAGACTCACTATATGTCGCTCACACTGCTGTAAAAGTGGGTAAGCTGTGAAAATGGAAGAAGATGAGGGAGGATCAAAGAAATCCCCCCTCCTGATACAACTTCGTCGTTTTCTATGTTCCATCATGTTTTATTTTAATTTTTTAATTCTGGTACAATGGAACGACGTCATTCCTTTTTTTATTCTCGCTAAGTGAAACGACGTCATTTGACTTGAGTCTTTTTTTTTTTAGGCTTAAATGGAATGACATCGTTCCACTTAAGCCTAAATAAAAATATAAAAAAAACAAAGACTTAAGTGGAACGACGTCATTCCACTTACGCCTGACCAAAAAAAAAAGTTAAGTAGAACGACATCGTTGCAGAGGTTCAAAACAAAAAACAAAAAGAAAGAAAGAAATTAAGTGGAACGATGTTGTTCCACTTAAGTGTAATAGAAAAAAAAATTAAAACACACCTAAAACGATGTTTATTCAAGTGTTTAGCATATATAAAACAAAAGTGTAGGTTGGTCAATTTTTTGTAGGTTGAGACTCTCCTAGCTCGTAAACTAACCCATATTTTGCATATTTGAATATTTTAAATCAAACTCAACCTACAAACCTAGACCAACCCATAAAAAATGAGTTAGATTGGATAAATTTGAGCGGGTTCATGTGTCAACCCAACCCGCTGTCCACCCCTAATTATGACAGAATTTGCAATGGAAATTAAATAATTTGTTCTAAGTGTTTTAATTTATAAAATAAATTATTTAAATATTTATCTTGTCTTGATTTTCGTCACAAATGTTTATGCAGGAATTTCCCACAAAAGGAAGTGACACAATTGGAGACAAAAATTTATTTTTGTCACAAAATCTTTAATATTTTTTTTTAAATATACTGTGACAGAATTCCGTCATTATTTTCGTTACAATTGCGACATAAATATATGTTTCCATTGCAAACTTCCATCACAATCTAATGGTTTTCTTGTAGTGTTTTATCTCTTCGGTTTCTCTTATCATAGTAGGTTAAAAACATTATTGCCTGCAATATTATGTAATATTTGATACACAAATATTTAATGTATGTCTCACATTAATACAGTGTTTTGTTTAAAGTGTACGTCTGTATTTCTTATATACACATTTTTATGATGTCTAATGTTTTCATAATCAATATTTCCTTGTTACCCCTAAAGAAAAACATTAGCCGCAATTACGATTGCAACTAAACCATATCAATTGATGAATTCCCCAATTTGAAGGGTAACCCGCGATCCTTGCCAAGTGAATGCCGTAACCTCCAATTGCACCGTGGATGGCATCAATGGAGACATTATTTAGAGGTTGATCAACCAATCGCAAGCAAAATTGTGTTAAGGTAGGTAAGTAGAAGTTTAGTGATCTCACAGTTGTAATAACACTAAAACAAAGCCATTCTGAGTAGGTAAATCTGACCAACTGTTCAAGTCTCTTTGACCATTGCAATCAAAGCAGGGGAAAAGTTATGGAACAATTAGTGACTACAGTTTATAGATCAAAAGAACCAAAGCTTGCAACAAATTTGTGCACAACAATGGCCGCAATCACAAAATGAGACAACTTAGGTCATGGCATTATTTGACCATACCTGCCATTTATGTTCCCCCAAAAAGGTGTGGATAAGGGTACTTTTCAGAATGATTATATTGTAGTTTCTCTTTGGGACCTAACTTTGATTTTCAGCGTTATCTTCAGTTCCTTTTGCTTACTCCTTTCAATTCAGAAGTGGATGAAGCGTAAGCATTGACCAATGACTCTGAAGAAAATATCCAAATTCAGCTTAAAGCTTCAAAGTTGAAGTGATCACATAGCTGCAAATTCCTTCCAAAGGAAAGGAACAAAGTGCATTGCAACCTTCTCTCTTCTCCATAGCCTATCTATTGTCATACGTGGGGCTATATCCCATAGAACACCGTGGTTCACATGGGTTGCAAATGGAGTAGTAGTGTTGAGGATAAGTGGGTGGGTAATTATTTGCCTCTCCATCACCCAATTAAGGGATATTTAAGTTGTGTACCAATCTTTCGATCACTTTTTTTCAACTTTCGAATTATAAACTTGGTAACTTCATTAAAAATACTAATCATGAGTTATGAACTAACTATCACTTTCTTCTTCTTCTTTTCTTTTATTAAAATAGAAGCAACAGGCATTGACCCCAAAGATAATTATAAATCTATAAAAGGCTCTTAATTATGGCACCTATTTTAAGACCAAAGTTTAGATTAACCGTGAGTATATGAACGTTAAGCTAGCACTCCAACAATCAACCATGAATAAAATTGAACCCAAGTATTGAATTAGTAGGACGAATTCAATCATCATCGAGCCAACTAATTTTGGGATTTAAATTTAGGTACAAAACATATTATATATCCAAATAAAGACTGTTAGTTTTTTTTTTTTTAAATACCATCTTGAATAAGTTAACTCATTGACCTAGAAAATAGAATGTTTATAGCCAGTATTTAAGATGAAACAATATATTTGAATTAATTAAGCCTATTAATAACTAGAGTAATATTCATATCTATAAATGGATATCAAAATGGATATAAAAGTTGATGATACGGCGAAATTTTTTTCTTTTTCTTCGGTAAAGATGATACGGCCATTTCTAATTATGAATCAGATTAAGATTCCGCCGTGGAAAATTCATTTTGTGCTCCTTTATTGTGGTACTTCTGATTGTTGAACAATATAAAATTCAATGGCTAATAGTAAAGGCTACAAATTTAAAAGATGTCATGGAAATCCTTACATGAAATTCATAATATATTTTAAAATTAGAGAATGATTATTGATAACTATATACATCGAGAACTAAGGAATGGTAGGTAGTGCGGGCATTGAAACTCATCAGGAATTGAAGTGAGTGTATCTGGTTCTTGTGAGTCACTAAACTATAAGACTGCATGATGGTATTATTTATATCTATTTATAATTATCCTGTTATATTATAAAGAAAAAATTAAGTTTATATTTTGAGATTTTATGAAATTACATTGACTTTTCGTTAATTTTATAAATTATATTTATACCATTCTATTTGTGTTTTTCACATGAACAGATATGTGCAGAGAACAGTATGGAGGAGTATGCATTTGAAAAATAAAAATACAATGGGTTATTTGTCTGCTGAAAAATTCAAAGTAGGAGGTTATTGTAATTTATAGGTTAAATTATTGTATTCCACACTACCGGATCTACTATCTAGTAAATTTATAAGAATTTTATTTTTCATACAGCATATTCAAACTCAAACTTAATAAATTAATGTTAATGATATTATAGTGACTTTCTTTAATAGTGATATTTTACTAGAAGATATTTTTATATAGGGGTGTTTATATATGAAAAAAAAATTGAACAGGAAATGTATTTGTATAATAAAATATCTGTGTATTTTTTTGGTGAAAAATATATGTATTTTAATATGTATAATATATTTATTTGACCTTTTAAATATGTATATTTCTGTAAGTTTTTTAAATCTAAAAGAAAACTAGTATAATTTACTCAAAATACATTTTTGAAATTTCTTTTATTATAATTAATACTATTCATAATATAATTTTTAAACCACTTAATCCGATAATATCTATTTTAGTAATTTTAGATACTAAAACCAATTTAAGTAGCACTTTATTAATCAACATGTAATCAACGGTGTTCGTCCATATATTTACATAGCAACTATTACATCGTAGATTTTAATAATAATAATAATAATGCTATATAGATAGAAAATTTTCACAAAATTCAGCTAAAATTTTGTCACTATTTAAAGGTGATTATTGAATAAGTCAAAATGGTGGGACCATTGATTTATCTAAGAATCAATAACAATACCAACTCATTTGGTTAAAAAACTATTTAATACTTTTTAAAAAAAATATGTAAATCATAGCTGCTTTTACAAAACCATTACATTTTCAAACGGCTAATAATCTCATTGTTTCGGTAACGTGACCTCATTACATTTTCAATCCAACTAGAAAAGTAATATTTAACTAATAAATGCTAATAATAGTTTATCGTTTTTCCAATATCGTATCCTGATTTTACAACTTAAAAGCAAAACTTGATATAGACAAACATAACATAAATTTTCACAAAGGCATTATCTTCTTCCTATTTTATCATCATTTTCTTATAGAAAGTTATTATTTTAACTTTTCCCAATTTAACTTCCTGACATAAATTTGATTCCCTCAATTTGGTATAGCTGCTGTAACAATAAATCCACTTATTTGTTATTCCATAGTAAACTTTATACATTTATACTTTTAAATAAATTTTTATAAAATATAAATTTAACTAATTTAACTATTAAATTATGTAATATTATTATGATGATTATATATATTAAATTTTAAGATAAATTAGACATTCACAAATATTTAATAATTAATATTTCTTTATATTTTAAAAATATATTATACGTTAAAATAAAATAGTTAAATAAAGTATCATGAATTAATTTTTAAATTTTATAAAATTTTGAGTTTAATTTACCTCTTTAGAACTGTCCATCTAATGATTGTATTGATAAAATTCAATATTTATAAAAAGACTATGGAAGTAAGAGAGTGTCAAGACTTAACTCCAAGTATATCTTCACACACACATACATACATACATGCCCTATATAAATTGAGAAAGAGAGAAACAGAGAGTCTGTTTTGATTATATTTTTTCTTTTAAATTTTGATTATGCTTTTATTTTAATATAAATATCACATTACTAAATTGTCCTCAAATTAAAGTTAATTTAAAAATTAAAGAATTGAATTTTTTTTGGTCTAAGAAAGGGTGGAGGTTGCAAACCTCTTGCAGTAAAAAAAAAGTAGGAGAATGTAAGCAATCAAATATCTATCTATCTATCTATCTATCTATCTATCTATATAATACACTTACACAAATTTATAAATTTTCTATTACAGTAAGACTTTAAGATAGTTATAAGACATGGTTATAGCCGTATACATGATAGAAACTGATCCAAATTACTGTATAAAAAGTTTCACAAGTTCCATCAACAAGCAACAATATTGCATGTAATAATGAAGAACGTACAGGAGCCTCCTTGCAACACAGATTCAAAATGTGCAGATTAAAAGAATTTATAGATAAGCAGATATGGTAGCTGACATTCTGGCCAAGAAAACAAGTCTAACGCTTTTTTCTTTTGTTTCTCCAAACCTCCAATATTATTAAGTAGATGGCAATATTAACCAGTAACTCAAAAACTAAAGGGAACAAAATTAAGTGTGTAATTAAAGGGAACATTAATTAATTGCAAGTTGATGAAAATATTAAATTTTTCTGTAGATAAGATCATGTAACTATATAAATAAGTATTTAATTGCAATAAAATTATGATTGCAATAAAATTATGATTATTATGTTTTGATATATTATGATAAACTTCATGAAAATATTTTGATAACCTGTAATTAGGGGTAAAAATAGGTTAGGTTAAGCTTTACCTTAAATAAGCTTTGCTTATTTTAAAAAACATTGACCTTAGTCTGACCTATTACTTATTATAGGATTTTTTTTTTGTCTGACTTGACCTTTTTATGAAAACATAAAAATCTGGCCTGACCCAAAAACCTATTTAAAAGCCTATATTGCATAAAGGCTTTTGAATAAACCAACAGACTCAAACTTTATTGGTTTCAAATATACCTAACTTTTAACAAAATTATTGTATTGTGTATAAAATAAATAAATTATATTAATATATAACTAATAAATCATATAAGTAGTATAAAATTTCAATTATGTTATTATAATAAATAAATAAATCGATCTATTAAGCTTAATAAGGTTTTTTTAAAAGCATAGGCTTAAGCTTATTTAACTAAATAAACTTTTAAAAAAACCTAAACTTGACTTGTTTGATAAATGGATTAGGCTGAAAATAGGCTAGGTCGTAGGTCCTTAAGCCTGACCTATTTCCACCCCTACCTGTAATTACTTTGAGTTGTTAATGAAAATGAATCATAATCTATGTGCAGTGGTGGATTCAAAAAAAAGATTGTTTCCCCTTTGCCTTCATTCTCCTTATTAATATCAAATCAAGTTTTATGTATACCGAAACAGTAAAGTTTAAACACAGACTCATGGAAATATTTAGTAAATCAAATCTGTTTCCTAAAGTGACGATATATGGTTCAGAAAACAATATGATCATCAATTTAATGGCAGAATTTTGAGGCACGCACTCAAACATCCATGTCAAAAACTTTAGGACATAAAAGACCAAAGTGCAAACCAAACTAATTGTCGTTGTTGACCTGATATTCAATGTGTTGGCTGTTTGGCACTACCGACCAATTGAGCTAATGCTTCATTTCGTTTGGACAATAATGATATCACTTACAAATTGTAGAGTAATAATAATTTATTAGAACTCTTAACATTTTCTACCATTCTTTACTCAGTTAGCACTGAATTGATTTGGGATATGTGAACCCCAATCAAGGAAAGTACTCTCACTTTACAACCCACATCCTTTCCAGAACCCTTTTGTCCATTTAAGCCAACTTTTTGACTCGACAAGGATAGGATTATGAAATATCAATGGTCAAATGGTCAACCTTTGGATTATCCTCTTTATGTCTTTATTCAAAACAAGCTAGCCACACGCTTGGGTAGGCTTACATAGCCATCATCCTCACCATTATCCACCACCTTATGCTTGTCTATGGAAGTCCAGAATCATTTAAAGAGGTCAAAGAATGTTTTCAATTTAATTATTTATTATTCATGATAGTTTATTCAATATTTTCTTTGCGGCTGAAGCTCTACTATTAAGCATTGGATTTACAAAATCACGAATATGGTACTTGTTTCATTAAGGTGGTGTTTAGTGTTAAGACACAAATTGAGATCATTCTTAAAAATATCTTATTAGTTTCTTGATGACATGGTATTAAACATATATGACCTCATGATGACAATTTTGACACTCATTATCCATATTTTGATATAAAAATTAAATTTCAATACATAAGATAAAGGTAGGTCAATTTAATTGTTTCTATGCTTTAATTTAAAAGTACATTCATATATAGGAGCATGCTAGAGAGATACTTATTAGGTTGTATAAGTAATTATTGTAGTAAATAAGTTTAAAATAAACATATTCAAATGGAGCCTAAGTTCATTTTAGATATTCTTCTAATAGTTTAAGATTTTAGATGAATTGATTCCTTATATTTGGAACATGGATTTCTAACATATGCATATATAGTAGGCTTCATTAGAAAAGTAGAACACAAAGTAAATCATCATAATGAAATTGGATGCCTAAAACAGGAGGCATCACGAAGATCCTGCACTCACAAAATAGCTAGATATACAACTGATTTATCTTACAAAAAAAGTATAATCTCATTCTATCCCAAAAAAAAAAAAAGCGATAAATTGTTAATAAAGCACACAAATAATAAACCTCATTAACTTACCTTTTCCAAAAAAAAAAATTTTTTTAAATAGATAAACTGTTAATAAAGTACTGGAATAATAAATTATTAATTGTGATATTTGATTTTTTTAATGGTATATTGCGTTTTTATATTTGTTCATGTTTCATCGTTCCAATTACCTATAACTAGATAACTTGAAGATATTTTTTCCGGCTCACACATCTGATGAATTTTGATGTATAAACCCAATAGATTTCAGATCACAAAATTATCACAAATTACTTAACCCTAACTGTAGCATACATAGTCATACAGATTACCAAGAAGATTTAGTTTTAAGGATTACCTGGATAGGAAGATGATGAACAATCATGGTGTTTCTGTAAACAGATCAAGGGAAACGCAATAATCCTTTTTGTCAGCTCTTGGTGTGTATGTGTGTAAGGAGAGAAACTACTCCTTTCCTAGGGTGCCGTTTTCAGTGTGCAGTCTCAATGGGGCAACTACACTGCAACCCTAGCAAGGAATAGGAGTCTCTCCCTGTGCATGAAACATGGGTCTGCTTGCCCATCATAGCAAGCTCAATACACAGGCCTACCAAACTAAACCTACATAACAAAATGTGCTCAATAGTAACAGGCCCAATAACCATTAGTGATCACATAATTGAGCTAATAACAATAACAACAATATGCTCTAATAATTTTAACATCTAATTAATCTGAGTTTTAGTAAAATAACACTAATTTATGCAAGTCCAAATTAAAATAATCCAACAATCTCCCACTTGGACAGCATAAGTCAGGTTGTTTGCTTTGATAAAGAAAACAATACTCCAGATTAATTTACAATATGTGGCCACAATAAGATGTCAAAATTGAGCGAGCACCATTAACCATCGGTCCAAAATGAAACTACAAGTAGCTTAGCAATATAGAAAATCATGCTCGATAGGGGCACTGACATCATATATACCAAACACTCATATCTCAGTGACCTGATAAATGTGGGATGTGGAATAAGGAAAAGCATACCAAAATTGTAATCAATCATGCAATTCCAAAACAAATGGCCCTAGCATCCGCCTAAGATGCTTGTTAAAATTCAACAAAATATCTCAACATGACACAACGAGATTGGGTCCAAAATGTCTCCAAAATATGCCAAAAAAATATACATGTATAATCATAAACAAAACTACGTAGAATAATAATATCATACAGCATCAACAACAATAATAATGATAATAGCAACAATTTATTCAAGAGTCTCGAGACATAATAACAAAGTTAATGTTGCTACAGATCACAAGATAAAACTCCCACTAACCCAAGGCATCAAAAAATCTCACAAGACTCATATGGGTTACATGATCTACAAAAGTTTTAACAATTAAAATCTAACAAACATATATTTGGTGTCAAAATGCTTTAAACGTTTAGAGTTCTTATTGTTCTGAGAGAAGCTCACTACAGCAGAGTTATCACAATATATGGTTAGAGGTCTGAAGATGCTCTCCATAATACTAAACTCAGAAATAAAATTCCTCAACCATATTGCCTGGCAAGTGGCTTCAAAACAAGCCACATACTTGCCTCCATAGTCGAAGTGGCAGTGAGTGTCTATTTGACACTTTTCCATAAAATAGCTCTTCCTGCCAACATCAAAACATATCCTGATGTGGATTTATGGCCATCAGGGCAACCACCATAATCAGAGTCAGAGTAGCCTATCAGCTCAAGATGATCAGACCTTTTATAAGTGAGCAAATAGTCTTTGGTACCTTGCAGATACCTCATAACTCGTTTAGCAACTTGCCAATGACCCACACCTGGTTTACTCAATTATCTCCCAAGTACACTAATAGCAAAGGCTATATCAGGACGTGTACAAACCTGAGCATACATAAGACTGCCAACAGCGGAAGCATATGAGACATTCTCCATTTCACTTCTTTCTTTATCATTCTGAGGACACTGGGTATTAGAGAGTCTCTCACCCTTTTGAATGGGTGCAGCACACGGATTGCATGATTTCATGTTGAACCTGCTCAAAACTCTTTCAATGTAGTTTTTCTGAGATAAGCCAAGAACCCCATGAGATCTGTCACGAATAATCTCAATGCCCAAAACAAAGGAAGCATCACCAAGATCTTTCATATCAAAATGGGCTGTCAACAACTGCTTAGTCTCAAACAGAAAATTCAAATCATTACTAGCCGGGAGAATGTCATCAACATACAAGACAAGTATTATAAATCCACTCCCACTATTCTTCAGATAAATGCATTGATCAATTGTATTTTCTCTGAAGCCAAGAGAGCATATAACCTCATCAAACTTCAGATACCATTACCTAGAGGCCTGTTTTAATCCATAAATGGATCTCTTTAACTTACATAAAAGATGCTCTTTGCCCTCTTCCTTGAAACTATCAGGCTGGTCCATGTACACATCTTCATATAAGTCACCATTGAGAAAGGCAGTTTTAACATCCATCTGATGTAGCTCTAAATCAAAATGAGCTACCAAAGCCATCACAACTCGAAAAGAGTCTTTAGTGGAGACCGGAGAAAAAGTCTCCTTGAAATCAATGCCTTCTCTCTGGTTGTAGCCTTTAGCAACAAGTCTAGCCTTATACCTTTCTATCTCACCTCTGGCATCTCTCTTGATCTTAAAGACCCATTTACACCCAACAGTCTTACCTGCAGCAGGTAACTCCACTAACTCCCAAACACTATTCTTCTTCATAGAAGCCCGTTCATCCTCCATGGCTATCAACCATTGCGAACCATAAGAGCCAGAAATAGTCTCTTGAAAATTAACAGGAACAGAGTCCCCACCTGAATTGAATTCATGCTCCTGCAGGTAAACAAAATAATCTCTAAATTTGGTGGGTCCAGTAGGCTTGGGAAGCCTCGATAATGCAGGTGGAGCCAAGTCTACAACTTGGTTTTGTTCATCATTATCAACCTGTTACTGAGGAATGTCAACATCATTGACTGGATCAACAATGTCATTATGAGTCACCATTGGTGTCTTTACCTCTGAAAAGGGAATAATGGGTGTAAGAACAACAACACTCTCATCTCTGAAGTTAACAATGCGAGGCTTAAGACTCCCACCATGCTCCATCTCATTCTCAAAATAAACAGCTTGATAAGATTCAATAACTCTAGTGGTATATGAAGGACAATAGAACCTAGATCCCCAGGAACCAGTGCAATACCCAATGAAGAAGCCACTAATTGTTTTGGGATCAAGTTTCTTCAATTGCGGATTGTAAGGTCTCACTTCTGCTTTACAACCCCAAACACGAAAATGCTTCAAATTAGGTTTTCTACATGTCATTAGCTCAAAAGGAGTCTTGAGAACAGACTTGCTAGGAACATGGTTCAAGATGTATGTAGCTGTTTTTAAAGCATCACCCCATAAGAACTCTGGAAGAGTCGAATGGCTGAGCATACATCTCACCATGTCCATAAGGGTGCGGTTTCGCCTTTCAGCAACCCTATTTTGTTTAGGAGTATCAGGCATAGTATATTGTGCTTCTATACCACTATCGTGCAAGAACCTAGCAAAAGGTCCAGGATTTCTACCAGTCTCATCATATCTACCATAGTACTAAACACCCTTGTCAGACCTAACACATTTAATCATCTTGCCAAGTTTCAATTCAACAGCGGCCTTGAACGCCTTAAAGGCATCTAAAGATTCAAATTTCTCACGAAGCAAGTCAATCCAACCATGCCTAGAGAAATCATCAATAAAGGTAATGAAATATCTAAAACCACCTATAGCAGTAGGAGTAATGGGTCCACATATATCTGTGTGAATCAATTGCAGAACTTCTTCATTCCTGGCAACCCTACTCTTTCTAGTCCTAGCAATGAGTTTCCCTTTTACACAATCAACACAAGTATCGAAATCTGAAAAATCCAGATTATGCAAAATATTCTCTC
This sequence comes from Styphnolobium japonicum, assembly GCA_023212625.1. NCBI lineage: Eukaryota > Viridiplantae > Streptophyta > Magnoliopsida > Fabales > Fabaceae > Styphnolobium > Styphnolobium japonicum. The sequence continues at coordinate 21,610,317 of JALBWW010000013.1, forward strand.
TAATCAATCTCTCCATTCTCTCCCTCGAAATGTGCCCCAGACGTTTGTGCCACAACATGAAAGAGTTTTCAGCAACTCTACCACGTTTCTTTCCAACAACAGTGTTGACAACTGAATATTGTTGGTCAATAGGAAAAGAACTAGTATCCAACAAATACAAACCATCACACAAATTTCCAGAACCAACAACAACAGAATCATAGGACAAAGAAACCCTTTTATTACTGAAGTGAAAAGAGTAGCCACAATCATCCAAAATAGAAACAAAAATCAAATTCCTTCTCATTGAAGGTACAAAAACAGTGTCCTTCAAATTTAAAACATGTCCAGTAGACAACTCTAAGGAAACAACTCCTATGTGCTCCACTTTCATACTAGCTCCATTCCCAACAGTGATCATCAACTCCCCTTCATTTGGCATCCGCCTGCTTCTGAACTCTTGCAAAGAATTTGTAACATGAATAGTAGCACCAGTATCTAACCACCATGTATGGGAAGGAACATCAACTAGGTTTGATTCAAAATATACTAGAGCCAAGGGGTTACCTTTCTTCCTCTCAAGCCAGTTCTTAAACTTCCAACAATCTGCTTGCTTGTGCCCAATCATGTCACAGAACTTACACTTTCCATTGAACTGAAATTTTGGCTTTCCAGAATTTTCCCCAAAATGTTGCTCAGATTGCTGACCATAATGTTGCCCAGAATTGTCATTCCCCTTCTTCTTAAACTGAAACTTTCTGCCCTTATTCTTATGGAACTTCTTGTCTTTACCCTTGTGAGAGGTAAATTTCACACTATGAGACTTGCCCTTCTTCTTTGTCTCCTCATCTTGAGTGAGGATGGAAATTAACTCATCAACACTCCATTTATTTTGCTGGGCATTGTAGGAGGTTCTCAGCACATCAAACTGAGAAGGAAAAGACTCAAACACCTGCCATATCAGAAAGCTCTCTCCCAACTCCACCTTCATAGACTTCAACTTATTATACCAGTTCATAAGCTTCATAACATGTTTACGGACACCTCCCACTCCATCATACTTAGTCTTTCCCAATAGGGAAAGGTAATGAGCCTTCTCAGCCTTGTCAAACTTTTTGAACTTCTCACCAACAGCCTTGAGAAATTCCTTTGCATTTTCAATGTCGCAGATACTATCCTTGATTGTCTTGTCCATGGTGTACTTCATTGTCATTACACACACATTGTTGGAGTGTCCTCATTTTTCATATCTGGACTTATCAATCGCAGGAGACACATCTGTGGGCTTAGGAGGCCCATCCTCAGTGAGAGCCAAGTCAACATTAGACACAGTTAGAAACAATTTCAGAAACTCAACCCAGTCCTCATAATTGGTCTCATTCAGCCTTGTCAAGGCATTCATTTGCATAGGCAATGCTGGATAGGAGGAAACACCAAAAGGAGATTTTATATATCATCCCCATATCAATATAGACATATTAAATTGAATAGAATCAATTGAGCACTCATGAAATTATAATTCAGCCTAAGGGTCCCGAATTATAATACATAAGTAGACTCCCATATACATCAAGATTATGTCCCTAAAGCTAATACCGATAGGATATTGAAAACTCTAAAGCCATAATATTTAATATACTTCACTAAACACCAGAAATCATATCAACAAAGACAAACCGATAGGGTCTGCTCATTATTAACATAATTCCTAATGCAAAAACAATATGGTATAATATCAAAATGACACTTTGTCATAATTGGTCCATGATAAGCTGACTCACAATCACACAAAATATCCAAAACAACAATTCTAAAATTATAAAATAATTTCTCAGATTTTATTCTTACACAAAATTACAAAATATAATAACTTTCAAGTGTTACACAATAATACCCAAAAAAATTTACAGTATCCATACAGTGTCACACCCGAGAGTATGAAAAATATAGTGTGCCTAATAATGTCACAATTATACACAAAAATTTCAAAGTCAAATTCGGAGAGTATCATATATTTTTCATACATACAAAACTGAGAAAAATTAAAATAAATATGTAAATGCAAATAAAAAATTCCAAAAAATTTATATATAATTATTTTTGGGAGAGTGAATCATTTCTGTAAAAAAAATAAAAAATAAAACGATAAAATAGACACCTCACGCGCTTGCACTCTCCATGGGTGAGAGTGGGATTGAACCGGGTAGGGAACTTCATCTTCCCTACCCGTTTAACAGCATTTCGGGTCGCATGACCCGATTCCAAACCTGGTTCTGGGTTAAATGGGCTTCCGTCCAATCCTAACCAAAAAATGAGGATTTTTATACCATTTGATCAAGAATCAAATTTCATATAATTTCCCTATATCTATTGCTCCTATTACTCACTGTAAATGAGAACCCGAAAACCCTAAAAGGAGATGAAACCTCCATTAATGTCGGCAGGCAAATATGATGCTCTCACCAGACTTTGTAACATAAAAAAACGATCCTCACTCTTGCAAAAGCCAAATCAATAGCGAAGCCTTAGTGAAACAAAACCAATTTTGTTTTCCCTATTTTTTTTAATTCGAGTGAGACAGAAAAAAAAAACCAATATATATAAATATAAGAGTCTCTCTGAAATGGAGTCTATGTTTGCTAATTAACAATATATGTTTTTGATTGAATTTATGCAGCCACAGATGAGGTTAAACTGGCTCTGATACCAATTGATGAATTTTGAAGTATAAACCCAATAGATTTCAAATCACAAAATTACCACAAATTACTTAACCCTAACTGTAGCATACATAGTCATACAGATTACCAAGAAGATTTAGTTTTAAGGATTGTCTAGATAGGAAGATGATAAACAATCCATGGTGTTTCTGTAAACATATCAAGGGAAACGCAGTAATCCTTTTCGTCAGCTCTTGGTGTGTGTGTGTGCGGAGAGAAACTACTCATTTCCTAGGGTGTCGTTTTCACTGTGCAGTCTCAATGGGGCAACTACACTGCAACTCTAGCAAGGAATAGGAGCCTCTCCCTATGCATGAAACATGGGTCTGCTTGCCCACCATAGCAGGCCCAATACACAGGCCTACCACACTAAACCCACATAACAAAATGTGCTCAATAGTAACAGGCCCAATAACCATTAGTGATCACATAATTGGGCTAATAACAATAACAACAATATGCTTTAATAATTTTGACATCTAATTAATCTGAGTTTTAGTAAAATAACACTGATTTATGCAAGTTCAAATTAAAATAATCCAACAACATCTCCTTCAATTTCTTGCACATGTAAAGGCTTTGGCATATTATCACAAAACAATAAATAAAGCATGTGAATTATCCAAGGAACAATACCTAATCATGTGTTTGTGAAAAAAAATTAAATAATTAAATAAAGATGACATATGGAAGAACTATAGACCAAGAGGTGTTGCTAAACCTAAGGATGCAAAAACAATGCATAAAACTAAGGAAGTTAAGGAATTTAATTATATTTTTCAAAAAAATTATGTAAAAAGATGAGCCATGGCCCCCTCCAATTACACTACCCTCCTCCCCTAACTAATCATGAAAAACACCCAAAGCATATTAAAACACATATGGTTCACATAGATTTACATAGGAGTAGCAAGTAAACATATTGCATAAATATTGTTAACATTGAGTCATCTAGCCTAAGGTTTAAACATGCAAAGAAATAAGAAAACCTAGGGAATGTTTCTAAAGAAAAGCATTCATGAGCATGTTGCTAGAACATTAAAAATAAAGAAAATATTAAAAAAAAGTAAATATTAGGATAAAATATTTACTTACTATTTTCCATTATTTTCTCTTTCCATTATTGCTCATTATTTCTCAAGATTTACAGCCAAAGGCCATTATTTACTTGAAGATGCGGGGAAAAACAAAACTACTGGATTTTTATAGATGACTAATACCCTGTTTATTTTAACTTCTTTTCACAGCAAACGAAAAAAAAACGGCGTATGGGGCAGTGTTCATACTAAACTAATTTTTTCTCCTTCCCTCAGACACCCCTTATTGTTGTTGTTGGAGAAGAAATTAAAACAAACAAGCCTTAAATTAGTGAGACTCACCTACGTCTTAGAAATACTAAAACGACTATTTTATCCTTAATTTCACAACTTTTGTCTGAAACATAGAATTGAAGCAAACTTGGAACCATTAGAAAGAGGTGGGGCAGCTACATTTACGAAAAATGGAAGAGTTCTTCTCTATAAATAGATACCTCCTTCATCAGTTTTTAACATCTCATTTCAGAGAAGAAAACATATAGTTTCTCCTGAGAATCTTTTATTCTAGAGTTTTCTCCTATTTATTTAGAGAGAATTGTAGTCTCCTAAATCTACAGAGAGTGTCATTGTTCTCTCCTTATATTCAAAGAGATAGTTGTAACATCTTCCTCATAGTGAAAATATTCTACTATTGCCCGTAATTTTTCCCTTGATTTGTTTAAGGGTTTCCCACATTAAATTTGTGTGTCAATTTCTATTTTTTCAACTTTATTTTAGTGTATGATATTGTTTTCATAACTTTGATATCTATCAAATAATAATTCTTTCCAATATTTGAATGTTTAAAATGCTCCAAGAGTTTGAGAATTTTGAAATATACATAAAAGTGAATAGGTTTTGGAGGATCACATAAAAATCCTTCATTTTCCTCCCTTCTATTTATATACCTCCAAAATAAGATAAATGTTTAAATGAAACCTTCTTTTCCCTCCCATTTCTTCCATTATCATCCATCTAAGGATTTGCATGCATGGAGGGGAAGGGAAGAAAACAAATCAAAAGAAAGAAAGAAAGAAAGAAAATGAGAGAATAAGTAAAAAAATTCCTTCCTTTTGTTTAGATATTCAGAATTCTCTGAATTTAGGAAAATTTTAAAATGTTCATAAAAATGAATGAGGGGTGGTTTTGGAGGATCATATGATAATTTCTCAGTTCTTTTCCTCATTTTGTAAAACTCTCAAACAAGAGAAAGATTTACTTAAAACCCCCATTTCCCTCCTTCTCAATTCAAACATACCCATAGAGAATTCTCAATTTTTTACTTCCTGTTCCGGATAAATTAGGAATTGAAGAAGCGGGACAACAAAGGCTCCCCTGGTGTTTTTTTCTCTTTCATTTTTTTTACTTTTCTATTAAGTGAAAATATAAAGTATGAAAGATGTGAAAAAAAAAAATTAAGTGTTATTATTTTATCAATGACATCATTTCTAATCAAGTGTATTTCAAGTGTTTTAGTTATTAGGTGAAGACTAATCCAAAGCTTTAAAATTTTGTATAAAACTAAAACTTATCACTTGTGCCAATTGATCCCATCTTATTCTATAGATGTTTATAATGCTTATATTTCTTTAGTAGAAAAAGGGCAGTTATTCTTTAAAATGCTGACTTCCTTGCTAAATTGGGAGCCTACCATAGGAAATCTGGACCTTTTGATGTTGCTAGCTGATAGTTCTGGCACTTGTTTTGTTAGGCTATAGTTTGCTTTGTTCTTTTTTTTATATATGAAAAAAAAGAGCAGTTATTTTCTGAATAAGTAGGTTGAGTGTGCATGATGTAATGTCTAATTGTCTAGTAGCTCCCTTTCACTTGTTTAGATTTTCATCATTTTGGTTTTCAGTGGAGTATATAGTAATCAAATGGGAAAATATACTTGCACCTATATGAGGTATGTGCACAATCTGAATTATTCAGAAAGAGTTACAGTGGGACCAAGGTTATCTCATGACTTGCATGGGAGTCCGACTCAAACTCATGTGAGTGTATGAGTGTAAGTTTGTGCAAGTATCATTACTCTAATCAAATTAGTAGCTTCAAGATATATTCATGACTGCAGTCTGCAGATTATTCCTAGATCCTCACTCCTCAAATGCCACCTTAACAAAACAGAAATAAAGCACAACCGAATTCTTTCTGCAGAAAATATGCATTTTCACCTGAAGTGAGCTATGAAAATCTCAAAAACCAGCTTAACTTTCAGAACAATAGCTGATGATGGTTGCTGTACAGCATAAATTAATAGTTTCTAATTGACCAACTACGTATTTAACTTAGACTGTCATCTTTCACTTGAGATTACAGAGTATATAAAGTCAAGCTTGGGAGGTGGTTGTTCCATTTTTCTCCATTTTTCTTTGTCTGGCCCTCTCCATCTTCCGTTTACGCCATTCCTCCAAAGCTGAGAACCACAAACATAAAAGGAAAATAAAAATCGATCCCAACATATAATTTGAAGTGAGCTTTGAACCTAGGATTGTTATTTTACTAAACACTTTAGGGTTCAGGTGTCTTAACAACTTGCAAATGGAACAGCAGACACATTGTACAACAAAGTCTAGAAGACCAAACTGTATATTCAAACTAGAACACAATTAAATCATGTTGATTCAGGGTTGTTAGTTTTATTTTTGGATTTAGATTAGCAAAGGACACCAAAAGATCAGAACAAGTAAAACTTCAAAAAATATTGAAAATTGGAAAGTTCAATGGCGCCTGTTTAAAAGATTTAGTTGGCAGCAAATACTTGTGGATTCAAGCGAGTCAGGTTAAGGGCTATGGAGGTTATTTCAGTGAAATCAGCTGGCATGAAGACCTATATTAGTAATAATATATTGGGGCATATTAAGAGGCAATGGAAAGCACAAGTGGCTGTTCTTGTGCTGGGAGCAGGGCGTGCATATTCTAGCTTTAGGGTTTGACAGGTTTTGAGGTGAATAAATGGGAAGTGTTAGGATTTTGAAAATGGGAACTTTTAAATATGTCTGAGATACAGGACTATTGTAGGCCTTAACTCAAAGAAGGCGAGCCTAGACTTCAACCGGGTTGCTAAGACATTACAACATGAACAAGCTAAATTTATTGGCATTCAGAATTCCCCACTGAATTGATCATTTATTGAAAACAGATAAATAAATAAAAAATTACATCCCTACATAGAATTTATTTATGCTAATCCTATAAGCCTTTGAACTCAAATCATAATCCTATCCCAAAGAGCATCACCGGAAAAACCCTCACCTAAAATGGCTACCATTGTTCACTATAACTACAGTAATGCCATCATGCTAAATTACTATGATGATCTAAACAGGATGGAATAATTGTTAAATAATACGCCATGCAAAAACTGTCAGAATGACTTTTTGCGACAACAGAGTAGTGGTGAGCACACACATTTTCTATGTTATTTGCTTCTGTGTTTGCACAGACAAGAGAGAGTTATAATTGAAATAGATTCCTAGGGAAAAAGACTGTCACCTTTCAAACTGGCAGCATCATTGAGGGAACGGAAATCCTGTAACCTTTTAGACAGATCAACTGCAGCAGTCTGCTTTGTGTGTTTCTGCTGGATTGTTGCTGGTCCAGTGTATACTTCATTCTCAATCTCCCTCACCTAAAATGGAAGAAATTCAGATTCACAGAAAAATGTATTCTGATATTCTATATAGCAGCCCATCCCCCACCCAAACCCCTCAAAAGAAGAAGAATAAGACAATCAACGGAAATTCCAGTGATAGTAAAGAAATAAACCCTGGAACAATTGCCCACTTTCCGCTGGCCCAGCCCAAAGTTAAAAAAAGTTTCCATGCAATTATAAAAAGTTAAATTTTCAGATCTGTATGCCTCAAGGTCACAGTCTATAGAGATAATTGCTACATATTGAAACTTTGCCAGCTTGCTCAGGTACTAGTACTGCCAACTTTTCAAGGTAATATCTAAGATTTAATGTGGAAAGAGAAAATTTTAAGATTAGAGAGTGATTAATCGTGTATCAATTCATAACAATATTAAAGAAACAGAAAGGGCTGAACTATGCTTACTTTGTAATTCCAATACTCCATGGCTACAGTGTAACTATCCCCATGATATTTAACTTTTGAATGTAGATTCTCAACAATAGAAGGAAAATGTGAGATTGAGTATGTGATTGCATAAGAGACGATTGGCACATAATGACATTGCATATTTTATTGTATTAACATAAAAAACTTGACCAGCTTTAGAACTAAACTGAACAGATACAAAGACAGAGAAAATGCAAGTAGCTGGAAAAATCACTGCACAGAAAAATGATTATAATGCTATAGCTTTCTGAATAACTTGAAAAGTGAAACTCTTAAGTTTGCTTGTGTTTCAACTAGAGGATAAATGCAAACCTACATCAAATTTATAGATTTGTTCCAGAACATCCGAAATAAGCTATCATTTGCTAGAAAACAACAACCAAACCTTATCTCACTAGGTGGAGTCAGCTAGATGGATCAATCGAAGTCATTGGACTCTATCAAAAACCAAAATTTCAGTAAAACCATTTAGAGCATGGTCCTTTAAAATGGTTTCTCCTAAAGTTTTCTCAAGCCTTCTTCTACCCATTTTAATTGGACTGTCTGTCTTTTGTATCTTTTCATCAAAGCCCACAAAATGTATATAGCCTCCATGGTTAACTCCCTCGAATAAAACCAAATTGGTTCGCTGATATGTAGGTCTCTTATCTTAATCTACTCTCAATTACTCTTTCCCACAATTTCATAGTTTGACTTAAGAGCTTGATCCCTTTGTTGTTAGCACAATTTTGGATGTCTCCTTTATTCTTGTAAATAGGTAACAAAATGCTTCTTCTCCACTCATCCGGCATTTTATTGGACCACATTATCTCATTGAAAAACTTAGCAAGACAGAAAAAAGGCAAGTATTTCCCGAGTCATATTATTGGAATCCTAGGTACCACTTATGTTCAACAAACATGATATACCAGAAGCATAATGAATATAGTGAACAACAAAACCAATTCCAAACTCACTCTCTTTATCAGCTCCAATGGTAACATGGCAAAACGAATCTCTTCTGATTCCTTAACATAACTGAGTTGACCTGCAATTTAAAATCAAGCACATATCATACAAGCAAGATTAACAAATACTTCACAGCATATCAATCTATTATTGGCAAGTCATAAGTAGAATCAATGCCATATCTAATATGTCTGAATTATCCAAGGTTTATAACTAGAAAATACTCATTCTTATTGTTCCCAATGTAATTACTGTTAGAGATAAAATCAAGGGATTATTAATTTCAAGGACCGCTAACAATACATATTTAAAGAGAATGATCGATAACCATTCCCGTTAACATCAATGACCATTTAGAATGGTCAATTGTCCATTCTGAGTGGTTAATTGGTCCTTCACCTTAAATTTGTGTTATTAGCTGTCCTTCAAATTAATAATTGCTAAAATCAATTCCTAGGCATGTGCCAAAATTGGATCCTCGGCATGGTTTTAGAGCCTCTTTAACCAAGCATGTCAAGAATTCAATACTTGCTGCCCCATTCTTCATAATTAAATTCAAATTCAACACAAGGTAAGGAGGATATGTGCTGTATCCACATTTCAAGCCCAAAGAGCTCTTTTCCATTTTAAGAACATAAGTATAATAAATTTATGTATTTTATGCCTGAAGTGTGTATTTGATGTATGTAGAAGCTCCAATTCTATTAACAATTTTTCTTGACATTGCAAGGCAGTCTACAATGTTTGGACGACTCTTTGATATTTATGGTGAGGAGTGGATTTTTCAACAAAACTTGGAAGAGCTCCAAAGGTTCATTTAATGATTAAGTAAAAAGAAAAGTAAGGTTTGGATGAGGAGTGGCTTGCATGCAGAGGTCCAGTATATTTGTTTGCAGCACACTTAAAGAATTTCTATGCTTATTTTGCATGTTACACCTTTTTTTTAGGATAGTAATGTTTTATTAGCATCCTTATGATCATTCAGCAATTTTGACTGATGGGAGTCAAATCCAGATACAAGTTTAAACTTTGTCACTTAAGGATGACACACAAAGTTGATCCCTGAAAGATATTAAGCAATACTCACATCTTACTGTGGACCTCATAGAAACACAAGATGACAATCACTTCCCAAGACATTTACAACAGCACATAGTTATTATTTGATGGAGAATAAACCCTCATTCCCATTCTTAAATAAATAATTATTATGAAATGCGTGCCTACATCCACGGATGGTAAGTGATCAAATCAACTATCAACTACCTCACCACTATCCCTACATCTCTACGGTATTGTTTTGATGGAGGAGTTTGAAGGGGAAGGGAGGAGATGTGTAATTTTTCATTTTTTCATTTTAAATTTACATTATCTTTATTTGGTAATTTTTTTAAATGAGAGAAATAAAATGAAAGATTATCATGTAACCTTCTAATAATGTCTTTTTCATTTTTATAAATATTTTATAATTATCTCAATTTAGAAATGAAAGATTACCCCTCCCCTCCCTTCCCCTCCAAACTCCTCCAATTCAAACATACCCAACCAAACCCTATGAAGGTTTATCCGTCTTGAAAACCCCACAGGCTCTAACAAAACTATCTAGCTCATTCTCATTTACATAACCCAAACAATTTTCCAATACCTACAAGGATTTGCTTGACAAGCAACCACTCTCACTCTCCTTTTCAAATAAGAACTTTACTTTTATTTCCTACAGGAGAATAAATACCTTCTAATATCAATACAACTCAAAGTATAAAATTACCATTAATTATGAATTTGGGTCAAACCCAACACTATCTACCAAAACTAAAAATCTCTCACATTTTTTAAGTTGAAACACGAGCCCTCAAACCACCCAACAATAGAAAGCAAAACAAAAATTGAAAAGAATATCAAAATTCCTTAACCTATTCTAACCACACAATCATAACTCATAAGAGCTATATATAACAAAACCTTTTACAAAATCTCAAATGTTAAGAAATGATAAGCGAAAATAAGGAATACCCATGATCCATTTCACCTCAATCGTTAGAAAAAGTCCACAAGTTTGATAAGAGAGAAAGAGAGAAGAAGACTAGCCTGAAGAAGTTGAGTACAGCTTGTTGCGAGCGTAGGCAGAAGAAGAGAGAAAGCCTTGAAGCAAAAACATGGCAATAATCATGTTAAGGAGACACACTACCATTGTTGCGTTCCTGAAGGAGAAGAAGAATCTCAATCTCCACCATTGCTGCAACACCATTTTGCTCCTCTCACACACGCAGCAGCGTCCACGTAGATGAAAAAGGTTTACCGTTCCGTTCAGCTTTTCATATCATATATTGTGTGTGTGGGACCCGAAGGCGACTTCAAGTTTGCCCAATTTCTCATAAGAAAATAATAAAATGTTATGCCATTGATTATTAAATTAAATGCAAACTAGACTACCAATTTGTCTATTCCTTTTTGAGAAAATAATAATTTAATTCAGTTTCTTTCAAAAAAGTTATTTTAATTCAATTATTAAATTAAATAAATATTAACTTAATTTAATTATAATTAATTAATAATTTATTTTATTTTAAAAATTTATATTTAATTAAATGTAAGTAAATTATTTTGTTAAAATAATTTGATACATAATTAATTCATATATGAATCAAATTAAAATACATTTTTATCAAGTTAAATTAAATTTTCTTTCTCCCTTTCTTTTTTTAACTTTTTGGGAATTAGCCCGCTAGCCACCCAACTTGTTTATTATTTTTGTTTTTAACAGTAATTTTATTTACAAAAAAATAATTTAGCTATACTATTTTGTACTTATATTAAATCAAAATTACATAATATTTATCTTATTTTTAAAGTTACAATTTGAAATAAAAAATTAAGTTATATTTCATTATTTTTAAATTATTTTAAGTATATAGTTATCTTACACTTGCATATATAATAATATTTTTATTAAAATTTTAACTAGATTTATATGTACTTGTTTGAACTATTTTGACATGACTGAAATTCTAGTGGAGGATAAAGTGAGAATTAATTCCACATTTAAAGAGGATAGGATACTTTATAGTCTTACTCAAAAAAGTTACTTCTTTAAAATTTTCAATAAACTAAACGTATTAAAATTAGAGGTAAGTTATTGGACTCATTTGTGTGCGCAATCTTTAGATTCAATGGAGGGATCTCGAATGTGGATAGAATTTATAGAGATATTAAACCAAGGAGAGAAATTAAGTTAAATTTCATTATTTTTAAATTATTTTAAGTATATAGTTATCTTACACTTGCATATATAATAATATTTTTAATTAAAATTTGACTAGATTTATATGTATTTGTTTGAACTATTTTGACAAGACTGAAATTCTAGTTGAGGATAGAGTGAGAATTAATTTCATATTTAAAGAGGGTGAAATACTTTATAGTCTTACCAAAAAAAATTACTTTAAAATTTTCAATAAACTAATCGTATTAAAATTAGAGGTAAGTTATTGGACTCATTTGTGTGCGCAATCTCTGAATTCTAATGAAGGGATCTCGAATGTAGATAGAATTTATAGAGATATTAACCCAAGGAGAGAAATTATGAAGCTAAGCATCCAATCAAATGGACATGAAACAAACCCTACGTGAGGTCAAGCGGGAAAGACTGTTTAATTCCACATAATTGTCCAACTCAAATGTAGTGTGTCCACTTTGGCAAAAACACAGTACACGTAGGAAGATAACGTTGCACTTTAGACGGAAGTGTAACAAGACAACTTTAGGAGGAAATAATATTTGTATGGACTGGTTGAAAATTTTTTAATTTTTAAGAACTGAAATAAAAAAGGTTTATATGGACTAAAAACATATTTAAGCCTTTAATTATTGAGGCTGAATAAAAGATGCTTATGCACCAACTTTATAATTTAATGATTAAGATTGAACGTATTCTCACTTCTTATAATAAGATAATGTTCTCACATTATATATATATATATATATATATAAGAATAAATCTTATACACTTACACAATTAAATAATTTATTGTAAAATGCAAAATTTACTAATCCAATTATTAAATAATGTGATATTATCATAATGATTATACATACTAAATTTCAAATTTACCAAAAACATATTATGCATTTAAATAAAATAATTCAATGAAGGAACCACTAATTTTGAAATTCTAAAATTGTCTAAGCTTGGTCTATTAATTTAACAGTTGAACTAATAAAATTCAATGTTTACAATAAGTAAATTCAATGTTTACAATAAGTAAATTCAATGTTTAAGAGCATCCACAATGGTAGAGTCCAATATGGAGTGCTTAAGTGGGTCTCAATCGTCTACATCACTCATATTTATCTTTTTTAATTAAGCATCTTATAAACATTCTACCTGTCCAACCTAGCATCTCTTAAAAAAATCTTAAAAGGGTTCCATAAATAACCCTACATCTACATTTTATTAATAGTTTATTTATTAATTTATTATTATCCGATTTATGAAACAACTAAATTATAAAAATTAAGAAATTTATTTTTTTGCAAAATATTTTTACTAATACAAAATAAAAATACATAAATAAAATTAGCTAAAATTACATAATTAAAATTACATAAATGAAATTATTAAAAATGACGAAAAATTGCTAAAAGTACATAATTAAAGGAATAATTAATTTTGCTAATTATGGCGTCCAAAACGTTCCTAGATATGCTCCACAAGGTGTGCTTGAAGTTGATGATGCTTTTGCTTATCATGAAGAGCTACACTCCTTCGTAGATATGGTCGAATATCGGGATGAGCACCATTATGTATGTCAGTCGTTGAGACATCATTATTGGAATGATCATAAGAAAAATCAAAATGACCATCATATGTGTGTCATTCGTCTTCCACAATCATGTTATGCAATATGATGCATGCATATAATATATGCTTAATTGTATCCATGTACCAAGCACGCACTGGGCCACTTATAATTGCAAATCGAGATTGAAGCACTATAAATGCACGCTCTACATCCTTTCTTGCTACTTCTTGATGTTGGGCAAACAATTTTCTTTTATCACCTTGCGGCATTGGGATGGTCTTGACAAGCACAACCCATTCTGAATAAATACCATTTGCTAGATAATACCCCATATCATATTGTGTTCCACTTACCATCTCAATATGTCAGCCTCGGAACTGTCGCTTCTCCACCTACATTTTAGTTGGTTCACTTCTCTTGCTTGCAAATGACCACAATACTCATTGTATCTATCTTTAATTCTTGACCAAGAGGAATTTGCTTTTTGGTTTACCCCCACAATTGCATTTTTGGAAACATTTATCCATGATTGGATGAGAAGTTTATCTTCCTCTGGGGCCCACCTTGCTCTTCTTTGAGTTAGTTCTTCTTCTTCTTCTTATCCATCGAGCGCAATATTATCCAATCCAATTTGTATGGAAAGCAGTGGAGTTTGTGATTCTGTCACAAACTCGAATACTGCTTCTTGCTTTTGTTCACAAGATTGCCCACCACTTGTACTAATTGGATTCCCATCATCCATGGAGGGGTTAGTTGGTGGTGATTGAAACATGGGATATTGATATGGAAATGGGAGTGTAGGAAATTATGGTGGTGATTGAAACATGGGTACTTGGTGTTTATTTGGGATATTTTGTGGATTTGGTAAAATTGGAGGATTTGAAAAAATTGGATTGATAGGAGCTTGATAATTATGTATCAAATTTAAGAATGAATTGATATTGACTTAGTTTGGATCCATTGGGTGAAAACAAATTAAAGAGGAAATTGAAGATTTAGAGTGAGTCAAAAAGAAGAGAAAAATTTGAAAGACAATATGAGAATAAAAGAGAGAAATTTGAGAGTTGATTGAGTAAAAAAATTAAGATTGAACACATTTATATAGATTTTGATTAGAATTCATATATATATAAAATAAAAACAAATGAGACAAACAGCTTTTTTTTTGTAACCAACGGCTACTTGATGTCTAACAGCTAATCCATTTATATATATATTTTTTAAAAATGGATCCACTTTGGCAGACTAGCACCGCTACTGGAATTGACATCAATATTATCTAAGCATTTATTACTTCTTTGACTCCAACGAACAAAATCCTCTTAGCATCATATCTCTTAGCATCATATCTTATTGGCATCTGTGCTATCTAAGCAGCTTTGGACATGACCTAAGAAGTTATTGAATGCTGGGACAAAGATTGATTTATATATCGCTCAATAACCATATGCCTTCTCGTGTACTTTGAATGCTAGGACCAAAATATAAGTTTAAACGTGCGACATTTTTTTGGGGAATGCCAACAATACACCAATCTAACTGCATTGTATCAGTTCGTCTATTACTCAGCGAAAACTATACAAAGTGGGAGCCGAACTGCTCATAAGTTCATTGGCAGGCCAGGTCCTAAGTATAGACCCACGTAAGCTTTAGCCCAACCAAGCCCAAAGCAATAAAATTATTACATGTAATTAATAGATTAGTGCACCTTCAACCTTCAACCTTCAACCAAAGAGGTAAGGCCTCTACTCCACTCCACACTCTTACCATTTACCTGTCTATAAGACGATTTAAGGCAAGGCTTCTGCTTATCCTAGCGAAAAAAAAACAAAAACAAAAAGGGTTCATACCTACCAATCAAGGTTTCATATATGATTCAACATGGTTCCACGACACTAGGATATAGCCAGTGTATCATGTGCAATGAATTAGGATATCTCAAGAATGAGTTAAAAAGAGACCATCTCCTTAGCTCTTTCTATTTACATGTTCACTTTCTCCTTAGATTGTGAACTCATGCAAGTTTTGAGGAACCATTCTGAAGAGCCCACTTTGGAACACAACAGTTCACATCAGATAAGAAACTTCAGTACGATATTGGAGGTAAGTGAAAATTTCAAGGTATTGGTTGACAGGGCAACAGAAAAACAACTAGAGAAAGGAGAGGTTAAATGTTAAACTGAAGAACAAAATCCTAAACAAAATTAGAAAACTGACCAAGGAAACATTGCACCATTTCCACATCCTTTTACTGATATTGAAAAATTATAAGCCATCAAAGAATCCAAAACAAATTATTAAAACGATTCATTTTTATATGGCAGGCTGCAGTTTACTAAGAAGAAGGTAATTAATGACTCAAAAAAACCAAAAGGAATCAGCAGACTCAATTGTAGACTGCCTCTGCAGCATTTCCTTGCTCAGAGATCAGAGTACCATGATGGTACAATGTTCAGTCGATTTCTGACTCAAGGTGAAAACAACAAAGGAAAAAGGGAGGTTTACAGAGAGAAACAATAGGACAGGAGTGAAAATCAATTGGGAAGAAACAAGCAGAGGAAAACAAGGCACATGTGGGGGTCGTATGGGTTTGACTTTGGGTTCAAGCCCAGGCCTGGCCATGTTGACTAGGCCTAATAGCTAGGATTAGACTTGAACTAATGGGCCTGCGTGAGTTTATCCCTCCATGGGCTACCCAGCCCATTGAAAGCATCAATTTCAATTTCCTAGACCTACTTCTCCCTTGTAAAGGTGAGTGATACCTTCAAAAAAAATTTATAATCTACTTAATAAACCAGAAGTCCTTAGATTGAACTCCTACACCAAAATCATTGTAGGTGAGGGAAATGAGTATGACAATTAAAACAAGCATGCAGAGAGGGAAAAAAAAGAAGAAAAAAATGGCCTCTGTAATCTAAATTAAAATTCTGACGCAGAAAACATGCCCAGAAGAAATGAAAAAGGAAATAAAGGCACAATAAAGCTAAGACAAATGGTTCTGTTCCTTAAAAATGCATCAAAGTTCGTCATGCATTCTTTGATCCAAAGGAGCCTCCCTATTATGGCCATGATCACCTCTGACTTGATGAAGATTTATATCATCTGCAACAGCTTGAGGTCTTAACTGTGCCTGCCCCACCACACCAGCCTTTATGGCTTCAGTAACCTTTCTCTGCAACTTTAGTAGCCCAATCCGCTTGGAAACAACATAAAGAACAGCAAGGGAAAACAAGAAAAAGCCAACCCCAAGTATCACCCTGTTCAGATATAAGTTGCAATGAGCCATTCATTAGGAACACTAAATGATGTTGGTGGAGAAGAAAATTCATTTACTTTTACTTTCCATACCTGTCCAACACATCTTGACGTTGCATTGTAGAGAGAAGATTTCGTGTGAGCATCAACAATGAGCGGTGCCCTTTATATTCACTTTCAGCCTTTTTTAATACTCCTGTTGATTCATCTATATATCCAAGCAGTGTGAAAACAAAGTTATTTCAAAACTCCTCAGTCCTCATACTCATATTTCTTAAAACTATCAGAATTTCAACCAAAAGTGAAAAATAATATTATTTAACATTAAATTGTTCAACTAAGATTTTCAACATGTATGCCAGCAGAATCAGTGACTGAAGAAGCAGGTTCGCATAATACATCAAAGGATATGAAAAGTAGAAGAATCAGTGTAAGTTAAATTTCACAAGGTCATATCTATACAGGAGAAAGCTATACAGTTATCGTATTCTGTACACAAGGAGCTTAACGTTAACTCAAAACTGTATAACAATGGAGTTGTTATTTGGTGTATTCAAGCAAAGGGACTTAGTTTCCTGTTATTTTGAGGTCAAAACTGGTTCTAAAATTGGTTGCAATTTCTAAACCAGATTATAGGTTTGCCTAACACACGCTTGTTCACTAACCTGTTCATATAGGCTCAAAGTCACTCTTAATCCCCGAGAAGGTCTTAAATGCAACCCTTGCCAAGCCATATAAAAAATTAAACCTATGTTCGAATTGAGGAAATGGGATTAAAGGAAGGGGAAAAAAAGTAAAGGGTACTAACTCTTCTTTGGGAGTTTCTCTAATAAAGAAAAGGGAAATGCAAGACTTAATAAGTAACACTCCAATCCACTCAAACCTCCATTTTTTGAGTTCCTCCAAATTTAGGGATTACATGCTCTGCTTCTCTTTCTTTCCTTTACTTTTAACATCCAAACAAGGGAAAACAAAGTGATTTTTTATCCCCTCATTCCCATTACTTATCTTTCCTCTTATATCCATTTTTTTACTCCCTTCCAAGTTCAAAGCAAAGGCCTAAGGTTCTCTTTAAATGTGTGTTTTACCTTATGAAACTCATGCAAATCATAATCCCTGTCAAAATCATCCTCATATAAAGACTGGCCACAGTTTAGATCCAATATATCCAAATCCAAAGCTTTAACATCCATAAGCTTCAGTTCTCTCTGCAATTAACCGTATCCCAGAACATTGTGCATTATTCAAGGTTTAAGCTCTGCATAAACTTTCTGAAAAAAAGAAGTTGAATAGCAAAATGAACCTAGTTTACTTTTTACATACAAAATGCTTTAAATTATCAATTCTAACACCCAAAGAATTATTTAACACATCAAAACTTTCAAGGAAACTTTATAAACCTTAACCATTTTAACCTAATTCATGTAACAAAAGTTTAACAAGCAGCCAAGATGTTTCAATTTTAGTTTTCTTTAATATTTGGCTTCATGTGTGCTTTTCAGTATTTTCTTATTTCCAGGACAGTGGCCATTGCTGGCTGGGGTCCTATTCTTAGATCTTAGTTTGGTATATAAAATGACAAATCTATGAAGACAAGGAATGTTAAAGGTACAAGCTGAAAGAAACATAAGAAAATTACACACAGAAAAATTGGAGCATCAACAAAGACATCAATCCCTTTGCTCAAATACACCCCCAGAACATCAATCCCTTTGCTCAAATACACCCCCAGAACATCAATCCCTTTGCTCAAATACACCCCCAGAAAATAACCTTTGGCCAATCACGGCAAAGAGGTCAAGAAAACCACCCTCTCCCACAAAAGAGACAGTGGGAGAATATTTTTTTAAAAGGTTCCACCATTATGCTCCGCTCATGTTACGTAACTTGGGTTTTGAACACTAAAAAGATCAGGAATAAAGTGAATTTCCGTAACCAAAAAAAAAAAAAAAAAGTGAATTTCCTCACAGTTGTATTTAAGATCAGAAAATCTTACTTCTATTATAGTGATAAACTGCCATTTTATATACTTAAATGCTAGGAATTTGAGTTTGATTTGGTATTTATTTGAAGATTTTATAAGGAAAACTTACCCAATTTCCTTTGAATATTGCAGGTTGAAGATTTATAAGAATCAAGCTTTAAAGTATTAAAATGGAAGCAATCTTGGGAAAGATACAAAGATATCAGCAACCTAATTATGAAGGATTTTGCCAGGATGCTATGAAGATATCATCAACATAATTATGAAAGATTTTGGCAAGATCCTACAAAGATATCATCAATCCAGTTGTGGAAGTTTCCTATTTTTATATTCTTGGAAGATTTTCCCTCTTATCTCACATTAATTAAGAATACTCAAAGTGGGAAAGCAATCTACTTTCCCTGTTATCCAAGAATTGCACATTAAATGAATTTGTGCACAACTAGGAAACCCTAGAAGAAAAGATTGTAGAGTTGTTGGGCCACTAAAATATTATAAAGGAGGAGTGGCAGCGCAAGGAGAAAAATATCCGGCATTCAGAGAAAGAAAGTAGCTATAGCCCTTTACTTGATTAGAGAGTTGTAGCGGAGCTTTGGAGGTTTTTGAAGCTATCAAGTGAAGGACCGTCTCCCCAATTGTTTGTGAAGGACCTGTTTCACCGCAAGGGGGTTTCCGGGTTTTAGTTTTTCTATTGTTCTTTTATGGATTTGAATTTGGTTTTAGTTTATGCTTTGTTCTCTTTGACTATGCGTAGCTAAATCCATAACTAGGGTTATGGTGGATCTTATGTTCAAATTCTTATAATGTTTTCCTAATTCTAAATAATTTTGTGTTTCCCCAATTGATTGGATTTTTCCTAGTGCTTTGTTTTCCAATAAGGTTTGCGCACCCTTTAAAAAGTTAATTGATTGACTGGCGACCGTACCACAATTAGTTAACGGAACTCTAGGATTAATCGGATTTGGGGTTGTGTGGACCAAACTCAATCCTTTGTTTTCAATCAGTTATTTGATTAACAAATCTGCTGGTTCTTTATGCTTTTCTTGACTGTTTGCCTTGCATGACCATTGGGGGTTTCAGATTGAGAAAAAGAATATTAATATTGCATGACCATTGGGTATTAATAGTATTAGAGCAGGTGATTGGCAATCAATCGGAACACATATTATTGAGGAATTGGGTAATTTTATGAGTTTTGACATAAGTGAAACCAGACACCCTAGGCTTTCCATAATTGAATCTTTGCTTGATAATCTTTGATCTCCTCACTTTCTCCTAATTGCTTGATAGTTTTTTCCTTTCTCATTCGAATTTCATTGTCTAGATAACATAAGAGATTAATTAACTTAGTAATTGCCAACAATCCTTGTGGGTTCGATACTTGGAGTCCCAAATACTTCTTTATTACTTGTGCGACAGGGTGCACTTGCCCTTAAGTGCGATTTTAGCGTAACATATAGTAATTCATTATTTTCATGATTAATGTAATCCCTTTTTACCAAAAAAGTAAGGGGAATTATTGATTCCCATGCATGTAATTAGACTGTTTAGTGAGATTGCAAAGAAGCCCCACGTGAGGAGCCTATACTACATTCTTTTTTTTCTACTATTTGATCTGATTTTAAACTATTTTTGCCAAATCAGACTACCTATATTTAGAATGAGCATGCTTAAGCATGACTTTCTGTTCATAAAGCATATAAGTTCTGTATCGGTGTAGGAAATGATCATATCTTAAGATGTTGCATCTTACCAATGAAAGTACAAAAAGGAGAAATCTATGAGGGTCAAATTTGAAGTGGGTTATTCTATTTTGGACCATTTTTATGTTAATATCCAAAATGGTAAGCTAGTTTGCTTAACATCAACTTGACCCTTAAAATCGGTCTTAATTCAAGCACAGAATTTGTTCATTTCTAACCTTCTTCATCCAATAACCCTAACAGCAAACAATTCCAATCTCAATGCTGCCACCAAAATACTAAAGTTTGAATTCAGATTTTGTTTACTAGTTCTGTCAAATATTCTCCGCAACCTTGTTTTATAATTTATATATTTTGAGTTTGACCATCAACTTTGTAACACTTGCATTCATAATGTTCAAATGGAAATCCAAGTGTACCAATAGAAAAGCACCATCGAGATGAAGCCCTTCTAATACACTCTGCTAGTGATAGCAAGAGAACAAGAAAAATCCACATAAATGATAAATCCCACCAAATTTTTATTAAGCTATCACAATACAGAAAGCTTGAGGGCCTTGTGATGTTGTCGGAGTAAACAAGAAGATCCATTTGAAGGAAAAGAGGACTTAAAAGAGATATGACATGGAGCAGCCTGAAGCTATAAATGTGATAGCCTTAAGACCTTGCAGCTAACACAAAACTCATTCCCTGCTGCCTTCCTTCACTCACAAATCAATTGGTATAAGATTCATTCAGATCTAACTGAATTATGTAGCCAGCATAAAATCATTTAATACATTTTTCTTTGTCTTCATATAAATTTCATATACACCAATAAATGCAAAGATACTATAAAAAATAATGTATCAAAATCAAAGAAAATGTAGAACAATAATGTACCAAAAGTCATAAGTGTGCTTGTGCTTCTTTCAACCTCCTACATGAAGATAGAGATATGATCAGTATGCTTATCTATCTGATCTAAAAGGGCCACAGCATAAAACAACAGTGACAGAATAAAGAATTTCAAGTAGTGAGCGTGAATATTAATTTAAGTCTTGAAGAGAAAGAAATTAGAGAGGATAATCAAAATTATAATTTTTAACACAGAATTTGAGAATTTAAGCTAAAGGAAGCACTAAAGAAGATGGACAATGGAAAAGTAGTTGAAGTGGATAATATACCTATTGAAGTATGGAAGTGTAAAAGAGGAATTAGATGTACTTACTGGGCACATTCAATAACCAGTTCTTCAAGGCATACGTTTTGCAGATGATATAGTCCTAATTAATGAGTTTAGAGGAGTAAATTCAAAATGTGAGTTGTGGAGAGAAACTTTTGGGATAAAAAGGTTTATGGTTAAGTAGAAGTAAGACAGAGTATATGAAATGCAAGTACAATAAGATATGAGTTAGCAATGTTTTAGAGGAGAAATTTTGGGATCACATCATACCACAAGTTGCACAATTTAGGTATGTCAGATCCATCTTACAAAATGATGGGTAGATTGACAGAGATATTAGACATAGGATTCAAGCTGGGTTGATGAAACGGAGAAATGCTTTAGGCATAATTTATTATCACAAAGTGCCTATTAAATTCAAAGGAAAATTCTACCAAATAGCTATAAAGACTAGCAATGCTCTATACGTGTAGCGAAGATGAGAATGGTAAGGTGGATAAGTGGACATACCGGAATAAGAAAAGATTAGGAACAAAGTATCTAAGGGAAAGTTGAAGTAGTACCTGTTTAGGAGAATATGACAGAAACTTGCCTTAGGTGTTTTCATCATGTGAGAAGAAGACCAATAGAGGCTCTAGTGAGAGAAATGGATCAAATGGAAGATAGTCCGATTAAAACGAGTAGAGGGAGACCTAAGAAAACATTAGGAGAAACCATAAAGAAAGACCTAGCTCTAGAGGTTTTAGCAAAAAATTGGTTTTTATAAGCAGAGAAGAATATTCTGTGTTGTTTTATTTAGGTTATTAGGTACAGTATATATACAGGGAAAAGTTCCTAAAATCAGTAAAATTACAAGATACAAGGAAGCTAAGAATCTGGAAATAAATGAGAATAAATCAGAATAGAAAAGGAAATAAAAGTTCCTAAACTAACTCCTAGAAACTAGGAAGCATGGAATGAGCTGTCGACAGATCCCAATAGCGTCAATTGATCCTTGTAACTGACACCAACTAGTGGGATAATACTAGGTAGTTGTTGTTGTTGTAGAAATGAAAGAAACTAGGTACAAACCTGAACCATCAATTGACGAGTACAACGAAGGCTTTCTGTGATGCTTTCTACGGCAGATGTCATTCCAGCTTTTGTCCTGGAAGACAATTACAAATTAGACAAACTAAAATACTTTATCCTGCCCTCATGCTAATTGAATTTTCCTATTAAATGACACCACAAGAAAAATAAAAACAAGCAAAGCATAATCGCATTCCAGCTGAATATAGCACCAAGAACATACTGTAAGTTGCGCCTGCGAATTGTGGACTCTTCTCCACCACCTAGAAGTAGTTCTCTCTGCATCATATAGAAACAAAATTTCACACTGTAGTCCAATACACCAATTTAGAGAACTACAAAATCACACATGTAAATGATCATAATATAATCAGCTTGCTCTCAATCAAGATCATCTTCGACGTCACTAGCACACAGCCAGCAGGGTGGTGGTTGATAAGATTATGTGCTTAACACTCCATTCTAGCACGAAGAATACAAGAATCTGAACATTTCATTACGGAAATTAAATAAAAAAGCATTTAGGCGAAACAAATAGTATAATGCCAAGGATAATCAAGAACAATGCCTCCTCCTGAGCAGCTTTTCTCATGTTAGCCTTTGCTTGCAAATTGGCATTCCTCAGACTTAATCGCAAACTGTTTAAGAAAGATGGTTAAACACAAACTGTCAACAGAAATTACAAATATACATATAAATCATTACAAGACAATAAAAGTCTGGGTAAAGAAGGATTCTTCCTTCTTTTTTCTCCCTCCCAAAATACAAGACCAAACAGCATACACCTCCATTAACTTCAAGCAAATATATTAAATTAACAGACTTTGGGGTTCAGTGCATGGAAAAACAAAGAAAAACCAAAAAAACTGAAAATTTCCTTCTATGTTCTATAAAAGCAAAAAGGAAGTAAACAAATAAATCTCAAAGATACCCCACCCATCATGGGTGCTAAAAAATGGCAAAACTGAAGAAAAGAGAGAGAGGAGAAAAAAAAAAGGAAGTTCTTTTGACATTGGGTTTTCCAGGATTCAAGCATTGCCCAAGCAGATTGGACCTGTTGATGAGTGGGCAACTGTGGAGCAAGAAGATCAAGCCTGAACTGCAAAGAAGAAAGCAATGCCAAGGCATCTTGAGCAATCCCATTTAATCTGGGAAGAGAATTCTTCTCCTCTTTGGCTCTTCCTGATGATTTCCCATACTCTCCAATTTCCTTTATATGCTCTTGGGTTTTCCCATATGTATCATCCCATTCCCTCTTCACCTTCTTCACCTCCTCCACAACCTTGTCCATCACCACTCCCTAAACAAAATATATGGGGAAAACAAACGGAAACAACTAAGCTTCGATCTATACAAGCATTGTTTTATTTAATACTTATGGGTATCATAAAATTGGGATCAAAGCAAGTGTGAGAAAGCAAATGTGATAGGCTGGAACACAAATGCAGGCTATATACAATGTTAAACGTTTCTTCATCTAATGAGGTTTCTGTGCGTAAATCTCAATAAACAAATTTAATATCAATTACCAACAATAATAATAATAATAATAATAATAATCTCGCTAAATTATATTGTACAAATATTTTCATATTTAAAATTTAAATAAATATATTAATGTTTCTTAATTAATTTATATTAATGATTTATAAAAATACATTAAATGCATCTTAGAGTAGAAGTAAAATTATTTTTATTGGGTTGTCTTAATTGGGTACGTTGAAAAAAAAAACACAATTCATTTCTTAATTTATTACAATTTTTTTAAAAAAACCAGAAAGTAGAGGAATGTTTTCTTTTTTGAGTAAACCACCGTGTTCTTGAAAGAAATATTTAGTTAACTTTGATTTCATCCCTCTAAAACTATTGGTTTTAAAGTGGTCCATAAAATTTAACATTGTCATTCTAGTTAATTCATTTATCAACTCAGCTTGTTAATTGTAGATCATGGTTATCAAACTCTCGACTTAACTCATAAACTTATACTAGTTTACGATCTTATGTTTAACAATCATGTTAACTAGAATGAAAACTAGAACCTTGCTAGACTTGGAGTGACTCAATTATACTCGCATATACTTACTAAAATTTGTGTGTATATCATCGAGTTTATGAGTTCACAATTTAATTAATTATGCTGAAAACTTTATGCCTCAAACACATTGTATCTTCCTTTTCTGCCTCCTCCAAACGCCTTATATTTTTGCTCAAAAGTCAAGATAAGGTAAGGGCTTCTCACTTTCTCTCATTTTGTGTCCTTGAAGGTGATTAGGTTGTCATCAGTGTCTCTTCCTAATTCCTCTTTGCGCAGGTTTTAACCCACCTCTCCTTTTGAATATAGTGCCTTAGGGTTGCATAGTTGTGGGTTTTCTAATACATAGATGTAAGGAAAATAACTCAGTTGAAAGAAAATGTTGTATGATACTTGGTGTATGCTAAATGTATCCAGGCAACTAAGCTAAGATTTGACAATTTGTGTAATGAATCACCAAATTAAACTTTGTAGATTATGAATGCAGTAAAGTGGTAAGCAATGGTCATCTCCCGCAAGGGATTGGGTCTAGTTAATTTGTTAACGAAACTAAAAATAATAACTTAGGAAAACAATAAAGTGAAAAGGGGTTTTGGAAATCAATGAAATTAAATAAAGTAAAAAGTAAAGAATGAAAGTATTGAGGTTAGAAGAGAAACAAGACAAGATGCAAATGATAAGCAACAATAGTTAAGACTTGGTTAAGGGATTTTTCGCTACCACTAGACTTTAGACAATGACAACTAAATGTGATACTACTCCAAATTACTAAAGAAATTACCAACCGTAGATAGCAACAAGCTCTGCTATCCCAGTCTTTCTTTAGTTCATTGTTAATTAGAACAAAATCTCTAAGTAATCTCTAACCATTAAGCAACCTAAAACAAGCTCTGTAGATTTAACATAACGACAGCCTTAAGTTGAAAAATATATGTTGATATCGGTAACAACCACACAAGCACGGGGAAGTTTAACCTATGTTGTGTTCCACATCACAATTAATAAAAATCTGACTATAATTATCAATTGCAAATTTCTAGTAGTGAAAAGAAAAACAAGACAATTATGGATCAAGTTCCTTAATCTAGCTTTTAGGTAATTATCGAATTCTATTTAGTTGATCACCTAAACGACTCAAGACAATAACCCTAAACAGTTTTAGCAAAAGAATCACAATCAACTTTAATTAGAAACTAAAATAGTAATATTTAGAACTTCGAATTCACCTTTAACCAAAAGGAAAAGTCTAGCCTAACATAGTCTTGAAAAACACAAATTGATATGAAATAAACATCATGAGTTCAAGAGTTATGAATAGAGAAGAAAGATAAAACACTTTAATCCACGGGATTTCCGTTGAAAATCCTCTTCAAAGAGTTCTACCTTGACTTTTCTTGTCTTCCTCAAAGTTTATCTTAATTGATCGTCTTCCTTAACAGCACTCTATGCGTTCTTCTCTTCGATATCCGACCATTCTTCTCCATGTAGCCTCCTCTCCCCTTTCTCTTTTATAAGACTTTTTGGAACCCTAATACAATTAGTATTTAATTTGTACAAGATGTCATCTTTCTAGATTTTTTGCAATCTTGTGGTAGATGTTCCTTATCAAGGACAACTAAACTAAGAAAGTTGTCAACATAAGATTTCTTCCCATGAATATTTTAGGCACAAATTACCCTTATTATAGCAAATTTGACCATAGATCAACTTTCCTATAATAAATTCAAATCAATTAGGTGAGGAATATCCAATAAATGGCAAAATAGAGATAATATGATTTGTTGAAACATTAATGGAAACAAAAAGTATAAAGAAGAGAGGAAACTAACAAATATAGCAAGAAAGACATGAATTACTATTAAATCAATTCAAACCAAGCACAAATATCATGCATTATATCAACACTTGTCTTGTCTTTTCTTGTCTTCCTCAAAGTTGATCCCAATTGATTTTCATTGTCATGATCGAGATCGCAACATTATGACAGAAAAATTAATTAAAAATAGAGTCGTCACCAATCTTTTATTAGGTAGAAAAAATAATTAGCAAAACCCTTTAAAATTATTTAAAATAAAAAAACTGTTTACGAACCAAGTAAGTTTCGGGAGTTGATTATGCACAGTGAATGGTGGAAACTGAACCTAACAGTACTCTTGATGCATCTATCATAAAACGGTTATTTTAAGCTAGTTGTGCAAATTTAGTAACTTAAACAAAATTTGATTTACCCCATAAATATATTAAAACCAAGAAAAATAATTAAATTACAAAAATTCAAATAAAAATTAAATTACATGATTTACAAATTTTGAAGGAAAATAAAAACAAAAAAATAAAAAGAAAAAGAAAAAAATATAAAACTAGAATATTTACAGATTTGGAAAGAAAATAAAGATAAAAAATAAATTAGACTATTTATAGGTTTGGAAAAAAATATAAAGATAAAAATTAAATTAGACTATTTATAGGTTTGAAATAAAATAAGGATAAAAATTAAATTATAATATTTACAAGTTTGACATATCGTCAATGCTTACGTATTCTCCAAGTGTAATAAGGAATTCAAAACCACGTAATTCTTTAAAAAATTATTGCGTAATGGTTAAGAAAATGATTTATTTAATTTTGTTAAAAAAAGGTTAATTTGATTTATTTATTTTATAAATTAATTTGAATAAAATAAGTGAACTTGTTAATGAGTCTTAATTGAAATAGAACATGGTACTATGCCCACAGAGCCATCTCGGGAAAAATTAGCCAGTGGGTACTTGATTCCTCGAGTCCACTAAGCGATATTTAATTTATTTTAACAAAATATGATTGAGTCTTGGACAAGATTAAATATGACACTAATCTACAGAGCAACCCCACAAACTTGGCCAATGGATACTTGACCCCTTCAGACCACTAAACGATGTTTATTTTATTTTACTTTTTAAAAAAATACAAGATCTAAGTTGGATTGAACATGACATTACTTCATAAAACAACTCTAAAAACTTGATTAATTGGTATTTGATCTCTCGAGTCCACACTACACGTGAGTTATTTTGGAATATATTCACTTGGCAAGAAAAGTAAAAGGATCACCCTTTGAAAAAGTGGAACTCAAATTCCTCTGTTTTATTTGGTGACAATTATCCCAATAGAAAAATAAATAAATAAAATAAAAAGGAGGAAGGACATGCTGGAACAACGATTATGGGATTAAAAGAGAATGATGACAAGATAAGGCAAGACAACGTAACTAGCAACATTGATATGAACCAAAATCCAAACAAGGAATAAATTTATAACTTCATTTCATCTTAATTCTTTGCTTTTGTTCTTTCCTTTTTTTACTTACCTTTCTTTTTTCTTTTTTCCTAACTTGACATTAACATTGCCTAAATTCCTCAAATGAAACCCGAAGCAGCAAAAGTATACAAGCTCGAAGCATCAAGCAAAATAATCAGCCCAATTGAATTTCTTATGAAAAAAAGAAACCAAACCAACTATATCCACAAGACAAAGCACAATCATAACAAAAACCATTCAGGAAGAATTAAAAATCTTTTGACACTCTCTAGCTGGTTTGTCAAGCAGAGCATGAAGATTTTATCCCAAACCCCGGCCCCAACAGCAGCGTTCAGCCATGCATTTTAGTTTAAATCAATCATTGCGTCTCCAAATAAAACATCCTAGATAATCCTATAGGAGGGAAAGTATGAAAACCCATTGATCAAGACAGCTTGCTTCTATCAAGAGTCTCTTTTGATTTCGTGAAAACCTTGTGAAATGGAATAGAAGCTTTGAGTGGCTAGCATTAATCATCAAAGCACGAAAAACAGAAACCAACATACATGACTCCTGACACTCGGTTTCCTGTCAAAATAGGTTGCAAGGCGTTCAAGGACATATTAAACCATTTAAGGGGACACTAGACAACTACTAAGGATTCAGATGATTCTTGTTTTGACTCAAGCATTTCATCAAGCAGATTATACCTATTTACTCAACACACAACATCAATCAAGATGGCATATCATAAACTCTGCAGCCGTCAATTAGCCATAATAGTTCTCACATTCATAGGTAATTAAACCCAAGAATCAAACATCCTGTGAGAAAGCTCTGTAGTTCAAACCTTATATCAAATAATTTATGAACCAACACATGATCACCACAAGACCAACCAAGAAAATCAACTAGAACTTTTAATATCTCACGAGAACCATTACACACTGATCATGTGAATCACCATCACACATGGGTTCAAACCAAGTTAAATCCATAGCCATTCTTATGTAGATTCATTCTTTCTTTTTCAAGTCAAACCTTTGAATTGAGCAATTCTTGGGTAACAGGATTAGAAATAAAATCAACTAGAACCATACATCTCACAAATCGACTTTCAATATTTGAGGGACCAAAAGGGACACAAAAACTGATCCTCACCAAATCAACAAGGACCCACCAAAATAGGGTAAGAACAATTGGCCATGACTTCACTCAAACAATATAACTCAAACATTATACCAAGCGGTTTGTACACAAATGAGCGTGCACCAGTATCAGAAAGCCAATGTCCTCAAATCACAAGGTAATTCAAAACAAGAAACTAACACAAAGGATTTTTGGGTTATAATAATGCTAAAAAAGGACGACAATAGCGCATGCATTTCATTGCAAGCAAAACCAACAACATTGAATCATTTAATGTTTGATATAGGCGGAAATTACATGGCTAAGAAAGCTAAATAGATATTATATACCAGCCCACAACATGGATAATGGATAACAAGTTCTGTACGTCACCAATGAGGCTTCGTGGGGTGAGTATAACAAGGAATGATGTATGGTGATGAAACCTTGGCCTTGAAACTTCAACCTCCCCACTTATCTCGACTCGCTGCCTTCTCGTTCCTCTCTCTAATCCTCATTTTCTTTAAAGCTCTCTAAAAAACTCTCTGAAAACCCCTCCTAAAAAAATGTTGGCTCTTCTGCTCTCTCCCCCTCCCCCCCCAAAAAAAAAACCTCCCTTACTTCAGAAAAAACCTTATTTAAAGGTCACAAATGCTCCTCAAGTCCATCTTTTCTGCGTGCAGATTTGGTGAACATAAGGGAGAATCCCCATCAGATTTTGCCAACTGCCTCATCCTTCTTCCCCCTTTTTTGAAATTGTTACCCAATTTGCTCCTTGAACAGGTGTGCAAATGGTTGTCCGAAATCTCCTCCCCTGATCCCGTATCGAAGGAGTGGATCATCAAGAAAAAAGGGAACCCCAAAATCTGTGGAGGTGAGTTTGGATGGACGATAGGTGAAGTGGGGTTGCGGCATCTTGATTAATACTTGAGTGTGGCTAGGGTTTTAGTATGGAGGCAGAGATGTTACAGGTCATTTGGTGATGGGGTTTGGGTCAGCTCCTGTATCAAATGGATTGGGTAGGTGTACTAGGTTAAACCTGAAGTAAACAAGTGATACACAATAAGGGGAGTTGAATTGTGTTTCTTAACCTTTTTTTAAAACTTTTCGAAACCTAATGGTTTAAACAAGACAATGGTTGAAATAATAATAAGTAATGCACAAAAGAAGAGTTTCTCAGTTTTGTTGGACGCATTGAAATAACCAAGTGAAACACAAGAATGGGGGTTGAATTGTGTTTCTTAACTTTTCTTTAACCAACAGATTAATCAAGATAATGTTTAGGCAATGGACAAATAAAAAAACTTCCCAGTCCTATTGGACGCTAAAAAGACTTTGTACGATTTTTCTTTGGACGCAGTTAAAAAATTCTAAGTTTTAACAACAAAAAAAACTTTGTTAAGAAAACAATGGCAATCCCCAGATGTTAGTAAATAAATAAAACACAAGAGGAGGGAAGAGAAACTTACACCAGATGTTTATCTTGGTTCACTCTCACAAACCGAGAGCTACGTCCAGTCCCTTCAACAAGAATGATTTTTCACTAATCTTTACACGGATTACAAATATTATCCACCTCTTCAGGTACACTAGTATTCTCAACCTCTTCATGTTCTAACACACAAGTATTATTTTATACCTAGCCTCTTCAAGCTTAAACAACTAAGTTGAATATGAGAACATGTAAACGGTGCTTGAGTGTTTTACTCACTATGGGTGAGGATAGAATGATAAAACTCAAGACTTGAACTCTATATAAGAGTAAAAAGAACTAGAAGAATGAGAGCTTTGATTCTTTTTCACTTTTGATTACACTAATGCTGCATTTTACTTTCTTCTTCGAAGACATTTGTATTTATAGGTAAGAGCACTTGCAGCAGTTTTCAAAAGCTTCTTCGTCCAACAGAAACATTTATTACCGTTATGAGTAGCATTAAATACGTAAGCTGATATTGTGTTGAATTTCTTCTGAAAAGTGACTTTGATTATCAGGAATATCCAAGAATATGATAGCTGAGTCTTGATTTATTTGAACGCGCAGAAAGTTCCTTATTTGTTGGTCTTTGTAGTAGTTAGCAGTGTCAGCTAAGTGACTCACTTGACTTCTTCTGTCATGTACTTTGTCAGAGTTCTTCTCAGCATTTAATGATGAACAGTTCTTCATATTTGAATTCGATCTTTGGACGAATGCTTTAATCTAAGGTAAGTAAGGAAATGTTTGGACGATCCAATATGATATATATGAAACAATTTAAAGATTATTGGACGAATATTAAGTTTCCTTTGAGACAAATTGGACGTAAGTACAAATAACAATTTGTTTACACCGTGTTATATTGTTATAGAATTACTAACATAACTTTAAGCTTAAAAACACTAACAGAACAATTTATACACGAATTTCGTGAGTCTTTTACTGGTTCATTTTAATTTAAACCTTTTGTTATTTTCAAAACTTTGAGGGGTTTAATTCTTTAAACAACTTTGTTTCCGAGACTAATTTCTCAAAAGTTCTTTGGTTCCAACAAAGAAGTTTTTTACTTTTTTGTTGTAAGATGTTTCTTTGGACGCAGTTTAAAAGGTTTTCAATACTAACTTTAAAAGCTTATTAAGAAAACAATTACAATCCTCAAATGTTAGTATACAAATAAAAACATAGATAGACAGAAGAGAAGCTTACACCAGAGGTTTATCCTAGTTCACTCTCACAACCCGAGAGCTACGTTCAGTCCTTTCAACAAGAAGGATTTAACACTAATCTTTTCAAAGATTACAAGTATTCTCCACCTCTTCAGATACACAAGTATTCTTAACCTCTTCAAGTTCTAAAGTACACGTATTCTTTTATATCTAGCCTTTCCAAGCTTAAACAACTAAGTTGAATATGAGAAGATATAAACGATGCTTGAGTGTTTAACTCACTACAAGTGAGGATAGAATGAATAAAACTCAAGACAGAAACTCTATACAAGAGTATGAATGAAATAGAAGAAGGTAAGCTCAAAACTTTTCTCTTTTTATCAATGCTTCAACAAAATTTCGACATCTTCTTCTTCGAAAATATTTGTATTTATAGGTAAATAGCACTTGGAGCAGTCTTCATAAGCTTCTTCGTCCAATGGAAACATTTATTGCCGTTCTGAGCAGCATTACATGCATAAGCTGATATTGTATTGAGTTTCTTCTGAGAAGTGACTTTGATTATCAAGGACTGCCAAGAGTGTGATAACTGAGTCCTGATTTATCTGAGCGAACAGAAAGTTTCTTATTTGCTGGTCTTTGTAGTTGTTAGCAGTATCAGCTAAGCAGCTCAGTTGACTTCTTTTGTCGTGTACTTTTGTCAGGGTTCTTATCAGCATTTCATGATGAACAATTCTTCATATTTGAATTTGAACTTTGGACGAATGCTTTAATATAAGCTAAGTAAGGAAACATTTTGACGATCCAATATAGTATATATATGAAAAACAATTTAGAGATTATTAGACGAATACTAAGTTTCCTTTTTAGTTACAAGACAAATTGGATGCACGTACAAATAACAATTTGTTTACACCATGTTGTCTTGTTATAGAATTACTAACATATCTTTAAGCTTGAAAACATTAACAGAACAATTTATACTGGTTCATTCTAATTTAAACCTTTTGTTATCTTCAAAACTTTGAGGGGTTTAATTCATTAAACATCTTTGGTTCTGAAACTAATTTCTCAAAAAGTTCTTTAGTTCCAACAATCTCCCCCTTTTTGATGATGACAAAAACTATTTAAATTTGATTGAACACATATCCTTTTTAGAGAGAAAGCAAACTCCCCCTTAGAACATGCGTAGTAAAATATCAGATGCAAGTATCAATATTACTGTAAACAGATATAAGTTTTGAAAACGTAATTTAAATTGATATATAAAACCTTTTAAAGGATGGGAAAATGCTAATTTTAGAACATAGTGTGCACATCCTTAACAAAACAGAATGCATTAAGAGAGTAATCTCAAAAATCAAGTATCTTAGTAAAGGTAGGTGTTGCATCAACAATTATCAGAGCACAACAGGTATTAGAGTAAGAATATAAACAAAGTTTAGATCAACACATATCAGAGCAACAAGTAACATAACAACGAGTTTATTGAGATAGTAGAGAATATCAGAGCAATAAAATTGTATCAGAGCGCTAAAGTTGTTGAAGTAATAACATAACACAAGAAGTGCTCATTTTATTGAATTAGAGAGATAAATAAAATTTGAATCAAACAAATTTGAAATAATCAAATTTCCCATTTTTTCCCCTTTGTCATCAAACAAAAAGTGAAGAAAAACATCATTGTCAAAATTTTTTTAAAAGAAAACAAAAAAAATTTGTAACAGAGAAAAAGGCTAAGAAGTGGAGGAGGAGGTGGTGGTCCTTGTTGAAAAAGGGATTTAATGAGGTCTTCAACTCTCTGGTATAGATGATCCATCTGAGTGCTGACATAAGCTTGAAACTCTGGAGGCACAGTGAGTTGAGGATTAGCAGCAGGAAGGCTCTCAGCAGATGTTTCCAATTCAGTGTCCACAGTAGCAATTGTCAATTCAATGGAGGTTGCAGGAGGAGTAACTGAAATTGGAGCAACATTGGATACTGCTTGTTCTGGTTCTTCTGCTTCCATACCCATTTCAATTATGTCTTCTTCATTGTCAAATCTAGGGAAGTCAGAATTCCAAGGGATAGGATCTCTGCTAAATCCAAACATTTGATCCCAATGATACGATCTTCCTAGATTATCAAATGGGGAACTTGAGACATAGCTCTGAGAGGAAAAAATTGTGGGCACAGGTGTCCTTAGCGGTAAACCAAAAATATCGTCCACCATGTAGATTGCACGAAAACATTTGAAACTTTGACCTGGCACAGTAACTATCTCTTCCTTCTCTTCCTCGCTTAGACCTGAAGATGAAGCTTGTTGTTCATAGTCCCAGATGTGCTTCTCCCAGAATGTCTTGGCCTCATTCTCCTCTGCCTTGCCTTTTTTGGAAACTTGCCATAAGAATTCCAAGTCTACCTCAAGTGATTTTTGAATCCCAAAGATAGGTTTGAAGTAAAACAGTTTTGGCAACGTAATTTAGCTTCTGTACTTCTTCAAATCCTTGTTCTTGTTCAAATCCACCATTCGCAGTCTTGGACAAACTCGATCAGGCTGAATCTTGATGGCAGTCGCAGGAGTGATACGTAGAGATGGGGGTACGTATCATAGATTCTTCAACAGAAGACTCCCTTTGATGACACTAACAAAAAATGTGTCATAAGGACTTGCAAAGTGATCCATTTCTTCTAAGGTTACAGGTCTAAAGGAGAGTTAGCCAGGGAAGATATAGACCCTTGTACTGATCCCATCACAGCATCTGGACCTTCTTGCAGTGATAGAGAGAGAAGAGTCCTTTGTTTCCCAGCAGGGAATTATATGGGAGGTAACTCCCACAGAGAAAAAGTTTGGGCTAGGTGAGGTTGAGGTGAGGTGTTTTGAAGGTGAAGGTGAAGGAGGTTTGTATGGTATGATTTGTGTTTGTGAGGAGGGTTCATTGTTTGATGGAGGAATGTGTTGGAGAGGTTGGTGAAGGAATTTGAGGTTCTGATTGAGAGGAGGTCAGGGGTGGTGAGGAAATAGGGGTAGGGATGGTCGCAAGTTTGGTAGCAGGTTTTCTCTTGATGGGTAACTTCGTCCGAATCCCTTTTGGAATAGTCACCTTAGACGCAATCCTCATCCTTTTTGCGATGGGTTGGTCATCTTTAGAGTCATCATCCAATATCAGCCTTCATTTTGATGGAGCTTGAGTGGACAGTAACTTCTGCTTTTTATTCCAGCACTAGCAGTAGGCTTCATTGGACTCTCATCCTTTGAAGCTTTTATTGAGTCTTTTTGCTCTAGGAAGTCTTGGACGCTCTGAAGCTTCATCCTCATCAGATTACTTTGTCCAAAAACTTGTTGTAATTGGTTCCGTCCAAAAATCCTCTTCCTCTCCTCTAAGTCTTTAGTCTCATGGGGACTAAAGATACCTTGATCCTTGAAGATCTTGGTTAGGAGGACACCATAGGAAATGGTGGTCTTCTTTCCTTTCCATTGGACACTTCTCTTGAAGTTATTGAATAGCAGGGAAGGGAGGTTGATCTGTTGACAGAGCATCAGATGACACAAGCAGAAGGCATGTACAGTAGAAACAGAGTCTTTGGACCCTACCTTGTGAAGTATAGCCTTGTTCAGCAGTTGATGCAGTACCCTTGCTTTGTCATGCATCTTTGATGCAGTTATTTTCTCATAGGATAACTCTTTCAGCAAGGTGTCAAGAACAACATCCTTTCACCCAAAGGCTTTTTCCAAGTGTGATGGTGGCTCCTTCCAACCAACACTGTGTAGAATTAAAGATGGTTACTTCTGAGACTATGACTTGTCTTCCTAACACTTCTCCTTTGACTTCATTTGCAGACACAGATGCATTTTTCCAGAATATCTTCACCAATTCTGGATAAACTTCTACTGGTTCTCTGAAGTAGTTACCCATGAAATAACCAAGTGAAACACAAGAAGGGGGGTTGAATTGTGTTTCTTAACCCTTTTTGGAAATTAATAAAAGATTTTCCTTTTCAACAGAAAATTGAACACAGCGAAGGATAAAGTTTGACAAGCAAAGAACTTAGAACTAACACGGCTCAGTCCTATTGGACTCTAAGGATTTTGAAAAGACTTTTTAGAAAACCGTTAACACGTTCTAAAACCAATTAAAAGGTCTTTGTTAATAAACACAATAGTAAACCCCAGAGGTTAGTGAATATAATAAAAACACTAGAAGAGAAGAGAAGCTTACACACGAGATTTATCCTGGTTCACTCTTATCAACCAAGAGCTACGTCCAGTCCCTTAGACAATAGAAATCTCGAGACTTTTTCTTTTTAACTCAAATAATATAATCCAAGAGGAAATAAAGCTTTTTAGACTTTGTAAGATGCTTTCACAAAGATCTCTCTTTTCTTCAAGTGCTGCTTCTTCTTTTTATATGTAAGAACAAATTGAGCAGACTTCATGAGCTATATCGTCCAACAGAAATATTTATTACCGTTCTGAATAGCATTAAATGCATCTACTGGAAAAGTGCTGAACTTCTTCTGACGGTGACTTTTATTCTCTGAGATTTCCAATCAGTGAAAACAAAGTCCTGATTTGTCAAAGATTGCAGAAGGTTTCTTATTTGCAGATCTTTGTAGTTGTTAGACAATGTCAGCAAAAGTGGCTTAGTTGACTTCTTCTGTCGCCGTGAGCTGTCAGAGTTCTTTTCTAGCATTTAATGAGGAACAGTTCTTCATTTTTGAATTTTAACTTGGACGAGAGCTTGAGCTTGAACTTTGAAAGAGTGAATTGAGTCCGAGCTATGGCAAACAGATCGTATTGGACGAACCAATAAAAATAATAACAGTAAATGCATACAAATATTGGACGCACCAATAGTAAAGGTATATAAGACAGTTATTGGACGCACAATGCATATTTAGACATTCATTGGACGCACAAAGCGAAATAGCATATTGGTCGCACAAAGAGTTTTCTTTAAGCTTAGAACAGAATGGGCCTTTACATACAAGTAGCGATTTGTTAAAACTATTGTCGAAACACTTACTTGTTCAAACTAAATAAATATTTTTGTTATCCTCAAAACTTAAACAGGAAAGCTACGACTTTTAAAGATTTAGTACTTAAACCTTTTATAAGATTTTGGTTTCAACAATCTCCCCTTTTTGATGATGACAAAAACTATTAATTTGATTGAACACAGATTCTTTTTTAAAACAAAATTTGCTCCCCCTAAGAAAAACATTTCAAAGAGATGAAACTCAGAGTCTGTTGGACGCAGAGTCGATTGGACGTAGTACACGAAATATATTTTTAAGAAACAAGTTTCAAGAGCAAGTAACATTATCTCTGTATAGAAGATTAGTACTTTAAGAGAGAAACGTTAACAGAGACAATACCTTTTGAAAAGAAATAAACCATGCTAATATTTAGAGCAGATCCTTCACAGCAACACAGTGTATTAGCAGAGTATTCAAAATTTCAATTAAAGCATTTATATAAGGGCAACAGAATAAACGAGACAAGGATAATGAAACAACCAGATGAAAAAAAAAATTCACAGTTTCATTGAATCAAATTAAATTATACAACAAGTTTGTAACAAGTCAAATTCCCATTATTCTCCCCCTTTGTCATCAGACAAAAAGAAAGAAAGACATCATTGTCAAAAAAAATTTGGCAAAAAAAAATAAAAAAAAAATCAAGAGGAAGAAGGTGGAGGAGGAGGAGGTGGCCCTTGTTGAAAAAGAGATTTGAGGAGGTCTTTGTAACATCCCTAAATTTCATATGCTATGACTTAGTTAACTACTTTGGATGAGTTATATGTTTTGATACAGAAATGGTAATAGATTGAGTTAGAATGATTTATTTGAAATTCTGGCTATACCGGTGAACTCGGTAGAACCTAAGGAAGAGATAGGTGGAATTTAAACTCTTATATTTATTCTGACTAAGTTAGGACCTACTGGTAAATTTAATTTTCTTCAGGACCTATTGGGAATTCTTAGAAATCACAAGGGTATTTTAGTCTTTTTACACCTCAATGGCAATTTGGTATTTTTCCACTTAAGTGGGGGGCAAAGTTGACAAAGCAACTTCACCCCCTTGTGGTTAAGAGGACCGGCCAGCCTAGGGAGACAAGATGCTCATCTTCTCCAAAATCTCTAAGTTTCCATAGCTAAGCAAGCTCCAAGGTTCAAGGGTCCAAAGTAAGTATTTTTATACACCTTTTGGCTTAGGTTATTTGATGGTTATTGATCACTATGATCTCTTCTTCAATCCTATGGTATTAGTTTCTTGATAAACTCATTTTCATCCCTAAGAATCAAGAACACCCATGTCTAAAAGTTGGTTGTTTTGCTTGAATGTTTTGAAGGAAGTTGAAGGGAAGGTTGCCTTGACTACCAATCCCATCTTGGAATCAAGTTAGGAGCACTTCAAGGTGAGTGTGGATTTACTTGTGCTATTGTATGATGTTCTTAGAGTGAAAGTGTATGATAAAGGATTAAGCTTGAATCTAGGGTTTTCACCTATGCTTGAGGTTGGATGTGTTTTTATTACATGTTTTCAAGGATTAGGGTTTAGGAAAAATGAGTGGAATGATTGGTATACTTGATGGATTTGAGGACATGATCCCATAGAGAAATTAGGGTTTTGATTTGAAGTTGGGCGTGGCACTATTCCTGCCCAGAAGACCAACCACGGGCGTGGTCCCCACCACGGCCTGGCCGTGGTCCTCTCTGGAAAGGAAATATTGATGCCTCGTGCCCAACCACGGCCGTGGTCCCCACCACGGGCTGGCCGTGGTTGGCTCTGGAAGAAAAATGTTGTGTGCTGAAATCTGACCACGGGTGTGGTGGCCACCAGGGGCTGGCCGTGGTCCAGACCACGGGCGTGGTGCCAACCAGGGGCAGGCCGTGGTTGTCTCTGTTTCCAATTTGTTGAGTTTTGTTTTCTGAACCGTGGCCGTGGTTACCACCACGGGCTGGCCATGGTTGACTCTGTTTGTGTTATTGTGGTGCTTATGCCTAGGGTCTTGATACCATATGCTAGGTTTAGGATGAAGAATGACTTAGCATTAGAATGAGATGTGTAGCTAAGTAAGAATGCTTGATAGAAGTGACTTAGCACTATTGTAACTAAGTAAGAATGCTTGATAGAGTTGAGCATGATGGTTATGTGTTGTATATGCTTGAATTGATTACATGTAATGCTATTATGATGATATTATGAATGAGCATGATATGAGTACGAGAACATTGCATTGCATAGCGAGATGGCCTAACCGGAAGGGGTTAGTGTACAAAACAGAGGGGTGCCTAGCTGATGAGCTAGATGGAAATGAAATAGCATACTTAATTGCATTGCATTGCGAGGTGGCCTAACCGGAAAGGGTTAGTGTACAAGAATGAGGGGTGCCTAGCTTATTAGCTAGAAGGAAACGGAATTGGCATAACACATTTCATATGCATATTGCAAGGGCCTGACCGAAAGGGGTTAGTGCACAACAAGAGGAGTGGAGAAAGAAAAAGTGTGAATAAAATGTGTGAACATCATGTGCATTCATTCATTGCATTGGTTGGTTGGTGTTACTTGACATATTGTGAATTGTGTTATACTTGCTCTCTACTTACATTTATACTTTATCTGCAAGTTATTCATATTCACTGGGAAGTTGTTCTCACCACCTCTTTCTCAGATTCGCAGGAACACCCCGGACCCTCTACGGGTTAAGTACGGAGGATTCTGTTGATTTATTTTTGGGATTTGTATTTTGGTGGAGTTAAACTCCGTGATGTAACTATAACAGATGTGTATTATTTTGATGTAGATATGACAGGGAACTGAATACTACTATTGATGTACTCGGTTCTGTAGATGTTTAGTGTGCTCAGTCAGGATAGTGTTTAGAATACACTTGTATAACATTGCGTACTCTGATAATATATTGGTTGAGATCTGAGATCTCTTGTTGATATCTGTGTATGTGTATATATATAATATATGTACTCTGGTTGGTTTGAAATGATTGTTGGAATTCCGCTGCTTATGTTTAAGTTTGTGGTAATGTTTGAGAAACAAAGGA
Source organism: Styphnolobium japonicum (assembly GCA_023212625.1). NCBI lineage: Eukaryota > Viridiplantae > Streptophyta > Magnoliopsida > Fabales > Fabaceae > Styphnolobium > Styphnolobium japonicum. The sequence continues at coordinate 21,650,223 of JALBWW010000013.1, forward strand.
AACGCTGCCGAATTTTCTATATTTATATATTCCACGTAAGGCTTATTGGTTGGTAATTAACATAGTAACTAATAGGTCTTATAGTCTTCAACTCTCTTATACATCAAGTCCATTTGATTATTCACGTAGGCCTGAAAAACTGGGGGCACTTGGGTGAGAGTGTCAGCAGAAGGTTGTGGTTCCACAATAGCTAACTCAGTGGTAGAAGCAGGAGGGGTCACATCCATTTGCTGCACAACAGATTCAACTTCGTCTTCAGACAGAGGAAGGTCAACATCCCAAGGAAGAGAAGTTCTCCAGTATCCAAACATTTGATCCCAGGGATAAGGCCTGCCTATGTTGTCAGACGGAGGTCCGGAGACATAGCTTGGACAAGAGAAGATTGTTGGCAACGCGAGTTCGTAGGCGATCCAAGAAGATCATCTACCATAAAGATAGGACGAAAACACTGGAAGCTCTGACCAGGCACAGTTATAGTATCTTCCTTATCTTCATCGCTTAGACCTGAACTAGACGCTTGTTGCTCACATTCCCAAATGTGCTTTTCCCAGAAGGTCTTAGCCTCGTTCTCCTCAGCTTCTCCTTTATTCGAAACTTGCCACAAGAAATCAACATCAACATCAGGGGAACGTAAGCTCCCAAAATTTGGCTTAAAGAGGATAGGCTTGGGAAAGGTGGCTTGGCTTCTGTACTTTTTCAAGTCTTTGTTTTTATTTAAATCCACCATTGGCAACCTTGGACAAACCCGATCCGGCTGAATCTTGATGGCGATTCTGAAGAGATGATCGAGTGAAGGGGTACAAATCTCATATCCTTCAACAGAAGACTCCCCTTAATGACACTGACAAGGATGGTGTCATAAGGACTCGCAAACTGTCCCATTTCTTCCAAGGTGACTGGTTTGAAGGAGAGGTCACTAGGGAAGATGTGAACTTTTGTTGAGCAACCATCACAGCACCAGGAGCGTCTTGCTGTGAGTGGGAGAGAAGAGTCCTTAGATTCCCAAGGAGGGATGATGTGGGGAGTAACGCCCACAGAGAAGGGGTTAAGGTAGGAGGAGTTGAAGAAGGTCTTTTGAGAGGGTGAAGGTGAAGGAGATTGGAAAGGTATGATGTGAGTTTGAGAAGAAGGTTCAATGTTTAAGGGAGAGGAAGTTATTTGAGAAGTTGGGAAGGAGGTTTGTGGTTCTGGTTGAGAAGAGGGTAAAATGGAGGAAGAGGGTAAAATGGAAGGAAGGGGTTCCTTAGGAATGGATGCAAGCTTGGAAGAGGGTTTCCTTGTGATGGGTAGCTTCGTCCGGGTTCCCTTTGGAATGCTCGCAATGGACGCAACCTTCATCCTTTTAGTGATGGGTTGGTCATCTTCAGAGTCATCGTCCATTATGAGTCTCCGCTTGGGAATGGCTTGGACGGATGGTGATTTCTTCTTTGGACTCTCAGCCTTTGCAGGAATTAGAGGCTCTTTCTGGTCCAGAAAATCTTGGACGCTCTGAAGTTTCATCCTTAGAAGATTGCTTCGTCCAAAGATTTGTTGCTCTTGGATCCGTCCAAAAATCCTCTTCTTCTCTTCAACATCTTTAGTCTCATGGGGACTAAAGATACCTTGATCTCTGAAGATCTTGGTTAGGAGGACACCATAGGAGATGGTGGTTTTCTTCCCTTTTCCTTGTACGCTTCTCTTGAAGTTCTTAAAAAGCAGGGAAGGGAGATTGACCTGTTGACACAAGATGTCGAGATGACACGAGTGTAAGGCATGAACTGTGGACCGAGTCTTTGGACCCCTGCCTTGTGGAGTACTGCCTTGTTCAGAAGTTGATGCAAAACTCTTGCCTTGTCATTCATCTTGGAAGCAGTTATCTTCCCCGTGGATGACTCTTTTAGTAAGGTGTCAAGAACAACATCAGTTCCCCCAAAAGCTTTTTCCCAATCTGAAGTGATGGTGGCTCCTTCCAACCAACATTGGGTGGCGTTGGAGATGGTTACCTATGAAACCACAACAGGTTTTCCCAAAACACACCCTTTGACCTCTGTTGCAGACACGGATGCGTCTTTCCAGAACATTTTCACCAAATCCGGATAAACCTCCACCGGTTCTCTGAAGTAACTATCCCAACCAGCACCGACGAGACATTCTTTGATATCTATTCCACATTCTGCTAAAATTGAAGTTTGGAACGAGTATTCAACCGATACCTCGGCTCTTTCAACATCAAGAGTCTTTCCTCCGGCCATTTCTCAAGGTTAAGGAAATTTGAAAGAGAGAGAGAAATTTGCTAAGGTTCTTTTTGTAAAGGTTTTCTTTCAAGGCTTGAAGGCGTAAAAATTTGATCTTGTAAAGAAGGAAAATATTTATAGAAGAATGTTGGTTTTTACACTGAAAGGTTTCTTGAAAGAAAACGAATCGTTTTTCCCTTCTTTTTTCTAAAAAAAAAACAAACACATTAAATGAGTATTAAAAGCAACTGTCACGTCCGCAGTATAAAGTTACTTTCGTGACCTTTCAAAAACTGACTCAGCGTGGGAAATTTGAAAAGTTTCAAACAAGATAAATGCAAATGATTTATGTCTTATCAAGAAATTTACCACACCATTTAACAAATACACATAATTTTGGACGCAGATCTTCAATGGACGCAAGAAGTATTAATTCTTTACATAATGCATACTTAGATGTTTTCGAATAAGAGTGAGTCTATCCTCTGAGAGAGGTTTTGTGAAAATATCTGCCCATTGATGATTTGTATCCACATATTGAATATCAAACACACCTTTCTGAATATAGTCTCTTATAAAGTGATGTTTGATTTCAATGTGTTTTGCCCTTGAGTGTAGTATAGGATTTTTTGATAAGTTAATTGCAGCAGTATTATCACATAGTAAAGGAATCTTACTTTCAAAAACGTTGTAATCTTCTAATTGATGTTTGATCCAGAGTAGTTGAGAGCAACAATTGGATGCATAAATATATTCAGCTTCAGCTGTTGATAGAGCAATTGTGCTTTGTCTCTTGCTGGACCATGATACTAGATTTCCTCCAATGAAGTGACATCCTCCACTTGTACTTTTCCTTTCGATTCTATCTCCAGCATAGTCAGCATCACAAAAACCAACTAATCTGTACTCATGAGATTTCTTAAATACTAAACCCAGATTAGTAGTTCCTTTCAAGTATCTGAAAATTCTTTTTACAGCAATTAAGTGTGACTCTCTAGGATCAGATTGAAAACGTGCACAAAGACACACACTAAACATTATATCAGGTCTGGACGCAGTGAGATATAAGAGTGATCCGATCATACCTCTGTATACCTTTTCGTCCACTTTTTTATCGTTATCGTCCAATCTTAGTGTAGATGACGGATGCATTGGTGTGCTCATTGTTTTGCAATCGTCCAATTTGAATTTCTTCAGAAGTTCATTTGTGTATTTTGTTTGATGAATGTAGATTTCGTCCAATGTTTGCTTCACTTGCAAACCCAGAAAGAATTTTAATTCTCCCATTAAACTCATTTCGAACTCCTTCTGCATCAGATTGGAGAAATCCTTGCAAAGAGATTCATCAGTAGCTCCAAAGATAATATCATCAACATAAATTTGAACTAAAATGAATTTCGAGTTTTTGTCTTTTCGAAAAAGAGTAGTGTCAACTTTTCCTCTAGAAAAACCGCTTTCTATTAAAAAAGTGCTTAACCTTTCATACCAGGCTCAAGGAGCTTGTTTTAAACCGTACAAGGCCTTTTTCAATTTGAAAACATGCTAAGGGAAATTTTTATCCTCGAAACCAGGTGGTTGTTTAATGAAAACTTCTTCATTGATTATACCATTTAGAAATGCACTTTTTACGTCCATTTGATATAGTCTCATGCTATGATGAGCAGCAAATGAAAGTAAGATGCGTATGGCTTCTAGTCTAGCTACAGGAGCAAAGGTTTCAGTGAAATCAATACCTTCTTGTTGTGAGTAACCTTGGGCTACCAACCTTGCTTTGTTTCTCACAACCTTACCATCTTCGTCCAATTTGTTTTTGAATATCCATTTTGTGCCGATGATGGACTTGTCTTTAGGCTTTTGAACCAGCGTCTAAACATCATTTCTTTTAAATTGATTTAGCTCTTCTTGCATGGCTAAGATCCATCATTCGTCCTGTAGTGCTTCTTCTATTTTTCTTGGCTCCATTTCAGAGATGAAGGCTACATTTGAGTATTCTCTGAAGGTAGATCTTGTACGCACTTTATCATCTGGATTACCAATGATTTGGTGTTCTGGATGATAAGTTTTGAAGTGCCAGCTTCTTTGACCATCAGTTGTTTCTTCTTTTCTTTCATCGTCCAATGCTTCTTTGTTTTGGGTTGCTGATCCTTCTCCCTTTGTCTTTTAGGTTTAATTCTGCAAAGGACTCGTCTAGCTCTGACAAATCATTATCAGGCTTTTTGTCATTGAATTTAACATGAACAGATTCTTCAACAGTTAAGGAGCGAGAGTTATATACTCTATATGCTTTAGATGTTTCTGAGTATCCTAAGAAAATACCAGAGTCAACTTTAGCATCAAACTTTCCTAAAGAATCCTTAGTATTCAAGATAAAGCATTGACAGCCAAAAGAATGAAAGTAAGAGATGTTGGGTTTTCGTCCTTTCCACAATTCATATGGAGTCTTATTTAAAAGAGGTCTAATATATATTCTGTTTTGAATATAACATGCAGTGTTAACAGCTTCAGCCCAGAAGTGTTTGGAGATTGAGTTGTCATTGAGCATTGTTCTAGTCATCTCTTGAAGAGATCTATTTTTTCTTTCTACTACACCATTTTGTTGTGGTGTTCTTGGGGCAGAGAAGTTGTGATGAATACCGTTTTCTTCACAGAACAATTGAAAGCTTTCATTCTCAAATTCTCCTCCATGATCACTTCGGATTGAGTTGATACACATGCCTTTTTCATTTTGAATTCTTTTACAGAAAATAGAGAAGACTTTAAAAGACTCATCCTTGTGAGCTAGAAACATAACCTATGTCCATCTAGTATAGTAATCTACTATGACCAATCCATATTTCTTTCCATTTAGTGAAGAAGTTCTTGTTGGACCAAATAGATCAAGATGTAACAATTCTAGTGGTCTAGAGGTGGAAACGATGTTTTTGGATTCAAAAGAGTTTTTGATTTGTTTCCCCTTTTGACATGCTTCACAAAGAACATCTGATTTGTACACAAGCTTTGGTAGTCCTCTTACGAGGTTATGCTTATTTAGTTTAGAGATTAATCTCAAACTTGCCTGACCAAGCTTCTTGTGCCATATCCACTGTTCTCCTTTTATGGAAACTAGACATGATACATTTTGATCTGAAAGATCTTCCAAGTCAATTTTATAAAGATTGTTTTGCCTTTTAGCAGTGAAGAGTATGGATCCGTCAGAGTTTTTAACTATACATTCTCCTTGATTGAATGAAACATTAGATCCACTATCACATAATTGACTAATGCTAAGCAGATTATGTTTCAATCCTTCAACTAGAAGAACATTATCGATAGAGGGAAAATGATGCTTACCAATCTTACCTATTCCAACTATTTTACCTTTCTGGTTTCCTCCAAACGTGACGAAGCCTCCTGAATTAGTTTTGATGTCTTGGAACATAGACCTTTCTCCCGTCATGTGCCGTGAGCAACCACTGTCCAGGTACCATGACAGGTGTCTTTTTCTTGTTGCTAAGCACATCTGCAAGAGGAATTATCATATCCTTAGGTACCCATATCTTTTTGGGTCCTTTTTGGTTAGCTCTTGGAGATCCATAATATTTTGACTTTTTATTAAAGAGATCTTTAGAGGAAGGGTAAACGTTTTTATAACCATTCTTAAAAGATTTAGGTTGGGTAGTAGTTTTTTGAAAAAACTTTTTATCAGTATCTTGATATCCCAATCCAGATTTGTCACGAGGATCTCTTGAATACCTAAGTAAAATGTTTAGGTTGTTGGTGCTTTTTACAAATTTACTGAGGTCCTCCGTTAATTCTTTTACCTCAGTATGAAGTTTATCAACTTCATCTGAAGTGTTGGACTCAGAGGATGTTTTTAAAAGAGCATTTTTGGTTTTTAATTTTTCACAATAAATTTCAAGTTCTTGTTTTTCTGAAGACATTTTTCCATATTCTTTGGTTAATTTTGAAAACTTCCTTTTCAGGGATTTATATTCAACTGCTAAAATAGATGAATTATTTAACAACTCATCAAATGCATTCTGAAGATCAAGATCACAGTTTGTTACCTCATTTTCTTCTTCTTCTGTCAAGGTGTTCGCCATGAGACATAGATTTGCTTCTTCTTCTGCTTCTTCATCATCAGTAGTTGAAAGATCAAGATCTTCCCAGGTGGCCATTAATCCTCTTTTCTTCTTTGGAAAGAATCTCCTTTTCTCTTTCTCCTTGTTTAGTGAGGGGCATTCCGCTTTAATGTGTCCGGGCTTCTTGCATTCATAGCATATGATTGGACTCTTGTCTTTTGTTTCTGTTCTGTCCTTTGGTGACCTTTGTCCAAAGTGCTTTCTCCGCATACCTCCTTTCTTTTTCCACATAGCTTGTATCTTTCTAGAGATGAAAGATAATTCGTCATTATCAGATATATCATCTTCAGATGACTCGGCCTCATCTGATGATTTTTCAGCTTTAAGTGCTTTGGACGCACTACCTTTGTGAGCTTTAAGGGCAATTGATTTCCCTTTTCTTGAGCTTTCCTCTTCTTGAAGTTCCAGCTCATGAATTTTAAGAGAACCCAAGAGTTCCTCCATGGTAAGAGAAGCTAGATTCTTTGCTTCCTGTATGGCAGTAACCTTAGGTCTCCACTGTCTGGAAAGGCTCCTTAGAATTTTTCTGATATGATCTTGATTATCATAGGTCTTTCCCAGAGATCTCAAGCCATTGATTATTGTTTGGAATCGTCCAAACATTTGATCAATGTATTCATGCTCTCCCATTTTGAAGAGCTCATATTGGTGAACCAGCATGCTTATCTTTGATTCCTTGACTTGAGATGAGCCTTCATGTGCTAAGGCCAAGGTATCCCATATCTCTTTAGCTGTTTCACAGCTATGAACTTTATCGTGCTCTGATCTGGTGATGGCACACATAAGATAATGTTTGGCTTTTGAGTTAAGCTGATGTCTGGTTCGTTGTCCTTCTGTCCATTGCGGTCGAGGGAGTTCCTGTCCTTCTGCGTTGGTGGGTATTTGATATCCATTTTGAACTAGGTCCCAAATGTCCATATTTTGGGCATCAAAAAATGCAATCATTCTCTTCTTCCAGTAATCATAGTCGTTTCCATTGAATAGAGGTGGTCTGTTCACTGCTTGTCCTTCGTTCTCCATTTAAGGGTGTACTGGATCTTTTTCCTCTGCACTGTTAGATGCTCAACCCAAGAGGCTGATCTCTGATACCAATTGAAATAACCAAGTAAAACACAAGAAGGGGGGTTGAATTGTGTTTCTTAACCCTTTTTGGAAATTAATAAAAGATTTTCCTTTTCAACAGAAAATTGAACACAGTGAAGGATAAAGTTTGACAAGCAAAGAACTTAGAACCAACACGGCTCAGTCCTATTGGACTCTAAGGATTTTGAAAAGACTTTTAAGAAAACCGTTAACACGTTCTAAAACCAATTAAAAGGTCTTTGTTAATAAACACAATAGTAAACCCCAGAGGTTAGTGAATATAATAAAAACACTAGAAGAGAAGAGAAGCTTACACACGAGATTTATCCTGGTTCACTCTTATCAACCAAGAGCTACGTCCAGTCCCTTCAACCAGAAGGATTTTCCAACTAATCTTTTTCGAGATTACAAGTATTATATACCTCTTCAGGTAACAAGTATTTTCAACCTCTTCAGGTTCAATCACACAAGTATTCTTTTACACACAGCCCCTTCAGGCTTACAACGCTAAGATGAATAAGTGAAAGTAGATGAAAGCTTGAGTTTGAAACTCACTGACAAATGAGAATAGACAATAGAAATCTCGAGACTTTTTCTTTTTAACTCGAATAATATAATCCAAGAGGAAATAAAGCTTTTTAGACTTTGTAAGATGCTTTCACAAAGATCTCTCTTTTCTTCAAGTGCTGCTTCTTCTTTTTATATGTAAGAACAAATTGAGCAGACTTCATGAGCAATATCGTCCAACGGAAACATTTATTACCGTTCTGAGTAGCATTAAATGCATCTACTGGAAAAGTGCTGAACTTATTTTGACGGTGACTTTTATTCTCTGAGATTTCCAATCAGTGAAAACAAAGTCCTGATTTGTCTAAGATTACAGAAGGTTTCTTATTTGCAGATCTTTGTAGTTGTTAGACAATGTCAGCAAAAGTGGCTTAGTTGACTTCTTCTGTCGCCGTGAGCTGTCAGAGTTCTTTTCTAGCATTTAATGAGGAACAGTTCTTCATTTTTGAATTTTAACTTGGACGAGAGCTTGAGCTTGAACTTTGAAAGAGTGAATTGAGTCCGAGCTATGGCAAACAGATCGTATTGGACGAACCAATAAAAATAGTAACAGTAAATGCATACAAATATTGGACGCACCAATAGTAAAGGTATATAAGACAGTTATTGGACGCACAATGCATTTTTAGACATTCATTGGACGCACAAAGCGAAATAGCATATTGGTCGCACAAAGAGTTTTCTTTAAGCTTAGAACAGAATGGTCGCACATACAAGTAGCGATTTGTTAAAACTATTGTCGAAACACTTACTTGTTCAAACTAAATAAATATTTTTGTTATCCTCAAAACTTAAACAGGGAAAGCTACAGCTTTTAAAGATTTAGTACTTAAACCTTTTTATAAGATTTTGGTTTCAACAACCCAGCCAGCACCTTGAAGATTGTTAATCAATCAATTTGAGACACTTATGTTAGCTTTGTACTAGGCTATATTAAATGTTTATTGTGCCCAATATTAGTATTTTAGCTAAGTTTAATGTTGTTGGGTCTTATTGGGTTTTAATGCAAATTGTGAATAATTCTTGGATTTTGATGCATTTTGACCTTTCCTCCTTGGTTAGGCCATAATCCATTTGAGGTGATTGTGGTGTCTTTGGAAAGCTAAGACAAGGCTCTAAAAGTTTCATGAAGAACTCAAGAGCTAGATCAGACTTCTAAGGGTCCAAAATAGCCCTGCAATTTAGAATGGGTTTGCTATCACTAGAATTGGAGCAGTGTGCACAAATTGGACCATATCATGGGCTATAGGCTTCCTTTTGAGCTGAAACGCGACCATTGGAAAGATAATACATATATCTCCAACTTCACTGAAGACCATTTAGTCAATAGATGTCATTTTAGGCATGATTATGAAGCTACAAGTTGGTTTGAATTTGGAAACACGTTCTGCCAACCTAATTTGGTTAAATTATGGATCTTAAGTTAATCTATGTTTAGATGGTGCTTACTTTATCTAACATTGGTTTATCAAATCCTAGATGCTTATATAGTAGTGGAATCTTAGATCATGTTGAGGCTTTTTGATGTGATCTAAGGCCAAGAACATCATTGTCAAGATCGGTAAATTTCCTTGGATTTGTTGTTTCTTTAGATTTGTTTACAACTTTAAATCTCGTACTTTTGTCAATCTTGTTAATCAAAAATAAAACCCCCTTTCTAATTATCTTGGTCTAATTGAATCTTTGTTTTTGGATCCTTGAAAGACAATTCGGTTCATGCTCTATACTACAAATTAGTTTGTGAACTGGTAATTTTTATTATTTGGTAGGTCTCGACAACCTATTGTCAACTGTCTTTGATGTCAATCCCACATTCTGCTAGAGCAAAGGCTTGAAACAACTACTCTACTGATACCTCGGCTTCTTCAACATTGAGAATCTTTCCTCCGGCCATCTCTTTAGAATTTTTGGTAAGAGGATTTAGGATTTTGAGAAGAAAGGAAATTTGTTGAAGATTTTTCAGCAAAGGGTTTGTCAAACACTTTGAAAGCATAAAAAATTAATCTTGAAAAGAATGAGATTTTTATAAGAGAGCAAAGCTTATACTGAAAGGATTATAGAAAGAGAAAGTGAATCGTTTTTCAAACAACACAATAAATGTGTATTAAAAGTAACTGTCACATCCGCAGTAAAAAGAAACTTCTGTTACCTTTCGTAAACTGACTCAGGGTGGGAAATTTGAAAAGATTCAAATGAGACAAAAAGAATAAAATCAAATGATATAATCCATTTATTTATCAGAAAATTTACCATATACTTTAACAAGTGCAAACCATATTGGACGCAAATTATCAATGGACGCACATATATTAATTCTTTACAAAATGCATACTTAAATGCTTTCTAATAAAATTAAATCTTTCCTCAGAAAGGGGTTTTGTAAAAATATCAGCCCATTGATGATCTGTATCCACAAATTGAATATCAAACACACCTTTTTGGATATAATCTCTTGTAAAGTGATGTTTAATTTCAATGTGTTTTGCTCTTGAATGTAAACTGGGATTTTTTGATAAATTAATTGCAGCAGTATTATCACAGAGTAAAGGAATCTTACTTTCAAAGATATTGTAATCTTCCAATTGATGTTTGATCCAAAGGAGTTGAGAGAAGCAACTTGAGCATAAATATATTCAGCTTCAGCTGTTGAAAGAACAATTGTGCTTTGTCTTTTGCTGAATCATGATACTAGGTTTCCTCCAATGAAGTGACATCCTCCACCAGTATTTTTTCTTTCAATTCTATCTCTAACATAGTTAGCATCACAAAAACCAACTAATCTGTACTCATGAGATTTCTTAAAAAGCAAACCCAGATTAGTAGTTCCTTTCAAGTATCTGAATATTCTTTTGATAACAATTAAATGTGACTCTCTAGGATCAGATTCAAAACGTGCACAAAGACACAGACTAAACATTATATCTGGTCTGGACGCAGTAAGATATAAGAGTGATCTAATCATACCTCTATATACCTTTTGGTCCACCTTTTGATCTTTATCATCCAATTTTAGTGTAGACGATGGATGCATTGTTGTGCTCATAGTTTTGCAATCGTCCATTTTGAACTTCTTCAGGAGTTCATTTGTGTATTTAGTTTGATGAATGTATATTCCGTCCAATGTTTGCTTTACTTGCAAGCCTAGGAAGAATTTCAATTCTCCCATTAAGCTCATTTCAAATTCCTTCTGCATCATTTTGGAAAAATCCTTACAAAGAGATTCATCAGTAGCTCCAAAAGTAATATCATCTACATAAATTTAACTATAATAAAATGTGAGTTTTTGTTTCTACGAAAGAGAGTAGTGTCAAGTTTTCCTCTAGAAAATCCATTTTCCATTAGAAAAATGCTTAGTCTTTCAGTTCAGTTTGAAAACATGCTCTGGGTGGTCTTGATCCTCGAAACCAGGTGGTTGATTGACATAAACTTCTTCATTGATTATATCATTTAGAAAAGCACTATTTACATCCAGTTGATAAAGCCTCATACTATGATGAGCAACAAGTGAAAGTAAGATGCGTATGGCTTCTAATCTAGCTACAAGAGCAAAGGTTTCAGTAAAGTCAATACCTTCTTGTTGCGAGTAACCTTGGGCAACTAACCTTGCTTTGTTTCTTATAACTTTACCATCTTCGTCCAACTTGTTTTTGAATACCTATTTTGTGCTGATGATGGTCTTGTCTTTCGGCTTTTGAACTAGCGTCCAAACTTTGTTTCTTGTAAATTGATTTAGCTCTTCTTGCATAGCTAAAATCCATCCTTCGTTCAAGAGAGCTTCTTTAATTTTCTTTGGTTCCATTTCTGAGATGAATACTACGTCTAAGTATTCTCTGAAGGTAGATCTTGTACGCACTTTATCATCTGGATTACCAATGATCTAGTCTTCTGGATGATATGTTTTGAAGTGCCAACTTCTTTGAACTTGACTTTTTTTTTATGTTTTCTTCTCTTCTTTCATTGTCCAATGCTTCTTTGTTTGTTGACGATGTTTCTTCTCCTTTGTCATTATGGTCTAATTCTGCATGAGACTCATCTGGCTCTGATAAATTTTTATCAGGCTTTTTGTCATTAAATTTAACATGGATAAATTCTTCAACAGTCAAGGAGCGAGAGTTATACACTATATGCTTTTGAAGTTTCAGAGTATCCTAAGAAAATACAACAGTCAACTTTAACATCAAACTTTTCTAAAGAATCATTGGTATTTAAAATAAAGCATTGACATTCAAAAGAATGAAAATAAGAAATGTTGGATTTTCGTCCTTTCCACAATTCATAAGGAGTCTTATTCAATAAAGGTCTAATATATACTCTGTTTTGAATATAATACACAGTGTTAACAACTTCGGCCCAAAAGTGTTTAGAGGTTGAGTTGTCATTGTAACCACCCTCGTAGTAAATAAGAAATACTAGCTATACAATTAATTATATCAGCAAGGGGAAACTTACAAGTAACCACTTTTCTGTATAGTTAATTCCAACCAGTATAATTATATTGCCTTATGTAGTCTAAAAAAATCACTAAGCCTTCATTAAGCATTACTAGATTCTAAGAAAGGAGTTATCAATTTATTTTAATAAATCCTTGACTTAGGCAATTCCATTCTTGAGAATCTACATAGTCCAAGAGACCTTACCTTAGAACCGGCTAAAAGAATCAGTGATTACTTATATCGGAGACTCGGCTAGATTTCTGCCATCCTGAAATCTGTCACCAATTTATTCTTTTATTTACACTCTCCTAGATCCAATGTCCTGTCTTACCGGTTTTCTTGAATTTACTTGAATGATTTATCCTAGTTAAGATCCTTGTCAAAGTGTTCAGGCAAGTGAAGAATCCAAGTGAGGTTTATTAATAGATTTCGTGCCAAGTTCACTTGTACGTTCAATTCATACAACATATACTAAATTATCTAATTAGTAATGTAAATTAGCAATAACAAGCATAAGTTAACACAATACAAAGGTAGTTCCATCTTCATTTTACATGGCTTAAAAGCCTTGATTTCGTTCATGGGCATAGAGAAACATGTCTTGTTATATTTACAACATTAAGCAAATTACCTACAGTAAATTGCCTAAACAAAATTTCCAAGACTTCTTGACATAAGCCCTAATTACTACTATTTACATTCGGTTGATCAAGTGTCAACTACATGGAACCGGATATCCTTGATCACTTTTACATGACCACCGTCCTCCACAGAATATAACCACTCCCACTCAATTTCAGTTATTATGGTAGTGATCCCCATTTCTCTTTGATTCTGAAAAACAGTAAGATTAGGGTAAGATTATACAATCTTAGTAGGAAACGAGCATCAAAATAAAACTCATACTTCATAAATCAAGTGGGAAATTTCACAAACTTTTTCTTTCAAAGCATACTATAATAAAGATAGAGAATGATATGAACTTCAATTTATAAACACAAAATATTAATCATAACTTAGAGAAGGTTTTCAAAAATCATTCATACTCAACCACTTTCAAACATAGTTATTTCAACCATAGGTCTTTCAAACCAATTCTTTCCATTCTTCCCTCCATGAGGGCTGCCTTATAAACATAGGGAATTCCCATCATCTCTTAAGATGATACATAGGCCAAAGGCCACTCCACCAACATGTCATCTAACATAGTTTTTAGTGGTGAGTCTTAGTTCATTTGAAACCAACTCAAGGTTACAAACCATAAACCTTCTTGGAATGATTCTTCCTTCTCAAAACCGTGGCCATGCATAACCATAGAATATGTATACAAACATAATCATTTAAAACAGAATGCTTAAACTAATTTAAATGTCATAAGTACCTAGTTAAGCATAGAAATTTCATGGTAGTTAAGTAGGGTAAGTCAAGTATCATTGATAAATTCTAATGCTAGTAATAAAATAGATTATGAAGCTATTCCTACTCCTCAATACCTTACCAAACCGTGACCATTTAGAAGCATAGAAAATCAAGTAAACAAATGGTTTAAACAAAAAACAGATTGGTTAGAATCATACTAGGAATTCATACTAGATTAGTCTTGTTTAAAATTAGTGTATGAAATCTAAATTCTGTGGGACTGTAACAGAAACCTTCCAAGCTTAAAATCAATGAAAGAAAGGTTAGAAATATGAGAAAATCAAGCTAAGAAAGAAAATAAAATAAAATAGATTTAGTTAGGATCATACTAGGAATTCATGCTAGACTAGTCTTGTTTAAAATTAGTGTATGAGATCTAATTTCTATGGGACTGTAACAGAAACTTTCCAAGATTAAAATCAATGAAATAAATGTTAGAAATATGAGAAGATCAAGCTAAGAAAGAAAACAAAACAAAACAGAATGGTCCTTGCTTGATTGAAGGAAATGGTGAGTGAGATGAGCTTGCTTCCTACCCTTTCTTTTCCCTTCCTTCTTCTCTTCTTCTCACGTCCCTCTCCTTCTCTTTTGTGTGTGCAGGAGCTGTGTGTGTGTGTACGTGAAGTGTGTGTGTGTTAGTGTATAAGTAAGCCTAGGTTAGCTAAGTGGAAGAAAGCTAGGTGTTAGGACATAATCATGAAAAATTCTCCCAACATAATGATGGGAATATGGCATAATTACTTTAGCTTTGTCATAGCTATGATTTTGTCTCAATGCAGAATATTCTCTGCATGTTTGGCTTCTCCTAAATAGCATGGCCAGCAGCCACATTTCCTCCCCAAAGTTAACGTGTCCTTGTATGCATTTTGCATTCTAAAAGTGCATTCTTTTGTTTAGTTCATGTGCATCATGGTCTTGTGTCTTCAAAGTGCAGATTCCTCTCTTAAATTCATGCATGTAGACGTGTAGGTGTGCATGTGTTCTTCCAAGAACAGATTCCTTCCTTGTCTTCAACGTGTGAGTGTGCATGTGTAGGTGCTGTTTTTTATTTACTTTAAAGTGCAGAATTTGTGTGATGTTTCTTTATTAATTTCCTAGTGTGTGTTGTGTCATTTGTGTGTGTATTTGGCTGCCATGGTGCAGCAAGTGTGTGTGTCAACGTGTTATCAAGTGTGTCAAAGTGTTAGTGTGTGTGTCAAGGTGTTAGAGTGTGTGGCAAGGTGTTAGAGTGTGTGGCAAGGTGTTAGGGTATGTATGTGTCAAGGTGTGTGTGTGTGTTGATGTGTCACGGCTTTGGTGTGTGTATGTGTCAAAGTGCAGATTTTTGCATGAATTAGTTCATGTGTCTTGCTTCTAATGTGTATATGTGTCTATGTGCTAGGTGTATGATTCTTATGCTTAGTGAAGTGTCATTGTGTGAACTTGTGTAAATCATTTTCTTTACTAAGTTTAATGTGTCTTAGAAATCTTAATTTGATAATCTAGGCCTTAGTTATTGATTTGATTTTAATTGGTTCATGTGACTTGTAGAATTAAAAGTTTAGAAATAGCCTTGCTTTACTAAGTTTTAGCTATGTTACTTTGATTGAAAGTCTAACTATAAATTAGCTTACAGAAAGCCTAGTTATCCTCCCCAAGTCACCCTAAGGTTTATTTTTCTGTGTTTTGTTCTTTCACCCTTGGGGGTGCAAATTAAGATGTTACAGTTATTGAGCATTGTTCTAGCCATCTCTTGAAGGGATATGTTTTTCCTCTCTACCACACCATTTTGCTATGGTGTTCTTGGGGTAGAGAAGTTATGAAGAATATCAATTTCTTCACATAACAATTGAAATCTCTCATTCTCAAATTCTCCTCCATGATCACTTCGGATTGAGTTGATACACATGCCTTTTTCATTTTGAATTCTTCTACAAAATATAGAAAAGATGTAGTATAGTCATCTACTATGACTAGTCCATATTTCTTCCTATTTAACGAGGCAGTACTTGTTGGACCAAATAGATCAAGATGTAACAATTCTAGTGGTCTAGAGGTGGAAACAACAATTTTGGACTCAAAAGAGTTTTTGATTTGTTTCCTCTTTTGACATGCTTCACATAGAACATTTGATTTGTACCTAAGCTTTGGTAGTCCTCTCACGAGGTTATGCTTATTTAGCTTTGAGATTAACCTCAAGCTTGCATGACCAAGCTTCTTGTGCCATATCCATTGTTCTCCTTTTATGGATACTAGACATGATACATTCTGATCTGAGAGATCTTCCAAGTCAGTCTTGTAAAGATTGTTTTGTTTTTCAGCAATTAAGAGTATGGATCCATCAGAGTTTTTAACTATACATTCTCCTTGGTTGAACGAAACATTGGATCCACTATCACATAATTGACTTATGCTAAGCAGATTATGTTTCAACCCTTCAACCAGAAGTACATTATCAATAGAAGGAAAAGGGTGCTTACCAATCTTACCTATTCCAATTATTTTACCCTTCTGGTTTCCACCAAAAGTGACGAAACCACCAGCTTTAAGTTTGAGGACTTGGAATATAGACTTTTCTCCCGTCATGTGCCGTGAGCAACCACTGTCCAGGTACCATGACAGGTGTCTTCTTTCTACTACTAAGCACATCTGTAATAGGCATTATCATGTTCTTAAGTACCTATATCTTTTTGAGTCCTTTCTGGTTAGTTTTTGCATATTCATAATCCCTTGATCTTTTAATGTAGAAATGTTTTAAGGTAAAATGACCGTCCTTTCTATGAAAATTCCCAAAGGATTTTGATTTTTCAAGAGTAGGTGGTTTTTGGAAAGACATTTTCTCAGTAGATTGATACCCTAGTCCAGATTTGTCACTAGGGCCTCCGGAGTATTTGAGTAATGTGTTTAGCTTTTTGGTGCTACCCACAAATTTATTGAGATCCTCAGTTAGTTCTTTTACCTCAGATTGAAGTTTATCAACTTCATCAGACATATTAAACTCAGAGGATGTTTTCAAAAGAATGTTTTCAGTTTTTAGTTTTTCACAATAGATTTCAAGCTTTTGTTTTTTTGAAAACACTTTTTCATAATCCTTAAGTAATTTTGAAAATTTTCTTTTGAGAGATTTGTACTCAACAGCTAAAATAGATGAGTTGTTTAACAGTTCATCAAAAGCTTCTTGAAGGTTAAAGTTAGAGTTTATTACCTCATCTTTTTCCTCTTTAGAGGATATACATGCCATGAAGCATAGGTTGGCTTCTTCTTCCGCTTCCTCTTCATCATCAGTAGATGAGAGGTCAGGATCTTCCCATGTGGCCATTAATCCTCTTTTCTTCGTTGGAAATAATCTTTTTTTCTCCTTCTTCTTGTTTAAAGAAGGGCATTCAGCTTTAATGTGTCCAGGCTTCTTACACTTATAGCATATGATTAGATTTTTGTCTTTCGTTTCAATCCTGTCCTTTGAAGGTCTTCGTCCAAAGTGTTTTCTCCGCATGCCTCCTTTCTTTTTCCACATGACTTGTATCTTTCTAGAGATGAAAGATAGCTCGTCATTGTCTAAGACATCTTCTCCGGATGACTCAGTCTCATCTAATGACTCTTCAGCTTTAAGTGCTTTGGACGCACTTCCCTTGTGAGCTTTAAGGGCAATTGATTTTCCTTTTCTTAAACTTTCTTCTTCCTGAAGTTCAAGCTCATGAACTTTAAGGAAACCTAAAAGTTCCTCCATGGTAAGAGAAGCTAAGTTCTTTGCTTCTTGAATGTTAGTAACTTTAGGTCTCCATTGTCTGGAAAGACTTCTAAGAACTTTTCTGATACGATCTTGATTATCATATGTCTTTCCCAAAGATCTCAAGCTATTCATTATTTTTTGGAATCGTTGATCAATCAATTTGAGACACTTATGTTAGCTTTGTACTAGGCTTTATTAGATGTTTATTGTGCTCAATATTATTATTTTAGATGAGTTTAATGTTGTTAGGCCTCATTGGGCTTTAATGCAAATTGTGAATAATTCTTGGATTTTGATGCATTTTGACCTTTCCTCCTTGGTTAGGCCGTAACTTGGGACTCGGTGATCCATTTGAGGTGATCTTGGTGTCTTTAGAAAGCTAAGACAAGGCTCTACAAGTTTCATGGAGAACTCAAGAGATAGATCGGACTTCTAAGGGTCAAAAATATCCCTGCAATGTAGAGTGGGTTTGTTATCACTGGAATCTAGGCAGTATGCACATATTGGACTATATAGTGGGCTATAGGCCTCCTTTGGAGCTGCAACTCGGCCATTGGAAAGATAAGACCCATATCTCCAACTTCACTAAAGGCCATTTAGTCAATAGATGTCCTTTTAGGCATGATTATGAAGCTACAAGTTGGTTTGAATTTGGAAACAAGTTTTGCCAACCTAACTTGAGGTAGGTGCAGTGTTTTTGGCATATCTAGAGTTGTAAAAGTCCAAATGGCATGCAACTAACGCCAAAATTTTAAGGAGACAACTGGCTACAACTTTCATGAAGACCTCCAAGCCAAAATGCACCGTCTAGGTCATGAAAATCAAGCTGGAAATTGGATAAGAGTTGCTGACTAAAAGCCACCAACCATACACCAACCAACCTACCATGCACCAACCCATCAACCATGCATCAAGCTTCCATATTTGACAATTTCCATTTTTTACAGCTTGCATTCAGATTATTTTTAATTACAAATTGGCTTCTAGGATTAGTATAAATAGAGTCAATCTCTTTGTATTATACATCATTCAATTTGAAGTAAGTTTGAAGAAAGTTTGAGTATTTGTGAGAGTTTTCTTTCTCTTCTTTTGCTTTCTCTTTAGAATTTCGTTTTTGTTCTTTTATTTCTGAGTTCTTCCTTCCCATCCATGGACGGCTAGGCTATTATAATCAATCCAAGGGATTAGCCATCTTGATGTTTAATTTGGAGATATTGTTTCGCTTGTTCATATTGCTTAATTGTTATTCAAGTTTCTCTTCTTTCTCTTTTGATTTTTATCTAGATTGAATTGCTTAATTTGATTTAGATGTTGATGTGATAATAGCTTTATCATCATGTATTCAAATAGAATCACAAAGACTAAACAATATATCAAAGCTTTTTGATGGATTATTTAGCTTGGTTAAATCTCCGATCTTAAGTTAATCTATGTTGGATAGTGCTTACTTTATCTAACCTTGGTTAATCAAATCCTAGATTCTTATCTAGTAGAGGATTCTTGGATCATGTTAAGGCTTCTTGATGTGATCTAAGGCCAAGAACATGGTTAGCAATTAAGTGAATTCCTTGTGATCAATGATGAATTAAACTCTAGATAGGTAAATTTCCTTGGATTGGTTGCTTCTTTAGATTTGTTTATAACTTTAAGTCCCGTACTTTTTTCAATCTTGTTAATCAACAACAAAACCCTCCTTTTAATTATCTTGATCTGATTGAATCTTTGTTTTTATTGGATCCTTGAGAGACGATTCGGTTCATTCTCTATACTTCAAATTAGTTTGTGAACTGGTAACTTTTATTATTTGACGGGTCTTCGACAACCTCTTGTCAATCGTCCAAACATTTGATCAATATTTTCATGCTCTCCCATATTGAAGAGCTCATACTGATGAACCAGCATGCTTATCTTTGATTCTTTGACCTGAGAGGAGCCTTTGTGTACTAAGGCCAGAATATCTCATATCTCTTTAGCTGTTTCACAACTATGAACTTTGTCGTGTTCTGATCTAGTGATGGCGCACATAAGGTAGTGTTTTGCTTTTGAGTTTAACTGGTGCCTGGTTTGTTATCCTTCCGTCCATTGTAGTCGAAGAAGTTCCTGTCCTTCTGCATTGGTGGGCATTTGATAGCCATTTTGGACTAGGTCTCAAATATCCATATTTTGTGCATCAAAAAATGCAATCATCCTCTTCTTCCAGTAATCATAGTCGTTTCCATTGAATAGAGGTGGTCTGTTCACAGCTTGTCCTTCATTCTCCATTTAAGGTTGTACTAGATCTTTTCCTCTGCACTGTTAGATGCTCAACCCAAGAAGTTGAGCTCTGATACCAATTGAAGTAAACAAGTCAAACACAAGAAGGAGGCTTGAATTGTGTTTCTTAACCTTTTTGGAAAACTTTTTGAAACCTAATGGTTTAAACAAGACATTAGTTGAAATAATAATAGGTAATGTACAAAAGAAGAACTTCTCAGTCCTTTTGGACGCAGAGAAGGTTTTTACTTTTTTGTTGTAAGATGTTTCTTTGGACGCAATTTAAAAGGTTTTCAATACTAACTTTAAAAGCTTATTAAGAAAACAATTACAATCCCCAGATGTTAGTATACAAATAAAAACACATATAGAGGAAAGAGAAGCTCACACCAGAGGTTTATCCTAGTCCACTCTCACAACCCGAGAGCTACGTCCAGTCCCTTCAACAAGAATGATTTATCACTAATCTTTTCAAATATTACAAGTATTCTTCATCTCTTCAGGTACACAAGTATTCTTAACCTCTTCAGGTTCTAAAGTACAAGTATTCTTTTATACCCATCCTCTCTAGGCTTAAACAACTAAGTTGAATATGAGAAAATGTAAACGGTCCTTAAGTGTTTAACTCACTACAAGTGAGGATAGAATGAATAAAACTCAAGACAGAAACTCTATACAAGAGTGTGATTGGAATAGAAGAAGGTAAGCTAAAAACTTTTCTCTTTTTATCAATGCTTCAACAAAATTTTGACACCTTCTTCTTCGAAGATATTTGTATTTATAGGTAGAGAGCACTTGGAGCAGTCTTCATAAGCTTCTTCGTCCAACGGAAACATTTATTACCGTTCTAAGCAGCATTAAGTGCATAAGCTGATATCGTGTTGAGCTTCTTTTGAGAAGTGGCTTTGATTATCAAGGACTTCCAAGAGTGTGATAATTGAGTCTTGATTTATCTGAGTGCGCATAAAGTTCCTTATTTGCTGGTATTTGTAGTTGTTAGCAGTATCAGCTAAGCAGCTTAGTTGACTTCTTTAGTCGTGTACTTTTGTCAGGGTTATTCTCAGCATTTAATGATGAACAGTTCTTCGTATTTGAATTTGAGCTTTGGACGAATGTTTTAATCTAAGCTAACTAAGGAAACATTTGGACGATCCAATATAATATATATACGAAAAACAATTTAGAGATTATTGGACGAATACTAAGTTTCCTTTTTAGTTACAAGACAAATTGGATGCACGTACAAATAACAGTTTGTTTACACCATGTTGTCTTTTTATATAATTACTAACATATCTTTAAGCTTGAAAACATTAACAGAACAATTTATACTGGTTCATTATAATTTAAACATTTTGTTATCTTCAAAACTTTGAGGGGTTTAATTCATTAAATATCTTTGGTTCCGAAACTAATTTATCAAAAGTTCTTTGGTTCTAACAAAACCTGGTTTTATAATTTTCTCTTTTCTCTTTTTCTTTTTTTTCCCTTTTTCTTTCTTTTTTTTCACAATTTACTATTATTATCTTTTTATTTTTGTTACTAGTTTTTTCAAAAAAATTAATATAAAATTTTTTAATTTTAATTATAATTAGGACCTCGGACAAAATAGGCATTCACATTCATCCTTGACGACACTCTATGCTTTCTTCTTTTCGATCTCTGGTCATTCTTCTCCAAGTAGATACGTCTCGCTTTGTCTTTTGTTAGACTTTTATGAACCCTAATGCAATTAGGATTTAATTCGTACGAGATATAAACATAAGATTTGTAGATCTATCTCTTAGCTTTCCAAAGCCTCCAAAACCGGGTCAATTTCACATCTGTTGCAAAAGTTATGACCTATTTACTAAAACTTGTTTGACAGCAAGGCTTCCTTGAATAGCCTTTGACTAAATATCATATTTTCTTGCCATGAGGATTTCAGGCACAAATTGTCCAAATTACAACAGATTTGACCCAAGATCAACTTTCTTATAATAAATAATAAATTCAAATCAATTAGGTTTGGAATATCCAAGAAATCACAAAATAGAGATAATATGATATGTCAAAACATCAAAGGAAACAAAGAGTATAAAGAAGAGGGAAAACTAACAAATATAGCAAGAGAGACATAAATTTCTCTTAATTCAGTCCAAATCAAGCACAAATATCATGTATTATATCAACTCATCAATTCTCCTAACATTGGCAATTATATCCTGAGTCCAAAAGTTTATTATCTGCCTATCGAAAACACGTCTTGACTTCTATTCAGTGATTTGCCATTAGTCAGGGTCGTTGTGGTTTTGGTGGTTCTGCTATGTGTGATTTGAAATGGGACTTAATGAGAGTTATTATTATCTTCTTAGTTTGAGTTTTTTCTTTGAACCAATGCCATGTCCTTGATAGCTATGTGAGTCACCATGTCATTATTTTCTATACTAATAGTGTCCATTTGATTTATGTTATTATTATTTTTCCATATTATCTCTCATTTTTGTATTATTGTCTATTTTGTTTATTTAATTTCATTTTAGCTAGCATTTGATTTTGTAAAATTGCTAGTTTGTTTCTTACCAACAAGTTTTGCTTTTGTTGCCTTGAGGTTTTCACATTATGTTGATTAGGGTATATTTATGAATTTTGGCCAATAGATTGCTCATTTGTGTATGAATTTTATTTGTACTATAATTCTTTATTACATTTGTTTTCTTTATGATAGACCCTATTATGAATTTATATTTCATGGAATTATTAAGTGATTGATTGGATATCTCTCTCCTAATTAATTTGAATTTGTTATTTATTATAGGAGAGTTTATCTTTAGATCACATCTGCTATAATTGGGGTAATTTGCGCCTAAAGTCTTTAAGGGAAAAAAATATGAGACTTAGTTAAAGGTTATTCATGGAAACTGGTCCGGTAGCAAAAGTTTCCATGAATAGCCTTTGACTTTTTTTTCACACCAAAAAAGTTAAAGGCT
The DNA here is from genome assembly GCA_023212625.1 of Styphnolobium japonicum. Taxonomy (NCBI): domain Eukaryota; kingdom Viridiplantae; phylum Streptophyta; class Magnoliopsida; order Fabales; family Fabaceae; genus Styphnolobium; species Styphnolobium japonicum. The sequence goes on from JALBWW010000013.1 coordinate 21,672,990, forward strand.
ATTCATGGGAACTTTTTCTTCAAACCAATTTCAATAAATAAGGCATAAATTTATCTATAGTGATCCATTCGATGTGATTTCAGTGATTGTGAAAAGATAAGAGAAAGATCTACAACACTTATGTTGATCACTTTCCATAATTCATTCGTGTTCAATAATACCCCGTTTGACGGACAAATTTAAGTTTGGAATTGAGTCTTGGAATAGGAATTAGACCTCCCGATTCCAATTATCTTTCTTGGTGTGTATATTAAAATTAGAATTCTAATTCTAAGTCCAATTATATGGAATAGAAAAATCACTAGTGTATACTACTCTCAAGATTTTTTTTATTTTTTGAATATTAATAGGTAAAAGTTAAAAATTATCCAACAATCATTGTCGCTCGTGACACCGACATAATCTGCCAACGTCATTGCCAGCGTGTTCTGACAACGTCATTGTCGGAGTGCTTCGGCAACGTCGTCACCGGCATGCTCCAACTACGTTATCCACCGCGCATCCGACGTGCTAGTCGCGCTTCCTCTAATCACTAGCGTCGGCGTCTTACAATCAACTTCGCCATCGTCAATAATGTCCTTTATTTTGGCATCCATTGCGAATGTTGTAATACAGCAACACAAGCTCTATTATTTTTTATATAATTTTAAATTATTGTTTATTAATTTAAATTTATTTATTATATCTTTATAAATTCTTGATAAATTATTCAAATAATAAAACTTCAGTTTAGTTCAGAATTACAATTTAAGTCCCAATTCTTTAATTGTCCCAAACATAAAAATTAAGTTTCTTGTCAATTCCAATTCTAACAGAAATGGAATTGAAATTAGAATTCTAAACTATAATTTCAATTCTTTCATCCAAATGGACCCTAAATGAAATTAGGTACAAGATTACAAAAAAGTAAGAAGGTAGTAGAAGATTGAAAGAAAGTAATCCTAATTGCATTAGGAGTCGGCAGCACGACAAGGCACACGTCATTCAAAGCAAAAGCAAGGAAGTTGTAACTAGTTTAGGATGTTCAATTTTGTTTCCATTCTTTCATCATCTTCTATTCTTCATTTACTTTTGGGCACTTCAACCCACTGTAATTAAAATTCATGTCATTTACTTTTGGGTGCTTCAACCCACTACATTTTAAGTTCTTGACATTTACTTCTAGGCGCTTCAGCTTATAGCAATTTATGATTTTTTACAATTACGTTTGGACGCTTCAGTTCACTGCAATTTAAATTCCTATTATTTATTGAGTACTTTAGATTCATGTTGTTTGATTATGAGTGTTAATATATACTGTCAAAAAGGAATCATCATTAGTATGATAATTCTAAATTTCTATCATCTATTGCATTTTTGCGGCGTTTGCCTTTAGATTCCTTGTATTGTTGCATTCATGAATTCTTGGAAAAAATGTATGTTCATGTCTTTACTCATTCTTTGCAATGGTAACACAAAAACTACCATTATTCGTGTTCTGTAATAAGAAACAAGTAAACAGGGGTAACTGTGAACATCATATTTTGAATGGTTCAATAATTTGAGCTTTCAATAATAATAATAATAATAATAATTTAAAATGGGTAAGTAAAATTGAGAATAAAAATCTCATTAATAAAAGGTGCCGAAAATTAAATCTTACCCAAGGCACCTGGTTCATAGCTTAAAGGTATAAACCTCACCTGGTCCAATTAACTGACTACCCAATTTGATCCTAGCTCCAAATCACCTAAGATCCAAATGATCCATGACCCCCTTAGACCCAAATTTCCTTTTTTTTTTTTTTTCCTTCTCATCCTTCATTTCCCGTAGTCTCCACAAGTTTCTCACATATACCACCACATTGGAAGAAAAGGTTACATTATCCTCTCCTAATGTCACCACCATGCCATATGCAAATTCTTCATAAATGTTTTCTTCGATTATGGTGTCGCAACCGTCTCGAAGGGCGTCGCGATGGGAGAAGGCAACTAGAATTTAATTGTTTAGGAGTCACCATCAATCGATTCTTCCATTAAAAATGGAATGGTGCGATTGGACACCTTAAAAAAATGGTATGCGTTTAGGAGTTTAGGTTCGGGGGTTGATTACGAGTAGGGAAGGTGTTAGCACCCTACACCGTCCATTCTAAGAACGATTACCTATTTAATCTAGTGTTATCTTACTAAATTAATTAAATTGGTCCTTTATTATCTAAAAAAATGTTATTTATTTTATTTTGGCATGGTCCATTTTTTCGGCATATTATCAAAAATGATAAATGACTAAGACAGGGAATGGGTGGCTAAATAGCCATTATTGTTTGAACAAATTGTGAACCCGCAACATATTACCTGACAGTGGTGATTCAAAAATATAATTTTTTCAAATAAATATTTTTGAGATAAGATAAATTGATTTTCGAAAATGATTTTACAAGAGATTTTATTTCAAAAAATAATAATCAAATAAAATGTAAGCTCACTGCTATCATAAAGTTGGGGCTATATTAATTTGTTCACATTCGTTTTTTATTTTAAAATATTTTATTTACTTAATTGTGAAAATTAGACCCCGCTAGCGCTCTTAGCAAAATCTAATATTAATAGCCTCAAGAATATTAAGAAGAGTTTAGTTGATTGTCTCTTCGATAATCTCCCAAATTTTCCGTCGTCGGCAAAATTTAAGGGTTAATGTGATATTTGACTAAAGTGACAAGCATACAATTATAGCAAAAAATTAATGTGTGAAATGAGATATTTATATTGGAGATCACCTAAAGCCCCGCCAGTGTTTCTAGCAAAACTAAAGAAAAACTTCTTACCTCAAGAAAGTCAAAATGTCGCCGTCACTTCAGCTAATTTTGATTATTCCTTCGTCGAATAGTTCAGGTTTATTTTGAATGACAATTAAATAAGTGGTATGACAAATAATATATGAAAAAAGATATTTATTGAAGATCACCTAAAGCCCACCAGCGCTTCTAGCAAAACTAAAGGGATATTCCTCACCTCCAGAAAGTCAAAACTTCGCCATCACTTTGGCTAATTTTGATTATTCCATTGTCGATATCTTAGTCCCATAATTGAAATGTGAGGGCCAAAAACATTATAATTGTAAAAAAATATATATATTTGTTTAAAAGCTAATAATATATTTAAAGATGGTGAAAGACAAAAGTACCAAACAATAAGAATTATTTATTTATTTTTAAATTACATGATAATTACAAAAGGTGTACAGGAGATATCAATATCATTTCCTCAAATAGCCACGTAAAATTCCATGACTCATTATTCATTTCAGTATGTTAATGACAAGAGGTTGTCGAGACCCCGTCAAATAATAAAAATTACCGGTTCACAAAATAATTTGTAGTATAGAGCATGAACCGAATCGTCTCTCAAGGATCCAAAAAGAACAAAGATTTAATCATATCAAGATAATTAGAAAGGGGGTTTTATTGTTGAGTAATAAGATTGAAAAGAAGTACAAGACTTAATGTTATAAACAAATCTAAAGAAGCAACCAATCCAAGGAAATTTACCGATCTTGAGTTTAACTCATCATTGATCACAAGTAATTCACTTAATTGCTAACCGTGTTCTTGGCCTTAGATCACATCAAGACGCCTCAAAATGATCCAAGAATCCTCTACTAGATAAGCATCTAGGATTTAATTAACCAAGGTTAGATAAAGTAAGCACCATCCAAACATAGATTAACTTAAGATCAAGAATTTAACCAAGCTAAACAATCCATCAAAAAGCTTTAATAAATTGTTTATTCTATGTGATCCTCTTGAATACATGATAATAAAGCTATTATCACATAAACATCCAAATCAAATTAAGCAATTCAATCTAGATCATAATTAAAAGAGGAAGAAGAGAAACTTGAATAACAATTAAGCAATATGAACAAGTAAAACAAGATCTCCAAATTAAACATCAAGATGGCTAATCCCTTGGATTGATTATGAGAGCCTAGCCTTCCATGGATGGGAAGGAAGAACTCAGAAAATAAAGAACAAAAATGAAATTCTAAAGAGAAGGGAGAAGAAGAGAAAGAAAACTAACAAATACTCAAACTTACTACAAAATTGAATTCTAACTTACTTCAAAATTGAATTCATGATAATACAAAGAGATTGGCTCTATTTATACTAATCCTAGAAGCCAATTTGTACATGTACATAATCTGAATACAAGCTATAAGAATATGAAAATTGTCAAAAAAGGAAGCTTGATGCATGGTAGGTGGGTTGGTGCATGGTAGGTGGGTTGGTGCATGGTAGGTGGTTTTTAGTCAACAACTTTTATCCGACTTCTGGCTTCAAATTCATCACCTAGACGGTGCATTTTGGCTTGGATGTCTTCATCAAAGTTGTAGCCAGTTGTCTCCTTGAAAATCTCCAATTTGAATCATGTCATTTGGACTTTTAGAACTCCAGAAATTCCAAAAACACTTCACCTACCTCAAGTTAGGTTGGAAGAACGTGTTTCCAAATTCAGACCAACTTGTAGCTTCAGAAGCATGCCTAAAACGACATCTATTGACAAAATAGTCTTCAGTGAAGTTGGAGATATGGGTCTTATCTTTCAAATGACCAAGTTTCAGCCCAAGAGGAGGCCTATAACCCACTATATAGTCCAATATGTGCATACTGCCCAGATGGTTCCGTGACAGCAAACTCACTCTGTATTGTAAGGATGTTTTGGATCCTTAGAAGTCCGATCCAGCTCTTGAGTTCTTCATGAAACCTGTAGAGAATTGTCTTAGCTTTCCAAAGACATCAAGATCACCTCAATTGGATCACCGAGTCCCAAGTTATGGCCTAACCAAGGAAGAAAGGTCAAAATGCATCAAAATCCGAAAATTATCCAATATTTACATTAAAACCCAATGAAGCCCAACAACATTAAACTCATCTAAAATACTAATATTGGGCATAATAAACATCTAATAATGCCTAATACAAAGCTAACATAAGTGCCTCAAATTGATTGATCAGTTAACAATGGTTCTTTATAGCAAAGTTTATCATGTTTCCTCCACCCACGAAAACATTGGTTCAAGCATTCAAGACAAGATACAACAAATACATCATAATGGGAAGGTAAATGTCGACCATATATATATATATATATATATATGTGATAGAGATGGAGGCAGTATACATGTAATATTCCCAAATGCTAAATTTTTAAATCTTGACACATCAAAGGGGTAGTTAGTGAATGTGAGATCATGAAGCACGATGACAGGTATTACCAAAAGCATGAAAGGAAGCAGTGGGACTTTAGAAAGGTTACCTTCAATCAAGAAGCGAAGACTAAGTGAAACATGAGCCTCCAAGAATATTTCTCCTCCTTCTCTGTACTGCTTCTCTCTGCGTCATATTTTTCAATCAACCTCTATGTGTGTTGCAGCCCTTCTCCTTTCTCTCAGTTCTTGTGTTGCCGCTCCATATTTTCTCTCTTTCTTTTTTGTGTTACGACTCCTTTCCCTCTTTTTCTTTTTTTGTGTTACGGCTGCTCCCCTCCTTTTTTTTAGGGTTTGTCTACTCTTAGTTATTTATAACCTAAACAATTATTCTCATCACCTCAATCAACTCAATTAATTAGAGCAAATTAGAATAAATTTCTCCTATCAATCAAGATCAATTTGTGCAATCAGAATTAATCAAAATCAATTAATTATTTAAACCCCAAAATACCATTAATAAGGGATTAAATGTATTTATGAATTCAAAGTTATTTCCTTATTCTAAATTTTAATGGATCAATGGAGATTTTTTCCATTTCTGCATGCCAGACCAAAATTATTTTTCTTTTTTTTTTTATCAATCATTTTAAAGCAATGGGTTTGGGCTTGGTGAATGGATCAAAACCAAATTTATTGGTACAATGCCCATTGGTGAAAATTAAAATTTTAGGACAAATTTGGGTGTCAACATATGGGGGTGATTTTTCCTAGCCAATTTCCTATAGCCAGTTATTCCTCTTGTATTGGAAAGGGAATATTAGAATGATAAAGAAGGGACTCTATATACGGAGGAGGTCGAGAGCAAGAAAGGGGCCAGGAGAGATTGGGGAGTGAAAAAAGCACCAAATAAAGTCATATACAATCACCATTAAGTCATGAAACCACCGTCATCCCCTTTCCCAAATAGCCACCATGAACTGTATATCCTTGCTTAAACCTACAAACACATCATGAAAGCAACACCCTCTTAAACCGAGCATGAGAGTAACCAAATCTCTGGATACAGTAGCCTCCTAACATCATGTTTTAACTCCCCAAAAACATAACCTTGTTACAACAAATAAAATGCAGCAACCTAGCTCATACTAATCTTCACTAACCTTTAGATGTGTGAAGACCCAAGCCTCATAACTAAACAAATGCCATAACACTTTCTTATATCAACGCCCAAGACCCTTGCTAAGCCACTCATGTGCAAACCTCACTCAAAGTGTAACATGCCAAAACCTTTCCACACTCCACCAAGTGGCCAAAGATCCTCCCTCACCCTGTTCATTGATCTTGACCCAGCAAAGAACACTATCACACACTGAGACTCCAACATAGCCCTTGTTCCCATACACTCAAAAAGATCGCACAAAGAATCCACAAACCCATCATAATTCATCAACTTCATATGCACTAACATCAACCCATAAACCAAAAGCCAACCCTACGTGTCTGAAACATCAACTAAACACCTAAACTTTACATCACCTCACTCAAGCCTTTGAGCCATACACATCCATACCAAAACTCCAACCACCACGTAACCCAAATAGAGCCCCAACACAGTCCCTCAACCTTTACACGGATAAACCACCACAGTGCTAAACACCTAACACAACAGTTCCCTTCTACCATGTAGTGCGTATAATCTCGCAAGCCACTTGTAGCCCAGACACACCACACCACGTAGCAAACACTCATTCAGCTCTATTAGGTTGTTTTTGTAGATTAGTGGCATTCATGCTTTTTTGTTTTCAAGGAGATTACTATTAGTTGAGTTTTGTTGGGCCACTGCTACTTGAGGTCTCTAGGGTTTGGGTTTGTTTTTGTTAGTTGAGAGAAGGATTTTCCTTAGGTCTTATATTTTTGGATGTTAAGTTAAATAATATGTTAGCGAGCCTAAGTCTTATTGGGTTTTAATGATATGTTAGTGGATTTGGGCTGTTTAATTATATGTTACTTTTACTGATTGTATTACGTTTGAATATCCTTTTTTTGGTAATCCTACTTGGTGTTAAATAAAATTAGTATTAAAATCTTCCATGCAATGATTGGTGATGCTGATTGCATGGCCATATGCCATCTTCAATGTCGTTCAAGTCTATAGGGATTCATTTTATGGGCTTCTGTTGTCTTGAATTTTGTGTAAGAGTGAATTTATTTTAATCTTCACACAATGGTTAGTAGCAATGTTGATTGTATGGCCTCGTGCCATCTTTAGTGTTGTTCAAGTCCATAGTGATTTATTATACAACCACGTGCCCTTTGATTTATTATACAACCACGTGCCCTTGGATTCACAGCAAGAGTGGATTTCTAATAATCACCCACGAAAATGGCCGATGAAGTTGATTGTATAGCCTTGTGTCATCTTATATGTCATTTAAGTCCATAGGTATTTTATATATGGCCTTGTGCCGTCTTGAATTCTTGAAGTGGATTTAATCTAATAATTTAAAACCATCAAATTCAGCATCCTTTTTAATGAATTTTCAATCCTTTTAACAAACTTCCAATTCATTTAAGCACTTTAAGTTTAAAATTGTGTAATTAAAATCAACCAACCAACAATTATTTTTTAGAGAACTATGTGGCTTTGACTTTCTTATTACATGATGGGAATACATAGGCACTCATAATGCCAAACATGTAAATTTTGTAATTTAGTTTTGATATTTTTTTTATTCCAATTTGCAAATATTTTGTAAGTTAGATCTTGAAATCAGGTTCTATCTAATATAATCCTTGTCTATTTTATTGTACTTATTTTTCCTCTTTGTGTGTTTCTAACTTTCCTTTTTACAACCCCTTGTGTTTTTAGGTCATTAGAAGTCTTGGAGCTCAATTAAGTGTGGAATCCCAATAGAGCAATGGGCTTTCTCATCCCTAGAGCTAAATCGCAAGACCTCAAGGTTTTCACACAGCCTATTGTGACGTGATTTTGACCAACCAAATGATGGAATTAACTTTCTTAATCTTCATCAAAGTTGTAGTCTTATTACTCTTTCCAATTCAACATGCGTAACATCCTATATTAAAATTTCTAATATTTAAATATTAATTTTTAATTTTTAGTTAATATTTAATCATGTGTTATTTATTTCTTTATAATTTTATTTGTACATTGTTATGTCTTTGAATTCTGATTTTTCTTAACAAGAAATTAGAGGGCAAAAAATTTTACTTATGACATATTTTTATTTATTTATTTATTTACATTCATTTACTATTTTTAGTATATTAGTAAAAATAATTGGTCGAAATAGATTATTGTTAATATTATTTTATATTTCTCTTTGATTGTAGGTTAATAATATTTTAGAGACTATTTTTGTACAAAGAGTATCCGTTAAAATAGTCAGTGTAACTTGTATAATTAAACAGAGACATTCTTTACAGTAGGGTTTTGATCAAGACATAAGTATCATTTAGAATTTATTATACATTAAATTAAGGTTAAATTGTCATTTAGAAATGTTAGTAGGAAAAAGACAAAATAAGTGTAACTAAATGGAATCTAGTTGGAATAAAATTAGAATCTAGTTAGAATGTAACTAAATTCATTAAAATCTAATTGAGTTAGTTAATTATTAACTAATTTGGTTAAAATTTTACTAAATTAGTTAGAAACTAATTTAACCAGATAGTTAGAATCCAACTAAATAAGGAATAAAAAATTAATTTTTCTATGGCTTCTTCAAGAAGCCAAATAATAAAATATTAATTCTTAATGAAATATTAATTCTTAATAAATATCTCTTACTAAAATATTAATTCTTAAAAGAATATGAAGGTAAATAAAAAAAAAAGAAAATAATGGGATAATTACAAGACAAGGTTGGCTAAGTGAGGAAGAAAGGAGATCAGAAGTGCATGGCCAAAAGGAGAAGGAGAGGAAGAAAAGAAAGAAAAAAGAAGAGAAAGAAAGAAAAAGAGAGAAAATTTCCAAATAAAAAATAGCTACAAAGTGAATCTTCATCCAAGAATCAAGAAAAAACTAAGGTTCTCCACTTGTTTTCAAGCTCAAAGTTTCATTTAAAGAAGAGGAAGAGGTAGGAATTTAAGTATTCTTCATCTTTTAGTTTTCAAATTTGACGTTTTAATTAGTTTTCCATTGATTTTGATTCTTTTATGAATTTTTATCAAGAATACAATCAAATAATGCTTGAATATGGATGATGGTTGGAGACTTTGGCTTCATGAGAATTTCAAAATCCATGGGGTTGTAGTGATTGAATGATGGTTTTATTGATATATTAAGTGAGTTATGCTATGTTTTGATATTATATGATTGTTTGGATTGAAAAAACCCTAAGAACCATGACCATGTGTGTTTCGACCAAGGTAGGGAGCTAGGGTTTCAATGTGTTTAATTATGTTAGTAAAAGTTCATGATGTAGATTAGTGATTAGTTAAGTGACTTTTCAGAAGTTGATGGATTTGGAGGAAGATATTGCAAACCCTAACTATATACATGTTTTGGCCAAGACTAATCCCATAGGATTTATATATGTAAATTGATAGATTAATAGTTAAGAGAATGGATTAGAAGTTAATTAAATTGTATAGCAAAAATTCAAACATATTTAGGTAACAAAAGTTTATAAAAATCACTAGGAAACTAAGTGTGAAGTTTCAGCCAAGTGCTTTGGATGGACTAGGTTGGGAATTTTTCATGTAATCATTATATTATGTTGATTAGAAGACGACTTTGGTGGGAAATTGGAAGAAAATGAGAGAAATTAACAAAGTCAAGTGTTAAACTAAGTTAAGGAACCCTAAATTAGATTTCAACCAAATTAGGGTTTTCAACCTAAGATTTGATTTGGATTCAAAGAAATGAGTATTAGAATGACTAAGAATGATTAAGTGCTAAGAAATAACGAAAGTTCAAGCAATTGGAAAAATAACCAAATCAATACTAGAAATGACCAAATGAATAGTAATTTAGCTAAGTTGTGAAGCATTTTTAGACATCTTAATGACTAAATTAGATTAGCAAAATGAGATGTTTATGATGACTAAATTAAACCTATACCATAGGGTTGAGACTTCGGCCAAAACCAAATTTCTAAGACTAGGTATTAGTCAAGTATGTTTCTAAGAGTAATTAGGTATGAAAAAGGTAAAAAAAAGTTGACTTTATGAGAAAAGTGTCCAATTACTCTATAAACTTAGAAAATGATATTATATGCTTATTTAATGATATGTAAAGATGATATAAAAGATAAAGATGTGATCCTAGAAAATAATTCTTGGTAAGGGAGGTGATTCCCAAATAATTATTGGATGTGATCATCGGTAAGGGACGTGATCTATTAAAATCTTACATGTGTCTAGAGATGGATAATCCACAACAAAAGAGTGAAATTATCTGAGAACTAGATGAAATCCACCCCAGATGTGTGGTATGACCATTCGGTTTAGGGGATGCCCTATGCCAAGGAAGAGCTCTTATTACTATTTTTATAGTAATCTTATCATGTCGACCATGTAAGCATAGATTATGGGGTTATGCCCACAGATGAAAGATAAGCATGAGCATGTAATTGTCCCACCATAAAATAAGAGATAAGATTCTTAGCAGCTATTTTGTTGTCAAATGTTCTGAGAAATTAAGACATAAAACATAAAGCTTAGAATATATATTGCTAGCTTATTTAATTGTATTCTTAACATTATTTTATTCATTGAAATGTTTATGCAATTTAATGCACCCTGGAAGTATTATAGTTATTGTTTTGCTAATTTTATATGCTTGAATTCCTACTGAGAATTTAATTCTCACTCCTAAGTCTAATATTTCCAGAGGAGCCAGAGGATTGAGAACATATACCATTTTACTACTATGATTGACTTTGATGTGGCACTGCTGCATGATCCAGAGGATGACACTTATATATTAGATATTAGACGCTTTCGTTCCCATTACTTTATTGTTATTGTATAATCATGTAGTTTGTAATAGATATGTAACAATGTAGAAAAAGCTCCATCAATAGGGCTAGAGTGCCCTTTTTGAATTTTGATGTATTTATGTAAATAGTTTGTGAGATGAAGCCTATGTATATAAATAAGTTCTAGAACTAAACAAGAACGATATTTTGGTGTGCTACATTATCAGTAAAGCAAATTTTCGTCTAAGTTTAATTATTAAATCATGAAATTTTTTTTCACTCTTTTAGTATAATTCAAGACAGATAAAATTAAATAAATGTCGTAATTAAGTAAATTCCATATATTATAGACTAATTTAATAATGGTATTAATAAAGAATTAAGGTAAGGTATTACAACATGAATCACCTTCATATGAGTTCCGTATCAAGTGTTATGCCTGAAATACTAAAGCAAGATCAAGATGCAAATCAACGAACTTCATCCCACATTAGATTTCGACTTGGAATTTGACCCTTTAAACGTGAGAACTGGAACTTAGTCTGAACATAATAGTTGTTTCCCTGTGTTAGCTTTCCAATGGCATTGTAATCACCACCATTTGACCTCTTTATCTCACAATGTGATATTTCTACTGCCTACAAGTCATAAGGGTTGTCAGCATGCAAATTTCCATGTCAGATTCTTGATTTTCCAACTAATTGGTCCAAGATCTCTATGAATCACCTTAAATTCGTTAAAAATAATCCAAAAGGGCATAAAAGGAATATATGATGATAAAGAACAATATAAGGCATAAAATATGAAGAATTAAGCCAAATTTCTTAACAAATTAAACACTAAATGTGTGTATTTTATCCACATATCAAACCCGTTAAGATGTTTTCATCGTATAGTCATTAAGCAACAATGAGTATATAAGTGGATTGAAAAATCCACAAAGATGGAGTTGAGCATAATCAAGTGGGTATGCCCATGGCAAGGATTCAAATTGCAGAATGCATCACTTGATGCGGTCGCAATATTGCCGATACAGAGAATCCCGCAACTGCATCATCCCGCAAGTGTGGGGAGATTATAAATCACAAAAAAATCCTGCATCAGAACGACGTTGTAACCGCAACGGAACGGTGATGCGGTAAAAATGTCGTTCTGTTGTGGTTTTAGTTTATAAACAAAAATTTTAGAGAGAAAGTTAGGGTTTCTACCCTATGATCTCGTCTTTTATTTCTCTCCCTTTTCTTCCCCTTTACTTGAGCCACCATGCCGATGCCCTCGTCCTCTTTCAGCGAGCCACCTCTGCTGCCATCACCTCCAACCTTGCCAGATCCACCCACACAGACCACAGGCTGCAACCAACTCATTTTCCGGTGCAGTGAGGTGCACTGGTGCAGTAAGTCAACTCCTTTTCTCCTTCATGGTGTTGAGTTTACTTTTCCATTTGAGAGCTTGAGTTTTATGCGCTTTTCCATTTAAGAGTTTTGATTTTACTGTGTGACTGCTCTCTTTTTCTATGTTACAATGCTATAGGGAATTAGGTTAAGTAGGGGGAAAGGGGATTTGGGCATAGGTGGGCCGAAATTAGTAATTAAGTGTGGGTAATTATTTAAGTTGATAATTAAATAGGCTAATTAAGTGGGCTAATGTTTGATAAGTGGGTAATTAAGTTAGCTAAGTTTGATAAATTAATTAGATGATTTAAGTTAATTAAGTGGGGTAAATCTAATCACTAATCTACTTATAATTTATTTTGATAAATTAATTGGATAATTTGAGCTTAACTTAATTTGGGTAGACCAAATTTGATCTCTTTCTAATTAAGTGGGTAATTTTTTGTTTGATAAATTAATTGGATAATTTGAACTAATTAAGTGGGCTGATTCTAATCACTAATTAAGTATGTAATTTTTTGATAAATTAATTCGGTAATTTGATCTTGACTTAATTTGTAATTACCAAAAGGCCTTATACATAATCACATACTCTTAATATATATATATATGGGCTAATTAACCCACGTAAGTTGGTAATTAAATGGGCTAATTAAGTTGGCCAAGTTTGATAAATTAATTGGATGATTTAAGCTAATTAAGTGGTCTAAATCTAATCACTAATCTACTTATTATTTATTTTGATAAATTAATTGGATAATTTGAGCTTAACTTAATTTAGGCAGGTCAAATCTGATCTCTTTCTAATTAAGTGGGTAATTTTTTGTTTGATTAATTAATTGTATAATTTGAACTAATTAAGTGGGTTGATTCTAATAACTAATTAAGTAAGTAATTTTTTGATAAATTAATTAGGTAATTTGAGATTGACTTAATTTGTAATTACGAAAAAGCCTTACACACAATCGCGTACTCTTAAAAAAGATATATACCATATCATCATATAATTATTTTTATAAGTACTCTTAATTACTATCAATTTCTAAAACAATCCTAGAAAGTAATATTTTAATTCTTAATTCAAGCATAGAGTTTAAAGTTTAAACTTTAGACTGTAAATAAGAGAATTGAAGAACCAACATTAGTTATGTTAAAAAATGATTAGAAAAGCAATTTATAATTTCTTTTTGTGGTAATGTGAACAAAAGTTTTGTTATTAATTATTATTTATGGTGAATTAATAATGTAAAACATTATATGAAAAGACTTTAATTATCATTGTTATTATTATTTTCATAAACAATTACTATATTCTAATCAAATAATTTGTTATTATTTATTTTCATAAACATATACTATAAATATAAACAATGCTGTTAAGAGAACAATTTCCTACGAGAAGATTGGAAGGTGCTCCAAGTGATGGCATTGGTTGGCATTTTGGCACACCTGTAGCTGGGAATCAAAACAACATCACATGCAAACTTTGTCAAAAAGTAATAAAGGGTGGTGTTCCTATATTGAAGCAATACATTGCACATTATAAAGGGCAAGTATCTAGTTGTGCTAGAGTTACAACATTTATAAGAGAGAATATGATGAAACTCCTCATGGATGGAAAAGAAAAAAAATGATTATAGAAAAAGAAAAGAAGGATTTAAAGTACAATTTAGAGGAGATGATGAAGATTATGAAATTGAAGACATTGTTGATGAGCATATTAGGCAAGCTACACATGATAGCCTTAGATCACATTGTGAATAGGAAAATAGATAGCAGTTGAGACAACAAACATGAAGATGCGAAAATGTATATGAAGATGGTGGAAGCTCTTGTGCAAGTGTTAGTGTAGCTAATAGACCACAACTATCTAATTCACAAGATGTTTCTTTTGCTTTGAGGTCTACAAATATTGATCTTGTGAGGAGTAAAAGTGTGAAGCAACCAAAAATTAGTGGTGGTTTGATGAAAATATAGAGGAAAAAGCTTGGAGAAGCAATATCGAAGTTTAGAATTTATGAATGTTTACCTATAAGCTTATTTGACTCTCCTTAGTTATTTGATCAGTGCAGCTGCTGAGGTGGGTCGAGGGGTTAAGTGCCCATCTCCTTATGAAGTTTCCAATGTATATTTGGAAGTTGAATATCAAAAGATGAATGAATGGATAAATGTTCTAAGAGGTACATGAAAAGAAGGATGAGTAACAATATTGTGTGAGGGTTGGACAAATAGTTTAAACCATACACATATTGTGAATCTTCTTGGGTATAGCAACAAGAGGACAATTTTCTTAAAATTTGTTGATACTTCTATTGTTGAAAGTAGAAATAAAGATTATTACTTCCAGTTATTTAAAAATGTTGTGGAAAAAGTGGGAGAAGAATATGTAGTTCAAGTGGTTACAGGTAGAGAAAAGGCACTGAAAGCAGCCAGTCAAAATTTGATGGAAAAAAGGCCACATCTCTATTGGTCATCATGTGCATCTCATTGTTTGGATCTTTGCTTGGAGGATATTGGGAAAAACCAAAGTGTAGAAAAATTATTGGATGATGTAAGGACAATGACATCTTTCATTTATAACCACATATGAATTGTAAATCTTTTGAAGAAATATATTGGAGGTAGAGAAATTGTTCGTCCTGGTGTTACTTGCTTTGCTACATAGTTCTTGTAGCTTCAAGCTACTTTGAAGCAAAAGCAAGACTTACGAAATATGTTCAACTATGAAGAAATTAGAAGATCAAAATTTGGGAAAGAAAAAAAAGGATCAGCATTTGAAGCAAGAAAAATTGTTGTGGGCAGTGTGAAGTAAACAAGTGAAACACAAGAAGGGGGTTAAATTGTGTTTCTTAAACTCTTTGGAACACTTTTTGTTTAATAACAAATTAATTAAGACAAAGGTTGAAACAATGACACGCAATGGACGAATAAAAACTTCTCAGTCCAATTGGACACTAAAAAGGTTTTGTAATATTTTTTTTAACACAGTTAAAAAATTTCTAAGTTTTAACTTAAAAAAACTTTGTTAAGAAAACAAGGGCAATCCCTAGATGTTAGTGAGTAAATAAAACACAAGAAAAGGGAAGAAAAACTTACACAAGATGTTTATCTTGGTTCACTCTCACAAACAGAGAGCTACGTCCAGTCCCTTCAATCAGAAGGATTTTCCACTAATCTTTTACAAAGATTACAAGTATTATACATCTCTTCAAGTTCTAACACTCAAGTATTCTTTTATACCCAACCTCTTGAGGCCTAAACAACTAGGTTGAATAAGAGAAGGTGTAGAAAGTACTTGAGTTTTTAACTCACTACAGGTGAGGATAGAAAATAAATATCAAGACTTGAACTTTATACAAGAGTATGAATACATAGAAGAATGAAAGCTTTGATTCTTTTACACTTTTGATTCACACACATTCCTGAGTTCTTCTTCGAAAACATTTATATTTAAAGGTGAGAGAGCTTGGAGCAGTCTTCATAAGTTTCTTCGTCCAACGGAAACATTTATTACTGTTCTGAGCAGCATTAAATGCATAAGCTGATATCGTGTTGAACTTCTTCTGAAAAGTCACTTTGATTATCAAGAATATCCAAGAATATGATAGCTGAGTCTTGACTTATCTGAGCACGCAGAAAGGTCCTTATTTGCTGGTCTTTGTAGTTGTTAGCGGTGTCAGCTAAGCAGCTCAGTTGACTTCTTTTGTAGTATACTTTGTTAGAGTTTTTCTCAGCATTTAATGATGAACAGTTCCTTCATATCTGAATTTGAGCTTTTGGACGAATGCTTTGAACCTGAGCTAAGTAAGGAAACATTCGGACGATCCAATATAATATTCTTTGAAAATCAATTTAGAAAGTATTGGACGAATACTTAGTTTCATTTAGTTTAAAAGACAACGAGAATGGACGCACGTACAAGTGCCAGATTGTTAACACCTTGTTTCCTTGTTATATGATTTAACAAAACAATTTATAAACAAGTTACGTGAGTCTTTTACTTATTCATTCTAATTTAAACCTTTTGTTATCTTCAAAACTTTACGGGGTATTAATTTTTTAACCATTTTGGTTCCAAACCTAATTTCACAATGGTTCTTTGGTTCCAACATAGTAAATTCTAGAGTAAGGCTGGTGGTCTACTCAAAGTATTTGTGCCTTTAGTAAAAGTTTTAAGATTGGTCGATGGTGATGAAAAGCTAATAATGGGTTTTATTTATGAAGTCATAGACCAAACAAAACAATCCATCCAACTAAATTGTCGTTATTATTCGAAATATCATGACATAATAGACCAGCATCGGAGATTCATGCACTGTGATCTACACTCTGCAGGTAGTCAACATAATTTAAAATATTATATTTTTAATGAAATGTTTTACATATGTATAGTAATTGATTCACTTTATTTTCGTAGGCTATTTTCTTAACCCACAATTTCAATATGGAGTTGAACATGAGGCTGACGTGTATAAAGAAACATTTGAGAGGACCAGTAAAGTCATCGTCAAATTGGAAAGAAATATCAGTGACTAAATTAAAAATTTGAATCAGGTTATTAATGATTGTTTACACTTCAATCTTATAAATTTCGAACTTAGAATTTAATTTTATATATCTTCATACGTGACATATTATATCATGTTATATAGTTAATGCTTTTTCGAAAAAAGAGTGAGACATTTGGTACACCATTAGCTCAAAAAGGCTGTCTCAAATGAATCTAGGTAACATATTATTTATTTCATTTTTTTATATAAGTGAAAAACATTTTAACTTTCCTTTAAATATGATAAATAATTGATTCATATTGTTTGTTAATTTGTATAGAAGAATGGTGGTTGATATTTGGTACATGTGCTCCCGAGCTTCAATGTATAGTAGTAAGAGTTATTAGTCAAATAACTTCAGCTACAAATTATGAGAGAAATTGGAGCACATTTAGTTATATACATACAAAGACAAGGAATAGACTTAAGTATAAGAAACTACATAAACTTGTTTTCACATTTTATAATATGAAGTTGAAAATGAGACATGAAATAATGAGAAGTCAAGAAGATATTGAAACTAGCTTCAATCTCATTAATCTTGACTATATATTTCAAGAAGATGATCCATTGTCTTCATGGATTGAAGAAAGAGAAGGCCCACTGTTGGATGGAATACAAAATTCAAAATGACTGCCTATAATTGATTCTGATGATGATACAGGTTCTGGTGAAAGTAATAATCAAAGTGGTGATGGTGGTTTAAGTCCACCAAATAATAATAGTGGTAATGATGGTGGTGACGCAGAAGTTGAAGAAAGTGGTTCTAGTCATGATGATAAAATTAGGCAAAATGATCCATATCAGGAGATGTCGTACTCTCGGTGTGACAAGAGCCTTGTGATTGATATGGCATCTTCTAGGTCAAATATGTATCCTTCTGATAATTCATTTGGTGATAGTAGAAAAGGTGGATCCCAGTCTAGAAGAGGTAGAAGGTAACAAAATTTTACACCAAAAGACTCGTCATCTTCTAATATTGCACAAAGTTTTTGTGACTTTGACATTGGTGAATCACCTCAGAGTAGTCAAGGGTACTATCCACCATTTTATCAGCATCATTCTTTCAGTGCACATGATCAATATACAAGCAGAGAAGCGTCACCATGTTGGAACTAAAGATAAATTGAGAAATTGTTTTTGGAACCAAAGTAGTTCAAAGAATGGAACCTCTTAAAGTTTTGAAGATAACAAAGGTATTAAATAAGAACGAACAAGTAAAGTTTCATTTAACTAGTGTGTAACATAATAGATAATTCAATAATGTTTATCTGGCTTAAGAATATGATGATAATACTCTAATAAGGAAACATAGTTGTAACTAATCTTTATTAGCGAGCGTCCAATTCGACTCCTGTTTTGACTGAAATTGGTATGCGTCCAATATACTCTCAATTACTTTATTATATTATATTAGATCGTCCAAAGCTTCCTTGAATAAGCTCAATTTCAAACATCCGTCCAAAGCTTCCTTGAATAAGCTCAGTTTCAAACATCCGTCCAAAGCTCAAATTCAAATAACAAGAACTGTTCATCATTGAATGCTGAAGAGACCTCTGACAAAGTACGCAGCAAAGAGAAGTCAACTGAGCTACTAAGCTAACACTACTAACAACTACAAAGACCAGCAAATAAGGAACTTTTTGCGCGCTCAGATAAATCAAGACTAAGATATCATATTCTTAGCAGTCTCTGATAATCATAGTCACTTTTTAGAAAGAAGCTTAACACGATATCTGCTTATGCATTTAATGCTGCTCAGAACGATAATAAATGTTTCCGTTGGACGAAGAAGCTTATGAAGACTATTTCAAGTGCATGTTGCCTATAAATACAAGTGTCTCCAAAGAAATAAAGAGAGAAGTTTTTACGTGAACAAAAGAGAAAAAGATTCAAAGCTCACATTCTTTCTATTTTGTTATACTCTTGTATAGAGTCTTTTTTTGTGAGAATCATTCTTTATCCTCACCTGTTGTGAGTTAATCTCAAGTGTGTTTACAACATACTTTATTCATCTTAGTTGTCTAGCTTGAAGAGGATGTGTATAAAAGAATACTTATGTATTAGAACCTGAAGAGGTTTGAGGATACTTGTTTACCTAAAGAGGTGGAGAATACTTGTAATCTTTGTAAAGATTAGTGGAAAATCTTTCTCGTTGAAGGAACTGGATGTAGTTCTCGAGGTTGTGAGAGTGAACCAGTATAAACATCTGGTGTAAGCTTCTCTTCCCTATACTTGTGTTTTAATTATTTACTAACATCTGATAATTGCCATTGTTTTCTTAACAAAGTTTTCAAGTTAAACTTAAAATCTTTCAATTGCGTCTAAAATGAGTTTTATCAATACCTTCTCTGCGTCCAACGGACTGAGAAGCATTTCATCTAGTCTATTTCTTATTGAGTTTCAATAGGATCTTGCTTGAACTCTTAGTTAAACAAAAAGTTTTCTAAAAAGATTAAGAAACACAACTCAACCCCCTTCTTGTGTTTCACTTGTTTATTTCACATCATACCACCAACCTTCAATGAATAGTCAAGAATCTTATTATCATCCGACACTAAAGTATCCTTATCAACAAATGCATCAATATGGTGGTGGATTTTTTTATTATGTCTTTGGACAAGAAGCTACACAGAGTGATAGCCAAAGTAAAAGTGGAGGTTATGATCTTCCATGACATTCTATCATGTGGTAATATTTATCATGCAAGTATTATTTATACATCTTTAATTATTTTATTTATTATTTTCAATTTGATAATTATTTTTTACTTTTTTAAATTTCTTAAAGTGAAGTTTAGTTTATTATTTGTGAATTTCGAGTTAAAAATTTTCTTATCATTGTCTTAAGTGTTTAACATATTAACGGGGGTTTGTGACATGTCTTCTTTTGTAGTGGGTTTGGAGGGTTTTAAAGTTCTTGAGTGGTGATTTTGCTCTTGGATGGTTGATGACTCGATCAAATTGCATCTACTTGTGTTCCTCTAAGTGAGTTTGGTCATTTATATATATATATATATGTGTGTGTGTGTGTATAAATGTAAAAAAATTAGACATGTTTCTATTAAAACTATTTGAAACTTGTTTGAATTTATATTGTCAAATTTCTTTAGCCATGCTAATGCTATGTATAACCAAACAATGGACATCGAATGATCTATTTGTAATCATTGCCACAATAATAATGTTATTTTTGTCATAGATATGGTCTAAACTTGTCTTGAAGATAGTATAAAATCCTATTGAATGAGTAAAAAATAATAAAATATTATAAATAAAAATATATTGAGAGTTATAATAATTATATGAATATTTTCTTTGTATTTTGTGCAAAATTAAAAAAATTTCACACCGCAATGGCCGCAACCAGCATCACAGTAGCTGCAACACCCGCAATTGCAGTAACCACAACCATAATTTAAAACTCTTGTACATGGTATGAAGGAACCACAACCATAATTTAAAACTCTTGTACATGGTATGAAGGGGATAATATCATCTTTAGCTGTGGTAAGTTTCCTAGTGTCTCCTTAATGGGCCCAAGGGGGTGCATATCATAGACAACTCTGTTGGACTCAAAGGGTACCACGTGAGGAACAACTCACAGAATTTTGCTTCTTGTACAAAGATGACGAAGACATCAAAAGACATGGGAAAGAAATCATATCATCCTAGGCCAGTATCCGAGTATTAGGAAGAAAAGAGCTAGGGATGCAAATTAAGGCATTCACTGATGACTACAAAGCATGGAGAGAAGCAAGAAATACATGGAGGAGCACCCCTGAAACAGTTCCAAGAAATGGCAATGTCCCTCAAATGGGATCTCATATGATAGCTTAAATAGGAGTTTTAAAGGCACAAATGGAGATATTAGACAAAGAGAAACAAGTAGCTTAATATGAAGTCATCCTTCTACAGAAGAAGTGTCAAAAATGGAAAAGGAAGGTTGAATACCTAAAAGAAGAACACGCAAGAGAAGTTTCAAATCAAACGAAAATAATGAGAAAAGGAATGGAAAAGACAATCAATGAATTAGTGACTGCCTCAGCAAAGATCCGTGAACTAGAAGCAAAATTGCAGTCACGAGATAGAAAGATATTAGCGATGGAACAGAATACCATAAAGCAAAGCTAAGTAAGAAAAAGAGCTAGAAGAGAAAGTCAAGGTACTACATATGGCGTTAGCACATGCAAAATATGATTGCAACTGTGGATGGTCAACAACACAAGATTTTTGTGATCGATTCAATGAGGCGACTGACAAGGAAGTAGAGTGGAGGCTATGAGCGCAAGAACAGGAGGCAGGGAAGGAGCAATGGAAGGAAAAGTTTTTCTTTGTGATTTCTTTTTGCCACCTCAGCATACATGTGTTTGATACACGTGTTGATGATTCTCCAGCTTCCCTTATTTCTCCTCCCATCAGCCACGTTGCTAAACTTCTCCTACTTACTTTTTTATTTTATTTTTACTAGTATAAGATTCGCACGGAATATGAAAAATATAAAATTAGTAAAATATTATCTCACAAGATTTATAAATAAAAAATGTATTTTTTCTAACCTTAGACAGCAAAACAATAGGAAATAATCAAATTAAAAAAAAAGTTAATGTAAGGCAAAACACAACATGACTCTACGTTTTTTTATTTTTAATTTTATATCCCAGCATTATCTTTTTTCAACTCTTCCATTTCCAGAAAATGTAGGTAACTCTTTGATATTTGAAATTCATTATTTATTTTTTCTTTCATTATTTATTTTTTATCTTCTCGTAATTCATATAAAAATTAAGTGAAAAGTAATTTTTTTTGTTTAAATATTTAGTTTTAAATATAATATTAAGAATGACACATGAATACTTTGTGAAAAATAGTGTTTAATTTATAAGGATAAACATACACTAATCAATCCTACCCTAATATAAGAAAGGTTGCATCTGGAAAAGAAATGAAGAACTATATTAACCATTTTTATATATTTATAGTTGTATTTATTTGGAAGTTGAAAAAAGATTTTGTATAGTTTAAAATGAAACAATTAAAAATAAAAAGTAAATACCATTTGAACTTTGAAGGATAAGACATTGAAGTTCTGATACTCTTGTCAAACTGATGAGCCATTAAAAAGTTAAAGACATTGAAACGATTAGCAGATTTTGCACTAAGATTAGTTTTATCTTGTAATGAAAATTTCTTAATTTGATGATAATTGTTCTCATAAACTTAGAATAAGTATAATCACTAGGTTAGAAATTTGTCTTCTTCTTTTAAAAATGAATAGAGAACTTAAAATAAATATTTAAATGAATTTTACGATAAAAGTGACACATAAAAAGCAAATGCCTCAATATAACATTCTTTTATTTTAAATACATTTGGCTTTTTTATTTTTTTTATATGTTGATAGAAAATAAATTATTTTGGTAATTAGGTTAGCAACCAGTTTTAAATTGCTTTAAATGATAGTGTCTTTTTACTATTCATTCAATTTGTTTCAACTTAAAATATTTTTCTCGCAATAGAAGAAAGAGACATTGATAGCAAAGTATGAATATTATATTATAAGAGTTTAATTTTGATCTACTATTAGTGTAAAGTTTTTATACACTATCATCTAATCATATTTTGCCACATCACTAAAGGAGTTTGACTATCATAACAACTACTTAGGAAATCTAACTCTTTAATTATATGCTAAAACATTATTGGATAACAGTGTTAATTTTTTTTACACTAACAGTGAATCAAAATTAAATCCATATTATAAATATACATACAAACAATAACAAAAACATTCCTGTAAGTCATGTGCCTTATCTCCCTTGTTTTTGTTTTAAATTAAATTATCATACTTAAGAATAATATATTAAAAAAACAACTTATCACTTAATTTTTTTTTTATTCTTCTCGATCTTTAAGATCTTTATGAATCAAAAGGTTTTTTGTCATTTATAAGCAAGTGATACAGGATAGCATGTATCCATTTCATATTTATTACAATTTAGATAAAGAATAATAATAATTGATAATAATGAGAATGTATTCTACCAACTTGAGGAATTTTAATTTATAGACTTTTATATAAAGAGACTATTATTTGCCAATTTAGAATTGCGAACATGTTACAATAATTCTTAATAATTTATATATATATATATATAATTATTAATTTATGTTATTTAATTTTTAAAAAAATTAACAATGGAAAACAAATGTTTGAAATTTTATAAAAAAAGAATTTGTGAATGTATAGCTTGAGAATAATGAATGATCAATTTCTTCAATTTAGATTCATACCACTTTACACATTTATAGTTGTTTTGTGTTAGTGACTTTTTAAATTGATGAATTTATTATTAATAATGAGATAAATTAATTATTATTATTAATTTATGATTAATTTATTTAGTTTAGGTTTATGTCACTTACACTTGTCAAGATTTTAAAAGATATATTTGTAAAAAAAATTAACATCTTTAATGTGACACATGTCAAAATTTTGTTTCATAATATCAACTTTTATATATATACAAATAGATTCTCTCAGTTGATGATTTCGTATCTAAGATTAAGTTTTTCAACTTGGGTCGTTCTTTGTTGCAGACGATCAATCTTGCTGCAATTTGTATGCCGGTGGATTATAACACGTGCACGTTGGATACCATCTACAGCAATTTCATTGATGCGATTCCAATAGTGGGTTTTCTAGATTTCATTATTTCTTTGAATTGCGTACCCTATAATTTCATTTTTTTTATGTGTGTATGTATAATTTGGGTTTGTTGTTCATGCAATGCAGATTAAAGATTGCAGTGAGAACAATAAGCTTTGGATCCATTTTTCTACATCCGAGTTCTTTGGGAAGACTATAGGTTGCTTTCTCCCGGAGGAATTTCGAAAGGTACCTCTTTGGGAAGACTATACCTATAAGTCAAATATTTTCTTGATAAAAATAAAAATCCTCATTAATTAGGACTAAATTAGATGGTTAGTTTTCAAACATTAATAATGTACAAAATTATACGCTATGACGGCAGAGAAAGCATTTATGTGCATTGAAATTAACCTTGACTCTCCTCTTCAAAATTGATTGTGAAGCAGGTTTTAATTGGCTATCTGATGTGGAAATAAAAGCATCAAAACATCATTATTTTCTGTTTCTATATTTCAATGCCCTTGTATGAGGTTGGTCCGAACAGCCTCTGCCTTAACCAATCTAAGAGTAGGGCCGCAGTCTCTGTAAACATTAGTGCCAAAAACTTGGTAAACCAGCATGATAAGGTATAAGTGAAAAATTGTTCATCTATTATATATATATAGAAGTTAATTATGTATCTTATTGCGACAAACTTTACTATAACATTTATATTTAGAATCCACGTGTAATTAGTTATTTTACTCTCTTATTAATATAGAATGTATAAAAGTCAAGGATGATCTTCAGCTAAACAAAATATGAATATGAAACAATTTTGGTGCGCGGGTCTACGTCTAAGTGTATATTCATTTAACACTAGGTCTCTTATCCAATTTTATAATGAAAAGTTGATGTGTCTACCAAAAAAAAAAAAGAATGAAAATTTGATGTTCGACTATATTTAGATGATAGTCTCTATCTAATTGGATTTTTCTGATTTTTTATTTACTACTTTAGGTGTTTATCTGTTAATATTATTTTATATATAAATAATGATAGTTGAATGATAAAACCTTCGTTTTGCAGTGAAGGTTGGTCCTCCCAGCCAGCAGAAAAAGTTTAGTTACCAACGATTTGAAATCAGAACAACGATCCTCGCTTCGCTGATCAGTCAAGATTAGGATTCCACAACACAATCAAGGAAAAGAACATGTCCAAGTACAAATTCTGGTCTACAAAGTCTATTTAAATGTAATCAAGGAGCAAATTTTCAATTTCGGAGTCCTCAATGAAGAAACTTACCATCCTTTATTCTTCTACAACAATATGCGAGTAGTAGTTCAAAGCCAGGAAAAGACCATGTCCCAGTACAAATTGTATGCTCAGCGTTTCAGTTGATCAACTTTGTCTGGAATCCCAGGAAGGCTTCCTTCAGAACAAGAAAGGTATGGAGGATAAATTGCTGATCACTGCCAACATATAATAACATGATTAAACCACATGCTGTATGCTGAAATGAAAGAAAACAAACATTCAAAAGTGGAGGAAACTCACCATGCAATGCTGTAATTCTAAGGAGAATCATCTTTGAAGACATTTGGAATATGTGAAATCTTATGCCAATCCTCACTGTCAGTGTCACTAATTCTGCTTTTGAATTCCATTCGCATGTTTGTTAATTTCAACTCAAGTAGAGTCTTGACATGCTGCAGTCCATCAGGAAGCATCTTTAGGCAACAACACGATCTGATTTCCAGTTGTCTGAGACAGGGTAGTGCTTCTTGCTCTATATTCCATTGATCCATTCCTCTAGTTGCTCCAGCTTCCAGAATTTTAGGACATGAAGTTGAGGAAAGCTTCCAGAATTGCGAAGCAAAGTTTTTCCCATGTAAGATTCTGAAAGTAAACTCAATGACCGAAGATTTGGAAGATCATTCAAAATTTGCATGGGGTCTTCCAGTAGTCTGGAATGTGACAAGGTCAGCGCAACGAGGCTTGGAGGGAATTGGGACAGAATGGATGGACTGCTTAAGCTTCCCAGCAAATACATGTCAGTAAGACGTGTGATTTTTCAAAGACTTCAAGTGTAAATTCCAAGGTCGACCTTCTTCATCCCTTGATTTCAGCCTCATGGATTGAAGGTATCCTAGTTTAAGAATCCAGTCAGCTACTGCATCAAGCTGTGATGTCATTGCCCCTTGCTGTAATGAAATTGATTGGCATGCTAATCCCAATTTTCTGATATTGACCAACCTGTCCAGGCCACCCTTCACTGGAGTCTCCTCATCTACAAAAAGTCCCCACAATGTTTGGAGGTCGGATAGAGAATTACCCTTTGGTTGAAGTGGAAATCTGCTGCGGTAAGTCTCACTCAAGTACAAGTGTCGGAGTTGCATCTTCCAGATGGAGCTAGTGAGAGTATTGATGCCAGTATGTTTCAGATCTAGCGTCTGGAGTTTCAGCAAGTTGCTTATAGACGATGGAAGTGAATCTAAGTAAGTCCATCTTAAGCCAAGATACCTCAGTTGAGAAAGTCTACCTATATTTTTAGGCAACTGGGGTTTGTACACATGCTCAAGATCAAGCACCCGCAGCAGCAGAAAGCAATTGCTAGAAATACATGAGTTCAGAAAGTTACCCACGTCTGCACCCGGTTTACTTCCTTCTTGAGCATCAAAGGACAGAAACGAGAGAACATCCTTGTAGTAGGTTCTCAGAGAAGTTGAATTGCTTTTATTGTCACCATGAATATGATCGTAGCAGATGTCATTTTTGTCAAGATGATCTGCCACACGACGTATAAGGGAAGTTTTTGGAGTTGAATTCGAATTTGTACCAGTGTGGTGTTGAAGAAGAAATCTAGACTCGTTAGCTTTTGTCAACCAGAGTTCCCGCAAAGCATTCGGGAGGCGACATGTTTTCACCTTCCCGTTGTGCTTTCTCTTGGCAATTTGAACCATGTTCAGATCTACCAACTCTGTCAAGTACCTTTCTGCAACAAGTTCTGGGGACTCTTCATTCCCCCCACGATGCACCAAACCCTCTGCAACCCACAAGACAACCAATCTTCTTGCAGGAATATCAAATTCTGCAGGAAATAGTACAAAATAAAACAGGCATCTCCTTAGATATGGAGGCAAGTTCATATTAATTGTGTCAAGTGTTTCAAACCAAGGTTTTTTATCTTCATTTAGCTGCACTATCACCCTTGGCCACTTTTCAAATGTGACATCTTTCTGTGACAATAATTCTGCCATTTTTAATATTTCTGATGGCAGGCCCCCACATTTTCTCACAATATCTTCTCCTACCTTCATTAGATCACGGGGAATGTCCAACTTCAAATTTCTTCTAAACAGTACCCAACTTTCTTGATCATTTAATAATTGCATTTGGTGAGCAAAGGTCCTTGGGCCTCCATTTAGAACTACACTTGGATAGCGACTAGTGAGAAGAATTCTGCAACCTGTTGACATATCTGGTATGATCTTTTTCAAGCTATCCCAGACTTGGGGAGTCTGAACGTTGTCAACAACTATGAGATACCTTTTATTTGCCAAGAAAGCTTGGAGTACCTTGGTCAAGTCTTCCCACTTCACTTCTTGAACTCCCATAATTTGCCTAGCTATATCTTCTAGAAGCAGTTCAACGGTATAATTTTGGGTCATAGACACCCAAACTCGGTAATGAAAATGATCTATAACAGCATTATTGTCAAAGATCAATCTGGCTAGTGTTGTCTTACCTGTGCCTCCAACTCCTATGATTGAAGTAATGCAGCGACGCTCTTCATCCGAGAATAACTGTGCCATCAAAACTTCAACATCATCATCAAAGCCAACGATACTGGATTCTTTAACAAGAAGAGATGGGTGTGTCCTTCGGTGTAATCTTTGAACCACGGGGAATGATTCTACTCGGGTCGGAAATTGCATCGAACCATAAACCTTTCTTCTTCTCGAGGCATCTAGAACCTTCTTTCTAATCTTCGTTATCTTCCATTCAAGTCGAGTCCAGTAGTTCAAAATGTGGAAGTGTTCCAATTTACTAGCATAGTCATTAATCACAGATTCAGTTTCACGGGCAATACCTCTCATTTGATCCACCCAGACTTTGGATCTTTCATCTAGTTCTCCCATCTCTTGTACATCCTTGAACAGTGCATCCATCAATTGCATTTCCCCTCGAATTGATTGGACTTTCTCTTTGAGCCCAGTGAAAGGCCGATACTCATGGACATGGTTCATATCCTGCAAGGAGGTAGCTGGTGCTGGTTCCTCCACACCAGAATTATCATTGTGTTCAACAACACTAGTGTTGATTTCAGTCCCACTCTCTTGGGAACTTTGGCCCAAAGAGACTAACCCTTTTCTTCCTTCAATATTTGCAATGCCATAAATGGTCTTCCTTTCGGAGACATTACGTATCTCATACAGCAAGCCATTGATCTTCATGGCAAATTTAAGTCTTCTGGATTCTTCCTTCTTTTGATATAGAGGTGCAGCAACAAGGGCTGACTCGGCATGTTGAGCCACCACTCTTAATTGATCCACCCATACTTTCTGTCTTTCATTCAAGCCTTCCGCAATTTCAATATCACTAAATAACGCACGCATTAGTTCTAAATCTCTTCGGATTGACTCCAAATTCTTATCCAAAAATCTCCATGAAGCCACAGCCCAGACAATAACATCGTAAAGAATGGAATCAACCGTCATAACTGACAAAATTATAATAATAACAGTACCGAGATAGTACCACAATGCGTCGTGAATGAACACGAAAGTTAGAATAAAACAAATAAATAATGCGACTTTCGGGATTATCAACCGTTTTAGCGACCTTGATCCTTTTCTGTCTCCGTCCATTCCACCAACATCATCCTCTCCAATTCCATATGTCAACCTTCTGTGAATCGCATCTCCAATTTGAGTTCTTATATACTTCATCTCCTTCCTAAGTTTCCTTTCAGAGGCATGTGAATATGATTCTCTTCTGGTAATGAAGTTTCCAGCAACATCTACGATCAAATTACAGACACCCTTCACTTCCTCCAACCACACCTTTTCTCTTTCACTTGTTGACTCTAAATTGGACACAAAATTGTGCATGCCCATAACTTCATCACGTACCTGTTCTACTATCTTTCTCACCTTACCACGAGTAATCAAATTTTGACTTAGAATATAAGAAAGCTTGTCAACAGCCGGGGCTACTATTGTGTCGGGTGTGGTGGATGACACTGATATTTCTGGTGGAGTTTCAACGACCACGCCTATGTTTGTTTGCTCTTGCCCATAGTTCACTCTTCTTTGAGACATATCTCTCATCTTTTTGCTGATCCGATCGAGCTCTTTGCCAACCTTGTGTCTGTCCACCAAAGAGAAAACCCCACTCCTCCTTCTCTTCACTGACTTGATCACGAAGGTTTCTATGACATCTTCTGCATCTAGAGCAACGTCCTTCAATTCCTCAGCCCACTCATTGATGCCTTCTCCGTCTCCTTGTCCACGACGTTCAACGTGTTCCAAGAATGCCTGCATCAGCCTCAGCTCCCTTTCAATCCATTCAACCTGGCTTACTACTTCACTCAATGCTGCCGATTCGTTAATGATTAAGGTAGATAGTCTCTCTGCAATGGCTGGCAAGACAAAATTTATTGCGATTTCAGCCATGCTGACGTGCTGCAGCTAGCTAGCGATGATCGATGGAGATGCAAAGCACTGTTCGTGAAGGTGAAGATTTCTTTCTTTCTTTCTTTTTTTCTTTTCTTGACTTGAGAAAACCAAGGTCTTTTCCATGAATGCTTATAGACTACTATATTAGAGTAGGGCAATAATGTTTCCTTTGTTGTCTGCGAGTGCTAAAGTTTCCATCCACTTTTGTCTGCAAGTGTCCAGCAACTTTCGTGCAAACAAACAACAAATGAACCCATGCTGAAAGGTAAAGTTATCAAGTATTTGTTTTACGCCCTATTATTCATTAATAATAATATTCATATATTATAAAATTTATATTATTTTTATATGTAGTTAATGATGAATAAATTCTTGATTAATATAAGATATTATTTGATTAATAGGTTATATTAGCTAATTATTTATAAGTTGGTAATCGATTACCAAATCTATTAACCAAATAATATATTGTATTAATTAATAATTTGTTCATCGTTAACTAAATTCGTAAGTAATCAATTACTAAAACCTATTAACTAAACAATATATTATATTTACTAAGAATTTATTCATAGTTAACTAAGTGTAAAAATAATATAAAAAAATAAAGTGATATATAAAATATAATTTATTTAAAAAGAGTTTAATTTTGATCATCTCTCAGTGTAAATAGATTTGACACTGTCATCTAATAATGTATTGACACATTATTAAAAGAATTAAATTTCTTACATAGTTGATGTAACAGTCAAATTTCTTTAATGATTTGTCAACACATAATTGAATGACAATTGATTAAAATTAAATTCATTTAAAAATATATAAAATTCAAGATAATTAAACAATAAATTTATATATTCTCTCACATTCTTACTTAATCCTAATAAATCTCTATTTTTTTCTCACTTTTTATGTACTTATTTATTCTCAACTTTTTCTCTCATTTTATATTTTATATTAAAAATATGCCAAAGTCAATATAATTAATAAAATTCTCATATATCCTCTTACATCTTTAATTAAGTGCCCAATAAATTTTTATATTTTTTTCACTTTCCATAAATATAATTCTCATTAGGCTATTATTTCTATTTAGCAAAAACAGTTGAAGCTAGTAGATAATATAATTTGAAAGAATATTAGATGTTCATTAAAATAGAATAACTGCCCTGATATATATATATATATATATGATTTATGAAATTTTAGAGCTAATTTTATTTAAAAAAATATTACAAATGAAAGAACAGTTCAATTAACATATTCATTCCTAGAAAAAGATCTAATTCTTTTCCAAATGCATAATTGCTTTTGGAATAATGTTATTAATTTTAGTTAGTGTTACTACAAGAGAAAGAAGTTTTTCAAAATTAAAACTAATAAAATTTTATGTAAGGTTAACAATATATTAAGAAGATTAAATCATTGACTATATTATCAATTGAAACAAAAATATTGAAAAAATTTGGCTATAAAGTTTAATTAAGAGTTTTACATCTAAACAAGTTAGAAGAATAAAATTTTAATAATTTTTTTGTCAATTTTATTTTTAAAAAATCTCATTTTAATATTTAGTTTTAGGCCTATGTGCATGTTGAGTTGTCTCTGAATAAACCACCTACTAAAAAGACACTTTAGAAAGAAAAAAAAATACAACAAACATCGAGAATAATTAAAATTTTATATTATATATTAAAAAAAGCCTGAGATATGTATGAAGAATTAAGACTATATCCAAACGAGTCAATTATGAACTAGCAAAGATATGTATTAGGACTTTATCAAAACACTAAATGTTAATGCTTGAATTATTTGAAATTGATGAATTGTTGGATACCCTCTTCTACACAAGAATTTCTCCGAAGGAGAGTCTGTAATCAAACGCGTTTTCGGGTGAATCTGTCCTACAATCAATTAGGGGTGTAAAGTGCCATGAGTTTTCATTCAGTCAACACTTATCATTTTGAACTTGGTGAATTATTGAGTACCTCTTCTACACAAGAATTTCTCCGAAGGAGAGTATGTGGTTCTAGACCATTGCATAGGAAAAGAAAAGCCCCCTTTTTATAGCCGGACTGATGCTTAAGATTTTTTTTGCCGAAAAGAAAAGAACAGAGAGGGAGTGGAGAGTTGTTATGTTTTGTATTGGATGAGTGTCTTCTTCCGCGAAACTCCAGCATAACTTATCTGGAAACAAAGAATATTGCATCTCTTGTTTTACTATACCTATCACCTTACGAAAAAATAAATCTTTATTTTCTACATTTAAAATGTTTGTTTATAAGTTGTATTAGTTTAATAATTTGAGCAGCATTTTATGATAATGTTTTTATAATCAGTTAATGTTTTTATCTTCAAATATTTCTAAAGTTATATGATTAATGAATATTAAAAAAATTATATATAGTTTTGAGTAATTTAATTTTGTATTTTTTATTATTATTTTCAAAAATATTGAATTCTAAAGACAAAATTATGTAAGACAAAATATATAAATATGCATAAAATATGAAATTAAAATTATATTAATAGATTAATAAAGAAACAATAAAAAATTATATCAGCTTAACTGAAAATATAATAAATACTAGTTTTTAATATAGAATGCCTGCATCAGCCTCAGCTCTCTTTCAACTTTGTCTATTCGTTAATGAGGAAGGTAGATAGTCTCTCTGCAACAGTTTTCACCAAGACAGCAATGCTCACGTGCTGCAGCTAGCTAGCGATGATCGATGGAGATGCAAGACAAGAGCACTGTTAGCGAAGGGGAAGGTTTTTTTTTTTTTTTTTTTTCTTTCCTTTGCTGAAATGAGAATATGTGAGTTATTATAATATCATTTAATATTAAATGAGTGGTTAATTATTTATTTATTATTAATTTTATAATAAAAATTTAAAAAAATTTATTAAATATAAATAATAATTAATTTAAAAAAAAGTAAAACAATAATTCTCTAAATTATACACTGAAGAAGAAAAAAGAAAAGGACAGTGTTATGGACGTGGGCCCAAGGGCTTGACTTGAGAAAACCAAGGTCTTTGCCATCAGTGCTCATTGACAAACAATCGTGGAGTGAACAATAATGTTTCCAGTGTTGTATGCGAGTGCTAAAGTTTCCACTTTTGTCTGCAAGTGCCCAACATCTTTTCATGCAAATAAACAACAAATGAACCACCTCCTAAAAAGACACTTCAGAGGATTTGGATCCTCTTTAGCAGCTCTTTCTCTGTCATTTCTTCAGTCTCTCTATCTCTCTTAATTTCATTTTCATCTCTTTATCATTCCTATTCTCTCTTTATTTTATTTTTTTGCTGGAGAGGCTGGAGAGGTAAAAAAAGAATCCAAACTCCAGTTCAAAGGGAAGAAAATACAACAAACTTGGAGAATAATTAAATTTTTATATATGAAAAGAAAAGCCGGAGATATGTATGAAGAATTAAGACTTCATCCAAAAGAGTCAACCGTGAACTAGCAAAGATAAGTATTAGGACTTTATCAAAAATTAAAATTTTAATGCTTGAATTATTTGAAATTGGTGAATTGTTGGGTACCCTCTTCTACACAAGAATTTCTCCGAAGGAGAGTCTGTAATCAAACGCGTTTTCGCGTAAATCTGTCCTACAATCAATTATGGGAGTAAAGTGTCATGGGCTTTCTTTCAGTCAACAGTTATTTTTTTGAAATTGTTGAATTCTTGGGTAACCTCTTCTACAAGAGTTTCTCAGAAGTAGAGTCTGGTTCTAGACCATTGCATAGGAGACGAAAAAAGTCCCCTTTTTTTATAGCCGGACTGATGTTGAAGACTTCTTTTTGCCGAAAAGAAAAGAACAGAGAGTGGAGAGTTGCAATGTTTTGTATTAGATGAGTGTCCTACTCCCCGAAACCCCAACAGAACTTACTGGAAAACAAAGAACATGTCATCTCTTCCCCCAACAGGTAAGATTTTCAGTTGAGGAGTAACCAGTCTAATCGATTAGTGAAATCATGGAAAACAAAGAACATGTCATCTCTTCCCCCAACAGGTAAGATTTTCAGTTGAGGAGTAACCAGTCTAATCGAGTAGTGAAATCAAATGAAGTTATATTAATAAGTTATATCAATAATTCTCATGTAATAATATAAAATATATGTGAATATTTATAAAATGTAAAAATTATTAAACTTTTTAATAAAAAAATATAATGATTGGTTAGTTCAACTGATGAATCACGTACTTTAACTTTATTTTAATAATTTTAATTAATTTAATTAAACCATAATTGTCTAAGTGTCTTAGTCAATCCGTCTTCTTTTATCTTTATCACCTTACTAAAAATTAAATTTTTATAAGAATTGATACAAAAAGTTGTGGTGATTTTATTATTGGTGATTCATATAATATAATTTGTTTCAAAACATATTTGTATCTATCATTTCATTTATCTTTCAATTTCCTTTAATTTAAGGCTTGGCTACTCACTGGCGTGGTTGCTGAGAAATCTCCGACTGTTGAGTTCCTATGCTTGAAGCCTTAAGCAGCATCCTGTGACACTAATCTGCAGCTTGATACAGGATATCAAGTAAATTTCTGCACAAGAGAAAAATGCTACTTGCTGGTAAGCAGCTTCTTGAAATGATGGCTGATCATTTAGTGTATTCATTGACTCTATTCCCTTAGCTCCCTCTTATTTAATTTGATCATGTTTAAATGTGTTTTCAGCTGTCACTAGTTTAATGGATACAAGAGAAAGAATGTTGATTCAGATCTTTCCCGAAAGTATGAGGAAACTCTGGAATGAATGGGAACTTCGGATAATTGTTTTAATTAGCCTCTTGCTGCAAACAGTTCTAATCATTTCTGGCAACCGAAGGAAATACATAGCTAATACCCTGCTACAATTCATCATATGGTTCACCTATCTGACAGCAGATTGGGTTGCTACCGTTGGGCTGGGCATTCTCTCCAATGATAGTGAAGATAATGGCAAAGATAACTTCATAATTATGGCAAGCTGGGCACCCTTCCTTCTCGTGCATCTTGGTGGCCCTGACAGCATCACTGCCTACTCGCTTGAGGACAATGAACTGTGGCTACGACACTTACTTGGGCTTATAGTCCAGCTCACTGTTGCTGTTTATGTCTATCTCAGGTCGTGGAATGCCACAAAACTTAATTTTGTTACCGTTCCTGTGTTTGTGTCAGGAATAATCAAATATGGTGAGAGGACTTGGGCATTAAGGTCAGGAAGCAGCACACATTTCAGAGAATCCATTCTGCCTCATCCAGACCCTGGACCAAATTATGCAAAATTCATGGATGATTACACTTCAAAAAAAGCAGAAGGGTATGAGGTTTCCTTAGGGACAGTGATTGATACTACTCCCATAATATTGAGTCATTCTCAAGGGACAATAAGAAATGAGAGCATACCAGATGCTTCACATTTACATAATGGTTTTTATTTCTTCAGAATTTTTAAGCGCTTGTTTGCAGATCTCATCATTAGTTTGCAAGACCATAAAACGAGCCAATTGTTCTTTCAGAGCGAGAGCATGTCTTGGAGTACTGCTTTTAAAGTAGTGGAGGTTGAGCTTGGATTAATGTATGATATGCTATATACAAAGGCAGTCCTGACGTACTCCCATTTAGGCATTTTCCTCAAAACTGTGAGCTTCTCTTGCACACTTTCTGCATTTATTTGCTTTTGTTATGTCATAGTCATAGATAAGAAATACACAAAAGTTGACAAAAGCATATCCTTTGTTCTTTTCATTGGGGCTATTGTTCTTGAGATATATGCAGTTATAGTTTTACTTTCGTCAAATTGGGCAATGCTTTGGTTGAGCAAGCATAAGAACTGGAGATTGGATCTTGTCTACAAGTCCATTTCTTGTTTTCAAAGATGCTTTAAATTATCACATTCTAATATGTGGTCTAATATCATGTCACAATTCAACCTCATGAGTTTCTGCTTGAAAGATAAGCCAGTCAAATGCATCAGAATTCAAAAACTCCTTCACATTTATAAGCTTTTGGAGAAGTATCACTACCAACACTCAGAAATTGTCCCTCAGGAACTAAAAGAACTCATATTTGAACAGCTTAAGGATAAGTCTGGGAAAGCATTAGATATTAAAGCATGTAAGAAATTATGTGCTCACAGAGGAGATCAAGTTCTTAACGAATGGAACTGTCATGATCTTGATTGGAGCATTGAGGTAGAGTTTGATCAAAGCATTCTGCTCTGGCACATTGCTACAGATCTTTGCTACTATTCGGATGAGACCCAAAACTCGGATAGTATTAAGCACCAAAGTTGTAAAACAAGCAAGTTATTATCAAATTATATGTTATATCTTCTTGTTATACGCCCTTCTATGTTGCCCAATGGAATAGGACAAATCAGATTTCAAGATACCTGCGCAGAGGCCATTGAACTTTTTCAGGAAAGAAAATACATATCAAATAGAAAGCAAGCTTGTAAGATGTTACTTCGAGTGAATACTGAAATTCCCCGATCACAAGTTAAAGGAGATAGAAGCAAGTCTGTGCTGTTTGATGCATGTTGGCTTGCCAAATCCCTGCAGTCTTTAGAAACGGAGAAGAATTGGTCTAAAGAACGGAAATGGGAAATGATGAGTCATGTTTGGGTGGAAATGCTCTCTCATGCAGCAAGCCAGTGTAGAGGGATTCACCATGCTAAGCAGCTTGGTCAAGGTGGTGAGTTGCTCACCCATGTCTGGCTTTTGATGGCCCATTTGGGTATAACTGAACAGTTCCAGATTTCACATGGGCATGCAAGGGCCAAGTTGCTAGTAAGCTAAAAACTAGCAACTAAAAATCCTGTGTGACAATTGAAGTTCTTCCTTCCGTTCTCTTATTTTCTAATGTTCTGCCTTTGACTCAAGGATATCATTACTGTACTGCTCTTTTGTTTTATTTTTTCCTTTCGATAAATTTACTGCATTGCTCTTTAACATAATATCTTAAATTATTTCATTTTTGTTTGTTATTGCTATACTACTTTTTGTCTCAACAATAGGCTGGCGGTTGGAGAAAGGTCAAAAGCTGTCATTAACACAAAGTATCAGTGATCACTTCAATCCTTTCATTCTATTAGTTCCTTAGATCTTTATCTACTGATGATCTTTTTGGAATCAAATTTTCTGTTCTATTTTCTTATTTCTTAATTAAATATTAACAATTTAATATAAATAACTGAAAATTAAGAAATAAGCTATTGCTAATTAAAAAATATATTTTTATACTAGTTACTCATGAATTAGAGAAACAAAAAAGGAGACAAATGAGCATTTAAATTCCATCTTTTTATCTATATACTGGGTGTATGGGATGGTGACAACTGGTTTTTTAACCAATTAATGTTATTACCAAAATAATTTATTAAAATGTAGTATTTTTTAAATTATTTACCATAATACCGTACTTTTTGTTACGTGATATTTTTATTTTTCTGTTAGACGAATTATACTAATGCAAGTGGTGCAATCCATTTTATTTTATTTAAATTTTAAGTAATAGTAATCTAAATAATAAATTCCATTGGTGCGCTTTTCAGATTTATATTTTCACAAATTGTTTTTATAAATAGAGTAGCATAATGTTTTAAGATGTTGTAAATATATTATTTTATCCAAATAGATAAAATAAAGAAGGATAAAAATTTAATGAAAATAAAAAATTTTAA
The DNA here is from genome assembly GCA_023212625.1 of Styphnolobium japonicum. Classification (NCBI taxonomy): domain Eukaryota; kingdom Viridiplantae; phylum Streptophyta; class Magnoliopsida; order Fabales; family Fabaceae; genus Styphnolobium; species Styphnolobium japonicum. The sequence continues at coordinate 21,710,063 of JALBWW010000013.1, forward strand.
AATGAAGAATTAAGAAACATGAAAAATAAAATAAACAAATTAAAATAATGAAGAGTGAGTGTCCAAAACCAAAACCCACATAACCCATAATCCCTTAGTCCAAAAATTATATACCAATTTGACCCAAGACACAATTCCACTAATCCTGGCCCAAATCTCGAGAGCCTTGATTACATCACAGAAGAAGTAATTTCCTTTTTAGATTATATTGAGGAATTAAATTGTTAATTCATTTAAAAAAAAAAACCACTACTAATGCTGGCAAAATGAAGAGAAATTGATATTATATGTGGGCCTTATCTAGTTCAAGAAAGTTTTTCCTTTCATAAAAATATATTAATTAAGAGAATTAATTAAGAAAAAAGGTGATAGATCGATAATCATATGCAAAAAGAAATAAATTCTATGTCTGTGCAGATAATAGATGAAAGTTGGTTCAAGTTGCTATAGTTCAGGGTAGGTCATAAAATAAATTCTCTATACTTTGAGGCTCAACTAATATATCACCCTGCGATACACGGTACAACAATAAATATTTTTTATTAATTAAGAAATTAAATTTTAAAAGTGAATGAAATTAATAATTGAAATTTAACAAATACAATTTACACTAATCCAAAAAATGGGAAGTTAAACACAATAATAAAACCAATACAAACAAACACAGTCGAGATATGTAACATTGAGTACTTTCAACAATTCAATGCATACATTAACATTAAATTGTAGGTGACAGCAAGAACATTAAAATGGTCAATCATCTCCACCAGTGAATGAACAATTACAAGATCTAACTCATCAAAACCTTTACATTTACGGCCCAAAAAAAAAAAAAGATTGCAGATATTAATAAATTATAAATTAAATTTGAAATGCTCGATACACTAATCCAAAAACTAGGAAGTTAAACATAATAATAAAACCAATACAAACAAACACAGTCGAGATATGTAACATTGAGCACTTTCAACAATTCAATGCATACATTAACATTAAATTGTAAGTGCGAGCAAGAATCAAAACCTTTACATTTACGGCAAAAAAAAAAAGGATTGCAGATATTAATAAATTATAAATTAAATTTGAAATGTTAAATAGAGAAATATAAAAATATTTATAGCTTAAAAAAATAACTATACCTGACACAATTAATTCTGTTATGAATATATTGGATATAGTAGAAGCAAAATATTGGATATATTCATCATTATTCAGATTTAGTTCAACAACTTTTAATGGTTGATAATCATCTAAAACACCATAAATTTACATTAAACTTTGTGAAATATAAATTCTATCTATGTAACAACAAAACTTGAATGCATGTAAAGGCCAAAAAAAATTTGAAAATTAGAAACAAAATTGGCTTTGATTAATCCTGTTGTATCGATAATCCATTATCAAAAGTCTTTCAATTCATTAAAAATTAAGAGTTGCTTCTGTATCTCGTCTTTATGTTGTGTACATATAGGGTATTCTTAGTTTCATCAACATCTTGGTTAAAAACCCTTGAAAGGAGCCTCATATTTTCCATATAGTTAAGGAGCTTAGTTGTCTTTATCTCATCATGTCAACTTATTCTTATAATAAACTAACAATATTTTTCTAAAATCATTGCATAAAATTACAATATTTCCCCAATAATTTCATAATAAAAATACAATAAAATAATTTAGTTTCTTAATAATAAATAACATTAAAAAATTAGTTTCTTAATAATAAATAACATTCAAAACTCTCCTTATTTTGGTTTTATATGAAATATATACCCCGTGAACTGTAAATATTAAAATATTAAAATATTATTAAACAATATATAAATATATATCTCAATAAAAACAATTATTTAAAAGGTATATGATTAATTAATTTAAAATTTTAATAATAAATTACAATTTAAATTATTTTATTATATTTCCATATAAAGCTTTCACTCCCACGTAAACAATTAAATATTTAAATATTACATAACACTGTATATATTTGCATCAAGATAAATGAAAATTTAAATATTTAAATATTGCATAACACTGTATTTGCATCAAGATAAATGAAATGCTCGACGATGAGTAAGGCTAAGAACAATCCCTACAATAAATTTGATATAAAAATGTTATTAATTTTTTTATATATAATAACATAAATAACATAAAATTAATTTTATTATGATTTTATAATAAATTTCACACCTGTACAATGTAGTTATTAAAATATTTGAAAATTATAGAAATATATGACATTCTTAAAAGTTCTAATATAATAAATTATCATACAAAATGAAATATCAACTCCCAAAAATTATGTAAGTTAAAATATAATAATTAAAATAGTCTAAGTACCTCATAAACAACTTTGTAAATATATTATTATTTTCTTATTTTTCTATTAATATATTTTAAATTTATTAAGGAGTATGACTCAAATGCCTCATAAAAAGAAACTATGCCAACTTAGACACTATTTCTCATTAACCTTTCAACTTGAACTTATTCAAAAATCAGGTTAAGAATAGAAATATTTTCAAGTAATAATAATCTAAAGTGATACTAACATTAGATAGACTATGTCTTGATCAAGCAATCATCTCAGCAGATTGTCATCATGATGAGACCCACAATGACCTCTGGCAGCAATTGCCATGTGGATATTCTCCATTGCTACGTCCAATATAACAATTTCCTTCATATAACCACCTCTGCCCCTGATGGTTCTGAACTCAATGCTACTATTTGAGTTGTAAAGATGAACATGCTTCACAAACATGTCATTGCCAAATGCAAGAGTAGAGCAAAAGAAGTTTGAAGATGCACCCTTCTTTTGTGTACATTCTCGGTGGGCTTGCTATAGGCAATGCCATACTCATCCCACCCACTTTCAAGAGCAATTGCATCATAGCTCATGGCAATGATACAGTCCTCTATACAGACGTTGTTAGAAGAATCTGAAAACATGAAGTACAAAACTCAGCTAAGTGACCTTCACTAAAGTTTAGTAAGCTATTGAAATTTGAGAGACAAGGTTATTCTCAGAACAATGTGAACAAAAAATAAAGTCGATAATATGGTACAAACCTGGAACTATACAAACAGTATAAGGGGATTTCGGAGGAGCAGAGATTGAAATATTTTGAATATGTACATTGCTGCATCACAATACATATAACCAAATCAATATCACTTTTTTCTTTCTAAATACATATTACTTTATTTAATGTTTAGAAGAAGCACAGAACGTACCTACAATAAATTGGGTGGATGCTATATGTAGGGGCATTCAAGAATGTAAGATTCTAAACTACCTCATAATTAGATGACACTAATCAGATAAGGACAGGTGTAGTTCAAGGAATGAGAGCTAAACAACTCCCACGAAGCCAATCCGATGCCATCAATGGTTCCATTATTACCTGGTAATGTACATAGTCATATCAGAACTACCCACGACAAAGAGGAAAATTGCAGGAAGGATTGCTGGTAAGGGAAAAAAGGCTTGGGTGCAGAAAAAACTTGTTATGACCACATCGTGTAACATGTATCCATTTATCAAGCTTTGATATCTTCCCCCAAGAACTTCGATTCCTCTGTTATTGTAAGAAAAACAGAACAGAGAAGAGAATTTTTGTAAAAAAAGAAAAACAGAAGTTCTACAGCAGCTGGGAGCAAAATGGAAGAAGGAGTAATTGGTACATAAATTCACGTACAAAAGTACTAAACATATACAACAGAAAAAAAGTTAAAAACAAAAGGCTAAGATAGCTAGCCTATATGAAGTACAAAAAGGCTAAACTAAATCTCCCTAAAACAAGGGTTACCACTCCTTTTTACCCAACCAAAAAACTGTAATAAAAATCTCTAATTTAACTTAAAGTATATAGAAAAATCTCAATTTCTAACACTCCTCCTTGAGATTTTTCTTGGATACTCCAAGCTTTGATCTCAATACTTCAAACTTTCCCTTGGAAAGGGCTTTTGTCATTATGTCTGCAATCTGACTTTCTGAGTTGCAATGCTCCAAGCTGACTTCCTTTGATTTTTCTGCTTCTCTAATGGCATGATATTTCACCTTGATGTGCTTAGTTCTTCCATGCTGGACAGGGTTCTTAGCTATAGCAATAGCTGACTTGTTGTCCACATAAATGACAGTAGCTTCACCTTGAAACTGCCCCACATCTGATAAAATCTTCCTTAGCCAAATAGCTTGATTTGTTGTTGCTGCTGCTGAAATATATTCAGCTTCAGCTGAGGATTGGGCCACCACATCTTGTTTCTTTGAATTCCATGAGAAAACAGCACTGCCAAATGAGAAAACATAACCAGATGTACTCTTGGCATCATCTACACTTCCTGCCCAGTCACTATCTGCATAACCTTGGAGGTCTCCACTTTCATTTTTCAGAAACCACAAGCCATAATCAGCTGTACCCTTTATGTACCTTAATACTCGCTTTGCTGCACCAAGGTGAACTTCACTTGGAGAATGCATGAACCTGGACAACAAACTTGCAGCAAACATTAAATCTGGTCTAGTTGCTGAAAGATACAACAAACTACCAATTAAACTTCTATAAACAGAAGCATCTACTCTTCTATCACCATCATCCTTTGAAAATTTCTCATTTACCACTAGTGGTGTGGCAACAGGCTTGCATTTCTCCATGTGAAACTTCCTTAATATCTCCAAAGCATACTTCTTTTGCGAAATGAAAATTCCAGCATTTGATTGGTGAATCTCCATCCCAAGAAAGTACTTCATTTCTCCCAAATCTGTCATCTCAAATTCATTCTCCATATCTTGCTTAAATTGCTTTAGGGAATTGGATTCATTCCCTATGACTAGTAAATCATCAACATATAAGGAGACTATGAGCTGCACTTCGTTCTTTGACTTTTTCACATACAAAGTAGCTTCATTTTCACTTCTTTTGAAGTCTTTTTGAAGAAGATGATTGTCAATTCTGCTGTACCAGGCTCTTGGTGCTTGTTTAAGACCATAGAGAGCCTTATGAAGCTTGTAGACCTTGTTTTCACTTCCAGGAACCTGAAAACCTTCAGGTTGTTCAACACAGATGTCTTCCTCAAGCAATCCATTTAAGAATGCTGATTTTACATCAAAATGATAAATTTTCCAGCCCAATTTTGCTGCCAAGGCAGCCAACAATCTGATTGTATCATGTCTTGCTACAGGAGCAAATGTGTCAGAAAAATCAACACCATGCTGCTGAAAATAACCTTTTACAACCAATCTAGCTTTGAGTTTATTCACAGAACCATCAGGATTGAGTTTAGTTCTGTAAACCCACTTAACACCAATTACTTTTTGATCATTTGGTCTATCTACAAGCTGCCAAGTGTTGTTTTTTTCTATCATATTGATCTCCTCCTGCATGGCAGCTCTCCATCCTTCTACTTCAGCAGCTTCAGCATACCCTGCAGGTTCAAGTGTAGCTAAATTGCATCTAGCATAAATGTCTTCCAAGGTTCTAGTACCTCTAACTGGAAAATCAGCATCACTATCATAATTTTCTCCTTCTTCTTCAGAATTTTGTTCTTCACAATTGTCTACTCCAGGCTGTTTTTTACTTGAGGCTTCAGCTTGACATTTCTCCCAATTCCATTTTGAAAGCTCATCAAACTTTACATTTCTGCTAACAAGAATCTTTTTGGTATTTAAATTGTATATTCTGTATCCTTTGGAATGGCTACTATATCCCACAAAAATGCCAACTTCTGCCTTCTTATCCAGTTTATCTCTTTTCACTTCCGGCACAAGAGCATAACATACGCAACCAAATATTTTGAGATGCTCTACTGAAGGCTTCCTTTCGTACCATGCTTCAAAGGGTGTTTTGCCCTTCAAGGCTTTGGTAGGCAACAAATTCAGCAAGTATACTGAGGTGTTTACAGCCTCAGCCCAAAAAGTTTTAGGAAGACCTTTTTCAAAGAGCAAACATCGAGCCATCTCCATAACTGTCCTGTTCTTCCTTTCACTTACTCCATTTTGTTGAGGAGTGTAAGGAACGGTCAATTGGTGCTGAATTCCAGCTTGTTCACAAAACTTTTTAAATTCCCCTGCTGTATACTCAGTTCCATTATCAGATCTGAGCTTTTTAATTTGACTTTCAGCTTCATTTTCAACCATAAGTTTGAACCTCTGAAATGCAGCAAAAACTTCTGACTTTTTGTTTAGAAAAAATACCCAACTCATCCTTGTAAAATCATCTATAAACAGCAGAAAATACTTGCTGCCATTTAAAGATGTTGTGCTCATTGGACCACACACATCAGTGTGTATAAGCTGTAATTTTTCAGTAGCTCTCCAGGTTGCTACAGCAGGAAAAGGCAACTTGCTTTGCTTTCCATATTGACATACATCACACACATCAACATCATCTTGAATGATTGGTAAATTTTCAACTAAATCATTTGAACTCATTTGCTTCAAAGTGGAGTAACTAAAATGACCAAGTCTTTTATGCCACAAAGATGAACCATCTACAACACTTGGAAAAGCATGCATAGCAGTTTGTTTCCATTCTATTGGAAAGCTTTTGCCTCTCATTTCAATAGACATTAGCTCACACCAGGAAGGGTCAAATATGGTGCATCTCATATCTTCAAAATGCAAAGAATAATTTCTTTCTAGCATTTGTCCCACACTCAAAAGACTTTGATTTATCTCAGGCACAAATAAAACATCAGAAATATATTTGATACCTGAGGGAGTTTCAACAGCAACAACTCCTTTGCCTTCGACATCAACACACTCTCCATTGCCAATGGTGACTTTGGAGTAGTAGGACTGGTCAAGCTCCTTAAAAATGCTAGCATTATGTGTCATATGATTAGTGCACCCACTATCTATTAGCCATGCTTCTTTGCTACTGCTTGCTGAATAACAAGTAGCAACAAACAACTGCTCCTCATCTTGTTGATGCTCAACAACTTGAGCTTGCTGTCCCTGTTGGTTTGCTTTATTTTTGCAAACCTTCTCTACATGACCAAGTTGATTACAAGCCCTACATTTAACTCCAGGCTTGTACCAACAATATTTTTCTGTATGGTTGTCTTTCTTACAGTGGGGGCAAGGTGGAAACTTTGTTTTCCAACCTCCTCCTTTACTGCCTTCTCCTTCTTTTTTTCCTTTTCCTTTCTTCCCTCCAAATGGCTTTTTCCCATAACTACTAGAGCCTTGGGCTTTGCCTTTGGTGCTGGCCATAAGAGCACCTTCTACATTTTCTTCCATTCTCAAAGATCTTCTATGTTCAGTAGCTTGCAAAGCATTTACAAGCTCTGCAAGTGATATTTGAGAAAAATCTTTATTTTCTTCAAGAGAGGAGATTTTTGACTCAAACCTTTCTGGAAGACAAACCAAGACTTTCTCCACCACACGTTGATCACTAAGCTCCTCACCTAACAATCTGATTTGTGTGACCACTTTTGAAAGTCTATCTGAAAACTCTTTAATAGTTTCAGTTTCTTTCATCTTCAATGCTTCAAATTCTCTCCTCAAGTTCAGCACCTGCATCCTCTTTGTTCTTTCACTCCCTTGGAACTCCTCCTTCAGCTTGTCCCAAGCCTCTTTTGCAGTTTCAAGATTCAAGATCTTGATAAATACATCATCATGTAGTGCTGCATGTATTATGGCAAGTGCTCTGCCTTCCTTGGTCACTTCCTCATTGTGATTCCTAATCTGAGCTACTGTTGGGTTGGTGGGTAAAGGAGGTGGATTGCTTCCATTTTCCACCACATCCCATAAACTCTGAGCTCTAAGATAGGTTCTCATTTTTGCAGCCCACAAATGATAGTTTTCTCCTGCAAATATAGGAGGTGGAGGTAAAGAGCTACTGCTGGAAGCCATTCTGGTGTTTGAAGGTTTTTTGTGGAGGTTTTCTTGCTGGTTTTCTCTCTCACACAAACTTGCCCACTAATTTTGTTTCACTCACAGACCCTTTAAGATCAATGAGGCTCTGATACCATGTAAGAAAAACAGAACAGAGAAGAGAATTTTTGTAAAAAAAGAAAAACAGAAGTTCTACAGCAGCTGGGAGCAAAATGGAAGAAGGAGTAATTGGTACATAAATTCACGTACAAAAGTACTAAACATATACAACAGAAAAAAAGTTAAAAACAAAAGGCTAAGATAGCTAGCCTATATGAAGTACAAAAAGGCTAAACTAAATCTCCCTAAAACAAGGGTTACCACTCCTTTTTACCCAACCAAAAAACTGTAATAAAAATCTCTAATTTAACTTAAAGTATATAGAAAAATCTCAATTTCTAACAGTTATAGATAATTCAAATAAATGAAGTTAGTTTGTAATTCAGTTTGTACAGTTACATTAGTTAGTTACTGCTATATGTTGAGAAGCACTATAAAATGAAAGTGGTCATGTGTAATGGCGTATCATTCAATCAATAAAATTCTTTCTATACAGAAACTCTCTGTGTGTCATCGGTGTGTGTGTTCCCTTTATTCCCCAACAAATTGGTAATCAGAGCTTGTTCGTTTTGGGACTTGTGAGCCAGTGTGTGTGATTGAATTTGTGAAGATCAAAGATTATGGCTGGTTCCAATGGAAACTTCCCTGCGCAGTTGCCAATTCTTGATGGCAAGAACTGGGATAGATGGAACATTCACATGAAGGTGTTGTTTGGTTTCCAGGATGTGCTGGAAATTGTGAAAAGTGGCTACCCAGAATTAAGTGAGGGTGCAACAGATGCTCATAAGGCTACCTACAAGGAAAACAAGAAGAAAGATTGCAAGGCTATGTTCTTGCTGCATCAGTGTGTTGACATCGCAAATTTTGAGAAGATAGCAGCTGCAGCGACTGCGAAACAGGCTTGGGACACATTGCAGAAATGCTATACGGGTGGAGAAAAACCTGCAGTGACTGCCCATGAATTGAGACTGAATGAAAGAAGTGCAGAAAAACCTGCGGATCAAGCTTTGCAAGCTCAGGTGACAAAAAAAAGGAGCTGGAGATAAAAGAAGAGGGAAGAAAGGAAAAGGAAAGTTCAACAAAGGTGGTAGGTCCTTTAATCGAGAAAAACCGAAGGCTGGCAGTGACAAGCCTGAATCCTCAAATAGAAGCTGAGGAGGGTCTGTCAGAAAAGGAGGTCAGAGAGCTTTTGACAAAAGAAAGGTGCAGTGTTTTAATTGTCAAAAATGGGGTCATTTTGCAAATGAATGTTGGCTTGGAAAAGGCAAACAGAAGAAAGTTAGTGATGATGAAGCATGTGTGGCCCAAGAAGATTCAGACTCTGATCATGTCTTGTTAATGGTGACAACTAATGAAGAATCTCCACAATCCGAGCTCTGGTATCTTGATACTGGTTGCTCGAATCACATGACCAATTGCAAGGAGTGGTTGACTGGTCTTGATACAACAAGAAAGAGCAAAATTCGATTTGCAGATGACAGAACATTAGGAGCAGAAGGTGTTGGGAACATTGTGATTAAAAGAAGGAATGGAAGACCAGCACTAATTGAGAATGTGCTATATGTCCCAGGGATGAAATGCAATCTACTAAGCATTGGACAACTGATTGAGAAAGGGTTCTCAGTAGTTATGAAGCACAACTTTCTTGAGATGTTTGATTCTGCTCAGAGGTTGATCTTGAAGGCGCCTCTCTCAAGAAATAAAACCTTTCAAATCAACATGCGGGCTGCTAAAATTCAATGCCTAAAGGCCACTGAATCTGATGAAGAGTGTTGGCTTTGGCACTCTAGGTATGGTCACCTAAACTTTAGAAGCTTGAATCAACTTGGATCTAAACAAATGGTTGTTGGAGTCCCTGTGACTGCTGTACCAGAAAAGGTGTGTGAAGTGTGCTTAACAGGTAAGCAATCCAGAAACTCTTTTAAATCACATCTGCCGATGAGAGCATCAGATTTACTAGAAGTAGTGTACTCTGATATTTGTGGGCCATTTGAGGTGTCTTCATTGGGAGGAAACAAATATTTCATCTCCTTTGTTGATGAGTTTAGTAGAATGATGTGGCTATACTTGATTAGAACAAAAAAGGAAGCATTTGAAATCTTTCAAAGATTTAAGGTGGCAGTTGAGAAGCAAAGTGGAAAGTCTATAAAGGTGTTGCATACTGATGGAGGAGGAGAATATACCTCCAATGAATTTGAGGTGTCTTGTGTAAAGAATGGTATCCAACATGAAGTCACAGCCCCCTACACCCCTCAACACAATGGGTTGGTAGAAAGAAGAAACAGAACAGTGCTTGATATGGCTAGGAGCATGCTGAAAGAGAAAGGGTTGCCACAATCACTATGGGGCGAAGCTGTTTCCACAGCAGGCTATGTGTTGAACAAATGTCCAACTAAGAGATTGAACCAGCAGGTCCCAGAAGAAGTTTGGACTGATAGAAAACCATCAGTGAATCATCTCAGAATCTTTGGTTCACTTTGCTATAGACATGTTCCTGATCAGAAGAGAAGGAAGCTACAGGACAAGAGTGAACCTATGATCTTGGTGGGGTACCATCCCACAGGTGCATATAGATTATATGATCCAGTGCATCAGAAAATTGTGATAAGTAGAGATGTAATAGTGGCTGAAATAGAATTTTGGGACTGGAAGAATAAGGGCAACAACCTCAAACAAATGCCTTCTGGATTGTTTGATGAGTGTCAGAATCAGACAAGTGAAAGTGACAACATTCATGCAAATCAATCCCTATCATTGAGATCACAAAGATAGAGACAATTACCAGCTAGATTTGCTGATTATGAGCTATTTCCTGACAGTGCAATAACTCCTGAAGGTGACATTGTACACTTTGCCCTGTTGGCTGATGCAGAACCATTGGATTTTGAGGAGGCAATGAAGGTGCAAGTTTGGAAGGAGGCTATGATGGAAGAATTGAGGGCCATTGAAAGAAACCAAACATGGGAATTGATTGATTTACCCCCCAACAAGCAGCCAATTGCTGTCAAATGGGTTTACAAGCTGAAATTAAATCCAGATGGATCAATTGCCAAGCACAAAGCAAGATTGGTGGCAAAGGGTTTTCTGCAAAGAGCTGGAATAGACTATTTAGAAGTGTTTGCACCAGTGGCAAGAATTGAAACCATTAGGCTTGTTGTGGCCTTAGCTAGTGCAAGGGGCTGGCCATTGTTCCAGCTTGATGTCAAATTTGCATTCCTCAATGGACCCTTGGAGGAAGAGGTGTATGTCACCCAGCCACCTGGTTTTGAGATTAAGGGAAGAGAAGACATGGTGTACAAGCTGAAGAAGGCCTTATATGGCCTAAAACAAGCTCCCCGTGCTTGGAACAAAAGAATTGATTCATTCTTACTCCAACACAGATTCTGTAAGTGCTCAGTGGAACATGGTGTGTATGTGAGAGTGCAAAATGAAGGGGCAAGACTATTATTAATCTGTCTTTATGTGGATGACCTACTGGTTACTGGTAGCAATCCCAAAGAAATTGAAAGGTTCAAGATAGTCATGAAATCTGAGTTTGAAATGACAGACTTAGGAAGGCTGACATATTTCCTAGGCATGGAATTTGCAGGAACTTCAGAGGGAATTATGCTGCATCAAAGGAAATATACAACTGAAGTCTTGAGAAGGTTCAACATGACAAGTTGCAACTCAACAGTAACACCTGTGGAAGTGAATGTGAAACTTGATAGGAGCAGTGAAGAAGAAGTAGTTGATGGCACATTATTCAAACAAATTGTTGGTTCCTTGAGGTATCTCTGCAATAGTAGACCTGATATATGTTTTGGAGTGGGCCTAATTAGCAGGTTTATGGATGATCCAAGGAAACCTCACTTAATTGCTGCAAAACGAATACTGAGGTATTTGCAAGGTACATTGGAGTATGGAGTATTGTTTCCAAACAAGATTCAACAAGAAGGAAGTATGTTGATAGGCTACTCTGATTCGGACTGGTGTGGGGACAGAATTGATAGAAGAAGTACATCAGGCTATGTCTTCAAGTTTCTGAATGCACCAATCTCTTGGTGCTCAAAGAAACAGCCTGTTATAGCATTGTCATCATGTGAAGCGGAGTATGTTGCAGGTTCTTATGCAGCCTGTCAGGCTCTTTGGTTAGAATCACTGCTGAAGGAAATCCTAATTGAAGTGAGGATGCTTATACAGCTGATGGTTGACAACAAATCAGCCATTAATCTAGCCAAAACATCCTATGTCCCATGGAAGAAGCAAGCACATAGAGACTCGGTTCCATTTCCTAAGGGATCAGGTGAATAAAGGAAGGTTGGAACTGGTTTACTGCTCGACAGAGATGCAGACAGCAGATATTTTAACCAAACCATTGAGGATAGATCGATTTGAGTAGCTGAGAAAGGAGTTAGGTGTTGTGTCCCTTGAGTATTTGAATTAAAGGGGAATGTTATAGATAATTCAAATAAATGAAGTTAGTTTGTAATTCAATTTGTACAGTTACGTTAGTTAGTTACTGCTATATGTTGAGAAGCACTATAAAATGAAAGTGGTCATGTGTAATGGCGTATCATTCAATCAATAAAATTCTTTCTATACAGAAACTCTCCATGTGTCATCTGTGTGTGTGTGTTCCCTTTATTCCCCAACATCCTCGGTCATAAGACTTCTAAGAACTTGAAGAATTTGCTGCAACTATAATAAGCAAAACAAGAAAAGAAAAAGAAATTAGTCAAGAAGGTTAGTTCTGTCGGGTTGTTGTGGAGCATGAAGCATAAACAAACTAAACAAAAACAAAAACAAAATTAAGAAAAGTGAAAGACAGAAGCAACACATCTACCTTGGTTATGAGAAGTTAAAAACGATCTCATAAGAGAGGAACGAAATACAGAGGAAGACCCAGAACCCAAAATGTATTACTACCAAAGTCACTTATACCGCATGGACTGGGTTCAAAATATTAAAAATATGGAAAGCAATAAAAATTGATAGAAATTCAAAGCCACTTACACCATTGAAACTTGCTCCAGCAAGGAAAGGAATTGAGAAATTAAGATTAACATGGGAAACAGATACTAAAGCACAGTGCCACCATATGAATTCAAAAGGCACTGAAGAGATATAAGTACAGACATTAATAAGTTACATGGGAAAAGTAAGAGAATGTTGAAAATTAAAACCGAAATCTGAAAATCCTAAAGCTAGAAGAAGAGACTTACTTTGCATGCACACATGTCAAAAGAGAATGTCAATTGGCAAGAGTTATATATGAAAAATGTCAAAATAGAATTACAAATGTCAAAAAAAAAAGTGCCAAATCGCAGAATATTTTTTGTCGCGTGACAGTTTCCTTTTTATATATAGTATTAGATTAGATTATTGAACTCAAATAAAACTGAATCAGGAGCCGCTAAGAGAGTTTGTCACCCAAAGCCAAACTTTAATGTGGCATTTAATGAAAATTCATTGCTTTAATGTTGCTCAACAAAAAAAGAACGATTTCACTTTCTGATTCAAATAGGGAAAAAATTGAGTTTAAGTGCTAATGAAAATAAAAAGTCAAAGTTAATGATAAGTGAGGTAGAAGAAGATAGCCACAGTACTTGGGCAGCTTGTGTGGAAGAATAAAAATGTTTACAATCTCAACTCTTTCAAATATTTTGATTTGGAAAATAAGAAAAATTTTACTATTCAACTAAAAATCAATTTTTGTTGCTCACAATAAGAAAATAAGAGTTAAAAAGATTTAAAAAAAACTTGGTTTTATGAAGAAAAAGAATTGAACGTTATTTTATTGGAAAGATGAGGAAAAGAAATGGGTGGCTGATGAACTCCTAAATGGGCTATTGAAAATAAATAAAATAAGGAGAAAATAAGGATTGTCAGAAAATGATTAAGATAGTTGACTAATTAATATAAATGTGAGAGAATGAGATTTATTAGGCATTAACTTAAGAAATTTAGTAGCCTTATTTTTTTAGAAATAAAAATAATAATTATATACATAATAAATATAATATTATTAAATTATGAGACCTAAAATTTTGAGGGCTTAAGAATAAGGCTATACCTGCACTAAATTGAATCCACAAAAAATGCTTATTACGAAAATATATAACTTTTATATATTAAGCAGTATTGTTAGAATCAGATCGGATCAAATGGTCTGAATAGTCTAACAATGAACTCAGTACCTAGTCAATTATGGTCCAACCTTAAAACCAAATTCTTGGTTTAACCAGTTTAAATCGGTTAAAACTGGACAAAACCAGTCAAAATTGATTAAACATGTTGGCTGAACTGAATAATTTGATTTGTCATTAATTTTTTTAAATAAATAATTTTTTACATTTTATGAATAATTTCATAAATTTCACGTTGTTTGATGTATATTATTTTTATGACGTCATCTGGTTCGACCAGCCAGTTTAAACGGTTGACCTGATTGAATATCAATCGGAAGTTTCACAAATTCCAGTTTGGTTTTAACAACATTAATATTAACATAAAAAATGTATTTATGGGTTGAGTTGAGTTGAGTTTGAAATATTTTTGAACCAAACTCTCTCTTAAAAGCAGTGATTTGAATTGGTTCTAATTGAGAAAGAAAAATTCTCAACCCGTACATATGTGAGTGGGGTTAGGTTGGACCTACAAATTAAAAAAAATTCAAACAAAATTCTAGGATAATAATGTCCCACTACAAAAAGCGAATGAGTGACGTAGAAACACTTGGTTCACTCATATCACACACCCAAACTATCTGTGTGCAGTGTGATTATGGGAAGGAAGAAGCTCATAAATAAAATAAAATTTAAATTTATCTTTAAAAGTATAAATTTATAAGATTACAAATTAATTTAATATTATTAAATATATATGACAATTATACAAATTTCTTATTAGTTCTTGCACTTTTTGTATGAACTCCAAAAATTAAGAGAACACAAATAATTAAAAAAAAATAAACAAGGGCTTAGGTTGCGCATTAGAATGGCCAATTTATTAGCTTAATTGATTTTGGTATTCTAAGGGATAGAAATGAAAAGATAACATTTCATGACTCATTTTTGTACAATA
Organism: Styphnolobium japonicum; assembly: GCA_023212625.1. Lineage (NCBI taxonomy): Eukaryota > Viridiplantae > Streptophyta > Magnoliopsida > Fabales > Fabaceae > Styphnolobium > Styphnolobium japonicum. The sequence continues at coordinate 21,725,066 of JALBWW010000013.1, forward strand.
TTTATTTATTGGGCATGTCTTTAAAATCTCTATTATTATTTTAGAATATACATGTTTGTAGAAAACCCAATTATACCTCCCATATCGATTCAATGATTGGTTCAATCTTCAAATCATTGATTACAATGAGTGGCCTTAATGGACTCCAAATCAAGTTTTCCCACATTTAGATGAAGAAATTACTTGTGAGAGAAATGAATGCTTGAGAATATACTTTCCATCAAATTATGATAAGTATAGGTAGTTAAAAAGCTTGTTAGGTTTTTAGGTAATGAAGAAGTTTTTAGTCAAGTTCGTTGCATATAATATAGGTGGGAATTGAAACCAAAGGAATGATCGGTTATATGAGGCTTCAACCTTTTACTTAAAAAAGTTCTTGGAAGCTTCTTTCCTAGATATTTTTTCATCATAATATGACAAAAATGGTTATACATTTTGCTTCTTCCACTCCAAAACTGAAACATTTATTAATTCGAATAAAGAAGATTTGTCCTATGTGCATTCAAATATTTGTCATTTATCATGGAATGACAAGTATAATAATGACGTTAAAAAATGGGGACATTTATGGAGATGTATGGGTGCCATTTGAACATAAGGCTGGAATTCTTGAGGTTGCAATCATTTTTCTTGATTAATCAAATATGGAAGTTCTTATTCGCGTAATAATGGATAAGGAAATGTTGAAACTAACACAGTTAGTGTTAACAAAGCTTAGGCAATGCCAACAGGGTTTAGTTTAGCTAGTAAGGATCAAAGCACTTCATTTGAAAGGACTAAGTTTGATTTCCATTGCCAGCAATCTCCTTTAGTATGCAATTTGTAAGTATCACGGTAAGCTCTCACTGAGGCTTGTGGCATGTCTTACCATTGAAATATGGCAACCTCTCATCTCTCTAAACTTTTACCCATAAAAAAGAGTTTAGGCAGGTTCTGCTTACTTGAAGTACTTTTGATGTCTTACTCATAAATGATGAAAATTTTAGAAATGGAACAATCGGGAATCAACCGAACAACTTTAGGAAACTTCAACTTTTGATTTTGAGTAGTAGTTGTACTTTATTATAACTAAGACTAATTGTATATAATACACGTATACATTCACACTGAAATAGGATTCTATCTCTAAGATCCTTCTCTTTCTACATGGTATCAATGGTTGGGGTAGAGAACCCTAGATTTTTGGCATTGTTTTCCTTCTAGTGGTGTCTCTTTCCTTCATTAATGGTTGCTTCCTTCTTTGATACCCAGTCTATGACTAGGTTGTTCTTTGACCAGTGTTGGCTTCAATCTTTGGGTTTGACCAACAGGAGCTTTGATCACATCTTTGCTTTCTCGACACGTGTCAACCCTTTTCTAGCAAATTTCTTCATAGATATTGTCGACTCCACCATTTGACACATGTCTAAGCACTTTCATCCCTTGTGTAAGCACCACGACCCTCAAATTATTATGATTTTAAGTGTTTTGATAATTAACAAATAATATCATTTGTATATTTCATGACTAACCTCAAGTGAACTAATTCTATCTTATAAGCTATGCTTTGACTCTCAGTATTGTATACTTTTGGTTTGACAAGACAAGGAAGGAAGTGAGCAAGTAAAAAAAATCAACAACTGACAAGAAGCATCCTTGAAAGATGAAAAAGGCTTGTCACTGCACTTGGTCTGGTTTTTTATAAGAATAATGTCTCTCGAAGATATGAAGGTTCGTGTTGATTGTAAAAAAAAATTAGGAACCTTCAAGAGACAAGATGAACAAGATCTAACCTTTGAAGGTCAATTGAGAAGAGTCATTTCTGGAGTATCCAAGATGAGCAAGGACAAGAGTTGAGAACAGTGGATGAAGCCAATTAGAAAAGCAAGAACAAGTTGAAAAGTGTCATCATAAAGAACCTTACTCAACGTCACTGTTATTATAGATCATGACAGAACTCCTAATGCACGCTAAACGACAAGAAAACAGCTAGTTTGCTGCTGTTTGTGATCAAAACAAATCCTAACATTTGAACAGCTAAAATTTCAAATCAATATAAAGGATTGGACTTCAAAAGCCACTGTTGGATTGTGCTACACTCTAAATATCAATAGAACAATGCTTTCACTCTGCTCTTCACTCTACTCACCTTCTATACTTGTTTATATTTGAAAAATCCGAAGTGTATGACTGCTTTTAGCTTTGTAATAGTTTGCTGCTTATCCATTCTTTGAGTGTTTATAATAGCGTATCCAAACACAAAACACCTTATACACTTGGTTGTATTGTTGATCCATAACTAGTGGGTTGTACTAGTCTTACATTAAGTTCTGTGCCTCTAGCCTGATGAGGCTAGTGTGAAAGAATGAATACTTGTATTGTCTAACTTGGAGAAGCTATTGTTAAGGAAAGAATACTCGTGAGAATACAAATCTTAGTTGCACTTGAGGAATGGATGTAGGCAAGTGGTTGGTTGAAGCAATATAAATCATTGTGTAAAGCTTATTTCCTCTTTACTCTTGTTTACTGTTACAAGGAATTTTTGCTCATATTTTCATAAGCTTAAAACAATCTTTTGACTCATTTTCTTAGCTTCAACATACGCATTCTACTCAATTTAAATCATGAAAAGAAAATATTTTCTTAAAAAAAGCTTAAGTGTTGAGCATAGTTACTTTACACTACGTACAATTGTACTTTCATCTAACCCTTCTTATCTCTAAGTCTCAATACTTGTGAAGAATGACTCTTCTTTGCAGAGAAAGGTAAAATGTTGTTAATACAATTCACCTCCTCTTGTATTTCTATGACCTTCACCTCGTCCTCAATGACTCCCTTTATGTTGCAATGTGTTTGTCATAGTGGGTGAATCTATATGTTTTATAAATTTACATAACTTTAGTGCATTACCACTAGGGGCATTTTACATCCTAGTCCAAGTTTTCCACATAAATCACCTCTTTATTGAATTGATTTACGTAAAAGGATTATCCTTAACTTTGCTTGATTTTTTTCAAGCGCGTCGAGTTCTTGATTCTTTACTTTTGTCTGATGCAACTAGTGACAAATGAAGTTCCTAACTAATGAAAAAAAATGGTGTTGTGTGGTGGTAACGTTGAAAATCATTTTAGAGCAACACTTTTTATCGTAGTAAGAAATAGCAAGCATCTTAACTAATTAGATGCACCAGTCAGATCCATCATCACCCATGGATGTTAATGTTTCTTTGGTATTGTATCATGCAAAAGTTGATTTTTCTTCTTTTGGAGCTTTATCTACTTCTATAGCACTTGGAGAAGTAGGTTGTCAACATTTTTTTTTCATGGCTAATGATCTTAAGAAGATGGTTGCATTATAGCATGTTGGTCTGACTGCGAATTCTGGCAAGGAGGCATAATACAAAGATAAATAGCCAAGAGATCTTTCAACTTCCATATAAGAATTTCTTGGGTTGACCTATAGACTTGGCTTCTATTTTCACATGGCAAGTTTTTATTGGCTCAACATATTTAACATATATATCTCCATTATTTTCCATTCTCTAGTACAATGATTTTCTTGATTTCTTTTTCAAAAAAGCAAAATGAAACACATTTTATGAAGGATTTTATTTCTTTTTCATTCAACATCAAAACAAGCCAATTTGATACAAAATCAAAATCTTCATTTGATATAGATTTCATGGATCTATAACAACCAATGGCCTAGAAAAACAAATCTATAACAACCTATACCAATGGCCCAACATTTTATTCATTTTCATTTTAATGCCATTTACGAGTGCCAATATAATCCATGAACCACAACCCATTGAATTCATCAATCTATAAATCCAATCTATTCCTTCCTTTTATTACAAATTTTAATGGATTAGATCAATTGGATCAAAGTTATTTTCTAGATGGTTAGTGAATTGTCCATAATATTCAATGGATATTTACAACCACTTAATGGAAAGCCCAACAAACCCACTTGTGTAGGTAGCTAACATAACCAACCTCATGGCAAGACTGAATGTGAATGATAAATTATTGCAAATAAGAGGATGTATACATGCTTTTTTTGGTAATAAAAAAGGTAGCAATGATAGGTTACTCCAATACTTTCGGTTAAGGTTGATGACAATGGTCAAAGAGAATGGTCGTTCAAATGCCAAAACCAGAAAGCGAAAAGCCTAGTTCAAAAGGATCAACACCATATGAGAAGCATAAGAACATAGCTGAGAAAGGTTGATTAGAACTAAGGGCAACAAAGACAAGCTGAGAATGATTACAAGCAAGCTAAGAAGGGACAAAGCTCAATTGAACAAGACTAGAAATCCAAAAGGGCCAAGCTAAGCAAGATTAAAGTTGAAAAACTCAAGTTAAACCAAGCTAAAGCACCAAACTGAAAAAGATCAAAGTTGAAGACTCAAGCTAAGAAAGGTTAGAGTTGAAGAGCCAAGCTGGGAAAGGTTTGAGCATAATTAGACAAGATTATATGTCTAAAAGACACAAGATGTGCAATGTTTGCTTTGAAGAAGCCAAGTTTAGAAAGTTCATAATTGAAGAAATCTAGCTCATCAAAGTGAGTTGAGCAAGGTCAAGATGAGAAAGGTTGCATTAAGAAAGGTCGCGTTGAACAAGGTTGGGGCTAGCATCCTTCTTTATATCGCTCCAGAAAGTTGCAGAAAAGTGCTCTAACGACTAGTAACAGCTGGTTTCAAATAGAATCACTTGGGGCTTATTCCTAACTGTTAGAAATGCATTCCCAAGTATAAATTCGACCTATCAATGAAAATTAAGGAGAGCTTTACATGGATTAACATCATATTAAACTAGAAATTCATATCTTGTGTTCAGACTCTGGTTTATGCTCTCTTTGAGAGAAAAATTTTGTTTTATAATTTTACAAGCTAAAAGCTTGTGAGTTTAAAAGAGACATACACTCTATTGAGAGTTTAGATTGTACAAAACCATTTGTAATCATCCATTATCAGTTTGTGTGAAAGATTCATGGAGAATATTTGTTTTTCTAGCTTAGAGAGGCTTGAGTGGGAGAAAACTAAGGGAGTTCAAATCCAAACCAAACCGAACAAAACTGACAAATCGAACCAAAAAAATCGAAAATCGAACAAAACCGAATTTTTTTGGTTTAGTTTGGTTTTCTTTTCTAGAACCGATTGGTTTGGATCGATTTTCGGTTCCCATTTTGAAAATCGAACCGATCCAAACCGAACCGATTAAAATTTTATATATATATATTTTAAATAATTTATTCATACATTTACATTTATATCCTCAAACTAATCCTCAATTTACTCTTTTACCCTCAAATTTCAATCCCAAAATGTAAAACCTAATCTGATACCACAAAGGCACAAATCAAAATCAAAATCAAAATCAACCCCCAACGAGCTGCTTCCGTCCGCCGTCTTCTTCCTCAAAGAGTTGCTGCCGTTTTCGCTGCCGCTGCCGTCGCTGTTGACGTTGACGTTGCCGTTGCCGCTTCTTCCGCTGCTACCGCCGTCTTCCCCAATCGAATCCTTCCTTTGCTGCTGCCGTCTTCCACCATGTCTGAGGTAATACACATTCTCTATTTTCTTCCAGCCGTCATGCCCTTCCTCTATTTTTTTTTCTTTTTCTATTTATATCAGGAAACAACTGCGTCAAATTTTAGACCTACAGCCTAAGCGGTGAAATCTCATCGCTCAAGCGATGAGATTGCAGAGGAGAATGCGCATTGTGATTCCACCGCCTAGCGCCTAGGCGGTGGTTGTCCCGAGAAGACCAACTATGCCAGCAATTGGAGCGCTTAAGCGCTGGATTCCACCGCCTAGGCGGTGGCTTAGCAGTGGTAAACATTAAGTCCTAGATTCTACCGCTTGAGCGATGGATTTGGGCGCTCAAGCGGTGGATTTTCAAAGAGGAATTCTCCTTCTTGTTGCTTCATTTCCTTCCCCATGCTAAACTCCTTTATTACATACCTAAGAATTAAAAAGATACAAAGTAGAAATTAGGCTTCTAAGCAAGAAAATGAAATAAAAGATTAAACAATGAGGTAAATGAAAACACACAAAAGTAAACTTAAAAACAATGGGAAAAACTAAATTTGTGAGCATGTCACAATGAGCTAATTTGAGTGTGCTAATAGGTGTGTGCTAATAGCATGTCACATAACTAGGGATGTATTGGTCATACCTGTGTCTATAGTTGCTTCAAAATCTGCTTTTAGTACTGGGGGAATAGTACTTAATAATTATAGGAGTTCTCTTACTCCAAAGACGGTTGAAGCTTTAATTTGTGAACAAAATTGGTTTCGCTCTACTCCATTGTCAATTGATATTGAAGAGCTTATGGAAGAATTTGAAAAGCTAGAGCAAGGTAACTTTGTTTATTTTATTTTATTTAACTTTATTCTACTGTTTTGTTTCTCTATATTAATTTATACATTAATTAATACTAATTTTTATATTTATATTAGTTAGAACTTGTTCCAACCCCACAACCTAATGAAGAGGATTCTGGTGTTGAGTCTGATTAGCTCCACTGTTGCTAACTTGCTTCTGGTATGTGTTGTTGAATAACTTGCTTCTTTTGTAGTTAGAAATTAGTTTGAAATTTTAGATATTTATTGGATGATTGTATTTGACTATTACATTATAAGTTTGATCATGAAAGTAGAGGATAGTTTTTTTTTTGTTTAAATAGAATGTTGTTTGTTTTAAACGGGTAAGTATGTTATTTTTTGTATAAATGAGAATAATAGAATATGTTTTTTTTAATGGCCAAAAACTAAAAAACTGATCCAAACCAAACCGATTGATATCGGTTCGGTTTGGTTCGGTTCCCAAATCTAAACCAAACCGATTGGTTTGATTTGGATGGTTTTACCGCTCAAAACTAATCCAAACCAATCCGCGAACACTCCTAGAGAAAACTACTAGTTTTACCTTAGAAAGGATAAGGATGAAAAGGCTCCTTACAATCTAGCTTGGAGAGGCTAGATAGGGTTGAAGAAACAACACTCAAATCGTTATGCAAACTACAAATTTTCTTGAGATTGGACTTAGGCATTGTTCATTAGGAGAACCAGTACAAATTTCTAGTGTTGAGCTCTTCTCTCTTACTCTTTGCTTTACTACTAGCACATTATATATGTTTTAACTTGAGTTAAGCTTTTGCAAGTAAGTGAACTTGTTTTGCATGCTCGGTTTGTTGATTTAAAGCTATGATTCAAATTGCTTTTAACATTTTCTTGTGAGTTCTAAGTTTTCTTATAAATATATTTTTGAACTTGCCTCTTTTTGTGATAAGATTTTGCTAAAAATACTCTATGCATTTTGTTTATATTAAGTCTATTAAAGTGTATTTGGTTACAACTCACAGTATCTGGAGATTAGATTTTCACCTTAGTTGAGCTTGGTCACTCTACTATGCTTTTGTTGTCTGTTTAACTAACCCTTCTCAACTCCAAGTGACAACACTTGAGAAAGTTTCTTTAAATTTACAAACTTCCAAGCATAATTCAACCTCCACCTTTTGTGCATTTGCCACCTTTAGAGCCAACCCGTGTTGGCAGAAGGTATGTGTGCTCAGTATATTATTGCATAGGCCTTGCCTTTACTTAGATCCTAAGCTTTTGGTTGGAGAAAACTCATGGTGGAAGAAAACTCAAAAGGCAAGTATATCTTTAATCACACTATTTTTATTTAGTTCTATATTATTTTTAATTTTGGGAGCTTTAGTTCAAAATACTGAATTATCATAATTTTACCTTTCTTAAATTCTTTTATAATAAATTTAGGAAGCTTAAAATTAAAAATTAATGTAATTAATAATGGATGAATGGGATGTAAGAGTATTAATTGGGTTGAGTTGACCTGCCAACTTGACTCAAACCAACTCATAAAGTATGGGTTGAGTTGGGTAGCTGTGTTGGTTTTGGTTCATCCTGAACCAACTTGACCTTAATCAAATTTATTTTTTCAACTCAATCATACTAAAATTACCTAATCACCTTAATTTTATATTTTTATAAAATTTAATATAAAGCAATGTCATTTAGAATATTTTTAATATAAGACAACAACGTTAAGAGCTTTTTCAAAATAAATAAATAAATGTTAACCTGATCACCCGACCCAAGTTAACCAACAATGATTGGGATGTATTACTTTAAGTTGACAAAAAAAAATTCTCTCAATTCACCCTAACCCTATCCAACTAAACTTGATTGTTCAATTTTTAATTTATACAAAATCAACCCAACGTGACCGAATTACACCTCTTGTCTAATGAATTAGATATTCGTTCGTTAAATTAATTAATAAATAAGTTAAATATCCATCTATTAAATAGATCATAGATTTATTGAATTGTTTAAATAATTTTTTAATATAACTAAATAAATTTATAGTTTATATCCAATCCAAAATCCATCCATTTCTCACCTAATGCCATTTGAAAATTGAATGCTTCATCAGAAGCAACAATGCTGATAACACTCAAGGATAGGTAAATTATTAAGGAAGTATACATGCTATCCCCTTTCAAACATGAGATATAAAGTATTCGCTCTCATTTAGATGTGCATGAAGAGTCCTTGTTCAAATAAGAAATACTGAAAATAATATCCAGAGATCATCACCTATTATTAGCAAATCAACAAATGCGAAATGTCCAGCGCACTCTTGTTATTATTAAAGAATTTTTCTGAATTGTACTTCAACATACGACATCTTTCTCAACCAATAGGAGACACAATGTAGTCCAAATAAATGGAATGTTATAATATTTTAAAGAAACCGCAGAAACTGAGAATAAGAAATCATAATTTTGTTACCATGAATTTTGTTGCTAGCAAGATGGAAGACAATTTTATGTACAGAGGATATGAAGTTCATGAAAGGCAAAATGAAACTTCTAACAGATTAGCGTACAGAGATTTTATATTATACACAGGTTAAATAAATTTCTACCCACGTGCAGTGATGGACATAAATGCAGCTGCAGCAACTAAATTAAACAAAAATGCTGCTGCCAACTGCTTCCTGAATTTCATCATCATTAGATATAAATTACATAAGAGTTTACTTTTCTACACTATTATCTAATTATACGTTGTCAAATCATTAAAAGAATTTGACTACGATAAAAAGTCACCCATCTGTATGACAGGCCGAAATACAAAACTGAGAAGAGGGGATTGTCAACATTTATCAAGTAGTAGTTGCACATTCTATGTAAACGTTTGATGTGCCAAAATTCCTATGCTTGCCGTCAGCTACATTGGTTAGCTGAAAGCCTTGACTAGGAAGCTGGTTGATGAGCAGAGTTTCTAATTGGCACGCCAAGCTCTTTCCTGGGACTAGGAAATAAAGGAATGATGCATTCTGCATTCCTTCCTTTAAGCGATGTGCATGAACTCGGCCCTCGAGATCATCCGTCTATCACCAGTTCATTCCAATAAGACATGGAAACCAATAAATTAAACTGATAAACTTTAACAAAAGGGGGCATAATAAAATCATGAAAATGTACAAATTAAATTAGTAATTTTGGAATGGAGCAACCTCCCCTCCCCCTAAACATTTTTTAACTAAAAAAGAAGTAATTTTCAACATTAAAATAACATTTCTGATAAATTAAATAGGTTATATTTTGTGCAAAAAGACATGTCACACCAAATAAAGAGATAAGGTTTCTTGGGAATTTGACAAAAAAAAACAGTGAAATTAAACTGTCAGCATTGGTAGCTGCTGTAATATTGTATTTTCTTCCGAAGAGAATATAAAAGATAAACAATTTGGAAACCTTTTGACAACTATATATATCCTTAGTGTTGCTATTTTCAAAACTAGTTGAGTTCAAGATTTGTTTATAATTGTTTTAACAATTAAGTAGTTAAAAAGCTTACAAAGCTTATTTATAAAATGGCTCATGTTTGTGATGTTTGTGATACTAATTAGCCTCCCCTTCATTGTGGAATTCAATGATTGAGAACGTATGAGATGCAATTTATAGGCATGGGGAGAAACGAGAAACAATTGGGAGAGGAGTCCTCTTTATAATGTGGTCCATGCCATCCTCAATGAAAGGACTAAAAGTTGTGCACCACACTAGCGCTTGGCTCATTCACTAAATGCATTATGAACTGAATTTTAAACTTACCTTGGCAGTTCTTTCATAGCTGCATTTGGTGGTAGTATACTAATTAAAATCATTAGTTTATAAACTTAAGTACTATTGCAACGAATGGCTTTAAGAGGATCTCAATCGAGCTCCTCCACAAAGGGATGAGGAAATTGCTCGTGAAATAATTGAATGCTTGAGGAGATACTTCCATCAAGTGATGATAGAGTATTGGTCATGATACTTTTGGCTATATTGATTGCATGCAACATAGATGAGAGATGGAACCATGAGTGATGGATTACGTATGGAGCTTCATCCCCTCTACTTCAATCTCTTCCCTTGAAACTGCTTTCTCAACCACGCTCTTTATCTAGTTGTGAAAAGAATTTGAGTACGTATTCCTTCATTCAATCCACAAGAAGAAAAGAGATTAATCACTATTGATACGAACCTTGGGAGAACCACACCCCAAGACCTAGTTGTTAAGGTTGGAGAGCCTAAAGCCATATAAACCCCATCCTTGAATCCAATAATTTCAATGTGGAATTCAAGTCCCATACATTGCAATTATGTCATAACATTTCACCATGCACTGCAGCCCTAACGCCCACGTAGGGTGGCTGTGCACTAACCCTTTGACTAGTCCTGAGCAAACACTACAATACTAGCGTCACTACCCACGCCACTCTTTTGCTACTTAGAGACATGGTGGAAGGCTTTGATACCAACTCTCCTAATAGCTTAAGTTGTTAGGTGAAGGCACATGAATGGATAGTTTTATATCTCCAACAATCACAATAGAGCTCAAGATTTGGGCTATATGCATAAAATCTTCGTCCTCTACCAAGGAAGAGTGACGTGGAACATTTTTGTATTATGATAGTGTGAGCAAAATGTGGAACATATTTGGACAAGCATGGGATCTTTTTGAGGATAGGGCTAGTCTTCTGGAGGTTGCTGCAAAACTTTCTCTTGATGAACCAGATATGGAAGTTGTCCTTTTCACTGATAATGGCCAAGGAAACGATAAAACTTTTGGGTATCTTATGCTTGCTTCATATACTTTATACAGATTTGTTGAAAACTTAGAATGTTCTTTTTTTTTTTTTGTAGTGGGGGGGGGGGGATATTATTATTATTATTTAAATGGAATTTATCTTTCATTACCTGATTTCATATATATATATATAACCTCTGGTACCCAAATCCCATTATTTAGAATATTTTCCGTACTTGATGCCCCTATCCATAACATAGCTCCGTGTGTTGAGAGCCTAAGTGGCAGCATTGTGAGTCGGGAATGAAGGACTGTTCTGGAGTGTTTTTCTTCTGATCTGCTGCTATCTTTTGACGCAGATAGAACTGAAAAGAAACAATTACCTCTAAAACAGAGAAGCCCAATGGGAAAATATGGAATTGAGGAAAATGGTACTATTTTCAAAGCTGCTATTCACATGGTGGGTGTTAGTGCTTCCAAGTCGAAGGCGCCATGCTATGGAGGTTTTATAGTGGGATCCCATACCCTACTACGCCATTCCATCAGGGCAGCCAAGGTAGTCAGCATTGACAACACTGATACACGAGACAAGGCACGGGAAAAAAAGTAACATGGACAACATGAAGGATTGGATCCTCTTGTGAAGTTCTCAGGGTCATGAGAAGAGATAGATAGATAAAATAAGTATTGTGAGCCCTAGGCAGGAACTGTTGGTCCCATATATAGGGTTTTTATGTGTCTATCTCTCTCTTCAAGTAACCTGTCATGTGAGACACTTACATGACAGGATCCAAATCCCAGCCTGAACTGCACAGACGTTGGCCAATTCACATGGGAGTTGCAAGGTTCAGCGATTCAATACTGGTTTCAGTGATAAATAGTTGCTGTTAGGTGCCCTGACCACGCATTGAACCAATTCCCGACTCTACTGGTAAAATTGGCCAGTTTAGAGGAATTCCGAACATTGGTTTTTATGTGCCAGCCAATAAATACAGAAATAAAAGAAAACAAGGAAAAAGATAAAGATTTCACAATTAAGAAAGCACAGTGAAAGTCAAGAGAAGTACCTGTCCTACATAGAGTTTCTTATCTGGTCTGAGCATCACGTAGACACTTGAAGAACCTATTGTTGATGGAGGTGGCTGTTCCCTTGCACTAATTAGGACACACTTTATCTCAGTATGCTCTGATGTAATCTTCGTTCTTTGGAGCTCCATTATCTTCTCCCGGCATATCTCATTGATAGCACTCTCAACCTTCTGGTGTAAAACTTCCATTTGATTAGCTAAAGCCATCCTCTCATGAGAATCTCCCACTATAAACTTTCTCGAATGAAGATGTTTTCCATTAGAATTGTTAACATTCATGTAAGAAGAAAATGGTTCCTGCTTTGGGCAATTTTCTCCAGAAAGCAGTTCCTTAGCATAAACTGACAGATAAAGATCTTCAGCTCTTTGGATAATAGTCTCAGGAATTCCTTCCCTCTTGGCTGTTTCAAAAGCAAGACTTTCTTTACAGATTCCTTCCGTCAGCTTCCATGTTGGCTTTGTTAATCCATCAATACATACTGTCCCCATTGCTTTATGCAGAGTGTTCTTGATGTTTAGTGGCAAAGTAAATATTCCGTGCAAGTGAGTGGATACAATACCCAGACAACCAATTTTATCAAGAGTTTCAATGATGCTGCCTGCAATACAAGTCCCTTTTGCTGTTTCTGTTCCACGGCATATTTCATCAACAAGCACAAGGCTTCTTTTGGTGGTTCCAGCAATGATGGATCGAAGCTCTGACATTTCTACCTGCGACAGATACCAAGTTGAACGAAATTTTTAAGGCATTTATGAAATTTTAATTCCAGAAAGCAACAAAATATTTACTTTTAAACATCTTATGGAGGTTTTATGTTACAATAAATAAACTCTAATAAGAGAATTTCAAATATAAGATATCATATTCTTCATTTAGAGCCACTTATTGTTGTTCATGTTATTGAAGAAATCCAGGGAATCCTAGTAGGGCAATCTGGCATTAATTGGCTGAATATATTTGATTAGTGATGAAGGGTGGCATTAATTGGCTGATGTAGTGAAGAAGGGTGGCAACGGCAAGAGGGAAAGCTCCAGGGGAGCGATTCAGTCCCTTTCTTTTCAGCCTAGTGGATCGGTTAACTCTGCCCAAAGGAGGTCTTCAAATTGGACTGTGTCCATCATTTCTTCTCGTAGGAAGAGAAAGGTGTCTTGGGTTCAAGGCAAATATGGGCTCGATGGAACCATTAGGCAGGCTCCTTCACCTGCACCTAACAGACCAAGACGTGGAGGTTTGTCAAGACTTGGACAGGTGAAAACTCTGGGTTCCAAAGAGTTTTTGCCAGGAGAGGATGCTCCTAGAGAATTGCAGCACACTTCTAAGGCTGCTCAGGTGGACCTTTCCCCAAAGAAGTTCTCTGCTCCTATGCAACCTGGTCCTATTTGCTCTGGTGAGTCTTCGGAAGAGGAGGCACAGGGAGATCAGGGAAAAGTTGGGAGTTTCTTACAAAGTAGCTCTGACAGTTCAGATTCAGATTGTGACTCCTTGGTTCATTTGGGGGTTGATGATGACGAGTCTGATTTTGTAGAGGATGAGGGCTTGTTGATTGAATCACTCCAAGGAGTTGAGACTGATAATTTAGTTAAGAATCCAGCTATGGAGAATGACACTTTGGGTATTTCAGAATTATTTGAAGAATAATCACAATGAGGAAAAGTTGCTGCTTCTAATGCCTCGGCTGGTGACCTTGCCATCGGTATTAATTCTTTGGGTAACGCCAATAACCAAGTTTTGGGCTTGGCAGTGTTAGGGAGTGTTCCTCTTATTCCTCCTTTGCCTTCCTCTTCTCCCTCTACCTTTGTCCCTTCTTCTTTGCCTAGTTCAGTTTCTTGTTTTGATTGTGTTCACTCCTTCTCAGGTGGCCAAAATGTGTTGAAGGATCAAGGTGTTGGCATCCTACCTTTACTAGACTACAAGCATACTTCCTTCGGAAAATCTTGTCATATCTAGTAGCTAACCAGAGGAAAATGTCACAACCATTGAATGTGTGGAGAAGAGTTTAGGCAACCGGGACCCCAATCCTTTGTTGAAGGCGATGGGTGCTAGGTTGGTTAACTCTAAAGGTATGGAGGTGACAGTCATTAACTCACCAAGAATCTATGTTCAAAAAAAGCAGAAGTTGAAAAAAGAACTCCAAAGATTAGCTACATCAATAAACTATGGATGTGTGAAAGGTAAGCAGGATAAAGTAATGAGTAAATGAAGATTCTTAGTTGGAATGTTAGAGGTATGGGGAACCCCAGTAAGCAGGACAAGGTTAAGAAGATTATTTTGAAGGCTAGTCATGATATAGTAATGCTCTAGGAGACTAAATTATATTTATAAGCAATTGACAATTTGTCCCTTAGAGACATTTGGGAATCCAGATTTAAGGCTTGTGAGTGCTTCTCTTTGTTAGGTGCGTCTAGTGGTAGTGTTGATTTGGGACTTTAGGGTGGCTAAGAAAATAGATGCTCTTCATGGTGCCTTCCCTCTTTCTGTCCTTCTTGAGTTTCGCGGGAGGGGCCAGTGGTGGTTTACTCCGGTGTATGGTCCTACTAGGCCAAGCCTTCATTCTTTCTTTTGGGAGGAGTTAAGCTTCATTTGTGGTTTTTGTGCGCCCTATTGGTGTGTCAAAGGTGACTTTAATGCAGTGAGATTTCCATAAGAGAAGGTAGGCAGCGGTAGAGTTTCCTCAAGCATGAGAGGTTTTGATGCTTTCATTCGGGATTGCAATTTGAGGGATTCCTTTATCTAATGCACAATTCACTTGACAGAGGTGAGACAGCCTCATCCTATTTGGATACATTTCTCTTCCTCAGTGCTTGAGAAGATGCTTTTCCCGAACTGGCTCAGGAGGTGTACTTTCGACCTATGTCTGATCACTTTCCAATTATTTTGGAATCTAGCAAAATCAAGTGGGGTCCAACTCCTTTCAGGTTTGAAAATATGTGGCTCAGTCTTAGTTCTTTTATTCCCTTTGTTAGAGATGTATGGGGTAATACTGAAGTTCAAGGCTGGGAAGGGTTTAATTTTGTGAGGAAACTAAAATGCTTGAGAGTGGAATAGGGATGTCTTTGGTGATGTGAAAATTAAAAAAGATGACATTCTAAGAGAAATTGAGGCTCTGGATAAGCTGGAACAGGATGAGATACTCACAACTAAACAAGGGGATAGAAGAGCTTCTTTGTTGAGTGATTTTGAGGGGGTCATGCTTAAAGAGAAAGCCAGTCAGAGACAAAAAGACTAAGATGCAATGGGCTAAGGATGGAGACTGTAAAATATGGAGAGTAAAAATGAATTGTATATCTTCTCACCTTAATATTACAAGGCTATATGTATATATACAAGAATTAAGAACTAATGGGCCTTAATGCTAATTGGGCCTAGTATTCTAACACTCCCCCTCAAGCTGGAGCATATAAATTATATGCACCAAGCTTGTTACAAATAAACTCAATTCGAGGCCCTCTAAGGGACTTAGTGAGAATATCAGCTAATTGATCATTAGAACGAACATAATCAGTGGCAATACAACCGTATGACGAACTTTTCTCTAATGAAATGACAATCCACTTCAATATGTTTAGTCCTCTCATGAAAAAGGGTTGGAAGCAATATGAAGAAGCGACTTGATTATCACAAAACAACTTCATCACGAGAGACTTACGCAGAATTTCAACTCATGAATTAGTTGTTGGATCCGTGATAAGCTCACATGTAACCAAGGCCATGGCACGATACTCGACCTCGAAGACTAGATCTTGCTACAACATCTTGCTTCTTACTTTTCCAGGAGACAAGGTTACCTCCCACAAGAACACAATATCCCGAGGTAGAACGTCTATCAATAGGAGATCCAGCCAAGATCTCGAGTAACCAATCACACTGGGAATGACCTTTATTTTCATATAATAGACCTTGACCAGAGTTCTTTTTACATATCTCAAAAATACGGATAAGCGCATC
The DNA here is from genome assembly GCA_023212625.1 of Styphnolobium japonicum. Classification (NCBI taxonomy): domain Eukaryota; kingdom Viridiplantae; phylum Streptophyta; class Magnoliopsida; order Fabales; family Fabaceae; genus Styphnolobium; species Styphnolobium japonicum. The sequence continues at coordinate 21,741,191 of JALBWW010000013.1, forward strand.
CCAATGACTATCACAAGGAGATCAAGAAATTGGCTTACCATTGAAACAGCGAAATGAAATATCCGGACGAGTGATAGTGAGATAATTCAGCTTACCAACTAGTTCTTGATATCTACCTGGATCAGTCAATGGCTCTCACGACCAGAAGAAGTTTAACATTAGGATCCATAGGAGAGTCAACGGGTTTGCGATCGACATACGGTCTCCTCAAGAATATCCAATATATACTTCCTTTGAGAAGCAACCACACCACAATTAGATTGGGCCACTTCAATACCAAGAAAATATTTAAGTAAGCCCAAGTCTTTGGTCCGAAAGTGATGAAATAAGTGTTTCTTGACTTTTCAATGCCATCTCGATCATCTCCTCGTTATGACAATATCATCAACATAAACTACCAAATAGATGCACTTTCCTGTGAATTATGCCTATAAAAGGCGTATGATCGAGAATCACAACGAAACATTCCAAATTCCAAAATAACGATGCTAAACTTTCCAAACCAAGCACGAAGGGGATTGCTTCAAACCATAAAGAGAACGGTGAAGTTTACAAACCAGTATTACACTCCCCCTGAGCAACAAAATCAGGTTGCTCCATATAAATTTCCTCCTGAAGATCACCATGAAGAAAAACATTTTTGATATCAAGTCGAAATAAGGGCCATGAACGAATGGCGGCCATAGCCAAAAATAAACGAAGCAGAGGACATCTTGGCAACAGAGAGAATGTATCTGCATAATCTTGGCCATAAACTTGAGTGTACCCTTTAGCAACAAGGCGGGCCTTAAGGCGATCAACCCGACCATCGGGGCCAACTTTAACAAGTGTAAATCCAACGACACGCTACAGAGTTTTGCTCGTAGGGAGAGGACCAACTCCCAAGTACCATTAGTATGAAGTGCGAGATCTCATCCATCATTGCTTGTCGCCATCCTGGATGTGAAAGAGCTTCCGGTAGAGTTAGGAATAGAGACAATGACAAGGAGGATACAAAAGCACAATATGGAGTGGACAAGCGATGGTAACTAAGAAAGTTATAAATAGGATAAGGATTACGAGTGGAACGAATACCTTTTCTAATGGCAATAGGAAGATCTTCACTAGGAGATTGATCAGCAATAGGAGAAGGTGCTGGAGCAGGAGATGAGTCAGTAGGGATCGTTGGAGAATCATCACCGAGTAGTGCGATATCTCGCGATGATAAACATATGAGTCGGGTATGTTGGACCTCTTTGTAGGAGGATCAGGCACAATAGGTTCTCCAGGTTTGTTGGAGTCAAGTGGCAATAAAGGAGGGATTTGTGGAAGTGGTAGAACCTCAGTCATGGATCTAGATGTAGTGGAGGAGGATGAAAGATAAAAAAGGGGAAGACTCAAAGAAGGTGACATCGAGAAGGTAATACTTGTTAGTATCTAGAGAGTAGCATTTGTAGCCCTTTCTCAACACGAGAATACCCAAGAAATATACATTTGATTGACTTGGTGACAACTTATCCTTTCCAGTGTCATATTATGAACAAAGCAAACACACCCAAAGTGCATGGACTAAGGGGGTATGGTGTTTGGTTAGGAAAAAGTATGGAATAAGGAGACTTGTGTTGTAAAAACGAGAGGAAGATGACATACGATTAATAAGGTAATGGTGAACAGCAAATGACAAGATCCCCCAAAAGCGGATGGGAACATTATGATGGAGTAAAAGTGCGAGTTGTCTCAATCGATGTCTATTCTTGCGTTCAAAGAACCCCATTCTCGTTGAGGTGTATAAGCACATGAGGGACTCCGATGTATAATTCCTTGAGAAGACATGAATTGAGTGAAGGCCATGGAAAAGTACTGTGTGCATTATCACTTAAGTAATACTTGAATATTTGTATGAAATTGATTTTTAATTTCAGCACAAAGTTCTCAAAAATAGGTAAAACTTCGGATCGACTTTTCATTAAATATAACCAAGTACAACGAGAATAGTCATCAATGAAGGTTACAAAGTATGCGAAATCCGGATAAAGAGACAACACGACTAGGACCCCAAATATCGAGTGAACTAAAGCAAAAGGGGGACGCAACCACGATTATTGACACGCTTAGGAAAAGACACTCTAGAGTGTTTACCTAGTCGACACGACTCACAATTAAGACTCGATAAAGAGGAAAGACTAGGAACCATTTTTAAGCTTAGAAAGACTTGGATGTCCCAAGCGATTGTGGAGAAGCTACGGAGATAAAGTAACAAAGTGCATGCAATCGATGGTGATGAAAGATAGTGGGCACTCGTGACTCATGTCCTGCGCCAATCACTCGTCGTGCATCGCGATCCCTGAATAGAAACAGTAATTATGAGAAAATGTGATTGTGCAATTTAAAAGCACGGTCAAACGACTAATGGAAACAAGATTAAATGAACATTTAGGAGCATATAGAAATAGTTTAAAGGAACAAGAGGTAAGGGTTGTCACTACCTATTGCGGTAGCAATCTGTTTAGAGCCATTAGCTAAGGTAATGAAGGTAAAGAGTTGGAATAAGTAATATGAGAAAGCAAGAGAGAATTACCACGGATGTGATCGGAGGCACTGTGAGTCAAGAACCCATGGTTCCATAGAAGAACGGGACACACAGCAAAGGAATTACCAGGGATGAGCAACAAATGATGATGAAGATGATTGGCCGTGATACTCGATACCTCAAATAATCATCATAATCATCCCGGTCGATGAGGTGATAGGATCTGCGACTAGATGGTCTCGTGGTTGTTCAGCGAGGTGGTCCTCATTGTGGGCAAAGTTAGCCCGAGGAGGGACGACCATGCAACTTGAAGCATCTCTCCTTAGTATGCCCCCATCTATGACAATGAGTACATCTAGGACGAGATGCCCTATTACCTCCTCGATGATCACTACCTTGTTCCTCCTTTGGACTACTGAGCATTGGCCGAAACCAAGGCCGAGCTGCAGTGTAACAGACACAGATAGAGAGGTAACACGAAGAAGTCGAGAGAAAACCTCATCCAAAGTAGGGACATTGGATGGCAAGGATTTGGTCTTTCACGGATGCAAGATCGAACTCAGGCGTAAGGTACACACCATAAAGAACTTATCTCTTTGAGCAAGATCTTCAAAGAACCGCTTTTCCAACGGGTAGAAGAGTATTGAACTCGACCTTGATGGAAGACATCTGCCCAACAAATTCGTTAATAGTAGTACCCTGTTGACGAAGGTTGATCAATCTATCAACAACAGAATACAAACGTTGAATGTCGTTGGTATACAGAGATTTGGCTTGAGTCCACAACTCATAACAAGTGTCAAAGTTGGTGTAGATGCTGTGAAGAGATGAGTCAATAGATTGCCATAACAAGGTACACAGCAAAGCATCGATTTGCTCCCATTTTTCCTTCTCTTCCACCTTAACATCTTCAATCTTAGTAGTGAGGTGATTCTTTACCCCCTGTCCAATACACCATTTCTCAACAGCCTTGGACCATGAGATATAGTTAGAGGAACCCAGTAACTTTTCTGTTGCAATGGCTAGAGTGGATGTGAAGGTAGAGGAGCCACCCAAACTAGAAGAAAATGAATTAGACATATTTGAATATCCAAATAGGTGATTTCCAAGCTGGAATTAGAAGAAAATAATAGCTGAAATGAAGTCCTCGCAATAAAATAAGTCAAAACAGGTAACGTGAAATTTCCCGTAAGGGCCCGGCAATCGTTCATTCGATGGTTAGTTCCGCCAACGGCGGCGGCGGTGCACTAGATGGTTAGACTCGCGTTGATGAGAGAGTCCAACGGTGGTGGAGTTGGCTGACAGATGATCACTATAGCGGCGTAGATCTACAAAAAACCAAAAAACGGTGGTGGAGGTTGGACGGCAAGTGGCGGACCGTCGGGCTCCGATGGAGGTGCGGTTTGGGCCGGTCGGACTCGCCTTGGCGCGGCAAACACGGTGGTGCCGAGGTGAGATAAGACGCACGTCGGAGAAGGACCACCGGAGATGTCGCCGGAAAGAGAGTGAGGTTCGCCGGAAAAAGAAAGTCGCCGGAAAATGAACAGTGTCAGGAACCTGAGGCTTATGATACCATGTAAAATATGGAGAGTAAAAATGAATTGTATATCTTCTCACCTTAATATTACAAGGCTATATGTATATATACAAGAATTAAGAACTAATGGGCCTTAATGCTAATTGGGCCTAGTATTCTAACAGAGACACCAATTCAAAACTTTTTCATAAGGTGGCTATAGGTAGGAAGTGGAAAAGTTTGATTAAGGAGTTGGAAGTTGTTAACGAGGATCTTGTTTGAGATAATGGGGCTATTGTTGAGGCCATTACACGTTTTAATAAAGATCTTTATACTGAGGAGAATTTGTCAAGACCTTTTTTCGAGGATTTGGACCGATGTATCATTTCTCAGGACAAGGCTTTTTGGTTGGAAAGACCCTTTGAAGAAGAGGAAATTAAGATGGCTATTTGGAGTATGGATAAAGACAAGGCTCCAGGATTGGACGGCTTTACTTCTGGTTTTTTCTAGGGTGGTTGGGATATCATTAAAGGTGATCTTTTGAAGGTTTTTGCTGAACTGCATGGTAATGGAATAATTGGGGTTAATATTTACTCTACATTTATCACTTTGGTTCCTAAGAAAGACAAATCTGTTAAGAGTTAAAGATTACAGGCCCATTAATCTTGTTACCAGTTTGTATAAAAGCATCACAAAGGTTCTCTCCTCTCAATTGAAAGAGGTGATAGGGTACACTATTTTTGAAAGTCAAAGTGCTTTTGTTGCAGGTTGACAAATTTTGAATGCTGCTTTGGTGGCTAACGAAGTGGTTGATGATGTGAGGCAAAGGAAAAGACACAATCTAGTTTTCAAATTGGATTTTGAGAAAGCTTATGATGAGGTTAGCTGGGGTTTCTTGGATAAGGTTCTAGAGAAAAAAGGGTTTGGTCCTAGGTGAAGTTGGATTTTAGGTTGTCTTTCAACTAGTACTTGTTCAGTGAATGTTAATGGAGAGCCAAAAGCTTGGTTTCATGGTCAGAAAGGTGTGCGGCAAGGAGATCCTTTATCACCTTTTCTGTTCACTTTGGTAGTAGATGTACTAAGTTGCTAAATCTCTAGAGCAGTTTCAAACGGGCTGATCATAGGTGTCTAAGTGGGCTCAGAGGAGGTTGTAGTCTCTCATTTGCAATTTGCTGATGACACTATCTTGTTCTTAGATGAGGACAACAATAGTTTTTGGAATGTGCTTTCTCTCTTCTAGCCTTTAGAGATCGCTTCCGGTTTGAAAATGAATCTGAATAAAATTGGGCTGGCCGGTATTAATGTAGATCCCCAAACTCTTTCCTCTTTTGCTTCACTGGCAAGTTGTCAGATCTTAGAGAGGCCTCTTGTTTACTTAGGGGTCCCCTTGGGTGGTAATCCAAGAGCTGTCTCTTTTTGGGATTCAGGGGTTAAGAAGATCTCTAAGCACCTAGACAATTGGAAAGGGGCTTATTTTTCTCTTGGTGGCCAGATTACCCATATTCAGGCTTGTCTCTCCAACATCTCTCTCTAGTAATTGTCTTTGTTCCATATCCTTGTGGGAGTGGCCAATACTTTAGAAAAGATTATGAGGGATTTTCTTTGATCTGGTGAGTTGGGAGGTGTGTTGTCGTCATAATGAAGAATGGGCTTTGGGCCTTGGTAATTTGGTTTCTAAAAATATTACACTAGCAGGTAAATGGCTTTGGCACTTTCCTTTGGAATCTCATTCTCTTTGGCATTAGATTATCCCATAGTAGTCAATCCCGGATAGCGGCGCGTAGCGGCCAACCCCAAAAACTCTATAGCAAGATGGCCGCTACACCGAAGAAAAGGAAAAAAAAAATGCAATTATACTATACATGTATAAATGCTTCAAAATATAAAATTAGTCAAAATTAAACACATATTCATCATTAATAATCAAAATTCATAATTCTAGACTCTAGAGTCACACAATCACTATAAACATAAGGCATAATTAACAAGTCAATAACCACAAAAGTCATAAGATTTAAAAAAAGAAAAAGAAAACAGCTCTCACAAGGATAACCAAAGGCTAGAGGAGGTGAACCTGCATGCAAAATAGAGGCTAGAGGAAGAGGACCAAATTGAGAAATTGAAGGCTTCTTGTTAATATTAATGGTTTGTTGATACTAAAGGCTTGTGTGCCAATGTAGTTGTGTGCAGCAGAGGGGGTTGCAAAGTATGCAACTTGCAAGCTTTGTTCGAATAGCAGAAGATCACAATCGGTGGCAACAGGGGTGGGTTACAGGTGGGCAACAGGGGTGGGCAAGTGGGGTGCGAATTCTGAGTGAAAGAAGGGTGGGCAACTCTAAAACGCAGTCTCAATGTGCAAAAGAGGGACGAAAGGCCAGAACAACCTCAGTCGGTGAAAGTATAAAGGAATAGTGGGGGTAAAACAGAGATTTCAGTCTCTGTTCACTGTCGTGGACGTTATGCCCGCTATTTTGCCACGATTCAGCCGCTATAGCAGCGCAATCCACCGCGACACTAAAACGCACCGCTCCCAGCTTTCAGTGGCGGCCATGCTCTGTTCTGCGCCGCTATGCCACTATCGCGCCCGCTATAGGCACTATTGACTACTTTGGATTATCCAACACAAGTATGGCTTAGATCAAAATGGGTGAGATGCCAACACAACTATCCAAGCATCTCAGTTTAGCCCATGGAAATTTATCTCTCAAAGTTATGCTACCTTTAAGTCTTTACTTTCACTAAAGATGCATAATGGCTTTCATGTTAACTTTTGGGGGGATCTTTGGGTAGGAGATTTCCCTTTTAGATATGCCTTCCCACGTCTTTATCACATTTCTTCCTTACATGATTGTCTTATCCACAATTTTTATAGTGTTCAAGATTTTGTCTTTTCTTGGAACTTACACATTTTTGGTAACTTAAATGATAGGAATTTTTCTGAATTGGAGTCTCTTTTGGGTATCCTTGACTCTGTTCATTTGTTTTCTAACCCAGATACTTAGACTTGGTCTCTTGACCCCTCTAGGATGTTCTCTTGCAAAAAAATTTTCCAATTCCTAACTCATTCTTTGAATAAAGTCACTTTCCATCTTGATAAACCTCTTTGGAAATCCAAGGCTCCCTCAGAGAGCAAGTCTTTTATTTGGACCGCGGTGCTTAATAGAATTAATACTCATGACATGTTGCAGGTTCTAGACCGCACAAGGTGTTTTCCCCTAATAAGTGTGCTATATGTGATGCTTGCTAAGAATCAGTTCCCCACCTACTTATACATTGTCCAGTTGTTGTTTCTCTTTGGAATTGTTTGTTCAACCTTTTTGGAGAAAGTTGGGTGTGCCCCGGGTCCTAGGACCAGTTTTTGATGATTAGCTATTATGGCTTCGATAGAAATAAGGAGGCTAAATGTTTGTGGCAATGTGAAATCTTCACTACACTTTGGTGTATTGGGTTGGAGCGTAACTCTCTCATTTTTAAGGAGGTTTTTCGGCACAACAACTGATTTGGGATAAGATTCGACGTCTAGCCTCTCTTTGGTGTAAAACACATGGCCTTTTTAAGGGGCTCTCCCTAACAACTGTGATAAGGGATTGAGCAACTTTGCCCTTTTCATGATGTTTTTCTTTTTCTCTGATGTCTTGTGTTTTGCTCTTTTATCATTGAGGATTCCTTATCCTCCAATTTTTTTGTAATTTCTTCTCTTCGTGATTAGTTTCCTTTTTTAAAATTGATTCCTGTATAGCTCTATATTTCCTATAACTAGTTCCTAGTTTTTTGGTCTTGTATTTAGGAAGATTATAATTTTGTTCCTGATGCTGGTGCTTTTAACACAAAAAAGGCAAAGGTATTTTCTTTTTGGCTTTTGTTGAAGGAAGCTGCAGAAGAGTGGCGTAGAATGAAAAAGGATAGAGCTTTATCCACAAGCTTTTCAGACTTTCCAGAAAAGTGTAAGTAACTGGACACATTCAAAATTCTAAGTTTGGTCATTTCAAAGTAGTCAATAGCGCCTATAGCGGGTGCGATAGCGGCATAGCAGCGCAGAACAGAGCATGGCCGCCACTGAAAGCTAGGAGCGGTGCGTTTTAGTGTCGCGGTGGATTGCGCTGCCATAGCGGCTGAATTGCGGAAAAATAGCGAGCATAACGTCCGCGATAGTGAACAGAGACTGAAATCTCTATTTTACCCCCACTATTCCTTTATACTTTCACCGACTGAGGTTGTTCTGGCCTTTCGCCCCTCTTTCGCACACTGAGACTGCGTTTTAGAATTGCCCACCCTTCTTTCACTCAGAATTCGCACCCCACTTGCCCACCTGTGACCCACCCCTGTTGCCCACCGATTGTGATCTTCTGCTATTCAAACAAAGCTTGCAAGTTGCATACTTCGCAACCCCCTCTGCTGCACACAACTACATTGGCACACAAGCCTTTAGTATCAACAAACCATTAATATTAACAAGAAGCCTTCAATTTCTTAATTGGGTCCTCTTCCTCTAGCCTCTATTTTGCATGCAGGTTCACCTCCTCTAGCCTCTATTTGGTTATACTTGTGAGAGCTGTGTTTTCTTTTTCTTTTTTTAAATCTTATGACTTTTGTGGTTATTGACTTGTTAATTATGCCTTATGTTTATAGTGATTGTGTGACTCTAGAGTCTATAATTATGACTTTTGATTATTAATGATGAATATGTGTTTAATTTAGACTAATTTTATATTTTGAAGCATTTATACATGTATAGTATAATTGCATTTTTTTTTTCCTTTTCTTCGGTGTAGCAGCCATCCCGCTATCCGCTATCCCGCTATAGTATTTTTGGGGTCGGCCGCTACGCACCACTATTCGGGATTGACTACTATGGGTCGTTTAATACTGTTATATTTTTATATTCATTTAATATAAAATATATATGTATAAATAAAATTCTGGTTCAACCCTGATGGTTTGACCTCAAAACCTTAAACCTCTCCTAACCGTTCAAAGACCAGTCCAGTTTTCAAAACACTGCCACATACTTTTCAGGACACATCACTATGGCCTTATCTGATGTTGAACCTTAAAGGCCAACCAATTAACACTATATGATATCCTTTTATAGATTAACATAAGAGCATAGTATAAACCAGTACCAAACCTGAAATGAACTTTTTCCATCAGCTGGGCTATCATATGACTTCATATGAAGCATGATGGAGTCAAAATAAGGAATCAGGGCCGATTCAGCAGGAACCATAAGTCCACATATCCCAAGTAGTGCAGCAGCACAAACTGACCGAAGTAAACTTGATTTACCACCACCATTTGGTCCTGTCAAAAGAAACAATGATTGCATATCAACGGTATTATGCACAGCACCTCCTTCTGCTATATTCAACCAATATGGTAGTAAACCAACTATCTTCATCCCATGGTGTTCGTCCAATGGCTTCTCATCCTGCAAAAACAGTTTAACATAATAGTCACCACACTACAACTGCAAATAATTTATTAATAAAGAACAGCCAGCTATAGGATGATAGACTAGAAGGCAACAAGACATCACACGTCAAAACAAACATTCCCAAAAAAATTTCATGTTTGCGGATCCACCATTACGAACTTTCTGGTACAATTTGATTAAAATAATGTATTAGTTAAAGAAATCCAACTCAGTGACAAACAAAAGATCCATTCAACCATTCTTATTCTTCTTTTATTGTGTGTATGGGAGATTCTGTGCGAGCATGCCTCAGGCCATAAAGGACACATGCATACTAAAACTTAAGTGAACATAGTCTACACCTAAAACTAATTCATCATTATTGAAAGATGCATTGACAACATAACTCTAAGATTGCGATCATTGGTCACATGTCAGACATAAGAAGATGCAGATAAGGAACATTGTTCTAATTCTAAAGGGTATCATTCGTCATTCAACAGATGTTGATGTGCTGAGTCAGATGTTTCCCAACGCTATTATAGAACCCTTATCAAAGGGATCATAGTTGGTTCACAAGGGGTTATGGTTTCTCATCTTCTGTTTGCGGATGACACTACTCTTTTTCCAGAGAAAGATAGAGGTAGTTTTATGAAGGTTCTCTCTATTCTCCAGTTCTGAGGTCGTTTCTGCATTGAAGATTAATTTTGCAAAGAGTAGCATGGTGGGCATAGAAGTGGACTTTGGTGCTTTTCCTTCCCTTGCTGCTTTGACTGGTTGTCAAAGTTTTGCAGTTGCCTATCACTTATTTGGAGTTCCTTAGGATGGCAATCATCAAGCTATTTCCTTTTGGGATCCAATGGTTCAAAATTTCTCTAAGCATTTGGATAGTTGGAAGTGCTTATTTCTCTTTGGGTGGATGTATTACTCTTATTCAGGCTTGTCTATCCAGCACTACAATATAATCTATCCTGTTTTTGGATTCCAGTTGCAGTTGCTCAAAGGATTGAAAGGATGATAAGGGATTTCCTTTGGTGCAGAGGAAAAGAGACCATCTTGTCAATTGGGAGGTTTGTTGCAGGCCTAACAAGGAGAGGGTTTGTGATTTGGAAATTTGGGGTCCAACAACATAGCTTTAAGCAGCTAAATGGTTATGATGCTTTACTCTAGAGGTCAATTCATTATGGCATCAGGTAATTCTGAATAGGTATGGTTTAGACCCGAATGGGTGGGAAGCGAAACTAACAATCACCGCTACTCGTGCGAGTCCTCAGAGATGTATTTCATAGGGGTGTGCTTCCTTTAGACCACAAATTTCTTTGAGATCAGGCAATGGATCTCATATCAGATTTTGGGAGAATATTTGGGTGGAGACTGTTACTTTTTGGGTAAATTGTAGCTTACATTCTTCAACATTGGTCTACGTGCAGATTAGACATTGGGTTTTGAAAAGGTGCAACTACACATTTGGTACAAAAAACACCCTCTGTTAAGTAAACGGTGAAATATCTGATGGAATTGTGACATGACACCAAAACAATTAGTAGGGAAATCACAAATGAGTGAAAATTTTCAAAAAGTAAGGAATTTAAATCCGTTATAACCTTCAATAATACCATAATTTAAGGGGAAAACTAGATTTAAGTGAATAAATGACATAATTAAGACCTCATTGGTGTCTAAGCAGGTAAATGGCTATAGCGCTTTCCTTTGGAACCTCTTTCCCATGGGTATCAGGTTATCTGAAGTATGGCTTAGATCAAAATGGGTGGGATGCCAACATAGCTATCTGAGCTTCTCATTTTAGCCCCTGGAAATTCATCACCCATGGTTATCCTACCTTAAGTCTTTACTTTCTCTGAAGGTGGGTAATGGTTTTCATGTCAACTTTTGGGAGGATCTTTGGGTAGGAGAGTTCTCTTTAAGTTATGTTTTCCCACGTCTTTATTGTGTTTCTTCCTTACATGACTCTCCTATCCACAATTTTGATAGTGTTCGAGATTCTGACTTATCTTAGAATTTTCACTTTTTTCGTAAATTAAATGATAGGGAATTTTCTGCATAGGAGTCTCTTTTGGGTATCCCTGAGTCTGTACTTTTGTCTTCCAATCCAAATACTAGGACTTGGTCTCTTAACCCGAGTGTTCTCTTTCATATCTTTTTTCCAATTCTTAACTCAGTCTTTGAATAGAGTCAGGTTCCATCTTGATAAACCACTTTGGAAATCCAAAGCTCCCTCAATGGACAAGTCTTTTATTTGGATTGCAGTGCTTAGTAGAATTAACACTAATGACTTGTTGTAGGTTCGTAGATCGCATAAGGCGCTTTCCCCTTATGTGTTATGTGTGGTGCCTGCTCAGAATTAGTTCCTCACTTGTTTTTACATTGTACTCTTGTTGTTTCTCTTTGTAATTCTTTGTTCAACCTTTTTGGAGAGTGTTGGGTGTGCTTTTATGGTTTCAGTAGAAGCAAAGAGGCTAAATGTCTATGGCAATCTGCGTTCTTTGCTACACTTTGGTGCATTTGGTTGGATTGCAACTCTTGTATTTTTAAAGAGGTTTCTTTGGCACATCTTCTCATTTGGGATAAGATTTAGCAGTTAGCCTCTATTTGGTGTAAAGCGCATGGTCTTTTTAAGGGGATTTCCCTAACAGATATGACTAGGGATTGGGCAGCTTTGCTCTTTTGATGTTTACTTTTTTCTCTCGTCTTGTGTCTTGCTCTTATGTCAGAGGGTTCCTCATCCTCCAATCATTTTGTATTCTATTCTCTTCTCAATGAAATTCTTTTTTTATTAGAAAATAAATAAATAAATTAAGACCTCATTAGTAAGTTTTCCCAACTAACTTTTTTGGTGTCATGTGACAATTCCATTATATATTTTACAGTTTCCTTAATGGAGGGTGCACCTTTTCAAATCCTAAAATCTAATCCACACGTGGGCCAAAGTTGAAGGCTGTAAGTTGCAATTTACACTACTTTTAAGAAGCTGTCCCTTGCACCGATAATCTCTCTACCTAGCATAATTTGCCCACATAAAAAAATTATTCACTGCAAGATCATATTTTAAAATGGGATTTTCACTTTCATAGAAACTTGAATGATATAGAAGCTAGAGAATTACAATCCCTTCTGCTTTTACTTGATTCTTTTCATTTCTCTACCAATTCAGATAGGACTTTGGATTCTTTCAGTTTTTTTTCTTGTAAATCCTTTTTTCAGCTCCTAATTCATTCTCCTAACCATGAAAGATTCCTCCTTGACAAGCCCATTTGAAAATCCAAAGGTCCCTGAGGTCTTGTCTTTACTCTTTAGGATTAATACAAGTGACTTGTTGCAAATTCATAGGCCTCACACTCCTCTTTCTCACAATGTGTTATGTGCAAAACTAGTTCAGAAACCATAGGCCATCCATTTTAGCATTGTAAGGCAGCTTTTTTATATGGAACAACCTTTTTGGGGTTCTTGGAGAGCACCGTGAACATCCTACTTTGGAGCAGCTTTTGGGGGTTTAATATAAAGGTTTTGGTAAATATAAGAAGGCTAATTGGTAAGAGAGTCTCTCAGCCCCTAAAATTCTCAAAAGATAGGATTATGTTTATGGCTTCTCTTTGGTGGTTTGCTCATGGCTGTTTCAAGAGACCTGCTGTCTTTTATATGGGGCAACCTTGCTGCATTCTTGAGCTTTTTCATGTTCCTTGTTGAATCGAAAACTCTGTTTTAGAGAATACCTTATCCTTCCCCTAGTTGTAGTTTACCTTTTTTCTCTAATAATATTTCTATATCTATCAAGAAAAAGTGACATGTAGAATAGAGAGCACAGAACATTCAATGAAAGCACCAAAGTAGAACAATGATAATAGCAAATCTATGCCTTGAAGGAATTTTCCCCATTGCACGACAAGTTGTTACATACTTCCTCAAAACCTTGGGATTCTGCTAGTGTGGGAAATACCCATTTCCTTCTTCTCCCTTCACTGCAAGACATCAATCAGCAAAATTAGCATACAACATGCATGATTGCAAAGAGAATACTAGTGATTTCAGTAAGATAGTGCATTGACATCTGACAATTTACAACCCCAAATTTCAAAACACAGTGGAATAATAAAACATAATCACATTTAAATTAAAATTGTTTTGAGACAGTTTCAAGTCAAAGTTTCGGCAAAATTTTCTTTGAAACGTTGCTATACAGATGAATTGGATATATATTTTAATGTAATTTCATCAAGTTAAATAATACTGACACTCTTTATAGATAACCCAACACTAGCAAACATTCACTGCTACAAGATTCAATGCACTGTTTTCATGCTGCCTTCCCATTCCTAGATAAGGTTGAGCAAACTGCTATGGTACAGGAGTAGCTCTAACATGGAGAGTTTAAAACGATTTCAAGCCAGTCCTCAAACCATGTTTCAACCAAAGCACACTAGAAAACAAATACATATATTGTCATCAAAACTTTTCTAATCAAGATAAAATTTTATAAAATAATGACACCTAATTACTTGTAGCTCATTGATACGAAGGAGAACCACACCCCAAAAGCTAGCTATTAGAGTGAGAGAGCCCAAGGCCATATAAACCCAACATCATAATCTCATACTTCAAATGTGGGACTCAAGTCCCATACTTTACAATTGAGTCCTAACATTCCACCACACTCCGCAGCCCCGACGACAGGGCAAACACTACAATGCCGGCGTCACCACCAATGCTGCTTGTTTGCAATTGAGAGACATGGTGGAAGGCTCTAATACCAATTGAATGGTAGGAACCTTGTTTATTGATAAGGAAAGTGGAGGCTAGCTCCTTGCAACAGAGAATGGATTCTCTAGAAATTAACAAAAACAGAAACATAAAAGCAAATGGACATAGTGCAAGCTCTTGGTAAGGCTTGCTCTCCCCCTCCCAATTCCTAACCCAATAGCCTAACTTCTCTCTGACCCTGCCTCCCTTTATATCCTAACTGACCTGCCACGTTGGCAGGTGTGTTACAAGGTTTACCCCACCCTCTTACATTTTCCACACAGCCCTCAATAGGAGTTACAAATCCTCTGCTACCCCTCCCCATCTTTTTAGCATGCATCTGAATCATAGGTGCCTAACAGCACAAATCCATATTAGCTTGACAAACAAACCAGTGCACCACAAGGTCAAATACCATAAAGATTCATCCATAAAATACAGCAGATGCAATTAAAGACGTTTACAAACCTCACATGGGAAAATAATGCTTTGACTATAACAAGCAACATGGAAGCAAAGACAAGGATGTTTATATTGGATTGCAATTCAGCAGAAAGTCCCCTTAGAAGTTCCAAAACTCTTACTTTTGCCTTGGCACCTGCTTCATGGTACCTGAAACAAATTATGTTTTATCATCATACATAATTAAGAAAATAGAAAGGCAAGCATTTAAGAAAATTAAACAAAAAATTAGCAAATGATTCCACGGTTCTTATAAAAAGCATACCTTGTTAAGGCAGCCTCCACCTTCTCTGTGGTAAACCATTCCTCACCTACCTTTCTACCTTTAGAATCTAAAGCAGGTTTAAGCTGTTTAATTTGTTCCTCTCCGGGGCTACCAGCCCAGACTTTCGGAGCAAAACGCTTGCCCTTAAACCAAACTGCTTCATGCTCCCGAGCATATAATATTTCACCCTTAGGGCCTCCAAGTGGAGCTGCAGTTGCTTTTATTCTAAAAACAATAGGAGTGAAATCTTCAGTAACCTGCAAAAATGTTGGGACCACATAAATAAAATATACATATATCTCACCAAATATACTTTACAAGCAAAACAGCTATCAATATAATTATAAAAAATGAGCAACAAACCTCTGAAAGAATGCAATAACTATTTGATCTTTAAAACATGGAGAACAGAAAGTAACTAGTCCTTTTATAAATTTTTTAGAAAAGATCCACTTTTGAAGATTGTAGATTAATATTAAAAATATTAAAGGAATGTAAAAAAAGTATTAATTAAAATTCTATAAGATAAGGCATCAGGGGTTGCAATCATGTAGGCTAAAAAGCGTGCATGAACAATACCCCACTAACAGGGCCTAAAGTATAAATAAAGGGGGGAAAGGACGTAATGAAACAGAAATTAAGATTTGAATGTTTTATATCTCAACACGCCCCCTCACACAAGAGCCTTTGGGCTTAAAGTGTGAACAATGCACAGGCCCATTTTACCTTATGCCGAAAATGCAACTTAATTATGAAGAATGGGGACGGCAAGGATTGAACTACTAACCACTTACTTGGTCATAGACGCCCTGATACCATGACAAGGACCAACTTTCCTAAAAGCTTAACCTGTTAGGTGTAAGCTCAAGAATGGTTTTATATCTCTAACAAATAGAAACCCATCTAGAATCATGACGTAACACTACAATTTTACTTCAGCCTTACATCAAAACCCAGATTATGTTACCCAAAACAAGTATTTAATCTTCATATTCCATGAAGCCCACATCAGTGAAACTGATGTGGACCCAATAGATACTCTTAGAATTTAGGTTTTTTCCCAATACATCCCCTCACTCCCAGTACTATTGGGCTTGATGCATGGATAATGTGGTGGGAGGCCCACCAATGGATCTAGGATAGCTCTGATACCATCTTAGATTTTGGGCTTAACTCATCCCCACAAGCTAGCTCATGGAGTTGAGGGTCCCCCCCCCTAAAACTTATAACCACTATTCAGGTCATATCATTATCCAATGTGGAACTCTCAACACACCCCCCTCACGCCCAAGACTAGACATCTAGAGTGTGAAGCTTGTAGGACTAGACATCTGCAGATGGCCCAACGGATCTCGGATAGGCTCTGATACCATCTTAGAATTTGGGCCTAACTCATCACCACAAACTAGCTCATGGAGTGAGGGTTGCCCCCCACTTATAACCACTATTCAGGTCATATCATTATCCAATGTGGGACTCTCAAACAGATACCATAGAGAGAAAACAAGAATCAAAACTGAAAAGCAATTGAAGAGTTGGAGCTTATGATCTAATTCACCTAGCCTTCTACATAAAAAAAATTAAGGAAAAAAAAAAAACTAATTACAACAGCCTTTTCTTCATCACTGTCAAGGACCAACTACCCTAAAAGCTTAAACTCTTAGGTGGAGTACTTGAATGGTTTTATATCTCTCACACAACCCCTCTGGGAGTTAAGCGTAGACAATGCACAGACCCACCTTATCTTATGCTGAAATTCTATTCAATTATAAAGAATGGAGACTCTAATACCATGCCAAGGACCAATCATCCTAAAAGCTTAAGCTCTTAGGAAGAGGTACATGAATGGTTTAATGTCACTAACAATAACCATCATAGGTCAAAACTCATGTCCAATGCTGCAAACTAAAGGAAAAGACAACTAAGAAGAATATCATGTATTGATTCCAGAAATCTATCAACTGTACACATCTCCAAAAAGTTTACTTTTCATAATAATAATGGTTTCAAGCATTTATGAACTTCTAACATACCTAATTGCACAATCTCAGCCTCTGGGAAAAAAAGCTCAAGACATTCATCAACCAATCTTTGCAAGTGTAAAACCAATTATTGTATCATCCCACAGACGTTTACGTATAATAGTATTCAAGGACAGTATTGTGACTATCAGAAAAGGTTTTCTGATGATTTCATTAGAAGAGCATGTGCTCTTAAATAGAATACAAAGTAATCTAGAAAAGTAAATTCCTAAACTACTGCCCACTGTCAATTCCTATAATTATGGGTCAATGATTCCTACCATAACTACAAAATAAGACAGCTAATATAATCTCCTAATTATGGGATTTAATCCCATCTATACAAGGAAATATACTATACAGTGGGATTCTGACAGTGACTACACCGCGAGCTAATCTGCTTGAAATATACCAGAAGACAGGTATAAAGAAATATCCGAAAAGATGAATAAAATGTAAATGTCCCCTTCTATAGCTGGTGAGCCAGCTTTTGCTGCAGTCTTCCTCAACATAACGAAATAGGGAGGGGCAGCAATGATTCTTTCTCTTCCCTTCCTTCTCCTCCCTTTACTTCCTTTCACTCCTTATTCCTCACTAATGGATTGAACAGAGACAAGATTAACAAAAAAAGGATAAAGTTGACTAAGGCTAAAAGAGAAAAGCCAAAATAAAATAAAATGTTAGGGGACCTAAGGATAAATCCATAAAGAATTGAACGCAGATAAATATCTATCCAGTAAACTTTTGCAAAAAGAATGAAAAGGAAATAATGTAAAAACTGACCAAACAAATATGAATCATGCATCATCCAAAAAATACAGTACAGTGAAACATAATTTCCTCAAATATTAAAGAAATCACTGAAATAAAGAAGAATTCACTATTAATAGGCAAGGTTTTATTAATTTTATTTATTTATTTTCAATAAAACAGGCAAGGTTGAGTTGCAGAGATCTACTGCTAAATATAAGGCCTCAGCTGCTCTTTCCACTTCAGTAAATACATCATCTATGTGGATTCTTTTCACTCGACCTTTCCATGAAGACTCCATATCCTCAAAAAATTCATTAGGAATGACAGAAAAGGAACTGTATTTCTGATCATTCTCACCATCAAGAGAGATTGTTTCACCAATCTTACTTGATGCCACTTCACACCCATTAACCTGGAAAAAAGAAAACATTAAAAAGTTTACAAGCCAAAGCAATTTGAGGCAGATATATCAGCCTAGAAAGAAGTGAAATGCAATTTTAGAATGCATAAAATCAACAGATTAGAATTAACTGTTTCAGTAATTAAACAATCAAATGAGGAAGAAAAATCACGATTTGGAAAAACAGTAACACGCAAATGTCATAATATTTATATTTAACAATCCCCAGAATGCATGAAGGGAGTTTTATATGTTTGACCAACAGGACATGACAAACTATATGTAATTTACCAAAACGAAGACAATGCATTATTAAGCACAATCTAGCAACAAAGCTTTCAAAAAAACAGGAGCAATCTTAGAGGAAACCATAAAAGCAATGATTAACAGAAAATCACAAGCTCAATCTTTAACTGTGGAACATAATGAAGTCTGCATATTATGATTTTATTAACATAGAAAGTTATGCAACAGGCTTAAGCATGGTGTTCCTTTCATATTTCTTACTTGCCCCCTCTTAAATCCAGAATGTATTTGATGTTGCCACTTGCCAAGGAGGTTAGCTTTCATTAGGAGAATATAATAGAGTATAGGCATCCTCGGAATAAACAAAATTAACATGCTTTTTGGCAGTGATGGTGTAGAGTTTGAAAATTGTAAGAAATAGAAGTGGCAGGCTGTAGCTTAAGCAAGATAAAAAATAAAAAAAATGATAAAGTTAGGGTGTCTAGTTTAAGCATTGCATAGGGTGTGAACTATCCCTATTTTAATATGAAAAGATTAAAAAGATAGAAAAATAAACCCAAGCAAATTTTGGGACTCACCAAGGTTTCAAAGTCAATGTTTAACCCAGTTGCTACCCATGTGGGATGAATTAAAAGTTTCAATATTTCATTGAGCTCAGAGGTTCTGTACATCTGCAAAATTTCGTCAAGTACGTTCTTTATTCTACAAAATTCAATATGATTGGCCTCCCTCAATTCAAGTAGCTTTACAAGCTGCAAAAATACAGTGAAGAATCAGACAAAAAAATACAGTTGCAGAAACTAGAATGGTAAAAAAGAAGACTCTTTAAATCAAGAGTAATTAGGATAAAAAACTCAGTGCTAGTTTCACTGCTCTGTTCAAAGCAAAGTCATATCAGTTATAAACTTTTGCCATTTTGCTAAGGAAATAAGCCTAGTTTTGGGTGACCTCTCCTACTGATCCCCTGTGCCTTTTTTCTTTTTTTCACTTTATGGGTCTCATCCCTTTCATCATCTAAAACCATAATATAGGGTCAGAACAAAAAAATCAACCTGATGTAAATCAGCATAAAGGAAAAAAGAAAAAAGAAAAAACACACCAATTGAGTGAGGCACCAATGTCTCTGAATATCCAGTAAAAAAAAATCCCTCTAAAGTAGCCACAAGCCTACCCCAAGGAAGCTACGAAGACCACTTTATCCCAAAGAGCGGGAAAGGAAACAAAATATCCTTGAAAATTCTGGCATTTGTCTGTAACCAAAGGTACCAAATCACTGCATAAAAAGCACACCGCCTAGCCCAAGAGCTAGAGCACAAGTGGCACCAAGTCCCTTTGGGGACTGTTTGATCCCAGGATTGAATTCCACCCAGGCCGCCATGCCTGAACTTTAGCCTACCATCCCCCTCCCCGCATTAGGACCTGGCCATTTTAACTCCTCACAAAAACACTAAAAGTCAACACCACAAATATCTTGATGCTGTACAATATAAAATAAATAACCACTAGTCTCAGAGACATGAAAGCACAAAACACCTTGGAGGGAACCTTGGACTCCCAAAGTAGGTTAGGAAGAACACAGTTGTCCCTGTTTGGAGAATGCAAGGAATTGAAAATAGGACCTGAGAGAATAGATTCCAGATGAATCTAGAGAAAGGTATGGCTCTTACCGTTGACTGAATAAGTTCAATGAAAAGAGTAAACCACCCCAAGGAGAGCTTCAAATTCTAAAGCTTCTTGTTCATTAAGGTTACAGCAAAATTGAAAATTCCAAGAATTTTGGAGAAAATAAAAGCTGCACATGGGTTGATCATGCAGAGAGGACAAACAATATAGAAAGCTTTACATGCCCGTCTAACATTTGGTAATCATGAACTATTTTTCTCTTGCACTCATGCATTAAATCACAAAAATTTAATCATTGCTTAAATCACCATCCTTTTTACCATTATAAATTAAAGCTAACAGTAATTCTACTAATTGAAAAACTCAAAAGAGGTGAACAGATATATAAAAGTATTTTTTTTCTTTCCAGGCCTGGCTTTGTCTTAACAGAAAGAGGAACCAAAAATTTAACCTTCAACAAAGAAAGTGCTTGGCTATGAGATTTAACCATTATTATTTGCAGATGATCAGTATGGCCACATTAAAATCACAATCTATCATGATCAAGTCTGTTATGAGAGTACAACCACTAATAATTCATTCCCTCTGTTAGACACAAATGCTATTTGAGAGGAAAAAGGATAACACACATCAAGTTTCATTTGAAGTTCATTCACACTTCACAGAAGTAACAGGAATACAACCTTCGCTGATGAAACACATGTAAATTCAGGAATTGAGCATGTTACACTGCTCATAAGTTTGCATGTTGCTGCACACAAAAAAAGCAGAAGAAAATGAGTACAGAATTAAGTACAAAATATCATGCACTTTAAAAGCTATACAAGGTAAAATAAATGATAATCATATAGAAGAATTGCCATGCAATCACTTTAAATGATGATGATGATGATAGTAACAAAATAATAACATAATGTACAGTAAATATTGAGATAAAATGTCATTGGAAAAGTAAATAGTTAAATTACAGGCAAATTAAGGTTATATCTATTGGAAAAAACCTTGAATTGTGGATGCAATCTCATAGGAAGGAGGATTCAAAAGAAGATCCCTTACATACCTGAGAACCACAGTAAACAAACAAAGACAGAAATTTGGAATGGGTTCCAGAATTAATCACTACAGACTGCACGCTATACTTATAGCTATATATATTTACTAAAATTGAAATAAAAAGCAATAAACAGAATCAAGCAAAATAAGCAATTTAAATTCAAAATTTAGTACCTAGAAGACTATGAATTGTACAATCATTTACATGGTCCAAAATTGCAAAACATAACTCCATCCAGCAAGACAATACTCCTATATCCTACAATTATGCTAACTTGGTGTTGCTCGAAATCCCTTTTAACATTTTTTTTTACTTGTCTTTTTTTGGGGGTTGAGGCGAAAACCAGTGCTTTGCAATCAAAAATAAAAAGGAAAGAAAAAACTTCCAAAATATCTTGCACAAGATAGAGTGTAATGCAAACTGCAGTAATTCAAAGATTTTATGCAAAAGAAAAATTTTCAAGCAGTCAATCATAGTCAGGAAAGCATTATTAATTACGGAGAGTCAGGCCATAACTAGCTTGGCCATGACAATGTACAATGAAAAGGATTAGAAAAAATTAATCAAACTAGTAAACACAAAATAATAATAATAAAGCGAGAGTTGGTCAATAACTAACATGAAATAACTTCCAAAGATACCACATAAAAAATCCCTTACTCACAGTACAGGTAATCCAGTGCAATTTGGTGGAAGTAGCACCTTCAATAAAGAAGGTATTCCTTCTGTTGTTATTGCACCTGAAAATGCAGGACAGGCACATTAAGGAGAAAGAAAATAACCAGTGGGCACAAACTTTTCATCAATATTTAGACTGACCAATTTGAGTTGCTGTTCCTAGAGTTAAAGGTCGAGGCCTATTTTCTGAAGGAACAGTTGTGTTCCTAAATGAGACCTCGTCATCAAGACCATACAGCTCCTTTACCTATAAAGTTCCAAAGTGAAATATACATGTAACCATTTCAAACAACACATATTTATACACAAACACACATTTAATATATAAAATGCAACAGATATTTTAGATTCATACCTTGAACAAAAGGTCAGAGACAGGGTTGCCATCAAACCATTCAAAATGTCTGGAACTACATTCTCCCCACAAGAGGCCTCCCTCACCGAATTCTCCCCAACGGCAGGTTCCTGTAAAGACACTACTGAAATATATAACAAGGATGCAGAAAACTATAAATGTGCTGTGCATTTTTTAATTTTTTGGTAAGAAGAAGCTCTCCCTCTACTTGGATGCTTAACAAGGAATAAATTAAAGGGAGAATTACAATTTAGGATATCCTAATGAACATATTTTGAATGTAGGATTAATTAACCAAAACAATGGTTAATCAAGTGATGATATTAACAATCTTTGAATATTGTTAACCATTCTTATGGTTAATCATCCTAAATTGGAAATACGTTCACCAAGATCTTAATTATAATTCTCCCTAAAATAAATATATGGGTTTCTGCTATCCCCTTTCTTATACATGCTCCTACTATGGTAGAGGTTGGAATAGCCAGGTTCCTCTGTTCATACAACGAAATTACTCCAAAAAAGAACCTAAAATTGGCCAAAAGTAAACCATTCATTCAGACAACTTCGGACTGGATTAACCCCATTATTTGAATTAGCCAACCTTACAAAATTGGATTGGGTGGGCTGGGCTGGTTGAGAATGGGTTATTAAGGATAAAAGACCACTCCTACCTCAAGCAGCTTTGCCCCTATAAGGACTTAGTTTAATGTCTACATTCCTTTGTTTATATCCCTTACACCACTATTCAGTATTCTACGTAACTAGAGATCCCTTGGTAACAATACATAATAATTTATTGAAAAACAAAAAAGAAAAGGGACAGAATGACAGATGTATCATACATAACTCATAAGTGAAAACCTTCTTTGTCAGGCACAGACATAGACAAATGTCTTCTATCAGAAGTGAAAATGGAAGCTATAAAGAGTGTGTGTGTGTAAGCGAAATGATCATAACTCATAAGTGAAAACCTTCTTTGTCAAGCATAGACAGAGACAAATGTCTTCTATCAGAAGTGAAAATGGAAGCTATAAAGAGTGAGTGTATGTGTGTGAGCCTGACAAAGAAGGTTTTCACTTATGAGTTATGATCATTTCACTTATATATATATAGACACACACACTATTTATAGCTTCCATTTTCACTTCTGATAGAAGACATTTGTCTATGTCTGTGCCTGACAAAGAAGGTTTTCACTTATGAGTTATGATCATTTCGCTTACACACACACACACACATATATATAAGCGAAATGATCATGTATATATACACACCCCTATATTCTTATAGAACAATTACAACAACAATAATAACCAAGCCTTATCCCACTAAGTGGGGATTTTCTTATAGAATAATTAACAAAATAAAATTCATTTTACTCATACCAAAGATTTAATGATGATGGTCATACAATTAAATATTTTAAATGATCTTTTGATTGGGGGGAGGGGGGGATTACTAGAGAGAAAAGAGGGAAAATACAACTAGCGAGAGTATAAGATATTCTCCAAATCCCAAAACAAAAAAATCTAGATACTACAAGGAACGTGAAAATCAATGAATACGTGCTTTGTCAGGTCCTTCATAATGGATTTTCTCAAGTTGCCATATTTGTGCACTAAAATTTGGCCTCCGATTAAAATGAAAATAAATAAATAAATAAGTGCAAACCTGAAGAATTCTGCCTCAAAGATGTGTGAAGAAATAAGTGATGGTATTGACAAGTACGAAGCTTTGTAACTACTGCTTCCTCTGTCAAACCATCTTCGGAAGAAAATGTCTTCATGGTCTCTAGGACTAAATTTATGCAATAGCCCCTCGCAGAACGTGATATTCCTAGAATAAAAAAAATATCATCAAATCTGAGCCTTCCAATGTAGTAACAAAAATGTTAATATCAATAGATAATTATGTATAATCATATTCGTACATTGATGAAAGACCTTAAGTAATTGCACACCACTCAGAATATGATAAACCAAGGAATATTTCCTTGTCAAGCAAGAAAATCTTCACATATATTCAGAAGCTTTTCAGCTTTAGTTTTCCGGAAAATATATATATGTATATATATATATAGATATATATATTTTTTTTTTTTATAGACCCTGGTATTATTAATTGAGCAAGTAGTGCTCTAGTAGGGTAAACCCGAATTACAAGGAAGGAAAAGAAATGCAGAAACAGGTTCAGTAATAAAAAATATAAAAAAATATTAAAAAAAAAACAGAGGAACAAGCAGAGAAACCAGTAGCTATCTCTGCCCAGTGGCCTAAGCCCCCCTTCCACTTCCCAGATTACTCAATGCCCCCCTCACTACCCTCTGCCCCCTCCATATTCACGTTTCCCTCTATGATTCCAGAATCTCCCACACCACTCCACTGCTGCCAAGTGTCCATTCTGTTAGACCTGTCCACTTTCTGTCCAACAGAATCCTCCACCACCTCGTAACCCTCCATGGTTCCTCTCTTGGGCCCATAATCCTGCAGCCCAACTCCTTGCTTCCTTGCTCTTCTCTGGTACACATGGGTCAAAGGCCTCAGAGGCCCATCAATACCCCCCCCCCCAAATGTGCTGCACCTTGTCCTCAAGGTGAAAGTCAGGAAACGTTTTCCGAACGAGATCAAAATTCTCCCAGATATTATCATGGGTCCATAATCCTGCAGCCCAACTCCTTGATTCCTTGCTCTTCTCTGGTACACATGGGTCAAAGGCCTTAGAGGCCCATCAATACCCCCCCCCCAAATGTGCTGCACCTTGTCCTCAAGGTGAAAGTCAGGAAACGTTTTCCGAACGAGATCAAAATTCTCCCAGATATTATCATGGGATGGTAAATGAGGCCATTGAATAAGGACCTCAGTATCCCCATTCAGTAAGGTACGCTTTGCCAGGACCTCTTCGGGAACAACTTGTAATTCCCACTCCTCAGTGATAAAATGTGGTAACTGTTGATTGGGAGAGCTAGCAGGAGGAGCCCGTTTTAATTGAGACACATGGAAAATAGGATGTAGCTGGGAAGAATTGGCGACGGTTCCCACCTTTTCCAGAACCACAAAAGGACCATAAAACCTGGGACTCAGCTTTTCATTGGGTATGGAAGCTAAAGATTTGAGCTTATACGGCTGAGCCTTCAGATAGACCATGTCCCCCTCCTGAAAATCAACCTCAAGGCGACCCTTATCAGCCGGTTCCTTCATGCGTTGCTGAGCCTTCAACAGATTCTGTTTCAATTCATCCAAAACATGATCTCGTGAAGTTAACATTTTATCAACCTCAGCCACAACGGTGCTGTCCCTACGAAAAGGGATAATTAAAGGAGGGTCCCGCCCATAAAGGGCCTTGAAGGGACTCATCTTGATAGACACATTGTAAGAGGAATTAAACCAAAACTCTGCCCAAGCCAGCCATTTAACCCATTGGTTCGGGTGATCAGTAGCAAAGCAACGCAAGTAAGTTTCAACAGTGCAATTGGTCACCTCGGTCTGGCCATCAGATTGGGGATGATAGGCGGAGCTAAACCGCAACTTGGTACCTGATAACAATTCCTTCCAAAACAAACTGATAAGACATGGTCACAGTCGGAGACAATACTGCTAGGGAAACCATATAAACGCACCACTTCTCGAATAAAAACAGCAGCCACTTCATGAGCAGAGAAAGGATGAAGCAAAGAAATAAAATGGGCATACTTACTCAAACGATCCACTACCACCATAATAGAATCATCCCCCTTGGACCAAGGTAGCCCACCAATGAAGTCCATTGAGACATCCTCCCACACATGGTTGGGAATAGGCAGAGGCTGGAGAAAGCCAGCGGGTATGAGGGATTGAAATTTGTTCTGTTGATAGACAGTGCAGCTGGCCATGAACTGCTCCACGTCCCTCTTCATACCATTCCAATAAAAAGCCATAGCTAGCCTCTTATAAGTTCTGGTCACCCCCGAGTGGCCTCCCCAAGGAGAGGCATGAAATTCCTCCAATAGCATTGGAATTCTAGCTGACTTCGGTGGCAAGACTAACCGTTCTTTGTAAAACAGACACCCCTTGGAGACAGAATAATGGGGGTGTGATTGAGGGTTCTGCAGAACTTCCTATAAGATAAGTTTCAGCTATGCATCTTCCCAAACCTCCTCAGCCAGGTCCACTAAATCAGAATTGGTGATCATGGATATAGCGTGACACTCCATGACCCGTGACAATGCATCTGCAGCTTGTTTTGGGAGTCGGGCTTATATTGAATTTCAAAATCAAAGCCTAGCAATTTAGTGACCCATTTCAGCTGCTCCTCTGCTAGTACCCGTTGTTCCAATAAAAATTTAAGGCTCTTTTGATCTGTTCTGATGATGAAATGGTGGCCCAACAAGTATTGCCGCCACTTCTGGACAGCAAATACTATAGCCATTAACTCCCTCTCATATACTGACTTAGCTTTGGACCACTCCGAAAGAGCTTGGCTAATGAATGCCAAAGGCCTCCCTTGCTGCATAAGGACAGCCCCGATGCCATAACCAGAAGCATCAGTCTCAATTTCTAATGGCAAGTTGAAATTTGGCATTGCCAATATGGGTAATCGGACATTGAGCACTTCAAAAGCCTCGGCAGACCATTGGAAATTGTTTTTCTTTAACAGTTGGGTTAAAGGCTTGGCAATTACACCATAATTTTGCACAAAGCGGCGATAATAGCCTGTCAAGCCTAAAAAACCCCTTAAGCTTCGTATATCTTTTGGAGTTGGCCACTGTTTCATGGCTAGAAACTTGTTTGGATCAGCCTGAATGTCT
Source organism: Styphnolobium japonicum (assembly GCA_023212625.1). NCBI lineage: Eukaryota > Viridiplantae > Streptophyta > Magnoliopsida > Fabales > Fabaceae > Styphnolobium > Styphnolobium japonicum. The sequence goes on from JALBWW010000013.1 coordinate 21,768,027, forward strand.
TCAGCTGAGATGATGTGCCCAAGATACTCCAATTGGCTGACCCCAAAACATCACTTCTTATAGTTAATCCATAGGACATGGTCCTGATGAATCTGAAATACCACCAGCAGATGATTAAGATTAAAGTGCACATCAGAGCTGTACACGAATATGTCGTCAAAGAACAACAGTTGAATGACAGAATTGAGATGTGAGAATTTGAATGTTGCTTCTCTATATTCAAGTTGTACAATGACTCTTTGAGAGTCTGATTACATAGCCTACTTATACAAGACATAATCATCATAAGATAACGTATACAATGGAGATAATATATACTAAGCTAGTGGATATCTAAAGTAGGAGACAATGAGAATATCTACACCTAGCAGATAGCACTGAGGCAAGCACTCGATTACATTCCTGCATTCATTGAATCTCAACACTCCCCCTCAAGCTGGTGCATATATGTCATAGGCATCAAGCTTGTCACATATGTATTTTATCCTTGGACTCCGGAGTGATTTGGTGAGTATGTCTGCCAGCTGATCATTGGAGTTTACAAATGTCGTGGTGATTTATCCAGATATAACCTTTTCACGGATAAAGTGACAATCGATCTCGATGTGTTTGGTTCGCTCGTGGAAGACAGGATTGGAGGCAATATGCAAGGCAGCCTGATAATCACATATAAGACTCATGAGCCCAATCTTACAGAATTTCAACTCAAAGATTAGTTGCTTTAGCCAAATGAGCTCACATGTAGCAAGGGCCATAGCTCTATATTCTGCTTCTGCACTTGATCTAGCTACAACACTTTGCTTCTTACTTTTCCATGCAATGAGGTTGCCTCCAATGAGGACACAATAGCCTGAGGTTGACCGTCTATCACTTGGGCAACCACTGACCCATTTGTGTAAGCAATTATGTCAGTGTGGCCTCTACTTTGATAAATTAGTCCTCTCCCAGGAGAACTTTTAATGTATCTAAGGATCCGAACTACTGCATCCCAATGACTCTTACGAGGAGAATTGAGGAATTGGCTCACAAAACTAACAAATAAGGAGATGTCGATCCGTAATAGTGAGATAATTCAGCTTTCCAACTAATCTTCGATATCTTCCTGGATCTGAATATGGCTCCCCCTGATCTGGCATAAGCTTAACATTGGGATCCATAGGTGTGTCAGTCATTTTACAATCTAGCATGTTAATTTCCTCCAAAATATCAAGAGCATATTTCCTCTGAGATATAGCAATTCCTGAATCAGACTGAGCAACTTCAATTCCTAGAAAATATCGTTATCGTCCCAAGTCTTTGGTGTCAAATTGTTGAGATAGATGCTGCTTGAGACTTGTAATGCCATCATGATCATCTCCTGTAATGACAATGTCATCTACATATACAACAAGATAAATGTGCTGGCCAAAGGAAGAGCATTTATAAAAGACAGAGTGATCTGCTTCACTGCGAATCATGCCAAAATGTTGGAGAGTTGTACTGAATTTCCCAAACCATGCCCGAGGACTCTGCTTGAGACCATATAAGGCTTTGTGTAACATGCAAACAAAGCTACGAGACTCCCCCTGAGCAACAAAACCATGTGGTTGCTCCATATAAACTTCCTCAGTCAAATCACCATGGAGGAAAGCATTTTTAATGTCCAACTAATGTAGGGGCCATCGACGCATGGCTGCCATGGCTAAGAAAAGACGAACCGAAGTCATTTTGGCAACAGGAGAGAAAGTGTCACCATAATCGAGCCCAAAGATCTGAGTATATTCTTTAGCAACTAAACGCGCTTTTAGGCGATCAATGTTACCATCTGGTCCGACTTTGATAGTAAATACCCAACGACAGTCAACTGTGGATTTGCCAGGGGGGTTGGGTACAAGAGTCCATGTGGTATTGGATTCTAAGGCTGTCATCTCATCAATCATAGCCTGTCTCCATCCTGGATGAGAGAGTGCTTCCTGTACATTGTGAGGAATAGACACAGAGGAAATGGCAGAGACAAAAGAATAATGGGAAGGAGATATACGGTAATAACTTAAGAAGTTATAGATAGGGTAAGGATTGTAGGTGGAACGTGTACCTTTACAAAGGGCGATAGGTAAGTCGGTAGGAGACTTAGGGGGATCCGGAGCAGGTAGATCAATTGGAGTGGGAGATGAATTACCGACCTGTTCAGGTACACCATCTGTCAATGTCGCTGGATGAGGACGACGCTGGTAGGTAATAATAGGTTGGGGAGAAGGAGACAGAGACACAAGTGGAGTAGGGGTCTGGACAATAGTCGGGATAGACATAGGAAGAGGTAATACCTGAGAAATGGGCGTTGGTGTTACAGAGGAGGTGAAATAAAGGGTATCCTCAAAGAAGGTAACATCGGCAGATATGTAGAAACGATGACTAGTGGGAAAATAACATTTGTATCCTTTTTGAACATGAGAGTAACCAAGAAAGATACATTTGACAGCACGGGCAGACAACTTGTCAAGACCTGGTGTGAGATCATAAACAAAACATGTAGAACCAAATACCCGTGGGGGAACATCAAACAATGATTTCTCTGGGAACAAGATGGAAAATGGTATTTTGTTATTCAAAACAGATGATGGCATCCGATTTATTAAGAAACCAGCGGTGAGAACAGCATCACCCCAAAATTTTAAAGGTGCTTTGGCATGTAACAAAAGAGTACGTGCGGTTTCTATAATATGACGGTATTTTCTTTTCAAAGAATGCCATTTTGTTGGGGGTGTGTGGACAAGAAAGATTGGTGAATCATGCCATGAGAGTTCATAAAGCGATTAAAGGATGCGAAAAATATTCTTTGGCATTATCACTGTGAAATATGAATGGAATGTCCAAATTGGGTTTCAATCTCTTTGTAAAAATGCTGAAAAATAGTTGATAGTTCAGAACGATCTTTCATTAAAAATATCCAAGTACATCTTGAGAAATCATCAATGAAAGTAACAAAATACCTATGCCCTAAGATAGAGCCGATTCGGAGCTAGGACCCCATATGTCGGAATGAACGAGACCAAAGGGAATGGTTGTTGCAACGAGGATTCCTTGTTGGAAAAAGAAGCTCGTACATGTTTGCTGGTCGACATGGCTCACACTTTAAAGATCGTAAGTGAGATGACAGGATGGGGGACCATTTTCTTTAATTTATTGAGACTGGGATGACCAAGACGCAGCGGTGAAGGGAGATGCTGGGACTCAACAATGGTGCAAGCAATCAAGATGGTGGCTGAAAATAGTAAAGGCCATATGATTCGAGATCCTCGTGCCAATCGTCACATCCGTATTTCCAAATTCTGGATGGAAAAAGAATTATTAGTAAAAGTGATGGAGCAATTAAGGTTACGAGTGAGTTGACTAACAAAGACTAAGTTAAAGGGACAATCAGGTATAAAGAGAACAGAATTTAGATAGAGTGATGAAAGAGGGGTAGCTTGACCAATGCCAAAGGGCTTTGTCTTGGAGCCATTAGCAAGAGTAATATAATGTGGTATTTTAGGTCAGTTATAGTAGAGAAAAGAGAAAGATTACCAGCTATATGATCAGAAGCACCAGAATCCAAAAGCCAATATCCAATAGGCAATGACTGTGAGAGACAAACCGTAGATTTACCAAAGATGGGCTACCGCTATCAAGATTGGCCTTGTTGAACTCCTTTAAGCTGCAGATATTCATTGAATTCAGCGTCGGATAAGACATTCTGATTATCATTCCAAGTCTGCTTTTCTGAAGATTGAGGTTGCATGTATGTCATATGGGCTGATTTCTCAGGGAATCCAATGAGAGAATAACATTTGTCTTTGATATGACCCATGCGATTACAGTATGAACATTGTGGACGATTGCCAAAGCTACGACCTCCTCGGCCACCTCGGGCACCACGACCTCGGCCCCCACGATTGGTGGTGTTGGAGAAAAAGACAGATGATTCTGAGCTTGAAAAAGAACTAGTTCCGGTCATAGTTTCTGAGGGGGGAACTCGTAAGAGTCGATCCATAAGGTTTTCTACTGTGAGAACGCTAGGATTAGTCAGAATTTGGTTCCGAACAGATTCAAGGTCTTTGTGGAGACCGTGAAGAACAGACACCATGCACATGTTATCCACCTTGTTTTCCATATCATTACTAGTTAAGAGCAACTTGACTTCATCAATAGTGGACTGAGCTTTGGTCAAATATCCTGGGAGATCATTATTCGTCATTTGAAGTGTAGCCAAGTTGTGTACCACATCATACAGACGTTGGATATCATTGGAATAAACACCGCGGGCTTTCTTCCATATGTCATAACATGTTTTGTAAGTGCGAAAATGCACCAACAACTTTGGGTCAATTGACTGCCATAAGAGAGAAACTAGCTGATAGTCTGCCATTAACATCTGCAGCTTTTTGAGTCAAGTGATCAGATAGGCCTTGCCCCAAGAACCAGATTTCCACAGCATTTTGCCAATCCATGTAGTTCTTCCCATTGAGCTTCTCTGAGGTTATAGACGGACTCCCAGAGAAAACAAAGGAAAGTGGAGTTTTGCTTTGTGAAGATGGATTAGGAGCACCAGAGGTTGTACCAGACGTTGTTACGGAAGCCTCGTGTGTGGAAGCCATTTGATGAAGTTGAGTGACTGAAATTTGGTAAAGGTGATGACCAAAAAACGACTGGTAAAATAACCCAAGTCTCAATTTAGGTTGAGACTAATGAGGTAAGATATCTACTCTTTGAAATTGCAGATATCAAAAGACTGGAGTGCGGCGGCGCGTGGCTGAGTGGGGCGGCGCGTGGGCTCACGCGCGTACAGAAAGTGGCCGGTTGAAGGAGAAAACCGCCGATCTGTAGACTGGGACCAGCGGTGAGAATATTGGAGACCGGTATGACGGCGCGTGGACTTCACACGCAGGCTGCTGCAGAGTCTTGTGGCGGCGCGTGGAGACCTGGGCTGAGAGCTGGTCGGCGGCGGACGGCTCGTCGGCACTCTCTGAAGCTATGGCCGGAGTTTGAGGTCCGGTGGTGGTCGGAAAGGCTACTGGGTAGCCTCCACAGTAGCTCGGACAGTGATATTTTGAAGGAAATCAAGCCCACGGACAGTGAGCTCTGATACCAAGTTGAATGACAGAATTATGTGAGAATTTGAATGTTGCTTCTCTATATTCAAGTTGTACAATGACTCTTTGAGAGTCTGATTATATAGCCTACTTATACAAGACATAATCATCATAAGATAACGTATACAATGGAGATAATATATACTAAGCTAGTGGATATCTAAAGTAGGAGACAATGAGAATATCTACACCTAGCAGATAGCACTGAGGCAACGAAGCACTCAGTGCATTCTGCATTCATTGAATCTCAACAACAACAATACGAACTTTCGCATATAGGGCCTGAATATGGTATTCATGAGAGATTGAAATGTAGAAGGAGCATTCATGAGGCCAAACAGCATCACAAAATACTCATAATGGCCTTCGTGTGTTCGGAAGGCTGTTTTATGAATGTCCTCCTCCTTCATGCAGATTTGATGATATCCAGATTTCAAATCGAGCTTGGAGAAGATGACTGCCCCATCTAACTCATCCAATAACTCGTCAATGACTGGGATCGGAAATTTGTTAGGGACTGTGATGCTGTTGAGGGCCCAATAATCCACACAGAATGTCCAACTACCATCCTTCTTCTTGACCAAAATCAGTGGATTGGAGAACGAACTTGTACTCGGCCGTATCATCCCAACGGCTAACATATCATGCACAAATTTCTCAATCTCCTCCTTATGGCAATGGGGATGTCTGTAAGGCCTTAAGTTGGGAATTTGAGCTCCCTCTTGTAACACAATGGCGTGATCACACTCCCTATTTGGTAGCAGCAAGGATGTCTCCTTAAATAGCTCCTTAAACTCTTCCAAAAGCTCCCTTATGTCGTCCATAGGTACTGATGCCACTGGACAAACCATATTCATCATACCTAGCTCCACGTAATAGGCTTCAGCCTCGTTGCGCATCTCCTTGATCACTGCTTTTAACGAGGCAATTGTTCTTGAAAGGGTTGGGTCACCCTTTACTTCTATTATCTTCCCATTCACTTCAATTTCCATTAAATGGTGCCTCAGGTCAGCACTAAATTTCCCCAGGCTTTTCAACCACTCGTACCCTAACACCACATCCACCCCCACCAAATCAAAAAGGAAGTAGTCTTGCACAACCTGCAAGTTTGGCAGCTGTAATTCCACCCTTCGACACACCCCTTGGCTCCTTAGGCGTTGGCCACTCCCTACTTCCACAAAATAGCCTTTAGTAGCTTCGATTGGAATTTGGGTATCCTCCACAAGCCTAGGGGATAGGAAGTTGTGAGAAGCTCCAGAATCCACCAACACGATGACCTTTTTACCCATTATAGTACCCCATAGTCTTAATGAATTTTTGGAGGTCATTCTCGCGATGCTGCTCACATTTAACTGTAGATTCATTTCTTCCTCCACTTCTGCGTCTCCCAACGACTTCAGTCTGTCCTCTTCCCCACCATCTTCCTCACCCAAAAGGATCACATGCAGTTGTTTATTTCGGCACACATGGCCTGGGTGATACCTCTCCTCACAACGCAAACAGAGCCCTCTCCTCCACTTGTCATTTTCTTCCACCTCAGTCAACTTCGTGAACCCAAACCCCCTTCTGTTGTTGCTGGAGGCACTATCTTCACGCTGGCTGACTCGATTTCCCCTTAGAAATGGGGTCTCTGTTCTGCCCCAATCATGCCCAGGAAAAGGCCCTGCTGTAGACCATGGATTGGGTTCGTGACTCCACTCCTTGCGTCTAGGTCCCTCTTGGATTCGGGCCCAAGTGTTGGTCAAAGCGGGCCTCTAGTAATCGGACCCATACCCACGATTTGAAGACCCACCCGACCGGCCCACCATTTGATTTCAATGCTCCACCTTCTGCGCTAGTGCCATTAACGTGTGCAGATTCCCGGCACCCATCAACCGCACCTCTACTCGAATGTCCTCCCTCAGTCTGTTCATGAAAGCGCCACTCATAAAATCCTCGTCTGTGTATCGCAACAAAGCGGAGAGCAATTCGAATTGCTCTCTATATTCCACAACTAATCCTCTCTGTCTCAGCCCCATCAGCACTTCATATAGGTTTTCCGATGAGGCCATCTGAAATCGCCCCAGCAAGGCTTGCCGAAATGTCAACCAAGTTACTACCACCATTCTCAGCTCCCACCATTGGAACCAGTTCAACGCCTTCCCCTCTAAACATACCACTGCCGTCGCTACCTTCTCCGCCTCCGGAGTTTGATTGATCTCGAAGAAACGCTCCACCCGATACACCCATCCATGTGGATCATCACCTGTGAAGTAGGGCACCTCCACACGTTTCACACGCTCCTCCCTTCTCGTGTCTTCGCTTCTGCTTGGCCCCCGTCCACGGTTTGCCCCGTCATGATGACTCCCCTCTCCCTCGGCAATTCCTCTCGCGTTCCTTCCTTCGATCTTCTTCGTCAGCGCTAGTAGCATCTCCAATCGACGGTCAAGAACCTCCTGAATGGAAGCTTGCATCCCCTCCAACCGCCTTTCCACAATCTCCAAACGATTCTCCATGCGTGTTGATACCATCCAGAGGATCCCTTGGACCGGGAGCTCTGATACCAACTGATAGACCCTGGTATTATTAATTGAGCAAGTAGTGCTCTAGTGGGGTAAACCCGACTTACAGGGAAGGATAAGAAATGCAGAAACAGGTTCAGTAATAGAAAAAAAATAGAGGAACAATCAGAGAAACCGGTAGCTATCTCTGCCCAGTGGCCTAAGCCCCCCTTCCACTTCCCAGATTACTCAATGCCACCCTCACTACCCTCTGCCCCCTCCATATTCACGTTTCCCTCTATGATTCCAGAATCTCCCACACCACTCCACTGCTGCCAAGTGTCCATTCTGTTAGACCTGTCCACTTTCTGTCCAACAGAATCCTCCACCACCTCGTAACCCTCCATGTTTCCTCCCTTGGGCCCATAATCCTGCAGGCCAACTCCTTGCTTCCTTGCTCTTCTCTGGTACACATGGGTCAAAGGCCTTAGAGGCCCATCATATTTATATATATTTTATGAAAAGATGAAGACACAAATATGATGGTGAAACAAAATAGTCAATGCATTAAAGATCTCCTATCCCTTTTCATATCCAAAAGAGAAATCCTTCCAAATTGCACCAGGGGCCTATAATGGATGTCCCAATTAACTAAATATATGTTTATCTCACCTACCCCATATGATCCAATTGGCTGCAGATACTGTCAAAATTGGTACAGATGTCAAATTGGTCGCCTAAAAGCACGACTGGATGCCAAAGGCTACACTTACATTTTTGTCTTGATTATGGCGATACTTCTTCTCCAATGGCTAAAATTGCCTCTGTTCAATTGTTTTTTGTCAATGGCTGCCATTTGCCATTGGCCTCTTCACCAACTTGATATCAAGAATGCATTCATTCATGGAGAATTACATGAAGTATACATGGAGAAACCGCCAAGCATTGTTGCTTAGGGGGAGTCTTTTGGACTAGTTTATCGATTACAAAGATCTCTTTACAGTCTCAAACAGTCTCCTCAAGCTTGGTTAGGTCGTTTTAGCTTTGTTGTTCAACAATTTGGTCCAACTCGCAGTGAAGCATATCACTCAGTTTTCTATCGCCATACTTCTTGGATGCATATATTTAATTGTTATGTTGATGATATCAGCATCACAGGCAATGATCATCAGGGGATTCATCAGCTTAAAGACTATCTGTTCCGGCACTTTCAGACCAAAGACTTGGAAAACTCCAGAATTTCATGTGAATTGAAGTTGCTCAATCTAAGGATGGCATTGCTATTTCTCAACAGAAGTATGCCTTAGACATACTAGAGGAGACTGGCATGTTGAATGCTAGACCTATTGATACCACAATAGATCCCAATGTTAAGCTTCTACCAAAGTAGGGGCTGATATAGAACATTAGTTGGAAAACTAAATTATCTCAGTGACTCGAACTAATATCTCTTTTGTTGTGCGTGTTGTCAATCAATTTCTAAGTTCTCCTTGTGACAGCCAATGGGAAGTCATGGTTTGTATTCTGAGATATATTAAAAGAGAACCAGGCAATGGACTCCTCTATGAGGACAAAGGACACACTCAAGTAGCTGGCTACTCTGATGCAGATTAGGCAGGTTCACCTTCTGATAGGCATTATTAGAGTTAATGTGATACCCTGGAAAAGTAAGATATAGAGTGTAGTAGCCAGGGCCGGTGATGAAGTAGAATAAAGAGTTATGGCTGCAGCAACATGTGAACTTGAATAGCTAACGCAATTGCTCAAAGAACTTTAGTTTGGAGACATGGGACAGATGACACTAATTTGTGATAATCAAGATGCACTACATATTGCATTGAATCCTATCTTCCATGAAAGAACCAAATATATCAAGGTTGACTGCCATTTTAAAAGAGAAAAGATCCTCTTTGGTGACATCATCACCAATTTTGTCAACTCAAACGATCAGCTAGCTGACATTGCACAAAGTCTCTTAGAGGCCCCCGAATCAATTTTATATGTAGCAAGTTTCGTGCATATGATATATATGCTCCAGCTTGAGGGGGAGTGATAGAAAGTAATAAGCTATTGTTAAGAGTGTAAATATAGTTACTGATATAGTTTAGTTAGTAGCTTTAGTTACTTTGTAAAGCATTATTTATAGCTAAATAGCTGTGTAAACAAGCAGCCTGTAAAATAATATAGGTACTGCAGTGACTAATTTAAAAGTCACAGTTTCCATTTGAGTGTTTTCTCATTTATTCTGGTTTTACATTCTCTCTATTACCTCTATGCATAAGTATGTTAATATGGTAATTACACTATTACAGTTGCCAGCAGCTAGAAGTACAGTGGTATGAGCATTTCCATGTGGTTCACAAAAAGACACTAACCGGACTGCTCATGGTGAAGATACAACAACAACAGCCACGCCTTATCCCCGTAGATGGGGATCAGCTACACGAATCAATAGACACCATTGGGCTCTATCAAAAACCAATTTTTAAGAAAAAACATTTAGAGTAGGATCATTTTTAAAGGTTTTTCCTCAAGTTTTCCAAAGTCTCCCTCTACCCCTTTTAAACAGACTATCTTCCATTACTTTTCTCACTAAAGCCTCTATTGGTCTTCTTCTCACATGACCAAACCACCTTCAGCGAGAATACATGTAGATAATGACTGAAAACATTTCATCATATTAGGTACGCCTCACCAAATACACAATCCAAGAAAATTGACAGGGTACACATAACCGATTTGCATGTCAATTTTTATATGCAATTTTGCATGTATTAATAATGGGTTTAAAAGGAAAAGAGAAATGAAAATATTAAAAGTTCATGCTATCACTGTATATATCAAATATTCGCAGTAACAATTCAATCTCAAGACACCAATGAACAGAATATACTCACTTGAAAATTGGACATACACAAGAAGAAAGTTAATACCTATTACAGGCATTGGTTCTGGAAAGTCAAGATCATGATCAACCCCAACAAGTCCATATACATATGGATTTCCTGGATGAGCATGCCTGAAATTTTGAAGATTAAGTCAGCAAGATGACATGCTTTGAAAATCCAAACATAGTTATCCGAGATAAATAAATATATATATATATGGTACAGAAAATATTTCATTTCCATGAGCACAGCAACTCAGAACTCCTTAAGGTGATGTACATATGGTTATAAACAATAGACAAAATATCTGCACAAAAATTGTATTATTGACAAATCTTCCTAAGAATTCATTAAAAGATAAAAGGAAACCAATGCAGGAAAATCAGGAATTCTCCCAAAATAGAAACTAAACCAACAACGAAAAACACCAAAGAGAGAGAAAAAAAAAGAACAGAAAGTGAGTCAGCCTAAAATAGTAATTTGTCCCTTTGCATATCTGAGAAAGAAACATCCTGAGAAAGCAAATGAACTGAAACCCACGAAGAAGCTAAAAAAACAAGCCCATCCCACAATAGATGAGGAGGAACAGATCTCTGTCCAAAAATTCATGAATTATGTTCCAGCCAAATACACCACACTCCAGCAAAAAGAACACAACTCAAAAGCATATTAGTTTCCTTTCTACTCCTAAAACCTATATACTGGATAGACAAAAATATCTCCAAGTTGAATTGGGTTTCTGTTTGTTAAGGAGGATGCCTTAACCTCTGTCCATGTACCTTTCTCTCCTTCCTTTCTGTTAAAATTTATTCTATCTTAAAAATAGTGCACATAGAAATCTATCCACCCATCAACTTTCTACTTGCAAATAAATAAACATTAGCGAGAAAGACAAACTTCTCTTCCAGCGTAGTAACTAAAGCAAGCTCTATCCATTGACTCCCAAAAAATGGAAAACCCACTGATTTATAGAAAATGTGTAATTACCCAGATATAAAGCGATCTTTCCTGGATCGAGCTTGAGTTGGACCCTGAACTTCCTCCACAATGCACTGTTAAGAACAAAATGCAGGCATTCAATAAACTAGCATATAGATAAAAAGATAGGTTGCCATACATCATAACAACAATTTCCAAGCAGCATACATGCATAAATAGGACCCTAGTTAAGTTCATGAATGGAAAGATGAAATTTAAAATAAATAAGAAAAAAAGCATAACATCATTTATTTGCTATACTCACCACTGAATAACCATTACGTGTCAAATCATCCAAAGTCTGTCGAAGATTCTGTGGCCAAAGCAAAGACCAAAGACATCCTTAAATATATAAAGAATCAATTATCAAATTGAACCATTGTTGCAGCCTAAATTAAAATAGGTACACATTTATCCTTCTCTATGCATACAAAATTTAAAAATCATTCTCGAGCACAACAGATTGACTAAAACTTGTTTAACAAAAAGCCTAAGTTCACTACATGAAATAAATAGAAAACAGAAAAAATAGACTAGAACTTTGAGACCTTGAACGGATGCAGTTTCTTCAATACAACCAAAACACTCACGATTCATCAATACACCCAAAACACTCACAAATATGGTCTAGAAAGATAATATTCCATTCACAGTACTCATCAAACTTTCAGAAACCATTAACAAAAGCCCAACTAAGAAAACTCCTCAAATACTAGCACTATTCATAGAATGGCATCTGTACCATAATTACTGTTGCACACACTAGGTATAAAATTAATAAACCCAGCACATGACAGAAATTGAACCACTTTTTCTTCTAGTATGCCCCATTAACATCCATCCATATATAATTAAGCTTCTTGAGAACATGAACATAACCAATCACATTATCAATATTAAAGTTAGTTAACAGAAGATAACAAACCCAACATGCTAGAGAATAATAATGTCAATACCACAACAGGGCAACCAGCTCTGGGAATACTATCTGATCGCAAACCGCCAAAGGGATTTAAACCTGCATATTCAACAAGAATACAAGCATCTATTCCAATAGCTTCATAGAAGTCCCCAACCTGAGCAGAAACAAAAAAGAGAAAAAATATTATACAAAAAAAGAAAGATTACTCCATTAAGTGTAACAGTAGAAATAGATATCTAATGTTAATGAAAGAGCAAAAAGAAACTTTATTGAGAATCAGCAACTGTGCTGCCTACAGACCAAATTTAGAAGACTGTCATTGACTGACCAAACTCAACAAATGTGATAAATAAAACTTACTCTGCAAAGCAAAACTTCACGTGGAAATCTTGACTTGAACTGCAACATTTCCCAGTTGAGTGTTCCTTCCTTCATACTGCATAAAAGAAAATTCATTGTTCCATCAACTTTCTTATAATAATACCATCCCTGGAAATTCATTTCCTAGACCTGAGTGTCAATGCTTAGATTTCAGCATCTTTGCATAACCAAATCCAAAACCCAAGAGTTTTTTTGGAAAAAAGAAGAAATATTATTAGAGAGAATAGAGAAAGGGTACAACTAGGGGGAAACAGCAAGGTATCCTCCAGAATATAGAAACTAAAAGAAAACAAAAAAACAAAGAGGCTCAAAAATTTTGTAATAGAAAAAAGAAATTTTATGAGAAAAGATCAAAAATACACATAATTGGAGGATAAGATATCCTCCAAAACAGAAAATTCTAGATACAACAAGGAACATGAAAAAACTCAAGAATGTAGACTGCCACAACCATTAAAGATGCAAGCATTCCTCTCCAACTAAGTGCACCAAAGCACTGCTTAAACTGCACACCACGACAAAATTTCAGCCTCCTTATCTTTGCCAAAACCTTCATACCAAACCATCAAAAAGTGCTGCTAAGTTGAAGGAAACACCTAATGCTTACCAAGAACCCCAAAAAAAGTTGTTCCAAAGGAAAGTGGCCACTTTATGATGTAACCAATAAAAAAGATGGCTTACTAATTTTTAGCTAGTTCTGCACATAACACAAATATAAGGTGTGAGACCTATGAATCTGCAACAAATCATTAGTGTTAATCCTGTTAAGTACCAATGTCCAAACAAAAAGACCTGACCTTAGAGGGAGCAGAACACCAAAGAGAGGCCATAAACAAAATCCTACTCTACAGCATATGTAGGGGCAAAATGATGACCTTGAAGATGCAATCATTCTACTCCAACCAATGCAGCAGAGAACCAAATAGATAGCGCACTAGCACAGAATTTTGGCTCCTTATTCTAACCAAATCCTTTAAAACATAATCATGAGAAACTGCTCCGAGGTAGAAGACACACCCAATCTTCTCAAAAAACTCCAAACAAGTTATTCCAACGGAAAGTAGCAGGCCAACAATGTAAAATTAATAAATGGGCCACTATTTTAAAACTAGATCTGCACACAACAAACATATCAAGAGAAAGAGCTGTTGGGGCCATTGCAATGACTCATTTGTATTAATCCTATTAAGTTGTTTGGAGCATGTATAAGGAAAGAGCACCAGAGCCTGATAGTTTCACTGTTTCATTTTTAAAGAAAAGTTGGGATATTATTAAAGAAGACCTGCTAAAGTGTTTGCAGAATTTCAGTGCAACGGCAAGGTTGGTGTGAGTATGAATTCTAATTTCATCATTCTTGTGCCTAAAAGGATAGGTCTGATAGGGTGAAGGGCTGTCGACCCATAAGTCTAGTTAATATCACCAAGAAGGTTCTTTCAGTCAGATTGAATGTTGTCTGAAACCATCGTAGTTATAAATAGTGCATAGGGCACTTAAAGTGACAAGGGCTCCTAGTGATATAGCAAATAATGCATTTCAAACCACAAGCTACTCTTAAAATAGCTCACATTCTATATATTTAATATAATCCAAGAAGACAACAATATGCAAATAAAACCACTAATGTACATAAAAATACTTAACTCACATTCAAAACATAACTCATACAACTCAATAATCATCCAAGTCTAGCTGAGATTAACCATAAAACACAACATCAAACACTTAAATCATATATAAACAGTGACCATAGCCTATGCCCTGCCAAGTATATTGTTGACATTAAAGGGTTTAGGTAGAGAAGGAGTAAAGAGAGAAAAGAGACACTCAATAATATTCTATTAGATAGATATGGTGTGTTGAAAAATACAAAGCACTAACTCCTATTTATACAAATAATTAGGTCAAGCATTAGTCTAGTACTACTAGTACAAGCCCAAGCACACTTATACAATAAGACTCCTAATCCTAAGTAAATAAGGAAATATATTAGGAAACATAATGAAATTAGGTAACAATTCTTAAGATTGCTTCCTCAATTAGAGGAATAATTGATTCCCTATTATTTTCGAAAGATCTTCTATGATATTCTAAAATACTCTGAAGATATTATGAGATATTCTAGCATATATGATAAACAAAGAATGATGAAAAAGAAGCAAAGCATATCATCAAACAGAATTTCCCTAAATTTACTGTCTTTGTTCAAAGGCCATAGCCTCTTGCAAGTGCCAACAACAGGAACACCAGTTGCCACTAGGCCAGTGGAAGTCGAGTCTGACCAGCAAAGTAAAGAGGAAAAAAGAAGAGAACAAAAAAGAGGGGAGGAAGAACTCAGGTGAAAAGGCTGAGAACATAGTCAGTCTTAGCAGGGTTACAGAGGCTGTCAGCGAACTAGGAGGCCACAGGTGAACTCAGTGTAGCTTGGTAAACTCAGGATGCTTATATCTTCAAATGAGAAGTGCCGCAGGCAAAGAAAGAAATTTAAGAATTAAGATAATACACAATCAGGTATTAAATGGAATTTCAGGTTTTTGAAATAGCGCACATAGCACATGCTATGCTATAGCACATATAACATACACTACAGAAATGCTATCTGGAAATTGCAACAATACACCTGTAGCTTAGAGCAAATTGCCTTGCAAGCACTATAGCTTGCTATTAATAACTATGAAAACCATCTTAGAAAATAGGAGTGCTTTTATTGTAGGCAGACAGATTTTTGATGCAGTGCTAGTAGCGAATATGGTGGTGGATGATGCTATAAGAAGGGGGAAATGTAATGTAATTTTTACACTGGATTTGGCCTGAAATCAGGTGAATTGACATTTCTTGGATAAGGTTCTTGACAGAAAGGATTTTGGCTCTAGATGGAGAAGGGGGATTTAAGGTTGTATCTCAACTTGTACATTTTCTATGGTTGTGATAGGTGAGCTTAAGTTTTGGTTTCTAAGACAGCAAGGATTAGGCAAGGGGATCCTTTCTTGTTTACTTTAGTGGTTGATATTCTAAGTCAAACGATTTCTAGAGCTGTTGATAGGGATCACATCAAGGGTATCAGAGTAGGTTTAGTGGAAGACATGGCCACCAATTTGATAATTGTACTCTCTATTCTCAAGTTCTTTAAGGCAGTCTCAAGTTTCAAGATTCATCTTGTAAGAGTGGATTGGCAGCTTTGAATGCAGATAATCAGATTCTTTCTACCTATGCTTCTCTGGCTGGTTGAATCTTGCAGTGGTCCCTCACTTATTTGGGAGCTCAATACAATAGGGAGATCTCCTTTCATGGACTTAACGAGGAAGGTCCATTGGTCATTCCACATATATGATCCACACCAAGGTTGTTAATGGCAGAAAGCGACGCGAAGCAGCTAGCTCAAAAAACGCTATAGCGGGTTGCGTAGCTGCCGCTACACTAAACATAGCAGCTTTAATAAAAACTTAAAAATTTTATGAAACACACAATTAATAATTCTAATGGTTTAAAATCTTTATAGAATAAACAAAGCTTTCAGACTCAAAAGTAAAAGATGAATTCATCATTCATCTTAGTCATGCCAATTAGAAAATGGTGTGAGACAGAGGCTGGGTCATCAGTCATGGGTGCGAAAATGATGGGTGGAGGAGGAAGTATGGATATTGGCTTGAGGATGACCTACGTGCAAAACAGAGGCAAGAGGAGAAGGACCTACTTGCGAAACAAAGATTGGAAGAGGATCTATATGTGAAATAGAGGCCACCTGCTAGCTGCGTTCAAACAAAAGGGGGTGGGCAAGTGTGAAATTGCTGGTTTTGTGCAAACAAAGGCAACAACAACAGATCTGGTGTGATCTGTGTGAAACAGAGCTGCTTGGAACCCCAATAATTGATCGCTGTGTGCAATGGGTGATGGAAGACCAGAAAATCCCTCAATGGGTGGAAGTAGGAGAGTTTAATTTGGGGGTCTAACAGAGATTTCATTCTCTGTGCAGTGGCACAGCTGCTATGGCCGCGATTCCACCCGCGATGACCCGCAATCTTGTCTACCATGCCTGCGAAGCTAAAACGGCTTGCTCCCAGCATTTGTTGGGGGAAAAGCTGCGCTCTGCCCCGCACCACCGCTATAGCAGGTGCGACGAGCACTATTAACAGCCCTGATCCACACTTAGTCCACTCTTTTCCAATGTAGGACTTCTTAACTCACTTGAATTCTCAGCAATCTCCTTCTCAAGTGAGAGTCCTTCCACATGAGTACGCTCCCCCTCAAGCAGCCTTTTGTTCCACCTGAGTGCGTTCCACCTGAGTGTGTTCCACCAAGCACACAGGCTTCTCCTAAGACAGCTTCCAAGATCTACATCTCTACCTACAGTTTACCAATCTTCACCTAAGTGTGTCTGCAAATGATCCACAACACAGGCTGGAGCTGAACCCGTTTTTCCACCGGAGGGGCCTTAACACTCATCCTAGGCTTCGTTGTTTGTATCTCTTCTTTCTCCATGGTGGTAGCAACCACGAGAACACCAACAACCGTCTACAATACTTGTCCCAGCCAAACCATCAGCTATGATACCACTATGAGGTCAGTACACTGAGAATATCTCATTTCATGGGCTTAGCGAGGAACCACACTTGTGGGCTTGACACCACATCTTGACTAAAACCTAGCATTACATCCATGGGTCATTCCACTTATATGATCATCACTTAGTCCACTCCTTTCCAATATGAGACTTATTCACTCACTTGAATTCCCAACAATCTCTAAGCGCTTGAATGATTGGAAAGTTAGACCTATTTGTTTAATATCCCCTGTTACGAACCCAAAAATCACAGTAGATTAAACAGAGAAAAATATGTAGTATGGTTTATTGAATCAAACTTGTATCAGTGTGGTACAAAGCTTGAGGAAGAAGGAAATGGAAAATACAAGATAGTATAGGCAATTCGAGAGGCCTATTCTCTCCCAAGGGTCCCCAGAGTCCAATTCCACTTCAAAACTATCCGCCCACCTCATCACACCTATATTCCCCTCGATGGCCAGATCCCCTAGCTCCCTCTCATTCTCATGCTCATGTTGCCGGCAAGGCAGCATGATTGAAGTTACTTTCTCTCATGAAGAAACGTCTGGTACATTGCGCCCTGAGCCACGTGATGGGCTTCCATTTGCCTCTTTCATATACCTTAGGTCCATTGGGCTTAATGTTCGCATCAATACAGAGGCCCCTTCAAAATCCACCTTGTCCTCAAGGTGAAGATCGAGAAAAAGTTCTGCAAGTCCAACACTTTCTCCCATGAGTTTTCCATTTCGGCCGGCAAGTCCTTCCACTTCACTAGAACTTCCTTGTCAATCATAGTTTCTCCCCTCACAGACTAGGATCTCTTCAGGTTGAGCTTGAAGTTCCCAATTTTCAGACACAAATGGAGGAAGAGGCTGTACTACAATGTCAGCAGAAACAGTTTTCTTCAACAAGGACACATGGAAAACAAGATGCACTCTACTGTTTTCAGGCAGAAGAAGTTTGTACGCAGCTGCTCCAATCTTCTCAATGATCTCATAAGGCCCATAGAATCTAGGACTTAGCTTCTGGTTCACCCTCTTGGCTAAATTTTTCAGCTTGTATGGCTGAATTTTCAGATACACCTTGTCCCCAACTTCATAAGTCATATCTCTCCTATGCTTATTGGCTTGCTGCCTCATGCGATTCTGTGCTTGACTCAATTCTTTCCTCAATTCTTCCAACATGTGATTTCTATCTGCTGTCATTCTATCTACCTCGTCCACAGCAGTAACGCCTACATCTCCTCTAAAAACAGTGGGAGGGTCCCTTCCATACAATGCGTGGAAAGGGGTCATCTTCGTGGCTGAATGATAGTTTGTGTTGTACCAAAATTCAGCCCAACTAAGCCACTTATGCCACTGTTTTGGTTTGCTGCCAGTTACACATCTGAGATAAGTTTCCAAACATCTATTGACCACCTCAGTTTGACCATCGGTTTGAGGATGGTAAGCTGAGCTAAACTTCAATTTTGTACCAGCTAATTTGAACAACTCTGTCCAAAAAGAGCTCACAAAAACTCTATCCCTGTCAGACACTATGGAGGCTGGAAAACCATGGAGTCTTACCACTTCTTTCAAGAATATCTCTGCCACCTCTTTGGCACTGTAAGGATGAGACAATGCCATGAAATGTGCATATTTGGTAAGTCTATCCACTACCACCAAGATTGTATCCATTCCTCCCGATTTTGGTAATCCTCCAATGAAATCCATGGAGATTTCAGCCCATTGTTGTGTTGGAATAGGCAATGGCTGTAACAGTCCGGCCAGCTTCAATGCCTCATACTTATACCTTTAACAAATTTCACACTCCAGCACATACTTCTGAACTGTCTTCCTCATGCCTTCCCAAAAAAATAGGCTAGCCACCCTTTTATAGGTTCGAAAGTATCCTGAATGCCCTCCTTGAGCCAAATCATGGAATTCCTTCAATATTAAGGGAATTTTGCAGATTCCCTTGGAATTACCAGCCTGCCTCATTAATAGAGCCGGCTCTTAATCAATTTATACCCAGCATGAGAGGTACTGTCCCTCAACAGATCCTGCACAATTTTCTGCAATTTCTCATCCTTAACACTTCCTCTTCCAAATCGTCCCATTCACGTACGCACCGTGGATAAGGCTGAAAATTGTCCCTTCCTTGAGAGTGCATCAGCAGCTTTGTTCTCAACGCCTGGTTTATATTTGATTTCAAAGTCGAATCCCATTAACTTGGAAACCCATCTTTGTTGCTCCTCTCCCATTAACCTGCATTCGGACAAGAATGCGAGGCTTTTAAGTCGGTGTGGACTATAAAATGCCTTCCCGATAGGTAATGTCTCCATTTCTGAATTGCAATAACCACTTTGCCATCAATTCTCTCTCATACAACGACTTGTTACGAGCTGCACGATATTGTTTGACTCATGTAAGCCCATAGGCCTACCTTCTGCATTAAAAGCTGCTCCAATGCCACTTTGATGCATCCGTTTCCACTACAAAAGTTCTCTCAAAATTTGGGACCGCTAAAGACGGGAATAGAAGTCATCGCAGTTTTAGTTGCTCAAAAGCAAGTTGGGCCTCTCATTCCATTGAAACCAGATCCTTCTTCAATTGTTGGGTGAGGAGCCCAAGCAATTTTGCATACCCTTTCACAAACTTTCTATAGTAACTTTGTGAGCCCAAGGAACCCTCTCAATCCTTTCACATCCTTGGGAGTTGGCCAATCCAACATGTCCCTAATTTTGTTAGGATCTGCGATACACCACCGCCCGAGACAATGTGTCCCAAATATTGAGTTGTTCTTGGCCAAAAGCACACTTCTTTCTATTAACCACCAAGCCATTCTCCCTCGTGATTACGAAGCACCTTTCTCAAGTGTTCTTGGTGACTTGCTTCATCTCTACTATACACCAATATGTCATCAAAGAAGACTAGGGTGAATTTTCTCAAATAAGGTCTCAAGACTTGATTCATTAAAGCTTGGAAGGTGGAAGGAGCATTAGTGAGTCCAAAAGGCATAACAAGGAACTCATAATGCCCTCTATGAGTCTGAATGCAGTTTTGGAATATATGCTTCATTCATTCTTATCTAGGTGATAACCGGATTTGAGATCTAACTTGGAAAAAATTACGGCACCGCCTAGTTCATCCAACAATTCATCTATCACGGGGAATTGGGAACTTGTGAAACCTTGTCACTTTGTTCAAAGTCAGATAATCAACACCGAGAATCTCCATCCTCCATCTTTCTTCTTCACTAAGATCAAGGGACTACTAAAAGGACTAATACTAGGCACGATAATACCCGACATGCGACATTTCTTTCACTATCTTTTCGATTTCATTTTTTTGATAGTAAGGATACATGTATGGGCGTATGTTGGGTATTGGTGCACCTTCCTTGATTACAATAGCATGGTCTTTATCCTGTGGGGTGGCGGACCTTGAGGAACTTGGAACACATCCTCGAAACTCCTCCAAAAGCGAGTTGCCATGCAATCGGACAACTTCGATGTTTGGCTGTTAATTCCTCTGTTCCTTGATTATATGACACCAAGTAACCCTCCCCTTCATCTTGTAGGGCCTTAAACATGGCCTTCAAGATGCCTTGGCTTTACGAGGGAAGGATCTCCGAGTAATCATCTTCTTCTCCCCCTTTTCTTTCCATTGCGAGAATGAGGTTTACTGAAATTAGCCGATGTTGCCTGCCAGTGGCCAACCAATCCATTCCTAAAACAACCTTTGTCCCTCCTAAATCCATCGAGAAAGAAGTCTTTGATTAATTTTAATTCCTTGAACCAGCAGCTCTAAGTGTTTACAAATGCCTCTGTTTCTCACCTTGGCCCCGGTTCCTATTTCCACCACAAATTCAAGCGTATCCTTCACATTCAAACTCAATTCAGCTACAAGTTCCTTGGAAATGAAGTTACTGGTGGCACCACAATCCACCAATATCAACACCTCCTGCTCCCAATTTGACCCCGTGTTTTGAAGGATCTATTGGAAGTTAGCCCTTCTTTGCTATTCAAGGATAGTTGCGACATCTTGGCCTTCAAGACAATTGGTTCCTCCTCTTCTTCATCACAAAACAGGATCCTGCTTCTTCATCCTCGGTGTCCTCCACCAACATGAACTTATAATGTTTCATTTTGCACAAGTGTTCCGGTCCCCATTTCTCTCCACATTTGAAACACAGTCCCCTCCTACTCCTCTCCCTCAACTCATTCTGTGAAAGCTTGGGCCCTTCAAAGTTCCTTTTCTCACTGATAAGTGCTTCCCTGGGTTTGATTTCTGTGACCCCTTTCATTGTCACCACTTCTTTTGGAGTGTAACTTCTATTCTTAAAAGACTCCCTGTCCCACTTATTAGACATCCCTTCTTGGTCACGCCACCCTCTCTTTTCTTCCCACGTTAACCCTTCCTTTCGTAAATTTGAGTTTTCTCCTCTAACAATAGTGCTAGATCCATTAACTCACGATAGTGAGTTAGAGGTGTGCAATTTTAGTTACTGCTTGGATTTCTTGCTTCAATCCATTCGGAAAAATCCCTTTCAACATCACACTTTCCTCCTTCTTGGTAGGGCCGAAACCATTTCAATTTCTCTCTATACTCCATCAGTCACTGTGCACGTCTTGAGCAAGGGGCCAAGGGGTTTTGCACCATCCCTGGTTGGAATCGCCTCAACAACTGCCCCTTAAATTCTTCAGTTCATCGTAGTGACTTCTTGTTCCCCCATTGATACGATTCGTGCTTAGATCTTCTAAAGCGTTATTCTGACCTCAATTTCTCATCCTCGTGAACCGAATTCGGGGGCGAAAATAACGTTCCACCTTCACGATCCACAGTGAGCATCATCCCCATTGAACATCGAATTTCCGACTTACGCCCTCCAAGGTCGTAGTAAGGTGGTCGACGTATCCGCGTGGGATTGAGATCGTGATTCACTAGCCTCACTTCCTCGCGCTACCTCCTCGTCGTCATCCTCCCGGCGACGTTCTCACGGCATGGGTCTTCCTCTCCGTGACGATCCCTCCTCTGAAGGAGCTCTCTCATCGATCCAGTGCGGGTCACATTCCCCATTCCCACGGCCGTAGCTCATCCATCGTCGTTCCAACACATTCACCACGATTGTCCATAGCCATGCGCGTTAGGACCATAAGCTCGGGGAAAGAGCTTTGATACCAAAATGTTACGAACCCAAAAATCACAGTAGATTAAACAGAGAAAAATATGTAGTATGGTTTATTGAATCAAACTTGTATCAGTGTGGTACAAAGCTTGAGGAAGAAGGAAATGGAAAATACAAGATAGTATAGGCAATTCGAGAGGCCTATTCTCTCCCAAGGGTCCCCAGAAGTCCAATTCCCGCCTAAAAACTATCCGCCCACCTCATCACACCTATATTCCCCTCGATGCTTGAATCCCCCCTAGCTCCCTCGTTCTCATGCTCTGTTGCCGGCCAAGGCAGCGATTGAATTACTTTCTCTCATGAAGAACGATCTGGTACATTGCGCCCCTGAAGCCACGTGATGGGCTTCCATTTGCCTCTTTCATATACCTTAGGTCCATTGGGCTTAATGTTCGCATCATCCCCCTTTATTACTTTTCCTATCTTCAAATCCAAATGGTAGTGGCTTAGAGGATAAAAAAGGTTATAAGGGACTTTCTTTGGTCAGATGCGGGCAAGCAAACCAAATATCATGTGCGTTAGTTGAGAGGTATGTTGCAGGCCTAAGAATGAAGGGGGATGGTGTCCTGGGAATTTATTATCTAAAAGCATTGCTTTGGCGACTAAATGGTAAAAGCATTTTTATTTAGAAACTATTTCATTATGGCACCGAGTAATTTAATTTATGGTTTTAATCAGAATGGGTGGGAACCGTGGGATGCCAACTAAGCAATCACTGTGACTCATGCAAGTCCCTGAAAGTTTATTTCTTAGTGATATACTTTTACAACACTAGTTTCATTGGCTTTGGGTGAAGGTTCTTGTATCATGTTTGGTTTGGGAGGGCCTTTGGGTGGGGAATATTCCTTGCAGAGAGGCTTTTCCTTGCTTCTATCATCTCTCTTCTATCCATAACTGCCCCCATCACATATTTTTATCGTCCAGATATTTCGTGGAATCTTAACTTTCACGAGAGGAAGATTAGTGGCAGAGAAATTAGTGAAGTAGAGTCCCTTCTACCTACACTTGACTCTACTCATCTCTCCTCCAATTCAAGTAGGAGAATTTGTACTTTAGATTCTTCTAGCATATTTTCTTGCAAGTCATTTATTCAGTTTCTAACTCACTCTCTAATCATCCTGGACAAACCTAATTCAGAGTATAAAACACCCTTAAGTCTTTTGTGTATCAAGTTTTGGGAAGGCGTTTGGGTGGGGAATATTCCTTTCTAATAGGTTTTTCCTTGCCTTTATTATCTCTCTTCTATCAATAACTGCCCTATCAAATCCTTTTACTCTGGTCCATATATTTCTTGGAATCTTGACTTTTGCGGGAGGAAGATTAGTGGCAGAGAAATTAGTGAAGTACAGTCCCTTCTACCTCTACTTTACTTTACTCATGTCTCCTCTGATTCAAGTAGGAGAATTTGGACTTTAGATTCTTCTCTGTATTTTCTTGTAAGTCCTTTATTTGGCTTACTCACTCTTTAATAATCAGAGACTCTTGCTGGACAAACATATTTCAAAGTATAAAACTCCCTAAGTATTTCATGTAAACAGCAGAAGTAAATATGATTAACACAAATGACATGTTTCGGATTTGTCAGCCTCATGCAGCTCTTTCTCCTTATATGTGTTATGCGAAGGTCAAGTACAGAAACATTAGCCCACCATTAATGTATGCATTCAAGGTAGCTACTTTCTTCTGGAACAATCTATTTAGGGTTCTTAGTGAACACTAGGTGTGTCCTCTCACCATGAAGTAGTTTCTCATGATACATTTTACAGATTTTAGCAGGAACAGGGAAGCTAAGATTTCATGCAAATGTGTGGTCCTTGCAGTTCTCAGGTGCATTTGTTTAGAGATAAATGCCCATATTTATAAGGTGTCTCTTTCCCCTTACATTTGTCATCGGATAGAATTGTGTTTATAGCCTCTCTTTGATGCTCTGCCCATGGTTGCTTTAAGATTTTTTTTAATTACTAATATGCAAAGAGGCAAGCTTTGTTGCATTTCAGCCAATGCCGCTCAATGCTTTATCTTCTGCTTTCCAAGTTAGGGGGATTTCCTATCCTCCCCGAAATGTACTTTCTATCCTTTCTTTCCAATAATATTCTTCTTTTATCCATAAAAGAAAATAAATACTACTGAGAACCGCAGATGTAGCCATTTTTGGGCCATAAAAAGCCTAGCTTTTGCAAAAACAAAGTTGGAGATTTAGCCATTTTTGGGCATTCACCTCAACTTAAAGTTTGGGGACAACTGGTTCCTTGGCATAGCTTCAAAACCTCTATATGACCAAGTGATCTAATAATTTGATCCTTGCTACATTCATTCTCCTTAACAATTAATATTTTAGAAAAAAGCAACAGCAGGCCTAAGTGCCTAACACTTAAGCTTTGCCAAACTTCAAGACCAGAGGACTTATATATATTAAATGTTGTATGATGTCTTGACAGGTTGTGATTTCTATTTGCTGATAACCATTCATCCCAAATATATATACATGTATATATAGGACTTTACTAGAGAACATTCACCTGACAACTTAAGTTTTTGGGGTGAATGGTTATCAGCAAATAGAAATTACAACCTGTCAAGACATCATACAGCATTTAAGCTCTTGGCTTATCATTAATATTAAATGACCAATTACTCTTAAGGATTTTAAAGGTCCAAAGTTCTAGTGCAATGTTCTAATCACATGTCAACCATTTGAATCAAAAAACACTTATAAATAATGATTAACATGTACACTGAAAAGTCAGCCTGGATATGAATGACTTAAAAAGAAACCAACAATTAATTTTTTTCATTTTCGTTACAAAAATTAAAACCAAAAGCAGAAATAATAGCCTCAATTTCATAAGTGCTCACCTTCCATTTTTCAAGTTTGAATCCAAGCCCAGCAAATTCGAATATTCAAGCCTTTTCAACAGCTGGACAGTTGAAGGCTTCCTGCACATCTGCATCCTCTGCCATAATTTGAAAAAAGAAACAGGAAAGAGAAAGCAAAGTATCTCAAAAGATTCCACGGCTTAATCAAAACAATAAAATTTAAGAACTCATAGCAAAGTTTGAAATTGAACTAGATACAAGAAACTAATGGCACCTCCTTCCACCACAATATGTGAGAAAGATCCTTATCATCTAAAACATTATTTGGTACTTTGTGCTTCTTCGTCCCTTTACTGCTCCCCCTCAAAACCTTCCTATCTTTAAAACACGACACTTGCTGAAGATGTCCATTTATTCTGCTCATCATCAAGTTTCAAATTTAGGTGCTAAACCACCAAAAATAAATAAATAGAAATTTAAATCACTAGAATTTTTGCATGACAAGAAAATATTATATCAAAAACATTAGAGCATATTTTCAAAAATTAGAGTGATAACTTCACAATGTGTTCCACTTGCCATCAAGCACAATAACATAAGATCTGTATCCAAGTATATTCGATTCAAATACCACCCATTTCAATACACACATGACAACCATATCTTATATATATAGAGAGAGAGAGAGAGAGATTACAGGAGCACACGCGATGATGGAGGGAATAAAGTGAATGTAGATGGAGGAGAGCGAAGGAAGAGAGCGAGGGAACGCCACCGAGGTAACGAAACGACGGCGCTTCTAGTTGCTAGCCGGTACATTGTGAAAATGGGGAATGGATGATGGTTTCTGCTGTGAAATTTTGGAAGTGAGTAGTGCAGGATTTGTATTTCTAGGGTTTAGAGGAACTTGTGTTGCCTCTGAAACCAAAAAACACAGTGCCAGCTTCCCGCCACACAGGACAGTGGATAACTAGGAAAGTGAAACGACGGCGCAGGAGATTTTGTGTCTCTTTGTCTGTATTGTCTTATTCTTCACGTGTGCATATGCTATGCGAAATAACTCTCCTACCCATCTTGTTTTTTTTAAAGAGGGTTAAATTATTTATATTTAATAAATTTTCAAATATTTATTGTGAAATTAATAGTCAATAAATGATTAATAATTCATTTTCAGTACCAAACACATTAAAATACTATAGCAACTCTTCTTCCAAAAATATATTCATTTTTAAATTTTAAGGTTAAAATATAGGTGAAATATTCAGTGACTAGGGCTAGAATTGAACTGAACTAGCTTGAGGACTTGCTTGGGGCTTGGTTTATTAACAACTCAATAAACTGATAATTTTGGTTCATTTGTTAAATAAGTCGAGTTTGAGCTTTCATATGTTGAACTCATTAGTTTGTGAACCAACTCGTTAAATGTATATAATCATTTTTTATATAAAATAATAATAACAATAATTTAATATATATTAACATTTTATTTTATTTTTGTCTTACTCAATTATTTTTAATTAAATATATATAAAAAAGATAAATTTTATTGAATTACAAATTCAAGCACAATTCATTGAATCTTAGAGATTCAATTAATACAAGGCTCGATATTGACTCATTGAGCTTGAGTAGCTCGTGAGTTTAAAGTGAGCCAAGCTCAAGCATAAAAAAAAGAACTCGATTTCTTAGTGAGTTGCTTGACTCATTCACGGCCCTACCAATGACCTTACATTTGAGAGGGCCCTATCAATGACCTTACATTTGAGAGGGATTTGAAACTGCTTATGTGTACCAATCAAAATTATGGTAACATGTTTGACAAAATCAATAGTTGTCACATAAGAAATATAAAATAGAAATTCTTAGGTAACACCAAGGTTCTGAAAATCGAACCGGTCATTAAACCGGTCAGGAAACTGATTCAAGGTTCAATGATTCAACCGTAATTAAACCATGGTTGAACCGGAATATAATTTTACACTAATTAAATAAATAAAAATTATAACAAATAATAAAACATGACAAAAATCATTCACAGCTACGTAACATAACATTAAGTCATTGTTATAAATAAATACAAAATAAATCTCAAGCATAAAAAAAATAATGAGTTTTTCTTTTTTGATAAATCTCAACAATCCCATTAAAACCAATTCGTTCATTCATTCAACAGGAATTAAATGCTGTTGATAAAGTTTCATACATTTTGTCTCATCTGTCATTAATGAGAGTGAGATAAAGTCTTGAGACTTGAGACTTGCAAGAAAAAAAACGAGAAATAGAGAGAGAGAGAGAGAGAGAGAGAGAGAGAGAGAGAGAGCGAGACAGAGACAACCTTCTCAAATGTCTCAGTGTTCAGAGTAAGCCCATCACCAACCCCATCAAAATCTGTCAAATTAAACGCCACAGGAACAGCTTCAGCAGTTGCTTCATTGGGGCTCCATCCAACATGAAGAAGCCCTACTGTGTTCCTTTGCTATAGGAAAACCGATGCAAATGCAGTAATCCACAGAAACGCGATTGAAGAGCAACATTGAGAACAACGGGTTTTGAAGAAAATAAAAACAATGGCTTACCAAATGAATGACTAAGCGGCAAACGAGTAGCGGCACAAACAGTGGCTACTGTTGTTGCTGAAGCTATCGTGGCTCACCTCGCAAACCACTGAAGCTAGTAGCGTCATGGAGCCTTGGACGTTGTCGTTGTAATGTCGTGGTGGAGAGCCTGCAGCATCATGGAGCCTTGGACGTTGTCGTTGTAGCGTCGCGGTGGCTGGCCGGGGCAGGGGCACGGATCTGCTTCGAGGGTTTTCAGTTTTAGGTTGTTTTTTTTTAACTCAATGAATCGGCTAAATGTGAAAACCGGTCCCGGGCTGACCGGTTCCACCGGTTCAGTACTAGTTGACCGGTTTTTGACCAGTTCTTGGCTGGGCGATTTTTTAGTGTCACCCGGACCAAATAGTTGGTCGGTTCCCGATCCAACCTGTTCGACCGGCCGGTCCGGTCCGGTTCTCTTAACCATGGGTAACACCATAATTTCTTATAGGTTAAAATATATTTTTAGTCTATATAGCTTACACTCATTTTCAATTTAGTTCCTATACTTTCTTGTTATAAATCAATCATCATACTTACAATCATCAACAAAATGGTCTCTGCCATTAAACTCAGTTATGACGTCGTCAGTTTATGGTTTGAAGTGAAAAACGGAAGTTGAGGTGGCATCGTCTCTGACATTAGTATAGAGACCAAATTAAAAACAAGAGAAAATTATATGAACCAAATTAAAAAATAAGATAAAACTATATGGACCAAATAGATAGTATGTGTTTACTGTCTATATATACCATGAGATCAATTAAACTTTAAGTGTGATAAGAGTTATTTACTTAAATATTGTAAAATGGATAGACGACAAAAAGAAAAGTTCAAAACTTGCCATTTTTTTTTGGTTTCCCATGGTATTCCCCGACCTGGAAGGCAATAGACTAATTCCTCAGGATACTGTCAGGTGTCAGAAGAGGGGACTTCTCCCAACTGTATTTTTTTCATACACATCACCCCAATAATCGAATATGCTTATGGTGACCAAGCTCTTTCCACTCAGACCAATGTAAGTTGGTATCTTATTCAATGTTCTTATGTTCATATTGCTTAATTTAATTTTCAATATACTTTCAGTCTTGTATATTTATATTTATTACTACTAGTTTTAACCCAATGTAGTTCACCTAATGATTAATGTATAACAAGGTGTGCTTCTTACCTTAATTACTCGAATTCGAACCTTAGACTAATTAATTATCTTACATGCACCGTGTCAATGTGGGATGTGCCCTTAAGATCGTCAGGGAGGAACTACGTCATGGTTGATGTGAAAGTTGGTTTGATGATACTCTTACATATAACAAAACAAATACTACTAGTTTTTAAGCAAAGATATTTGTTTGTTAGTAGGATAGATCAAGTTTCTCTCTTTAGAATCTTATATACCGACATAAAAAATTATAGTGGTTAGATTGTGCTTAGAGACATAATGCTTGCTAAATCTAAGGTTACACATTATGCAGAATGGGAAAGAAAAATAGTTAAGCTGAAATGTTCTTAAAGTATTTTATACATTTGGTCCTTATAATTTTATCTTATTTTTAATTTAGTCCCTAGTTTTATCTTATTTTTAATTTGGTCTCTATACTAATGTCAAGGACGGTGACGTGAATAAAAATGGTACTACCTCATCCTTCGTTTTCCACATTATAACATAAATTGATGGCATCATAATTGGATCTAACGGCAGAGACCATTTTGCTAACATTGTAAATACGATGGTTGATTTACAAAGAAAAAAAGTATAAGGACTAAATTAAAAATGAATGAAAACTATAAGGATCAAAAATATATTTTAATCTTTCTTATATTTACAATATCACCTCAAGTCACATTTTTCAATATTACTCTGGCTCAAGTTTTTCAAAATTACTCTCAATCCACATTTTCCATTATTTTATAATATGGAAAAATAAAAAATCCATTTCTAGGTTTTCACATATTTACACAAATTTAAATACCTAAAAATTGTATAGAATTAATTATTAAAACAAAAAATTGTAAAGAAATTGTAGGCAACCTTTGCTTTTCTTTTTTCTATAATTTTATATTTTTAAGGAATTAGAAATAGAAAATGGTTATTGAGAAATTTAAAATGTGTTTTAGACTTATGTTTTCTATATGCTTAGCATTAGCATAAAATTGTTACTTA
Source organism: Styphnolobium japonicum (assembly GCA_023212625.1). Taxonomy (NCBI): domain Eukaryota; kingdom Viridiplantae; phylum Streptophyta; class Magnoliopsida; order Fabales; family Fabaceae; genus Styphnolobium; species Styphnolobium japonicum. The sequence continues at coordinate 21,798,065 of JALBWW010000013.1, forward strand.
TGCTTATGGAATACACATGGCATTCCATGTTGTGACATAATTTGTGTTATGAAACATGAGCATATGGAGGCAATCCCTAAAAATCTGAGTTTGAAAAGATAGATAAAGAATGTCGAGTATCATGATTTGTCTTCACCAAAACAAGAACAAAATGTAGATAACAATAAAATGTTGTTACTACGATACAGTGCACTATGCTTTGCATGCAATTGGATGTCATTTCTTACATCAAAAAAATTGCATGACTATGCTATCACAAGAAATGAAATATGTAAAATGACATGAAAGGAAAATCTTTTGTATCTGCAATTAGATTAGTGATCTTGTCATGGGGAAAACTAAGGGTGCACCACGAGTGCAAAAGAAGAGTATGAAGAAGCAATGTTACTCCAATTGCAACATGTCCGATCACACCATAAACACTTGTCCAAATCTAAATGGTGGTGAATCGCAGTGTTGGAGTGATGATAGTAGTTCATTTTCAACCTCAAATGAGACAAAAGATGAATTGACTACGACAATTAAAAAGGTGAATTACTTACTATGGCTTTCTATTGTAACTATATTTAGAAGTATGTTAGTAGCATATGTTTTGTTATCTACATTTTTTTATGTTTCAAGAGTGGTTTACTATAAGTTTTAAAAAAGTAAATTATTTTTCAATATCTAGTTTGTGAATACAAAATGACAAATAAGATATAGGTGAACTAAGAAAGAGAGGAAAGATCCATGTTGTGAATTCATTGAATGGGGTTAGGTTAGACTGAATGTTTGGTTATCTATATGATTGAATATGCTTGAATGTTTTTTCTTGAAAATGATTAAACCTATCACATAGATTTGGCAAATGACATACTGTTTGCTCATGATATTTTCTATTAGGCTGAGCAGAGTGTCATAGTGTCTTCGGCCTTGATGATGCACGTGGTTTGGAGAATATGGGTAGTAATGTTACTCCCTTGAACATATGCAACATTATTATCCTGCCTTTGTAGGCCAACCATACTACGATGCACCTCAAGAGCTACAATATTATGCTGCAGGTCCAGCTGTAACTCAAGAACTACATTATTATCCTGCAAGTCCATCCCAATAGCATTATCCTGGAGGTCCATCCTAACAACATTATCCTATAAATCCATCCCAATTGTAGGTACTTGCAGCTACAGGCATGCAGCACTGGTATCCACAGGTATGATATTGAATCATTGTATGCAATTTTGTTTAAGTTTGCTATTTTCATTCTAAATTAAGTGACAATTTAACAAGATTCCTTAAACTAATATAGTTTATTAATGTTTGACAACACTTTAATGGAATCCCTTTTATGAAAAATGAAAACACTGAAAAATGAGTAGATTGCTTTGGAATACCTTCTATGAAAAATGGAAAAGATGATTAAATGTACAACTCAACGTTATGGGGTCAAGATGAGTATGGTAACAGTGGAGCTATGAAGGCCCAAGATTGTAATAATAGGGACAAAAATGTTATTTCACTCATTTACTTTATTAAACCTCACCTAAACTACAAGTATTGGACATGAGGCCCACATTTTGTTTTAAGCTTTTGCCACAGGTATAGGACATGAGGCCCACCTTTTTTAATAAACGTATTGGAGATAGTTTTTTTCTCGAGTATTAAACATGCATTAACTCAATGGTTAATTTTCTTATTATTTAATGTAAACTTCTAAATATTAGTAAACTTCTACAATTAATTTGATGATAGATTATTATTTAACTAATATGCCCAAAATTTTAGTTGAAGTTAAGCCAATAATATAAAAGAAAATAGAATAATATTAAAGATACTCCAAGGATTGATATGATGAATATTATTTAACTAATATGTCCAAAAATTTAGTTCATGTTAGGTACACAGTAATATAAAATAAAATAATTTAAGTGATACTCCTAGATTTGATATTTTAGTGATATTCCTACAATTGATTTGATAATATATTTATTATTTAAGTAATAAATTTTAGTTGAAATGATGTATTTTAAACTTAGTTATGGTCAGTAGTGAAGCTACCCTTCATTGCATTTAAGAGCTTAAAACACAGCATGACAAAAACACAACAATTTAAGCGCGAGAACAAAACACATAAAAATAACTATTGTAAGATTATTTGTGCTCATATTCAACTTCTGTAGCTCTAGGCATAACAACCATACACAAATCTTTTCCAATAATGTCTAATGTCTCACATTAAATTATATCACTCCTCCACCATGATCAAAGGTTTCTATGGTGACAAACTCTTGAAAAGGCAGCCAGATGCATTGGCTAGTGGCATGTCTCCATGCATTTTAGTGTTCGTGATAATAAACATGCTAGATTGATACTATAAAATTAACTCTTTGGCTGCTTGCATGAAATGCGAAAGTGATGCCTCTCTACAGTTCCATATAAGAATCGTTGGGTAAAAGTCATTAGAATAGTGTACATTGAGGGGGACTAGTTGCTCTACGAATGGTTAGAATCCTTCTTGAATCCATGTACCCTAGTCAGCCTTTAAGTTATGATCAAAGATCATCTACTATAAGTGGTGGAATGGCATTCAAGTCATGGAATGTGGTGATTACCACTTGTTTTACCCAAGATCTGTTTATTTCTATGTCATAGCATCCCAACTTATGAACACAGTCCCTTTTTAAATAATCCAAGATGATATTGTCAATCCTCAAAACACGGTCCATGTCTCTTAGAGTTTATGTGTGTCATGGTTTTTGTAACTTAAGTACATCTTCGTTGCAGAAAATAAATCAAAGGTCTCCAAATTCATATCCTCATTCTAAAAGTTTAAGATACAGAATTTATTATAAAAGTGTTACATTTAGGGTGGAATAAAGAACTTGTCTCGTTCAGTGAAAATAAGCATAGGACTTAACACTAAAAAAAGGCTATGAAAGTACACCTCAGAAATTCTAGAAAGCTAAGAATTGTATTGCAAATTGTAGTAAGACATTGGTAGCAACTTTGATTTTACATTTTTGTAACATAAAAAAATATAATTGTACACTCATTTTCCCTTTTGTTTTGTTTTAAAAAATTTCATATTCATTAATTATTTTTACTTGTATAAATAAATATTCGATGTGAAAGGTTTGATAAAAAATAATTCTAAATAAAATCACTTATTTATTATTGAAAACACATAAAACCAATATGATTTGATAGTTATATTTTTAAAAATATATTTTAATTTTATTAAATAATTGTTTTACAAGGGAAAATATGGGGGAATTTTTTTTTCTTTTAACATGTGTTGTTCTTTTCCCCTAATTTCCCTTCATTTATGTTTTCAAAGCAATTAAAAATTTGTTGCCAACTTTGCTTTCCTGATTTTAGTATTTGAAAAATAAATATAGAAAAATGGAAAAGGTAATAATAGAAACCACCTATTTCCTATTTCTTTATTGTTAAAACAAATATGTAATAAAAAGAAAACTTAAAGTTTAACCATATTGGGAAAACCATATTTACTATTTATATGATTACTGAATTGCTAATATTTTTGTTTATCTAATGAAATAATTCTTGTTGGGACATCTATATTTTAGTAAAAAGTAAAAGCTTATCATCTCATGTAAAGCATAGAGCATTTTCTCTCTATTTTTTTGCATGCTGGCTATGCATTTTGAGTTGTACTCCATATTCAATCAATTTTTTTAATTATCTTATTTTGCTACAACCATATCCAACAGTACCTACTATTTATACAATTACTAAATTGCTAATACTTTTGTCTGCCTTGTATTGCATAGAATAAGAAGGGCTATAGAAAGTTTGAGAATAATCCTTTAGAGAAAGATTTTATTGGAATTCTACATAGTTATGTTTGAAAACTGTGATGACACTAACAAAGAACTTTATAGTGAAGTATCTCTTTGTGAAAACAGTGGTGACTCTGAAGAGAGTATATATAAACTTAAGAATGACCACTTCAAAAAATGCAAGGCTGCTTCAACTGTAAGTGGTAAAAGCTTCAGAAGCTTGGGGAAGAGAAAGTTGACTCTGATTTCTACAGGTTGTAAAAGGAGGCATGACATTGATAATAATAGTGATATTTTTACCAGGAATAGTTGCAAACGAGCAACTCAAGGTGGTCACTCAAACCCAAAATTTTGTATCCCCAACGTCATTAAAGATATTGTGGCATTGAAAATCGACCCTAACTCTCATACTTTCTCTACCCTATCGAAGATAATGTTGGATGATAATATTAGAAAGATGTACATGCTGTAGCCTACTAAACAACAAAAGATGGAGTTTATCAAGAGGTTAAATTAATTTATAGGTCCTTATACTATTTAGAGATTTTCAATTAGATACTTATATTTTAAAAGTTTATAATTGTGTCCAAATAGTTTTAAAACTTTGTAATTGAGTCGTTGTTGTTAGAAACTTATAATAATGCTCTAACAATAAGTTGGTTTTAGGGACTCAATTGCAAAATTTAAAAAACTATAAGGACCCATTTACTAACTTTTTTAAGTCCCTATAGTTTTAAAAAAATTTAATTAAGTAATGAATTCAGGTTATCGTTAATAATTTCTAACGACGCTTTGATGGCAGTGACCCAATCAGAAATTTTTAAAATTATAGAAACTCAATTACAAACTTTTAAAATATAAAGACCTAATTGAAAATTATCAAATAATATAGGGACCTAAAGATTGATTTAACCTTATCAAAAAGTTGATTGATGAATGAAATTTTAGATTATTATTTGATTAAAGGTTGTTATATTCCCCCACCATCTTTGACTATTTATGATGTATCAGAAATAATACATATTTTTTTATTTCTTTATATTTATGTTAATATAGTTTTAGCATAATATGTTATGTATATTTGTGTAATTTGTCTTAGATAGTTTTGTTTTTAGAACAAAATAATTCTCTCAAGTAACTAAAAAATATAACAAAAAATTATTATTTGATTTATACTTTATTTTTTTAATTGCTAAATTTGAAGTGCTTTAAGGTTTTTGAAAAATTAAATTAACTTTAGTATTTATATATTTTTTTAAAAATATTTTCTAAAGTCCATTTCGAATCTCATTGAACTAAGCAGTCCTAGATACTAAACAACACATATAATTGAGAAAAAGAAAAGTATGAATTCTCAAGGAAATCTAAGATTTCAAGATCATTCAAGCCAATAATCAGGGAGTAGTAGTGTAGATAAACATATTCTGGTAATCAAAAGCTATAAAATAAAAGAAACCAAAGAGAAAAATAGAGAAAAAGGAAAATCACTTTCATTCATGTATATTTTTTATGACATTCCAATCACTCCCCTTATAAAGAAGTGTCTGTAATATCCAATTACAAAGCAGAAAAAGTAAATGCAAAAATATATGAGCAAAATAACTAATTCTGTTATGTTGCGATCTAACCTACCACTAAAGCAGGAAAAAAAAACCCATTATAATTATTGGTAGTTAGGTTGTCCAGCAATTTGTAAACAACAAATAGTCAATTTATAATATGTCCAATGTTCACTTTTCTCATTTATACTTGCTTGATCAAATTGGTGATGTAACATATCCTTGCACATTTATATCTTTCGCGAATCCATCCAAATATTCTCGTAACTCACCTCTAGTAACTGTTGTGAATTGAATAGCATATAGGAAGTATTTACAATATTGTGAAATGGCCATTTGGCATTAAAATCATTTTAACTTGTTTATATGGAAAGCAGGTCAAGGCACATATGGGGAGAAAACATGGTAATGTCATGACTGATAAACTCTATAAACAATGATATAAGGGAGAATTTCTTTCTCTATAACACAACAAGCAAATATAAGAGGCTGCAAAAAGGACATATTCAATCAAAGAAAATACAGCTGAGGTATTTGAAATCAAAGGCTTCCTTCATGACCTACATCAAGGTGATCTCTCCATCACTCAATATTTCAATTTAGTGCTTGTGTGATAGATCTTGCACATGCAACACATGTATCCCTTTTTTGTTTGCCATTTTCTATAGGTGTTGACATGTGTGCAAGTATCGGCTTACTTTCTTATAGATATAAATTATCTTATTTTTGTTATTTACTATAGTATTAGTATTCAAATGTCAGTAACATTGAAACACATTTTTTCAATACAGTATCATTATGTATTCAAATACTTATCGTCAATAGTCGAATAACACATGGTTTTTCAAAACTTCTAGTCTACAGAGGCAATTACTGAAGTAAACAAGTGAAACACAAGAAGGGGGGTTGAGTTGTGTTTCTTAACCTTTTTGGAACACTTTTTGTTTTAAAACAAATTAATTAAGACAAAGATTGAAACAATAACACGCAAGGGACGAATAAAAACTTCTCAGTCCAATTGGACGCTAAAAAGGTTTTGTAATATTTTTCTTTGAACACAGTTAAAAAGTTATAAGTTTTAACATAAAAACCTTGGTTAAGAAAATAATAGCAATCCCCAGATGTTAGTGAGTAAATAAAACACAAGAGAAGGGAAGAGAAGCTTACACACTATGTTTATCCTGGTTCACTCTCACAAACCGAGAGCTACGTCCAGTCCCTTCAACTGGAAAGATTTTCCACTAATCTTTTACAAAGATTACAAGTATTATCCACCTCTTCAGGTACACAAGTATTCTCAACCTCTTTAGGTTCTAACATTCAAGTATTTTTTTATACCCAGCCTCTTCAAGCTTAAACAACTAGGTTGAATAAGAGAATATGTAGAAAGTACTTGAGTTTTTAACTCACTACAGGTGTGGATAGAAAATAAATCTCAAGACTTGAACTCTATACAAGAGTATGAATACTTAGAAAAATGAAAGTTTTGATTCTTTCACACTTTTGATTCACACACCTTCCTTCGTTCTTCTTCGAAGACATTTGAATTTAAAGGTGAGAGAGCTTGGAGCAGTCTTCATAAGCTTCTTCGTCCAACGGAAACATTTATTACCGTTCTGAGCAGCATTAAATGCATAAGCTGATATCGTGTTGAACTTATTCTGAAAAGTCACTTTGATTATCAAGCATATCCAAGAATATGATAGCTGAGTTCTGATTTATCTGAGCGCGCAGAAAGTTCCTCATTTCCTGGTCTTTGCAGTTGTTAGCGGTGTCAGTTAAGCGGCTCAGTTGACTTCTTTTGTAGTGTACTTTGTCAGAGTTCTTCTCAGCATTTAAACATGCACTAAGTAAGGAAACATTTGGATGATCCAATATAATATTTTTTGAAAATCAATTTAGAAAGTATTGGATGAATACTTAGTTTCCTTTAGTTTAAAAGACAAAGAAAATGGACGCACGTACAAGTACCAGATTGTTAACACATTCTTTCCTTGTTATATGCTTTAACAAAACAGTTTATAAACGAGTTACGTGAGTCTTTTACTTATTCATTCTAATTTAAACCTTGTGTTATCTTCAAAACTTTAGGGGGTATTAATTCTTTAACCATTTTGGTTCGAAACCTAATTTCACAAAGGTTCTTTGGTACTAACAATTACTATTTGAATATAAGTGTTATTAAATAATCACTAATGTCAGTCACGAACCTTATTAACTCTCCAAGCGTATAAAAAAACACAAATCATTAAATGCTTTAATGCAAATTCTATATATTCTATATAGAATTCAAAGTCATTAGATCTACAGTGTGCAACGTGGCATCTGTATTCGACTGACTTCGGAGGACCATGATGCTTCTAAATCACAAACATGTACAACTTTTGAGAAACAAGATCATGTCCAAAAATCTACCTTCAGTAATAGCTTTTAATATCAGTCAGTGGTGAAAGCAGCACACACTGCAAGAAATTGGAAAAACACATAGAACCAAACCATGTACCAAAAAATGTAGAAGCATATAGAATCAAAACCACTTTCCAGGTCCACTTCTTATGCAGGTGAGATCTTGTAATTTATTCTTTCCTATTTATAAACTTTCACCATCCAGGAGTATTTAATGACCACACTCCATCTAGAGGAGTGAGTGGAGATAGGAGTCATATCCTTTTTTTTTTCTATATAAGTTGATTTTGAACAACCAAAATAAAAATGGATGTAAAATCAGAAACAATATACAACATGAAATCAAGTGATTACAAGAACCAAAATGAACATGCAGTTCAATAAATATGATTTAAATAGATTCAAATGAATGCAAAATTGAAAAGTAATATATAACTAACATGATTATTTCAGGCAAAACCATAATTTACTTAGATCAACTTGTTATTGTTCTTCTTGTTCAAGTGCTTGGTTCATTTCAATTAAACTTGATTTCCTAATGAAAATTAATAGAAAATCATAAATGATATACAACATAAAATTAAGGGATTCCAAAACGAACAAGCTGCCTAGTAAATATGATTTTAATAGATTCAAATGAATGGAAAAATTTGAAAGCAATATATAACTAACATAATTGTTTAACAACTAAGGTAAAACCATGATTTACCAGGATTAAATTATTTTGATTGTTCTTCAGCTTGGTTAGGTGGTGGCTAGCGATCTGATTTCCAAATAAAAATGGATGAAAAAAATAAAAAAAAATAGGTAACCAATCAAACATAAAATCAACACAAGCATTTAGAAAAATGAGGAAAAACCTAAAATTATCTTTGCATCATTTGTTTATAGCTTGTTAAAACCATAAATTTACCTAGATCTCCTTGTTCTTCTGCTTGGTTAGGAGGTTGTTGGAGATGAAATTGTTCTTTAGACTAGTTAGGTGTTGATCAATCAATTTGAGACACTTATGTTAGCTTTGTAGTAGGCTTTATTAGATGTTTATTGGGCCCAATATTAGTATTTTAGATGAGTTTAATGTTGTTGGGCCTCATTGGACTTTAATGCAAATTGTGAATAATTCTTGGATTTTGATGCACTTTGACCTTTTCTCATTGGTTAGGCCATAACTTGGGACTCGGTGATCTTGGTGTCTTTGGAAAGCTAAGACAAGACTCTACAACTTTCATGAATAACTCAAGTGCTAGATCAGACTTCTAATGGTCCAAAATAGCCTTGTAATTTAGAGTGGGTCTGCTGTTACTGGAATCTGACCAGTGTGCATATATTGGACCATATCGTGGGCTATAGGCTTCCTTTTGAGTTGAAACTTGGTCATTGGAAAGATAAGACCTATATCTCCAACTTCATTGAAGACCATATAGTCAATAGATGTCATTTTAGGCATGATTATGAAGCTACAAGTTGGTTTGAATTTGGAAAAACGTTCTGTCAACCTAACTTGAGGTAGGTGCAGTGTTTTTAGCATATCTAGAGTTGTAAAAGTCCAAATTGCATGAAACTAACGCCAAAATTTCAAGGAGACAATGGTCTACAACTGTCATGAAGACCTCTAAGCCAAAATACATCGTTTAGGTCATGAAAAGTAGGCTGGAAGTAGGAGTAGAGTTGCTGACTTGAAGCCACCAACCATACAACAACCCACCTACCATGCACCAACCCACCAACCATGCATCAAGCTTTCATATTTGACAATTTCCATGTTTTTACAGCTTGTATTCAGATTATTTTTAATTACAAGTTGGCTTCTAGGATTAGTATAAATAGAGCCAATCTCTCTGTATTATACATCATTCAATTTGAAGTAAGTTTGAAGAAAGTTTGAGTATTTGTGAGAATTTTCTTTCTCTTTTTCTCCATTCTCTTTAGAATTTCGTTTTTGTTCTTTATTTTATGAGTTCTTCCTTCCCATCCACGGAAGGCTAAGCTCTTATAATCAATCCAATGGATTAGCCATCTTGATGTTTAATTTGGAGATCTTGTTTTACTTGTTCATATTGCTTAATTGTTACTCAAGTTTCTCTTCTTCCTCTTTTGATTTTGATCTAGGTTGAATTGCTTAATTTAATTTAGATGTTTATGTGATAATAACTTTATTATCATGTATTCAAGAGGATCACAAAGACTAAACAATATATCAAAGCTTTTTGATGGATTGTTTAGCTTGGTTAAATTCTAGATCTTAAGTTAATCTATGTTTGGATGGTGCTTACTTTATCTAACATTGGTTAATTAAATCCTAGATGCTTATCTAGTAGAGGATTCTTGGATCATGTTGAGGCGTCTTGATGTGATCTAAGGCCAAGAACATGTTTAGCAATTAAGTGGATTCCTTGTGATCAATGATGGATTAAACATAAGATCAGTAAATTTCCTTAGATTGGTTAATTTGTTAATTACTTTTTTTAAAAAAAAAATTAACTATTGTATTTACTTTACAAATCATCAAAACCCCCCATTTTAATTATCTTGATCTGATTGAATCTTTGTTTTTTTTATCCTTGAGAGACGATTCGGTTCATGCTCTATACTACAAATTAGTTTGTGAACTGGTAAATTTTTTTATTTGACGGGTTTCAACCACCTCTTGTTTGGATGTAGATATATTTTCAAATAAAAATAGATGAAAAAAACGGCATCCAATCAAACATAAAATCAACATAAATATTTAGAAAAGCGAGGTAAAATATAAAATCTTGCAACCCTCTATCTCCGGATTTGTTGTTCTTTAGCCTGGTTAGGTGATGGTTGGAGATTTGATTTCCAAATAAAAATAGATGGAAAAAAAAGGTATCCAATCAAACATAAAATCAACATAAATATTTAGAAAAGCGAGGTAAAACATAAAATCTTGCAACCCCCTGTTTCTAGCTTGGGTTTTCGTTAGCCTGGTTAGGTGATGGTTGAAGATTTGATTTCCAAATAAAAAGGAATGGTAAAATAAAAAAAAAGTACCCTATCAACATAAAATCAACATAACATTTACAAGCACAGGATAAAACCATGTTCTCCTTATTCATCAGCTTTGTTAGGTTGCTGATGCAAAAGAATTAGATTTGATTTCCAAATGAAAATGGATGGAAAAATAAAAAACAATATCCAATCAACAATGTACAACATGAAATGGCAAGATACAACATGAAAATGAATGAAAAATCAGAAATAATATGCAACATGAAATCAAGCGAATCCAAGAACTAAAATGAACATGTTGTCCAATAAATATGGCTTAAATAGATTCAAATGAATGTAAAATTGAAAAGTAATATAACTAACAAGATTATTTAGGATAAAATCATAATTCACCTGGATCAACTTGTTCTTGTTCTTCTTGTTCAAGTGCTTGGTTCATTTCAATTAAACCTGATTTCTAAATGAAAATTGATAGAAAATCAGAAATGATATACAACATAAAATCAAGAGATTCCAAAACGAACATGTTGTCTAGCAAATATGATTTTAGTAGATTCAAATGAATGGAAAAATTGAAAAGTGATATATAACTAGCATAATTGTTTAACAATTGAGGTAAAACCCTAATTTACTTAGATTAAGTTGTTTTGGTTGCTTTTCAGCTTGGTTAGGCAGTGGCTTGTGATATGAATTCCAAATAAAAATGGATGAAAAAATAAAATAAAAAATATATCCAATCAAACATAAAATCAATATAAATATTTAGAAAAATGAGGTAAAACCTAAAATTATCTTGCAACCCCTTGTTTATAACTTGGTAAAACCATTAATTTACCTGGATCTTCTAGTTCTTTAGCTTGGTTAGGAGGTAGCTGGAGTTCAAATTGTTCTAGTTGTTCTTCAGCTTGGCTAGGTGATGACTGGAGATCTGATTTTCAAATAAAAATAGAAGGATTTTTTTTAAAAAGGTATCCAATCAAACATAAAACCAATATAAACATTTAGAAAATCAAAATAAAACCTAAAATTTTGCATCCTCATATTTATAACTTGGTAAAATCATAAATTAACCTCGATGTTCTAGTTCTCCAGCTTGGTTAGGGGGTTGTTGGAGATCAAATTGTTTTGGTTGTTCATCAGCTTGGTTAGGTGATGTGTGGAGATTTGATTTCTAAATAAAAAAGAAATGATAAAATTAAAAAGGTACCCTACTAACATGAAATCAACATAACATATAGAAGGACAAGGTAAAACCATGTTCTCCTTGTTCTTCAACTTGGTTAGGTTGCTGGTTCTAAAGAATTAGATATGATATCCAAATGAAAATGGATGGAAAAATCAAAAACAATATTCAATCAACATAAAATCAACACAAACATTTGGAAGCATGAGGTAAAATCATAAATTACCTTGCAACCCCCTATTTTAAACTTGGGACAATTGCTTGTCTCAAACTATATTGATAACTGTTATACCATTCCTCCAATTGTGTAAAATGTTATTTAAAATAATTTTTTATTTTTCCCTTTCTCTGCTTGTGTCGTTTGATGCGAAGTATTTCTCTTTGCATTTTGTTAGGTAGTTGTGAATGGGCTCTTATTGGGCAGTAGGGCATGACAAATTCGTAGAAATGGACATATGTGACCCTACTACATACTTCTTTACAATGTTGAACATCATTTGCAAATTTATCAAGTGTATCGTAGAGATGATAAATAATCTATATCATACAAAATTTATCTAAATCTTAAAAACAAAAAAGGGAAAAAGGTAAAGATAAAAATGCATCTAATCTGATGGTTTGAAAAGAATGTAGCTAATTATTTGTAAGTTCTTCAAAAATCCTCCAGTAATCTTCAGGTTGTGGAATATTTCTTCCAGTGTTCTTAGTAACACAACTCGATTGGTTCACCCACCATTTTAGCATTGGAACATCTGTGTAGCCAATTTGAAGTGGAGGATCAACCGAAGACGCTCCTTGTTGTATTTTTGGAAGCCCATTTATTGTTAATCTTACAAGTGTTGAAATTTGCACCATAAAATATACTTCAAAAAAATATTAATTAGTAACTTATTAATATCAAATTAAAAAGAAAAAAATGAGTTACTTTCTTCACAAAAGAAATACTAAATTTTTTTTAGTGCTATTTTTCTTTGCTATTAACAACTGACATTGTGTTGGCGAGAAGGGCACCACCCCATGAATAGTTCCCTACATTATCAAGGTTTCTCAAAATGTGTAGGAATTGTAGTCATACTCAGTCACCACTGCTAGTAGGATATATCAAGCTTCTGATTAAATATAACAAGTATGCAATGACATACTAGAGTTTATTATGTTCATTTTCAATTACAAGTTTATATTTTCCCCTCAGATTCAGAAGGGAAACATTGGACTTAACTATGTCTGAATCATCAAGGTTATATCTTAGCTCAATTGAGCAACAATATGTGGTTACAACCCTTCTCATGTTACTGGCATACCAACTATGGATACGTCAGTTATGGAAAGAACGTCTACGAGTGCATAATAAAGACGTATATCATCGTTAAGTACAAAATAATGATTCTTCATATAATAAATGTCAACTACTTCTAACATAAGGCTATTGCAATGGTTTCCTACATCTTTATGATCCAATAAGTGTTTGAAGCTTGCCCGTCTTAGATATTCAATGATCAACTGTGGTGGTTACCATTTCTTTACACAATGTATTTGATCTGACACACCCATTCGACTTAAAAAGTTCAGGCCAAAGGCAAAATATTAACAATCAACAAAAAGATAGTTCACAACAAACTAATACCACATATAACAATTGGCTAAAAAATGTTAATTACAAGGCAACTACTGGACTATTTGTATACAGAATTATTTTTCATACATAAATCTTGATGAACATATACTGTATGTAGTTATCTTAAATAACAAAGCTAAAAAGTATTACATGTACTAGTTTATAAATTGGAAACTTTATTGATATTACTATGAAAATTTCTTTTCCCCAAATTTAACTTAGTTGCCCATCATGTAATTGCATAAAGCATAGAGGGTTCTAAGACTCATAAAAAAGACCAATAGTATGACAAAACTTACGTATGTAGGACACTCTCACTTAATGACGATGCATGAAAGGTATGATTAAGAAGTTTTGTCACGAGTTGAGTTGCATATTTGCTTGTTATGGTCCAATTGGGTATATTTTAAATTTCATTATTTGCAGCGGATTGTTCCTCACATTCTCATTTATGGATGAGAGAAAGTGTGATGATATTATTCATTGTCCAATCACTTTTTTCTCAAATTGAGATATATTGAAAGATCATGATTTTAAATGAGAATTTTTAGGCAAGATCTACAAGTGATATCATACCTATTTGGTTATCATAGAGCTTTGGCAAAAGAAACAGATTCCATTGAAGATTCAAACGGCAAAGAAAATTCTTAGATTATGTTACTTTTTGTAATTTTGTGGCTTTAAGTGATAATTAGTTTGGTTATGTAATATGTTTCAAGTATCTTTTGGTTGTTATGTTGTATCTCACACTCCTATTGCTTTTGGAGACAAATTATTAACTTTTGTATTATATTTAATGTTTTTTTTTATCTACTTCATAACTTATCCTGACCAAAACAAATTGATGCAAAGAAATTAAATATAATTGTACTCTTTGAAATTCTACGTAGCCAACATGACATGCAAAATATGATTTTCTTGCATATTAACTGTGCATGTTGGATGAGGTTTTGAGTGCACTTCAATGAATTGCTTAACCATTCAACAAAAAATTACTCATTAATTACACAACCATTAAACATACAAGACACAATGATACAAATGTGACCTAACCATTGAAGACACAACACATCCATTAAAGACAGAATACCACATTAAACACATTAGACCAACTATTAAACATACAAGACCAATCAATCAACATGATTAATCAATGGATGCGACAGTTAATGAGATCAATCAATACATGTACAAGACTTTTACTATCTACACAATCAACACCCACACAGTCAACAAGACTTGAGGAGACAAGACAAAAGAAGTCAACTGAGCCACTTAGCTGACACTGCTAACAACTACAAATACTAGTAAATAATGAACTTTCTGTGCGCTCAGATAAATCAGGACTCAGTTATCACACTCTTAGCATTCCTTGTTAATCAAAGTCAATTCTCAGAAGAAGCTCAACACGATATCAACTTATGCATTTAATGCTGCTCAGAACGGTAATAAATGTTTTCATTGGATAAAGAAGCTTATGAAGACTGCTCCAAGTGCTCTCCATCTATAAATACAAATGTCTTCGAAGAAGAAGGTGCTAAAGTATTAATCAAAAGAGAAAAGTTTTTTGGCTCACCTTTCAATTCAATTACACTCTTGTATAGAGTTTCTGTCTTGAGTTTTATCATTTTATCCTCACTTGTAGTGAGTTAAACACTTAAGCAACGTTTACATGTCTGTATATTCAACTCAATTGTTTAAGCATGAAGAGGTTGTGTATAAAAGAATACTTGTATTTAGAACCTGAAGAGATTGAGAATACTTGTGTACATGAAGAAGTGGAGAATACTTGTAATCTTTGTAAAGATTAGTGATAAATCCTTCTTATTGAAAGGACTGAACGTAGCTCTCGGGTTGTGAGAGTGAATCAGGATAAACCTCTGGTTTGAGCTTTTCTTCCCTCTATTTGTGTTTTTATTTTTATACTAACTTCCGGGGATTGTAATTGTTTTCTTAATAAGTTTTTAAAGTTAGTATTGAAAACCTTTTAAACTGCATCCAAAGAAACATCTCACAAAAAGTAAAAACCTTCTCTGCGTCCAATAGAACTGAGAAGCTCTTCTTTCGTCCATTACTTATTATCATTTCAAACACTGTTTTGTTTAAACGGTTAAGTTTCGAAAAGTTTTCCAAAAAGGTTAAGAAATACAATTCAACCCCCCTTCTTGTGTTTCACTTATTTATTTCAATATGTTTGATGTAGAGGAATAAAATCATTGAAGTTTCATATGACATTAATATGAAATTTGATATAAAACAATGCATGGCTTCAAGTTCAAAGAACAAATAGTTTCATTTTACAATTTAGAATTAATTAACAAAAACATATAATATATGTCAATTCTAAAACTTAATAGGGAGAAGTAAAATCAAGAGAGTTTCATGTTCAAATAAGAAAATTTTCCCATTAAAATAATCAATAACTTCAAGAATAGGGTATGCCATGCATGCATGTATCAAAATCCACATATTTAAATGGGTTTTAAATCATGCATCTAGGCTATGATTCCATGATAAGATTTTCATGAAACTTCAAGAATAGGGTATGTCGTGCATACATGTATCAAAATTCACATGTTGGAATAGGTAACTGTTATGGACTTTATTTCCAATCTTTTTGTTATTTGATCAAAATTGTGTGGTTATATTTTTCTCCATAATCTACCAAAAAAGAATAACATAAGCAGATTATATAACAATTGAATTATCAATTAATGAACATGTGTTAATTATTATAATATGTAGTCATACAAAAATTCTTTGTTGTTGAATTTAAAAAATGACAATAATGAAGTGAATCATTTAATTTTTTATAAGGTGGAATGAAAGTTGAATTATCAATTAAATGATTGGTTGTTTCTTAATGTTGAGTCTTTGAAATAGGAAAGTTAAGTGAATGATTTAAAATTTGAGTAATTACTAAAAGAAACATTTTAGTTTTCAAAAAATTAAGTTGAAAAGCATGTTCCATTGACTATGTTTCTAATTTTGTGGAGTCATAGAAATTTTGTTTTCTAAATTACTTGCGTACTTTACTTAATTACTTTTTTTATGATTAAAACTTACTTATTTATTTATAATTTGTAATTTTATGCAATTAAATATTAAGCTTATAATATTTGAATTTATTAGCAATAAAGAAGTATGAATAACTTATCATATGATAATTATTTTATGATCGGGCTCAATTGTTATAGTCCATAACAAAGAGGAATATTCAAAACTTGCACAAATGAGTTTAAAATAAATAAAATATATATTAAGCTAAAGAAATCGAACATATACGATCATGATTTAATTAGGTTAAGTTCAATTCAATACTCGAACTAATAGAGTTAGGTTCAATCCTTGGAGTGGTGTATATGAAAAAATGTAATTAGGAGGAGTTACCGCTTCTGGTGCCTGACAGTATCCTGAAAGATTAGTCTTTTACCTTTCAAGTAGAGGGATATCTTGAGAAATAAAAAAAAAATGAGTTGGGTTGGATTCAAACTAAAATAAAATTACTTATCCTAACCTGTAATTTTTGTTTTGAATTAGGACAAATTGATTGAATTAATGAATTAATTTGGCCAATTATCACCCATACAATACCATAAATAGAAAAATAAAGATGTTTTGTCAACAAGTTTATAGCTTAATTAGCACTAGCCATGCCTATAAGGTTTGAGTATGGTATTTATGTTGAAGATTTGATCTTTTACTAGATCACCTTTAGTTTTCTCTTAAGTAAGTAAACCTACAAAAGTTGATACTTGCTCGTGAAAATAAAAATATAGATTTTTTAATAAGAAAGAGAAATTTCGCCTTACGATCTCAATTTTGTGTCGTTTTTGAACTTGTATAAATAGATAGTTGATTGTGCAATATTTTATTATTTATTGTTAGTAAAGATAAATATTTGTAGTGGAGAGAAGAAAAGTTGATTTTTATTTTTTAATAAAAAAGAAAAATTTTCCTTTCTCTCTCTCTCCAATAACAATAAGTAATTAACTAAAGTGATAAATATATTTAATTTTGGACACTTAATCAAAAGTTAAATTTTTACTTTATTCACAAATGAGATTAGTCTCCTACTCTAATAATATCAAAATATCATGGTTAAAAAAATTTTGATTTGTGGAGGTGCATCGAGTACACCTCTCCTTCTAACGCAGCGTTTAACATTTTACAAAACCAAACATCAAGACAAGGCCACAAGGGTTCTGGGTTCGTGTCCTTCCGTTCCTTACCTTGCGCCACCCTAGTGCCGCTGTGCTGGAGGAGAGAGGGCCAACGCCGGCCAGCCAAACACCAAAACGCCCAAGCACTCTTCGATTTGATTCTGGTCAGTCAGTCTCTCCGTTTCTTCACTTCCTCACTCTACGCGTTTCTTCAACACAATGTATCATGCTTTTATTGGGAATATAGGGCGTATATCTTGGCATTTTGGTCTTAATTTTTGGTTTGTAATGAAATGGACTGCACACTTAAGCTAGTTTTTTTTTTTGGGCAAACTAAAAAATCAGAATATACCAAAGTTAGGACATAGATTTAGTTTTTAAAGCTTTTGAAGTTGGTTTCAGGAAGGAAATGGAGTTTGTTAACAAAATAGTTGACACAGCTAAGAGAGCTTCAAACAACAACACAGTGATCAATGTTTGTCTAGTTGCTTCGTTTGTAACGTTGGGCTTTAGATCTATGAATCAGCAAAAGGCCATTGAAGCTCTTGAGGCTGAGAAGGAATCTCTTGGCAAATCCAACAAGGCCATGAGAAAGGCCTTGTGGGATTGGAAACAGCAGCTTTTTGCTGAAGCCTCAACTGATTCTGCATTGGTCCCTTTGGCCAGACTCAAAGCCATCTATGGCGAAGCCCCGTCTTCTCAACATACTACACTTGGTAATTCAATTCTATCTCTTTCCCTGCTATAGACTCGACCAATTTTTGAATGAGAGAATGGAAGTGTTACTTTGATTTTGGTAATTTAGAAAATGATTATAAGGAGTTAAAAGAAAGAGATAAATCATACATTTTAGAAGTTATTTTCAATACTGGCTTGCATCTTGAAATAGATTTCTAAAATCATTTTCCTGTTCAATTTTTTACTGTGAGTTATGCTTTTGTTAAGGGATGAGCTTTATGCATTTTGTAACCTGGGGGGGGGGGGGGAGGGATTTTATGCCTACACTTCAATTGTGTTTGAGGAGTATGCCTATAATGTGATCCATTGTTTTGGAGGGAGCATAGTTTCATGCTCATTGATGTCTTATTTGGAGGCAGTGTTTCTGGAAAAGATCTAGCTTGCCATAGAAAGGTTCAATTTGACATTTGGAATAGAGCCTTCTTCATATTATGGTATTAAATGTTATAGCAGGTAATGGTATATTACTGTAGAAAGTCTATGGTGATCATTTCTTACTTGCTGAGCCGGTTTTTTCAGAATACATCTAAGTTTTTGCTGAAAAAAAAAATTGCTTACTCCAAAATCATGTTGGTAAGCATCAATGGAAATTTTTTTTCTTGGCTTTGCTATTTGTTGCTGAAACAGCAGAATATAAATTAATTGTTATGGAGGTCATTTTGATAAGAACTTGTTTTTATCTGTAAACTTCTAAATCTTTGGACTGGCTTATTTTGCACTAAGAAAAAAAAACCTTTTCAACCAAAATCTCTTTCTTGAGCATTTTGGAAAATGGTTTTCTGGAAACAAAATAGGCTAATCCAAACACTCATTGTTGGTTATTCTGATTGTGTCCTCAACTACCTTTCAATCAGCTAGTTTCAAGTTGAGACAAAAATGGGAATAGGGGAAATAGGGGGAGAAAGATAGGAGGGGTGGAGGCAAAATATTAGTTGAGTGAACTGTTAAACGATAACTTTTTGAAAGAGAAGTACAAGATGCTGGGAAAAAAATCATTTCAAACAAATAACCAAGTATTTCAAATTTGAGACCATGTTCATCTTTAAAATACTTGTTCTTATTTTATTTTGCAATTTTTTTTTACCTTATTATATGCCAGTATGACTCCAAAAATGTGCTTTGCATCATAATAGCGACAGCATTAGACATATTTAGTATTTTAGTTTTACTACTGGTGTAAATTTATTTTACAACTCTGTTTTTGTGCTTAAAATATCAAAACGTAGTTATCATGTAAAGCTGTAGTAAAATCCACATTTTCTATGCACAATGCTTATTGGGATACAGCATGATTTTTTTCCTTCAAGTACTACTTTTGTGGTTTTTCCAGGAGATACTGTGAAGCAAGATGCAAATTCATCTGGTCGCACCAAAATTATCGTCTGAGATCTGCAAAGTTGTCAGGATTTTTAGAAGTTTTCGGCAAGTTATTTTAATTATCATGTAAATATGGAACTTGGAGGAAGTTAAAAGTGGTGAAAATTTTGTCGTTGGAAGGACAAAACTACATTTTTTTTGTTTTACAATTTGCCTATAATAATTTTGGTGAGTGGATGAAAACTTGATAAAAAATTTTGGTAGCTGAGAGGATGCTGTCTTCAAACATATTAAACTTGTCTTAACTTCTGTGGTGGATGTATGGATGACTTTTGATGAGCTAAAACGTTGCACCATTTTATCATTTGTTTTAACTTATAAATGTTAGACGCCTTGTTTGATCATATACTACCTATCATCCAATTCAACTTAATTTCCAAGTGGTCACAGTTATATAAGAGCTTCTGGTCCATGTTTGGATTCAGGTTAAGAAAATGCTATTGGTAGATCTGAAATGATCCCTCTCCTCTGTGTGTCGGTGTGTTCATAGGCTTCCATAATTCCTTTTCCTGTTTTATGCTTCTTCCAAACCAAATTGATTTTGATGAGATTGTCTAAACTAAACAAGCTGCAGATGTAATGCTCCTTAGTTAAGCAATGCAGTTTATTGCGTAAATATTGTAATGAATAATGATGTATTGATTTAAGCTAATGGATTAATATCAAGTCTTCCTCTCTAATGTGTTTCTGTCTGTCTTCTTTTCTATTTGCGTTAATTCCCATTTCTATTTTACCTATATTTTATCTTATTTTTTTATTTGATTATAACAAAATTATGTGAGTTTGAACTTATGACCTTTAATCACGTAAACCCCTGTTGCTATATATTTTACCTTATCTAATTCTAAGTAATTATCCCCTGTTTGGATATAAACGTATGTGGTTTGGCAAACTATATCAACCTCTGCTTTAACACTATATCCAAGAGAGGGACCAGAAACAGTTTCCTCTGTTCTTATTTTCCCGGTTCATTCCTCTGATTTGGACGCAACAACACACGAGAGATCTCTTGGGGCGAACTAGATTGCTACCTATATCAACAGCATTATGATAATAATCTTTTTACCTTAGATTTTCAACTGGATCTTCTGGGCCCATGGAAGGCCAAGCATGACATAGGCCCAGGACTATAAGGTGAATAAAATGTGACCTTGTCCATGTGTGCACTGTAGCATAACGACTCGAGGCACCTCAAGCGTAAGATAGGGGGACTCAGCTTCTCTTTCCATGCCAAGTCCTCTTTTGGCGGTAATAGCCAAATTATATGAGAGGAGGGGTTCCCTTTCAAAAGATATGATTCATTTTAGTCTAAATACTCACCATTTTTTCACTTTCATACCGAATTGAACGTTAGAGTATCTTTGTAAGTATCGTCCTCTATTGTTGGACGTGTAAAGCATTCCTGCAACTCAAGTCAAGTTTTATTTGCTAAGCCACCTCAGATAGTCAACGCGAACAAAAGTAAAAAACATATGTGGGCCATAGGCTCTTCATTCAAGGGAAAGTGACAAGAATTATCACCATGGACTTTACTATATGGCAGCCATCACGCCCATTTCCGTTT
The DNA here is from genome assembly GCA_023212625.1 of Styphnolobium japonicum. Taxonomy (NCBI): domain Eukaryota; kingdom Viridiplantae; phylum Streptophyta; class Magnoliopsida; order Fabales; family Fabaceae; genus Styphnolobium; species Styphnolobium japonicum. The sequence continues at coordinate 21,819,425 of JALBWW010000013.1, forward strand.
CCTTTTTGTCTACTTCATTCGAGGGAAAGTGACAAGAAATATACTTTACTATATAGCAGCCATCACGCCCATTTCCGTTTCCTTTTGCTGCTTGACGTTCTCAGCCAAAAAGCATAACTTATTTGTCTCCCTAGAATTATTAGATCATCCAATTTTCACTGCATCCCGTGCTTCAATTATGGCTTTCAGCTGTTCACCTTTCATCAGTTGCAAGGTCTTTCCCAATATTATGATTCTCTCTCTCTCTAAGGCTTACACTTAAATATAATTCCTTTTCTTCTACTAACTGCTATGCTAGTCACTGTGACTATAGGCTATAGAAATTGCTTTATATAACTGAATATATTTTACTAACCCATATTTGTAACTATGATTTTTTTGCCTCAGAAAGAGTTGGCACTCTTTGCTTTACCTTCATCATCACCATCATCCTATGTAATTGATGATCAGAAATGCAAGAGATCAATATCGAAGAAGATTGTTTCTATTGTGTTACCCCAGCAGAACAAACGCAAGCCTTCTGCAGCTGGCTCAGTTGGGTTCAACTCTTCACTTTCTTCCCTGTTTTCCATTTATGAGCTCAAATTTTAGTGCTAATGTTGGGTTTTGTTGCTGCACTGTAGACCCAAATTCCGATGACTATGACAGAGAAGATACTGGCCAGAGCTTCTGAGAAAGCTGAGGTTAGCCCAGGCCAAAACGCATGGGTTAATGCTGATGTTTTGATGATCAACGATATTACTTGTCCTGGTGTGTCAGGGATCTTCAAGAAAGAGTTCGGCAAGAGTGCAAAGGTACACTCTTATTATCATCTTCACTTAGGATACCAGTTATGCTGTTAGTTGTGAATGGATTCAATTAACTTTCAGACTGATATTTTTATTTAATCAATTAAAGTATTAAGATTTTTGTTTTGTGCTAAGTTAGCTTTGAGAGCAGTTATTTGGACATATTTTATTTACACTATTTTTACAACTCTTCATAACAGCTAGTAATTTGTTGTAAGTTTAATTTTGATTCCAAGTTTTTGTTATGTTATTATTCAATTATATGTTAACACATTATTATAAATATAACTTTTTAAGTTAAACTCTTTTAATAATGTATTAATTTATTATTAAATATAATGTAAATTTTTTTTATACCAATTAAATTAAATCATTTGTTATTTAGTATTGATAATTTTTTTTATCACTATTTAAAAGTTAAATTATTATCAAATTTCAAAAGTTGTGAACGTCAAAAAATAAAAATAAAAGCATAAAACGGTATAACTATAAGTGTAAAATTGGGTGTGGAATTAGTACTTTCCATTGAAGTATTTGGATATCATTAAATATGTTAAGTGCATCACTTTTGCAATACATAAGTTTGTACAATATTTTTCCTCCAATAGAGATCAATTCTTATAGAGGGCCCACCACTAAACGTGCAGGACTTTATACCTTGAGTTGGGGAAATGGGTAAAAGCTTGTCTTCTGGCCCGTTTAACTCACTTTCTTAATGGGTTAAGATTATCTTAATACATAACCCACGACTACTTTGTATGTATCAGTAAGGTTTGGTTTGTTTAATCCGTGGGTTAAGTGAGTTGGACCGTGACCCAATATTTCTTTTTCTTTTTCCTTAGAAAAAATAAATCTCCTTTATTAAAATACTCTCAATTAGTAACTCAACACAAGTGTTTAACTTATCTAATTCTTATGTCCAACTAAAAACTTAAAAAATCTTTAAAAAGTAGTCCAAAAAACTCAACTAATGGCCTCATATTTCACTTATACACACACCTTTTTTTTATTTAAATTATTAATTTTTTTAAAAAAGATTAGTAGGTTAGTGGACTGGCTCGCTAACCCGCAAGCTTAGGCGAGCTAGGCCTGGGTTGACCATATTCTCAACCAGTTATTAAAACGGGCCAACCCGGTCCTGCATAAGACAAGCTTGCAGTGGGCTGGGCCAGATTGGCCTGTTACCCCCCTCTAGTTATATATACCTAATTTTTTGTTCAAACCTATGCAAATATTAAAACTATATTAAGAATAGTGTAAACAAATGATATGCAAATATCGCTATTCTTTCATCCAAGCACGTGGATATCCTATGCATATATGCCATTGATGCTTGAGAAATTCCCTTGTACTTAATCTTTTATATTTTCCTTTCTTCAAGGGTTTTTTTAACTTTTTTTTAATTAATTAACAAATTTTTCTTTTTGGTAATGGATGTAAGCACTTGAGTGATACATAAAAGGAGCAAGATAAGGGGGAATTGGTGTTTACAAAATTTTTAAATCTAGGTGCTTTTATAAACCTTGAATCACATTAAGCAATTTTTTTTTTTGGTGAGAAAAGAGTTAAAAACAAGTTTGAAAAAAAAGAGTACTTTAAGGTAGGCTTGGCACTGGGGTGGATTTTTTGCTCAACCCTTTTTTACTCACCTCGCGGGTTTTGGGCATGAAAACCCGAACCTATACCTATGAAAATATTTAAAACCTGACCCTACCAACAAGTGCTGGTGTAATGATAAACGAGCTGCACTTCTAAGGTGAGGACACAAGTTCGATCCTTGGAGGAGGAAATTGTTGGGAGAGTCTCCTAATTATGACCATACCTGAGGTGGATTAGTCTCATAGTACTAGTAGTCTGTGAGGATATCTTAGAAAAAAAAACTCGACCCTACCCGTGCTGCCCATCCCTATGAATTTTTTTATATAAATTTATAATAATAGCATAATCAATAACAATTTTAAAAAGTAACCATAATCTCATATAATAATTGAAAGACATGGGAATGCTTCTACTACGTCTATCGAGAATTTAACAATGTAAATAATGACATCTTAAAAGGTAAGAACATAAGTAACATGTGGCAAAATTAACTTACATATTTTTATATAGATATTTTTTAACATATGGGGTAACTCTAACATGCCTTAAGCCGTGTCAGGTGAGTAGAAAACCCACTCTACGCAGTGTGGGACTGGATAGGCATCCGCAATGTGGGTACAAATTGGGAAACCTATTTTAAGGTAGGAATGAAAACAATAAGGTGCATCGAGTTAAAAAAGGATACGATTAGAAAAGAGTGAAAACAAAATTCATGGCTGACTCAAATGGTAAACAAGCTTGAACTCAATGTAGGCCCTTTTAAAATGTCAGGGGTTCAAGCCCGCGAAAAAACACTTGTAGGAAGGAGAAGCCTCAATTCCCCAAACGAGATTGATTAATCTCACACTCAAAGGATGAGGGATACCTGAGCAAGGTAAAACGAAAACAAAAAGTCATGGCTACATCCACTCTTCCAAGCTCACCTTAAGGAATTTTCACATTAGTTAGTAGATTTTGATCAACCCTAATTGCTCAAGCTAAATTTCAATAATAGCCAATTTTGTTTTGACTCCACCAACCAACCAAAAAATTTTCCTTGCTTGCCCTATAACATAGCTTGTAGCTAAAAAAGAAAATAGTGCTTCCTACATTGTTCCTTTCTTTGGCTAAGTGTTTACAAAAAATAAAAAAAATTAAAAAATTAAAAAGTGAGCTACAAATTTGATATGAAAGTAAATCTCAAAGCAAGATGACAATGGAGTTAGGGTTTCAACACTTCATCTTTGAGGCTAATAAGAATTAGCTCCAATCTTGTGTGAAATGCTTGGTCTTGCAACTTCAATAGCTCTAGTGGTGTTTTTTGACCATTTGAGAGAGCTCTTGTACAAATTTTCATGTTTTAACCATTAGAGTCATGCTGATGCCTAACAAAATTTGTTCACGAGTGTTTACTTATTTTGCTATATGTCCGAAACTTTCTTCTTGTGTGTCTGCTCTTTTTCTCTGGTCCTTGCATTAAGAGGTATTTCGATTATAGTTTATGTTTCCTCTTCCAAACACTCCCAAGCACTCCTAAACTCTCCCAAAGCTCGTCAAATTTAGGCTGAGTTTGGATAAATCATTTAAAGAGAGAAATGTAATTTTTAAGAGGATTTAAAATACTATACATTAAGTGTCAATGTCGTGGCAAGCATTGCCAACCAATTTCCGACAAATTTGGTCAACCTCGACCACATGGTTGGATACAAGTATTCCAAAATACGTTATGTCATAATAATTTAATCAAAGCTCTTAAAAAAAATACTTAAGCACAACTAATGAGTTGAGCATTAGTGCATGTAACATCAAGTGCAACACTCTTCTTATTATCTAGATAATGCATCATTCAAGCATACAAAATAAATGCATTAATTAAACTTAATATCTTAACTCACAAGGAGTGGATCAAATCGCAAGCAAGCTTGAAGTTAGGAGTTGAGTAGCCTCTGTAATGTGAGAGATTTAAACTTGTGAGAAGACACTTGTGAAGAAGAATAACCTTAGTCCCAAACATGAGAATAACTGAACAAAGACAAAAAAGAAAAAAAGAAAAAAAGAAAAAAAACAAGTGAGATAAAATGATTGATACAACATATTCTCACTTAGTTCATAACATGCATAAGCATAGATAGAAAATAATTCATGTAAGCACTTTATGCTATAAGCCAATAAAGCATAATATTTAGTATTTTTAAAGATAGAACCTTTAAAAGGACAAACAACATCAAAACATCTTTAAAGCTTAACCTATCACTGCCAACACGGTTTGGTCCAATTGGTTGAAGGGATTCACAGAAGATTAATTCTACACTCCTCAAGTGCATGAGTTTGAATTTGCCTTTGACTGGTTGTCTTTCTTGATTGTCATCCCTCCATTAGGCTAGTTGAGTAGCCTCTTTTCAGGGATAATAAAATCTTTGGAGATAATCTTCTTAGTGGGCCTCTACCTGTCCCTCTAAGATCCCAAGCATGTCACTGGCACTTCGACTAGTAGTATGTGAGTAACATTATACTGCCATTTTAGTTATATATAATAAAAGCTTAACTTAGCAATTATTAAGTTATATGTTTTGTTATAATCAAAACTCATTTTGACAGTCAAGGTCAAAATCGACACCGGATAGGAAGGAGAGATAGGTAGCCTAACGGGGACCGAATGTCAAAACATCATACCCCAGTCTTAAAGCCTTGATGAAAAGATTTTCAATTTAATCGTATTTAATAATAAAATTTAGGAAGAATTATACTTGGTGCCATTTAGTGCCGATTTCATTTTTTTAAATTGCATTTCGAATAACTATTTTTACAATAGAATAGTCATAGAAAAAATTATGATAATTGTATTGCAATGTTTGATTATTTCGTTAGATAGTCATTTTTTTAAAAAATAAAAAATCACATACTTTGGTTGTAGTTAATCTTTTTGTAAATAGTGACATATTAAAGCAGGCACCAAAATAGAATATGGAATAAAATTTTACATAAAAAATAATTTTTTAAACATTTTAGTGTACAATTTCACTTACTATATATTACATTCCCCAGTTTTTCCTTTGCTATAAGTACAATGAACTGAACAAGTTTCCAGCAGGCAGCAGGTATCAAATGAAACGAATGGAAGTAAAGGTTTACAAAAAGACAAAGAAGGAATGGGGGCTTAACATTTTTAGTTGCCAGCTCTCTTAGGCAATCTTGTGAGCCAAGCCCAAGCTTAAAATTGATCATCATGACATTTTAGCTTAGTCGAAACTTTAGTAAAGATATTTCAACAAAATTATCTTATAACAGTGTCAAGTTAAAGCAATTGCTCGTGGCTAAAACTTGAGTTAATTAGGACAAGTCTTTTTAAATTAACCATAGCTATTATTGTAAATACATGTTCATGTGTGTGTGAGCAGTTATTCATTTTTGTCTATAAACTATTTAACTATTTTGCTGTTTTGAGATTGAAGGTTTGGGACCGTGAAAAGATTTTAGTTATCCCTGATCATTACATTTTCACAAATGATGAACGTGCAAACCGTAATGTGGATATTGCGAGAGACTTTTCCTTGGAGCAAGATATCAAGTACTTTTATGACATTCAAGATCGCAGTAATTTTAGGGTACTTCTTCTCTTTGCTTACATTTCTATATATATATATATATATATATATATATATATATATATATACATTCAACGTAACGTTTTCTCTTTTAAATTAACTCTGAAAGTAACGTTTTTAACATGAATTATACTATATGAGTTTAGTGACAAAAAAAATAATTTAAGATTATAAGTTAAAAAAGACCTATATTACAAGGAAGTCATGTGTATTTTACCTTAATTTTTATAAATTTTATATTTTGCTTCATTGCTGAATCTCAAATGGGTTGACGATACTAAGAAAAAGATTAACTAGCCCATTGATTTGTTTTCGAACTAGTTATTAATTATCATGACATATATTTGTTTGGAACTCTAATAATATAATACACTCAAGTAATGGTTGTGATTGATTGTTTTAATTAGTGAAGCTTTGATTAGAAAATCAACAAATTAAATAGCAGTTATTTTTTTGTCATTAAAGTAATTTTTGTTAATTGTCAAGCAATAAAATTTTATTGCTTAAAAGAAAAAAGAATGTATTGTATAAATATTATAGACTGCATAATAATTTATACATTGCAGGCTAACCCAGATTATAAAGGTGTTTGTCACGTTGCTCTCGCTCAGGAGGGTCACTGCAGACCTGGAGAGGTGGATTTCTGTTAACAAAGCTATTGATATGTTTAAGTTTGAAATCTACAGGTTCCAAAGATGTTCTGATCACTTGATGTATGATAGCAGGTCTTGTTTGGTACGGATTCTCACACCACATCTGCTGGAGCATTTGGCCAGTTTGCTACTGGAATTGGTAACACTGATGCAGCTTTTATATTGGGGACAAGGAAGATCTTACTCAAGGCAAGTAAACACATTTCATCATATTATTTTTTATGAAAACATTGGAGGATTTTGTCCTTTATAGCCTTCCATAAAATTGTTTTCATTCCAGTAAATTTCTTGAGGTTTTTTTAATATAAAATATGGCAGGGCTATTTTACTGGTCTCTGCTGGCATTGATCATCCCATGCACTGCCTCAATTGCTTCTATGAGTGCATATCGTAAGTGCTAAGCAGTAATATTGTTGATTGTCTTGTTAGATCAAGTAAACCTAATAGATACTAAGATATTTACAAAAGAATGCTTTATTTAGTCCTGCACCATATACTGATCATACTGCAATATCATTAATAAACTTTCACCAGTCAAATGCGAATGTAGGACTCTAACTGACTGCTACATCATTCAATAAGAAGCTTTATGCAAAATTTTGTGTTAAATAGATTTTTTATTTGAGCTCGGGTGCAACTAAAATCACAAAGCTAATTATTGTGGAAAGTTTCCTTTGAAGTTTGGACCTCATATATATCTTGCATTTTTTAGGATGAATTGTAACTTGAAAATCCTAATGTACGTCGTACGGCAACCAGCATTCCTCTTTATAGGATATTTTACATGGGTGATGAGATTTTATCTCGTGTTTTTTTTCCTTCCTAGTCTTTGTCAAAGTTGTCAAACTTTTAGATTTACAAAGATCACGTGGAAAGGCTTCGGCACGAGAACCTTTTTGGTTCTTTAAGATTTAAAATTACATATTCTACCAGTTGCATAAAGGGTCTGTTAGAGCACTATTTTGTGTCCTTCGATCTGCAGAAAGGGTATCCTTTTACATGAGCTGAATAACAAGAGTTTGTAGATGAAGGTTGAATAAAACCTTTCAGTATGCCCTACATACAAGATGGAAGTTAATATTTTTCTTCCAAGATAAACAGCACTATCATTTTGCTTCTGCATTTTAGCATTTGTTCTTATCAATCACCGAAAAAATTCATGAATAACTTGAACTGCAGGTGCCTCCAACATTGAGATTTGTGCTGGATGGTGAAATGCCCAACTATTTGCTTGCAAAGGATCTAATTTTGCATGTAGGTGTGGGTTCCTCTCGCATGTTTTCACATTTGAATGAAATGCATTAAATGATGTGACACGAGTATATTGTGACATTATTTTCTCTGTCGTGTTGCCTTGTGGAAATATTAACCACCGTTCAGATAATTGGTGAAATATCTATGTCTGGTGCAACATACAAAGCCATGGAGTTTATTGGGACCGCTATTGAAAGTTTAACTGTATGTAAACTGTAACCTTTTTGTTTCCTTTCTCTATGCTAATCTTATTTGCACAAGTATACGATTTCTGAAGTTGTATTGTAGATGGAAGAAAGGATGACACTGTGCAACATGGTTGTAGAAGCTGGAGGGAAAAACGGTATTGTTGCTGCTGATAGGACCACATACAAATACCTTGAGGTTGTGGAGTTAATTAGTACCCTTTATGTTCTTCTCTCTTTCATTGATTCTCTCCTCTCTGGTATGAAGCATGTAACATATGTTTATGAATGTGCTTACATGTACATGCAAAATGCTAAATTATGAATCAAAAGATGTGCTAGTACTGTAAGGCTTGAAATAAGCTCATGCACGTGTTTATGTGTGTGCTGAATTTTGCCAATCATCTTCCCTTGATAGAGCTTTCACATCTTATTTCTTTCCCCATTTCTGTCGTTGCCATGGATTATATATTTCTTGGTTGTTTTGCACAGGATAAGACATCTGCACCATATGAACCAGTTTTTAGCGATGAGAAAGCAAGGCAAGTAATAATTATTTATTTGATTCATAGTTACCTGGGTATTAAATTCTCTTTTGTTTGTTATTAGCTCAACTTATTGCTTGGATCTGGCATTATAATTTTAGATGGACCAGAGATGATATTCTGAGTATGGTTTGGCCTTGGGTTGTAATTTTATGAATCTTTGTACTTCTTTGAAATATATATAACTTGAGATGTCAGCTTCACTGATTGACCAGCAGAGTAAAATGTTCTATAATGGTCTATGATGAGTATAAATCCTGTAAATATTGGTTATTAAGCTGTTGAAACTATGAATTTTGATGTTTTTATCAACCTCAAAATTAATTCTACCATTGATGAGTAATTGGGTGACTTCGAGAGCTCATTATTTTATTCATTTCTCACCATAAAGTACGGTTAATCTTTTCAGAGAACCTCTTTCATGATATCTTTTCCTTTTTCGTTTTCTCTTGTGACTTATTTACAATTCTTTTTTGTTTTCTTTCTTGTTGATGCTAGATTTCTGGCCGAGTATAGATTTGATATATCAGAGGTGGAACCGTTGGTGGCAAAGGTAATTTTACTTTAAACTTAATTATAATTTTCATATGCACATTGCCATTAAAAAGTTATGAATCTTAAAAGAAATCTTTTTACGTTTGATTGTTGATGTAATTTAATATATATGAATCATTGCAGCCACATTCCCCTGATAATCGTGCTTTGGCAAGAGAATGCAACAACGTGAAAATTGACAGAGTATACATTGGATCATGCACCGGTGGAAAGACTGAAGATTTTATGGCTGCAGCAAAAGTTTTCTTAGCTGGTGTAAGTCTATTATAATTATCTTTCCCTTTCGCTTTCTGTTTTAACATGTAAACAACATATATTTTACGATGGAAAACCATCAATACACTCTGGACTCTTGATGCTTGAAATAGTTACTGATCACCACAAAGGATGGCACATGGTTAAGACCATGCAGACAATTTATATTTCATTGAGTTTATGGTAATAAATTTGGGCGACCACATTTGCTTCTGATCACAAAATTTTGGACTTGAGGACAAACATGTTATTTTTCTACTTCACCTGTCATGAAAGTATTCAATTATAAAGTATAAAAAGAAGTTTCAATTATAATGTCTATGTCAGTGTAATAATAAATATTAACTGCATTTTACCCATAAGGGGTGATTCAAGTGGTTACCAAGCTTGAATTCATTAGTTAAAGCATTTCTGTAATGTTAGGAGTTTAAGTTCGCGAGAAAGCACTTATGGGAAATGACAGCTTCAATATCCTGATCTAATACTGAACTATATTAGTCTCATACCAAAAAGATACGAGAATACCTGAACAAGGACAAAAAAAACCTGCATTTGAGTCAGTGTATTATAATTCTTCTAAATTACCAAAATAAGGGAAAATAATCTTTTATGTCTACGCGTATGTGAGAAAATTTTGAGTATTGATCAAAGTACGATTTATTTGAGCTTCTTTTTGTGGGTCCATCTTTATGCGGATAGTGTGTTTATGTAATTATCATTTTTTTTCTGCACAGTACACATCAGTTATAATTGTTTTTCTATTTTTTTTACCATCCTTAACATAACGAAATCGGTTCCATTGTAGGGAAAAGGTGTCAAAGTTCCTACATTTCTAGTTCCTGCTACACAAAAGGTCTGTGAAGGTGTACTATTTCCATGCAAGAATATGAACTGTATTTCCAGTTTCGGAAGTGTTAATCACCAAAATCGTCGATTGAACATGCCACTCATCTACAACTTTTTCAGGTTTGGATGGACTTATACTCGCTTGAGGTACCTGGCTCTGGTGGCAAGACTTGTTCAGAGATATTTGAAGAAGCTGGTTGTGATCCGCCTGCAAGTCCTAGTTGTGCTGCATGTATGGGTGGTCCAAAAGACACATATGGACGCTTGAATGAACCCCAGGTAAACTTATCCTTTCTCAGTAATCGAACTACAAAGGCTACATATTCACCAATTTGCTATATAATATATAGCTTAAAAAGAAAATCTTAATTTCCAGCTATAGGATTTGAAAAAAACAGTTTAACCATGTCTTTCCCACTCTTAGATACATCAACTTCAATTGTACAGTGATCCGTTTAATTTGTTTAAGATACTCTCCAACATAGAGAGGAGGAAGAAATTCTTCCTTCCAATAAAAGTGGCGTTGAGAATGTGTTGGAGTGTGTGCAAACGGGTTTCCATATGAGATAAAATCTAAAACAAACCTAACCAAATTGAAGAGGAATGGACTAAATAAGGACCGTATAAGTGAAATGACTCATGAACATGATGTTTTGAAGTTTTAGATCAATGTGGTGTTAAGTTCATAGGTGTATTTCTCATTAAGCCCATGGAAAGAGATCTCCCCAGTGGTTTAGGCTCCCCTAATCTAACAAATGTTTACATAATGAATGCCCCTTAAGATTTGAGACTTAATTAATCTTGAACCTGAAATCAATTTACTAGCCCTTTGTTTAATTAAACTCCTTTTTCTTACCCTAAAAGTGTTATTCCTTATTTGTGGTGATGCCTATAGAATAGCAGGGTTTATGTTAATTGGGCTGGCTTTTTTCATTTTTCTTACATTTTCGTTTTTTCTTTTTGGAGGGAGCTTGTGAAGTGGGGATAGTGAACTATAATAAATTATCAAGTTTCTTTAGTCTCAATTTCTCCAAAACAATAATGGGAATGGATAGTCTCCATCTATTGGGTAGTTTCCTCTATTCGGAATTGGGGATCTAGCATATCTCCACATTGGTATGATATTTTTTACTTTGGGCTTAAACCCTCATGGATTTGTTTTTGCACATCACCCAAAAGGCCTCATACCAATGGAGACATTTTCTATGCTTATAAACCCATGGTCCTCCCCTTATTTAGACAATGTGAGACTTGTTTGTACCTCAACAATCCTCCCCTCAAACAAAGGACCATGGTTCAGCCTCCCCTCCAGCGGAAGCCTCTTAGAGTATTCAGCCTTATACTTTTGTACCGCCGTTTGCTCTCTAACAAAATCCGCTGTCTAACCAACCTATTAGGAAGACTTTCGATACAAGACCATTTCCATCTTGCACTGTTGTACAGCAATGAGACACGTCGCCTAATCAGCTTAACTCCAGGAGGACTTTCGACACAAGGAATTTTCGACTCAGATCCATCAACGGATGTTCCAATACCCGCCCTAGCCGAAACCATCAGCTCTGATACCACTTGTTGGGAATTGAGGATCTAGCATATCTCCACATTGGTATGATATTGTCCACTTTGAGCTTGAACCCTCATGGATTTGCTTTTGGACATCATCCAAAAGGCCTTATACCAATAGAGACATTTTCCATGCTTATAAACCCATGACCTTTCCCTTGTTTAAGCAATGTGGGATTATGTTTGCATCTCAACAATCCTCCCCTTAAACAAAGGACCATGGTTCAGCCTCCCCTCCAGCGGAAGCCTCTTCGAATATTCAGTCTTATACTTTTGTACCACTATTTGCTCTCCAGGAAAGTATGAGTATACTTTCTGAAGCATAAGTCTGAAGTATTCAAGGCTTTCAAGATATGGAAAGCCATGGTAGAAAATGAGGCAGGTCTAAAGATCAAAAAGCTCAGAATCGATAATAGTGGTGAATATGAAGACACCAGATTCAAGAAGTTCTGCTATGAGCACGGGATCAGAATGGAGAGATCCGTGCTAGGTACGCCTCAACACAATGGTGTAGCTGAGCGAATGAACCGAACGTTGACCGAAAGAGCCAGAAGCTTGCGTGTGCAGTCGGGCCTACCGAAGCAGTTATGGGCAGAAACGATCAACACAGCAGCTTACTTGACAACCGAGGTCCATCGGTATCATTAGAGCATAGAATACCAGAAGAGGTATGGAGCGGAAAAGAGACAAAACTCTCACATCTTAGAGTTTTCGACTGTGTAGCATATGTGCACATTAGTTATTAGAGCAGGAATAAGCTTGATCCCAAATCAAAGAAGTGCACTTTCATCGGTTATGGGGAGGATGAGTTTGGCTACCGCATTTGGGATGATGAAAACAAAAAGATGATCCGCATTAGAGATGTAATCTTCAATAAAAGTCACGAAGTAGTGTTTCCCACCAATGGATGAGATGGTAGTTGGACCCCAAACATCAGAGTGAACAAGCTCGAGTCTTTCCTTCTTTGGGGTTCTTCCATTTGTTTGAAAGCTGACTCTTTTCTGCTTTCCAAGTATGCAGTCTTCACACATGTCAATTTCCACTGACTGAAGACCTGATAATCTGCCCTTCGAGTGCATGATTTTCATTCCTTTCTCATTCATATGGCCAAGTCTTTGGTGCCATAGATTGAGATTTTCATTTGTTGCAACTACAATCAAATGACATGCCCTGGCTGTCTTGTAAAGAGTACCACTCTTTTTACCGTGAGCAATAGTCATTGCACCATTTGAAATCTTCCAATTATCGCCGTAGAAGACTGTTGTGTAGTCATCACTGGCCAACTGGCCTACTGAGATTAAGTTCTTCGTCAAGTTAGGAATATGTTTGACATTCTTCAATTCCCAAACAAAACCATTCAACTTAATCTTTACTACACCTTTACCAATGATATCACAAGGTTGATCATTACCAAGATATACCTTTCCAAAGTTTCCGGGGACATACCTATCGAAGAATTCTTTCTACGAAGTAGTATGGAAAGATGCTCCAGAATCTAACACCCAAGACTCTTCCTTGCTATTTAAAGAGCATATCAACGCATCATCTTTTCCTGAGGTGGAAGCAACATTTGCCTCGTCCTTTGCCTCCTGCTTCTTCGGTGCACTCTTGCACTAGTTTTTGTAGTGCCCGGTCTTCCCACAATTCTAACACTCGATAATCTTCGAGTTATGGGAACCTTGATGATTTCTGGACTTGGACCTCCTATCCTTTGATTTACCACGTCCATTTCCCCTGGTTGAATTTCTCCCTCTTGACTCTATATGCAATATTGAAGAGGTTGAACATTCACCCGACTCTCTCCGTCGGATCTTTTCACTGAGAACCAAATTACGAACATCATCAAATTTTAACTTGTTGCTTTCTGATGAGCTACTCACAGCTGTGACAGTAGCATTCCAACTTTTTGGTAGGGAAGACAAAAGTATCAATGCTCATACCTCATCATCAAATTTGATTCCAACTAAACTCAACTGAGTTGTGACTGTATTGAGTTCATTGAGATGTTGCGTTGTTGATGCGCCTTCCGTCATCCGCAGGTTAAACAACCGCCTCACCAAGTGAACTTTGTTTGAGGCCGATGACTTTTCATACATGCTGGAAAGAGCCGCCATAAGACCTGCTGTGGTATTTTCTTTTGCAATGTTGAACGCAACATTACGGGATAACGTCAATCGGATAACTCCGAGGGCTTGTTTGTCAAGAAAGGTCCAATCATCATCCTTCATGCCCTTTGGTTTCTTTTCTTTGAGGGGTTGATACAGCTTTTTCTGATACAGATAATCTTCGATCTGCATCTTCCAAAAGCCAAAGTCTGCACCATCGAACTTTTCAATTTTCACCTTTCCTTCATTTGCGGCCATCGCTCCCACTCGAATCTGATCTCCTCTGGATCATTTCTGACAATTTCTGATAACCACTGTGGTTTAGAACATCGCTGTGGACAAATTGGTAATGCATCTGTATATTGGAATAATGTTTGTAGTTATAAATAGTGCATATCTAGAAAAGGTTTTGTTTAGGAAAGATTTGGTACTTAAGCATATCCTTGTGACCCACCTCTTTTTCCTGAGAACTTAGGAAATTTTGCGTAATTTCCCATCAATTGGTATTATAGCAAAATAAATGCAGAACAATTGTACACACAATTGATAATGGAGTTCGGCCAATTCTGCCTACGTCTTCGAGCTGCTGCAGATCTTTTACTGAAAAGGGAAATATATACACTGTTTACAAAATACTCACAAATTTTCACAACCCACAACCCAATTACACCCGGAGAAAATTTTTCTCTCACAGAAATTCTCACTAAGCTGTTTTATCTAAGCTTATATTTTTCTCTCATACTTGGAATGAATTTTCCTTCCGCAAAGGCTTCTATTTATAAAAGAAATATGCACTGCGTATATAGCTGGTGCCAAGTTGCACCGCGTATATGAAATCAATTTGCACCGAAAGCAAATTGATTATTGTTCCTCAAATTGAATTTGGTAGGCTACTGTTTCTCAATTTGGTAGGCGGTGCCTACCCTTTTTGACCAACAATGTCAGAGGAGTCAACCAAACAGAGCAATGAGCTGCAGTCTGACAATCTAGGGCCTCCTACTCTAGCTCCTGTATTGAGAAGGTCTTCTCGGCCTCATGTGCCTAACAGGAGATACATGGACTACATGTTGTTGACTGATGAAGGGGAGCCTGAAGACTATGAGGAAGCATGTCAGACTGTAGATGCTAGCAAGTGGGAGCTTGCCATGAAAGACGAGATGAAGTCTTTGATCTCTAATCAGACATGGGAACTAGCTGAGTTGCCTATGGGAAAGAAGACACTTCACAACAAGTGGGTGTATTAGGTAAAGGAGGAGCATAATGGCTTCAAGAGATACAAAGCCCGACTAGTCGTCAAAGGTTTCTAATAAAAGGAAGGAGTCGACTACACTGAGATTTTTGCTCCAGTTGTGAAGCTCAATACTATCAGGTCAGTGTTAAGTATTGTTGCTAGTGAAGAGCTCTACCTTGAGCAGTTAGACATGAAGACTGCATTTCTTCACGGAGACTTAGATGAGGAGATATACATGCACCAGCCAGAAGGTTTCTCAGAAGAAGGGAAAGAGAATATGGTGTGTAAATTAAAGAAGAGCTTGTATGGCCTGAAACAAGCTCCAAGACAGTTGTACAAGAAGTTTGATAGCTTCATGCACAAGGAAGGTTTCCAGAAGTGCAATGCCGACAACTGTTGCTTCTTCAAGAGATATAAGTCCAGTTATATCATTCTGCTACTTTATGTCGATGATATGTTAGTAGCCGGTTCAGATATGAACGAGATCAGAAACTTGAAGATGCAATTATCAAAAGAATTTGACATGAAGGACTTAGGTTCGGTAAAGAAGATTCTTGGAATGCAAATCATGAAAGATAAGCAAAGAGGGATTTTGCAGTTATCTCAGGCAAAGTACATCAACCGTGTTTTGCAAAGATTCAACATGGACAACGCCAAACTGGTCAACACACTATGGCTAGTCATTTTCGCCTATCCAAGGATCAATCCCTTCAGACAGAGGAAGAAAGAGAATTCATGGCTAAAGTATGCTTTAGCCATTAGAAGTTTGATGTATGCAATGGTCTGTACAAGCCCAGACGTTGGCCATGCAGTGGGAGTTGTAAGCAGGTTTATGTCAAATCCAGGAAAAGCTCATTGGGAAGCAGTTAAGTGGATTTTGAGGTATCTTCGAGGCACTATAGAAAAGTGTTTGTACTTTGGTAAAGGAGAATTACAAGTACAAGAGTTCGTAGATGCAGACTTTGGAGGTGAAGTCGATCACTGAAGAAGTATCATCGGTTACATATTCACTGTTGGAACAACAACTGTTAGTTGGATGTCGCAAATACAAAAGATTATTGCTTTATCCACTACAGAGGCTGAGTATGTAGCAGTAACAGAAGACAGTAAAGAATTGATATGGCTTCAGTGATTGTTGACAGAGCTGGGATTTATCTAGGAGAAGAGTGTTTTGTACAGTGATAGTCAGAGTGTGATACATCTGGCAAAGAATTCAGCATTTCACTCTAGAACAAAACACATTGATATTCGTTATCACTTCATCAGGTCTCTGCTTGAGGATGAGGTGCTAACATTGATAAAGATTCAAGGAAGTAAGAATCCAGCAGACATCTTAACAAAAGTGATGACTATCGACAAACTGAAGTTGTGCTCAATTTTAGTTGGCCTGCCAGAGTAACAGACCAGAGAAGGCTGCTGCATTGATCGAGGTGTGAAGACAGATTGAAATCAGTGAGAGATTGTTGGTGCCTACCAAATTGAGAAACAATAGGCTATTAAATTCAATTTGAGGAACAATAATCAATTTACTTTCGGTGCAAATTGATTTCGTATACGTGGTGCAGCTTGGCACCAGCTGTATGCGCGGTGTAGATTTCTTCTATAAATAGAAGCCTCTGCGGAAGGAAAATTCATTTCAAGTTTGAGAGAAAAATATAAGCTTAGAGAGAAGAGCTTAGTGAGAATTTTTGTGAGAGAAAAATTTTCTCTAGGTGTAATTGGGTTGTGAGTGTTTTGTAAACACTGCGTATATTTTCCTTTTCAGTAAAAGATTGTAGTAGCTTGGAGACGTAGGCAGAATTGACCGAACTCTGTTATCAATTGTATGTGTGTAATTATTCCGCATTTATTTTGCTCTTCCACAAATACGATGATAAGGAAATTTTACTTAATTTCCCAATATCGCCTGGATTCTTGGACCTGGAATCGATGGAAACTAGAAACCATATATGCTAAAGCCTATGAAAGCAATCCCAGTTAATGCACTTGGCCCTTCTCAGCTAACTTTGATTCCTTTGAAAAAACTAATTCTCACTTTCTGGAGTATTTATAAATGTAACACCCACTTTTTTATAACAACTTCATGTTCTTCTTTTTTCTTTTGATGTAACTGCTGAAAAGACTCTCAATGCAGGTCTGTGTCTCAACAACAAATCGAAATTTCCCTGGTCGGATGGGACACATGGAAGGGCAGGTATATCTTGCTTCCCCGTATACTGCGGCAGCATCTGCATTAACCGGTTTCATAACCGATCCCAGGAAGTTCTTGCAGTAATTAAGCTACTGATGTGTGAAGATCAGTTTCTACCTAATTTTAAGAATAAAATGATTGTTAGATTGAGACTTTTTCAGAATACTTTAATCCTTGGAAGTTGTAAGATATCTTTTGTGTATGTTTTTGTGTAAAGCTGACTTAGTCAGGAAGGAGTGATTAGAAGTGTGTTCTGATGCTTATTTTGTAAAAGCTGTCTAAATATGGTCCCAAGTATGGCTTGAACAGTAAAACCATCAAATGTTGTATACATTGGTATGAATGAAAATATGTGTGGACTTCTTTTTCTCTTTTTACAGAACATCACGTATTCCTCTGCTCCTATACTTGCTGTTATTGTTTTTGTTTACAATGATGAACTGAAAGAATTTCTATGCTAGAATTATGTATTGATAATCAAGTAGTTTCGGACAAATTAGCTTGGAAGCGTAAAGTATATTACAACTTGGCAACAATCCACTAAATCGGTAGAACTCTTGGAAACACTGTCAAGATAGATTGCTACACGGATAAGGTTTAAGCAATCCTTTGGAAACCACGGGGTATGGCTCAGTATGCCAACTGAATTTTATGTAGGCAAGTTTTATTTACATTGCAGGGGTTTAAATTTTATTAAAAATATCTTGTGGTTAGGGCCTAACCAACATTGGAGAGGAGATTAATTTCACATCAAAAAAATGTGAGGACCCCTAGTGTTCTTACAAAAAAAAGAAACAACCCTTTGCTTCTTCTCATGAGTTTCCTGTATCAAGCCAAATTTTGTTGCATTTTCTAAGTGACACATCCAAGCATGGTTTTTTAGAAGCAAAAGTAATATCGAGGTGGTTAAAAGTGGGGTTTGGGTTGGACAAAACACCCAACCGAACACATACTGAGTATCTTCATCTCGATGCATTTTTCTCGAGTCATGTGTACGGAATTATGAACTGTAACAAGTTGTTAGTACTTGCTTCCCAAGACCTCCTCTTAAAACCTGGTTTTGTTCAACTATTCAAATTCAAGCAACAAATCCAACGTAGACTTTTACAGAACGACAATTAATAAGTAATAATATAAATTTTTTTTCAAAATGTGAAAAGACAGAAATACTATAACTAGGTGAAGCTTCTTCAGTAGAACTGCATTAACACGAAAACCACCTTCGCAATAACACATGAATATATGGGGTGTTTGGCAACTTCCAAAACTAGTTTAACATAGTACCAAATAGAACCAATTACATAAGCTTATATAAAAATATTCCTCATCAAAATTAAACATAATTTGGTTCGAAAGTAATTTATAATAAATTATATAAGAAAAAAGGAAGAGCGAGGGAGGGAGGGAGAGCAAATCACAATTAACTTTTCAAAAACTAGTTTTATTTCAAATTCTGTACCTCTTCTAAAATTTGAGTGATAACTAAACAATTTCTATTTAAAAATCATCCCAGTTATACTTAGATATCTGATTTTTTAAAGTTTGCAAACATCGCCTATAGTTCTCGTAGAGGATGATGGAACAACCAAAAAACCCAATATATAACCCAACGCCATTAAATCCTGAACCAACATTAAAACATATTCTTCACAAAAGTAATACATTCTAACTATATATTCTACAACCATAAAAAAAAAACCAGATATATAAATAATTAAATATGTATATGTATATACCCTTCTGTTATATTGTGGAATCCCAGCCATTTCAGATAATTGGAAAGTGAAACTCACATGCATTAGAAACACACGAGTACCAAAAATAGATTAACAAAGAATGAACAAAAGTACAGTTTATAACTCCTTTCCCACATTTCCTATCTTCACGTAGGATCCACCATGCAACCCAACCTGACTCATTTTCTCGGACCTCAGCAAGTGGCAGTGGGGTGGTCTCACACAAAGCTGGCATTATCCACCGACGGAGTGCGGCGGCGCCGGTTCTTCTTCTTAGCTTTAGGATCACCACCGCAGACGATGGAGCATTCAACACCACAGATGTTACTAAAGCAAGAGAACAAACCATTGCCACCATCTGTGTGCCTCCTCGAATGGCCAGAGCCACGGCTCGTTTTGGTGGCACTCGACGTTGGAAAGCTCGAGAGCTCGCCGCGATCATACACCGTCGGAAGCTCCGTTCGCCACCTCTCCAATTTGGACTGCAACCCTTCAACACTCTCGTCCAAACTCCACCCTCCCACTGTAGAATTCTCACCCTCTTCGATTGCTGGTTTTCTTGCCATGGCTGCAGCCACCTCCGACGGAGACGGACCCAGCTCCGATTCTGTCAGAACAGGGTGACCCATGTTCCCCAAGTTGGACCTTCGCGGTGTCCCATACTCGAAAGCACCATTCAACTTCCCAAAGGGGTGCAATGGGGTGGCCCTTGGTGTTCCCCTGTGTGAACCACCGAACCCCACCGCAGGGTTGAACTTGGAAACCGCCGGAGAATTGCGAAACTGCGGTGCCGGAGAGTTTCGAAACTGCGGTTTCGGAGAGTTCCGAAACTGTGGTGCCGGAGATTTCAGAAAATGCGGTGCAGGAGAGTTATGAAACTGCGGTGCCGGAGATTTCAGAAACTCCGGTGCCGGAGATTTCTGATAATGTGGTGCAGGAGAGTTACGAAACTGTGGTTTCGGCGACGCGTTAACTTCATAGGCAATGTTGGTAACCGGAACATGTTGCTTCGTGTTGGATTCGCTTGTGGTTGCTTCAGAAACGGTGATGGTGGAATCTGCTTTGTTATCAACGTTGACGACGACATTGTTATCAGGTGATTTCACTTCCACGACCTCTGAGGCACTGGGTATGGGACTCGTTGCTTTTCCATTCTTGGTCTTCCATGGGAGCACCGAACCGCTAAGAACAGAACTGCTTTTTCCACTTTTGGCTTTGCCATCAGAGCCACTCACCATGGAGCTAGCCCTAGACCTTCCCTTCCCCTTTGTCTTGCTTTTTGCGCTCAACTCGGAAGCTGTAATGACGGAACTTGCTTTCCCCTTGTTCACCTTGGCTCGCTGTTGGCGAGCCACGGCTTCGGAGCCAATCATCGAGCTGGTGTCACTCTTGGTTCGTCGTAGCTCAGGCTTGCCGAACACGTGAGGACTCAAATGGTTGTGATTATCATAAGCATCTTTCTCACCCATCAAATGGCGGTACCCCACGGCGGAGGAATTGAGCGTGTAAAGAGGCATGCTCCTCATGGAGCTGTCAAGAACCGCCACGCCAATGTTGAGAATCCCTTGTGGCCTGCCGGAGGCTCGTCGGACCTGAAGAGCCACGAACCGCATCCCCAGCGGCGCGCGGTTGTTGTGGAAGGGCCGCGACGGCGGTGGGATGAGGTTTCCCACAAGGACTCGAACCGTGCCTACGTGAATGTCTCTGAACCAATGCAGTGCATAGATCTCGATCATGATGGCTGATGTGTCTGCATACAAGAACTCTTCATCGACGCGAAACACGAACTTGTCGTTCCAGGTAGGGTTGTTGTGGCCGTGTGTGTCTACCCTTGTGGAAAGCTTGCGATCTGGGTGCACCCATGCAACCGCGTAGGTTCGCATGGAACGACCTGCAGGAGCCAAGTCTTGTGCGGAGATGACATTGAGTTCCAAGAGTTGGAATGGAGCTAAAATATTAGACATTATAAGGTAATAATGGAAATGCAAAAATGAAAGAGGAACAAGAGAATGAAAATGCACCCTATGGTTTTGTTGTTGGGTGCATGAAATTATGGGGTTCTTTTTTTTTTTTTTTTTGGGTTTTGTTTAAGGTTATTTGAGCTTGTAAGAACGAACGTATTTCTTGTAGAGTTTGTCTGAGGTTTTGGTTCGCTTAATGGCTTTGATCCAAGCGAAGAATGAAGGGAAATGGAGGGAACGATGGCGGGGTCGGAGAGTGCCACTCGTTGTCGTCCAGGAGGAGGACGACGAGGGAGGGCGTGACATGAAGGGCGAAGAAAGAGGGGAAAGAGGAGAGAGGGAAATAAGGCATTTGCTGTCTTCGATGGGAAATCACTCTGCACTCAAAGACAGCGAATCAAAGGGGCATTGATTAGTTTTCAAGCGTTAATTTTCACCGTTGTTTGCGGTCAGGATATGGAAATTTTCTCAAAATTCTCTCTCTTTCTTCCTTTTAATTTTGGTGTTTGTTAGGATTACGAGTTTTGGGTGTAGCCAAGGCTGTCCTGCAACATATTCAACTGTGTCAAAAGTAAAAATTAGCCAGATGGTATTACAGAGTACACCTTCCTATTTTAGAATCTCAACTTTCCATGACTTTGGGGTCCAAACGACAGTTCTCAAGTACGTGTTTAAAACCTTATTGAGTAAATTGAGTTATTGGGACATATATACATATATATATATATATATATATATATATATATAGTAAAGGTGATTATGTACAGCTACGCTTTGCTAATTACAGCTCTTTTAGTTTCCAAGATATGGGGAAAATGATACGAGTTTAAGCTGAAGTGGGCTTCACAAACTACTAGTTTTGATTTTTATTGACTGATATGCACCTGCAACGCTAGTTTAAGTGATTATTTATGGATGGATTAGGAGACAAGTTGCCTAGAGAACGGATAGAATAATATAGATATTTTTCAAGGAACTTGAATCTGGTTTTTTTTTTTTTTTTCTCAGACTCACCTATGAGCCTATGACCATATAATTTGTTTTCTTCTGGTTTTACTTCTATTCATTTACTAGTAAGATAACCCATGAAATGCAGGGAATGGTATTATTATATAATTCAAAACTTGTTTATTTTTAACTTATGGATCAAATTTAATTGTATATATATTTTTTGGGTAAAAATTTAATTGTATATTTTAAGTAGTGAAAGTTGCGTGTATAAATTATATAAGTAACTATGAAACTAACTATTAAACAACAAGTAACCACAATGTATTTATCTCAAAAAAAAATTCAAGGCAATTACCCCCCCCCCCCGCTAAAAAAAAGAATTCAAGGAAATAACTTAATTAATCATAAAAGCCTTAACAAATAATGTATCCCAAACAAATTAACCAACTACAAATTGTGAACATAATAATTTACACTATATAAATACAAACCAAACCTAAATTGTTTGAAAATTATAGACCAGGGCATTCGTGCACGATGCCACCAATATATAGATACTGTCTTAAACCATATTATCAAATAAATTTTTTGGTTATTTAACACCAAGTTGTTGATGAGAAGGTATGTTACGAAACACGAGTACGTACGAGATGAAAAAAATTAGATTAAATTACTATTTGGTCCTTATAGTTTTATATAGAATTTAATTTAGTTCTTATAGTTTAAAATTATTTAAAAAATCCTTATAGTTTCCAAACAATGCAAAATGGTCCCTATGTTGGATTTGTTCACTATTTGAAGTGAAACTAGCTATGAGGATTAATTTGCATTGTTTGAAAATTATAATGATCATTTTACACTATTTAAAAATTATTGAGACATTTAAATAGTTTTAAATTGTAAGGATTAGCTAAATTGAATTTGGAGTGAAATTATAGGGACCAAATGACTAATTTTATTTTTCATTTTTCATGCTGCAAATTGAGTATGGTTCAGCTCGACTCACTTTAATTGAGTTACTCGAACTCAATAAGTCAATATCGAGCCTTGTATTTATTGAGTCTCTTAGATTTAATGAGTTAAGCTCAAATTTATAACTTAATAAAATTTATCATTTTTACTTATATTTAGTTAAAATATAATCTAGTCAGACAAAAAATAAAACTAAATTCTTATATATATATTAAGTTAAAACATTATTATTATTAATATTCTTCATAAAAAATGACTATACAAATATATTGACTCAGTACACGAGCTAATGAACTTAACTTATTTAAAAAACGATACTGAATTTTTACCTTATTAAGTTGTTAACGAACAGAGTCGATAGCATGCTCGACTCATTTCCTGTCCAACCTGTAATACAAGCATTAGTCTGTGCCTATTATAATACATGTGATCCTTCCTTTAGGAATGCAAACAAATGCCAAGAGCAAACGTCATGAACTATTTATTTGAATTTCCATCAACTCAATTTCTTGGTTATATGGTAAGGGATATCCTCGAGCTTGGGTTAATTTTTGCGTCAATCAAAACTAAGTCTTTCCCTAAACAACAATAAGGATGCCCCCACTACATAGACTAGGTACATTTAGAGAGAATTAACTAATTTCTTTAATTATTGGCCCAAGATTTGAATTTAAGTTGTCAAGATAAAGCGCACACCTCCTTTAACTACTAGGCCACTTCCTTGAGTTTTCCATCAATGCAATTCTTGTTAGCCAAAGATTACTAAAAAAATAGCTAGAAAAATGTAAAATGTAAATTGGAGCCACAATCAATATTAAAATTTAATAGAACTTTAAACAAATCAATTTCCAAATGATAAGAATCATTTACAGAAGCATAAATACATGAAATATGAAATGACACAAAATATTGGTTTTAAAAAATAGAAAAGCGAGTTGAAGTGTAAAAGGCATGTCTTCGGTGGTCTAGTAGCTTATTTTAAAACAGTATTTTTTTTGTTGGTCTATACATCACCATCATCATTAGTTATAAGAATTTTCAAGCCAGTTTTGCACTGCACTCTAGACACAACAACGTAGAGTTCTCAATCACTAAATATAAGTTTAGATGATACAAATCAATACGCCCTATAGATTGCCCGCTTTTATTTATAGTCATTGCAAAGCATACAGTCCAAGGCTATATCCTTTGTTGAAGTTAAAATAGTAATTGTGGATCCAAATGACTAATTAACAGCATGCATGTCACCAAACACTTAAGTGTCGGATATTGCTGCTAGAGATAACTACTGCCTCTATCACATAATTTCACAATTGTGTAACTTCCATCCGTGTACCATTACAGAAACCCAAGTACTCATCTATATTTCATAGTAGTATTTGTGGAATACCTACTTTAATTTGTGATTTAGCAATCCAAAAGAGCTATTATCCTTTAAAAAATTCAAGAGTATATACAAATCAACCACGCATCCAAGGAATTTGGTACTGAATTCAGTCTCGTAGCTTCTATTTGAACTTATAGGTATTAAATATCGAGCATATGTTCATTCAACTTCTCAATTAACGATTTCAAGTTAGCTCTTTCTTGCAAATAGCCAGATTGGGTTGTCCATACTTTCTATTGGGAAAAAGACTACAAACGACAAAAATTACATTTTCCCCTACTCTTAATTGTCAACTAAATAGGGTTACCAAATTTTCAAAGGAACCAAACATATAAGCAACTATAGACAATTTAAATGGTAGAAATTTAAATCAACATAATAATTTTTAACATGAAAAACCCTCAGTGTAAAAAAAAAAACCATGGGACAAAGTCTAGAAAATCCTTCACTAGTAAAAATTAATGGAAACACCAAATGTCTTCCCAGTTATACTAGGGATCACCATAGAATCAAATACTCTCACTCAAAGGTGGATAACAACATAGATGATGTGTGGTTTTCTTTTCACACATCCAAATTGTTCTTGTTTTGCCTCAAGTTAGAATCAGTTTAGAGAAATTCTATGTCATTTGTGTTATATCATGATAATTTCCCTCTTTATATCTTTCTTGATTTATTTTGATGTGTTTAGATATGAAATTGAGGTTTTGGAAAGTTTCCATTGAAATTATGATAAGATTTGATTGTATGCATTCATTGCATATCAGTTAAGTATCATCTTGGATTTTTATATATGCAAGGGAAGTCAACAAGGAAAGAAAAAGGAAACCAAATCTAAGATGTCTTAGGATGGAATCTCAAGTTTATCTTGACCTTTGTGCAATAAAATGGACATATCTTGAGCTACAAATGTCTAAATCAAGTGATTACAAAGCCTACGGAAAGCTAAGACATAGGGCTACAACTTTTGTGTTGGGAAGATATTCCAATTTACACGTTTTGGATACAAACAAAGAAGAACATTGTATGCCCGTGTTTTGCAGCCAAAAAACACAGCCTGGTTGGTGGCTATGTCAATTATCACCTCCTCCTTGGTTAAGCCGACGCCGTTGACCACCACTTCAATGGGACCAACCTCATCTTCCACCGATTCATCGATGAGAATGATCTTACCCTCCTCGTTGTCCTTGAGGATATCCACAATCACCCCGTCTCCCACCTCCTTAATGGCCCTCATAGTCGAGGTATCAATTCGGGGTAAAGAAGGATGATATGATCTAAGGCAAACTAGAACGAGTTATGGACAACCTTTTTCCTAGTTAGCCATCATCTCATGTTTCTTTGCCTCCAACTCTTTCTTCTTGTCCTAGAACTGCGAACGTTCCTCATCTAGATGCGCCTAAAGCTAGGCAACCTCGTTCTCAAGGTCAATGATGGTGGTAGTGGAGTCATAATACTTCTTCTTTGTCTCCTTCAACCTTTTCAAGAGGACTTTGGCTCCCTGTAGCTTGAGGAAAAGAGTCTCCTAATCTTTTTTTAGAGCCTCCTTTTCTTTTTAGGCCTTGCCTCGTTCCTAACATACCCTTGCAAGGGTAGTCTCCAGCTTGTTGCACTTGCCCCACAGGGCAAGTGTCTCCTCGACGGCCTTCCCTGCATTGGCCATCTTAAATTTTGCTGACCTTAACAAACTGGCTAGCCTAAGGGCATAAGTTTTCCCCTCCCTTAGGATGATCGATGAAATAAATCGACAGTGCATCTCAAGATCGAGCTTGTTGTGGATGTGATGATCAATGAACTCGTTAGGTTTGAACTTAATGTCTCAAAGAGAGACAACGATATGGTCATCCGAGCCAGCATACTCGGGAAGATCCGCTCTGGGGCTACCACCTTGACAATAGGAGAACCGATAACGTCTCCCTTCATTTGTTTCTTTTGCCTAACCTCTTTAGCATAAGTTTTCCTCTTCTTCTCTGATCTGGTGGGCTCAAAGGTCAGATAGGGAGGAGGAAGTACATTAACCTCGGGAATGGCCATTGCAGTCGATCCCAACCCAGCAGCAGCAACAATATTTTTCTTTTTCAACTCTGCCTTAAGAAAATTAAGAGGATTTCGAGGAGTCATCTCACTTGAACAACAAAGAAAATAGTAACATTAGTGAATAATGCAAAAGCTACCAAGTAACGAAAACAAAATCCGCAAAATAGGCACAACTTACTTAGCCAAGTTACTAGAGATTCCCTCGACTTATTTATCAAATTGGAGGATTTAAGGGTTGGAAGCTGTAGTAATACACTAACTATTAGCCGATCTATCAAAGGTAGTCGCTTATACTTAACCGGCTCCACCCGATTAGGAACCAAACTCTAATAGATTGGGAACCTAGAGTTATCCTCAACAATGACAAAAAAAAAATGGTCTAGTCCTTGCGGGCCCTTTACCTTGAAAAAGTGTTCTTTGAAATCCTTGTACGAGGACTTATAAAGCTTTAAAAGCTTATGGTCGATCCTGTTCCGAAGCAACATCCATGCAATCCTATTGTTCTTATTCCCTTGAGTATTAAAAAACATAGAAAAAGATGCCACCTTCTTCGGCAGTTCATAAAAGTAGTAAAATTTTTTTCAAAAGCCCGAATGAATACCCAATTATTCGGATGTAGTTGAGATTGGGCACAAACAAGAAACGCAACAACAGGATCACAAATCGGGAATAGAGGAGGCGCCGAGCTTCATGAAGAAAGTCTCATACACATACATGAAGTGCAAGCCCTCGGTGAGCAACTTGCACACTTGATCCTCCAACTCGCAAGGTTGGCATACAAACTCTGCATCTTATTCATGACCCTCGGTAAACTGCATATATTCCTGCACATTTTTCATCTCAGCGCATGTCATTATTATAGATCGAATGCGTAACAGTTCAACCTCCACACAAGGGTAAAGATCATGACCAGGAGACAAGGGATATTCTCCCTCAAGAGTCGTAGTTATCCTTTCCCACGCCATCCATGAGATCGGTAGAATGATTCGACCTAGAAAGAGTTGAAGAATTCGAGTATGAGGATATAAACTCCTCTAACTCTTTTTGAAGTTGCTCAGGGGTGTAGTTTTGACCTAGTCGACCCCTAAGCAGTATACTCCTCCTCACGAGAGGGGATGAAAGGCACTCTAAAACCTCCAGAGAAGTCTCACTCTCTGAGTCACTCCCAAGGTTCCTAATTCTTACCATAGCAAAAAATGAAGAAGAATAATGTAAATAGTGAGAAGAAAGACAAAGTACCTGAGAAAACTTGAGAAAAGAATGGTGGAAAGCGGCTTAAGAGCAGTTGAGAATGGGGGAAGGAGGTTATCGATGAAGGAAAACGCAAAAGAGTGCTAAGAAGGAATAAGTTGCAAAAGTGAAAAATTAGCATTTGAATCTTCCTTTTAAATAGGGAGGGCACGACTTTTCAAGCCCAATACCATTGATGAGGGCAATCGTTGAAGGACCAAGTCAACAGATCAACACATTAACTCCATGATCCCTATAATCATGCTAAAATAGGGGGCATTAATGTCCCTACTTATAATTTGACTTAGGTCAGAATTATATGCAAGCACATCCATTCAGTTGGCTCATTTAGTTTAACTATATGTCCAACCAGTTATCTAAGAGCTCAAGTCATAATTGGGTTCCTAATTAAATTTATCTCATGAATATTAAATCCCAATTTTGACCCATTCAAAGTGTGTGACCCTGTAGGTTCCCATTACATTGACAATAAGACTAAAATCCTATTTTAGCAATACAAAAAATAATAAACAATATCTAGCAATATATCACTACAACTCAAGTAACAGGAATGTCAATTATTCGACATAACCTTTTGTGAATAATATTACCGTATAGTCTAGTCCCTTTGACTAGATATCTCAATTGAACACAAGACATGAAATGTGTCACCCTTGTAAAGTTCAATATTTGGTTTCTTGATCTTTGAGTAGACTTACTAAGACAATATCTTATATTAACTCATTTGAGCATGACATGCATTTTGCAATCTCATTCAATCAAGAGGCCCAAAGATATCACTTATGTTAAGGAAGAGGGACAAATCCTATCTAAGTCACTCACATCTCTTCGCATGATTTGCAGTATGCCCAATAGTCATCTTTATAATCACTTTGTCACAGGAGACGTTTGACGGTATCAAGTCATACAATTCCTCATGTAGGGAACTATCAGTCAAAGGACCATATACACTATTGTCACTGTGAGAACCGCTCATGATACTCATGCAACGATCTATGGAGTGTTTTCATGGTGGGTCAATTCGATACATTATTACTCTAACATGTACTCATATGAAGACTTGATATCTCATATCTATGACCCGTAAGATATGGTCATCAGTCTACGCATATGCTAATCTCAATGCATTATTGTTATCCTAATTCATAATAATACTTAATTAGGGGTATTAAAGAATAGTGCTCCGATTGTAGCCAATAGGATCTCATAACTAAGTCATGCACTTGATATCCCATGGCATAGTACTTACTATTGTAAGGACTTTATTATGCATATTTAAATAAAACATATAATATAATAAATGAAATGTCTCATATATACAAATAAACAACAAGATACAATGTAAACTAGGAAGGTCAGTATACAACTGGCCTCTAGGGTATACATGAACAAGTACAAATATTATTATAGTTGCAATTTAAAATTGTATCAATCATAATGGATAACAACTATGTTGTACAAAGATTTGCAATGATGTTAACACCCATATTGTGCTATTATTACCCATTCTTTTTTTTTCATCTTTGAACTAATTTCTTTAGAGTTGAGAAATTTCTCTTGCAAGGTGGGCGACCTTTTCCATGAATATGGTTAGGACTTAACACCTTCTCATTTGGGTCCAGGGTTTTCTCATAAATATTGTTACTTGCTATATTACTTCTAGGTCCAACCAAATGACTTGCATTTCTTAAAGAAATTGCCAATGCTTCAACTTTATCTCTTAATTTACACAAAGTATCTTTGACAATAACACTATTTTCCTCAAATTTAGAAGCCACTTCAGCAAGCTACAAAATTGCCTAGTGAGCACATCAAACCTTTGCATATCAGGTTTGAGTTGCTAACATCATAACTAGTTTTGATTAAAGTATATCCCCCTTTTTTTAAAAACAATTCTTCATCTTTCCATGATATATTGACATGGCACCTCTATCACTTGCTCTTGAGATAGCATACAAAGCAAATGCCTACAAATTATCCCTTTGTACTTAAGCAACATGCATGTGCATTTTATATCACATTTCACCCTATCTCATACATGGCTTTTCTATGTTTACCTTAAATTATTACATCTTCCTTAACATTATACTAACAAATACAACCTTCATCCTCCAATTTTTTTGCATGTGTATAAGCATCTTCAAATTGTCACTCAAATGGAGAGTTAGTGGTACAAGCAAGAGTGCTAGAAAATGAACGAAAGTCGGCTTCAAACTCTTTCTCTTCCTTATTTTGCAAAGCATTGGTGTATTGATCCACAAATTGTTTCAAAGTTGGTTGAGAATGCATGTATTCATCAAGAAAGGCATGCATGCTTTCACTATGTTGGGTGGTGGACATTCTAACCTAAAAATGACCTTTTACAAATGCAGGAACTGAAAGATGTCGCTCAAGGGTAGCTAGCCCCTTTAACTATTCATTCTCTTTTATACCATAACCCTCCATAATCTTCTTCCAATGCAACTCAAATTCAATAATGGTGAGTGAATTAACATTATGCAAATAGTAAATTAAAGCCTTAAACTCAGCATACTTTCCTAATTTTTTAGGCAACTTTTTCATTATATGCTATAAACACCAACAATGTCATGTGGAGGGAAATGCCACTTCAATTAGGGGAACATAATTCATGCAATTCATTCATGACTTAAACAACCAATCATATAACTCTGTGTCTTCAGATGATAACAACCCATAGCCAACAAATTCATCATTTTCTTGTAATGTAAGATTATCATAACCCACAACTTCAACAATTAAAGATATAAAACTCTTGTTAGGCAGTACCCCAACTCGATCATGTAGGTCCAAATTCCTCGTCACATGCATATTAATCTTAATATTGTTTCTACAACCAATCATATAACTCTGTGTCTTCAGATGATAACAACCCATAGCCAACAAATTCATCATTTTCTTGTAATGTAAGATTATCATAACCTACAACTTCAACCATTAAAGATATAAAACTCTTGTTAGGTAGTACCCCAACTCGATCATGTAGGTCCAAATTCCTCGTCACATGCATATTAATCTTAATATTGTTTCTAAATAACATGGCCTTACTTGGCCTTACCTCATGACTCTGTGTAAGCACAACCGTGTTGATCTGGTACACACCATCTTTAGGTAAATTCACATTGATTGTAGCTTCGCATTTTAGTTTCATTGATGGAACACTTCTAATAGTTTTTCCTGCCACCTCTAGTTCTTTTCTCTCTCGAATAGGAAAGTACCAAAACTTTTACTTTTCCATTGCTTCCCTTTTTAGGTTTTGTGACCCGACGTCAAAACCTTCTTGATTGAAATAGTTTTGATAATATGATCTAAGTTCCTCCTTTATTTGAAATGTCATTCCTTTCATTGGTAGTATAGGCAAGAAAATAGGGTGTGATTGTCATCAACATGAGTAGTAATCTTATCGGCCTCGTTCTCAAACCAAATATCAGTATCCATCATGATCATTAAGGTGATGTAATTTTTGTTTTCCGAGGCTGTAAAAGCAAGGATCATTGTTATAGGCTGGTCTCAAAATAAGCATAAGCAATGGCAGTTGAAGTGCGAGAAGGCAATGCTTTCTTCAATAGTATTACCAACATCGTTTCGCCACCAAGATCATATTGCACCACATTACAATTCGCTGGGCATAATCACCTTAGGATTGATTCTAAAGTGTCTTGTAGGGTATACAACTAGTTCCTGCACTATTTATATTCTTCATTGTCTAGTTGTTTAAGCTTGCATATGATGTTTTCCCATCTATAAGAAAAGGAGCTATTATGGTTTTGAAAATTGGGTTGAACCATCCAGTTGAACTAGTTCAACCACGAACCGATGTCTTCTCCGATTTGGTTCTGTCATGAAAATCAGCGAGTTAAAAAATAAGTCAAGAATCAAAAAATTGGTATTGAATTAGATGTATCATTCATACTAGTCACAGTTCAAACGGTTAGAACAATGTCAACCATACCAATACAACAACAACATTTTCTTGAGAGTTCAAATAAAACTTTACAAAAAAGAAGAAGAAGAAGAAAAAGTCAGTGAAAAAGTGGAGATTCACCATAACTGGCGTTGAAAGGGCAAAATAAGAAGCAAAGAGTGACGAGGAGCAAGAGCCACCAAAAGGAATTGACCTGGTGATTCGAGTGCCGAGCTCAATCAAATAGTAAGAATTTGTTCATTTCAAAGATTATAATGGCAGTGATTGAACCAAGTCGTTTCCCAATGATCCGGATGTAATTTGATCAAGTCAAGAAGTCAAAATGAAGGGTTTGATGTTGATTAACAAAATTAATAGAATTAAGAGAATTAAAGAAACAACCAATCCAAAGGAATTTGACTATTCTTGTGTTTCATCCATCATTGATATCTAAAGATTCATTCAATTGGTAACCAAGTTCTTGGCCTTGGATCATATTAAGACGCCTCAACATAATCCAAGAATCTTCTACTGAATTAGCATCCATAATTTGATCAATTAAGGTTAGACGAATTAAGCACTCATCCAAGCCAAAATTAACCTAATATTCATAATTCAACTAAGCTAAACAATGTATTAAAAATATTTAATGCATTGTTCATTCTTTGTAATTGTTCCTAAGCATATGTTAATTAAGCAATTATCACATGAACACTCAAATCAAATTAAGCATTCAATTCGAAATTAAACAGAAGAAGAAGAAGAAGAAGAGAAACTTGATTAACGATTGAATCTATAATAATCAAAACATAATCTCAGAATGAAACATCAAGAATGTCAATCCCTAGGATTGATTATAAGGTTCTAGCCCTCCTAGGATGGGAGGGAAGAAGTTCAAAATGCAGAGAGACCTAGAGAGAAGGATGAGAAAGAGAAGGATGAGAAAGAGAGATGAAGAGAAAAACTCCAAAAATTACAAAGTGAGGGAAAATGCCAAGTCTACTTTCATGTTCTCTGTTTCCCTCCTAAAAATAGATCGTAAAACGCAAGAATGAAACTATATTAGGACTAATCTACATCCTCTTAGCTTTAATTGACCGCCATATTTGCCTAATTTGGGCTAAAGATAAGGAAGTTATGCCCAAATTAGTCTAAGGAGGTAACTGAAACGTCTGTCAATTTCACGTGAGAATCACACCATCAAAACGCCGTAGTTTGGAAAAATGTTCTTCATGAGAGTTGAAGCTCTGTGTTTTGAATTTTATTTGACACTGGTTTTAGCACCATTGAACATCACAAACCCATGTTAAGCCCAATTTACTCTATGCAGGTCGGGTTCTAGCGACAACACCCTTGCTTTAACTTGCAGCCCCAATATGGCTCATTAAACACCCAATTCAGCTCTTGAGATCTCATCAAAGTTGTAGAGGAACTCTTATATTTCCTAAAAGGTAAAATTCATATTTTTTAGATATCTAGAACTCAAGATATGTCCAAAATACAGAGACAGTGTAAAATGCAATTAATGCTGAAAAATGCAATTAAGCCCAAATGGAACCCAAACCTATAAAATGTGGTCAAGTCCAATCAATTAGGAACAAAATAGAGGTAAGATATTAAAGATGATGGATTAATAATGTGTGTGAATAGTGTTTATCACCTGATGAAGCATAAAGTGAGTCAATATGCTTGGCTTGTTAGTGGGACTGACAAATCAAAGCATACACTCATTAAAGGTGCAGGAATGGATGAGTGTACGGGTGCTCATGGACTAGGTTAGGCCAAGTTGAACATGAACCTGGTCTGGGCCTGAAGTTTTGATCAAGCCAATTTTCATAGCTTGGACCGAATCATATTAGGGTCCAGGCCGGGATCGATTCAACCCGATTAAAATACACAAAAATATTTTTATGTAATATTTTGATTATTTTCCCTTTATCTGTATAAATTTACTTATATCTATTACTTTTTGCTCATGCCAAAATCCAATCTAATTGATAATAACATAATAAATGAAGGACATAATAGCTAAAATTATGAAGAGTCATAATATTTGATCAAAGTTTAACATTTAGAAAAATGTCACAATAATATATAAGGAAAAATATTAAAAAACAATAATTTTTTCAATACTGGGTCGGGTTGGGGTGGTTAGAAAGGTGACCTGAACCTGACCCAAAAAATACATCGAGTCTAAAAAAAGAACTTAGACCCGGCCTAAATATTTCAAGTTAGGATTGAATTTTTGGGCTGGAATAAGTCATGTTAAGAAGTGATTGACATATTAGAAGCAAATGTAATGAAAATGAAGTGGAAGGAAAAACATACAGGAAAAGGGAAGTGGGTGCTTTGGAGAAAAGATAAGGATTTTTATTTTATTTTAAAGTGACATAGGGAATAGGGAAGGGAATGGCGAAGGATAGATTTAGCCTTGTGAAAGACAAAAAAAAAATTTATCAATTTTAAAAGGATATTGGAAAGGGTTGGAACATGGCTTTGGGAAAGATAAAATAATGTTCAATTGACATGGAATGATGAAAATGATATCTTTTTGATCTATTTTCAATTTCTTTTATCATGATTAAAATATTAAAATTATAAATTTAAATGATTTTGATAATCTTTATTTATTTACTTTACATATACATGTATATATATATGATTATATATATACATGTATATTATTTAATTATATATTATGGTTCGATTACAATTCAACTACAATTGAACAATTAAATTGTGAACCAAACCTTTCACCAGGTCAATTTTCAAAACTTTGGGAGCTATTTGGCATAGAGAAAATTAAGTAATGTCAAATTCCACTAAATTCTACAAATTAAAGCAAAGAATAACAAGTACGCACAGAACTTATTAATGGTATGTTTAGATTGAGTAGTTTAGAGGGGAAAAAAGAGGAGTGTTGATTTGTCATTTTTAAATTAAAAAAATTATAAAATATTTATAAGAATAAATAAAAGAAAATTAAAAGGTTTTATATAATTATTTCTCATTTTATTCTCCACATTTTAAAAAAAATAATCAATTAAAGAATTTTTTATTTAAAATAAAAAAAGTTAATTGTCACTTACCTTTGTTTCCAAACTTCTTCATCCAAAGATAATAAATTAAAAAAATTATAAAATATTTATAAGAATAAATAAAAGATAATTAAAAGGTTTTATATAATTATTTCTCATTTTATTCTCCACATTTTAAAAAAAATAATCAATTAAAGAATTTTTTATTTAAAATAAAAAAAGTTAACTGTCACTTACCTTTCTTTCCAAACTTCTTCATCCAAAGATACGCTTGAATCGAAGAAAGTGAACAAACTGGGATTGGAGTCGATAGGGTGAAAACAAATTGTTTTAATAAACAACTATTTCTTAGAATTTTGAATGTAAAAAGGATAAAAAGAAGGAAACAAAAGACTGAACTCTTGTTGCATGCTCCACGTATTATATGTATGGATTATGTTAGTTCTCCAAGGTTATTATATAGTGCTCCTAGGTTTTTTTGACATTTTTATTTTTTAAAAAATGTATAAAAGCAACGAAAATTGAAAAACATTTGAAGAAGTTTATTTTAGAAAACAATTAAAAATCTAAAAGGATATATGGATAGTATACAATATTAATATACACCTTTTTCATAGTTCCATACACCTAGAAAATACTTAAACAAAAAGTAAATATAATTTTTAAAACTAAGAAAATATTAATATAATTTCATAAATCAAAGTAATTTCCCTTTGTAGATGATATAGACAAATCCTCTGCATGTGATTGCCCCAACCATGCATGAACCATAACCATTATTGCTGACCTTCAACCACCAACCATCCAACCAACATTCATGCATGAACCATAGCCACTATATTTGGCAATCTCTATTTTTACAGCTTGCATTTAGTTTATTTTCAATTACAAATTGGCTTCTAGGATTAGTATAAATAAGATCAATCTCTTTGTATTATTCATCGTTGAATTTGAAGTGAGTTTGAGTATTTGAGAGAATTTTCTCTAGGCTTCTGAACCATTTTGGCATTAGAGTAGGTTACGATGTCCTCAGTGTTGAGTTTCAATAAAGAGAGTGTCCAAATTGGTATGAGAGAAGAGAGTTTTTTGTGCAACCATCGCTGCCCCTTTCGAAACCACAATTTAGAGTCATTTTCTCAAAAAGTTAACGCTGCCATTGAACTCAGGAGGTCGAAAAACCTTGGGTTGGAGGTTTTCATCACCGCCGAGCCCCCATGCGCCGCCACTATCCTCGCCGAAAAATTCGCCGAAAAATTACTGATGCAGTCGGAGATCCATACGCAGTCATCGGAAAACCAGAAGTAGAAGACAAGCCACGTCAACCTGACTTGTCTAGTCATCGACATGTCTTCCACTCAGATTTTACCACGTGTCATACTATGCCACGTCAATAGTCAAGTTAGCAAAAAGTTTTTGAAATTGAAAGTTGGTCCCTAAATGTTTCAAAATTTCAAATTTTGCCTCTGAAGTTTTAGAAATTGGAATTGTACCCATGAACTCTTGAAAATTACATTTTGACCCCTAATCTTTTTAATATTCCTACTTTCACCTAACAATTACAAAATTGCCACAATCTTTTTAAAAAAGTGCTAGATTCATTAGAAAATTTTTAGTATGCTCTATGGTTGTAGTATCATCTAATCTTCTGCATCATAAAAGAATTATTCTTGTTACTAGGTAGAAATTGTGGTTGTGTGAAAAGTGCATGTCTAGAAAAATTCTATCTAGGAAAGACTTGGTTTTTAAGTATGTCAATTGGTGACCCACATCTTTTTCTTGGAAATTTACCTGGTGTGCTGTTTATAAAACTATAGTCACTATTGTCGCAACCGGAAAAATCGCGACGGGGAATGGCGAGAGAAAAATAATGGTTGAAACAAATAATGGAGTCACCACCAATCGTTTATTGGGTAGGGAAAATAACTGGAAAAAACCCTTTAAAAATAGATTTAAAATAATAAATAAAAAATAAAAGGTTTGCGAAAACATAATAGGGTTCGGGAGTCGATTATGCACAGAGAAGGGTGAAAATTTAATCTCATTGCACCCCTGATACATCCGTCTTGTGACGGTTACCTTAAGCTAATTGTGCAAATTTTATAACCTAAACAAAATCTATTTTACCCCTTTCAGCAAGTAGAAAAATTAAACAAGTGCGAACAAATTTTCACAGATAACCAGAAACTAAATTGCGAAAATTAAAAGTTTGGCTTGACTTGCGCGCCTACGTATCCCCTACTGCAATGGGGAACTTAAAGCCACGTAATTCTTTATTTTTTTAAAAAATAATTATTAGTTAATTGATTTTAAAAAATTATTTTCGAATTAATTAATTAAAATAACTTGATTTGATTTGATTAAAAGAGGATGAATTTATTTGATTTTAAAAAAATGATTTGATTATAAAAGAGAGCTTTTATTAACACGTCCTTGACAGGATGGAAAACGGTACTAGATTCGCTGATCTATCCGAAGAAAATTGTCTAGTGGGTACTTGACCCCTGAAGACAACTAAACACAAGTGTTGCTGGCATTGAGCCATTTAAAAAGAATTCGTATTAACATATCTTAAATGGGATAAAAGGCGGTACTAGACCTACTGATCCACTCCAATAAAATTGCCTAGTGGGTACTTGACCCTTGAAGACAACTAACTCGAATATTATGACATTGGACCATTTTATTTTAAAAAGGCTTGTTAATGTGTCCTAAATGGAATGGAATACGGTACTAGACCTATTGATCCATCCCAAAGAGATATTGTCTAGTGGATACTTGATACCTGAAGAGAGCTAAATACGAACATTTGTGGTATTTGACCACTTATTTGATTATTAATCTACTCCATTTTCTATTTGTATAATATAAGTACAAATAATTAATACTAAATATCCAAATCAAAATAAAGATATTTAAACACAATAACATCAAATAATTAAACAACACAGGTAAAGAGCGCTCATGGCCAAAAATCAAATAAATAAAAAGTTATATTTTTTATATCCTGTTAAATTCTGATAGGGCCTCTACATCTACTGACATCAATATATTCATATTTTATAGCAGTAATTAAAAAGATTTTTTTTATAATAATAATAATAATAGTAATAATTTTAACAAAACCGTTTGCATGAAAAAGAAAGAAGCATTCGACATTAACTTTTCTTATCAATGAGTTAAATTAACATGCTAGGTGGGTGGTGGGGACTTCCCCCCTGTTCACTTGTTTCTAAACTTTCCATAATATGCTGCTTGTCTCCCTTTTTCTCTTACTTTGGACTCATGATTTGCTTCAAGGTGATTAATTTGCATGGCTACCCATTTGTTGATTTTTACATATTATTTTATTCCTATTTTCCTGTTAAGCCTATCAACTCCACCCACTGGAGGACGAGTTGTGCATCTCTAGGCAACTCTAGAGATATTTATCAAAGAGAGTCCTATATATATCATGAGGTAATACATCAATTGTACCATTAAGATCCAAAATATATTTCTATTATTATTTTTATTACTTTATTTTTTATTTTTCGTTTTTTTTTATTTCAATTTTTTTACCTCTTTCTTCCTTTTTTTTTTATACTAATTCTTATGTAATGCCAGAACTTTTTCTTCTCTATCCCTTTTTTATTATCTTCCTTTATACTAGTCTAAAGGCATCTTTCCTCAATTCACTTTCTTTTTTTTATTTCATCAAAATCCCACGACAATAACCCACAACCTTACCTTTTTTTATATTACTTTTTTTTTAGCCATACAACCATCGCCACTTCTCTCATCTCTTTTTTCTTCTTTTACTAATTCTTTCTTTGTTTAATTTATAAACTCCATCATACATAGAACAAAAATGGAAACAACTTTCACTACATCACACTGGATTTATAATTGAAATTTTATTGCTTCCAGGCCCACTCTTATTTTAATAAGTGATTATCAATCATTAAGTCATGTAGTATAATAACTCAGTAGCATTCGAAATAGGATATTAACTAGCCACAATTTCAGCAAATTACATAAACTTTATTGTTTAAAAGAGAAAAGAGAAAAAAAAATGAAGGAATGCTCTTACCTCTAGTATGAAAAACAGTAGCAATGGTGTTAGATCAAGAGAGAAGCACAAACGCTATGAATCTTAAAGATAAGATGTGGTGCTAAGGAGGCTTAAAACGATGGCAAATCTCGTTGAAAAGTTCTCAGATTCCTCCCTTTTTCTTCTATGCAGCTGCCTCCTTACTAATTCCTGCCTTGGGTGTGGAAAGATTACAGGTAAAAGTGATTCTTGAAAATTTGTTTTCTGCTGCGGTGCTTGTGGGAGAGGTGTATATGACCTTTTATTAGATCTAGGTTGCTAGAAGGATCGGTTTATTTTTTTTAGATCTCTGCCCCTGAAGGCCTCTCCTCTCCTCCTTTTATCCCCCTCAAATGATTATTAGGTCTAAGGTGTAGGAGGAGGCTGACTGTTTTTTTTTCTTTCCAATCCCCTAATCATTTCCAATTTGTCTCTACCATTCTCGCTCCATCTCCTCTGCAAAGTCAAATAAAATGGGTAGCATGCGCAGAGTGGTTAGCGTGTTTGGTGGCACTGTTTTTTTTCTTCATTTTTTTTCAATTTGTCTCTGCCATCCCCGCTTCATCTCCTCTCCAAAGTCAAATAAAATGGGTAGCATGCGCAGAGTGGTTGGCGTGTTTGGTGGCACTATTTTTCCATATATTTTTATTTTTTTTTATTATTTTTTTGATAACACTGGTCAAAATTGGGTGTTCACAACTATTCTAGTTGGTCGGTATTTAATTGTTTTCAACCTACAAAATGCCTCTAAGAAGATAACATTTGCATGAAATTGAAATGGAAGAATTGTGGAGACAAATCCAACAGTTATAAGAAACTGTAAATGCATAGCAAACCCTATTGGATGCGCATCACATACGATCAGACAATGACGAATCCAACAGTGATTTATCATCGTTTAGAAGTCGTCATCCACAAAGATAACAGTTTAGAAATAATGACATCAGGGTAGAGATTCCAAACTTCGAAAGGAAGCTCCAACCAAATGAGTTTGTTGATTGGCTTCAAACTATTGAGCGAATATTTCAGTATAAGGAGATACTGGAAGAAACAAAGGTGAAGATCATTGCGGTAAAGCTAAAGAAGCATGCTTCCATATGGTGGGAAAATCTTAAAAAGAAGTGTGATCGTGAAGGGAAAAGGAAGATCAAAACATGAGAGAAAATGCAATGAGAACTAACTCGGAAGTTCTTACCTTCTCAATATTATTAAGATAATTTTATTCAACTGCAGAATCTTCGATAGAAGAACTTGTCTGTAGAAGAACAGATTGGAGAATTTGAGAAGTTAATGATGAAGTGCGATATCCACGAAAGGGAGGAGCAAACAATAGCTCGTTACCTTGAAGGATTAAACTCTGATATTGCTCATCCAATTCAGCTCCAACAATACTGGTCCTTAGATGATGTTATTCGTCTAGCCATTCGAATGGAGAAACAATTACCCAAAAGGTCTTCTTACAGAACTTTTTCCTCCACTGAAAATTCTCCCTATACCGGCAAAACACCAACAGAGCAGCCCATTATTTCAAACAAACCTACTTCTAAGACCACCACAGATAACAAACCTAGAGCCCCCAAACGTTTCAAATGTCAATGTTTTGGACATATAACTTCAAACTGTCCAACTCGGAGAACAATCACCATCATCAAAAGAGAAACTTATGAAGTAACTGAAGAAAAAGAAACTCAAGAAGATCATGAAGAAGAAGAGGAAGTAGAGCCAGTGTATGATGAAGAGCTCATTGCTCGTTGAATTCCTAGATGTTGTACCAATAGAAGTTCCACATGGTTGCAACCAATGCGAGACATCCAGCATGCCATTGACTTTATTCCTGGAGCTGTCAATCCTAATAGACCAGTTTACAGAATGAGTCCACAGGAGCATGCTGAAATCCAACGTCAAGTTGAAGAGCTTTTGAAGAAAGGAATGATACAAGAAAGTGTTAGCCCTTGTGCTGTTCCTGCAATTTTAGTACCCAAGAAGGATGGAAGTTGGAGAATGTGTGTTGATAGTTGAGCTGTTAACAAGATTACCATCAAGTATCGATTTCTGATACCCAGGCTCGATGATTTGCTAGATCAGCTGCATGGTGCCGCAATCTTTTCTAAGATTGATCTTCGTAGCGGATACCATCAGATTAGGTTTAGACCAGGAGATGAATGGAAGACTGCTTTTAAAAATAGAGATGACCTATATCAGTGGACTGTGATGCCCTATGGGTTATCTAATACCCCTAGTATATTCATGCGCTTGATGAATCAGGTACTTCGACCTTTCATTGGTAGATTTGTAATCGTTTACTTTGATAATATTTAAATCAACAGCAAAGGCAAAGAGGAACACTTAGAGCACCTTCGACAAGTGCTATAGACTCTTCGTGAACAAAAACTCTATGCCAACCAGAAGAAATGCTCCTTCTTAACCAATGAAGTTACTTTTCTGGGTTACATCATCACTACTGAGGGCATTCAAATTGACCCAAGCAAGGTCGAAGCCATCAACAACTGGCCTATCCCAAAGTATATGCATGATGTACGGAGTTTCCGTGGACTAGCTTCATTTTATAGAAGGTTCATCAAAAAATTTAGTTATGATGCTGCCCCACTCATAGATTGCATAAAGGGAGACAAGTTCCAATGGATAGAGCAAGCACATCAAAGTTTTGAGGTACTAAAGAAACGTTTGACTGAAGCACATGTGTTAGCCCTTCCAAACTTTGACCAAGTGTTCGAAGTCAGTTGTGACGCTTCCAACACTGGAATTGGTGCTGTTTTAAGTCAAGAAGGTCATCCTATAGCCTTCTTCAATAAAAATCTCAACAATGGTAAACTCAAGTACTCTACTTATGACAAGGAGTTCTATGTCGTTGTTCGTGCCCTACAACATTGGAGCCATTACCTATTGAACAAGGAATTTATTCTCTATTCTGATCATAAAGCCCTCAAGCATTTGAACTCTCAACAGAAAATCAATAGTAGACATGCTGCTTGGAGTGAGTTCATCCAGCCTTATCCATTCTTACTTAAGCAAGGCAGGAATTCAAAATGTCGTTGTTGATGCCCTTAGCAGGCGCCATACTCTACTTTCTACCATGCAGATGAAAGTCGTTGACTTTGAGACTATCAAGGAGCTATACCAAGATGATCTTGATTTTCAAAAGTTCTGGAATGCCACCGAATCTCAATCCTCCCAAGACTACTATAGGCATGAAGGATTTTTGTTCAAGGGAAAGACTTTATGCACTCCTTAGTGTTCACTACGAGAAGCCATTATTTGGGAAGCCCATGATGGAGGATTAGTAAGTCATTTTGGACAAGACAAAACTGTGGCTTTAGTGAAAGAGAATTTCTATTGGCCAAGGTTTGAAAGAGATATTAATAGACATATTCAAAGATGCAGAATCTGCCACTTGGCAAAGACCAAAAGTCAAAACACAGGGTTGTATATGCCATTTCCCATTCCAAAAGCACCTTGGGAAGACGTTAGCATGGACTTTGTCCTTGGACTACCTCGAACTCAATGACAAAAGGATTCTGTAATGGTAGTTGTGGACAGATTTTCGAAGATGGCCCATTTCATTACATGTACGAAGACCAATGATGTTGTTCAAGTCGCAGACTTGTATTTCAACGAAATTGTTCATCTTTATGGAATTCCAAAAACCATTACTTCTGATCAAGATGTCAAGTTCTTAAGCCATTTTTGGAGAACTTTGTGGAAAAATATGGGTACTAAGCTTCAATTTAGTAGTGCCAGTCATCCTCAAACAGATGGACTAACCGAAGCAATTAACAGGCTTTTAGGAAATCTACTTGTAAAAACCTGAAACAATGGGATCTTGTCCTTGCACAGGTTGAATTTGCTTACAACAATTCAACTAATCAAGCTACAAGGAAATGCTCATTTGAGGTGGTATATGGCACTCGACCGCATAGTTCGCTAGACTTAACCTCTTCTTCGAATAAACAACAGTATAGTGCAGATGCAGAACGCAGAGTGAAAGAAATCAAGAAGCTACATGAACAAGTCCGAGAAAGGATTAAGAAACAAAATTCAAGATATAAAGCTCAGCGTGACAAGCACCGAAGACAACAAATTTTTAAAGTGGGAGATTTGGTATAGATACATTTACAGAAAGAACGATTTCCAAATCAACCAAATGCCAAGTTATCCCCTAGAGTTGATGGTCTATTCAGAATAGTGCATAAAATCAATGACAATGCATACAAGGTAGAACTGTCGGGGTCCTATGGTGTCTTTGCAACCTTCAACGTCGCCGATCTTTCACCATACTTAGACGAGGAAACAGATCTTAACTCAAGGGTGAGTTTTGTCCAACCTGGGGCGGATGATACAGACAAATCAGAGGCATTTGATTGCCCCAACCATGCATGAGCCGTAGCCATTATTGTTGACCTTCAACCACCAACCATGCATGAACCATAGTTATTATATTTGACAATTTTCATTTTTATAACTTGCATTCAGTTTATTTTCAATTACAAATTAGCTTATAGGATTAGTATAAATAGGGTCAATCTCTTTGTATTATTCATTATTGAATTTGAAGTGAGTTTGAGTATTTGAGAGAGTTTTCTCTAGGCTTCTGAGCCAGTAGATAAAGTTGTGTAGATATTTTATAGGTAACATTAGTTATTCCACATACAATGTTGCCAGTATAGGCTAACAAGTTGTTCAGACTTATATGTTATACATCCAATCTAATTACTTTCATGTGATGGGTGCCTTTCTTCCCACGATTCATTAATAGAATCACGTTCATCTTGTTTCTTGTGACCTCGGGTTGCATAACTGGAAATCGAAAGCTAAAATTAGCTTTACGTGAGCATGTTTACTTTTCTATCAAAATTTACTCTAGTTAGGTGACTTGGGAGAAGAAGGAATTAAAGATTCACACACACATAATACTAGTGAGAAAATTGAATAGTTTTTATATGCTAATGCAATAAGAAACTTATTATTACTCTTGGCCACTAAATTGAAGCCACCTATTGAAGTGTAAATTTTGTTGATTTTGATTCTAAATTGATCTCACAATTCTTTTTGTTACTTTACAAAACTCGAAGACGCAAATAGCAGCACAAGACTTGAATAAATTAGAACTCATCTGGATAAGTGGCTCCATTTTCGTATCCTAGAGTAGAAAGTTTGTGATTCTTTGAACATAATAGAATTTCTTGAAAAATAATCCAACTAACATTTACATTTTGACAAATAAAAACTCCTTCAATTCTGATTTTCATCTCAATTATTATATGTAAGAAATATATTAAATTGTAATAAAATGTAGCACCAACAAGTTTAGAGAAATCTCAATGGCCAATCAGTGGGAGGACCGCCATTGGTAATGATCCTTTCACATAAGTGCTAAATAATTAATAATAACCAATATTTTTAAAATTGAATCGGACAATGAATTGGTGAGACTTTTATTTCAAGTTCAACCGTTTAAACTGTTTGATCGAATTGGATAATATTATAAAAATA
Source organism: Styphnolobium japonicum (assembly GCA_023212625.1). Taxonomy (NCBI): domain Eukaryota; kingdom Viridiplantae; phylum Streptophyta; class Magnoliopsida; order Fabales; family Fabaceae; genus Styphnolobium; species Styphnolobium japonicum. The sequence continues at coordinate 21,863,614 of JALBWW010000013.1, forward strand.
ATTCACATACAATAATATAAAATATATAAAAATATTTATGAAATATTGATTTTTTTAAAAAATAATTAATAGTCAATCAATTCAACTAAATGAATTTGATGATTCAACTGAATTTTGATTAATGCAAAGTAGTTTGACCGTGAATTTGGTTATAAGATTGAGTCATAACTGTCTAAGTGTCTGATTCACGATTAGACTAATCAGACTATCTAATTTGATCTGATTCTGACAACATTAATAATAGCACTAGGTTTATAATGTGATTTACACAAGATTATAATTTGAGTGCCACTACATGGTCAGGAGGTTTATAACTTGAATTCATCCCAAATGGTACAAATAAAATTTTTATTCGAGAAATTCATTGAAGTGGAATTAAAAGTGTTGATTCAGGTCGACCAAACCAAGTTTAGGTCGGGCCTTATTGAGCTAATATTAGTTTGAGCCAACAAATTGTTTGTCCAATCTAACCTTATGCAGTTATCGCCTGAGCGGGCCATCCCACTAACTCTTTTCTTTATTTATTTATTTTTATTTTATGTTTTCGTAGTTCTAATTTAAAAAGAAAAAGTTTTTATATATAAATTTCTAACATATTAACGTTAGAAGCATTTTGACGAAGAATAGCAACATTTTACTGCATGTCAGAACGAATTCTCATTTTCAAGTTATATATATATATATATATATATGCATTAATGCTACTTACACGTTCGTTCCAGTAGTGTTAATGGAGTAATGCTATCTTAAGGGTTTTTTTTTTAAATGGGCAGCAAATAAGTGTTCCTGTTGGGTTAAAATTATGAAAAATGAATCTCGGACGGGTTGGGCTAAAAAATAATCGGGTCTAAAATTTATTAACCCACTTGGATCGGTCCATTTGGTTCAAACTCATTTTCACACGAAACCCACTCTTTTATTTATATTCTGGCACAACCGCCCATCAAATCTCCCAAGTGGATTCTATTCTAAGTTATGGGGATAAAAAATTCCTTAGATGAAATTTATATATAATTTTATATTAAAAATTCCGCCCTTAATTTTTTATTCTTATTTTTAATAATATATAAAGCTGAGGATAAGGGTAAATTTACATCCAAGCAAAAACCCACTTTTGTATTACTTTAATAATATAAATCTTACAGCAACTATGAGATCTTGGCATACAGTTCATTCTCCATGGACGAGATTCCTAGTCCCAAGTCACCAATGGAGGATGAGTTTCAGTCAACCTTGCATTCAGCTCCATCATTTGCAATATACAACTCTCATGGAGAGTTTGGAGATGATGACAACGACCCAGAAGAAGTTTTGAAGAGAACTGCTATGATTGGGCAAAGTCTAGAGGCCATGGGCAGTGTTGAGTTTAGCTTTGGGGGGAAGAGGATGGATTTAATCGAGGAAGGAGAGAATGAGAAAGATGGATCAACTGGGATTCAGAATTTGAGTGTGGAGGAGGAAGATGTTCAACCAGCTAGTCCCCCCATGTATCTCGCAGCAGGGCTTGGGGTTGATGGAAATGGGTTTGGTGGTGGTGATAACTTTACCACTACCAGTGATGATATATTTACTCCAAACTTGCACGAAAGTGGGGATCTTGAAGAGTATTACAAGAGGATGGTTGATGAGTATCCCTGCCACCCTTTGATTCTGAAAAAATATGCCCAGCTTTTACAAGTGAGTCAATTTTTTATGGATCTTTTTTTTCCCTTCTTTTTAATTAATTGTTTCACATAGCACTGTAATTTTTTACAGGAAATGTCACTGATGAAATTGAGATGTGCTAATTATTGCAGATTCGATTTAGTTTGTATGATCTTCAATTCAAAAAGACAAATTTTGATTCTGAAATGAATAGATGCATGTCCTAGTTTTGGATTGATATGGACAGTTGACATCCAGCCTTTTGTTGATGTAGTAAATCCCATATGAGGCATGCCTATAAGCTAAAACTACATTTTAATCAGGCCCCACAACATTGGTGCTTGTTTACTGATGCTAAACTCTGTTTAAACTTGTAAAGTTGTAATTGTCACTGGTGCTTCATCAGTTGTGACTACTTAGCTTGTCCCTTGTCCATAGGATACTTTTAAAGTCATCCATTCTTGCTATGTTTGATTATCAAATCAAAGTAAAAGTGCTAAAGGAGATAGAGAGCTCATTAATCTACATCAAGTTACAACAGTACAAATGCTATGGTGGGTATCTAATATCTGGAAAACTGCAAGCTACTACAGATGTCCTTATACTGTAACCAAGCTGAGAACCTCATAGCTAGCTAAGAGTTTCAATCATAACTTATTTGGGACTGTAGAACCCCATAACAAGTTCTTTTAACCCAAGAATCTCATATCTCAGAAGAAACGTAGAGCAGAAAAACCTGCTTGATGTCCATATCAGACAAATTGGCTTACTGTAATGGGGGTTGTTTCAGCTGGTAAGGATGAAGCATTTTGCTTCTAAGGCATAGGTTCAACTCTTGGTGCTAACAATATCATTGTAAGTCCTCGCTAAGGCCTTTGGCATGCCGAGGGGTGGAACTAGATAACAAAGTTTTTTCCTTTTTGTGGGGGTGCGAAATACAAATTTTAAGGGTGTCTGAATTTTTTTTTAAAAAAAGTAAAACTTAAGGAAAGATTTTGAAATTTAAAAATGTTTGGGGGAAGGTAGGCTCCTAGCCTTGGAATGGGGTAGCCTCCCCTCCTTCTTAACTTTTTACTTTTAGCAAAAATAAATAAAAAAAAGACAAATTGGTTTACTAAAACAACGAAAGTTTTAAAACAACTAGGAGATTAACATCCATTAGGACAACCTGTGTTTTAAAAATCAGTGATAAAGGATGAATGATGTTGCTAGGAACTAAATGGTTGCCAACTTATTAAACTCTATTTTTTCATCATTAGTCAGTTTCATTTAGACAAGTATTATGTTTCATCTTGTTCTTCTCAGATGATGATTTCTAATTTTTGACATCTACTGCAAGTCTAAGGGAGACCTTCATGGGGCTGAGGAGTACTTTCTTCGTGCCACACTAGCAGATCCTAATGATGGTGAAATCTTGATGCAGTATGCTAAGCTGGTGTGGGAGCACCATCATGACAAGGATAGAGCATTGGGCTATTTTGAACGTGCAGCTCAAGCTGCTCCTCTAGACAGGTAAGTTCACTGTCACACTTATCTGGCTCATTTAAAAGGAAATATGGCTTGAGCGTTACTTTTTTAAAAAATCAAAATATCATCAGTTAGTTCTGGACTAAAATATGCTCTTCAACCTCATTGTAGCCTGCAGAAACTGGAAGCTTCACTTTAAACATGATAAATCTTGAGCTTTGCATGTCAAAAAGATAACATTACACATATAACATATTGTTTTCAGCCATGTTCTTGCAGCATATGCTAGTTTTCTCTGGGAAACAGAAGATGATGAGAATGAAGGTGGAATACATGAAATTCAGGTTTTTTCTTTTTCTTCCTTTTTTTTATTTTTTTAAATTTTCCTTTGTTTTTCTGTCAAGGGGCCATTGTGTCTTCCAAATGTTGGTTGTTTAATACTTACAGATTATAATTAAGTGCAGAAAGACAAGGAAAAACAAAAGACTGAAATTGGCAAGCCCTCCAAAGAAGAAAGTGACCCAGTTAGCCAATTCTCACTCCTTGCAGCTGGACAAGAGATTGATGCTGCAAATCTTAAAACAGCTAATTGTAGTGAAGAAAGCAATTCTGCGGATTATCTTAAGAAGATGGTTGATGAAGATCCTAACAATCCTTTGTTTCTGAAAAATTATGCTCAGTTTCTGTTTCAGGTGAGATATGTTTTCGTTTCTTCTTTTTCTAATGTTCTCTTCATAGTCAACTCTGTAGCCAAGTAAAACAAATTTTAAAATTCATCACATGTATTGAACTGTTTTATCGGATATATATCAAATAATTGATATTTCTTTAAGGAGCTATGTTAGGCATGAATATGATGCAACACTAAGACTAATTTCAATCTTTTAAGCATTCAATGGGCAGATGCTTCTAAATTTTGATCTGGACTAACACATGAAAGCTTCTTGTGCAGTCTCAATTTTTTGACAGAAGTTCTTTTTACCTTTGTCTTCTCTCTTGTTTCTTTCCTAGAACATTTTTTTGGGGCTTTGTGGGGAGGAAAATATTCAGACTTAGAAAACTCATTTATGGCTTTTCACATCCTGCCTCTTGCAGGGGAATTTATCAATATTTAATAGTAGACACAATCACACAAACAACAAATGAGGCATAAACTATGATTATTTAGTTGAGCTTCTCTTAGTTTAATATGAAATCTTCTTCAAGCACAAGGCTTGCACGAGCCTCTTCATATAAGTTATAACTATCTTAATAAATTTATGCATGAGATCATCTTTATAGCACAAGGGTAAATGAGAAGTTGCATGGTTATAGACTTTGGTTATTACTTAATTTAGGGTTAGAAAAGGAAACATTCTAGATGCCCACATGAAACACACCACATATCACATGGTAATATGATCTTAGGTCGATGATTAGCTCACCTGTGGCAGTGGCTTTTCAGTCCAAGAAAGATCTTCAAGCAGCAGAGGATTACTACTCACGAGCAATCTTAGCTGATCCCAGTGACGGTGAAATGATGTCAGAATATGCTAAGCTTGAATGGGAACTTCATCATGATCGGGAAAAGGCTCTGTTTTTATTTGAGCAAGCAATTCAGGCTACCCCTGGGGATAGGTACAATTTTTGAGACACATCTTTAAGGATATACAATTTTTTTTGTTAATTCACATGCCTATAAAAGCTAAAACATGGAAGAGAAAAATTCATATTTACTTATTTGGGTTATTAGGTCCTTGATTTAGAGTAAATCCTACTTTGAAAGAATTGTTGAATCGTCTATAACTAGTGTGCAGTGCCAGTATACATGATTGTTTATATGGAAAATTTTCTGAATTAGAAAAGAAGTAACTTACAAAAATGGACTAGATATGATAATAATTAAGATGCAAGTGTTTTCCACTTCTCTGCTTTCAGCAATGTTCTTGCGGCATATGCTTGCTTTCTTTGGGAAATTGAAGATGGGGGAAGCTGAAATTTCAAGGCAGAGCCATGTTCAAGACCGCTTCTGCAAGAAAACACCATGACTAATTGACTATTGCAAATACTCAAGACAGGTTGCTAGAACAGGTACAAATGAATGCTCATAGTCATAGAAGAATAAAGAAAAACATATGCAATCAATACAGGGAAGCAGCAAGATTAGCTCAAAGACTGAAATTACTTGAGTTTATTTTCTGTAATATTAATAATGTAATATTAATAATTAATATTATTTTAAAAATGTTGTAGATTCAACTAAGGCTTGGCTTGATTGTTAAGTGAAGTGAAACTTTGATAAATTGTGAGATTTATACTTTGATTTCAAGGTTAATTCTTCCAATTTGTCTAAAGTAAATCTCAAAACTCTTGTAGTTTGTATAATATATTTTTCATTTTATTCAAGTTTCATCATCTTGATGTCTAGTTAAGGTTCTTCCTAGAGTTAGGGGTGAAGCTTTCATAAATTGTGAGATTTATACTTTGATTTCAAAGTTAAATCTTCCAATTTGTTTAAAGTAAATCCCAAAACTCTAGCCCGTTGTGTTCTTGTTAATACCAACAACCACTTTCATTTCTATCATGCTTTTCACTTGTTCTTTTGTTTCCTTTAATATAATGAGTAGCTAAATTTCTATACTAGGATTGCAATAGGATTGCAATTTGAACTCACACGTAATTTGATTCGTTTATCATATCCAAGAGTAGGTTGATTAGCTTGAATTGTTTATCTTACTTGTTCTTAATGTTTTTAATTAATTGGCCATTAATTAAATTGAATTGATAAACCTTAAGCAACTTGACAAAGGGATTTTGGTTTTAGATCTAAGTAAGATAACATATGATCTTTGTGTGAAAGCCTTGAGTTTATATAGAATAGACATATACCTATATGACATATGTAACCATTAATGAAATCGGAACTTAATGAATTCTTGATTATTTGATAGACATAGACATATAGTTTATCATTAATTAAGAATATTTCTATTTGACCATTGAAAGAGGTTTATAGATAAGTTAAGGATTTCTAATTAACAATTCAGATAATTAATTGATCTTAGATAAAAGTAAGAGAATCAAGTAAAGTGTGAGGAATAATTGCAATCCTAGGCTTAGTTAATTTGATCATTAACTTTATTCTTCTTGTTTACTTTAATATTTAGTCTTTCATAAATCATCTCTTATTAAGTTGTTTAAATAAGATTGAGTTTTGTAAACTTTTAGTATATAGTCAAATTTAGAATTAATCCCTGTGGGTTCGACACTTTCTTACTATTATATTACTTGATTTGCGATAACGTATACTTGCGTTCTGATTTACCACATCAAGTTTTTGGCGCCGTTGCCGGGGATTAATTATTTATTTTACTACTATTAATATTAGCATACTTGTTCTTAATTTAAACTTGTTCTCTTATTTCTTTTTAATTTTTCGAACTGTTTATGCGTAGTGCTCAAGACAAGGAGTTGATTCCTCTTAATATTGAGATTGAGCGAATTTGCCGTATAAACAGAAAATAACGTTGTCAAGAGTTATTGCAACAAAGAAGAATGGCTGACAATGAATGATCTTTGACAGATTACTTTTCACCGGTTAAATGGCGGATAACGGTACTCCGTGAAATTTTTTTGGTCCCTTCAGTTACCCACAAATACTGAAATTTGTATAAAATTTTATTCATTTCTCTTTCCTTATTTCTTTCCAAATGGATAACATGCTTGTTAACTTACGCAAGCGATTCATTTCTCTTCCTCAAAATGCTTTAACTAACATTTATTCTGCTAGGTTTGAAAATTAAGGATGCTTATGCATAAAGGCATACCTGTTGATATACGCTGGTTAATTGAAGCAAAGGTCCGATTAACAGGTGAATTTTCTGACGCTCTTGTTTCATATATGCCAGGGCTAGGTAAAAGTTTATATGCAAAGAAAAGAAGAGCAAAAAGGTTACGGGTCTGCTATAAATGTGCAAGATGGACCTGTAACATAAAATGTAAATCACTTGGAATGATGTTTATAAATCGAGATGACAAAATTAATTTCATTAAGGATGACATGAGTAAGGAGTCTTTAGATAACATTCTATTGACTCTTGAGACGCATCCTAGTGGAGATGTGCAGGGAGTACTTCTTGATTTATGGTCAATATTCCAAGCTGAACATGAGCGTTATAGTCTTGGGAATCTGACTCAAAAAGACATTGTTTGCCAATTTTTAAGAAAATTGGAAGAGAAGCCGACCATCGGCCCATAGAGAGCATTGAAGCCGTTACTGGACGTAAAACCAGAGGAAAGTGTGAGCCACAATCACACTAACTATAAGTATTGCTATTTTGTTTCTTTCATTCTTTTCTTCTTGTTCAAAAAAAATAAAAATTAAAAAAATTAAAAATTAAAAAAATTAAAAAAATTAAAAAAAATTTAAAAAAGTATATAGTCGTATTTTTTTGAAAAATGCTTTATATATTTTCAAACTTCTCCTGACACATATAGATTAGTCTTTTATCCTAGTTGTATAGCTATTATCATTTCTGTGTTTATATTCAAACTTTCCTGATACGCAAATCTACCCCTCCTTTATAGATGTAATTATTAGATTTGAGTTTTGATTCCTTTAAATATTGCACTTTGCTCTCTTCAGATCATTGATAAGGTGAGAGTACAAAAAAAAAGAAGAGAGAGATGGAAATAACTTCAGTTCGTCGAATCAAAAGTGTTTGTGTCTTTTGTAAATCTAATCCTGGAAAGGATAAAGATTTTGTAAATATTGCAAACTATCTTGGTCGAGTGCTAACTGAGAGAAAAATTCATTTAGTTTACAGAGGAGGTAGTCTTGGGTTAATGGGTTGTGTAGCAACTGCTGCACATTTAGGAGGTGGCAAAGTCCTTGGTGTCATTCCTAATCCTTTAGCCATAGGCAATCTCGCTGGAAAAACCGTAGGGGATGAAGTATTGGTATCATGCATGCACCAACGCATGAACATTATGATAGCAAATGCTAATGCCTTTATTGGCTTACTTGGTGGTTTTGGAACTTTAGAAGAGATCTTTCAAATTGCATCCTAGTTACAACTGAACTTTTACAAAAAAACTCATAGGTATATTAAATGTTAATGGTTTTTATGACAGTTTGTTTTGTTTTCTTGATCATGCCATGGAACAAAGGTTCATCACACAAGCGACACGTAAAATTCTTGTAACTGCTGCAACCCCTGAGCAATTGCTCGTTCAACTACACAAATTTGTCCCACAACGTGATCCAGCAATGGCTCTACTGAATTGGGAACAAGGCAGCAACAACAAAAAGCGAAAACTTAATTTGACTTTGTCCTTATGAACTTTTGTTCTTTCTTATGGTTTTAGTTTTTATTTTTTATTTTTCTTATTTCAGGCTCGATTTGCAGTTTTCTGGTAAGATCTTCTACACTCCACTTATCTTCATTTTAGACATTGGGGACAATGTCTTAAATTAGTTGGGGGGAAGGATAGTTGACATTGTCATGCCATGTACATATTTTGTTAAAAAATAAATAATAATAATCAGCTAATTTTTGTTGTTATTAACTTATTAGATGTATGATGGTAAAGTAAGGAGTAATTTTGCTCTTGAGACGCATCTCAATTTGCATTTCATAGTAGGTCTAAAAACAGTTTGTTCTTGTATATAGATATATAAGAAAAAAGAAAAAAAAGAGAGATTCATTTTGATCTTTTCGATTAATTTTGATGCAAGCATGTGTTGAATTGTAGCTTAGTTGATGATAAAAGTATGCAAAACAGTTTATAGTTGAATTATTTTTCAAAATTCGTGATATATATGTATATATGATTGTGGATATTAGGAAGAAAGCATGTTTGAATTGAGTAAATGTTTAATACCTTTGTGAGTTTTGGGCTTGTCCAAGTTTGATACTTATGCTTGGTTTATTGTCTTTCATGAGTGATGTCAATTATGGATTTATTTTCTAGAACTTGCACTGAATCAATTTGAGATTACATTGGTCTGTATATTACATAAAAATGATAGAGGCAATTTTCTTGACTTAGCTACTTTGGCCAAATAAGCCTACTTTACATTTATCCCATTGTTAACCCCCTTTGAGCCTACTTGCCCTTTTTGTTGTTCTTAGCTTTTACAAGCTTTCAGTGAAAAGTCATGTTTTACTTCACCTTAGGGAATAAGAGAGCATTGGTTTTCCAAATTGGAGGAATTCTTTTAGTTGCAATGATTTAAGTGTGGAGGAAATTGGTGTGCTGATGCGAAATGTTTGGTAAAAAAAAAAGAACAAAAAGAAAAAAAAAAGCTAAATTAAAAGAGAGAGAGAGAGAGCAAAAATAAAAGGTTGTTAAAAAAAAGAATGGAAGGAATGTGTGAAGAGAATGTGCATTTTAGGGTTTTTGGTGAAAATTTATAATTTCTACTTGAGTTACTCTGCAATGCTTTTTATTCTCTTTGGTTTTTAACTTGTTATTATCCATATTGTTCCCTTCCTTCACCTTATAACCTCATTACAACCTTTTTGAAAGACCTCTTCATTTGTGAAATTTATTTGATCTAAGTAGTGGAGAATTGATGTATGTGCAAGCATATGGTAAAATACTTTCATAATTTGACTGAGTTGAGCGCAAACAGTTAACCTTAACACTTTGTGTGATTTGAGTGTCATTTGTGAGGAATTTTACTCAAATTTGAATATGCCTATTTCTGATTAAAGCATGATTATGCTATGTATATTTTACTCCCAATTGTTTTGATTCAACTATACTTTGTTAAGCATATTTGAATTTGATACAATGCTTGTATTTAAAAATTAATTGAATTGTTTAAATAAAGTATTACATGTTTGTGGGTATCATCCTGATAAACCCTCACGAGACTATAACTCGTCCACTAGGGACACCTAGGGGTTTAAAGGCTTGTGGCACGTGCTAAGTGCCATCGTGTTTTCCTACGAAAGTCAATTAGATTAGGTATAATCAGTTTTTATTCTTTTAGTTTAAATATTAGGTTGTTTCTTGTTTGAGGACAAACAACAAGTCAAGTGTGGGGGAATTTGATAAACATATTTTATATGCATAATTTAGCACCTCTAATTGGTCTATTATTATGAAATTATTGCATATATGAAGTGAAAATTGCATAATTCCTCATATATTGGTTATGTTGTTACAAATTGAGCAGAACACCCGAAGGACTATTCAAAGCAGTTGTTGAACCAAAATATCATAAACTTGAATGTTGATATCAATATAGCTCAAACATAAGAGAAATGAAGATCTAAACTCAGTGAATTTTGGGTTACATCAAATTCAGGACAAATCAGAAAATTCCTACTCAAACCTATACTTGGTTATTCGGGGATTTATCAAGATCTAATCGTTGGATATAGCTGAAATTTTGATATGTCATTCATGACATCATTCTCTATGACTTTCATAGAAATGAAAATTTCCAGATTAGCACCGGAAGTGGGTCAAAATTAGGCAACAAGTTGGTGGCTGTCATTATTGATATAATCTGAGCAGTTTCGGCAAAACGGTCATAGCTCAAGATCTAACCGTTAGATCTGGCTGAATTTTGACACGTTCTTTACGACTGCATGTGCTACATCTTTCATGAAGAGAAGATTTCCAAATTATGATGCGAGCAATGACGAATTTGGTAATCTTCGGACCTGAAATTTCAACCCATGTGCAAAGAGATTTGACAAAATTGTAATTGAATAGTTCTAGCCTTTGCCTATAAAAGGAAGGCATTTGCCACACTTAAGGGCATCCCATTTTCTGAATTCTCTCATTGTAATTTGAGTTAGGGGTGAAACTTTGATAAATTGTGAGATTTATACTTTGATTTCAAGGTTAATTCTTCCAATTTGTCTAAAGTAAATTCCAAAGCTCTTGTAGTTTGTATAATATATTTTTCATCTTATTCAAGTTTCTTCATCTTGATGTCTAGATAAGGTTCTTCCTAGAGTTAAGGGTGAAGCTTTCATAAATTGTGAGATTTATACTTTGATTTCAATGTTAGATCTTCTAATTTGTTTAAAGTAAATCCCGAAACTCTAGCCCGTTGTGTTCTTGTTAACTAGACATCAAGATGAAGAAACTTGAATAAGATGAAGAATATATTATACAAACTACAAGAGCTTTGTGATTTACTTTAGACAAATTGGAAGAATTAACCTTGAAATCAAAATATAAATCTCACAATTTATCAAAGTTTCATCCCTAACTCAAACTACAATGAGAGAATTCAGAAAATGGGATGCCCTTAACTGTGGTAAATGCCTTCCTTTTATAGGCAAAGGCTAGAACTATTCAATTACAATTTTGTCAAATCTCTTTGCACATAGGTTGAAATTTCAGCTCCGAAAATTACCAAATTCGTCATTGCTCGCGTTATAATTTGGAAATCTTCTCTTCATGAAAGTTGTAGCATATGCAGTCGTGAAGAACATGTCAAAAATTCAGCCAGATCTAACGGTTGGATCTTGAGCTATGATCGTTTTGTCGAAACTGCTCAGATTATATCAATAATGACAGCAACCAACTTGTTGCCTAATTTTGACCCACTTCCGTTGCTAATATAGAAATCTTCATTTCTATGAAAGTCATAGAGAATAATGTCATGAATGACATATCAAAATTTCAGCTACATCCAACGGTTAGATCTTGAGAAATCACCGAATAATCGAGTATAGGTTTGAGTAAGAATTTTCTGATTTGTCCTAAATTTGATGTAATCCAAAATTCACTGAGTTTAGATCTTCATTACTCTTCTGTTTGAGCTATACTGATATCAACATTCAAGTTCATGATATTTTGGTTCAACAATTGCTTTGAATAGGCCTTCGGGTGTTTTGCTCAATTTGTAACAACATAACCTATATATGAGGAATTATGCAATTTTCACTTCATATATGCAATAATTTCATAAGAATAGACCAATGAGAGGTGCTAAATTATGCATATAAAATATGTTTATCATGAAGCTATTATGTAGGTTTGAACCTGCTAAGGGAACAAAAGACAAGTATTGTTTCCCAAGCATATCATATTATCATGCACCTCTCTTAAGTAATAAATAAAAAATGGAAATTTTTTCATATTTCTAGTATAACATATATCTAACCTGCAGTGAGACAAAAATAACTTTCGAAATGAAATATGGTACGTTAACAACTCATTTAGTTCGAGAAATCCTATTCCATAATTAGGAGGGCAGTCATGCAGAGTATGCCCTGTTTAGTTGATGGGACCTTACTCTAGTCTAACACTACTTTGGAGATAAAACCCACACCGGCCTAGCCAGCTAGACCGGAAGCTTGATGATGGCTCCCTAACTGGTTCAATTCAACATGCGGGGTGTTTTCAGTCAAAATGGGTAGTGCTCTTAAACGAGTTAGCTGTCCTGTCATGGGTCGAGTTTAAAAGGAGTTGGAAAAAAAATAAATTAATTTAAACAAGCTGATATTTTATTAGTTTGATCCAATATTTTAAAAATCGGTTGAACCGGATAATTGGAGAGAAGAGTGGTTCAAGGTTTGATGAGTTGAACCGGTATATTATATTATATTATATATATATATATATATATATATATAAACACAAAAATCATAAATTTCTTTATTGTTTCGTTACTTATTTTGTGAAAAAAAAAGGACTAGAACTGTGGAAACCCTCAACCCAACTCCTAAAAGAGTTAAATCCTAAGTTTTTTTTTTGAAAAAAGAACTATTTTCTTCTTTCTTTTTTAATAAAAATTCAATTTAAAAGTTGATGAATGAACCCACTGGTTTTTTATTTTCAATTTTTACCTATTTAACCGGTTCAACCGGTTTTTTTTATGATTTTTTGTGGTTTAACTACTTCGGCGGTTCTTTGGTTGAAACAGAAACGGTGGAGCTTTTGGTCCACAATCCAACCGGTTGAACCGATTTTTAAAACAATGGTTTGACCCGTAAAAAGTCAACCTGTGAGTCTAAAATGTTTATCTGACTCATTTAATAATTTTTATGCAAGTTGCAAGTATATAAAGATTTAAAAATGTCTTCTAATAAATCAAAATATAATTAATAATAATAATATTCAAGATTATACAATTTCTAAAGTAGTAAATTGACAAATCATGCATCCTAGTAGCATAAAAAAGAAAAAAAAATTATGCATACACACTTCACATAGTGTCAACAACACATTATAAATTTCAATGCATTAACATAACAAAATGATAACATACATAGTAGCAACAAGTATATACATCCAATATAAATGAATTGATTTAAACAGGTCAACAATATTAAAGCTAAACTCGTATAATTTTGACAAGTAAACAAGCTGATTCGACATGTTTGGTCCATTTTGATGACCTTAAAAATGGGTGAACAGGATAAAACCAATCAGTTAGTTTATAATTTTTTTTTGTATCTGGGTTTTGTTTTTGGTCAAATTGGCGACCAGGTGAACCAGCTCCCTTTCCAATTTGATTAAGTCTAGATTTTAGGTTAAATTACTTTGTCGATCCTTGTACTTTTTGAGAAAATTTAACTGAATACCTATTGCGCTCTAATAGTAGGTAGATTTAGGGATCTAATTAAACTTTTTATGAAACGGATCCATTTACAAATTTTAAACTATAAGAACCAATTTGAATTTTTTTCAAAAAGAAGAGGAATCAATAACCTAGATTTTACAATTGTGCTACCATGTCTTACGCTATCAGCAATTTCAAATCATGCAACAACCATAATGTCCACCGATGACCCATTTGTTCAAAACAAATTGCTTAAACATTCAGTTGAATAAATAGGTGGAAAAACATGTCAACCAAACAAGGATAAACAAATATGATAAACAAATCTACATCTCATTTAATTGAAACATTACTTCATGGAACTATAATTGATCATAACGGGTGAACATACTACCAAAATAACAAAAACTTCCATTTTTATTCCAATCCTACAGTCAGCATGGGTTAGATGAGTAATGTTGGAAAAAAGAATAGGTTGCAAAACTAGTATGTGGGTGTGTAAAAAAAAGATCCCACAGGTCAAATGTTATGGAGAAAAATTCAATATTGATTGTCTTCATTATTCAAGTATTAAGTAATTTGAAATATTTATTAAATAAATTGTTTAATACATTAAATAATTTATTTAATATTTATATTTCAAAAGGGCAAGTGAATGGTTGTGTAAAAATTTTCTCAAAATCCCTACGGATTAGTCTTATGTGGCTGAAATTATCGGGTGATGGGTGGAGAGAATGAAAGAAGAAGAAGAAAGACAATGATATGTAGGAGGGAGGGGGTCTTTACGATTTGAAATTTTCTTTTCTCTTCTCTTTCTTGTTTATTTTTTTATTTTAAGGATGGAATACCCAAATTGCCCTTAAAAATCTGTCCCACTTCGCCTGTTTTTAGCATCGTTACAATATGATTGTTCGCACAAGTTAGTGCAAAATACTAACAAATCAATTACACAAGTTGAATATGTTAATGTTATTGGTAGTCTTATATATGCAATGCATTGTATAAGACAAAATATATCATTTGCAGTTTACAAACTTTCAAGGTATACTAGTAATCATTGAACTAGTCATTAGAAAGCAATTGAAAGAGTTCTAGTATATCTTAAAAGAACAATACATTTGAGATTGTTGTTAGATGAAGAGCTTACTACTAGGCCAAAAGCTTTAGCTAATGGCAGGGGTGTAACTTTATTTCCCTATAGCTTCTCAGAGCCGCATTAAGCATTAAGGGGTTGCATCCATTACAGGCGCTATGAGTCGGGATGTTAAGCCCACGAATCTTAAGGGAGACGCTGACCAAATAAAGCTAACATATTGGGCTAACAATTGTTTTATAACAATTTTCCATCGGTAATGGAAGGATATACTAATGCTATTTTGACAACTAGTGCATGTGACAATAGGTCTACGTCTAGTTGAGTGTTTACTCTTGCTAGAGGAGTCATATCATAGGCTTCTAAGAAACAAATGTCTATAACTCATTCCACTATGAAATTTGAGTTTGTTGATCTAGCAGTAGCAGGAAAAGGGGCAAAATGGTTGAGGAATTTATTGTTAGATATAGTGTTGTGGCCCTAACCAATGCCAACCATATCTGGCAAATGTGATAGCGAAGCTACCATGTTTAGAGCACTAAATAAAATATACAATAGAAAATCTAGACATATTAGTTTAAGGCATGAATATGTCGGACAATTGATTTGTGATGGTGTAATCACAATTCAGTATGTGAAAACAAGTAAAAACTTGGCATATCCTTTCAGTAAAACACTTGCAAAGAAATAGGTGAGGAAATCATCAAGAGGAATGAGTTTGAAATCCTTAAATTACAGTCACCGATAATGGAAACCCAACCTTCTTCTATAGTACAATCTAGTTACAAGGTTCAATGGGTACAAACAAGTTATTGATGAGTGGCTTTAGGGACTGGTATAAAAATTTCCATTCCAGATCTAGTGCATATTTTAAAGGACATTAGAGGGTAAGTACTAAACTCTTAATGAAGTTCAAGAAATCAATGTACATAAGAGTTAAGGGAACTTCACCTATATGAACACTAGAAGTGGGGCCACTTCTAACAAGGGCTTAAATGATTAACCTTTGAAGTGTTCACAAAAACTAGGATGGACTACATGGCTATATAAGTTCATAAAGTTTTTTGTGAGCTTTTATGAAGTATTTAAATTCATGTGTGTAGTATGCCTAGTTTTAACTTTAGAATTATGGTTCAACCTTGAGTTGACCATTAATTTTGTTTTAACTTTGAAATATCTACACTAAGGAAAAGTTCAAGTCAAAATAGATACCTATCCTTATGCATTAATTTATAAGTTAGAGAAGTTACTTAGTTCTGCATACTAAGTGGGGGATTGTTGGAAAAAAGGAATAGTTTGCAAAACTAATAGTGGGTGTTGTAAAGAAAAGCTCCCATAGGTCAAACGTTTTGGAGGAAAATTGAATATTTATTGATTTATTAAATAAATTGTTTAATATATTAAATAATTTATTTAATATTTATATTTCAAAAGCACTTAATTATTTTTTTATTTTCTAATTTGGAATATCTAAACAAGTACTACTGAATTTAATATGACAATTATTTTTTAAACATTAATTAAGGGTGTCTTATTGGTTTAGGAGACTATTGAAGAGTCATGTTGGTGCAATATAATCAATCAATTTGAGACACTTATGTTAACTTTGTATTAAGCTTTATTAGATATTTATTGTGCAAAATATTAGTATTTTATGAGTTTAATGTTGTTGGGTTTCATTGAGCTTTAATGCAAATTGTGAATAATTCTTGGATTTTGATGCATTTTGACATTTCCTCCTTGGTTAGGCCATAACTTAGGACTTGGTAATCCATTTGAGGTGATCTTGGCGTCTTTGGAAAACTAGACAAGGCTCTACAAGTTTCATGAAGAACTCAAGAGCTAGATCGAACTTCTAAGGGTCCAAAATAGCCTTGCAATGCAGAGTGAGTTTGCTATCACGGGAATCTGGGCAGTGTACACATATTGGACTATATAATGGGCTATAGGCCTCCTCTTGGACTGAAACTTGGCAATTGGAAAGATAAGACCCATATTTCCAACTTCACTGAAGACCATTTAGTCAATAGATGTCGTTTTAGGCATGATTATGAAGTTACAAGTTGGTTTAAATTTGGAAACACGTTCCACCAACCTAACTTGAGGTAGATGCAGTGTTTTTGGCATATGTGGAGTTCTAAAAGTCCAAATGGCATGATTCTAACGCCACAATTTCAATGAGACAATGCTTTACAATTGTCATGAAGACCTCCAAGCTAGAATACATTGTTTAGGGCATGAAAAACAGGCTGGAAGTCGGAGTTGAGTTGCTGACTTGAAGCCACCAACCATACACCAACCCACCTACTATGCACCAAGCCACCAACCATGCATTAAGCTTCCATATTTGACAATTTTCATGTTTTTACAAATTGTATTCAGATTATTTTTAATTACAAATTGGCTTCTAGGATTAGTATAAATAGAGTCAATCTCTTTGTATTATAAATCATTCAATTGGAAGTAAGTTTAAAGAAAGTTTGAGTATTTGTGAAAGTTTTCTTTCTCTTCTTCTCCATTCTCTGTAGAATTTCGTTTTTGTTCTTTATTTTATGAGTTCTTCTTTCCCATCCATGGAAGGCTAGACTCTTATAATCAATCCAAGGGATTAGCCATCTTGATGTTTAATTTGGAGATCTTGTTTCGCTTGTTCATATTGCTTAATTGTTATTCAAATTTCTCCTCTTCCTCTTTTGATTTTTATCTAGATTAAATTGCTTAATTTGATTTAGATGTTGATGTGATAATATCTTTATTATCATGTATTCAAAGAGGATCACAAAGACTAAACAATATATTAAAGCTTTTTGATTAATTGTTTAGCTTGGTTAAATCCCCGACCTTAAGTTAATATATGTTTGGATGATGCTTACTTTATCTAACCTTGGTTAATTAAATCCTAGATGCTTATCTAGTAGAGGATTCTTGGATTATGTTGAGTTGTCTTGATGTGATCTAAGGCCAAGAACATGATTAGCAACTAAGTGAATTCCTTGTGATCAATGATGATTTAAACTTAAGATCGGTAAATTTTCTTGAATTGGTTAATTTGTTAATTGCAGTTCTTTAATTCAACCAGTATATTTTCTTTTCAAATCATCAAAACCCCCTTTTAATTATCTTGATCTGATTAAATCTTTGTTCTTTTTTGATATTTGAGAGACGATTCGGTTCATTCTCTATACTACAAATTAGTTTGTGAACTGGTAATTTGTATTATTTGACAGGTCTCGACAACCTCTTGTCACAAGCTACTTATTATAAAATAAGTAGTTGATTCATATTAGAAGATAACAACATTCTCTCTTCCTCTTTTTCGTTTACATAACATTTCTCTTCCTTCAGAAAAGTGCTTGAGGATAGGCTTTTAGAATTGTTGTCTTAAGGCTTCTAGGGTAATTTGGATTAATCATAGGGGTGGATTGCTTGTAACTTGTAGCAACTAGTGTGGGTGATTAACACCTTAAGGACAAGGTAATAAGCTCATTTCAAAACCTGCAAGATTTCGTCTTTCTGTTTCCATTTTTCGCAACTAGTAAAACAAGTATAGGCAAGAACAATTGTTAGTAGTAGTAGATAATTTACAAGGTTAGGTTTGTCTCCTTTCTACTCTATGCTCAAAGTGTCAGAATATTGAGTATGGATGTGTAAAGAGTTCACAAATTACGAAAAACAAATTTACAAACTATTCCCGCATTAAGAAAACAAACTACATAGTGGATTTAAGGTACAACCTACACAGTTGCTTTCAAACAACTCCATTGCATGAATACGAGTATGTGTAAAGGGTATACAAAATTTCTAAAAACACGAAAAAGGTTATGAGATGATATTTATATAAAAATATAAAATCAATTAAGTAATTAAACCAAAAAATAAATATCATTTTTTTATAACATTGTAACTTGAAGTTTTAACAAAATTCAATTAATTACATCAAACAAGCAAAAGATACTTAAAAGAAGACATATCGGGTGAAGTAGTAGGGTGTTTCATTTAGTAGGAAATTTAAAAAAAAAATAGTAGCAAAATATTATTTTTGTTTAGACTGGCTTGTACTTGAGTGGTACTAGCTCATTGTGGTAGGTAACCAAGCCATACCCAAAAGTAATCGATAACACAATTTTACCCAATGTGTACCCACTCAGATATGTACGAGGTACAAGTATTGCAGCCAAATAGAAGAACTAATGCAAGTGCTCCACATTAATATCATGGGAGAATGACTAATATGGTTGGCTTGGAGAAAAGTATCCTCATTTGATTTGTGGAAAAAATTAACCAAGTATTAAACTAATTTAACCAATAATTTACATACAGTTAACTACGTATCAAGTATCAAAATGAAGATAAATTATTAGTTAACAATATGTAAATTATTGGTTAAATTAGTTGAATACTTGGTTAATTTTATCTAAAAACTAAATGGTGATACTTTTCTACCAAGCCAACCTTTTTGGTCATTTTCCTTAATATCATTAACATTGTCAACAAACTCAAGAGGGTTGGTCTAATAATTAAGAAAGTGCACTTCGTATCTTGATTGCTTAGGTTTAATTCATACTAGTCTATATGTCGTGCGATGCACTGTGACACTTTTCCATAATGATTTTATTTTAAAAATATACTAAAATCAATTGTGAGAATAGTAAATTATAAATTCATCAAAATTGTTTCACATAAGCATAGTAAAGATATTATAACAACTATGACAAAACAGAAAAGTAACAGGATTTTTCAATAGAAGTATTGTAAACCACCTTATAAAATCAATAGCTTACATAAATACATGAAACCTGTGCAATAAAGATGAGAAAATATTTTGTTTGTTTCAAAAACTGTAAACACTGCAATTATAACGAACCTGAAGTAAAATATAAATGTAAATTATTGATCTCAAAATTTGATGGACCAGAAACATACTTTGGCTTCCTTATAAGTATATCATTACATTAAAGCACAACATATTTGAGACATGAATATTCACATATATGTATCATGAAAATAAAATAGAAAAAATTATACAATATTACAAAGTAATGGAGGCATTAAGTTTAAAAAAAACTAAATTTCATTTATCAAAGTGAATATAGT
Source organism: Styphnolobium japonicum (assembly GCA_023212625.1). NCBI lineage: Eukaryota > Viridiplantae > Streptophyta > Magnoliopsida > Fabales > Fabaceae > Styphnolobium > Styphnolobium japonicum. The sequence continues at coordinate 21,883,428 of JALBWW010000013.1, forward strand.
ACATTTATTGGCATTTTAATAAATGTTTATTTGCTAGTACAATTAAAGTTATGACCTTCCTTCTCGAACCCTCTGAAGTAAATTTTTGAATAACATAGTGGTCAACCATGGGTGAGATCTCAAAATCACAAGTCTGAAGAATACACAACAGACAACAATAATTAGAAACCCAACCAACACCCAAAAAAAAGGCACTTTTATGTTTACATTGATCCATTGATGGCTTAAATTTGAATATGCTTACTGACCAACTGTCTTACTGTGTATTTTCTTATATTTTAGAATTTCTAAAAATTATATATACCATTTTACAAGGATTTCAAAGAAGCCATTGGAGATAGTATTGAACTTCAAGATTCAAGAGGAAATGTAAGACGAATAGGGGTATTGTGTGTAGATGATCTTGCTTTTAGGACATTTAAATGGGAAGATATGGTAGACTTTTATGGTCTTCCAAAGCAAAGGCAATACCAAAATTGAATTTGAGATGAAGCTGACCAAGTATCAGGCCCAAGCAAGCTCTATGGTAATATCACTGTCCATCAAAGTGATTAAAATATCATAACTATATACATTAATTGGATAGCATCAATAAAGATTTTCATTGTTGCATAATTTACCTGCTAAATTGGCTAAAGTCATAACTAACCACACAAAGGAGCACTACATACTTTGTGATTGTCTGGACTAGACTATCCCTGCAAGTTGAAATGGAGCATTGGGAGAAAGAATGAAGTCTTCCTTTGCAGTGGTTGTAAAAAAATCAACAGGGCTAATGGGTCGCTAGGGATATTATGGCTTTCAGAATTATAGAGTATGATGTGTCCAAAATTCATGCCACTGTCCTTAGCAATTAACCTATTCATTATCTGCTTTCAATATTTATGATACCATATCAAGTAGGTGAAGATGAACTTTTTTCGGGTATGTCAATGTACCTTCCTATGACAATGTTACTTTTTGAATTAAGTTTAAAGAATTATGGAATGCTGTTAGTTTTCATATACTTGAGTATCTAGCTATGTAATTATCCTTTTTTAATGGAGAACCACTTGCATAGGTCATTGTGAATAACATTGCATGATTAACAAATTAGAGGAACAACAAAGAAATAGAAGAATAGAAAGATGCATAGATATAGAATACAAACTGAAAAGTTTTAAGTAACAACATACCAAGTGGAAGGTCCAAACGTGGATTTGTGTGGAAAATAAATTACTTTAACCTCATCCACAAGCACATTCAGAAACATAACATCTTGAAAGGTGCTGCCCACACACAATATAAATAATAATAATAATAATAATAATAACAATAAATGATTAAGATCTACATAAAAAAAAAAGGACAAAGAAAGCACTGAAATGAACCACACTACAAATTTTATTGGCAAATTAAGAAAGCTATATATAGACCTATATTGCATAACCAAGTTTAATGCTATTTGAAACTGAACCTGTGGATAATGAACAATTCCTTTTTGTGACCAATTATTTATCATTAACCAAAAAAATAATACAGAACTATTTTTGATTAATATTAATAAAAGATGGGAAATCATATCAGTTGGTATACAATTTTGAAATTTCATTCGTTTTTTTTTTTTGCTAATCTAAATCTTGAGAATCCAGTCTCATATGAGCCTAAAATCATGATAATCAAAGAAATCTACTCTTTCACTCTTGTTATGCTAGAAACTGCCAACATAATCTTGAAACTTGAGGTTTCTTGAACCTCTAGTCAACTTGCATATTTTGTAGAGTCTATGACATAAGAGGAATCTGAAAATCTTCACCAACATCTCCATGACAAAGAGATTGAACTTGGACCTTTTTCCAAGAAAGACAAGAAGCAACATACCACATAACACAGGAGAACTCTCATACATCTTGCAGTAGTAGACCAAACAATAGACCATATATATATAGGACAAATGACATGCGAATAAGGATGCATGTATTGACCTAAAATTTTTGAAAATATTAAAGAAATTAAAGTCCATCAATGCATTCCAAGTCACTTTTCTCGTAGAGAAACACTTAAAGCATTGAAAAGGAAAACTGAATCAATAAAAGGCATTGGAAATAACTACACTACATTAATCCCACCATACTTGGTGAGAAAAAACATGTGATGTGTGTGAAACAACATCATGTTTTTGTTTTTGTTTTGCATGCATTTTCAAGGCATTTTAGGCATTTTTAGTTTCCTTTTTATCTATTTTTCCTTTAGCTCGGATAACCGTGACGTTTGTGGTATTGTTGTGCAGGATTGGTACTAAATCGGCTTAAAATGAATGGAAAGTTTGCATGAATAAAGTTGGAGCTTTAAGGATAGCAAAATTGGGACAAAAAGTACCTTCCAGAGGCATTAACGGCTTGCTCGTGGAATTCCCCATGGCCATGGATCGAGCAGCTGTGCAACAGAAGTAAAACGTGCTGGGCAGAACATTCCACGACCAAGCTATGGAATTTCCCATGGCTGTGGAATGCAAGTGAAGTTCAAATTCTCATGGCAGAGAGATCCACGGCATGCCCGTGGAATTCCCCACGGCCGTGGATCGTGGCCTGACTCAGTTTTTAGATTTTGTTTTCCTTTCTTTTTATGGGTTTGAACCAGCTTAGACCCCTAGGGTATTTATAGTTGTTCTGAATACGTTATTAGGGTTCGCATTTTATTTGGTTGGAGGTACCTTTGGAGGCTAAGGATCTTAATCTTCTTCCCCTCTTTTCTTCTGGATATTAGTTTGGATGTTCTTTATTTTATTTTTTGGTTTCTTCTTCTCCATGTTTATGTAGTTCCCTTTTTTTTTAGGATTGAGTAATGCCCTTTGATACATTGATGATGATCAATTGACTTGATTAATCTTTTTATTAATTTTGAATGTTCTATGATTCAATTCTTATCGCGTTTGTTCATGTGAATTTGCTAGCCTCATATTTACATCTCATAGACACTTAGGGACGTATTGAGAGGTGAATCTAATTGTTGGAACCATAAGAATTGAACTTAAGGTCTAAATCACGAGAGTAGGTTTAGCCTTTCGAGGACTTATTGAATTACCACAAAGCATAAAGGGTTCTATTTGAATTCAATTACCATGAGAGTAAGGGTTGGTTTAATTGGGCACGGTTATTGTCTCTTGAGAAAGAATATTAACTAATTTTGGGTAATTCACCTTCATTTGAATTTCAATTTTAATAAAATAGATTGTCAATTAGGATTTTTCTTGTATCATTTTGGTTAACCCCAATTTCTTGAATTTGAAAACCTTTCTTAACAACTCGTTATTTCCATTCTCAACTTTTGCACTTTAGTATTCATTTATTTAATTGCTTGGTTACTAAATTCTTACCACTCAACAACTATTCCCAATTTGTTTAATTAAATTAAATTAATTATTTGATTGGTATTCATAGACATAGTCCATGTAGATTCGATCTTTTTATTACTTGATGATGAAACCATTCACTTACGGATTTCATGCATCAACATGTTAGACAATAAATATAGTATTGGGAGTTGTAAATTAGTTTAAAAGAAGTAAATTGAAGGTCAGATGAAGAGTTTTGAAGCGGTAAAATTTAATATGCATGCACACATGTCAAAAGAGAACGCCAATTGCCAAAGTTATCTATGACAAATGTCAAAACAAAATTACAAATGTAAAAAAAGAAGTGCTAAATGGCAGAATTTTTTTTGCCACGTGGCAGTTTTAAACATGTTAGTTCCTTTTATATATAGTACTAGTATTTGAACTCGTACGATGCACGAGGATAATTAGGATTCCTATGAAATACTTGTACCTTTAACAATTCAATAATATATATTATGATTAAATGATGAAATGAAAATAGTCCAAGTCAAATGTCTCTATCTATATATATAAAAAGATAATAAATTTGTAAAAAGATATATTTAATGAACAATAAAAATGTTGTTCCTACTAATATAAAATTTAAATACAAAACAATATTTGGTACCCAATGATTGCGTAAAAGCCCTGCATAAGAAATATAGACAACATGTAAAAATGAAAGTATACTAATTTAAAATAATATGTTGTTAAATTTCCATATGTAGTTTAATTTGCATAAATCTATCATTTAGATACATATAATGTTTCCAAAGTCATTAGTTAAATGAAAAAATATTAGGAAATAAACATTTAATGACAATAATATGTTTAAATGTCATACCTTTTTATATCTTTTGAAATACTTCTTTGAAGACCATGTTCTTTGTTGTTTGACATGGGTTTCCTTCATCATCACATATCAATATCTTCAAAACACACCTAGATTTAACTTTTGAAACAGCAACATAAAGTTGTCCATGTGTGAAGACAGGCTTTGGCAAAAACAATCCTATATGAGAAAGTGATTGGCCTTAACTCTTATTGATGGTCATTGGAAAGCAAAGTGTTAATGGAATTTGTCTTCTTTGGAATTTTAAAGGCATCCCTGAATCTAATGGTATTAAGTTCATTCGAGGTATGTAAATCTTTTCACCTATACGATTTTCGGTGACTATTGTGGCACCTATACCTATCACATTGTTCCCTAATTGATCCACAATTAATCTAGTTCCATTGCACAATCCAGCAGCTTGATCAATATTTCTGAACAACATTACAGGAACTCCCTTTTTGAATGTCAACTTGTGATTTGGAATTCTTGAACACTTAATGTCATTCAAGAATTCAGTTGTAATCCATTCTACTTCAGAACTTACATATGCATCCGATATGCAAATTGAATTTGAACTTAAATACTCTTTTGCTTCTCCTAGTATTAAAGAAAGAATGTAGTCATTGACACTCTCAACAACTTCAAGAGTTGGAGCTAGGATTGCCCTTTCCTCAAAGAATTTAAAATTTGTCATGTTATCAATCAAATTAGGATAGGTAAATTGGACAATATTAGCAACTGGATCTTTTGATTCTAATATAAGAAGATCTTCTGGTATTTCAATATCAGCTTCACCATCATTTTCACTTCCTAAATTACCATCTCCAACTTTAATAATCCAGTCAACAAACTCCTTCATTTTTGCTTCATTTGATGTAGATGGTCCTGATTGAAGCCTCATGTTCTTAGTCAATTTAAGAACTTTACAATGACTCCATAATTTTGATGAATTTATTGTTTCCCCAACAATATCTTCTCTACTTCCTTTTGATATAACTGGTAATATTTGTCGAAAATCTCCTCCAAGAACAACAACATTTCCACCAAAAGGTTGCTTGTTGCTATTATCATTTGAAAATCTCATGATATCTCTTAAAGTTCGATCCAATGCTTCAAATCCCCATTTGTTAATCCCTTAGGATTAGTAAGATAAATCATAGCTCCTAATCGCATAGCATATTTATCTGTGAAAGACAATGGGATTTCTCCATATTTCTATGTAAACAACAAAAAGAACAATATATTGGTAAATCTTGAAATTAAATTAAACAATAGACTTCAAGGATTGATAGATTTTTTCCATATATATATATATATATAAACAACATAACTACCTTACTATTGTCAAAGATAACTTCAGTTGTCACTGGAACCCTACGATGACTTGCACTTGCAGTTAATCCATCCATTCTAAGCATTGCAACGACATTTCCGGTTTCAATATAAAAATAAAATTAGTGAATCTATAATTAAGCACCCAAAATATTTGACATATCATTGATTTAATGAAATTGACTCTAAACTCTAAGACAAAAAATCCCAATTTACTTTTAGGTTTTCATAGCCTTTGATACAGATTCAAAAGATAACATAATAGGTTCAAGAAAAGCGTAAAAACACAAAAAAAAGGACAAGAATCAAGTAAAATCGATATGAGCAAACAATTTGTGTTTTGAACTCACGTAGGTTTGAGGATTCATTTGAAGAGAAATAGCGATGGAGACCTTGCAGCTGTAAGAAGGTTGGATACTTTTCTTTAGGACCAAATGAGAATAGCCGTTTCAGAAAGTGAAGATAAAGTCTTCAAATCTTCAAATGAAGACAAACCAAATTGCTTGTCATCAAATAGAATGAGCTGGTAGTAGTTAAGCTTAATGGATATTGAAACATGGTCTTCAAAACAAATGGAGAGTAAATAAGCACACCATCTAAATTCAATATATACAATAGTCATATTTTACTGTAAAAAATTATTTAAACTTTAAAAATATTAGTTAAAGATTAAAATATGAGTTCCATTGTATCTCTAAATTTTTTACACGGTTCAATATAAATATAAATATAAGCATAAAGTATACATGAAATAATTTTTTAATTAGATGGATGTGAATTTATTTTTTGGTAAATAACATATTATAACATTGAAATAGATCCCAATGAATTTGTCTGTGGAATTAAATAACTTATAAACTAAGTCTTACCTTTGCTTAATATAATTGATTTTTTGGGTTAAAATTTTTTTGAGAATATAATTATAAATACTTAAAGAATAAGTCTTTATTTAGAGGCCATTAAGCATTATATTTAAGCTAATTCTTAAATTGAAAATATTAATTATATTAATATTAATTATTCTATAAATATCCCATAAATAATAAAAACTATTTTGTTTTTTTAAGCAAGTTAAAACTTTATATATTTTTCAATTATAAAAGGGCAACAACTAAAAAAGTTACATAAATATGTATATGCAATAATTGCATATTCCTATAATTCCTTTAACAGTATAATAAAAATCATCAAACTTTTAGATGATATGAGGATAACTATTCGGAAAACTTAAATTAAACTTGACATCATATGTCAAAGACGGCTGCCACATCAGTAATAAATAATCAAATTGCTTAAGCAAAAACTAAGATTAATAACATATAATTAGATGGTAATCAAGAAGACTAGTTACACATAAAAATCCAAAACATACCTGAAAATGGTCAAAACATAACTTAAAATTTAAAGGTTGTCACATTGACCTCTTTAGACATCCCAAATCAATATCCAAATTAACAAAAGATAACTGAAAATTTGAAGTTCATCATAGAGACCAATTACTAATCCCAATTGACAAAACATAACTAAAAATTTAAAGGTCATCACAGAGACCTATTACACATTCCACATTCCATCTCCAAATTGAGAAAACACATTTAAAAACTTAAAGGTCATCACCAAAACCTATTACACACCCCAAATGAATGTCCAAAATGACAAAACATAAATCAAAATCCGAATGCCATAAACACTTATTGGACATAAAATTTTTTTCAAAAAACAACTTGCAACGAACTTATTCCCCAACAAAAGCATAATTATAGATGTCACTCCTTCTCTATCTTGATCTCCTTTAACTTGGTAGCAAAGAGATCTCCACCAAGAGCTGCAACCGCTTCATCAGAATACCTTTTAGCAAGAGTAATTGTGGGAGGAGTGTTGTCTATCTGAGACTCCAAATAGACATCATTCTTGGAAAGTTGAGACAACAAGTCCTATGTAAGAAAAAAAAATTGAAATAATTATAGTATCAGTAGTATTATCATAGTATTTAAAATGATTTAATGTCAAATACCTTTGCAATTGGGGATTCAACATGTGCAAGTTTGGTGGTCACATTAACATCACTCACAGAAAACCTAGGAGTAACGACAGCCTACAATTAAAAATTAAATCTATAATACACTATAAAAATCTGACATTAAGATCAATTAAATATATAATACAAAAATCTGGCATTAAAAGCAATATGGTAAAAAAATGAGAAAAAATCAAATCAAATAATTAAAAAAAAAACCTCCTTTGGAGACATTGCAGAATCAACATTAATAAAAAAATTTATGAGGCAAGCATCATTGGTCAACCTTCTCACATGAAAAGAAGGTTCAAGCTGGGAACCTGAGGTAGCTTTAACCTTTACTTTAAATAAAAAATTCTTTTCAACCCGTTCGTCAAAGGCAGGAGGGTAATCAAACTCTCTTCCACTCTGATTAAGAGAGAAAACAAATTTAACCAATAAACAATCGATAAAATCAGTAATTAGTAAACATAGTACAAAATTTAGAACTTGCATATAGAAAGATCATTCATACCTTCTAAAGATAATCTATCATATCAGAGCAAGACTTTTCCAATAGATATGCAGCATCATGATCAAAAAGTACAAAAGTAGCACTATCAGAGTCATCAATAACCCTAACTTTTATCCTATACCTACAAAAAGATAAAACTACATTTCAAAACACTTGTAAAGATTGAGAGAAAAAAACAATTATAATTCTAAATAAGTATACCAAATACCAATAAACAGATAGATCAACACCTTGGCACAACATTAACAACATGGCAAAAACATCCATCACAATAATACATTCTCGAGTCTGGGGTCATAGCCCTGTTGCACTTGCAGGCAGTGTATCCCCAATCCCCACTGTTGTTGATATGCTTGATAGTAGCTAGTATTATACAAAAACCTTCCTATGTTCATAATAAAGATTAATATTAATGTCATGAAGAAAAAAATTAGTAAACATCAATACCAAAGGCTATCAAAGTACAAAAATTCATTGCACAACACATAAATACCTCTTTGTAGCCTTTCAACTGCTCTATCGATTTCTTGGGCGTCAACTTAAGGAAATCATCTTCTAGGGAGTATTGTGCAGTTTTAGATAAATGAGACAATGATGGAGAATTTTCCTCAATAAGAGCTGTCAACCTAAATATAAATTAAATAAGATTATTCCTTACCATATTGCACGAATAATAACAGATTAAACATATATATTCACTAACAAAATAAGTAAATATATTACACGTGTTTAAGAATATAAAATGTTACTTCTTCTTGAATTCAACAACTTCTGGGATATCCACATTGAATAATATCGTAGTTACATACATAACATTTTGGAGTACAATTTTTCCTATAAAGGAATGAAATAGCCACATAAAAGTAAGTCTTAATGGAACAAACAATGATATTCAGAATTCAATATTCAATATGTTGAATATATAAATATAAATAATAGGTGCATAAAAAAATTAATAAGATAACTGAACCCTTAAAAGTCTTCACTTTCGCAAACTGCATAATTAGTATAGGTTGACAAATATCACCAGAAGCAAGAAAAGAGTTGAGTTCATCAACATAGGTTCCAAACAATGAACACTCAATTTTAACACTACAAAAAAATAGCAATATAACAATTTTAAATATGAAGTTTAATTAAAAATACTACTAATAAAAATTAATTCATAAATAAGTAAATAAACCAAATTGGAAACAATTCATCACCTATCTACATCTAGCTCTATCACGTTCATCTTGGTTTTCTTGCCATCTTTATCATACTCTTTATCTATTCCAACCACAGATAACGCACCCATGACATTTGACAAAAATTATAATATTAAATATCTTCTACAAGGAATATAAACAAAACCATATACATATTAAATAAATTTTGAAAAAACTTACCAATTAAATATGAAAGTTCTCCATCTGTCTGGAATATATCATCAAATGGAACCAAGTTCAGACCATGCAAGGGAATAATTGAAGATTCAAAAGGTTTAAGAGAAGTATGAAGTTGGAAATTAAGATAAGACTCATGTCTTGTTCGAAAAAACCCAGTATTTCCACCAACACCAAAATATGCTAGTATATAGACATTGCCCTCCACTATTAGTGGCTTGAACTTGTAGACCAAGGTTTTTCTAACAGAAACATGGATCTTAGATCCCTAAAATTTGGAAAATTTAAAAAAAAAGCATATCAATGAATAATCAAATTAAAAATATATTTTAATTAAAATAAATAAATAATGAGAACTCAAATTCGTCCATGAGAACCATCTCAATGGAGTTAATCACTTGAGAGTTATTGAAACTTGGTAGATTCCATAATTAGATAACACAGACTTTTAGCCTCCGTGCCTCTCTCTCTTTGGAGAGATTTTCACAATATGATCAAATTGAAAAGCCATGAGAACAATCACAGTCAGTTGAAACAGAAAAGTGAATATCACAAAATTAAACTAATAGTACAAAATGAGGGACGAAACCATCATCGAATCAGAGAGAGAGAGAGATATATATATATATATATAGGCAAATAAAAATAGGGATTAGGGTTTCTAAACCTATGACCACTAAAGAATGAGGTATCAATTGATTAGGTTCATCGTCCCAAGAAGATAAAATAACACAAGTAGTATATTAATTGAGATTAAAGAAGCGTGGAAGAGAAGGAGGCTTACCTGCTGACGAATTGAGGATTCGCGACACACATATCCACCCATGGAAGGAGCTTGGGTGATGGTTACATTCAATCCTTAGACGACTAATGAGTGAAGGGTCGCTGTAGAACCATTCTCCCAACAATGGAGCATGCAAATCCATTTGGGGTTCATATGGTTCATTAATAATGAAATCAGGGGTATATGTAGAATATTTAAGAAATGAAAAGTCTTAACAATTTCTTTATTTGATTGGGGTTTACAGTTGGCTGCCATTATGATGATGTGGTGTAAATATAAATATTTTGAAATTTTAAATTTCAAAAACGTTAAAATTTCAATGGACACATGTCAATAAATCTATAAAGAAGTAATAGTTTCTATTTTAGGTAAGGTAAAATTTTTGGACGGAAATTTTTCTTGTGGAGCTGACACTTGTCTAAAACTTAGGAGAATTAATTTTCCTAAAATGCACTAAGCTGATGAGGGGGTGGACCCTTAAGACCACTTGAGAAGAGACTTAATCTAAATTGACGTAAAAATTGACCCAATTAAAGACCCAGTACCCAATTAAAGACCCAGATACGTATGACAAAATGAAACAGATTAACACTGCCAACAACAAAAAATAAAATGTTATGGAAATCGGTTTGGAAGCTACAAGTGCTGCAAAATATCAACGTTTCTTCGTCTGGAAGCGGTTACACAATACACTCCCAACGAGAAACAACTTGGCTCGAAGACAACTCCCAATAATTGAAACTGCTTACTCCACTTATTTGGAACATGTCCTAAGGTTGCAGCCACTTGGTTCCCTCTCCCCTAGCCATTTGTTCTAAATCCATTAAAGCTACAATAATAATGGATTGGTGGAAACAAATCTATAATATGGTCTGACGACGCAGTGGAACAAATTTTTTTTATGTATTATGAGAATAATAAACAATTTAATTAAAATATAATATGTGACACAAAAAGTAAATGATCGTTAAATTAATTTTTATAATGTTTTATAATAAAATTCAATCCGTTGAGCGTATTACTCTAATTGGAGTAGTAAAAATTTCTCTACTAGAACACAAAGGAGACGTAGAAGTTAGAACTAAACTTAGGAAATACAAGAACAAGAGTGTTTGGAATGGCAAGAACAGGATTTGGTCTCCGTCATCACTAAACTTTGGGGAAAATGTACTTTATATTTTGTTCAAGGAGAAAAATCCCCAATTATAAAATCCAACATATAAAAAATACATCATAAATTAATAATTAACATAATTATCACCCCTCAAATTGCATTAGTTTCGTAAAACTTGTAATTATAAACAACGAGCAAATTACAAATGTCCTAGGAGGTATGATGATATTTTATACACATAGCCAAGAAACTATACACATTTCTCTTTTACTTATTATTTTAGAAAAAGCAAACGCTAAACTCATTGTATGCTTTACAAAATCCTTTTCTTTGAATATTTATGAAAATAATTCAAGTTCAAATGCATTGCCTTTCAATCGTCTTCCGAGATTCTTAATGTTTTCGAAGTTCACATCCAAATTTATCATATTCTCTTATTATAGGGATGCTTTTAAACTAAACATAATACATATATAATTACATTTTTTAACATTTTAAATTTAATAATAACTTAATATGGGAGAAATAATTGTTATACTTTAAAACTGGAAGCCTTCTGCAATTAAATTAAGAATTACTACGGTATAAAATATTTTTAAAAAGTAGTGTATCAATAGGTTGTTTATAACATTTTCCCAATTAGTTATCAATTTTTGGTTAAATTACCCATCTATAAAGTTCATATATTTTCATCTTAAATTCAATTTATCAAAACTAATTAAACATGTTCCAATAATTTTAAAAAAGTGTAAAATGGTCTCCACCGTCAAATGTCTTTACGTGCTTGTGATAATGGTATTAACATATAAACAAAAAATAATTAAGAGGCAAATGATGATAAGATATAACAAGTCAATCCATGAAAGGCGCACATGTGGAAGGAATTTTTTTAATTTATTCCCGCATGAACTGACACGTAACATTTTTTTACCATTATTTCATTAAAAAAATTATATTATATATGTCATATCACCGTTTACCATTTAATCATTTTTCATTTACACATGAGCATCATTATATAGCAGGGATTTAACGATATTAAAATTGAGACCATTTTTCATTATTTGAAAATGATAGGGACATGCTGAATCGATTTTGAATTATATGAACTAAATTAAATTTAGGATGAAATTATAAAGAATAAATGAATAATTGAACCTAGATTTTTAATGTTTTATTAAAAATTCTTATAACATTTCTACAAAAATTTGAAACTTGTCTTTTCATTAAAATAATTATAATTTTTATATAAATTTTTAACAAATATTATAAATAACTTACGAATATACTATTTTCTTACATATTAGTTTATTATCGCTCCTATTTATTTATTGCCACTCCACCAAAATTTAATTACCTAACAATTATGATATTTCTCCCTTGTTTTCTTTTTCTTTATAAATACTGTAATTTTAAGTTATCTTACCATAGTCATTATCTATAACAAGTTCAATTTAATTAAAATTAGTTAGAAATTCAATTATAGTCTATTTTTCTTTGTCATATAAATTATATTATAGAATCGCATTCTTAAGAGTCAAAATTTATATATATAATAGTGTCAAAATTTAACAATTTTAATCTTTCAACTAATAGAATCGATCACTAAAGCATAGAAGTATAGAAGAATATCATACTTGAAAAAAACCATATGATGATGCAAATTCAAGGCAGCTTCCGAGAATGGATATGATTTCAACAACAATCATATGTTCTCCTGTAGTTTGATTTTTATTGCTAATTTGTTATTGTGACTTAATACATTTTTATAAAGCTAAAAGGCAAGGAACCCCCTTTAACTATGAGTTAAGTTTAAAAAAAGTTTATGCTTTTAAACTCATCATATTGATTCCCTAAATTAATAAAATAATATATAATAATCCTTCTGTTAACCTATCATTTAAATAATTGATGGAAAAGTAGTCATGTATTGATTTATTTCACTAATCACACCTTAAATCATTAATATTTATCTTTAAAATCATCTTTAGGCTTTTTTTTCTTAGCATTCATTAACCTCACTATTGTTTGAGATTTTCACGAACCGCTTAAACGGTGGTGAGGTTAATGAGTACTCTAAAAAGAGGCATATAAATGATTTGAGGAATAAATATTAATGATTTAAGGTGAAATTAGTAACAAAAAAATTAACACAACTACTTTTCCATCAATTGTTAACAAAAGGGTTATTATATACTGTTTTGTTAATTTTTAGAGTCGAATTTATGAGTTTAAAAGTACAAGGAAGCTTTATAAAATTGACTCATAATTGAAAGAGATTCTTTGCATTTCAGCCTTTTTATAAAAAAAAAACGAAAAATGAAAAAGATAAAAGAGATATTGCAAGGCATAAGTAATTAAAGTAATTAAGAATTTGAAACACTAAAAGATATTTTTATATTTGAAGAAATCATGTGTAGAAGCGAATTCAATTCAACTTATGAGAATAGATTTTAATTTGATTTTTCATTGTTATGTTATTGAGAAACTAAACTTAATACATTTTTATAGAAAAGGGGAAAAAAGATGATAAAGAGAAAATAAATACAACGGAAACGAGAGTAATTGTTGTGATTAAGAGTTTAAAAATAATTTTTTTAAATCAACTAATTTTTATAATTAATAATATTGAGTCTAGATAAATATAAAAGTGAAAATAGATAAATACTAATTCTAATAGATATAAGAAACTACGAAAATCAAATAAAAATTAGTTAATGAATAATAACAATAGACTTATAAGATTGATAATAAAGGCACCCTTTTCTTATTAATGTACCCATAAAAAAACCAATTTAAAAATAATAAAAGTGCATATAATTTTGCAAATGGACTCCAAGACAGTATATAATTAATCAAATATATGTCTATAATTTAAATTAATTAAAAAGTTAAGGAGTAGTGTTCCGCAATGGCAAGGACCAAAAATCAATATAGAAATTGTTAACACCAATTACATGTAACTAAACAATATCAAACTCTGAACTTCTATTGATGCAAATAACTAGATTTTCATTGGGAAAGAAACAAATATCAGATGTTCTAGACACATTGCCAATTAAACATATAATTCCTGAAGAAACAAATGAAACAAGAAGGCCCTTGAACAATTTTTTTTTATCAGAAGCAAAATATAACATCCATATTCCAGTAACATCTTAATTTAGAAGACTTAAAAAATATCAATATTTGGTTCTTAAAATCTATTGAAACTGACTACTTAGAGTTGAAATATCTAGACTCAAAATTTGATTCTCATGCTAAAATGTTGATTCAGCAGGATTATGCCCATTTCTTGGCACTTGATGCCCTGAATATCCCCTCTCTTGGCGGGGACTGGGTCTATAGAAACCATTTCCTCTCGGTTTGTTATACTCCCGTTCACCTCCATCTTGGCCACTTCCCCTGCCAAAGCTCCTTGAACTGAAACGCCCTCTTTGTGCCTCTGATTGATAGCTAGCCCTGCCTCTACCCCTCCCTGTTGATAATAAAGTGAAAATAAGCACAACAAAACAAAGCAGAAAAAATGGTTTATAAACAGTTTAACTATACAGAGAAAAAACAAGGAGACTTTTTGGGAAAACAAAAGGTGGCTGGCACTCATCTCTCTGCTTAATCAGTGTCAACATCATCATTGATACAGCATAGATGGCCAAATTGTGGTTAGTCGAAGTATCATTTCGAATAATTTATGATACAAAATTAAATGAAGCATGTTGTGGCTGACAAGGATTTGACCAAGTCACTTGGAGGAGCCCGAGCCCAGCATACAGTGACGCTGACAAGGATTTGATCATGAAGCTAACACAGCAAACGTAATGTGATCCTTATACATAAATTAGCAAATAGTAGCTTAATTTGTACTTTCTCAAAACTGTCATTTGAGAATCAACTACCAGTCCCATCAACTCATCTCTCACTTGCAAACTGGCAGTATAGATTCATTGTTTTACCATGTCTATATGTCAAAAGTCAGGGTCATTGATGACAGAGAAATTTTGAAAGAAAAAAGCAGAAGCAAAACTAAAAAAAACAATAATAAAGAAGGCATACTTCCTCCACGAGAAGGGATGTTACTGTTTGGTCTCCGCTCTTCAATGTATACTTGCCTTCCTGCTACCTCCACAGATCCTTCCTGAAAACATACGAAACAAACATCAGTCTACAGCATATGAAGTGAGAAAAGAGCCCCAAGGAAAATGACTTATAAGGCTTAACTCAGGACAATTCAGTTTCTACAACAAAGATCAGAAACAGCTCAAGGCTGTTAGATCAATAATGCAGATCGAAAGCCAATGATCATTGTGAGCAACTAGTATGTTCAACATTAGTTTTTGTTTGAGAAGGGGTATTATTACATCATAAATTCATAATTCATAACCAGTAGATATCACAAACTTATAATTTAAAACCAAATACAAACCTTGACTGCATTATGAACACCAGTCATATCTTCAAATTCAACAAATGCGTAGCAAACACCAACATCCTGGAGGTAAGTGAAAACTAAGGTTTAGCTTTGTAATGGGACATAAATGAACTAATATAGTTATTTGAAGATGCAAAGATCACCTTGCGACTTCTTATGACAACACCGTCAGGCCTGATTCTACCAAAATTCTTGAATTCCTCTTCAATTTCAGAAGCAGACACAGTAGGTGACAAGTTTCTCACATAAACAGATTTGATTTCATCTGAAAGCATTCCCAATCAAATCAAAATCTGTGGTAATGACAAATGAGTACATGATAAAAACTACACACTAGCACATTAAGGATTCTTTTAAACAAATTAGTTTATTTGTAAAAGGATGACGCAATGAGCCATCAAAATATGCATCAACACCAAAATGTAACTTTACAAATAATAAATAAAGGAACTGAATAATTAATAAGTTCTCAACAAGAACACACAGTAACCTTCATCTTCTATTGCAGGAACCTCCTCTGCTGCATCAGTTTCGGACCTTTCAAATGCATTGGTCGCCGCAGTTGTTTGCTGACTGGGAGAATGATCCCACTCCAAAGAGGACACATTCTTTTGAGATGGCTGAGAAGCTATGGATGGTGTAGATTGTCCCTTAACAACCCGTAACTTCCAATAACAGTTTCATAACAAAGTCAGTTCCAAAGTGAAAACTGAATCTCAAAAGAAAACATTATTCGGACATTAATCTATTGATTAGCACATACGATGGAGGCATAAGTGTGCTTTTGGGGCTCCTCAGCAGGTTCTTCAGCAGAAGTAGGTACATGGTCTTGCACGGCATTCACTGTAGATTGAAGTGAACCATGTGACTCTTCAGCAACATTATCCTCCCTAATATGTTCAGAATCATGGACTTGCTGCATTTGTTGCTCTGAAAATCCATAATTGTCAACTATACCATTTTCTTCGACCTCATTTGCAGCGACAAACTCCCTTGCCGGTATATCTCCACCCAGCAGGTAGTTGGACACTGCAAAACCCATAGTTCTCAATTACTTGAAAGATCAAAGTTTGAAGAATCAATTACACTCCATAATAAGCCAAATGGTTATTTACCTAATTTTTCTGAAGTAAAATTTGAGGAATTTTTTTAAAAAGATTTGCTTTCTAAAAACATTTATCATTGATAAATAAATGCAGTTTGTGATTAAACTTCATTTCCAACTTTACACAAAAATAAAAATATAGCCAACCACTTGCCACTAAAATCTGCATATGGATCTATGGTTAATGTTAAGCTTGCAACTCTTTGATCTCAAGTCCTAGAAATCTATATCTGCTCTTATCATCCTATATCTGAGACTAAAAGCTGAGCTTCAGTTTGTTAACAGCAAGGATACAGTTGTCAATGTGATTGTCAAGGACCAACTATCCCAATAGCTTAAGCTGTTAAGTGGAGGCACATGAATGATTTATATCTCTAACATGCCCCCCTCATGCAAGAGCTCTTTAGGCTTGAAGCTTGGACAAGGCCCACTCTACCTTGTGCTGAAATTCAACTTTATTTCAAAGAATGGGGCAGCAAGGATCGAACTCTTGACCACTTAGTCATATATGCTCTAAGACCATGTCAATGACCAACATCCCAATAGCTTAAGGGTTAGATAGAGGCACATGAATGGTTTATATTTCTAACAGTGATAATAAGGCTGGTGGCAGTAGAAGACTTATGATGATTTAGAAAATACAATAAATGACAATGATAAATTACAAACTTGGTACCTGTATTAAAAGCTACAAAGGCATCAGTAGTAACAGAAGTAGATGTGGAAATGATCACAACTTGAGGAATGAAGGAAAAAACAAGTTCATTAACTAACATTTTGGTCCCTGAAAATATAAGAACTACAGATTCTCTGGGACTAGCAAGAACTAAAGAACACATAACTAACAGTCTAAAACAGATTCTAACAAAAATCAGATCCACAATCCACGTGAAAGAACAGGGAGCACCCATTGAGAGACATAAAGTCACAAAGACATAACCTCTAAGAAATTATATCAGTAGAAACAATGTCTTGCTTTTTCTTTATTTTCTAATTATAATAAGTGAAGCAATAATTATAAAATTCAAGTTCCAAGCACACTGAGGCAGAAGCAGAACTTACCTGGTTTATTAATTGTGCTAGGAGCATTTAGATTAGAATCAAGATTGCTCGGAGCTAAAAAGACTGCTTGGTGGTGGTGAACCAGCTCCTCTTCAACAAAGTGAAAAATATCATTGAGCACAAAAAAGCCTTTTTCTTGGGGTGCAAGGAAGAATGTCTGCATAAATTTCCGCCTCAGACTGTAGTCCTTAATTTGCACAGATCCAGAAACCATCACAAGAACACCACCACTCCAAGACTCCAGAGATTGTGCTGTCTTGATTTCAATCCCAGTATAACTGAGTGACATAACAAGTGCATGGATTTGCTGCCCAGAGAGAAATTTCTTTAATTCTGGGGGTAAATAAGAGCTTTACTATAATTGCACATGCACAAACAACAGAAGATAATGCCAAACCCCTTCAAACAATTAAGAAAGGAACTAATAAAGTGTAAAAAATCTAAAACAGCAGAGAACCTCTTATCATTTTAACTCTGACAAATAAACATTTTAATAAAGTGCCAATCTTAACAAAGAATGAATTGACTACTACTCCATATCATGCCTTAGTACAGTCCTATTCGCACCCGATCCTAGTCACAAAGAATGGACCAAACTCATCTCAAACCACAATATAAAGGCAAAAAATATACGCTTATCATTTTCTATGGCCACGAGTGAATAATAATAATGATTTAATTATAATCTATCGTCAGCATAAAACTTCATTACACTATCATTCAATCATGTATTGTCAAATCATTAAATAAATTTGACTATCATAACCAGTAACCACTATTTAAAAAGTTTAACTTTTCTAATGATGTGCATTCATAACATTAGATGATAGTATGACTTCATAGTGACTTGATCAAATTTAAACTCTAATAATAATAAATACAAGTATACAACAACAACAATAACCAATTCTTCTCTGACTAAGTGGGGTCCGCTAATAGATCAACCGCTATTAACCTCTATCAAAAACCAAATTTTCAATAAAACCATTTAGAGTAATATCTTTTATAATAGTTTCCCATAAAATAAAAATAAAAATTGGGTCTTCCTCTATCCCATTACTATCTTCCATCTGATAGTAATAATAATAAAAATCATAAAACAACCGATAGTAACTAGCGGAAATTACTAGCATTGCCGTGGCCGTCTCCCTGGCGTTGCCGTCGATTCGAAGCATGGTACTGGCATCTGAGTAGAACTGATGCACAAACTCTGGTTGATTCTGAAGCACCTGATAGTACTGCCCCACAAAGTACGTTCCAACCTGAAACCCAAAAGAGACATAATGAGATAAAGCAAATAGATTTTGATTCTGATTCAGACAAGCAAAAGGGGGGGCGCAGAGCAAGGGAACCTGTGCAGCAGTCACCGAAATGGGAAAGGGCGTGGCCATTGTAGAAAACCCTTTAAACCCTTAAGTAGAACTGTCCCCAATCAAAACCTCAGATCTGCAATACCCACCTTGAGATCTATCTGCACATCACCAACACAAGCAGCAGAAGAATCCTGGTAAGTTCACAAAACAGAGATTATTAATAAGAGGTTTTAGAGAGAGAAAATGTAGAGGCTTTTTAGAGAGAGAAAGTGAGAACCTTTTTAGAGAGAGAGAGAGAGAAAGAGATTTCGAGGGAAACGATGATGTTGTTGTTTCTCTTCTCCGAGGGTTGGGTTGGGTTTCTTTTTTCTTTTTTCTTTTGTTGTTGTTGTTTGTGGTGTGTTGGGGTTTTGTCTGTGTGCTGCGTCGTTGTAGATATCATGTTGCTGGAAGCAGCTGTTGCGCCTTTTACCCTTTTCTTCTCATTGCCACCCAACAACCCTACAAATCTATCCCTCAAAAAATTTAAAATTAAAAATAATTATTTTGTTATGAAATTTTTTTTTTAAAAAAATTTGGATAAGAAAATTTAAAATTAATTTTAATTGCACTAATGTTTTTAAGAAAAAATACATAGACAATTTTTAAACTTTACCTCATTTTATAGTGTCTATCATAAACTTTCGAATTTGAAATTTATAAATAAATATTTTTAAACATAAATTAAATAAAAAATATTTGTCACGTGACTTTACGTGATTATTAATACATATAGCAATTTATAATTTATTTATCTTATTTTTAAAATAATTTTAGAAAAATTTCTCCTTTTCAATTTAATTTCCTTTCAAAATATTTAATATTTTTTAGTTTTGGAAATAGAATTTAAATAAAAAAGAGAAAAGATTTAAAAAATTTTAAAAAATAATTTACACAAATAAGATACTGTCAAATATATTAATTAATACGTATAAGTCATGTAATGAATAATTTTTACTTACATAAAATATAAATGAATCTATATGTAAGTTTTAAAATATTTAAAAACCTCCCATCTAAATTTAAAAATTTATAGTGCCTACTTCAAAATGAATTAATAATATTCATGAAGTACCTGTACATTTTTACCTTCTTTTTATCATCAAGATTGTTACTTTTTGACTTTTTAAACCAATTTGGATGGAGCTATGTTAACAATTTTAATAATATGCAATTAATAATATTTAAAAATAACTAAATGAAGTATAGAACTCTCACAATTATTTCAAAAACAAAAGTTGCACCTTTCCATCATTGATGTAACCTAATAAGTAAATCGAACATAATTATAAGCTTTTTTCGTCACAAATGATTGTACGAGTTGTTGCAAAATTTATTTTGTGTCTACATGTGCACGTTGTTAGTCAACTATTATTTGAAATTCGCATTAATGAAGTTTTAAATCTAGGTTGATTTTAAACTGATTAATTAATTATTTGATTAGTTTAAAAAAATAATTACATTAAATGATTGGTTTATCACGATAAGGGATGATTTTAGATTCCTTTTAGTAAGGAATTTAAGAGATATATGTCTTCCTCAACCTAATTACTTCTTTCTGAAAGAAAACTGGGGCTAAAAGCCCAAACGAAGAACAATAACAAACTATATATAAAGAAAACCATCTATCAAAGAGAACACCAGACATACCAGCAGGCCAAGGAATGTGGAGGAACAAAGGCACCTGGATGAGAGAAACAACACCCAAATCCAAACCATGACCATGTTTAGTAAGAGCATTGGGACAGAAGTTACTTTCTAGAAGAATATGGGTCTATTTCACATCCTAACTTCTGTTGATCAACAAGGATATCTCCTTAATCAAAGGAACACAAGGATGAGTCTAAGTGGAAACAAGATAGTCATTCATTCTAAAATAGAATTATTCAAGAAAATACCATTTTAATAGCAAATTAAGGTAGAATCAAGTGTTTTAAAACAAAATTCAAGATCTTCCTTTAGTTGGCCCAAGACCAAAATTTCTACACCAAAAGCTCACATGCAATTGTAATTCTCAACCTAGACACCGTAGGGAAGAGATGACAAAAGTCACAAAACCCCACCCCTTTGATTTTATGGTTACTCCTTATGGTAGAAAGCAAAGCTCCAAGTACATACATATTTATAGACGCTGCAAAGAAGTATAATATGTGGAGATTATATTTCCAGGTGACATTACATTCATTAACTTGCCAAGAACCAAATTACAAATGAGAAGGATCCGGCCCAATTACATTGATCATCGGTTAGGGAATATAGCAACACCATCAACATGAACCAAAGCAAATGAGGAAAATCACAATCCACTGTGTGTAAGGAAGCAATCATTGATGCCGTTAGGTGTCAAATAACCACAAAAACTACGAATACACAGTGAGTGGAAGTAAATACCAATGTTGTTAAAGTTGAACCAAACAGTGAATCAACCAGGTTTTTGGTTCAAGTACAATCAATTTTATCATTTAAACCAGTTGATTGAACCAAATAATGTCATAAAAATAATTCACATGCAACAATATAAGATATATAAAAGCATTCATGAAATATTGAGTCTGTTTTTGAAAAAAATTAATGGTCGGTTAGTTTAACTAAATGAATTGGGTGGGTCAATCAGATTTTAATTGGTTTTGACCGGTTCAAAGTAGTCTCACTGTCACGACCGTGATCGCAACGGGATCGGCGAGAGAAAATTTTGGTTTAAACAAATGGAGTCGCCACCAATCGTTTATTGGGTAGGAAAAATGACTGGCAAAACCCTTAAAAAATAGATTTAAAATAAAACAAAAAGAAAAGGTCTGCGATAACCAAATAAGATTCGGGAGTCGATTATGCACAGGGAAGGGTAGGAACTTAATCCTACAGCACCCTTGATACATCCGTCCTACGACGGTTACCTTAAGCTAGTTGTGCAAATTTAATAACCCAAATAATATTTGATTTACCCTCTAAATAAAGATAAAACAAGCCAAATAATTAAATTACAAATATTCACAAATTCAAATAAAAACTAAATTACACAATTTACTAATTTGAAGGAAAATAAACACAAAAGGTTAAATTTAATATTTTGCAGGTTTCTTGTCAAAACCAAGAAAAATAATTAAACTACAAATATTCACAAAATTAAATAAAAAATAAACTAAACAATTTACAAATTTGAAGGAAAAATTAACAAAAAAAATTGAATATTTATAGGTTTGGTGGAAAATAAAGAAAAATAAATTAATAAATAAATTAGAATGTTTACAGGTATGGGAAGAAAATAAAGATAAAAATTAAATTAGACTATTTATGCGTTTGGCTTACCATGAGTGCCTACGTATCCCCCAAGTGCAATGGAGAATTCAAAACCACGTAGTTCTTTAAAATATAATATTGGGAAATTGTTGATTTAAAAGAAATATTTACATAATTTTTATTAAATAAACTATTAACTTGAATTTTAAAAAAAATTGATTTGAATAAAAGTAGGTGAATTTATTAATAAGTCTTAATTCAAATGGAATATGGTATTATGCCCACAAAGCCATTCTAAGAATAATTGGTCAGTGAATACTTGACCCCTCGAGACCACTAAGTGATGTTTAATTTATTTTATTTTTTTGGAGTAAGTCCTAAATGGAATGAAACATGATACTATGCTCACAGAGCCATCCCAAAGAAAATTGGCCAGTGGGTACTTGACCCTTCAAGACCAACCTAAGCGATATTTAAATTATTTAATTTAAAGAACGAGTCCTAAGTGGGATTGAACATGGCAATAGCCCACAGAAGCAACCCTAAATAGGCTAGTAAGTACATGACTCATCGAGCCTTGTAAGCAGATATTAATATATTTATTTTTAATTTAAATATTAAATAGGATTGGTCATGACATTAGGCCACAAAACAACCCAAAAACTTGGCTAGTGGGTACTTGACCCCTCGAGACCATTAAACATATATTAATCAATTTATTTTTAATTTAAATCCTTAATATAATTAGTCATGACACTAGGCCATTCGAAATTAAGTAATTCTTTTGAAAGTGATTATATGTTGAACAACTTTAATAAAAAAAGATTTATTTGATTTTATTGATTAAAAGAAAATGAACTGACTTGATAAAAAAATGATTTGATAAACAGTGGATTAGTGCATCCTAAGTGAAATGACACATGATACTACGCTCGCAGAACCATCACATGAAAAATTGGCCAGAGGGTACTTGACTCTTCAACACCAATTAACAAAAATATTATAGCATTGGACCATGTATTTGATTATTATTCTCTTTTTTTTTCTTGCATAATACAAGTACAAATAATTGATATCAACTAAAAAATAAAAAAATAAAAATACTTAAACGCAGTAAAATCAAATAATTAAACGAACAAGTAAACAAAGCAGGATAAACAAAGTAAACAAGAGTAAATAAAATAAAATAAATAATGAAACAAAATAATAACAGTAAAATTTCTACCAATCAAAACTAAAGAGAACTAGAAATTAATTAATTTTTAATTAGCCTATTCAAATAGTCTCATTTATTTTAGCTTTTTTTTATTTACTTAGGAAAATAAATGAATAACTAAAAAAATGGCCCACTAACATGAAATAGACCTAGCCCACTAGCTACTTAAAATATTAGTCCTAAACTAAAGGCTCACTACTAAATCTGATAAAAAAAAATCTATCAAACTAAACCCAACTAAGAAACTAAACCCATCAACCACTTAAAACCCAACTTGCACCATTTATCATAACTTAAAACAAAAATAAAAGAAAAAAAAAAACAAGAAGGAATTAACATAGGGCGGAGAATACAAAGGGTGACGATGGAGATGGCTTAGTGATATTGCTAGATGGCTATGGGTGGCAGCGTGGTGGTGATGGCTCGCGTGTGGGTGGCTGGGCACTGGTATCAGCATGGTTGGGGACGGGTTCGTTTGGGTGGTGCTGTGGTGCAGGCATGGTGGTAGAGGTGGATGGGCTTTGTTTTGGTGGTGCTGTTGGTGGTGTTGCTGAGGCAATGGATCTGTTTTGGGTTTTGGAGGTTGGCCGGTTAGGGGGCTTGATGGAGGTGGCTCGCGGTGGCTGTTGGTGTATGAAAGATGCAGTAAGAAGAAGCAGGAGAGAAAAAAAAGAAAAAAAACGTATGGCAAAAAATAGATAAACAAGCAATTGTATTTGGGTGAGATTACCTTTCCTCTTACAAATTTGAACAAATTTTCTTCTCTTGATGAGAAAAAAAACAAGAACTCAGTTTCTCCCCCCTTCCCCTCTTACAGGTGTTGCCATGGGTATTTATGAAGGATCAGTGAAGTGCATGTGTGTGCTGTATGTGTGATGATTGTGTGTGTGCTGATAAGATGGGGTGTAGTATAGGTGTAGTATGAGTGTGCTGTGTGTGATGATTGTGTGTGTGCAGGAGAGATGGGGTGTGGATCCACTCTGCCAATTTTGTATTTTCTTTTTTTTAATTTTTGTTAACATTCCTCTGTTAAATAGGGTGTTTACACTCACCATAAATTCGATGGACTAAATCATAATTATATAAGTGTCCTAATCACGGTCAAGCCGGTTAGATTATCCAGTTTGATCCGATTTTGAAAATATTGATAAACACAATTGCAATTTTAAAAGGCCATGGTTGCACTAAGTAGGATAGATAAAAAGAGAACATGCAGACAAGCTTATGACATAGTGACCAGTGTTGTGAGAAGTAGCTTGAGACAATGAAAGTTTGTTGATGTTGCGCTATGGTCAACATAATCTAAGCTTCAATGGATCATAAGCCAGGGATGTAATCCACGACCAACACCTCGTCTTTGAACTTTCTAGCTGTTTATCTAGAAGATTTTTTGTTCAGATTTTTTCTCCTCTCAGATATATTTATCTTCATATCTTTTTCTCTTCTATCTTCTCTGTTCTTTCTTTGCTCCCCTCTTTCAGATTTCGCTACCTCCTCCTTCATATGTCACTGCCTCTTCTTTCAAATGCTGTTGCCTCCTCTTTTGTTGCTTCATATTTTCTGTCTCATTTCCTACTCGCCTCATCTTTAGGGAGTTATTATAAGAGTAAACTAGGATTTTTAGAGTGAGTCCATCTGCGAGCCATTTTACAACTTGGGACTTTTATTATTATTGTTATTATTTTGTGCTTTTAAAATTGAGCTAATGTATTGCATCAAGATTGGGTTTCGTTAAATGGGTAATGAACTTTAGGCTTTTGTCATTGTAAATTTATTTTATTTTTTTACATTTTCATTTGCTATATTCTTTTTAATTTTTTATTAATCCGGACAAAATAGGTGTTCAAAAGCTTGAATCAATATTCTAAAAGTGAAATAACTTGATTTGCATGCTAGGTTCTTCTTTAAAGCTAATATTCAAACTCATGTTTAACATTTGTTTTCGCGTTCAAAAGTTTCTGAAAACTAGTTTGCTAACTTAGCTTATTGCTATTTGAAACTTCTAGAAAATAAAAAAAAAATTTTTTAAAAAGAAACAAATTATTATAATAAAAGCCCAAAACAATATTCACTTGACCCATTAACTCCAGCTTAGTTTTCAATTAACACTCCTTTCCCTAATTATCCAATCCCTTGGCCCAATTTCTCAAAGCCCAAGTAGACTCACCTTACCCAATTTGGCCAATGGCTAATGATCTCACACTAAAGGCTCTAACACACATATATAAGTAAGAGTAAAAAGGAGAGCTAAAGGGGTAGAGATAGAGAGAATGCAAATGAGGTGCATCTCAAGGGAACAGAGAGTTACAAAGAGCAAAATTTTTAGGGAAAATGACTTAATAGTACAATTTATAAGAGATAATTATTCCTTAGTTCGGTTTGAAAAATTAACCAAGTATTCAACTACATTAACCAATAATTTATATACTGTTAACCACGTATCAAGTATCAAAATAAAGATAATTTATTGATTAACCGTATGTAAATTATTGGTTAATGTAATTGAATACTTGGTTAATTTTCCAAGCCGAACTAAACTGATATTATCTTTCACAAGAAGAACTAAAGAGTTATTCTCCCAAAATTTCAAAAAGGGAGAAGAAGAGGCAAGTGAAATGAAAGAGAGTACAAACTTTGATTGCAGATTACATAGATGTACAAATCAACTTGCTCGTAGCGATACAAGCTCCTGATTTGCCCCTCATACAGGTAATTTTCATAGCCATATGGTCTTGTTATTGAACATAGCTCTTGTGTGATAGCCATATGGTTTACTACACCCATGATAATTGTGATTTTAGTTAATGGGTTGTCATTCTTCTTTGTACACTAAATATTTGATAATTAGTTTAATCGTTTCACTTATTGATAGGTGTAATCCTTGTGTTTATTTTGAAAGATCCTTTTAGATATTAAACTCAAGGTCAAGATCTGTAACGGTTTTTTTCAATTTGCAGTGTATGTCATGTTAGTTCCGGATTATGTGTTGCCTTTGCTTCTTGATAGAAAGCTTTTAAGAATTTTGGTTGTGTCTTTTCAATCGGTCAAACTCTTCCACAATGCACCAAATTTTGCTGCGCGATTATGTTGGTTTTCAAATGTTAAAACATAAACAACGCACATAGTGATTACATATGGAGATGTTACTGGCAAAAAATTAATTATAATAAAGTCTAATAATGGCAAGAAAGAATAAAGTCAACCTAACATCCTCCTAATTAAATTGTGTGAAAAAAAGAGATAGACTCAAAATAAAAAAAAGAAGTAGAATAGCTTTAATGTTTTTTGAGTTACGTATTCCATGTTGCGTGATTTTTTTTTGGCTTTTATTTGCTTAATCTGTGAATAAATATCTCATTGGCCTAATAATCATAATAAGTTTAATTTAATAATTCTAAAATTAATGGTTTAATGCTTTCTTTTTCTCTTAGGGTTCATTTGGATGACAGAATTAGAATTATAGTTTGGAATTCTAATTTTAATTATATTTCTACTAGAATTATAATTGACAAAAATCTTAATTTTTATGTTTGGGATAATTAAATAATTGAGACTTTAAAATTGTAATTTTAAACTGAATTGAAATCTTATTATTTGAATAACTTATTAAGAATTTATAAAAATATAATAAATAAATCTAAATTAATAAATAAAAATTTAAATTTATTAAAAAAATTAATAAAGCTTGCGTTGCCGGATTACATCAGTCGCAATGGATACCAAAATAAAGGACGTCATTGACGATGAAGAAAGTGATTGCAGGATGCCAGTGCTAGTGATTAGAGGAAGCATGACGATTTAGTCATTGCATGCTCGACGACGATAGTGTTCGGAGGCCATCGGCAACTAGCACATCAGAGGAACAGTGGACAACGTGACCAGAGCACACCAGAGATGACGTTGCTGGAGCACGTCGGTAGCGACGTTACCGAACTATGTCGGTGTAATGATTGTCTGATAGTTTTTAACTTTTACCTTTTAATATTCAAAAAATAAAAAATCTTGGTGCTTGGAATTGGAATTTTTAAGGTTTAAGCTAAGAATTGAAAGTAATATAAACTAGTTATTTTTCAATTCCATAGAATTGAACTTAGAATTGGAATTCTAATTCTAATATATACAACAAACAAGATAATTGGACTTGAGAGGTTCAATTCCAATTGCAATGTTCAATTTCAAGCTCAATTTCGTCCGCCAAATGGGACCTTAGTGATCTCGAGCATAGTTATTAAACTCGGACCGGTAATCAACTTGGTTAGGGTACTGAGTCAATAGGTCACTGGTTCAACTAGTGGATTACTGGTCGAATCGCATAAAATTAAATAAATATTTAAATATATATATATATATACAAACTATATATAATGATATATATTATTATAAATAACTAAAATATCTTTATTTTGAGAGAAAAAATGACCTTTAAGGAAAAAAAAGAATTTAACCCTTAATTTATAAAAAAAACTCTACTATTTTTATTAAAATGCTCATAACTCATAAAATAATTTTTTTTTGAAAAAGTAAGACTACCATGGCGTAAATCTCGAAAAGTTATATTAAATGGACATATAATTAGTCTAAATCGGACAAACAAGTCAAAAGTTATGATTTTTCAAAGTTTAAAAGTTTTTTATTTATTTTGTGACTCTGCCGGTTCCAATTCAACCAACCAGGTCACCGGTTTTCATCCAAAACCGATCAAGTCGGACCGGGTCTGAGACATACTTGATCTAACTAGTCACCCAGACCCGTTACTTGGACGGTTCACGGGTTCACCGGCTAGATCGACCAGTCCGATCCGGTTTTTGTAGCATTGATCTCGAGGAGTCAAGTATTCCTTGATCAAGTTTTGGGTTTGCTTCGCGGTCTAATGTCATGTTCAATCCTACTTAAGACTCATTTTTCTAAAATAAAATAATATATGTTTAGTATTCTTAAGGAGTAAAGTACTCCCCGACTATTTTGGGGTTTTTCGGTAGCCTTGTGCCATGTTCTGCTTAGGATTTAAACTATAAAAAAACTATTTGCTAAGTGGTATTGAGGAATCACGTATTCCCTGGCCATCTTAGGTAGGTTTTGTGACCTCGTGTCATGTCTCATCCTACTTAGGATTTGTTGACAAATTTACTCACTTACTCAAATTAAATCAAAACCTTTTTTAAAATCAAATAAATTATTTTACTTCTAATTTGTTATAAATTAATATTTTTTCTTAATTAAAATCAACCAACTCACAATTTTTTTTAAAGAAGTGGCTTTGAATTTCTTATTACACACAGGGAATACATAGGCTCTGTTTGGTAAGTCCAATCCGCTAGCTTATAGTGGATTTGATTAGCGGATAAGGAATTTAAAAAAATAGAATTGCTTGGTAATCAGTAGCTTATAACGTTTTTTAGAAGCTTATAGTGTTTTTTCAAACGCTACTTGAAGTAACGTCTGAACTTATAACTTATAATATATTATTTTTTTTCTCGTTTTACCCTCATTATTTTAATTAAATTCCTCCCCTATCTTCTATTATACTCTCACTTCTTACATCTGATGATTCTTATAGTTCATAGGTAGCACTTGTTTTCACGAACCTCTCAATTTTTTTTATTTCACAAGTTCCTTTCTTTCTCATATATCAATTCTTGTTTTGGGTCTATGATTGTTATGCTTTCTTCTTCCTAATGAATTTATATGGGATTTTAATTCAAAGAACCTAAACGCGAAAGAGATCTGTGGAACCACCGATTCAGTCTTTTATGTTTTCTTCTTAAAATGCTACATAACCTTTAAAATGTGTAAAAGCTGCAACTTTGGTAATATATTGATAGGAATAGGACATATTATGCATATAAAAATGACAAAACATTAATGCAATCTTTCTCCCAAAAGTCAAGTTCTCATTATGCCTTTTGGTTTTATGTCGTATACTTCTGTAACTTGCATTTCTACAACTTCTTTTAAAAATGTCCTTTTATGTCATTTTATAATTATCAGTTAGTTCAATCACTAATTTTACCAAACAATTCAAATTCAATTTGCTAGCTTATCTGCTATCAGCTATCCTTTATCAACTAGCTTATTCACTATCTGTTACTTTTTACCAAACAGAGCCATAGACATTGATGGCAAGCCAAACTTGTAAATTTACTATTTTAGTCTTTAGTCTTTACTTCTAATAATCTATCAATTTGTAAATACTTTAATTCATTTATTTTTATTTTCTACTTTGCTTGTAAATATTTATATTTAGTCTTTGATTATTTTTATTTTGAAGCTTGTAAATATTGTGATTTAATTTTTTATTATTAAGTTATTTTTTCATTTATTTTGGTCCTTGTTTGTATATTTTATGAGATAAATTAAATATGTTTAGGCTATTATTAATTCACACAACTAACTTTAGTATAACTGTCGTAGGATGGATATATTAGGGGTACTGTGAGATTTAGTTTCTACCATTCCTAGTAGATAAACCAACCCCTCAACCTAATTTTGTTTTGCATACTGTTTTTCATTTTTTAAAAGGGTTTTTCCAATTTTTCCTAACTAAATAAAATTGGGGATGACTCCTTAGAATTTGTTTTTTATAAATTCAGTTGCCACACTAATTGTGGGAGTTGCCTCCAAGGTCGGTTGCAACAATTGTTTTATGTTTAGTTAGAATTTACGAAAGTTAACTTTTAACTTAAAAGGTTTCTTGATCCATCATAACTTCGAAACTAGTTCTTTACTTTAGATTAGTACAATCACCCTAGGCTGCTACTATATTATGTATAACTAACCATTCTCAACTCCAAGTGTAAACTCGAGAATGGTTTGTATGAGTTTGTAGAAAAAATGTCAAAAGTTAAAAGTACAAATCAACTCCCCTTTCTTGTGCTCTTGTCACCTTCAATTGATTGGCATAAAATATCATTAATTAGTCCCTTTCTACTTAAATCAAATTGGCATTAATTGCCATTAAGTGAATGCTATTAATTGTCATTAATTGGCATGGCATTCGTAGGTGTGGCTTCCATTGGCATAAAATTCAATTTTGAACAATAAAATTGTTAAGGAATTCGTTACGTTCTGCCCAAGATGGAAATAATATTATTTTGTTTATGTGCACGTCAAGTTCCTTCATTGAGTATCAAGGGAGATGCATCATTAGCTTTGGATTGTTGTGGACGTCTCTTAGCATACCACACATCGCAATCTTGATGACCAACTTATTACTAGCATTGGTCATTTTTTCCAGCCTTGTGTATGTGGGCAAGTTAAGGTTGGATACCCTTATGGGGCGGGTTTTGGGTCAATTTACCCCCTCCGTTATCTGATATTAAATTGTGTGTTTCATATAGCTTATTTTCTGCTTCCTAGTCTCTCTCATCTCATTAATCATCAATGCCCCTAATCTCACTTGCTTTCCTAGCCCTAGGTTTCTCTACTACACCCTGCCGCTCAGGTGCTCAACTTCGAAGATCGCAGCACTATCGCCCATTTGTAACTCCATCGCAAATTGTAAAAAGTAAGCTTCTTTATCATGTTCCTCACTCTGTGGAGTCATTTTATGAAATGACCTAGATTTTGTTACTATTTGATTTAGAAAAAAATATTTATCTTGAAGTATGGAGGTTCATGACTAAAATAATAATAATAATAATTTTAATTTATTCCTTTTTAGAAAAACTAAAATTTAATCTTAAATTCTTATATTCTTTGTAACCTAAAAATCCTAGATGCCAGAACCATAATATCATAGATGTGTAGTTTAAATTAGTAAAGCTTAATTTCCTCAAATACTATTGGTTAAAGATGCTCATCTATGTAGAAATGAAGTCAGTATCTTAGATGAGATCATGTTGATAAAATTCATATGCAATCTATCTGTTAGCGACGAAATATTTTGGTTGTTTATACAATACTGACTTATGCAGTTTTGAAGTATTCCCCAACAAACTTGTCTTTTAATTTATATAAGAAGAATGATTATTTTTATGTTTGGATTGATTATTGAATAAATTTATTTATCTTTGAAATATTCATAATTGAGGTGCGAGTAGGGTTCAGACTTTAATATTTTCTTGCAGGACGGGTGCATATTTTCATCCTTAAGATTCGAGGGGTGGGTAGAAGCAAGTTGGGTGTTAATTTGAGGGATGTAGAGTGGGGTCCTTGTAAGAAAAAATCTGCCCTATTGCTAAGCCTACTTGTTACAACTTTAATTTCTATATGCTCCAACATATGGGAAGAAGTTTTTCTCTACCACAATTGAGAATAGAGAAAAAAGAATCATGGTAAAAGCATAAAACAATATTCAGAAATGTTGAGATGAATGTGGTTGACAAGAGGAAATTGGTTTTAGAATGCACAAAAAAGATGACAAGCTTGTTGTCTTTAATGTTAATCATGATGAATAATCAATGGTCATCCATGATTTTGTGGATTTCTAGGGTTATGTACGGTTCTAGTATGCTTAGTTCCTTATGAGAATATAAAAGCTTTTTCGTCCACACTGGAGTCCCACAAGTAGGAAATTCCTCAACAAATATTGTGAGGAAGTATTGCCTCCATATCTAATGATCATAGTGAAGAAAAATGCTCTCATTTGTGTGCCTTTGGATGCTGATTTTATGGTGACTGTATTCACTTGTTTCGTCCATAATCACTTGCTACCAAAGCAAGTGATTATGCAAAACATGTTCATGAGAATTTCGTCTTTGCCAAACAGATTAATGAGGATATTTTGCCAAGCTATCCTCTAGACATGATGAAAAACTCAACAATTATTTATCAGAGATTTGTCCACCATATTGAAACTGAAGAAGTACATTAGAAGTTTGATTCTCGATCTAACTTATGCTTCCAAAATGAAAATATCTATAATCTTCACTTCATATATGATAGGATCAATATGAGAAAGTTATATCAGGTAGATGATGCGGTAAAGAAAAACTCTAGAATATAGTTACTTTTTCCATCTAAGTCATCCAAAAGCAGACACATTAAAACCACAAATTTGGTGCTAATATCTAACACTCCTTATGAGGAGCAAGTATGTTCAATCAAGATGGTTTTTAGTTGCAAAGGCATACTTCCTTCTTTGATTCATGGGGCTCCAAGTACAGGAAACACTAGGACAATAGTAGAAGCAGTCCTTAATCTCTACACGTATGATAAGAATGCTAGTATTCTTGTATGTGCACCCTCAAATAATGTAGCATACTACATATTAAAGAGGCCATATGAGTATAAGATGTTGTTCAGGATTACTTCTCTCTCATTTTCTTGGAATAGGTTGGCCAAGCTTCTAAACCAAAAACTATGATTCCTATATATCTCTACTCAAAGGGATACATGTGTTATTCTTGCTCTAGATTCAATGCAATTGAGCCTAGAAATATATTCAAAAAAGCATAAGAATATCATAGAAGGTTTAGTGTGGCTATATCATTGTTGCTTATAATTGGGAATCCAAATATTATCTATAATGGCCTTACAAATAATATTCTAATTTTAAGTAGCAATGATATAGCCACATTAAACCTTCTATGATATTCTTATGCTTTTTGTGAATATAATACTGGACCCAACAACATTGGATCTTTAGTTAGAATAACACCAGTGTCCCTTTGAGTAAAGATATTAATGGTCATGTTTTTTGGTTCTAAGGCTTGGTCAGCCTCTTCCAACAAATGTGAGAGCAATGACCTTGGATAACATCTTATCATTATATGGCTTGTCCCATATGTAGTCTGTTGAACTGTTTGAGGGTGCACAAACAAGAATACAAGAATTCTTATCATGTTTATAGAGCTGGAGGACTACTTCTAGTATTATCATAGTTTTTCTTGTACCTGGAGGCCTATGAATCAAAGAAGGTGGTGCGCCTTTACAATAAAGAATCATCTTGATTGAACACATTTGCTCCTCACAATGAGTGCTAGATATTGACGCCAAATTAGTGTTTTTAATGCCTTTTTCTAATTGACTTGAATGTAAAAAGTAACTCGATTCTAGAGATTTTTTTTACCACATTAACTACATGATATAAATTTTTGGTATTAATCCTATTATACATGAAGTGAACATCATAGATATTTCCATCTTGGTGGTACAAGTGAAATTGAGAATCAGACTTCAAATACACCTCGTCTACTTCAATAATGGACAAATTCCTCATAAACGGCTGTAATATTTTTCATCATATTTTGAGGATAGCTTGACAAAATATCCCCAAGATTTTGTTTGGCAAAGTTGAAACTCCTATGAACCTATTTTGCTTTTCTCATTGAATTTAAATGCATACTGCTTTGGTAACAAGTGATTGTAGATGAAACATGTGAACACATTCACTATAAAATTAGTGTCCAAAGGCACACATTAAACCTTCTATAATATTCTTTTTTTTAAATATATTACAGGTCTGAACTACATTGGATCTTAAGCTAGAATAACAATAGTTTCCCTTTAGGTAAAGATACAATATAGGGTCATGATTTTTGGTTCCGAGGTTTGGCCAACCTCTTCCATGAAATGTAAGAGCAATTTCCTTGGACAACATCTTATCATCATATGTCCTCTCCAATTTGTAGTCTACTGAACTATTTGATGGTGCACAAATAAGAATACAAGCATTCTCTTTACATTTGTAGAGCCACACGACTACGTCTACTATTGCCCTAGTATTTCATGTACTTGGAGGCCCATGAATCAAAGAGCACCTTTGCAACTAAGAATCATCTTAATCCAACAGTGAATTAATGGGAAGTGATGTTGACTTCGTCAACAGGTTGGGTAAAGGGAGAATCTGCTACTTACAACCCAACTTATACTAGATTCTTAGTGGTGATTCCTTATAAAGGTGTTGAAGCCTTGATGGAGTTATCTCTAATTTAAAAGCATACCAGTACATCAAAAGCATAGTTCCCTAAACTGAAGAAATTTTGCTTTTTGGCAAGCGCGAATGTCTTTGGAGCGCACGATACACTGGGAAGCACAACTTTCTTTGGAGAGCATAAAATGGTGTCCTTCAACAAGTGTTCTCTAAAGGTTTGGTGTCATTAGAGTTCCTTAGTAGCATTTTATCTTCGTTACAATTTATGTAGGAAAATCAACTCCTTGCTAATTGATGAAAATGATATACGCCACCTTTTTATCAATAGTCACACGTATTAGCGAAAGTAAAGCTATGAGCGCTGGGTTTTTCAAAGGAATTTTCTTTCACCTATTTTTATAGTCGTTGTGAGATTTTTGAATATTTGGGAAGTGTTGCACATGTGAAGGCACTTGCGCATTGAGGTACTTGAGCATTGTTGGGACGCTGAAGCGTTGGGACACTGAGGTACTTGAGTGCTGATGCATATCATATCATCGAGACATATAAATAGTCTTTCGAAGTGAATGATGATGATTATGCCTTTGCTTTTATGGGCAAAAATGTGGCACCCTTATTGTTGGTCAACTTACCTCTATGTTGTTGAGGCTGATATTCATAAGTTTGAGGATGAATTTTGCAGCGGGAGGCCCCATGAGAGAGTCCTAAGTGCATCCCTTGTATATCTTCAACAAGTGGGCGTCTCGGGGCCTTTTTTGAAAGGCTCGTGTCTTGTGGCGATTTAATTAATATACACTTTTTTAGGACACATTTAGTGCACAAAGCATCTATTTCTTATGCGGTAGAGCATAATATTGCAAGAAGGGGAAAGTGGTTGCCTTGGCAAGAATCCCCTTGTCTAGTCTTCCATCGAGGTTGTTTCCAAAGAAGCATTCTCTTGGGCGCTCTAACTTACAAAGCTTTAAGTATAGAAGAATCTAGGTGTTCCAGCTTTTGATGAGGATCTTCAGAATACTTTGACTATGGGAGAGTTCAATTACACTTTAGACAAAGGGGTGCTTCGAGCTTTAAGCTTTTGAAAATCGAGTCGCGAGTTGGACGTGATAGGCTTTATTCTTGCATGTAATTTTGTGTTTGCATGTTTAAGTTTGTACGCCACTAGGATGCTTTAGCAAAGGTTTTAGAGGTGGCCTTTTGGGTGCCACTAGGATGTTTTACCAAATGTTTTAAAGGCGATAGACATCTCGCTATTCCGCTAGTTCTTAGTTTAAGTGATAGTTCGTTTTTAAAGATGAAGATTAAGAATCATTTTGGTCGGCTAACCTTTATTATGTGGGTACTTTGGTTGTGTAACATGCGCAGGAGCTTGGAGCACACTAGGGTCTTGAGCGCACTGGAGCCTTTAGCAACCTATAGGTTAGGGAGTGTAGAAGCTTGGAGTATGCAGGAGCTTTGAGCGCATTGGGGTCTGGAGCATATGGGAGCATTGAGCACGCAAGCACTTGGGTAATGCTACAGTTTTGATTGTGTAGAAATGTTGGGTGCGTCTCAAGTCAATATTCCCTATGTTGTTATCTTAAAGTGTCAGAAAATCCTTTTTTAAGGCATTTCAAGACATGCTCTATTTCTGTTGCTTCCTTTACTTATGCTTTTTCCCTTAGTTCTTCTATTTTCTTTCAGTCATGGGCCTTAAAGCCTTTGTTTATACATCTAGCCCCTAATTTCCTTTTTTGTTTTGATGCAATGCTCCCCAATCTACTTCAAATCTTTTATGATATTGACCTTCCCTTGTTTAAAGTCCATATTGGTATGTGGATGCTTTGGAGCACAAGAGCATTGGCATGCGAACACTAATGACACTTCGGCATGTGAGCACTTTGGTCAAGTGGACACGCTTGTACATGGGTGCTTTGGGAGCACAGAAGCTTTGGATGCACAAAAGCTTTGAGCATGCAAAACCATTGGGAACATAATAACCAATGGTAAAGAAGAGCCTTGCTTATAACAGGGTTTCGGGTGCACTAGAGTCTTGGCACACAGCATTAAGCAGACTTCGGTGTGTAGTGACCTTGAACATGTAGGTTATTGGAGCGCTTTGGAGCATTGGTCTTGCAAAAAAATGGAATGCGCAAGAACCAGTGTCATGACCGGTCTCAAAGGGAAGTCGCAAAGAAACGGTGGGATAAATTAGAAAATGGAATCGCCAACAATGTTTTATTTGGTAGAGAAAATAATTGGCAGAATTCTTTTAAAGTATTTAAAATAAAAATTATCTACGAACCAGATTGGGTTTGAGAATCAATTTATGCACAGGGAAGGTCATGGACTTAATCTTACAACACCCCTTATATATCCGACCTAAGACTGTTGTCTCAAATTTAATAATTTAAACAATATTTGATTTATCCCTTAAACAAAAAAAATAACTAAAAAATTAATTGAAAATATTTATAAGTTTGGCTTACTGTGAGTGCCTATGGATTCTCAATGTGCAATGAGGAATTCAAAGCCATGTAGTTCTTTAAAAAATAATTGTGGATTGATTAATTTTAATTAAAGATTAAAAAATTGTTTGACAATAATTAAAAACATTTTGATTTGATTTAATTTAATGAGTAAACTTGTTGAATCCTAAACGAGATCTGGCATGCTGGTAACCAGAGCAACCCCAAATAGTCAAGGAATACTTAATTACTCAAGACCAATAAATGAATGTTTATTTCAAAATAAATCCTACACAGGATTTGGCTTGGCACAAGGCCATAGAGCAACCAAAATAACAATGAAGTATTTGACTACTCAAGACCACTAAATAAATGTTTATTTTAAAAATAAATCATAAGTGAGATCTGACATGGCCCAAGGCTGTGAGCAATCCCAAAATAGCCGAGATTGTACTTGACTCCAATTCATAACATATCCCTCAAATGCTCGATATTTATTCCAAAGGGTCTATGAAAAACGATTCTCAAAGTGTTTATCCAAACGATATTTAGCTTATTTTAGACAGTGCTTATGATAATAGAGTTTAACTCTAATAAGTACTTATATAAGTTATTTATCCAAACTAGACCTAAGTGCGATTGGAGATCACACCAGGCCGCAAAGCAAACCCCAAATAGCCAAGGGAATACAAGAGTCCACAAGGCTAAAAAAGAACATTTATTCAAGTTAGAATATAAAGTCATTCAAATTCTTAAGATTATATATATATATAGTTTAATTTCTATTCACTGTCAGTGTAAAGTTTCTTTACACTGTTATCCAATCATGTATTTCCAAATGATTAAAAGAGTTTGACTATCACAATCACTACCTAGAAAGTCTAACTATTTTAAAGATGTGTCAACACATGATTGAATGACAGTGTAAAAAAACTTTACACTGACAGTGGATAGAAATTAAATTCATATATATATATATATATATATATATATATGATAAATGGTCTCAAATTTCAAACAAAGAAAATTTCATAAAATGCTAAAATCATTTATTAGTCAGATACAATTTTTTTTTGTGATTTTTCTCAATTTTTTTATTATTTCTAGAAGCAATGTGATATAAACAGTGTAGATGTATGTACATATGCATGTTAATAGCTATAACAGCTAACTAATTCAGTTGAACCGAAATAGTTAGTTGGTTGAAGTTAGTTTGGAATCTGTTAGTTTAGTGAAAAAGCTATAGTAATCATTGGAGAAACTGTTAGATGGTGCAAGCTTGACACCACGTGTATAAAATGATCTGCGGGTCCTCTTCTGTACATTCATTCAGTTGATGATAAACACACATTTGTTTATAAGGCCAAAGAACGGTTATCTCTCGAGGTTCTTTTCTGTATTGGCTTGTGCTTTGATAAGCTTGGTGTATCACAATGTGAGATAATGCTTGAAAAAGAAAGGAGTAAGAATCACACACATATATATACACACAAAAATCACCCAAAAAGTGGTGTCAACATTTATTTGATGGTAACTTACCTAATAAAAGAATAGCAAATGCTCCTACTGAATCTCAACATTTCACTATATTAATCTTACTAAACAAGAAACAATAGGCAAGTAGGTAAATGAAACCAAGGAAATAATAATTACAAAACAAAGGAATATTGATGCGTATAACACATCAACCAAATAGGTATGACAACACATAGGCATCTGGATCCAAATAATACAATGAAATGATGATTCCCACCCAAAAAAAAAGAGAAAGAAAGAAAAGTCAAGAGTTGCCTTAATCTCATCATCAGAGGCAAATTTCCTCCCCCACATCTTTTTCCATCCAAGAACCCAAATTCTAAATTGATGCACGGATACACCAAAATTGGTGACGTATTCATTGAAGTAAACAAGTGAAACACAAGAAGGGGGGTTGAATTATGTTTCTTAACCTTTTTGGAAAACTTTTTGTTAAGAAGCAAAAATGCAATGGACAAAAAAAAACTTTTTAGTCCAATTAGACGCTAAAGTAATTTTGTAATTAATAACATTAACCGTAATGAAAAAGTTCTAAGTTTTGTCTCAAAACTTTAGTTAGGAAAAAAACGGCAATCCCCAGAGGTTAGTGAATAAATAAAACACAAGAGGAGGGAAGAAAAAGCTTACACTACATGTTTATCCTGATTCACTCTCACAAACCGAGAGATACGTCCAGTCCCTTCAACCAGAAGGATTTTCTACTAATCTTATACAAAGATTACAAGTATTGTCCACCTCTTCAGGTATACAAGTATTCTCAACCTCTTCAGGTTCTACGATCCAAGTATTCTTTTATACACAGCCTTTTCAGGCTCAAACACCAAGTTAAATAAAAGAAGATGTAGAATTGTTTGAGTTTTAAACTCACTACAAGTAAGGATAGAAAAATAAATCTCAAGACTTAAACTCTTTACAAGAGTAAAAGTACTAAGAAGAATGAAAGCTTTGATTCTTTTACACTTTTGATCACACAGATTTTTATTCTCACTTTCTTCTTCGAAGACATTTGTATTTATAGGTGAAAGTATTTGGAGCAGTCTTCATAAGCTTTTTCGTCCAACGAAAACATTTATTACCATTCTGAGCAGTATTAAATGCATAAGATGATAACATATGGATCTTTTTCTGAAAAGACACTTTGATTATCAGGAATGTCCAAGAATATGATAGCTTAGTCCTGACTTATTTGAGCGCGCAAAAAGTTCCTTATTCACAGATCCTTGTAGTTGTTAGCGATGTCAGCTTAAACGGCTCAGTTGACTTCTTTTGTAGTGTACATTGTC
Organism: Styphnolobium japonicum; assembly: GCA_023212625.1. Taxonomy (NCBI): domain Eukaryota; kingdom Viridiplantae; phylum Streptophyta; class Magnoliopsida; order Fabales; family Fabaceae; genus Styphnolobium; species Styphnolobium japonicum. The sequence continues at coordinate 21,923,241 of JALBWW010000013.1, forward strand.
AGAGTCCTTCTCAGCATTTAATGATGAACAGTTTTTTCATATTTGAATTTTGGCTTTGGACCAATATTTCGAACCTGAGCTTAGTAAGGAAAACATTGGACGATTCAATATAATAAAATTTGTGAAACAGTTCAAAAGGTATTTGACGAATACTTAGTTTCCTTTAGCTCAAGTAAGAATGAACGCACATACAAGTAACTATTTGTTAACACTTTGTTTTCTTCTTGAAACAGTTCAAAAATAAGTTACGTGAGTCTTTTACTTATTCATTCTAAATTAAAACTTTTGTTATCTTCAAAACTTTATGGGGTAATAATTCTTTAAATAGATTGGTTCCAAACTTAATTTCACAAGGTTCTTTGGTTCCAATATTCGTATCGTACCCATATCTAATACCAATACACATATAATATTACTGCATTCGTATAAAATCCAGAATATGTATTCAAGCCCTATTGTCACCGGTTACCTCATTTAAAACATATTTTGACTCTTGTATTCTTATTGTAAAACCTATTATTTATTATGTTATTTACCATCCATAAGTCTTACGTGGAATATATAAATATAGAAAATTCGGCAGCGTTTTCTTTGTTTCTCGAACATTACCACACGACATAAACATAAGCAGCGGATTTCCAACAATCATTTCAAACCAACCAGGGTACATATTATATATATATATATATATATATATATATATATACACAGATATCAACAAGAGATCTCAGATCTCAAACAAAATATTATCAGAGTACGCAATGTTATATAAGTGTAATCTAAACACTATCCTGACTGAGCACACTAAACATATATAGAACTGAGTACATCAATAGTAGTATTCAGTTCCCTGTCATTTCTACATAAGAATAATATAATACACATCCTATTATAGTTACATCACAGAGCTTAACTCCACCAAAAATACAAATCTCAAACTAAAGCAACAGAATCCTCCGTACTTAACCCGTAGAGGGTCCGGGGTGTTCCTGCGAATCTGAGAAAGAAGTGGTGAGAACAACTTCCCAGTGAATATGAATAAACTTGCAGATAAAGTATATATGTAAGTAGAGAGCAAGTATAACACAATTCATTATATACAAGTAACACCAACTAACCAATGCAATGGATGAATGCACATGATGTTCACACATTTTATTCACACTTTTTCTTTCTCCACTCCTCTTGTCGTGCACTAACCCCTTTCGGTTAGGCCCTCGCAATATGCATATGCAATGTGTTATGCCATTACATTTCCATCTAGCTTCGTAAGCTAGGCACCCCTCATTTTCTGTACACTAACCCCTTCCGGTTAGGCCACCTCGCTATGCAATGCAATTAATCATGCCATTTGGTTTCCATCTAGCTCCGTAAGCTAGGCACCCCTCATTTTTGTACACTAACCCCTTCCGGTTAGGCCATCTCACTATGCAATGCAATGTTCTCATATTCATATCATGCTCATTCATAATATCATAATAACATCACATGTAATCAACTTAAGCATATACAACACATAACCATTATGCTCAATTCTATCAAGCATTCTTACTTAGCTACACATTTCATCATAGTACTAAGTCATCCTTAATCCTAAACATAGCATATGGTATCAACACCCTAGACATATGCACCACAACCACACAAACAGAGTCAACCATGGCTAGGGTGTGGTGGTAACCACGACCACGGTGTGGTGGTAACCACGACCACGGTTCAGGAAAACAGAAACTCAACAATTAGAAACAGAGACAACCACGACCTGCCCTTGGTTGGGACCACGCCCGTGGTCTGGTGGCAACCACGCCCATGGTTTGGCATTAGTACATAACATTATATTTTCCAGAGACACCATAATTCCATTTCTAGAGAGAACCACGGCTAGCTCGTGGTTGGCCACGAGACACCATAATTCCATTTCCAGAGAGAACCACGGCCAGACCGTGGTGGTGGCCACGGCCATGGTTTGGAATCTGGGCAGGAATAGTGCCACGCCCAACTTCAAACCAAAACCCTAATTTCCTTATGGGATCATGTCCTCAAATCCATCAAAATATACTAACCATATCATTCACTTCCATATACCTAAATCCTTAAAAACATGTAACAAAACACATCCAATCTTAAGCATAGGTGAAAACCCTAGATTCAAGCTTAATCCTATATCATACACTTTCACTCTAAGAACATCATACAATAGCACAAGTAAATCCACACTCACCTTGAAGTGCTCCTAACTTGATTCCAAGATGGGATTGGTAGTCAAGGCAACCTTCCCTTCAACTTCCTTCAAAACACTCAACCAAAACAACCAACTTTTAGACATGGGTGTTCTTGATTCTTAGAGATGAAAATGAGTTTCTCAAGAAACTAATACCATAGGATTGAAGAAGAGATCATAGTGATCAATAATCATCAAATAACCTAAGTCAAAAGGTGTATAAAAATACTTACTTTTGGACCTTGAACCTTGAAGCTAGCTTTGGCTATGAAGAACTTAGAGATTTGGAGAAGATGAGCCCTTTGGCTCTCCCTAGGCTGGCCGGTCCACTTAAGCAAGAGGGAGGAGGTGTGAATTGTCCATTTTGCCCCTCACTTAGATGGAAAAATACTAAATTGCCACTAAGGGTGTGAAAAGACTAAAATACCCTTGTGATTTCTAAGAATTCCCAATAGGTCCTGAAGAAAATTTAATTTACCAGTAGGTCCTAACTTAGCCAGAGTAAATATAAGAGTTTAGATTTCACCTATTTCTTCCTTAGGTTCTACCGAGTTCACCTGTACAGCCAGAATCTCAAAATAATTATTCTAACTCAATCTATCACAATTTCTGTAACAGAACATACAACTCATTCCAAGAATTTAGCTAATTCATAATATATGAAATTTAGGGATGTTACACTTATCATCCTCAAAATCCTTGTAAATTGGTGAGGAATTTCACTGACTTTAAAGTTTACTTTTTTATATCTATAAATATAAATTTATTTTCTTCAATATGCATTATCGTACCCGTATTTTAATTTTAAAAAAACTGACATATTTACATATGTCATATTATCACTCTTGTATTCTTTTCATCCTCAAAATCACAGTAAATTGGTGAGGGATTTCACCAATTTTAAAGTTTACTTTTTTACAACTATAAATATAAATTTATTTTCTTTAATACTTATTGTCATACCCATATTTTAATTTTTAAATATATTGACATATTTATCGTATCGTATACGCATACAGCATATATTCCAAATTCCAATAGATCTTCTTCTTCTTTTTCCATCTTGAGACCCCAACTTCAATAGATTATAATTTCTGTGTGGGTGCGTGCTGTGTTGCTTGACGAATAGTTATAGTAGTGTCTTGGTGGTGGTCCAATAGAGGTTCCTGAGGTGCCTTGCTAAGAGAGAGTGAGTGAAATGGTCTACGCATAATGAATATGCTCGGACTTGATCTAGACCAAGAAACCAGTGAAGAGAAATCTCCTCTCTCTCCACTGTGTCACGACTCCCTTTTTAGATATTCAAAACTGAGTAAAATAGTTTGGTCAAAGCTGGATAGTTTGAAGGAAAATGTTTCTTGCACACTATTTTTTACATTACTTTTACACTTGATTAATGATAAGTAAATTTTTGGTTAATACAGTATATCGTCTGGTTAATGGGTTTTGGTAATCAATCACTTATAAGTTGGTAATCTATTAATCAAATGATATACTTCATTAACCAATAATTTGTTCATCGTTAACCAAGTCTGTGAGTAATCGATTACCAAACCCATTAACCAAATGATATACTATATTAACCAAAAATTTGCTCATTGTTAACCAAGTGTAAAAATGATGTAAAAAAAATGGTGTGCAAATATTATTACTCTAGTTTGAATGCTAATGATTTAGGCCCATGAACCAAATGGAGGAAAAACTCAACTCCCCTACTCTGGTGTAGCCATGAAGTAGAACATAACCAAATCAGAAGAAAAGTAAGTTTGTAGATCTAACTAAAGAAAAATAAAGTGGAATATGCGCATTTATTCAGAGTTACCTTGAGAGAGTTAGCTCTGAACTTTGCTTCAATGTCAGGGTGAGCAAAAAGAGAGGGGCATCTTTCTTTTCTTCATCAAAGTCCACTGTGACAGATTCATTGGACTTTGATTTCTTCTAAGAAGGCTGGTGCTAGAGAGATTCTGCTTGACTTTCTCTTGGGTGCATGCTTTACAAACTACAAAGGATTGTTGAACAATGGTTTAAATTTCAGGTTGAGGAGAAAAGTGTTTGTAAGATGATGAGGATTTGAGAACTTTTGTGTGAACCTGTTGTTATGAATAGTGATAATATGTACAGGGAAAATAATACTTGCACACCTTTTTTTCAATATCATTTTTACACTTACTTAACAATGACTAAATTTCTTATTAATACAATATATCGTTTGGTTAATGAGTTTTTGTTGATTTGAATTACCCGAAGCTGCAACAATAGTTTGTTGAAAGTCTGTTTTTTATGCTATGTTTTAGGCAAATAAAAGTCATAGTGACTGATAAGTTTATCTCCTATGGTTTAGGTACTTATTGAGTGTTTATGCTTATCTAGTAACATTATTTTTTTCAAAATTTTAGTTCTTTGCTGTATAAATAACATGTTGATTAATCAATAAAATTATCCTCCTGCAGTTCAATATTTTTCTTCTCTACTTTATATTTTTTCTAGTATTTTATATTCCTCTAAAACCAACAAATGGTATCAAGAGCCATTATCTTGAGGGATCTGTGAGTTGAGAGAAACCATAATGGAAGGAGATACATCATTCACAACAATTATACCACCAGTTTTCGATGGTGAGGAGTATGAAGCGTGGTCTACTAGGATGACTGTTCATCTTGAAGCACTAGATCTTTGGGAGGCTGTAAAAGAAGACTATGAAGCTGTTCAGTTACCCGCAAACCCTACAATGGCTCATCTGAAGAATCACAAAGAAAGGAAGAAAAAACAGGCAGAGGCTAAAGCTTGTCTTTTTTCTGCGGTGTCAAAAATAATATTTACAAGAATCATGAATCTAAAGTCTGCGAAGGACATTTGGGATTATCTCAAATTAGAATATCAAGGAAATGAAAGAACCATAGGTATACAGGTGCTCAACTTGATTAGAGAATTCGACATGCAAAGCATGAAGAATACAGAAACTATAAAAGCCTATGTTGACAGGTTGTTGAGCATTGCAAATAAGGTATGAATTCTTGGTAAGGTTTTTCCTTAAAGAATAGTGCAAAAAATTCTTGTTACTGTACCTGAAAATTATGAATCAAAGATATAATCTTTTGAAGAGTTAAGAGACCTGTCAATTATCTCCTTGGGAGAATTAGTAAATGCTTTACAGGCACAAGAGTAGAGAAAAATGATGAGACAAGAGAGACAAGAGATGACAATACAAGGTGCCTTTCAAGCACAAAATTCAAGAGGAGACAACAAAAGGAGGTAATACAAGAAATCTGGGCAACAAGATGGAGATTTTCCACCCTGTCCGCATTGCAAGAAAACAAATCACCCCCAAATGAAATGTTGGTGGAGGCCTGATGTCAAGTGCAGGAAATATGGCAACATGGGGGCATGTGGAAAGAATATGCAAAATTCAACAATAAGAAGAACTATTTGCAGCATCATGTTTTTTAAACAACAATTCCTCAAAAGACTGGCTTATAGATAATGGTTGTACAAACCACATGACTTATGATAGAGGGCTCTTCAAAGAGCTCAACAAAGTTGCGATCTCTAAAGTCAGAATTGGAAATGGAGCACATGTTGATGTGAAAGGAAAAGGAACAGTCGCAATTGAAAGCCATTCAGGTTTGAAATTGATTTATGATGTTTTATATGTTCCTAAAATTAATCAAAATTTATTAAGTGTTGCTCAACTGTTGGAGAAAGGTTACAAGGTGTTGTTTGAACACAAGAATTGTTTGATTAAAGATGCCAACAACTTACAAGTGATCAAAGTTCAAATAGAAGACAAGAGTTTTTTCTTAAATTTGATGAAGGAAGAGCAGACTAGAGATGAAGAAGACAAAGAAGAAGGACGAGAATCAAAAGAAGAGTGCAAAAAAGTGCAAATTTTGAAGAAAACATGGGAATTAGTGGACAAGGAACATGCTTGCAAGAGTACAACCTTGGTAGACGACAAAATCTCAAAAGCTCTCACTCAACATTCATTACTTCTAGAAGATGACAATGCCGAGAAAAAAATAGCCAGAGAAGAAACCCAATGACCAGAAGCTGCTGAAGTGGAATGTGGAGATGGATCCACCCAAGAAAGACTATCATAAGAATTACAAGCAAAAAAAAAAAAAAGAAGCCAGATTTGAATATTTTTTAAATTGAACTTCGACCATGCATGCAGGAGGAGTGTTGATTTGAATGACTCGAAGCTGCAGTAACAGTTTGTTGAAAGTCTGTTTTTTATGCTATGTTTTAGGCAAATAAAAGTCATAGTGACTGATGGGTTTATCTCCTATTGTTTAGGTACTTATCCAGTATTTATGCTTATCTAGTAACATTATTTTTTTCAAATTTTTCAGTCATTTGTTGTATAAATAACATGTTGATTGATCAATAAAATTATTCTCCTGCAGTTCAATATTTTTCTTCTCTACTTCACATTTTTTTAGTATTTTATATTCCTCGAAAACCAACAGTTTTAGTAATCGATTACTTACTGACTTGATTAACGATGAATAAATTCTTGGTTACTTTAGTATATCATTTGGTTAATAGATTACCAGCTTGTAAGTGATTGGTTACCAAAACTCCTTAACCAAATGATATACAATATTAACCAATAATTTGTTCATTGTTAACTAAGTGTAAAAATAATGTAAAATTTTAGTGTGCAAATATTATTGTTCTCTATAGAAATCAAGGAAAGAACTATTGAGAGAGTTTAGGAGTGATTTGGAATGGTTTTAGGGTCAATATGAGTAAAGAGAGAGAGTCTGACTCAACGGTAATATAGCCTTTGTGCATTTAAAAGTTAGTTAGCGATAGAGAGCAGGGTTGTGGAGCAAGGTGATCTGACACTTAACTCATCACCTTTCTCATCTACAAGTTCATTTACTCCTTTCTCAACATTTTACTCTTTTCGTCCCCTGATTTTTCAGCTCAGCCAATATTCTCATTAAAGTAGATTTCAGACGTGTAACACGTCCTTCAATGTTAAGGTGGAACCAATATTAATCTGAAAGCACATATCACCTACTCCCATAATGTCGGCATTGTTGCTATTACTCATCTTCACTTGCTAGCATGATGAGTTTAGAGATAGAGTTTATCAGGTGTTAGTTACTATAGTTTGTTAGCCTATATAAAGGCTTAGTGTAATCACTTTGAAATCTCTTTTACCATTTGTATCATTTTACCTTCTTTGATCAATACATTTATAGAGTTTTCTCTCCTCTCTTTCCATGGATGCCATGTTTTATAACAGCCAAATTAACTTCCCATACTACATATGAATCTGCAGCATGGCATTGTTCTTCTCCAAAAGAGAGTAGCACCACTTCCTTAATTATTAGGGGTTGTGGTATTCTCATCATTAATCGTTATGTAATTCTTGCCATATTTCATGGCTTTCTGCTATGCTTTAACATTCATTTTGTTGTGTCCATCTTTACTATAGTGATAACACTTGAACTTTCCTCTAGACTAGGAGCACAATCTATCTTTGGATTTATTTTGTCGATCTCTAATCTTACGGCTCCCTTTGTTTTGTGACAAGGGCTTTGGAATCAACCGTGGCCAAATCTTTTCATCTTTTTTCTTCATTGAGCACTATCTTTGACTTGGACCAAAGAAAATTGGTCATTTGAACTAGAGATAGTCAATGACACCACCAAAGTCTCATAACTATCCGACAAAGAACTAAAAAGAAGCAGTGTTTGTAACTCATCCTGCACTAGCTTCATGATAATCAACTAATTTACCAAATCTTGGAAGTGTCACAAGTGCTTAGCAACGAATATTCCCTAACTGTATTTTAGGTTCACTAACTTTTTGCTCGGGAAATCTTTGTTCTATGCAATCTTTCTTATACGAATTTTGTAAATTCTTTCAGGAATTGGGCATTCTCTCTGTGGTCATAGGTAGAATACGCTAATATCCACTAATTGCCCGATTATTCCAATGGTCTTCTTATGCATCTTTTTCCAATTGTATCTCCCTTTTTTAGAGAATCATACAAATCATAGTAAAAAATAATAGACTAAAGAAATTAATACCTAATGTGTAAAGTAACAATTTTTTTATACAATGCTGTAAATACCCTACCATAGATCACCCTTTTACCTCAAGTGAATCATCATTTGTCAGGAAAAAGAATACTCTTCCTTAATTAGCAAAACAGCTAAATCCACATAAAAGAAAATGCTATCTATAGAAATAAAATCTAAGCAAGAAAAAAGCGGAAGATAACAATGCCATCTACACTTCTACAAATACTTGAACAGAGAAACTTAATTCACACTCATGATGATGTCCGTCTGCACCATTGGGAGAAGGTCATGCATCGATTGTTCTTGGCAGGTATAGACCTAAGATCATTATTAAACAACACATGAATGTTTGTGCAAGTAATCATGCATAGTTCGATTATATCTGTCCATAAAGCCCACATCTATTCACATTTCACAAATTACTTTTTGAATTTAATGCTACGTGAGGTCGTTTGCATGTTCAAATTTAGTGAAGTTTCAGGCCCGAGTCATGCTCAAATTAAACTTAACCTCTGCCTCCATAAATCAAATATTGGAGATCTGAAGCTTGCAGTGGCAGCAAATGGTATTAAACGTTGTGCATGTACACACTGATTTGTTCAAAATGTTGTATAAGCCAAAATCAAGCAATCAAAACGATTTCAGTATACTAAACATTCTAGATTATCCATTATCTTTAAGTTTCTCATTTCACTATGGTTGGCAACTTTACACTTTCAGGGTGCTGAATATTTCATGGCCGATGTTAGATTGTGTAGAATATGTGATTCAATATTTGACTTAGTGAACCAAGAAGGAAGCAACATATAATCAATGTTAGACTAGCAGAGATGTTAACAAAAAATAAAACATTTTGCCTCAGCAGATCTTTTGAAAGTGGGAGGAAATAATTTATGGACAACGAGAAATGAAAAGGAATTCTTTAGCCAGCTGAAGAAATTGCATAATAGAAGGTACGCCGGCATCCCCTTCTCTCTCATTTCTCTGGCACCATTTGTGAACCTCGAGTCATCCCAAATTTCTATTCACCTTGTGAACGTTTTCCTTCAGCCAAGCTTACACGCATTTCCCGTCCTTCTAATTCCTGGAGTGTGTTAGTTAGAAAGAAGCAGTGAGCAAAATCATAATACCCTGCTTACACAATCCACAACCAGTATAAAAGAGTGAAAAGATGAGGAGTACAATACCACTCCATTCAAGGATACAAGAGCTGTTTCCATTTCTGATTTTGTTGAATAGCAAACAAAACCATAACCTCGAGACCTTCCTGTTTCCCCATCATATAAGACCCTAGCTCCAACCACATTTCCATATTCTTGAAAGGCTTGTGTCAAACTCTCAGAAGTTGCTGCCCATGACAAATTCCCAACAAAAAGCTTATGTTCAGTTTCAGGGTATAAGGGTTCTTTTGGTTTAGGTTTGCCAGAGAAGTTCACCCGTAAGGTTCGACCCAAGAACTCCTGAGAAGTTCATATACAAATTTTAGCATGTAGAAGGATTTGAGCAGGAAAAAGTAATTGAACATGGCATGTGAGCAAATGCTTGACAAGGGAAAGAGGTAGTGACTCTTACTCTTCCATCAATATTTTCTATTACTGCAAGACAATCTTCGATACTACTCATTGTCACAAATGCAAAGCCTCTGCTTTTTCCAGTTTCCCTGTTGTAAAGAACCTACAGATATATATAAATCAGTAACATCACGGAAATTTGGGCAATGTATCACATTCACAGTATATCCAAATCATAAAATGAAGGTTCGACTACAAAGACTAGCAAGTTTGAGAGATTTATAACAACTGACAAAGAATTTCCCTATGAAGGGATAATATGCAAAGAAATTTGTTCTTATTTCGTATTTCCTTTTCACTTAAAGTCACCAATAGTTATCACTCACTACTTTAATTTTTGTAGTTAATATGCCAAGCAATTTGATTTCTCTTTTCCTTGCAAATATCTTAAAATCTGTAAATGTAGGATCAAAACATCAGTACGAAAATCTATCACTGACTTACAAATTTAGTTGCATTATTACATATTTCACTTATGTTTCCACTCAACATCATTATACATATTATACAGGGAGAGTGGAAATGTACCTGATAGTCGACCAAGAAAGAAAGTGTTGTTTATTGATGAGGAGAATGAGGCAATGAGACAATGAATATGCAGAAGTTGGAAAAAGGACATAAGCAGAAAGTGTCCCCTCCACCCCCAACCCCACCCCAAATAAAAAAACCAATAGAAAAAGCAAATAGAGAGGAAAATAATTGGAGACAGATAACTGTGAAGTCAGAAAGTAGATAGAAACTGATTCAGCCTAATCTGTTCATTTTGCTCAGTAAGTAGTTCTTTCAAACTCTAATTTCTTTTGTTAATGATTATTCCAAAAGCTAATTAAAGTCCACAGAAAAATTCAAATTTTTCTGAAGATGATATACACCAGTGAAGCAAGACAACCCTGCTAATAAACCACTCTGATGCTCAGTTTAAGCTTTCAGAAAGGCCTAGTTAAGCATGCTCTTGCTAAAACTTGGATGTGCTTGACCTAAATGGTAATCGCATTGGTGAATGAGATTTTCATGTTGTTTACCCAAGATGTACAGACAATAATGGCCAAAATCCATCCATCAAATTTATTTCAGAAAATGAAAAACAAAAAAGCAATAAAAGAAAGAATGAATTTAAGCTAGCTCCTTAAGCAAACATACAATGAACAGTAGAACACTCATAGTCATAGCGATAACCTTCTTAATCAAGATGCATAGAGGTTATTGCTAAAACACTGTTTCTGCATGATTTTAAAAGCCAATTATCTTGGACTTAGTGAGATGCTTCACAGAGTTATGGAAATACTAGGTTAGCATTATCATAATTTCTTGTGCAATATATGTTCATAAAAATAGACATGGACAAATAGCAATATCATAATTTCAAGACCTCTCTATTTAATGGTACGGGTAAGACAGGATTTTAGCCGTCTCCATCCATCAGAGAGTTCGGGTTGTGCAAAGTACCACCTGAAGCAACCCATTTCTATACCTAGCCAGAATAATGGCTCATATGGCTACAAGAACATGTTTCAATTCTTAGAATGCCTAATTAAGCATCCTGCTCCAAACCTCATGCTTTTGTTTTTCTGCCCTTCTCCCAAACCAAAGATTGCAGCACAAGATTAGACTAAGCATCAATCAAATAAGCTTTCAGGCAACCATAGTCCGGCTATGAACTGAAAATTTAGGAAAATGCTGTATGAACAATAATTCAAAGATATATATAGATAATAAATGTGCAGAGCTACTGCTTATCATGATAAAACAAACTGTTCAGCTTGCTAGTTACCATTAAAAAAAGGTTCAAGAAGACAGATATGACCCCCTTAGGCAACATCAAATCACAATAATTAAATCTCACTCATTACTAGAAGACCTTACAATAATTAAATCACACCATGCAGAAAAAGGCTATAGCGGTATAGCCATAAGTTCATTATAGTAGAACCGCAAACCAAGATGACTACAAAAGTAGTAACTTAAATCAAAAGAAATTTATCAATTTACTCCAAAAGATACGATCTTTAGTCCTAATGGACCCATGGTACTTAATTGGTGCATGTAGATCATGTTGGGAAAAAGTGTTAAAGAGTGACACAAATACCTCAACAAGTTCTGGGCTGCCATATTCCTGAATTATCCCAGCAAGTTGTGCACTGTCAACACTATAAGGCAAATTCCCAAAATAAAGCTTAGTGCTGACAGAGACTTCTGCATCTTCTTCTACTAGCACTTCCCCTCCTTTGTCCTCCTCATCCTCCACCTTCTCTTCAACTACGCCTGCATCAACCTCAGCAGCCACTGCAGCCTCTTCATGTGCAACAGCAGCAGAAATCCTATTCCTAGGCACCCACAACTTGTGAGAAATGGTACCAATGGACAGAGGTTCCACTACGTAGGACTGTGACAAGGATGCTAACATGCGAGTTGATGATATTGTTATGAGAGGATCTATGGAGCAGTTCTTGGAACGGAGATATTTCACAGTATAAATGGAAGATGAAAATGAGGAGCCTATGGCCGCAGCAGCTGTGGCAGCCATGGTGATAGTGGTGGATGCTTGGAATTTGGTATCTTTCAGACTTAGATATGAAGAGTCAAGAGAGAGAAAAGTGGATTGTGTAAGCTGCTTAGGCTGAGGTGGACAGCTTATGTCCAGTGATAGAGGAAGAGATGTGTCAGAGATAAGATGAGCTGATTAATATAGAGAATAGAACTGGTTTATGCCATGTAAATTACTAAATTACCTCTTTTTGGGTGGATTTTATTTAAATGGTAGGAATTTAAAATTTAGTACAAACATTTTGTGGTTAATGTTAATCTAACATTCAAGCATATTAGTCATTCAAGTAAATATTAGTCTTATATTTAGAGAATGTGAAAAATATTTTCTAATTAAAAAAGATTTATGCCATGATAAAAATTATGATTTTTTTTATAATTAATGTATTTTTTCTCATTATATGTATTTTTCTTATTATTTCTTTACAATTCAGATATTATGATATTCACTCAATTTTTTATTAAAAATAAGTTTTTTTTTATTAAGCGAGTGTTTGTGAAATTCATATCCTTTGAGTAACAAAACGCGCTAGTCTAATATATTGTTGTCATATAATTCAATTTTCTTTTAGTTTTTGCATTATATATAGGAAAATATACACTATTTTTTTACATCACTTTTACACTTTGTTAACGATAAGTAAATTAATAGTTAATGAAGTATATCGTTTGGTTAATGAGTTTTGGTAACCAATCACTTACAAGCTGATAATCTATTAAACAAACGATATACTTTATTAACTAATAATTTGTTCTTCATTAACTAAGTCTGTGAGTAATCGATTACCAAAACCTATTAACCAAATGATATACTTATATTAACTAAAATTTTGCTCATTGTTAACCAAGTATAAAAATGATGTAAAAAAAATAGTGTGCAAATATCATTACTCATATACGTACATAGTTCTTTTTATGAATATATGCAATACTAAAAGCATTAACATATGGTTGATCTGTTGACCTATAAGATAAAAATGAAAATTAAGTAAATAAATTGTGTAATTAAGGAAAGGAATACAATGTAAAATATTAATAATGTGTTTGACAAATTTTCACAATGTTATTTGCAACGTAGAAGGGTATGAAAATTATAAAAATAAAAATAAAAATAGTTTAACATCTTATTTATAATTAATAAATAAAAATGTAGTCACAAGCAATTTACAAATAATAAAATGTTAACTTCTTCATACTAATCATCTCATTTTTTTATATAAACATGTTTTACATTTTAATACATAAAATAACTAAATTATTGTATATATATGGTTTATTGATGTATTGTAAATCGATTAGCAAGAATCAATTGCGAACAAATGCAATACAGGTTGTTACTTGCTACGAGTATAATAAATAGGTATAAGTAGGTTAAGAACATCGACGGCAAGAATATAGACAGAGTTTTGTACATTATTGAGTAGTTGTACTTTCTTTAATTAATTTTTCTGTTATTTTTCTGTTTGTGCATATCCTAGGTTTCATTTTTCTTAAATTTATTATATGGGTTTGTTTTTCTTTTTATTATTAAGATATAATATCTTTTATTAATTTAGAATTATATTATTATAATAATATTGTGAGAGTGAGAGGTGTAAATCTTCACCATTTAATCTCTTATTAAATAAATAATTAAATATGTATAAATTTATATTATAAGGAGTTATTTTACATTTAAAATATTATGTGGCAATCTTTTCTTAATTTTGTCTATAATGACTATTGGTGTTGGAGCTAAAGAACCTTCGAAAAATTAGTTTTGGAACCAAAGATGTTTAAAGTATTAAACCCCTCAAAGTTTTGAAGATACAAAATGTTTCAATTAGAATGAACCAGTAAAAGACTCACATAATTCATGTATAAATTGTTTTGTTAATCCATTAATGTTTTCCAGCTTAAAGATATGTTGGTAATTCTATAACAATACAACACGGTGCAAACAAATTGTTATTTGTGCGTGCGTCCATTTTGTCTTGTAACTAAGTATTCGTCCAATAAACTCTAAATTGGTTTTCGAGTATATTATATTGAATTGTCCAAATGTTTTTTTACTTAGCTCAGATTCAAGCATTCGTCCAAAGCTCAAATTCAAATATGAAGAACTGTTCATCATTAAATGCTGAGAAGAACCTTGACAAAAGTACACGACAAAAGAAGTCAACTGAGCCGCTTAGCTAACACTGCTAACAATTATAAAGACTAGCAAATAAGGAACTTTCAGTGCTCTTAGATAAATCAAGACTCAGTTATCACACTATTGGCAGTATCTAATAATCAAAGTTACTTCTCAGAAGAAGCTCAACACGATATTAGCTTATGCATTTAATGCTCCTTAGAACGGTAATAAATGTTTCCGTTGGACGAAGAAGCTTATGAAGACTGCTCCAAGTGCTCTTCATCTATAAATACAAATATCTTCGAAGAAGAAGGGGCAGAAGCATTGATCAAAAGAGAAAAGTTTTTAGCTCACCTGCTTTCAATTCTTTCTACTCTTGTATAGAGTTTCTGTCTTGAGTTTTATCATTCTATCCTTACCTGTAGTGAGTTAAACACTCAAGCACCGTTTACATCTCCTCATATGACTTAGTTGTTTAAGCCTAAAGAGGCTGGGTATAAAAGAATACTCGAGTTTTTAGATCCTGAAGTGATTGAGAATACTTGTGTACCTGAAGAGGTGGATAATACTTGTAATCTTTGTAAAAATTAGTGAAAAATCCTTCTTGTTGAAGGGACCGAACGTATCTCTCGGTTTGTGAGAGTGAACCAGGATAAACTTCTGGTGTAAGCTTCTCTTTCCTTTACTTGTGTTTTATTTATTCACTAACATCTGTGGATTGCCATTGTTTTTTTAACAAAGTTTTTAAGTTAAAACTTAGAACCTTTTAACTACGTCCAAAGAGAAATCTTACAAAAACCTTTTCATCGTCCAACAGGATTGAGAAGCCTTTTATACGTCCATTGCTTGTTAAAGTTTCAACCATTGTCTTGATTAATCTGTTAGTTAACGAAAAAATTTCCAAAAAGGTTAAGAAACACAATTCAACACTCTTTCTTGTATTTCACTTGTTTACTTCAATTGGTCCTTCAATAATTTAAAACCTTAACTTATTAGTCATTTCGTATGCATAATTGGTCTTTTAATTATATGTTCAAAACATGACTGTACATCCAATACCGTGTACGAGTTTAAGACTTATTCCATCAAATAGTAAAACTCACTCCACAAGCAATCAATCAAATCATCATACTGCTCCAGTTCACGTGAATAGTTGAGAACCTCATCCCTCTCTTCAGCTTTACTTTCATATATATACCAAGGAAGACTCCTTAAAGGAAGTAAGCTCTCTTCTCCCTTCTAACTAAATATATCTCTTACAAAAACTAACTTAAGCTTCTGAGTGCCTTTGCAAGTACATACCACCCTTTTCGTGACTGGAACTTGGAGACCCACCAGAGCGAGGTATTACTTTCAGAGTACTTAAGAATTTCTCCATTCTTACTTTTCTTTCAATAATTATCATTATTTGTAATAACATTAATTGTTATTAACTGACATATCTTTAACTGATGTAACATTAATCTTTATTGATTCACATAGTACTGATGTGCCTAGATGTCAAGGACTCATTAATTCACATTGCTTATGAAATAAACATGGCTAGAGCCATCCAAGTAACTTGGCACCTCCATTATCTTAACTCAAACAAGTACAGATAACTTAACTCGATCAGTTACGGAACTCTCCAACTAACACACTTACTCGACAACTTCAACCTAACCCCAACTATCTCGACAACTGAGTGATATCAGGCCAAAAGCCCAGAAGTACTAGATGCATGTATTAAATGTTTCAAATTCCTATTCCTAGCATCTATGTTGCTATGGCTGTAAAAAGGTCTGAGTTGTCTTTGAGCAGGGTGGTGAATTCCTTTTTTGGTTGCTAGAGAGGCAAGCTTTGATCTTGCCCTTCTTAAGGAGATCATCTAATATCTAAATTTAAAAAATGTCACCTTCAGGATAGAGTCTTAGGTCCTCGAAGTTTGCCCAAAAGTCAAGTTCAGTCATCAAAGTTTGGTGGACCTTCTACTTATACCTCTTTGATCGATAGGGGGTTTTCTCTCCAGAGGTCTAGGTTGTATATGTAACATTGTCTTGCAAGGAAATGGTCTCCATAAATTGTCCAGACTTGGCCATCAGGAAGTGAGAATTTGAGGGCTAGATGCGAGGTGGAGATGATGGCTCACAGATCGTTCAAGGAGGGGTGCCAGTATAGGTGGATTTCCCACTCACGAGTAGAAACCTAATGTTGACTAACTTTGACATCAGTCTTATTCGCAATGTGACTTTGAGTTAAACATAGCCTTGTACTTCAACAAAGTTTCCTCCAAATTTGGAAATAGAGCCTTTGAAATGTTTTAGCTCAGTCATAGGGAGCTGAAGTTATCGAAAAGTGTCAAAGCATAAGATGTACGAGCTATCCTAGTCGACTAGGATCTTCTTCACTAGGTAATTTTCCATGAGGGTCAAGACCACCATGGGATTGTCGTGATCTTGGTTAATATCTCTACAATCCTCGGCAGAGAAGGATATCATTGAGGTTCCAGTTTCTTTTTGGGCCACTTTCCCTAGCTGTTGGCCAAAGATTCCCATGATTGTTCTCAAGTGGTGCTTTCGAGCTAAGTGCGACCCACTTCCCCTTTTCGAGTCTACCAGCTTTGGTATCAATCACACCATGTATCTTTCTTCCTCGGTTCATAGGAATTCTTTCCTACCATCGCGGCGAGGTAGGGTGGGGTGTTACTCCTTCGTTTCTGATTGGGTCTAGAGCTTTTGTTATCTTGTTTGAATGTGTGAAGTTTTCATTGCCAGATAAGTTTTTCAATTTCATCCTTAAGGACCACGCATTCCTCAGTGGTGTGGCTGAAGTCACAATGGTACTCACACTGCTTAGAAAGATCCCCAATTAGTCTTTTAGCTTTCCATTTTGGAAGCCTAATCATGTCGGAATGATAGACTTCTTCTAGGATCTTCTTCCTGGAGGTGTTAAGTGGTGTGTAGGATGCGAATCTTACCTCTGGTGGTCGTCTTCTTGAGGAATCTCTTTTTTAGCACGGATCATTGCTTCTCTTTAAGTTTATGATTGGCTTCCACTTGTCTCTTCCCTTATCTCTTGGCTTAGTTGATCACTTCCATGATGATGTACTGAGATGCCATGAAGCGGAGCTCGTCCAATTCTTTAGCGGAGCGTTTAACCAGAGAATTAGCAAATTGCCCCGCCCCATAGTGCAAATAGGATGACATGCATGGCCACAAAGTGAAAGAGATTTCAAATTTGGAGTGATTCACAGTTAAACCTGGCCATGAAGTCCTTTAAAGACTTTCCATTTCCCTGTTTACAAGTGGTGAGCCTAGCATTGGTTTTTTGGTGAGTGAAGCTAGTTGAGAAGTAGGCAACAAAGCAGCGAGTGAGGTTTGCAAAATAAAAAATGGACCTTGGGTCCAGGAGGAAGAACCACTCTAAGACGATTTTTCTCAGTGTGAAGGGAAAGACCCTGCACATGATCATATCATTTGTTCTAAAGAAGAGCATGGTGGAACTAAATATGTCAATGTGTCTTGAGGGTTTGTGGTGCCATCATAGGGCTTAATATTGGTGTGTCCTCGAAAGTTTGGGGGCAAGGGGATGCTCATAATGAATTTCAAGAAGGAATATGTGATAGTCCACATAGGTTGGAATCCTGGTGAAAGTGGGTACAGGTTATATGGAGTAAATGATTGATGTTGTTGGTGATGATCCCCATATGGAGGGGGTATCCGTAGTGTGGTGAGGGTTGGAGGATAAGCCCTATTTGATGAGGTGGGAATTGGTTTCCAGTGTGGAAAGGAATTCCTCCATTTGGTGTTTGGGGTGGATGGACCACATTGAAGGGTGAAGGTGCCATAAGCTAGGGTTATAAACTGAGGTGAGGTTGGTGCCCTAACAGCAGATGATTACTTTAGGTCATTTCCTTAGGAGTATGAGGGTTTTCGCATTGCAATTCTCATAGTTGTTGCCTTAATTCGCAGATCTAATTGAGCATATTCTTTCACGATGGATGAGGCAAGGGCGATTAACCTTGCGTTGGAGTGCAAGACATCTTGACCTCGTCTTCCACCGCGTTAGGATTCCTAATGGCTTGGCTTCTTGTTTGCGATGCCATGAGAGTGGTGGAGGTGGGAAAGTTTTGCTTCGTTTCCCATAAACCACACCAATGTTCCTGTTCGAGTCCGAATTGGATGCTCTAGTCTACTAGAGCGACAGAGATGAAGGCGGGGGTACCTGTAAAAGGCACTCTAACACTCAAGTCAGTATGTTTCTTAAGTAGGCTAAGTGTTTAAGGTTATGGTCATACCTAACGGAGATCTCCTTATGAAGCTTTTCTAGTGGCGGTGCTTTAGTTGGAGCCAAACTGAGGGGCGTGATTTACTCCACTCATCACAGTAGAGATACTCACCCGTGTTCAGGGGCGTGCTGTTCAGCTAACCTGGTCAAGGCGAGTTATCCGGCGTTGTTTTGGGGATGGATCAAGAACAAGTATGGGCCTAAAGTATATGTTTGATACAATCTATATAATTTTGTGTTTTATTAAGGTGGTACTTACTTATCGTATCTATGAAACACGCGAGCTCTTCTATATGTTATTTGTCCATTTCATTTTCCATGTTTATTTGTTAGTAACAGTATTATTGCAATACTGCTAAATTTACATTCTTTTCATTTGTATGACTCACAAGATTGTGAAGTGATCAATTTCACTCAAAATCAACCTCTTACATGTAAATATTATTTTTTAAAAGTTTTAAACGAACAAAAAAGATATTGAAATTTCTTTTTTGTCGTTTAACAAAAATAGGATACCCAATTTTTCTTATTATTTTTAGGCTTACTAATGAATTGTGGTCCAAATGATTTCTTAATTGATGGAAGATCATATGGTGATTGATGACTAATAGTACGACCTCTTTTGCATGCTCAGATTTTTTCCACACATTTATTTTTATGTAGAAATGCAAATTCTACAAATATTGTTTACATTATTAAATATTAAATTTACTTCACAAAACTTAAGGTTATAAGAAATTTTTTAATATATTATGATTGTACATTTATATGCCTTAATCATCATATTCTACTTTCTCTTACAATTTTCCACTTATTCCTGAATTGAAGCTGCCCCTTTTATGTTAAAAATCTCCTTCAGTTCATCTATAAGTTGATCATACTCATCTAACACAATTAAATCCATAGCATGACATATTGCAACCCCTGTATTTAACCTTTTGGCAAGTTTTTTGAACACTAATGGAAGCCTTACTTTATAAACTACAAAATATTTAATATATTACCTAAATAAATAATCTACATTCACACCTTAGTATGACTTCTGCTAGAAATTTGCTTGCTCTTAGTCTCTCTTGGTAATGCTTGTTGCTATTCTTTTTTCCTCTAATTAGAAGCCTTTGAACTTGATCAATTCAAAAGGCATCAATAGTAAAGTATAATAAGATAATAAGTACTAAGGTGGAAACAATTAAAAAAAAAAGCTACAAAAGTTAATTCTAAAGGACTGTATTATCATACTAAGGAGTCTTAAGTTCCTTTGGACATTGCAAAAAATAAAAAACTTGAATATAAACATACAGTAGAAGCATTGGTTGATCCTCCATTTCCTCCTTGTAGATTTGATTCACCAAAGCAATCATGTAAAGATCATCTCTCATCATCTGATTGGACCTAATACATACATTGTTACAAGCAAATAAAGGGGACATATGTAATATAGAACATAAGCAATTATCGTCCATGAAGTAATATAATTAATTACAAATTTCACTAATTCAATATCCAACCTTATATTTCATATGGAGAACAAAGTTACAATTCCATTGTCAAATCATAAGCAAATAAAATAGCAGCAAATAAAATAGTAGAAATAAAGTAAAAAAGATTATGCATGGTATTGCTAAAGTAAAAAAAAAAAGCCCCTTAAATGAATCCAAAAATGTGTCCTGCTTGAGCATATGTTTCTAACAATAGGAAAGGTATCATTGTAGGGGAGAAGAAAAATTACCTCATATGCAACACTTATCTCCTTGAATTTCTCTTCTACCTCAAGGCTCTTGTTCATGTCTAGATGGTACTAATCCCAAAAGTTAAAAGCACAACTTTAAGTCGTATATTACACAAACTATGAATGCAACAAAATAAAAGAAAACATGACTTGGCATGACAACGCACTTCTTAAGTTTGTAATAAATTTTGCATTGAATTGAAAAACAAATCCAATTTGCAAATTGAAAAACTCATAAAAAAAAATCATTTTTCCAATTACATTACGGTGTATGTTGGAATTCAACACTTTTTTGAGAGGATCATGTTTCATGCCAAGTAGACTATAGAAGAACACAACACATCCTCATCAAAAAAAGGATCACTCCTTAAGTGACAATGGTTCTAAAATTTGCATTCATATCATTTTGATTATATGGCCTATATATCTATATTAAGGAGAATTCATGGAAGAATACAAAGTTAAGAAGCAAACCTGCCCATTTGATCGATATGCAATATACAATAAGTTCACTTTCTCCTCATTTTCATCATATTTGCAAATGGCAAAAGCTAAAAACATAGCCTTGGTACCATTGTGCTGTAAAAAATAAAGCCCATAGAGTCTGAGGAATTTGACCATATTTGTAACCGCTTTCCCACCTTAGCCACACATATATCTTACATGGTCATAATTAATCATGTGTGTAGGCTTTTACAGTTCTTCTTTTTATTTTCTCTTTACCTTTTCTAGGCTTCTCCACTTATCAAGTCAAAGCTTGGTCAATTTACCAAAAATATAAAGATAATTCTTACAACCAACTACCTAAGAGCATTGCATGGAGGAATGCCATTAGGACTTGAAATGAATTTCCATTTCAATTTCTCTACATCACGCTGGTAAGGATTGCCATAGACAAAAGTCTATATAAAATCACATTATAGTAATATAAATAAGAAGGGAAACATTGGGATCAAAATGCTCCAATTTGTGGTAACAAAAAATATGACTGCCACTAGTATTAAGAATCAAACAATAAATAAGTAAGATATTCCAAACAAATTCTAGCACAAGAAATTCTTCAAGCACTTGAGAGACTCACCTGAACAATTTTAGAGAAAGAGAATGTGCGGCTCCACTAGCTAGCAAGTGACAACGACATAATGGCCAACTTCAAACAACAGCTCCACCCCATTTCTAAATTTTGATGAGTAATCAGAAAAAGAATAGTACCTCTTTACTGGCATTAGGAGCTAACGGAGATGGTGTGGAAGAAACCGTTCAGCATCTCGCCAAATCTGACAATGAGGTTGTTGCTGGTTTCGGGGGTGAAGATGATGATTCAATTGGTTAATTCACATTCAATTGAGATGGTGAGTATACAATGTACTTGAACCTAAGGACGAAATCATGAATGCTTATTTATTTAAGCAACTAATGAGGATTGTTGAGGATTAGACCACCAGTATTGCTCATTTATTCAACCAACTAATGAGGGAAGCTAAAAACGAAACCAATTGTGCTCATTTATTTGAGTAACTAATGAGGATCAAGCCGCATGTGCTCATTCATTTGATAATCAAAACTATAATGTAGAATACTAAGTAGGAGGCAAGAGAATGAGGAGTTAGCAAGGTGGCTGGTGTGAGGAGAATGGAAGGAAGTTGAAGCTATCACCGGTAAGTATACACTAAGGTGGTAAAAAGGAACAGTATAGAAAGATTTGATGTGGGTATAAGATAGAGCTCAACTTAGCTAATTTTGCTTTCATACAGCTTGTGAGCCTAAATTTATATATTATAAATAAATTCATAATGACCTTCTCAACTGTTAAAGAAATTAAGTAGCGTCCAAGGAGGCATTAAGTTATAAGAGTAAAGGTGGCACAAAATAGTCACTTTGTCCAAATGAAGTTAGGAAAGCAACTATTTTTGTGCTCTCCACCCTAAGAAACATCAAGAAGAATAATGAATTTTAAAATCAAGGCTTAATTTTGACCAAAGGATGAAAAAAAATTCAAAAAATTGATCTTGTTAAGTCGAGACTTCACTTAACTTAAGCTAGGGGCTATTAGCTTAAAGCAAGGGATTGAATGGCCTAAGAAGATGGCTAGTGGTCCCTTCATAGGGATTAGTGGACACTGAAGTGATTTTTCAATTTTGTTCTTATAATATTTTTTTAGGTAAAAAGCATACAGATCTCCTAAACTTTGACTCATTTGCAAACAGACACCATGAACTATAAAACCTTCATATTTAGTCCTTAAACTAAGTCAATTATTTCAATTGATCCTTCCATCTACTTACTGTTAACTAAGCTAACGAAGACTAACGTGGCACAATCGTAGCCTTCCATGTGTATGCAATCTACACCTTTATTTTTTTTTTATAATCATTTCTAGTATTTCCTAAATGTCAAAATAATAATAATAATAATAAAATAATTTCTGAAACCTTCTCCTTCTTCAATCTCGAGTCCACTTTTGCTGCTCCAACTCAAAATCTAAGTGAACCTACAGTATATAGTTCTAGAGAAATTGATTGTTCTTGACTTTTTGGCAACTCAAATGTCATCACGCTTGAAGAGTATCTAGAATTTGGGTGTCCCATCTTTTATCCAGGTTGATACTTACATACACAATGATTCTCTCTTTTCTTTTCCCTGGATGGATTAGACAATGCGTGAGAGAGAAAACAAATTGCATATACATCATGCGTTGCAGGCCATCCACAATAATGACAATATCTCATTTACAAATTAAGCTGAGACTATCAGCAAGATCAAGATAATCTTTGCTTCCCTTTGAAATACATCACGGAGTAATAGGCAAAAGCAAAATGTTTTGAAGCAAAATGAAAAAAAGTCATATAGGAATTTTGGGATGAATCTATAATTAGGTTTCACTAACACAAAAAGCTTCACGAATGTTCTAACATTGGCGAATATGGTGATGAGAACATTCTCCTTCATGTTGAATGGACCTGAGTTGAGCGAGAACAACTTCGACGTAAACCCGGGGATCCAAAACCTGGTGGAAAGGAGGAGTGCGACCATGAAGTGGTTGATGGGGAAAGTGGTGACCTGAACGATGATCTAGGTTATGATCAGTGGCTCTGTCATGTAGGTGAAGAACTAATTTAGGAAGGAGAAGAGGGAGCACGAGACCAAACCCAAGAACCACATCTGGAAGATCCACACAGGTAAGGTCGGGTCATCAGTATTTTTCACCATCAACCGGACTTCCTCAATGGGAGAGACCTTATGTTCTTCCTATGCTGTTACCATTTTTGGGTCTAGGCTCTTGGTGGCATCCATGACATAGAGAAGGCAGTGGTTCTTGTGAGAATGAACTCAAGGATGGAGAAGAATAACGTTTCATACACGTGAAACTATTTTTTAATTATTATTTTTCTATTTTTTTACATTTAAAAAATACTAGAAATGATTAAAAAAAATGAAGGGTATAGATTGCATACACGTGGAGGTTTATGATTGTGCCACGTTAGTCTCCGTTAACTTAGTTAACAATAGGTGAATGGAAAGATTTATTGAAATAATTGGCTTAGTTTAAGGACTAGAAGGTTTTATAGTTCATGGTATCTGTTTGTAAATTGGTCAAAGTTTAGGGGGTATGTATGCTTTTTACCCTATTTTTTTTATCCTCAAACCTTGACATTTGCATTCAAAAATAATTAACTTGAGAAAAAAAATCTTCCATAGTACTTGGATGTTGCAAAATTGTTGAAGTTGGGGTTGCATTTTGTTCCCATCTGAGTTGAAACCTTCTTGTCGGCTACCATACCGGCTAGCTGCTGGAATGGCGGGGGAGGTACCTGCAAAAGCACTCTAATGCTTAAGTTAGTAAATGAATGAGGAGATATAACTCAAAAAGGTCGAGTGAGATTAGGTTTTCATACGTGGGGGGTGAGACCTTGTTTTATAGCCAGGGAGGTGGTATTGCCTACCCAAGGTAGTATAGTATGAGTAAGACTGGGAAAGTTCTCTTAATTTTAGACAATCTAAGATATCTGAGATAGATCTCTAGACAGAATTCTCTGTCAAAGGGAGATTTTTTAGTAAGCTAAGTTAAGCCTTACTGGATCAAAGCCCTAAAACATCAGTACAGAACACATTCAAATTTTTTGAATAAGTCTCAATGCGAGATATAGATTTGTGAAATGCTATGATATTTTGATTAGGAGATAACAATGATGGTAATGAAGGATTAAGGATGTCTACGAGTGAAATAATTGTGGCCAAATAAAGCTACTTTTAGTAGTGTTTTGACAATATGGCCAGACCTGCCAAGTGTAACAATTCATACAATCAAATTTCGATTATTTCATTATAGATTATAATGTGATGGTCACCATGTATGCGAGGTGCATATATATGCAATCTGCTAGGTTAAAATTCTCCTCCATATTAGGTCATTATGCTAACTCTTGGAATTCTATCATTTGTTTATTTTCTCATCATGGAGATGGTAGAAAAGCATTAGAGTTGACTGATAAAATGCTATCAATATATGTTAAAATCATTTGCATAACCTTAATGGATGTTTGATCTACTTGAAGCCATGCAGGAGGTAAAGGAAAATGCTATTTGGATTTCATGAGATCCAAGTGTTCCATTCAACCAAAAATGAGTGTTGGATGTAGGCCAACATTCTATCTTGGCAAGACCCAAGTAGGTTTATGGTCAAATCGAACTAAAAGTTCAATTCCCAAAAAAGGCACAAACTGTTGGAGGCAGATGTTGGAAAAGGGGATTGTTAGTTGCATGCTAGCATTCTATTTTGGCAAGGCACATGTGTGGTCGAAGTCAGATCGAACTATGATGCATGCTAATGAACTTAAGTAGAAAAAGTTGCGTCCTAACTAACAACTATAACTTTTGACTTAGTGGTAAGCACTCGATCACACAAGTGGTATCAGGGCCAAGGTCACAAGTTTGATTCCCGTTTGTCATGTACTGCTAAAAGGTGTTAGGAAAGAGAGTATTGGTTGCATACTAACATCCTAACTTGGCAAGGCTTAGGTGGGGTCAAAGTCAAATTGAACTCTAGGTTTGATTCTCATAAAAGGCACGGATTATTGGAGGTAAGTGTTAGGAGGGGGATTGTTGGTTTCAAGCCAGCATCGTGCCTTGGCAAGGCTCAGATAAGTGTTCGGAGGGGAATCGAACTGTGGCAATGGCGGTTGCTGATGGACTTAAGTAGAAAACATTACTCCATGACTAACAATTATAACTTTTTACTTAGTAATAAGTGCTCGATCCGACAATGAGCAACATGTGTCATTGATTTGCTAACAAGATATGGATTATGGAGGATGAGAAATTCTTGAATAAATTTATTTTATATAATTTGTGTGGAGTAAGAAATTTTTTTAAAAAAAATGATACATCAACTAGTATCTCCTTCTCATTCCCCCTTTGGTCCAATAAAACCTCCCTAGAACAAAAGCAAAAAGTAATACATCATTATTGCTCATTAAATGAATAAAAAGCATTTTTTTATAAATTAAATATTCATATACCTCATTAATAAACAATAATAATGTGTTTGAATTAGACTTTGAAAACTTGATTTTGCAAAAAAAAAAAAATTGGTTAGAAGTGAATTTGCAATAAGTTGATTTATTGTTTAAAACTTTTATCTGAAAAGTGATTTTAGCATAATGAATGTTGTTTGAATAATATTAACTGAAATTACTTTCGGATGTGTAGTTACCAAAATGGGCATAAATTTCAAATTGCCATTTCATACATGCATACTGGAGATGGATTGAAATTCTTCTATATTTGTTTGGGATTGTTATTTCTATGAAGGTATGCAAGTTAAGTTGGGAATGAAGGTAGAACATGCATATAAGAGGTCCATTGAGAAAGTGTTGAACTGGAAACAAGATACATTAAATCCTATTAAGACTCAGGTTGTTTTTGGTACTCATGCCCCTGTGCATTTCAGGTTTGTAATGTGTTTACCTATTCAAATGACTTATCTTTACCTCCACTTTAATAGTATCACTTGTACTGTTCTCCTCAGTAGCTAAGAATGCATTGTATATATTCCTCGAATTCTGAATATTGAATATTTGAACTGATTCAATGCTGTTGGCTCTGAATTTTTTATCCCTAGGCTTGGGTTTTTCTAAAGATTTGGTCTGTCTTCACAATGAAAATGATGTCTGGTATACCTAAAAACAATGGCACTAATTATGAATTAAAATTGATGACTGGTGGCCCTTGGTCTTGTACGAGGGGCCGTAGAGTTTCCAACAGTATCAAAACCTGGTACTGGTACAGAACCCCATACATGATATTGGGGTTCCGGTTATGCTCAGCCCCTCAACAGGCGTATCTAGGACAAACATCTTGATTAGCAAAAGAAACACCTTATTCATATTGTGAAAGATGATTTTGATTTAAATGTGCATGGTTAGATTTCCAACTAACGGCTATAATGTGCGACCTTTACCAACTCTATGAGGAAATAATCCTGTTCATATAGCTAAGGTGAGCAGCATGCATGAAATTCTACATCTAGTTAATCTCAAACAGTCCTTTAATCTACGTAAATAAAATATAACTAATTAAATTCATAAACTTTATGTTTTACCACCCAGATATTCCTTTTTCTACACATATATGACTTACCACGAAGCACTGGTGTATGATATCTCAGGCATTAGCTTCTTTTGCCTTGAAACAATCTTACAAAAGGCTCAAGTATGAAGAAAAAGAAAAAGATATATGATATGATATCTCAGCCATTGGCTTCTTCTTCCTTAAACAATCTTCACATGCACACATAAGGTAAACATTAGATAGTGGTGTGAAAGTATTAAGCATGTCGACAAGGTTACACCAAAACATGTACTATTTTATTCTTTTTTTTACTTTGGGAGGGAACCTAGTCCTAGATTAACACCATTATACATTTTGGCTACCAACAATCTGGTAACTAGTCATGCTCCTAGATCCAATGGAACTAGAACTTCCAGTTCCTAGGTACATTTTCTGATTTTATGCTGCCTTTGCGGACCTTTTTTTTCCCAACAGGATCAATTTTATCATGAGACCCAGCCTCCTTGGATTTTCTTGTGTTTGGAGGCACATCAGTAGCGTCTTGTGATTTAACTTTACAGTGTGCATGTCGATTTTGTAGCACAGTACCATTCTTCGAAGCAGAAAGTCTTCCATCTCTAATCCTGTTTCTATTCCCGATCATTATGTCATTATCTGAATACAAAATTGAAACAGAGTTAAGAGGTCAACTTTGTTCAAGAGCACATAATAAACTGTAAATCGGCCTGCATGCAGATATCTCATATCTCAACACAAAGAAACTAGAATCAGCAAACAACATAAATAATGGTGCTTTCCAAAATTACATCTATGTTAAAGCATTTCATTCTCCTCACTCTTTAAAATAAACCATGATTTGCCTTTTCTTCATCAGCCAGAAATTGATAGTTATTTTAAAATGTTCTATGTTTTTATAAGTGGTCAGAACCATGCGGTAGATTTCTTAAGAGCCTCTAGTTTCACTTCATGTACACCATAGGCGTTGAAGCAAGCCCTACTATTCAAGTGAACCACAATTGATTGGCTGAGTGATTCTCGGAATTGTGATCATGTTAGGACCCAATTGCAAGGTATAGGACTTGAGTCCCACATCAGAAGTATGATATTTAGATGTGGGGTTTATATGGCCTTGGGCTCTCCCACCTTAATAGCTTGCTCTTGGGGTGTGGTTCTCTCAAGCTTCGTATCAGATCACAATAATATTTCATGTGTTAATTAGAATTAGATTTAAAACAGAAACATGATCAAGTGGACAACCAGCCTATATACAAAAATCCTGCTTTCCAGAATAGGAAAATGATGAAGACTCTAAAAAAGTCAAGATAATACTGATCCCATTCCATAACAGAATAATCCAAAACTATTATCATGGTATGGTTAACTTGAAATATGTGGCAAAATATACTTTCACCCATGTAATTTGGAGGTTTCACTCTAGCACTCTGAAATTTTCTGCAACACTAATGACTACAGTGGTTTAATAGATGGGTTTTAAAATAAAATAAATGCAAATAAAATTCCCTTTTGAATCTTACTTGTATGTCTTAGTGGCTGAAATGCTTTGGTTTCATCAAATATCTTCAACATACAGAGCCACAGACAAATTCCTATTAAATAAGTGTTTATTTGGATCTGTTCTAAGAATTGTAGAAAAGAATACAGGGGTACTTACAGGCCACAAGCCTCTACATTGTTACAGGCTAAATTTTTCTGGACTGAATGGACTTCAGAAGGTGGTATATCACATAAAGCTTCATTACAGTTGTTGAGAATTGGTGATTAGAGGGAAAAAGGAAGCCAAGAGAGAGTGAGAGGGAACACAAACTGATCTTGCTAAATTACTAAGAATGGATACTAATACATTACATGACCCACAGCCTTCCATTTATAGAGGATTTCGACTGCACAATGACACTTATGCCCTTTACATGGGGCACACTCCAAAACCAATTTCCTGATAACATAATACTACTTTATATTCCTGAACAGATGTAAATGTCACTATCACAAACTCAAAAGTCCAGTTTTCCCTGAAATATTCTTTTAAGTACTCCATGGTTTCTTTTGGTGCAACTGAACAGAAATTTTGAAATATCAATCATATGAAGTGCTTTGGTTACCTTCAAAGTACTTCAAGTTTGCATAGGTTTTTATCTGAAAGCTTATTTTGTCTAAGTGGATTAGAGTTGCATTGCATCCTAATGAAAAGAGGAATCTGGAAGAAGTTTTAATGAATTATTAAAAAGAAAAATTATTTCCATATCTTCCTACAAGATCTTTATCAGAAAGTACTTCACTCAGCTTCAATGGCACATCAAAAGAAGCCCAACTCATTCTTCTCTATATTATAAAGCACAATTCTTCTTATAATCTCTGTTTCAGACATTCAAATTGCAAAAAGCATCTGGAATATAAATAAATATAACTAAACAGCAAACTGATGAAAAAGTATGAGATTTACCAGGACTAGAAATGACAGCACGAGGGGGTGGAATTGAACTAGCTTTAATATTTACTTTATTCTCTTCAATATTGTCATCCTTCTCAGGTACTGTAGATCCTGAAGAATCAGATGCCAAACTGTAGTCTTCAAAATCTTCAGTTACAGGCACTCGTGGAATAGGTACATGTGGCACATAACACTTTGGTGATTTGGCAATGGATAGCACAGATACTTCTTTCTGGTCCGTCACTGTAAAATTAGACAATGGTGATTCTATATCAGTAAAAAGAATGGGATAGATAATACCCCCCCCCCCCGGCGCCACTTTACTAACCGCTAATCAGATTGTGCATGCAATCAATAATGATGTCAATATTGCTTTTATGAAATATATACCACACACTCCATTCTTCAAACCAAAACTAACAAAATAGAAAAGAAAAAAAAAACTGCATGATTCATATCAATGATCATCCATGTGATTACCCCCCAAATTATTGCTTCAAGTATTTTTCCTGTTTTTCAAGCAAATAGCACCCTTGACCAAATTAAAGAACTAGAGTAGAGCTACTAGTGCAAATTCGTCTAGAAACAGAAAAGGAGAATGCCTATGCATGTCATGGAATTCCTTTTTCAAAGGTTTGTATTCAAGTGAGGTGTCACAGCCTTGGACACACTGCAATGCAACCGTGCCGACACTTGGCACTTTCTCAATCTTTTGAGCAAAGAGCAAGTCAGCCTCACTGACACCAAGTAGGAATTTGTGACTAGGAAGCAAGATTGTGCTTGAAAGAGAACTTGTATTGATAAGGAATGATTTGTACAAGAGTTTCTTACAATCTCTCACTCTATCTCTCTTTCACTCTATCAATCTATGCCTAACACTAGGGATGCCTCTCCCATTGATAGTAGTTCTATCTCCTCAATGGACGATAGAGATTAAGCCAAGTATACGGTGGGGATGAGGTTCTAGAACCTTCCCACCTCCTTACTCTAAGATATTTTACATAGAACTCGTTAGAGGTTTATAGGGAGTCTTGGAGTTTTCTCCAAGAGTCTAGAGTTCTTGGTCCCTCTTGGTATCTAGAGTTTTCTAGAACCTTCCATAAGGTTATAAATTCTTCCAAAGAGTTCTAGAATATTCTACATGGTTCTAGAACGTTCTAGAGTGCTCTATAATGTTCTTCAAGGTTCTAGAACATTTTGGAGTCTTCTAAATTCTTCTCCAAAGATCTAGAACTATCTAGGCGTCAAGCCTTGATGCAAAAAATTAAACACTATGAGTGTCCAAGAAAGTCATGTTGTGACACTCTCCCCCACCTAAGACGCAAACGTCCTCGTCGCGTTCATGTCATGATAGAGTTTTAAGAGTTCTTGGAATTGCCAAAGGTCTTCTTGTGTTTCCCAACTTGTCTCACTACCCAGCAATCCCTTCCATTTGATCAAATATTAGGTACTTGGTGGTACCCCTCTTCTCCTCACAACTCAATCTGCCAGTACCTCTTCCAAGTCTCTGTCAAACGACTTGATCACCACGGGTGGAGCTCGCCTTGACTTTCCTCTGGTTTGATCCTCCTTGTCCACGTGATAAGGTTTGAGCATAGATACATGGAAGACTGGGTGGATCTTCATACTTAGAGGAAGTTTGAGTGTGTAGGAAACCTTTCCTACTTGCCCAATAACTTCAAATGGCCCTTCGTACTTACAGATCAACCCATTGTGAACTTTCTGGAAGGCCTTGAATTGTTGGGGAAGAAGCTTCACCATGACCATATCACCTAATTGATAGTTAGCTAGTCGCCTTTTCCTATCCACCCATTTCTTCATTCACCTCGCAGCTTTGTCTAGGTAGGAACGTGCTACATCAGCTTGCTCCTTCAAAGACTTTGCCAAGTGATATGCCCCAGGGCTCTTCCCTGTATATGAGGTAGTAAGAGTGTGGGGTGTGAGCAATTGTTGCCCGGTCACGATCTCAAAAGGACTTTTACCTGTGGACTCGCTCTTTGGCAAGTTATAGGAGAATTGTGCCACATCTAAGAGCTTTGTCCATTCCTTTTGGTTGGCACTCACAAAGTGCCTCAGGTAGCACACCAACCATGCATTCACCCGTTCAGTTTGGGGTGTGAGCAATTGTTGCCCGGTCACGATCTCAAAAGGACTTTTACCTGTGGACTCGCTCTTTTGCAAGTTATAGGAGAATTGTGCCACATCTAAGAGCTTTGTCCATTCCTTTTGGTTGGCACTCACAAAGTGCCTCAGGTAGCACTCCAACCATGCATTCACCCTTTCAGTTTGCCCATTAGTTTGTGGGTGAAAGCTTGTGTAGAAGTGTAGTTTTGGTCCTAGGAGCTTGAATAGCTCCGTCCATAGACGGCCAGTGAAGCGGGGATCCCTATCACTAATGATCGTTCTAGGCAACCCCCAATAATACTTCACAATATTCTTAAAGAATAAGCATGCCACCTCTTCAGCAATGCAATCCTTGGGGCAGGTATAAAGGTGGCATACTTCGAGAACGTGTCCACCACTACCATGATGGATCCAAACCCCTCAAACTTTGGAAGTGCGGAGATGAAGTCCATGGAGATGCTCTCCCATGGATGCTCTGGTGTAGGTAGCGGCTCTAACAATCCACTTGGAGCCTTATTCTCCACCTTGTCTTATTGGCACACCAAACAAGTCTTCGCGTAGCTTTCTACTTCTTCTAGCATCTGTGGCCAATAGTAGGCTGAATCAAGTATTGCCAATGTGCGTCGTTGCCCCAGATGACCAGCCCACTTAGTATCGTGGCACTCCCTTATGAGGCTTTTCTTCAAATTGTTCCATTTAGGAACATAAAGTCTCCTTCCTTTGGTATACAAAAGGTCATCCTCTAACCAAAACCTCTTGATCTTACCTTCTCTAATTAACTCAATAAGTTGTTTGGTCAAGTAATCATGATCTAACCCTTCCTTGATGAGATATATGATGTCTCCCTTGACCTTGGAGATGACAGCCAATTCTGCTTTGCGACTTAGAGCATCAACTACAACATTCACCTTTCCTGGCTTATACTCCAACTTGAAGTCGAACCCCGCCAAGAAGTCTTGCCACCTTGCTTGCTTGGGGGTTAACTTGTTTTGAGTTTAGAAGTAACTTGTCGCCACATTGTCTGTCTTGATGACGAAGTGTGACTCCAACACGTAATGACACCAAGTCTTCAAACAATGCACCACTGCTATCATCTCCTTTTCCTGCACCATGTATCGCCACTTTGTCTCATTCAACTTACTGGCTTTCATATGCTATAGGATGTCCCTCTTGCATTAGGACTCCTTCTATTGCAAGGTCGGAAGCATCTATGTGTACCTCGAACAATTTCGAGTGATCTGGAAGAGCCAACACAGGTTCCTTCACCACTGCAGCCTTTAACCCTTCAAAGGCTTTTTGGCACTTCTCATTCCACTCCCATGCATGGTTCTTCTTGAGAAGATCTGTGAGAGGTGTTGCTTTTGCAGAATAACCTTGGATGAACCGCCTATAGTAGTTCACCAACCCAAGAAAGGATCTCAACTTAGAGACCATAGTTGGGGGCTCCCACTCCTTGATAACCTTTACCTTTGCTCCATCCATCGTTAGGGTCCCATCCTTGATTATGTGCCCCTAGAAGTGTACCTCATTCTTGGCAAATGAGCATTTTTCCTTGTTGACATATAAGTTGTTTTCCCGCAATGTCTTGAATACGGTTCGAAGGTGCTCCACATGTTCCTCTAGAGTGTTACTATAGATGACAATGTCATCCAAATACACCACTACGAACCGATCAAGATAGGGATGTAAGATCTCATTCATCAAGGTGCAAAATGTGGTTGGCACATTGGTTAGGCCGAAAGGCATCACCAACCATTCATAAGACCTATTTAGTCACACAAGTGGTTTTTTGTTCATCACCATCGGCGATCCTCACTTGGTGATAACCCAACCTCAAGTCTAACTTTGTAAACCACTTGGCCTTTCCAAGTCTATCAAATAGATCAACTATCAAAGGAATGGGGTACTTGTTTTTTTGGCTACCTGTTGAGTGCCCGATAGTCGATGAATAATCTCAACGATCCATCGTGCTTCTTTTGGAACAAGACCGATGCGCCAAAAGGTGCTTTAGAGCGTCGAATGTGCTCTGCATCAAGTAAATCTTTAAGTTGTCTTCTCAACTCTTCCAACTTTGGTGGTGTCATCCTATAAAGCGCCATGGCAGGTGCTTTTGCTCCTAGCTCTAACTTGATCTTATGATCTACCATCCTTCTTGGTGGAAGTTGCTTCGGAAACTCAAGTGGCATGATGTTCTCATTTTCCTTAAGGGCTTCCTCGATCATTTCTGGTAGATCTTTTTCCTTTTCTATGGACTCCACCTTAAGTGTAGCTACGTAGGTGAACTCACCCTTCTTGAGTCCCTTCATGGCTTGCATGGCAGACATTATTTAAAATTCTTTGGGTTTAGAGGATGTGGAAACCATACATGGAGACCTTTTCTCCATGATGCACACGATGTCACAGATGGCATAGGTACCACATTCATTTTCCTCAAGAAATCCATGCCCAATACTATCTTGAAGTCATCCATGGTCACAATGGAGAAATCCACAACTCCCTTCCAAGAGCCAAAAGTAAACTCTACTCTTTTAGCCACTCCAGCAAGGGGTAGGCCCTTGGTGTTGACAGTTTTTAGCCATCCTACACCCTTAGGGATTTTCAACCTTATCCTCTCAGCTTCTTTGGGTGTGACGAAGTTATGGGTAGCACCAGTGTCAATCATGGCTTCCACCAGCTTCCTATTTAGTAAGGCTTCAACATACATCAACCATTTTCTCTCCTTTGGTTGTGGTGGCTCTTTTGCCTTTTGGGCATTTAGAAGTTGGAGAGATCCCACATGCTCGACCTCCTGAGATTGGGACTTTCGCTCCTCCGCAATAGATGTTAATGTCCCTAACTTGGGACAATCCTCTATTTGATGTGGCCCTTTGCACACAAAGCAGTCACCTCTAGGCACAAAGGCCTCCTTATCCTCGTACTCTTTCTTTGAAGAGTACTAGTTCTCCTTCTTGGAAGTACCTTTCCCTTTTTCTCCCCACCTTTGCTAGTATTAAATTTAGAAGAGCGTTTAGTTTTGGACTCACCTCGTTGAAACTCAGTGGGTGACTCGGCCACGGCAATGGCTTCGTCTACATCTTTCACTCCTCTTCGTTGTAACTCTTGCTTTGCCCACTACTGAAGTCTGTCAATGGAGAAGAAAAGAGCATCTTCGGTGGCTAAGTTAGGGATTTGAAGCGTAAGAGTGGTGAATTCCCTAACATAGTCACTTATCGTGGTCATTTAAGTTCTCGCAACTTCTTTCTTGCCTCATATACCACATTTTCAGGGAAGAATTGCTTCTTCATCTCTTTCTTGAAATCATCCCATGTGGCTATGGTGCATAGGCCTTTCTCCATATCGGCATGCTTCCTTCGCCACCATAGAGTTGCATTATCAGTGAGGTAGAGGGAAACGATACGTACCTTCATTTGCTCATCTTCAACCTTCATGCATTCAAAGTACCTCTCCATCTGCCACAAGAAGTTCTCCACCTCTATGACGTCCCTTACGCCCTTGAACTCCTTTGGCTTAGGAAGGTCAACTCTTGGAGTGTCTTGTACTCCACTTGAGCAAGCGATACCAGTAGGATGCGCCTTTACCTGCTCAAGAGATGTCTTGAGTTCCTCGAGTTGCTTCATGACAATCTCGAGTTTGCTCTCAAGAGTGTCAAGGCGCTCTTCCCTCTCTTCTTCACCTTTTTGAGTACTCAAGATATCCTCCTTCAAAAGGTTGAGTCGCCCCAAGACATGAGACTCCAATGTCTTCTTGTCATGTTCAACCTTTTGAACCCTCACATCTATGGCGCTAAGGGCATTCTCTAGCAAGGATAACTTCTCTTCCAAGGGTGTGATGTCTTCTCCCCTTGGCATTACTAGACCCTCGTGTCTTCCTGCCACCACTAGGAGGAATAATAGTATCCCTCCCTGTCGTAACCTTGACATGCTCCTCAATCACATTAGACATTTCTTACTGAGTCGTATTTGCTGCTTCACGAACCTTCCTCGGATACCACGTTGTCACGGCCTTATACACACTCCAACACAACCGTGCCGGCACTTGGCACTTTCTCAACCTTTTGAGCAAAGAGCAGGTCAACCTCACTCACACCAAGTAGGAACTTGTGACTAAAGAAGCAAGATTGTGCAGGAAGTACTTGAAAGAGAACTTGTATTGATAAGGAATGTTTTGTACAAGAGTTTCTTACAATCTCTCACTCTATCTCTCTTTCACTCTATCAATCTATACCTAACACTAGGGATGCCTCTCCCATTGATAGCAGTTCTATCTCCTCAATGGACGATAGAGATTAAGCCAAGTATACGGTGGGGATGAGGTTCTAGAACCTTCCCACCTCCTTACTCTAAGATATTTTACATAGAACTCGTTAGAGGTTTATAGGGAGTCTTGGAGTTTTCTCCAAGAGTCTAGAGTTCTTGGTCCCTCTTGGTATCTAGAGTTTTCTAGAACCTTCCATAAGGTTATAAATTCTTCCAAAAAGTTCTAAAATATTCTATATGGTTCTAGAACGTTCTAGAGTGCTCTAAAATGTTCTTCAAGGTTCTAGAACATTCTAGAGTCTTCTAGATTCTTCTCCAAAGATCTAGAACTATCTAGGCGTTAAGCCTTGATGCGAAAAATTAAACACCATGAGTGTCCAAGAAAGTCATGTTGTGACAGAGGGCTAACGGTTACTCGCCTTTGAGATGCAATGTTAGGCATGAACATACCAAGACCACATCAGGGGAATTTTATGCATATTTTATTTAGGACAGTGGACGGCGTACCGCAGGCTTCCTCTCCTTTATTCAAATTGCAGTGTCAAAGCATTCTAGATCACGTAGTGTTGGTAGTGTTGACAAGTAAGAGACTGTACAGTCTCTTGTGTATCTACTAGCAATTCATTCCCTGTCCCTGATAAGTTGTTCCATATCCTCAGTTTTGCAGAAAAAATAAAATATTGAAACATGCTGAGATCTAGATAAACACAACAGAGACTTCGATATAATAAGCACAAGACTCGCCTTTTCTCTTTTTTCTCCTTACACGCCAGACAACAGAGCAAGAAAGGACCAGCGTAACTCGATGTAAAGCTCAACCCTTTCAAATCCCTCCCTGCCACTACTAATATCCCACTAATAATGTGTTACATAACTAATAATTCACTCTTAGTCATTGTAATCATTACAATCAGTCCAAAGAAAAACTAATAAGTAGGCCATCAAACAATAACTAAAAGTTATAAATAAAAATGGTTCAATAGTATACAGCAATTGCTCGGATAGCAACAGTCAAAAACACCATTCTTCCCCATTTTAGATGTGCCTAGTAGCAGGTGGCATAAGTAACTGTTCTGTTTTTTCCTTGGATCATTTCCAGATCATAACATCTTCAAAAATCATCACTCTCTTCGGTTAAGAAAGCAAGAAAAAACAAAAACCAAAATAAAATCAGCAATTAACCCATTAAAAGAATTTGGTCTAATAGCCAGATTCTTCAAAATCATCCAAATACACATAGACCCAGATGAATATTTAAACATACAGGATTAATCACTCAACTCAAGTGTCGTTTCCAGTAAAAAGCTCTGCAATTCATATGTAAGTTAAAAAATAAAAAAACGTAAAAAAAAAAAAGAAAATAGAAATAGATGGCAGTAAATTATAATTACCTGGAGAAGGAGAACCGTGCAAGGAAAGAGACTGGAAAGCTTTCAAACCAAGGTCTTGTACATCACCTTCATCCTCTTGATACGGTTCCTGCTTCACCTTCACCTTTGGATACACTGAACATTCCAAACAAAACAATATTATTATTACCCATTAAGATCAAACTAAAATAATGAGAATAACAAAACATATATAAAAACTCCTATGTTGGAAAAAAAAAAAAAAAAACCCAATTCAAATACCCACTAGTTTATTTGTCGAAAGCTCTTTTGCCCAGTAATTTTAAACTATGATAAAGGCTGTAGGGGGCGATCAGATCATAACTGGAAAGAAAACCAAGGAAAGCAAGCATGTGTTTTTGGTTGAATGATAATATTTAACTAAGAAAAAGAGGTTCTTGTTCTAAAGAGTGATGATGAAACAGGGATGTGGAAGAGGAATGATGGGGTTGGACTTGGCAATGGTGGGCTCTCCTGAGTACTGACCATGCCTTTTGACAAGGCAATATCTCGCATAGAATAGATACGCCACCGAAATTGAAACATCATCAACGTCTCTTTTGGGCTCCCACTTACAAATTGCCTATCAAGGAGCGAAGGCATAATTTTATTATTATTATTATTATTATTTTGAGTTTTAATAAAGTGATTACAGATCCAAACAAAAATGAAATATAAGGTTGAAAGAGTGTCCTGTTACGGCCCTTTTGGGAATTATTTAATGTCATTTAATAAATTTTTTTAACTATTTAATAAAAATATATTAAATAAATTTTAGGTTATTAAGATTAAGGTTTTTTTTTGTCCAAGTGAGGTCCCCACCATTGGGGGTGGGGCCTAGGGAATCCCTGTAGGGCCTAAAGGGGAGAGGTAGGGGTTGGGGGAAGAGTGCATTGGTGGGGGGGGGGTTCGAAACCTCTCTCCATAACTGGTGTTCTTTTAACCAACTGAGTCGAAACTCTTGAGCCAAAATTAAAATTTTAAAAATTAGCATAAAGATTAAATTGATAAGACTTATAAGTTATGATTCAATTGATTTGATTGATCAAAATTAATAGTTAAATTAAATGACATAATAATTATATATATAAGTAAATTTAATAGCATAAATTATAAAAATTAATTACATGTAATAATATTTATTATTATATACAATAAAAATAGTTATATTTTGAGAGTAACAAAGACTTTAAGAAAAATAAGAATTTAATTCTTATTTTAAAAAAATCATTATATCTTATTTAAAAATACACATAACTCTCAAAATAATAGTTTTAAAAAAATGGTTGACTAAATCATATTCAGTCATTTTTAATGGGTAGAAGTTATGTGAAATTGACATAAAATGTGTTTAAATAAAACAAAAGAGTCAAAAGTTATGACTTATAGAAAATAGAGGTAAAAAAGCTTAAAAATCTAAATAAAAAAATCTGAAAAAGTAATTGAAAAATTCTAAAAAGAAAATTTATATACATAATTTAATACAACAGTATTATTTGTACACTTCATTTCTACACCTTTATCTACACTATTGCGTTATCAAATATTGTTAAAATTGTTATCAACTATTATGCATATGTGCCCTTATTTTTATGATAACTTTTCGCATAATATTTGATAACACAATGAGGTGAAGGAAGATGTGTATAAATGAGGTGTACAAATAACATTAATCAATTTAATACTTACATATAAGTTATGTAAATAGAGTAAAAAAAACATCATTTTAATATATTTTGACATATTAAGTGACTTTTTTATCACATTGAAAACCTATATAATTTTCTACTCTTTATTTTTTTATTTTACAATTTTATTAATAATTTTCTAATTCTTAAGTGTGACTTCAAATTCTTACACTGAAAGAATTTATTTGCTAACAAATGTATGAAAAACATTTATAAAAATTAACTGACTTTGAAATATTTTAAATAACATTAAAATATATTTTTGGAATAAAATAAGTAAGCAGGGGTGGTACGTTACAAACTTACCAAAGAGTATTGAATCTAATATTAAGCACGATGACAAAAGTATATTTACGCTAAACTTAGGCTATGTTTGGGTGGAATAAAATAGAGAAAAAAAAGGAGAGAAATGTTTTAAGTAAACTTCACACTTGTTAAAAATTTTTACTTGAAGGAAGAAAAATGAGGAATTATTATATGTAACTTCAAAAACCTTCTCTTATTATTTTTTTAAACATTTTAAAGTTTCTTTAATTTAAAAAGTTTTGGAGAATTTTAAACATTCAAATTGAAAGGAAACTTATTATTAGTTATTATTTAACATCTCATACTCTTTCCTTCCTTTCTCCTTCATTTTTATTGATTCCTTCTCCTCCTAACTCCTACACATACCCTAGTAACATATCCATAAGTCTAATAGATATAGCCGAATTCATATAATGTCGTGTAAAATAGTTTCTAAGTTTAACCATACCAAACTCATTAACGAAAATTTGAACCTAACCTTTGATAAAAATAAAATAAAAAAGGAACAATTAACCACAATGCATGCTAGTCACTAAAAGACTTTTTTGTATTAAAAAAATGAATAACTCTATTATACACATTTTTTTTATAGATTGAAACATTGATAACGAAGAAAATTATGGATGAATTTAATAAAATATTTAAGATTTAATTTTAAATTTATTGTACTATTAAATTATGTGTTATCATGTTGTTAAAAGAATTTTCTTTAAATAATTATTATTATAATCAAAAAAATTTAATATGATGTATAAAAATATTATTAAATAATAATGTAAAATGCTAATGAAGGTTGTCTCAACTAGCAATACTGAACGGTGTGTTGGCAAAAAAATACTAATGTAAGTACTTGCTAAGACTTATGATATACCTTGATCTTGAAATATGACAACTTCTTCTCTCCACAAACTTCTTTTAACCCCAAAAAAATAAAAAAAGATAATAATGTAAAAAGATTTTAAATAATGTTGTTAAATGCTCGATTGCTTGTGCAATTAAGTATGAATTTAATTTCAATCCATTGTTACTGTAAAGTTTCTTTACACTGTCATCTAATCATATGCTGACACATCTTTAAAAGAATTACACTTTTTATGTGATTGTTGTGATAGTCAAACTCTTTTAATGATTTTGCAACACATGATTGAATGACAGCGTAAAAAAATTTTACACTGACAGTAAATTAAAATTAAACTCATTAAGTATTTTGTCGTTTGATGATTATAATTTTTTTAAGTTGCATGATTATCATAATTAAAATTTGAAAACAAATCGTCCCCTTGGGGTAACTCCACTTGTTAGAGTTTGGGACATTAGTAGAGTCAAACGCTTGTGCAGTCAAGTGATTAATAACATTACCCAACTTTTTTTAATTGCAATCATGTTCGGCAATAAATTTAAAGGAAAATTATCCAAATGGTCAGCTTGATGAAAGTAATGACTATTTGATTTGTTTTGAAAATTAACTAAGTATTTAACTATATTAATTAATAATTTACATACAGTTAATCACGTATCAAGTATCAAAATGAAGATAAATTATTAGTTAATTGTATGTAAATTATTAATTAATATAGTTGAATACTTGTTAATTTTTAAAACGAATCAAATGGTCATTACTGTCTATCAAACTGAACATTTGAGTCATTTTCCCTAAATTTAAATCCAAATTTTTATTGTAAAAGAGTTTAATTTTTATCCACTAAAACTGGTTCCATTGGATCCAGCATGTCTACCCTCTTAAATTGGAGCTTCATGTGGATTCCACCTGCAGAGAATTGGATGGAGCCTTCAAGAGAAGTATTACCACATCTAGTTGTGGAGGTCTTGCTTGGGACTGCATGGGACAATGGATTACTGGGGATTCCAAAAACCTTGGGAGTTGTAATGCTTTTATGGCAGAGGTCTGGGGAGTTTGTGTTGGCCTTAATTTACTTTGGAAGATGGGGCTCAGAATGGTGAGCTAGAAATGGACTCCGTTGTTGTGGTCCTTATTCTCAAGGGTGAGAATGGAGGGCACTCTGCCAGGAGGGAGATTGTCCAAAGTATCAAAAACTTGCATAATTGGGATTGGAATGTCAAGGATGTGCATGCCCGAGGAGAAGGTAAACCAATGCGCAGTCTTCCTTGCTTAAAGATAAAGTATATTTAATTTTTTTTATAAATACATTTTTTTTGTATACTTGTAGTTAAATTTGTAGTTTTAAACATATAAATTATATTATATATTTTTAGGATTTAATTTCTATTCACCTTTAGTGTAAAATTTCTTTATACTGTCATCTAATTATATGTTAACACATCATTAAAAGAGTTAGACTTTCTAGGTAGTTGTTGTGATAGTCAAACTCTTTTAATGAATTTCCATCTTGGGTGTTCTTGAAACTTAATTTAGATGAGCTATAAATAGCTCTTGCAAGTTTTTGATCCGTTGGGTAGTAGGTAGGTATTAAAACAATATTCAAACCAAAAGTTTCCTGAAAGGTAGCTTTTAACCTGCTGTACAACCATCCTTAATCATTTACGCTTTTCCTCGACTTTTAAAAACAGCTCAGAGTTTATTATCATAAGAATGCATGTAGTCGACTACACTTACAATGTAAAGCTACTAATAGTTTCCTTAATTTTCCAAAAAGCAAAGGCATCTCGAGATATATGATCAAAGATATTATGTGATTACAGAGTATTACATGTCTCCTTCCTGTTTATGTCTTAAAAAGGAACAACTTTTTAATAAATATTGAGAAAATATTGTTAATAATGAGATAGTTAATGTTAAATAATATTTTTATGATTATTTAAAAAAAATTAAAACATTAAACTAAAATTATTATTTTCAATCATTCTTGACATTTTATTTCTCTTATGGCTTGTATAAAATTATATTTTAAAGTAAAAAATAATACTATAAAACTCATTTTAAAATTTTATTTATTGATGATAAATGATATTTAAACCACTTA
This sequence comes from Styphnolobium japonicum, assembly GCA_023212625.1. Taxonomy (NCBI): domain Eukaryota; kingdom Viridiplantae; phylum Streptophyta; class Magnoliopsida; order Fabales; family Fabaceae; genus Styphnolobium; species Styphnolobium japonicum. Next base: position 21,965,470 of record JALBWW010000013.1, read on the forward strand.
TATAATTATTTCATTTCAACTGTTACTATACTAACTTAAAAGAAAAGAGAGATACGTCTACTCTATTAAAGTGAGAAGCAATAATTTTTTTAGTTTGATTTTGATTTATTCTATTATACACTATCATCTAATTATTTGATACCACATTATTAAAAGATTTTAACATGTTAGGTAGATATTATCATAGTCAAACTTTTTTAATAATATACAATACAGAATTAAATCACAGTATAAGAAAACTTTTACAATTGAATGTCGATTAAAATTATGTCCATAATTTTTTGTACAAAAAATGGAGCAATGATAATAGACATAGAAAAAGCAAAAACCAAATTTAGATAAATCCAAATCTGACCATAAACTTTGGTTTGTAACAGCATCTATTACGCTGGATTACGATTACAAAAACACCATCATTCCTTGCATTTTACATGCATCAATATTACCAAAAATGCAGAAGATATCTGAGTATACCATAAACTAGATCAGAGAAATTAATATGAACACTTAATTAAAATTTTTCATTGATTTAAGTAACGAAGCTCGAACCATTATACATTGCTTCGGACAGGGTCAACTTCTTCAATCTTTTACCTATCAATTACAAGAATTGCAGATCCCTTCCAACTCCTGCTGCTTGTGCTCAAACTCATCCGCTTCAGCCAATTGGTTTCCATCTAGCCATTCTAAGCTCTTCTCCACTGCCTTCTCAATCTTCTTCACTGTGCTCCTCATTTCATAAGCATAACTCTCAAGTGAGTTCTTCGCCTTCACCTTCTTCCTCACCTTCTCATCCTCTTCTTTATACCCCTCTGCATCTCTCACCATCCTCTTGATCTCTTCTTCACTCAACCTTCCCCTTTTCTTGGTGACCGTCATCTTCTTCTTCTTCAACCTTGCAGTCTTATCTTCAGCAGTGACCTCCAGAATACCATCAACATCTATATCAAAGCGAACATTGATGATCTCTGAGACTCCTTCTGGTGGTGGAGTGCAGCCAATGAGCTCAAACTTCCCAAGAAGGATGTTATCCCTGGTTCTAGCTCGCTCTCCCTCATACACTTTGATGAAAACCCGAGTCTTATTTTCAGAGCTCATAGAGAAAACACGTTCCTTCTTGGTGGGAATCACGGTATTCCTTGGAATTAACACAGACATGACACCACCTTCAGTCTGAAGCCCAATACTATGTGGTATCACATCCAGCAACAACAGATCCTCCAGTTTCTTGTCTCCTTCACCGCTCAACATTGCTGCCTGGACTGCTGCACCATATGCCACAGCTTCGTCGGGGTTGATGCTTTTGCAGAGCTCTTTGCCATTGACATTGAACATGGCCTGTAGAAGTTGCTGAACCTTTGGAATTCTAGTAGACCCACCAACAAGAACAAATTCATGGACTTGTCTTTTATCAACATTGGCATGAATGAGGCACTTCCTCACTGTCTCCATACACTTCATGAACAAATCCATGTTCAATTCCTCAAATTCTGCCCTCGTAACAGTTTCATGGAGATCAATCCCTTCATATAAAGAATCAATCTCAATGGTTGTCTGCAAAGTTGAAGATAGAGTCCTCTTAGCTCTCTCGCATGCTGTCCTTAACCTCACCAGAGCTCTGGCATTCCCACTTATGTCCTTCTTGTGCTTCTTCTTAAACACATAGACAAAATGATTCACCATTCTGTTATCGAAGTCCACACCACCCAAATGAGCATCTCCCACAGTAGCCAAAACCTTAAAGATCCCTTCCTCAATGGTCACCAAGGAAACGTCAAAAGTACCACCACCCAGATCAAACACAAGCACATTCTGCTCACCTTCTACTCTCCTAGCCTTCTTGTCCAACCCGTAAGCAATAGCAGCTGCTGATGGCTCATTGATGATTCGCACCACGTTGAAACCAGCTATTGCCCCTGCATCCTTAGTGGCCTGCCTCTGTGAGTTGCTGAAATAAGCAGGGACTGTGACCACAGCATGCTTCACTGCGTGACCCAGATAAGCTTCAGCAACCTCCTTCATCTTGCACAACACCATGCAAGATACCTCTTCAGCTGTAATTTGCTTCTCCTCACCTTTGTAAGTGACCACAATCATGGGCTTGTCTCTGCAGCCAGGGACAACCTTGAAAGGCCAAATCTTCATGTCTTTCTGAACCGAATGGTCGGAGAATCGCCGCCCGATCAAACGTTTGGTGTCAAAAACAGTGTTGTGTGGATTCATGGCTACTTGGTTCTTGGCTGCTTCGCCCATTAACCTTACGGTATCAGTGAAGGCAACGCAAGAAGGGGTGATACGATTGCCTTGGTCATTTGGAATGACCTCAACCCGGTTGTGTTGCCACACTGCAACGCAGCTGTAGGTTGTACCCAGGTCTATGCCTACGGCTTTGCCTTCCCTGGTTGCCATGGCAGAGCTTAACACTTGAGAGTTTAGAGCCTCTGTGTTCTGAAAACATAGAAGTGATGCAGACTATATTGATGAGAAGGAACTAAGATTCTCTGTTTATTTATAGGGATTGAAAAGAAATGGAGAGTATTGAAACACTAGATTTCAAAACTGGGGTAGCTGCATGGAAAGAAGTAAGAATCACAAAGAAAATTGAGCCTAGATTGAATGAAGGGAAAATAGAAGGTTTCTGTAATTTCCAAGGAAGAGAGGTCCTTAATAGTGTGGGAAGATATGCTAGAGGGTATGGTAGAAGACGCCAAAATCTAATTACTATTTGGAAGCTTTACCTAATAATTGTGAAATATACCATTACCCATTCAAATTATGAGGGGAGCTGGAGCTACTAGTACTAGTGTTCTACTATTGGTACTTGGTCTGGACCCTGTTTGGGATCTGATTTTTTAAGAAGGAAAGAGTTTTCTGGGAAGTTATGCTTTAGATACATGTTTACAATGTAAAAATAGCTTTATCACTTTCTTAGGTTGTTTAGAGGACGAATCTAAAATTAATTGAGTCTTAAATGGAATCTTATTAGAAGTCACATTTTATTAGTTTTTACTAAAAGTAATGTTTGTATCTTGAAGTCAAATACTTAAAATTATTTTTGGATCACTATTCTAATACAAAAACCTCGTTCGTCTAAATATCACTGTTTTCCTTCATTAGTGACACGTATGCATCTGGACTGGAAGTCATATAGTCCTTCCTTTTCTCAGTATCAATGAAGAAAAAATTGACCTTATTGCAATTGTGAGTCATAATATCATAGCATGTACCAAGGACAATAAGATGATGTTTTGTTAATTTGCCGAAAATTAGTTTTGAAAATATTATATTTTATAAAAATTATTAAGAATAAATTTTATGGTTAAAAAGATATTCCAAAAACTAATTTTGTAAGAATGAGTTGTTTGATTGGGTCATATGGCTTTGCCTAATAGTTGGCTGAAGTCAATTGGTCTTGAGAAGTTCTAAATAGTACTTTATTGTCCATAAGAATTGTGGGATATCCCACCTGATAGAGATTTAGCTAACAGAAGAAATGGCTTTATCAAGAGAGATGCAATGTTGGAAAATAAAGAAAAAGAAACACAGCACACCAATTAAGAGCCAAGTAACTTGAGTGTATACTGCACTAGAAGCTGACAGAAGAAATGGCTTTATCAAGAGAGAAGTAATATTGGAAAAGAAAGAAAAGAAAAGAAAAAAACAAAAAGAGGACCAATGCAGAGGCTAATATCTCATAAATCACCGAAACTGAAAAATTGACCAAAGCATATGAAGATTTTTCAAGGGATGCATACAGCTCCATTTTTAACTTAGAAACGAGCCATATATATCAAAACTTAAAGCAGAAATGTACCTTTGCAATAACTGGGTGGGCCATTGATTTTCCAAGCAAATACTTCCTCTCATAAACTGCACCAGCACCCAGGCAATGGAATACATAATCTCTATCAATAATCTTGATTACAGAAAATGAATTGTACAAGTTATAACATACTTGACCAACATCATCAGTGAAGCATACAACATCACAACCATAATAAGAACGCAATTATACAAAGGACAAGCTAGCATATAAATCTTAGAAGTAGACAAATATATGTAACAATTTTTAATAAGAAAAAAGAAAAATAGGTTACTTGACATGGTTATCTACAGATAATTATCCCATATCACATCCTAAATTCCTTAAAAAGTAAGAACTTTATTAGCATTACAGACACTAAATTTAAATCTCAAACAGCATCAAATCAATATATCAAGTGGTGTGAAAACACACAATACCTCCAATTAACTTATGCGTTTTTCAACATAAACCATCCATATCCTAATAAGCCACAAATTAACCTTTTAGGGGCTTATTTATCTATGACTATTATGACATAATTTTGTTAATGAATATTTGTCGTCAGGGGAAAACCGGTCTGCAGTTCAGGAAAACCAATAAAGATCACTAATAGCTATATAAAATAAAGCATTAATTCTAATTAACGTTTGACATATATTTGTAATAGTGGTCAAAACAGGGAAAGTGTTGTTTTCTTTCAATAAGTAATGACAATTTCACCAAAGATGAATCAAGGGAGTGCAAGAAACAGACCATAAAATAAATATATAACTAACAACAACAACGAGAGAGGAAAGATCTATAGCCAATGTTCTGAATTAATTAACCACAATGATGTGATATTTCTCACACAATGGCTTTCCTCCAATACACATCCAACATGTAATCTCCTCCTCCCTCCATCAACAAGGTGAAAATTGTAATATAATGATAAATGATAGACAAAAAAAAATTAGGTTACTAAGCTTGCATGGCATGCTCATATTGACTAAGAACTTGAGGCAAAATGACTAGGTTTAGTTACAAGGTCTAACGGTGTTACTTTTGTTCCTCCTTTCACTTTTCCAAGGACAAAAGTTTTTAAAGCACGAAAAGGATGTGCAACACAAGCACTAATATAAAAAGGTAGACACTAGAAGACAGTTTTAAGTAATAGGAAATGCTATACACATTAATAACTAATAAAATCTTCATTTAAAGATTCACCATTTTTGAGAACGTGCTTACCCCACAAGCAACTGAAAATCAAAATCCACTTATGTAACCACATTAATCGTGTTTACAACATAGATCAATGCAGAGCTTATACTTCACCCAAGATAGAAAAGTTAACTAAGACAAGCTACTTTATGTTGAGTTTATAAATCAAGTCAATATAGATAATGCCATCCAAGGTCCATGTACAAAGACGAAAAATGCAAAAAAGAATTCAGCATGCATGAGACATATATATATATACATAGACGACTCAAAACAGATCAACACCTTAGAGCTCTCAAACAACATGGAGACTTGGACAGAAAATCGAGCAACAAAGGCATAAAAGGGAATCTTTAATGTTAGAACATGGAAAACAAAACAAGTAGTGAATATCCTGCAAAAAAAAAATGTTAGAAAACAAACCATGCAATTCTAAGGCCTAAAACATGAAAGAATGACTAGGAAATATAAACAAAATTATGCAAAAGTTTTGGTCAGAAAACTAACTACCCAAAATACATAAAGAAAGCTACAATAAACATGCAAACTTGCTGGAAAATTGCAGCCACAAAGGACAGCATTTAATGCAAGAAAACAAGGCACTTTTTTGCACACAAGTGTAAGTGAAGGAAAAGATGCAAAACTCTCAAGGCAAGGAAAAAAAATGCTTATACTTTGATTCTTGAACATGCCGAAAAATTTTGGAAAAAGATCAGCACATGTGCTAAACTTTTCACCCCCATTTTTAAGGGTGTACCAAACTGACCATTAGTGTTGGTTTTTATTTTGGTATGAAAAAGTTTAGGTTACTGATTCTAAAATTGGACATGTTACAAGTCTCATCAAGATTTACACCGATTATCACAAGTGATCAACTAATGAAAAATCACTGGCAAGAATTGAAACTAATACTTTTGAGTTAACGCTCTCCGGTCTTCCTAGTTTAGCAAAACTTCGGTGGCAGTGCTTTTTTTCTAATACACAAAAAGGATGAAAAAAAAAATTAAGCCAAAATAATTATTTTGACACTTATGCTAGTCAACCTGAGACTAAACTAAACAATCACACCACGAAGTTTTGTGGCACGTACAGAAGTCCAAAATAAGAGCATCTGAACACCCACCAAAACACATGGATATCAGTATAAAAAAGGCTCCAAACAAAAAAAGCCCTACCTGACATAAACCCAAGAAATTTCACTACCACGTCTTGGTCACAACCCACGACTAGTAGCTGACGATTTCCCACGAAATATCAGTCCCGATTGAAATTAGTAACAGTGAAGGATGAAGGAGTATGAGAGTAATAAGGAAATATGAAAAGATCCTAACAAATAGGGTCGGAAATAAGCTAAATATTAGAGGCTTTTTTTTCAGTCCAGTAAACACATTAAAGCCTTTAAATAGGCCAATAAATTTACGGAGATTACTATGATACTCATATTTATTTTTCAGATACAAATATTTAGAGTGAATTGTTTAATATTTATTAATTATTATTTATATTTAATAAATTTTTTAACATTTATTATAAAATTAACAGTTAATAAATTATTAACAACTCACCCAGAGTATCAAACTCATCAAGGTAACAAAATAACTACCTAAATCTATACATTACTTTGATATTTATATATTTTTTAGGATACCGGTGCCTAGGTTAGACTGTCAAGTATTCATTAGTTGTTATTTATATTTAATAAAATTTTATATAAATAAATTTTTAATAAAATTATTATATTTTATATAAATCAAATAAATTATATAAATTAATTTTTTTATATAAATAAATTAAGTCAGACCAAATTAAAAATAGGATATAAGTTTTTAATAGACTGTTTAGCTTATTCTTATCCCTACTCAGAATAACTTTCTTCGTTTGAATAAAGCAATGTTAGTAATGGTGAGGAGGTTTTGAGGTTTTATTTCGGAAACTACTAAGGAAGTTTATGAATGAACCAGGAAGTAGTTCACATATTAATTAAGGTATATTTCTTACCTTTTATTTAGATTTTAACCTTAGTTGAGTATTTAAAGAAATTAATTCAGCTAAATATATAAGGTAGATGTAGAGGTGAGCCCTTAAATTTGTATATGGAGGGATTAATCTTGATTTAACAAGAAAGCTATCATTAATGTACAACAAAAGAGAAATACCAAGCATGAATAATGGACACCATCACTTTGTTTATCATATCAGCTACAATTAGATCGAGTTATAATGTTAGTTTATTTTATTTTATTTTTGTATTATGGTAAGGGTATTTTCAAACCAATTTTTATGTCAATTAAGACTAAATATCTCTTTAGATGATTTTAAGGGTGCACATTCATATCAGTCTAGTGTAATTAGGAAAATTAATTTCCTGTGTATAAGATTTGAAATTAAATAGTATAAACAGTAAATATATCTCCTTAACTACTAGTTAACCCTTTGTGTAACATTATAATGATATGTAACAGTAAAAACTGTATTAAAAACATAATAAAATTAAAAGAACCCAAATAAAAAATATAAAAAAAAATTGAAAAGCATCTTGAATTATACATGCCGAGGGAATTCAGTACTTGCATATTTGTAAGTGATTATTTTGTCATTCACTAATTGAAAAGCTCAATCTATTAATCCTTGTCTACGTATTTCTTTGTCCTTCGATTATGTTTAAGCTTTTAGGGAGTTGTTATCGTATTCTTATACATACGATATTTAATGTAAGTTGTAAAATATTTATTAATTATTGATTTCATAATAAATGTTTAAAAATATACTAACAACTAATAAATATTTAACAATTTACCATGAATATGAATATTTTAAAAAAAAAAAGATGAATACCAAAGTAATCCCTAAAATTTTAAATTAATAAAGGACCAAATTAATTACCCACATATATCTAGACTCTAAATTTACTTAAAATAAATAATCTCAACACCAAATTATATATTTAGCTAAGTACATATGGTACTAAATTAATCCATATAAGGCTTTACACTCTAGAAGTGCAAGGTTCTAATCCTCCCCCGGTCAATAGTCCTACTTGGTGGGTAATCCTCTTTAAAAATGCTCAGGGGCTAATTGAGTAGCCTCCGTGTAGGGAGAAATTTCCTCGAAGTAATTCTATAGGTAAAACCTCGTCTTGCATTTCGGGATTTCAGGCATGTCACTGCCACTATGAGTCGTATTATATTAAAGTAACATATTCTTATTAGAAAAAGTTATATTGCAGAACGTAAAATTATATTTATTATTTAAAGAATATTATAATTATTTAATTTGAAAGTATATTCATTGAAGTAGTATTTATTTTTAAGCATATAACACATGACAAGACTTTTAAGAGTTTAATTTTGATCTACCGTCAGTGTAAAATTTTTTTACACTGTCATCTAATTATGTGTTGCCAAATCATTAAAAGAGTTTGACTATCACCACAATCACCTAGAAAGTCTAACTCTTTTAATGATGTGTCACCACATGATTTGATGGTAGTGTAAAGAAACTTTACACACTGATAGTGGATTTGAATTAAATTCGACTTTTAAATGCTTGTTTGTTTAAATGTTTATCAATGCAAACAATCGTTGGGCACACTATCCAAAGTCACTTATATAAGAAGTTTCATTTTTCTTCATTTCCTAAATGAGCATTTGCCCAACACCATAGCTCAAGCAAATAGACCATTAACATGATGGCTCAAATGTTTGTTCCAATAACCAAAATCTAATTTGAATATTCTTCTTGAATGCAAGTTTGATATCTAAGTGCTTAAATGTAAGTCTCCTTATATAATACAATACATATATATGTGTGTGTTTAATTTTAATCAATTGTTAGTGTAAAGTTTTTTTACATAATCATCTAATCGTAATTGCTAAATCATTAAATGAGTTTGACTATCATAATAACTACTTAAAAAGTTTAACTCATTTAATGATGTGTCAACACATCATTAGATGACAATGTAAAAAATCTTTATACTGACAGTAAATCAAAATTAAATCATATATATAGTTATATAGTTATAATTATATTACAATATATTTTTTAATTATCTACTCTTAATATAAATATTTTTATATTATCATTTAATCATGTATTAACATAATATTTTTAATAAATTTGACTATGAAATAATATCTCAATATATAATTAGATGATAATATAAAAAAAATTTATAAAAGAATTTAGTATTACATAATTAATAAAGCTTAACCTTTAAATAGTTGTTATCGTAATCAAATTCTTATTGTGATATGTAACAAATTATAAAATAATAACATAAAAGGTTTTATACTAAACCATTTCGTATTTCAAACTTAACTAAAACTAAATTTTTACCTGTGCGATGCACAATTAGCTATTCTGAAAAAGAAAATTATAAATCCTAAATATTAAATTATTAAATATTATAAATTATAAATTAAATAAAACAGTACAATATATATTGAACAATAAAGTATAAGAAGACAAAATAAAATTGCATTATGTCAACATAAATGATGTAACATAATGAAAAAAAATAACAATAACTTTAGAAATAGTTTCATATACGGATCAGGACTTAAACAAAAGATATTTTATAAATGATAGACATATGAAAAGGGAGGAATATATAAATTTACATAGATAAATTAATGTCATTCAATTTAAAAATGTCATTTATAAAATGAGGAATGGTAATTAGAAATTGGGACAATGAAATTTGAATAAAAAATATAATAAGATTAAATTAAATGAGTAAAGCCTACAAATTGTTTACAACAACTTTGTGGAGTATTTTCTTAAAGTTCATATTCAGAACCAATAAAAAAACACAAACAGTATGATATTAACAACTTAAAAGAGCATATTAGAAACAAATGAGCATTATGTAGATTAAAAATTGGGAGGATGTCCTGTTGAGCGACAAATTTTAGTTTTCAGAACATTACTCTTGACAACAATCTACAGTTTGAGAAATGGATGAGTCTTATTTAGTACTTATATTTTATATCTTTATCATATGATTTTGGTGAGATATTATCTCCTAATTGATGTTTATTTGCTATTTATTTTAAGAAAGTTTATCTTTGAACAAATCTACTATAATTATGATAATTTGTGCAAAGAATCTTAAAGGGGTGAAAATAGGAGATTTAGTCAAAGGCTGATCAATGAAACTCCATCAAATTCTAATCAAGGAAACTCAATCAAAGGTTATTTAAGAAAACAATGAAACTTAATTAAAGGCAAATCAGGGAAACTTTTGCTATCAAACCTGTTGTAATAAATTGGGCATAACTTTCACTACAGGAGTGTAAATGACATGATTCCAGTGGCTATGGAAAGCTAAGAGAAATATCTACAAATATTATGTTGACCACTTTCACTGTTTCGACCATATTTGATGAGATACTTCTAGCCCAAGTTAACATCTTTTATAAAGAAATGTGGCAGCAACATTCAATTGTTGGAGGGTTTCTTAAATCTTATAAAAGGACTTATTTTGTCCTGAAAGAGGAGGAGGGGCTTTGGAAAAAAAAAACCACCAACATTGAAGGTTCTTGGAGACTTTGAAGATCAAGAGGAGTTCATCATAGATTCATCTTTCATCTTCATCTTTCATCTTCATCTTTAATTTCTCTTTGTTCCTTGTTATGTATTGGATGGTCCAAGTAGTTAGGGCTATGTTTTCTTTTCCAATCATGAACTGAATCCCTTTCTCTAGGGTTATAATGGATCTTTGCATGTAGTTTAATTTGAATCTCTTCCTTATTGCTTAATTTCAATACTTTTTTGGTTTGTTTATTCAATCTTGTGTTTAATGCTTCTAATTGCTTTATCACCAATTAGATTTATTAGGAAACTCGAAATTGAACTTGGAAAAGGGAATTGAGGGTTTAACCATAGATTAGGTATCTTATGAACATTCTTATCTCGTTCAGAGGGTAAGTTGTTTTGCTTGTATGATAGGAATATACAATCAAGCCATAGGTAATCAAGATTAGGGTTTTAACTTAATGAACTTTCTTCAATTGAATTCTCATAGGAATATAGGGAGTTGAATTAGAAGAAGTATGTTTGCAATACCATCAGAAGAGGGTTGTGATTACATTAGTGTCATAGATTAGCAAACCATAGGTGTTGGTTAAGTTGAGAGGGAAGGAAGGAGAATTACATAAAATGCAAAGTGAAGTTGTGACGCTAGGCTCTTCTATTGATTGATTAAGTCTAATTTACATTGCTACTTGTTTCTTTGCTTGTGTTTATTGTTTCTTTTACAATCACCTTTACAATTATTTTCATTCATTTGGATAAAAATAAGAAATATAATTATAGTAATTAGCAATTTTAGTTTCAAGTCCTCATGGGAACGATACTCTTCTCATTACATTATTATTTATGGCGACACGTGCACTTGCGTGGTGAAAACCGTCAACAGAAATTGAAAAAGAATAACTATTATTAGAAGAATGGGAATGAATACAATATACAACAAACTACAGTTAGATAAATTGAAAATGCATAGATCAACTATTAGTTGAATGGGAATGAGTACAATATATATAATTTACGGTACATGTCACTTAAAGATTTTGAAATACTTCCTTAAATTACCTTCCTTATCAGCAATCAAAATTTTCAAACATTGTTTCTTTTGAACTCTAGATAATGTAACATACAATTGACCATGACTAAATACTGGTTTTTAAAGAAATAAACCAACATTTGACAGAGATTGACCTTGACTTTTAATGATAGTCATTGCAAAGCAAACAAATATAAGATATTGTCTCCTTTGGAATTTAAAAGGATGCTTTTAATCCAAAGTAGTTAACAACATGCGTGGAATGAATAACTTCTGACCAGTGTTGGAGCCTGATATAACTTTACCTTCTAATACACAATTCCCAAGTTGAGTCAAAATCAATCTTGTACTATTATATAAACCTGAAGACTGATCAATGTTTCTTATAAGCATAATAGGAGCATCAATCTTCAATTTGTGCACAACTTGGAAGACCATAACATTTAATATTGTTTAAATTTTTGGAGTATGTAAATCTTCATTAGAAAATGAATTCAAGTATGATTTACATATGCTATCAGAACTGAGGTATACCCTTTCTCACTAGGCATAATTGGTAATATATAATCATTGACTGAATCAACAATATCATAGATGGGTGCAAGAATATATTGCTCTGTCTTGCATGTATGTAGGATCAAACAGTGATGGATATGTACTTGTGACAATAGCTACAATGGGCTCATTAGTATCCTTAATAAGGAATTCATCAGGAATACATACCAACTCTTCACCATCATTTGGTAAGTCTAACAAAATGTTGTCGAGACCTATCAAATAATAAAAATAACCGGTTCGCAAACTAATTTGTAATATAGAGAATGAACCGAATTGTCTCTCAAGAATCCAAAAACAAAGATTTAATTAGATCAAGATAATTAGAAGAGGGGGTTTTGATGTTGATTAACAAGATTAATAAAAGTATGAGACTTAAAGTTGTAAACAAATCTAAAGAAACAACCAATCCAAGGAAATTTACCGATCTTGAGTTTAACTCATCATTAATCACAAGGAATTTACTTATTTGCTAACCATGTTCTTGGCCTTAGATTACATCAAGAAGCCTTAACATGATCCAAGAATTCTCTACTAGATAAGTATCTAGGATTTGATTAACCAAGGTTAGATAAAGTAAGCACCATCCAACATAGATTAACTTAAGATCTAGAATTTAACTAAGCTAAACAATCTATCAAAAAGCTTTAATATATTGTTTAGTCTTTGTGATCCTCTTTGAATACATGATAATAAAGCTATTATCACATCAATATCTAAATCAAATTAAGCAATTTAATCTGGATAAAAATCAAAAGAGGAAGAAGAGAAACTTGAATAACAATTAATCAATATAAACAAGCGAAACAAGATCTCCAAATTAAACATCAAGATGGCTAATCCCTTGGATTGATTATGAGAGCCTAGCCTTCCATGGATGGGAAGGAAGAATTCAGAAATAAAAGAATAAAAACGAAATTGTAAAGAGAATGGAGAAGAAGAGAAAGAAAACTCTCACAAAATACTCAAACTTTCTTCAAACTTACTTAAAATTGAATGATGATAATACAAAGAGATTGACTCTATTTATACTAATCCTAGAAGCCAATTTGTACATGTACATAATCTGAATACAAGCTGTAAAAACATGAAAATTGTCAAATATAGAAGCTTGATGCATGGTTGGTGGGTTGGTGCATGGTAGGTGGGTTGGTGTATGGTTGGTGGCTTTTAGTCAGCAACTCTTATCCGACTTTTGGCTTGATTTTCATGACCTAGACAGTGCATTTTGGCTTGGAAGTCTCATAAAAGTTGTAGCCAGTTGTCGCCTTGAAATTTTACAATTGGAATTATGCCATTTGGACTTTTGGAACTCCAGATATGCCAAAAACACTGCACCTACCTCAAGTTAGGTTGGCAGAACGTGTTTCAAAATTCAAACCAACTTGTAGCTTCATAATCATGCCTAAAACGACATCTATTGACTAAATGGTCTTCAGTGAAGTTGGAGATATGAGTCTTATCTTTCCAATGGCCAAGTTTCAACCTAAGAGGAGGCCTATAGGTCACTATGTAGTCCAATATGTGCACACTGCCTAGATTTCCGTGACAACAAACCTACTCTACATTGCAGGGATATTTTAGACCCTTAGAAGTCCGATCCAACTCTTGAGTTCTTCATGAAACTTGTAGAGCCTTGTCTTAGCTTTCCAAAGACACCAAGATTACCTCAAATGGATCACCGAGTCCCAAGTTATGGCCTAACCAAGGAAGAAAGGTTAAAATGCATCAAAATCCGAAAATTATTCACAATTTGCATTAAAACCCAATGAAGCCCAGCAACATTAAACTCATCTAAAATACTAATATTGGGCACAATAAACATCTAATAAAGCATAATACAAAGCTAACATAAGTGTCTCAAATTAATTGATCAAAGTATACATTATCATCTCTAATTTTTAAAATCCCTTCAGAGAATTGACTTAAATCAAATGTAGGAAAATTTAGCACACCAGATGATAACCTCATATTTGTTGTCAGCCTCAATACCTTACAATAAGACCACAAATAAGATGAATTAATAGTAGCAACAATTATATATTGCCTGGTTCCCTTCCAGATGACTGGTAGAATTTGTCTAAAGTCTCCACCGAAAATAATAACCTTCCCACCAAATGGTTGATCATAACTTCGAGGACCAAAATACCAAAGAATATCTCTCATTGTTCTATCTAATGCCTCAAAACAATACCTTTATGTCATTAGAGCTTCATTCCATATGATTAGCTTTGTCTTAATTAACAATTCAGCCATTGGACTACCTTGCTTAATATTGCAAGTAGAATCTTCATTAACTATAAGAGGAATTGCAAATCTCATATGTGCAGTTCTACCACCTAGCATCAAAAGTGCTGCTATTCCAGTTGAGGCAACAGTGAGGACAATATGTCCTTTTGAGCTCAGATCTACAAACAATGTTCTCCATATGAATGTTTTCCTAGTTCCACCATATCCATAATCAAAAAATAGTCCTCCTAAATTTGTTGACATGGCATTCATTATGGTATCATATACCTCTTTTTGTTCACAATTGAGAGACGATAGACAAGTTCTATGATCTTTTGGCCAAGGATAGCCTATCATATGATAGCCCATCTTTCAACTGGTCATTAGGACTAAATTTGATATGAAAAGAATAATATATTACTTAATTACATACAATAAGGAAATTTGTAACTAATTTGTTAAATATTTGAGAAATGTTGAATAAAATTTCAAACCTTCATGTTGCAATAATCTCCTTTAAGTGTAAAGTAGATATTCACTAAGTAACAACCATTTTTTCCCCAAACATATTCTAGTCTACATATGCTGTTTGAAAACAACAAAGAACCAAATAACTTTCTGAAATAATTTCCAGAGCCCCAATGACTTACTTATATTATTGCATTAACATATTCTTTGTCATCATTAAGTAAACTCAATGCATAACATGCATCCTTAGGTGAAGAATATTGGACTTCATCAACTTTCCAAATATCCTCATAATAGGTATAACCCCTAACCATATTCAATAAGACCCTACTATGGGAGGCACATTAAAAATTCTTCCAATAGAGAATCCTCTTTGCCTAGGAAACTATTCACCCAATTTTGATTTCCAAACAAATTTGGTATGAAATTATGCATATGCACTATTTAAATTGAAAGTATATTCATTTACTATTTATTTTTAAGTATATAACACATGACCAACTTTTTAAATGCCTATTTGTTTTAAATGTTTACCGACGCAAACGTGCACACTGTCCAAAGTCACTTATACATGAAACTTCATTTTTCTCCTTCTCCTAAATGAGCGTTTTCCCAACGCCACAGCTAAAGCAAACGGATCATTAACATGATAGCTCAAATGCTTGTTCTAATAACCAAAATTTAATTTGAATATTGTTCTTGAATGGAAGTTTGATATCTAAGTGCTTAAATGTAACTCTCCTTATATAATATAATATAATACAATACACACATATATATTGTGAAATTTAATCATGCATTAACACAATATTTAATGAGTTTGACTATGAAATAATATTAAAATACATAATTAGATGATAATATAATATATTTTTACAAAAAAATAATTTATTATTACATAATTAAAAAAGCTTAACCTTTTAATAATTGTTACTGTAATCAAATTCTTGGTGTGATATGTAACAACAAATTATTAAATAATAATATAAAGAGTTTTATACTAATATAAAGAGTTTTATACTAATCCGTTTCGTATTTTGAACTTCACTAAAATGGGACAGGATGGAAGAAACAAGTAGCGGCAGTGTTAGAAAGATGGGAACTAGAGGGGATCAAAAATAAAATATACATGTTCACCTCACAACACAAACTCAAACTCTGTGTTAGAACTTAGAACACAACACAATCAATTATGCCAAAACAAGTTGCATTGAATTTTTCATACCATATCATTATTCACCAACATTACTTATACTTACACACACTTACAACACCTTCTTCACCACCATGGACGTTCGCACAATGGCCAATCGTTACGCAGCACAACTCAGTCTATGCTGCACACACACCCCCATCACCCATACTCTAGCACGTTCCGTCCATGCCCACATGGTAGCTTCTGGGTTCAGCCCCAGGAATCACATCCTCAACCGCCTCATTGATATATACTGCAAATCATCTAATATCACCTATGCCCGCCAACTGTATGATAAAATTCCCAACCCGGATATTGTTGCAAGAACCACTTTGGTTGCAGCATACTCTTCTATGGGCAATATAAAACTGGCTAAGGAAGTGTTTAATGCGACCCCATTGAGTATTCGTGACACTGTTAGTTATAATGCTATGATCACTGCATATTCTCATAATCATGATGGTCATGCTGCTGTTCAAATCTTTCGAGAAATGAAGCGGGAGGGGTTTTTTCCTGACTCGTTTAGCTTCTCGAGTGTGCTCAGTGCCTTGGCATTGATAGCTGATGATGAAAAGCACTGCCAACAGCTGCATTGTGAAGTGATAAAGTCAGGAGTTGGGTCTGTGGCATCTGTGTTGAACGCGTTGATAAGTGCTTATGTTAATTGCGCATCTTCTCCGTTGGTTTCCTCTTCGTTGCTGATGGCTGCTGCTAGGAAGTTGTTTGATGAGATGCCTGAGAGGGATGAATCGTCGTGGACGACAATAATTACCGGGTATGTGAGGAATGATGATCTTGGTGCAGCCCGTGAACTTCTTGATGGAATGACTGAAAAGATAGTTGTTGCTTGGAATGCAATGATTTCTGGTTATGTGCAACATGGGTTTTATGAAGCAGCATTTGAAATGTTCAGAAAAATGCATTCTATGGGAATTCAGCAGGATGAGTATACTTACACAAGTATAATTAGTGCTGCTTCTAATGCTGGACTGTTCAAATGTGGACGACAGGTGCATGCTTACATCCTCAGAACAGAGGTGCAACCTTCAGCACATTTTCTTTTATCTGTAAATAATGTTTTGGTCACATTCTACAGTAAATGTGGTAAACTGGTCGAGGCAAGGGAAATTTTCAATAAGATGCCCATAAAAGATCTTGTTTCATGGAATGCGATTTTTTCCGGGTATGTCAATGTTCGGCGCATTGAGGAAGCTAAATCTATTTTCAGGGAGATGCCAGAGAGGAACCTCCTGACATGGACTGTGATGATATCAGGCTTAGCACAAAATGGTTTTGGAGAAGAAGCTTTGAAACTATTCAACCAGATGAAGTTAGAGGAAATAGAACCATGTGATTATGCATATGCTGGAGCAATTACGGCTTGTGCTGTTCTTGGATCATTAGACAATGGACAACAGCTCCATTCTCAGATAGTCCGATTGGGTCATGATTCAAGCCTCTCAGCTGGCAATGCATTGATTACAATGTATGCAAGATGTGGTCTTGTTGAATCTGCCTATTCTGTGTTCCTCACAATGCCATATGTGGATTCAGTATCCTGGAATGCCATGATTGCAGCTCTTGCACAACATGGACGTGGTGTCCAAGCAATTCAACTTTATGAACAGATGTTGAAGGAAGATATATTACCTGATAGGATAACTTTTCTCACAATTCTTTCCGCCTGTAGCCATGCAGGCTTGGTCAAAGAAGGACGCCATTATTTTGATACAATGTGTGCTTGTTATGGTATAACCCCAGGAGAGGATCATTATGCTCGTTTGATTGATTTGCTATGTCGTGCTGGTATGTTCTCGGAAGCGAAGAATGTAACTGAATCAATGCCTTTTAAGCCAGGTGCACCAATTTGGGAGGCTCTTCTTGCTGGTTGTCGGATTCATGGGAACATCGATTTAGGTATTCAAGCTGCTGAACGACTTTTTGAGCTTATGCCACAGCATGATGGAACCTACATACTCCTGTCCAATATGTATGCCACTTTAGGTCAGTGGGATGAAGTGGCCAGGGTGCGGAAACTAATGAGGGAACGAGGGGTTAAGAAGGAACCTGGTTGTAGTTGGATTGAGGTTGAAAACAAGGTCCATGTATTTTTGGTTGATGACACTGTACACCCTGAGGTGCAAGCAGTGTACAGATATCTGGAGAAACTGGTACTTGAAATGAGGAAACTGGGGTATGTTCCTGATACAAAGTTTGTATTACATGATATGGAATCTGAACATAAAGAATATGCCTTGTCTACCCACAGCGAAAAGCTTGCTGTTGTTTTTGGAATTATCAAACTTCCTTTAGGAGCTACAATTCGGGTTTTCAAAAATTTGAGGATATGCGGGGACTGCCATAATGCATTCAAGTTTATTTCCAAAGTGGTGGAGCGAGAGATAGTTGTGAGAGATGGGAAGAGGTTTCACCATTTTAGAAATGGTGACTGTTCTTGTGGCAACTACTGGTAGGAAGTGGTTTTGTTATTTGATTATTATCAAGGGATTTTAATGTCAAAAGTGGTCAAATGGAATTAGTTTATATGAAGTGGAGCTTTTGCAATCAGGAATTCAAAATTGAGACTGATAATGGCCACAAAATGATCTCCAAAAGGTTGATCAATGGTAATATGAATATTTTTTTTATCCCTTACACTTTTTTCTTCTGGATTCCATTTTAATTTTACTTTTGCTGAATTTGTACTTAATATTTGGTTACAATTTCAACGGTGCATCATGCTCTTCTGATTTTTTGCTGTGATTGTGTGATGATAACTTGGAAAGCTCTTAGTCTGTTCAAATCGAGTGGTATACTGTCTTCTGAGAATGCATAGAAGTACCTTGTCAATTTAGTTTAGTGTCACCAAGTTGCAATTTAAGAATTCAGTATTCTATCTAAGCTGTAATTGTTACTTGATGTACAGCACTACTGTCTTACTGGACATGTCAAATCCACTGTAAAGGATTTTCATGAACTTCAGTTTGTTTCTGCAGTCTACAGGATGAAAATTTGTCTTCTGCCAATGCACTCCTCTTTCATATGAATACTAGAGTTGATTATTGGAATATCAAGTCATTAACCTTGGGAATAGAGGCCAGTGGCAATAGTAAGAGAAACTAGCTGCTCGTATATGCTGTGGCTCTGTGCAAATGCCATGTCATCTAAGCTGTCATTGTTACTTGATTTACAGCACTACTGTCCACTAGAATTGAGTTTGAATTTTCAAATAAGGACAGCATGCTTAATCAGCATCTTTTACTGGACGCTGTTCACATGGTAAGAAAAATTCTTAATTGCATCTTTCGCTGCCTTACAATTTATTTATCTGCCCTCAATGGTATATTTATTAGCAATGATATAGAAATTGAGCCTAACTCCACCTTAAAACCATGGTCGTAAGGGGAGGGCTGCCCAACCCTATATAAACCCCACATCTAGGCTCATGACTCTCAATGTGGGACTCCAAGTTGGGTTCATGACTCCCTCCTTGCAAGTGATACTTCGACTCCAGGTTGAGTTCATTACTTCCAACCTATAACAATTCTTGCCCCTTAAGAACCGGCGTCCACGACAGCCTACTCATGTTCATTCTTCTCCTTTCTTTTGGGTTCATTCTTCCTTGGTCGCCCCCTCTATGTCCTAGCGCCCAAGGACCAAAATTGCTCTGATACCAATTTAATAGAACACACTCAAACAGCACACACAAAAATGAGGATTAAATTCAGAGGAAGTAGCCTCTGTAACTCACAACTGAAGTACAATTACAATGGAGATAATCTCCTTGGAGGAAAAAACACAGAAATGGAACTCCCAACAGAGAGACCCCCATTACTGAGTGAAGAAACTCCTAACCAGCACCCACCAGATTCCTACTACGCAATTCTCATGCCTCCTCAAGTTTGTTACCCTTCCCTACATATCCCTCCTCTCTCTTTCCTGTTATGATTCCCGCATATCCCCCTCCACTCTTGGCCTGCCACCTGTCCTTTCTGTTATTGTTTCCCGCTCTAGCTCTCCTCCACCCACCCTTGCTGTCGCATGCTTCTTTTTCCTCACATATACTCGTGGGCCTTGTTCCTTAAGCCCATTCTGTTCCTTGTCCTCTCTTCCCACGTTTCCCCCTTCTCTTACACACATTAATAATGGGCCTATCAAGCAATAAGTTGATGTGCTATGAGGATCATATTTTACTGATTGCTATGTTATATTTGAAGTGCAAATCTCCATTTTTTATGATTTATAATTTGAGAGATTTCTGTGCAAACTTATGGTCACCATTTTTTATAATTTGCAATTGAGTTAATATTTGTTTCTTGTATGCAGTGGGCATTCCTTACAAATGATCTTAGAAAGTAGTGCAAGCTTCTGCATATGATTTTCTTTATTTTATCATGATTTTTATGATGTTTTATGCTGCAAGTTTACCAGATAAATCTTTACAGATAACTTAAATTGTGTAATGCATAGTATTTCACTTCTGATGATTTGGTTTGTCTAAAATATAGGAATGGGATGGACTGATCCTTTCTAATATTGCATTGCAGCTCCTTCTAAGGTTAAGGATTTTGTTTGGCATTGGTGCTTATAGGACTAAGATTTGTTACAAATGCGCAGGCCTCATATGGCCCTTCTCCTCATGTTTGCATTATGTGCTTCAAAAGCTCTGAATCAAATTGCCTCCTATTTTTTGCGTTGTGAGGTAGCTTGAAAGCTTTGGAGTAACCTGTTTGGACTGTTTGGAGATTGCTGGATATGTCCGCTTAATTTGGAAATCTTTATCTCTATTTTTTATAAAGGTTTTGGCAGTAGAAAGGATGATCAGTTGATTTGGCGTTGTTCCCTTTCTGCAGGAGTCTGGTTTAATTGGATGGAGTGTAATTCCAGAAATGTTTAGGCATAGATTACTTCCTCCACACCTAGTATGGGGATTACTCCGGTACCTATTTTTTTTTTAGGTATCGGTACTTAGTATGAGTTGTTAATCATTCATTAATTGCTGCTTATATTTAATAAACTTTTAAACATTTAATAAATAATTGATTACTCATCCTGAATACGACACCCATCACGTACCATAACAACTCTCATTATTTATTTATTTATGTTTTAGCTTTCTTATAGGTTTGCTCGTGGGTTTTTTAGAGGTATTTCTAGGTCAGACATTTAAAGTGGATGGTTGCTCTTTTGAGCTGGATTATTTTCTTTTTCTTTTTCTTTTTATCCTCTGATTCTTTGTAACCTTAAGAGGACTCTTGATCTTCCTGTTTTGCACTCGTTGAAATTTTAAGGAGTAAAGAGATAGAGAGGGAACCTAATAAAATATAATATACTAATAAAATTTTGAAAAGTTGTGATACAAAACATTGACTAACAACTCTATTTATTCTAAAATTATGATTATAAAAAGATAATGATATCCTCTACTTTGAATGTACTGCAAGTAATTTATTACTTAACTAAGAAGGATTTGTATTCATTTAATAAATCTGTTTTTTTAACATTACTTTTCCTTTCTTAATACATTCTTCATTTATCCAAAAAATAAAAGGAACTTCTTTCTACTATAAACTGAGATTTGTTAAGCTTGGTGTTGTATGTTGATGGTATTCTTCAATATGTATTTGATTGATTGGTATAATTAGGGTTTCAAATTTATCAAAATAAAATTTCATCAGCACCTGTCACCCAAAAAATGAATGAAAAAAAAATGCCGGGGGAAGAAGAGCAGGGGAAGTGTTTAAAACATGGACCTATGACTTTTAAGATCTAACTATGGATTCTAAAACTTCCATGTTTGTTTCTTTAGGATTTGTTGTTTCATTTAGGAGATAAATAAATAAATGAAAGGGATTGGGAAAGTGGTGTATCAATTAGTCACTTATAACTTGTTAATTTTTTTAAAATTTTTGATGATTTAATATATGTTTTTCTAATTTTTTTAAAAGTATATAATTTTGACTGTTATTGTAAGTGCAAAATTTTGCAACTTTTGTATGTAAAAATTGTAACATTTATTTAACCAAAAAAAAGTTACTCTTCGTAGAAAAATCACAATAACTTTTTGTAAAAAATCAAATATATGTTACTCACTAGACGAAAGTTGCAAATGATATCCTGATACACCACTTTGTCAAATATGTACAATAGAGAAATCGTAAATGAAATATTTCATTTAACATTTACTTTAATGATAAATGATCTTAAGGAGGGCTTACTTTAGTATTTATAAATCACTTTCTAAGAGAATTATTGAGTAACATAAATAAAACTTAAACCTTAAAAAAAAAGGGTTTTGATCTTTATCAATCAAATCAACCCCGTCATATTTTTTTATGAGCCTTTTTTTATATATAAAAATAAGCTTTAAGTAAATGTTTTATGTTCCAAGGACCAAGTGAGTTGAATGGCCACGTAAGAGCAATTTAAATATTAATATTTATGGTGAATTGTAAAACATTCATTACTTGTTAATTATATTTAATAAATTTTTAAACATTTATTGTAAAATTAACAATTAATAAATACTTAACAACTCATCTAATACTAAATTTATAAGGGTATCATACCAACTTTCAACTTACATACACATACATGTACATATAACATAAATCAATATTTTGAAAATCGTACTAGAAATTTCGGTTGGATCAGAAAAATTAGGAACTGGTCCTTTGGCTAGTTTGGTCACACGTTTAAAGTGGTAGTTTAGAAATTGGTGAACCGGTAGATCAATTTGTACTGGTTGTGGTTGAACTGGTTTGGTTTATTTTTATTTTTTAAGCTTGTTAACTTGGAACCAACTGATGCACATGATCTTAAAGAGATATATGATTCATGAATGTATCTTTTGACTCCTTTTTCCTTTCTTTGATCGATAAATGTTATTATCTTGATTCCTGACTCTCAGATTTTTATTGTTGTTTGATGTTTTATCATTTTATGGTTATGGTAGTGTTTACTTTGATAATGTGTTAACTTATTGTATGTATCATGAAGCAATTTGATTATGCTAGAGATATATCAATATTTTTCTCTATCATTTTACTTACATACTTAAAATTTGTATGTTATATTTTTGACATATTCGACTTCGGTTGGACGTTAAATTTTGAACATCTTTCCTTACTAGATCAAGAACTCATTTGATTCTCAAAACATTGGCAAAAACACTTCTAAGTCGTAAAGCACAAAACAATGTTATTAAGGTATAATCAATCAAAAAAAGTGATAAAAAAATTTCAAAATAGCTTATAAATTAGGGTAGTTTAAAGTTTTAAACCCTATATTATTATGATTTATATTATACAAATATAAATGTATGGAATTTTTTTATTTAAGACTTAAAAATTATAAAAATACATTTTTGATAAAAGGAGCCTAACTAATAAAAAAAGCCTACACACTTTTTTATATTCATTAGACAAGTCAAAATGATTAAATTTTAATTTAATTTGATTGGTTATGATTTTTGCTTGAACTAATTAAATTTCAATTATTGCATTTCATTGGTAAATTTTACTTTATTGGTGCATTTGATTCGCTAAAAAGGATAGGACAAACAGAATAGTAGTGAACAAGTAGTTGAGTCACATGACAACTTTTTATACTGTACAATGTTTGATGGTCGATGAACAGCACAAGCAATTTTGTGTTGCATCTTATTTGATATGCTTATGTATTGGACAGAATAATGTAAACTTTACTATAATATCCTTTGTACTATACAATGTTTGGTTTGCACTAGGAAAAGATACAAAACAAGATTTGAAACTTTTTAAACTATTTTATTATTTAACATAAAATTTATTATCATGCTTTACTATTATTTATAATTTATTAACAATGTGATATATTTTGAAGCATTATTTTATACTTATCATTTTAAAAATAATTTACAATTTATTAATTATGTTGATATATTTTTAACTATATCTTATAATTATCATATTATAAATTAAAGACAATTCAAAATAAATTACTGAAATGCATAAATAAACTAATACTAATTTATCATATGTTATAACTAAAAGTATTTCACAATTATATATTGTTATTAAAAATATAAATCTTATTAAAATGATTTTTGGTAATATGTAAATTCAAGCTTACTTAATTATTAAAATATTGAAGAGCAAGCTTTCTAATATATTGTGCACAACAAAGTAAACTTATCTCTTAACAACACACAAAAAATATAGGCCTAATAAATACACAAACCAAAAGGCCTAATAAACACATAAACTAAAAAAGAGTATATTATTGATAATATCCAAAATATAAGCTTGATAAACACATAAACCAAAAACAAGTCTATTGTTGATAACATTCAAAATAAACTCCTAATGAACACATAAATTATAAATGTATCTTGCCAAGTAACCCATCTAAATATCATCATCAAAATCTCATCCATTGTCACATTCTCATAGCCTTCCTCACAAAAGACATTCTTTGGAGGCATTCGAACTCCGAAAAGAACTTTTCATATCGTTGATTGTGAGAAAACTTCATAACTAAATTAATTTTCTCTTCTTCAGTTAATCCTAATTTCTTTACCTCTTCAACCAAGTCTTTTTTTTAAGGATCTGACTTCAAAGGATCTGGAAGTTTAGCTACAACTTTTGCAAAATCAATTATCACCACATCCATTTTACTATCAAAACTTTCAAGAAATCTAGTGGCTAATTGAACAAGGCGTGGTCGTTTAGAAGGTGGCCCAACAAGGAGTATTTCTAGTAGAAAAAGGTGAATTATCATATTGATGTAGCCACTCATCATTATCACCAACTTGGTTCTCACCAATTTCATTTTCCATTCCAACTACACAACCCTTAGCCCCACGATCATTTGCATGATCTTTGCCAAAAATACCTTGCAACTACTCAAACTCTTTAAATTCTTTATTGACATGGTTGCCAACTTTAGGATGTTTTTGCTAGTCAAAAAACAAAAAAACAAAAAGTTTACCAAATGAATAAAAATATTGATAAGAAATTAATACACTCTACAAATTTCAAGTTAAATACCTCCAAATATTGATATAAGACTTGACTATTGTCACAAATGACACACTTTCTTGTATCATCCCATCTAAACCCACTAGTGTTCATCATGTCAACAACACCATTAAGCTTTGTTGACCACCTTTTCATCTTGTTAACAACTTGCTTGGCATTTATAGCAATTCCAGGAATCTTATTCCTCATCCTCTTTCAAACTTCCTCATGAATTCCAAGCTTGAATGTTCTATTCTTTCCTTTGTTGCCAGCCACCACCATCTCTTATAATATAGTGAGTAAAGTTTCCTCCTCAAGTTCACTCCAATTATGCCCAACTCTTATATTACTCCTTAGTTGTTCACTATTGTTCCCACCTTCATTTTCCATCACTAAATACCACAAAATCAAAAGATTGTAATAATAAATATTTCATTCATAAGTGCAACAAAATTCAATGACATATAACATAAGAAGTTCATATTTCATTCATACCATAAAGAAAATAAAATCCAAAAAAAGTTCAATTCAAACTTCATTGATGTTACAAATTGTAATTAAACTACTTTCTCTCTAATGCCTATGTCTATTCCTCCACTCCGTAAACATTTCTTGTGCAAGTGCATCCCTCATTTGAGTCCATTGGTTGTTAGGTTCAATAATTCCAACTACACTAAATGGCTTTTCCCCTACAGGTCCCTCATCTTCTGCAAATGGAGCAAATTCTTCTAGATCCAATGCCATGTTCATGCGAATGTAGTTGTGCAATAAACAACAATCAAGGATCATTCTCCATTGTATAAATGATGGGCTTCTTAATATAACCCATCGTTTCTTCAAGAGGCCAAAACATCTCTCTATTACATTCCTTGCTCGAGCATGCCTATAATTAAATAACTCTTCACGATCTTGAGGTGCACGTCAACTGGTGCTCCACTATTGTAAATGATATCATTTACCTCTATATGGGGCAAGAAAGCCTTCCCCATTAGTGTATCCACCATTGACGAGATAACATGAACCTAAAAATATTTACAATAATTCATTGTTCGTACTCACAATAACACAAATTAAAAATTTAAATTAGTCATACTAATTGGAACAACCAATCCATTTTTCTTGATTATCGCATCATGTAATATTCTAGAGTCTGAAGCTGATCCTTCACACCCTGTTAGTACGTATATAAATCTCATATCCTTGGTACAAACACCTAAGATATTTGTTGCAAGTTTGCCTTTCCTTGTACAATATCAAAGCCTATCAGAAGCATTTGGCATGACTACTATATAAGTCCCATATAAAGTCATTAAGCATCCCTAAAAGTTCAATACAAGGTTAAAACATAATTAGACAATTTAACTACAAGAGTATATTGAGGTGACTATTGGCATGTTTTCTTTTTATTGAAAAGTGTATTACCTTAAACCACTTCCATCTTTCATCAGTGCAATCTTGAGGTACCCGTTCTGGTTTGGCAAGTAAATCATTGTGTAACCTTAAAACTGCAGCCAACACTCTATGACAGTACCTACTAATTGTCTGTCATGATCTAGAGAATCTAACTTGGATACTTCTATTCTTTGTGTGATGTGCAAGTATATTTTAAAAAAACTACAATTTGCTCCTCAACGGTCACTTGTTCAAGTTGCACAAATCCTCCTCGTACCCTTAAAACCTTACAAAGATGTGCAAATGTGTTTTTGCATATTCTCAATTCCCATATGCAACGGGAATCACTTGCATTAATGATTGAGTTCAAAACATCCCTCCGTGACTCATACTTAGCTAAAGCTCTTTCATTCAAAGCTCTTCTCTCATAATCATTCCTCAAGATGAAATTTAAGAAGAAAAAAACCAGCAGCAAACATGGCCAAAATGTGGACATACATCCTCCACACAAGAAGATAATAAAAAAATGTGATCATCATCCATTGCAACTATATAAGAAAAAACAATAAAAAAATAGAAGATAAGTAAAAATGCAATAAAAAAAGTTATGGAATAAAAAGTACATATCCATGTTAAGCTTAATGCTATAGAAAAAATACATTTCAGTACATTTGAAAGTTAAAGAAAACATATATAGTAGAAGAATTAACAAAATCCATTTTATGCACTAATATCCAATGAAACATGTACATTTGAAGATAATTACTATTGACAATATAATTAAATATTAATAGAAAAAACTTCATACATAAATATATTTTTTTAGGAAATTATTCCTAATTATTTATAATATTTGACTTTTCTCCTATATGTACAAAAAAGAATCACAATATAATAAAAAGCAATGCATCAGGCGGTATATTACGTCATGGGACCAAAGCTTTTCACCTTTTTTTTTTGGGTATATTATGCCTATATGAAAAACAATTGGGGAGGGATAAAACAAAATGGCATGAAAGACAATTTGGGAGGAGAAAAACAAAAAATGCATGATATAGCAAAATTGTAAAAAGCAATCGCAAACCTCAATGATAGTGTCTCACAAGTGAGAGTGGCAGGAGAGAAGCTTTGGAAAAGGAGGTTCAGAGGAAAGGAGGTGCACAGGTTTTGGAGATAAAAGAAATCAAAGGCGTGGGAAAACGAAAAGTCTAAAGACACAGGGATAGTATTGTCTTTTTACTTTTCCTGGACACGAGACAAAAAGTTCTACGGGGGTTTAGTGGGTTACAAGTTTTTGGGTATTTGTCCATTCCTTCATTTCTTATTTTGTGATGTCCCATAGTCAATTTTTAAATCAAACACAGTACAAATATTTTTGTGTTGTCCAGTCCCTTATTTTTTAGCGAATCAAACGCACTCTATAAGTTTATATATTTTAGCATGATTTGAAAACTAAATCGACTGGTTGGATAAAAAAAATTGAGAATTGAATTGATGACTAGGGGTGGTCATAAGCCAAGTTGAACTTGACTTTGATCTCAGCTTAAAGTTTTAATCGAGCTAATTTTCATGACCTGAGCCCGACTATATTGGGGTTTGAGTTTCTTTTTTTGGTAATGTTTTGATTATTTTTCTTCAATTTGTATAAATTTGTTTGTATATACTACTTTTTCCTCATGCCAAGATCCAATCTAATAGATAATGAGTGAACGAAAAAATAGATAAAATTAGAAAGAGTCATAATACTTGATCAAAGTCTAACATTTAGAAAAATGTCACAATAATGTATAAGAAAAATTATTGAAAAAATAATTTATTAAATACGGTGGCTCAAAGGGTGACCCGGTCCTAGCCTGAAAAATACATCGAGCCTAAAAGAAGGACTCAGTCCTAGCCTAAACACTGAGTCAAGGCCGAGTTTTCAGGATAGGTCAAGTCATGTGCACCCCTACTAAAGACAAGTATGGTTAAACCTTTAAAGTCGAAAGTTCATAAGCTAATGTCAAAACTGGTGAATCAATATTAAAACAGTTGACCTCATTCAAATTGGTCACAATTTTAATGGTTGAACCAATTCAACATATTTTTATTTTTTAATACTATTTTAACTCCATTTTGGCATCTTCCTTTCTTCGATTGATGAATGTTATTATCTTAATTCTTGACTCTTTAAGTGTTAATATTATTGAATATTTTATCCTTTTATGGTTGTAGTGCCGTATACTTTTGTAATGTGTTAACTTATTATATGTATCATGAAGCAATTTGAACATGTTATAAATATATTTCAATGTATTTGTTCATGATTTTACTTATATACTTAACATATGTATATGTATGCTATATTATATATATGTATGTATGTGTGTGTAAAATTTCTGTTTAACCCTAATTTGATTGTGATTAGATCCCAAAACCTTGAATTTCTTTCCTTATTGGTTCGAGGACCAATCCACTTTTCAAAAGATTCCTATATCTCTTTTTTGGAATGCCGTTAATGTGATTACTATCACTATCAAATAATAACATTAATTAACAACATAAAAAAAATTGGACCTATCTTTAATAAAAGATAAGTTCTGGATTTACTTTTTATTTACATAAAAAATTTTATATTATTATTTAATTATTTATTATCATATCATTAAAATAATTTGACTATAACATTAATCAATTAAAAAGTTAAGTTATTTTAATAACATGTCAATATTAGATGATAATGTAAACTTTTACACTACAATAAATCAAAATAAAATTAAGCTATTCACAAAATATTGACCATGAATTATACGTGATAATGCATATAACTCATTGAATATCCCTAGAAGAAATAAAATCATTGTTATGGTGGCAAATGTGGCCTTAGTTATCATTTTGTATTACAAGTGAGGAGAAAAAAGGTATAAGAAAGAAGTGCGTGCAAAATAGATCCAACCAAATATTTTGTTTTAGTTTTCATTTTAGCGATGATTGTACTTTTCCATGGGCTATTATTTGGCTTGGATTTATGTTATTTAGATGCTTTAAAATCTTACTTTGATCTTTAACTATTTATTATTTGGTAAGAAAGCCCACATTTTTATGGAATGAGAATTTTATTACTTATGGTTTTAATGCTTTTTTTTTTTAAAGAATTTCTTTGGTATCCATCTTTTTTTAAGGTATTAATACTCATGATGAGTTGTCAAGCATTTATTAATTATTATTTATATTTAATAAACTTTCAAATATTTATTATAAAATCAACATTATTAGATACTATACCCATCAACATACCATTGCAATTCCCTATTTTTTTTTTATATATGCCAAGTTCTATAAATTATGGCAGAATATTGCTCCCTTTTTTCTTTTTCATTGTAATGCAGTCAAACTTTAGCTGTAACGCTAGGTGTTTGGTTTATTTTTTACTTTTATTTACAAATAATTTATTCTTATTATAATTATAAAAATGTCACATCATTTTTATTTTATTTTTTGATTTTAAAATTTTATGAAAATAATAATAAAAGCTTTAAAATATTATTTTTATCGTTACCTTCATAAAATTTTAAAAACAAAAAACAAAATAAAAATAATTTGACATTTTTTATAATTAAAATAAAAACATATCAATTAAAAATAAAAACAAAAAATAAACTAAACACCCGAAATCTTAGGTTTTCTTCCCCTTTATGCTGTTTTCTTTAATTTTCTACACTAACAAAACCTAAATGCCTTTGCAAACATCATTAAAAGTTCACCCCATCAACCTAGTTTCTTATTAGTTCACTTTGCCTTGAAACCTATCAAATCTCAAATAAGAATCCCACAGCTGCTATTCAAAACATCTAAACAGCCATCAATCTAACCATAAAACCCTCTTCTGTTGCTTCCAAATTACCCTTACCTTCAACTAATACCCAACAATTTAATAACCCTTCATTCCATTTGTTTTATTTTAACCTAGATTCTTCTTTAAAAACCCTAATTTTTGCTATCGTACATCAATACTAGTCACATATATCAGTGGCTTTCGTATAAGTAAAAAATATAAGAACAAAATATATTAATATAATCTTTGAAAAAAGGATGAATGTAATTCTTACAAACTTTTAATAGAGATAAATATAATCTACTCTTTAAACGAAAAGAAAAAAGAAAAAGAAAAAGGTCATATTCAATTCTTTTATTAGGAATCTAAACAACAAGAGTTTAAAGTTGTGTTTGATACAAAGCCACAAATGCCCTAACATTCCAAAAAGTTTTATATACACACGAAACTAAGTAGATAGTGTGACATATGACAAAGCAGCTAACTGTTAGATAAATTTTTTTGTAGTCATGTCCATCGTAAGGAGGACAAATCTTGCAAATTATTCTCACCATTTAACACTAGACATGCAATTGAAAGTTGAAACACAGTACACTGGACTGAACTTTCAGGCTTCATGTGTTAAAGAAAAAAGCTTTATAGTTTAACACAACAGTAAGAAGGGATAAAGAAGTATGATCAACGCAAATGTTTGACAGAGAAGAGGTGAAAGACTCTACAATATCTATAAACAGAGTTAGTTATAAACAGCTGAACAATTTATTATACAAAGGAAAAAAAAATCCCGGTGAATGCATGAGCTAGATACACCGAAAAACTAGAATAGCATGATGGGATAATACAAGAGAAAGAAAATGGAAAGACAAAAAATTGAATTCCTCAATCTACTGTTCATTATGGGATTGCAAATTGAAGCACATACACTTATCTTTCACAGCTTCACCCTCACTTCCATACTCTTTAAATTTGTAGTCTTCCAGCTTAAATGTAGAAGGCACCTTTCCCTCACTGTAGCATTGGTTACACAAACTAAAATGAGATTTTATCTCCTTGAAGCGGAAACCAATAATTGGATAGCAGCAAACTGAGCACATATAGTTGTCGTGTCGGTTCCTATCCCCTGTTTCAAGCTTCATTAGAGTGGGCATGATACCAAAACCACAATCTGGATCATCAAACATAACAACAAACTCGGAGAAAGACACCATTGAAGTGTCTGAGTCTCCATGAACTTCCATCAGTTCAATAACCCCCTGGGAAGGAACATAAATAGCCCTTAACAATTTGATGTATCCAGTAGCATCAACTTCCTTAATGTGAGCACCGTCTTCATTCATATGACGCCACAGAAGTGCATCAAAGGCAACCTTTTTACGCCTTTCTGGAGGACCACCACAAATAGGAGCAAGAATAGCATAAAACATGCCTAGATCCACCCTGCCTGAACCATTTTGGTCCAAAACAGAAAGAATCCTCTCATTTATGGCTTTTACCGCTCCATGAAAAGTCTCAGGCTTTAAGAAACTAAGTAATCTGCGAAGAATTTCTTCCAGATTTGGCTTACGTATAGATTTTTCAAGAACACCACTACAGAATAGGATAATGGCACATCATGTTCACTCATTTCCTTCTTCAAAAGTTCCACGTTGCAACGACTCAACCTAGTAACCCTCTGAAGTGCTTTGATTTGTAGGGCATTGACTAGTTCCTGCCTCACAGTAGTCTTTTCTCCAACTATCTTAAACTTAGACAATTCAACTATAATAAATGGTGTCTCCCCAGAAACACCCCCATTAGCTTTTGGCTTCTTTTTCTGCAACTGCTTCAAATGTGATATTGCATCATGCAATTCAACCCTATTTGTCATTTTCAATGCTTCCTTCAAAGCTTTATTAGCTTCCTCAGTCTCCCCAGCTCCCAGCAAAGACACTGCCTTGTTTAGTTGTGCTCGCCAGTGGTTAGGCCACACAGCTAAAACCCTAGTATACATCTCACAAGCCCTCTGAAACCTACCCAGGTCCATATAAAGCCCACCTAAATTGTACAAAGCATCCACATGACCAGGTTTTAGATCAATAGCTTTCTGAAACACCTCAATCGCCCTCTCATCCTCACCCATGGCATGCAAAGCCGAAGCCAATTCACAATGTGCATCAGCATAGTCAGGTTTCATAAAAATAGCTTCAAGTGCCTTCACCGCAGCCCTATACTCCCCTACACCAAAAAGGGCACTACCTAAAAGTTTCAAAGCTCTAAAATGCGTTGGACAAAGAATTGCAGCTTCCCTATAATACTCACAGGCACTTAACACCATACCTTCACCTTCAAGAGCAATCCCAAGATTGACATAAATCTGAGGAAGCAAATATTCCCATTGATTTCCACAAACCTCAGCAGATTCAAGTGCCAACAAGAACTCTTCCTTAGCCTCCTTATACTTACCAAGAACATAAAAACAATTCCCAGCTCTAAAATGTGGCCTAACATCAACAGGCTTCAACTCACAACCCCTTGCAAAGCTCACCAAACCCTCCTTAAACAACTGATGCTCACACAAAACCCTCCCAATTGCCATGTGTCCATCAAAAGCCTCATCTCTAGACCTAGCACCATCAACCCTACTCCTCAAACCACCCAATTCCTTCATAAACACTCCATAATCATACCCAGACTCATCCCAACAAGCCCTTTTCTCTCCAATCTCCAAAGATGGCCCTAACTCCCTAGACCAACCAGCATCCGAATAAGCATCAAAGTTATCACCTTTTTTCATATAGCATTTTACTCTTTTGATATTTTGATACAAAATTTTAAAAATACCCTTAAAACCTAGGTATTTGAAAAACAAAGGAAGAAATTATAATTCTATTTCGACTTTAACTATAAGATCAATTTCCTTGAAAAGCATGGTAGAAATCGAAATTTGGCTTTAAAAACCTTGTTATACATAGTTGGGTATGGAGGATCATTTCCAATCTTCTTTGGGAATCACATCACTTATGGAGGATCATTTTCTAATTCTTCTTTAAACTTTGGGATTACCTCTAATATGATGATCATATCCAATCTTTTAATATCTTTTCTAGGCATGTAATTGCATGGTTTCTAAGGTAGTTAGGATTTTAACTTTCTTTTGCATCATTTCTTGCTAGCTTATCCCTATAAACTAATCTTACATTCAACCTACTCTCATGACCTAGGTTTCACCAAGATCAAAGCTATAAGCTTGGATATTCTAACCTTCATGTTCATACACCTTCCTCGAGCATACATTATAGTCCTTGATTAAACACAATTAAGTATCAAATTTGGCCAAGTTACTATTTATTTGGTAGGTATACTATTCATTGGGTCATTTTCTATTTTAATTCATTGTTTGATTCTTGATCATTCCTAGGGTAATCCAAACCCTAAATACATAATCTAAACATGATTTTATAATTATATCTTAAAATTACATAATTTAATCCCTTGAACTCTAACTTGTCCCAACACCACTATATATGGTTTATTGGAATTCTTTCACTTTAAAGCTTTGATTTCTTGTTCTAATGGTAGTTCAAACCCTATACAAGCATTGATATTATAACCCAATATTTAAATTCATAGTTTAATAAGTCAAACCATCCTTATTCACCTTGATCGAAACATCCAACCAAGGTTTTTATATTATTCTTTCACTTTAAATTCCTATTTTCATGTTCTAATGACATTTCTAAGCCTAATCAAACATTATTTCTATTAATTAACACTAAACTTATCACTTGATCATGTTGGCACAACCTATAGACCTAGGTTTCCTAAACATTTTTTCCATTCCAAGGCACTTTATCATGTTTAAATTCCATCAATCATCTAGCTATATACTAATTACATTCATTAGGTTTTAATTCTAATTTATATTCTAATTCAACTATTTTTACTATATTATTAACTAGAACATCTTAATATACTTACAATTTGGTATCATGCTTTGATCTCATCTATAAACTTAACTAAGTATTTTTCTCCCTCTGGTTTGTTGCAAACAGGTATTGCTTCTTGTCACTAGATGTGTGAATTTCTGTACCCAATTGGCAGAGGCCATGCACCATTCTGGCTCCTAGTGCTTATTTTGCTTCCAGGACCTGGTGTCAGTTTGCGGATTCTGTTAGAATTCCTGGTTTAGGATTGTTGAAGTAAGTACACTTACAAGTGCTTAATAAATTGCTTCTGTGGCAGACTCTTGAATTTGATGGGATTTCATTTAGTAATTGGGTTTTATTCCAAAAGTTTCATTTTCTAGAAGAAATTTTTATAACGGTTGTTATATATGATTACTTACAGATTTGGTTAATGATGAACAAATTCTTGGTTAATTAAGTATATTATTTGATTAATAGTTTACCAGTTACTAAGTGATTGATTATCAAAACTCATTAACCAAATGATATATTATATTAATCAAGAATTTACTCATTATTAACCAAGTATAAAAATGATGTAAAAATTTAATATGCAAATATCATTGTTGTTGTTGTTGTTTTTATTTTTTATTTTTTTTGGTATACATGTGGTTCAACATAATATCACTATCCCCAGCCAATTCTTATTCTTCCATTCCATTTATATATCCAAATTGCCAAGGCAATATTTTGAGCAAGTTAAGTGTTTAATTTTCTGCAAATTGGAAGATTTAAGGAAACAAGAAGAAGAAAACAACTATTCAATGAAGCAAGCTGTGCGAATGCACTGATTGTGTGTGGAATCGTAGTTCATATTTCCATTAGGAACGAGCCTCACCACATTGTGATTCTTTTCTTAAAAAGATAAAGAAATAGAAGATTTTCACTTGCATTTGAGTGATGATTCCTATCAACACCCACATAAAAAATATATAGTTTGATAAATACAATCTCATGTATATATGTACTTATATGATATATGCCATGATTAAAAAAGTCAGATTAGATTGACTAATTGAGCCGGTCACCTCATCTGTATAGGTAATGTCTAAGAATCATCCAGCGTAAAAATTGGTCAAAAACTGGCCAGCCAATGGTAGAACCAGTTTACGGTTGGGAGGTCTAGCATTTTTTTTAAAAAAAATCATAAAAGAACCATAGGTTGACCTAAAACGACGTCGTTTTCGGAATTTTTTTTGACCATACAGAAGACGACGTCGCATAGGATGGGGGACATTGGCAATTCATGAAACATTGGTGCATGACCTTCGTCCTTCTCATTTCTCAGCTTTTTGTTTTGCATCGCCGCCGCTGCCACCTTGCGCCGCCTCCTCTCCGGTGAGTATTATTTTCCTGCCACCAACTTAAGCCTTCTCATTCCTTATAAGTTATAACTAAACCCGATTGAAAGGATGCATAGAACACCAGTGCCCGAACTTTTTTCACTACTTCCTTCCCTATTTATGCAATGCACATATAGAGCGCTGCTCTGCATATTTTCCATCCATACTATATAATCTCATTTTTTGTCGTTCTTTTAATGTGATATATATGTTCGATGGAACCCCTCTTGATTCTGAGTCTGATTTTTAATTTTTTATTCTTTCTTGTGAATGTGAACTAGTTATCTGCATATTTCATCTTTTATTATAATTCTGTTTTCAATATTTTATGAAATCAAATATGCTTGGGTTCGTGTGTTGGAGGTTATTCATGATGATCAACCTTTAGAATCACAGCCTTCTTTGATGCCTGTGCAATGAACAAATGTAGTATAACATTCAATATTAGTGTTTCCTTGTTGGCATTTTATTGATGGGTAGTGGTTTTCTTAATATGTATTTTTGCATTTTTATTTTTTAAAGGTATGGATAATTCTAATAATCAATCAGTAGAATTATTTGAATTATGTTTATGATAATGACTTAATGTTGTGTTGCTTATGTGAATGTAATTGTTTTTTTCTTAATTATTTGTATTATGTTTATTTATTTATTTAGTATATATTATATATAAATATATATATAAATTATTTAATTATATTCCAATTCAACTACATTTTAACTATATTTGGACCATTGAACCTTGAACCTGGAATTAGTTCCTTAACCAATTTCGATTTGGTTTTCAGAAACTTGGTTCTATATCCATCTAACACAACTCAACCACCAATGTTTGAGTGCTTTATCTTCACACATGGCGACCATCAAATATTAAACTTGATTGTCCCAAATTTTTGCAATTTAAACTCAGTTTAAAGCATTAAAACCTTAAAATTAAACTTCGATTGTATTTTCAGATTTCATACTTATATTGTTAAACTGTTTTGTCAATTCCATACTTATATTGTATTTTCAGATTGCTTGATTGTTCGGCATTGTAATTTCTACTCTGTTCAAAGCAAGGTCAGTCGCTTATTTCTTTTCCAATAGAGTGCTGTTATTTACACAAACAAATTTCTCACACACTCCTCCCAATCTACTCTTTGAACCACTGGATAACTACTAGACCCCACATAAACTTCTGAATGGCTCAGATTCTGCACAATCTCACATGGTTGTGCAACAATTATATATCTTTTTGAAGATTTTACACAGTCCCTTTTTTGCTTTGAAGCCAAGGACACAAGCTAAGGCTGCTCAGAACTATTGTCAACACCTTTCTGATTTTTTTTCTCATCCTCCACCCTCCAAGCTCTTGCTGCCAGAGTTTGACATTGAAGATGGAGTACGTCAGCCCAGAAGGACTTCGCTTGGATGGTCGCCGACCCATGGAGGTACTTCTCTTTTTTATCATTTTCAGTCTTTTTCTAAAAAATTCAAAAATGATTTTTGTGTTTTGATTCTCTTCTGATCTTTACCCTTTTACCATCTTCTCCCTTCCTTTTGCAATCCTAGATGCGACAAATTCGAGCAGAGATTGGTGCTGTATCCAAAGCGGATGGGTAGATATGAGTTTTGCCTTTTGGGCATAAGCTTTCTTTTTTCTTTTTCATTTTTTTTTAAATTAAGCTGTGATTATTCAAAGCATTTTACCATAAATTTCTCTTTCATTTTGATATCAGTTCTGCCGTTTTTGAGATGGGCAATACCAAAGTGATTGCTGCTGTTTATGGCCCTAGAGAGGTACTGTTTAATTATATACCTTGCTTATGCATACTTAACGATGTACTTTGAAGACGTGTAAATGTTTTTTTGGAGGTTAATCAGCTTAAATTTTTTAGATGCTGTTGCTTTTTTATTCTTAAGTAACTTTTATGCATTTCAGGTCCAAAATAGGAGCCAACAAATGAGTGACCAGGCTCTGGTAAAGCTTTTTCTTATAAGTTATAATGCATTGTGTGTGTTTTTGGTTTATTTATGTGCATTGCACTGAAAATTTAATTGTTGTGTATCTACTTTGAATGTCTGTAGGTTAGGTGTGAGTACAGCATGGCTAATTTTAGCACTGGAGATCGCATGAGGAAACCAAAGGGCGACAGGTTTTTCTTATTTACTTGTTTAACTTCCTAGTTTTTTTTTCATGATTTTATATATTTATACTTATTGAAATAGTAATGATTCACTGAAATGGATGGGAAGTGAATGTGAATGTGGCATTAATAGAATCTACTCTCAAGATTTAGTTGTAAGAGTGAATAAGACTTTTTCATCTCGTTACAGAAGTAGGACTTAGAGACTGGTTTGATTGAGAGACTAAGTGAATGTAATATATACATATTGACTTGTAGAAAGCTTTTGTCGTGTCAAAAGTTGTATGTCTGCTCTGTGCTCAGCAATGAGCTATATATCCATGGGCATTGGAAAGTAAAATCTGTAATCACTATTATTGGTTCAGGCTTTTTTTAATGCCATTTCCCTCAACTATGTTTTATCTTTTTCTTCACGCTTTAACCTTTTAGAATCTCCTTACTAAACTCTTTGCATTTAGTTTTCAATGGTTTAGCCATCAATGTTTGTAGACATAAATTTCACCTCCTTTTGTTTTTGTCTTCTAGATTGTGTTAAATTGGTTCTTATTGCAAGGTTCTCTAACACTAGAATGATGAACTTTTGATTCTTGGTGGCCAAACTGTGGTTATTTGACAGTCTGTTGTATTTTTCTGCCATTCTAAAGAGTATCTCAAACTGAGGTGTATTTTTCTATAGCTTGCTTTCTCAACAAAATAGATCCCTTGTTCTTTATTTGATGGAAGTTTTCTCATGCTACAGGAGATCAACTGAAATTTCTCTGGTTATTCGACAAACCATGGAAGCATGCATATTGACGCATTTAATGCCTCGTTCCCAGGTTTTATTACAAAGTCTTTGGAACTTCGTTTATATCAGTTTAGTTTGTATATTTTATTTTTCTTATGATTTAGTTATTTAATATGCAGATAGATATTTATGTCCAAGTTCTGCAAGCAGATGGAGGTAATTTAAAACCTGATAATGGGATCTTGTGATCATCTCCTCTCATTGTCATTTTATTCTCTCTCTCTCTCTCTCTTGTGCTCTTTTAATAATGTCTCCTGTTAATTGTTGGCAATATTAAAACAGGTCTCTATACTTCTATCTACGCTGTTCATTATTGACCATTCAGTAATTTTGTTCTTGACATGCCTTGTGCAGGAACTAGATCTGCTTGTATCAATGCTGCAACTTTGGCCCTTGCTGATGCTGGGATCCCTATGCGTGATCTTGTAACTTCGTGTAGTGCTGGATACCTTAATAGCACTCCTCTGCTTGGTATATATCTGTTTTTCAACTGGGTAAATGCAGGGGTGGTGTGTCTTCTTTGTTCCAATCAACTTTCGATTTAGCAGTGCATGGGTCATTGTAGTTATTGAAAGTTGCTGTATGAATGTGGACAGATTTGAACTATGTAGAAGACAGTGCTGGAGGTCCTGATGTAACTCTAGGAATTCTGCCCAAGTTGGATAAAGTGACACTTCTACAGGTTAATTTTCATTTCATGTTATTTTCTCCATATTTCTTTTGTAGTCAAAAAAGTAAATTATGTTTACAACTAATAATTTTGGAAAAAGAAATTTGTTTATATTCCCTTCTAGTCCTAGGTGCAGCTTCTTGCATAATTGTGAAAGTTTCTAATTTCCCTACAGTAGGTATTAGCCTTTTTTGTAGAGGCCATGGGCCCTTGAAACCCATCTCTCTTTTAACTCTTCCTCTTGCTCTCTGTCATTGGTAAATTAACACAATCACATAAAGCCTGTTGGTTTTGAAGCTGTAATCCCCCTCCCTCCTTCCAAAATTGTTCTTAGCATCAAAGATTCTGAACCTTTTTGTTTTACTTTCTGATAGAAACCGATGAGATTATAGGAAAAAATGGGAAAATCCCCTTGATTACAGAGAATATTGCAGAACTTTGAGAGTCTACACCTCCCAATGCCCAAAGGCCCCAATCCTATTCAATTCACAATCTCCCCTCCTCTCTCAGTCTCTCCTCTTATTTATAGGCAACATGCCTTATTTCCCTTAACTAACTCCCTAACTTACCCACTAACTAACTAACTAACTTTACTAACAAGGCCTAACCCCATTAAGGCCCATATCTAACACTTTCATTCCTTACTAGACTGCCATTTTGCTTTTGACCAAGGTTCTTGGTAGAGTGACTAGAGTCTTTGCTCTATTATGTGAATTTCTGACAAATCTTTTGTTTTGTATCAGTTGTAATGCTTGGTCAAGTATAACTTCATAATTTTACCTCAGTGAATCATACTTCAATCTACTTATTAACTCTCGATTCAGGGATGCCAGTTTAACATCTTTTACTTTCTTAATTGCATCTTTTTTGTTAGTTCTCTGAAATTGGACTGATACTTTAAAGCTGTATTTGTTTCGTATATGGGCTATTATAAATGCAGATTGGGATTGAGAACCTTGAACATTCTGATAAGAAATGGATCAGTGTAGGATTTTTCTGAAGAGTGCAATGCTTTTCTTTTCTACTCCATTTCCTTTCTTTGAAATTTTCTCTAGCATTCACCAGCTGCCGTGTTCCATAATTTAGAATTGATGTTCTTGGTTTATTTTGATGGCATTGCTAAGACCTCTTATTAGTTTCTTTACTTTATTTTTTGGACTATAAGACATTAAATTTTTATGTGCACCACTCATTTCTTTGATACTGGCTGTAGATGGATTCTAAACTACCAATTGACATTTTGGAAAATGTTATGCAACTGGCAATTGAAGGCTGCAAAGCAGTTGCAAACTACATTCGAGAAGTAAGAACCTGTCCTCATTTCTGTGATTATCCTGTGAGAGGAGTGAAAACATGGCTTACATTCATTTCATAGCTTAAATCCTGATTTCTTTATTGGTTGGCAGATTTTACTGGAGAACACGAAGCAACTGGAGTATCGACGGGGTGTATAGCTTTCTAACAGAAGTAAAAGAATGTTTCCCTTTTGCTTCCATTTTCTGTTGGTTTATGTTAATACATATGACAAGATACTATCATTGGTGTTGCTGATGGTCTTTATTTCAAGTACAGCAGGTTCATTCTTTCAATATTGTTGCGCATTTTTCATTTTTGATTAGAATTATTCTGTTTTTAATTGGAAACATTTTTTGGCACACAGTACTGACTGTTAAGAGGGAAATGTAGAGGTGAATGTACGAAAGTCCTTCTCACCTAGTTTTTGTTTTGCCTTTGAACCAGAACCAACAGTGTTTTGTTTCATTTTAGCAGAGATTGAATTGAAAGTTAGCCCAATTCTTTCTTTTTCTTCTCTGGTCGTAAATTTTTGGAGTTAAACGTGTTATCATGATTTTAATACGAAGTTTTTCATTTACTCCTTGTCCAACATGATCATTTTTTGGTTGTGTTAATTGTGGTGTAGATAATATAATTGAGTTAATGACCCCGTCCTAATAGAAACAAATGCTTTGGAACACTTGTTTAATATAATGATAGGAATTGATTCTCATTTCTATCAACCTACCTCGTCAACTCGAGTAACGAATTAATGAATCATTTTATGCCAAAAGGAAGTCCAGCTTTTGGTGTCAATAGGTCCGGTGGGTTCAGCAAAACAGAAATATTATAAAATATATTCGGTACATGTTTCAACAGATCAGGTGTTGCAGCTGAAGCATGGTGGGCTTATAACCCACAGGTCCCAGGTTTAACAATAAAGTGCCAGATATGGGTTAGCAACTATGCTACTAACCCAATAATTGCAACCCCCACCACACAAAACAAGTATAGTTAAGCTTATTTCCCTTATTTATGAATTTTATTTCTAATTATCCTTGTTGTCCCCCACTTTTTACCCCCCTTCAACAACAACAAACACCCTTCTTATCTCTCACAGATGGTTGATCATAATGTTCACCATGTTTCCATAGTAATCCACAACCCTGCAAGTACTATACCTACCCAACATAAGCAACAAGAAAGTCTAAGTTAGCCTAGCGGCCAAACACGTCATTATCAATCATATCCATGCACACAATGCCTCCTCACCTACGCAACTTCTAATCTAACACCTTATGAAGGAGAATCCATCGCAGAAAGTTAGAAACCGAGCCAATTAATATATCAGGTAACATTGATCACTTCCAGAGAGTATTTTTTTTTTTTTAATTTTCTGGAATATATGGATGCCAGTATAGTTATTTGGGAAACATGGATTATACCATGGCCTTTGATTTCTTCTCCCATGGATTTCACACAGCTGCACATTGGGGAAAAAAAGAAAGGTGTCAAGAATATTATGGAAATTACCCTAAAACTACAGATGGAAGGGACTGTACCAATTAAAAACCTTATCCATATTTGAAGACAAATTAGTGTTGTTGGTATGTATCATTGCAGGAACTGGCTCTCAATATAAGAAAGACATGATAGTACTTCACATTAGAGAGATACAGAGTGCAAGTATCTTATTCCTTCTTTTTGTCACATGGGCATGAACAACATTTACTAGCTAAATAGCTTACTCTCTTTCTTATAACAAATGTCTGTTTCCTCTCATGATCTAGAACTGCAATTATATTTGGAGAGCTAAGATACACTCAATCCACCTTCCAGGAAAGAAGGATGAAATTTGTAAACCTCTTTATCCAGAGCCTTCATTTTATCAAAACCTAAATACTAAAGTGATCAGAACATGTGATTGACGAAACTGCATAGGCTAGGAATCCAGTATCATAGTTACTCAACCTAAAGCAAAAGCTTAAATTGCATAATGAAAACTATAATTTTGTATCTGATGTAAAGGTGGGAGTGTAGTTTTAATACTTGTGACTCTGGTCTTGTCTCATTAACTATACATGTCATAGAAATGAACATTTTACTCTATTCAAAAAACAATAAAAGATTGTCAGTTGTAGTAGTTGTTTGAGAGTAAAATTGTCAAGAGAGCATGACATCAAATCTATCTACCTCTGATTCCTTACTTTCTTTAAAACATACAGAAGCAAGATTTTTAAATTTAAAAAAGAAACCAACAATTTGGCATTCATATTACAGTTTCCAAATTATCCTCCAAGATTCCCACTCAAAAATGCCATGTAGAATAGCAAAATAAACTATATCCGATTTCTACCCAACAGGATTTCTACCATGTTTAAAAGCATATATATATAACCCAGAGGATTTACCTCAGACTCGAACATTGTCGCATCCCTTTGTTCTGTAAATCGTTCTTTTTGGAAAAGGTTGTCCAGGTAGTCAAGTGTCTTCAGACCTTCAATTCTTATCTCACTATACAAAGTTTTAAATGTGAGTTCTAATTACCAGTCTTAAAGAAAAATCCTAATCTAAACATTATCAAAAGGGAGAAAGTCAAGGGATATACATATAATATTGGTACTATGTAAAGCTCAATTATAAAAATATTTAAATCAAGCCATCCCAATAGGCAACGAGCATTGCAAACATTGTCTTTATAACATGTAATGCTTGCAAATTCTAGAGTTAAAACTTTGGACTTAATTACAACATTTCACTGACTTCAATTTTCAATATAACTGACCTGATTAGATGTTACAATTCCATTACTTACAGTATTCGGTGAACAATCCATCTAATATATAAGCATCCATGCTAGTTTCGAATGAATAGACCATATATTAGTCTTTAGTAGCTTCTAAAGAGGAAACATAGTCCTCTCTGACCTGATTAGATGTTAAAATTCCACAATTTAAAGTCTTCAGTAAACAATTCATTTAATGTATATATCCAGAAAATAATTGATAGCCAAAAGGGAAACCGAGTTTGATTATATTGGAGAAATAAAAGGTGAATACAGAATGTAAGAGCTGAAAAGCTCCCAGCCAAGAAGATGGCCCCAAGCTACAAGCCGGTTACATGATGAAAAAGAAGCATACCCTCCTCCTTTATCAACTAGTGTCTAATATACCAGCTAGATCTATTTTCTCTCTTCTATAACTAACTTTCCCTCCACTTATTATTATTCTTCCCTCTCCCTTCGAGTGTGAACTACACAACTATTTCTCTTTCTTTCATCTAGTATAAACCAACATGGACTTGTGGCCCATCAAACCATGGGGCTGGCTCGTAGGCGTGTGGCTATCAATACCACCCTCCTGAAAAGCTGCCTTGTCCTCAAGGCAGAAGGTTGGGAATTTAAGGTGGATATGTTCGGCAGACTCCCAAGTTGCTTCTTCTGCTGGTTTCCCCATCCATAAGATAAGCCACTCTGTGAAGGATGTGTGATTCATCTGGACAGTACGCGTGGCAAGCACTGCTTCAGGTGCTATGGGGTCTTCCGCATCTACATCCAAATCTGGAGGCCAACGAGGCTCAAAACTGTGCTGTCCCAAGGTTCATTTGAGCTGAGAAATGTGGAAAATAGGATGAATGTGTGCTGTTTCAGGCAACTGCACCTTGTAAGCCACTGCTCCAACCTTAGAAACAACCTAGAAAGGTCCATAAAAACATGCAGAGTTTGGGACAGATTCTGCGAGCCACAGAGCTCTGCCTATGCGGTCGGAGTTTAATGTAAACCCAGTCTCCCACCTCCAAAGAGGCATATCTTCGTTTAGCATCTGCAGAGTGTTTCATAACCTGTTGAGCTCGATTGAGGTGGAATTTGAGTTGCCTAAGGGCCTCATCTCTATCCAGCAAGGCTCTGGAAACTGTTAGGGAATAAACCAGAAAATGCGCCAAAATGATAAAACAATGAAGGAAAACACTCA
Source organism: Styphnolobium japonicum (assembly GCA_023212625.1). NCBI lineage: Eukaryota > Viridiplantae > Streptophyta > Magnoliopsida > Fabales > Fabaceae > Styphnolobium > Styphnolobium japonicum. Next base: position 22,009,814 of record JALBWW010000013.1, read on the forward strand.
GCAAATAGAGACTGAGTGTGAGACTGTGAATTAATTGAGCTGGAATGGAGCAAGCTCCTTACAAATATGGAGAAAAACCTAACAACCTGCTGAGAAGAGCACCACACTCTTTCTCAGACTTAACCAACCATAGAAAACGAAACGCCCAATGAATATCCTCCCAACTCTTCACTCCCTACTTAAATACCCCTCCCTCTTGATACCTCAAATCACACACCACTCACCTACAGCCACGTGGGCATTCTGTTATTCTGTTATTCTCACTCCCACGCCCTCCTTCTCAGCCTTTCCTACATCTGCCACGTGTCCATTCTTTCTTTTCCTCCTATACACATTCACGATGGGAGGCCTAACAATACCCCCCCCAACAAGTGCCACCTTGTCCTCAAGGTGAAACTCAGGGAAAATTTCCTCAATCACCCTGCTGTCCTCCCATGTATTCTCATGATCTGGTAAGTCAGTCCATTTGATCAAGATCTGAGTTGTACCATCCAGCAATTGTCGGACCTCCAACACCTCATGTGGTGTGACCTTGAGTTCCCAGTCCTCAGTCAAAACTACAGGTAATGTCTGACATTGGATTGCAGCAGCAACAGCCCTTTTAAGCTGCGATATGTCGAAAACTGGATGAATTTTGGACCCCTCAGGAAGCTCCAATCTATAAGCAACCTTGCCAATCCGTTGCAGCACCTTGAACGGACCATAGAACCGACGGCTAAGCTTCTCATTCACCCGATTTAAACCTGTAAGGTTGTGCCTTCAAATAAACCAAGTCACCTTCCTTAAATTCCAACTCCCTCCTCTTCTTGTCAGTCATCAGCTTCATGTGGTTTTGGGCACGAAGCAGATTCTGTTTTAACTCTTCAATTATAGCATCCTTTTGCATCAGCAACTGGTCCACATGCTGTACCAGAGTAGTTTCAGGTTGATATTTCAACACCGTAGGAGGATCACGCCTATATAAAGCCTTGAATGGACACATTTTGATGGATTCATTATATGTAGAATTAAACCAAAACTCTGCCCAATGAAGCCAGCGCACCCACTGCTTCGAATGACCATTAATAAAGCACCTCAAGTATGTTTCCAAAGTTCTATTAATAACTTTAGTTTGTCCATCCGTTTGAGGATGGTAAGCTGAGCTGAACTTCAGTTTTGTCCCCGCCATTTTGAATAAGTCCTTCCAAAAATGGTTCATAAACACCCGGTCGCGATCAGCCACTATAGACTTTGGAAATCCATGCAGCCTCACCACTTCTTTAGTGAATAGTTCTGCCACATCTACCGCAGAAAAAGGATGACTCAAAGGAATGAAATGTGCTGATTTGGTGAGTCTATCGACTACCACCATGATCGTGTCCTTGCCCTTAGATTTTGGCAACCCTCCAATGAAATCCATGGATACATCTTCCCACACTTGAGAAGGAATGGGAAGCGGTTGCAACAATCCAGCAGGTTTCAAAGCCTGATATTTGTTTTGTTGGCAAGTGACGCACTCTTGCACAAATTTCTCCACATCTTTCCTCATACCCTTCCAATAAAACACTGCTGCCACCCTTTTATATGTTCTCACAATACCAGAATGCCCTCCCCAGGGGGAGAAATGGAACTCCTCCAATACAAATGGAATACTTGCAGACTTGGTCGATAAAACCATCCTCCCTTTGTACCACAAACAGCCACGGGCAAAAACGAAGTCAGGATGACTCTTAGGGTCCCTCTTCAAATCCTGTATGACAGCAACTAATTCAGGATCAGTCCCTATTTCTTCCATAATCTTCTGCCACCCCTCATTAACCACCACTGATATAGCTTGGCATGTGACTCGAGACAAAGCGTCAACCGCCCTATTTTCCTTGCCCGGCTTATACTGCACCTCAAAGTCATATCCCAACAATTTCGATACCCATTTTTGCTGCTCACCATCCAACACCCTTTGTTCAAGCAAATATTTGAGGCTACGCTAATCAGTCTTGATAACAAAGTGATTGCCCATGAGATACTGCCGCCATTTTTGCACAGCAAGGACTATGGCCATCAATTCTCTTTCATAGACTGATTTTCTCCTAGCCCTTTCTGACAATGCTTGGCTAAAAAAAGCAAGAGGCTTGCCCTGCTGCATCAAAACTGCTCCAAGTCCCATTCCCAAAGCATCCGTCTCAATCTCAAAAGGCATGCTGAAATTAGGCATATGCAACAGAGGAATCTCCACCATTGCCTTCTTTAAGGTTTGAAATGCTGTCATAACCTCTGCCCCCCAACAGAAACTGTTTTTCTTCAGCAACTGGGTGAGAGGCCTTGCAATGATGCCATAATTCTTCACAAAACGCCTATAATAGCCGGTCAAGCCCAAGAATCCCCGTAAACTCTGCACAACCGTGGGAACCAGCCACTCCTCCATGGCCTTAATTTTACTAGGATCTGCTGAAATACCTTTAGCAGAAACAACATGACCCAAGTAGTCTAATTCAACCATACCAAAACAGCATTTCTTCTTGTTCAACCTTAAAGAATGCTGCCTTAATACCTCTAAAACCCTCTGCAAGTGGTCAACATGATCCTGCGGTGTTTTACTGTATATCAAGATGTCATCAAAGAATACCAAAACAAATTTCCTCAAGAAGGGCCTAAATATTTCGTTCATCAATGCCTGAAAGGTTGAGGGAGCATTAGTCAACCCAAAGGGCATGACCAAATACTCATAGTGGCCCTCATGAGTTCTAAAGGCCGTTTTATGAACATCCTCCTCCTTCATTCTTATTTGATTATATCCCGACTTCAAATCTAATTTGGAAAAAATGGTTGCCCCCCAAAGCTCATCAAGTAACTCATCTATGGCAGGAATAGGGAACTTGTTGGGAGTAGTAATGCTATTAAGGGCTCTATAGTCGGTGCAAAATCGCCAGCTGCCATCTTTCTTCTTTACCAAAATAAGAGGGCTAGAGTATGGACTGACACTTGGCCTAATCAAGCATGCTTCTAGCATATCCTTGACAAATTGCTCAATGGCATCCTTCTGATGATGAGGATAACGGTAAGGCCGAATATTTGGAATTTGTGCCCCTGCTTTGATGACAATGCTGTGGTCACACCACCTCTTGGGCGGCATCTCACTTGCCTCCCTAAATAGATCTGCATACTCTTCAAGCACTGCTTCCACCTCTTGGGCACCCTCCAGTACCCCCTGTTCCTCCTTACTCATCACCCCCAGTTCCACATAATAAGCTTCCACCCCATTCACCAATTCTCTGACCATGGCCTTTGCTGAGACCAAGGTGCAGGACAGCTGCGGATGTCCCCTTATCTCCACCTTCTTCCTCTTATCTCTCACCCATATGACATGCTCTCCAAAGTCTGCCTTAATTTTCCCCAACCCAGCCAACCATTCATACCCCAACACAACATCCACACCCCCAGTTTGAATACATAAAAGTCGTGCACTACCTTAAGGTTAGGTAGCTGCAACTCCATATTTCTGCATACCCTTCTATTGTTCACCTTGTGGCCATCTCCTACCTCCACTACAAATTCCTCTGTAACTTCAAATTTGACACCAATGTAATCCACAACATCACTGGAAATGATGTTATGAGATGCACCCGAATCCACCAACACCAACACCCTTTTTCCCAACACGGTCCCCCACAATTTAAAGGACTTTTTGGAGGTCATCCCTGCCACACTCCCGATGTTAAGCTACATGCAATTAACGGTCACATTTTCGGTTTCCCTCTTCTCCTCCCCGATATCCTCCTCTTCGTTGTTTATGGTTTCTCCTTCTCCTAGCACCATCACCCTTAAGCTTTTGTTACGACAAACATGCCCAGGTGAGAAGGGTTCATCGCAGCGGTAACAAATCCGCCTCCGAAATCGATCTTCCATTTCTGCCTCCGTCAACTGCCGGAATGGGGCATTGCGGCGGTTTCCGGCTGTACCCGAGCTCTCCGGAAGATGGTTGACACTCCCCACATTGCACTGGCCCTCTCTGCGCCCCGTATTGACCCCTCCATTAGTGTTGGACCCAGACAGCGGCCCACGAGGCCCATTCCTATTAAATTCGATTCCTCCCTCATTTCGGGTCAGGGGGTCACTTGACCCGCCCCATTTATTCCCCAAAGCAGGTCGATTAGAACCCGACCCAATTTTTTTCATAACTCCTTCCTCCTTGCGCTCGATCAAACGATTTCTTTCCTCCACCATCTTTGCCAATCTCATCATCGCCTCTAAACCTCCGATATGGTGTAATCGAACCTCCGCCCTAACCTCCTCGCGCAATCCATTCATGAATGCGCCGGACAGCATCTCATCATCAGCGTGTCTTAGCAGAGACGACACGAGCTCGAATTGCTCGATGTATTCCAACACCGAACCTCCTTGCCTTAGGCTCATCAGAACTTCATATGGGTTTTCTGATGAGGCATTTTGAAATCGCCCCAACAAAGCTTGCCGGAATAGCAACCAGGTGATCCTTTCCGTTCTCGCCTCCCACCACTGAAACCAATTTAAAGCCTTCCCTTCCAAGCAAATCGATGCTGCGAGAACCTTCTCTTCCTCTGGGATTTGATTGATTGCAAAATACCATTCAGCCCGGTAAACCCAGCCATAAGGATCTTCACCAGAAAAGTAGGGAACCTCCAATCTCAACATCCTATCATTGGCGCGATCACGCAGCCTCCTATTTCGATAACCTCCCATCTTCGCATCGCTATCATTCTGTCGCTGATCCATCATAGCTTGCATCCGTTCCAACAGCGTCGTCCCCAAGGTCTCAATCCTCTGTTCCAATGCTTCAACCCTGGCCTCCATTCTCGTTGATACCATACGCACCCAGGAAGTGCTTTGATACCAAATTGTTAGGGAATAAACCAGAAAATGCGCCAAAATGATAAAACAATGAAGGAAGACACTCAACAAATAGAGACTGAATGTGAGACTGTGAATTAATTGAGTAACACTGGAATGGAGCAAGCTCCTTACAAATATGGAGAAAAACCTAACAACCTGCTGAGAAGAGCACCACACTCTTTCTCAAACTTAACCAACCATAGAAAACGAAACGCCCAATGAATATCTTCCCAACTCTTCACTCCCTACTCAAATACCCCTCCCTCCTGATACCTCAAATCACACACCACTCACCTACAGCCACGTGGGCATTCTGTTATTCTGTTATTCTCACTCCCACGCCCTCTTTCTCAGCCTTTCCTACATCTGCCACGTGTCCATTCTTTCTTTTCCTCCTATACACATTCACGATGGGAGGCCTAACAGAAACTGATTCCATCATTGTTTCACCCATAAGATAATGAGTGACCCTCGGTGGTGATCTTCCATAAACAGCTTCAAAAGGAGTTGTAGCTGCAGAGGAATGATAGGAGGTATTGTACCAAAATTCTTCCTATGAAAGACAGCAAACCCATTGCTTGGGTTGCTCAGAAATGAAGCACCTCAGATAAGTTTCTAAACACCTATTCACCATTTCAGTTTGACCATCCGTCTGAGGGTGATAGGAAGTGCTCATCTTAAGCACTGTACCCTGTAAATGAAATAGTTTCTTCCAAAAATTATTGAGAAAAATGGAATCTCTATCACTAACAATGGCATTAGGAAAGCCATGTAGTCTGACCACCTCCCTGATGAAATACTCTGCAATCACCTTGGCTATGTAAGGATGCTTAATCGGAACGAAATGAGCATATTTAGATAGTCTATCCACCACTACCATAATTCCATCATACCCTTGAGATTTGGGTAGGCCTGAGATGAAATCCATAGAAACTTCCTCCCAGATGAAGGAGGAATAGGAAGAGGCTACAACAAACCCGAAGGAGCAAGGGTTTGATATTTTTTACGTTGGCAAACCTCACATTCCCTTACAAAGCACAGAATGTTCCCTCGCATCCCCTTCCAAAAGAGACACCCAGCAATTTGTTTATAAGTACAAGTAAATCCTGAATGACCCCCAGATGGAGTAGAATGGAATTCTTGTAAAAAGGCAGGAATAAGGGATGATTGAGACATTAACACCAAATATCCCTCGAAGTATAGCAAATCCCTAATAGTTGGTACCCTGGCCGGGCTTGATCATCCCTTAATGCATCCATTAACTGCAGCAAGTCAGAATCTTGTAGATACTCCTCTGTGACATTAGCAAAATCAACCTAATAAGGGCTAGAAGAGAGGAGGCATAACTCATGTGTTTCAAGCACTCGGGATAAGGCATCAACTACCTTATTGTCCGGTCCAGGTTTATACAGAATCTCAAAATGGTATCCCATCAGCTTTGAGATCCAATAGTGCTGATCTGGAGTGTTAATCCTTTGCTGCAAACGGTGCTTTAAACTCCTGTGACCTGTGTACACTTTAAAAGGTCTGCCCAAAAAGTAGTGTCACCAATGTTGCACTGCTAGAACTAATGCCATAATCTCTTTTTCATACACTGATTTTGAGAAAGCAGTACTAGCCAGAGCCTTACTAAAATAGGCAATAGGACATTGCTCCTGCATAAGAACAGCCCCCAACCCATGCCCAGATGCATCACATTCCACCACAAACTCCTTGGAGAAATCTAGCAATGTGAGTACTTGAAAGGAAGACAAACACTGCTTAAGCTCCTCGAAGGCTTGTTAAGCTGCTGGATTCCAAGAAAACTTCTCCTTTTTGGTGAGATCAGTAAGGGGTTTTGCTATCTTCCCATAATCTTTAATGAACTTTCTATAGTAGCCAGTCAGACCCAGAAATCCTCTCACTCCAGTGACATTGCTGGGCTTTGGTCAATCCCTTACAGATTGGACCTTTGTTGAATCCATAGCCACTCCCTTAGCCGAAATGATATGCCTCAAATATTCAATGGATTGCTGCCCAAACATACATTTTTTTGTGTTGGCATAAAACTGATTCTGTGAAAGCAAAACTAACACATCTATTAAGTGATTTAAATGTTGCTGCCATGTGGGGCTATAGACCAAGATATCATAAAAAATTACTAGCACACTCTTCCTCAACAGATGTCTAAAAAGAGAATTCATGGTAGACTGGAAGGTGGATGGTGCGTTCATGAGCCCAAAGGGCATGACCAAGTACTCATAATGGCTTTCATGAGTCCGAAAGGCTGTCTTGTGAGTGTCCTCCTGCCTTACTCGAATCTGATGGAAACCTGATTTGAGATCGATCTTAGAGAAAAAGTGGGCTCCACTTAACTCATCCAACAACTCATGAATAGTAGGAATAGGGAATTTATCAGGTATAGTATTTTTATTTAGAGATTTATAATCAACACACATTCTCCAAGAGTCATCCTTTTTTTGACCAATATCACAGGACTTGAAAAAGGGCTAGTACTATGTTTAATTACTCCTGACTCTAGCAACTGGCTCACTTGTTTCTCAATTTCGTCTTTATGGTGATAAGCATACCTATAAGGCCTAACATTGACTGGACTAGAATATGCTTTAGGATGATGGCATGATCATGGCTTCGTTGGGGGGGAAGACCCTGTGGTTCCTGGAAAACCCTTGAATGCTCTTGCAGCACCCTTTCTAACTCTGCCTCTTGCTAGAAATTGAGGGACTCCATGAGTTCTGTTTGGATAGACCTTGCATTAATCGTATGCATATTGCCTTCCACTTCCCCTGCTATAGCCTGCAATACCCTCTGCAGGGCAGCCGTATGGTTCAGATCCTTGGAGCCATGCCCATACAATGTCAAAGTATCACCTCCCTGTTCAAAACACATGACCTTCTTCCTCCAATCAAATCTCACCTCTCCCAATGTCTTCAACCATTCCACACCAAGAATGAGATCAAGGCCCCCCAATTTCAAAACAAAAGCATCAATTCGCAGGTTAGGTGGATCCAATGCCAAGACTTCCAACATGATTTCCTCCTTGAGGCCTCCTAGAAATAACCCTATATATTGATCATCAAGCATGGGTGGTGGAACCTGTGCCACCAACATATCAAATTCCTCCACATATTCATCCACGGTGCTCAATTGAGTGAGCACCTTCAATTGAGAAAATGGGTTCCCTGTATAGTGATCTCCATATGGATCAAATAAGGCATATTTAAACCCCTCCCAATTCATATTGGGTATCAATTCCCACAGCACTTTGAAACAATGCCAAGTCATTCCTTCCATACCAATTTGGGTGAGCTGCACTTGCATTTCCGGTGGTGTTCCTTGAACTGCAAAGTAGGTTTCATCCTTTGAAATCCACCATAATGGATCCTTGCCCTGAAACGCTAGTAATTCCACGCGTTTGGCACTCAATTGATACTCCTCCAACGAAATCATTGTGATTCTGCTTCCTCTGACAGAATTCGTCGCTGCCTTCCTATGATCCGAGCTGCTCGCATTGCTATTAGGTGACCCGGCTCCTTGTTGGCGCTAGAATCCCTCTCGCACCTCGAAGTGCAACACTGCCAGGGACTTGGTGATGTCCCCCATGCCTTCTAACAAGGAACCCAACTTAGTTGAATGGTCTTTCTGCTGAAGCAAATGTTCCTTGAGTGTGACATCATGCTTTTGCAGCAACACTTCCTAGTTTTTGAGAGAAGACTCAACAGCAAACACACAAGCATCCATTGCCTCCCATTTCTGTGACGCCATTCTGGTTTGCATGCACTGTGCGTTTCCCTTTCCAAATGCTCTCAATGAAAGTACCAATTGATAGCGAAAAGGGAAACTGAGTTTGATTATATTGGAGAAATAAAAGGTGAATACATAATGAAAGAGTTAAAAAGCTCCCAGCCAAGAAGATGGCCCCAAGCTACAAGCTGGTTACACGATGAAAAAGAAGCATACCCTCCTCGTTTCTCATCTAGTGTTCTAATATACCAGCTAGATCTATTTTCTGTCACCTATAACTAACTTTCCCTCCGCTTATTATTATTATTCTTCCCTCTCCCTCCGAGTGTGAACTACACAACTATTTCTCTTTATTTCGTCTAGTATAAACCAACATGGGCACAAGCCCATCAGACTAGGGGGCTGGCTGCTAGGCGTGTGGCTATCAATGCTTGGTTCAAATGAATAGACCAAGCATTTATCTCTAATAAATCCTGAAGAAGGAAAACAACGTTAATGCTAAATAAATCTCTAAACACAGAACCTCATTAGGTGTTCCAGCAGTCAAATTGCAGTGTACAAGAGAAAAGAAAGTTGGGCATCAGCCTATATCCTCCAAAAGGGGATGAATGTCAAGTATAAGAAAGAATTATCCATACCTAATGTCAGAAACCAATAAATATGTATGATATGCAAATGAGAAACTAAATGGCTTGCCATTGATATTCCTGACTCGTGATATCAAAGTCAGATCTCCATCTGTCGTAAGATACACCGAAAGACTAAACTCAAAACTGGTAAAAATAGGCATTTTGTTAGCTTACTACTGCTTGAAATTTACTTCCAACACATCGAGAAAGGTAATATCAAATGTCTACATTAGCATCAAACTATCAAAGTGAATATCCCTGTGATACAGTCTTTCCATGCTAATAGACTAAGCATATCATAATTCATAAGCTTTGGTTTTATGGCATCCAAGTTCATACCTATGTGGCCAGCACTTCATATCTTCTTTGGATGATTTGATTTGAGTAGCAGGTCAACAAAGGATTTCCCACTGGAATCATTTGCAGGCAGAGGAGGAGGATTGTCATCAATTACCCACATTTTATTTCTTGCAAATCCATGCAGCTCCAGTGATCCACAATTTCCAAACTATTAAACAAATTAAGCTTAAGATATGTGAGTTGTGTATGTTCAAATTTAGTGAGGATGAACATACGAAATAGTAATTAAATATACCTGTGGGAAACAAATAGGAATTCCTCCTCGCATTGCTTTTGGAGCCTTGAAAATTGCCTACAATCAATTGGAAATAAGAGAAAGGAATAACTGATGATCGCTTGCTTCTTTGCAAAGTAAAATTGGTTAAAATTTCATATTTCTACAAAATCATCATCTGTGAGCCAAGTTACCAAAAGGCAGAGAAGCCACTCTCACTGCTATAAATCAACATCATCAGTTAGCGAATTGGATGTCCCATCAGAGTTTTAACTGAACCGGTATTCAACACCGGTTGTCCAATGCCATCCACATGTCTAAGGATGGTCAGTTATTGTCTATATTTGACGATATGATAAGCAAAAAGAAATATATATCTGCCAGCTATTAGCAAAAAGAGTGCAATCTATTCACCCAAAAAAAGAGTGCAACCTCACCCAAAAAAGAGTGAAATCTTAATCAATACACCTTTTTTCTGATGAACATCAATAGAATGTAATGATTCATCAACCTCCAAATTCATTCCATTAGAAGGGTAATTAAATTAATTGGTTCACATCTGAGTCAATGCTCTTCAGATACTACTTGCAATACAGAGCAATTTAGCTTAAAATAAACTCATTACTGTAAGTTACAGGATTATGAAATGTTGACATGAATTTTCCTGATCACCAATAAGTGACTGACAGCTAACAAATTCATATAATCTGCAAAAATATGAAATATTTTTTAAACAAAATTAAAAATGCATACCTTGCTGCTTGTGAATAGAAGTTCTCCCCCCTGCTCATTCTGCCATGAAGTGACCTGTGCTCCATGTAAGTTTACCTAATCTCAAGAAAAGACAGTTAATCCCAAAACCACCTAGTACCTAAATTACATACTCAAATTAAACCAGAAATATCATTATGAACCAAGTTTTCCAATCATGGATTGACATTGGAAGTTATAAATGATAAAACTATGATTTCATCAAATGTTAAAAGCCGATACAAATGCTGCTATCAATAAGTTCTCACCCATGCCCAAAGTGCCTTGAGGGTTCCGAAGCACAATTTGATGGATTCCATTCCAATGCTTTGTAATTTCAGTTGCTGCTCTATAGTCAATGCCCCATCCAAAATTGTTTAGGTCCTCTACTTCTCTACTCCCTGAGCAAAGCCTAATAAGCTTCTCAAATTAGGTACACGCCAATGCCCAAGGATTGAAGGGGAAACCAATTCACACCTATACTGTGACAAACAAGTGAATTAGCCTTGTCAATTAAAAGAAAAATCCCAACTGCCAATTTAACTTTCCTAGTCACTCTCTTCACTGGTATGATTCAGATATAGGGAACCCTAAACCTATTTAAAAAAAACAAGAATTAGGAATGTCTGAGAAAATTCCATTAAAAGCCTTGAAAGCCAAAAACAGAGACATTACACTTGGGAACATTTGGCAACTGTATATGAATCTACCTGGCACCTACCTAAACAGATATCCCTTGAAACTTGTCAGATTTTAAATAGAAAAAGACAACTGAATATTGAATTAACTCGGAAAGATTCAAAATATTTAAAAATAAATAAATATAACCAAGATATATAACAACTGTTATAAAAATTTCTTCTAGAAAATGAAACTTTTGGAATAAAACCCAATTACTAAATGAAATCCCATCAAATTCAAAAGACTGCTACAGAAGCAATTTATTAAGCACTTGTAAGTGTACTTACTTCAACAATCATGACCCAGGAATTCTAACAGAATCCGCAAACTGACACCAGGTCCTGGAAGCAAAAGAAGCACTAGAAGCCAGAATGGTGCATGGCCTCTGCCAATTGGGTACAGAAATTCACACATCCAGTGACAAGAAGCAATACTTGTTCAATAACTGCAACAACTTTTTCTCCATAAAAATTGTTGTAGTTGTAGTGGAGGAGGATTTGCAACTTTTTCCATTCAAAAGTTGTGTTGTAATGTTGTTCGTAATGAATTTAAATTTGATCTCTTCTCATGAATGGATGCAGGTATGTTGGGTCAAATCACGTTAAATTTGTATGTTACATACGTGTTTGTGATATTTTCTCTAATTATAAGTATTTAAAAAAGTCATGATGAAGACTCCAAGGTTTATGTAGTGATATCTACCCATGTGGGAAGGCATGATTTTTATAATGACTGAAAACCTTGATCATTTTTATACTTTTCATGTTTTTAATCCTTCTGTACTTTGTTATCCTCATACTGCTATATTTTTTTCCATTAGGTTGTTGCTTTTCTTGCAGCTATGGAAATTATGGCAGAGCAATTTCCTGGAGCCTTCTCTGGGTATTCCCTACAGGTAACTTTTTCTTGACATTTTGGGGCTTGGGGAGGGTTTTTAAGGAACCAAGCTATGCTGGTGCACCTGTTGAATTGTCTTTGCTTAATCTAATTTGTATTTGTATAGGTGGTTAAAAAACATCCAAAACAGTAATCAGACTGGTGTAGCACGGTAGTAAAAGAATTGACGAAGTAATTAGAATTTTACATTCAAACATTTCCAAAGTAAGCAATGTTTAGAGCCTACCAAAAATTTAAAAAAAATGAGCCACACCCAAAATAAGATGCACAATCTACGTGCTTGGACAATGTAAGATGCAAGAGTCAAATGTAAGTATTACAGCATCGCCTGGATCCATCTTACAAAATGTAAGGACCTTTTTTGCTAGTAGAGATAAAATTGGGAAAAAAAGAAAAAAGCCTTGTAATCTAATTGTATCCAGCTTCACTTGGAAAAACTAAAAAGAGAATGACTCATTAGTATGGCTTAGGAGAAAACCATTCTATTTTGGTTTGTGGATAAAATTAATTAAGTATTAAACTAATTTAATCAATAATTTATATATAATTAATTAATAATTTACCTTCATTTTAATACTTGATACATGATTAACTGTATGTAAATTATTAATTAAATTAATTTAATACTTAATTAATTTCAACCACAAACCAAAATAGAATGATTTTTTTCCAGGGTCATTCTCCCAAAACTAAATTTAGTGAGTCTCACGCTTTGCTTGCCATTTCCCCCACCTTTCTCCTTTCCCTTACCATTATCAAATCTTTAACTTCCTTTATAACAAATGAAAAAAATAATGAAATCAACAGATCCTTCGAATCAGAAGGCCATCAAACTAGAAAATATTGGAAATTTAGAACGTTGCACCAAGACTTTTCCCAATCATTTAATTGCACTAATTAAAAGCCACATGTAACAGTGTTATGTAAAAGGCAGACATCATCTAAACGTGTAGAGACACACACAACACGAGGAATTGCTTGCAAAAGAATACAAACCAAACTAACAAAAAGTCGGAATAACTTTACCAGATACCACTAGAAGGTTCACACCAATCGTTAATACACACCCAAATTATATAACGGTTCAACAACCTTCTCTAAACTAAAATCTCTAATTCTCTTCAATTTACAAAACTTCAAGGCGGTCATCCATTTCTGTCAAATCTAATAGAATAGAGCTTTTGTCCTAAGTAATTGTTAAGCAAAGAATTAGTTCTGGTTTTGATTAATTTAGATACTAAAATTTAGCTAACCCATCCTTCTAAAAACTGTTAGCAGTAATTTTGGGCTTGTAATATGCCAAAACTACATGATCAACGAGTACAATTACAGGTTTCTGTATCAACCAGCGGCCACATCATCATCTCTAGGACTTGTATCCAGTAGTTGATGCAGCTTTGCACCAGAGTTTAGTTTGTTGTCACAAAAACCATTCTCATCCTCTGCAGTTCTATCAATAAAACCGGAATAATTAACTCTTGATAGTAAGTTTTCTATACTTACAGGTGTAGCCCTCTTGCTGTCAATGCTGTTCAAAATTGTCTCTTCTGTTTGTCCCAGTTGAACATTTTTAAGTTTTTCCTGAGTCAAAACCAATAGAGTACTCAGCACCGCAGAATACCCCTATGAAATGCATAGGTATAGGAATATTTTTGTGAACAGTACCCTTAATGTAGCATTTTCCACCCTTAATTTCTCAGAACTTTCAGTCAGTCGATTTATTTCTAATTTCAGTGACACATTCCCAGCATTCAAAGATTCAACTTTTTGTGCCAGTTCTTCAGTCTCAGCCTGAACAGGGGAAATATGAGCATTAGTCATGATCCTACATTGTGTGTAACCTTTTCTTTTGGCTTTTTAGGAGGCTGCATGCACAGGCAGGAGATGCAACAAATGTACAAATGTGTGACATAGGAAAAGAAAACTGATCAATCTATGCTTTCTAACAGATAACTAAAGAAGCAATAGACGGTTTTAAATATCTGAAAGAAACCAGTAACATTTATACCTGCTTCCTTAGCCTAGACCTTCTAGCAGATTCTCGATTTGATTGTTTCCTCCTCTCATGTTTCAGCTCACGGTCATTCTAAGGAATCCAAACATACCCACATGATTTACTTTAGTGTCAGCAAAAGATGAGGATACTGCATTATTATTATTATTATTATTATAATGCATTTCACAAGCACCTCTAATGTACTATATATGATCTGAACCACTTCACCAGGCAATAATGCACAAGGTTGTGGGGGCACTTATGGAAATTGTTTTAGAATGAACACTGGAAGGGTTCCTCAGCTCCAGTGTGGTGATCATACCTGAAGAAACAACAGGTCCAACTAATTTTACAGGGGCAACTGACATCATCTTATTGGAGGTTGCAGTCTCTTTGGAAACTGGACTATCTTGTATCTCAGTTTTCCCTTCTCCATCTGCTTGTACAGTGGGGAAAAGCATAACTGTCAACATAAAGTTGATACCCTAACTCCTACAATTAATAGCTTCAGATGCTTGTAGATAAATATCGCATTTTGGATGTAATTATGACATTTTATTAGTAATTGCATGCACAGGACACCAATAGCTAGACTGTATCCAATCTGAAATCAAGATAAAAGCCCATCTTAGAGTCTTTCACATTTGTCAAACTAATCACAAGGTTAAAAACCAGGGTAATTTCACCTTACTGAGCATAAATAATACGATAGCATACAACTCATCATCAAGACCCCTCAATAAACTGGTTGACACCATCTGTACAGTGATGATAACATGAGTATAATTGTGATCCCAGGACAACTCTATTGTTCATCAAGATGTGCACTTGGTGAAGAACAGAGTCATACCAGTGGTTGGTGTTCCCTCACGGCTTCTTTTCCTTCTTGTTTGATAAGCCTGAGCATAAGATGGGCAAACATCATAATTTAATGTTTCAATTTTATCAAATCATTTTAAAGAAAATAGATTATAAGAGCACAGTTGCACACGGTCAACAAAGTGCAGGAAAAAAATGCTAATTGCAAGAAAGTTCTCACCCCTGCAGTGTTGCCATCACTTCCATCACTGGAGCCCTCAGTATCCACACTGTTCATATCATCATAAAAATATTCAGTTATCAACAAGAACCTATTAGAAGATGGAGGGAGACGAAGTAGAGTTCAATTCCACTAAAGAGTATCAGATTTTCCCCTCTCCACCACCTCCAACGTAACAAAGGAAAAATTGTATATTCATCCTGGCAATATTCATATAGAACGAAAATGGATCAACAAACCTCTGTGACAACCTGTTTTCAGCTCCACGTTCTGCACTCTCAGCATGGCCATTGCCTATTGACATTGCAAGCCCATCAAACCCTTTCAATTTCTTCATTAAACCCTGATCAGTATTTCCAGATGATTTGGGTGGTGTCTCTATGCTTAAAGGAGTCCCAGCCTGCATTGTTACACCAATTCAAACCAACCATGAATTGATAGCATTCAAGGACTCGAGTAGGAGGTGATCTCAGAAAAAATTTAAACTTACAGCAGGTGAAGAAGGAACTCCTTGACCATGTGAATGTGGCCCCTATATTTTACCAATATAATTCATAAGAACATAGGAAAAAATTCTGACCAATAAGGCATATATAAAAGATGAAAAGCCTTTGTTATGGGAAATTTTATAAGCTATAAATTAAGGTTATCAAAGCAGGGAGAGGTTAATGACAGATGAGATGCACCCGGGTTTATATTCTTTACCTATTGCCGATAGAAACATAGGAATCACATGTCAACATATTCTTAACCTTCTATGGTCCATATTGATCAATTTTATTACACTATAAATCAACCAATTCATGGTCCAAAGGATGAACATAAGCTCCAATAAAAAATAAAAGAAAAAACAATATAAACCACAAAAACAAGTTGCAAGAATGTAAATAGGAACTGCAGGGTGAGTATAAACCCCTCCATGTGAATAAATTGCTGCCTAAGGCGCCCTATAAGGTGGCATCATAGGCTGGAAAAAATAATAAGTTGGCAAGTTATTCATCCATGTCATCTAGGTATATACCAAGACATCCAAAAAAACATAGAATTGTAATGATAGAACAAAATAAATAATGCCTTGGGGCACTCCCCGTGGTGGCCCCCACATGTATGGGTGAGGTGTTAATAAGAACCAGAAAATTAAGCAAGAAAACAATCGGAATTGTATTGAATCTCACTCTAAAAACAGAGGATGAATCCCCTTTTTACAATCTGTAATAAACTGAGGGAAGGACCACCTCCTATCCTCAGCCCCAAACCACCAAAAACCTCTTATAATTTCTCCAACACCCTTTCTATTACACGCCCCCGTCCTTATATTCCTCATTCTCCCTCCCATTCCCTAATTCCAGAAGCTTCTCCCCCTCTCATTCCTCTTAATGGGCCTATCAGGTGCGTGACCGAAAGCCACAGCTGAGTTGTAGTATGGTGGTACGGTGACTCTTGGCCCATAATATGCCTGAAGATAAATCACCCTAAGCAATTTCTAGGGGCAACTATGCTTAAAAACTTGCTAGGTGAACCAAAGGGATTCCATCCTTTCTCTATTCATACCACCATATAAATAATTTTCAAAAGAGAAAGCAATCTAGGGCCAATGCAAATATCATCCTAGATATGCATACCCCAACTGATAACCAAAACCATGAGCAATGCAATGCATAATAATTTTAGTGTGATATTAATTAGGGGTAAATATTCGTAGCAAGTTAGCAACTCACAAAATACAAAATATGTAATGCAATGCACCATAGGAATGTAGGCTTGGCAATGGGACGGGTAAGGGTGGGATTTTGCCCACTCCGAACCTGCTCCACACCTCTTAAAGGAACCTTCAACCCGCTTTTACCCGCCATGCAGGTTTTGTAGATGAAAACATGCATCCTACCCGTAAAGAAATAATAAAACTTGAACCCTACCCGCATATATTATCTAATACACAATATAATATAAATTACATTGCATAAAAAATTTCAACTTACATCAAGTATGAAACACACTTTATAGAAAAATAGGGGGTCCGGGCATGATGGGAGTGGGTAGACACTACGAAAAAAACGCGGATTTGTGGCTTTTTTTTTGCGGCGGTTCATTAGAACCGCCGTTAGTAAAAAAAATTTATGGCGTTTATACTAACCGCCGAGAATAGAATGATTTAGAGGCGGTTCTTTTACTCTTAGAGGCGGTTGTAAATGAAAAAATAAAACACTCAAACCACGTTCATTCCCTTAACACCTCTCTCTCTCTCTCAAGCATCCTCATTCTCTCGAAATGCCATTCTCATTCTCTCTCTCTCGCTCTCGCATCATTTTCGCTCTGCTCTCGCTTCGCTCTGGCTCTAGGACTTGCTCTGCTTGCTGCTGGTAAGTCTCTTCGCCATTGATGTCAAGCCAAGGAATCTAACAGAGGTATCCCCTAATCTACAAAATTAGAGATTTTTGAGCTTTCAAAGTTGTGATTCTCATTGGGGATTTTATTTCTACATTTTAGGGTTTCATCTCATTGGGAATTCAAAACTCGGTAGGGTTCATGAGGTGCTGGCGGAAGGTGCAGTTTTTGGTGCGATTGAGAAGGTGAGTATGCAACGAAGTGCTGAGAAGTGAGTATCGTAGTTTGAACTGTTGCTGTTTTGGAGTTATGTCTGATTTCGGTAGAAGGAGCTTTGGAATGTTATGCTAGGTTTTTGTCTTTTTGAGCATTTCTACACTTTGGTGGTGAATTGGTGGAGCTTCTTTTCTTAGTTCGAGTCCTAAGTTTTGACAATTTGCATAGTTTTTTTTTATCATCTTGTCCACTTGCATATCAAACATTCAAAATGGATTTTTTAAAATTCTAGTTCTAACAAATCAACATTTTCATTGGATTCTAGGAAAATAAACCAGAAGATTTGGAAAAGGGACATATTTCATTATGTTTTCAAACTTGTGCAAGATGACAATGTAGCATTTCAAGAGAACCGAGTGGTAAAGGTATTATTTAATCTTTCAGTGTGCCAATATTCTTTTTGTTGTTTTTTTTTATTGCTCTTTGCAATGTAGTCTATTTATATATGGTGATTGCTTTCCATTCTTTTTTGTTTCTCTATAGTGAAACAGAGGTAAACAACTGAAAATAGAAAAATGGACTATTAGAATGGTTTTCGTTAAACTATTTTGTCATGCAAGATTAAGCTTTCTTTAAATATGAATGGAAATCACAATTAGCTTGTGTATTCTGATTGTCAATCTGGTGGATGGTAATTTGGATAAGCGGATGATCATAAATATGTTTTTGATTTTGCATAGATGGTGCTGGAATCATGTAAGGAAACATGAATACGATGGACAGAGGGGAGAGTGAGTGGGGATTGGATCATTTAGGTAGTGTGGGGTTGGCTTAGGCCATTGGGGCAGAGATAGCACCTTGCTTCTCTGATTGTTCTTTCCATTTCCTTTACTCGTTTCTGCATTTATATGTATCAGGTTTCTGTAATTGGAGCTTGCTCCTTGTCAATTCCTACTGTTTTTACTGTTAATACCAGAACCTATCATTCTGATTCTCGCAGTTCTAAAAAAGTGTTTTTGTTGTTTGTTTAGAATGTTAATCATAGTTATGCACTCCTCGTTAATTCGGAGGCTTTCTCAAGAGAGAGTTAGAGGAAGCTGATACACTACACTTTGTGAGCAATAGATTTTTTTTGAATTCTTGTATTATGGTAAACTTGGGGTCTACTTGATTTTGTGTATATGGGTCAACATTTTTAATATCTTGAAATAAAATTATGTATGAAGAAGGAAAATGTTAAGTGCTTTAAGTGACACCCTGTAGTTGTTCAGAGAAGGTAATGGCATTTCGATGCCATGGTTTTGTGTTGTGACTCCACTGACATATAATCCTTTTATACCTATTATGTCCCTGATAACTATTTGAATATTATATTATACTGGTTGTCTTTTAATGTAAGTATAATTCTTCACCTGAGAATTCGACTCTACTTCATGGCCTTCCTTCTTTCTTTCCCTATATCAGGAGCTTTTTGTATCTTATGGTTGTTTAGTCTAATCCACTCTAGGATAGCAAATAATCTTACTGCAGTTTTTATGGTGCAGGTCAGGTTGTCATAGATACATCCTTATATTTCAGAAGTAACAATTTTAGTAAGATTTTGAGTGTTAGTCCAATTGAAGCACTAGCATAAATGAGAGCTCAGTTTTCTGTTGAGGGTGTCAACCTGATTGGCCCTGCCACTAGGTAATCTCTATTGCTTCGTGAAATGCAAATTCTTTGCAAAATGGTAGTTAAATATAAAATTTGAAAGTATCTTGGACCTACTCTTTTTAAGTTTCATGATGTGGTTTAAATATATATTTGCATGCTGGATCAGGTTTCTATGATTTTTAACCAACTTTGGGGGTTGGGTTGGTTCTTATGTACCAAATTATGAACATTTGAAAACCTGATTCATTTTTCTTGTTTCTTTTTAAAGAATACAAAGTGCAGTGGTTTTGGTGCAAACTTCTGTTTTGGTGCAAAACACAACATTTCTTAGTTAATATTGTGAAGTTTGTTGTAAATTGGACCTTATTAACTCCTAGCTATGAATTGCATTGGACCCTTGTCACAGAACATTACTCCTTCTTACTGCATTTTCCTTTCTACCCCAAAATCCCACAAGCTCTGTTTCTTCATAACTGGAATTGGTTTAGCTAATTTGTTTTGTAGGTATTTTTATTTAAAAAATCTGCAGTTTAATATGGCTGGGAAACCTGCTGTGCTTACACATCTTGGGGATAGCATGACAGACAACTTAAGACTAACTCGTGCACAAGCCACTGATGTTGCCAATGCTGTTTTAGATGGTAATTCATTGGACATATGATACCGCTAGTTAGGTTGGTGGCTACTAGGCTGTTATTAGGTTGGTGGCTACTAGGCTGTTATGTTGATATTGGTTTGCATCCTCTTGTTTGGTTGAATCTTAATCTCTTCAATTCTATTTTCTCGATATAGTATTTCTCTACTTCTTGCCATAGGTAGCTTTTGGCTTTATATTTCATGCTTTTGAGTTGGAGGTTTCTATAATGTATGGCATTTTTTGTTATTAGATTTTGCATTAAAATTTATATAACAATAATCAAGTTTTAAAATAAGTAGATATTTTGTTAGCAGCACGTAGGGTAAAAAGTAAATGGGGCTAATGAAAAGAGAGAAAGAGAGGGGAGGGAGGAGGGGGCAGGCATGTCTAACTATAAGTAAAACTAAGTAAAGGGAAATTGAAGAAAGGGCAGCCATGGCATGTGCCATTGATGTTCTGAATCTGAAGTCCTGAGGAAGAGGATGAACATTAACAAGAGAAGCAGGGGATGTTGTGCTGTCCTTCGACTTGATATATAATATACAGCTACAGGAACCTAGAAGGAAAAGCACAGAGGTTGTGTTGTACAAGCTTCAATGCAGACAGTGACATGTTGGTGTCAGGACAGGAGGGTCATTCTCTCCCTGGGACTGAGAAACCGGCCATATCAAGCTTTCTTTCCACTGGTCACACTAACAATAACAATGTCTTCCAAGCAAAGATCATGCCCCATTCTCAGTTGGGCTGCTCTGCTCATGGACAGCTACATGTACGTCCTTCACTTTCTCATTTCCATTTAAATATCTCTCACTTTGTGATGTGTATTAGGGCCAGGCCACCCATTCATATTCCCATTCCAATTTGATATGAAATTATGAATCTTCTTTAGTTCATTCACTAAAACAAGGGTGCGTGATTCCTTATGTAACTAAACTATACTCTCTATCTATTTTAGGTGAGACATGCTCACATTCTTCAACATGGAGGAGTCGAAACTAAGTTACTGGCCAAGCATCAAGGACGGGCTTATAACTTGGCGATTGAGCCTAGTCTGCTAGCCCTCATATTTTTATGCCCGCCGTGAAGATGGATTAGTACAGATACAGCATGTGAGTGATTCATTCTTTGCTACTTTTTTTTTTCTAATCATTAATTCATTTCTCACTAGGGCCTAAAATGGGAAAACCTATAAACTGTTAACTTTTTTTTTCTGGGTGGGAGGGAGAAGGAAAGCATACTCTTAGGGCCAGGAGTGAGACCTCAGAAATTCGATGAGCTTTATGTATTTTCATCCGCTTTATATGAAAATGAAACCAATTGCAGATTCACATATTTCACAGAGCCACATTTTATCTACCTTGCTAAAAGACACTATGTAAGGTAGATGTGCATAATCCGAAGGATAAAATCAATTATTATTATACTTATCTTTTTTGCTGAATCGTATATAGATATACTAGAATTTCATCTTCTGTTAGCTATTTATTTTCCCTTCTTGTCGCTAAAATATTGTATATCAGTATTATAGGATTCTTGTGACTTGCTTGGTAGCAAAACTCACGTGAGTTGCACTTTGGAAAAGTATATTCACATGCCAATGTGATAATGAAAACAAAATTTATTAGTTCACCAAAAATAAAAAAATTTATTAAATATGAAGTTGAGTGATAAGTGCTTCTGTTGTTCATGGACAGGTAGAAAGAGAAAGCATTGGCGGCAATTCAAGAATATTCTATCAAAGATCATATAAACAAAGGTCCCTGGAAGTTCACGTGGTACGTAATTTCAAAAAAAAAAAAAAGGTCGTTTAGCCGCGGTTTTATATAAAAACTGCGGCTAAACGACTATAAATTTTTTCTGTTCGCGGCGGTTCAAACCGCCGCTATTATAAAATTGACTATTAGCAGCGGTTATTCCAGCGGTTGGTTAAAACCGCCGCTATTCGTTTTGCGACCCTCTTATAGGTGGCGATTTTGCAACCGCCGCTAAACACATTTAGTGGCGGTGAAAACCGCGCTAAACCTAATATAAAACCGCGGCTAAAACTTATGTTTTTTGTAGTGAGACCTTAAACCCAAACCCGAACCCGTCCCGTCCCGCAACACAGTTTAAACCCGCCCCACTCCGCCCCTGCTGCAGGACGGGTTTCATGCAGGTTGGGGCAGATTGAGTACCTACAGGATGTGTTCAAATTGCCATCCTTATAGGAATGGAACTATCCCTAATACTTAAATACAGAGAAAATGGCTGATAATTCACAAGAGGGTACAATATAAATAGCTTTCATCAGTTCATTGATTTAATAAAGAAGTAAAATGGAAATACATGGACAATATTTTTCAAATAAAAGGTAGTTGCTGTCTTCCCATGAGTATGTAGAAGCGTATCACTGACTTTGAAGTATGGAAGAAATAAGGAAGATGGTGAGGATAATGATGCTGTGTTTGTAAATATAAAGATGGTTATCAAAAGATTCTTCAAAAGAGTAAAGTATCTAGTATGGAATCCAATAAGGTTGGTGATTGTTAAAAGTAGGATTTAACCTAATAATTGGTGGTGATTGATTAAGTGAGAGTAGCACAGCTTAAACTATTAAAATTTTAGAGTAGTTATTTACGTTAAAGTTAGCTAACCAGAAACTAGAATGAACACTCCAGTCATTAAGAGACAAGAAATAAAGGCATAAGGTAGGTAACCTGCATGGCTGCCCAATCTGGATAGACATGAACATTGGTCTGGTTGGGCTGATTGGCTTCATCTTGTTCATAAGGTAAGTACAACAGTATTAAGGTGCAAGTTTTTTACAAAAGCATCCACACACCCAGACACTTTTCTCAGCTTACCGTTGTTACTGGTGACGAAGGCTTTTCAATCTTAGTAGATTTCCCTTCCTTACTATTTCCCATTGTAAGCACCAAATGGAAAACACTGAGTCAAATATTTTAGAAGGATCCTTTCGACTTCCTGACAAATGATTCAACTGTATTAACAGGAGCCATGTTAGCTGTTATCAGTGACAAAATGTTAGAAGGCTAACGAGGCCAAATTCATAAATCAGGATTTATGCATTTCAAAACCTACACATGATCCTAAATATTCTTAGAAACCAGCACAACATTATCTTTCTACTTTCTCTCTCTAAAAAAAGGAGGGAAAGAGAAAAATGGGATAGTGGTGGTGAACAAGGAGAGGGAAGAGAGAGAGTGCCAACGCGATGTCCACGTCACATACACGTGTCATATGTAGGGGTTGACGTATACTAGAGATTCTTACGTACTTGAAAATATTATTCAATTTCATTAAAAATTTAATAACATAATATTGTATGATCGGTTAGAATAAAATTAAAATATATTTTTTAAAAAAATAAAATTAAATATGAAGATTAAAAAATTAATAAAAATAATATTTTTAAAATATATTTAAATTTACGTATACGTACGGCATATATACGCTACGAGTGTTGTGGTTGTTGAGCTGAACCATCGTTAATCGCGCTGGCCATTTATTTTTTCTAACGTCACTAGAGCTGTACACGTGGCGAGCAGAAAATTGATGTACGCGTCTTGTGTTAGGGGGGTGCAACCTAGCCACACTTCATGCGACCTACGTGGTCTTTGAGATTCAAATTAAATTAACTAGATAATGACCCGCACGTTGCGCGGGCAGATAGTCAGGGATAACATCTGGTATAACATGTTTCGCATTACTCTCTATAACGGCATGAGGCATCTTTTGAAGCATGAAGGGCTATGTGAAACACTGACCTATTCTTAGTATTGTTTACATGAAAGTGCATCCTAAATTATCCCAAAATGATAATTATATTAGAAAATTCAGCAGTTGTATCTATCTATAATCCAACATTTATATCATTTATATGCAATATATGGGGTCCTGAGTTTAAATTAAGTAAAAGTACCACGAATGTCATACATGCTTGTGGCTGGCTGCATACAAGACATTTGGTTTCACTTCACCCCTCCTCACGGTGCCAAGAATGATAGTGACTTGTTTTAAAAAATCATATATCAGTGCAAACTTATAAAATGCTGTTATTCACAAATACTTGTCAAATCATAGTTAAACCTTTAATAGGTTAATTAAAATATTCCGTTAAAATTTTATTATTTTGACTATTTTTGAATAGTTGGTTAAAAGTTAAAAGTTATAACTTTAAAGGTACGAGTGTTATTTTTAAATGAAAAAAATGAGTGTAATTTTTAAATACCTTCGAATGGAGAATATAATAATTTCATTTTCCATAAATATTCTCATTAATCAAGAGTACAAAACATAAAAACAAAAGCCAATGCAAAAAACGTTGCCTCTCATCGTATGTGTCAGATACACTCAACATGTCATATACCTAAGGCTACTATCTAGATGCAGATGATGTGAGATCATCGATCACAGAACCAAATATCAGATTGACTTCTTAGAATCACTAACTGATATATTAGAGGATGGCCTTGAACTCGTTTGATCTCTAACATCCTCTGTTCGTAGATCTTGTGGATATAGGTAAGGCTTAGGAGGCATTTGTAAGTCTTCATCTTCTTCAAGCATATCTACAACTTTATAACTTTATCCATTGAAAGACGATTGCTAGGCTTTTTCTGTATACACCACAATGCCATAATCATCATTTTCTTTGCCAACTTCATGTCCTCATCTGTGTCATTTTCAATTGTAATTTCATTTCCATCATGTAACCGGTCATAAACCCAGAGAGGGAAATAAATTTGGCCCGAATGCTCAACCAATGCATTCAAATTCTCCTTCTACTAGCCATCTCCATTAATAACATCCCAAGGCTATAGACATCGGCTTTGTAGGAGACTGTACCGACATTTCTGTAGAAGAGCTCAGGACCCATGTATCCTATATATGGTTCCTTTTGTTGCAGTCAAAGACACAATGCTATTATCTGTAGGATGAAGTCTTGCAAGTCCAAAATCAGAAACTTTTGGATTCTCATCAATAAGGATGTTATGAGGCTTGATGTCAAAGTGCAGAATTTTAATGTTGCACCCATTATGTAGGCATTCAATACCATGAGTGACTCCAAGAAAAATGGCGTACAATTTTTCACGACTTGAGGAAGAACTCTCTTCAAGAGAAAAAATGTATTTTTCGAGAGATCCATTTTCCATGAATTTGTATATAATAAGAGCATGCTTTGATCCCTCCACACAAAAGCTAGTGAGCTGCATCACGTTAACATGGTGAATCCTACCAATAGTCGCAACTTCATTGATGAATTCCTGACCATTGGGCCACTCAAAAGAACTCTTCCTCAGACACGTAGGTGCCCCAGTTTTGTCTGGCAATGTTGCTGACACATCTAACATTCCAGGCATCAAGAATTCAAGACTGCCAAGGTGTTCAGCCTACAGTGACATTTGGTAACCATACACCTGCATCAACACAATCTTTGTGGGAATTGCCAGTTATAAGAAAAAGGATGAAATTACATATCCTGGACCTATTGGTTACGTCCGTATTCACAGAATATGGTTTTATGCTGCGAGTCCACTGTGAGAGGGTGTCACTAGTTAATAGTTATGCAGCTTATAATGATTGATTCTAGTAAAATAGTATACAACATGTTTTAATCCAAAAGATATAAATTATCAGGTGGTGGGTTGGCTCAATCTCT
The DNA here is from genome assembly GCA_023212625.1 of Styphnolobium japonicum. NCBI lineage: Eukaryota > Viridiplantae > Streptophyta > Magnoliopsida > Fabales > Fabaceae > Styphnolobium > Styphnolobium japonicum. The sequence goes on from JALBWW010000013.1 coordinate 22,035,462, forward strand.
TTGCCTATTAGATACCTCTTTTTGGGACGATCATACGTGGGCAGATACATAAATTTGGTATGCCTTTGGAATCTCGAGATTATACTTTCACAATTAAAGAGCATCTTCTCAGTTGGCTATACCTTTATAAATCAAAAAGACCATCCGATCTCTTTTCTCACAACTTCTCGTCACATTAACTATAGTTTTACTTGGAACTGTAATTAAACTTATCCCTATCATTATTAGTATGTGTGCACAGCATCAGAAGTTTCTAGATGTATTAGAACAGCTAAAAATTGAAATACAAGTCTGTAGCAATAGCTTCCTTACATATATGTGAAGTAATTATTGTACTTAGTATCCCTGTTTGGCTCAGTTGGCCGTGTTTAATCTTCTTCCTCTCATGTTTGTTGTGTCTTTGCCCCTGCTGAGATATTCCTGCCCTTGTTTGGCTTTATTTATCTCTGTTTGGACCTGTTTTCCACTGTTTGGTATTGGTTGCTGCTGTTTTGTCTTATTGGCATCCTCAGCACTAATCAAAGGATAGAACTTCTGTGATGGATAGATGAAAGACTGACTCCCAAATTGAAGCTCATTTACATTTTACACTACCACTACAATGACTTGAAATAGAAAAAGGCAACACCTTTAAGTGCTTCTTGTCACCAAGCGCAACATAACTGGTGAAGTCCCTGTTTATTGTGCTAGCAGCAACAATGAATAACCAGGGTGCCACATTAGAAACAGTTCAAAGATTTGGTCCAGCATTCCCTGCAGAACTAACTACATTGGCAATTGCATGCAAGGAACCTATAGCAGTTGGATCTGAAAACAATTCTGTGAAATCCCCACCACCAAGAGAAATTGAAAGCACATCAACACCATCGGCAGTCTCAAAACCAGCTAAGATATCTGCATCGAAGCAGCCACCCTGATGTCTATCAATTGAAGGCCAACATACCTTGTAGGCTGCAACACGGGCATTTGGAGATCCACCTTTCTCAGTGCCATTACCATTACCAAAAACGCTCCTGGAACAAAATCACCCCCAGCAGTTGACAGAGTATGGGAACCATGGCCTATGGTGTCACATGCAGTATAAAATGATGCATTAAGTTTTCCAGTAGATGCCTCATAACCTTTATTGAAAAATCGTGCTGAAACCAGCTTCCTGCATATGGAACAATTAGAAACGTAAAAAGAATTTAAGAATGATGGTTGAAAAATAGTTTCCTAATCATGCATCTATTACATTGTTTGAAAGAAGTAATTGGTATCAAGTAATGCTAGAGAAGGTTGTCACGAAGAGGTTGGACCTGTTGCAATATTTTTTATCTGAGCTATGAAAATTGTAATTTGACAGATCCCATTCCACTTTGATGGAACCGGCCCCATTTCTTGATCACTAAAGCTCTTGGATGATATTGTAAAAAAAAGATTCAATCAGTTAACACAGTGATGATTGTTGGAAACCCATAACCCCACATAAAAACAATGGTTAAAGAAAGCAGAATCAATTTGTATTAAGCATACAGTACCTTGTGCTGATTGAGTCATTTCCAGCTGAATCTCCATGAATGACCAACCAACCCAGGTCACAGCACCAACTATAGTCAAACCAATATCAATATGGATTGTTTTCTTCAGAACCATCTTGACAACAGAGGCAGCGACCATCTTCATTGCAGCAGTGTTGTCGAAAGAGAAGAAATAACTTTAAAATATCTGTTTCACCCAAAACTGGAAACTGGAACCAGGCATTGCCCTGGCAAAGATGAAACTTACAAATATAAATAATCTTCTCAAGTACTGTAAGATAAAACCCATAAACAAATCTTGAAAATTGAATGAATTAACGATCTTAACAACTCGCTGAACATAATTTTTTTTTTAACTTGGTATCAGGTTAATTAAAATAAACAAAACCCAAGATTTTTTTTAACTACACTGAAAATTGAATGAATTAATGATCTTGACAACTCGCAGGACATAAAACAAGTTGAACTTGTTATCAGGTAAATTAAAATAAGCAAAACCCAGAATTTTTTAACTTGCAATAAACAAAACCCAAAATTTAATTTTGTAAAAACTGACCTTGAATGCAATTGTTCCAACTAGGACATCAAAATCCTCAACCAGCTTGCCCTTCCTACTATGATTCCAGGGGTTCCTATACTGCTCGCGAATTATGTGGTCAGCTTTTATACAGTTTTGGGAACGGATTGAATCTGAGCATGAACAGTTTTTTCGACTATGGTGGGTCTGGCTTCACAGACTCATGCATTTCACCGACTGATGAGGGCTGCTATAGAGGAAAAGATTGTGATGAGTAACTAATGTGCATTCATGCAGCAAGTGATCATTCATTTCAATAACCGAAATCAAGCAAGAGGGAAGAGAAACCACTGTTGCTGATGAACATCGAAGCGGCAGGCCATTGGTGGTTATGAGCATTCAAGGAGGCGTTGTTTCATGATTCATTTCAATAACGGAGGAAAACCGCAGGAATGGTGAGATTAGTGCCAAGTGGCCGTGAGGTGGTGGCTATATGTTAGGATGAGGAGGAGAAGCAGTAGCTCAGGGAAGCTTACATGGGTGATGTGTCACTGTTACAGTGAGTCATGTGTCCATATTACAGTGAGTCATGCGTTCATATTGAGGCTGTTTTTATATATTATAAATAGATAGATAGATTGGGGAAATTAAACAAGATTAATTAAATAATAAATTGTTTAATAGTAATTTAGATAAAATCAAATTAAACTTAATTGAATAGGTCCTTCGGAATCCATGAGTAGCCACTTATAATGGAGGTCTTTCAATTTTGGGAAAATGAAATTTACATTCAATTTAAGAAAAATAATTTTTTATTAATTTATTTTGAAAAATTAACTAAATATTTAATTATATTAACTAATAATTTATGTATGATTAATTATATATTAAATATTAAAATAAAAATAAATTATTAATTAATTATATATAAATTATTAATTAATATAATTAATTTTTTAAAATGAACTAATAAAAAATTACTTTTCTTAAATTGAATGTATGAATCATTATCCGTTCAATCTTCAGCCACGCCTTCCTAGGACTGTTTCTGATATTTTAGTTCCTTCTTGCTTTTGGATGCATAATATTTTATGTGTGCGTAGGATCTTTCTATTCTCTTTATTCTTTCTGAAGGTTTTAGCTCTAGCCTATGAGTAGGCCAAACAATTTTAAAATTAATTTTCAAAAAGATTGAGATGTGGCAAGGCTGTCTTTTTTTGGTTAATCGCCAGAAACTGCCATTTGTTGAATACATAACTGCCCTTTAACAAATGAAACATTGCAATTTGCTCTTTAGTCGAAAGATTGCCAAGCACACGAAATTAATAGTGAGATGCTGACTAATGAAAAATCCATATGGCCAGAGAGATAAAAATTTATCTATTCTATTCGCTTCTCTCTCTAATGGATTTTAATAGATTTTGAGTAACATTTTTAACCATCCAATATATAATTTCTATGTTTTAGTTATTTTTTATTTGATAATATTATTTGTAAATCAAAATTGTATTATATCACTTTATTATACTATTTTTTTATATAGAAAGTGGTGTCATGTGCAGAGAATGCACTTGTTATTATCTCAACCGTTCATTGATGTTAAAATGCATCTATGATTGATAAATTGCCACCTTTCAAGCCAAACAAACAATTCCACCCCGTTTTCACATGCGATTTTTCCTACAATACTGTTCCTGGCCTTTGTCCGAGAGTGTGACAGTATTTGGAAAGTAGAAGCTGGCTAATGCTTTTGGCAGGTGATTTGCTTCACCAAGATTTTATGCAGGTGACGAAAATGAGGGATAAAAATATATAGATATTGGATCTTCATTTTCTCCACAATCTTCTCCCATTGCGCCAAACTCTTTCTCTCATTAATTAAGTCGCACCGAAAATAGACTTGAATTTATGTAAATATACTCTGGGTAATCAATCTTTTTACATTTTTGTAATTTATGTGGAGTCTTGGGTTATGGAGGTTGCTCTTATAATGGCAAATTACACTTAGGAAAATGAGAAAGAGAATAAGGGATTGAAAATTAGGCTTTGTTTGTTATGATAGAAGGACAAGAAAAAAAAAAATACAATAGAAAAGAAAAGAAAAAAAAATAGAGAGTTGGAAGAATCATTATTTATTTTATTTGTTATTATTTAATAAAAAGAAATAGATGTGTTCCCTTCTTTTATTTGGTTTTATTAAGAAAATAAATAAAAATATATGTAAATAAATATTAAATTATTTTATTATATTTTATCTAATAAAGTGGATATAATTGATAAAGTGAATAAAGTAAAAATTTAATTTTCTTTTCTTCTCAATTCCTCTAAAAAGGGAAGGAAGAAATAATATGGTTAATAAAAATAAAATGAAGAAAAATCTATTCATTTCTATTCTTAAGTTAATACCAAACAAATTCTTTTTTTTTTCACCCATTTTATGCATATTGTTGGCCTCACAGGTGCTTAATAATGTTACAACCGTAGCCGTATTTTAAACACAGTTAAATGTATAAGAATTGCACTCTCTGCGGGCTTACAAAAACTCTAGAGGATTCAGACTCAAACCGACAGAGAGAGAGAGAGATTTGTTACTTATTTTTATTTCGCAATGAAAAATAGTACAAGAAAATAGAAATTTCGCAAGATGGCACGTGGTTTGCATATGGAAAATGCGGTCTTCAGAATCCAATCATCAGTCAACGAATGCCTCGAGGATCTTGCGTATACAGTCAACAACACTTCATAGTAGTATATTAAAATTTTATTATTATTATTATTATTATTATTATTATTGTTTGATACTGGCTCGCTAATACCTAAAAAAAAACACTTCATTATTATTATCACCTGGTTTAGGTCTAATATGTGAAGCTTGCTACCAATTATAAGTTTCATTTATAGTAATTAATAACAAAAAAATAATCCAATGAAAAATATATTTAATGATAATATTACTCCTAATAATTGTGGTATATTAAAATTTTCATATATCACCTGCATTTGAAATGATCATTTTTAATTATTTTTTATTATTAACGGATCATCTCTTATGTTGAGGATCATTTCTTAGTCTTTTAAATTTTTTTATATTATTAAATGAGCATATAATTTTATTTTTTAAGTCTATAGAGTAATTAAACAATTATCTCATAATATCAACTTTCTCGACCTTTTTGTAAGTCTGTCAAAACGGGTCAAATATGTCAGGTCAACCCGTTTATCTATCAAAATTATGCAAGTTGGGTTTCAATATTATTGACCTATTTAAATTAATTTATTTTTTACTCAACCTATTTAGCCCGCAGGTTAAACGGGCCAAATTTGTTTATTCGCAGGCAGCCCGTTTACATGTATATATATATACACTTTCTTTTGCAATTTTTTTAAAAAAATTGGATGTATGTATTTGTTATTACTATGTGTGTTATCATTTTGTTATGTTAATGCTTTGTTATTTCTAATGTGTTGTTAACGTTATGTGGAGTGTAAATTGTTAGCCAAGGGCAACCATCACACAAGAGGGGGGTGAATTTGGAGATCACAAATTTTAAGACAAGTTTGAGATTTTGTGCATTTTGATGCACCCAATCAATACATGTAGCGGAATAAATATATTTCACAACAATTCATGATTTTATATTACTAACAATTCATATAATGCATAATATCAATCACCTATAAGTATATAGAACAATGTAAATTATAGTGTGATTAATTGGAGACTAGTGGGAAATAAACCAAGATAGAAAATCATTTAGTTGAAACCTTGTAGTAGACTACAAGTAGTGTGTAGTCATCTACAATGAGCCCCTAAAAGTAGTTTTGCAAGATTAACAAATAAAACACTACTTTTGAGTTTCTAGTAGTCTTGTAGTAGACTACAATTTGCTTCAATGAGCAAATTGTGTTTTAAATGAAGGCCTTGTGAAGATTTGTCAATCAATGTAAATAGCTTGAGTATAGCTTAAATGTATAAATTAAGCAAATAAGATATATATCACATTCTAATGATCTAAGTAGAAATATCACAAGATATGCAGTAGATCGACAATTATAGTAATCATGGAATTCAACAAATAAGTAGTTAAATGTAAATTGCTAGAATGTAAAGAGAGTAAAGGATAAGAGAGTGCAAACAATATTTTACTGGTTCAATCAGTACTTCTTGTGATCTACATCCAGTCCCAAGATCATCAACTTGAGATTTCCATTATTCTCCAAGCTTGTAACTTAGGTGCTTGAGAAACCTTTACAAAGTTGAGCACTCTTCACACCTTTGGGATCCTCTACCCTTGTGCAAGAGCCTCTAACTCTCCAAGTTTTACCAGTGCTTCAAAAACCTTTATAAGAACAGAGCACTCCTCACACCTTAGGATTCTCTACCTTTGTGCTTAAGCCTCTTTTTTTTCTCTTTAAGGGAAATCTACCCTTAAACTCTCTTGAGAGATTATCCACCCTCTTACAAGTATATATGATTGATAGAAAATGATAAACTCTCTCAAAGAGTAGATAATACAATTTGAAGAACTAATTGATAGAAAGGTTATAACAATGAGAGCTCAAATCTTGATTTTGATAAGAGAAAGATTAATCAAGTGTAATGATATGAAAATATGAGTTTCTCTCTTGTAAATGCTTCAATCTTGGTATGTATTAATAGCCCAAGTGATAAAATAGCCTTTGGTAGTGTTTTAAAATCATTACTTTCGAAATCTAGTCGTTACAGGCTATTCTGGCACTTTATAGTCGACTACATATATCTTGTAGTCGATTACCAATCTTATCTGGAAAGTAATTTTCGAAATCTAACACTTTATAGTTGACTATCCATTTTTGGTAGTCTTGTAGTCGACTACAAGTCTTGTGTAGTCGACTACAATTCCACTCGGGAAAGTAGTTGTTTTTAAATGATCATAACGTCTTCGTTTCTTAACCAATTTAAGCAAATGACCATGCGTTGGAAAGCTCTTTGAGTATGCTTTCATATGAGACAAGTTTCAGATCAAAACTCAAAATATTTTAAAAGTTATAATAAAAATAGTGATCATTGGTTAGCTTTTCAAAGTCTTGTAGTCGACTACAAGTCTTGTGTAGTCGACTACAATTCCTCTCAGGAAAGTAGTCTTTTAAAAATGTCATAACTTCTTCGTTTCTTATCAAAATTAAACAAATGACCATGCGTTGGAAAGCTCTTTGAGTCTACTTTCATATGGAATAAGTTTCAGATCAAAACTCAAAATATTTTGAGAGTTATGATAAAAATTATGACCATAGGTCAGCTTTCCAAAACTCAAATTTGACTATTTTTCATAGTTTTGAAATACCACTAAGACTAACTTCTCAAAACTTGTTTGTTGAGCATTTTACCATGTTAAAAACATTTATCAAGATTGAATAAAGATATTTGAGCTCTCTTCATGTAAAACATCTATCCTTACAAAGGAGAATAGTCTATAAGAGAAAGTATACCCTTTTGAGTCTATAAGCTTTTTGATGCACTTCAAGCTTCTAAGATTTCTTCTCTTCAAATCTTCTAAATGTTTGGTTCGTCTCTTCATTCTCCTTCTTATTGAGTTGAGCATAAATAGGATCTTTCACTTTCTTATTTCAATGATTATTCTTGGTACTTGAACTATCCTACAAAACATAACTCACTCGAAAACTATGGTTAGTCCAAATCCATAACTCAATAACCCAATATGCATGATTCACATGTTTATAACTCTATAAAATTCTTCATGCATATATGATTTACATATAGACACATATCCAATAAGTAATTAAATCACTTATCAAATACATTGGATATGTTCTATAAATGATGCTACACATAACTCAATGCATGATTCTTATAACAAAAATAACAAGATAATGTATAGTCATGCATTATCCAATATAGTTCATTAAACACATATGTAGCATATTCTTAATCCTTTTTGCAATGCATTGAAATAACCAAGTGAAACACAAGAAGGGGGGTTGAATTGTGTTTCTTAACCCTTTTTGATGATTAATAAAAGATTTTCCTTTTCAATAGAAAATAGAACACAGCGAAGGATAAAGTTTGACAAGCAAAGAGCTTAGAACCAACACCGCTTAGTCCTATTGGACTCTAAGGATTTTGAAAAGACTTTTAATAAAATGGTTAACACGTTCTAAAACCAAATAAAAGATCTTTGTTAATAAACACAATGGTAAACCCCAGAAGTTAATGAATATAATAAAGCACACTAGAAGAGAAGAGAAGCTTACACACGAGATTTATCTTGGTTCACTCTTATCAACCAAGAGCTACGTCCAGTCCCTTCAACCAGAAGGATTTTCCAACTAATCCTTTTTACGATTACAAGTATTTTCAACCTCTTCAGGTTCAATCTCACAAGTATTCTTTTACACACAGCCTCTTCAGGCTTACAATGCTTAAGATGAATAAGTGACAGTAGATGAAAGCTTGAGTTTGAAACTCACTGACAAATGAGAATAGACAATAGAAATCTCAAGGCTTTTTCTTTTTACACGTATATGGAAATCCAAGAAGAAATAAAGCTTTTTAGACTTTGTAGGATGCTTCGGCAAAGATCTCTCTATATCTTCAAGTGCTGCTTCTTCTCTTTATAAGTAAGAACAAATTGAGCAGACTTCATGGGTTAGATCGTCCAACGGAAACATTTATTACCGTTCTGAGTAGCATTAAATGCATCTACTGGAAAAGTGTTGAACTTCTTCTGACGATGACTTTTATTCTCTGAGATTTCCAATCAATGAAAACAAAGTCCTGATTTGTCTAAGATTGCAGACGGTTTCTTATTTGCAGATCTTTGTAGTTGTTAGACAATGTCAGCAAAAGTGGCTTAGTTGACTTCTTCTGTCGCCGTGAGCTGTCAGAGTTCTTTTCTAGCATTTAATAAGGAACAGTTCTTCATTTTTGAAATTTCACTTGGACGAGAGCTTGAACTTTGAAAGAGTGAGTTGAGTCCGAGCTTTGGCAGACAGATCGTATTGGACGAACTAATAAAAAGTAACAGTACATGCATACTAGTATTGGACGCACCAATAGTAAAAGTATATATACATTTATTGGACCCACAAAGAGTTATAGCATATTGGACGCACGAAGAGTTATCTTTAAGCATAGAGCAGAATGGATGCACATACAAGTAGCGATTTGTTAATACTATTGTCGAAACACTTACTTGTTCAAACTAAATAAATATTTTTGTTATCCTCAAAACTTGAACAGGGAAAGCTACAGCTTTTAAGAATTTAGTACTTAAACCTTTTTATAAGAATTTGGTTTCAACAATCTCCCCCTTTTTGATGATGACAAAAACTATTAATTTGGTTGAACACAGATTTTTTTTTTAAAACAAAAAAAGCTCCCCCTAAGAAAAACATTTCTAAGGGATGGACTCAAAGTCTGTTGGACGCAGAGTCGATTGGACGTAGTACACGAAATTTATTTTTATGAAACAAGTTTCAAGAGCAAGTAATATTATCTTTGTATCGAAGTTTAGTACTTGAGAAACGAGTTTAACAGAGACAATACCTTTGAAAAGAAATAAACCATGCTAAAATTTAGAGCAGATCCTTCACAGCAACACAGTGCATTAGCAGAGTATTCACAATTTCAATTAAAGCATTTATGTAAGTGCAACAGAGTAAACGAGACAAGGACAATGAAACAACCAGATGAGAAAATAATAATAATTCATAGTTTCATTGAATCAGTATAAATTATAAAATAAATTTGTTTGTAACAAGTCAAATTCCCATTATTCTCCCCCTTTGTCATCAGACAAAAAGAAAGAAAGACATCACTGTCAAAAAAAAATTTGGCTACAAAAAAAAAATCAAGAGGAAGAAGGTGGAGGAGGAGGAGGTGGCCCTTGTTGAAAAAGAGATTTGAGGAGGTCTTCAACTCTCTTGTAGATTAAGTCCATCTGATTATTCACGTAGGCCTGAAAAGCTGGGGGCACTTGGGTGAGAATGTCAGCAGAAGGTTGTGGTTCCACAATAGCTAACTCAGTGGTGGAAGCAGGAGGGGTCACATCCATTTGCTGCACAACAGACTCAACTTCGTCTTCAGACAGAGGAAGGTCAACATCCCAAGGAAGAGAAGTTCTCCGGTATCCAAACATATGATCCCAGGGATAAGGCCTGCCTATGTTGTCAGACGGAGGTCCAGAGACAAAGCTTGGACAAGAGAAGATTGTTGGTAATGGCGAGTTTAGAGGCAGTCCAAGAAGATCATCTACCATATAGATAGGACGAAAACACTAGAAGCTCTGACCAGGCACAGTTATAGTATCTTCCTTATCTTCATCGCTTAGTCCTGAAGAAGATGCTTGTTGCTCACACTCCCAAATGTGCTTTTCCCAGAAGGTCTTAGCCTCGTTCTCCTCAGCTTCTCCTTTATTCGAAACTTGCCACAAGAATTCAACATCAGCATCAGGGGAACGTAAGCTCCCAAAATTTGGCTTAAAGAGGATGGGCTTGGGAAAGGTGGCTTGACTTCTGTACTTTTTCAAGTCTTTGTTTTTATTTAAATCCACCATTGGCAACCTTGGACAAACCCGATCCGGCTGAATCTTGATGGCAGTTGTAGAGGAGATGATCAGTGAAGGGGGTACAAATCTCAAATTCTTCAACAGAAGACTCCCCTTAATGACACTGACAAGGATGGTGTCATAAGGACTCGCAAACTGTCCCATTTCTTCCAAGGTGACAGGTTTGAAGGAGAGGTCACTAGGGAAGATGTGAACTTTTGTTGAGTAACCATTACAGCACTGGGAGCGTCTTGCTGTGAGTGAGAGAGAAGAGTCCTTGGATTCTCAAAGAGGGATAATGTGAGGGGAAACCCCCACAGAGAAAAGGTTAAGATAGGAGGAGTTGTAGAAGGTCTTTTGAGATGGGGAAGATGAAGGAGATTGGGAAGGTATGATGTGAGTTTGAGAAGAAAAAGGTTCAGTGTTTAAGGGAGAGGAAGTTATTTGAGAGGTTGGGAAGGAAGTTTGTGGTTCTGGTTGAGAAGAGGGTAAAATGGAGGAAGAGGGAATGGTAGGAAGAGGTTCCTTAGGAATGGACGCAAGCTTGGAAGAGGGTTTCCTTGTGATGGGTAGCTTCGTTCGGGTTCCTTTTGGGATGCTCGCAATGGACGCAACCTTCATCCTTTTAGCGATGGGTTGGTCATCTTCAGAGTCATCGTCCATTATGAGTCTCCGCTTGGGAATGGCTTGGACGGATGATGATTTCTTCTTTGGACTCTCAGCCTTTGAAGGAATAAGAGGCTGTTTCTGGTCCATAAAATCTTGGACGCTTTGAAGTTTCATCCTTAGAAGATTGCTTCGTCCAAAGATTTGTTGCTCTTGGATCCGTCCAAATATCCTCTTCTTCTTTTCAACATCTTTAGTCTCATGGGGACTAAAGATACCTTGATCTCTGAAGATCTTGGTTAAGAGAATACCATAGGAGATGGTGGTCTTCTTCCCTTTTCCTTGTACACTTCTCTTGAAGTTCTTAAAAAGCAGAGAAGGGAGATTGACCTGTTGACACAAAGATCGATGACACAGTGTAAGGCATGAACTGTAGAGACTGAGTCTTTGGATCCTGCCTTGTGGAGTATTGCCTTGTTCAGAAGTTGATGCAAAACTCTTGCCTTGTCATTCATCTTAGAAGCAGTTATCTTCCCCGTGGATGACTCCTTTAGTAAGGTGTCAAGAACAGCATCAATTCCCCCAAACGCTTTTTCCCAATCAGAAGTGATGGTGGCTCCTTCCAATCAACATTGGGTGGCGTTGGAGATGGTTACCTCTGAAACCACAACGGGTTTTCCCAAAACACATCCCCTGACCTCTGTTGCAGACACGGATGCGTCTTTCCGAGAACATTTTCACCAATTCCGGATAAACCTCCACCGGTTCTCTGAAGTAATTATCCCAACCAGCACCGACGAGACATTCTTTGATATCTATTCCACATTCTGCTAAAATTGAAGTTTGGAACGAGTATTCAACTGATACCTCGGCTCTTTCAACATCAAGGGTCTTTCCTCCGACCATTTCTTAGGGTTAAGGAAATTTGAAAGAGAGAGAGAAATTTGCTAAGGTTCTTTTTGCAAAGGTTTTCTTTCAAGGCTTGAAGGCGTAAAAATTTGATCTTGTAATGAAAGAAAATATTTATAGAAGAAGGTAGGTTTTTTACACTGAAAGGTTTCTTGAGAGAAAACGAATCGTTTTTTTTTTTTAAAAAAAAACAAACACATTAAATGTGTATTAAAAGTAACTGTCACGTCCGCAGTAAAAAGTTACTTTCGTGACCTTTCAAAAACTGACTCAGCGTGGGAAATTTGAAAAGTTTCAAACAAGATAAATGCAAATGATTTATGTCTTATCAAGAAATTTACCACACCATTTATCAAGTACAAAGCATTTTGGAAGCAGATCTTCAATGGACGCAAGAAATATTAATTCTTTACAAAATGCATACTTAGATGTTTTCGAATAAGAGTGAATCTATCCTCTGAGAGGGGTTTTGTGAAAATATCCGCCCATTGATGATCTGTATCCACATATTGAATATCAAACACACCTTTCTGAATATAATCTCTTATAAAGTGATGTTTGATTTCAATGTGTTTTGCCTTGAGTGTAGTATGGGATTTTTTGATAAGTTAATTGCAGCAGTATTATCACATAGTAAAGGAATCTTACTTTCAAAGATGTTGTAGTCTTCTAATTGATGTTTGATCCAGAGTAGTTGAGAGCAACAATTTGACGCAGAGATATATTCAGCTTCAGCTGTTGATAGAGCTATTGTGCTTTGTCTCTTGCTGAACCATGATACTAGATTTCCTCCAATGAAGTGACATCCTCCACTTGTACTTTTCCTTTCGATTCTATCTCCAAAGATAGTCAAGATCACAAAAACCAACTAATCTGTACTCATGAGATTTCTTAAATACCAAACCCAGATTAGTAGTTCCTTTCAAGTATCTGAATATTCTTTTTACAGCAATTAAGTGTGACTCTCTAGGATCAGATTGAAAACATGCACAAAGACACACACTAAACATTATATCAGGTCTGGACGCAGTGAGATATAAGAGTGATCCAATCATACCTCTGTATACCTTTTCGTCCACCGTTTTATCCTTATCGTCCAATCTTAGTGTGGACGATGGATGCATTGGTGTGCTCATTGTTTTGCAATCGTCCAATTTGAATTTCTTCAGAAGTTCATTTGTATATTTTGTCTGATGAATGTAGATTTCGTCCAATGTTTGCTTCACTTGCAAACCCAGAAAGAATTTTAATTCTCCCATTAAGCTCATTTCGAATTCCTTCTGCATCAGATTGGAAAAATCCTTGCAAAGAGATTCATCAGTAGCTCCAAAAATAATATCATCAACATAAATTTGAACTAAAATGAATTTCGAGTTTTTGTCTTTTCGAAAAAGAGTAGTGTCAACTTTTCCTCTAGAAAAACCGTTTTCTATTAAAAAGGTACTTAACCTTTCATACCAGGCTCGAGGAGCTTGTTTTAAACCGTACAAGGCCTTTTTCAATTTGAAAACATGCTCAGGGAAATTTTCATCCTCGAAACCAGGTGGTTGTTTAACGAAAACTTCTTCATTGATTATACCATTTAGAAATGCACTTTTTACGTCCATTTGATATAGTCTCATGCTATGATGAGCAGCAAATGAAAGTAAAATGCGTATGGCTTCTAGTCTAGCTACAGGAGCAAAAGTTTCAGTGAAATCAATACCTTCTTGTTGTGAGTAGCCTTGGGCTACCAACCTTGCTTTGTTTCTCACAACCTTACCATCTTCGTCCAATTTGTTTTTGAATATCCATTTTGTGCCGATGATGGACTTGTCTTTAGGCTTTTGAACTAGCGTCCAAACATCATTTCTTTTAAATTGATTTAGCTCTTCTTGCATAGCTAAGATCCATCCTTCGTCCTTCAGTGCTTCTTCTATTTTTCTTGGTTCCATTTCAGAGATGAAGGCTACATTCGAGTATTCTCTGAAGGTAGATCTTGTACGCACTTTATCATCGGGATTACCAATGATTTGGTGTTCTGGATGATAAGTTTTGAAATGCCAGCTTCTTTGACCATCAGTTGTTTCTTCTTTTCTTTCATCGTCCAATGCTTCTTTGTTTTGGGTTGCTGATCCTTCTCCTTTGTCTTTTAAGTTTAACTCTGCAAAGGACTCATCTAGCTCTGACAAGTCATTGTCAGGCTTTTTGTCATTGAATTTAACATGAACAGATTCTTCAACAGTTAGAGAGCGAGAGTTATATACTCTATATGCTTTAGATGTTTCTGAGTATCCTAGGAAAATACCAGAGTCAACTTTAGCATCAAACTTTCCTAAAGAATCCTTAGTATTCAAAATAAAACATTGACAACCAAAAGAATGAAAGTAAGAGATGTTGGGTTTTCGTCCTTTCCACAATTCATACGGAGTCTTGTTTAAAATAGGTCTAATATATATTCTGTTTTGAATATAACACGCAGTGTTAACAGCTTCAGCCCAGAAGTGTTTGGAGATTGAGTTGTCATTGAGTATTGTTCTAGCCATCTCTTGAAGAGATCTATTTTTTCTTTCTACCACACCATTTTGTTGTGGTGTTCTTGGGGCAGAGAAGTTGTGACGAATACCGTTTTCTTCACAGAACAATTGGAAGCTCTCATTCTCAAATTCTCCTCCATGATCACTTCGGATTGAGTTGATACACATTCCTTTTTCATTTTGAATTCTTTTACAGAAAATAGAAAAGACTTTGAAAGACTCATTCTTGTGAGCTAGAAACATAACCCATGTCCATCTAGTATAGTCATCTACTATGACCAATCCATATTTCTTTCCATTTAGTGAAGAAGTTCTTGTAGGACCAAATAGATCAAGATGTAACAATTCTAGTGGTCTAGAGGTGGAAACGATGTTTTTGGACTCAAAAGAATTTTTGATTTGTTTTCCCTTTTGACAAGCTTCACAAAGAACATCTAATTTGTACACAAGCTTTGGTAGTCCTCTTACGAGGTTATGCTTATTTAGTTTAGAGATTAATCTCAAACTTGCATGACTAAGCTTCTTGTGCTATATCCACTGTTCTCCTTTTATGGAAACTAGACATGATACATTTTGATCTGAAAGATCTTCCAAGTCAATTTTATAAAGATTGTTTTGCCTTTTAGCAATGAAGAGTATGGATCCGTCAGAGTTTTTAACTATACATTCTCCTTGATTGAATGAAACATTAGATCCACTATCACATAATTGACTAATGCTAAGCAGATTATGTTTCAATCCTTCAACTAGAAGAACATTATCGATAGAGGGAAAAGGATGCTTACCAATCTTACCTATTCCAACTATTTTACCTTTCTGGTTTCCTCCAAACGTGACGGAGCCTCCTGAATTAGTTTTGATGTCTTGGAACATAGACCTTTCTCCCGTCATGTGCCGTGAACAACCACTGTCCAGGTACCATGACAGGTGTCTTTTTCTTGTTGCTAAGCACATCTGCAAGAGGAATTATCATATCCTTAGGTACCCATATCTTTTTGGGTCCTTTTTGGTTAGCTCTTGGAGATCCATAATATTTTGACATTTTATTAAAAAGATCTATTGAGGAATGGTAAACGTTCTTTTTGCAAACATTCTTAATGGATTTAGGTTGTGTAGTAGTTTTTTGAAAAAGTTGTTTATCAGTATCTTGATATCCCAATCCAGATTTGTCACGAGGGTCTCTGGAATATTTGAGTAAAATGTTTAGGTTGTTGGTGCTTTTTACAAATTTACTGAGGTCCTCCGTTAACTCTTTTACCTCATTATGAAGTTTATCAACTTCATCTGAAGTGTTGGACTCAGAAGATGTTTTCAAAAGAGCATTTTCAGTTTTTAATTTTTCACAATAAATTTCAAGTTCTTGTTTTTCTGAAAACATTTTTCCATATTCTCTAGTTAATTTTGAAAACTTTCTTTTCAAGGATTTATATTCAACCGCTAAAATAGATGAATTATTTAACAACTCATCAAATGCATTCTGAAGATTAAGATCACAATTTGTTACCTCATCTTCTTCTTCTTCTGACAAGGTGTTAGCCATGAGACATAGATTTGCTTCTTCTTCTGCTTCTTCTTCATCATCAGTAGTTGAAAGATCAAGATCTTCCCAGGTGGCCATTAATCTTCTTTTCTTCTTTGGAAAGAATCTCCTTTTCTCTTTCTCTTTGTTTAGTGAAGGACATTCCGCTTTAATGTGTCCGGGCTTCTTGCATTCATAGCATATGATTGGACTCTTGTCTTTTGTTTCTGTTCTGTCCTTTGGTGACCTTCGTCCAAAGTGCTTTCTCCGCATACCTCCTTTCTTTTTCCACATTGCTTGTATCTTTCTAGAGATGAAAGATAACACGTCATTATCAGATATATCATCTTCAGATGACTCGGCCTCGTCTGATGATTTTTCAGCTTTAAGTGCTTTGGACGCATTGCCTTTATGAGCTTTAAGGGCAATTGATTTCCCTTTTCTTGAGCTTTCCTCTTCATGAAGTTCCAGCTCATGAACTTTAAGAGAACCCAAGAGTTCCTCCATGGTAAGAGAAGCTAGATTCTTTGCTTCCTGTATGGCAGTAACCTTAGGTCTCCACTATCTGGAAAGACTTCTTAGGATTTTTCTGATATGATCTTGATTATCATAGTTCTTTCCCAGAGATCTCAAGCCATTGATTATTGTTTGGAATCGTCCAAACATTTGATCAATGTTTTCATGCTCTCCCATTTTGAAGAGCTCATACTGGTGAACCAAAGATGCTTATCTTTGATTCTTTGACTTGAGATGAGCCTTCATGTGCTAAGGCCGCAGTATCCCATATCTCTTTAGCCGTTTCACAGCTATGAACTTTATCGTGCTCGATATGGTGATGGCACACATAAGATAATGTTTGGCTTTTGAGTTAAGGCGATGTCTCGGTTCGTTGTCCTTCCGTCCATTGTGGTCGAGGAGATCCTGTCTTCTGCGTTGGTGGGTGTTTGATATCCATTTTGAACTAGGTCCCGTGATGTCCATATTTTGGGCATCAAAAAAGGCAATCATTCTCTTCTTCCAGTAATCATAGTCGTTTCCATTGAATAGAAGTGGTCTGTTCACCGCTTGTCCTTCGTTCTCCATTAAAGGGTGTACTGGATCTTTTTCCTCTGCACTGTTAGATGCTCAACCCAAGAGGCTGAGCTCTGATACCAATTGAAATAACCAAGTGAAACACAAGAAGGGGGGTTGAATTGTGTTTCTTAACCCTTTTTGATGATTAATAAAAGATTTTCCTTTTCAATAGAAAATAGAACACAGCGAAGGATAAAGTTTGACAAGCAAAGAGCTTAGAACCAACACCGCTTAGTCCTATTGGACTCTAAGGATTTTGAAAAGACTTTTAATAAAATGGTTAACACGTTCTAAAACCAAATAAAAGATCTTTGTTAATAAACACAATGGTTAACCCCAGAAGTTAATGAATATAATAAAGCACACTAGAAGAGAAGAGAAGCTTACACACGAGATTTATCTTGGTTCACTCTTATCAACCAAGAGCTACGTCCAGTCCCTTCAACCAGAAGGATTTTCCAACTAATCCTTTTTACGATTACAAGTATTTTCAACCTCTTCAGGTTCAATCTCACAAGTATTCTTTTACACACAGCCTCTTCAGGCTTACAATGCTTAAGATGAATAAGTGACAGTAGATGAAAGCTTGAGTTTGAAACTCACTGACAAATGAGAATAGACAATAGAAATCTCAAGGCTTTTTCTTTTTACACGTATATGGAAATCCAAAAAGAAATAAAGCTTTTTAGACTTTGTAGGATACTTCGGCAAAGATCTCTCTATATCTTCAAGTGCTGCTTCTTCTCTTTATAAGTAAGAACAAATTGAGCAGACTTCATGGGTTAGATCGTCCAACGGAAACATTTATTACCGTTCTGAGTAGCATTAAATGCATCTACTGGAAAAGTGCTGAACTTCTTCTGACGGTGACTTTTATTCTCTGAGATTTCCAATCAATGAAAACAAAGTCCTGATTTGTCTAAGATTGCAGACGGTTTCTTATTTGCAGATCTTTGTAGTTGTTAGACAATGTCAGCAAAAGTGGCTTAGTTGACTTCTTACGTCATTACGTGAGTCATCGTAATTCTTTTCTAGCATTTAATGAGGAACAGTTCTTCATTTTTGAAAATTCACTTGGACGAGAGCTTGAACTTTGAAAGAGTGAGTTGAGTCCAAGCTTTGGCAGATAGATCGTATTGGACGAACTAATAAAAAGTAACAGTACATGCATACTAGTATTGGACGCACCAATAGTAAAAGTATATAATACATTTATTGGACCCACAAAGAGTTATAGCATATTGGACGCACGAAGAGTTATCTTTAAGCATAGAGCAGAATGGACGCACATACAAGTAGCGATTTGTTAATACTATTGTCGAAACACTTACTTGTTCAAACTAAATAAATATTTTTGTTATCCTCAAAACTTGAACAGGGAAAGCTACAGCTTTTAAGAATTTAGTACTTAAACCTTTTTATAAGAATTTGGTTTCAACATGCATTTGTCATCATCAAAACATAACACAATAAACCATTGGGGCAAACATATTTCCACATAAATGCATATGAATCTTTTCTTTTTCACGCTACTGTGAAGTTGATGCTACTATAGATGCATGAAATTTTCAATTTACTACTTTGGAGATTGTATAATCATGAAGATTATTGTTATTGACTATATTTTGATTTATTGGAAGACCACTTGAAGTCTTTATATACTTGTAACTTTCCTGAAAATTATTGGATGAGTTTATTTAAAAAAATTAAAGTTTTTGTTAAATAAATAATTAACCTGTTTGGGCCTGCAGGTTGACCATATATGGATCAAGCTGCCAAAATGTCAACCCATTTAAATTAACTCATTTTTGGCTCAGCCCATTTAAACTCAACCCGTGACGAGCTGGGCTTAAACAGGTCATCACATCCCATTTAACAGTCATACGTTTGTGCTACCTAATTACTCTTAAAAACTTACTTGAGTATTACTTAGCCTTATGAACTAGGTCTAGCCGAAACCCTAACCGTATGGTTTAGGTTTTTTATATCCATCATCAATATCATATTTTGCCAATGTAAATTAACCATAAGGAATTCTAAAAAATATATTTCACAACTTTGCCAAATTATTATTCATTTGATAAGTTTACTATTCATTTGGTTATTTAACTATTCATTTTATCATTTTTCTAAATACTTGATTTTTCATTGTTCTTTTACACATAACCTTCTTTACTAATTCTCAATATTCATTTCATTGAATTAATCTAAATTCTTAGGTTATATAACCCCTAGTTGGCCAAATTCCATACTAGGTTTCCTTAAGTTGTTTTATTACTTGAACTTGTAGTTTTCTCTCATTTTTTCTTTAATTCAACACTAGAACCTCCTTCTAATCATCATAATATACTTATATCATAAAGTAGTTCAAACCTAGGTCTTCTAATCCTCTTGGCCGAAACCATTATAGTTCATTTCCTAAGTGATTTTTCAAACTTCAAATACCAAACTATATTTGAATTTGATTAAATCACCTAATTAAACATTAATCCATTTAATTAGCTAAGAATCTAACAATTAAACAAACCCAATATCAAAACCCTAGTCTTGGACGAAACCTAACTCAAACTAGGATTCTTAGAATTTTTCATCCAATTGAAATAAAATCACTCAATCTTGCTTAATTAACTTCAATTATTCTAATCAAGCAATAAACCATTTGATTAACCCTTAATTCAATAATTAAACAATTTGAAACCATAAGCTATGGCTTTGACAAAACATGGTATGAGTTAGGGTTCCTATGATTTTCAATCAAATCAAGCAAATAACAATAGATTTCAACATAATCTACTAGAAACTTCATTAAACCATCATCAAACAACCAATAACCTATGGATTTTGATATCTCCACATAAATCATAGCTTCCAATATTCAACCATAATCCATCATAATTAAACATAATTTGATTGTATTCTTGTATAAAGGTTAACAAAAAGATTCCAAAGCATGGAAATATCATTGTAACTTCAAACTTGAAAAATCAAGAAGGTTGAAGGAACTTGAACTCCTACCTTTCTTGCTTTGTTTCCTTGAAGTTTGAAAGCCACAAGACAAGTTTCTTCCTTGGTTCTTGCTTGTAGATGAATTCTTGATTCAAAACCAAGCTTTTGAGAATTATTCTGACATTTTCCCTATTTTCCTTGGATTTTTCTCCTTTTTTCTTTCTTTTTTCTCACCAACCATCCTTGCACTCCTCCTTTTTCCCTTGATGCTTCTTGCAAATGGCTTGAAGAAGCATAAATTTTCATTTAATTTTGTTAACCAATTATATGTGAGCATTTTTGTTTGGCCTAATGATTATATCTTTATCTTAACCAATCAAATGAAAACAACCCATCCTTAAATGGCTTGTTTGTTTTGGCTAACGTAAAGAATTAATATTTTATATAACTATCTTATTTATTTCTAACTAGATTCTAATTATAAGCTAACTAGATTCTATTTAGTTAGATATTTTTTGTCTTATTCTACTATCAATCTAAAAAATTACCACGAGGTCCTTAATGTCATATCCCTATAATTACATAAATGTTATTGTATATTCTACTAACTTATACTAAGTATTTTAATAAATTCTCTTCTCATATAGATAGTTTTCATGACTCTATTTTCCTAGAATCACTATGAAACAAAATAATAATTATGATAAGAATATAATTAAATTAAACATATTCACTAATCAAAAACACTTATAAATATTTATGTATAAATAGATAGAAATATAAGTTGGATAATATTATGCATTCTCTTTATAATGGATAATAGAAATCATAAATTTTCATGCATAAACAGTGTAAAAATAAATATTAAATCAATAAACAGACAAATAAACATACAGTAAATATTTTTCTATTTATCTTAGGAGAGGATGTTACATTTCTTTGTTCCTTTTAAAAGATTTTGCCTTTAAACTTTAGTTACCTGTTGGAAATAACTCTTGATATTTTCTTTTCATTTATTTTTCTATTTCCTAGGTTATTTCTTCTGTAGTCATTCCTTTCCATAATACTTTAACTAAAGGAACCTTCTTTCATCTTTACTATTTATAATTAACATCCAAAATCTATATAGGTTTTATAGAATAAGTTAAATAATCTCTTAACTACACTAACTCATTCTCTATGACGTGTGAATGATCATGACAATATTTTCTGAGCTAAGACACTTGAAAAACATCATTGGGATTTGAAACATTTGGAGGAAGTTCAATTTGATATGCAACTAGTCTTATTATTTTAAGAATTTGGAAATGATCAATGAATCTGGGACTCAACTTTTACGATTTAAAAGACTAGCCAATTCCAATCATAGAAGAAAATTTAAGAAATAAATGTTCTCCTTCTTGAAATTCTAGTGGTTTTCTTCTTTTATTAGTATAATTTTTCTGCCTATTTTGTGTAATAAGTAGTTTATCCTGACCATTTTGACATGCTCTGAAGTCATTTGTACTATCTCAAGTCCTAGTAGGTTTCTCTCACCTATTTCATACCAACACAAATGACATTTGCATTTTCTACCATACAGAGCTTCATATGGTGTCATTCTAATATTAGAGTGATAAAGGTTATTATATGCAAACTCTACTAATGGTAGATAATTATCCCAACTTCTTTTTGGTTCCATCACACAAGCCCTAAACATATCTTCTAATGTCTAAATAGTTCTTTCAATTTGACCATCTATTTGGGGATGATAAGCTGTACTAAAACATATTCTTGTTTTGAACTTTCATGTTATGACTACGTTAATTGAAGTGTTTAATGTTACCTAATTGAATTTAATATCTCTTTGAATTTGAATTTAAGCAAGGAAGTCAACAAGGGAAAAAGAAGGAAACCAAAATTGATTCATTTCAGGAAGGAATCTCAATATATCCAAACCCTGGAGCAGTAAAATGAGTATAACTTGAGCTACAGAGATCATATTGAGGTGATTCAAGTGGCTTTGAAAAGCTAAGACATAGGGCTACAACTTTTGAGTTGAGAACTTTGGCTAATTCTGACATCTGGTTAAGGACAAAGAAGAACATGGCTTGACCGTGTTTTAGAGCAAAAAAGCACGTTGAATAGAGGAAATCTATTCACTGCTTGTCCTTTATTTTTCATGAGGTTTTGATAGATCGTCTTCCCTCTATACTGTTAGATGCTCAATCTAAGAAGTTGAGCTCTTATACCATTTGAAATAACCAAATGAAACACAAGAAGGGGGGTTGAATTGTGTTTCATAACCTTTTGGAAAACTTTTCGCAAATTAGTTTAGATAACATAACTTTAAGGTTTGTAAAATATAATGGACGTTAAAAATAGTTTAAGTAAAACGTTTGACGCAAAAAACGCTTTAAGAAAATCTTTAGACGCAAATAGAGAGCTATAAGTCCATATAGAGATAATTGTTAAGAACAAATAATGACAATCCCCAAATGTTAGCAAATATAAAGTAAAGCAAGGTAAATGATGAGAAAATCACACCAGAGATTTATACTGGTTCACTCTTACAACACAAGAGTTACGTCCAGTCCTTTCAACTTGAATGATTTTTCACTAATCTTTACAATATTACAAGTATTCTCCATAGTGTCTCTTCAGGCTTCAAACAAGTAATATCAACCTCTTCAGGTCCTAACACAGGGTTATAAAAAGAGTGTTTGAAAACACTTAAGCTCAACTCACGATATGTGAGAGTATAACAAATAAGGTCAAAGTATATTGTAAAACTCTATACAAGAGTAAATGAAAGTGTAAGGAAATCTCAGATTGCATCTCTAACTTTTTCCCATGTTGTTGTTTTGCTAGTTCCTTTGAAGACTTCATGTATTTATAGGCTTTTAAACTTGAACTTGTCTTCATGTAGATCTTTGTCTAGTAGCAATAAATGTTACCGTTCTGAGGTACATTAAATGCTTAACACTGATAGTGTGTTGATCCTCTTTTAAAAAGTAGACTTAGTTATCAATGTTGTTGAGAATCGTTGATATCTTGTATTGAATCTTTTGAGTGAATAAAAAGTTCTCATTTGCTGGTCCTTATAGAGATTAGGTATGTCAGCGCCAGCGTACAAAGTTGACTTTGTTTGTCGCGTATTTTGTCATAAGCCTCTTCAACATTTAATACAATGTATAGTTCTTGAATTTGAATTAGCTTTAGACGAATGTATTTGTAAACGAAACATAGAGATAACTTTTGGATTGTCCAATAATAAAATATAATAAAACAATTCAATTCATATTGGACGCAAACAATAAAACGTTAAGTTTGTCTTTATAAAAACTTGTTTGAGTTTAAAACGTTCATAAAAGATTTACATGTGAGATTCAATGCTGAACTTTCACTTTTTTTCAATGAAATATTATAAGTTTAATTAAAACTTATTTATTCATTCTAATTTAATATCTTTGTTATCTTTAAAACTTTGAAGGGTTTAATTACTTGAAGTACTTTGGTTCCAATCATCATTTTCCTGATTCGTCTTTGGTTCCAACAGACTCCAATATTGCAGCCAATTTGCGTGCTTGTCAGCCCAATCAGTGTAGTGATTACCACACATGCCAACCTTATGGACAATGTCAAGATCAGTTGGTGCAAGCAAAATTCCTTGTACCAACCAAAATTGCCGCATGCTCTGTCTGTCTGGTGTCACACAATAATTGAAAAGCATATTAGAACATTACAAGCATTCCAAAATCCTAACCTCTTAATTAAACACTAAAAACTTAAATTAATTATAAAACCTAAACCATTATTTAACCTAAAACTCTAAAACATTCTAAGAAAACTCTAAACATTTCTAACAAAACCCTAATCTATTAATTAAAACCATAAACTAGAAAAAAGAACTTATTGAGAAGTCGATTTTGAAGAAATTAACTACTCAACAAGATTAAAAAAATTTACTTTTCTCGTTAAGAACAAAGACTAACTTTTAAACGTAAAAATTAAAAATATATATATATGTTGAGAAGTCTCAACAGAAAAATATATATTTTAATATATAATTCTTAAAACAGAATAAGAAGAAATAATAATAAAAATAAATTATTTTCATATAAAAAACCATGAAGTGTAAGTAGTACTAGACAATTTATTAGGTTTACACTCAAAACATATATACATTTTATGGGTTTTTTTATATAAATATATTTAAAAAAAATTATATACCGTTTTACCTTACTTTAAAAATTATATATTAAAATATTTTTTTCTATATTGTGAAATCAGTTTAGTTTAAATCGACTTTTCAATATATATATCTTTTAATTAAAAACCTGTTGAGAAGTCAATTTGAAAAAAATCGACTTCTCAACGTTAAAAGTTAATTTTTTTATATATATGTTGAGAAGTTAATTTTTCTTAAATCGACTTCTCAACAAATTTTAAATTTAAAAAAAAATATATTAAAAAATTAATTTGAGTCAAATTAATTTCTTAACATAAAAAAATATTATAATATATATTTTTAGAAGTGTAATAAAATGATAAATAAATTTTTTTTAAATATATTAATATAAAAAACCTACATTTTATTTCATTTTTTTTTTCAAATTTTTTATAAGAAAATAAATAAATAATCCTTTTCAGCATATGAAAGTACACAGAGAGAAAGAGAAGAAAGTAGAAGGCACACGTCAACGCTAATCGATTCCATCGATTCCACGTCTTTGTTTTAATTTTAAAACAGACTTTTCACGTCATTGGCACACAGACGCCCCAAATACTGTGCCAGCTTTTTCTTCTCTCCTCGGTAATCTAAATGTTTAGTTAATTGATATTGACTTGAAGTTATGTATCAGTCATTGTCTACCCGAATCCAGAAACACAAAATCCTAAACGTCTCTGCATTGCAGGGGAGAGAGAAGAGAGAAGAGAGGGGGTGCTGCAACTTGCAACTTTTTAAAAAGTTAAAGTGGGTGAAGAAAATGGAGACTCAATAGTACGGAGAGAAGGGTAAAGAGAATCACCCACATGGCTAAAGAGCAACGCACAAAATTTTCATCCATTCAGGATGGCAAACATTCATTCCTCTGGGTATATATTTTTTTTCCTTGTAAAAATTTTCTCACTTGCATGAGCTAATTATACTGTTCTTCCCAACAAAATCTTACTTAACTACAAAAATTAGTAGTAGTCCCCACATTGAACTGTCCTAGATTCCATCTCTATCTGCGAAGTCTTTTTACAAGAAAATTTCCATCTCTTTCATCCAAAAGCCAAATATGTAGAAATAATCCACCACAAGAAGAATTTTGCCTCCTCAGCCAACCATCTTCTCTACTGTCAATAATCTGTGCAAGATCATATTGCAAAATGACAGAATCAAAATATAGAATTAGCACGATTATAGAGTATAATAATCTGAGTTAATAGAGAAACCACCCATTCCTTATAGCCATATATAACGCATACCATCATGTTTCTTCATCAAACTCCTAGCAAATAGCAAGCATATAACCAAAAACGCCACCCCAGCTGCCCCTCCCAATATTATAGCCACTGTCTTCCTTGTATTTTGCCCTGTCATTCGACATACCTCTAAATAATTAAAATATGATTAGATCGAGCAAACTAGCACCATTGATTTGAACATATGGACAATTAAAGAGAAGGACTAATGGTATTTTAAAATTGAGCTGTGTGTGAAAGGGACAAGGACAAAGACAGATTATCCTTGATCCTTAATTTAAAATCAGAAACTTTGATACTTTTTTTCCTACCAAATATTTATTTCATTGGTATCTGTTTGGTTCTGTTCGGACTTCGGAGAGTTCAGGTATTAGTTATTACCTGAAGAGGATGAAGAAGAGGATCTCCCTGGAACCCCATTTGGGTAAGAACTATAACTAATGAAGCACTTGTGCAAATAGACTTGACCTGAAATAGAGCTTCCACATTCAACTTCAGCTCTCTGCACAGCATTTTTCACACATTCTCCACAATCTGAATCACCAACATCTCCCTCACATTGTCCCATCACATACACCGATTGGTAGCTCGTAGCATAAAAGCCATGGCCACTGGCCACCCCATTTTCCATCACCGAGAATGCAGTGTCCCTTCGTTCTTCATACCCACTTCCAGCTGCATTTGTTGCCCCACAAGTCTTATACAGCATTTGCATTCCTGAGATTTGGGCATACCCAGCAACCTCGTACAACATGTAGCAACCAAGTAGTTGAACTCTGGCAGCTATGGTTTTGCCACATAACTTGTCAGACAAAACTGGAAGTCTGCTCACACAGTTGTAGCAATCAGAATTGCTGAGATCCCCTCTGCATTGGAAGAGACCAGTTATGCTGGTTTGGCCACTGCCAGAGGTGGCCTTAAAGAACTTGGCTTTGGTGGATTGTGAAACCAATGACCCAAAGATTGCAGAAAGTGCTTGGGAGTACACCCCAGTTGGATCTGTAAAAGCCTCCTTTGAGCAGCCCTTGTAGACCAAGGTAGTGTAATCAGAAGCAGATTCTGCAAGTCGGGATGGCTCAAGATTTGTGAAGAAAACCAGGAACAAAAGAAGAAAAAGGGACTTTCTAGGAAAACCCATCTAGGTGTGTGGTGTAACTGGTGTTGAGGTATCAAATCATGGCAATTTGAGGAAAAGCCTTCAAGGGGTCTTGTGGGGTGCTATTAAATTCAGGGAGGCTCTGATTAAGGAAAAGAATCAAGGGTTGTGGTTGAAACTTGGGTATTTCTGCTGCTTTTTGCTGAATCAGGTGGGAAGAGGACTTGGGTCTCTTTGGCTGAGTGACTCTACGTTCTGGTTTTGTAGTCCTTGGGATTCACTTTCCTTTGGATAGCCTAATGCCTCTGTAGATGTGCATATACTTTCTTTCTCTCTCTACAACTGGTTAACAGAGAAGTAAGTAAAACAAAAAACAAAAACAAAACTAGAATATACTTTTGAAAATGGTGAATAGTTTTTTATTATTTGAAGAGAATGAAAACAAAAGTGCTTCAATTAATTAACTGTTAAAAGTAGTGGGAAAAAGTATTCCCCATCTAGAGAAGGTTTTGGTTTTGGAGGGCATGAACAGAAAGGAATCTGATTTTGTGGGAGAGAAGAACATGCAGTTTGACTGATGCATATCATGCTTGATATAGGATTTGAATTCAATTTAATTCTATTGAACCCAATTTAAGTTTAATTAAGGTTTAGGGCACATGAAGGGATTAAGCACTAGGGTCCTAGAAAGAGGTGCCACTCTCTTAACACCATGGAACCTAACAGTTTCAGAAGAATAAATAATTTGCAGGAAAACCTGATGACAAATTGTTGAAAAATTATAACTAGATTGTCAAAATGTAGATAATGATTAAAAAGCATTGAAATTTTTTTGTTTATCATTTCTAACAAAGCTATTACTAAACTACTGCAACTAACTTGTCTATATCTTTATTCAGTAATTTTCTTTATATTATTGTTCCTTGTAAAAGAAACTGCATACAGCATAAAGGTTTGCTGGCTAAGATCAAGGTTTCAAAGTTGACAAATTGAAGTCTAGTTTAGCTGGCACATTTCTATTTTTAGGTTGAAATGAATTTAGACAAAATTTTGTGCGATTGTTGATCAATCAATTTGAGACACTTATGTTAGTTTTGTATTAGGCTTTATTACATGTTTATTGTGCCCAATATTAGTATTTTAGATGAGTTTAATGTTGTTGGGCTTCATTGGGCTTTAATGCAAATATTGAATAATTTTCGGATTTTGATGCATTTTGACATTTCTTCTTTGGTTAGGCCATAACTTGGGACTCGGTGATCCATTTGATGTGATTTTGGTGTCTTTGGAAAGCTAAGACAATGCTTTACAAGTTTCATGAAGAACACAAGAGCTGGATCAGACTTCTAAGGGTCCAAAATATCCCTGCAATGCAGAGTGGGTTTGCTGTCACGAAAATCTAGGCAGTGTGCACATATTAGACTACATAATGAGTTATAGGCCTCCTCTTGGGCTGAAACTTGGCCATTGGAAAGATAAGACCCATATCTCCAACTTCACTAAAGACCATTTAGTCAATAGATGTCGTTTTAGGCATGATAATGAAGCTAAAAGTTGGTTTGAATTTGGAAACACGTTCTGCCAACCTAACTTGAGGTAGGTTCAGTGTTTTTAGCATATCTGGAGTTCTAAACGTCCAAATGGCATGATTCCAATTGCAAAATTTCAAGGAGACAACTAGCTACAACTTTCATGAAGACCTCCAAGCCAAAATGCACCGTCTAGATCATGAAAATCAAGCCAGAATTCGGATAAGAATTGTTGACTAAATGCCACCAACCATACACCAACCCACCTACCATGCACCAACCCACCAATCATGCATCAAGCTTCCATATTTGACAATTTTCATATTTTTATAGGTTGTATTCAAATTATGTACATGTACAAATTGGCTTCTAGGATTAGTATAAATAGAGCCAATCTCTTTGTATTATCATCATTCAATTTTAAGTAAGTTTGAAGAAAGTTTGAGTATTTGTGAGAGTTTTCTTTCTCTTCTTCTCCATTCTCTTTACAATTTCTTTTTGTTCTTTTATTTCTGAGTTCTTCCTTCCCATCCATGGAAGGCTAGGCTCTCATAATCAATCCAAGGGATTAGCCATCTTGATGTTTAATTTGGAGATCTTGTTTCGCTTGTTCATATTGCTTAATTGTTATTCAAGTTTCTCTTCTTCCTCTTTTGATTTTTATCTAGATTAAATTGCTTAATTTGATTTAGATGTTGATGTGATAATAGTTTTATTATCATGTATTCAAAGAGAATCACAAAGATTAAACAATATATTAAAGCTTTTTGATAGATTGTTTAGCTTGGTTAAATTCTAGATCTTAAGTTAATCTATGTTGGATGGTGCTTACTTTATCTAACCTTGGTTAATCAAATCCTAGATGCTTATCTAGTAGAGAATTCTTGGATCATGTTAAGGCTTCTTGATGTGATCTAAGGCCAAGAATATGGTTAGCAATTAAGTGAATTCCTTGTGATCAATGATGAGTTAAACTCAAAATCGGTAAATTTCCTTGGATTGGTTGTTTCTTTAGATTTGTTTACAACTTTAAGTCTCGTACTTTTATTAATCTTGTTAATCAACAACAAAACCCCCATTTTCTAATTATCTTGATCTAATTAAATATTTATTTTTGAATTCTTGAGAGATAATTCGGTTCATTCTTTATACTACAAATTAGTTTGTGAACCGGTTATTTTATTATTTGATAGGTCTCGACAACCTCTTGTCAATTGTTTAGTGAGTCATAAGCCAATTATTCATGACTTTATCTTACGTTTATTGCACTTATTATATTATGTCTAACAGTTTAAATTAGTTTTTAAAAAATTAATATAGCAATCTATAATTAAATATTTTACCATGTGTAACACTTAATATATCATGGTTATTATTATTTTTTGTTTTTTAAGGTATTTATATTTATTAGCACTATAAGACTAATCTTTTTAAAGTTGAATTAAAGGGTTGACTTAATAATTAAGGAGACGTATTTCATAACTTAACTAACCATATAATGTTTATTTTTGTTATGCTATTATACAAAATTATAAATTATATGGTATAATATATTAGTTATATATATATATATATGTATGCATGTATACACAAAAGTAGGAAATGATATTTTTTATAAATATAAAATTAAATATGTTTAAAATTACTAATTGAAACCAAACAAAACATCACATATATTTAAATATCTAACATATTATTATCAAATATAAAAAAAAATATCCCAGGCACTAAACACTTGCTAAAGTTGTCATTGTGTTGGCATTTGCTTTCATGTTTATTCCACGCCTCATTAGTTGGTTTCGAAGTATGAGCCAAAGATCCAACATACCATGTTCATATTCCATTACACGCTGGCAATACATTGCATTTTCAAAATACAATGAATTATCTACATATAAAATGCTATGATGTTATTAAAAAGTAGTTTAGGGCAATAAGTCATATAATTTATAAAGAAAAGTTAGTATGTATAACTCATATACTCTAATATAGGAAAACACAAATAGTAGTTTTTAGACGTTCAAAACAGAACTCATGTTAACCATTAAAAGAGAGATAATATATATATTAACCTTAAATGAATCTTGCTAGCCACACTTAATGAATTTGTTTATCACTAATATGGCAGTCACGATATATTAAATCAGTTAATCATTTTTTTAAACAAATTGTTTTGATGAGTAGAGGGAGAAAAAAATAAAGAGAGTGAAGTGAGAAGGGAACTATAACCTATGCTCAAAAGAAAATCAAAAAATGAATTAGAAGGGGAAAATATGATAATAAAATCTAAATATGTGAATGTAGACGTAATAATCTGAAATGAGAAATTGGACTATAATTATTTCTCATTTTAAAAACTATGTATCTAATTTTTATCTTCTCAATTATTTTTTATTATCTTTTCATAGCTAGATTGATATTTTAAAAAATTATAAATCAATTCAAAAAATTGTAAAAAAACAAAAAATTCTCCCATCACTTTCTTAAAGTACAAAATGTTTTAAGAATTTTGGCTCCATAACTTTTTTAAGTCACAAAAAGTAAGTCTATCGTGTGGAATTTAAACAATTTGTTAAATTGTAAGTTCAAATTTTTATGTAATCAACTAATCATTATATTAAAAAAAATATTTCTTGTTTCAACAAACATACGATGCTAAAAATACAAAATATCACATTATTTTCATGTAATCAACTAATCATTATATTAAAAAAAATATTTCTTGTTTCAATAAACATACGATGCTAAAAATACAAAATATCACATTTTTTTTATGGTTAAAAATCTCACCTTTTTTTAACTACAGTGACAGGTTGACTGTCGCTTCTATTCCGACTAATTTGACTTTTTTTGGTTTTGACTTTTAAAACGAATATAAGGAAAGTTAAAAGGATTTTTTTTATTTGCATTGCGAACAATTATTTTATATATTCATTTACATATCAAAGTTATGAATTTTTTTAACAGCACATTTATTAAAGATGTTTTTGCATTAATCCCTTGTCGTAGTTCATTTTAGGTAATCGCTTTCTCGGTAGTAGTTCTTTTTAAAATTGGATAAAAATATTTAAATTGATGATTTAATGATATACGTGACATTAATTTAATTTTTTAAATTATTTTTTACATTAAAATAATTTTTTAATATTATTTTTTATATTAAATTGGTTCTCTAATATCATTTTTTACATCAAGTTTATCAATTAATTTGATGTCAAAAATAATTAGAAATATTTGGGACATTAGTTTAGTTTTTTTAATTATTTTTTATATCAAAATAATTTTTCAATGTAAAAAATTTGGTCCTCTAAAATATTTAAATTAATCATTTAAAGATATACGTGACATTAGTTTAGTTTTTTTTAATTATTTTTGACATCAAAATATTTCTTCAATGTATTTTTTATATCAAATTAGTCATTCAATATTATTTTTTACATTAGATTGGTCGATCAATTAGAGACATACCTGACATTAGTTTGTTTTTCTAATTATTTTTTACATCAAAATAATTCTCCAATGTCAAAAATTTGGTCCTCTAAAATATTTAAATTGATCATTTAAAGATATATATGACATTAGTTTAGTTTTTAAATTATTTTTGACATCAAAATAATTCTCCAATGTCAATTTTTATATTAAATTGGTTTTCCAATATCATTTTTACATAAAATTAGTCGATCAATTTGATGTCAAAAATAATTAAAGGATCAAACTAATGTCCCGTATATTTTTATTTTTATTTTCAGTTATATATATTTTTATTATAATTATAAAAATGTCACATTATTATTATTTTTTTTAAATTTTGCAAAAGAAATGATGAAAATAATTTTTTGTTGCTTTCACTTATTTTCACTATTTTTTCACAAAATTTTAAAAACAGGAAATAAGATAACATTTTTGTAATTACAATAAAAATACATCTAATTAAAAATAAAAACAGAAAATAAACTAAACTTTTATTGTTATCTGGAAGTGCAAAAGGATATAATTCTTGTATGAAAAGATTATAAGCTACTTTTTTTACGAAAGACAAAAGTTACATACTTTTTAGAGAAAAATTACGAGAATTTTTTAAAATATCAAAATTTTATAACTTATTTGTTGTAAAATATTTTTATTTGCGTTGTTAACAATATTAGAGTTTTTTTTTATACTGCACATCGGGAAGAATTGTGTACCAGTAAGTAAGTCATTTACAATATTTTACGAATAATTTACTAACTTTTTCATTTTTTCCCTCTAATATGTTGTAACATTTCTAGGAAAAGTATTCATTTTTTCATTTTCATAAAAAAAAAATTATCTTTTATATGTAAAATATAAAAACAATTTGAACTTGTAAGTAATAGTCAAAATTATGTATTTTTAAAAAGAAGGTAAAATAAATATTTTGTTGCTTAACTTTATTTTAAATTTTATTATCATCTAATGACTACATTTTGATTTATTTTTATCTCAAATATTTTCAAAATTATTAAATTAATCTCAATCACTAATTCCGTTAAAAATGTTAACGACCATTGTTAATATAGCATTTTATGTGGACATAAATGCACAATTGACAAGATACAATTAGGATTTTTAATTTGAATTAGTGGTTAGGATTAATTTGATGAATTTTGAAAATATTTGAGACAAAAGTAAAACAGTATAGTTGTGGGACAAAAATGATACTTAAAATAAAAGAACAAAAAATGAAAAATTTTCTTATAATAAATTTTATGCATCATTTTTCTTTTTGAATTTCAATATTTATGAATATATTTAGTACTAAAACCATATTGAATTAATCTATAACAAATATTTATGATTTGATACTGATATTTGAGTTGATTTGAGAATATAGTAAGGTTTTTCTCTATATAATTGAAGAGTTGACCAAGATAAGATTTGATATTAATACTCCTAATATGTTAATGAGGGGATCTCAAGAATTCTTATTTAAGCCGATTTTGTGAAATATTTTTGCAACTTAATGTAATTTTTTTGTAACAAAAATAATTTTAAAGATATGTTACTCTAATATTATTAGTCAGGATGCCAATGGATTTAATGTGCTTTTTAATAATCAATCTATATGAAAAGTATAATTCTTTTTAATGCACAAATATAGAAGTTTAAAAAGAAAATAATGCATAAAATTCATTATAGGAAAAAAATCACTTTTTGCCTCTTAACTTTATTTTAAGTTTTATTTTTGTTTCACAATTATATATATTTTTATTTTCGTCCTAAATATTTTTAAAACTTATCAAATTTATCGTAATCACTAATTTTAAAATTTCTTAGTTGGATAGTACCAATTGTACACTTATACCCACATAGTATTCATATCAACAAGTTTTATTAAATTTTGACATTGTTAGTGATTGGGACGAAGTAAATGAGTTTTAGAAAGATTTAAGAAAAAATAAAATATAAATATAATTATGTGACGAAAATGAATTCTATAATAAAATTAAGGGACAAAGTATACTTTTGTCTAAAAATAGCATGCAAAAGTACAAAAGCCTCAACTTAAGTGGCATTAAGTGTGTTTTTGGATTATATTTTGCAAATTTAATTTTGGATGAACTTGATTTTGCAAAGTTGATTTTAGTTAGAAATGAGTTTGAGTGAAGTGATTTATGTTTAGAAATATTTATTTGAAAATTAATTTTGTTAAATGAATGTTGTTTAAATAATGTTGATAAAAATCACTTTTAGATATGTAATTACCAAAAAATATATGAATTATTTTGAGTTTGATTGTTAATAAATTGATGTTAAAAAAATTGATTCTAAACAAATTGATTTGCAAAATAAATTTGTTAAAAAGTTAAGTTTATTTAGGGTATTGTAAAATAAAATTACTTTGAGTATAACTATAATAATATTTTTAAAAACTATTAAGTTATATTTGTTTAAATATTATTAAAATAGTACTATAATATCAAATTACAAGAGTATTTCTGTCAATACACATAGACGGATTTTCTTTCACCGCAAAAACAACAAAATGTTACTTATGCCCAAACGTGATTTGGAATGAAAATCTCGTTCACTTTTTTTCCATCAAGATTTCACTCAAACATAATAAAATATCTTAAAAACCTGTTTGGACCTTGCAAACAGAGATTTGGGGGTGGGCAAACACCCAACCAAACACACCCTAAGTCATTTTGGAGATCCAGTGAAGCCACTTTCTTTGCACTTTAAGCCTACCTTCCCTCTTTCCACATTGTATCACTCACCACTTTTGTAAAAAAATAAAAGAACATACAAAAATTTATATCTACGCATGTTATAAGTGATCTATTATATTGATACAACATTTTTTCTAAATATTCACCGTAGTAACTAGTAAGTAAAAAATAACTTTGGTAGAAAAGAAAAACAAGCTTTTTATGAGTTGGTGTTTTCTTTTTATTTATTTATTATTTGTTTCAAAAATATCTTTGGATTTTGATTTTTAGCTTGTTTGTTTTAGATGAAACTCAACGCAAACGTGAGTTCTCACATTTAGCAAGAAATATTCATGTAAAGTTAAAAAAAAAACTCATGCTTCCTGCAAACGTCCGTTGCGTTTTAAAAAAACCTTAACAAACAGGCTTTTTATCATTGTCTCAATCTGCTACCTCTTAACAGTATTTTTTAAGAATTAATTTTAAAATTTATTTTGAGATGCTCCAATCCTTTATTAGGATGTGATTGCCCATCTATGTAAATTATCAGTTTTAGTTACCTTATTATTTATATGAAAAAATAATCTTAAGAGCCTATGTTTACTAATATCCAAATTAAAAAATTTTAAGTAGGGTAAATTATACTCCCATCTCATTAAGTTTGTCAATACGAGGGTTCTTTTATACGAATATTGCTTCTTTTATTTATTTATCATTGTACCCCTACCTTTTTTTTAATACTAAAACCCCTACCTTTTATTAAGTTTTGAAATACGTTTCTTTTTAGACCTATTCAAAAATCTCCCTAGAAGAGGGTGGTTTCCGAGCATTTTTTTTTATTTCTTTCAATTTTTATATAGAAACCGCCCTTGGTGTAGCACATTATTTTTTATAAAGAAAGTACAACAAAGAAACCGCACTTAAATAGGACTGCCAAATGGCTCGGCTCGATCCGTTTAAGTTTGTCTGCGACGGGCTATGAGCTAAACGGGTCGAACCAAAATTACTCGCATTTAAACGGGTTACAAATTAGTCAGCCCAACTCGTCTCGCATCAACTTGCGAGTCTAAATGAGCTGGCCTGCAAAATATTTTTTTTACTTGTAAACTTTGAAATAAATTTAAATTTATTAAAAAATTTAAATTTAATAATCTCAAATCAAATATTACATTACATAGACATAATATTGAATACTTTAATCTCATTTAAAGGGTTAAGGGAGAATTCAAACAAATAAATAACATAAATTTATGGAGTTTGACGAATGTGATTTGTGTCACTGCTAGCTTATACAGTATGTACATTTTGTACTTTTACTTAAGAAAATAGTGTTTAATTAACTTTTAACTTTTTAAATTGAATTTTTTATACAAACAAATTGAAACTTCGAAAAAAAATATGCGGGCGTCCCGCGAGCTCTGTGGGTTGGCCCGTTTAACTCTCGGGTTAAATGAGTCGATCCAAAATTACGTGTGTTTTTATGAGTCACTAGTTTTGAAGCTCGACTCACATAATTTATGCAGGTAAGTGGGATGATTCGATAAGTTTGACCCATTTTGACGGCTCTATCCATGAGGGTGATTCTCAAACAATTTTTTTAATAAAAAAATAGAAACGTAAGAGAGAAACCGCCCTCAGGGAGAGTGGTTTTGTGGCAATAAAAAAGAAAGATTACTCGTGTAGAACGGGTCTATCCTTATTCATGCATTATTTGCATCATGCATGCAGGGGTTGATGTAACACCTTACTAATTATTCTCTTTATTAGTAAAGTTTCACTATCTTTTTTAATTCTTTTTAATTAGGGAAAACTTATAACGAATTCTAGGCTTCATTTTAACTTGAATAATTTAAACTTAAGTTATAATGTAATTGATTTTTCTTCCTTTTATTTGGATAATATATTTTTTCTTAATGTAATAAATAAATTGACTTAATATAAAAAGAAGGTATTATACTCAAGAAGCTACAGAGTTCAATTTCTTTGTATTTTTTATACAGGCATCACATATTTACAATATATATACATATAAAGAAAAGGTATTCTAAATCCTAATGAACACTTGTATGGATTTTTTTACATAAGTAACTACACAACTACTGCATCATGATCTAAGCCAAAGAGATGAATTATCTGGCTCTAAAGCTAGTGCAAGTTAGAGTGAGACAATCAATCAGAATAATCACACAATACATCTCCTCTATTGGTCCTCTGGAAATACCACACACTAAAGTGAAAATAGTATTCTTGGTAGGAATTTAGCAGAATTTAAAAGCAGTAATTGAAAACAATGGTACTTCCAGCTGCAGAAAACATTTGCATGATTATAATATAATTCAGAGTACAATCAAATAATCTGACAGAAAATTTTATGAATTCCACACTATCTTTCTCATATCTTAGAACAATTAGCAGCAAAATAAGTTGTTTATAATCTAACCTTTCATACTTGAACAATTACAAGTTTATTACATTCTAATACTTGTCTTTCTTTGTCTGTAGGCATAGTACTATATGTTCGCCAAGGGCAATCATCACACAAGAGGGGGGTGAATTGGGTGATCACAAATTTTAAGACAACCTTGAGATTTTGTGCATTTTGATGCACCCAATCAATACATGTAACAGAATAAATATATTTCACAACAATTCATGCTTTCATATTACTAACAATTCATATAATGCATAATATCAATCACATATAAGTATATAGAACAATGTAAATTATAGTGTGATTAAGTGGAGACTAGTGAGAAATAAACCAAGATAGAAAATCACTTGGATGAAACCTTATAATAGACTGCAAGTAGTGTGTAGTCAACTACAATGAGCCCTTGAAAGTGGTTTTGCAAGATCAACAAATAAAACACTAATTTTGAGTTTCTAGTAGTCTTGTAGTAGACTACACTTTTTTTTGTAGTAGACTACAATTTGCTTTTGTGAGCAAATTGAGTTTTAAATGAATGTCTTACTTGTATGAAGATTTGTCAATTAATGTAGATAGCTTGAGTATAGCTGAAATGTATATATAAATCAAGCAAACAAGATATATATCAAGTTCTAATGATTTAAGTAGAAATATCACAAGATATGTAGTAGATAAACAATTATAACAATCATGAGAATTCAACAAATAAGTAGTTAAATGTAAATTGCTAGAATGTAAAGAGAGTAGGGGATAAGAGAGTGCAAACAATATTTTACTGGTTCGATCACTTTTTGTGATCTACATCCAACCCCAATATCATCCACTTGAGGTTTCCACTATTCTTCAAGCTTGTAACTTAGGTGCTTGAGAAACCTTTACAAAAACAGAGTACTCCTCATACTTTGGGATCCTCCACCCTTATGCTTGAGAATCTTTCTTTTCTCTTCAAGGGAAATATGTCTTTGAACTCTCTTGAGGGATTCTCCAATCTCTTACAACTGTTTACAAAGATATACAACAATAAGCTCTCTCAAAAAGTGGATATACAACTTGAAGAACTAATGGATAGATGGATTTTTGACAATGAAGAGCTCAAATCTTGATTTTGGTAGGAGAAAAATTGATCAAGTGTAATGATATGAAAATGAGTTTCTCTCTTGTAAATTCTTCAATCTTGGTATGTATTAATAGTCCAAGTGATAAAATATCATTTGGTGGTGTTTTGGAATAATTACTTTTGAAATCTAGCCATTTATAACCGTTACAAGCATTTTTGGTACTTTGTAGTCGACTACAGATAACTTGTAGTCGACCACAATTCCTCTATGGAATGTAGTTTTTGAATTTTAACACTCTGTAATCAACTACACAACCTTGTAGTAGACTACAATCCATTCTTGAAATGTAGTTTTCGAGTTTTGACCCTTTGTAGTCGACTACCAGTCATCGCTGAAAAATAGATTTGATTTTTGACACTTTGTAGTCGACTATAAGACTTTGTAATCGACTACAATTCCTTTTCTGGTAGTCTTGTAGTCCATTACAAGTCTTGTGTAGTCGATTACAATTTTTCCCGAGAAAATAGTCTTTTGAAAATGTCATAACTTCTTCGTTTTTATCCAAATTAAGCAAATGATCGTGCGTTGGAAAGCTCTTTAAGTTTACTTTCATATGAAATAAGTTTAAGATCAAAACTCAAAGTATTTTGAAAGTTATGATAAAAATAGTGACCATAAGTCAGCTTTCAAAATTCAGATTTTGCTATTTTTTATAGTTTTAAAATACCACCAAGATTAACTTTGCAAAACCTGTTTGTTAGACATTTTACCATGTTAAAAACATTTGTCAAAATTGAATAAAAATATTTGAGCTCTCTTCATGTAAAACCTCTATCCTTACAAAGGAGAATTGCCTATAAGATAATATATACAGAAATGAGTCCTTAGGCTTCTTGATGCAATCCAAGTTTCCAACAATTCTTCTCTTCAAATCTTTTAAACGCTTGGTTCATCTCTTCATTCTCCTTATTGTTGAGTTAAGCATAAATAGGATCTTTCACTTTCTTATTCCAATGCTCACTCTTGGTACTTGGACTATCCTACAAAGCATAACTCATTTGAAAACCATGATTAGTCCAAATCAATAACTTAATAACTTAATATGCATGATTCACATGTATAAAATCTTATAAAGTTCTTCATGCATGTATGACTTACATATAGACACATATCCAATAATTAATTATATCACTTATCAAGAACTTGGATATATTCTATAAATAATGCTACACATAACTCAATGCATAATTCTTATAAGAAAAATAACAATAGTATATAATCATGCATTATCCAATATATGCATTAATCACATGTATGTAGCATATTTGTAATCCTTTTTGTAATGTATTTATCATCATCAAAACATAATACAATAAACTATTGGGACAAATATATTTCCACACTATAATCTATGCTTACATGATCAATATAATAAAGATTACTATAAATAATAGTAATAAGAGCTCTTTCTTGACATAGGGTGTCCCCTAAACCAAATGTAGGGTTGTTAAACGGGGTTAGCCCGCGACAGGCCTGGCCAAAATTGCTTGCATTTAAACGAGTTGCAAATTAGCCAGTCTGACTTACCTCACATTAACTCGCGGGCCTAAATGGGGCGGCCTTCGAAACCTTTTTTTTTACTTGTAAACTTTGAAATAAATTTAAATTTAATAAAAATTTTAAATTGAATAATCTCAAATCAAATATTACATTACATAAGCATAGTATTGAATACTTTAATCTCATTTAAAGAGTTAAGGGAGAATTCAAACAAATAAATAACATAAACTTATGGAGTTTGATGAATATGTTTGTATGTGGGTTGTGCTACTACTAACCTATATAGTACGTACATTTTGTACTTTTACTTAAGAAAATAGTGTTTAATTAACTTTTAAGTTTTTAAATTGAATTTTTTTTTGTACAAATAAGTTGAAACTTAAAAAAGAGTTAGGCGGGCGTCCCACAGGCCCCGCAAGTTGGCATGTTTAACTCGTGAGTTAAATAAGTCGATCCAAAATTACCCGCATTTTTACGGGTCACTAATTTTGAAGCCCGACAAGTTTGGCCTGTTTTAACATTCGTAACCAAATGACCATACCATGCGTCTAGGAGTAGATTTCATCTGGTTCTCAGATAATGTCACTCTTTGTTGTGGATTATCCACCTTAAGACACGTGTAAGACTTTCATGGATCACCCGCATCTGGGAAGGATAATTTTCAATAATTTCTTAGAGTAAACACTCATTTTGATCATTTAAAGATACAAGTGTTATGAGTTTGGTCCTCTAATAATTTTAAACATCAAATTGGCCCATTTGGATGACCAATTTGATGTAAAAAATGACACTGAAAGACTAATTTGCTGTCAAAAAATGACATTGAAGGACCAATTTGATGTTAAAAATTGACATTAAATGACTAATTTGATGTATTTATTATTGGAGGACCTAACTGTTGGGTTTCAAGATACGAAACTAAAAGCAAACACAGCGAAAAACAAAAAAAAATCCCTAACATAACCGAGGATCCACATAAACAGAGTGAAATTAGGTTCTCCACATTGCGGTGCTAGCTGCCCAAGGGGTGCTCTTATCATCTCTTACATACACTAACTCATTCTCTATGATTTGTGAAGGATTTATGGCAATATTTTTTGATCTAAGTGTTGATGACCACAAGTGCACGGATCATACAAGTAGTAAAGTAAAGATATCATTCTCACAAGAATCGTGTAAATACCATATTTTAACGGCTTTAATTATTTAGACGAACAAATAAAACAATAAAAGTATAATTAATTGCAAGTAAGTAAACTAAATAGCAAATAACATGTTCTAAGGAATAAAATGCTTCAGGATTTTGGGATTCACTCATATGCTTGTCATGACACTAACAAGAGGTTGTCGAGACCTCGTCAAATAATAAAAATTACCGGTTCACAAACAAATTTGTAGTGTAGAACATGAACCGAATCGTCTCTCAAGGATCCAAAAAGAGCAGATTTAATCAGATCAAGATAATTAAAATGGGGAGTTTTGTTGTTGATTAACAATATTGATAAAAATACAAGACTTAAAGTTGAAAACAAATCTAAAGAAACAACCAATCCAAGGAAATTTACCGATCTTGAATTTAATCCATCATTGATCACAAGGAATTCACTTAATTGGTAATCATGTTCTTGGCCTTAGATCACATCAAGACGCCTCAACATGATCCAAGAATCCTCTACTAGATAAGCATCTAGGATTTAATTAACCAAGGTTAGATAAAGTAAGCACCATCCAAACATAGATTAACTTAAGATCAAGAATTTAATCAAGCTAAACAATCCATCAAAAAGCTTTAATAAATTGTTTATTCTATGTGATCCTCTTTGAATACATGATAATAAAGCTATTACCACATAAACATCCAAATCAAATTAAGTAATTCAATCTAGATCAAAATTAAAAGAGGAAGAAGAGAAACTTGAATAACAATTAAGCAATATGAACAAGCGAAACAAGATCTCCAAATTAAACATCAAGATGGCTAATCCCTTGGATTGATTATGAGAGCCTAGCCTTCCATGGATGGGAAGGGAGAACTCAGAATTTAAAGAACAAAAATGAAATTGCAAAGAGAATGGAGAAGAAGAGAAAGAAAACTCTCACAAATACTTAAACTTTCTTGAAACTTACTTCCAAATTGAATCCATTTAATACAAAGAGGTTGGGTCTATTTATACTAAACCTAGAAGCCAATGTGTACATGTACATAATCTGAATACAAGCTATAAAAATATGAAAATTGTCAAAAATGGAAGCTTGATGCATGGTTGGTGGGTTGGTGCATGGTAGGTGGATTGGTGTATGGTTGGTGGCTTTTAGTCAACAACTCTTATCCGACTTCTGGCTTCAAATTCATCACCTAGACAGTGCATTTTGGCTTGGATGTCTTCATGAAAGTTGTAGCCAGTTGTCTCCTTGAAAATCTCCAATTTGAATCATGTCATTTGGACTTTTAGAACTCCAGAAATGCCAAAAACACTGCACCTACCTCAAGTTAGGTTGGAAGAACGTGTTTCCAAATTCAGACCAACTTGTAGCTTCATTATTATACCTAAAACGACATCTATTGACAAAATGGTCTTCAGTGAAGTTGGAGATATGGGTCTTATCTTTCAAATGACCAAGTTTCAGCCCAAGAGGAGGTCTATAACTCACTATGTAGTCCAATATGTGCACACTGCCCAGATTTTCCTGACAGCAAACCTACTCTGCATTGCAGGGATGTTTTGGACCCTTAGAATTCCGATCCAGTTCTTGAGTTCTTCATGAAACTTGTAGAGTATTGTCTTAGCTTTCCAAAGACACCAAGATCACCTCAATTGGATCACCGAGTCCCAAGTTATGGCCTAACCAAGGAAGAAAGGTCAAAATGCATCAAAATCCAAAAATTATCCAATATTTACATTAAAACCCAATGAAGCCCAACAACATTAAATTCATCTAAAATACTAATATTGGGCACAATAAACATCTAATGAAGCCTAATACAAAGCTAACATAAGTGTCTCAAATTGATTGATCAGACACATAGTAAAATTTTTTTATTAATGGATTTGATTATGCTTTGAAGGTTAATTTTCCTAAAGTATTTAAAGCTCTCTTTCAAACAAACAAAAAATGTGCTAGAATTAAAATAATACCTATTGTCATGGTACTACGTTAATTGAAACCTATTAAGCTTTGTGAAATTTATTTGATAATCGAAGGATTATGCCTACTTTCAGGGTCATAACTCCTAAGTTTAAATTTTAGATTTTCTAATATTAAATTTCATCTATCGATCCTTCATTTTATTATCTTAGATCATGCGTTTATGGGATCCAACATAAGGCAAGCATTAAGAATACTAGAATTAAGTCTAAATCAATAAATTTTCATTAACAAGAAAATAAATACAATTATGTCATGACTTCATAAAAGAGCTACATCGCAAATCCTAGAAAAGAGGTTTAGATATACATGCTTGAATTACAAGAATAAAAGATAGAAATGATAAGAAAATTCATTGAAGAGTGATATTTCTCTTCAACTCTTGTCCAATCTCTTTTCATCCTCCCTTTGATCTTGAAGTCAACTTTTATCAAATAAAATATAAAATTGGCCTTTCTAATCTCTTCTTCTTGCCTCTATAACTTTCCTATTTATAGCTCCTTGTATATCTAGGTCAACTAAGAGGTCTTGTGGTTACTTAAGTGAAGAAGCCTTGGGAACACACTATTTTGTCTGGGTTAACAAAAAATAAAAAATGAAAAAAATTAAGAATAGAGCATGATTTTTTTTAAAAAATAAAAGGAAAAGAAAAGAGACGAGATGATATGTGTTTGAATCTTTCCCTTCTCAGTTTGATGTGTTGAGAACTTCATACAATGCCTAGCAGAATGAATGAAGTATTGATGAACTGATATCCATACTCACTTAGGAGGAGGAGATAATGAAGCAGGGCAAGTCTTATAGTGTGCAATTCACCTCTCACAAGGGTAATGACAATAAGAAGTTCCATAAGAGCAAAAGCAGAAAGTTTCAATTTAAGAAGGGGGAATGACAGCCTTGGGCAACACTTTAGTCAGCACTCTGGGTAGCATTCTGGGGAGAATTCTTGTAAGCTCAAATTCCAGTTCAATGGAAAGTGTAAGTTCTGTGACATGACTAAGCACAAGCAAGCGGATTGTTGCAAGTCTAAGAGCTGGCTTGTGAAGAAGAAAGGTAAACCCTTGTTTCTAATGTGTTTTGAATCAAACCTTGTTGATGTTCTTTCCCATACATGGTGGTTAGATATTGGTGCCACTATTCATGTTATAAACTCTTTGCAGGAGTTCAGAAGCAAGCAGAAGCCAAATGAAGGGGAGTTGCTGATCACTGTTGGGAATGGAGATAGTGTGAAAGTAGAGCATATAAGAGTTGTTTCCTTAAAGTTGTCCACTAATCATGTTTTAACTTTGAAAGACATAGTTTATGTAACCTTCCATGAGAAGGAATTTGATTTCAATTTATGGTTTGGATAATTGTGGCTACTCTATCCCCTTCAGTAATAAAAGGGTTTTCTTGTCTTATGGTTCTATTGTGGTTGGTTCTGGAAATTTGTGTGATGGTTTATATATGTTGGATGTTAGTTTTTCTTTTGTTGACCAACAACCTATAGTTGTTAATACTATTGTTGGAAATAAACGCGGTAGAATGGTTGAGAACTCTTCCATGTTATGGCATAGATGTCTGGGGCACATTTCCAGGAAGAGGATGGAAAGATTGATCAAAGAGAACATTTTGCATAATC
This sequence comes from Styphnolobium japonicum, assembly GCA_023212625.1. NCBI lineage: Eukaryota > Viridiplantae > Streptophyta > Magnoliopsida > Fabales > Fabaceae > Styphnolobium > Styphnolobium japonicum. Next base: position 22,079,678 of record JALBWW010000013.1, read on the forward strand.
TTATTTTTTCACATTTCAACACTTGTGTCGATTGTGTAAAAGGGACACTCACTGTTGGAGCTAGAAAGAGTATGGTTAATATGAATGAAGAAGTTTTGCAATTGATTCACACAAATATTTGTGGGCCCTTTACCCCCTGATATGGAGGGTTTTAGATATTTCATTACTTTTGTTGATGATTTCTTTAGGCATGGTTGGATTGACTTGTTTTGTGAGAAATCTGAATCTTTGGATGCTTTTAAGGCATTCAAGGTTGCTGTTGAATTGAAACTTGACAAGAAGATTAAATGTGTTAGATCTGATAGAGGTGGTGAGTACCATGACAGATATGATGAAACTGATAGAAATCTTGGACCCTTTGTTAGGTTCATACATGATAATGGTATATTATGCCTGGCACTCCTCAACAAAATGGGGTTACTAAAAAGAGAAATCCCACCTTTATGGACATGGTGAGATGCGTGCTTATTCATTCGACTCTTCCAAAGTTCCTATGGGGTGATGCTTTGAAGATAGTTGTATACATTTTGAACCATGTTCCGAGCAAATCTATTTCCAAGACTCCTTATGAGCTTATGTCAGGTAAAAGACTCAGTTTGAAGCATTTTTATGTTTGGGTTTGTAAAGCATAAGTGAGATCTTATAATCTACAACTGAAGAAACTTGATCCCAAAACCATTAGTTGTTTCTTCATTGGATATTGCACTGGTTCTAGGGGATCTAGGTTCTATTGTCCTTCACATACCACTAGAGTTATCGAATCCGATCGAGCTATTTATTTTGAGAATGAGATGGAGCATATTGGGTGTCTGGAGCCTCGCCCTGTTGATTTTAGAGATGAGAGTGTTGTTCTTCCTACACCCATTGTCCCATTTTCAAAGGTAGAGACACCAATTATGACCCATAATGACATTGTTGATCCAGTCAATGATGTTGATATTCCTCAGCAACAAGTTGATAATGATGAACAAAACCAAGATGTAGATTTGGCACCACCCAGAAGATCAGAAAAGCTTCCTAAACCTACTGGACCCACTAAATTCAAAGATTATTTCATTGACCTACAGGAACATGAGTTTAGTTTAGGTAGGGACACTGATCTTGTCTCTTTTCAAGAGGTTATTTCTAGTTCTTATAGCTCTCAATGGTTATTAGCCATGGAGGATGAACTAGCTTCTATGAAGAAGAATGATGTTTGGGAATTAGTGGAGTTACCTGCTGTAAATAAAACTGTTGGATGTAAAAGGGTTTTTAAGACCAAGAGAGATGCTAAAGGTGAAATAGAAAGGTATAAGGCCAGACTTGTTTCTAAAGGCTACAACCAAAGGGAATGCATTGATTTTAAGGAGACTTTTTCCCTGGTCTCCACCAAGGACTCTTTTTGAGTGGTGATAGCTTTGGTGGCTCACTTTGATTTAGAGCTACATCAAATGGATGTTAAAACCACCTTCCTGAATGATGATTTATATGCAGACGTGTACATGGATAAACCTAATGGTTTCAAGGAAAAAGGGCAAGGAGCATCTTATATGTAAGTTGAAAAGACCATATATGGATTAAAACAAGCCTCTAGGCAATGGTATATGAAGTTTGATGAGGTTATTTGCTCTCTTGGCTTCAAAGAAAAATATAGTTGATCAATGCATCTATCTGAAAAATAGTGGGAGTAGATTCATAATACTTGTCTTGTATCTTGATGATATTCTCCTGGCTAGTAATGATTTGAATTTTCTATTTGAGACTAAGCAGTTGTTGACTACCCATTTTGATATGAAAGATCTTAGTGATGCTTCTTTTGTTTTGGGAATTGAAATTCACCGTGATAGATCTCGTGGGGTTCTTAGCTTATCTAAAAAAAAACTACATTGAAAGGGTTCTAAGCAGGTTTAATATGAAGTTTTGCAATCCTTGTGCTGCACCAATTCAAAAGGGTGAAAGACTCTCTAATACCTAGTGTCCTCATAATGATAAAGAAATAAGAGAAATGGATAAGGTCCCATATGCTTCCGTTGTTGGTAATCTTATGTATGCTTAAGTTTGTACACATCCTGATATAGCTTTTGCTATCAGTGTATTTGGGAGATACTTGAGTAAACTTGGTGTGGGTTATTGGCAAGCTGCTAAATGAGTTATGAGGTATCTACAGGGTACCAAAGACTACTTGCTCACTTTTAAAAGGTATGATCATCTTGAGGTGTGATAGGCTATTTTGATTTTGATTATGGTGGTTGCCTTAATAACCATAAATCCACTTTAGGATATATCTTTATATTGGCAGGAGGAGCAATTTCATGGAAAAGTGCCAAACAGACACTTACAACTACTTTGACTATGGAAGCAAAGTATGTGGCTTATTTTGAAGCCACTCGCCAGGTGATATGGTCGAGGAATTTTATCTCTGAGTTTGGTGTTGTGGAGAGCATATCCAAGCTTATAACCATATATTGTGATAACTCTATTGTGGTGTGCTTCTCTCAAAACAAAAAGAACTCTAAATGTTCAAACATTTTGACACTAAATATATGTTTGTTAGAGAGATGGTTCAAGAGTCTAAAACTCGTATTGAATATATACCCACAGAACTTATGGTAGCAGATCCACTAACTAAGGGCTTGACTGTTAAAACCTTCATAGATGATGTAACTCATATGGGTCTTGTGAGATCTTTTGATGGCTTGGGTTAGTAGGAGTCTATCTTGTAATTTGTAGCAACATTACATTTTGTGATTATGTCTCGAGATTTTTTGAATAAATTGTTGCTATTATTATTGTTGTTGGTGGTGGTGGTGCCATATGATATTATTATTCTGCACAATTTTGTTTATATATGTATACATTTATGACATATTTTGGAGACATTTTAGACCTAGTCTCATTGTGTTATGTTAAGATATTTGTTGAATCTTAGCTAGCATCTTGGGCGGATGATAGGGCCATCTGTTTTGGAATTGCATGATTGATCACAATTTTGACATGCTTTTCCATATTCCATATCCCACATTTATCAGGTCACTGAGATATAAGTGTTCGATATATATGATGTCAGTATCCATATTGAGTATGATTTTCTATATTACTAAGCTCTACTTGTAGTCTCATTTTGGACCAATGTCTGAAAGTGCTCGCTCAATTTTGACATCTTATTATGGCCACATATTGTAAATTAATTTGGAGTGTTATTTTCTTTATCAAAACAAACAACTTGACTTCTGTTGTCCAAGTGGGAGATTGTTGGATTATTTTAATTTGAACTTGCATAATCAATGTTATTTTATTAAAACTTAGGTTAATTAGATGTCAAAATATTGGAGCATATTGTTGATATTGTTGTTTAGCCCAATCATGTGATCACTAATGTTTTTGTTGGGGTTCTTACTATTGAGCACTTCTATCATGTGGGTTGATGTGGTGAGCTTGTGTATGAGCTTGCTATGATGGGCCTGTGTGTGGTTGCCCCATTGAGATTGCATACAGAAACAAGCACCCTAGAATAAGAGTAGTTTCTTTCCTCACCCACACACCAAGAACTAACCTAGGAGGATTATTGCACTTCTTTGATCTGTTTATAGGAAAGCAATGGATTGTTCACCATCGTCTTATCCAGATAATCCTTTATATTTAATCTCCATGATCATCTATATTAATTATGCATGCTATGGATTTAGGGTTAAGTAATGAGAATGGGTAATTATAAATATTAATATTGATATTTGTATTATAGATTAATTCATCAATGAGCAGTCACACACATGTAATTCAAGTTTTGGATTGAAGTCCAAGTGTTAGTAGTGAGTGATATCATTTGAGTTAGATGATAAAATGGACTTCAATAATGCTTTCTAATACAAATACAATTTCATAATGTCTCTAGCCATAAATCTTCTATTAGGAACTTGAAATTGTGTTTGAAGCACTTCAGCAAACTTTCTAAAGCTGTCATTTTCAACAAATTTAAATGGAAGCTCATCAATGACAATCATTTTAACAAGTTCAATCCTACACTCTTCTTAATTAAAAGACAACAACTAGAGCTTTGTAGTACCATCATCATCATCTTCACATTTCTTTTCAAATCCAAGGGTTTTTTAGTTTCTTATCAACTACTTTATTTGGATTTTTCTTACAAATAGGGAAGTGCTTATGCAAATTAGTTGTGCCATGATTTCTAGAACCACATGCATAAATTTTTTCACAATATTTGCATTTAGCTTTTTGACCAAATGCATCCTTGGTAAAGTGTTCCCAAACATGTGAAGATGTCTAACATATTTTTTTTTTTTAAAAATTCAATACCTTTCCACCACTTGCAGGTGGTGGTTCAACTCCTTGATCTTGTTGTTCATTAGATGGCTCCTCAAGTTCAACTCCTTGAATTCTATTTATAGGTGTACGTAGGAGCACTTCCAATTTGAGAGCCACTAGTTATTGTTGATGGTGCATTACTCATTTTCTATAGTATAAAAAAATCAACTAAGTACGTAGCAATGTAAATCCCAAATTACAGAGAACATCTAAACTCTAAAGTGTAAACCCTAACAATGTCAATAAAAAAAATTCCATTAACACACAACAACAAAAAAAAGGAAGGAAGAGCTGGCCTGGAAGTGAGAGTTAAAATGGAACCGTGATGAAAGGTGAACTGGAATGGTGAAGATGTGAAAAGTTGCTCTCAATCCCCTGCTCTTGCAAAACTCACGTACTGATGAAAATGGCAAAAGAGGGAAGGAGGACATCAAAGAAATTCCCTCTTATGAAGGAACAATGTCTTTCTAAGTGCTTCTTTTTTTAAAAAAATTCTAGCAAAGTGGACCGACGTCGTTCCAGGTTGTTCTATTTGTTTTCTTTGTTCAAGTTTAATTAAGTCCTTTTTTTGTTTAAGCTTAAGTGGAACGATTAAAAAAAATTAAGTGAAACAATGTCATTTCAGAGGCCTAGACAAAAAAAAAATAAAAATAAAAACTTACATAGAACGACATTGTTTTAGGTGTTAAGCTTACAAGAAAAAAATGTATTAAGTCAATTTTCTGCAATCGATCCATACTTTGCAAATTTGGATATTTTAAATCTAACTTAACTCAGGTACTCAAACCATAGTTATTAAACTCGAATAGGTAGTCGACTCAATCAAGGTACTGAGTCAATGAGTTACTAGTTTAACCAGTGGGTTACTCGTTGAACCGCATAAAATTATATATATATATATATATATATCTATATAAATACACATTACATATGATAATATTTATCATTATAAACAACTAAAGTATCTTTATTTTGAGAAAAATGATAGCATTTAAGGAAAAAAAGATTTTAACCCTTAATTAAAAAAGGCCTTAATATTTTCATTAAAATGTTCATAACTTAGAAAATAATTTTTTTTTGAAAAATTAAGATCGACATATTGTAAATATCAAAAAGTTATATAAAATTGACATATAATTAGTCTAAATCAGAAAAATAAATAAAAAATTATAATTTCTCAAAATTTAAGAATTATTTTTTTAAAATTTCATAACTCGACCAGTTTACCAATTAAACTGGCCGGATCACTAATTTTCGACCCAAAGTGGCCAAGTAAAATCAAGTCACACCAGTTATGAGAAATGTCTAATTTAAGTAATCCCCCGGACCGATTTTAATAATAATGACCGAAACCAATTCATCAAAAATGAGTTGGGTTAATTAAATTTAATGGAGTTCATTGGTTGATCCAACCCGCCATCCACCCCTATATGTTTAGCTTAAACAATTAATTTCCCCGCCCGCGCGCCTCTATGTTATATGATTTTCCCCGATTCATAAATCCGTGAAGAAGGGCATGACACGTGAAGAAATCTGTGTCCCACTAACCATTCATCAAATCACCTTTCCGAATTTCCGTCGGTAGATGTAGATGTCTGTCTTGTCCCACTGCTCCTTTCTTGTTCCACTTCCACCACCGACTACTCCTCCCTCCTTTCCTTCCATTGCTTCCTTTTCTTCCCCTTCTCATTCAAAATTAAAGCCTTTGTGAGTGTGAAATGAAACCTTTCTCAACATTGATTGATATTTGATGGGATCAGAGCTCACCCCTTCATCAAAATGTATTCTTTGAAAGAGAAAGTCACACAAAAGCTTTCCCATCTCTTTCCCAATTCTCCCACCTCCTCCTCATCCTCCACCTCCTCTCCTCAGGTATTTTCTTCCTTTTTTTTTTCAAAAAGTTTTTTTATTTTATTTTTCTGATTTGCACTTTTTTATTTTGGTTGTTTTTGTTATTCCCAATTAAAAAAAAACTGAGCTTAGATCACCTTTGCTCAGAAAGTTAGATCTCTTCTCTACAAAAATCTGAATCTGGGGTTGGATGGTTTCATTAATTTTCATCATGGGTTTGAGTTTTCTACTCAAATGCACGAAAGAAAACGAGGTAAAAGAAAAAAAACAATTGTGGTATTTGATTTCCTCAACAATTAGGAGGTAAATATTAATGTTAATTTGAATTGTCACCAAGTGGGTTATGTGGGTGTCCGTGATTGTTTTGCATTCACATTAGGAAGTTGATTTTTTTTTTTATGACCTTTCAATTGAACATTAGTAACGTATTTTGACACCAGTTTCGTTGTTATGATATGTCTATTATGGTCATAACTGTTACTGTTAGCCTGTGAGCTCCATTTTCTGGGCTTTAATTACTCTAAATTTTACTGGCTGCTGGAGTATATATATATATATATATATATATATATATATATATATATATATATATATATATATATATATATATATGGGAGACCATAAATTGGTTTGCTAGGCTATACACATACTTTATTTTGATGGGATGGGTAGAAAATGAAACCAGGAGCAGATGTCCAACTTCTTTGTGTCTATCAAACTCTACATTCTTTAGTTGAGTTCCCCTATTATAGTTGCTTGTCATTGTCGTTGATGGGAACAATACATGATTAGAGAAAGTGCATGTTGTCCTTGGCTCAACACCCTAATGAGTTCAGTAAGATTAAGTTTGTTTTTAATCTTTCTTTCTTGTGTTACTTACTTCCATAGGAAATATGACCTGTGGAAAGACCCTAATCAGCTTATCAATTGAAGACTTGTGGAAAGTAAACCTGTTATACATTTTTTATGTGACTCAAGTTGGCCAGTATTGCTCTTTGACTTTGTCCTGGCAATCCAAACTGACTCAAGTAATATTCTGTGTTTTTGTATTATATTTCTGTTGGTTTAGATTAGTGTTGGATTATAGGGTTTTTATGTTACATCATGTCAAGATTCTTTTTAATAGCATAGATTTTGCATCAGGGTGGAACTCTGGCCCAGATGGGTCCCATCATTAGCCTACTTTTCTGTTATTGCCTTTGCATGCCTGATATGCAAACTTTTATTACCTTTAGTATACGCATTCTTAATAATCGAGTCTCTGAAGGCCTGAAAACCTTTAATCTTATCAAGAGAGAAAGATGGAATTTTCAAGTGGTCAATAAGCTTCATTTGGAGTATGATTGCCTTCTCTAGGTTTAATTCATTAAATTTAGGTGCATCACCAAGCTTTGATATTTTTTTCTCCTCATAAATGTCCTGTGTCTTTACTTTCTGCAGCTGTCCCATCTCAATCTCATGGTTAGAGCTTGGGAAAACAAAAAAGATATGATTACATCTCATTTTACATCTAACTGAATAAGAACAAAGTTCAAAGATGCCATACAAAAGTTCTGCATCATATGAACCTTGTGCTAATTAGTTCTGCATATTCCAAGTGGAAAAATAATCACCTTAACTTTCCTTTCTTTTTCTTTTTATTTAATCGTTGACATGAGGTTTTAATTTGTGTAGGCTAGCCCCTATTCTAAAGAGGGTAAATCTTTGTCTTCATATTTATCTTATATTATCCCTTCAGTCAGCTTTGATGGATCCAAGACAAGCAAGCATCAACATGATCTTATTCAATCAGTTCCTGATAGATATAATTATGAGGATTTTGAGGGTCAGGATGTTCCATTGGATAAATATGTCGATTGTAGTCCCACGTGTAATAGCATGGATTTATTGAAACATGAAATTATTGAAGATCAGGCCTCTAGAAGGAGCAGTAGCAGTTCTGAAGTTTTTGAAGAAGCAAATGGGCAGCAAACTCCAAATACTTCAAACAAGCCTCCACTCAATCTTACTGATGACTCTATTTTTATTTCTCCCGAGTTGTATGAATTTTTTGAATCATGCCTCCCTAATATAGTAAAAGGATGTCAGTGGGTCTTACTTTATAGGTAAATTTGCTCTCTAGTTTTCAGTTTGTGCATTGAGCCGTATTATGCTATTGCATTGAAAATATTGATTCAACATTCATCCTTTAAATTAAGAGCAGTACGTTGAAACATGGAGTATCACTTCGTACACTTATTCGCAAGAGTGCTGAACTTTCTTGTCCTGGCTTGCTGGTATGTCAACCTTTCAGAACTAAATACATGTTTCCTGTTATGGTCTACATATACTGGTTGTAGTTCAAGGTATTATTCTTTGTTGACAATGGATTTATTATCTATTTTGCAAAACTGTTAGATTGTTGGAGATATGCAAGGTGCTGTGTTTGGTGGGCTGCTAGAGTGTCCCTTGAAACCTACAGCAAAGCGAAAATATCAAGTATGTCTACTCTCTTTTTTTTGGGTAATGCTTCTTCATGAAGGCACTTCTACATCTTGAAGTTGAAGTATGGTTTCTTTTTCTCTGCTGTGGTGATAGGGGACAAACCAAGCTTTTGTATTTACAACTATATATGGTCAGCCAAGGCTGTTTCGACCTACTGGTAAGGGTTGTCATTGTGAAAATGCATAATCTTCGTGGGAAAATGTTGGAACTAAGGCAAATGTCAGAAATTGATGCATGGTCTAAATTTGCAAATAAGTGGACGAGTTCATAGCAGCAAGAGTGACATTTAGGCATGTCTTAGGATCAAATGTCTATTCGTAATTTAGATATCTCAATTTTCAATATTTACTAGGACCTAGATTTGTATGATGTGGAACTATGTAAACTCGTCATAAGAATTATCTTTCTAAAGCCTAATATAGATGAAAGCTAGCAACGAGCCTCTAAAGTTTTCTATTGACTGACTAGCTCATGATCACCTCTTGCATGTCTTCTTCTAGTTTAAGTAGCAATTGAGAAAGGTCTGGAATTAATGCATGGTAATTGATTCAGTCTCTGTTTCTAATACCTATTGCAAATATGTGCTCTTCACTGTACTTCACATTCTTACACTGCTGATTTTTAATCAAATGTAAGGATTTTAGCATTCTGATATTCATATGCTTTATGATCATAATATTCTTTTGAATTATTTATTTGAAAAAATAGAAAGGCAATTTTATATGAGCATGAAAATTACATTTAGTACTTTTAATCATTGTAATATTAGGGCCTGATCACAAGGGAAACGAAAAAGAAAAGAAGAAAAGAAAATATTGATTGGTCACTACCTACTGATAGTAATGCCGGGATGTTTAAGTGTCTGAGGCTTTGACAATTGATGTGTTTGGTTAATTGGGGATGAAATTGCAACATTTGGGAATGATTATTAGTTTAGTCTATTCTTAAACTGGGAACAACTAAATTATCTATATTAAGGGTACAAGCTCTTAATCTTTTATTTTATGCACGAGAAGCTGCTATTTCTTTCTTTTTCTTCTTTCCTCTTTTCGATTTCCTTTGAACTTGTGATCTTCTGATTTTATATGGTTATGTCTAGGTGCCAACCGGTACTATTACATGTGTTTGAGTGACTTACTTGCACTTGGTGGTGGGGGTAATTTCGCTTTATGCTTAGATGGAGATCTGTAAGTATTTCAATAGTGCTGGTTAGTTTCTTTCAGTACTTTTTTATTACTGTTGAAGTACCACTAGTGGAATCTCTTCTTGAATGTATCCTTCTGGTCGAAAAGGTTGACTGGAACTAGTGGACCTTGCGACACATTTGGAAATTCATGTTTGGCTCACAGTCCAGAGTTTGAGTTGAAGAATGTTGAGGTAATGTTCTTACTAGTGACGTTAGTTATCTAGCTTACAACAAATTAATAAGTGGCTTTCATCTCCGTGGGCTGCTGCTCAACTCTTTCCTTTTTTCAATTTGCTTCTATGTGCTTAATTTTTTTTTTTTTATCTAATTAACTTATTGTGTCACTTTATGCTCTGCTTATATCGGCAATCTGGAACCTGCCCTAAATCTTCTTTGTTCTTGTGGTTTACATAACACTACATGAAATTTATGAATTGAGATAAAGCTTTACTCTACATTCAAACTGCCCTTTCCTCATTCTTGAACCCATGAAAAAGATGAAGGACAATGCACATAATATTTTTATTGCTTTCCTTTCTTGATGATAAAATTCAAGTTTGGATGCAGAAGTGGGTTTTAATTTTTCCCAACCTAGATGGGTAGCCATGAAATACCAAAACGTCAGATTTTCATTATAATTGAAACTCCATATTTACTGCTATAGTTCATTATATGCCATGCATTCATTTTGTCAATTGTTTATTTCTACTTCCTTAAGGATTGTTCAACATTTTCTTGATAAAGTTATGATATGATGGTTTATGATTTATTCACTATATTTTTAATACGTGCAGTTGTGGGGTTTTACACATGCTTCCCCTCACTTGATGCAAGGCTAAGATGCTTTTGTTTGGATGTCCAAAACTAAAGTATCCAATTCTCTCTTTCTCTCTCTCTCTCTCCAACCCCCCCCCCCCCTCTTTTTTTCCCCTAGTTTGGTAACAATTTATCCATACTAGTTTACCACTTTTGTTAGGGTGATTTTTTGCCCTTAAGTGATTGATCAATTTGATATAATGTCACACTTGATGTCCCATGTTCTTATCAGTAGATTGTATGTTTGAAATTCCATTTTGCACAAGTTTGGGTTTGTGGAAGCCAGATGGTCCGATCAGGAAGGTTGGAGAGTAGAAATCTAACGGGTGGAAACCTACTAACTCAACTATAGAAATAAAGCACCAAGCAGGCTATTCTACATGAAATATTCGGTTTCCCATGCCATTAACTAGAAGGCCAGGTGTACAACATGAGAAGTTTGTGCCACAACTTTGTAACCACAAACACGACTTTTGTTGTACAATTTGATTTGACAAACTATACAAATGATGGGGACATCTCGTGGGTGTAAATTAGTGGCACTAGTAATGATATCAAAATGGTTATGGATGTCTATTTTTAGGTGGGAACCATGTTCATAGCCAGAGGTGATTGGCTGCATGACTTTTTAGCAGTGTACGCAACTATCGAAGTTACCAATGAGATTGTAGTTCGATTGGCACTGACTTTAAGTCTTTTAAAAGACTTGGGTGTGATGATATGTTAGGTTCGATCTGACTTTCATCGAGGTGCTTACACTTCCAATATACCACAATAAAACTATGGATATGCAAATATCGAAGTTACCAACGAGATTGTAGTTTAATTGATATTGACCTAAGTCTTATAAGAGACTAGGGTGTGATGATATATTAGAGGTTTGATTTGCCCGTTTCTTTATTGAGGTTTTAACACCTCCAATATATTAAAATAAAATTATAGAATTTAAACTTTTGAGCAAATTATAGTAACCTGCCTCTAGTTGTCGACTTATTCTCAATTTTATATTACAGAAACTTCTCTTTTATCAAATGCAGTTAATTTTTATCTAATTATTATAGTTAAATTATATCTATACTTAGGGCTTTCAGCTATATTTGGGTATAATTGTTTTTTTTTTTTGTCAAATTCTGTTACACCATTTAAAAATAAAATTATAACTAAATAATGTATTATAAAAAAATGTTTTTGGGTGCAACTGATCTCACATAAATCATGTATATCTAAATATTTTAACAAATTAAAAATAAAGTTTTTCTGTTATTTGATCATGTCTTAAGCGAGTTGTAAAAGTAATACAATAATTACTACACGGGAAATTAAAAATATTTAATGTGATTGATGTTGCTGAGTTCAAGGTCGTTAAGACTGCCCAGAAGAAGGTTTCTATGCTTGAAACTAGAATGCATGAATTAGAAGCAATAATAAAAGGAGAAAGTGTTTTAGTTAGAGCAAGAACAGCAGGCCTTAGCCCTTATCCTAAGTTCGGAATCTGATATGATAATTAGACAAAGATTTGTCAAAATGGCAATAAATTTCAAACTTGGTCATAAAGTATGTTTTATTTCAATTTGTTTTATTATGTGTGACTTAACATCATTACCTACCTTAAAGAAAAAAAATCACTAGTTATTAATTATTAGTGATGTTTATACTTTACACTACCAAAAAAAAATATTAAACTTAATTTTATAATTTCTTCTTTACAAAACTAAGTTGACAATTTTAATATAAAAGTAAAAGAGATATAATTTGACTAATCTTATAAAGAGAATTATAATTCATATTAATATTTATTTATTATAATAAATAATTAATATATTATGTATGTCCATTATATAAAAAAGATTGTACTCTAATTTTTTATTTTGTTAAGTCCTCTAGCTTGATTGCTTCTAAACAAATATCATATTTCTAATTATTTTGTTTATGCAAGACAGGAGTTATTATAATATGTTGATGTTTATAAGAATGACAAAAATATTTGTTCCAAGTGGGTATATGTTGGAATTCCCTCGCGTTGGGGAGGATATGTAGACGAAATTTCCCTATGGGGTTAGGACAGAGAATTTGTTTCCATTTAATAAACAGGGGCAAGGGTAGGGGTCAAGATCTCTGTGCTTGCAGGTATTGGCTAAATAAATATATAAAAATACATTTAATTTAAAAACATAAAATATGTAATATATATGTACGTATTAGTAATTTTATCTTTACAGGTATATGAACAACTGTAAAATACATATGTACAATTTTCTTCGGTTGTTTATAATTTTTGCAATCACAACACAACTGTAACTCCGATTACAACCATAATTTAAAACCCTAGGTGCCATGGAGCACTACCAGCCTTGACCAACTGTAAAACACTCTTGGAATACTTTTGGAATCTGCTTCAACGATCACCTTCCTGAAGCCCAAATTGTAGGCCGTACGAAGACCATAGGAAACACCCCATGACTTATCCATGGTAATAGATCAAGCACCAAGATTAACCATAAATATCAATTAACCCACCAATTAATGTCATTCTGTAACAACCCTCCACAAGCAGCAGAATTTTGCTGCAGGAGAACAGATCCATCCACATTCACCTTAATCCACCCACGTACGTTGTGCAAGCTGCCATGCAACGTGAGAAGTCCGCATGCAGAGAATAGACTCCGACAACCTCCTCTGAATATTCAGGGCGCCACTATTCTCCTTGGCAAGCTCTAGAATCTTGGAGGCAAGGGTAGGAACAGAATCCGCAGCACATTCAAAAATGGTTTTGTTTCGCTGCTACCAAAGCATGGAACATGCAGTAGCAAAGAGCAAGGGCCAGTTCCCATGAGGGGCAAAACCCACATTCCCATTTACATTCATCTTCAACCAACCCTGTAGCTGGCCGCAAAGAAATCTTGAAGCTTAAGAGGTGTGAACTAAACGAGACCAAATAGTTGTAGCAGTTGTACAGTCACGAAGTACATGCAAAGTAGATTCTTTCGTGTGCCCACAAACTGCACACCCACTCAAGTTAGCTATATGACTCCTGGCTCGACAAATATTCGTTTAAAGAGCCTCATTAGCCATTAACCAGAGAAAGGACTTGATGCGTTGGGAGGCCTCAATTCTACAAAGATCATGGAAAAGTTTATCTTTCCTAGCAAAATCAGTATTCGTGAGGACTGCTCCATAAGCTGACCAGATTGAGAACTTCCCATCATTGGAGGGAAGCCAGGCCACAGTATGAGAATGACTGGCAGCAAGAGGTTGCTGGGAAGAGATAACTTCATAGTAGTCAGTAGGCAAGACCTGAAAAATAGCATGCCAATCCCACTTACCAGTAAAATCATAAAAATCAGCAGCAGTAGTATTAAGTGTTAGACATGTAAAAATAAAGTTGAATTACGGACAGGTATATTGCATTGAAATTTAATTTTATTTAGAAGAATGATGACAGTAAGAATCGAACTCTTAACTACTTAATCATAAAAATTCTTATATCATATTAAGAACCAATTCTTACGCTTTTAAGTATACGCACTTGAATGATTTTATATCTCTAACATTAAAATGAAATTGATTAACTAGAGAGAGAAGGAAATCAATAAGAGAATGAATCCTTAGAATCCAATGGACAGTCTAGAAGTTGATAGATTGACCATTACCCATCCTCCAAATAGATTATTGTGAAAACAAGTCCAAGTTTTCGTAATATCTTGCCAAGTTTTTCATGCTTGTATTTAAAAATACCAAAGTATGTAAGGTATTAGTTGAATAAGATTTGAATTTACTAAACAATATTATTTAAGTTTTCAATTTCATGTTGTTGCTTGTCCGATAAAGTTTTGTAGTTTTGAAATTTTATATTACAAAATAAGGTTTTGGTTTGTGATGCTAAATTATTTTTCAATTATCTTTTTGTTAAATGATTTTTTTAGAATTTTTTCTTAATTTAATTAGAATTTTTGTAACATCATAAAGGTAACAAAAAAAAGGATAGACAATTTTTTTACGTCATAGACATAAATGGTATATCAATAATTTTTAGAGTAAAATAAATACATATATGAATTATACTCTTTTTCATAACATTTGTCAAATTATATCCATTTTGTTTTTATAGTAAAAAGCTAATTTGGTTTTGAAGAATAAATCATAACACTAAAATTTTAAAACTTTTATTATAATATAGAACTAATTAATAATTGGCGAGTTTCGTTTTTTCTTTTTAAGGTACAGTGCTAAGTTCACATTTAGTAAAAAAAAATTGGAATAGATTGTAATTTATGACTATATTTAAAATTTACTGCTATTTTGATAAATTTTAAGATAGTAGAATCGATGCTTGATGTGGCTGCAAAATATTACGATTATGAATGCCAAGTACACAGAAAAGAATATTAAACTTTAGGATACAAATGCTAATTTAGATAGAGTAAATCATAAACTCGGAGTCAACGAAGAAAATTATACTTCGAAACCAATTAAAGCTAGTCTTGAAATTTGTAGATTTTCCAACTTGTCACAATGAAAACGGGGGAAACAGGAAGCAAATCACAGGCATACATAACTTACTTCAGCTCACGAGAAGAAAACATGGCCCTCGCCCTTCGCTACAGCAATGCCAGCATGTAGCCAAAGAATCCAGCAGCAACAAGCACCGCTTTAACTATAATGTTTAATTGCATTTCTTTTATGATTGAATTTCTTGTACACCGAAACATTGCAGAACGAGCGAGTCGATTGAGAGAGGAAATAAGGATGTTAAGGATATTCTGATTGTGCAAAGGAGAAAACACATGGATCCTCTTGTTTTTTAGATTTTCAGCATCTTGGTTCATTCATTTCATTCTTTAACAGATTGAAAGCCCTGCACTTTTACAGATATACATTCATCACTGGTCTTTCTAATGCCTATATTCATTGTGTCAGCAATTTAAATATTTTTTCTCCAAATAAAAGTCGACTTTATAAGGAGACACTATTAGAATTTCTTGTTTGGTACAAGACACTATTACAATTGAACACTAAACCTCCACATGAAAATTACTAATTTGATTTTTGAAAGATATACTTTTAGTAATTGCATCAAATGGGCCTAACATTGGTTAGAAATATACAATGAAACAAACATGGTCCACCCAATCATACAAACATCGGTAGCTAGAGAAATCTAAACAAGAAGCTATAACGTGATAGAACATTAAACTCTATATAATGACATTGAATTCTAAGTGTTTGATGGAATTATGCATTCAAACAAAAACGTTTACAGAAACAATGTTGTTACATTTTATCTATGTACCAAATAAAATAAAAAAATCAACTAGTCCATCTCTACACAATTGTACATCACCATGTTGCTAGAGAGTATATAAAAGCGACTGCACAATAGAAAAGAATGAAAAAAATAATAATAAATATAAAGAAAGAGAAACAAACTTGTTTGTTTTTCTCTCATCATAGGATTAGAAAGTGATCATATATATATATGTATATCATAAGAGGCCTCTTTCCTTTTGCCTTCTTCGTCTCCTTTTCACATGCTGCTCAAACTCGGGTTGCCACGGCAGAAGACGGGTGCGCCGGTCCACAAAGTTCCTCAACACCCAGTTCCTCAATCCCATATCTCTAACCTCACAAAACCGATTCGACCAATCCGCCGGTTCGACCGCTCTAGTCCCCAAACCGGGCACCCTATCCTTGGACCCCACATTTTGCTCTTCCTTCCAATCTGCCACGTAAGTGGCAACCCTCCTATAAAACTTCTCCTTAAACACCTTCCACACCTGGTACTTGTAATGGTTAATCACCATCACACCCTTCTCCACATCCACGGCCACAAACGGTGTACTCAGATGGAAATGGTGCACCACATTGATCAGGCTCCGGTTCAATGCCTCGGGCCTCACTATGCTCTTGTGCCTCTCACGTGCCGCCAGTCGACACGTGTACCCCACCATTACCCCTTCACGTGGAACATCTCTCAGGCCCGAAGGCCCAAAACTGTAGCACGGTGTCCTGATCTCACCCACATTGCCGGGCCTGGAGTGGCGCCAGATCACACGATGCAGGCCCCCATCCACCTTTACGTTAAAGAACTCGTCCACATCAATGAACCCAACCCACTCACACTCGGCCCGGGCCCGCAAAGCGCAATGGGCGAACCCGGCCTCTTGGGTCTTCACCCAGGGCCACGGGTGCCGCGTGATGTTGTAACCAACGCTTTGTAAGAATGCAACCACATCGTTTATGTCATCGTTGCTGTTGTTGTCGTAGATAAACCAACGTCGGACCCCAATTCGGGCGTGGTACATTACCCACTCTTTCACGAACCGTGCCTGATTGCGCAGCATGGTGCACACGCACATCTCGTGGGCTTTTTTGGTTAGTACCACGTGCACTGGACAAAGCCCGGGCCTGGCTATGGAGGGCAATATTCCCATGCCTTCCACTTTGACAGAAACCTTGACAGAATGGGCTTGGGCCTGGGCCTGCCCATTCAAAATGCTGGTCGGGGTTGTGCATCGTACTATCTCCTGGGCGACCGATACGACGTCGGAGGAGAGAAAGAACTTGGGCCTGGTGAAATCCCAGCCGTACACGCACTGGAATCTAGACGGTTCAGCGGGTTTCTCGGGGCGGAGGTTAAGGCCCTTGACGAACACGATGGTGGTGTTATCACGGTCCAAGAGGGCTTCGTAGACTAGCGGGTCGCACTTATGAATAACGTAAGAAGGGCTCGTTGGAACGACACCGTTTGATTCGATCGAAAGCGACACGGCCAGGCCACGCGGATGGAGTGGGCACCGTACGATCTGCTCGTGGAGCTGAACCCGGTCGATTTGAATCGGAGACCGAGTGAGCCTGAGGGAGTTAGAGGAAAAGTAAAGGCAGTGAAGGTCACGTTTGGTGTAAAAGCGTGGAGAAGAGGGAGGGTAGTTTAGGAAAATGAGAGCCTGATCTGGAAGGATAACTGTTTCCCTTATGGTGATGGTGGTTGGTGGAGAGAGAAGTGGAGAAGGTGGAGGAGGAGGGAGATAGAAGGGGCGGAGGAGGGAGGTGAAGGTGAAGATGATGGAAGAGAAGACTATGAGAAGGGTGCACCAGAAGAACGTGCTCCATGAAACGGCGGCGTTGCGTTTTCTAATATTTTTCATGGCACCATGTGGCTGTGGGATGGGAGAAGCCCAAAAGTGAAGGGGAAGAGTGTTGTTTTGCCAACTTCATGTCATGTCATTGAGTTCAATCAATGTGGGATTTTTTGTTTCTAGGAAGAGAGGAATTACGGGAAAGAGAGTGAAATGTGGGGAATGAATGGAAGAGTTCTTTTGCTTCTTGTTTCTATTTGCTTTCCACCGTATGTGTCGCTTTGCATGCGGCCGTTAAATTGTCAGAGGTGACTTTCGTTCTGCTGCATTTTATCCTTTTACGTAAATTTTAAAGACCACTAATTAACTCAATCATGCCATGACACTTCATTCCTCTTTTAACTTATTATGTTATAATTTTTTTCTAATATTCTATCAATAATACTTTTTTTTTTGTTTTTGCTTTCAAATAGTCTAACAGACATAATTTTTCCTTTTGGAAAGGTTTTTTTATTTTTTTTTTATTTTTAAGTTTTGAACATCCAAATCATAGAAACATCAGAGCAATAGATGGTGTATAATATTGTATTGGTCATAGAAGTGATTCAGTCATTTTAATATTTTGTTTCGAGTTTTCATCTTAAAAATAGTGTATATAAAAAAATACAGTTAAAAACTATTAAAATTAGTCTAGTATGAAAATATCTTAATTTATAATAATAATAATAATAATAATAATAAAAAATAGGTATTGACAAATATGATGTGTCATAAATAATAAAAATTTAAATTTTTTAAACATGTAATTAAAATTTTAATTTTTAACTCATATATATATATAAATATTTATTAAAAAATATTAACTTTTTAAATAAATTTCAATACTTTAAAAAATTATTCTCACGCAACTACGGAGACACGAAACCAAAAAAAAAAAAAAATGCATTGAATGTAACTTTACATGAACTGATGAACATGTGCTGATTTGCACTTTTACATGAAGAGGATTGAGGAGGGTACATTGATCTGACAGTGGGACCAGCAACTACGACTTTTAAAATCTTTGATTGTTTTGGGAGCGTGTTACTCTTCACCGTTGCATCCGTTAGGACACCTAACTTTGCGACGCATTCAAAGTAACTATCCATATTTACAGCTTGAAGGATAAACAAGGTTCAATTAATTAGATCTCTATTAACTTCCTTAATAATCCTTAGTTAAAGCAAGGTGAACCACACAGGACCAGATTAATAAAAACTAAGATACACTAAATTGAAATGATTGAGCTTTCTATATTTGGTTACATTCCAATGCCAAAGGCAGGTTCCGGTGGATGTTGCTTATCTGAGCACGGCACTCACCGGGGTAACTAAAGACAACACAGCATCATTACCAGTTGGCTCGCGTCCAGTTAAGCCTCATGAGTCATGTCCATAATCATTATCATGTTCAAATTAATCAATTTTGTCCAACTGATATTAAGAAAAAGTATAAAAGAACTTTGGACGTGTACCCAAATAATAATAATAATAATAATAATAAAAGAATTTTGGTCAAAGAAATGAACTGCACTTTTAAATCTTATTATAATAAATATATGTTTATCCTCACAAATTTCTTATAGATTTTAAGGTGAAATTATTTGGAGTATTAAAAAAAAGTTAAAGTGAGATCCAAAGACTTGCATGGAATCTATGAAATTGTGAATTGTTGAATGGGTTCGACTCACTGCAAAAGTGGGGAAATAAGCAGACATGGAGGCTCGCTCAACTTACTATTGCGCTCAACACACCTTACTCAGCCCAAATTTCTATGGTTTTGGGCTAAATAGAAAATAGAAATAATGTTTCAATAACTTTCAAAATAGAGTATACTATTCAAGTATGGTAAATATTTTATTTTAACAAATGCGAAATTTATACAATAAAAAATTGAGTTTAATTTTGATTCTAAAGTTTTTTTACGCTGTCATCCAATCATATATTGTCAAATCATTAAAAAAATTTAACTATCACAACAACTACTTAGAACGTCTAACAATTTTCATGATGTGTCAATATATAATTAGATGACAGTAGAATAAAATTAAATCATAAAATTTTTATATTCCTGTAATCACAATTGATTAAGAGACTTACTAGGGGTTGGTTTGTGTAAACGACAATTATCAATTAGTTCAATTGATTCCTTTCAATTTACAATTCTAAAGTTCTTGTTTTATCCTTTGATAGGGTCAGTCATTAGTGGATTCAAACATCTTTGAATATATGCATTGGGTCTAATGTTTTTTGTGCTTCTGAGCTTGAGAAGCATATATCTCTTCCACATCTTTAGCTGTTTCCTTGTTATTATCTTGTGCCAAGTTGATAGGAGTAATAGACAACTTATTTGTAGAACTTGTTATATATGTACACGCAGTTGTTATTTTGGCAACATTATTTTAGTAGCCCAAAAGTGGAGGCCAGTGTTTGTCACCTTCTGATAAGTTTTGTTCTTGACTTCTTTCATAAAGAGTGTGCATCAGGCTAATTGTGATTGCTTCAATATCATTTGCTTAAAAATAAATTTTCTTGATCTATATACGTGCCTTAATTTTCTTAATTACTTTAAAGGTGTCTTATTTTGGTATCTCTTAATCAATTGTGATGACAGGAATCTTAAATTTTTTATTGTATAAATTTCAGGTTTAAAACTATTACTACAATAAGAGTTTATTTTAATTTCATATTTTGAATATAATATAAATTTTGGGCTGTCTTTCTTGTTGAACCAAATGGTTGTATAATTAATTTTATTTTACAGATGTATTTTAGAGTAGAAAAAGGCTATTAACATGTTTGGTTTGGCTTTTAGAAACTCCCAAATTATGATTTGGGCAAAAACTTATTTCTTAATACTTTTACTCAAATCATGATTTTAGGGTTCTAAAAGCTAAACTAAACATACAGTATATAGTGTGATAGCCTAAACTCGGTCAAGTACGGGATAAAGTAAAATATGTCATATGAAGTTGTGTGCTTTGAACTTTCCTAAGTCAACCAATAACAGTTAACCCTAAATGCAATTAAATCTGATAATCACACAATACCCAAAAAAACAAAAAGTAAATCTCATTATTCTTTCATGTCATTTAAAGCCACATGGTTACAGAATTGAACTACAAGAACTCTGATGAGACCCTGCTTGGTACATGTGTGGAGGAGGTAGTAGTGTGTTTTTGTTAAATCAAGGAAGAGAAACAACCAATTTATGTTCTTTTTCATTAAGAATTGTTCTATTATACGATAAGCAACCGTTGGATAACAATAATTTTGTTACAGGGTCTAGTGGAATAACAAAATTTATGAGAAATTCTTACATGCCTATCTCATGTAAATTTTGTGAAAGATTGTTGCAGGCAAGAATAAATTAATTTTTCTGCATCAACAATGTTACAGTAGACATAATTAATTCAAGAGCAGCCTTAGTGTCATTTAGAATTTTCCTTAATCAATAAATTAAAAGATCTATATCAAAACCAAATAAATAAATAAAAAAACAAAAAAATACCAATGATGAATTTGATCGTATTATACCTCATAAATTAACTAAGTCATTATATATATATATATATATATATATATATATATCCTCTAAGTTATTAGTACTAATAGTAACTAATAAGAAATCAAATAAAAAAAGTACTTGGATACTATAAATTATTTTTTGTTAAATAATAAAAAAGATAATTATTTATGTTTAAAAAATGATATTCTAATACGATAGAACACTCTTCCTCTTTAGATTCATTCTTACTTTTTTTTTCGGATTTAAATAATAATTATTAAAGCACTTAATCATTTTGACTAATTATTTACTTATTTTAATTCATTTTCTAGGTATTTAGATTTAATAAAAAATTTAACATTATATTTATCTTAAATATCCAAGCTAAACCACCCTCCTATCTCAAAGGAAAATGTTAAACATAGACACTTAACATGTTAAGTTAAAGGTCATTATTTAACTTCATTAACTAGAGAAAACAAAAAGATTAAATTGATACATGTTTTATAAATTTAAGAACTAACTTATACACATGAATAAATTTAAAACTAAACTGTAAGTGATAAATATTTTCAAGGACTAAGTTGTTTATTTACTCAATAATGATACAAATGTTCAATATATGCTTCAGGTTTTGGGGACAGGGCAAATATGACAGCTTCTTTTCAGTCCTTTAGGTTAGTAGGCAACAAGGGCGAGGCATTGTAATGTTGCTGCAGAAAGCCTGAAAGTAGAATTGCTGTGCCCCACCTACAATATGGCATGTGAAGGACCAAGACTGAATAATCAAAGAAACCACAACTTTCATTCACTTTTTCAATCAATTAAATTAGACAAGCACCAGTAGCAGGAAGCAACTGTCATCCAAGAGTAAAAGACTTTGGGCCTTTGCAACTTCAAGAAACTTTTATGATTCAGTGGGACTATCTTCATTAGGCAGACCAAATATTCGAAGATTACGGTCCATTGATCCCACTGCTATGTATTTTGCATCTGGACCAAATTTTACACAGGTGGCTTTCCCTGGGAAGAAAAGGTGCAAGTAGCATCTTAGTAACTGTACAAACATGCAACACTCAGAAAGCCTGAAGGAGCAATAGACAAGAGAAAGAGAAAAGGACAGAACCTGTTCCAGATAAATCAGGAAATGTTTTGATACATTTCTATTCGGATTTCACGTTTGCAACTTGGTAAATCCTGCATAAATTACCACGCACCACACATCGGTTTCAGTTAAAAACAAATGAAAGGGGACGACAAATTGAAGATACTTAACCAAAGACAAATTGAAGGCTCTGCAAGAAGTGTGTAGTTTTAAGAAATGGCTTAGTTTAAATACTTGCGTAAAATATTTGCAATAAACATTGTACAAAGGAGGACACTGGCTAAAGACTATGATGGACTCTGGTTTTGGTAACTAAAGAAGATTGACTGACAAAACAGAGGCTATGGCCAATTGAACTAGTAACAGAAGTTTTCCAATATGCCACGTATCTGCCAGCAGTGGAGGATAAAACTCAACTCATAGAACAGTCACGTGTATGTATGTGTGTGTAAAGAGAAACAAAGACTGTTGAAATTAGAGAGAGAAAAAAAAGACTCAATAACTCTGCATAACATTATATTGATATGAGGAAGATGTGATAGATGTGATACAATTTACTAACCTAATACTCCTATTTATACTAACAATTAGGTCAAGTACTAGTGTAATACTACTAGTAAAAGCTTAAGTCCACTAATGCAACAAGACTCCTACTATCCCTAATCAAATAAGGAAACAACTCCTAAGATGATCTTCAATTAGAGGACTAATTGATGCTATAATATATAAATGATATGTAGAAGATATTCTACTACTCCCCCTTAAAGCTAAAGCTTACTAAGCTTTAAGCTAGTTACAAATAAACACACTAAGAAAATAATCATAAAAAATAATGCAGGCTCCATAAGCCTAGAAAGACAACCCAGGGATGCTGGAGACTCTAGAGAGGCATTATGCAAGATGAGAAGGGAAGCTGGAAGATTGAAACACCTAATAGGTGAGTCTTAGAAGGGAAGCTGTGGGAGGAGAAAGATACTCGGGTAGAGAGAAAATCTCTCAAACAGCCATTGTGAGGCGGGGAAAGGAGGGAAACTAGGGCTTCGGTGGACGGAATTTGTGCACGGCCTATGGCTATTGTCCAGAATTGGCTTCTATATCAATTAGACATAAAGAATGTCTTCCTCCATGGTGATTTATATGAGGAAGTTTATATGGAGCAACCACTTGACTTTGTTGCTCCAGGGGAATCTAAATTGGTGTGCAAGCTTTAGCAATCTCTGTATGGTCTAAAGCAATCCCCTCGAGATTGGTTTGACAACTTTAGCATGGTTGTTCAAGCTTTTAGCATGACTCATAGTGAATTCGATCATTTTGTTTTCTATTGGAATCAATCTCATGATCAATGCATCTTCCTTGTTTATGAGGATGACATTGTCATCACTGGAAATGACCGAGTTGGCATTGAATAGTTAAAACAACACTTATTTGAGCATTTTCAAACTAAGGACCTAGGTAAGCTTCGATATTTCCTAGGAATTAAGGTAACATAGTCTAGTCATGGAATTTCTATCTCCCAGAGGAAATACACTTTGGACATTTTAGAAGAAACTGGCATGTCAGAGTGTAAACCCATTGATACACCTATGGATTAGGTGTATCCCAATGTTAAGCTTCTACGAGGACAAGGAAAGCCAATATTTGATCCTGGACGTTATCGGAGTTTAGTTGGAAAATTAAATTACCTCACAGTAACAAGACTAGCTATCTCTTTTGTTGTGAGCATGGTAAGTCAGTTCCTTGACTCAGTGACTCTCACTAGGATGTTATTGTTCGGATACTTCGATACATTAAAGGAGCATTAGAAAAAGCTTACTCTATGAAGATAAGGGGCACATGGAGATCATGCACTCCTTCTGTCCTTCAAGATAGACATTCTACTTCAGGATACTGTGTTCATTTTGGAGGAAACCTGATATCATGGAAAAGCAAGAAGCAAACTGTAGTTGCTAGATCAAGTGCAGAGGCTGAGTATCGAGCAATGGGAATTGCGACATGTGAACTCATCTGGTTACGACAGTTGCTAAAAGAATTGAACATTTGTGAATTACCGCGAATAAAGCTTATATGTGATAATCAGACAGCTCTACATATAGCCTCAAATTCTGCCTTTCATGAAAGGACCAATCACATTGAGATAGATTGTCGCTTTATAAGGGAAAAGTTTCAGTTTAGAGAAATTGCTAATGTTTTTGTAAATTTTAATGACCAGCTAGCTGATATTTTCACTAAGGTGCTTAGAGGTCCCCGGATCAATTATATATGTAGCAAACTTGGCGCATATGATATATATGCACCAACTTGAGGAGGAGTGTTATAATATCTTATATATCTTCGGCATATCATGTATATATGGCAGAATCAATTAGGAGTTATTTGTAGAATCAATTAGGGACTTTTTCCTTGTTTGATTAGGATTATATATCTTAGAATTAAAGCTGACACTAATATAAAATAGAACGTTGTGTGGACTGTCATGACACACAATTCTAGCATAATTTCTTTATTTTCAACTATACCTATAACTTTTTAATACGTATAAGGATCGCCTTTATCAATGTGGTTTAAATGGATGACTCAATTTTTACCCCCTCTCCCTACTAGATCAAACCTTTGGCTTGTTTGGTATACACACTGAACTAGTAAATGCAAGAAAAGTTGGTGAGTTCCTTCATAACATCATAAGTAAATCTAACTCCTTATATTTTTACTATATGAGAAAAGATTTATTTTATAACATTCTTGAAACCTTCACCAAATCCAGTACTAGACAGTATTCAGTCACCTGATATCAGAGCCTGCAATTGCAAGGTAGGATCCACTGTTGTCGAACTTCACTGCATGAGACAGACAATTTATATGACAACCTTTTGAAATGGGTATAATTTATTATCATGTATATAGGCCTATCAACAAGGTGTTAAAATGAATACCTGAGTTTGTTGGAGTTTCTGTGTCATATGGAGCAAACGTCCGAAAGTTTTTCAATTTATGTAGATCCCAAAGCTTTACACCATCATGAGCCGCAGTCTGTCAAATTTACAATTACAATAAGAATGATGTATAAACACAACCATTCTACTTTTTCTTTTTACATTTTGTTTATGACATACCGCAAGGAAGTAACCATTCTCAGAAAAGGATATGGTAGTTAATGCCCCTACATGTCCATCAAACCTAGTAACATTTTCCTGCAACCAGATCAACCAGGAAAAAAAAATGAATATTAAGATTCCCATATAAGTAGTGGAAAAAAATTGTATACTTGACTTTTTACATCCCATATCTTAACAAGAGCTTCTAAGGTGCTAGTTTCAAGAATGAAACCATCAGGATGAAAAGCTGCAGATGTATAGCCTTCAGAAGAACCCAAAGCATCCGAAACCTACAAAACTCAATTCATTAATGGCTGATTCAACATTTATGTAGGGATTACTGAAGAAGTACAGATTAAAATCCTATTATTTTTATAAGAAAATTTTTATATTCACAAATTGGAACAGAAATTGAAAAAATATCCACAGTCTTCATACACCTCTACTAAAACTTAGTAGAGAAAAATGCTCCCAAAAAAGGGGTTCATGTGCATGCATATGTATTTGCCTTTAGTGCCTGTGACCATACAGAGAAAATAAGAGATCAGACCTGAATCAGACATGTCACAGAAGAAAGGTCATAAAAGCACCAAGTGCTGTCAAGTGAAGCAATCACAAAGTAACTATTGGTGGCATGGACGGTGACAGTTTACACTTGAAAAATTGGAAAGGCAAATTATTCTTGAATCACACAGTGCATAAATGAGACAAGTATAATTGGATGGGTGAGGGGGGATAACATCCTAGATTTGATAGAAGACTCAGATACTTAAGAACAACAATTGTAAAAGCATTTATAACAGAAGTTTCCCAATTTATGAAGTATTGTTTTATGGGTAGAAGATATATTATTCGATACACAACAATTTTTTATAATTTCTTATGGGAACTATATATCAAACTAAGTGAAAGGAAGACATCCTATAGAGGACAAAACATCATTTATACACCCAAAAGTATTACTTGCTGGAAAGAGGTATTTCATTAATAATGAAAAGCAGTATATGTACTATAGTATGGTGATGTTAGATATGGCATCACTGGATGAGGGGGATGGCAAAGGGAATGACATAAAGTATGTTTAATAGCTTCTATGGAAAGGGAGTAGACATTCCCTAGGGAATTCCTATTCCATTCAATAAAGGATTAATCCACCCTCGCATTATCAATAAATCACCACCACCATTGGCCCTGCCTGCCCACCACTTCCCCACCGTCACTTGCCACTACTATCATGCACACACACCACCATCACCGCCCCTATCACCTCCACCCCTGCCAACATCGCCATCAACACTGATATCTCTCATCGCTGCCACTAAAACCACCGACCACACCATGACTCACCAGCATCACTGCTATCACCTCCACTGCCATTGCTTTGCTACCACCAAGGCTAATATTGTCATTGAGCAATTTGATCTCATTTAAGTCCTCTCTGATTTGGTATATCAAATGTAGGAACAGATTGGAATCTCTATTCCATTCTTGATCATACCAAACGTGCTAATGGAATTCTTTGTTTGGCTTTTTTGGTGAATGTTGGGTGTGTCCTAGGACCAATTTTTGATGATTAGCTTTCAAGGTTTTGGTAAAAGTAAAGAGGCTAAATTTTTGTGGCAATGTGCAATCTACGCTACACTTTGGTGCATATGGTTGGAGCATAGCTCTCGAATCTTTAAGGAGGTTTCTTTGGCACAACAACTGATTTGGGATAAGATTAGGCGTTTGGCTTCTATTTGGTGTAAAGCACATGGTCTTTTTAAGGGGGTTTCCCTCATAGTCATAGATATGTTGAGGGATTGCGAAGCTTTGCTCCATTGATGTTTTCTTTTTTCTTTGTTGTTTTGTGTTTTTCTCTTTCGTTAAGGAGATTCCTAATCCTCCAAACTTATTGTAATTTCTTATCTTTGTCTTAATGAATTTCTTCTTTTTTTTAAAAAAAATGGGAAGATTATTTCATTTGATTCTATTCCATTCCATTTGATTCTCATTCTCCCATTCCCACTAAAATAATTCTACCAAAGGAAAAATGAATAGACAAACCATGAATTTTACCTCATTTTGAAGTAAGCAACATGAACTTTCAGATCCGAGTGACAAGCCTTTAAACTTTATGAAAATTGCAAACAAACCCTTATGTCCACTAGTTAAGCGAAAATTGTTCATCATGTGAATTGCACTTGTTCATTAATACATGTGGCAGTCTCATTTGTCCACATTATTTTTTAAAAAAACTAAAAATTTAATTTTTTTATTTAATTTCAATTTCCAAAAAATAGAAAATATTGGATCATTTAAAAACAAATTAAATTAAAAGGAATTTTTTTTAATTTTAAAAAATAATATGGACAAATTAGATATTGTTATGTATACTAATGAACACATACAAGTCACTTGATTAATGATTTCTGTTTAATTTATGTTTGGAAGGATCTATTTTGCAAGTTTCAGAAAGTTTAAGGATCTTTCATCTGAATTTGAAAGTTCATGGTGACTACTACATAATGAGGTAAAGTTGAGGGGGGTGTCTATGCATTTTTCCCTTATAGAAAATCAAACAAAAGGTGACCTAAAAGTCAAAGACACCAGAAACGCACTATAGACTTCAAAAACTGACACCTTAGCTACAAATAACAGGGAAACTATGACAGTGAAAAATGGCAACATAGATCATAGACTCTCTGGAAGCTTATACTTTTGGGTTAACAGGATAATTTTACTACATCCCATGATTTACGTGCTAGAATATTAGTAGATACCCAAATTGACAAAGTTGACGCCTAGATACAAGAAACAAGGCAACTCATTTTTAGTCACTGAAAATAAAAGTACAAATCACAGACCCTTAGGAACAATCAATTTGGGGTTAATACGATAGTTCTACTCCACATCCCAGCTAAAATAAATGCTAGAATATAAATACATAGTCAAGTAATTTTTGAATTTTACAGCTAGGATGACACTAATGGTGTAATTGATAAAGCTGAAAGATTCAGTACTAAACTTGTAGTGATAAAAAAAAGTAAGTATTGAATCTAATGTTTGAAAATAATTTAATCTTAAGCACTAAAATTTTATTAAAAAAAAACTAGTAACATTAAATATAATAAATAAGGTTGTACTAAAGGAAACTATTTTCACTTAATAATTTAAATAATGAAAGGAATGAAAGGGTTGCTGATGAGTACATTCCGTGACATCTCATGTGCTAATGTTTTCAGCACTTTTCATTTATTTTCATTTTTGTATGTATTGAATATACACCCCTAAATCAATTTCAATGTTGAATTTTTCATTTTCATTCCTGAATCATGTTTTCAAACAAGGATGTTGGTCATGGTATCAATTCCAGCTGAAAATTATTATTCTACTGAGCTGGTTAGTGATGAAAACATTAGCACATGAGATGTCTCCAAATTCTTATGAACATAGAAAACTTTTGAAGAGATAATTGTAAAGACTTGCAACATTGAATTATGGAGCACCAAAGGGTAGGCGAGGAATAAGTTGTTCTCATGAAGTTTTTATGCTCTAAGGTTAGAGATTTAGGGAACCTGGGGAAGCAGAAGAAAGTTAAGGTTTTTGTGGTTCTTTTGGTGATGGTCATTCTTTAAGGAGGCTTAGTGTTTGGGGAATTTTTTGCTTGGTTTCTTTGGTGGAGTAGTGGTTTTGAAGAATTCTTTTATCTATCATTCTGCTTTCTTAGTTTCTTCTCTTTTCTTCAATAATGTTTCTTTTTTCATAAAATATAAAAAGAAAATACCATATCCAGCCATACCATCAAACATGACAAATATATCTAATTTCATGAAAAAAAAAGGTTAATGGCCAATCAAATTGACAAGAGGTTGTCGAGACCCGTCAAAATAATAAAATTTACCGGTTCACAAACTAATTTGTAGTATAGATCATGAATCGAATCGTCTCTTAAGGATCTAAAAATAAAGATTCAATTATATCAAGATAATTAAGAAGGAGGTTTTAATGATTTGAAAAGAAAATACACCAGTTCAATTAAAAAAATACAATTAACAAATTAACTAATCCAAGAAAATTTACCGATCTTGAGTTTAATTCATCATTGATCACAAAGAATCCACTTAATTGCTAACCATGTTCATGGTCTTAGATTACATCAAGAATCCTCAACATGATCCAAGAATCCTCTACTAGATAAGCATCTATGATTTGATTAATCAAGGTTAGATAAAGTAAGCACCATCCAACATAAATTAACTTAAGATCCGAAATTTAACCAAGCTAAACAATCCATCAAAAAATTTGATATATTGTTTAGTCTTTGTGATCCTCTTTGAATACATGATAATAAAGCTATTATCACATCAACATCTAAATCAAATTAAGCAATTCAATCTAGATAAAAATCAAAGGAGGAAGAAGAGAAACTTGAATAACAATTAAGCAATATGAACAAGTGAAACAAGATCTCCAAATTAAACATCAAGATGGTTAATCCATTGGATTGATTACAAGAGCCTAGCCTTCCATGGATGGGAAGGAAGAACTCAGAAATAAAAGAGCAAAAATGAAATTCTAAAGAGAATGGAGAAGAAGAGAAAGAAAATTCTCACAAATACTTAAACTTACTTCAAATTGAATGATGTCTAATATAAAGGGATTAACTCAATATATACTAATCCTAGAAGCCAATTTTTAATTGAAAATAATCTGAATGCAAGCTGTAAAAACATGAAAATTGTCAAATATGGAAGCTTGATGCATGGTAGGTGGGTTGGTGTATGGTTGATGGCTTCTAGTCAACAATTCTTATCCGACTTGCAGCCTGATTTTCATGACCTAAACGATGTATTTGGGCTTAGAAGTCTTCATGACAGTTGTAGAAATTGTCTCCTTGAACTTTTGGCATTAGTTTGATGCCATTTGAAATTTTAAACTCCAGATATTCTAAAAACACTACACCTACCTCAAGTTAAGTTGGCAGAACGTGTTTCCAAATTCAAACCAACTTGTAGCTTCATAATCATGCCTAAAATGACATCTATTGACTAAATGGTCTTCAGTGAAGTTGGAGATATAGGTCTTATCTTTCCAATGGCCAATTTTCAGCTCAAAAAGAGGCCTATAGCCCACGATATGGTCCAATTTATGTACACTGCTTAGATTCCAATAATAGTAGATCCACTTTGAATTGCAGGGCTATTTTGGACCCTTAGAAGTCCGATCCAGCTCTTGAGTTCTTCATTAAACTTGTAGATCCTTGTCTTAGCTTTCCAAAGACTCCAAGATCACCTCAAATGGATCACTGAGTCCTAAGTTATGGCATAACCAAGGAAGAAAGGTCAAAATGCATCAAAATCCAAGAATTATTCACAATTTGTATTAAAGCCCAATGAGGCCCAACAACATTAAGCTCAGCTAAAATACTAATATTGGGTACAATAAATATCTAATAAAGCCTAGTATATAGATAACATAAGTGTCTCAAATTGATTGATCATAAATCCCTAAAACCCCACATGCCACGCAAGTACATTAAAGTCATTATCACACAGTAATGAGTAGGGTATTAGTCATGCGAAAAATTTAATACCGTTCCAGTTAAATTATAAGCAGAATACAGGCGAAAAGTATAAATTTGAATAGGGAAAGACATTAAATTGTTGACAAAAACAACAAACTTATGCCAATCAATCAGCTTTTATTATGAATTTGAAGCCACCACAATAATGTACAAGTAATGCACCACGAGGGATCCCTTCCATGACCATAAGTTAGTTAACTTACAAACTTGTTAATAAGCATAACATAGGCATGCCTCATTAATTTCACTGAAGAAAAAAAAGGATGGCAATATCCAAATATGGACAGTGATTTGGTGGCATCAAATTTGTTTACCTCAGCCGTATGATCTCTCAAGATGTGCCTGCAGTTATAGTTACCATCATCTGACCCTTGCCACAAACGAACTGTCTACAACATATAGTAAAAAATATTAACCAATGGAAGATGAAAAATAGGAATATTAACTTGTAATAAAAAAATTGCACACTTAAGAAAAAACTTGTATTTAACCACTTCATTTCAGAATATGCCTTACAGTACGACAACACCAAGTGGTAAGAAGCATTCTGACTACTGACTAATAACCACAAGCAAAATATTTCTCAAAGAAAGCTTGCCAAGCCCAATAGAAACACTAGTGCAAGACCTTTAATCAAATTGGAGAAGGCTACAACAGTAAGTATCCATATCTTAAGAGCACCAAACTCCATCTTTATAGTTGATTCCATATCTTTCTGGATTTCTTGAATTCACATTTATAAGTCATGTATGCCATTTCAGTTGGTTAAGTAAGATTGGCAATTGAGGAAATATCCATATGAGAATAAAATGCAAAATACAAGAGATTGAAAATGGGGAGAGTGAATTCAGGGTTCACACACAAATTTACAAGTTTGGTTTTGTTATATTTTGCCAAAACAAAAGTTAGGTGTCTGCTCTAAAGGGGTCACAAGCAAATAAATTTTTTATAATCAATGAAACATAATTATCTATGAATTAGAAAGTGATATCAATTTACCAAATCCCTTGAACCAGTTAAGAACAAATCGCCCTGAGCTACAAACTTTACACTGGTAACCTGCCAAAAATGTGCTTAATCAGCTATGATTTTGAAGAAAAGATAACTCCAGCAATTCAGGAAAAAATAAATAAATAAAACCTTTTTCAAGTGTTCACTTAGTGTGGATAATATCTGTCCAGATGGTTGGTCAAAAATAATAGCATTTGTATCAATCCCTCCAGTTGCAATTATGTCCTGTCAACCATGAAATGAGATGGTCATTGATCAACACCTATTAGTTGTCTAGTTGAAAGAGTGCCAAAGAGGAGTAGGGCATGCCAAAGAGGGTTTTTGCATTCTTCCAATTTAAAGAGTTTAATTGCCATACCTTAGAATAAAGGATATCAAGAGATACAATGCCCTGGTTTACTTGTTTGTGAAAGGGATGACTAGATATTTGGGTATATCCCTCTAGAGCATCAATAGGAGCCAAAGTTGCAGGAATCTGAAAAAAGAAAACAGAGAAGAACATGCATAAGCGTGTAGACACCCAAATTTAAAATCCGAAATGTTAAAGAAATATTTGAGTTATTCCACAAAAGTAAAAAATATTACAATTTCACTAGACAATTCAAATAGAATACTTAAATTGAATAAACAAGTCATAAAGGAATTCTAGAAATGTCATTAGATTCAGAAGTCCCAAGCTTTGAGCAACACTGAGACCAAAAAAAAGAAAACAAGATAGTAACAACTGAGTAGTTACTAGCATTGCAGTGCTGAGTATATTTATTCATTATCATGTACAATACCTGCCGCTTTTTCCTCTGTTGGGAGAGAGCAGCATTACAGTTAGTTAGCTTAGAAATTATGCTCGAAGTTATTCCAAGATGTATTTTTTTCCCGCCAGGGGCCAACTCCTCATCCTCAGCAGCTAAAATGCAAAAACATAATTCAAATGAGAAATTAAAACAATATACGCAAACTAATCACAAATGAGGAAAAATCATCCTTAAGGAAGTGTCAAGTCTGACCTTTTGAACAAACATTTTCATCTCTAATAGTAAACAGCTTTTTTTGGAAGTTATATTAAACTCATCTTTAAAAAAATTAATAAAGAAATCAATAAATAGGAAATAGAAAAATTGACAAAAAAATAGAACATAAAAAACCTCTTTTCCCATTGCTCAGGACAGACGCATTTGCTGTTATGGCATTTGGTGCATAAATGGGGAACTGCCTTTCTGCTTGTGCAAGAAATGACCTTGCTTCATCTCATTCCTTTTTCAGTCTTGCAATCACTCGGCAAGCAGCATCATGCTATAGATTAAAGCTAAACTAAATAAGTGCAATTTGGTAGAGAAAAATATAGTAACAAAACTAATTCTAATACTTTGAAAATCAAAACATACATAGGATCTTAAAAATATATATATCATGCAAAGGATCACATAAGTTCAAGAATAAAGGACAAATAATATTAATACATAATGCAAAGTCAGACAAAAATTAATAGGATAACTTGAACAATATTTCACTCTAGCAACTCAATACAATTAATTTTGAACATATTATCCTTAACAAGAAATGGGATATTAAAATGCATTATCAATTACAAATGTTCCATGAGAAAAAGAAATTACAACAGTTAAAAATTGTTTTTGAAGAAAAGTTCTTTGAGATGCCAAAAGTTTTTAGTTTCATAAATATTGAAGTTCTAGCTCACTAAGGATGAATTCCCTACCTGAAAAAATAGAAAATAAATCTCAAATGGAAAATTTTTTATCATATAAAATGAGAACCTAGAAAGCTAAGATAAACAGACATGGAAATTTTGGAAATCTTAAAAGTCAAGGGTCGACTTTTCAACCCAACCATTGTCTTTTTCTTCTTGGTGACAAATCCTCTAGAGAAATTTTATTTTGATTTTATGACAAAACCTAGCACATGACAACAAATCAAAAATAAATTCAAGAACATGCAGCACCTATGCTTATAAATCAGTTAGATATTACCAAAATCGAAGTTAAACATACTGAATTTATAGGAGATATTAGTAATTCACTTTCAGGCTGTGAACTTCTACAGATCCCCAAATCAAATCCCCAAATTGGAAGAAGACAAAAAAATTTTAAGTCATATGACATTAGTGCTCTTATCTGATATAGAGCATGACTTAGCTCTTGCCTTGTAGTGTGCAATTGTTGCTCCAAAGTAAAATTAGACAGCATCAGTCCATCCCATCCCAAAGCATGCACTACACATTTTTAAGTTATTTCTAATTATTCATTTGGAAAAGTAGTTATAGAAACCATCATTAAACTCAATATACAATAACGTAAAGCATATAAAATAGCTTGAACAACTTTCCAAGTTCAGCTGTAAGAATCCACTGCATGTAAGAAACAAGGAACAAATATATTGCATAAATAGAAATTAGAGACATGATATAATAAGCGGCTGCTTGAGACAAATACAAAATGTGTACCAAATAGGGAGCACATAAAAATAAAATAAAAATAAAAAACCTTCAAAAGGCAGAGGTCAATTTCATCCAATCCAGTAAAAATCATACCCATAGTAAGCTTGCTGTAACAAAACAATGCATTTGACACTCACACTTAGAAGAATGCAATGTTGACAAATAAGTCCAACTGTCCAACATCATAACCTAGATATTCCAATTTTGTAGAGGAGTAGCTTGGGATGAAAATGATGTACTCTTGCCATTTAAGCAAAACAATCAAGTTCTTACAGGATTTTATATAGTCTAGTACTATAGTAGTATTAGACTCTAGTTCTTGCAAATTTGAAAGACAGATAGATGCACACATTGGGTTTGAAAGTCTGTTGATGATCATCTACCTAGCTCTTAGAGGGGGTGGTACAGCTAAAGTGAAAACTCCTGGACCAATGGCAATCATAGCATTTAAGCTCTAGCCTAGGCTTCATTCAATAGTATACACAAATCAAATTTCATTATCATCTATATCCTAAGTTTATAAAAGCCCCTATTTGGTCAACAAGTACTGCTATTCTAGTCTATCTCCTTTGTATCACTTCATCCAAAATTCCTAAACTCATTTAGAACTCTGACTTTGACAATCCTGAAAGATCTTTACTATCATTGACCAACAAATCTTTTCCACAATTTCAGCTTTCAACACCTAAATCATTTCCGATGATAACTCTAAGATTTCACTTCTTCATGAAACTACCTAATCAATCTACCAGTCTAATCATGTTGATAACACAAAATCATCCATAATTCCTATACACTGAGGAAGGATACTGATATTATGCATTAATAGTTCAGTTCAACCTTAACTGTCTATTTTCTTTCCTCATAGTTATGTATTGCGAAGGACAAAAATTTCTTACCAAATGTCTCCAGAACAAGCGGAAATGCAATTTTAGAACGAATATTAAAACTAGATACTCAATGAATGAATAGAAAATTA